>CM057004.1:44072863-46847863 GCA_029891345.1 Dryococelus australis | reverse complement strand
CTTTGGACTTCAGACACCTCATTGTTCTTGTGCTTTAGTGAACTTTGGTGAATTTTAAAATAACTTCCACCATGTGCGATATTTATATCGCATTTACACACAGTACATTTGCAAAATTTTCCCCTATTCGAGAATGTACTGCCCACAGAAAGTCTAAACTGTACGACTACAGAAAAGCTTTCTTGTACGATCTGTTTTTACCGCCTCGATAATATAACAAAGTCATACAAGAAACAAAAAAATCTATTCGCAAGTTTCAAACCTTGGCACGTTAACAATAATATAGCTTTACATTACTTTGTACTTCTCACGTTAGTACTGAGTGCAAATGTTATTCAAATTTTCTTGCCATTGCTTTGATGCGTGTCCTATGGGGTGGACTATCTCAGAAGGTATTACGGTACGTTGACCACCCTGCCAAACCCAGCTTAGCCTACCACGACAAATACTATACCTTCAATTAGGCCTCTGAGGCGTTAGGGATTTCACTACAGCATTCGGTCGCTTGGGGGCAGGTTTGCAATGGACCAGAGGGGAATCAAACCCCAGAGTGAGTCGAATACAGGTGGCTCCCCCTCCTGGGAGTGTGATCCATCACACTATTAGGGCCGCCAATATACGCAGGATGCCAGCGATCCTAATTGGATGTAAGGGAGAGAAGTTTATTCTAAAGTGATGATAGGGGTGTATAACTTGGCAGATGAGACTTTAGCTGGGTGGGTTGGTTGACGTGCTGGGACGTAAGCAACAGAGGGGATTGCCATGACACGGGAGTCGTGAGTCTGGTTGCGCCGGGAGTCGAACCCAGATCACTTTCCCGTTGCTAGCTTAATGGTTCTATATTTTGGTAGAACTGTGCCCGCGGGATGTTTCACTTGGATTCTCTGTCCGAATTGCAGCTTAACATTACCAAAGGTTGCTTTGGGCTGGCTATCAAGGTTGTCCTGGGTTTTCCTAATTTAGTAATTGCTCCTGGATCTCATAGTCCGTAGTGGGGTACCCTGGCCAATTGCCACCCAGTAGGTGATCAAGGGGAGAAGAAATGACTAGCGGAATAAAAGGGGAAATGACTCGTGGTGTTAGATCAGGATGGTTAATCGACTGTCTGTCTATAGGCGTAGGTTGGGTGTTGACTCGAGCAAGGGCACAACGTTCCCTACATCCAATCAATAACAATCACACAATACAAAAATATATACAGGAAGCAGGGGTCCACTACTACAGTAACGGCACACAGATATTTAAAGTTACGTAGTTGGTTATTGAGGGATTTCATTCCATGGAGAGTATATACAATGACAATTACTATCACAAAAATACACAATATAATAAGGTACAAATTAAATTGCAGGTCCCTGATGAAGTGCAGGTAGATAGCGAAAGAGAGATTCTTGACGTAGGTTAAGGTGTGGGTCAAGAAGGGAGGGTTGGCGGTAGGAGACAGAGTAGCTCTGGGTCGAGCCTAAAGGAGAGCCTTCCGCAAGCTAGGTGTAGGCGAGTGGGTAGTGAGCAGCAGAATCCTTGCGGACTGGAGGAAGGTAAGCCCTTTCGAGCAGAGGAGCCCTTTTGCTGACTGATGAGAATGAGCCCTTGTAAACTGAGAAGAGTTTAGCAGACTGGAGGATAGGCTCGCGTCCTATGCGGTCGCCGAGCCCTGCGACACTCGCTGGTGCTAGCTGCGACTTGTATTTATACTAAAATTTCTCTGGTCAGCAGTTCTTCGGGGTGCGGGGTAGCGTAGTCTTCCACCATGGGAGCAGGTTTATCGGGGGTGCAGACGCGCTGCGGGTTTCTTATCACCCCGTGCGAAGGCAAAAACACATTAAAACCCCTGTCCGAGGCGGGGCGGCTATGACGTCACAAGGTCACAGGGGTGCTGACATCTTTCGTGATTGTAGGAACATCTTCCAGGAGCAAGACAGGAGAAGTAAAATTCTCAATAAATATCATTTCAACCGCGGGAGTGCCTTCTGCATGTATAATTCTGGACGGCAATGTGGATTGCAACTATGCACGTTATGCATTGATGTGATTGGCCACACAGGCTTGTGGGGTTCTTGGTCCGATACACTTAATTTGGATTGCAGCTTACATATTCCGCCCCCGAGTGCACGTTACTTGTAGATGGGGCGGAATCGTCCATAGAGCGGGCAGTCGCGCTGCGCATTTTGGCATGCATCAGCTTATTGCTCGATGCAAATCACTGTTAATCTAAAACACAAGTGAGCCAACGACTGTCATGACTGACTGAGCACGCAGCAGCCCCAGTTTAAAATCCACTTATGATTGGTCCAAACGAATGGGGCTGTTCTCATAGAACCAATCACAATTTCAGTACAAACACTCTTTGTACCTAATGAAAAAATATCCAAACAGTAGAGAGATGTCCAGCTGTAATATTCTTATCAAAATTACATACCTTTCTTGCAGAAAAAAATTAGTCTCAGTTTACTTCTGCTTTTTCAAAACATAATTTCCCGGATGCTACGAAGTTTATACCCACTCTTAGAGCAACCGGTAATAAGATGTACATAGGCACACATTTCTTAATAAAAGTTTGTATCATCGAACTATAACAAAGGACTGCAATGATGTGGATACGAGTTCCTGTCCAGAGTTGAAACAACACAATACAAAAATTACAATGTTTATTATTACGTCACATACAGAGTAAAATGAAAGCGATACACACTGACCGAACTGCAACAAACGAAAAACATGAACAAAAGCTTGCGCAACAGCGTTGCCTGATATGGGTATGGCAACCACAGAGTTGCTATGTCATGCTCGCCCTCGCCCAGTATGAGACGATGCACAATATTTGCATGCATGGATGAATACGGGAATATTTGAATATTTGCAAAAATAAATAACTGATAACCAAAGTTTTCGAGGCAAAATTGAACCAATGTATTTTGTGAATCCTGTCTACTTAACAAAAATACCCAGAAATGCTTTAAATTCATTTCTTAAAATATAAAAAATTCATAAAATCTTAAAATTGATTAAAATTAGAAAAAAATACAAAAAATTTGTACAAGTTGGCAGCGATGTGGTTGTGACTGGCCCATAAGGAGTACTGCTTTCCAAGCTGGAATGCAGTTTAATTAGAACTTGCTTCCTGGAAATGCACGAATGCGTCACTTGTCACACCTTGAGAATTCCTCCACAGTGGAATCATGCGACTAAGTATTTCCCACTCCGCCACTGCTTGCAAAGGCCGGACTGGAGAGTGATGTGTTTTAACCCACCTGACCCACTGTGGATACCACACCTGAGCACTTCCACAATAAAATGTGATATTATCGTAAGCTCTGATCCCCCGTTTGAAAAGGCCAGAAGTTCCATACACCGCTTGCCAATACCGGACACAGAACACAGAGTGAGATATCATGTCGTAAAGTTGGTGTTTTCAGAAGTACACGTTAGGACACACATATCCCGGCTTAGCTTCAGAACAGCTTGGTATTTTGAATTCATTCCTCGTGCCATACTCCCGTCGAGGTGGAGCTACATAATGGCCAAAACGAAAGTTAAAAGAAAGCATAGATAAAATTACTAAATTACCTCCATTGGAATCTACTAGTGATACCGCATTTCCACCCCTAATTAAGCTACCACGTAAACAGCATATAGCCATAGAGATGATTCAAAGGTTCAGAGATACCATCTTAGCCCTTGACCGGTATTAGATACACACACCCTCACAGGAGACCCCTCTCCTAATTGAGAGCCACAAATGCAGCACCAATTTGACGCAGCCAGAGCCGGCCGTTGTTTGGCTGCTAGAGGTCTGAGCGAACCAGCCAGCCAGCGAGGAGGAACACGCAGCAACCCGCTGTCAAAAAAGTACCATTTCGGCAAAGGGTTATGGGTATAACTCCTGACTTTGTGCACATTAGAAAGCCTACGAGGCCCACCTTGTAGACTGGTCGGGCACCTAAGCATACATAAGAAAACCTCCACCACATTCTGATGCCCCTAGCGATTCTGGGATCGTGTAATCAAAACCAAATCATCCTATAAGAAAACCTTAAGTGTTAAATTGGTCATGGAGATTAATATTCCCAGTTATTGGTCCAGGGTGGACGCAAACAAACCCTTAGTAAAAATTCAGTCCCAATACGGAGAACCCCATCATGGCCTGGCATTTGTTTAAATTCAAGTATGTTAAGTAACGTTCCATCCGAGGACATTAACATTGTATCTCCATGACTTGCGTTTCACCCCGACAGTATCAGTTGGCAATTTTAAGTGAGAGGTCATATCTCAATCAACGGCGCCCAATGAAGGGCAGTTACTGTTATACTCTGAATGCTTGTCTCCTTTAGTCACCTTTGGTAAATAAGACTACCTCATGCTGCAGTTTGTACTTCATTCTTTAACACTATGAGCACGTATTTTCTGCAATGCCATACATTTGATCGATCCGGTTTAAATGAAACTGAGTTATGCAAAAACTGAATTTTAGCATTATTTACATAGGAATTTTGTCGGGACCACAGAAAATGCTCTGTGGACATGGACTTTCGGTCAAACCGAGTTCAAGGTTTTGAGTTCCCACTGTATTTACATAGGAGTTTTGTTGGGACCACAAAAATTTTCTGTGGACATGGACTTCTGATCCATCCATTTTCAATGGATAGAGTTTCCACTGTATTTTCTAATGTTCTAGCTTGACTTCCTATTACTGCATAATTGCATTTTAAACTTGATTATTTAAAAAACTGCCACACCTACTTTGGCACTAGAGAAAACCTGTCATTTTAAAACAAAGTTGTAACCAATTAAAATAATTATATCAAAATGTTAACAAAACATGTTAAAATACTCACACAAATGAAATAAATAAAAACATTAGTTGCAAAAAATTTTTGCACCAATTGTTATGCTTTCAATTTTGTGTAGTCTACTGTGTTGGTATTGGATATCAACTGTATCTGCATTAAAATATCGGCTGGTACCAGTTTGTCAAAATCTCTGTTCAAGGTCCACTTGATTTTATGTACACATATCTGAAATCAATCCTTGCATGATTTGTTGGCCAAACAAAAACTGCTGTACATTATCTGCATGACTAGAAGTACTTACTTTGTAGTTGCAACCATCTTCAAAGGAGGAGGAGTCTCTCTTCAAGATAGACCTCCTTGGCTCCTCTGGGAAGAGCAGTTCATCTCTTATTAGCTCCCGGAAACGAACATCTGGAAGCCGAGTGCTCTTTGTCCGATTGACAACCACAGCATTCCCTGTCTGGTCGACATTATGGTCCATACCAAAGTACGCTGCCACACGATGGACAAGCATACGCTGGTAAGAGGACATCTGCGGAAATTTCTGATGACTACGCCTGCAAAGTACACCAACTACTATTTTACATTAACTAAAGATTCCTTGGAAAAGCCACAGAAGGTAAAGAAACACAAACTAATCACATCTAAGTCTTCTTTTAAAGTAACTACAATCCACAATTCTAAAACTCAAGTTTCCACTTCCAAATAAAACTAATTTGAAACATTTTTGAATATATAAAGCTATTTTCACAGGTAACACAATTTTGTGATCCTGCCTACCCATAAAATTCAACCAATTTCATACTGCAGTGAAACAACTGTCTATGGTCACACTAAATAATGAGTAAGTTTTGATAAATTATATAACAGGGAGGGGGGAAAAAATTACTTCAATGAAGCTCATTACAATATTTGTTTAAGACTTCTTTTTTTAAATTAAAAATTCACATGTCACTCAAACATGAGGTTGGGCCCTGTATGAAAGAGAGGAGGGTGCTGCTCAATTGAGCTTTACCTGAAGGACAGATCTGCCACACTGGATAACACCAAGACAAGATAGCGATGGGAAGAGCGAGTGAAGCGTTGGCCAGCTCTTAACAGCGACGTCCTGAGAGCTGATGAGAGTGATTGAGTTGATTACAAAGCAGCACCAGAATAAAAGGGTGGGACAAATGGAAGATCCCTGAGAAAACTCGCCGACCAGCAGCATCGTCCGGCACAATTCCCACATGTGAAAATCCAGGAGTGACCCGGCCAGGGAATGAACCTGGTTCACATTGGTGGAAGGTAAGCAGGCTAACTGCTCAACCACCGCGACCCCGGGTGGGGAGACTGGGAAGAAAACAGTGGACGCCAACATTGAGAAAATCCCCACACCATGACACTGTCTAACACAACTCCTCGCCCGGTCAGAAAATTTCCTGCTAGCCAGGGTCTGGGATTCAACCAGGGACCTCAAAAGTGGGAAGCCACTAATCAACTGGGTCCTCTTTTTCAAAATATGCATTCTAAACTGAAATGGCCTACAGCTTATTTAATTTCTTGGGGTACAAAGTTACAACCAAATCACACATGCAACAACAAACTTCCAACTTTCATTACTGCTGGAGAATCACTCATGAGTTGTTTGTCGCATGTCCTACAAACAAGGTTAAAAAAAAGTATTCCTTTTAATCACTTCCTGCACAGTTTAGGCATTTTAACTGGCAGACTGGGATGTAATGAGCAAGAAAATTAACTTTGAAATAAGTTTAAAAAATAAACACACTTTCATACTCGAAGCTCTGTACATTTAAGAATAAGTTGTTTTAAGAAAAATTCTATACTACAAGCCTTGTATGTTGTCACATTAAAATTTTAAATCTGTTTATCAATATGTGTGAGCCTCGTTCGACAGATGCCATCTGCTATTTGACGAGTGTATCAAGCACACTTAACATTATCTTACCACATGAGGTCAAATTTTTTTAAACCGTAGTCGACTGCTAATGTGACTTTCATGACACTAATTGGTTAGGGTCTAGGAATGAAACTACAAATTAACCATGGGAGTAAATATTGCATTACATCTATGCTCATAAAAGATTACAGAGAAGCTATTAATCCACATGTTAATCTAATACACTATCAAATATTGGTTTAACTTTTCACCTGCAGAATTTTTTTAAGCTCACAGTCGCCACACAGCATCCAGGTTGGGGTCTGCTGATCATCCCGCAACACAAACTTTTCAAGGTACTCTACATGCTGGTTTTGCAGTCAGATCAACTAACTGTCCACTATTTTCCCCTCAATGTATTATTTATTCTCTATGAAATTCAAGTTAGAGTCCCAACAGTTCAAGTCTTGGCCATCCAATACTACTATTAGCACAAGGGTCTATGTTGCTGGAATTTGCCATACTATACCACCCTCTTAGCAACTGTAATTGTGACATAGGAACCAAACAACATACCTACATCTTAATAAAGCTAAAAGATTAGTTATGTGGTTATAACAATGGAATAAGTTACATTTGCTGTAACCTCTGTTCTTTCCTGGCTGGCAACAAACACCACCAACACATTTACAATTGAGAAACTACAACTTTGATCCCCGGTTAAAGTCAAATGGAAAATATCAAGAACCAAAGTAAACTGTGAACATGATCAGATTATGTATTCTGTTGAATGCAAATGTACCTTTACAGTCCGCACATCATCTCTCTGTCCCTGCACAGCACAATATAAGCAGTGACAGAGAATTGGTGAGCAGACTGTAGTTAAATAGATAAATATAATTAAAAATAAACCAGCTAAAACAGATAATATTTTTTAGTCATTCTAATATATACATACTTTAACTAATATTACTAATGACCAAAATCTGCCTATAAACAGATAGTTAATAACTGACCATTACACAACATACAATTTGTTGAATTTTTAAAACTTTTTTCAAGACAATATATTTCTAACAAAAAAAACTAAGTTGGATAAAATGCTACAACTAGAAACCCCATTTAAGCTTGGGAGCATACAGTTAATAAAATAATATCTAATTATAAAATTACATACAGTGAGAAAAAATTACTTTGTCTGCCCTAAACAATGATGATACCTGTATTCCAAGCCAACCTCAAAATTTACCACGTTATTATGAAATAAAATAAGTTGTATATTCATTAATAAATAGGATTAGGAGGATGATTGGATGTAAGAAAAGTTTGATTATCAGAAGAGCAAACAATATTTTACCATGTACTGATGCATGCCTGGTTAGAATATTTTTCTATTTGTTGGGGTAATTTGCACCAAACTTGGACCAACAGCTTGGGACATTAAGTACCACACCAAACTTAGTGAGATATGTCTTAATGAATGAAACTTTAGTCGTCGTCACTTTAATAGTTTTATACTGCAATGCCAGAATCGCGAGAAATGTATGGGAGATGGGGGCATTAATGCTTCTGGGGTGCCCGGCCGGTGCACAAGATGGGTCTGGTGGCCTGTCTTGTCAGCACAAAATTTACAGCTACTGTCTAAACCCTTTGCACTAACGAACTCTTTATCACTGGTTTACCTAGGAGATGGAAGTTCCTCGCCGGTATCTGGTCCAGATGACTGGTGAGCGGCTGATCAGCAGTAGGCATCTGGGGATGTTAAGTGCTGCAGGAGCTCCAGTTGTCCAAGTTCTCTGGGAGCTGGGTTGTCTGCAGGCTGGCCCTGAACCAAGGGCAGGCAAGGCCCAGGCGCAGCTCTTCTCATAGGATGGCCTCCACTATGGGGCAAGGCTTACCATGAAGCTTAACAGCGCAAATAAAGACTGTGAGAGGGCTGATGCCTCTTGGTATAGCAGGCGGTTTGAACGCTGATCTGCGGGATGGAAGTACTACTGAGGGCAATCGTGGCAAAGGGTGGGGAAGTTGAATTACCTTCGGAGGAATTGTCTTTTTCAACCTTCTCCGTACGCCTCCCCTCCGAGTGTATGGCATAAGGGGAGAGGTACTAAAACAGCCTCATAGAAGGTACACTGGTGCCTCACTTCCCTACTGTGTACTTCTGAATAGTTCACAGTTTCCCAGGCAAGAGCGGTTACCTTGTACTCCTTTCATCCGACCCCTGGAGGAGCAGTGGACAGAGCATTAGGTGATGCTCGAGATGTTTGAAAGGAACCATCCAGGTGTGGTATCCACAGGGGGTCCATCAGGCCAGCATGAGCGGTGGCGAAGTATGGAATAACCCAGTCTGCTCGATTCACCTGGTGGAGGAGTTTCTAATAGCATAGGCTCTACTGAATTCCACCAGTTTGGCAGAGCTCGGGTGGCCACTTAATGGGTGTGTATTTAGCTTCGTGCCTGGTGGTCTGCAGGCTGCAATTTTGACGGGTGTGTATGTAGGAACTATTTAGTCCTTTTAAGAAAACTAGAATACAGATGTCGTGTGTTACCTGCCTCTTGGCTGAGAGAATGTTAAAATTAAGCACTGCACAAAACACTTCATACATAAATAAGGGTTTGACATAGGTCAAAGCAGAGACACAAGCCAGTGGTTACTCTACGTGAGTAGTTGGTTTGCCGTGAGTATAGTTGGTTTGCCGGCTGGGCGTGGACACTGCCACTATGGGACAGGAATTTCAGAGTAGGGGCTTGCTAATGTCCACTCTGAGATTTGAATCCTGGACTCAAAACGTCACAGAAAATTAGCAACGAAAGGTAGATTTGTGCATCGCTTGTCTTTTCGCTAATGAAGAGAATGCAGACCATAGTGATGTCAACACAACAAAGGACATTTGTAAAATGTCAACATAACTGGGAATTATTACGTGGTAGAGCTTTGCCAGTATATAACCATGGCCTTTTAGGTGTTCTGGTCGGCACAAAACATGGGGTGGTTAACACAAAACATTTCCAACACCTTACCTTCGTAACACCTGGCCTTGCTGCTTGCTGCCGCATCGTCTGGCTGCCTGCAGATGGAAGCAAATGAACAGCAGCCGACGTCTGTTGCGGTGGGGTGAAGTCAAAGTCTTCGTAGTTCAAAGAGGGTATTTGAAGTGAAGGATAGTGTTTGATCCAAACCTTGGAATGCTTACCGATATTTCAGAACTGTCAAATATATTGGGTGCGGTTCTTTAGGTAACCCAGTTCATGGTCAAACAGAGGTTGTGGTGTGTCAACTTTAATAGCCACTAACACAATTAACTAAGAAAATTTAAGTATGGCATAGGTATGCCAAATAGAAACTGTACTTTGAAGTAGCAGGTGTATCACGTATTCTGTAGTGTGCTATTGTACACTAATTCCACTGGGATTGCACACACTGATATTCCTGGCCTGGCCTTTTACAGTGGTGGGTGGAATAAGCAGGGTTTAGGTGGCACTGTGGTGTGCCAGTGGACAGGCGAGGTTTCACCGTGGGTCCAGTGGTCAGCACACTTCTATCTCCTATCCTCTACCTTTTACAGCGGTGGGCAGAATAGGGAGGTACTCTGGTCACGCAATACCACTAGCACAAGGTGTAAGTATACCTTAAGGAATGCGCATGTGAGGCACCTGCTATTCATTTAATACTTAAAGAATTAGTTATAGCCTTAAGGGCATGTATTGAACAAAGTGCAATATTATGAAAGTGCCGTAAGGGCGTGTAGTGAATAAGGTATAACTCAATAAATGAGACTACAAGGAATTCATTAGTTACTTTTGCTAATATTAAGAAGCTTAAAAGAAAAATGGGGCTGCACTCTCCTAGTAATAATAATAAAAAATATTAATTAACTGAAAATAAAAAAAGGGTTTTGATTTTAATCCGGCGAAGGCATCCTGATGGCAAGTGAATAAAATGTGATTGTAAAACCTGCTTAGTAAATTAAATTTTAATGAAGCCACAATTTAGATTGAAGATTCCCTATGGGGGAAATTGTCCTGATGGAACCTAACTGTTTTGGTGATTCAGCACCAGTAGAGCGCTGAAGAATTGGTGTGGTTAGCAGCCGTAGGGAACGTCGTCGTCTTGATCCAAGGAACACCTGGAGGATGGTTCACCACAGAAGGATAGGTTTAGATGATGGCAGCATTGGCAGAACCCTCTGGTGACGACTGTGTCCGGAAGGCCTCTGGAACTGGAGGTTGCCAAAGAGGTGGTAGATCCTCTCGTTGCATTCCATTTTGGTAATTGAAACATTTTATTTTATTTGTGGGGTCCACAAATCCCAACGCGGAGGCAATTGTTAAAAGAGGACAGAAATTGGTGAATTTTTAATTTTTGTTTAATTTTTAGTTTTCAGGTATATTTTTTGTTCAAACTTTTAATTTTTTCTGAGGAGTAATTTATTAACGGGCACTATTTTCATTCTTTTTTATTCTGATAGAGACTACCATTTATTTTATTTGGTTTGTTCAAAATTTTTGTTTTCAGGAAATAAGTTCTATAAGTCTACTTTCGATTAGTTGCCTTTGAGATGTGTTTCTAAGATGTTCAATGACGATAACTGAAGAAGTCATTAGAAAACAGCTGCACGGTAGACTGCCAAGTTGCAGGATTTTTTTTTGTTTGTTAGGCCAGCAGTCAAGATTGTTCATGGCTAGAACTTAGTTTTCTTCCCTTGCAGTATGGTGCATTTTTTTTTCTTGTAAGAAACTTCCATTAGGCCCTGTTCAGTTTTTCAGTGTGATTGCCCTGTAAAAGTTCCGGCTAGGGAATTGTTCAATAGCGGCGAGTTTGTAGATGCCTTGAGGAGTCTAAACTCTACTCTATCAGAAAGGTGTTAGCGTACCGCATTTCCCAGAGTCTGAGGGTCCTTGGGATCTCTAGTCTGAAAAGACATACTCTAGCTACTGGGAAGCCCAGAACGCCCACACCCTCAAAGGACTCACGCCACCTCCGACCGTGTTCATTCGGTAACACCTTGGAATGACTGAAAAGACACTAACAGGAATACCGGGCGACGGCTGGAGAAGGCATGACCACTGCCACAATTAACGGGCCTAGCCTAATTATACTTACTTGTGTGTAAATCATAATTAATTTAATTAAATAAATTCAGATGACCAGAAAAGGCAGAGGCCTTCCTAGTAGACTACGGCGCAAAGCTCGGCGTGCATTACAATGCGAAGTGGAGTGACCTGCTACTCCTCCGGTGAATGATCCCCTTTAGGAGAGTACTCTCCAGATGACTGCAACCGACCACTTCACCTATACCACGGCCGATCTCACCGGCATACTTGTCTCATGAATCAAAGCTGGACTCTTGGTTAGGGAATTGTTGACCATGGCCAAGTTACGAGGATATCAGTTACCTATGTGCACCCCCTCCTAACCCAGTCAGTAAACTGCCTGCTCCAACCCAGACCACGGGGAAGCCAATTACCACGACGTGTACCATACGTACCACCGCTGGGAAGGTAATTAAGGTGGTAATCTCACCACTCATTCCAAGGAGTATGGTCATGATTCCGTTCCCTACTTATGTCCTTGTGTAACAACCCACCAAGCCCTCCCCTCTCAGAAAATGCCAATGCCAAGTTAACAAAGAGTAAATATAGTAACGATCACTGAATCCCCGTCTTGTTTTTCACCTCGACGTCATTTTGAATTACTGCATTTATTTGCAACCTTTTTTTTAAATTAACTCACCCCTGGACAACTGGCATCCAGATTTTTGGCAACCATCATAGTGAACAAGATTGTGCTCTTTGGGAGACACATATCTTGAAGCTCACCCTGGGGTTCGATTCCCCTCTACCTCCCTCACACCCTTACGATACGGGGGCCCCATGATGAACCCCAATGTGGGCAGACCTTGACATGCCGAGCCTAAGAGCTACAAAGTATCACCACAGAGAGGTCCACCACATTCCTAGAAGGGAATCGGCACTCGCATTACCAACAGAATCCGGGTGCCCAAGGCACCCTCTAGTTAGTCGCTGTTCTATGGCAGCCGCTCAAGGCAGGGTATCGATCGAACCATCGACATTAGTAGCTGACTACAGAGGGAGTGCATCAAATTTAAAGTGAATACTTAATCATAAATTGACTAAGTTGATTTAATGACATATTTAGGCTGTTTGTTTAAAAAAATGCATTTTGCGGTTATATAATATATTTTTCAGGTCTGAAATCCAAGTCTGCATCCATTGTTTTCCCGCATGCTTTTTATTTTCTTGCTGGTAAACTGAAAAACAAATAATCGAGAATAATATTCCTGGTGGTAAATCTTTACCACCTGAATTTTTTATACAAAAATATGACTAAAATTTCTAAAAACAAAAATATATTTTATAAGATGGTAATTTAATTTCTATAGAAATAATAGATGAATATACAGGGTCCAAATGTTTTGTCCATTGAATATAAAATAAACAATCTCTTGAAAATAATTAACAAAAAAAAATTATCACAGGGCCACTTAAAAATATTCAATAATTTAAATTTTGTTAGGTTGTTGAACATTTTTGAATTTATCAATAAAAACTATTATCAGTTAAATTGAAGCAATTGTTTTGAAGATATTTGGTTGCCAATGTATTGATGCGTGATGCATAGTTGTACTATTTTATTTTTCAACTTGAAAACAATGACAGGATGCGTTTACAATTGTCGTATATGTAAAAAAGAGACAAAAAAATTATTTGGATGTTAAATATTTAACAGCTACCGCGAGCACACATTAACCTCAAAGTCGTACACACAGCAGATTAATATGCCATAAAAATGTAGGATATTATAGCTAGGTAGGCATTCCAACCCATTTTATTTTAGCCTAGTTAAGTTTGTTTGGGTTTTGTTTACATTATTTCAAAGGAAAAAAAGGGTGGGAGGAGGGGGGGAGTGTAAATGTGTGTGTGAGTTGTTGGGGGGGGGGGGGTGCTTTAGTTAAACGCCTTTCGTTAGACGGCATCATTTTGATGATCTTACCGGGTGTGGCATTCTGAGTTGCATATTGTTTTGATGGAGCAGTGGAAGATTTTACTCGTATGGAAATAACATTAAAAATATTGTATCTTCAAAAATTATAACTTCAATGAAAAAACAAAATGTGATATATAAGTCGCTGTTTGTATTCGTTAAAATGCAGCTCTATATATATATATATATATCAACACACAAACACACTCTTTGGCCAAAGTTAACCTTACACTCAGACTTCATGATATGGGGCAAAGAAACAAATATTATTTACACACTACAAAAATGTGAAAGTGCGTCTTTTTTAGGCCACGGACATTTCAGTAATTATAGTAACAGTTTGCAAAAAAATTATTTACAAAAAACAAAAACTTACAGTTAGTTGAATTCACAATCTCATAAACACGTGTTTGCCTGAGGTAATCCTAACAAGTTTACTTCACCAAAATCACGTTTGTTCATCACTAGCATTATATAATTTATTTGCAGAATCATTCAGTAAAATTGTCACAGCGCACGTTCCCTAAATCCAACCAACTTGCACTTTGGTGGGTAGCCATCGATGCTAACCTCCAAATACGCTACAGGATTGGAACTAATTCGCTGTGCATATTTCACATTTTGAAGGTAACTGAATACAACCATAGAAAAAAAAACCCGCACACACACACACGCACACACACACAAAAAATGAAAAGCTTTTCACTCATGCAATAATTTGTTCACTCACGTTTGTAAACAAAATAATATTTATCCTGCACACGTAAAATGAAAACGTGAACCTCGACTATAGTTGACGTATATGAGAAAACAATTTCGCTGCTGTAAAAGAGAAAGATAGCGTACATAGTCCGCACACCCGCCGCCACACCACAAGTGCACATTGATGGACACCATTTTGTGTAACATGTTGCCGTGGTTTAGCTTTCTCAAGCCACGTTACATTATACACGTGACGTATATTTGTAAACACAGAACCATAATACAAATTTTCTGTCAAAAATGTTTTGTAGGGGAGAAATTAAGTCGGAATTTGTGTGTTTATACGGAATTGTGACTTAACAATATTTACAGGAATACAAAAACTAAGTTCTAGTTTTAAATCATGTGTGTGTTTACTTTTTAATAATATAAACAGTTTTACTAGATGATGCATGCCGCTTATACTACTATTAATTACGATTACGAATCATCTCACTTCAAATCCAGTATACCTACTGCTAACCACATGAGTCAAACCCCACACCAACCCAAACATGGACGTCGCAGCCTGCCACAATCCTGGAGGGCAGCCGGATACATGGATACGAGGGGTTGCACATGCCAACGGCGCATCACCCCCCTCTCCACCGCGCTGAGATCCAACAAGCCGTCAGTTACCTCAGGGCATAGCCGAGCACCACCAAAGATACGCGAAGGCTGAGAGATGACTAGAGGATTGCTACCCCCACTCCAGCCTCGCACCAGAGGGATGTCACATCCCCTCCCCCCACACACAACACCAGCAACCCTGACTATATAAGTCAGTGCACGACGGACCACGCATGTTGTTCCATCGAGTTCTTCAAGCTCGCGCCACCACTTCCAGTGCTGGGGCCTCAGACTACAACCATATCTTCAGCAGCTCTCCAGAGACTGCAACCAACAGCTCAACAGTCATCAGCAGCCACCAGAGACTGCCAGCCTTACGGTCACCGTTAGAGCTCTGTAGCATCCGCAGCCAGACACTCCAGAGTGACGTCAATCAACAATAGTTATCAGAAGCTCTTCATAAGTAACTAGAGACATTCCACACACCAACCTTCACCTTCTCTTATGGACATCCCGCTTTCTAGATAGTTTGTTTTTCTATTAATTTTCGACAGATTTTATTAACTTTACCAATCAGCATAGGACCAGGTCGCCTACACCTGGCTAATGTAGGTTACTTCCAGCCACCCATCTGCTTGGCAGGAGTTAGCATAAGTCACCATGTTATTACGCAATTAATAAACACAGCTTTGTTTCTTTCAACTGCAAGTTTCATTTTTAGAGTACTTCCAAGTCAGCTGCTAGGAGAACATAGAATAATGCGCTACCGACCGGGGATGGGAGATTTTATTACGAAATAGCTACCACTGGGGACGCCCCTTCAGGAGGCCCCAGTCTAATACACACCCATTAGACGGCCAACTATTGTATTCCCACAGAGCACCCAGGTGCTGGAGGAATAGAAGAGCCCCAACCACTAGGAATACTTTTCAACCCAGGAGAGAGAGTACGCTAGAGTTGTATCCCCACCGAGCACCTAGGTGCTGGCAGGGATATTTGCTCAGGTGCAACGGTCTGGACTTGGTTGACAAAACACACCCAATAATAGCAGTGGTAGCCCCCACGACTCCAAAGCCTCTGATCTGCCCACTAGAGTGGGGGATCTTCTGAGGCACCGGGCTCGTGCTACCAAGCCGTTACTGGGCAGAAACTATTCTAGGGTTATTCTTTATGTCCATGGTGCTTGGCCTGCTGTTCTCAGCAGCCATTTCTACTCTATTCCATATAAGGTGAGACACAGCACAAGGAGGGAGGATCAAAGGATTGCTCAATTTTGGTTTAGCTCCCCCTACAGTGGAACGACAGGTGGAACAAGACTGTGCCGTCATCATAACGTCAGTAAGTAGAGTGACCCTAACACCTCCCGGTCAACTGCAACTATAGTCATTCCCGATTGGCAACGACCGGTAAGAAATAGTTCTCAGTTAAAATATTATTGTAACCTAGTTTTTTAGTATACTATTTGTAACTGTGCCTACTGAAATATTTAGGTAGCCCTGATGGCAACATCTCATTTTTACAGTTACAACAGCAGAAAATATTGTGAGTAGGGCGTAATGGTACGCGGTTGTTTAATCGAGCGAGATGGCAACTGACACCAACTATCTGCTGGACGAGGCTTGTCGCTCTCTCTCTTTCTTTATCTCTTTCACACTCGGGACGTTTCACTCCGCGAGTGAGTAGTAAATTATACATGTTTTTAATTGTATCATATTTCATACCTATTACAGCAAAATATTGATTTTTAAATTTGTAATTTACAACTGAAAAGAAATTTTAATGTTTGAATGTGTATTTTAATACATTTAGATATGATGGTGGGGCAGTTACCTATTGAAGTTGGCAGAAGTGGCAAGCATTGACATGGCGTGTTGCTTTTTGTCAAACGAAACGTAAATTATTCTTACTCCTAAAAATACTTCAAATTAATACATCACGTTTGTAGACGTTGTGTTTTTTAAACCTACCTCGACAAGTTACGACGTTGTGATAAATCTGTGTTTCCACGGCAGTAATAAATATACTGTGACGTGTGTTTCGATAATCATTGCGTCTGTGAAATGGTGTGCCTTTGTGCATCGTGGTCAATACACTGGCCATGTGTGTGCATGATTTCAAATATTCGATTAGCACTATTTATACGTTTTAAATGTGAACTGTTTTTATGACGAAGTTATTAATTTACATCCAAGTCTGTTTATTTACCACAACATTGTACCTTTGTCCTAAGGGGCTTGAAACACAGTTGTGTAAAGTAATTTGCCACAATCCCAGAAGAAAAATACTAAGCCCAGACCGATAACTTTAATAAACCTAATAAACAGTAAGTAACTATACATAGAAATATGAGAGGAATAAAAGTTATCATAGGCTTATTTGTGTGCTTGTTTACCGCTACCTTTTAAGTTTGTATGACAAAAAAGACCAACACGAAATGCATACTTGAATTAATGTGCCTTTTTCGGTTGACTGGTTGTTCCTTTGTTTTAACATTTATTCCAACTGAGGCCGTCCTTTTAAAGAAATAACTAGGGATGTCAAACTCGATTCCCCGATACCCTCGAACTCTTGAAGAATCGTATAATAGAGAATCAAAAGATGAAGAATCGAAGCATTAAAACCCGATTCTTACAAATAAATAACCTATGACAAGAGGCACGATTTTGAAAATCACGAATAAACTAAATAACACCGAAATACAAGTTCAAACGCGAAATAACACTAAATACAACAAATGCACGATATCTCACAAAATAAGCTTTCTCCAAAAGAAATAAACTCTTCTCCTATATTGTATCACGAATTTACTTCGGCACTGTAAAAATGTAGAGACGCACGAGTCAATTTTTAAATCTCGGAAATCATAGTTCTAAATGCAACACCACACGTAAATACATTTTTTTTTTGCGAAACTAAATGTAAACAGACATTCCAAAGATTACACAAGCAGTAAAACATGTACTTCGAGATACGCTACAGACATTTTGAGAGCAAAACGCCTCTAATCGAGTAAAGTGAACACACACAACTTGAATGTGTGCAGTAATCTAGGGCTGCCACTTGTTTACTAATACTGACGGACGTGCGTGAAAAGAATGTGTGATATCTAATTTGACACATTAAATGGACTGTTTCATTAAATATCTAGTCTCATAAGTTATGGAAGATGCTTCAACTGATGTAAAACACAGTCAAATGTCTATCATTTGGACATTTTATTTAAAGATAAAATGTGCAAAGGCGAGTGTAAAGCGTCCAAGAAATTAATACAAATACAGACCTGAACTCGTCTGAGAATAATTTTTTTTAATTTTAGGAATGCAGATGATATTGATATAACGTGGATACTGCTTGTCTAGTTTAAGTATGTAGCTCATAATTCCCTGTATTAAAATATATTAGTGTAAATAATATATTCTTTAAACGTCTTTGCATTTCCAGAAAAATTATTTGTGAATTTACTAAAGTGATAGTGTATTTTAAAATTGGAGGCTGTTAAATAATTACTGCTTTAAAAAAAAAATTAACAAAGATTGCTTTTCAATACGTGCCAGTCTTGTAAACATTTAAATAATTTATTATGTTGGTGAACATTTATCATGGCAAGTGAAGTTTGGAAATATTTTCGAATAAACTATTAGGACGAAATATATAATGATATATATGTACATTTTCAATATTATCTCATGCCTCCTTTGAACTTTTGGGAATTTCATATGAATATGCTACCACTGTTCAAGTGTTAATTATTTATGTTAGTAATCGGCCTACTGTAGGCCTAGTTTAAATAATTAAATTTCACACCCTCGTGTATATTAATTAGTTCTGTAAAGTAAGTGTCTGTAACTAAGGGAATCGAAAGTTTTGGAATCGAGAATGGTATCCGCATAAAGATTGAGAATCAAGGAAAAGTGGAATCGTTACATCCCTAGAAATAACCCAACACATAACAATAACAAGGGATTATTAGTACAGCCCTTTACCTCGCAGTTCTAACAGTATTTTGCAGTGACTGTTTAACACTAATGTGCATTAGAGGCCTAAGCTGTAAATATTCATACAGAATGGTTTTTGGAATATGACAGAATTCTTTGAAAAGTTGTAAACAGTAAACAACACATTTGACAGGCATAAAAGTAGAGGTCACATTTCAATGTTTATTTTTAGGTGTAGCGAAAGTATACGAACATATGTACACACACAATGGAATGTAAACATTGATTTTGACAAATGCTACATGGCAGTCACATGGCAATGTTTGTTTACATTTGGCAAAAGGATACGAAACGGACTTGCAAGTAGATATTTAGCAGGGCTCCGAGAAAGTTGCTTCCAGTGGGGAATGGACTATAAATATGTGGTCAATAAGAGGGTATACCAGCATAAGGGACTAGTCACCCGAAACCTAAAGAACGTTATTCCTCTGCGCAAGGCTACATGCCTGATTGCCATATCCAGCCGGAAGCGACCCCTGCCGATAAACCCTATGCACCTCTGTCCTAAGTGCACCTAAAAGCCATAAAGACTGTGTCCCAACCTTAGTTAACCAGACACGCGTCATAGAAAACATGTATTTTTAGCACACGAAAGTTTGATATACCGTATTTCACATAAAAACTAACTTTTGTGACAACTTCGCATTATCGTCTATTCGCGATAGCAAAAAGTCCATGGCCCTACCTATAATCACGTGCACGTTGTGTGCCCTAGAGAAGATACCAACACCGACTGGCCCCCACCCAGGCCAGCATTCCGTCTCGGACACTGCGGATGCCTGGAGAGCAGAATGCACTTCAAGAAAGATAGAAATGCAAATCGCTCCAACCTTAAAGTCCCATGAGAAGGAATACCAGTTCGCAATGCATGCGAGTTGCCGGAGTCGCCCGACGGCCAAAAGGACAAGAGACACTCCTAACCAGGTTTATAAAAGGCCTCGCATCACTGCACGAACGTCAGCTGATACCAACAGCTTGCCTTAGCACAAGTCTCGCTAAGGCTCTCTGCTCTCTTCCTCCTCGTAAGGAATCACCCATTACAAGTGACCAATGCTGGACTTCTTCAAGCACGCGCTGCAGTCTCGAAATGTTGCCGGCAACTCACACTACCTTATCTCCCCTTAAGACCCTTGAGGACGACCAATATTCAGTTAGGGTCCAAGTTGTTTTAACTGCTACCTAATTTGTTACTCTAGCTCTTCAAGCAAGCTTTTCAAGCCAAGAGGCCCCTTCACCTGTCTTTTGTGTTTATTACTCTTCCATAAGTTAATCAGTAGATTGATTCAAAGCAGGAGAGTACGGGTAACTGTTAATATTCTGGACAGTATAAAACAAGTCTACAGTCTAACAGCCATCTGTTCCTTCTTGAATTAACTGTTCACAGACCTCGCTGGTATCACCCCACAAAGGAGCGACAGGGAACCACGTTTGTAAGCAGATTTCGGACTTTAGAGTAGGACTGCAGCCTATCCCCTAACAAGGACTTGATGTACATCACTCAAAAACCAACATATTCAATGGCCACCCATACTGTGGACCAAGTATGCAAAGATATCTGGTGCGTACATACATTGGAACCTCAACCACTAGCAAGAAACTCGTCAAAGAGGCTAGATCACCCTCGTCAGTTACACCACTTTATTCACCACCTATAGAGCTGCCAAAAGGAGTGCCAGGCCTGACAAGGAGGGATCTACTTCTGGTTTAAACTTAGCTAGGGTTACTGTAGCCTGCCACTTGAACCACCATGAACTGGTACAACCTTTTCCCTGAAATACCATTAACCCACAGAAGAGGAAATAAGTGGAGTGACAGAAGGGCAGTTGCTGTCCTCATCAAGAAACAAGTCATTAAATAGCGAACCTTCTCCAGGCATCAGCTGCTTAACCCCCCGGGAACGAGCTCAATCTACCCAACTACTGTCGAGGCCTCACTTCACAGTCCTCCCCCTTAATTTGTTTGGCCCCTTGGTGAGGAAACAGAGTTGCTCACCTCATCGTCCAGTACAACTGCCTGAACGTGCCCCTGGTGCTGGGCATCAACTATCCGATGACGCCGGACCACCTCCAACAGACTCCGACAGCAAGCCAGATGCCTGTCTAATCCTACGGAGCCAGAAATCCGCTGGAGCCACCCAGCGAACACTAACACCATCAACCAGCCTCGTCAGAAGACAGAACCCAAGACTTCTGACGAGTGTTCGACCCACACCAGTAAGTACGTCTGAGGCAAGCCAGCAGCCCCACCAACGCCAACCAACTGCAAGCCCATGATTTAATGGCCACCACGTATTACACAATATGGCCATACATAAATAGAGGAAAAATGCATCTCCAGAACTGTTTGGACAGTCAAAACATGGAAATGGAAATCAATGAGAACATGTTAGTACATAAGAGCAGACACTGCAAGGTTGTGGGTTGTCATCAGTCCTTCAGGCCTACCAACTTGCATAACTCTGCACGAAAGTCCATGTTGCAGCTACCAGCACAATTACTAGAATTACTAGTAAAACACTAAAATGTCCTCCTTACTACTCTATAGACGAATTTGTATCTCAACATGAGAGACAGGAAAAAATGCCTCAAAGCACAAGTTTATGTTGTTATATTTGTGTGTTGGTGTCCTTTTAGTTGTAAATAACCGGTAGACAGAGGTATGAATCCAATATAATAAACCAGACTAGCTCCCTGCCAGACATTTGATTTAGTAGACATCCAATGATGATGCAGGCCATGTTGCTTGTACTACCATTTCCACAGGCAAAGAATATCTAGAAATAGTTATTAGTACCAGACCTTTCGTTTCCCAAATCTAAGTTACATTACCCATGAACGGACGTCAAGAAATTTTGCGAATTCATTCGGCAACAAGCTAGCCTCCATAAGCTTTTTATACTCCAGACTGACACGTGATGTACTGTCGAATTGGAGACTTACACGTAAGTGGGACTGGTTTTGTTGGGTGCTGAATCAGGCGCACCCTATTCTGGTGGGGGTTCGATGGTCAGTCTAGTCCTGGCGGGGTACAGGTACACACTTGGTGTATAGCTTTTCGGCAGGGCACAAAGTCTGACTTTAGCAAGATGGTGATGCATTTGAGATGCCTGCCATGACGGGTATACCTGGGTGATGCTCGTGAGTGAGTGCTGCTTGCGCCAGCAGTGGGCACAATAATCGCAGGAGGTGGCATTGTAGGTACAAGTGCTGGGTGCTGGCGGTGAGTTGGTTGTGGAAGTGGAGACAGGATCTTCGCAGTGAGAAACACGCTGGATTCAATGGGTGGCTGGTCTCGTCAGCTAAGATAGGCTGCAAGCCACGGTTGTGTGTCCTGGCGCCGGTGCGGACTGACTAGGGAACATCTCAAGGATGACTGGGTCCTGAAGATGCCGTAGAGCTTGTGCTGGTTCCTTCGGTGTATGACTGGTGATTGAGACTACTAAGGCAGGGGCTAACTCATGCCCAGAGGATAGCAAGGTCTGCTCAACTCTCTCCCTTATTGCACGACATTTGGGGTAGGTCACCTGGACAGCACAACTCTCTTCATGTCTGTCAGCTGAAGACAGGATCCTTGTGATTTTTAAGCAATGTTGAACCATTTGTGGGCTGTAGACTGGGCGGATACCCTATTTCAGCACCTGGCGCGGACATGTAGTGAATACTGAAAATCAGGCCTCGCCTTCTAGGGTCACTCCATGGGTGTTGTTCCAGTCGAGTTTTCCCAACACAGGGAACGTCCATTTTCCATCACTAAAAGTGCGGTAGAAAATAAGCAAGCACTGAGTCGACAAACTTGTTTGGAAGCAGCGCACCTGTGTGGGCTATGCATTTCCACCTACGGAGTAGATAGAATGGGTGGCCAGGCTAAGTGCGTGTGAGTTGGTAAAATGGTGTACTGGTTCGTTTGGGTAGATTTCCGGGATCATCTGCATTCCTTTCACTTAGTGAAGCCAGATAGGAAGGGTGCTAAGTCTATAGGAAGTGTGGTACTCAGGGGTCAAGTTAAACAAACATTTTATTTCCTTTTGACGGGAACAACACGTAATTACATACTACCCTCTATGTCGGCAAAGAGCATGTGCCGGAAAGCTGAACATGTGCACAAGCCGATAGAGGCAACCAGATTTAAACTAAGGGCAGGTTAGCCTAGCAGTGCGAAAACAAATCTTAACTAAACTAACTCCCTGACCATTGTTGCCCAGAGTGGGCTGTAGTGTCTAGTGTGGATAGACAACATAATGGTAGATTGCTGGCATGCTGCTAGGATGACTAAGCAAGCGTGGCAGGATAAGTCCCAGCTGGGACTTAAAGAAGAGGAGTTTCCTTCTAGCACTAAGAGTGCAGTGAAGGAAGGGAGGTATGAGCAAGGAATGAAGCTAAGATACCCTGGCAGCTAGCGCGATGGGCGTGAGCACACTGGTCAATTCCCTAGCAGCTAGTGCAGTAGGTAACAAGACTCGCATACAGTAAGCTGGTCAGTGTCCACTTGAGGTGTGCGGTGGGTGACTGTAGATTGGCCTGGAGCAGAGCTAAGACTCCTCTATTTATACACTGCCGGGCCGTTGCCTCTGCACTGATTGGTAACTTCAAGGACTCAAATGCAAGGCTATGCGTATGAATGAGCTGAAGTCTTCAAATTACAGTTGTTAGAAAAAGCATCATACGTCAACTTCTTTCTTTTTTTTTTTTTTGTCAGTTTTCTGTTTAATTTAACCCCACAGCAGGTAGCTCAGGATAAAGTCATTTTCTTACAATTTTCATTATTGGTTGATAGTCATCAGGGGCATTTCAACCAAACTGTGGTACAATAGAAGATCTGCCCGATTCCCATTTGCAAAAATCCAGAGTGAACCGGCTGAGTACTGAACCCGTTTCGCCTTGATGGGAGGCGAGCAGTCTAATGCAGGGCTGCAGATTATGCGGATTTTGTCCGTATTTAAGGATTTTTATACCATTAAATGGATTCACGTAATTTACAGAAATTTCACGGATATTCACTTGTGCACAAAAATAACTGGTTAACGAGATTTATTGAGGGAAGAAATATTTACCTGTTTATTTACTTATATATTTACGGAATTGTAGTATATTGCAAAGTCTATTGTTTATTAAAAGTGATTACCGACATGAGTCAATTTAAGAAATAGGCAAACGTTACCAAAGAGTCCACAGGCGGAACATCACGGTAAAATGTAAACACAAGATGGCCACCTACAGAGTGAGTAAGCGCCGCAGAATTGCCACCTTGCACACCGTAGCGCAAGTGAATAACAAATTAAAAGAGAAGAATTTTCCTTTCTATCTGGTTGTGGAATTAAAATCCCTACCACAGCAATTATAACTAAATAACACCCTGGTCTTTGGAACAGCAAATATCCACGTGTTTATTAAACTACACATAGCGGTACTGGTAGCAAGCGCGAACAAAAACCCTGCGCAACACAAAACACACAGACACCTTGTTCTTTAAAAATAAATTATGAAAAGTCTTCATGAGCTAAGGTTAAACCGGTTTCACAAATTACTTTCATTAGCACAGCTCTTTTCACACACATTGATAATCAAAACTATGTAGCAAGAAGTATAGCATTTCGTTTTACACTTAACATTGTCAGTTGGACTTAGAAAAAACTTACATATGATAATTGTTTGCGAAACGACCACGCATTTGTTCAAAATTCACGTTAATTTTAAACTCCACGGCAATGTTATCGAGACAGAAAATGGAATGCAGAGCGGCAAAAAGAATATCAGGGCGGTTAACCAGCTGGCGCCATGGCTACTCTACTGATACTGACACAAAGCAAAGAACGTCTAACACTGTTGCCAGATATGCAGAACATTTCATGCCTGTCACATCTACTTTTTCACTTACAATCACACGTGTGTATACTGTTTACAAACATTAGCATCTTTGCATGTCGCCTATTCTTCAAATGAGGAAGAAAGCAAGAAATTTAAAACGTAATTTTTTTATTAAATGGCCCCTATGACATAGAAACAAACTTTGCTAGAATCAATTTCATTTGTAATTACCTAGTCTTGCATACCAAATATTTTTTACTCAATCTTGCTGAAATTTTTGCTTGAACAGTATTTTTTTTTATCAGAACTTAACTTACAAATGCTATTTCCTGTTAGAAGTGTCTTAGACCTATTTGTTGAGTGTAGTTTTTCCTGACAATATTTGTTTTGAGTGTAGTTTTTCTTATTATATCTGATTGAGTGAGTGGTAACATTATGTGAATTTATATTTCATAAATTTGTTTTTATTCTAAACAATATTAGTCTTTTTTTTGCAATAAAAATTAGTAGATTTTTCGTGCACTTGTAATTATTAATTTGCTAAATATGAACATATTTTTATTTGCGTAATCAGGATTTTTCAGGATATTGACACTGCATTTTTCAGGATTTTTGAGTGTGTTTAGGATTTAGATTTCAAGATCAGTGGCAGCCCTGGTCTAATGTGTGTGGTTAAATTTTAACTTGTCCTCAAATGAATTCACAAAATTTCCAGGTTTCTTGTTATGAATTAACAACTTTATTATTTGCCATTTAAATTATTTTAAAGGATAGTACCATGATATTTTATAGAATGATAGAACATTCAAAACATACTTGGAATCCTTTGCGAGGTTGACAAGCTCTTGCTCTATCTTCAGCAGCAAACTGCGATCTTTGTAGTTCCTGTTCAAGGTTTCCATAATGAACTGGTGCAGATCAATGCCAGTGCTGTCCGTGTACTGCTCCGTGCTGCTGTCTGCTAGCACAACAACATAAACCACATGTTAAATGTTTACATGCATACATGCTCATTTACTAACCAAGACAACATATACTCCCATGCCAAACACACAGAACAGCTTATATATTTCTAAGCAAAAACATGGACACCACTAGCCAACAGAGAGCATTAAATGTGGGGGGACATTTTACTGATTTAAAAATAATGATACCAATGTGAGGAACATGCAAACTAAATTTAGTCAAGTTATTATGTTGGTGTGATTGGACTGTGTCCATTGCCGACCATTTCCGAATATAGTCCAATCACACCAAGTTACCGTATTTTGGTGTATATAGGCAGCATGCGAGTATAAGCCGCACCTAAGTTTTTGATGAAAAATTTGGAATACTTAATATTTCAAGTATAGGCTCCACTGAATATTTGTATTCCTGTAAATATTGTTAAGTCACAATTTCATACAAAAATAATAAATTCCAACAAAATTCCTCTCCTACAAAACATTTGTGACAGAAAATTTGTATTATGTTGTGATGTTTACAAATATACATCGTGCAATTACTATTCCCTAGATGGTAATGCAACTGTAGTCCATTCCCGATTGGAAGCAACTTATGAAAACCAACCTTTGAAAAAACACACTAGGCATATTATGTCACCTGTTATTTCAATAACCGATATTCCACAAAAATAACACTGTGGTTAACTTTTAGAGTACTGTATTATTGAATAAATGAACCTTTACCTTAATATTATCTCTAACTTGTAAGATTTATTTCTTTTTTAAATATGAATTAACAACAGCGAGTGCAGCAACGTGTTGACAATGACCGGTAAGAAATAGTTCACAGTTAAAAAATTATTTTAACCTCTTTTTTAGTGTACTATTTGTAAATTAAACGGTACCTATCGAAATATTTAAATGTTTAAGTAGCCCCGATGGCAACATCACATTTTTACAGTTTAAAATAAAAGCGGGAAATATCGTGAGTAGGCCGTAATGGTACGGTATTGTTTTATAGAGCGAGAAAGAAACTCAAAAACTGTCTGCTGGGCGAGGCTTGTCGCACTCTCTCTCTTTCTTCGTCCCTTTCACACTTGAGAAATTTCACTTCGCTAGTAAGCAAGATATTAAACATCTTGTCAATTGTAGCACATTTCATGCTTATTACAGCAAAATAATGATTTTTGATTTTGTAATTTACAACTGAAAAGAAATTTAATACGTATTTCAATATATTTAGACATGATGGCGGGCAGTTACATAGTGAAGTTGGCAGACGTGGCGAGGCATGACGTGTTGCTTTTTGTCAAATGAAACGTAAATTATTCTTACCCCAAAAAATATTTCAAATTAATACATCACGTTTGTAGACGTTTTTATTAAACCTACCCAGACAAGTTACGATGTTGTGATAAATCTGTGTTTCCGCGGAAGTAATAAATATACTATGATGTGTGTTTCGTTAATCATTGTGTCTGTGAAATGGCGTGCCTTTGTGCATCATGGTCGATACGCTGGCCATATGTGTGCATGATTTCAAATATTTCATTAGCACTATTTATACGTTTTAAATGTGAACTGTTTTTATGATGAAGCTATTTATTTACAACCACATCTGTATTTATCACAACGTTGTACCTTTGCCCTAAGGGGCTTGAAACACAGTCGTGTAACATAATTTGCCACAATCCCAGAAGAAAAAAACTAAGCCCAGCCTGATAAACTTTAATAAACCTAATAAACAGTAAGTAGCAATACATATAAATATGAGCGGAATAAAAGTTATTGTAGGCTTATTTGTGTGCATGTTCAACGCTATACTTTATGTATGATAAAAATGAGCAACAAGAGTTGCGTGCATAAATTTAATGTGCCTTTTTCATTTGACTGGTTCCTTCATTTTAATATTTATTCCAACTGAGGTCGTTCTTTTAAAGAAATTACTACACACACATAAAAGACAAAAGGATAATTAGTACAGCCCTTCACCTCGCAGTCGTAACAGTGTTAAACACAGTATCGGCAAAATACTAACGTGCATTACATGTATTGAGCTATGTCGTGAAAACAAATATGTTAATGAAAAATAACCGTAAGAACTGTTGTCTATTCAGGCATTTTTAAAACGTCATAAAGCTGACCTAAATAACGTTAGAGGCCTAAACTGTTATTCATACGGAATGGTTTTTGTAAAATGACAGAATTCTTTGAAAAGTTGTAAACAGTAAAAAAAACATTTCACAGGTTATAAAAGTAGATGTCGCATTTCAATGTTTATTTTTAGGTGTAGCGAAAGTATACGAACATATGTACACACACAATGGAATGTAAACATTGATTTTAACAGATGTAAACATTGATTTTGACAGATGCTACATGGCAGTCACATGGCAATATTTGTTTACATTTGGCAGAAGGATACGAAACGGGCCTGCAAGTACATATTTAGCAGGGCTCCGAGAAAGTTGCTTCCAATGGGGAATGGACTATACATGTTTACATTTTACATGTGAGAGATGGTTATTTTGTTTATGGATGCTAGTGAACAAATAATGGTTCGAGTAGAAAAGTTTTTTCTCGTTCTCTTCCTCTCCTTCCTTCAAGTTTAAAATGTACTATATGTTAACAAATTTCCAAACATTCTTTTGGGGAAACGTTTTTTTAATGCCAATATTTCATATATAAGCTGCACCCTACTTTTTGTAGTCTTTTTTTGTAAAAATGCGTGGCCTATACATGCCAAAATACGGTAATAACATGAACCCAACATTGCCAAAAACTTCAATGATAAACTTTGTCAACCTGGAAAGGTTTGTTTTTATTTTGAGAACTAGCGAGAAGTACAATGATTAGAGGCAAAATTTTCATAACCATGAAAAAAACTCTGTGTACAACTTGTTTCTACACAAATTTCCATTTGTAAGTGGTTCAACAGATAAATAACTGAACCATTTTTTAACATATTAATTTAACAAAGTATTTTATTTACTACCACAACATAATTTTTTCATTCATCATATCAGTTTATTATTTATTTTATAAAGTGCATGATTACAAATAGATATACAAAATCTCGTTATTCCTGTTGGCAAACCTGCAACATTTATGGCACACATCAGCCAGGTCCAATTGGTGAACAAGTCAAGTATTATCAAATGAGTAGAGCGCGTTAGGCAACTGTAATGAGTGTCTTTTTAACTCCCAAAAATAAATATTTCTCATTACTGCACTTATTTTCTTGAGCTGAAGTTTTATTGGAATATGTAATATTGCTGCTGTTTTACAAGTTCTAGCATGTTGAGAAAATAAACAGATTTTATGTAAATAGGTTTTTAGACAGTTTTGACATTTAAATTTTTATTGGTATTTAAATGGAAGAAAATGCTGAATCTTAATTTTAAATGCTAATTTTAGATATTTCAAAAACAATACAACTTATCTCTCAACAATTACAACAACAACATTCCAATACTTCAAATATATTAAAAATGAAATACACATGTCAACATAAGAAATATATTGCTTGAAGAAATACACGTAAAAAAAATGTTAATGACATTTCTGGCCATTACATAACTATCCACTCTCCCCTGTACGGTATAGGTATGGAGCTGTCCTGTGTTAGTCTACAGTGCACATGCCCAAAAATGCTTGAACTTTTAAAATGATTGTCGTCGCTAAAAATGACAGATTCATCACACATTTTTCCAGAGCAAAAAGTAGCAGCGCAAAGAATTCAAACATTCACATAAAAACACCTTCATATCAAAAAAGTATAATTATTTTTAAATTATCTCTCTTGAAAAGCGGTAGGAAAAACCAAAATGTATTTAAGAACATCAAGATAAAACTCATCACTCATTTTTATACTGACATTACGCATTTCAGCACTTAGAAGAAGCGCACTCCAAATGGCCGACATAGCCCCATCTGAATAATGGCATATGGGTAAGTTAACTCCATTTACTCACTGTAATGGATGCAGAACACGAGGGGCTATCAGACGTTGACAGAGCCACAACACACCAACTCCATGCTACTAGCTTTTGCCCTAAATCTGAATCTCCAAGAAGCCATCATGTCATTCATTCCCCCTGCCCAAATGAAACACAACTCCACTTCGCCGTGGCTGCTGGAGAGAGATTGCACTATTCAAACTTTGCACCGCTGTGGGAAGCAGGCCAATCAATGAAGAGTCGCTGCCTCCTTGAGCTCTTATGGACCATCTTGACACCACGCGCCAAGCGGCAGGCAAGATAAGGATCCATGGCTCATGCATGTGATGACACAAACTCCACACCAAAGAGGCGGGGCTAACTTACCCGCACCCCTCTGAGCACCTACGGTCGGCAGAAATGAGTATAAAAGGCTGCACTGACCAGGGCTCTGTAGTTGCTCATCGTCCTCAAGGCTGTGAAGGCCAGGGACTACACTAAGGGCGGAAATCCCTTAAACCACGGTGGCAACTCTGTCTTGCAACATCCCAGGCTGTCAAGGCCGGGGTATCCTGACAAGAGCTGGATGCCCTCAGCCATGCTGGTAGCCACAAATGATCAATGCCGTCACCAGAAGGCGTCTTCTTCTGCAGCACCTACAACCTCCTGGGTCAACTGCACTGCATCAGCTACTACATGTCAACCTAACCTTCCTACCCCCTACCTCGCTAGGTAAACCAAGGTCACGGTGACGTTGTCCAAACCCTATAAGGCCTTAGCCTGGCCACATCTTTACTAGTTGGGTAAAGAGCCTTGTTATTATACACTACGAGGTTCCTTTTGGACAATCCCTAACTTAAGTTAGGACTCCCAGGGCTAATTAAGATTTTGAATAATTAATTTAATTGTCAAATATCTCTATTTTCTTCCATGTACTATAAACGTTATGTAATCAGGTTGCCTCCACCTGAATTGCATTTGACTGAATTTCTAGATATTAGTAACATTTTTGTCCCTGAAGTGTTATGAGCGCTCATTAAACTTATCATATAATTAGTATTATTATTGAGTACGTAAGGCAATGCTGGCTTCAAGAACCAGCCATATGCCAAATATGTACATGTAACACCATGCAGTATTCAGAGTTTGGCCACGGTATTGCTCAGTGTATTGCATTGAATAATCTTCGTGGGAGTCCTCACTAGTAACTGCTGCCTACTTACAGCTGCCTACGGGTCTCCGCTGTATAACCCTTCGGGCTAGTGAATGGTTAGGAGTAGTTATGCGGTGAGACATTGGGTACAGCTGTGTATCTGGCCGAACATTGTAGGACCGCTATAATACCCGGCTTCGTTTAACGTATCATTTTGGTTTGCATTGCCAGAATCTTTAACGGCCTCATGTTTACGAGCTCATAAAAGTGGTGTTAAAAATAAGTTAAAGAGAGATCTTAAGTTACTCAAGGAGGATATTAACAATTTAATTAATCGTGAATCTACTGAAAGTTTATCACTTTGCATCGCCCTCCAGAGTAAAAGGCAGACTGCCATATGAATACTTTGTGCGTTTACATTGTGAAAAGTAATTCATTGGAATAGAACCTGCCGATCTTACTGAGGAGTTCATTACAATACCCCCCTCATCCTTCCCCTCCATCAAGCGGTGAGAGTACTTCTCCACCGTAACCAGAGTCGGCCGCTGTTCCTCAGTTGGCAGCCCCAGCACAGTCAATGGAGCAGAGGAGAGATCCACTACCGGAGACACAACAGGTAACCCGTCTGAGAAATATATCTACTTCAGTCCTTGACTGTGTCCTCCTGAAAACCAAAACGCCCTATGCTTACACTGGCTTCCTGCGCAAGAGGGATTAACTCCACAGGGCATGATCACCGCTGTGTTACCGTAGAGATATTTGAAGGCCAACACAACCTCTCCTACCCGCATATTATATGATAGAACACTTAAATTCAGGTTGATCGTCAGGGTTTCAATCTCCAAGTCATATCTATTAAACTCGCCACATAATCTCACCTACCAGCGTGGAAAGTCACCCACGATATAGCTACGCCTGAGACTTGTGTGCGACCTCCTTGGTGAATACTAGGATGAACAATCTGTTATTTAGTGTACCTTAGTGTTTATGCATGTGTTGGCAATTGAGGATTGAAACCTAAATCTGACGCCCCAGTGGGCGTGGTTGTCACCAACTTTTATGAGACAATGATCAGCTTCCCCTTGCATCAAGTGGTGTTTAATAATTTTAAACCCTAAGTGCTTCAAAATCAAATCATAATGCCCTCAGCAAATGAATGATGTACACACCTTCACGTGCAGCAAAATTACCCTGGACATAAACCAGGGAATGTTAAGTTTAATACACTACTAAGGTAATTTATGTCCCACAACTACGTTCACTCCAAAAACTAATGTCCTATTCAAATCCAAATTACTCCGCAAAGGAGGAAAATATTGAATAGTTTTTTTTAACTAATTATTAATTCATTCTACATCAAAGCATTAGATACAATACGAGTGGATGCAGATGCAGCCAAATTAAAAGTTTGTTTTGTATCGTGTTCAAAATATTTACATCTGCTTTCCAATATCATTCCATTATTTATTAATACAACACATCTATACTTAAAGACTTTGGAATTTCTAGCAACATAACACTTACAAAGAATGTATAGAAACCAATATGTACTGTACCTCAATTTGACATTTTATATACTTGTGACCTTATAATAAATTTAATACTGTTTTTGTTTAAATAACTGCAAATTTAAAATACACATATGCAAATTGTGAATAAACTACTAACCTGTGAATAAACTACTAACCAAATATTACGAATTTCATGCATATCATCTTCCACCAAAATTGAAATTTATGCTGAGGAACCATGTACAGACCTAATTTTGTGGCCTTAAATTTTTAAATTTCTAGCGCGGTGGAATATGCACACAGTGTTTGTTACACTTACGGGGCAATGTTCATTTAAAAAGGTAGTTGAAGGATCAAAATGGCAGAAAATAAAACTTAACTTATGCCTCGAAAGTACTCACTTTACCATGTACAGCATATAGCTGTAACTACTTTAACAAAATACAGTTATGAAAATTGTTTTGACTATCAGATAATTTGTCAAGTACACCTAACAACGAACTAACTTGTAAACTACTAAACTAATATAAATACCAGTTTTCTTACACTGTTCTAAACTAAATACATACCTCACAGATGAAAGTGTAAACAATTTAAGATAGTTCACAGGCTTTTGTGGCTGCTGTCAATTTCTAGGCTTCTGGGTTTGAGACGTGTCAAGAATTTCTCCTCCAAAGTTTTGGCAGACAATGTAGCTGCCATCATCAGTGAACAATCCTGACCAATTGAGGAGAGTTCCTTAGATAGTCTGATCTCTGGAGGCTGTTTCCTGATTGGCTGGGCCCTTCGGCTAATACAGACAGTCTTCCTCCTGACTGGCTGAGGTGGTCTGCCAATCTGGCAAGTCTGTTGTCTCTGCTCTCGCATCACAGGATTTCAGATCGTCTATGAAAAGATGTGCCCATTTTTTGTTTAACTTGTATCCATCTTCTCTATTGATGTTATTAAGATATATTAATATTTCTATTGATTCTCTAATGGTTCTTGGTATATAAGTAGGTATGTTGGCTATTGTTCTGTGCTTGTCAAAATCAATACTATGTTTGGTTTTCATGAAGTGTTCTGCAATAGCTCCCTGCTGGTTTTCATACTTGTAGGTCCTGATGAATTCTTTCATTCTGGTTATTTTTCTGCCACTTTGGCCTATTTACACTTTCCCGCATGAGCAAGATAACTTGTAAACTCCAGCCTGTTCTTCGGTTGGTGTTTTGTCTTTCACTGATCCCAGAGTGCCATTGACTTTTGTTAATAGGTTTCATGACTGTGTGTATGTCCTTCCTTAGTAAGCATGCGAGTCAGTAAGTGATTCCTTTTACATTGGGCAGTATAGAGATGTGTTGTAAGTGTTCTTTTTATTTAATTCTGGGGTACTTCTTGATGCGCTGCTGTATTTCATGTCTTGAGTAACCATTAGCTTTAAAGCTGTGGTGAGACGTTTCATTTCTGCCACAAGATTTTTTTCTTTTCTTCACATATGCTTTTCGCTCTGTTGACCAATGTGGAAAGGACTGTCCTCTTCTGTGAAGGTGGGTGTTCAGAGTTTGCTTGTAGATATCTGTCAGTATGGGTATGCGTAATGTAAACTGTGCGACTCGAGATGAGGCTATGTGTCCTGTTTACCATAACATCTACAAATGGAAGTTGGTCATCTTTTTCCATTTCCATAGTAAACTGTATTTTGGGTTGGATGCTGTTAAGATGTTCTAGGAATTGTTGTAGTCTTCTCAATGACTCCACACCGCAAATGTGTCAACATATCTAAACATATATTTCTTCAAAGTTTGTCATGAATAGATTGGCCAGTAAAGGAGAGATCGGTGAACTCGTAACAGTGCCCTAATTTTGTATGTTTATCTTCCCCTTGTATGAGAAGAAAGTTGCAGTGACACAGTGCTTCACTAGCTTTTCAAGTTCTTCGCTGAGGCTGCCTTCACCGAGTTGCTTCCTCTTGTAGAATATGGAGAGCTTCTATGATTGGTACTCTTGTGAAGACAGACTACATTAAAATTTACCAGAATGTCAGATTATTGAAAATCACTGGGTTTCTCACGCTCAGGACAAATTGAAAAGAAAGGCCCTTGACTGGTGGCACGATTATGGGGAATTCATAGCAAGCTGGGAGCAGCTCAGTATCCGGTTGGTGCAGCGTTTCAGGGGAAGAGGTAGTAGCACACTTCACCTAGGAATTCTATAGCCCGCACCAGAAGCTAGGGTATGATGTCAAAATCTTCGTGAGAATAAAAGAACAGATGTAACTGAGAATATTTCCTGATGGGAACAAAGACGGATGCATAAGACAGATCATACTTCTATTGTTGCCCCGAATACAGAACATCCTGTTGTTACCCAAACCAGCGTCAGTTGATGAATTAATTAATCAAGCCTGTGAAGCAATGGAATTTCCAGGCTCTAACATTGCTCAACAAACCCAAGAACATTAAGCCTGTCGACTAAAGGAAGGCGGGAGAAAGACATTTCAAGTTACTTCAGTCTCCGCCAACACAAGTTGCAAGGCTACCCAAGTGCTGGTTCTGCCCAGAAAACTATTTCAACGAGGATTGCCCACAGCGACCGGCGAAGCAACACAAGAGCACGGAATGTGTAACTTGCACGGAGCGACCCACCCAGGCTGAAGCGGCGGCCCAAAGCAAACTGTCAAAGGAAAATGGCAATGCAGAAGGAAAGAAGGGAACGTTTCCGCCAGGTGAACGGAACCAACTGTTAAGCTCCTAAATTATGAGGTAGACCTGGATAAATGGCCGAAAAGCCTTAGCCCTTTTAGATACAGCGGCACCAGGGAACTTGATGTGCCGTGACTTGCTCCAGCCGCACCAATGCCAAGAATTGGAACCTCAGACCAAGGCAGTGACAATGGCCAAACCAGACTACACCCTTGCCGTGGACGGACGTATCAACCGGCTATTCAAACTCCAGAGCCTGAAGAACCACACAGAAACCGTCGTAACATCAAGTATCGAAGAGGACGTTATCCTAAGGCGTTCATGGCTCCGCGAGCAACAGCACATCATGGATCACGGAAAACGCAAGGTATACCTGGGCGACGGACGACGTGTTAGAACGCCTTAAAGCGCGAACTCACTGCCAAACTATCCAAGAGTCATTTCGGAAGGGCGTCCATTGAATAATTAGGAAACGTGTCCATGGAGGGCAACTACCCCTAAGACAGATTGTTACAAGCCTTTCAGGAAGCCGACTCCCCACTCCAAGTAGCAACATAGTTGTTTCCTGGGACTGTGTAAATAGCTCAGGGGTTTCTGTCCCAATATCGTCAAGACAATGGCACCCCTACATCCTCTACTCGGGAAGGCTGATATGTGGAAGTGAACACCAGCGCACCAAGCCACCTTTGAAGCCCTCAAGGCCAGCTTTAGAAACACTGATTGCCTCCCCCACACCAAGGGGAAGGGACCCCTCATCGTGCAAATGGACACTCGTCAGAACGGGACCCCTCATCGTGCAAATGGACACTCGTCAGAACGGATGGGAACCATTCTGTACCAGGAGGATCCGGAAGGCAGACCCCTAGTCATTGTATACGCCAGTATCCGGCTGAATCTGACGAAACAAAAGTACCACATCAATGAGAAGGAATGTCTTGCGGAAATATGGGCCATCAAGGAGTTTTGCTACCACTTGGAAGGGAACCACTTTATAAGGTACCGAGTGGTACAACTGACATACAAAAGTTAACACAAACACTATTCAAAATTCACAGTACTATTTACTATAGCGCTTTGGCACAATTGCAACTGCTTAATAAAAAAACAGTCATGATTAACATGATAACACTGTGCATAAAATACGTGAAGCTTTTACCTGGTCTCGCAAACAACGTGAGAATAATATCTTTTACAAAATTGATAGGCAGTCAACCAATTAATATTAATTATTGTTAATAAATAGTAACAGCCCAACTCCATTGGAATACACCGGAGCAGTTAAATAAATAAATTTACATTTCTTGTATACATGACTGGCTTATTGGATGAACATATTTTGAAACATTAATGATGCCCAAGTATTTCTTTGAGACCAAACCAACAACTAAATTAAAGCACGGCATATAAATAATTCAACAACACAATAAACTTTCTCCCCAGAGTTTGCATCAAATAACTCCATAAACACTTGTGCGTGTTTCAATACAAGAGGCAGTAAATTAATTTCAAATATTCAAAGTTTACAATAAGTATTTTCAAATGCGTGCAAGCACTATTTAACGTGCTAAAACCTTATAATGCACACCAAAATTGATTGGTAGCATGTGTTGTGGTGGATATCGCCCAGTAAAGGACACACGCTTTAAAATTACAGATTAAAATCAATTAAAAATAGTGTAACAGACTGGCCGGCAACCAGTTATGGCTCATTAAAGTTGCATCGTCCTAAAAACAACATTAATTAAACACAAAAGTTATGACCCCATGAGTAATGGACGCGTTTCTGTAAAAAAACAAGGGCAGCCAAAAGGGGCGGCTTGACTAACCACACCCAACACACTCGTTTAAAATGGCAAAAATAAATCAAACTACAATACCAAAACTACGTGACTACAATTTTGAATGTGCAGCCCAAAACAACAGCTACATCAAAGAACTACAGCTCGACCTCAAAATTACGTTAGCACTTCAAGTAATCAGAAACCCACAGATTATTTGCCCATACGCAAATTACGCAACATTACACTACTCACTGCTCATTATGGCCCTACAACTTCCAACACAATAATTTAAAGGATATTGAATTTTCTGAACATTTCATTACTGACAATTAATAACCGCAGACCCCAAAGCGTAGTTTTCTCATGATGCCCCAGTTGATAGTAAGGTAGCTGCAGATCAAGCCCGCACCAAGCAGGCACAAGGGCGTTGAATCACAAGCAGTGGTGCGTGAAAAAGGCACACATTAAAATTAAAATCGAGCTGCACTCGTGAAAGGGGAGGAGGGGAAAGGGCTAGAGTAGGAGAAAGGAGAGGAACTAAACCTCTAGCGAGGTAGGGGAAACTACTGCGTGCTGTGACGGTGACACACACTATCCAAGTGGCAGGATTTTCAAATGCTGACTCAATCCTTTAAATGGGCAGGAAGGCCCTTAAATGGTTAAGAGAAGCCAGACATAACAAGGTAAAACTAGAGTGATGTGACCTACTTCTATCAGAGTTTGATTTCGAAGTGCAGCATTGCCCGGGATCGCAGAACGACCTCCCCCGACGCCTTGTCCAGGCAATCCAGCTTCGAGGAAGACGCCAAACCGGACGAAGACATGGAGCGCATTCTCCCTCCTGAACCACCGAAGCTTCTGCCGGAAGAGCAGATAAGATTATTTCAGCTATGGATCAGTCAAAGTCAAATTGAGACATACCAGCAATACAACCCGGAGATCCAGGACCTACTTAAACAATATCCGGAACGGTATGAGTTACGTAACCGTGTTGTCTGAGCATGCCATCACCAGCCGGAAGCCCCTTGGAACATGTGGATACCTCGAGCTCTGCGGGGAGAAGTGTGTCCACATTCTCATGATCACCCAGATAAGGGAACCAGAGCAGCACTAGCCAACATCAGTGTTCGATATATATGGGATGGCATAAGCCATGACGTCCGACGGCATGTCAGTGAATGCCCCAAATGCTGCCAACACAAGGCCTATCCCACCAGGCGAACTACACAAGGCAAAGCCCCGCAGACCCTATGCACCTTGGAATAAAGTTGCAGCGGACCTAAGGGACCCTATCTCAGAAGCACTAGAGGGAACCACTACCTGTAAGTGGTCACAGACATGTTTTCTCGCTGGGTAGAAGCCTTTCCTGTATGTAATCAAGAGACCCGGCATATTGTTGCCAAGTTCGATCAGGAGATATTCCCACGCTGGGGATATGCCCTAAGTATTTTAACTGACAATGGCACCCAGTTTACCAGTGCAATGTGTTATAAAGTTGGCCAGGAATGGGGAGTTGAGAAATAGACTATGCCGCCGTACACCCCCAGGCTAACCCCATGGATCACTGAAACCAGGAACTTAAGAAGTACCCACGCTTAAACCTGGAAGAAGATAACCGCCACTGGGACAGCCATTTGACGAGAATACGCTTTGCTCTTTGCAGAAGAATGAATGAAGCCACCGCTTCAAGCACTAACCAACTTCTGTTAGGCCGCACCCTGCAACAACCGGGGGGGAATGACAGTGGGAACACGCTCCTACTATGGTGCAGCCAGAAGCGAGATACGCTTTGATGAAGCCTGGGAGAAGCAAGAGGAATACCTGAGCTGGAAATGTCAGCCATGCCGAACTGGAATCCGTCCCTTTGCCATTGGAGAGACTGTATTATTCCGCAGCCATTCACTACACAAAGGGGGTAATCAGTTCTGTGCAGGATTGGCCAGTAAATGGGAAAGACCCTATAAGGTTGTCGGACGCCAGAAGAATATCTACTGAGCAGAGGACAGCTGTTGTAAAATCAGAAAAGTCACTCGAAGTTAGATGTGCCTGTATCACGAAACTGCTCCGACACCTCATTATATGAACAGCCATCGTTAACACCCAACCTACTGGAGAGGGTCAAGGAAAAGAGCCCTCCATCCAACTGCCAGAAGGAATCTAAGTCTCCAGCCACCAGAGGGAGTGCGAGAGAGTCTGTGGTAATGACCAGCAATTTCGCCGAAGCAGTTACGACTCTGGACCACAACGCAAGAAATGTGGGAACGTTGATTAGGTCTGTGCCGTCGACCCCTGTTGAGTTCCGCCAAAAGTTCGCGAAGCATTCTGAAAAGTGGACCCCAAGTATAACTGAAATTTCCAGAAGTCCAGCAGATCAGAAGAACAGCCATCAACGGCTGCACCCGACTGGAAGAACTCCGCCAGCCAGTTCCACCAGATCGTCAGCGCCGCCACAGCCTGCATCATTACGGACTGCAGCTGCGCTCAAGCAGACCACGCAAGCCAAAGACCTACGATGACGGACGTCATCGCAGTCTAACCTGCTGACTAGACGCCATCCTCTATGAGGGCAGCACCCCGAGCAGACAGTGTCCACGAGGCCCAGTCAGCTCCGTCGGACCAGCTCACCACCAAGGCCACAGTCACCCCCGATTGTGTCGACATCCTCGCCCCCCAATCCAAGCTCAATGCGGAGGCTGCTGTCTTCCAGTACTCAGAGTATCGCAGCGCAGATGGTCACACTCACAAGAAGGAACAGGGTGAACCTGGGAAGCAATCCTCTTTGATTTTCTTTATTACTCTTGATGTAGTTAGTCCAATTAAAGTGCCAAATAACTGTGACCTATTAATTTTCAACATATCTGAGAATGAGAGCCGAGTGACCCGCCCTGGAGATGGAGAGCCGCAAGCAAAGCCATTGCGTCGTTCCAGATCTACTTCCAGGACAGTGACAGCACAATTCCCAATGCCAAGAAGCCGCACTTCCGGCCAGCCGGAGCACACCGGGCATCAGTCGCTCCCCAGCCAGTCATGGGGACTGCTCACGTCGGTGGAGAGGGAGCGCTGCCATCAATATCAACATGGACCTGACAGTCGGCAGGGCGAGTCTGTTACCGCCCTCCACCCAACTGTCCCGGCCTACCGCAGTGGGCGAGACACCATCTCTCAGTCTGACATCCCACGCACTGCCACCTGGCGCTAGCAGTACTCTTGGTCAGTTGGTTACTGACACTACCACGAGACGACACCGCAGCTTCGAGCTCAGCCGCCACGCACCTGCTGAGCCATAGTCTCAACGGGGCAATACAAGGAGACTCCATAGCGGCCACCTGCCAAGTTCCAGTGGCTGAGACCCTGAACGCACCTCCCAGGAGACAGGGGCACCCCAGTAAACCTGAGCCTAGCACCACGATGTGACGCCTAGTGCCAGGAGGCACTAAGTAGTTATCAATTGCTGCTTTTGTGAGAAACAGAGACTGCAGGCAGCCACAATTGAGATGCAGAAAGAAATGCCCCTAGCAGGAAGCAGAAGGCACCGCCTCTAGCAGGAAGCAGAAGACATCGGCCCTAGCAGTCTACGCTACGTCCCAAAGCATCACTGCAGCTAGATAGCTCACCCCAGTACTACGTTTGTTCCAGTGCACATCCGCACTTGACCCCAGTGATACAGCACTTGCTGTAAGCTGGAGTAATTGGGTGTTCTACAACACAATCAGTGTTTACGATACATCGAATGAAAGCCTTCACGTTGAATACTTTTTAAAGGTTGGTGTGTCGAGTGCCTATTTATAGATTATTTCCTGTACATCCTAAATTAACATATATTAAATTTGCCTTAGCTTTGTTGGCTCTTGAAAATCTGTGTGCAGTAACATAAATGAATAGGGCAGGCTAAGAAAGCAACTAAATAATATATAAAGCTGTTAGAGCAGGTTGTGTGAATAGAGACACTACTTAATAAATAATTGTAGTTATTTTCTAGTGCCATGTTTTGCAGATTACATCCAGGTAATCTTCCAAAGTGTACAAGTAAAGCTGCACAAAAGGATGAGAAAGAATTTTAAAAAAAATCAGAACGTACCAACGGGTAATCTGATTTAGCTAAATGATGTGTTACGATTTTTTCAGCAAAGCAGCCATGGACTTCATAGGAGTAAAGATGCGAGAAGAATAGAGAGAATGAGAATTTTGTGATGAAACATTTTTCACAAAGGTATAAGTCTTTAATCCTTCCAATTCTATCTTCTATTTCCCTTGTTGTGAATGCATTAGTGTATTTTGTAGGTATGAAACCCAACCACTTCACTCTACAAGTAAAGCCTCTAGCAATGAGAAGTGTCTCAAAGCACCCAGCTCGCTGAAAACCCTTAGGCTTGTAAATAGAAAAGACTTAAAAATAGCATGCTGTGCACTCTCCACATAGATGACCACAGCAGTGTTGCAGGAAGCAAAGAGTGAAGTGCTTAAAATGGTGACAATGAGTATAGGTAGGGGCAAGATTTTGTGGTGTTATTTCAAGGCGAATTTCATTTTTAAAAATACCTGATTCTGGTGTTATCAATTTTATTATGAAAGTCTGTAACGCAGAGCATTACCATAGGTTAAAAAATCACTTTTTCAAGGTGTTTTTTTTGTAACTTTTATGTTGAGGTTTCTAAACAGTGTGAATTTTTGTTACAGTCTTACATAAATGGCTTGGATATGGTTTTATATAAAAAGAAACCTCCAATACTGGAAACAAAATTATTATCAAATTTGCTTTTCTCATTAAATTATAATTACTCCTCCACATGGTATTTAATATTTACTGCGTTATTCACTCAGCCAGAATGACAATAGCTTAAAATTAATTTTTTTTCCTCCCATTATATGAAAACCTAAATTATTAGCATCATCACTCAGTTTATTCATTTTTGAATAAAGATTGTTGGTCATAGTTTCACACACAAAATAATGTATTTTGGCCAAATTTAATTTATTTTGTGTTTTAACTGAAATTTCTGAGTTAGGCAGTGTATAACTTTTATTTCGGTGTTAGGCGGTGTATTAACTTGCATTTCGGTGTTATTTCGGTTTTATCGCTATTTACCATATAATGTTGGCTCTAACTATAGGATAGTCAGTCAAAAGAAGTTTCCTCCTAATCATATCTTTTCGCGTGCAGTTAACTTGTTTGTTGTTGTGAGTCACCAACTAAGAATTAGTTTGTGAATGCACACGCTAATGAAAGAGACCCACAAATAACATCGCTAGGAGCCAGGATACCAGTAGAAAACTAACAAAATGCAAACAAGATAAAACGCACTGTAATTTGAGACACAAAAGGAAAACAACTGCACGTCTCCTGATATCAGTTGGATGCCCAAACTCTCTCTCCCCCTTTGATTCCTTGGTGCGAGAGACAGCAAGATAGAAATAACTGTATGTGTCCGAGTGAGACAGTGAAAGTTCCTTTTTTCTTGTTTTGCGGTGAACCAGTAAAAAAAAGGACCTTTAGACGTCACCTGTGTTATAAACGGCCTTCACCCCATCCCAGCTGTTAGGAAGGAAGGTCAAGTTCATTGAGGATATGAGCAACACAAGGTGTGTCAGTGCACAGAGTAGTGCTTTGTACAGAAGCCGAAGGAGAGGAAATTGCTACTGAGGGGACAGCGCCGCATTGCCGCAAAGGAATTATCTTTCCATTCCACCATCCCTCTTAGAGTGGTGGCACAGAGGAATATTGATTGTGACCAGAGAAAAAACACATTCATTTCAGGCTCGTAGACATCAAAAGTTGAGCAGGACACTATTCCTCTTTACAACCATGGTATTCTCAGACAAGGAATATGTTCTGTCTCTACACATGGATGCCAGGTTGAGCGACTGTGATGGAGGCTAGTAGAGGAGGATACACTATTCCTCTCCAAGGAGGGGGAGGGAGGTCCCAACCTTTTCCTATTTTCCACGAGAAACTATGCCTTTCCACGACCTCAAAGATGAGCTTTAGTAGCAGCAGAGAGGGGGCGAATTTGCATGGCATCTTTTCAAAAATGGTAATTTTAACTTCTTCTGCTCCATCCCTAGGTTAGTTGTTGCGGAGTTGGAAGTTAACTTTGTCCTGTTAATATGTGGGATTATACTGTCTGCCTCGCACATTGTTTTATTCACTGGCCCTCGATAACAATGCTTAAAGACTGTGTTCTTTTACTCCCTGCTAGATAGCTCTAGTAGTAATGTTTGCATGTGTGTTGTTTTGCAACCCCTTCCAGCCAGCCGGTGACATCACAGATGCAAGCCATGCATGTGTTACCCCCGCTCTACAACTACCCATCGCCATAGCAACACAAGCCAATCAACAGCAGACCAGACCAGACCAGAATTTAGTATAAAAAGGGAGACACCTCGTGTCCCCATGCCAGTCTTCAGTTGTTGATCAGACACTCACCTGCCTGAATGGCCAGTCTTTACTTCTAGTGCTCGCCGCTCAGAATCTGACTAGATTGCTCTCAACTCTTCCTAGTGCCCGCCACTCAGGAATCGACCCTTCTTCATTAGTTCTAGCACCTGTTGCTGAGCAAAACAATGACCCGTTCTTCGCTTAAGCTAAGCTTGCAATAGGATTAGGCTACGATAGTTGGGAGCTCTCTGCTACATACCCCGCAAAACCTGCGTCATACTACAGTAACGTACGTCTCTGTAGTGGACCCATCAATGTCTTTTAAATGCTGAATCCTGTCATGACCTTGCTTAGTTGCCCTGCTACATGTCAGAATGTACGCAATGTCGTTCAAAACACTAGTTACGTACAACAATGCAAGAGTTTGGCACACACACTGCATTCCCTTAGTTGTACACCGGTTGCCTCTACCGGCCATCATAATTTGTGCTGTTAGCTTTCCGGCTGATATTTGCACTATTGACCGGGAGCAAGAATGCATTCACTATGTGCGTACTTCCAGAACTGGAATAACCCATGGGTCAGCTTTCAAATTGAGTACTTTTCCTGTAGACATAGCACCCATCCGTAGTTACCCTCACTTAACAGGTTTGCAGGCGATCCTGGGAAATTTCACTCAAGCGAGCCAAACACTACTTTACTATACATGCACTAGCTTTGGCCGCCTTTCATTTCAACCCTACGGGAATGATGAAAAGGAGGAGCCACACAGGTGCATCGTACTGGAAACAACTTGAAGGCCTGGTGTTCATTTGCCTCTCCTGAGCGGTCTCCGCTGGGAAGACTGGGACAGGGCCACACACCCGTGTACATCTTTGGACAAGGTGAGACCCGACTTCCCCCGTGTACCACAATCTCTGCCAGATTTGGAAGTGTGTGTCTGCCCGTCCTCTACACGCACAAGTGCCACACTTAAAGCTGCACAAGGAACCTGCTGGAATGGTACAATAGTAGTAGGGTGAAATCCTCTTCCCAATGCCCTACTCCCAGAGGAAAGGTCTTAAGGAGAAAGTGAGACAGATACTCTCATCAGGTAGAACGCACGAGTATCAACCTTCGCTGATCAAACAGATAGCTAATAGACGTGTGGTGCTGCTTATACAACTCGTCTAATACGATTATAACTCATCGTCTAGAGCACCTCATCCACCACTACAGACATGAGTGACACGCTGCCTACCCTACAGGCAGAAGGAACTTATGAGCAGATTCCTTTCACCTTGAGGATACGAGATTGGCTGGCATGCCACCCCCGCCCCCTCCCACGCTGATGAGAGCCTACAAGCTGCCCAAACCTTGGGCAAGGCAGATTGCCACTGACGAGGCACAAAGCAGTAACGCTGACCAGAGGATTGCCACGCCAACCAGGACAGGAGGCCATCACACCTCCCTTGAACCCCATGCCAACAGCCTACAAGCTTCCGCTATATAAGTCCAGACGCTGCCGAGCTCCAGTGTCATTCTTCTTGTTCTCTCACGACATCCCACAGCACTGCTCAGTGCTGGGACCTCCAGAGAACCTCGAAGCATTACGTACACCCCCTGCGGCTATTTCACCATCGACGAACGTCAACCAGCGAACACACTAAATAACACGTTAAATTGACTGTCTCCTCAAGACACCTTTCTTAGAACAGTTTAGAAGTATTAGATCTTTTCTCATTAAATATTTCTTTCCCGCTTTTCCAGTAGAGCCAGGTCGCTTACACTTGGCAAGTGTAGTAACCTTCAACACTCAATTGCCTGGTAGGAGGTAGCACGAGTCACATGTTTATTGAACCATCAATAAGCATACTTTTATTTCTTAGAGTATCCATCAGTTTGCCTGCTATACACAGGTTGTTACGTATACCATTGATAATAACCGGGTAATTGATGTAACTGATTTAACTTCAACAGACGGCGCCCCTCAGGGGTCTGTCATATTTTATAAACACCCATTATATGTTGCTTTCCAACTGCCACAGCACTGCACCAGTGCCGGCAGAGAGGAACAGAGGAGCCACAACCACTAGCAACACCTTCACCCGGGGAAAAGCGAAAGTCTCGAGTTATTACTTGATCCCACAGCATTGTTAGTGCTGGGATATCTGTAGCTTGAGACCTGCCACCCATCTATCTGTGTGAACACACATTCAGTGGCGGCATTGGTGACCCAAAAAGCTCCCATTCTCTGATCAGCCCACATGAATGGGGGATCAGTGGAGACTTAACAGAACCTGGTAAACAAGCCAAAACCGGACTGACACTATAAACTGTGTTTAGTTTCTTTACGTCAAGGTGTACCTAGCATACTGTGAGCATAGACTATGCCTTACGACCATAGGTACAGCCGTAAACGTAGGGAACGAAGTGCAGCATTCCTTGCCGCCAGACAGTTGAGTGCACTTCCTCAACCCACTCCAGAGTGACAGGCGGAACGGGACCACGCCGCCCAACTCGGGCATGAGTCAGTATCGACTGCTCCAATAACGATCTTATTTGTATCTCCGTGCATGCGTATTCATCCCTCGTGCCACCCCGTGGTACTAGGACCATTAACCGGCACTGCTACACATTTCTGCTGGGATAACGTCCACTTCTTGTCAAACTCAGTTCACCTGTGGAACCGCCAGTTAGGCGTAGGCCAGCCTCGCTACGTCTGGTTAAAAGCCACAACCACGGCACCCAAGAAGCAATAGTAAATACATATTAATCAACACCCCTTGTCTCCCGCCATCTATTTAATATAGACCGCCCCACTTTTGGTCTAGCGGACAAAATTCTCGACTATCGTGCCTAGTAGCCTATCCGGGCACATGTCATAGTTTAACTCCTCAGGCTCAGGCGCAAGCACTACGTCATCAGCAAGACCCTGTGGAAGTTCCAGTACCCAGTGAACTCTTCACTCCACCAGAGAAGACCGGACCAACAGAGTACTCTTGGTGCTGTCACACAGCATCTGAACCAACCTGAACAGCTGCCAATGCCCATAGTATCTTATCTCATACCAGCTGTACTTCATCCCACACCTCCGCCTAAGCCACACATTTCAGCTTACCAGTACACTGCAACAGTATCTGTCATACAGGCAGTAGTGGCATCTAGATGTCGTATTGTACTGCCCGTTCCTAATTTTGTGCCCCGCTGCATAGCCACACTGCCAGTTACATACAACGGGAAGGCGCCCGCACCTAAACAAAATTGAATCCCAGCACACACAGAAACGCCTGACTCAGCATCTAGCCAAAAGACCTAGACATCCTCTGCGAAGACAGTATAGTGAGTTTTTATTCCCGGTATGTCACGTGTCAAAGCGGTACAGATGAGAGCAGATAACTTGAGAACACAGTGTGGAATTCTTCCTACTAACAGGAAAATATTAACTCCTTCAGTAAGTTCAGCACTGTGAAGGTATATTAGTTTTCCAAAGTCCAAAGTATGTATGAAATGAATAGTCACAATCTTGAGTAGTGTTCATACTGATAGAAGAGATGATAGTGGTGTACTCATTAACAATAGTGGATGACTTTCTAAACATGAAGGGAAGAGTTATGAACAAAGTAGTCACCGTGGACGATGTTCTTTATATAATGTAGTAGGGTCTAAACTGCTCGTTTACACACCCACCCCTCGTGCTCTGTCTAATGGATTCCAGTAATCATCAGTAATGTCCCTATTCCTTGTAACATTGTTGAATTACCTAGCATGCTGTATAAATTAGCAACAGAAGACAGCAAACGAGTTGACAGACTTAATTAAAGCACAATGCTATAGAACATTTCTTAATATTGCAGAACTACACACCTCTGGACAAACAGGGCGAACTGCTATCCATACTGCCTTGCGAGGATCCTTGATGTCGCAACTTGTGGCGTGCATTGGTTCTCGCCACAGACAAACTGTTGCTAGGCGGAGGTGGAACATGCTCTGCATCTGGGTCCGGTGGTGGGGACGTCTCTTCCCGCATAGCATGACTTCGTACTAGGAGCTTCACCTTGGAATGTGACTGCAACAGTACAAAAATTACTTCAGTAATTCTCACCCATTATGCATAGAATATCAGCAATGTTAATGATTTACATATTGCATAAATATAAGGATTGTTACAATGTGTCCACTCATACCAAAGCTGATGTTAAGTGGGTTGAACAATTTTTCAGTTTCACTAACATTAAAAGGCAATGAAAGAAATTTAAACTATAGATTTAATGCATTAATGCAATTCATACCTGGGAAGCATCCTGGAAAGACGAGGGAGGGAAACAAGGAAAAGGTGATACAGAGAGGGTAGCAGGATGCGAGGGCCCTACTGTGGAAAAGAGAAGTGCCACTAATATGCAATTTGTATCCATTGAGACATACTGTATGGAACAGAAACATGATTAGTGGACAAGATGCACAGAAAGATAGAGGCCATGGGTCAGAAATCTTCATAATGACAGTAAAGAGGGAAAACATTATACAGAAAGTGGTATGAGAGAAAGTACAGATAAAGGGACTGGTATAAATCATAAAGGAGGCAAGAATGAAGTGGTATGGGCATGTCAAGAGGATGAGAAGTGAGAGGTTGTCAAGAAGGATGTTGGAACTGAAGTATAATGGTAAAAGACAAGTAAAACCAAAGAAGAGATGTGAGGAGCAAGAGGCTCAGTGAGTGAGGAGGCGAGGCAAAGACTTGGTGGGAAACAGCGGGAAGGATAGCAGTGGCGACACATGCACTTCAACAAGCTACCAAGCTGCTGACTTGGCCACACACTTAATATTTGTTTACAAACACTGTTTCAATTAATCAGGGCAATACTTCAATGAAAGCTAATAAACACACACACTGTTTTATAAATTGGATGAAGTTTGCATCAATAAAATTTAATGCATGAAATTACTTTCTTTTCCATTTGAAAGTTAATAATATATCAATCACAATGGTAGTTCTGTATCAATTTAGGAATGTGAACTGTCAAGTCTATGTATGAAAACATAATGATGACCAAACAGAATTCATGTACTCTTATCGTCTTTTACAACTATTAAATTCAAAAACTCCAACCCTCTTATGTCACTTCAACTTGTGAAATGTAATATTTCATGTAACTTATTTTGCATTCGCGTTTAAATCTTAAGTAGCAATTATTAACAGCGCTTTAGGTGGAGAAAGCTGAAGGGTACTTTCTATGTTTGTGTATATGTGTAGACAGATAACCAAATAAAAACCAAAGTGAATGGAAAAAAAAACATGTCAGATAAACTTGGTTACATCAATCACACTCGGTGATTTAACTAAACTTCTTTATATTGAGAAAATTGACGGTTGTCGTGAAAGTGTTCAATTTAGTTAACTACATTTGAATTCATTTTTATGAACGGTATAGTGTGCGCGCGTGCGTCTCCCTCCCTCTCCGTCACACACACACGCACGCACACACACACACAGAATTACAATTCCAATTTAAAACTTTTCACAGCAACAATCCAAAACACAAACATTTATAACAAAATAATTTTGATCTAAAACTAATTAATTAAAACAGATGAAAAATAAGTAGGAATCATTCCTCCACTAGCAGTTTTTAAATAATGATTTTGTGTTATATAAATTAGTGTTATTAACTTACAAAGCTGTTTTATCTATAGTCTTATTATGAATCGAAAAATTTCTGAACCTACCACAGAATGCTAAAAATGAACTAACCCATACTACATGCATACAGTCCCAACAGACAAGACAAATGTGATGTAACTGACTGTAGTACGAGACGGTTTCCCAAATAGTGACCCACAGACCAAATTACTGATTTTCATACACAATAATTTCAATTACACAAATTTTTACTATACGAAATTTTATGGATAGTCAAGAGTTTGTGTACTAAGGTCATAAGAGTATGTGAGAATAAAGAGACAAAAGATTTAAAAAAAAAAAAAAAGAAGAATGAAAGGTAAAAAGGGAGAGAAAAAGAAAAACAAAAGATACAGAGAAAGGATAAAAATAAGAGAAAGAGCAAGAGAGAAAAAGCGAGCTCAAAAAAAAACAATAGAAATAAAAAAAGAGAAACAAGAGAGACCAGTATAAAATGGGAAAAAATACAAAAGGAGAAAATACAGGACAAAATGCAAAACAGAGAATACAAGAAGAAATAAAGTTTGATTAGAGTGAATAATGAAATCCAAAATGTAATGAAGATTAACAACATGGCAAGAAAGCATATGGATAATGAAAAAGAGATCTTACCCTGACCCTAGGTGGTAGCGGAGCCTTGTCTTCCGAGTCCAAACTATCTTGTTTGACGGTAGCTGGTTTCTGATTCTCCTCTAGACAGACTGACTTGCCTTGGGTCACGACACCAGCTTGGCATGAGCTGTTGTCTTCATGATGACAGTGGCAGGAGTTTGGTATGGAACACCCTGTCATTGGTAATACAGGTTCTTCCTCCTCATGTTCTTCAATTTCTGCCTAACGTATACAAAAATCCTCATAAGGTCCTGTATTCGCAAACAGAATTTCAAATGCTTTCTAAATTACAAGTAGTTCTAACTTCCAAGACACGGCCTAGCTACAAGAAATCAAGTGCATACATATGAGACACAGCAAGTATGTCAGTTTACATGAGTGTGCCCGAGACTAGTACAGTATATATATTGGATGCTGTAAGGCAAAAGGTCAAATCTACGAGATTCATGGATTCGTATCTAATTACCAGAGTTCTATCACAATACCTGCATGCTTGGGCTAGCAGCCCCATCTAAACACTGCCAGACAGAGCACTCCAAGACAAACTGGTATCCAATCCATCCCGGAATGAGTGTAGTGAGATACAAAAAAATTATAGTAATTCCTTATATCGCGAATGTTCTGTATGAAAATTGAAATATACAAACACAAGGAAGTAACCTACAGACACGTGGTGAATCTCAGACAATCACGCATGATGCACAAAAATGTCATGAACTCACTCTCCATCCCCTTGGAGAGTTACAATGTATAATCTTTTTAAATTACAGGAACACTGCAGGAAAGAACTGTTGCAGGTGTAATTGTTTATAGGCTATTCATGATAAAATGAGCACTTTTAAAAGCCCCGTTTAAGAACTATTTTTATGCACATTGTGTATTTTTCCACCATATGTAAATTAACATAGCCATGAGCCTCATCACTTTATTCATGCACCGGTAAACAGAAATTGTGAAATTATTAGTAACATAAATACTTTACAAATCTGCTCATTTTTACACTTTGATGCATTAAAAATAAACAGGAAATCGAAGAAATAATTAAAATTGTCACAAAACGTTACCCAACACTTTAAATTCGACATTAAGAAAACAAACTACTTTCCCTCCATCATTACCAACTTTTCTGGACGTATATCACTCTGTGTGCTCATTAAAATTTATGCAGGAAAGGGCAATGATTTTTCTATAAGGTTGATTTCAAAAGTGCTCACTTTATTGTGAATAGTCTTTAATTATATTTTTTATTGAACAAGGACTCGTAGTTTTGTACACACTGAAATATTTTGGTATAGTGTTAACTGCCAGAGGAATGTGAACATGAACCTTCCTCTAGCCGCCATATCTTTGTTCTTCCAACAGCTGCAGCCGGGACAGATGTCGCAAGGATATAAACTAATATTAATCTTGTAGCATCAAGTACATGCCGTCCCATCAAATTTGGAAGGCCACCCGTTCTTTGCACCTAATGTAGTGAACGGTAGAGCCACGACACTAGGTACACGCTTCTCTAAGGGTCGGCTTGTCAAATTGGAGGTTGCTCTTCTCGTCGTGCACTAGCGGAGGAGCTGAGAGGAGTATTTCTCTGGGTCTGGTAAGACCGACTATCAGGAGCTCACCCCCATGTTGAGATGGTCACCAGTGCTACGCAGCTCAACCAACCCCACACCCCTGGTACTATAGTTAGAGGGCGAGATATGGAATTTGATGGGACGGCATGTACTTGATGCTACAAGATTAATATTAGGTATATGAGAGCATGTGTAGCCATTCTGCTGTTCTCAGTTTCATTTGCATTGGCTGGGCGCCACATCACGCACTCATTACATGCCTCCACATCAACTGCTCCACTTCTACGAAATTGGATCCTAAGATTCTCTTCCCTAATGCCCTTTAACCATAGTGGCGGTGCTCATAAGAAGGCGAAATGAGTAAAGGTTGCCTATAACTATCCAGTTTAGCTTTACTGCTTCCCAGCCGGGTTGAAATATCTCAGTCCATGAGAACAGGCAGTCGAACTTCGCAAGCTCTCAGTACCAATTCCGCCAGCCTACAAACCAACTACATTTGAACCACAGACCACAATTTTCTAGGGTTATCACCCAATTGTGCAGGCCTACCTCAGTAGCCAGGATATCGACCTAGATCTTATCCCACTCCAGACACTTGGGACACCACAAGAACCAAGAACCTCGCCAGTTACTGAAACCCGCACAACCCGGCCAACCAGCATACCCATCTCACGGACAGCCTCTAGTGTGCCACCAGTCGAGCCTCAGTCGACATACCCACAACTGCCTATCTTCGTCGCCCAGGTTTAACTTGATGCGTGCTCCTCTTTGTGAATTAGTGGTTAGGGCACTGACTGCCCTCTCTGATCTTCTAGGGTGGAGGGGAGTCAAACCCCAGAGTAATTCGGAGTGTTAGACTATCCCTTCCGGGCAGCCTTACTCTCCGTACCACAAGAGATGTCAATAGTCGGAACGCCAGCTTTCTCGATAGGGGGTGAATGAGCTGAGATACGAGTGATTATGGGGGTGAGCGATCTGGCTTATACTGACAGGATTGATCCACCGTGGCCTCGTGGGTTGGCGAGCGGGGATGAAGTTGGCTACGGATGGTTCCAACCGTGCCGGGAACTGTCTTAGGAGGGATTCGAACCCTGATTATCCTTCCAGAAGCCGGCATTATGGTGCAGAAGTTGGGGGGTACTTCTGTTCTCTGGTGTCAAACCCAAAGTATCCTGCCAGAATTTAATCTCACAATGGTTGATCGACTAGAGTGGATCTGTGTGTCGGTACTTGTGTTGGAGGTCTATAAAAGGGTTGGCTGAATGGGGTTTTCCTCGGATTCGGATTCTTCGTCCAGTTCACACCAACATAACAAATGTTTTAATGGGGTCTCGTGATCATGGGGCAATATATTATAAATAATAGTGTAATTCGCTGGTTCACAAGTGATAAACGTACTAGAAGGTGTGTCAGTAATTATCTGGTTTAATATAGCTTGTTGCAATAAGGCACGCCTCTCACGTCACAGATGGCTTCCAGTATCAGTGTTGTTTGCTCATTGAAAAATTAATCAATTAAATGAAGGTTGTCAACAGGGGTTGCATAAGAGCAGTCCTGAGCATGGTGAATGCTACAGTCACTCCCGCAGATCTGCTGTTCACAAGGGCAACCCAAGTAACTGAACTTTGTGCCTGATATTGGCAGCGGGTGCACTAGAATCTCAGGAATTGGGTCCAATGTCAGACCCTGCCTCCTGAGGGATTCAGCCCACTACATGGCCAGATAAAGATGTGAAGTTGGTTAAAATTAACTGCACACCGAATGGATACACAACACTGAATTAATAAAGCAATAATAAAAAAATGGCACAGGATCTAAAATTAAAATTATGATAAGCAACACACAAAAAGTTAGGTTTGATGTGTAATATTTTATTAAGTTTACAACAATCAGTTAGCAGAGACCTGGCTAAATAATTACACACTATTAGCTAGGTAAGGAATGATAAACACTTAATTAAAATCAACAGGCAAAGGCAAGCCTGGGAAATATTAATAAAATTAAAAAAATAATTTCCTACGAAAATTCCTAATTAATTAATTAAACAAAGTATACGCTATTTACAGCATGAACTGAGAGGCTCTATCCAGAGGGACGTAAATTGCACAACAACCTGGCACCATGGAGTCAAGGGAAGTTGACTGAGGTAAGAGTAAGTAGGTACAGGTGTGGGATTTACCAGACGTGGAGAGCTGTCCCTGTGTGGTCAGCTGAAGGAAGCCTTGTCCAAGCTGTGGCTGGAGTGCTGGCAGCCTTCTGAAGGTTGCCGGGTGGAGGTGGTGGTTCGAGCACTGCCTCGGGCTGCGCTTAAGTGAAGTAGACTGAACCCTGGGCGGACTGCAGAGGAGAGGAGAGAGAGTCTTCCGCAGACTGTAGGAGAGCTCTCGAACCTTACGACCGGCGAGCTCCAGCGTCTCTGCTGAACCATGGGGCCGTACTTTTATTTAAACGAAAATCGCCCTGTGTCAGCAATTCTCTGGTGGCGGGGGGGTAGTGTAGCCTTCCAACACAGGGGCTGGTTTATCTGCTGCAGGAGCACCTCTCAATTTCTTATCTCCCCTGGTGGAGACAATGACATCTTCATGTGCACCCCGTACTGAGGCAGGCGGGCCATGACGTCAGGAGATCACGGGGGTGCTGTTACCTTGACGGTTGTTTGGAACTTCTTGGCCAGGCATGGTAGCGTAGTATAATTCTAATAAATTATATTCCTTCATTGTGGTTGCTCTGGCATGTTCCTTCTCAAATGGATGTGGAATAATATAAATTCAGACGGCGAAGTTCAATTACTTAGCCAACTCATTAAAGCCCGATGTAATTTCAAACTATTATTTCCAAGTCTCAGCAACCAATGAATTTGAATTCATCCTGCACTTGGCACACTCAAATGGGGCAAAGTCGGCCGTAGAGTGCACATCTCTGTAGCGCAGAAAGCTGGCACGTGTCAACCTGAATGAGTAGTCCCGCCAAGGCAGAAAGTAGTGCTCGCAGAGCCCGACTTTGTTCCTTGCCAGTAACAGACTCGTCCAGTATTGTACACTGGTCTAGCTCCTATTCTGCGCAGAGAAAAGGAACAACTGCAGTTAGGGTGCATCTCGCCTAGCACCACCAAGAGTCACTTTGGCCCCGTGACGTGACCATTGCCGAAGTTTGTCGCGCATCAAATAGGGGATTTTCTGGTGCCCAACATAAGGCTATACACCTTAATTTGAAAGGTTAATTAAGCAGAACCAGGCCAGCACGAACCAAAGACAGGTTAACTAGCTGGGGGAACCAAGCAAATGTAAGAACAGACTTCGGGAGTCTGGAAACACCCTGTCGTGAACCACAACCATGTCAGATACGGACGCTGATGTAACAGAGCAAGCCAAAATCGCAAATGACCACAACCAGCACAAACATGAATAATTTATACATTTTAGTAGTGGTCTCAAGTTACATGTACGGTGGCATTTTACAAACTGTGCTTTTCTGATACCACACTTCATCAACAGGGAAAAATAAATAAACCACATTGAACGCACAAAAAAAAAAGGGGGGGGGGGGGGTTAATACTAAATAAACTTCTACTTTAATGTGTATAAAATGAAAGGAAACAAATTTCAGTAGGTCCCAAATTGAGTATCACTCACATTAACACATATGATAGCTTTCCATAGTTCAGAACTAGTAAGTATGCCAGCAATCTTGAATAAAAAAAAATACCTATATGCTGTTTTGTATTGAATATTCCTTTAAAGATTCATTTTAATTTCTTCAGATTACCATGGGTGCACTATGGTTTTAAGGTTATCACACTTTTCTACATTTTAATTAATGTTTCAAATCATAAATACATTTAATAAAAAAATATATGACCATTTGAAAATGGTACATAAACCACAAAATGAAACAGAACACAGTATATTATTATATATTAATATAACATAATATACTACATGGTATAACATATAAGACGTAAGCCATGGCTTGATAAAAATTTTTTTTGATTAACTCCAAGCTTGCCAAATTTGAAGACCTTTAACCGTTTGATTAGTACAGTTTACTTCCTATGTACAGCAACCTATAGAGTGAGGTTTTTTTGAAAATATGATACTGTAATAATTGAATTAAATTCAAATATAATTACTAAATTACAAAAAATTATAAAATATTAATGACTATACCAACTATGAAATATTATTAACTATATTAACAATTATTGTAAAACATAAATATACTGATAATGGGCAACACAATTTTCAGCATATTATACATAATTCTGTAAACAATTTGCAATTATCTTTAAGTATACTGTACATAAATTATTTTACTACAATTTTTAAAGTCTTCACACCCAAAATAAATTTTAATGACACACATCCACGAAAAGAGACAATAGTTTTACCAAATATAAAATCAAGGTGCAAAATTTTTGCTAAACATAGTGCAACGGTGGTGCGGCCGCCATTGCCTAGTTCCTATAACGATTGTTTCCACAGCACAGCACAACATCTACCTCGGTGGAGTTTGGCATCCCCTCCCCTTGATCACCTTCCTCGATACCCCTCCTAGTCCATCATGGTTTTTTGATATGAGATAATGTTAATAAATTTGCAAGCACATCTTCCCCTCCTATTTCTCCCGGCACTACGATGGTTCGCACATCAAAGCTGTGTCTGTAATATTCTTCAACAGCTGAGGGCTGTCTTACTAAGCAACTTAGCATTTGTGAATTACACTATGCAAACGTCTACGATGTTAGACTTTGCAGAAATGTTAAAGTGAACGCTGCCAAGTTAAAGGGAGTGTGTTAAAACTGAGTCTCTGATTAATTTGTTATAGTGTAGACTCTAGTGTTTTAGCATGTTGTCTTTTGCAGTTGTGTGCTAATGTTGCAGGGCATGCAATAATTTAGGATTTTAATTCAGTTTCGTTCACACCTTCTAAATTTTCTCTCTGGCGTAAACTAAACCGGGTTGCCGCATGTCTCGTTTTGTGAGTTTTTAAAGTGTAGTGTTTTGTTCATCTGCAGCCCCATTTGGCCGGCCCAGCCCTGAATTTGTTAATGTAAGTTTTTGTATGCAACTCATTTGGTATCATGTTTGTTTTTATTTTTTTTTTCTCGTTAATGTTTTTAGAATTGGGAGACTTGATTTGGGTTCTTCATGAACTGCCTCCCAGTTCAATAACTTTTTATGGTGTTTTAATAATGTTTTTAATAGATTGTTTTATGCGAGGAATGCTTTAATGGCCCATGTCTGGGTGCCATTTCTCGTTTTTTTGTGTTTGTTCAACTTAACCTCAGTTCACCTTTAAAATATTTTAATAGCTATGTCAGTATTTGTGAGCCTTAAGAAAATTGAACTGGTCATTGCACAATGTTATGGCATGGACACCTGTGGCAAGCCACGACTATATTGCTTGCATGAATGCACCACCCCACATAGAGAGTACAAGGACATCAGGCAGAAGAAATATGAAAACAGTACGCATAATTGCCAAATCACGACCGGACGAATAATGAGGCCGCGGGCCATAATATAGTTTAACCAGACGATCAGAAAAAAAAAGGGGGGGGGGGGTGGCTAATCTCGCCTCGATGTCAACCAGGGAAGACGTCCCAGACAGCCATAAGGACGACGACGTGCCGCCTGCCATAGTCAGTCTACAAACCAGCCTCGGCATCATGCAAGGTGGGAAATATCGAACCAATAACAAACAGCTATGGTAGTATGGCTTATTAGAGTAACTTAAATGTATAAAGTAATAGTTCCTCCTATATGTTTCCAGTTAATGTAATGTGTAAAACCCACAAGGTAAATAATAATGTGTCAAACCAAGGAAAGAGTAAGCTATGAGCCATAGAGCAACTCTAAACCATTGAGTACGAACCTCATAATCTTATGTTTTAAGTCAAATAATAAATATAAATAAACATAAAAAGCTTAAAATATAACAACACGCATTAATAACTAATGTTACGTGGTAACTATCCGTCACTGCAGTATTGCGTGTTGATTTTAGTAAATCTTAATTTATTTATTTGTCAGTATTTTTTAATGATTGCTGTGTTAAAGATAACACTAAGTTATGCCCAGCTCCTTTATTAAGTGTCTAGGCATAACAGCGGAATTTTACAGGAGCCCATTATTGAATTTGGTAATTGTGTTGAACCAGCTGTGAGCTGTAATGGCTATTTATAGTTCTAAACATGCCTGTTGTTTTAACTGGTTTTCTGTATTTTTTAACTGTGGCGAGATTTCCTAGATATTATCAAAGTTGAAAACCTTGTGTGAATTTTATTTGTCATGTTGTATAACATGGGCAGCTGGAAAATACACGAGTGAAACTTTGTTCTATGTATTAAATTTTATGTGTGTCAGTTTGGCACAACAGAAACAAAAGGTACTTTACACTTGCGGTGGTGTTGGATGAAATATTTCTACACATGCCATAAAACTTAATGCTATAACCAGATGTTCCTTGTGTTAAATAAATCCACTAAAGTCTCTTGATATTATGAAAAACTCTAAAGCATGGATGAATGCAGAGTAGAACATCACGTTCTGTGCACACACATGAAGTGTCGTTGCATTTTTTTCTCGCCCTTTGTGGTGTAGCTGCACACAAAACACTTCCATTGTAGTTATTTCTTGGAGGCAGTTAGTTGGTACTGGAGCGTAAAAATGTCTAGCAGTTAAGCAAAGTGGGGAGAAGGAGTACCTTAAGCTTTGCGATTGCCACCCTTCGAAGGAGTACGCATAGGGCATCACATTTTTTTCCGAACTGACATTCTACACGCACTTGAATTTAGCACCACCATATCTAACACATGGAAAAATAGTGCCAGAAAATCCATAAAATGGTACAAAAACTATCTACAAAACTGATTTGAATGTCTGTGTTGTCTTAAGCACCCACTTTTTGCTTTTATCCCAAAACAGTCACTGGTTTCTTTACAAAAGTGTAAGCCCTAGATTTCAGCTTGAAATCCTGCATTTCATGTCCGTGCATAGTTGATAGCATATAGATATCTCATTTGTCACACCATTTATCAGCCAATATTTGGGTTGTGTGTACAGTGCACATTCACCTTTGGACAATTTGATAGGAAATTTTGGCATGTTTTTCTTAGCACGAACCGTTCCACATGCTCCAGTTTTGTTTTCCACGAGAAACTGAAAAAGTACGGGGATTGAGTACCAGCTATCTGTAAATAATATGTCCCCTTGACCAAGCTATACTGATTCAATAGATATTTCACAATTTATCCCAAAATCCCAAGAGAACTGTCTACCTCAAAATTTGTCTGGGCAACAGTGCACACCATGAAGTCAAGGATGTAGCCTATTTTGCAGTCACAGAGCACAAACAACTTTATTCCGAATCAGTTTGTTTAGATAGAACATACTGCTTGGAAGCTAGATGTCCCTTCCAAACCATAATGCTTTCATGTATGCATAGATGCTGAATTGGTTTGAAAATTTTTTTGAATTTCATTTTCATTGTTATGATTACTGTGCTTAACTTTTTATAGTCAATCATCAGCAGGTGGGTTATGGCCACCAGAAAAATTCAACAAACGCATAAGAAGAAAGAACAAACCCTGTGAGAAAATCCTTCCGAAGATTTGTGTTGATAAAATTGGATTGGTAGACTTGCTAATGCCCCGTGTAGCTAAAAATTGTGCATCACAACAGCTAAATATGTGTAGATTTCTCCTACTGTTGCTTTTACCAGTTTGTTTAGTTAAGATTTCTCCTTGACATCGAAGTGGTCACACACATAAGAGTAATATTTATCAGACTCTTTATGATCAACAAAATCAACATCAAAAAAATGTTTCAATACATCTGACTGGGAAATTAATAGGTAATTTGAGGTCATCCGTGATACCAGCAAGTGAAGAATCAAATTATTGGATAACAGGTCTGAAATCAGCATCATTTTCCCAATGAAAAACATTTTGCACCTTTACAATAGCATTTTCTATATCACTTTTACATTTCGGTTGCAAAATTTCCGAAGTCACTATTTGTAGAAGAGTGCACATCACTTGCATCACTAGCCACACTCTTCACCACCAGACTCCCAGTTTGCAATAATTTCCTAGAGTTATTTTTCACTCAGAATGTTTCTTCTCTTGCGTGATGACGTATTTACGATTCGCAACATAACCCACATAATTAATAAACAATAAATAAATAATATTATTTCACGACTGCCCTACTATTGCTACTTACTTTTGTTTTCCTGTCGTTTTACGTAGGAAAATAATTTATTACACAACAGATGGCAGCATAAATGTTTTCTTTAAAAGCCTATATTTAAAAAAATTGTTTTGATTTTAGATGCAGAGAAATTATTTTTTTTTGAGGCATATTGATTGCAAAGAAATGTAAACGTTGACGTGCGACGGTTCTCGGTACTGACCTGTCTGCTGTCAAGGTGACATTTTGTGGACGCTAGAATGGCACGTCCTGGTGTTTGGCTTAGTTGTTGTGGGGGACAGGAGCCTGGCCGTCAAGACTACTGGACGAGTGGCCTTTCGATATGGAATGAATTCGAGCTCTGCACTTGGTTGGTACTACTCGGGATGGGAGTCCTGGTCAACTTTTGACCTGTGATTGCAGGAACGTGTCATGGGTTACAGATGGCGGTATACTCAGAGTTGTCCCGGAACTGGTCGAGTGGGTTTTGATTTGGTGCAAGCGATGCAGCAACCTGTGAGGTTTGTGGCGTTTGAGGCATTCCCCAGAACCAGAGGTTCTGGGGAGGTGGTTTGGCCGCTGATGAAAGTTTTTAAGATTGGGTGTATTTCTCCGGAGCTCTTGGTTGGCAGCTGGAACGTGGCAGGCTTGTAAGCATGTGCTGCAGAAACGGAGCATCTATGGAGTTCAGCTGCTTGTTTACGCTGGGCCTGTCGTTCGAGCGTAACTGCAAGGGGAGGGACGGTTAAGCTCCAGTGTAGATATAGAGGCAGTTTTTTCTCTTTCCACCCTCTTACGAACACATCTACGATGGGCAAAGGGCGTGAGGAAGGACAACTATCGGGCCACGCCCAGGTGTTTGGCAGGTGACGTGTATAAAGTGTAGCACGTGTAGGTGAAGTGACTGGCATCCAGTGCCGTATCTCACACTAAAACCCCAACACTGGAGAGCAGTGGTTCTTCGAACTGCATTAACACTAGCTGCCGACACAACACAGATGTTGTCCCATAAGGGTTTCTCTCCCCAGTATCTGACAGCTACTCCTCTCGGCACCTCTAGTGTGTGATGAGAAGGGCAACCTCCAAGCTGACAAGCCGACCCAAATGGGATTGTGTACCTAGGGTCGTGGCTCTACCGTTCCCTTCATGTGGTGCAGAGAATGGATGGTCTTCCAACTTTGGTGTGGTGAGTGTTGCAGAATGGGTCCCTCCAAGATCCAGAGAAGTACTCCCCTCGCCACCTCTAGTGTGCGGTAAGAAGAGTAAACTCCAGACTGGCAGGCCAGCGCCCCAGGAAGCGGTATCCGTATCCTAGTGTCATGACTCTACCATTCTCCACAAGAGTGCGGAGAATGGGTGGCCTTCCGAGCTTGTTTTTGTTAAGTTACTATGAGTCATGGAGGTAATTGTAAAATCCAGTCACCTGTTGTTGCCTAGATGGGGTCTGCTATTCGTGAGTGAGTGAAAAAATTGTTTATTTCTTTCTAAGGAAATAAACAGTGATGGAGAATGGACTACCTCCTATTTTACTAGAGTTTTAACAGAAGTTGTATACCCTACGGAAATAGGTGAAGATTACCTGTATTTAATCTACCTGGGTCAGGCAGAAAACTGGTGTCTTTACTATTCACTTTCCTAGCTTTACTCTGGTGTCCTGAAGGGACCAGAACGTGATGAAATGTTCTGATGACATTGGTTCTTCAGAGATGAGGAACTTCGGGACCAAGACGGTTGCGGTGAAGAGTTTGAGAAGCGGATAGTTTTCGGCACCGAGACAGTTGTGCTGAAGACCAAGGCAGGAGCCATTGGTTCCATCGGCATGATGAGCATGTGCGGTGAAGGAACAGGAACTAGTCACAACCCCTGGAGAGGCCTGGTATATATACTCTGCTGCGGCGGCAGCATCCTTTTGATGAGGCAGCTGGGGTTGAGGTGGAGAAGGGTGCAACAGGTGCAGCGGCATGGCATAGATCCTCGACGTGAGACATCTGTGGCAAGTATTGGATCCTGGTTCAAGCCTCTGCAGTGGTATCAGTAGTGACCTCTAGCGGCGTGTAGTGGTACTCGATCCTGCAGCATGGTCTCAGTGGTTCAGCTAGCAAATAATTCTACCTGGTATGGTTGGTAGATAGAACAATTTCTGATGTCTGATTAATAGTGGCGACAAATCAAGCTTTGTTGGATGTCCCCAGTTTATCGTACAGATTAGTCAAAGTCAATTTAATAATACGTAGAAAGATGTCATGCATCAAGGTCATGATTTTACAAACAAAAATTGGTACAATAGAACTGTTTCGTGTTTGTAACAATAATACATAATATGTTTTGTAAATCTGTTACAAAAACGTCAGTCACGAGCTACAAAAATTACATTTGGAAAATTTTCATTGTTCATGTTTGCTTACAACAGCTGCACGAGAGAAAAGACTCCACAAATTTTATATTTGTTTAAAACAAATTTTAAAACTTAATAAGAAATTTATTATATTTTATTTCCTCTATCCCTTTACAACTTTCAAATAAATTACTTTGGTCACTGTACAAAGTTCAATAGGCATCCTGGTTATAAAGCAGAGTGCTAGGTTCAAAAGAAAGTGCATCTACAATGTTGGAAATAGCAACACTAGGGTAACTGTTACTTCCTACAAATGCCACAAGATCACAGTAGGTGCTAGTTTTACACTCAGAATTGCAGACTTAAGTTTACAATCATACTGACGCAAACATTCTTTCGGAAGTATATATACATCCATAAAAGTGCAATAAAAACATAGTTTGTCTAGGGGGGAAGGGCCAGACAATTCTGTCCCCGAAAATGGGCTCTCATAGCCCACTAGATTTTGGATTGTAACACCAAGACCTCTTAAGTGCAAACTATTATCAGTTGTGGTAAAATTTCAGCATGCACTTGTTGGGAGCGCACCTGTTTGGAGAGAGTGCGCTGAGCCCGCAGGCTTCTCTCCATGACCGGGCTTCCTGGGGCGCTGTTTGAGCCGTTGTGGACGACTATACTGGGGACTGCAACCATAATAGATTCTCAATGCCACACAAGAAGATACTGTGCCTATCACAACACACCACTGCAATCTGTTCTCCAAAGTTTATACAGTAATAATCTTAAAATTGAAGGGGTTATGTGACAATTTTGCGACCGGTTTTTTCCTAGTATATGAATATGTTATGTAATGTATTTACACACAGCACCTCAGTTTGCTTTGACATGTCGAAGAATGATGAAATGCTGAGAGAATGAAAAGGGTATGATACAGAAGGATTTAAGTTACCACAATTCACCACAAAAATCACTTTTGAAACATAACTCCTCCATTCCGTAACACCTTCAATTGTGGTAAGGCATAGAAAATATTTTTATTCAAAATACGCATACAAGACTAATGCATTATTGAACACCTTTTAGTATTAAATTCTATAGCCAACAACAACTCTACCAGAAAATATATTTAAATTCAAAATATAATACTTGAACAGAATAAAAAAAAATTATGTAAAGTCTCTGAATGCATGCAAGCTAAAATACCAACATGAAGAGCATATGACAGGTAAACAAATGACACCATCCACAAGCAATTCAGTCCAACTTATGTATTAACATCACACAGCAAAATGTTCAAAAAATTGTCTCTGAGGCTTTTGCCAACTGTAATGTTAATAACCATCACGAAAAAAGGGAATAAATTCATTCATAAAGCAAGTTGTTTACATTATGCTGTGCATTCTTACAAGTCATAAATAAATGGTACACCAAATTCGTGAACTTGTAAATACTCTTCAGTATGTGAAAATTTTACAGAAACTTAATGTAGAAAAGCAAGCAGTAAGTTTACGCAAAAACAAATAAAAAAAGATTAGAGAATAATAGGAAAGACAGAAGTGAGTCATGAGCTTCCTAAACAGTATGTGAGGGCATTTCAAACAAAATAATTTTAGGAATATTTTTATAAATCTAGCAAAAAGCAATAAGTTAAAATATGAATTTTATGTTAATACAGAGACCAAGTGCTCAAATTGAGAATGCAGATAAACACCAATTAGATAGCCTTCATATCGTAAATGTGACAAAAGCAGTAATTACACAAAAGTTTTGCACATTCACTTGCTGTGTGTAACAGGAATAATTTGTGGATTTATGGCAAAAAATTACAACAAACTTACTACTACCTTCTATGAAGGTTTCTCAAATTGCTTAGTAGAAACCTAAAAGATTAAATAGTAAATATTTTATACTTTATTTAAACAGAAATGTTACTTTCTGTTATAAATAGCATCCAGGGACAAAATGCTTGACAAGAGTACTCTCAAAAAGCTTACTTCAAATAAAAATGGCCATGTTAAATCTATAATTCACTGTAGAAAATCTGATGTAACAAACACAACTTTGAATAAACTGAAGTTATTTTTTATAGGTGTACAATACACGACTTTAAATCATACGTGTTTATTTTTAATTGCTCACTGATGCAGATGGTGCGACTCAAATGCACAATTTATAACATTTACAGCATGTATGGTTTTTGTCTAAATCAGTTATAACTTTTATATAAGTGTGCTTGGCCCAAAATAACAGTTCTAGTAATAGTATTGGTGTGGTATACTGCAACACTTCTAGGATACCAACCTTATTTACAAAAGATTTTTAAATTTCCAGTTTTTCCACATTTTCCAACCAACATAAGTTTCATACATTATTTATTATAGCATGATAAATTGGTATATGCTGTTCACTGTAAAGTGAGCACTTTTGAGGAACTAGTTACTTTTTCCATTCAGCCATAATTTATTCTTTAACCATGTTTTTAAAATAAATTTAGCCATGTAAGTAATAAACACAATGTGCATATTCCACCACACTCAGAAGTTAACGTCTTAGACTAAAATTAAATATATTTATTGACTATTCTACCAAATGAGAAGGCTTTCACAAGTGCTCACTTTACCATGAATAGTCTATACCCTATTTGCTGACAACCTTTTATCATTAACAATGTGCTCTAAACAAGCTGTGTACAAGGACTTGCTACAGTTGATACATAAAGTTTAATCAAAATTGATATGAACCACATTGTAGGTTGTGAAACTCGTGCAGCTGTTAAAATACTCAAATTTAGTGTTATAGCAACATCTTTGAAGCAAGTGCCTACTAAATTATAATGTGCTGTTATCAGTAATAAGTGAAAGTGTTGCTTTAAACAAACCAGGGTCTCTCTTTGCTCAAGTGTAATCAAACACACTTGAAAATATATGAACATGAATATTGTAACAAATAAATAAAATGTTATGCTCATTACAGTTTTATACACATTGCTTTGTTGAATAGATTGGGGTTGCTACTTCACAGAATATGATAAGTGGACAGCTGTGTGTGCAAGTTGGATATGTGCAAGTACGTGTATTTTGGTGAAGGGAGGGAGGAGGCAACCACTTTGGTTGAGAAGATTTAACAACAAATCTTTTACATGGTTTTGTTTAAACAAAAATCAATATAATGTGAAAGCATCAAGTTAGTAATATCAATAGAGATACCATACGTTCTTACTTCATCAAACAAGCTACGTCAAACCCTACAATTTTAATAAACACAAACAACTTTGATTAACTTCAAGAGAAGTCATAGTTAAATATAACAAAATCATCACCACAGTATTTTTTAAGTGGTTGAATTTTCTTAGGAAATGAAAAGCGACTGCATTTACACATAACAGATTCTTAATATATGTTTTATAAAAGAGGACAAAGAAACACAGGCAAATTACTTCAATTTTACTGACAAAAGTGATCTGCAGTTTGGTCCCCCTACTAATCTGTTTCTCAAAATACTGCTCTTCCTAAATGGACATTTTGGGACATTAATCAAAGATTTTGGGCTTCCTTCAAAATTAGTTGGAGCATTAATAAAAATAATTACTGTGCAACAAAATCAAGTGTGGCACCCCGGGTGGAGATGGTAAGAGCGCTGGTGTTGCATGGTCGCCTAGTGAAGTGAGGGAGCGGTATCAATAGACAGGAGGAAAGGCCCTTCCCGTACACTTCATTCAAAATGCAAGAGACTGTCAGTACTAGCCGGGAAAGACGTGTGGTTTACTGCAAGACAAAAGCACAATATATACATTATTGTCGAATATAACATATAGGAACCATTTTATTTCTTAATTAATGACCATTATTGTGCAACATTTCTAGAAACACAACATCAGTTCCTCCACTCCAGAAATGTTGCATTATAAGTGTGTTTGGTTTTTGTAACGTCACTTGTGCTATCACTGTCGCTACCTCTCCTGCTTCTGATACTACTTTGTAGGTTCAACATAACTTGAATCTCCTCCTCCATCAACCAGTCATTTACCCAATAATCATTTCTTAGTTTTTTCACAAGATCGCATTGTTTTTTCCAGTCTGCTGGTGAAATACTGCCTATGCTTGAATGAGTGAATTGCATTAACATTTTTGTTAACAGCACGGGATTTTATCATGCTCTAGATATACTTTACTGGGTTTAGATCACAATAGTATGGCGGTAATCTGATAACTGTGTGTCCCTTTGGGACGTAAACAGTTTATCAACGGTGTAAATGGGAGGTTGCTGATGTAACTGAACCTTTACAAGCACCTCAGATTTTACTTTGTTAGCATAAAAGATAATAATGTTATTTACCAGCCAATTTCTTGTGTTGGCAATAGTACGAGACAGTTTGGGGTTTGTTCTCACACACGCTATGGTATGAAGCATTATCAAGAACAATAATGCTTGGAGATGTAATGTTGGGAAATAGTTGTGTTTCACACCATTTCATCAAAGTGTTGCTGTACATTTCATCATGATAGTCTTTGCTTTTAATTTTGGCTTTAAACATTACTTTGGTTCCTTGATGAAGCCATTTTCACTGCCCATGTGAAGAATAATTCATCGCTAGCCTGGATGGTTGTTTTCGTACACCCCTGCTATGTCATACTGCCAACGCTTGTTTAGAATGTAATTAGGATAATTCCACGTCTCATCGAGGTATATTACAGGTACTTTACTTTCACTTTGGGTGTCAATTTTCCTTATAGTTGGTAGGTATTTTGCTCGCCACGCGATGATCTGGTTTCTTTCCATCAAGAATACCTGATTACTTTTACATTTTTTGAACTTGAAACCCATTGCTTTGATTAATTTTCACTAAGTTTCCTTATTACCTTTGAACTTTGATATTTGAAATTAATTTCTTTTGTCAACACTGCCCGCAAGTTTTAGAGTTTGTATAGTTTTTTTTCCCATCAAGTAAAACTTTTCACTTTTCTCTGCATCACTCTAACATCAAATGAATTGAATTGGCTGCGGATTTTGCAAAGCACGCACACACGTGCATGCATGTGTACACAGATATATGCGTATATAAATTTAATTAGTTATTTATTCTAAGTCACTTTACAACATTCAATGCTGGTTAACACTTATAACTTGCAGGTAAAGGAGTGTGACACGAAACGGGATGGAAAACACCATAAGTTGCCACAACAGTTAACACCATTTTACAACTGACGTCACTGTACGCACACGTAGATAATGCCGCTTGTTTGTTATTGGCTGGAAGGAGACAAGGCAAACGGCAATGCAAGTAGGGTGGTGTGCGAGAGAGAAGAAGGTTAGTTCAAATTTTTCCCGGAGCTTCATTAAAGTTTGTCGCACTGTACAGTGGACATTTTGCTGACACCAATCTCACATGGAGCAAAAGTTGCGGAAATATATTAAAGAATAAAACCAATAAAAAATGTATAAAATATCAACCACATTCAGTTACAAATGAAGTTGACATGTATACCTCCTGTGTATCAGAAGCAAGGGAGAGAAAAGGAAGTAGGAGGCATCTAAAAGGAAAAGGGCAAAGCAAACCAGTAGTGTGTATTAACATATAAACATTTTTCTTAACGAAAAGAGATGTATCAAACAGCCATATGTTAACTCAAAACTTAGGTCTGCTGTTACGTTAGCCAATATAAAAAAAAATTGATGAAGCTCTGCCTCTGTAAATTTTAGAATACCAGCATAATGCTTGAAACCATAAACTATCCTTTCATGTTTCTCTTCACACCACAAACAACTACAATAGGTCCCTTTTTTTTTAGTTTAATGTGAAAATTAGTTTTTTGTTTACTACGCATAGTGCACTAGCTGCACTTTAACATTGATTTTGGGCAAAACACAGGAAACAAAATGCAAAAAAAATAACATTTGCAGAGCAAATTATATCTGTAAAAGTTTACCATTCCATATAAATGCACGCAATGTGCTTTGAAACGTTAAATGTCAGCAGCACTGTAATCATGTTCGTGCATTCCAAATACCATGGATGTGCATTTACAACGTGGTTAATATTTTTAAGGAATTTACATTACACTCATTATTAAAGTGGCAATCACCTTTGATGTAAATATACTTGCTTTGTAGATATTTTAATTAAATAACTTGGTAAATTAATTAACAGACACTGTTGCCAAAAATGAACATGCTACATGATAATGAATTAATATTATATTATATTTACTGTTCTAAACTACGGATAAAATAATCTATTAAAAATATTAGTATCTGAAAGAAAAACCATTTGCTACTTTTTACATATTTGTAGTTAGAAGTTGTATAACATTTTTAATAATTATACTTCTTTAAAAATCCAAACATATTTAAATCGCTTAACTCAATGGTAATGTCATTAAATCCACCCTTATTAGAAGTCTTCACTTCCATAAAAACAAAGCTGCATTAAAAATACAGTATCAATAGATAAACATATAAAAGAAAACAAATGTAAGATGCTTCTGTAAAATCTGTTAACTTATGATATATAAACTTGACAAAAGCAATGCACCTGAACTGAATTTTTGTTATATATATATATATATATACATATATCAGGACCTGCATGCTAACATGTAACTGCACTTGGTGTTAATAATGGAGTACAAATGCAGTACATTTGTTTAAGTGTTCCCAATTTGAGCACGGACAGCGAAACAACAAAAAGAAATTTTTACAAAAACTGCAGGTACTCACTTTCTAGTCTTGCCATTGGGCTCAAAATTAGGGAAGGTTTTTGTGATTTTACTGACTGATTTTGACGGCAAATTGCACTACTTGTGTGTTGCTGTGTGCAGGTTAGTTGAACATTCCAGCTACAGGAGGCAGCGCTGGCGGCAACCTGCGCCCCACTCCATACTAGCCAGGGAACAAAAAAACATAAACAAATAAAAACAATAAATGGCACAACAAACCAAAATAAAAATCGGCTGAAATAAAATAACATGCCTGGATTGTCACAACCGCATTTCTGGCGTTTATAAGTTAAAGGTTGAGCTTTCAAGAACTGTACCAACTTTCCATAGCCGTAACAAAAATATTACAATAGTTATATAACTACATATTAATCTCAGAAACAAATAAAATAAACTACAATTGAATGGGACATAATATAGGGAATCAGTGGATTAATTCATGAATTTCACTCTAAAAATTTCCTTCTTTTAGTTTTAATAACAAGCCCAAAAAGGTTTGCTTCTAGTTCCGAAACTCCAAGCACGGATTCCAAGTATATTTTAATTTTAAAACCTGCAGTATTTCAGCAGGTGTATAAAGTGTGATCAAAACAATATAATCCAAGTTTCACGCACAAAAACATTAATAACAATGACAGCTGTAATTTGCTGGTCATTCCTTAGAAATCAAAAATTTATGCTTACCTTCTAGTGCAGTTTTCATTTATCTCTAGAAGTGGAAGTGGACAATAAAACTAATACCTTGTTAATACTCGTCTAATGAATTGTTTGCAAAAATTTCTAAAATCTGCCAGTAAGCAAACTGACTTCATTAAGAAATACTAACCTTCCTTACTCCAAAAGAGATTTCCATACTTTATAATGCCAAGTGAGCAGAATTTGGACCAGCGGAGATATTTAGTTGAAATGTCATTTAACTATATTTAGCCTATATAACGTACTTATTATTCATCTTCCTCCAAGAAAATGCAAATTTAGTTAACATCAGCAACGCTCCTACAATGTACAAAGTTTATTGGTTTAATACCATTATGTACATAACCTTCTAAAATTGGTTCAACCAGAAACTGTAAAAAAGTGAATTTCACACTGCCTATTGGCCAAATACACGACTGCAAACATTTTCTTCAGTATGAGTATAATAAATTATTTTTTTAAGGAAGTCAATGGTGTACAAATTGTTGGTCATTATTATGCTGTTACAACTACAAATCACACTAGAATTAAAACCATTATTCATTTCCTTTCATTAGCTTAGTGTTTATGAACACCAACGAATAAAGACTGTAGCAATCTCGCTATATGCTGCACAACAAATGTACACATTTTCATTAACAACTAACTGAAAACATTGGGAGAGGAAACTCAACTATTCTAAACTACACTACAGTAACGTAAAGAACTGTTGAGACAACAAAGAGGAAATAAGAAACTGACAGTAGTGACAAAAAGAATAATTTATATTATGTACCCAACTTATATGCAGTCTACTTAATGTGACAGAAACGGTAAACATATAATTTAATGACACTTCATAAATTTTTGAGCTATCACAAGCATAAATCATGCCCAATACGTGAATTAGTAATCATATGCAAATTACAGCTTAGAACAAAGTGGTTCAGGGTTGAAAAATCAAATATGAGTTAGCAAAAAATATGTATAAAGTTTAAATGTCAAGTCACAATTTGCACTTGTGAAAGCTGTTCACAATAAAGTGAGCAATCTTGAGGCCCTCGTTACTTTTTTCATATCAACCACTTTTTAAAATAAATATTGCCATGTAAGTAATAAACACAGTGTACATATTTCACCAGATCCTTAAAGTTAACGTCTAAGGCTACAATACAATATATTTACTGACGATTATTCAAAATGAGAGGGCTTCAAAAATGTCCACTTTACCATGAACAGCCTATATCAAGAAACAAAAGAATCAACTTTAACCCACAAATATTTTTATCACATTATTTTTTAATAAATTACAATTTCCTTAGTTACAAAAACGAGGTGGTGGTTCTCTTTTAAGGATAATTATATCAAGAAGGACAAACATCCTTAGCCACTGTGATAAAGATTAATTTGTATTCCTGGGTCACACACGAGTGATTCATTGCCAAACCATTCTATTTTGTTTATAGATATACAGGGATAATTTTTCAACTTTGGTGTAACTCACCTTTAATAACAAGGAGTCGAGGAAGAATGCTACTTAAATATCACTACATATTACAAACTCCAGTGAGTCTAACATTGGCAGGCAAGATATTTATACTTATATTTGAATTACAACAGTCAGGTAGTTATCACTTGATAGTGTCTCTCATGAAAACTACACAAAACAAAACTAATGAAATTCATGGAAGTTGCAGTTTCTGAACACTATTTACACTACAAGGAGTACAATTGTTTAGTTATGAGTCTTTTACAAAATAACACAAATTATTTTTTAGTACCCATTACTTTTAAGACAAGTTCCTTGGGCTGTTAATGAGGATGTTTGGCTATATCCAGAATATATTATATTCCATTATATTGTATTACAGACTTTAAAGTCTAGGATTTGTCACTCATTTCTTTGACTATGCAGGTTTTCAAATTCCCTGACTTTTCCAGGTTATAGTCCTGTAGCAACTCTGAATTTTGAATTACCTACTATTATTTTATTTTATTAACGCATGGCAGCAAGAATAAGATATAAGAAAAATATAGGTGATTCTACTGTGAGGATAAAATTCAGTGAAAACTGAAATGAAAATATTTTGTATTTTTATTGTTGCTCCATGGATGTACGAAATAGAAGACAAGCCTCCTTATACATTACAATGATCATTATAGACCATTCACAATTACTTCACACTTTTCTGGAGCTCTGCTAAAGTTCTACATTTGATTACAGATTACATATTGTTCTGCTACAAGTAAACTTAAACACTGCCAAATGACTACGTTTTAACTGTCAAATGCTTGTTTACTGTTTTCAGCTGTTCAAAGAATTTAGTCATATCTCAAAAACTATTTCATAAGAATGTACAAAATTTAGGCCTATAACCACATTTAGGTCAGCTTTATGACTTTTTAACAATGTCTATGTTGACTATAGCTCTTACGGTTGTTATTATTATACATTGTTATCATATTTGTTATACACTATATAGCACATCGTACACTTTAATATTTTTCAGCAAGTGTGTTTAACCCTATTATATAACTGCGGCGGGAAAGAACTGTAGTTAGTTCATTAAAATGACAGCCTTAGTTGTAATAAATATTAAAATAAAGGGAAAAACAGTTCAACGAAAAGACACAGTAAATTTAAGCACGCAACTCGTGTCATTTATTGTACGCAGTAACGACAAACTTAAAAGATAGTGATGAACATGCGCACAAATAGGCCTCGTAACTTTTATTGCACTCTTATTTATATGCATTGGTATTTACTGTTTTCTAGGTTTATTTCATTATTTATTTTAATTTATGTGGCTGGGCTTAGTATATTGTTGGGGTTGTGGAAAACATTTAAATCACAGAAACGTAAGCACGTTGCACAATTGTGTTTCAAACACCTAGGGCAAGATTACAATGATGTGTTAAACAGACATGACTTTCAAACAATTTGGTATTAAAAACAATTCATGGTTGAAAAGTATAAATTTCATACGTCCAATATCTGCAATCTCGCATGCGTGCGTGTGTGTGTGCGTGCATGCGCACACACAGGTCCAACGTAATGCAACGGCAAGAATACTCTTTCACACAGACAATGGTCACGACACACTTTACAGTATGTTTATTCCTGTCATAGAAAAAGATATTTATCACAACATCATAATTAGCTAAGGTAGGTTTGAAAAGCACGAGTATGAATTTGACGCTTCGTTCAGAAACACGTCATGTCGGCATCGCCAGTCACCCCTTCTGCCAACTTCCGACTTTTAACCATCCAGCCATCACATCTAAATATATTGTAATAAGTATTCAAACAATAAATTCTTGTTTCAGTTGTAAATCACAAATTCAAAAATCATTGTTTTTGCTACTAATTACTATAAGAATACAAACCTATGGATGAAACGGTAGAATCTCAAAGGGGTCATTGCATATTTAAAAAAAAAAAACATTGCAAATAAACCAGATAACTATGCTTGAAGTTAATATGTTCTACACAATCAACTTAGAAAATTTGCTGGTTTGTGGAGTATACAAGGATGTGATAAAGTCAGAATTTAGCCTGTAAAGCACGTTACAAGTGGCATCAATCTGTATACACTGTTTACAAAATGTTTAATTTAGTTACAAGTTGTTTTTATATAATTAATGGAATACTACGACGTAAACTGTGAATAAACAAATGTATTTTAAAAAGCAACCAAATCATTATTTAATTATTGGTTAAAAAGGTATCAGGACTGAAATAAAAATTTTACAGTCTTATTTCTCATCATTACAGCTATTTGATCAAGCAAATAACCTATTGACGTGTAATTGCTTAGTTTTACTACCTTTGCCATACAGTTGCACACAAAAAATATTATTCATGCTCAAAAACAATGTATTAAGAAAACATGCCACCGGTGCTCTTGGCTCATTGTAGTTACAAATGATTTTTCAGTTTCCTAAGCATAAAAAAAGGACTGTTTAGTAGTAGATGATCAAACATGAATAACCAAGAGCAAATGAATTAATTTTTAAGTATATACGAACAAACAAAGTATTTCATGTTGCATTCCTTTAAACTTAGGTGTTACAGCTGCAGCAGTACTGAGACTTGGATATAGGTCGTGTAACACTTAATGCTAGCAACTTGTTTTGATAAGGTCAAAAATATGTGCACTGAAAACTGCATATATGCTTCTTCACTCTATCCTGTAGGTAGGTGAAGGAGTGCTTTCTCAAGTGTTCAGTATTTCTTGAACCATGATTGTTTAAAGATATTTTCAGCTTCTATCACACAATCCACAACTTTATAGTAATGTATTTTTCTACGCAAGTCTTTCGTTGTAGCAAACTACTTGGCTCCTGCAGGACTTGCATGCTAGATGTGTTTAGCCACATTGAAGCCGTCTTCGGTACACTTTGCTGTCAGGTATTCTAGTGTTGCAAGTACGTTGTTTCATACTTCACTACAACACTCAGTTTTTCTGTCTCATCAAAAATTGATAAACACACAAGGGACATGAAATATGTCTCTGCTTTCCAAATATGGGCGAGATTTTGTGGATACTTTCTCCCAACTTCCTGCAATCTCCACGAGAAACTTTAATAGGACTGGATATGACTCATCATGCTACAGGATATTTGTAGCACTTACAAACCGACACAGTATTTTCTAAGCCCCTTCTTACCACTCCTCCAAATATTTAGAGGGGAGGCAATATACCCTTGTCCCTTCCTATTGTTGCACCCCTGGAAATTGTACCTTACAAAGCCATTCTTTCATCACAAAACTACCCGACACTTCAGTGCAATGTAACAAGCAAAACAGCAAGGTTTGAAAAATGAAAGAAGCTACAGTATGAAGGCACCAAGAGTTCAGTTTCATTCCCTTTGCCCTCTCAGAGACAACAGGAGAACAAAGATGGCTTGCAACTTGTGTAAGAAGCAAACTTGTCCAAAGTATTATACACAAATCATGACTGCAAAGGATGTACACAAGTTCAATAAACTGACAAAAGTCTATAACATAAGTATTGTCCGCAGTACACTACATCAATTGGTCCTGAATGGCACTGAATGTATCTATTTAACTAAAATTAATTATGTTTCATTTAATACAATTTGTTTACAAAGTTCTTATAATGCATATTTAACTTATAGGCCACTTTTGTGTTTCTACAGGACCAAAAATTATTAATATGTACACACAATGCAAAAGTTTTTTTAAAACATATTTTCTCCTTCAATGAATGGTAAACCATTTCATTTTAGTTCAAATACATCAGGCACTGGCAATACATTTAACAATATTTCATTTTATTTCTCACGTAGTTATGAATAATAATTACATTTCTTTATATGTGAAAAATAAGTAAATAATTACGGCATATCTTGGCTAGCAACCACCTGCAGGCGACTGTGAAGAAACAATTCCAGCTATAAACTCTAATCACATCTACTTCATGAATGTATCTTTCAATACAAAAAATTTTAATTAATACATTATAGCTTCATAAGTTGTTTTAAGTAAGACTTATTTTATTTCTGAATATAATTACATGTAGTGACCACTAAAGTAACTTTTAAATTTAAAAAACGCCTTACAGTAATATTAATTTCCACACTTTATGATTGATTTTTATGCTACTTTGGTTATTCTCCTGGAAAAGTTACAGACATGGCAGGCCATTTCCAAAACTATCAGGAACAGCAACTGCTATAAAAAATAGTTGCATGTGATTAAATTATATGTGGCATGTTTCTTTCATTATATTATATGACCTGTAGGCCTATATCTTACTGCATGTTCTAAACGTGGTGAGATTCCCGTTTATTATGAGTTGCTACCACCTGGTTACTGACTAAACCATAGTATACTTATGGTATAGCTGGTACGGTATTAACTGATAATTTACACCTTCAGCCAATTGTCGAAGCTTGTGGCATATGTAAAAATATACTGTGACAATCCTAACCAGTCAATATCTCCAACTTAAGAGGGTCATGCCATTATGCACCCTTTTTATGACATATTTGACTATCTTATCAATTTTGTTTTGATGCAATCTAAACATAAAATAAATGATACACAAAGGTTGGAGAAAAGTATATAACCCACAAGCCAAGATGTATATAAGAAATACATTATAACAGTTCATTACAGATCAGAAGAAGAAGTTTGGGTGCCCCAAGGACCAGTTCCACCAAGCAAGATAATATTTTACGAAGTTTAAGTGCGGAATTGTCTCAATTATCTGTTTCACCAAACACATCTCGATTCTGTATGTATAATGAAATAAAATACCTTAACCACCGATTTTGCTGTGAAGTATTAAACAAATGCACAGGACTATTTGCAATGGAATTTAGAAAGACAGACGGGAATGTATTATTTGTACAGTAGATTATTAGCATCACATTATACAGTAATAAAAAATTACATAATCTGGAAACAATAGCAAAACGGATTTAAGGGTACTGAGGAAATTATTTTAAGTACAAAACCATTTTGGAAAATATAAATTGCTGTGGTTCTTCTTTTACTCTATTTAGCCCATTCCTGATTCAAAGCAACTTATGAAAATCAACCTTTGAAAAAACACTCTTAGGCATAACAATTCAACCTGTTTTTTTTCAATAACCTGTATTCCACAAATATATAAAACTAGTTAACTTTAGAGTACTGTATTATTAAATAAACGAAACTTTTCTTAATATCTTCTATAACTTGTAATATTTATTTCTCTTTAAATATGAATTAACAACAGCGAGAGCAGTGACGTGTTGGCAACGACCGGTAAGAAATAGTTCACAGTTAAAATATTTTAACCTAATTTTTTCGTATACTATTTGTAAATGTGCCTATTTAAATATTTAGGTAGCCCCAATGGCAACATCTCATTTTTACAGTTTAAAATAACAACGGAAAATATTGTGAGTAGGCCGTAATGGTACAGTGTTGTTTTATCGAGCGAGAGCAACTTTGAAGCAACTGTCTGCTGAGTGAGCTTTGTCGCTCTCTCTCAGTCTGTCTCTTTTACACTCTGGAAGTTTCATCTCGCTAGTACACGGAAAATTGTACCTATTTTCAGTTGTAGCATATTTCATACTTATTACAGCAAAATAATGATTTTTGAATTTGTAATTTACAACTGAAGAGATTTTAATGTTTGAATACTTATTTTAATATATTTCGAATATGATAGCAGGACAGAAACAAAGTGAAGTTGGCAGACGTGGCGAGCCATTACGCGTGTTGCTGTTTTATCAAATGAAGCGTAAATTATACTTACTCCGAAAAATACTTCAAATTACCACATCACGTTTGTAGACATTGTATTTTTTAAACCTACCTAAGCAAGTTACGAGGTTGTGATAAATCTGTTTTTCCACGATAAATATACTGTTACGGTGTGTTTCGTTAACTGCTGCGTGTGAAATAGCATGGCATGGATGTGTGGTGATCGTTATGCTGGATCTGTGTGTGTGCGTGATTTCAAATATTTGATATGAACTATTTATATGTTGTAAATGTGAACTGTTTTTATGACAAAGTTATTTATTTACATCCACGTCTGTTCATTTATCACATTATAACTTTGCCCTGGGCATTTGAAACACAGTCATGTAACGTGATTTACCACCAATCCCCAACAAAATAACCAAGCTCAGCCCCAATAAATTTCAATAAACCTAATACACAGGAAGTAGCAATACATATAAATATGAGCGGAATAAAAGTTGCGGTAGGCTTATTTGTGTTCATGTTCACCGCTATAGTTTAAGTTTGTATAACAAAAACTGAGTGACACGAGTTGTGCGCTTGATTTCAAGGTCACTTTTTCGTTGGACTGGCTATTCCTTCATTATTCGAACTGAGGCCGTCCTTTTAAAGAAATAACCCAACACATATCAATAACAAAAAGTTAAAAACTACAATTCATTACCGCGCAGTTGTAACAGTGTTTAACACAGTCCCGGCAAAATATTAACGTGCATTACGTGTAATGTGCTATGTCGTGGAAAACAAATATGTTAATGTAACATAACCGTAAGAACTATCATTAATTCAGGCATTTTTAAAACGTCATAAAGCTGACTTAAATAATGTTATAGGCCTAAACTGTGAATATTCGTACAAAATGGTTTTTGAAATAGACCTAAGACAAAATTCTTTGAAAAGCTGTAAACGACATTTGACAGGTATAAAAGAAGTCACATTTCAATGTTTATTTTTAGGTGTAGCGAAAGTATACGAACACATGTACATACAATGGCATGTAAACATTGATTTAGACAGATGCTACATGGCAGTCACATGGCAATGTTTGTTTACATTTGGCAGAAGGCTACAAAACGGGCCTGCAAGTAGATATTTAGCAGGGCTCCGAGAAAGTTGCTTCCAATGGGGAATGGACTATAGAATTAATTATTTTTGTCAAAGTTAAATACATATTGACATAAGAAGTCGAGATAGTACTTTCACAAAAAGGAGTAACAAAACCAAATTTTTTTTGTATGGAAAAAAAAGTTTTGTTAGCTTTGGTGACAAAGTATCAGCATAATCTGAAATAAGCAGGGTGTTACACTAAAATGTTGCAGAGGGGAAAATTAAAATCCATGGTCCCTCGATAAACCGAATTTTCCTAAATGTTCCACCTACACAATATTTAATATTATCAACAGTTTCCATTTTTTTTTCCTGCAAGATAATTTTCTAAAAGGAGACTAGTGATAGTTAGCAACCACCAATGTATTCAGACAAACTTGTTAAAATTAATGCCATACAGCCAAAATTGAACATCTGAAAATATACTAGGAATTTCTGCATTATACATAATTCATAAGTTCTTATGGTTTCCTTTTATTGTGGTCGAGTTATGGTTTAATTGCACTGTCCACTACGATTTTCATTCTTTTTGGCATTTTTTAATATTCATGTGTTTTACATATGCAATAAACACTGTTATTAACAGAATTTATATCACAAATTTTAACATTTGTCTGCAACTAAGAAAATTAATATGGCATGCTGGCTAACTCATGTCTAAAATAATAACATTTGAGTATACAAACTTAATTTACAATGTTAAACATCCTCTGTTGACAGAGTCATTGGGGTTGTTTCATCTCCAAATTGATACATATATCTTAATTTTCTCTTAGGATAAGTCACAATGAAAAAGCACCACTATTTAGATACAAATCTAAGTGTAACTTTTTGTTTCAATATAATGATCTCGATTTTTCACAAATTTTATTTCAATTGGTGAAAGAGTTCTAACAGAGGGGCTCAGCCACTGCGGAACAGTCCCTGGGGATGACAGTGTGGCCATCGGCACGGGAAAGTTGTTTTGTTTACACCACCATTTTACATCACTGGGACGCTACTCCCTCAGCGCGGGGGTAGATCGGTCCTTGTGAGGAACCTTGACCACCCAGTTGGTTCTCAATTAGATTGCGGAGGCGAGGAGAAGATAAACCCACCCTCCCCTTCCCCCTCCACACCCATCAAACATATTTTAAGCTGCAAGGCAACATTCTTGTACAGGATTCCCAGGGTAGCGCCTGGGAGCTGTTTCCATAACTGATTTTTACTCTCTTTTTCCCTGCCTGTACGGGAAAAAAAGAGAGTGGTGACGTGTTATGTTTACAGTGATGCGTTCAGTCAGTATTTGTATAAAGGAGGAGGGGCAAGAGGCAGTAGGCTAGCGAAATGCGAAGATTCGGCGCTGCACAGGAGGCGGGGTCAACTACCCCTGCTGCGGCTAGAAACTGGGGCACTGGGCTGCCCTGCCGACAATCCCCAGGATCAATACCGCCGCCCTCGGCCGTGAAACACCCCCCCCCCCCCCCCGGGCAACATTTACAACGCTCTACCCCGCTTCGCAACTAGGCGCGCGCACAGCTCGCAGGTCCGCCAACCACTCCGGCCTAACGAACCAGCCTATTACCTCGGCAGCTCAACGAAGCCAGCACGCGTAAATAAGGGTGGGTTTACGATCGACTTAACAGAATCAGAGTGTCGCGTGGTTAGAATACTAATCAATGTGTTCAAGTGTACTGGTTTATGACTGCCGTGTATGGGTCGTGCGTTCTTGGCTTGATTTAAGATATCGTTATATTTTATATCTTAAGTACAAGTCAAGAAAAAGTAGCCATTCAGAGCCCAGTGACATTTGTTGTTGGCGGGAAACTGTATTTACGTCTTGGATTTTGGTTATGCCATGTCGAGAAATCTTATACAATTATTTTAATAGAGATTTTAAAGAACTGTTCAAGGTCATGTTTTATTTCTTGGGAGGGGTTATTGAATTCGCTTTACTTAACCTTCTACACATTTATTGACGTAAGTGCCCAATGTTGGCACAAGCAGTAACCAAAAATAATTATCTAAATAATCTTCACTCTCGGAGGGTTTATCGAGATGTTTGGCACGACAAACACAAATCATCTTAACACTTAGATATTTGCAAAGTGTTCCACATTATAATTTATGTCTCGTTCCAAATATCCCAAAAATTCTGTGAAGAACAATTTGTGACGATAATAGGTTAATGAAGATCAACTCTTACCCCTCACTTACTTCGACACCTCTATTCGGAATGCGCTTAAGTGCCGCACAATCTTTGGAACGGTGACTCGCCTCAACGCGAATTTAAATGGTTAAATTTCTATGGCTTACTACTGAAGATGATGCGTGTCTAAAGACAATTCTGAAGTTTTTGTATAGAAAATTTATGTAGCAGCAACAAATTATCATTAAAAAAAAAAAAGTCAGACATTTTCAGGTAAATAAAAAAAAATCTTTTTTGAGTTGAACTGAGAAATTGACACTTTTACTCGAGCATGAAACTTTCATTAAATGGTTTTCATGTTTAGACGTCAAATACAAAGTGCCCAACAGTTTCTGCCTATTTCCTAAAATAAACCAGGGCATTTATATTACAATTTCGTTTCACTTTCATTTAAAGTAAAATTTACTGTTAACGCCCGCCTCTTTGCCTGCCGCGCCTGGGGAAAGAGGAGGAAGGAGAGCTGTGATACGATAGCGACGGCTGAAGGCCAGGCATGACTGGTTTTGAATTACAGACGCGCGCCGCGGGTTCTCGTCGTATTGTTTTCGGCTGATATCTGAATAATGCTCTGGATTACTGACTTCGTTCTCTCAACGCGTCTCGGGTGCGTTGAACCTTCCAGATGTCACGGCGAGCTCCATAAAACAGCGGCAGGCCTCCGTCCGGGCCGCGAGTGGAGTTGGAACTGATGAATGAATGAGTTGCTGAGTTCCAAGCGATAGAAGAGCGAGCGGCGTGACCAGCAGTGGAGAAGGGAAGTCGACGACTGCGAGTGACAGATTTATCACAATATCGTAACTTGTCTAGGTAGGTTTAAAAAAACACAACGTCTACAAACGTGGTGTATTAATTTGAAGTATTTTTCGGAGTAAGAATAATTTACCTTTCGTTTGACAAAAAGCAACACGCCATGTCATGGCTCGCCACGTCTGCCAACTTCACTACGTAACTGCCCCGCCATCATATCTAAATATATTAAAATACGTATTCAAACATTAAAATCTTTCCATTGTAAATTACAAATTCAATTTTTTTTTTTTTTTTTTTTTTGTATGAAATACGCTACAATTGAAAAGATGTACAATTTCCTTGCTTACCACCGAAGTGAAGTTTCCCGAGTTTGAAAGAGACGAAGAAAGAGAAAGAGTGCTACAAGCCTCGCCCACAGTTTTTAAATAGCTTTCTCGCTCGATAAAACAATACCTTAACCTTTACGGCCTACTCACGATATTTTCCACTGTTATTTTAAACTGTAAAAATGTGATGTTGCCGTCGGGGCTACTTAAACATTTAAATATTTCGATAGGCACCGTTTAATTTACAAATAGTATACTAAAAAAACTAGGTTAAAATAATATTTTAACTGTGAACTATTTCTTACCGGTCGTTACCAACACGTCACTGCACTCGCTATTATTAATTCATATTTAAAAAATAAATATTACAAATTATAAAATATATTAAGTTAAAGGTTCATTTATTCTATAATACAGTACTCTAAAGTTAGCCACAGTGCTATATATTTGTGGAATACAGGTTATTGAAAAAACAGGTGACATGTTACGTCTAGTGTGTTTTTTCAAAGGTTGATTTTTATACGTCGCTTCCAATCGGGAATGGACTATACATGTGTTCATTTTAATCAACTCTTCTCTTCGGGGAACATGTAGTAAACCGATGCCGAATCTTGCTGATTCAGGGGGATGCTCCAGCAAGACACCATTTATACGCACACTTTTATTAGCACAGGTGCAATTTTTGCGCACACTTTTATTATGTTCATCTGACTGTGCTAGGCTCTTATATGCTATTCACGGTATAGTGAGCACTTTTGAAACTCCTCTCATTTGCAATAATAGTCGATAAATATATTTTATTTTAGCCTAAGACGTAAATTTCCGAGTGCAGTGGAATATATACACCGTGTTCATTACTTACACGGCAATGTTTATTATAAACGGTGGTTAAAGGTTAAGAAATGGCTGAAAGAAAAATTAACTAGGGCATCAAAAGTGCTCACTTTACCATGAACCACCTATACCGTCTCTGTCCAAGCTTATCATGTATGCGATTATATGAATGCTCCGACGTTAAATTTTTGCAGTCTTAATAATTTTCTCAGCACTTTCATCCGTTCTAGAAGTCGCAGAGTGACCCGGACATCCATCTTCCCCATATACTAGACCTTCATTATTTCACCTGTGCCATTCAAACATTCGCGAACGTGACACTGCATTGCCGCCGTAAACGTCCTGTAACAGTTCCAAACACTCGGGAGATTTTAATTTCACAATAAATGTCATGTTCACACAATGCTCGATCCTTAAGATAGCCATGATCTCCCAGCAAAATAACGCCGAAACAAACCATAATTTTTTTTTTTTTTCGAAATATGAGCTGAGGGCTGTTTACTCCAGACGAAAGCATCAAGCACACTTACCTTCCCTCCAATAGCTCGCCATCAATTTTACAGCTTCGGGAGTGCCTTAGTGGCTACCCCTCGTATATTTCCTCAAGAATACACAAACCCTTCCTTTCAGCAGACCAAAAGTACATTTACCACTACGAACCATGCCTAGGTCGGGAATTTTGTGTCAGCTTTTACTGTTTCAATTAACCGTGTTACAAAATACGACTTCGTGGCTTTGTCAAGAACAAACAATGAGGGTGTACCACATAAAAAGTGGTTAGATCTTTAACAAAAGTGATTGCCAATCGAATTAAAATAAATCGCACGAAGATTAAAAATACCCACAATCATTACTGTTACTTCAATTGGTTCCACGTCACCTGTAGTTAACCATATTGTTACATGCGGACGCCAGAAGGGTGTACCCGAGTTCGTAAAGGGTGGAGGTCTTACAAAAAAATTAAATAAACCAAATTTGAATTCTAATTTATTCACTCCACTATTACTTACAGCATTAAATTTTCTATCTCCCCTTTTACTCTTTTTATTTAACAGTGAGCGCGATATTTAATGTCCATTTCAACTATAATTAACGTCCTTAATCGTCTCTGTTGGTTACAGTAAATTAACTCATACTCCTTGTTAACATGTGTTCAGTCTATCTGTTGCCATCAATTATAATGTTTTTCACTCACAAATCTAGTCCAATAGTCCAGCCTGCCAGCTACATTCTTCACTGCTTGAGACTCGCAGTCGCAGACTTCCCTTCTGCTGGCCATGTCTCCTGCTGCTCGTCTTCTATCGCTCGGAACTCAGCAACTCATTCATTCATCAGTTCCAACTCCACTCGCGACCCGGACGGAGGCCTGCCGCTGTTTTATGGAGCTCGCCGTGACATCTGGAAGGTCCAACGCACCCCGAGACGCGTTGAGAGAACGAGGTCAGTAATCCAGAGCATTATTCAGATATCAGCCGAAAACAATACGACGAGAGCCCGCGGCGCACGTCTGTAATTCGAAATCAGTCATGCCTGGCCTTCAGCAGTCGCTATCGTATCACAGCTCTCCTTCCTTCTCTTCCCACAGGCATACTTCCTGGTTCAGGAGAGGTATGACCTCAGGCCATTTAGTAAAGTAATCTTGAGCCACCTGTAGATACCAACATCTCTCTCTCTCTCTCTCTCGCTCGCTCGCTCTCTCTCATATATATATATATATATATATATATATATATATATATATATATATATATATATATATATATATATATATATCTATCTCTATATCTCTCTATCTATATATATATATATATATATATATATCTATCTCTGACACACAAGAGGTCCAGAATGTCTACTTCCATCATTTTGAATGGGGGTCAACATTGTATTTCTGGAAGTGACATTGTCCTCTGGTCCTTGGGCCCTCTTCCTCGCAGTGCAGGTGTCACATAATCGACACCACTTATCAACATCCTCCCGACAGTTAAGCCAATAGAATCTCAGTATAATTCTATCAAGTGTGTTATTAACACCGAAGTGCCCACTGGTTGCCTCATTATGCAGTTCTTTTAATACTTCTGGGACCTGGCATTCATGAATGACCAACTGTAACCATGTGTTTTCCATCATTACTTTCCCAGTTTCCATAAAGTACACAATTCTTCAATATGAGGGGATTCCACTATGGCCAGTACGCTTTGACTGCTGCCCTCGGACTAGGTGTATCTTCCCATTTTGGCCGACAGCCAGATTCTTTCCCCTTTCTAATGGCTGCAAAGTGGGATCATTCAACTGGCAATTCCTAGTACCCTCATCACTCCAGGTAGGTGTCCCATCAAAAAATAAGATAACCTTGAAATCTTGTCCTCTGTACCTTCAGCGATTCGCCACTCTTTACTTCCTGATGTTCGCAACGATGACAAAATGGCCCACATGGCCGCCTAGAATGAGAATCTGCATTGCTGTGAATGTGTCCAGATCTGTGCAGTATTTCAAGGTCATATTCTTGAAAATGCTGTATCCACCAGACTATATGGCCTTTGGAGTTCTTAAAATTTAGTAGCCAGTGTAACAAAGCATGGTTAGTTCTTCAAATAAAATGTTTGCCATAAAGGTAGGGTGGAAGTGTAAAATTGCCTTCACAGTGGCCAGAAGCTCCCTGCTTGTAACTAGAGTTGTTCCGATACAGACAACAAGTATCAGTAACGGTCGATACATTAGCATCGGTTCACAAATAAAATAGCCGAGCAGCTGTACAATATAAATATTTCTTACGTAGTTCGCATGCACGTCGCACTTCCATAAATGCACATTGATACGACACCATTTTGTGTAACATTTTGCCAAGGTTTTGCTTTCTCAAGTCACATTACCTTCTGTGGAGTAGTAATTGTGCAACGTGTATTTGTAAGCATTGCAACATAATACAAATTTCCCATCATAAATGCTTTGTAGGGGAGAAACTAAGTCTGAATTTATTATGTTTGTACGGAATCGTGACAACCGTATTTACAGGAATACAAAAATTTTGTGTAGCATATACATGAAATATTAATTATTCCTAATTTTTCATCAAGTCGATAACATTGAAAAGGCACAGAATATACTTGACCTAATGTTGCGGCTAGAAAACCAACACATTAGGTTATATATAAATACTGGGACTTTAATGTAAGCTAGACAAAAATGTCTAACTCCGCTTCGAAATGACAATGCTATATCTCCTGTAAGGGAGAAATACTTGCGAGCTAAACAAGCACAAACGTAACAAACATTTTATATGGAGATATTTAAACCTGTTACAACTAGAATGGATACACTACATTCTGCATTAACTATGTCTAATAATACACCACTGGAAATTAAACCCGAAGAACCTTTAAAGATGAAGAAAAAGCAAATCCTTTCTCACTTAACACAACATTACTTAACTAGAAAACACTATTTTCCTGCACATGATACATTTGGTGTATAGCGACATGGGAACATATGGTTTCTTGGAAACCATCATTACATTCTTACCTGAAAATAGAATTCAAGTAGGTGATTATGTAACTGATGCGAGTGAAGGATTGTTTGAATTATTGTTTAAAAACTTTCCAAATGGGTACTCCGACATCAATCTGGATAAATATAAGGATCTTGTAAAATGCACAAATGCTAATAATCGTTCAGAAGACAAATATCCGAAACTCCGAAACTACATTTATTGGGCGATATTATTGGAAGTGGCAAATATAAAGATGAAGCTGGCGATCTGTTATCTGTTTATTGGAACAATCCTAATGAGTTGGTGAACACATTAAAACTTCTCATCGCTTCGAAACAGTCTGGGAATAATTCACATACAAACTATATTGTGTCTATTATTGAAGAGCTGACTGAATAAGGGTATATTAGTAATGAAATTTAGTAAGATTGCTCAAGAACTGCATACTGCTGAGAGAATAAGGTTTCCTATAAGTAGGGTAATTACTCATGGTTTAATTGATCTTTTTGAAGCCGACTTGCATGAAATGACATTACTTTCGAAATACAATAATGGATAAAAGTATATTTTAACCATGATAGATGTGTATTCGAAAAAAGCATGGGTACACCTGTGAAGAACAAGACTCTGAAACAAGTTACCACTGCAATGAAAACCGTTTTAGAAGAAAGAAGGCAGAGACTGCTCCACACTGATTAAGGAACGGAGTTCTTTAACTCTTCTTTCCAGATACTAATGAAAAAGTAAGGGATTAATTAGGTAACATATTCTGAAATAAAAGCAGCTGTAGTCGAGAGATTGAACAAAAGCTTGAAACAGCTAACATACCGACATTTCACTTCGAATGGGACTTACAAATGGGTGGGTGGAAGTTTTGCCTGAAATACCGAAATTGTATTATTAAAGATATCACCGAACTATAAAGATGGCACCCGAAAAGGTTAAGGACAATAGATTGATGAAAACCATATATAATAATCCTAAAGTAGTCGATGAAAGAAAACAAAAGTATAAAGTTAGAGAATGTCCACATGTCCAAGGTGAAAGGTGATTTTGAGAAGAAACATACTCTTAATAGGTAGTATGAGATATTAAAATTAATTTTAGGCAGTCGTTTCCTAGAGTATATAACCAAGGAGGCTATGATGGGAACCTATAAAAGATGGTTTCTTTTTTAATTTGAATTACAGAAAGTTAATTATCCAAATGAATATTTAGTTGATAAAGCTATTGATAGGGGGAAAAAATCTTTATTCGCTGGAAAGAGTTCACAAAAGCTCACGATTTGTGGGTGACGAATCAAGACATTAAAACATTGTACGACAATGTTTGTAAATTATGACAATCAATTAAACAATTTCGATATACTGGATGTGTGTTCATTTAATAAACCTATCTAAAGTGACAGGGTTAGAATGTATACTTGTGTAATTACTCTTAAAACTTGTGTAAATAATTACTCATTCTGCATGCTTGTATTTGTGACTGGTTTGTTTAATTTTATGTTGTTTGATTAGTAATTGTGATTTAATTCAATCAGTATTTGTGATGTATTTGTTTAATTAGTAATGTGTTGTGCATAATTGCTAAGTGTGTCATATTTGTAATTCAATCTTTCTTTGCGATTAATCATGTTTAGATGGCAATTCGCATTTTTAATTGATAATAGTGAAGTAATTGTAATTCAATCAGTATTTGTAATTGATCATTTTTTGGTAGTAATTTGTTTCATTAGATTAGTAATTGGGTCATAATTGTATTTCAATCTGTATTTTGTAATTGATAATTTGTTTCATTAGATTAGTAATTGGTTCATAATTGTATTTCAATCTGCATTTTGTAATTGATCGTGTTTAGTTGGTAATTCGTGTTTCTTTTATTCATTAATGTTACAGTGATGGATAGTTTCTCAGAATACATTTATGGGTTTTCAATTGATTTATCTTCTTGTTTGTGATAAATTATGCTTCTTTGCTTGTAATGCTATATTACTTTTATAATTAGTTTCTCAGGTTATTAGTTGTAACTGATTGTTTTAGTGGGATTTTGTTGTGCCTAATTGTACATTTATGGGTTCTGATTTATTTGTGATATATTATATTGGTAGTAAAACTGATTTTGTGCATATTTAATATTTCACGTGCGTTGTAGGTATAATCGACAGTAAGTCGTTTTCATTTGTCTCTATGTTTTAATTTCGAATCAAATATGTCTTATTCGTAAAGTGGTGTTTCATTCATTGCGTATTTGGTAATTATTTGATTTTGCTGGATGAAAAAATTTTCCATGCTATGGTTCGTTATTTTAAAACACACTGATTTATAAATGTGCATTTCCGACCTCAGTCGCTCGCCATTTCACATATGTAGAGCTCAGTATGGCAATACACAATTCTGTCTTGATGCTCCCGACACCCCCTCACACCTTCCATCCAGCTTCCCACCTCATTCGCCACATACATTCGAACTGAACGGACATGTAGCCTCACTCTCGGGACCCATTCCATTCTTAGACTTTGCCAACGATAAACCTGTAGCCTCACTACATTTCCCCTGCCCTAGACTCACACAGACTTCATTTCAAACTATGCCACCGACAACGAAGGACCCCCGACGCTCCCATCACACAGTCGCCATACCTACATCGACCTGGACGGACCTCCTCTGCTGCTCTCCTCCTCCCCCCTGCCGAACCACTGACATTTCAAACAACTCTGCCTCCGACGACGAAGGATCTCCGACACTCCCGTTACCCCCCCCCCCCCCCCCCCCTTCGTTCAGCCACCGAGCTCAGTGCAAACTAACTCTGCCGACGACGGGCCTAAATTGACCCTGATCCCACAAGGTCAACACATATGCTGCTGCCCACACACCTCACAGCTCAGTCGCCAACCAGACATCTAAGGGTGAAGACCTATGCTGTTGCTTCAAAATGGCCCTTGACACAACCCTTTGAACACCAATTGTAATTAACCCTTTACCTAGTTAAATAATTACTATTACACGATTAACCATTTCTATCAATGTAACCCTTTCACAGTTACCTGTAATTAAACCGTTTACCTGCAATTAACCCTTTACCTGCAATTCGTTAACCCTTTCCAAAGGGTGGGATTAATCAAATCTAGAACCGGCTCGCCCCTGCTACTAATAGTGCATTTGAGAGACGAAAGGAAGGGAGGTTATTTTTCTTCCTAATCTATCTTCAAACTAAGAGGAGCTTCGGATGCCCTAGGGAGGGATGAGCTTTAATTGCGTCTCAAGGCAGAGCCCCATACACCTAGGTATGCAGAACATACTCTAACTAACGGGAACATGCACCACTGCTTTTCTGGGATTGGGCAAACATGACCGCAATTAATTAAATTGTTACCAACCAAACTAACTTCTAGCCTTTATGTAGGAAGGAGGAAAACTCTTCGACTGTAAAGAATTGCAAACTCTCATGCAGTTTATAAAAGTATAAAATAAGACTGCTAGAAACAGAGGATGGGGAACTATAATTTTTATTGAAGGTGTGTTTGAAGCATAAGTAGAGAAAGTAAAGTTAGGGGAGTGGAGATTTATTTTGTTTGTGCTGGAATGGACAGGAAGAAATAATCCCAAATGGCTACCACTCAAATGGGATGAGTGCCAAACAATGTCGCTCACGTACTTACTACTTAATCACCTACTTGGTACTTAATCACCTTCCGCCATAGAAATTACAATTGCTCAAAGGTGTTTTCGAAGTCTTCTTGCAACAAAGATGGCAACAATTTAATGCCTCTTAAGGGAAAACGAGTTAATACACAGACATTTACAAGTTGTTCCCAGAGGAAAAGGAGTGAACATGACTGCTAGTGGTGCAAGTTGCTCTACAACCCAGGGGGTGCGAATTTTGTACCCAGCCACCCTAACAAGATCATGTGAGATCTTGGAAGAATGAAGATGGGGGAAGATGTGAAAACACCCGAGTATCCCGATACACGATACACGAAAATCTTTCGAAAAATTCCCAGCCCGCCGAAGCTGAAGATTGATCCCATCCCAAGGTCCCCAATGAGCAAACTGGGTCCTTTTAAATTAGTGGACATGGTTAAATTTCAAGTAATCTGTTGGTAGAATTGTAATTAAATACTTCAACAAGCGACTCTATAGTTAAATTCCGATACTCTCAAGCTTTTGCAACTATTCCCTGCCAAACAATGTGAAATAACCAAAAACCCTAGCTTCGCCACGAAGGTAAATAACATTACTATCTCGAGTATAGCCACATCCTTATTTAACAAGGGATTTAATTGTTATCACTAATGAGAAAAAACGAGTAACTAATTTAATTTAACGTTAATATTGAAATCCTGGCAACAATGGCACTTTCACTGCTGGCAAAGCAACAAATTGCCGGATTGCTACTACTGTATACAAGTTTGCTTTTGTACCTCTTCAGTGTGTGCTAATTTATATTACCATAAAAGAGGATGTTGATCGTGAGATACTGACTGACACAGCTATTACCCCACTTCTATGATATCCACAATTGCACTGTAAAACTATGCTAGTAAAATCGAGGCAATAGATAATCGCCAGTAACATCAAGAGTAATAAAATCCGAGACGTGTGATAAAACCTGATGTGGCGTGGGGCCACTGTTATCGCTACAGGTATCATGAACGATGCAACACAGCGCGATTGCCACTCCACAAATACGCCCCGGGCAAGCTACAAAGGCTGCTCGAGGGGCGTATCGCCTGAATAAAGTGTGCCCAGGAAAGGCAAAACAAACATGACCTTGAGAACTTAAGACTAGGAACGATCAAAGCCATCTGAGAATGAGAAGGTTAAGGATGAACAGACACACAAAAAAATATATATATATATATAGAAAAAATAAAAGTTGACAAAATAAATAGAAAAAGAGAAAACGAGGAAAACTTGCTAAAGTTTTGCTGGTGATACTGCACAAGCACCAATGTTGTACCACCTTAAAGCCTTACTTATACTTATTTATTTTTAACAAAAAGAATATTAGCAGTTGCAATATGGTTGGCGTGGTTAATTAAGTTTTAGATTAGACACTACCCTTATTTCTCATTTCTGCGAGCCCCGGTTCGGTCCCTAGTCCCGGCCTCACCACTCAGGACCATCACATTTTTTTTAAACTAAACCTTTTAAAAATCCTCCCCTCCCTCCTTTTTTTTTCACATGCACGATGTTTGGTTGTTTCCTAAATATGCCATGTATCGAAGCGTTTAGAAATTTACCAGGGCTTTAGAAAAGTCGGAAGTAATCATGATTGAACAATATGCACGATCTCACATATATCAATATACTTTATAAAAGAAGTAACGTTTTAAGACAAACTTAGGTAAACTAGAACTGACAATTTTATTCCATTCAAATTTGAAATTATCACTTAAATTGAAAAAATAAAATAGTTATTTTTCATATTTCTTTCAGAGGTTGCACATAACCTTGTGTAACATTAATACCACCTGTACCTGCTATACAAAACTAACGAATTTCAGCAAATACATTGAAATATATGTAATTCAGAAAATAAAATACAGGGAAAATCTGTAAGAAAAACTTATTCAACTATGTAAACATTCGTATATCGGCTTGTACATTGTTACATGGCCGCCTGAGGAGCGTATCCGAGCTCGTGAGGGATTGAGGCCTTGATAAAAAAATAACTAAATTTGATTTTTATTTTATTCGCACAGCTATTACTTACAGCATTAAACTATCTAGCTCCAATATTACTTTTTCTATTTCTCAGTGAGCGCAATATTTATGCCTACATCAACTGTAATTATTGTCATTCCTAATGTCTGTCTGGTTATAGTCTAACTCATACTCATCATTAACACACATTCTGTTGCCATCATTTGTAATGTCTTTCACTCACGCATCCAGTCCAATAGTCCAGCCTGCAGTCGTACTCTGCGCTGCTTTGATGTTCGCGCAGTCGCAGACCCTCCTCCCACCGGTCACTACTCCCGCCGCATGTCACTCTTCTCGCTCGTCGTCAATCGCTAAACCTCCAGCCACTATCAACTCCTGGCTCGCAAGCCCGAAAGACCTGCTGGCCTTGACCTGGAAAGTTAGATACACCCCGAGTCACGCTGAGAGAAACTAGGGCAGCAAACCACTAGACAATTCTTCAGATAAACACGGAAATTCTATCAACTGAAGGTCAGAAGTGCAATCCGCAAAAGATTTATCGCGGGACGACGTGCGGAGGTAATCCTGTGTAAGCTAATCTTCGAGTTCTCCAACCGATCATGGGTTACATGCTTGACCTACACACATCTCCGTTCTCGCAGGGGAGGCGAAGCCGCGACCACATAACACAGCCCCTCCTTATGTCTGTTCGTCCTGAACACACACTACAACATCCGGACCTACATAGAGTGCCAGTCGGTCGATGTGGACAACCTTTTGGCTTCGCCCGAGAGCCTTGACGACAAATCCAAACTACATCAATCTTCTTCAGAATCCTGTAGGGGTCTTCCCAATATCTCTGCAGCTTCAAGAAGTGCCCTTTTCGCCTTTTGGGGGTTGTTCAGCCACACCAGCTGTCCGTATACCTCGCCCGACATTCTCCTATCATAGTGTGTCCTCATCCTGTCACTATTTATTCTGAGGTGCTGTCGAGCAAAATCATAAATGTCGACTATCTTGTTACATAATTCACTGGCATAATCGGGCGCTGCAGCTTCCTCTACCGTCGGTCGGCCAAACAACAAATCACCAGGAAGTAATTTTTGGAAGACAGCTGCACCAGCTGTCTTCCAAAAAGTATCCTTGACAGTGTTACCCTTGGGAACTCATGAACTGCCGAGCGGTAAGCAAGGAGAAACAATGAAACCTTTGAATCCCAATCCTTTTAGTTGTTTGCCACGAATATCGACAGGTACTGCTCAAGAGAGTGGTTAGGCCTCTTGACCATCCCATCCGAATGAGGGTGCAAGACTGTAGTCCTAGTCTTTTTATCCCCAGAATCTTTGTTATACCCTGGAACACTGCAGTTTCAAAGGTTCTTCCCGATTGGAATGGAGAGATGCTTGCAAGGTATTCGAGGAGAATAGGGTTACCATTATTGGTGCTTCAGACTGTATTGCTCCCAAAATCAATGGTATTCATATGTTGAGAACATCTGAAATTAAGGGACTTTACTTATCAGTGAATCTGCTTACTTAACCATTGATCAGCAAACATGGCATAGAAGGTTGGACCATTTGAACTATAGAACTTTCTACTGGACTAACATTTACTGAATCAGCTTTCAAAACGTGTGAAGAATGCCTTGAGGGTAAACAAACTAGAAAACCAGCCTCAAGAAAATGCAAAGACCGCAGGGCTGTTGAAAAATTGGAGATAATAACTTCAGACATCTGTGGCCCAATGAGTGAACAAACATTACATGGAGCCAGATACCTTCTTGTGTTCACAGATGACTTTACTCGTAAAACCTTTGGATACCTCCTGAAATCGAAGGATGAGGCTCTAGCTAAATTTAAAGAACTTAAGGTTAGAGTTGAAAATGAAACTGGTATCTGTGCAAGGAAGATAAGGACTGACAATGAGTACACATCTCGTGAGTTTGAAGACATGCTGAAGGCTTACAGTATTGAACATCACAAAACTATACCATATACACCAGAATAAGGCTAGGGAGGGGAGATTGGGGCTCAGAAAGGATGGATCAGACAATTGTGGAGAAGTCCCAGTGATACAGTAAGATGCAGAACTTGACAGAAAGTTCTGGGGCAATGCTGTTATAACTGCAATTTAACTAGAAAAAATGACAGTTCCCAGACTGCAGTTGCAGCAGGAGTGACACCAGATGAAGCCTGTACTGGCTCCAAGGTGGACTTGAGCCACCTAATGATTTGTGGCTGTAAGGCTTCTACTCCGAAACACACAAGAACAGAGTAGGGTTCCAAAGCCCCGGAATACACAATGGTTTGTTACTCAGATGGGATCAAAGGTTTTTGGCTACATAATCCTAAGAAATCAGATAAGATAGTTTTCGCTACAGGTGTTGAGTTCCCTGAATCTAATACTCCAAAAATGGACCTCAAATCCTAGCTCCTGTGGGAAAAGCAATGCCCAATAATGTCCAATATTGTTGTATGACCTCAGCTTCCTGTAACTCCATTCGAAGATGATGTAGAAAAAACTATCAGTATTCACGCTACTTGGAGTCACCGGACTTCCACAGATTCGAGGAGAGCGAGGTTCGTTCCCAGGCTGACAATGTCATCGTAGACAGAAGAAATGATGACAATCCAGCCATTGCCAATCCAAGGTATCAAAGATGACCACATGAACCAAAGGTACACTTCCTGATCATGTATCTTACTTATGTGCAAGTAGTGAGCCATCTTCACATACTGAGGCTATCAAGAGTAATGCAATTGGTAAGTGGTGTGGTATGGAAAGTGAGTACAGTTCTATAGTGAAATATAACATGTGGGATTGGTTGACAGGCCATCCAATGCCAATGCTGTGCAGTGTAAGTGGGTGTACAAACTTAAATTCAGACTCAAAGGTGACATATAAAGCCTGGCTTGTTGCCAAGGGCTTTATGGAACAGTATGGCATTGATTTTTTAGAAATTTTTTCACCTGTGATTTCTAAAAGTTCACTAAGATTGTTATTAAGCTTTTTCTGTGAATTTAGAATTTAAGTATTGAACACCTAGATGTAGACACTGCATTCGTACATGGTCAGTTAACCGAAATTGTGTACATGAGTTAACCTGAAGGTTTTGTTGATGGGGCTAACAAGGATAAGGTTTGCCTTTTAAGAAAGCCATTTATGAGCTCAAGCAAGCCTCTAGGGTTTGGTATGAGAAGGTTGAAATGGTATTGTTGGTATATGGAAATGTTAAGTCAAAACTTGATTCTTGTATTTACAACAATACTGAAGGAAATTATTGTACTGCTGCATTATATACTTATGATTTCTTGATTGTTTCTAGCAATGATGCAGAAAGGTGCAAACTCATGAATCAACAAGGACTTTAGTGCTAAGAACTTGGGGAAAATAAAACACTGCCTAGGAATAAATTATGAAAAATGTGAGAATGGTTCGAAAATTTGCCAAAAGCAATTTATTGAGCGAATTTTGAAGAAATTTAATATGGTGGATACAAAGATTGTGAGCACTCCTTTTGAGGTCAACTGCAAGCTAGACAATTCTGCAATGAGAAGTCTCTTAATGTTCCATACCAGTCCCTTGTTGGTTGTCTTATGTACCTGGCCATCACAAACAAACCTGATATTGCTTTTAAAGCAATTAGGAATATAGTTTCATATTTTATCCTTGAGCGACGAGATAACATTCAGACCGGTTCATATGAAAAAAGTAATCATTTTATTTATCATCGAGTTTTGGCATCCAACTACTCAATTAAAAGAAACGAATTATTTTATCATTTTTTAGTTTCGGCTATATTTAATGCTTCGCTGAATATTATATCCTGGAACCGGAAACACTACACCATATTAAAGGCTACACTGGATAATCATCTTGCGTAATAAAAGATCTAGTAAGGATTATTCTATAACAAAGATGCTCTTAATTCAGCTGGCATTTGTAGCTAATAGTGCAATTTTCTTTTTGTAGAATTTGCAAATCCATCAGCGTACACAATCCATAACTTTCGGTTTAAAAGCTTACTCTTTTAACAGAATATTTGGGAAAGACCAGCCTTTTTTTTTTAAATATATATTTGTCTCTTAGGTGTCTAGTGCCTCTCGCTTGCACAAGAAGCGAAGCATCCAAGGTCTATAACGAGTCAATTTACTAGTTTAGTAGTTTACATAAATTTAAAAAATGAGGGGTCGCCGCACATAAAATTTTAGGCCGAAGTAAAAATTAATGAAAGGGAGCACAAGTTTTAAGTGAAACCAAAAAAAAACCTAGAGATGTGATCAAAGTTCAGACAAAATTCCGAACCTTTCTGTTCCCTTTAGGCCAATTCACATCTAAGTTGTCATGGGCATCGTTACATTAACTTGGCCAAAATTATTATTATTAAAATCGTAGCAGCGTAATTACAGGAGTTTATGCCGTGGTATAGAGCAAGTCGTAATGCATGGCTAATAAATTTGTCTGGGATCTAAATTTATGTTTGTATATATTGTTACGTGTTGCGGGTAGGCCCCGCGGGGGCAAGCGAAGAGAGGGGCAGAGACATAATGTGATAGCGGCAGTTTCTTTTATTTGCTTTTTTATTAAGACCTCCATCCCTCACGAACTCAGATACGCCGCTCATGCGTCCTCACGTGTAACATGAACATAAATAAACAGCACATACGAACAGGTTTTTGTAATAAAGTTGTGCATGCATGTACCTATAATAGCTTAATCACTCCTGTAATTTTCAAGTAAAATGGCCCTATTTGCGCCCTATAAGTCTTTAATTTTACCATTTTTCGAATCTTTAATTCGCTTTATCATTCAAACACGCATGCTCATGCACAAACTAAATCAAAACTTATTTAACATTCGAATGACGTTTTCAACCAATGACAATATACAATACGGACACAAGTTGGCAGGAATGAAAACTAATTTATAAAACTGAAGAAGAATAATGGTTTAATGACTGACTGATTGACACTGTTTATTTTACGTGAAGATGAAATTGGTTCAACTTTTCACACAGACACTAACGTTACATAACTCTTAATTTAAGGCCACTGGTGGTGTGGTGAAAAAGGCCATACCTCAGAATCATATGTTAACTGGCATGATCACGAAGTGTGTAAGTTTAGAAACTCAGTTCCAGATACATACCATGGAGACTAGTAGTTCACTCACGTTGTCAAAACGTCCATTACAGAACACATGTTTTATGTCACTTCAAAACGAACCAAATCTTAATCTAATAATATTAAACATGCGAAAGTTTGTATGTTTGTTTGTTACTCAATCATGTAATAACGGCTCGATGGATTTGGATGAAATTTGGTATAGGGGTATATTATATTCTGGATTAGCAGATAGGGTAACTTTCTTCCCGAAAAAACGAACAGTTTCTTAGGGAATATATCAAATATGGCACCAACCATTTGAGTAGGCGCAGGTTGGTAGCCTGTATTTTATATTTTCACACGGTGGAGCCGCGGGTAACAGCTAGTAAGTATATAAAATAAGTAACGCTTAAGAGGTTGACCTATTATATAGACGTATTTTTCCAAAACATTTTTTTCTCAAAATTAAATTAAATTAATTTTTTAGTCAATTAAAGATGTGTATTTCAAAATTAGGTTTCATACAGTTCAAACCATTGCTAACACTTAGACTTATTACGAACTGATAAGATTTTAGGTCTAATTTATACACTTTTCAAGTCTGTAATAGACAAACTAATCAATATTCTCTGATAAATTCTTATAAAATACACATTATGCTACTTTTAAAATATATTATTGAATTTAGTTTGCAACATTCCATTAATTTCAAACATAAAAATATAGCATGCACCAATGACAATGTAAATACACTGCTGTTCCACATCCACCTATAACACACCGACAGGGCACCCTATCAAGTTACCACTTTTTTTTTTTTTTTTTTTTTTTTTTTCCAAAATAACATAACTTTCAATTTTCCCCTAACCGTTTGCTTAATTTTCCTGTAAGGATATAGGCCTTTGCATTATAGTACATTTTTACACCAAAATACTTATCTGATCTTACAAGATTACTGTCTACGTTAGACGCAGAATGACTCCCGAGCCTGGCCGACCATTACAAATGGGATATAACAGTATCGGCCATGGTGGAGGAGGTGAAACCCCAGAGCGATAACGCGTATTTGATACCAGCACGGCTGCAGCTACTATAAGAGTGAAAATATAGTGTCTTTGTCGAGTCTGAAGCAGATGTAGGTATTACGAACACGTCCACAGTACTTAAGACAGGCTTTCCTTTACAGTTTGTATCCGAGGTTGGTGTGTGTGTGAAGTTCGACACTTCTGCAGTCAGTGATCCGTAATCCTTGAGACAACGCAGTGAAGTATGTACAGTACAACATTATACATTAAAATGCCTCCAGTTTTGTCAAAAGTGAAAGGTAAGAAACTACACACAAAGGCGCGAGAAATGGTTTACAATGTTCTGCAGTTTACGGAAAACGAAGCGAGATTGAGGGAACCATCCATTCCTCTTGGGAAAGTGCAGCAGAGAACATCAGAGGCGACGGATGTGTCTCGCAGCACAGTGCAAAATATTACCAGGGGAAGCTAATTAAAAAGAAGCAAGTTAAGGAACGTCTTTCTTAACACCCAACAAGAAATGGAAGAGAACCTTTAAATACGACCTTGATATCTTCGACGAAGCTGTGGTACGACGTAATGTTTACAATTTCTACCTAAATGAAAAACGTGTGCCGACTGTCGAAACTATAAAAGACAAACTAAAGGATCACATAAATTACCAAGAAAGTAATTCAACAACGTCTTTGAAGAAACTAGGATTTAGGTGACAAAAAAAAAATCTCGGCACCTGGTTTTAATAATCAGATATTCTGCAAAAACGTATAGGATATCTCAAGAGTATGCGGCGATATGGAAATGAGAAACAAACAATTATTTACATGGATGAGTCGTACATTTCGCCATCGCATGTGAAAAATAAAATGTGGAGTAACATGTCTTCCAACGGTCTGCTAGCACCTATGGCAAATGGTAAGCGGTTATAGTCTGTTCACGGTTAAATGTGCACTTTTGAAAGCCCTGCTTAAGACCCACTTGTGTGCACGTTATATATTCTTCCGCCTTATGTAAAATTAACACTGCCATGGGCCTCATCACTTTATTCATGCGTCGGTCAAGTAAAACTATGAAATTTTTAGAAAATTAAATAATATACAAATTTGTTCATTTTTTCACTTCGATTCATTAAAAGAACAGAATGTAATAAATAATTTAGGTTATCATAAATGGTTACGTAACATTATTTATTCCGCATTAAGATGTGGAACTACTTTCCATTTATCGTTACCAACTTTACTGGGCAAACGTGACTCAGTGAGCCCGTTAAAATATATGCATTCAGGGGCAGCGACTTTCTTCTAAGGTTCATTTCAAAAGTGCTCACTTTATCGTGAACAGTCTTTAATAATGATTCACGCAGGAGTCGAAAAACGCTGTCTCCCTAATGCTCTTCCAATATGGAAGTCGCAACAGGGGATTATCACAAAAATATGAATAAAGAAAATTATTGAAAATGGATTAAATAGCAATTATTACCAACTCTTCCACCTGACAGTATTGTTGTGCTCCCTATCACAACGTAAAGCTAAACAAAACACCTACTTCCAGCTCAACTAAGATGGAAATGCAGCAGTGGTTAGGTAAGGAGAATATTTCGTTTACTAGCGACATGATAAAACCAACTTTGCATGGCTTCAAAGCAACACAATTCTCGGCAAGTGCAGTACTCGGTAGACAGACTACTGGGAAATCATTGCCACACAGTACTTCGTCTGCCACCCTATCAACCGGATTTGAATCCGACAGAAAGCATCTGGGCTGAAGTTAAAGGAGAAGTCACTTCAAAAAATGTTACTTGCAATTTGACAGACGTGAAAAAAAAAAAAAAAAAAAAACTCTGCGAGGACATATTTAACCGAACGGGGCCAGAAGACTGGTTACAATTTTGCAATCACGTCCAGACACTCGAGAAAGATTATTATGACATTGAAATTGATAAAGTGATTATAAATTTCGTTGTGCGAACAGTACTGGCAGCAGTGACGTTTACACGCCAGACTCATCGGCTGGAATGAGTGGCATTGAACCTGCCGTAGTACTTCATACCTCGGTGGTAAGTAGTCCATGTTTTCTACCTGTTGTAAAGGCTTTGTTTTTTTCGTTTATCTCATCCTTTCTCCCACCTCTCTGCACGTGTGCCAACCTCCCCTCCACATGTGTGACGTAGCTCGAGCACGGAGTTACTCTGCGTCTAGCTTACATATATTTCAAAGAAAAAATTCCTCAACAAGCCCACAAGTATCAACATTTTATAAGACTCCTGTAGTGGTACAAAAATTATTATGGAACTGTAAAAAAAACATGCAACGGAATTTCCTGACGTTTCCCTGTCTTTCGATTTTCCAAACGAGTGGCAAAAATGCGTAAGTTGTAGTCACGAGCCCCATGTCAGCGTGCCTTTAATGGCTGGGCACATTAATGTCGCAGAGGAGCTGCAGTAGTTACCCGTGGTGTCGCAGGTGCTGGCACCTGTCGGCCGGTCCTGGGAGTCATTGTCCGTGGCTACCAGCTGAGTGTCATGCGGCCAGCTGCAGTCTGCCTCGCCAGCTCCTGCGGACAAGACAAGCAAACGGCATTACGATCGTGTACCACTTCACAAATGGTATAATCCATTCACGGTTTCTTTGGCCTTTCTGAATCAAACCTTTGAAAAATCTCCCCATGTATGACGTGTTTAGTTATTTCCTAAATACGCCCAGTATCACAAACGTTTTATAGTTGTGTTCAAAAACGTTACTTTTTTTTCCCTGTTGAATTGAAATGTTAATATCTTACCTATAAAGTATAATGCTTCATTTATAAATAATTTGAATAAAAACGGGGAGAAAATAGGTATGTTGGTAACGTTTAGTGAGAAACAGTTCTTATACAAAATATCATTACAACTGAGTGCGCACGAATGTGGTGCGTTGTCCCTCTGGTGTAATTCTCCAGATTTGTTAAGCTTAGTTTGCACGGGGCGGAGGAATATCTTGCAAGTAGAACATTAGCAGGGCTTCATAAAATACTTAAGTAACCGTGAATGGATTATAGCAGCCTTCCAATTATAGGCTGCTCACGGTAACACGAACACTAAGCCATAGATACTTTTTACTTTCCGCCATTTCTTATCCTTTAACCACTTTTTAAAATGTATATTGACACGTAGAATATAAACACAGTGTGTATTCTACCACACTCGGAAGTTAAAATTCTAAGGCTGAAATAAAAATGATTTATTTGCTATTATTTCATATGAGAGGACTTTAAAAAGTGCTAACTTTACCGTGAACAACATATACTGCACTGGACTGCACTACTCTGTGCAGGCCCGATTTTATATACGGGCGCAATGGGCATGTGTCCAAGGGCGCAAGAGGTTTGGGGCGCAACGCCTGAGCAAGGAAAAATGACAAGAGAAAAGTTCAATACAGAATACTGAATAAAGATGTCCACTGAAATTTCATCCTGGAATTCCCTGATTTTTCGTATTTTTCAGGCAGAATCTTACTTTGTTCCTCTGGCCTTCCTTTTTTAGGAATAATGAAACCATATTTTTCACCGCTGACGGTACAAGTATGTTATCAGTGAAGTCGAATTAAATTAGATTGCAAGAAAGCAAACATTGCCAACATTTTATTAAGTCAATCGATATTTCTTCCGATACACGGTATTGGCTTTCACATAAGTGCACATTACAAACACACAAATACTTTATTTTGTGCATACAGTTCCTACTAAACTTGTCAAAAATGCTTTATTACCAGTTCACAAACTTCAAAATTGAAATCTTGAAATGCATATGCTCACAATTACATTATTTATTCAAGCAAATAAGTTTAGCAGAGTAGCAATTATTTTCCTTACTTTCCCTGGCCCAGGTAAAAATTTGACATATCCGTAACTTTTCACCGTCACATGAAACTCCCTCACATTCCCCTATCATGAAATTCCCTGACCTTTCCCTATGGGTGGACACCCTGAGAGAAGGGAATGTTTGTTCATGGCGTGCCCAAGGCGCTGTTGACGTCAAAATTGGGCCTGACTCGGTTCGCACTGGACGAATGCCGCACGAGTTCCAGTTGCCGGAACTCGCAATGAGTGCAGTCGTTTTACAATGTTCAAATTGTCGATCGCATTGAAAAAGTGCGCAAAGAGTGCAATTTTTGCACTTTTCTAGTTCTCAAGGCGCACTGTGCGTGTTCGGTGCAGTCAACGGGAAGACGCCAAAAGGGTGGGTTTACAAATTAAAAAATTATGCCTTCATTTAAAAATTATTAAGTGTACAGAGATCCGAAAATGTGTAGTTCAATGCGTTCGTCCGCAACAGAACTTCGTATGGTGTGCGCGTTGAGTTTTCCTACCAATCAGAGCAGGATCTCGGCTTCTGTATTTCAGCCGTGTTAATGTCGAAATCACTTTTTTCGGCAGCCACTGCAGTTTCCATATTCAGAATAGCAGACCTACCCGTATATAATCTGGGATGAGTGGGTAAGGATTGCTCCTTGATTGGCTAGGACAGTAGGTAAATCAGGCGACTTCCTTCCGCCTGATTGGCTTGGCTTTCCGGCCAATAAGGAACGATGATCTGTCCCCTGCTGTCCTTTCAGTATGGTTTTCGCTGCTCAGGAAGAGAGATGCCCAGATGTCAACTTATAACTTATACATCTTCCTTGTTCGTGTTTGGAGTGACACCAACATTGACGCAGCCGTGGTACGGACGCGGCTTGAACCCAGAAATCAAGATCCTGCGAACTTCATCGACCAGAGCATAGCAGTAGGTACTTGCAGTTATAATGAAACATTAAAAATACTAGGTGAAATGTAATAGTATGTAGATTATATTTGTGAATTTAATTCACAGTAAGAAGTACTGACAAATTCTTAACCTAATGTGATGAAACTACTGGTGGTTATGTGAAGTTAGGTGGATAGTAATTAACAGACTGTAAAAAGGTTACGTTTAACGCGAATTTTCACTAGTTGGAATTAAAAATGCTTGTGTCAATTGTTAATCGGAAATACAGTAGACATGGTTCCAAGCGCGCGGTGTGGTTACTGCATAATCCTTAAGTAATTTCTAAAATTATAAACCTATCCTAGTTTTTAAACGTTCTTAACGACTACCGTACCCAATTGTGGAATGGCATAGCAGAGATATGGAAAATAAAAACTTAACATGGGTTCGAATCCAAACTACTGTGGAGATAGACGAGTGCTCGTAATAGCTTCACCACCCAAAACACCGTAACAGAGTCCTGTGGATTACCGTTGTACAGCACTACGTGAAAGCACCTGTACACGAAAAACTGCCATAAACATGGTAGGCACTGCTGGCTCGTATTCGGAATGCTGTGGGCCTAACACTGGCACTGCGGCTGGCTTGCGTACTACAGCAAATCGTGGTATCTTGGTACACACTTCACCGAAGATAAGTGCACCTCTTTCCTTTGTTATATTGTAGCAATGACTCAATTGTTTCTCCGTATTTGTTCTTGATACTACCGCTCAGAGGTCATTCGGAGGCAAGCTGTTCTAGGAAGAGGACGTCTATAGAGTCAATCGGTAGATACAATTATGCAAGTGCGAGATTAAATAATTCAATGCTGGTTATGTAAGTGCGTATGTAGTCTCTTGGTACATTATGCAAATGTGCGATTTAAAAATTCATTGCTGGTTATGCAAGTGTGTACGTAGTATCTTGGTATCGTGTAATTTCGCGGTTTGTGCGAGTGCGCGATTAAATGCTCTTATTAAATACATTTTCAATTTGTAATACTGTTGGAAGACAATATGGCGGAAGTTTAACCTTTGGTAATAGCAGTTTCAGGTCAGTCGAGAGGACATGGTTACACGAGTGCGTATGGAGATGGTGATTGCATAATGAGTAATTGTATAATGGGTAATTGCTAATTATGCATATGCACAAAATGAGTACATAATAAATATTCATTGCGTGATTATACAAATGCGTACTTGTTTATGCAAGTGCACTAATACATAACCTAACTACACACCCCTAATGCATTTCCCTATGCAACTACATTTTCCCCTTCAAAACAGTCTGTTGGCAACATCAGTCTCTCTCCAGTAGCCAACGAGCCAAACCTCTTGTTAAATGCGCAAAAAAAATTAAGTATCCTGTCCGGGAATCGAACTCAGTACCATTCCACCCACCGGTCGTCAGAGCTATCCACTCTGGCGGCTCCCCAGCCCACGATGCCTGCCAAAACAGGTCCTGAAATTTCCGGTAGTTCCACAAGGTGATGGGGAGAGTGGTGAGGTGGGGGAGTGGGGAGTGGAGGGGTGTGGGGAAGAGCATACTTCTCTACTCCTCAGTTGAGGTCCAGCGATTGACGGGTCAACATGTGTTATGCAGGTGCGCAAAAAAAGCAAGTACCCTGTCCGGGAATAGAACCCGGTACTCCCAAAAAAAACTCTGTTCGAGAATCAAACCCGGCACCGAAATCACCCTAACCAGAAATCGAACACAGAACTGGAAGTGCATGTGCACCGAAAGTGCGTGTACACCGAAAGTGTATCCGAAAGTGCAACTGCAATGTCACTTGTGCTACTCTTGCACTTTGGTTGTTTCGCGAAGTGCATTCAAAGTGCATACAACGTGCATTCAAAGTACATACAAAGTGCATCGAGGAAAGTAGGGTACAGGGTCATCAGAGGTCATAAAAAGTGGGCCAAAGTTTACTTGAGGTCAAACTGAGCCAGAACCCGTCCCCTTATTCAACTGAAGCCCAAAGCAATGTTAATTTTTCCTATACTGTAATAATACACAATGTAGATCTTAAGCAGACATTTCAAAAGTGTTCACTTTACCGTGAACAGCCTATACCAAAACTTAGTATTACTGATGTGTGGCGGTATATACATAAAATTACTTATATCCCATTCAATGAAACGAGGGCGGACTTGCCTATAACTTTATAGGAGACGTCGGCGACCAGCCAGCGCTGGCTCTTCCCGAGCACGTTTTAGGAGCAGCAAAGCTCGATTTTCCCTCATCAATATTCACGTAGGAAGTGGGCACCGCGCCAGCTTTGCCAGATTTCTGTCTCCCGCGAGCTCCAGAATGAAGCATTTAAATTGAGCGATTCGGTTTCACTCCAAGAATTTTAATATAGGTTTTAGCAACCCAAAGCGTCCGAGTTTATAAATCATACTCTCAGTTTACAAAATGTGACGCGGCAATCCCGAGTGGAATTACAAGGGAAGTTTATCTCACCTCAAAAAAAACTTCGCATCATACAAATTCTGAATATTTAACGAGTTACTGTGTGTAACTAAATTACATCTTTCAGTCGCAATATAAATCGGTATCTCCTTCAAAATCAACTTTTTCTAAATTTATAGAACTCAAGTGTAATGTTACATCACATTTTATTATTAGTGTTACGGAAGCTCGCATTTTACACAAAGGTCAAAACAACTGCAATTAAAAAAAAAATAATCACGAACGCACAACACCCTCAAAGAACGGACGCAGACAAACGAAATTTCACGTAACACTTAATTTTGATAGCAACTGCTTCATGAGAAACTTGACTTGTTTAATCCTTATGCAGCTGCAATACCTAGAATTCCTTTTAAAACTATACACACCAAATGAGCCGACCAGTAAATATTTTACTAATACTGAACTATAAATGACTTGGAATCGACACACTAATAGATTACCTGCAATTAGTTAATACAGTTAGATTATTTTATATATCTGTTTTCTTTTAAGATTGTTTTGCCACCTAGCTATACATTAGTACATAATACCACTTGTATTCTATTTGTGAAAATGCAATAGTTATTAGTAACAAACAGTAAATCCTCTCCGCACTTCGTCGAGCTACAATTGCTCTCCGACAACTATACAACAACCAACTTCATATTATCTTGGCAACATCTGTAATTCCGGAAAGCAAACAGAGTCCTTCCTTCGTCAGTTACTGTAATTTAGAACAAAGTCGCCATATAGGTTCGGCTTTCTTTGTTTCTACAATATTAGGTTTTTTTTTAGATTTTCTTTTCTTATTTTAACAGGTTTTCGTGTGCAAGACGTTAGAACAGACCTCGACCGTACGAGTTCATCGATGTTTGCCGCGCAGAGTTATGCAGGGTATAACTGATTCGAGAAGTAACTGAACAGGACATAACTGGAACTGCGATACCAGATTTGTCACAAAAAAAAAAGTAAAACCAGATTATGGTCTATAGTCTATTCACGCTTTCTTCACGCTGTTTGAATACTTTGAAACATCACCTCATGCATGACGTGTTTTTTTTTCTAGATATGCCGTGTATCACAAGCATATAATTCTTCTGTTAACATTAAACTATATTATTTTTAATTAAATTTAACTATAACTGAGATTTTATATATTAATTATAACATTTCCGTAACTAATATGAATAAAAACAGTAGAACTTTAGCAGGGATTCAGAAAAATTGTCGTAGCTGTGAATGAGCTTTACAGAGTGGATTACAATGTGTAAAATCGCGTTTACTGTTAAACGCAAATTTGGGGGGGGGGGGGGGTACAACCTGTCACCATTACCAGATGGTTTAATGAAAATTAATGGGGTTGCTATCGAAATATAGAAATTACAATTTAGAGACAGGAGCGTTAAGGTGGCCGCCTGGTTGAAGGAATTTTGCAGTCTTGCCGTCGATAACGCGCCTCTATGAGAATTTCAGCGGAGACGCTTCCATTTTACGACGTCATAATAAAAATAAAGGTTTGATGCACGCCCCTATTCCTTTTTTAATGTTTTGTACCGAAATGTCCATAACTAAAAATTACCGTGAAAACACCCGTTTGAGCCATTTTCACTACCACAAAGGCATGCTTCAGAGAGAAATGGAGGAACTGAAAAAAGCAGACAGACGCGTGACGTTTCTTAAATGTTATTCGTAAGCAGACCTTAATAAAACTTTTTCTGCTGGAGCTACGCACACCCAGGCGGCCTACCCAGGCGGCCACCTTAATTTCTTCCAGTGATACCTTGTTAATCACATTAAACTCAAATGAATGTTGGGGCCACGGTGGCTGAGCGATTAGCACGCTCGCCTCCCACTAAGGCGAACCGGGTTCAATCCCCGGCCGGGTCACCGGATTTTCGCAAGTGGGAATCGTGCCGGACGATGCCGTTGGTCGGCGGGTCTTCTCGGGATCTCCCGTTTCCCCCGCCCCTTCATTCTGGCGCCGCTCCATATTCACTTCAATCACCCTCATCGGCTCTCAAGACATCGCTGTTAAGAGCCGTCCAAATCTCTTCACTCACTCCAATTGAATGTTCTTGAAATGTTAGTACACTAAAATCCCCGCAATTTTCTGGAAATTCATTCTTAATATAAAGTAATTAATTCAACGCCTCACAAAAAGTGAAGATATGAAGGAGTAACAGTAAAAACTCAGAGAAATGTGTAAATACACTGCACAAAGCAGCCGTAATTGTGTGACTGTTCAACTCGATGGAAGCAGCGCATCGCCGCATTTCTGGTTGTGTTCGAACTTATGAATCAATCAAACCCACATTATCGCAGTCGCACAGCTGCCTCCTATCCCCACACAAGTCTGCGGTCTATGTCAATTAAAAAGATTTTCAGGAATTTTCCCGGTGAGCGACTAGTGATTCCTATAATTTCAGTGAGATTAGTTGAATATTAGCTGCGAGATGAATTTTTTAACTCACCAGTGCATGCACTTAAGAAAACATTTTTTTTTTACAACCATATTCAAACCCTTTTTGCAAAGAAACTAATTATTTCACAACAGCAATAATAAGTTTATATAATGTGTTGTCTTGCGTATGGTGCTGAGCTTAACCAATTTTATATTATATGTTTCTAACGTTGGTAAATTTGCATTATGTTGGGAAAATGTTAACTTTTCCAATTTTTTTCCTTCTTATTTCAAAATCTTATTTACCCATGTTCCATACATTTTCTGAAAGACATACACCAGTATTAATATAGAAAAATATACATACGTCACTAAGCCTTCTTTGTTTTAAATTGAAGTTCCGATTTTTGCTTCAATCCTGCACAATTGGCTGTTTTGAGCAACCTGTAAATATAAAGTGACAAGTGATAACACTACAGTATTTTTATATACTATTTACACTGTTATGCAATGCATACTGAAAGGGCATTATGTTATTGAGAAGCCGCATAAAGTTATAGAATATTTTCCACGTGTATGTTTTTGACCCTTGGATAGTGTCTGCTTATCTTATCTTATCCTCTGATACTTCAGACTACTTCATTTTGATGACTTGCATCCTACAGTTAAAACTTATGACATATCCATTCTCTTATCATGCCCGGGGAGGGGGGGGGGGGCAGACCACCTCCACATCAAGTAAGTGTGAAGCTAGATTAAAACTGTATAGGTGTATTGCACCAGAGTAGCAGTATTGCAGTGTAATGGCGGAGTGCTCATCTAGTGCAGCAGAGGAAGTTATTTGCAAGAGGATGCTTGTCACAAAACTGCCTACACAAAACATTGTGGTTTCGATGTTATAAACAACCTGCCACAATTGCAAAAAGATGTTTTGCTTTGAAGGTGTGGAATACAAGATGCCAGTAACACTTGTGTTCCAATATCTGATACCATGAACATCTGCTTTCGTCATTTTCAAGTATTTTGCGTGAAGTACGCTTTTCTGAAAAGAACATGTTACACGCCATTCAGAATACATAAGAAGTATGTGAAGTGTAGTTTACGAAAAGCAGATATTCCTTCAGTTCAAAAAGTGAAGTTGAAAACAGGCGAAGAAATGAAGCCGGTCACTCGGTTGTTCACCACTCAAACCACCCGGATACATAAGTGAAAGAAATCTACCTTCTTATGGCAGAATAAAGCTAAAGGAAGCAGAAGAGGCTGTGAAGTACAAAGTACATGCAGCATTTGAAATTCCAGAAAAAGAACTAACCAGGAATGTAGAACTGTTCAGATCTCGAAATTATATCAAATGACCTCAGGGCAAAATGTGCTTTATCAACTAGGCAGGAAAAGTTATCCATATTAACTATTGCTCCTGCAAGTTGTTCGATTTCTAAAACCGCTAAAGAATTTAACATATCTCAGTATCTAGTAATATAAGCTACGAACTCGAGGAAACCAAAGGAGTATAGCCGTATATAGAACAGTGCCGTGTCAGTAGAGTAATCCCCACAGCAATCAAGAATGAAGTGATAAGTCTTTATGAAGATGATGATAGCAGATTGTGACCTGGTAAAAAAGGACTGTGTGTCTGCGAGGATTGATGGTCAGAAAATACTCAAACAGAAATGATTATTGTTGTGTAATACTTCAGAATTGTAGACCTCATTTAAACAACAAAACCCTGGTGTAAAGGTAAGCATATCATTTTTCTTTATTTGAGACCAAAATGGGTACCCGTTTCTGCCACAGGAACACACAATGTGTTCGTGTGTCAAATTCATCAGAATTCTAAATTGGTGTTAAGTGCTTTGCCACTGCTATGCCTTGATCACAAAGAGGCAATGAATATTATAGTTTGTGATATTCATAACAATGTGTGCATGGTGCATAGATGTAAAAACTGTCCAGGAAAAAAAAAACCTTGAATTCTTGAGAAATTCAGCAGCACAGCAAATGGACAATGAAGATAGCGTAACTTACAAACATTGGGTGAAAACTGAATGTGTAATGTTAGTAATAACAAAGTAGGACACTGTCACCGATTTCATAGATGCATACACTGTGAACTGGTAGGTAGACTTGACAGTCTGTCTACCTGTTCACAGTGTATGAATCTGTGTACTGACAGTACACAGTTTCACAGCAACTGCTGAAGCATTATATCTAAAATACTGTAAGGAAAATCTGAATATTAGTGAAGTAGTTATTGTCCTTATTTCTCAGAAAATTATACTTATATTGTACAGCATGCTGTTCAAGGTTATCATTGGGATAACAGCCAGACCACTATTCATACAATAGCAATATACTTCCATAATGAAGTGGGAAAAAATATAAGTGTTTTAAGTATGTGTATAATTAGTGATGACTTGGGCCATGATAATGTTGCTGTTTATGCTCACCTGCAATGTGTTATTAACTTCATCAAGGGAAAGCTTCCAAAAGTAACAAATGTCAAATATTTTAGTAATGAGGCAGCCAGCCAATACAAGAACTGCAATAACTTTAAGAATCTTTGCATGTATTACCATGCTTTGGACTACATGCAGATTGGAATTTTTTTGCCACAAGCCATGGCAAAAACATATGTGATGGTATTAGAGGATCTTTTAAAGATTTTAGCAGCAAGAGCTAGTCTGCAGCTTCCAATGTATGGCCACATCCTCACCCCCCATCAGTTGTTTGCATGGGTACAGTGTAACGTCAAAGGAATCGAATCTTTTTCTGTGTCGAAGTACAAAGTTAGAGGACATGAACCGGGACAATGTGACAGGATGAAGGCAGTAAAGACTATTACAGGAACAAGAAGTCACTATTTCTTTTCACCAGTCAATTGTTGTGAACTCAACATGAGTAGCTTGTTTAGCTCAAACTATCGCTACGAAACAGTGGTGATTGTAGACAGTATCAAACTTGCTATACACTTTAATAGTGACAGTGTGCAGCCTGGGTGTTGTGTTGCAGTTGCTTATGAAAGTAAATGGTATCTTGGCTATGCAGTTCAGTGTAGTCCTGAGAAGGGTGGTGTTTTGTTGAACTGTGTGAGGCCAGCAGGTCCTTCAAGATAATTTTCATGGCCACAGAGCAAGGATGAGGTATGGATTCCTAATGAAAATATTTTGATGGCAATACCTGCCCCTACAACAGTTTCTCAGGAAGGCAGTATAATATTACAGAAGAAACCCTAGAAAATACAACATGGGTATGGGATACCTTTATATTATAAAGTCATAGCTGAACATGTTTGCTGATATTACATGAAGACTATAAAGTTTGTGTACAATATTATGTTCTGTAAAAATGTTCTGCTACTCAATAACAAAATGCCCTTTTCAGTATACTTTAAATAACAGTATAAATAACATAAAAAAATACTGTAGTGTTATCACTTGCCACTTTTTATTTACAGGTTGCTTAAAACAGCCAATTTTGCAGGATGTAAGCAAAACATGGAAATTTAATTTAAAAAAACAAAGTAGGCTATTAACACGTTAGTCACATATTTACATTTTTCTATGTTAGTACTGGTGTATGTCTTTCAGAAACTGTATAGAACATGGGTAAATAAAATTTCGAAATAAGGAAAAAAAATTGGAAAAGTTAACATTTTTCTAACATAATGCATTAGATTTGCCAAATTTAGAAACATACAATATAAAATTGGTTAATCTCAGCACTACATGCAACACAAATTTAAATTCTCAAGACAACACACTATAAGAACTGTTATTATTGCTGTTGTGAAATAATTAGTTTCTTTGCAACAAAAGTTTGACTATGGCCATAAAAAACAGTATCTTTTCTAAAGTGCATGCACTGGTGATTTTAAAAAATTCATCTCGCAGCTATTATTAGCTAATCTCTCTAAAATGTTAGGAATCGCTACTTCATAGTACAAGTAATAATAAATAAAAAACATTTAAAAATCGGCGTTGCTCACTGGGAGGCCCTTGTTGAATTGATGTGGAATGACCCATAAGTGAATTACCATATCTACCCCTTGTGGAGCTACATCTTTCACCTCCGATGCGATTGGCGTACCTCTCTTCTCAGACATTTACTTTTTATTTTATTTAGATCTTTATGCACGAATCCATAAGGTTGGAAAAATTATGATTAACAACACAAGGCAAATTTTTCCGTTAAATTTGGCGTGCCAATTAATAATCAGGCATTGGAAAACCAATTATGCTTCTACGCCACGAGAATTAAATCCAAATAGTTTAGAACTAATAATTTGATGACAGCAATAGGTTGTGCGATTGTTGCCTATCTTCATTTAATTATGTATGCGTTATTCACACTTTGCAGCAACCTAAATAATTCCTGCAATAACCGCAATTTCAACGGTGGTTTCCCCCTCACCCAATTAAGAACTTTTCAGCATAGATAGATACCATACATGACGCTGTCTAGTCAACTTCAAATTCCACATATGCAATGCACCCCCCCCCCCTCCCCCCCCGCCCGCAATCCAACAAGTGTGTGTGTGTGTGTATACATATATATATAATGAAAAAGGAATCCCGGAAAACCTTTAAAGTTGGCACTGCGTACATGACATGTGCATTAACTTCCGCTAATATTTTTAGGTCACCAGTACACAGTTTTGCCAAGAGACGAGCTTGAAATATGAGGAAAGCGAAAAATGTCGGCAAGAAGTGGAAAAACACCAGAGATGTTCTATATTCCACAAAGCAGATGCTGGTAGCCATGTGTCTCCAGACGAAAAAACACGTAGTCACGCAAAACATTTTTGGACTCGCGCTCATGCAGTACATTTGATGTGAAGTAATAAACTTGCTCGGCCACGACTGTTTCTAGTATTTTTTTATTCATATTCGAATTGTTCTTAAACATCAGACCAGATTACTTTGGGTTCATTACAGAAAATGACTCAAATTGAATCACGAAAAGTGGGCAAAACAGTAGAAGATGAGAAGTTATCAATCGCTATGGCTGGAACTATGTATACATGCGATTCTGCGGGGTAGGCTTAGTCTATACTGCACACGGTGGGGAAAAAAAAATCAGTAGTGTAAATCTTTGAAAATTAGCGAGATGGATGTGAGGAAACAGTTAATTGCCACTAGAAAAACAATGGTAGACAAGTTAAAGCTTATTGTGATTGCCAGGAAAGGTCAACAGAGTATCCCTCTATGAGGTCATAGGTCGGATATTGGTATGGCATTTGCTGTCGTCATTGCTTTGTTTTCGGTTTTATATGGGGCAAAAGTATACTTAGAAGCACATTCATTCAACTCTATTCCATGTGAATAAGAGATCTGAGATCAATTAAGATACATTGAATCAAACAATTACTGCATTACATTTTGTGCAAGAAATCCTGCGTCACTGATCTCCACTGAGTTAACAATACATCTTCCAGAATACTTACAGGGAGGACACTTACTGATTTAGAATCCATGGAGGCACTAATTACAAAAGAAAATCTTCAGTGCTTATAGATAATGGGAGGTGCATGTGTATATGTGAGTGTCAAGAGGGACGCAAAATCAATACCTTTACAACACTATTGAATTTCTCCTTGCACAGTAAAAGTACCCCTAAATATTTACACGTCATTATCTGATGTTTTTAAGAATACGTTTTGGGAAACCGTGGTTTGTAAGAACGTGAGGCCTAGATGCCCTTTTAGCCACTTGCACGTAGACTTCATTCTCACATTTGAAGTCGTGTCAAGGACGAGTCCGAATCCATCAACGATTCGACCTCTTCGGCACCTACGAGATAACACAATCATCGACAGCCTTACAGGTCCCTGAAAAAAAAAAAGGGGGGGTGAGAGAGAGGAAGGAAAGGTAGGCCGAAAGGCGTGAGCATAATTGGTTGCGAAAGGGCGCTATAAAAATATTTTATACTAACGTAAGATCATGGGTTTGAATCCCGGATAAGGTGGGAATGTGTGTGACTTTTATGGAAGTTTAAATATAGTCCGTTCACGGTAAAGTGAGCACTTCTTGAAGCTGTTTCGTCAGACTAGCCAATAATACATTTCATTGTGTCCTCGAGCTTTTGGTTTTGGTGAATGTATACACTGTGTTTATTACTCACATGGTGGGGTTTACATTAAAAAATGGCGGAAGTATACAAATTATGTGAAAGAAAAAAGTAACTAGGGCTTCAAAAGTGCTCACTTTACCGTGAACAGCCTATAACAAATTACGTTTAGTTCTTAAAGGGAATCCCTTGTCAGTATTGTTAAGCGCCTCAAGTTCACATCTGACTATAAGGCTCCCTAAACACTGGGCCACGCCAAACACGCCACACTGTGGTGACATGAAACCATATGCAACTATTCACACAGTGGCGCGCGCACAACCGTTGGCACCACCAGTGGTCGGGTATTGCCATTTACTGCGCATTTCGGCTGAACGCACCGCCTGGTCAGTGTATTATGTTCTACGATCGTGTAAACACTGGCGCATTTTGTTCAAGCCACTTCCTGCAATCCAAATATTCATCCGAGCGATGGCCGAATCGAGTTTCGACATCGAAAGATTTATTTTGAAAGTGCAGGGAAGAATTGCAATCTGGGACATGTCTGCAAGAGAATATTCAGACAGAGTTAAAGTGTTGGTTAGAACTCGTTATGTTATTCTTCAACAAAGATGATGCCACAGAAGCTAAGATGAATGAATATGGTAAGTAAATATTATACACTATTGACCAAAAAGTAATTGGACACCCGTGAAGATAGGCAATTCAGTAAGTCAGTTGATTTGTGAGGCCGCCATATGCTGCAGTCCTGTGTAGAATCAGTTGACAAGGAGATGGCACGAGGTACAGAGCTATCGGACGTCGATAAGGGCGTGATTGTGGGCTGCCATCTAAGTGGGCTGTATAACTGGGCGATTGCATGGAAGGTAAACAGGCCCAAATCAACGGTCGCATTCGTGCTGCGTAATTGGAGCGTCGGTAGACATTGTGCCAATGCTGCACGTTCTGGGCGACCTCCAATCTTGACCGACAGAAATCGCAGAACCCTGAAACGCGAAATTGTCGAAAATAGGGCACACCCATGGCTACCATTCGACAGGAGTTTCGTGCAGCAACAGGAGTATCGGTTTCCATTGGAACATTGCGTACAGAGGCCCACCGACTTGGATATTTCGGAAGAGCAGCTGCACATAAGCCCCATATCACAAGCAATAAAGCTCGGCGACTCAGGTGTTGTTTGGACCGTCGCAGCTGGACACTGGAGCAGTGGAAATCGGTTCTGTGGAGTGGTGAGTCGAGGTTTGCAATATTCTGGGCCGATGTACGTGTATGGGTGTGGAGTCTAACCAGGGAACGGCTTTTGCCGGAGTGTATAGTGTCAACTAGGAAATTCGGTGGTGGTGTGATGGACTGTTTTGCGGCCTTCGGCATAGGACCGCCGGTGTTTGTCCGTGGTAGCATGAACAGAGGCCTATTGTAACATTCTGGATAGTGAAATGCTCCCAACATTGTGGCGTTTTTACGGAATGGACCCGTGTTACTTCCAATATGACAATGCCAGGTACCATGTTTCAAGGGATACTATGCAGTGGTACGCCGACAACAATGTTCGCCTATTGGACTGGCCCACCCAGAGCTCAACCTTATAGAACATCTTTGGGACGAATTGGATCGCCAGACAGAGTGACTGCTGTTATAGCCGCTGGAGGTGGCCCTACGAGATTCTAACAGGGTGACAACCCCGAGCAAACATTGTGGGCAGGTGCCCCATTACTTTTTGGTCGATAGTGTATCATTTAATGCATACATCTGCTCGTCATCTAAGGTTATCTATCTAACCTGGCCCATTTGGGATAGCAGAAACCAACCCGGCCAGAAAGAAACAAAAATCAGTAAAAATCACATTTTAAGATATTACTCAAATGTGTGTGCATGAAGTTATGTCTATGCATTCAATTATACAACTCTGATTCAAGCAGAAGGTCGACTCTATATTAAACTATAATTAAATAACTCTGTGCTGCCACTCAAGTTCACCCTCTTTGCTGTTGAAATACTCGGCAAATATCTCCTTAATGGAAAGTGCAACTCCAGTTCCTCGGCTTACGGTATCGAAATTAAGATCTTTAAACCCATTAATGTTAAGTGTTACTTCAAAGTTTTAGCCTTCTCTTTTCCTAACAAAAGTATACAACAAGCATTTATAATGTCCTCTGTCAATGAGTTAACCACATTCACGGGCTCGTGAAAAATTCTCCACTTGTTGCTAAGCATACCAAAGGAGTATTCTATAAACCTGCATGCTCTGCACTGTCTGTAGTTGTGCACTCTTCTCCTCACTGTCAATCCTTTTTTTGGGATAGGGGCGCATCACGTGTCCTGAGAGAGCAAAGGCTTCGTCAGCCACTATTACGTAAGGCAATGGTAGCAAGTACCACTGTCGCTTATGGGAATTGCTTTTGGTAACTTTAACTGGCTTGCTGAAATTGCTTTATGTAGAGGGTTCATCTTGAACACTGTTTAATCACTTTCCTTGCCGTATGCTCCAATATCAACAAAGGTGAAGAGATAATTAGCATCACACATGGCTAACACCACCACTGAGCAGTAGTTTCTATAATTGAAATACATAGAACCTCTGTTACAAGGTTTAACAATCCGGACATGTTTGCCATTTAAGGCTCCTACGCAGTTAGGGTAGTTCGCTTTTGCAAAATAATCGTCGGCGACACACTTCCATTGCTCTGTATCCGATGGTGGCGTGGCAGGCACTCATTCTTCAGTGTTTACCATCTTTCATGGCATACTTCGTAAATGATTTTGCTCACTGTTGATAATCCAAGTCAGAAGTACAACCACTCCCAAGCTACCTGAAACGAAATTAAATACTTTAACAAGACTAATTACGATAAATCAAGAATTTCAGGGTGCAGATGTAGCATATTTATTATTAATTACAGTAATTTCATATCGGCTTTAAAATGACAACTCAAACAATAATATGCGTTGACATTTGTTACAGGCAGAGTCATGCAGCAGTGTCTGAGGGACTGCTATGTAAGGGAATGTCAGCGTTTAGCAACTAAAATAAGCGGTTCGGGTATGTGCAACAAGATCCCTTACATATGCTACAGTCAACTACCATTTTTACAGCCAGTAGTGAAACTTAAATGTACCCCGAGTAGACCTGATGATATTACAGAAGGGTCTATACAAACAGATGCTGAGGGAACTGCACCTAGACAAAGTGGCACATAGGCAAAGAAAAACGAAAAAAAAACAAGGTATCGTCCGATGTTGAGCAAATAGTTGGTCTACTGCTAACGGGAATGAAGCAAACGGATGGAAATTGAAGTAGCCAAAGAAAACAATGGGGACCACCTGTTTTTGTAGTCTCTTTTAGATTCGATGGAAAAAGTCGCCGAGAGCTCAAAGTTATCTGTAAGAATGCAAATAATGCAAGTTATTGACAGCACCTGCGGGAAAGATGTATCTGTCCCCGAAGGGCTTGATCGAACCATTGGAAATTTGCACAGTCAGCAGTATCCATGAACGTATAAACACCATCAGGAACAATACACCTACACGAATTTTATATCAGCCCAACGTCAACGGAACTCGCCGGGTGTGCTGTCAGTCAACTCATGCGAGACAAGCCATGAATCAGAAATAGGCAATCTTTTCCAGTAAATGCCTAACAATCGTTATTTATAACATTGTCTTTCCATTCATGTACATGTTTTTTTTTTCTTACCTCAATGTCAAAATCAATTTTTCCTTTGCTGGTATGCTCTCTCTAAGTTGTGTACCAATACCAGTCAATTTTTCTTTCAGGCACTGTAACAGCTCATTAAATGTACCAATACTCATACGTGCAAAAAAAAATAAACCTTGTCTGGGTTCTGGCAAAGATCACTGTAAAGCGTGCGAACTATCCCTTTTGTAGATCGGTCGGATATATCAAATATCTTCTATTTTCACGCCGTTTCTTCCACTGTCGCAACTCCACAAACAATGCACTTACTTCCTCCAAATCCATTTTCCACACCGGCAATTGGGAATGTGGTGAAGTAGCGCGTTTGCGGTGGCTCTTGACATTTCTTACGTGTTTTCCTAATGCGCCACTCGCCCATGCTGTGACGCGTTCGGTGTGGCCCAGTGAAGGGAACCTACGGCCACATTGCTCTCCCAAGACGGCAATATGCATTCTCAGGAAGGTGTGAATCTCTCGCAAATTAGATATAGTCTACTATATCATGCTGCTTCACCTTCGGCCAACAGCACGCAATAGGTACTACCTTGAAATACCGTCTACACTGAGCGGACAGCACACGCGGCGGAAACTCAGTCTTCCTGCACCTTCAGGCTGTGAAAGTCGGGGTATCCTGACTAGAGCCGAGACCCATAGCCGCGCCGGCAACCTACTTGGCCCTTTTCTTTCCCTGCCACTTCCTTTCTGTCATAAACGCCATCGATTCAAAGTCGTGTGCCAGAACAGTAAAAAATATCTTCTTCGTCGGAGGTGAACGCTACAATGCCACACTTTTACCTGACCGGACGACGTTAAACGGTCTTAAAACAGGCTACCTACGCTGTGAACTGCACAGTACAACGGTGCCCGCACTGGGAAAATCCGTCCGTGCCTGCTGCCCCAAGAGTTTATTTTGAGTTCGTGAGATAAAATCGCTGCAGTAGAGAATTATTTATGTATCTCAGGCAAGGATAATACTTTTGGGTTACAATTAAGAGCATATTGCAGTACATTTATAATAGCTCTAAAAATAATTTGTTTCAGTGTGGAACAATGCTTCGAAAAACAAAAAACCAAAACATTACGAGATAAGTTCCACGAAACTTTTATAGTTCCAAGAAATTCTTCGTAGCACTTAAATATAATCCACAGATTACTGTACATATGCTGTTATTCCAAACAAACAAATGTGATATTTAATTTAACTCGTAAGGTTTAAATAAGAAGTGGGAAATATCACGAAATACTTGTGGCTATTCAAAAGAAAAAGCAGTATATTTCCATTAATTTTCATCTGTATCGACTAACAATGGAGTAATGGTTAGACTGCTCGCCTTCCGCCTCGGCGAAACGGGTTCTACCCCGGCGGCGTCACTCCCGTATTTTTGTATGTGGGAATCGTGCCAGACGATGACGCTGGTCGGCAGGTTTTCTCGAGGATCTGTGGTTTCCCCTGCTGTTGCATTCCTCGGGTTTATCAGTTCCCCCCCCCCCCCTTTTACAAGAAAATTACCTTCCTGTAGAATTATCTTACTGTGAAATACACATACTTGTAACTTATCAATAACCCTGCAAGGCACTTTTCCCTTCCTTGGGAAAATTTTTTTTGTTTATTATTTTTTACAGTATTTCGAGCGAGACGCCACTGCCGTAATTGGGATCGGAGTAAAGTACGATATAGGACGTTCTCTCGTTACCACGGGAAAATTGGGGCAAACGTCAAATATTTTCTTACCCGCAGCCCACTCCACTTCGCTATTCCTTCCCACCATAATGAAGTTTGATTAGTTAGAAACCTAGAGCTTTAGAGCGCATAAGATGGGACCAAACAAACATACTCGTGTGACAGAGAACCGTTTGCCTCAAATTCCACACAGTATCAATGTCATTAGAGCAACTTAAGTGATTATCCAAAATATGTTTTGAAATTAGCTATAATAAAAGATAATATTTAATACAGTCCAAGCTCCCCAAGTCTTCTGATGTCACCAACGGCTGCCGGGGGCTATCGAAAGAAAAGGGAAATAAGGGAGGGGAAGAGGGGAAAGGGAATTAAGGGGAGACGGGAGAAGGAGAGGGAGAAGGGGGAGAGGAAAAGGGGGGAGGGAAAAGGGGGAGAGGGAAAAGGGGGGAGAGGGAAAAGGGGGGAGGGAGGGAAAAGGGGGGAGAGGGAAAAGGGGGGAGAGGGAAAAGGGGGGAGAGGGAAAAGAAGGGGGGAGAGGGAAAAGGGGGGAGAGTGAAAAGGGGGGAGAGTGAAAAGGGGGAGAGTGAAAAAGGGGGAGAGAGGGAGAAAAGAATTATAGGGATGAGGGGGAAAAGATGGTAGAGGTTTGGGGGGAAATAGGCAATAAGAGAGGGAGTGGAGAAGGGGATATGGAGCGAGAGAAAGAGCATGAGCGCCTGTGTATGCTCGTAGGCGTGCTGTAATTACAACCGAAACTAGTCTTTTGCCACGTCAATAGGCGGGTCAGCCAACTTCCCCCGCCCTGTCTTCGCGTTTAGAGCATTGCATGAAAAGAAAATTCTTATCATCTAGAGATCAATAATACAGCAGATAACATAATTAAACATCGATGCAAATTTTAAACATTCAAATGGTTCACACATGCTGGTCGATTCTCCTTGTGATTCTGACTTTGCAATGTGTATCACATCCCTCCCATAACAAACCTGACTATTTGAAGAAATTAACACTTCTTTTATAACAATTACATCTACATGCATTGGGTTCCTTGTTGATTTCACACAGAACAATACAAAATCACAAACTGTCATCGTGCTTTTAAAAACGGTAATTTCTATTTAAGGCCATTGGTGTGAAAATTATCACGTGTCCCTCTTTTTCTCTCTCTCTCTCTCTCTCTCTCTCTCTCTCTCTCTCTCTCTCTCCTCTCTCTCTCTCTTCTCTCTCTCTCTCTCTCTCTCTCTAACAGTGCACTGTATGTTTACTTTGTGGTATATACGTGCAGGAATGAAAACACTTTGCCAACGTATTAAACATTAATTACAAGTATAAAAGAATAATGGTGAAATGTTACTAGCAAAAGCAATACAATAAATAAAAACGTCTCCAAAGAGGAATTTTAGATTATTCAATTTTTTCTTACAAAAGACTACCGAGTTTTTGAACGGTAAAGATAGAATTGCAGCACGTCGCGAGGAAATATACTGTTACAGGTTGCTCGCTTAAATTCTCCGCTGCGACAGTTAAGAGTTTGGAGGATTGCAGGACCACAAGTACCAGGAAGACAGCGAAGAGACGACGTGCCAGCAAAGCGACAGTGACCAGCCAGAGTGGTCTGCGGACTGCAAGTATCGAGAGAGAGAGAGAGAGAGAGAGAGAGAGACGGGCGGGACTATTTACCTGAATGCGTGAGTGACAGGCATTTGGAATTATGGTAATAGACAGATTGGATGTGTGTAAATAGTGAGTGCGATTTAAATAACTTCAACCAATATAAAAACATTGACATACTTTAATTAGAATTGACGTAGCTATTAAATATTGCTCTCACTGAGAAAAACAAAAGTAATTGTGGATATAAGTAATTTAGTTGTAAATAACCACTTTTTAATATTCATAGCATTATAAACAAATTAAAAATTAAATATTTTATTTATACTAAGACCTCCATTAATCACGAACACTAATGCAACTATAGTGTCTTGTAGCAATACAACTTTAGTCAAGTGCCACAATTGTTCGTCAATCAAGATTAGCTTTTGTTGTAGGGAATGTACGTCTTTTAAAAAATCTAATATAACTTCTAATGTAATATTGCTGCTGTTGATTACATAATACATGTGTATTATATGTGTGTGTGTGTGTATATATACACACACACGTATACTATGATGAATTTTGAAAACAATGAGGCAAGCAAACTGAAGTAGTAACAGGTAGCTGTATCAACCCGGTGGAGCGGGCGAGATAAATGTAAAAAGGTGGGTATATTGCTACGTCAAGGTTTATCGTCAACACCCGTCCAACACGCCGCGACAATAATGCGCGTGCGAGCTGATGATGAAAGAACGGGCGCACTCCCGCTCGAAATGCACCACTCACACTTTGACCGAAAGTGTCGAGTAACCACCCTCCCCTCCACGCCACCACTAACATCGGTTCGGCCCGGCGGGAAAATGGCGGCGCACGGCAGTCTGTCGGGAACCTGCTATCCGGGACGACATCGTGCACCCCGCCAATCAATCTCGCAAATCGCCGGCTTCCCGGAACGCGGCCCTGACCTTCCGCACGACCTTCCCACCCCTCCTCCGGCCGGGAATACCGCGCCCTCCTGCGCAAACACAGCGAGATTACGTACCTGCCATCAGTGCCTTCTTCAAGGCGCCACCTACTTGGATCTGAGGCTCAGTAGCAAGCAAGCTAGGAGAAACGACAATGACGGGCGTCTCCCTTCGCTGCCACGTGCATGGCGCTGAACTAGAGCGTACAGTCTCTCCGTCGTGATGCGTGTAAAGACTGTTCACGATAAAGTGAGCACTTTTGAAATCAACCTTACAAAAATCTCACTGCCCCTACCTACATATATTTTAACGGGCGCCCCCGAGTGACATGCGCCCAGTAAAGTTGGTAACGATAGATCGGAAGTAGTTCCGTATCATAATGTCGAATAAAACGTGTTGGGAAACCATTCAAGACAACTTAATTTCTTTCGCTTTCTGCTTTTTTTTTTTAATGCATCGAAGTGTAAAAATTAGCAGGTTTGTTAAATATTTTCTTTCCTAATGATGTAAGTTTCATTGACTAACGCGTGAATAAAGTGATGAGGCCCATTACAATGTTAATCTTACATAATACGGAATAATAGACAACACGTGCATACAAGTAGATCTTAAGCAGGGCTTTCAAAAGTGCTCATTTTACCGTGAATAGCCTATAGCCTACGGGACTTAAAGTTGAAGTAAAGCAACTGCCTATGGAGCACTGCACCCGACTATACAACGTGAAGAACTCGTTAAAAAAAAAGTAGTACAGACACCATATAATTGCCAGAAAAGTGTAATTTATGCTGTATATGAAAGCATAGGCCTATATTTTGCAACTTAAAAATATTTTACTAAAATATACTTTTTAAATGTTAAAAAATCAATTTAAATATAAATAGTCTGTATTTTTAACCAAATTTAAGCGCATTTCCGTTCTGAATTATTCAGAAAGCAGAATTTGCAAGAAAATATTCGTCATGGAATATCGTCATACTGTTTAGTATGATTGTGTGTAAGAAAATTGTAATAATAATGTGGGAAATTATTTTTACAATTGATTTCATGTGCGTCCATTTGTCACAAACATTTATGGCTGAAACTGACAAAGTGAATTATAAAATTGATATGATACATTATCACTATAATTTTATTACACATGTTCACAGTAAATATTATGACAATCTTTCTTGAAATTGTTTCTTATAAATTCTGCTTTCCGAAGCATCCAAAACGGAAATGCGCTAAATTTTGCTAAAAAATAATAATGCGGAATATCGATCAGTTAATTTTTTACATTAAAAAATTTAACTAAGTTTTTATAATGTTGAAAATAATAATGTTGCAAAATAAATACATTCTTCTTTCATATACAGCATAAATCACACTTTTCTGACAATTTTTATGGTGTCCGTACTACTTATTTTATGAGTTCTTCACAATGTACAGTCGGGTGCATGCTTCATAGGCAGTTGCTTTACTTCAACTTTAAGCGGCGACCCTATCATTTTAATGGTGGAAAGTCTGCAGCAAAATTTAAATGTACGTCGCTATAATAGTTTCGCATGTTTCTGACCAGTATACATATGAGATACAGCAGTGTGAAAAGGCCGTTTTTTTAGTTATGCTGAAGGATCTTAAATAGCATTTAATAATGTCCCTGATGTATTAAGGTAATTGTATGTACCTCGTCTAAGGAGTGTTTTCTTTCCGCACATTGATATCACGGGGACACGGTTATTGGTTTCTTAAAAAAAAAAAAAAAAAAAACCCGAATTTCAAACACACTGCAACGCAATTCAAGCGTCCCTTTTGCGGAAATTCTGAATTATTGCGTCATAATTTCGGATTCATAGTAATTACTGAAAATGTACGACTATTGAAAATTTACATTTTAGGGGTTTTTTTTAAATATTTTTGTGCATAATTTTAAATTGTGTGTTATCTGCTTGTGAAAACTGGATACAAAAGTTGTAAACAACTAGTAAATCATAACCAAACACGTTTCCAGTAATGCCCCTGAAACTGAAATCATGAAACGAAAACGACGTACTTCTGCCAAAGGGGTGATGCCGAGCCTTAAGAGGACTATGTGTAGGTTGTTCACGGTAAACTCAGCAATTTGGTTACATTTGTACTAGCATTGCGTATTCTTCCACATTTGTTGAAAAATTACACTGGTATGGGTCTCTTCACTTTATTCATGCATCTGTCAAGTGAAACTGTTAAAATTATTACAAAAGTAAATATTTTACAAAGTTCCTAATATAGGCTGTTCACAATAAACTGGCCACTTTTGAAAGCCCTGCTTAAGATCTACTTGTATACACGTTGAGTATTCTTCCGCCGTATGTGAAACTAACATTTCCATGGGCCTCGTCACTTTTCGGTGCATTAAAAAATCAGAAAGTGAAAGATATAATTTCAGTTATCACAGATTGTAACCTAACACTTCTTATTCTACGTTAAGATATGGAACACTACTTCCAATCCATCGTTTACCAACTTTACTGGGCGCATGTCGCCGAGTGCGCCTGTTAAAATATATGCAGGCAGGGGTAATGACTTTTTCTAAGGTTTATTTCAAAAGTGCCCACTCAATCGTGAAGAGCCTTTACTCTACGAGAGCGCCATCGCCGCTACTTTTCTGAACGGGAGTGCGGGTAATAGCATGTTTTCTTCGCGGAACCGAGACACCTGCGTCTCCCCGACGGGAATTCCATTTCGATCACCTCCACTTGACTGGAGTTACGCCTGCTTGCATAGGAGAGCACAGGCCCTCCCTGCTCGAGACCTACTTACCGGTTCTTTGTTCGTTCTTCCGCTGAACGTTCAAACATTTACGTCGCCGCCGCCCCTACTACTTCTAGGCCTACTAGACGACGCGGTGTGCGCTTAGCGATGCGTGTACATTTACATTTAGTAGGCCCCGCGTATGGCTTCAGATTATGAGGAAAATAAAAACCCCTCCGATTATGTAACATCTCCGGTGTGCGTATAACGGTATACACTTGTAAAGGCTGTTTGTTCACGATAAACTGACAACTTTTGAAAACAACCTTAGAAAAAGTCACTACCCTTTAACTGCATACATTTTACCGAGCGCACCAAGTGATTACGCCCAGTAAAATTAGTAACAATGGAAGGAGTTCCATGTCTTAATGTGGAGTTCCATGTCTTAATATCGAATTTATAGTGTTAATTATGTGACAACTTGCATTATTTCTTTCACTTTTTTTTATGCATCAAAGTGTAAAAATGAGCACATTTATAAAATATTTACTATAATTTAAAATTTTCAGTATACCGGCACATGAATAACGTTATGAGGCTAATGGTAATGTTAATGTTAATTTTACATGCGGAGGAAAAATACACAACGTGCATACAAGTAGTTCTTAAGCAGGGCTTTCCAAAGAGCCAATTTTACCGTGAACCGAGTATACGTGTAGAGATTTGTGGGCTTTGTGTGGATATTGAATAACAGATGTAGGAACTTAACAAGTGTGACAAAAGAATGCTCTCAATTAACAACTACTCTCAATTTATTGTAAAACACGCAGAAATATCACTAGGACAAACATCTACTTGCTACTGAAATAATTACTCAGCAGAGACGTTGCAAGGGAAATGTGAAATTAATGTAAATTCTGTCAACCGGATTATTTTACACAGGAATAATATAATCATTTTGCTGATTAGATTTGTTTGTGGCCTCAGCAACACTAGCCTCTCTAGTGTTATGCCTGGTAATTTAAAATCCCAAATTTTCAGAAAAATATATTAATTTGTCTCTTTGCTCCAGACTAGCTCAGTGTTCTAAGCAAAATATAAATAACGACAGTGTATCCGTATTTAAATAAAACATGGTTCGGTTCAAACGGAATAGAAAACTTCGTCTCCTCTCATTAATGAAATACTTTATACCTAAATCGAACACTAGAGGTACGAGCCCTTAAAAAAAAAACGAGATTTTAAACCGTATTTGTGCAAAATATCAGCGCTTGCGTTGACGGTCCCGATAGCATACAATATGTTCCGAGAGATGTAATTTTATTTTACCTAGTTGCAGATATTTTGCAGAAATACGGTTTAAAAACTCGTTTAAACGGTTTTTAAAACTACCTTATTCTAAGTGTTATGCGAAGTTAAGGTCTGAAGGTACGGCGGGATTTTATTGCGTCTCAGGGCTAACCCCTTACGTCTACTAGGAAGGAAAATCATGCAAGGAGACATGCATCGCGGCAAAGAGGGATTGGGCAGCCATGGCCTGCACTTTGGGGCCATGACTACCTCTCACTAAGTGTACTTAAAGCTAGTCTTAACTATGAAGAGTAAGGTAAAAACCATCGAGAGACGTAAAAACCCTTACGACAGAGAAGTAAAAATTAAAAAAAATATTGCATGCATTAAATTAAATTTAATAGAATGCTACAGGAGACAGTGTGTTTGGAAAACATGCTCGTAGTTAATAGTTGAAAAGACTAGTAGAGGAGGAGGGAGCTTTGTTTATTCTTAAGGCAGTAACCAGAGAGGTTTTTGGGCGCCTCTTTGGGAGAAGTGGCGCTATTGGGCATCTTCCCCCCGATCTCTTCTATGAACCTGAAAACTAAAGGAGAGAAGCCAGTAAGTGTCAGCAGGGTTGGCTGTTACTGGTTTTTACTAGAACATTAAAAGACGGTAAAGACCTGTGGATGAAAATGCATTACTATTAAGCTAGCCTAATTGACCTATAATAATATCGTAAATATAACCTATAGTAGCATATGTCCTCGGGGACATATGTATCTAAAATAATGCTGTGCTACCTCACAGCAGCCAGTCTCTGTAGCCATAGGCTGAGACAGAGCATATCTACGGCCGGATGCTGAAGTGCACTGAGCTTCTTTGTGTAAGGGGGGGGGGTGTGTGTGTGTTTTTTAAGGGCTCATCCATTACTTAATATTCGGTTTCAGGTAAAAAGTGTCATATATGTTTTCCTTTTACTTTTCATGAAGGCTCACCCCCGGAAGTTTGTCGGTATAATTGCGAATCACCTGTATACGCGGGCGGCGACCGATACAGACCTGCTTCTCCCTAATTCTTGCCTCGCATCTTCGTCTACTTCGAGACGGCCTGCTTTGAAGTTCAAACACGGGTCCTCATAACTAAATTAAAAGCTTGCGTGCTGAACTCACGCGGGTTAGCGTCCTGCCTTCGAACCACAGTGGCTTTAAGAAATCCTTTCAAACACCTAAATGACGCCGTCGAAAACTGTCCAATCATGAGAGTGCTAAAGGCGAGAATTACTCATCACGTCACTTAGTTACCATGGCAACGGATCAACAATTTACTCAGAAACTAGGGCCTTCTAACACATTACAAAAACAAAGACATATGTGTTGTACAACAACAAAATAAAATCAGAAACTAAACGAGCAATGAAATTCACATACTAATTAACGTAATTAAAGTGACAATATTAATAGCACCGGTTAAATCATATTACGTCTTGCAAATACTTAAATTAAAATCTGCATATCGCCTAATTTTACGACGTTACAGCGTAAACAGGATGTCCCCTGAAATCCCATTTTGAAATTCCCAGACTTTTCCCTGTTCCAGGCAGAAACTTACCACTTTCCCTGGCCTATTTTCAGGAGTACTCAAACCTTCCAAGACCATACTGTTACGTACTGCAGCTGGCGCCGGCTAGGCTGTCCGGCGCCGTGGGAGGTGACCCACCTCGACCTCTCCTCTTCGCGCCCGCGGTCGGTTGCACCCCTTCAGGGAATCCCGTGAATACCGACAGCAGCGAGACTTACTGACGTCACAGACCTCCTCTCGCCTGCTACAGATTCCGATACGTTTGGCGACGACATAAGAATATTCTGGCGAGACTGTACGGCGCCTCATACCTCCTCGCGGCAGCGCGCGAGTTACAGAAAATTCTAGGTGACGGCCAACGACGATATATATGCTGCCGCGGCCCAGCGGCCGGCAGTCTTTGAAGGAAGCCACCTAGCCGAGTGTGCGCGAGCGAAGTTAACTGTATACGAAAACAGGAAATTGCGGAACGAATGCGGGCGAAGTGCTCGTGTCGTGAATGGATGAGAGAGCGTGAAACAGACTAGTGTAGCATACTGTGCGTGAGGGCGCTTGGAGGACTCTAGAACATTGCGACTGGAGGGACATGGACTGAACTGAGGTGGGACTGAATGGAAGTGTAATGCGGATTTTATTGTAAATAATCGAACTGTCAATTTGGACGAATATTGTATATAATTGGATAGGTTGATACAGTGTCTATTGGGACTGATCTTTAATTATTTTATTTAATTGATTCCTTTGTGGTAATTATAAATTGTATTAATTTGGAGACATTAGTTGTGAACAGTAAGTGATATCAATTTATTGTGAGATTTTGAATTCAGAGAATTTTTCTGTAGTTATTTTATTTATAATAAGAAAATTATAATTAATTCTTTTATTTTATTAAGAACTTGGTATAGCCCACTTAATTTCTAGAGAGAGAAATTGTAACAATATTTTATTCCTCGCTAACAGAACAAATATGCTATCAGTGAAGTTGAATTAAATTACACTGTAACATACCAAGCAAAAAGGACTACCATTTTATTCAGCCGATCAGTATTTCTTGCGATACATGCTATTGACTTTACATGAGTGCACATTCGAAATACATAAATACTTTATTTTGTAAGTACAGGCCCTACGTCATTTTGCAAACATGTATTATTGCCAGTTCACAAACTTAAAATTTTAAATCTTAAAACTCATATGCTCATAAACACATTATCCAGTATTCACACAACCGTTTTTTTTTTTTTTGCAATTATTTACATTTTCCCTGACCCAGGTGAAAATTCCCTTGTGGGTGGATACCCTGGCTGAAGTTATCATTGCCACAGACGATTCACTTTGATGTGACGATCAAGTGAATCTGTGAAATTACTAGAAACATAGATACTCTATTATTAACACACATCTATATACTGTTCACAGTAAAATGAGCACTCGTTCAGGTATAAAATATTTGAACTTATTTTAAGTATCTTTTTTTTTTTACACAGTAGAACACTGGCATAACGAAAATTATTATTTTTTCATTATCTATTTTTTTTAAAGATGGAAGTGGAAAATATGACAACACAGAGATTCCATGAATTAGTTGGAAATGTTGTGAAATTTACGAATAATCCGTTTTTTTTTTTTTGTGTGGTTTTTTTTTAATCAACGCATCCGTAATTTTACAGAGAGTTTGCAGACATTTCTGGGTAAAGTTTTACCAGCACTCCTCCGTAAAATTAAATGAATTATTATAAGCAGCGTACGTTTGTGGTCTATTCGCGGTTTCTTCACACTTTTTGAACGAAACCTTGGAAAAATTACCCCACGTATTACGTGTTGGGTTCTCTCCTAAATATTCCGTTTATCACATACTTTTTATACCTCTGTTAACATAAAACGGCATTATTATTGGTTAATTTGCAGTTTAAGTAATATATTATATACATATTGTAATAGTTAATAATTAATACTAATAAAAAAGAAAATACGTGTGTTCGTATTGTCTAGTAAGAAATAGTTCTTATGCAAAATATTATTACCCTTAGAGCGCACGAATGAGGTGCGCTGTCCCTATGATATTTTCTACACGCGGTTAAGAGAGGGATGGAACCCCGCATTTTCCGTGAAATAGATGTTTGCGCGAATACGCGTATCTTGGTAAATAAATGTTCTGCAAATACGACTTTTTGTCCGAGGATAAAAAAGCAATTATATATGACCCTATTTTTTTTTTTACTTTGTCAAATTCGTGAAAATGGTCAAATGTCGCATTTTTAAAGCTTGCCTATGCAGTTCCCCTAAGCGGCAAGAGAAGAGTACAAAGACACGGGCGTAGTTTAATGTGTGGTCTTTCATCGCGTGTAATAAAGTCCCACTGTTACAGATCTCATTTGCACAGTACAGCGTTTCGACGTAAACACTGCAAGCCTTGCGCGTAGGAGCGATGAGGCACTAGGCGTGCGTGTTAGTGTCGCCCGTATCGCCCCCTCGCTTCTTGGCCTTGGACGCTGGGTTCCCACGGGGGTCCATCCCAGTTTTAAGCTTCATTTGCATGAGGCGGGGGAATATTCTGGAAGTAGAACTTTATCAGGGCTTCCGAAATGTTGGCAGTGACAGTAGACGGACTATAACGTGGGGTCATCCGGTACACTGGAGGCAGCACACATGCAAGAGTTAAACAAAAGAAGGGAAAGGAGAAGGCGAGAGTCGGGCGCTAGCGTGACCTGGCCAGCGCCAGACACGGACAAGAGAGGGCAAGCTGCGGCGTGCAGCGTGAACTCTTCACCTCTGACCTACCGGCCGACCGACAGTAGGCTCGAGCACAGCGAACACGACGGGAGCACTGGGAACGAGGGCATACAGGGTCAACAGTTGCCCTGCACGTTGGCATACGCATCACCGCCGCATCTCATAGTCCCGGTGTAACCGTGAAATTCCACCCCAGGTAGGAAAGGACGGACACCAACGCGATCGAGACACGAAAAGAACGTACTAAGAACATCATCATACAATTGGTGATATTGCGGCACAGTTGGCTGCCGTACGGAAACGCACGGAGTAGTCAGAATAAAAGGCTTTTCGGAAAAATAACAAGTTTTCACAGAAAGTGGTACAATTCCACTCTACTAATTACACGGAACTTGAAACCACTACGCTTGAAAATCATTTCTGGGGATACTCCAAGCTTCGCTGATGCATGATCGCTTCGCAGTCACCACCTACAAAAAAACAGCCGGCGCGCCTTGAATTACTGCGTTGGGTATTAACTCCCCTGTAGGCCCTGATTACTCCGGCTCGGTGCGTAATTTTATTTGCGAGGGGGCTACACTTGTTCCTTAAATTGTTGTTCTACCAAGGTACGCTGTCTGGCGAGAAAGTGACGAGATTAATGCTCTCAGGGATTAGTGGCAACCTTAAGTACTGTGGTCATACGAGGGTTGCAAACAGTGTTATACTGTGCTAGGGAGTAAAATTCACTAGAGAATTTTTCAGGGGAGGTAAAAAATTCCTGGTGAGTAAAATTCCACAGCTACTCCGGCACAGACCTGCCATAATTCTGTATAGTCTATTCCGAAGTAATATTTACATATTTTGTGCCCGATATTTCGACAACACTTCTCCAATATTTTTGCGAGGGGAAAAGTAACATTTAATTATCTACTGCGATACACGATTTAAAACATGGTACTATACAAGACGAATTTATTGTTTGGCGTCTTCACTTTGTAATCAAATCTTTGAGAAATCGCCCTGTGTACGATGTGTGTGGTTATTTCCTAAAAAGACCTTAGGACGAATATCCTCGAAGTAGAACTTTAGCAGGCCTTCATAAAAGTTGGAAGTAACGGTGAACGACCTTTGTCATGTACGGAAGAAAATATCAGGACTAAAGATTAAAGTGGATTCCGTTACAAGTCAAAACAGCCAGAAGTCAAACACTTAGTGCAAGTGAACCAAATGTATTTCAAAGAAATTTCAGCATGACACGTCTATTACTTAAATTAACACTTCATCTGAAACAAAACTTTGTGTTAAAATAACTTTTTTCTTTTAATTTTCACGAATCCAGATCTAAAGTAACTGTCAACGATAGTTTGATAAAATATCAAATAACCTGAAGTATTATATATATATATATATAATATATATATATATATATATATATATATATATATATTCGTAAACATGAGAATTTAACTTGAAATCTCGATTCGCGAAAATTTCAAAAAAGTTATTTATTCACGAAGTTTGGTTTCAAAGCAAGCGTTTTTTGAAGTGGCATGTGTGACATGTTTCTACTTTCCTGCCCAAGAAATCATTCCACCAAATGTTAAAAATGAAAACCGTCTTGGGCCTAATGATTAACAACCACACGTTTATGACGTGCCGCAGTTAAAACACTTCCTAACAGTACATTGCTATATAATTATGTTTTTAAAACAAAACAATATTTTAGGCGGAATAATATTGTTACAAAATGCCAGAAGTGCGTACTCTAGATCATGAAAGATGGAGGTATTAAAAAAAACTAAATTTTATTTTTAATTTATTCACGCAACTATTATTTACGACATTACATTATTTATCCCCACTATTACTCTTGGTAAGATCCGCGAACGCGATAGTTAATGTCTATATCAATTCTAATGTAAGGCCTCATCAATGTCACTGTAGTATATTCACGGTTTCTTCACACTTTTTGAATCAAACGTTTGAAAAATCATCCAATGCATGACGTTCTTGGATTTTTCCTGAATATGCTATGCATCACAAGTGTTTTATACTTGTGTTAACATAAAAGTGCAATTTATTGTTAAATTGCATTTACACATGCCTTTGATTTATAAATTATATTTCATTTATAATTAATATGAATTAAAACTGTAATAAATAGTTCTTATGCAAATTTTAAAGCCCGAGAGCGCACGATTGCTTAGCGCTGTCCCTTTACTGTAGTTTTTATACACGGTTAAGCGTTGTTTGCACGAGGCGGAGGAATATACTGGAACCATAAATTTAGCAGGGCTTCAGAAAAGTTGGAAGTAACCGTGAATGGACTATATATTGGTTACAGTATATTCACTCTCATTATTTACACAGATTGAGGTTTATCGCGGTGGCTTGCCTTTGTGAATCGCCGCCCGCTTCTCGCAACGCTCGTCTGGCATTCCTTCGCTCTCGCGAGGACGGAGAAAGGGAAGCGACGAAAGGCAGCAACATGAACCAATATTTTCCTTGTTATCTTCGGAATCACAGGGTTCATTACATATTAATGATATACAATGTATAGCTGAATCAGTGTTTTACCAGCTGCTACAAGGCACTGGGTCACGAAACGTTTTAATTATTTTTTGTTCTCTTCGCTATCTTAACACTTCTGTTATGTAAACTGGAACGTCTGGGAAGACAAGGTCAAAACACGCCACTCATCATCAAAATAATTCTTTCTTTCGCGTCTCGAGAAATCCATATAACCACCAGCGCCAAAAGAGCTCCAACCCGTAACTCCGTTGGAGCCTCGATGATGTAGTAGTTAGACAACTCGCCTCCCACCTAAGCGAGCCGGTTTCTATTCCCGGTGGGGTCGCTCCCAATTTTTCACATGTGGGAATCGTGGTGGACGATGCCGCTGGTCGACGGGTTTTCTCGAGAGATCTGCCGTTTCCCCAGCCCTTGCACTACAGCGCTGATCCGTTCGCACCTCATTTCACCCTCGTCGGCTCTCAAGGCCTCCCAAATCCCTTCATTAACTAAAACTCACTTGACGGACACGGGTGGACCAGCGAAGGCAACAATACGTCGGCAGGAGGTGAGGGGCGAGGAAGGCCGGGCCAAATTAGCAAAATCAATACGTGTGTTACAGGCAGGGCAGGCCGCCTGCCAGGTATTTATAGCCGTGTTTGGAGACATGCTCCTCTGCGTGTGGCCACGCGTCAATCCTCTATCGGCGGCTGCGCGGCTCAGGGACCAACACACGCTGACCATGTAGGGGTCGCGGTGGTTGAGCGGTTGGACTGCTTCCACCAAGGCGAACAGAGTTCAATCCCGCATCTTCGCAGTTGGGAATCTACGAATGAACGATCGACGGTTTAGTGTGGAAGCAGAGCTCGCGTAAGGGAGTGGAGTTTGGGCGGCTCTGACAATATCTTGAGAGCCGATGAGGGTGAAGCGAGGCGGCTAAAGAGCAACGCCGGAATGCAAGGGCGGGGTAAAACAAAGGGATCCCAGAGAAAACTCCCCAACCAATCACACGTGCTAAAAAAAAAATAGTATGACACCGTCCGGAATCGAACCTAGTTCGCTTGGTTGCGAGGCGAGCGCTCTAGCCGCTAAGCCACCGCGGCCCCTGCTCGCGTCAGGGAGAAATGTTAATATTCCACTAACAGGTTAACTGTTTGGCGTAACTATGTGTGTAACAAACTGACAAACTTGTATCTCCTGTTATGAAAGCTGCATGCATAAGTTCTACGAAATAATTTACACCAATCTTCAATGCAATGACAAGACGTATAACACAAGTTATACACAAGGAGTCATATCCCAAAATATCCTCTAAAATATCGTTGAATTGTAAACAAAACATAACTTAAACGACGCCACAAAAAAAACACTGGCCAGCAGGTCGTGGAAATAGTAATAGAAGTGAGTGAATATATTTGGGTGGCTCTTAACGGCGAGGTCTTGAGCACCGATGAGGGTGATTGAGGTAAGTATGGAGCAGCACCTAAATGAAAGGGCGAGGGAAACGGGAGATAACCGAGAAAACCCGCCGACCAACGGCATCGTCCAGCACTATTCCCAATGCGAAAATCCGGGAGTGACCCGGCCGGGATTTAACCCGGTTCATATGATAACTGGATTCTTTTCAGCTACGGTCACTTCGTAAAAGTAATTTACCTGACACGTTTACCTTAGAATATTGATACGACTTATCCTGATACTGCCGACATAACCAGCGCACGCCTAAGTATAGTGGATTTCAACAAAGAACTCTTAACTTTCAAATTTTATCTTCCAAAATAATGCTGGTTGCCGCTGAGATTTACGCATCCAAATGCAACAATTCCTCGACAACCTTCACACTCTTGCTTCGTCAGAAAAAAAAATACGATGTTCCGACTTGACGCGAGATGTATACGGTGACGTGTCAAATATGGTGGAAAGATAGAGCGGTTGCCTACTACTCGAAAGAGACAGTCGAGAAAATATCAAAACATACTGATACAGCAAGCGGGGTTTGGTGTTCATTCGAGTTACTTGCACCTCAGTAACAATAGAATATGCTGATACACCTAGTTCTTATCTCCCTAGGTGGCTTGTGCGGTTGCCAATTTTTCTACGCCTCGGTTTTCATCATGTGATACGGTGTCCTAATACTTGGAAGCAGGAATACGTCTCACTGCTCTGCATACGAAATATTAGCGAACTGATGGGCGATTGTCCAAATTGCCAGACGAGCCAGTCGAGAAAGTTTTAAAAATTAATAAAACCGAAAGGCATAAAACTTTTTACTTAAAATTAATTAATAGTGTCAAAAAATAGGGTTGATTCTCCAACAAAAAACTGCTATAATGAATAAACAAAAATAACGCAGCCCACCCTACACTCCTTCCCATGCACATTAATTATCCTTTATGCGAGTTTCGTCGAGTGTAGTCTAATGCATTTTAATACAACATAGATAGCGACGGGATAGCCGCATTGTTATTTTCTATAACAAAGTACGATTGCCCCAAGGTAGAAATGTCGAAGTAGTTGAAGTCAATGTATTTTTCTTAATAAAGTTGTTTTGTTTAGCGATACAATGTGAACCAGCACACTGTTTCAGCTGGTCAGCAGTTACCCCATCCAAGGGACAAGGGGCCTGTCGCCAGTTGCCCCACCCAAGGGACAAACAAAGAGACTGGCCAGAAAACCACTCACCAAGGCAGTGTTCGCCGCACTTCTCATACGAGAACCACTATCCAAAACATTCCCTCCCACCGGGACGTAGAATCGAATCGGGGACTACCTTAATAGTACTTGATGCCATGTCAAACCACAGATAATGCCTGATGAAAATTACAAAGTATTTAACATTATAAAGATTTCTTACATAAATTAAAAAGATACAATTGTAATTGGCCGACGAGAATAATTGTAGGGCCTCGAAGTAAAATGTTTTGTTAACAATTTTGCGAAGTTACAACCTGTAACTTTTGTTAGGTGCCAAATAACAGAATAGATTAACCTTCGTAATCTATCACTCATTTTTTAACTGCACCAGCTAACCTTCGTGGCATAGCTAAACCATCAGTTTCGAGAGAAGAGGTCCTCGGATCGAATCACTGCTAAAATATTTGTGCACTTTTTAATGTGTAAATTTGGTTTAAGTACACATGTACTGCCCCCTTTACGATTAACCATCAGAGACAAAGAGAATGTCGTGTATAAATTATGCTAAACACATTAATTGAAGTTTACAGGTTTCAGAACGATAATATAGAAAAATCAGAAAAGGAAAATCCTAAATAACAGTTTCTGCATACTTTTAAGCAAAGATTTTAGAGTAACGATACATTCATTTAAAGTAATATCTTATGCCGCACTAAAATGTGCAAATGTACGGCATAATAAATACATTGGTGCCCAAAATTATAGCATTATACAGATATCCCCCTCTCCCATGTCATTACGCTACAAGATAATAGCAGGTGATAGGAAATTATAAAAAAAATAAATAAAGTTAACATTTACATTTCTTGATGAACTAACAGGAAAAATCAACTTATGTTCTTTTCAATAAGAGTTAGTAACTTTCACACACATTGAAAAACAAATCACGTCTGCTCAATAAGGCGTGTGGTCGCCTCTGGCAGCAATAGAGGTCTGACGACATGACATGCTCCGGATAAAGTCATCAATCGCAGTTTGCGGTATTAATGCCCATTTTGCCTGCAAAGCAACTCGCAAGCCCTGGAGAGCGATTGGTGAATTCAGACGAAGCAAAATGTCTGCCTAGAACAACTCGCACATGCTCTATGGGATTTAAATCGGGAGAGGGAGAAGGCCAATACATGCCCACAATATCGTCAGTTTCCAGGAGGACAACCAGCTGTACTGTATGAGGTCAAGCATTATCACCCATTAGTAGGAAACAACGGAACTTGGGGTGCAAAGATCTCTTAACGATACCTGGCAGCAGATCAACCGTGCCAGTTTACCCGGACGTCATAATGTGTCCGAGTGGTTAGCACAGTGCCTCCCCACACCATTAACGATACACCACCATTTGTCTTTTTCCACGATATTTGAGGGCCGAAATCGTGTCCCAGGTTATCTCCAGATGCGAAACAACCCTTCGATAATCACTCTGAAGACAGAATTTGGACTCATCTGTCAAGAGAACATTAGCCCACTGTTCGACTGTCCAGTGGACATGTTGATAGCTCCACTCTAGACGTCATCGTCTGTGAACATGCATGAGAGGTACACCTACAGCAGGTCTCCCGACATTAAAGGTCACTGTCTAAGCCGTTTGTACGCTGCCTTGAACTGTTCCAGTGGATGCTATGAAGTCGATGCCAGATGATGTGCAGTACTACGGCTAAATATCGGCCCTCTTTTTCTAATGTCACTCTTGGTGGGCCTTACGCTGGTCTTCGGAATACAGTCCCGGACGTTAGAAACTGCTGCCACATCCGAGAACAGAACGATGCACACTAAGCAATCTGGCCACATCAGCTTGAGACTGTCCAGCTTCCATTCTTATCGACCTCCATCACAGGGAGCCTTCCATTAGTCTTCACTGTGCCATAGCTGAATGTGTACAAAATGAATGCTGTCATTGGACTAATAAGGCAGTAAACACTATGCACACCATTCGATAGAGGCACTGACGTCATTGCTTGGTTGTTAGAAGACAGTAATGCCATCTGCTGTTGAGAATATGGATGTGGTGTATTTCCATTTGTTCTATTTTAATATCATCCGATACTACCTTTTGTCACAGTGATCAACACACGAGTGCCGGATGTCAGTCTGTCGCTTTAATTTTGGACACCAGTGTAGTTCGACAGTCATGCATCATGCTGGCAAAATACCTGCTCACAAGTTCGCAAAAAAATATATTAAGTATGATAGTAGCTTCATAGTTTTTCTATATTAGCTTCCAAAAACTTGTAGATTTTATCAATGCGTTTAGTGTTTATTTATGTTTAAAAAAAACCCTATTAAAGCACCAATATAACTGCAATGCAAAATAATTATACGACACATGAAACTGTATGTCCACATAAACATGCAGATACTCTATCTGAAACAAACTCGCAAACACAAATAGCATCACCCCTTCGCATCATCCCTTCCTCTCATGACCTAACTGCTAAATAAGCAGAATCTCTCAACAACCCACACCCACTCGAACTCGCTTGGATGTTAAAGAGAGAAGCAAGGGTGAAACAGGTGGGAGACGAAATACTTCAGATAAATGCAAAGTGCTCCTTTATTATAAGTCTCCTTCCGAGAAAGGCAAAGCAACGCCATTGTGGCTGGATACCTTGCTAACTAAATGGTTTCTTAAAAAACTGTGTAGCGATAGTGGCACAGCTTGGAAGTTTTTCCGAGAAAATTAAACGCCGCGAAAGAAATTCGTACCTAAAATTGTATTTCGACTCTTTACTTCAGTGCATACAATTGAAACACTTCTTTGTTAATTCGTAGCTACGTTCCTCAAAACTACGACAGCGCATTAATATTGTTTTCATGACAATCCTTTCAATAGTTCGGGTCGCATTACTTCTTGTAAAACCTAAGTTTCAAAAACCATAAATTGTAACCACCTACGGTTAATCCAGGTTAACGAGAATCACTAGCCTCTGCTTCCCCATAGTAAATAATATATATTTATGGTAATTTCCGTATCGTCTTTCGGACATGTAACACTATAAAGGGTACCGTTACAATACGATCATAATAATTTAAATAATTACACTAGGCGAAAATAATTTACAACAGGCCAGCATAAATGTATTCTGGTTCTTTTATTTTTAAAAATAACTAACTGTATCAAAAAAATTCTGCTATAAATTTTTGAGAATTCTGATTTTATAGTCTTATTGGGGAAGATAAGGGCGAATCAATTGTAATACATTACGAAACACGCCCCAAAATTACAATAGTTCCATATCCCGGCATGTTGGTATGACATCCGAGAAATTTACTCAATGGTCATTGGGAAATTCATTTTGTCCAAAGTCATCTGCGATACGTTAGTGCTGTGTGTACTATTCGGTGCTCGCATTTCATAACTTCTGCTTAACAACTACAGTACGAATAGGATAACTTCAATTTTCATGCCTACAGAACGGTCACGTGGTAGCACTCATTTCGTGGGTCGTGTGGTGAATCCGACCGACAGTAGGTAATAGAGTGTTTTTTCTCAGGTGGCTTTCCAATCCCACTCCGGCTAATGTCGGCATTGTTACGAAATAAGCGCCTATATATTCATCTTAAATTCAGATTAAATTCAAAATTAACCTCGATGGGTAAAATATATTCTTACACAAAGCATTAAGTCTGAGAACTTATAAAAAATATCAATACCTACTGTGCATACACTACACGCGATAGGATGCATTAATACTGGCGCTGAGAACAATTTTGTACGTTGGGAAAACTTTATAAAGACTTCGGAGTTTTTTAAATATTCGTAATCTCAATGAAAACAGTGAAATATTTTCCGAAGCCATATGCGTGAGCATACAGAATGACACTTTGTTAACCTTGTGATTGTGTGTCGATTCCGTATGGAAACATTTCATTGTAGTGCATAGTTTTCAGCATTTTAAATTATATATATATATATATATATATATATATATATATATATATATATATATATATATATATATATAAAAAGGGGGGGGGAATTCCACAACCACAGTGAGGTTAATTTTACGCGCTAAAATACCGCACATGCACGCATATACGTGGTGTGATAAAAATATGTTTAAAATGTGTGACCACTGTGAAAGTTTCTTAATATTACACTCGTCAGGAATGCATACGAGTTAATTTTTACGACTGCGCATGTTCGAACAAGTTTTGGAATACAGCTACAGTCCTTACTAGTCCTGCCGTTAACCGCACTAAAAGAAAAATCCGAAAAGGACATAACCAAACTAATGTTACGACAGAAATTTGTGCATGTGTGTGTATTCCTTCACGTATTATTTTCCAAACAAAATGACAAATCCAGGTTTTCGCAATTATTTTAGATATAAAAATTCCTGTAAAGAATATTTATAATAGAATAGTTGAAAGTGTTCGCCTGTATAAACAATTATCAGTCAATTCCCGGAATACGCAAAAAAAAAAAAAAAAAAAAAAAACTACCAAATGAAAATTGGTGAAATTTCACATAAATGTATGTCTTAGCTAATACAAATTTAATTTAATATACATCACGCTATATAAATATGGAGCTATGCAACATAAATCAGGATTATTTTCTTTGCAATAATCTCTCGCCGAGGCAGGTATTTTATTCGAACACTGTTGTTCCACTGCATTATGCCCATATATTACATTAGTGGTATTCGCCGTCAAATAATAGATTTGTTTTAACCTGTAATGTAGCAAGCCAACAATAGTTATTAGTATTTTGATTTTCCACGCAAATTTAAGATATCAATTCAAATCCCAGGGGGAAAAGACACGGCGAAAATGTTTATTTTTAATCTTCCAAACAAAAAAACTCTGAAAATCCTTTTTCCGAACGAGGAAGCCACGGCAAGGTAAATGAAATAAAACTTTTACTTTCGATCTACCAAATACAAAAAATTAAAATCCGAAATTGGCGAAGACAGGGTAAGTCACTAGACTAAAAGTGGCTTTTTTCATGTTCTACATGCGTACGCCGGTTTGTCTCACTGAAACCAAACGATAACCACTCAAAAGTTTGGAGGGAACTCCTGAAAGCAGATAGTCTGAACTTGTCGAACAGTGGCTCCCAACTGAGGACCCTCATCTCTTCAGTGCAACAAAGTATCCGGCACGATAAAACTACGAGTAAACGCTCCGACTTGAACTTTGTAAGCTACCGAGCATTTCAGTTGTATACTACAACACTTCAATCCAGAACCATTTCCCAGAGTTACGGTCCTTGCATAAATGAAAACTGCACTCTTGAAGGAGTACTGGAAAGCAATACGGCAGGCATGACAAATATACCATACTATTAAATTTTTTTTTTCTTTCTAAAATTAGTTCTATGGTTTCTTAGGTGCGGTGGTAAAATACAATTTTCAAAATTCCTATCAAAGCAGTTCAGTCGTTCCCTAGAAAATAATGAACTATCGAAACGCAGTAATAGTATCAGTAAATAGCCCCCCTCCCCCCTAATAAGAACTACATAATTTGAACACGTAATTAATACTGTGAAGAGAACAAATACTATCCTCAAATAAAAAAAAAACTTTCATACTTTTTGTAGTAAAAATTATATTTGCTTTCGCCACTTCCTTGGTTTTAAGGGTCCCGCCTGCCTACTTTTTTTCTTTTTTGGCAGAGTCCCGGGGAGGGAGGGGGGACTATAAGAGAGATACCGGCACACGCTACAAGAGCGATTCTAAACTCCTGTAAAAATTTTGTGAAATCATTTGTTAGTGAAAATGAGGTCGAGGACATTAAACAACCTATGACCTAATGTGATTGTTAAGGGCTATAGATGCCCTTGAAAATTGGGAATTAATATCAGTTATTTGTAAAAAGTCAAACTACATTCGATGAAACAACAAATTCTTGCATAGTGTTAATCTCATTTGATTTTTGCCATCTGCGGAAATTTGGCGGGTAGTATCGTTGCTTTCCATTAGGAAATAGGACTGTAACGACCGACCAGGATACCTATGGCACCATTTCAAACGTTGCATGTTCTCTCGCGAACAGGTTGCCTCAGTGTTACAACAAGTCAACGTTTTGTGTTCCTTTAATGTACACAGGATTTTACATCAAACCAGTCAATTAACACCCATTATATTTCTGTTGGTTATTAACATGGCACACCCTAGTTTCCTAATGAAGCGATATTATCACACGTCCAATGTTCGCGGATATTAGATAGGCTATCAGATCAGTTTGACACCATTCACGAATTTGTGGTTTCCTCTCACAATTTTTGATATTTGGAACAAACTACTTTTACTTCAAAAGTGCGGTTTCCAATTTATTCACACAGCTATTATTTATAGCATTAATCTAACTATGTCTACTATTACTCTCTATTTCTAAGCGAGCACAATATTTAATGTCTATTTGAACTCTGATTAACGTCCTTTATGTCTCTGGTTACCGTCAATTAACTTATACTCATCATTAGCACACGTTCAGTGTATCTGTTTCCATCATTTGTATAGTGTCTCACTCCCGCATCCAGTCCAATAGTCCAGCCTGCCACAGCCTTACCCTTCACTGATCTGATGCTCGCAGTCGCAGATTCCCTCCCGCTGGTCACTTCTAGCGCTATTCGTTACTCTTTGACGCACAATCACCCAAACTCCCGCCTCTCATAAACTACTCGCTCACTCGCAGCCCCGTAGCGACATGCATTTCAGTCGCCCTGATATCTGGAAGGTTCAACACATCCAAAAATAGTTTCAGATTTTCAATCCCATAATTATTGGCGAAAATTCTCTGAATTTTGAAACAGTATGAAGAAACTAAAAAAGGATACCTCTGTCTATTTACGCAGGTGAGGTCGAAACTCGTTGATACGACTTTAAAAAAAATAAAGTATAGACAATATTAACGATGGCAACTTTTACAGGTGTAAAATAATGTTACGTCGTATTGATTTTTTGCGTTTATGTGTAGGTAATGCTTTAAATATTTATAACTCAGTACTTAAAAATTGCAGTGCATTCTGCGTGCGAACACAGTGTCCCGGTCCACCTCGCGGTGTTGATCAACACACGTGTATTAACTACCACCACTAATAAAAACTAATTTTTTTAATAGTTTCTTCCTCGGAACCAAAGAGAACTTGTCTAACTATTTATTGATCTATTCCCCGTACAATGCCGTTTTCCGTTTACCATTCACACATCACAATACTGCAATTTTCCAACCACATGTTCGAGACATAATCCCCCCCCCCCTTTTTTTTTCCACCCACACCTTCACCAACACAACGTATTAAAAACTGATAATATGTGATGTGGTTATATACCTGTATGACCTAACTCCCCACGGAATGAATACACAAGCATGAAAAAGTTTTCCGAGTTACTAAATACCAGTAGGCGTAATTTGAGATACATTCGTTGGACAAACAATTTCTTGGAACTATATAGCATAAATGCTGGGAATTCGCACTACAGAAATCCCAGGTAAAAAGTATACTGACTTCATACGGGGTTTAGTTATTTTTTGGTTTGTATGACTATTACAGAACTTCCAAGACGCCGAAATAAGAGACTTTTAGCACTATAGCTTTTGCAACTTCTATCCTACAATTTATCCACTATTGATTTATGCACACCATAAAGAATGCGCGTTTTTTTTACTTAATTATTTGCAGTAGAGTTTTTTAAAGTGGTAGCTCACCCGGGAAAAATTAGTCTCACCTGCGATTGAAATGTGAACGGCCACGAACAGAAGTTGCGATGACATGGATCGGACAAGCGTCCATTTGCATGCAATGTTCAGCCAAACTCGCATTAAATAACTTCGCTGTTCGGCAAATTTCTTACGGACTGTTCGGACAATTTCTTACATTTCTTCCATAGCGTTCCACTAGACACTTAAGAGGACTCCAAATTTTCAAGAGAATATATTCATAGGGGTATTTGAAGGTTATTCGAAGTGTGAATGTTCCTGAATGTTAATCACGTCAATCATTTTCATTTGCAGCCCTGTGAAAGCAACGATTGTTTTGAAATACAGGAGTCAGGAATGTTCCTCTGCAAGAAGAGTTAAAGGCAAGCCCTAAATGTCCAGCAGCTCTTTGAAGACATTGCAAGTCAATTTTCCTGTCACATTAGCCAAAGGGCTTGTTTCCGAGTAATTAATACATCCCCCTGAATATCAGTGAATCGACTACAGCTTAAACAGCAATCCTCATTAAAGGATCCCTAATATCTGATATGAACAAGACACCTAGCATCATTCCCATAACAAGCATAAACGAAATTCACCCGACCAGTAAGTTTCCAATCAAACAGTCCAATGTGTGCGATTCTTCACCCACTGTAACTAAGCAACTTTGCGAGAAGTTAATTAACTCCTTTTGAGTGCCACTCCGCTCCATGCGTTTATAGCACGCAGTTCAGAACTTGGTTTCGAAATACCTGCGTAGCAATTCTTGTCTCAAGAAGAATCAATTTTCGCTCCCAAATCTTGAAACACGTCGGCGGTCCCTAGTGTCTATCTTCGGACTGGTATTTCTGTCATATCTGATACTTTTATGATCCATACGCTTCGATGCACCAACAAATTCGACTACTACATTCGCGCTACGAACTTTCTCGCGCCTAAATGCAATCCCTTCTTTATGCATGCCATTCACATTTGCTCTACGCTCATTTTTCGACATGGAAGAAACATTATCTACACTGTAACATGTCTTCGCAATAAATTAATCTCTTATCACGTCACGCAAGTATTTATAGCTTGACCATCCGCATGCAGTGCCATCTGCAGGAGCCTGAAATTGCTACCAAGAAAGCAGCAAAAATATTCCGCCATTATAATATTCAAATGTATCAGTAAGGTGACACTTATTGAGTTACCTGTAGTTAAATGCTTTGTATTTGGAAAAAAAATTACGTCATACCTTTGAAACATTGTAAAGAAAATATCAAATGTGAACATAATTTCACGACCACGACGGCGAAGCTGATAACTATGGGAAAAAAAAATTCTTGAATAAGTTATGATAAAAATTATGAGCTAATAACGTAGCCTTATCGGTGATGTTTATAACACGAAGACTTGACCATTTAAAAATCGTGGGTGATACTTGGTAAATACATTCTGGGTGGATTAGATGTTTCATGCAAACAAAAGTACAAAAACCTCGTGAAGGGAAACAACGATATGAATTTTAAAACCATGCGCTGAGAGATTACCAGTTTCCTTCTTTTGATAGGCGAACTTCTCGGACGTTACTAAGCAAGCCCGGCGCGCTGCAGTAAAGAAACGCGAAGCTCCGACCGACCTCCGCAAAGTAATCTGTGTCTCGGGCTGCAATCCGCTTAAAAATGGCCACACAGATGTTTCTGGGCGCAACGCGATGGCCTCGGGGGATTAGCATATCGCGGAGAGGCGGTCCTTGTAACCGCGCCCTCGACTCCACTCCCTTGCCTTCCAGCGGAGGGCGCATGAATATGTAAAGCAGCGCCGGAAGAGCGTTTCGAGCCTTCCCCGAGCACCCTTCGGGGGGTCGACACGCCACGCCGAAACACCCACTTCATCACCCCGTGCCAGCACGCATTTGTTTCTTGGAAAAGGCCTTCACCTTGCACAAAAGACAAATGCACGACCTGTTCGCCTGAAGGAATCGCGAGACGGATCTGTCACGAGCATGCAATACAACCGCTGACAAAAATCGCTACGTTCAAGTTACAACTTTTAGTTTTCACACCCGCTCAACGTTGTCTTGTCAGACAACTTGCCAACCATCGCGGGACAGCGGTGGTGTAGTGGTTAGACTATTCACCACTGCGAATCAGGTTCGATTCCCGGCGAAGTCGCACTCCTGGATTTTCGCATGTGGCTATAATGCCGGACGATGCCAACTGGTCGGTGAGTTTTCTCGGGGATCTCCCGTTTCCCCCGCCATTGAATTCTAGCGCTGTTCATATTCACCTTGCTTCACCCTCATCAGCTCTCAAGACCTCAATGTTAAGGGGAGTTAGTCCCCGCCATTTTGTATTTATCCATTTCCCGTCATAAGTTACATTTAATTTGGTTTAACTGAATTTTTCGAACTACACAGCATAAATAATACCTTCTGACGCTTTATCCAATTGTTAGTTTTTAGTCTTTATTGATTTTTAACAAGTAATAACTGGGAAGAAATAAATGATTTTCCCTAATGAAAGACTACATCAGTTAAACTAGCCACTGTAGTCGAGCAATACCAACTTCATACAATGTACAAAGGATTGATGTGTGCTGTCGTTACGTGGAATTCGATACAAAATCTATAATGCACGCTTTTAGTGGAAATTCTAAAAATCCAAGATGGCAGGGACTGGTCCCCCCTTAAAATGGGCACAAATCTCTAAACTTGCCACCCATCAAGACGAACCAGCCGAATTCCCGGTGGAGTCAAACCCCGATTTTCGCCTCTGAGAAAATTTGGCGAACGTTGCCGTCCTAGGTCACCCTCCGTCGTCCAAATATTTCGCCCTTGTCCATAAACGTCCTTCACATTAGCACATATGAAAATTCAAGTACACTATCGTGTATTTTTATAGAATGTTTCTTATGAGGAGGATGGACTGAAACACTTTCTGCGAAAAAGTTGTTTGCGAGAATACGCGTATCTCGGTAAATAAACGTTCTGCAAATACCACTTTTTATCAGAAAAGATAAAAAGCAAAAACCTATTTTTTTTTTTTTTACTTTGTCATATTAAGTGTATTCTTGGAAAGAAAATTGTGAAAATGGTTAAATATCGCATTTTTAAAGCTTGCCTCTGCAGTTTCCTTAAGCGGCAAGAGAAAAGTACAAAGACACAAGCGTAGTTTAATTTGTGGGCTTTCATGGCGTGTAATAAAACCCCACTGTTACATACCTAATATGCACAGTACAGCGGTACAACGGAAACACTGCACTAAGCGTATGTTAGTATCGCCCGTATAGCTCCCTCGCTTCTTGAACTAGGAAGCGTAGTTCCATTCCACTCTAGTATAAGACCAAAAACTTATGTGAATGCTTCATCCAAACATACTAAAATTGAAATTGTGAAATGGATGCTAGGATACAACAGTTTTGGTCCCTAAAGCATTTCAAATTTACAATGCAGAAAAAAAACCTTCAGACCTACTTATCATCTGGAAGTCCGCATACTTAGCACTTTATAATTAAATATAGTTATATATCTTGGACCACTCATGTCAAGCACGAGGGGGGAAATACGATTTTAATCCCGACCCCCTCGATCCGACTCTTAGCATCTTTAGCAACCAAGACAGCAAGACAGCGTTCCTCCATTTAGATGTTCTAGTGCCTCTCCTCACACTTTTTCCGGGAGAAATTAAAATACCGAAATTGCCTCGCTCGTACAACTCCACTAGTTGGTGCTACTACAAGGTGGTACCCACAATGATAGATATTTTAGAAAACTTATCAGTAAATACAAAAACTTTCATTCCAGAGAAAGTTTATACGAAACTAAGTACGAAAGTCGAAACACAGTACAGATGATCCATGTCGCACGAATGTATTGTTACCAGAAAGCCCGTGGGGGAGGGGGCTTATCTTAGTTCGTGATGGATAGAGGTCTTAATAAAAAAAATTTAAGAACTTAAACCAATAATTATATTTATTCTCGATTCACAAACAGTCAAATATCTGTTATTTCCATTTTGAGTATCCTATGAATTCATTATTCTTGAGCGCAATAAGAAATTACTATCTCCCTTTCAATTGAAGTCTTTATCACAGTCTTTACTCTTGCAAATGTCCCTTAAACTGCTTCAATTAGTTCCACACGTTTATTTCCATCGTCCCGAATATTATTTCACTTGCGCATCCAGTCCACAGTCCTGCAGATCAGTCCCGCTCTTCACTGCACACAAGTTCGCCGACGCGCACTCTTAGATCGCTGCAGTCGTCCCTTGCCGCTCCGGAATCGCTAAACTTTCGCCTCTTAATAACTCTCCCCTCAGAAACCAGCACATGGTATTTATACTTGAGGTAGGTGCCGTCTAGAACGTTCTCAGCAATCCAAGATGTTCTTGGTAAAGTAATGGTGATAACTACATTCCTGCGTGAAAAAAGGACAAAAATGAGCTTCTCGTGGTGAGCGAGGCGCGAGCTGCGATATGTTTATTGGTGTGTGAGGCAGCGTGTATGATAGGCCGCTCGCTCCGTCTAACGTTACAAAATTCACCAACTATTGGCGCCTTCCCACGCGAAGGAAACACCGGGCGGCGGCATACAACACTAAGTATCTTAAAACCAGTCACGTCAGGGTATACATTTGAAAAGTCCCACCGAACTATGAGTTACGATTTCATTTTCATTTAAAGCAAATAAAGCAAAACGTAAATAATGACGCAACACTGTTCGCTCCCCAAGTGCCACCGCACAGCCGACAAACTTTATAGGTAATCAAGGCCCTTGCCGTCACACACATCACTGCAATGGTGTGCGTGTACAGCGACAGTCTGTCGCCAATTCGTGGAAACTACGGCAATCAACCACGTGCAAAAAAAAAGTCTGCTCTATTACAGTGTACAGAAAGGGGTAGGTCATGAATATGATAGAGGGAGGGGAGCGGAGAAGTAAACTCTCCCATCAAGTCATTACTCAGCACTGAAGGTGGGAACGACAGCAGGCAGCTAAATTGGCCGCACTCTGCGCAGGCGCCGTGGCGATTCTCGGCGAGCCTGATGGCCTCCCCGCACGACAAGCCAATCATAGAAAGGCTAGGTCAGCACCCACCCTCCCCCGACGTGCGCCCTTGAGCAGCGGCGTCTGCGGACCGAACACGAACTCTCCCCGACAACAATCGCTGATCATCTTCGGAGAAAAACAAGAGGTGGCTCATTATCACACCAACACAAAGATTGTAAGGGTGTAGTTGGTCGCCTGCCATTACAAACTGTTTCTCCGACAACCGTTCGTCTGAGTTACACCACAGCAACGTTTTTGTGCATTAACGTACACGTGATTGCGATGTCAAACGCGATACGCCCAAGGGTTAGACACATTAGTTGGATAATAGCATGGACGATGCTTTCTTCGGCGGCCAGAAGGTCGATAGCGGAGCGGCAAGCCTTACTAGACCAGCAGACGCGAGACGGAAGGCGATAGCCAACTATCACCACAGCAGCCTAATGGTGAGTCCGTTTCAGCATACGTCCCAGCAGCAGAGACGGAGACAAGGACGTAGGAGAGCAGTGGAAGAAAGTATATAGGCTGTTCACGGTAAAATGAGCACTTTCGAGGCCATAATTACTTTTACCTTTCAGCCATAATTTATCATTTAACCACCTTTCTAAATAAATATAACCGTGTGATAAAATGTGCATATTCCACCGCACTCTGAAGTTAACGTCTAATTCTAAAATGAACTATATTTATTGACTGTTATTCCAAATGAGAGGACTTTCAAAAGTGTTCACTTTACCATGAATAATCTATAATGTATAGCGAGTCACAGTGATGCCACTCCGAGGGTAAGCAGTACAGTATGCTAACTCACACTCGCAGCTTTTCAAAAGGCGGCGGGCGAGGCGTCAGTCTTGTTGTCTACCGAAATACAGTTAGGAAACTCAGTACCGAAATACAGTTAGGAAACTCAGTGCCGAAATAAGGGAATTTGAGTGTGTAAAGACTGTTCACGATAAAATGAGCACTTTAGATATTAACCTTAGAAAAAAATCACTGCCCCTGCTGGCATATATTTTAATGGGCGCAGTGAGTGACATTCGCCCAGTAAAGTTGGTAACGATGGATGGAAAGTAGTTCCATATCTTACGTCGAATAAAAAGTGTTAGGTAACAATTAGTGATAGCAGATTTGTGAAGTATTCACTTTCTTAATAATTTCACAGTTTCATTTGACCGACACACGAATAAAGTGACGAGGCCCATGACAAAGTTATTTTTACATAAGGCTGAGGACTACACAACGTGTATACAAGTAGATCTTAAGCAGGGCTTTCAATAGTGCTCATTACACAAACAGTATGGTGACAGAATCGGAAAAGACAACGTGTCAAATCATCAGGTAAGTGGAATGCTAATAGATGAGGAGCAGCAACAGACGGCGAACAGGATGCAGTTAGGAGATATTGGCTAGCAAAATGCTGGAAATTCAACACAAGTCATAAAGACGCAACAGCGAGAGATTTTTCCTGAAGGAACGGGGCTTTAAACACAAGAAAAGTATGCAGACCAGAGTTGTTGAACGATTGCAGAACGAAAGAAACATTGACTACGTTTGGACAGATAATTGATATGTTGCGACAGACAGAGGAACTGCGCCTGATTCGTTTTTTTTTTTTTTTTTTAAACCACGACGGAAATAAATCAGATTAAGGAGAGATGCCACTCACAAAACGAGGAATTAAATGAACGCAAGAGAGTAACGGTTCTACATGTAGAGTCTATACGTTGCACAGAAGAGGGCCAGCAAAAGATAACTGAATGTAGACCAGATTGAGGATAGTAGCACCCAGAATGACGTAAATATTAAATCGCTACACACTAAAGTCGCAGGAATCGAAGCGAAACAAGCAGGAATGGAAGATGCTTTATTGCACTTTGCCCTGAGTGGTAATATAGCGCAAATAATTGCGCCACTCATCAAAGACCGAAAAAGCACCGCTGTTTAGAACCTCGGAAAAAGTGCGGCAAGGTAGATTTATAAAGAGGATGGGATAATTACGTCAAGTGCGTTCCAATTAGTAATGGCATTAAAATAGTTATTTTTGTTTCGTCTGATAGGACCAGTTGGATCGTGGATACCAGTAATGAACCACTATTATCAAGGTGCCAGGAAAAATTCTCGCTACTGTCTTGGTTGGGAGGACCTGGAAGGTAGCTATACCACGCAAAAGGATGATTGAACAGCGATCAATTGTGACGAATTAAGAACCAGACACAAATTGGTTCAAACACGCGCGAAAAGAGTAATGGTCAGAAACAAGACGAAGCATTGGCTGGGCTGGGCTGGCCGGTCGGCCTGTAAATTCAAGATAGATATTGATGAAACTACGCAGTAGGCCGACTGGCAGGCAACCGGGGACAAAAGACGAAAGGATCACTCAGAAGTTGTCTTTTTTAGAAGGAAGAGGATTTTAATCTCAGGCTAATTGAGGAAAATTCTTTTCCGGATGTAATGTGCCCGATCACGATTCTCCCCGACAACAATCGCTGAGCTTGTCCTGGAACGAAACATAGGCCCTACTTTTCTTGGAAGTCTTAAGGAAATAATCTTGCGCATTGTAACACCTTCCAAAATATGTCCGAGATATTGGTTTTCCTGCCGACTTGCTTCTCAGGTTCTCCCACGTACTGAAGGTCTCCTTTCTCGTACTGTGGTACGTTGGGATGTGTTTATCCGATACCGAAGATAAACGATTTGATTCTCTGGAGTTTTCGTAGAAGCTCTCGACATAGCGAAAGGTATGCGCATTGCCGAATGTCAATTTGACGTCCAGATTTAGGATCGGTGAGGTGAACACCGATCTGCTGTAGTCAATATCACACATCTCCCTTCTTGCTGAATTCGCTGTCATGACACAGATGATGTGAAAAATGGGAGCCAGTTTTACCTACGAGGGTTGAATTTATGAGCTGCGATGCACACTACGTCCTCAACCAGCTAATGTTATCCAGCGACAAATCGATATCAGAACCAAGTTCCACAAAAGTGTATCAAATTTTCTTACCGAAAAATATGAGGTGGCCTAGTATTCAGTTTGTAAGAGCACAGAAACTCCCTTGGGTATCTAAAAATCTAACTAAAGCGATAGTGTTTTCGAGCAGAAAGCAGGGTTTGCGCAAGAGTTCGTGGTTTTCAAGTCGTGAGTTCGTTTACCGGTGCAGAAATAGGTAGGCCAATACACACGGAAAACTGGGTTAATATTCGCGGCATGAAATCCTCTTTCAACATAAATACATAGTAAAGCCAAAATTTGGAAAATATAACCAAGTAACATATCGCATAGTACTGTGTGCAAACTGTTACACTGCAGCTGTATTTAGACTAAGGGGTAATATTCGAGATGCATTAGGCGATCACTACACTGCTATCTAGCATCGTAAAGCACGTACTTTAATTATTGTATTTTGTAGGGTGCAATAAAAAATTTGTTTTTGTCAATGTTAGCGAAATTTTTTTAAGGATTTGCAAAATTATGAAATAGTTTTATCGGTCTACAGATCCATTATATTCCTGTCCCAATATCACTACACATCACGGTACATTTTATTAAGTACTGTTGAGAGATTTGGTCCACAATTATGGCCTTGAGCATCAGTGAAGGTGAAATGATCTCAAGGAGAAATGCCATAGTGGGGGAAATGGGAGTATTGAGAAAATCAAATTATATGGACAAGCTGTGCGTATTTTGTTTACATCAGTGTGTAATTAAGCATAAAACAACTATGCTATCATGCATTCAGAATAAATTCCATGATAAAGTACTATTTAACAAGTACCAGATCCCCACACTGCTGAGCTATGATATAGTATCACCATACTACACAAAAAGTGTGCATGCATGCTGAGGCGCATACCAATCAAGAATGCTCGTAGTAGGCAATCAAGAGTACTAGTGAGTTCTGACTGGCTACTCCACTTAGTGACGTCAACAACTGCTAAGCATTGTACTTGACATGTGGTAAGTACAGTTCGCCAAACTTCACATTTCTTATTACTGCAGTACGCAGCTACATCTTGTGATTAGTCAAAAGCCAATCATGGTTCGTAATGTCACCGATATGCATGCACAGAAAGACTGAAGAAGTTTTACAGAATTTACCCTCTCCCCTACTAATGCCTGATCACAAACACTCGATGTAGGCAGGGAGAATCTAGACTATCGGTTTGCGAGGGCGTATGAGGAATTTCATTTTCCCCATTGTGCAGGTGCAGGCCTAGACTTCCGATTTGTGGCATGGAAGGAAGGCAATCTTTAATCAATTTTTGCCAACAATATTACATAAATAAAATAAGTATTAAACAAAATTCTGGCAATTTCAGTGTTGAAACATTCTCAGAATAGTTTGGTACAAAAAAAAGGGGGGGGGGGAATCCTGAACTTCAAGGGAGGGGGAGAGAAAACTTGGATGTTAGCAAAACTGTACGGGATGATTTAATTGCCCATGACAGAAAATAAACATTTGCAACTGAAACAGTCTCTAGAAGAGTTCCTTGTTTATGGAGAAATTCATGAGCCTCAATAAGTATTCTCAGGCACTCACTATTATTCTTCTCGTGGATAAGGTTTACTCTACTAGGGAACGAGATTCCTTGCAGGAGTGTTTGGTCCAGTGACAATTTCCACCGCACGGTGCGCTGTTTTTCAAATAAGTCGCTTGTAAGCTGGCGGTAAACAGTGAAATTTTATACGTTTGCGTGTAAAATACTCCGAGACTAATTATGATACATACTTGCCCATGCTATGTATTAACTCAATTTTGTAACACTTATTAGTCCATACGATGCGGCTTACAAGAATAATATTAAAAATACATTTTTTTTGGCATTAAGCTCTCGTAGTCGCAATTATTTTGGTGGAAAAGTTACGAATTTAAGAGCACGAAGTCGTCAGGAGGAATTTTTCGACTGTTGACACATTTATCCGCATAATGCAACGTTTTGCTAAATCCAGTTTTACTACTGAACATGCGAACATATTTAGTTTATTTCCTACTCTAGCGTGAAGATGAAAGTTTATTATTCATGTAGATTACCAGGCAATACTAAACCGAAAATTTAAAAAAAAAATATATATATATATATTTCTGTTATGAAAACTACAACTAAGTATCACAATTGTTTACGTGCAAAAGGAAAGAATTCTAATACACATGCAACATCAGCGCTACCTGGCGGCGAAAAATTTAAGTTGCTTAGCATTGAGCTTCCGAACCAGTGTTGCCAGACGTACCAGAATTCTGGTATTTGTGCCAGATTTTCCATCTTAGTATCAGGTACCAGGTTTTTCTCATTCTGGTACGCAAATATACCAAATTTTTGTTGGTAATAAAAATTTGCTAAAAATCTACTGATGTGGCAAAAGTATTTCTTAATTTAAAATATTTTGTAAACTAAAATAAACAATTGTAAATCACAATTGCTTCACATTATTTTACGTAATTTTGTATTTGTACAATACATAGCCCTATTGTTAATATTAAATTACATGGCCGTAAATAATTTTAAAATTATTTTCGTATTTTCTAGTTTGAGAGTAAAACATCAATAGTAAGTAATTGAGCACCCTGAAAAATCAATATATGTCAATATCATAAAATAACTGTCGTTCTTAAATTACGTAAATTATATTTGGGACATTAAAATATTGTAATGTAATTCCACCTGTTTTCCTATTTGGGGGGAGGGGGAAAAGGCGGTGGTTGGTCTTTTTATTAGAGTACCGGAATTTTGTGGAAAATACCAGAATTTGATTCCCCCTATCTGGCAACACTGTTCCGAACCTGAGTACACTGCGCGCCATATATTTGCGAGCTTGAGCAACGTCACAAGAAACGGGGGCAAACGTCACTGACTATAACTGGAATACATTAGAAAGAGCACAAGACGAGGGGTGGCGGTGTAACAGAGCATATTACAGAGCCTGCCACATGTCCGTGGTGACCCCTGGTCACTCATACTCCATATTTTCAAAGTAATTCACAACTGTCGACATTATAAACTCTGTTCAAGATAAAGTGAGCACTTTTGAAATCAACCATATAAAAATGTCACTGGTCCTGCCTGCATAAATTTTAACGGGCGCACTGAGTGGCATGCACCCAGTAAAGTTGATAACTAAGGATGGATGGAAAGTAGTTCCATATCTTAACCTCAAATAAAAAGTGTTGGGTAACATTTGTGATAGTTCAAATTATTTATTTTGCTTCCCCCCCCCCCCCCCCAAAGAGTGTAAAAACTACCAGATTTATAAAGTGTTTACTTTCTTAGTAATTTCACAGTTTCACTTGACCGGCGCATGAATTAAGTGATGAGGCCCATGGCAATGTTAATTTTACGTAAAGCGGAAGAATACACAAAGAGCATACAAGTAGATCTTCAGCAGGGCTTTCAAAAGTGCTCATTTTACCGTGAACAGCCTATACTACTATCGTCCCTGCTTTCACTATTAACGCTAGATAGTATTGCTACTATTTCATAGATACTATGAAAATTAATTTACCTCCGCTGAGCTGAACTTACTGGTGTCAATATTTTCCGATCAGTTAGTAGGGTGAGGAACGCGTTGTGTTCTCAGGTTACCTGCTTTTCCTCCGTAACCCCCGCCCAGGCTCGCAGTTATTGAACAAACCTTATTGTGGGTGGAGAGACTCACCTGCAGTGAAGTACACATTACAGACTGGCGCCTAGCCAGTTGTGGTGGGACGGTCGGTGCGCACGATTCTCCTGGGTGCGACGTCGGCGTTCCGGGGCGCCAGCGCCTGCAACCTGCCATGCCCCCGCCGTCCTGTCGACTGCCGCCGGCACACAACGCCACCTCCGCGACCTCGCTGCCTCCGCGCATGCGCGCCCTTCCCCCCCTCCCCCTCAATCATTCTGTTAAAACAACCAAACGTGCCCGAGCCTCAACGACGCCGTAAGAGCAGAACCATCATAACTGAGCAGGTCTGACGGTGCAGAAAGCATAGCAAAAAGGTAGATGAAATAAATGGAGTATTCTACCCGCCAAAGAAGGGAGGACAGGTAATTGAGCAGAGCAGAAAGACAGAACAAAAATATTTGTTTCCCTGGCTTTAGGATATACAACTTACAACACGCTCAGGTACGATGGCGTGAGCGGACTCAGGCGTAACAACTACAGTAGTTCGGGTGCACGGTATACAATGCGCCTCCTTAAATTTTGTGAAGGGGGCTAGGAAGTAACTGTTATCGTTCACCAATATGCGTTAGTATATTGTAAACAATCTCTAATGAAAAGTCATTATGTACACTCGTTAGCAAAACAATGGAGGATAGGCTATTCACCATAAAATGAGCACGTTTGTAAGCCCTCCTTAAAATCTACTTGTATGCACGTTGTGTATTCTTCCGCCTTATGAAAAATTAACATTGCCACGGGTCTAATCACTTTATTCATGCGCCGGTCAAGTGAAACTACGAAATTATTAGAAAAGTAGATAGTTTTCAAATTTGCTTAATTTTACACTCCGTTGCATTAAAGAAACATAAAGCGAAATAAATAATATAAGTTATCGCAAATGGTTACCTAACACTTCATATTCGACGTTAAGATTATGGAACTACTTTCCATCCATAGTCAGCAACTTTACCGGGCGCATGTCACTCAGTGTGCCCGTTAAAATATATGCATGCAGGGGCAGTGACTTATTTCTAAGGATGATTTCAAAAGCGCTAACTTTATCGGGAACAGTCTTTACCCAGAATTACAGGGGCACGTAAATGGGTACAGGCACAGGACATGGTAGTATGAATACAGAAAACATCAAAACATTGTACCACGCCCAGCATGTATTTCAGGGGACCAAAATTTGCAGGATACTTCAAGTGTGGTGTTGGACCACCCATAGCACGGACACAGACGGCGATACGGTCGAGCATACAGACGTCGGATGTTCTCCTGAGGAATATCCTGCCACAGCTGGCCCAAGTGACCCTCCAAATTCACCGTAGTTACCGCTGGCTAAAGTTGTCGTTGAAACTGGTCCCAAACGTTTTCGATTGACGAGAGGTCTGGGAACCTTGCTGGCCAAGGAAGCATGTTGACATCAAGACAGGCCAGAGATATTCATGCTGTAAGAGGCCGGGCATTGTCCTACTGAAAAATGGGTTTGTCAAGCCGCTCCAGGAAGGGGAGCACACATGGCCGCATAATTTCCTGGGTGTATCGCCGCGCCGTCAGGGTTCTTTCAATCACCACCAGTGGGGTGCCGGAATCGTATGGAAATCCAAGATGGCCGCTGCTAACTAGTAATGACAGAGCAGGTGGTTTTCGCATGACGTAATCGAAGATGACCGCTGCTAACTAGGAATGACAGAGGAGTAGTTTCGGCGTGACATCATCCAAGATGGCCGCCATGGCTCCCCAGCCAGGAGTCAGGTGTCCCAGCTCTCTTCATTGCATTCTACTCACTCTAATGAGCAAATGCTGAAACCATGATTGGTAGTAGGAGATCAAACCATAGCATGTAAGACTTAATTTTTTTTTATTATTCCGATTTTTTTGGAATTTCTAAATTTTCAATTGTTCAATTTTTTTTTTCATAAATGCTTGCTTTTAAATTTTATTTAGTTTTTTTTATTTGTTGTATTTTTAATTTTTTTTTACTTACGGTTATCACAAGGTAATCGGTCAAGGTCAAAAACACTCCACATGGCCGATGCCTAATCGGAACGACAAGGCACGAAAACCTGGCTAAAACCATCCTCAATCCTCCCATTTTCTCCACGTCACCGAACGAAGATTTTTATACTACTTGCAAACAATTTAACTTATCACAAAAACCGTAGAATAAAATTGTAATAATTTTATAAATCATGGCCATATCTATAGTCTGTGTGCATATATGCATTTCTGTATATGTACAGAGTTATGTTCAGACATTTCCCGAGCTGCTTGAACTGAGAGCCAAGTGGGATATTTTTAATACACGCGATTGGCGCTACTGCTACTGCGTCCTGTAGAGCGTAGTTTGTTTCACTGTTTGCGTGATGTAATTTTTTTTAGCGAGGTGTTGGATGAATTTTACCATGTATGTTTTTTACGGTAAATGATTCGGGCGAGTGCTGTATCAACGTTAAATGATATGTGTGACGCTCGGATCGTCATGGCGACTAATAGAAATATCCTGAAAGAAGAAGAAAAGGAACTTCGACAAGACAGCTTCTCGACACTCCGCCACGACGCGCCCTCTCGCGTTCAGCGTCAACAAAGAAACGACGATTCTCCATCCAATCTCAGTTTTCTAACAACCTGGTCCTTGCACGCTTTTTTTTTTTATGTTCCCGAAACTCAGATCGAAGTTGAAATGGCGAAGATCTGACACAATGCGAGGAGGGGGAAGAGAGAACATTCGCAGACGGAGCTGCAAGCAATCTCGACAGAAGTTTTCTAATGATTACGTCCAAGCAGTCAAAACGTCGTTGGGACAAGCGTGTCGGTAATGAGAGCGCCATCGTAGCAAGGATCAATAGCTCTCAGACGGGAAACACTGCAAATTTAATAATATAATAATAATATAATAGTAACAATAATGTACGGGACCTTGCGCGCGTGTCTACACACACGTAACTTCAGGTAGGCCATTAAATTATTTTCAATATTAAATATTTCTGCATACGGAATGGGCTAATAATAAATTAATGTCAGCACTTCTGCGTCAATAGGACTAAGACTAAAAATGACATAGACGGATTTTCGTCACAATCCCTAGCAAAGCATTCAGTTATTTATAAGTGTAGCTGAAATGAATACTAACATCACACAAGTTTAGAATTTGTGAAATTCTTAGTTCAAAGTGTGCGTGTGTCACTGTCATCATAATATTCAACTGTTTCTCCCTCACCTATTCCATATTCATTTATGTTGATAGCTACACCATGAACTGCTGTACTTGCAAGCATCTGTACAATTAATACTATTACCAACACACAACACGACGTACATGCCTTTCTGTCATCCACTGAACTTAAGTCACTCCGTCACTTTTAAAAGTCGACCCTAGATTTTGTGGCGAGGGAGTGTTCTGTTCACACTCCAAGCTTCTTTTCCAAATGGCACACTGGTAGTTCACTCTTAAGGCATGTTGGTGTAACACGTCTTAGCGTGGAGGAAGAGAATATGATGGAGCTAATACTAGTGTTGCTCTCCGCAGATCATAATGCTGACCCCGCCCCTCGCTCGGAATCCCGCCAGTCATCCATCCATGCGCTCCAACATGAAAAAACTCCTGTTCATAAGGACCGTCACACTTAAATACAGGCAGGGCGACCATCTGGAAGGTTCAACAAATCCTCGAGCCTCGCCGAGAGCCTAGGTTGGTAATCCTGGGGTCACGCAGCGTCTTGCCGCAGAATATTCGCCTGTCGCTGTTATCTCATAACGACTCTCCAACATCCTCGTTCTCGAGCGCAGGGCGGGCCAAGGACAGCCGCGCAGACCCGGAACACATAACAGTATGAAGAGTATCTGTCTTGATACACTACAGAACATTCTGCCTGATTACGAACAGAAATATGTTCCGAAATATTTCGAAATCTATTTTTTGCAATCAACTTTGAACAGTCAAAATTATGAACATGGACCTCTTGACGAATAACGTAAAACCCGGATCATTAATTTTAAAAAAAATGTCGAAACTGCTCCAGCCACTATTTTTAAAAGCTACTCAGTTAGGCTGTCCAGATTGGCTTTTCTGCTTCTCTAGGTTATAGGGAATCACTGACGTACAAGGTTTTTGGTACCTCCATTTGGTACCAAACAGCTGTATTTAAGGGTCTGGCCCATGGACTAATACACTCATCAGAATATTTTTGTAGTAAGGTTCAAATATTATAGCATTTATTCTAATTACGAAACGAATATATATATATATTACATGTACATATATGGAACAGAGGCTACATGGACTGAGATGAAATTAGTATAAAGGATATCTCGTGCATGATGATGAAATCCAGAAGTTTATGCTACTAACAACCTCAAAAATATAGCGATAAACCGGTTTAAGGCTGTGAAAAATGACAATGCTATACATAGCAGACACCACTAAGCACTGTAAATAGCACATTCGACAATTTCCACAATTAATTACAAAAAGTAAACAAGAGGTAACTAGTCGTATTTTACCGTTTCTGAAATAAAAATATTTCTGTAGCATTTACTTACCGAAGAAACACTGCGCAAACACTCATTTTGCTGTTATTTTACATAGATGCAGAAATTTCCCAGAGGCAAACCAGCTGCTGGGATATAAAAGTTTCTTAATTAAAAACTTGAGAACGATAGACTGTGGCACACAGCCAGGGCCTTTTTCAACAAACGCGGTACAGTTCTGCTTCTGAAGGGCACTGCTCTGCTTCTGAAGGGCACTGCTCTGCTTCTGAAGGGCACTGCAGGCATCACCTACAACCCTCAACACAGCGCAGAAACCATCACCGACCACGCCACCATTTATGCCCGGTTGCAACATCATCTTCCCCGCTCCGAGATCAAATGATCCTAGTTCCGAACCGGGATCCAGTTCGATCTTGGTTCCAATTTAAAAGTGTTGCACCAACGTAATTTCATGATTCTGGATCTCCGATTCGTCGATCTTGGTTTCAAAGTGAGAGATCGAGATTAAGTATGAGACAAATTTTGCTATTGATTCGTAATTAATGACGTCATGGAAGCAGGCGTATTTTTCACTATAGATAGAACTAGATGTGCGATGTTTTATCTGTTTTAAGAGAATTATTGTTGTATGAATTTTACTGAATAATATTCAAGTGCGTATAATGTTGTTTTAATTTCCCAAGAAAACAACCGAACTTTGTTCTATCTGTTGGCGTATTTTCAAACTAAATTTGTCGACGATGACTGCTGATCTCGGATCGATATTTCGAAACTCCAATTTCAGCGGTTCGAAATGATCTGTATCCCGATCTCCAGTCCAGCTCTGAACTCGAATGGTGCAACAGTTTTCTGTGTCGATCTTAGATACGATCACGGATCGAGTTTCAAACCATGATTATGCAATCGGGCATTAGTCTTTCCTTCTTCGTTACGCTTTGCGACATGCACGTTTGCACGTTTACAAGAAAATTTTTTGGAAACCTTGATTCCAAAAAAACCCTTTGTAGGGCTACAAAAATATTTCTTGCAAAAAACTCAGTGCACATAGCCCTACTTGTAATATTACAGATTACATGCTCCTTTTATTACTGAGAAGTAAACATAGGGGCGGGGGGTGTTTGTGCTTTCAAAAACAACTATGATGAATAAATAAGAGAAATACAAAAATATTTGTAATTACATTTACATAAAAAGTTGATAGCTTGTTGCCAACATCAAGACTACAAACAATACTCTTTGTAACGGCACAAACACACTATCCACGCGTCCAATTTGCCTTATAAGAAGTTTCACATAAACGCCAGACGAATAAAATGTCACGTTTTTGGAAGAACTGACTTTAACGATTTAGAGAATTACTGCACTTCATAATGACAAACGTAAGTAGGCGGATTGCATACGTGCAGTGCTTTCACTGCAGAATATACAGTGACACACACAAGTATTCATACACCCACATGTTTAGCCCTATCGTGTGTCAACGTGGCACTATAAAGCCGTAAGCCCTATGCAGAGAGGAGGGGAATTTCATGTCCCTTTGTACTAGTTATAAGCACATCAGCACCAGAAGAACGAGCACTCATTGAGAAAGATGCAATTGTGATACTCAAAAAAGTATTCATACAACGGAGGTGTAACCCTCTTTGGTCTCGCAACGGCCATGTGATCCACCTCCAGCAGTTGTACATCCAAATACGGGTACCCTGCACATCAGTTGCCAGTCTTTTGTGGTAGTGGGAGGTTGTGGTCAGAATGGGGCACAAGAAATGTGAACTGTGACGTAATGCGAAGAAGTTGTTTCTCTCTATAAGCAAGACGGAAGAAATAGTGAAATTGCGAAAACTCTCTTCATTTGTCTTGGAACTAACATTTGCATACTAAAGAAGTGCAAAGAAACAGGTACAATAGAAAATACACGATTATCCTAACGCTCAAAGTGCCTCTGTGCCAAGAACGATGGAATTTTGCTACTTTAACACGTAAAGAACTATTCCGAAGTGCAGCATCTTTGGCAGAAGATATCGCATCAATCTACATACTCAGTAAATCCTCAAATTGTAGAAAATGTATTACATTATGCCGAATTTCCACGGCAGGGAAGCCAGGAAGAAACGACATATTTCTGCAGTAAACCGACAAAAACACCTACAATTTGCCAACGAATTCCATAATAGGCCTGACGAATTTTGGGGCACTACGACTTTTCCCTACGAGATAAAATGTATATATTCAGGTTAGAAGGCAAACGGTGCACAAGGTTACAACCGCAACACATTGTACCCGCAGTCAAACATGGAGGAGGCAATGTGATGCTTTGGAAATGTATGTCATCTTCTGGGGTACTAAATTTTGCTTTTATTGCGGTACTATGGATACTACCAAATATATTGGTGTATTGCGCCATAACCTATCAAACAGCATGCATAAGTTGGGTATTGCAAGGACCTTCGGATCCAACAAGACTATGACCCTAAGCATACTACCTTTAAAACAAAGGAATGGTTATTGTAGCGCATAATGCTCCAAGACGACTTCTTATCCCACCACAGTGCCCAGATGCCAATCCCATAGAGTGTCTAGGCAAAACGGTACAGAAACGCCGACTTTTCAAACACGCAAGCTCTGCAGAGACTACTTTATGGAAGAGTGGCCCAAAATTTCCTGAGCACGCACCACAATGTTGGTACGGTCATGTCACGACGTCTCGAGGTAATCATCCGTGCTAAGGGCATGTACGCGAAATATTATGTATTTGATTTGTCACTGCAGTGTAAAAGAGTGTCTCCTATTTCTTACTGTACGAATACTTTTTTGAGTTGACGACAAACATTACGGTACTGTTTCATTTATGTTTTTGTTATTATGATATATCTGTGTACCGTGAAACATAATACTGTAGTACTTGCAGCATATATTGAACCTAGAGCCGAAATATGAGTATGAATACTTTTTGAGTCACTGTATTGTTACATGCGGATACCCGAGGGGCGTATCTGAGTTCGTGAGCGATAGAGGTCTTAATAAAAATAAACAAAATAAACTACATTTGATTTCTAATTTATCTGCTATTATTTACAGCATTAAATTATCTGCCTCAACTTTTACTCTCTTTAGTTAACAGTGAACTCAATATTTAATGTCTATTTCCACTCTAATTAACATCCTTCTTAATTGTGTCTGTGGGTTACAGCCAATTAAATCATACTCATTATTACCACCTTTCCAGTGTATTGCCATCATTTATAATGTCTTTCACTCACGCATCTAGTCCATTAATCCAGCCTGCCAGCCACATTCTTCACTGCTTGATACTCGCAGTCGCAGAATTCCCTTCCGCTGGTCGCTCGTTCTATCGCTCGGAACTCTGCCACTCATTCACTCAACTCTAACTCCGCTCCTAGTCCGAAGGCCTGTCGCAATATTTATAGCTTTGGCCGTGACCATCTCGAAGGTTCAACGTACCGCGAGTGGCGCTGAGAGAATGAGGTTAGTAATCCAGAGCATTCTTCAGATAAACGCAGAAATTCATACAACCAAGGTCAGCGGCGCGTCTGCAATTCGAAACTTGTCATTACCTTGCCTCTTCTATCGCTATCATACAACGATTATCTTTCCTCATATTCGTTCGCTCATTCGGGAGCATAAGAAGCAAGCGTGTAACAAAATTATTTTGAGAATTTTTTTCATCAGGAAGAATTATTAGCACTACAAAATAATGTAATAACTTAATTGATTGGTCAAATTAAAAAGTACTAGGCACGGGAAATACAGTCGCATGTTTGTATAAGCCTACTTCCTAGGGAAGATGGCAAAAGGAAATTGAGGTTTCTACGCACTAAAGAAGTTATAAACAACCCCGCCACCTTTTTTAATGTGCCGAATTCGACGATAATTATTTTATAGCACGTCATTTGTAAACACAATATCTATTTAAGTTAAATACTTATCAGTATATTATAACTTTTAACTTGAGTTCTGATTAAAAATTGTTTTTGGTAATTAAATAGGTATCTTGTAACGTTACAACTAAAACATTTGATAATGGATATTATTGTACTTTTAAAAAGGTTTGTAAATGTACAAAGAAATAAAATTCTCAGTGAAACTTGCACATATTTATTTCACAGCGCTACGCACATTTGCATTTACAGATACCCGCGCGATGTGTCGTAGGAAGAAGTTCAAACTATGAACGTTTTTGGTCTTAAAATACCTAGGGTTTTATTATACCATAGTGTGTATATTCACAGTTACTTCCGACTTTTCTGAAACCCTGCTAAGTTCTACTTCTAGAATATCCCTCCGCCTCGTGCTAACAAAGCAGAACCAAGTCAAGAAGATTACACCAAAGGGACAACGCTCCACATTCGTGCGCACTCTGTAGATATTTTCTCCCTGTTCTTGTTCATATTAATTATAAATTATAATTTGTACAGAAAAATATAATTAAAAGTTCAATTTAATAAGAATTAAGGTAATTTTATGTTTACACAAGTATAAAACCATTGTGAAACAAAACAACCAACCAAACACGTCATACATGGTGTGATTTTTCAAAGGTTTGATTCAAAAAGTGTGAAGAAACCGTGAATACAGTATAGACTGTTTATGGCTACTTGAGCACTTCTGAAAACCTTGCGTACGATATACATTTCCTCTCATTATGTATCCTTCAGCCACATTAAAAATGAACAGTGTCCTGGACCGTTTCGCTTGTATGTATGTATCCAAGTGAAACCGTAGAATTTTTAGGAAAGCAAACGTGTTATAGGCTGTTCACGGTAAAATTAGCACTTCTGAAAACACGCTTAAGATCTAATTGCATGCACGTTGTATATTTTTCCGCCTTATATAATATTAACACTGCAACGCGTCTCGTTACTTTATTCGTGCGTCGGTCACATGAAACTGTGGAATTATTATAAAACATAATTTTTTACAAATCTGCTCATTTTTACACTTCGACGCGTAACAGAAACCGAAAGAAATAATTTAAGTTATCGGAAATGATTACCTAAAACTATTTTGTTCGGCGTTAAGCTGCGGAACTACCTCCCATCCAACGTTGCCAACTTGACTGGGCAGATGTCACTCAGTGCGTCCGTTAAAACATAACGCATGTAGGAGCAGTTACTTTATTTATAATGTTGATTTCAAGAGTGCTCACTTTATCGCGAACAGCCTTTACTAATATATAAATTCGTAATCCATGTGTACGTTGAGAAAAAGGTTTCGTTGTATCAAACAAAGTTCGTTTGGCGCAACCAAATTAACTGCTTGTATAGAGGCGGTGAAATATTTTATTGATGTGACCAAATTATTATTTACAATTTGGTTACCCAAAAAAAAAAAAAATTTGTTTGACTCTTAAGTACATGAAACATTTTCGGTTAGCAAAAAGAAAAAAAGTAATGCCGGAATCACATAGCCCCCACCAACACAGCACGACACGACCAAAAACGCAACCACGGCACATTTCAATGTGACTACTTGAATTTACAGCACGACCGACACCACGCTCTCGGCATTTAACTTAACTATTTAGAAGGCGCTGATGGGCTACGTTAATTTCAAAGGCGGTGAAGAAGAGGGAAATTTGTAATACATAATGGTGACAAATTGGTATCGCTAGTGTATAAAAAGGTAAATTTATTATTTTTAGTAGTTAGATACAGTAGTTTTCGATTTATTTTTCTTTTAAGTTGCGTATTTACCATTGCAGAGAAAGCTTGCAATACAATTTCATTTTGCAATGTTGTACATTCTGTGCCGCCCGACACGACGAAGAATAGAAATCATTTCTAATCCACAATTGCTGGTGGGACGACAGAATCGGTCGGACTTACGATGCTCTATCTTGTATCTCATTGGCTGTTAGCCGTCGTGTCGTGCGCGTCGGGGCTGTGAGATTCCGGCATAAGTCGAACCGAGATTAGAGGCTAGGATATCTGCGCCCAACCCAACCGCCACGCCCTAGCAACCAACCTCAGCATAAGTGTCTACTGATGAATTTGGAACGTATTTTAAATACATACATTTCAAATACTGGACAACTTGCGCAAATAAATATTTCCGATACTTAGCTTCCTGTTGAACTTATTTTCAGTAGGATGTCAATACCATTATTAAGTATCAATATATGCACTAACAAATACGGTCACTATCCTAGTTGTCACAAAAAAATGCAAACAAACACACTAACTGTGTTTTCGAACGAAGGCAATCAAATTAGAGGTAAAAAATATATACACAGTTGATTCAAATATTTTGTTGGCAGTTCTTTCGGCCCAAAACACAGGTTTTGTTGATTCCAACATGTATTTTGTTACATGAACAAAATTAATTTCGTTGCTCGTTAAGTATTGATTATTCGAAAACTAAATATATTTTCGACCCTATCCAAGCTAATATTTTGTTGGCCTTTCTCTCAGCGCATAGAACAAGACATAGTCTATTCGCGGTTTCTTCGCACTTTTTGAATCAAAACTTTGAAAATCACACCATGTACGCTGTGTTTAGTTATTTTCTACATATGCTATGTACCACAAGCGTTTTATACCTCTGTTAACATAAAACTATCTTAATTTCCGTTAAACTGAAGTATGACTGGTAGGGTCTACTTTATTTATAAGTTATGTTTCGTCCATACTAATAAATAAAATTGAAGTGTGTGTGTTATTTCAAAATTGATACAAATATCTAAGCGTAATATGCTATTTAAGCGAAGTTGAAGCATCTGTTTTAAAATTTTTTGTCTGTCTGGATGTTTGTCCAGAATAGCCTCCGAAAAGGCTGAATCGATTTTGATAACATTTTTATCTATCATAGAGTTTATTTCTATTTAAAATCTGCTCTTTATTTCATCTCGATATCTCAAATGGCTATGAGTAAATTATTATTTTCATATAATTATCTTTATAATTATCTGTACGTTTCACAACTAATTTATTTGCAAAAGGATTAGTGTCAAAAAACATTGTTGAAAAAGCAATAGTTTTTTTTTTAATAATCATTTATATAATACGCATCATATAAAAAGATACATTAGTTTTTGGAAAAACATAGTAAAATAACATTTTATCAAACAACCAACACTAACGCAACGATAAAACTATTTCCGACAATAAAGTAACAATCTTTGAAACGAATTATATAGATATGTATTTCAATAACTCCATAAAATCTGGACGAAGCGATGGCGGGCTGTATTTTAATTACTCCATAAAACCTAAGCGAAGCTTCTATTTTAAATATCTAAACAAATACTTAAGTCCAAGCGAACGAAGTCGGGGGAACAGTTAGTTTTTAATAAATATGTACGTTGGTAATACCTAGTAAAAAAATTTCTCATGCAAAATAGTATTACAACTGAGCACGCACGAATTCGGTGCGTTGTCCTTTGGTGTAATTTTCTACACTTAGTTAACCTTAGTTTGCACGAGGTGGAAGAATATCCTGGACGTAGAACTTTAGCAGGGCTTCAGAAAAGAGTGGAGTAACCGTGAATGGATTAAAAAAAGACTTCAATAGCCATGATTTTTATCACTGACAACTCAACTTAGAGCCTGCATGTCATTGTGTATTGTACTATATAGGCGATTCACTGTAAAATTAGCACTTTTAAGGCCCTCCTGAAGGTTTCCTTTCGGCCGATTTCTATGTTTCTGCTGCCACTTTTTAATATAAACATTGACATGTGACTAATAAACACAGTCTATGCATTTCACCACTCCCAAAAGTTAACGTCTGAAAATGAAATAAATTATGTTTATTGCGCCTGTTGATAGAGCCTTAAAAAGTGCACGCTTTACCGTGAATAGACTATACACATAGTTCCTGACAGTATTACTTTTTTTTTTTTTCAATAGTTGACTTCCCAAGGGTTTACTATGCACAGTCTTTAAGTGCAATAATGATACTCTTGGTGTTTTCGCATGTTCACGGATGATTATCTGCCACAAAAACTACCACAACTTCATTAGCCTGCAGTGCTTTATTTTTTTTCACCAAAACAGCTAACCCTGTAGTCAGAAAGCAACGCCTAGTGAACTGGGCCACGAAGGATGACCTTGACCAGATGTGCTAAGCCACGCTAGAAGCTTTGAAATTAGAACACTCCTCCTCTTTCGAAATTACAAAAATAGCATCGATTTAAAAAAAAAAAATTAAAGGGCCGAGGTTGTACAGTCGATATGCTGCTCTTCGGCCTCTAAACTCCGCAACGCTCAAAACCCCGACAGGCACATCCATCTAGGTAATTATGTGGAAACTTTCTACGGGACTGAAGTTTTCCATATACGTTTATGTAGCGCATTACTATCGCAAGTGAAAGCAAAAGTTTTGTTAGACTTACTCCAACAAATATCCAACTTCTTACGCTCTTTCGGAGGGGAGTTACCCAGTATGAAGAGAGGTATAGAAGACGTATCTGTATTTTTTACTTTTCACACTCTTTTCTGAGGTGCAAAGCACTATCTCCCACACGGAACAATAAGCGACGTAACCTGTAGGAAAGGGCACCATGTGGCATAATTGTATCGTGGCAAAAAGCATTATGCTACCCAATTTTAAAATAGTATTGACGATGTCAAATAATAATGACATAAGTGATAATTAACTTACGTGCCCCACAGTGACTCGCGCGATGCTCACGTAAGATTGCGCGCCCGTTCGCTAAAATTAACTGAAAGTTATTAAAAATAAATGTCAAAAATTGTGCAAAAAAAAAAAAAAGGATTGCCCACAAACTGATAAATACCAACATTTGAGATTTTAAAACAGTGCCGTAGAATACTTTAATACTGCGGAAATCACCTGATTACTGTGGGTCAATCATATCCACGCGATGATTCTGTCTCCAGCATCAACAACGGGTTTTGCGAGCTCGTGCATGACAAAATAATACAACTTATTCCATTTCATTAGCGTTACAGCTAATATCTGAAACCTGTTACCACTTGCTTCAGTATAGCCAACGACGAAAAACCAACTTCGTACTTCAAATAATAATTTATACCTATCAAATGTTAGCCACGCCATAACCTATAAAACACCGTCGTTCAGTTTTTTTTTTTAATACCTAATTTCGATTTTGTGTGCATAGATAAGTATACACGAATTTTATTACGGGATTTGATTAGAATATGGCTGATTCTATATGAATACTGTACTTGCGTTCGGTTGCCGATAAATCAAATCATACAAAAATTAAGGATATTTTTTAACAGTGCTTATCCCCAACAGGCTATCAGAGGACGGTTGGTGCACAGTACTAAATACACGCGAAATATTAAAGGCAGTTTGCGGATTAATTAAGCACTTTTAAAAACCCGAAAAACTACTTAAAATCTATCGCCCTGCACAATTTGTAACCTTCACAGTCATGTAGTAAATTACATAAGCAGTAATGTTATATAGGTTACCTTATGGCATGCTTTCAAGCAATTATCACGAGTAACTGTGAATTTTTAAATACTCTCTAACTCAGAATCAGTAAATATCAACTGACCTCCGCCCAACAAGGAATAAGACATACTCACTCCATTGTCAGCCATCTTAGCAACTATCCTATCGTGCCACTGCCGCTTTGAAGAGTGGCAAAGTGGTTGAAATGATACGACCAATGACTACGTAGGTCGGAGTACGTCATACATTTTGGGCGGAAGTTCGAGATATAAAGCCCTGCTTAAGATCTACTTGTATGCATGTTGTGTATTCTTCCGTCTTTTGTAAAACTAACATTACCATGGGCCTCATCACTTTATTCATGTGTCGCTCAAGTAAAACTGTGAAATAATTAGAAAAGTAAGTATTATATAAATCTACCCATTTTTACACTTCGATGCATTAAAAAATAGAAAGCGAAAGAAATAATTGAAGTTATCGCAAATGGTTACATTAAACTTTTTAATCGACGTCAAGATATGGAACTATTTTCCATCCATAGTTATAGGCTGTTAATGGTAAAGTGAGCAGTTTTGGGGCCCTACTTATTTTTTTCTTCAGCCATTTCTTATCCTTTAACCACATTTTAAAATAAATATTGCCATCTAAGTAGAAAACACAGTGTGTATATTCCACTGCACTTGGAAGTTAACGTCCAAGACAAAAATATAATATATTTATTGAATATTATTTAAATTAGAGAGCTTTCAAAAGTGCTCACTTTACAGTGAATAGCCTATACAAACTTACTGGGCAGATGCCACTCGGTGTGCCCATTAAAATATATGCATTCAGGGGCAGTGACATATTTCTAAGGTTCATTTTAAAAGTGCTCACTTTATCCTCAACAGCTTTTCAATATCAGCATCGAAAATAATCTAATTTTATTAAGTGTAAAATAAATTCCACTCCTGCTCTTCATTAATAAATAGGGCATTATTTATTAATTACCCACCATTTTTCACTATTCCAACAGCGGCGGTTAATTTGACGTTCAGACATGGAACCGCATTTTCTAGATCGCCACCGTCGGCACGGCAGGCAGACATTAAACAACTGACGCGGCAGCGGGAGCAGGGAAATTTCCCACGGGTTGGTTCCAGGAAGCGGCCCGCAAGACACGAGACGTAAGGCCCTTGCACAATTGAAAACTTTAACATTTGACTTTGCCATTGTGACTTTACGTTTGCTTTCCGACATGGTGTTTCTTATGGAGCTTGACACAATGAAACTGCCAAAGGTAAAGTCAAGCGCTCTTGACTTTGCGATTTCAAAAAGTTGAAATTTAAAGTCAAAGTCAAGCTGCCATTTTGCCAAGAATCTAATAGAGGTTATGTGGAAAGTGCGTTATTTTATTGTCGGGCGATTTTAATCTCGGTATTTAAACAAAGCTCGTCTTAAATTAAATAAATGGCAAACATATAATGTAAAGAGGAAATATATGAATTGACAAATTTTAATAAAGTAAACAAATAAGTTTTTTGTTTTGAAATAAACTTTTAATGTATATTTTACGCCTATTTTTTTTTACAGTACGTAAAATGCATTCCTGGATAATAAAGTCTTTACATGACAAGATACACATTTTTACGAAGCTCGCAGAACCGATGTTCAATTGTCTGAACTGTGACTTTACAATATTGTGTTGTGTATTGGTGGTTTCGTCTGAGGAAAGGAAACGTAAAGTCAAATGCTAAAGTTTTCTATTGTGCAATGTCCTGTAGTTGGAAGTGAACACGTCGCGCGCGGCGCGGCACAGGTGCAGGTGCAATGGAGGGAGAGCTAGCCATAGCAGAACAAGTCCAAGGGGGGGGGGGTGCATAGGTGAGTCCGCGGCGGGGTGGCGGCCGGCCGATCAATGCAGCGCGAGCGCCCCAAAATAGTCGCCGACAGCCGCTGCTGCGCGGCGCGCCGACAAGTGGCCGCCTTCACTGGCTGCTCATGGAGGTAACAGATGACGGGAGTGGCTACAGCATACCTTCTCCACGTTTATCAAGTGAACCCGATGCCTTGCCCAACTTCTTTCAACTGCTCGTGCGCAGACCGATTGTTTACGTCAGCCGCCATATTACGAGTGGCAAAAGTTACACGTAGTAAGCAATGTAAAACATGCACCTTTCAGCCAATACTAGCCCTGCCCTTGTCTTACATTTTTGGCTTCACTTTCGTGTCTCGGCTTCCACTCCATAGACTAAATTTTTAACAAGCGTTTTATACTCGCGTTAACGTTAAAATATCTAATTTTTCGTTAGAATACAGGTTAAAGTTCAGTCTATCAATAAATTATAATTAATATGAATAAAAACAAGGATAAAATAGGTGTGTTGGTATATGCTATTCACGGTATAAAGTTAGCACTTTTTGAAGCCCTCCTATTTTGTGTGTTTTTTTTTTTTATGTGTATTTGGCGTACAGTATCCCCGCGATATGCCAGATATTAGAAGTTATTTTCCAAGAGATAGATCAACCTGGGACAGATCTCACTGGCGTAAAATACGAGCTATCAACGCTAATCGTGCTCGTCAACGTGCTGGTAAAAAACAACTACCACCAAGAAGAGATATCTCTCCACCAAACGAACGAGATTTAGCTGAAGCGGGTCCTTCCAATCGTCCGGATCCCGTGCCTGCGCCTGCAGTTAAGAGGACACAACCTCCCAGAGCTGCAAAGAAGATTCCACGTATAGAAGAGGAGGAGCCTATTTCTCCCATTATGCCAAATGACGAAGTCGACGCTATTCTCCAAGATGTGGGACTGGATGAAGAAGGGCTTATGGACGTCCAAAATGAAGGTGCAGGAGGAAGACCTGAACGTGCTGCTGGAGGAGGTGGTTCTGCAGGAGGAGTTCCAGGAGGTGCAGGTGGTGGAATGTGTGATAAATTTAGAACACCCAGACTTCCCCCAGCTCACATAGAAATTGAACATGAACATTTATTTATATTGTGGGCAAATGCTTGGTTATATAAAAAAGACGCTTCTCTTGGAGATGATAGTCAGTTATTAGCTACTTCATTAGCTTATTTTCCTGTAGAACTCTTACCATTCTGGTTAACCTCAAATGAATTTTATAGTTTAATGCCTAATGCAACAGTGAAAAAATTAGAATTAGTTCTTATTCCTGTTGGTGAACAAACTTCATTCAATACGGGTAGTCAGGTGGTACAGTAACAGCTTTTCATTACATTCAAGGACACGCTGTAGGAATTAACAAAAATTTCCTATAAGACCTGCCAAGCCTATACGGCCAGCTAGTGGAGGCATGGATATTACAGATGCGTATGAAATTAGTCATACTACTGAACTTGTTCATAGATTGTGGTGACAAAATACTGCAAATAAAGAGTTGTTTCCTACATGTTATGGTATTCCTCGTGATTTCCCTTGAATTACTACCATTTCCATGGCAAATGCAGTACATGATGTTTCATATCAGTTACTATCTACAAGTATAGAAAGATTCACATATACTGCTTCCAAATATCAACTATTTCATTATAGTTACGTTCCTGCAAATGGAGTTATCAAACGTGGAGGAACAAATACTGTTGAAGCTTACAATAGTAAGTTATATATGGGACATTACCATCAGGCCATGCAAACAAATAATGTTAAAATATGTTATGCTAATCCGTATAGAGATCAAGCACAGTGGGAGTTAAAATGGCAAAAATTACCTCCAAATTTAGATTCAGTAGGGAATTACTCTCAACTCATTGAAAAAAATTCTCGAATGTATTCTAGAGCAGGAGGGACATCTCAGTCTCGTATTCAGCCTTCTTTTCACTTTGGCATTAATCCTGTACGATCTAATGATCCAGGGAATGAAACTAACTTTGTAAATACTTGTGCTTTTGTACATGTAATTACTAAAATTTCCATTTTACATTCAAATGACTCCATTGCTGCATATGAAACTATCAAACCTCATTTAGATCAAATGTATGGTTTAGGAATTACTGACACTGAACAAGTAGTTAATCAGTGTATGAATAGATATCAAAATATTGAGGGAGCTTTTGCTTATGTAGACTGGGCTTCTCTTCCTCCAACAAATACAGATACTAGAGGAGAATTAGCTCATAAACATGATATTATTGCTAAAGCATTGGAGTTTGTTCATCCAGGATGGAAGAATCAATATAGTAGGTATAGTAAATATCAACAAAGTGCAAATGAAGCTCGTCAAAGGCGAGCATCTACTCCGCCATTACCATCAAGTATTTCTTGGAGAAAATAAATGGAAAAATATGTGGAAGCGGAAAAACATTGCAGGATGCTGAAAGGAAGTAACAACGTCATTGATTTTCATGTAAATTTATTCAATAAAACATGTGTATACATTGGGTTAAACTTCTTGTTTCCTTTAATTTTGTCCCCTCTCTTCCAAGTGTATCTATACATGCGGTCATCCCACCGCTGCCCCACAAAGTGCCTCTTATTTGATAACACAATAAAAGGAGTCTTGATAGCTGTGTCGTCTCCCATATTTTTCTGAGATAAGTTAATCTTATCACCAGAGAACAAACAAAGCAGTATGTCTTTACTGCAATCGTCAAAGTTAGGGTCATCGATTATGGCAAGGCGAACATTAACTATATTTTGAAATCCAAATCTTTCATAACGGTTGCTATGATTACAGTAGCCAGTATTTAACATTGCGTCAGCAATCATAGTAAAAAAAGTTGACATACGCGGATGGAGGGGACACAACTTCCAAGACTTTCTTTTTTATCAGAGGCCAAAGTTAACACATGATATAAGTCTCTCAAAAAAATATTTACATATTCTTCACTTCCTTCAAACTGAAATAATAATAACTCATTCACCCATTTAGCAGTCTCTTCTACACTAAAATAATATTCATCATATGGCTCCCGCACAGCTGAAAATATAATTCTCTCAGGTTTGTACAATGGGCGATTCCCATTAACAAAAGACACTAACTCTGTGTATGTGAAACTGTTAACAATGCATTTGGCAGTATCTATACTCTGGCCAAGCACTGTTTTAGGTACATTAACTAACTGATCATGCTGATGCCACCATAGTGTTTTTGACAAAAGGAAAAATGGTGTACATACATACTTTAAAAATATCTGAGCTAAAATTGCGGGAGACATTCTCTTGGCAACCAGTTGATCTAGCGACAATCGTCGTGCGTAACACCCTCCTCGCGTTTCTTGTTCACTATCAACGAGGCCTCGTGCAGGGCCTTGAAGATCGCCTTGTCGAACTGCTCTTCGGTGAAGTCACATTGTATGTCATCTGAAGTCCTTGTACTTGATGCTTCCACATCTCCCTCGCCGTTGTCAACACTTTGGACATCGGGTACAATTTTAACTGTACAAGATGAGGTTGATATACATCCGGCGGGAAAGTGCATTTGTACACTTTGCTGTTGCTTCTTAAGGAAATAAAAGATGATATTTCTGTAGAACTCCCACTCGAGTTCGTCGGGTCGTCGGATAAACTTGGAAAGGCGTGGCTTAATCCTAACATCGTGGAGGAGCCGGCATCAGCATCTTCCAGCATGCCAGGGACAGTGATGGATGATGTGGAGGTGTCCATGGTCTTGGCCGTGACGATAGATGAGGCTCCATCTATCTGATCTGTATATGCCGGTGCCGGCTTCTTCTTGTCGACTATGCACTTGTCGAAGAATCCGATCAGCTTCTCTGGCGGACTCGAAAGGGACAATATCGTGGATAATTCGACCTCCTGTAAGTTTTCTAGCCACTCTTTCCAGCTGACGTCGTCCGACGTATTGCTGACTTTCGCCGACCGTTGCAGTGCGGCTAATATGTGTGAGATGTCCATTCGCAGAGATGTTGGCACCGCTAGATGAAGATTTTCTGCCAGTAATCCAATGCACTCCCATGACCCTATGCCATAGATGTGACATGTGGGAGCTATACATTGGAAGAATGTTATCAAAATGTCACTAATGAAATGTACTCCTTTCTTGATTGGTGTTTTAGGAGTATACTTTGCCCTCTCTTCTTCGGTGGTGGAGAGTCCACTTTACTTGGACTTGGTAGTTGCGTGTCCATCAATTGTGTATCTTGCATAAAAATGTCATCTGATTGATCAGACATTGTGCACATGCAGCTAATACCAGGAAACCACTTAGAAATGCAGTTAGCTTTCACGCTGAACACTATCGGAGATAGAAAACTGTCCGATTGATCCAAAGCCACGATTACCTCGTCTGCTTTCAGGATTGTACCAGTAGTTGCGCCACTCATTCTCCAACAGCAATGGTAATATCTTCGTCTCTTAAAGTGTTGTAAATACAAGCGTGAAGCTCACCCGTGTAGTCCGCATCGCACATTCCAGCAAATAGACCAATTCCACGTAGTCCTGTAGATGTACATGGGACCATATACCCAAAGTGTCCTCGGGGATATGATACTTGGATTCCCAAGTGGAGTTTTTTATGCTCGCCTGGACGCAGAGTACTAGCTTCAGCACTGAAGACGTCTAAGCCAGCACTGCCTGGAGTCGTCTTCTCTGGTAACCGAGCCTGAGGATCCACCAATACGCAGTATAATAGAGGAATCTTCTCTCCTTCCCACTCCATTAGAAGAAGGTAGAAGACTGAATAAAGTGAGGTTCGACATCTCGTATATATACTGTTATCTTATCTTGACCTTAGAACTTTCTTGTTTTTCTACCGGAGCCATTATATACAACGCCGTCGCCATAGCCACTCGACACAAGGCAAGGCCTCACCCGAACACAGCGAAAACGCCGAAGGCGTTACGAGGTTGTTAAAGAATAAAAAATGGCTGAAAGAAAAACGTAACTAGGGCCTCAAAAGTGCTCATTTAACGTGAACAGCCTATAGTACCTAGTAAGAAATAGTTCTTACGCAAAATATTATTACACCAAGTGAACACGAATGCGGTGCGTTGTCCCTTTGGTGTAAATACCTACCTAGACTTGGTTAAGCTTTGTTTGCATGAGGCGGAGGAATATCCTAAAAGTAGAGCTTTGGCAGGGCTTCAGAAAAATTTGAAGTAACCGTGAATGGACTACGGATGCTACCGTACACACTGGCAACCAGGTTGTCAGTTAAGTTGACAACAAATTAAGAAAAATAGCTCCATTACTTGATGTACTGCAAGTGTAATATTTAAAATTTATGGCAAATCAAGTTCTGTTCTATACATATTACAGGACGTAATGGAATACAGGGTGAACGGAAACTCAATGCCCACACTCCAGACATACGATAGTTTCTTTGGCTCAAACGTAGTACAAAAGCCCTTTGCATGTATTACCGGTAAAAGTATTTTTATTTTTGTATCATTTTAAATGTATTCATAGTTGCGGCGTATTACGCCTGGAGAGTATGGCTGAGTGACCATACGTTTAGAGCAAGTTGCATAAGTCGTAGGCGCGCGACACTAAATCACTGCATATGCAGCGTCGCGCGCCTTTTGCTGTTCACGGTAAAGTGAGCACTTTTGAGGCCCTAGTTACTTTTCCTTTCAGCCACTTATTTATCATCAAGCACACTTGAAATAAATACTACTGTGTAAGTAATAAAAGACAGCGTGTGAGTACCATCGCTCTCGGAAATTAACGTCTAAGGCTATAAGATATATTTATTGATTATTATCTCAAATAAGAGTGTTTTCAAAAGTGATCACTTTACCGTGAATAGCCTATACCCGCATGATCGAGCAGCCTTGTGCTGCAGGTGTTCTACACCACAATTTTAACACAGTTACTTGACACAAAAATATGTTTCCGGATATAAGTGTACAGTTCTTTTGTGTTACTATTGGTCCAAAGAAAATATGTCTGGAGTCTGGGCACTTGCGTTTCCGAACACATTGTATTATAGGCCGTTCACGATAAAGTGAGCACTTTTGAAATCAACATCATAAAAAAGTCACTGCTCCTACCTCCATATATTTTAATAGGTGCACTGAGTGATATGCGCCCAGTAAAGTTGGCCATGATGGAGGGAATGTAATTCCACATAACTACGTCGAATAAAAATTGTTAGATAACCATTTGTGACGACTTAAATTATTTATTTCACTTTCTGTTTTTTTTATGTATCAAGTGTAAAAAATGAGCAGTTTAGAAAAATATTTACTTTTCTAATAATTTCACAATTTCACTGAACCGATGCATGAATAAAGTGATGCGGCCCACGAAAATTTTACATAAAGTGTAAGACTACATAAAGTGCCTAAAATTACATCTTAAGCAGGGCTTTCAAAAATGTTCATTTTTCCAACAGCCTATACATACAGTCCTCTTTCATTGGCAACATAAACCGTACTTTTCTGACAGTTTTGGTATAGTCCATTCACGATTACTTCTAACTTTTCTGAAGCACTGCTTAAGAGGATGATAAAGGGCATCATTTAGAGCTGTTTTAGAGGTCAATGCGACAGCAAATAAAGGTCAAACAAGTATATGTAGAAGAATGAGATTTTTACATGCCATTAAGAAAAGCTAAAATTAGGAATGCCTGTTTTTTAAATTTTCGTTCAAATTCTTATTAATATACAATTTGAAATAGTAAAAAGGCTTATATTAGAGCAAATTTCAAAAGTTGCAGAAAATAAATTAATCGGAATATCGAAAAAGGAAAAATTAAAACAGTTACATGTCACCTTCATTCATAGTAGACAGTTTATACAAAGAATTATTTTTACACAAAGGCGATTTATATGCGTACGCGTAATGCACTGCAACATGTTTAAGCCGACAATATACCACCTCACTGCTTGGAGATAGGACACTTATCCTAACCCTTTCAGCACGAAACGAGGGGAGTAGATAATCCTGGCCATCTAAGGGGTCGTGTTTCCTGCTGTGTACCTTCATCATTGTCCATGTCATTGGTGAAATTTCGAATTGGTTTGGGGGGGGCGGATAGGAAGATCCGGTTCCCCAGGGGAGGGGAGCAGGTGAGTTGACAAACGCAATTCCCCCCCACCCCCTCCAAATCCCGCGTCTTGCTAATGCCATTTCGTATTTCAAAAATGTGTCGGAACAAATAAACTGCAGGTTGATATTGGATTTAAGAGATATAGGCCTACCCCTCAATAATCAGAACTCAGTACCATCAGTGCCTTACCAACACCCTTCCTCCACCCTGCGAGCAGGACAGTGCACGCGAAGCGACGAAAAGCAGCAACGTATTGCAGTAATGTACGAGGTGCAGCTAGTAACACACACTGGTAAGAAAAATGTAATTAAATACCGAAATATTATACCATACCTTGTATAGCGAATATTTGGTATTCTGGAATACAGGACTGCATTTGTCCATTAAAACATACTTCACGGTGAAGACACTGTGGGATGGCGCTTTGTCCTGATGCATAATCCACGAGTTGTTCTTTTAAGAGGTAGTAGTCCGCCAGGACATAATTCTGTAAATTTTTCTTGTATATATATATATATTATATATAATATATATATATATATATATATATACCCGCAAATAAATTCCTGGGAATACGAATTTTTGCTATGAATGATTTTAAAAAACCAAATATCTAAGACGTATTGATTACCCCTCCATCTTCACTAAATAAAATTATTTTCTTTAAATTTAAATATATTTATACAATTAAAAATTTTAAGGCGTAAGTATTCAGCGTTACATATCACCGAATTGATAACAGGCTCATTGCACAGTTTGAGCAAGAATGTAACTACTGGAAAAATGATTTGAAATTTATCATCACAGCAGTAAAGTATTTGGCTATTAGAGGGTTACCATTTCGTGGTCCTGATGAACACATAGGCAGTAAAAGCAATGGGAATTTTCTAGGGTCGCTAGAGTTTCTTGCAGAGTTTGATCCATTTGATCCACTCATGGCAGAACATCGAAGAAAACACAGAGACTGAGGTTCGGGACATACATCTTAGCTTTCCAAGGTCATTTATTAAGAAGTGATTATTTTGATGACTAAAAAAGTAGGAGATGAAATAGTGAAGGAAGTGAAAGAAGCTAAATACCTTGGTATAAGTGTCGATTCCACTCCAGATATTTCACACACTGATCAACTAACATTTATTATACGCTATGTTAAGAAGGATGTTGTTGGGGAGCCAGTTGAATGATTAATTTGTATTTATCAAATGAAAGACATAAGTCAGAAGAAATAGTCAATGCTGTTTTTACTGTTTTGAACAAATATGAGTTTTACATTTAAAAAAACTGCAGGGGCCAGTCATATGTCAATGCCTCGAATATGTCTGAGGCATATACAGCCGTACAAGCAAGGGTGAAGGAACTTTGTCCCTTTGCTGACTACGTGCCATGTGCAGTACACACTCTTAATCTTGTGAGTTCATGTGCTGCGGAATCTTGCACTGATGCAGTGTCGTTTTTTGGGCTGCTATAAGAACTGTACAATTTTTTCTCAACTTCCACATAATGCTGGGCTCTCCTAGCTCGAAACTGCAAAGGAGGAGGTCGGACACTACAAAGTCCGTGAAGACTCGGTCTACTCGAAATGATAGAAATTTACAAATCTGACATGGGAAGGAAAAGGAAGCGCACTCAGACCTGATGAGACTAGGGCTGGAGAAATAACTCTTAAGACTGGGTCAGATAATTTTCGTGTTAGTGCATACTATGTAATTCTGGATACACTAAGATCAGAACTTCAAGTGCAAAGTGCACGTTATAACGAGCATCAAGAGAGGCACGTATGAACCAGCACAGATGTCTTCACTTGCACGTAAATTGGCCTATTACTACAATAGTGATCTTGAAGCATCCATTGTAGAAGAGTTATTGCACCTTAGAGTGCACGTGAAGCCACAAACACCTGACGACGAGGGAAATGTCACCTAACAAAATTAAGTAATTTTTTAAACCAATAAGGGTTTGTTGAAGTCTATCGCAATGTAACCATAGCACTCAGAATGATTCTCAGTGCTCCAGAAGCAAACTGTTCCGACGAACACTCATTCTCTACTCTACGAAGTGTGAAAAACTACCCGAGGTCGACCATGGGAGAAGACAGGTTATCGGCCGTGGCATTGCTGAATATGGAGGGACAGATGCTGCGGGATCTGGACTTCGAGGATATTATCAATTCCTTTGCCCAAAGGAAAGCTAGAAAGAAGATCTTCGGATAAGACAGGAGTTCTTACTTTAAGTTAAAGTTTTTTTTTCTTTCATCAAAAGCAAATTAAATTTCTAAATGTTGTCCTGACTATTGAATGATACCATGTCAGTGTTTTCATTGCAATCATTTTCATAATATTTGCAGTTCTGGTTGTCATTTTTTTTTTATGTTGTGATTTATTAACAATACATTTACACGTTGGTTCAAATTAAAATGTCGCATCTTGCATGCTCTCCGTGGCTCTTAAAATAACAAATAAATATGAGGTAGGAAAATAAAACAGTTTTACTGGAGGGGCAGCACATTTTTATGGGTCTACAGACCCTGGAACCACCCGCCTTGACACATCTTCAACTAAAGTACCAACATATAAGAATAATAATTTAACAACACATTAATACGCATTATCATAAAAAAAAGTTTTATCTTTGAAATTTAATGGCAAAGGTGAGTTCATGTTACTATGATGGTTTGATTGAACTGTGTCGATTGCAGACCATGAGACTAAATAAAAATCTCTGTTGGTTTATCTACTGTTTTCCCTAGTTATTTTTGTGGTCCCTGTATTGTTCATAACGTTGATTTATTTGGTTTTATAATCTGACTAGGAATACTCTTAGTGACTTGTGTTCCACTGTGGTTTTTGTCCTATTTGTTTGTGTTTTGAGATTGTTTAGATATGTCCACTGATACTGTTTTTGCACTGTTTTATTCACTTGTGTGGTGTTTTCGTTTTCGTCATGGTATTGTCTTTTCTTTTGGTTTCCTTTTGTTGTCACGTTTTGTAATAAGTAGTTCGTCCGTCATTTCGTAGTTTTAATTATATACATATTTATTTACCTTTGACAAGGAAACAACTTTTCTTAATTGTCTTTCTGTGGTGTAAAAGGTTTTTTTCCGGTTTTTTGTCTTGCTGAGTTCTATGTGTGCGAAATTTTTATTTCGTCTCATGGTCGACATTGGACACAGTACAATAATACCATAATAATAATAAAAAAAACTTTTATTATTTTACTGTATAAAAGACAAATGAACAAAACGTTATATGTTGAAAAACAAGGGAGAAACATGTCTTAACTGAACATAGTATTGTACAGAATGAATTATATCTGGGCATACCGTATCAATGAAAATACTTGATGCGCATATTAAGAAAGTTTCAAGAACCATTTGGGACCTAGTCACGGACTACCAGTGGTCCGCGGGTGAACCAACGATCTTAATAATCAAACGCTGTTCGAGTTTTACGCTAGCCACGATCCCGACATAATGAGATACAATCTTTCTTTCACCAAAGCCCCGCGGCAAAGCAAACTTCTTCGAAAGACGGGTAAGGGTTGCTTACTCAAAGACAGGATAAAGAATAAGGGTTGTTTACTCAAGAAGCATAATACCTCTGCTTCCCTCCCCATCAAATGTACTTAATATAAACTTTTGCAATTTCTGCATTCATTATTATAATCTTATATTTTTACACACACTGCACTGTCTATGTTAAACATTGTAATTTGCACACATTTTTCACACGTGTTTCATTTTTATTAATTTTCGTATGTTTAGGATTTCGAATAATTAGATGTTATAATGGCAATAATTTATGTTTAAATTCATTAGATAGCTAGATTTGATTTTTGTTTGTATTATAATATATAATTCAATATTTTCATTATTTTCTTCGTCTCACACAATTGTAATTGTTTCAGGGAATTTATTTGTGTTATTTTTATCACCTTCTACGAAAGACCCGTAACTCTTTGACATAGGGAAATAGGCCGTTAGGAGTGGGTCAGATTAGCTGTAGTAGGAAACCTCCCGATTGGCTGGCAGGTTTAAAACCTGCACCCCCATTGGCTAGCGTGACAGCACAGGGCTAGGCGGATAATTTCAGTTAAGAGATTGCTCTCTCTGCTTCCATCTTTCAACGGGTTAAGACCTAAGTCAGGACGCACGTCCAGAAGTTGGACGTAGCGGACGGATTTAAGTAGTAGGTTAGGGTGTTGTTAGTTTCTACACCTTGCTAGACTAATATTGTTTTGTTTCTGCGTAGATGTGTGTGCTGTAAGCCTCTCCGTATAGTAAGCTGCTGTTTAGGCACTTGAGTTAGTTAAACGCCGTGACTTTCCGTGAGCTGTAAGTCATGTTAAGAAATACCTTAATTCTACGAAGTTTGAATACTATTCTACATTTTCCTCAGATCCCGTCCTACTTTCTACCATAAATGGTATCATCCTACAAGTAAACTATTTTTCTACACTACTAGTTTTTTTTACGAGTTTAGTCTACACGTCTTATAGGCCTAAGAGAGCAGCCATTTATAATAGAACATTCTACAAAATGCCATATTGGCACTGTGTTTTTAACAGCTAAGAACCAGCACATTAAAACCATAATTTAACCTGAGAGACAGAGTTTTTATTGTTCTACCACTAAGCTGAGCCAAGTTTAATTTTTTAAGATATGATTGCAGATGTTTTCATTGAGTGATTTTTTGAAGTGACAAACTGATACGTCAGACTAGTTCACTTTTTTTTATAAGGGTATTGTTAACGACCGTTGCTTCTGACCATTTCCTATCAGCAGCGCTAGTTTGAATGTTTTTCATAAACCTTTTGCTATTGCCATTCAGGATTTTTAATTAGCTTCATTTACAGTCAGGATACATATAAATTAAATGAAAGAAACTGAATTTGAAATAAAATACGTTATCACGTATTTTCTATTCAGTGCTACCGACAAGGTAATATCCTGTCTGCTCATATTTTATGTTAGTACTGCTTGGAATATGCCTACAACACGAGCACGAGCAGCAGATATATATGACTGGGCACTTGGCCTTGTCTGACGCATGTACGACAGGCAAGCTACGTGTACATTCTTCAGTAAATTGGTGTGCATAAACTATATTAATATTCTGGTTATATTGACACAGGAAAATAAGATGGCTTCGTGTTACTTCATTACATGAATGTATGCAATATCTCTTCTATAAAAAAATCAGAGTAATTCTTATTGTATATTTCAAATCTGACTATCCCACCGTGGTAGTTTATAAACATAATTTGAATGTGGTTTTGCATTACATCACAGTACAGCCCAGAAATGAGTTTGCAATAGAAATATTGAGCGTTAATTTATGCGTAATGACGGGTACAGAAGAATGTGATATTATGTGTTTGTTTCCAACTGAACTTAGCAGGTAATATTCAGTGTTGGAATTACCTTAAGCGTTAAGAAATAGTTATATTTTACATGTAAATGTTTCGTGGCCATGGCCATTTCGAAATCAAACTTATTTTTCTTACATGATTAGTTTCACACCTGTAACCGTAGTCTAATATTACCTCATTATTTAATAATGTCAATACCACATGGGAAAATACAGACATAATGGAAGCCATACAAATTGGCTTGAATTTAAAAATCTACGGCTTCTGATTTTTATATGGAGGAAGGTATAGACTATTCACGATAAAGTGATTACTATTGAAGACTCTGACATCAAAAATAATAACCAATAAATGTATTTTATTATGGCCTCAGATCTAACTTTTGAATGTGGTGAAATATATACACTGTGTCTATAACTTACACTTAACACAGGTCATCTCATACGCCTCATTTCGTATGACAATGTGTGGCTGCACCAACTAAGTTACCTGCCATAGTGACAATAATTCATACATGTCAAATATGTTAATCCAAATCTTCGGATTTATATTATTGCAAACAATATTCATGGAATAAAATAATATGAGCATGACCTTAACAAAATATGCATTACGAAAACATTGTAAATCGTCTATTCCCATCGGTTACATGCTTCCTAAGTATATGATCTTAAAGTATGACAGATTATGTTTTTAGGGTAATATTATAAAAATTTCAAAGCTGTTTTTGTGTGGCAAACTCCATAATATGTAGGGTTTTACAAACTAAATTAATGTTACTAATTTACGGGACTTGGCAAGACATTCCATCGCCTGTAATTTGGACAGCGTCAATTCTCATTCATTCTCCACCAAGTAAAAGCATATTGTGCTCTGATGTTATAGATAGCCCCTTCGCATATTCGCATGCAAGTACGCGTATGCATTGCCATATAGATATTGTCCATTTCATATTAGTGTGGTAATGCTAGTTCTAGAAAAGTAGCACGGCCACAACGTAATCTTTCACCACAGTTGGTCTGTCAGTGAGATAACGACGTTTGTACACAAATGTTGTAAGAGTCCAACCCACACTTGCATTTTCCTCGTGTTTCCAGCCATGGTGAGCACTGAAAGACTGGCGTTAGTTAACTTCAGTCCAATAATCAATGTCTGATATAGCTAGGCTGGCATTCCCACCTATTATATGTTTTAAGTTTATGGGGGCCCTGTTCATTTTATTTAAACGGTAAAAAAGAAACTGAGAGGGGCTTTAGTTTAACGTCTTTCGTGAAACGGCGTTGTTTTGAGGTTCTTTTATACGACTGTGTATCATTTTGAGCTGTATATTGTTTTGATGGAGCAGTGGAAAATTTTGCTTGTGCGGATATAATATTCAAATTATTTAACATCGAAATCTTTTAACTTCAATGAAAAAACGAAATGCTATACATACGACGCTGTTCGCACAAATACAGCAATAAACCCGCACTTTAGCGGTCGTTAACCTTACACTCGTTGGATTTACTATATAGGCCACGTGCAATTCAATCATAGAAACGGTTTATAAATACCGCTTTATTTATAAAACATGTTAACTTACTGTTTGTAATTCTCAACCTCTTGAACACGTGTTTCTCAATGGAAATCCTTGCACAATTACTTCATTAAAATCAAGTTTGTTCGTCACCTACATTCTAATAGTTTATTTGCAGAATCATTCAGTAAAATCAACACTTTGCAAGTTTCCTGAAACCAACAAACTTAAACTTACAAACGTAAATTATATTCGTGTTGCTTCATTGCGCATGGCGGTTAAGATATTACATCTCACTCGAGAAAACGCCTTAAAATGATACCTACAACCAACTACGTTCAAAGAGAGCAAAAATTAAAAAAAAAAAAATTGGCTACCGGTAAAATATTCCAACACAGACAAGGTACACGTTAATCACAGTGAGAAAAAAATCACATGCACAATGGCGTTCACGGGGCTGGAAACGTTCCTTGCACTGTTCCTAAGTGTCGACACCCTGTCATAATTTCTAAACATGTTTTTAAAGTCAATTCACTAAATGCCAAAAAAGATATATATATATAATGTTGCTTTAAAACATAATTTAAACCAGAAATACCATAAGTATAAATGAAGTTCTAGAATACAACTTTTAGTTCTGAGTACTATCTATCATCAAAACTGCCAAATTAACAACACACATCCCGCAGCAATTCATCAGCTGATACACTATTTTACAAATGAGAAAATTCAGTGTTTACATACCGTAATGTGTAGGTTGGTCACATTGTCAAATTTTACCCCACTTACATAAAATGGGATATATATATATATATATATATATATATATATATATATATATACATATCCTGTTCACGGTAAAGTGAGCACTTTTAACAGTCCTTTCAATTGGAATAAGATCAATAAATATATTTTATTGTAGCCTTACACGTGAACTTCCGAGTGCGGTGTAATATACGCACTGTGTTTATTACTTACATGGCAATATTTATTTTAAAAAGGTGGTCACAGGATAAAAAAAGTCTGAAAGGAAAAAGTAACAGGGCCTCAAAGTGCTCACTTTACCGTGAATAGCCTATAAATAACAAATGTCTTCAATTACATGCAACAAAATCTGGCGTCATAAACAGAGTAAACCGCTACAATCTGATTCTTCCTTCTTTGCTGTTTTTTTAAGTTTCTCATAGCTTTTACACCACACGTGCTCCCGACGTCTGAGACTGTCTGCAATTAAAATCTCGTTTCCACGCTCCTGGGTGGGATAGTGTCTTGCCACATGTACTTGTATATAATATTTTTTACAGAAATTATTTTTTGTAGAAGTGAGAATTTTTTATTAAATTCCTTTCGCTAAAATACAGAAATTACACTACTAAGCATACTATTACACGTACGAAGCATACTTGAGTATTTCTTTGTTTAACATTCAATTTTATCTTATACCTAACATACTAGTTTTCAAACAGGTAATACTCTTATAGTTGAAATTCTGCGAGTTCAAAATTGCTTACTACACTCTGCTTGTTTGAAAATAAATTTTTGCTTTGTTGCAGTTTGAATTTATCTTTATAAAAAGTACTATTGGCCAAACTGATCCTCTATGTTTTAAAAATGTATACACGTCTGTTTAAGAAAACAAAACATTTAAATGCATTTCAGTTGAAAAAAAATTTTTTTTGGTGTACACAGAAATAGATTTTTTGAAAATCTAACGACACTGGTAAAACCTCACGCGCAGAAGCCAGTACGAGAGAACCACCTATAGCTGCAGTAGGACAAGCCACTAAACGGTGCGGCGCTGCTAACGTCTAAGGTCAGCCGACCGACATCAATCACTGTCTGCCCACGATAAAGGTCGACACTCCAGGGCCCTAACTGCAGGCTTCGCGCGCCCAATTAATTAGCTATTAGCCGTGCTCACGTGATGGTTGCCCTTAGAGGGAAGGAGACTGGCTGGCGAGCCCGCAGCAATATCGAACATCTGCAATGTGCCGGCAGGAAGATTACGTTCCACTACTGGCACGCCCACATTATAGAGGCTGGGTATAGGCTATTCACGGTAAAATGAGCACTTTTGAAAGCCCTGCTTAAGATCTAATTGTGTGCACGTTGTGTATTATCCCGCCTTATGTAAAATTAACATTGACATGGGCCTCATTACTTTATACATGCGTCGGTCAAGTAAAAATGAGAAATTATTAAGCAAGTAAATATTATACAAATCTGCTCATTACCACACTACGATGCATTAAAAAAATAAAAAGGGAAATAAATAATTTAAGTTGTCACAAATGGTTACCTAACACTTTTTATTCGACGCTAGATATGGAACTCTTTCCTATCCATCGTTACCAACTTTACAGTAATGCGCCCATTAAAATATGTGCGTTCTGGGGCAGTTTATTTTTGTAAGGTTCATTTCAAAAGTGCACACTTTATCGTGAACAGCCTTTATCAGGAAAGCAGTGTGTGTCACTAAACAAAACTTGTAAATGTTAACATATAAAGACATAAAGAAAACGCACTATTTAAAAAACAAAAGTATTTGCAGATAATTATATTTTTGCATTGGGATTGTAATGCGTTACACGTAACGCCATTTAACGCAGTACCCATGGGAGGTTATTTACAGATCATTGCACTTCTCACGCAGTGTCATGCAGCAATAGTCTGAGGCAGAAGGAACATTCGGTGTCTTTACGTGATAAGAGTTTTCCATTCACAACGGAAAAGCTATCGCAAGATTGCAGACGGCAAACATGACTATCGGGACTTGTGCCCTCTCCTCATTGGAAGATCAAATATCTTGGGATAGTCGCTGCATACCGGCTCTTGCGTCGAAGGTCCCGATAACATACAATGTTCCAAAGTTGTCATTGCATTTTACTTCGTTACCTATGTTTTCCACAAATACGGTATAAAATCTCGTTTTTTAAGGGCTCGTGCCTCCCTTAATATTAGGTTTAGGTATAAAGTGTCACATATGTTTTCCTTTTACTTTTTCATCACGAATCACCTCCCGAAGTTTGTCGGTCTGATTGCGAATCAACCTGTATAAGCGGCGGCGTGCCTCTAGGTAGAAAGTTCTGGAGACGTGGCCATTACCACCAGGTGTTTGGTACAATTCAGGGTTGCCAGATTGTATGGTTCGATACCAAAACGGTATCATTTGACTGTCATTTATACCGTATTTGTACAATATAAATAGCTGTATAATATTATACAAAAGATCCGTTTAAATCCATCTACTTACGTAATGTATAGGTACCATGTGTCAAAAACAGTTCTATTGCTAGCGAGTCGTGAGTTGCGAGAATGTGTAACCACAATGTTCCATACTGCTAGTGACGCCTTTCTCCGAGATTATTAACCTGAAAGGCGTAATTTTGTAGGTGCAATGCAGTGTTATTGGTTAATATGAGCAATTCTGGGGGTTTATCCATAAGCATCTAAGTTGTAGTAAAAAAATTCAATTCGCTTTTTTCCTTACGGTATTCCTCTTTTTTTTTTTTTTACGAAACTATTCCACGTGCGCCAAATGTGCTAATTTACGAAAAGAAAACAAACTTCAGGCGATGACGGAATGTCTAGAACCACTATTTCCAAGCCCTCCAACATAGCTAAAAACAGCATTTTCAGACTGCCGTATGTCAATATGTGCTAACCGGAGCTACGTGAAACACAGATACAATCCTGCATTGAACTTTGCATCCGTAAAATTATATGGTCACCGCTTAAAGTCCCATAGAAAAAATGGTTAGACAAAAAGTTTGCGCGCTAGTTTAGTGCTTCACGGATAGTGGCGATGCGGGACTTGATGTGCGTGCCAGTGTCGCCCTTAGTGTTCGCTCGCTCCTGTATCATATGGTGTCAGGTAGGCGACGCCCTTAAGAGTGGGATGGACTCGCACGTTTTATTTTATTTTTTTGGAAATGTCTGTTTGCGCGAATACGCGTATCTCGGTAAATAAATGTTCTGCAAATACGACTTTTTGTCAGAAAAGATTTTTAAAAAATTAATCTATGCCCCTATTTTTTTTACTTGTCATATTAAGTTTCCTCTCGGAGAAAAAAAAATTGTGAAAATTGCCAAATATCGCATTTTTACAGCTTGTGTATGCAGTTTTCTTAAGCGGCAAGAGGAAAATACGAAGATACGGGCTTTCATCGCATAACCCCACTGTTACAGACATATTTTGCACAATACAGTGTTACGACGGAAACACTGCACGTCTTGCGCGTAGGAGCGATGAGGCGCTACGCGTGCGTGTTAGTGTCGCCCGTATCGCTCCCTCGCTTCTTGACTCTGAACGCGGGGTTCCCACGAGAGTCCATCCCACTCAATGTATGGCAATGGACGTTTGGATCGTATTATGTGTAAACAATAAGTGACAATTAAGTGACTGTAGCTAGTATAAAGACAGTGTTAATGACTTTCATTGGGATTAAGATTGGCATTAAATATTGCACTCACTGGTAGGATAAGAGAAATAGTATAGACATAGGTAGTTTAATGTTGTAAATAATAGCTGTGTGTATTTCTATGTTAAAAAAAAAAACAAGAAAATAAATTTAGTTCCTTTTAATTTTTATTGGGACGTCTATCCCTCGCGAACTCTGATACGCCCCTGGTAACTATAGACGGAACGAAGCCTACAATATTTTTATTCCCGTACTCTTTAATCATAAACCGAGTAATGCTGTTCGTGTAAATTCTTATTAGGTGTGCGTTGAGTTATACAAGGTGCTAGTTTGATCACTAATAAGGGCACGTACACGCATTTTACAAGGAATGCTTACAAATTAATAAACATGTCGCATTCGAGTTATCTTATATGAGAAAGGACTTCATTACACACGTATAGGTGACCAAAATACAATGTAAAAGAATTCTATGTTTAAAAAAAGAAGTTAAATCGGAGCATATTTTTCCCAACATACTGGAGATTAAAGAATTCTCGAAAATCAAGGAAATATGCTCGGATTAATTCCTTGTATTTTACATACAGCAACGCTTCTATTTTAATAAATGTGATTACCTTTCAATTTTCTCTCTACTGGCATAGTAAAAATGTTCGATCCCGTGTTATTAAGTTATTTGGCTCTCTAAGGTATCGCAGGAATGATAAAATAAATGAATAACAAAATTAGTCTGAAATTTCGGATTTTTGCACTGCGCATTAGCAAGGTCTTCTTTCATTGTGTGACATCCGCCAAAGGACTGCCCGTCCCGCTTGACACAGGAATGTGACAAAAAAAAAGTCGTGCAAGTTTAATTGTAACTTATAACATGCTCCTGAGGACTAAAATCAATAATAAGCAGGCATAACAGCATGAAATGAACAAGACTTCGCATGGCATTTCGGTACTGACATTTTTTACAGGATGATTCAAAAGTCACCCTACATAGGGGTTAACAAAAATACGTCATTGATAGCACATATGGAAAGTATCTTAGGATGCCATTACAAAACATGATCAATATGCCCCCCCCCCCCTTTTTGTGTGTCGAATGCATTTGTTAATGCGTTGTACCCATTCAACTTGCATGTGACGCAATGTTTGAACAGGAATATGAGCACAAACATCACAAATACGGCGCTGCAAAGTGACAAGTTACAGGAACAATCGATATACGGCATTATTTGAATGGTAACTTTGGTGGCACAAATATTTTGAAACATTCCTATGTAGGGTGACTTTTGAATCACCCTGTATAATAAATATTCCACGAGGGCTGCATACCACGTCTCTTGTCTGGGAAGAACTTCGCGTAGCACAAAACATCTCGGCAAAAGGCAATTCCCGTATGATTAATTACGGCACGTTTTGTCCCAGCGGTCAGCGCAGTCCGAGGTTGCAGGGGGATGCTTGACGATAAACAATCGAGATTCCAAGCGCGCGTTATTTCTTACGTAAGCGCTGACATACGCGCTACGCAACGCCGCCGGCAAGCGCTCCACTGGCCGAGACGAGCGTCTCGCGTGGCTACTCTCTAATTTTAGCTGACGGCGTCGGCTCAGTCCTGAATCACGGAAAACCTGACGCTCCAAGCATGTCGTGTGGTCCTGTTCATGGTCCAAGAATTAATAGTAACGTAAAGGCTGTTCACGATAAAGTGAGCAGTTTCGAACTAAACCTTACAAAAAAGTCTCTGCCCCTGAACGCATATATATTTTAATAAGCGCACTGAGTGACATTTGCGCAGTAAAGTTGGCGACGATTAATGGAAAATAGTTCAACATGTTAACGTCAAATGAAAAGTTTTAGGTAAGCATTTGTGATAACTTAAATTATTTCTTTCGCTTACTGTTTTTTTTTTTTTATGCATCGAAGTGTGAATACAAGCAGATTTGTATAAAATTTACTTTCGTAAAAATTTCACAGTTTTACTTGACCAACGCATGAATAAAGTGATGAGACCCATGGCAATGTTAATTTTACACAAGGCGGAAGAATACACAACATGCATACAAGTAGATCTTAAGCAGGACTTTCAAAAGTACTCATTTTACCGTGAACAGCCTATAAAAATATTTGGCATTGGCATTACCAGCACATATATTTTTTCCCTGTATTATATTAATTATTAACTTTTACCTGCGGCTCCGCTCACGTGTTTATAGGCGATAAATAATGAAGTTTTTTAACAATAAGCCTCATTTTATATAGTTCTATCCACTGAGCCACTGCGGCCTCACTTATCTCTCTATCCACTGAGCCACTGCGGCCTCACTTATCTCTCTATCCACTGAGCCACTGCGGCCTCACTTATCTCGCTATCCACTGAGCAACTGCGGCCTCACTTATCTCTCTATCCTCTGAGCCACTAAGGCCCCACTTGGAATCCGCTCTATCCAATGAGCCACTGCGACCCAATTTGGAATCTCTCTATCCAATGAGCTACTAAGGCCCTATTTGATATATTTATATATCTATCTACGTAGCCCCTGACCAGCCGCGACCACACTATTAGGTTCTTTAGCCCCTGATCTTCTGCGGCACCCTTATTGGGTTCTCTAGACACTGAGCTTCTGCGGCCCCCTTATTGGATGCTCTAGCCACTAAGCTACTGCGGTCCTACTTGATATATATCTATCCACTGGGCCACTGCGGCCCCACTTGGAATAGCGCTAGCCACTGGACCACTTAGGAAAGGTTTACAGAACATAGACAAAATAGAAAGGAGAAATGACGAAATTTTATTTTTTAACAATACTTTTTTATCAATCCTAAGAAAAGCTTAATCTAAGAATTTTCCTGAAGGAAATGAGATATTTTCACGAGATAAAAAGCAGCCTATGTCACTCTCCGGTCCTCAAACTATATATGTGCAAAAAATCACGTCGATCCGTTGTTCCGTTTTGACGTGAAAGAAGGACAAACAAACACACTTTCCCATTTATATAGTAGTAAGGATTGTAAGTAATATATAATGATTTATAGCTCAAATATGCGTAAAAGTTCAAATTTACAAAAACAAGATGCTTTTATGTTAAGAGACGTACAAAATGCTTGCAATGATGACGCATTTAGGAAATAACCAAAACACGTAAAACATAGGGAGATTTTTCGTAGGTTTGATTCAAAAAGTGCGAAGAAAACGCGAATAGACTATAGCCATAATGTCTAGCAGCGAAAGATTTTTCACCAACACTCGGCGAGCCAAGCTCGATGTAATCTTTCCTACACGACTGCAAAACCAACAAACAACGTCATTAGTTTAGACTTTCACGAAACTACAAATAGTTCCGACAACACACGAAAACCATTTTCTGGACCGAACTGAAAGCTTGCCAGCCCACCGCGCTTTCTTTTCCTCGCCGAACGCAACTTCCCGCGCGGTATGTGGCAGACGGAACGACTTCGGCCGCTTCAATGCCAGCACTGCACTACTCCGCGGTCACTATCAGCAACTACACATATACGTGAAATACAGCCATACGTGGAGATCGTGATTTGGCGTCACCAGACGTCTACAAGCCTGGCGTTCCCTGGGGAAAAAAAAATTAGGGACTTATAAACCAACATTTCTACGGTGCGAACAGTGCGCTAGATTTGCTGTAGGAAGGACCCTACTTTTATGCATCACTGAGAAAATAAATATGGTTGTGGGAAACATCTAAATATTGTTAACGTAGATGGTAATACCAATAGAACCGTCTGCTGTATTCCTCTCTCTGTGATTGTACTTGTTAATGTGCTACAAAACAGATAGTACTTCAAACAGAACTTAACACAATAGTTGGATTGTTCCCACAACAATCAGAACTGTAATCGGGATCGAGGGTAGCAGCAACATAATATTCTGTTATGTTACTACAATACTGATTGTTGTGGGCCAAATATTGTTAAAGTTGTTCTGTTTGAGGTACCGTCTGTTTTGTAGTAGGGACAAGCAACCAAATGTACACTAGCGAATACAAGCACAGACACGAATACAACACACAGTCCTGTTGGTATTACTATGTTAACAATACTTAAATGGTACCTGCATCCGAACAGACGGCTGTCCGTATTTTGACAGTCCAGATGGTTCCTACAACCATATTATTTTCTCAGTGTGGAAAATATATCAATCTGGTTTCGTCATTAAAATTATACCAATTCGTCAAATGAAAATACTTATTTCGTCAAAGAGATTTTATAGCAAAAAGTTCATGTGTTATTTAGAACGTGAATCGGTTGTTTCCCGAACTAATTCAATCAAACTAAAATGGAATTTGTTCTTCGTAAATTTTAACCAGTACATTATTTCAGAAAAAAAACTTTCAAAAATATCTAACTTTGCACATAGTCGCAAACTCAGTCAATTATTTGAGATAAATCTTGCACTTTGTCAAGATATTTAAAAATGCCCAAGAAAATTGGTAGATGACTTCTTCATAGCCTTTTAACAAAGCAGTTCACCATGCGTGTATTGGTAAGTGATGGGAAGAAAAAATGGATAAAACTGAGGTAAATGGCAAATACTGGCAAAACCCTTGTTCCCTGTTAAATAATATTCCGACACAAATTCACAGTCTATCTGCGAAAAAAAAATTAAAGATTTTAATGAGTTAAAAAAAAAAAACTCTTTCACACAGTAACTAAGTATCAGACTGTAGAATTGTCAAGTATTTTCTACAGGGAAATTGCAGAAACCTCCGTCTTACAAAAATTTACTACTAATGCAGATGTCTTTTTATTTTTTATGGCTGGGCAGTATTTATACACGCGTCCACTCTGTGTTCATTTTAACAATCGTGTAGTTAGTAGTATTCGTCTTCAAACTCCTGGGAACGATTAAAAATCGTTACTGGTTATTCAAGATAAAGTGAGCACTTTTGAAAGCCCTCTCATTTGGAATAATTTTCAATAAATATATTTTATTTTTGCTCTTAGACGTTAACTTCAGAGTGCGGTGGACTATACACACTGTGTTACTTAAATGTCAATATTTATTTCAAAAAGCGGTTAAAGGACAAACAATGGCTGAAAGGAAAAAGCAACTAGGTCCTCAAAAGTGCTCACATTACTGTGAACAGCATATAGTATTGTTATATGTTGATCGCTTCCCTTGCCGACCCGCTCGAGCAAGCGAAGGGGTGTGTCAAGGACAGAGTCAAAACCCGAGAAGTGCGAGGAGATTTACTAAGGAGTGCCGCGGCCGCGATAAGCCTATCGGGACTCGTGCCACCTTCTCTCATTGAAGGATTGAATGTCTGTGGTCATCATTGCAAAGAATGTTCTAGTCATAGGTCCCGCCTCTGAGTGACTCGGGGTACGGGGAACCTTCTAGATCGGGCCAGCGAGGTTATTTAAGCGGTGATAGACTCTCAAAATAACACCAACATTTTTGGCCATACTTGTTCGTTTAAAAATAATAAAAGTAGGTTAGCCATTATTCTGCAGTGAACGAGCACTTAGCAATTCGGATTGATATATAAAATCGTATGTAAAGCTATAATCATTCGATCCCGATACCGATCGATAAATGAATCGTTCTCAGTCGAAATCGAAAAAGGTTATTTACGTTTGTGGCACTGGCGCAAACGTGAATTTAACTCAAATATTTTTAATTAGCTGTGCCCGCGACTTCTTTCGCGTGGAGTTTAGGATTTGTTAACACATTTTAAAAATATAAATAAAAAATTGAAACAAGGGGTGAATAGTTTTAATTGGAATGTATACATAATTTCTATAATCAAAACAAAAAAAAATTAAACTTTAAAGTTTTAAAATTAATCAAATAGAATTTTCAATTTTTTATATTTTTAAATGGGGAATTATTGTAAATTATCCAATATAAATTAATGTATATAAAATGCGTGTATTTATATATGTATTAAAAATAATAAATGACATGTTATTCGTTCTAAAGAATTTTTAAGTATTTTTATTTATTATTGCCTAACTAATTGTCAATGTGCCTCCAAAGTACTGAGTGTTTAATACATGCGTTGATTTCATCCGCGCGTGTGCCTCTTGTGACAACCGGTAAAGTTTGTCCAAAGTCTCCGGAAAATAAAAACGTTACTCCACCGAAAGGCCTATCATCATTTCTTATGTCTCTCTGTTCTGTCGGCTGTTTCTATGGACACTTTATTAGTCACAGTGCATTCGTCCCAAACAATAAATACACAATCTTGCATTACTGGAAAAACACATTTAGACTTCTTAATCAAAGTGTTTTGCTTTATTTATATACAACAAACTTAGACAAAATACAGTATCTATAAAAGCTGCAAACAAAATATGTTTTTAATAATAACCCTTTTGTGGAGAAAAACACTAATGAAACAAAAAGGAAATTAATTTTAAAATGCATTACCATCAAAATCATTCAAGATAGGGATAAAAAAAAAAGAACAGATTGTAAATATAAATACCCTCTATGATCTCTGAAAGTTACAACTAAATCGATTCATCCGTTTTGAAGCATCTTATGGACAAACATCCAGATAGACGGACTAAAATTTAAAAAATGTATTTATGCTTCAACATCGTGTAAATATAAATACCCTCTATGATCTCTGAAAGTTACAACTAAATCGATTCATCCGTTTTGAAGCATCTTATGGACAAACATCCAGATAGACGGACTAAAATTTAAAAAATGTATTAATGCTTCAACATCGTGTAAATAAGATATTTCGTTTATATGTTGGTATAAATTTTGAAATCACAGATAGGCAATTCATTTTTATTTGTATAGATGGAACACTATGTGGTGAAAACCCTTATGAACGCCGGACGTATTCAAATTTAATGGCCCATACGTTGGCGCCAATTATGAAAATTATCATGTGGTTGTACAATTCGATGTAGACCAACAGCTCCAACACATAAACGGTCTCTCGTAAGGGCGCTAATTTGCTATGTAATTATGTAATAAGGCCACCACATAATATTTACAAGTGAGCAGCGTATGACTTAAAATAGAAATACTGTGGTTAGTGGACATGATACACACCTATCTGCAATAAAACCTACATGTGTATTTACTAGATGACTGTTCATACACTATGCCTGTGTGAAGTGGGTTTTGTTGGTAATATTTATGAGAATTAGTGAGTGAAACAGTAGTGTGTTCCACCACAGAAGAACACGTCTACTCAGCGCCTCTCAGGCTCAGAAACCAGTAGTAGAGCACTCACCTTTGCAGCTCCACATGCGTAGCAGACAAACAATAATTTGTCCCACAGATGAAAATATTATTTACCATAGCTATTCATATAGCAAAGAAAATAGTTTGACATTCTGATCTGAAAGTAAGAAGGACTGTCTTTAACACGCCCGTATGACACGTAGATTATGCCTGACTTGACTAATTTTAAAAGATATGCCTCGGCTGTCTCATTAGGTAGCAATGCCTAGTGTACGAATAGGCTGTTCGCGGTAAAGCGAGCAGTTTTTAAGGCCCTTATAAAATTTTCATTTCATCCAATTTCCATCTTCCAGCTACTTTTTAATATAAACATTGCAATGTGACCAATAAACACAGTGTATACATTTCACCACCATCAAATTCGAATGCCTGAGGCTGCAATAAGATATAGTTATTGGCGGTTAATGCCTGTTGGGAGGGCCTTAAAAAGTGCTCACTTTATCGTGAACAGCCTATATCGATGTTTAAGTTGCAAAATTCTGACATAGTAGGAAGGATTGCTCTCGTAGAAAAATGCCAGTTTATTTGTAGGGTGCAGGGCGGGGTCTCTTCCAGACGAAACAGGGGTTACTAACATAGTTACTAACATAGTTACTGGGGTGCGGTGTTGCTTAACGTGACTCTTGCTCACTCGCCACTGGCATCATCGCCTCTATGCACTAGGCACCCAACTGACGTGCAATCCTTCCGCTGGCGAATCGTCTGAACATAACTTCAGACGGTGTCCCTATATACCACCTGTTCATTAAAGTACGTTAAATAGGCCTACTTCACGGGGTGATTCGGTACGGAAAAAAAAAAAAACTTAACTACAATGAGGTAGCCCGATTATTCGTTTCCTGAGCATGCACCCAACACTGACGTACTCCAAAACAACATAGCTGTCAAAGTCACATGGTCAACATTGACGAACATGTTTGCTTATAATCTTAATTTCCAAATGGCAAGCACTTTAATATTAATAAAAAAAATTGTTACCAATTTTAATTTAATCAAGCTACATTACAAACTAGTTAGAGGAAGTATACAAACATCTCAAAGCACTTGTTTACCAATCAAGTGCTCCAACATTAAATCCAATCAATGTTGTTTTTGCTAGTCGTGTTGGCAGAAAAGCAGTTCAATGTTGGGACACTAAGACTGGTGGCGCGTAGCCAGCGAGATCGGTCTATCTCATCTTTAGTCAATGGAGAAAAAAAAACGAGCATTTGCGACTTAATACTTACAGTAAAAGTGAAGTTAATATAATTTGGAGATAAAGTAGGGTGTTGCGACATTTTTAGAGCGAAAAAGCCAAACCCTGAGCGTATGTCGATATTTAATTATGTATTTTTAATCAGCATGTTGAAACGAACAATGAATGAAAACACACGTTATGCCTGCAATAATGTATTGTTACATGGGAACGCCTGAGGGGCGTAATCTGATTTCGTGAGGGATGGACGTATTAATAAAAAAATAAAAGAAACTAAATTTAATCTCCAGTTTATTCAATCCACTATTATGTACACCATTAAATTACCTACCTCCCCTTTTACTCATTTTATTTAACAGTGAGCGCAATATTTAATGTCTATTTCAACTCTAATTAACGTCCTTAATTGTCTCTGTTGGTTACAGTTAATTAACTCATACTCGATATTAACACGTGTTCAGTCTATATGTTGCCATCATTTAATGTCTTTCACTCACGCATCTAGTCCAATAGTCCAGCCTGCCAGCCGTACTCTTCACTACTTGATACTCGCAGTCGCAGACTTCCCTTCCGCTGGTCACTTCTCTCGCTACTCGTTCTTCTATCGCTCGGGACTCAGCCACTCATTCACTCTAAACTCCAACTCCACTCCGGCCCGGAGGCCTGTCGCAATATTTATTGCGTGAGCTCTGACCATTTGAAAGGTTCAACGCACCCCTAGTTATGCTGAGAGAACGAGGTCAGTAGTCCAGAGCATTCTTCAGACAAACTTAGATATCTATACAACCAGGGTCAACAGAATGCGCTGCTAGAGAGATTGTCGTGTCGGCTAGCATTTTGTAACTGATACGCGGCCACCATAGCTCGCACTGCCGCCGCTATCACATAACGACTCTCTAGCCTCCTCTTCACTCGCTCGGAGGCGAAGCAGCGAGCACGTAACAGTATCATGACATTAAAACTATTCTTACAAATTGTGCATTTTAAGTGGATAGTCAACGTATAAAAGAGCCCGTATATAGATTTATTATTTATAAATTGTCTTACGTAAAAACAAGTAATATTCCATTTATTAATGCGTAACACACGATTAAAGTGACATTTCTCGAGGTGGCTACTATTTCTTCGTATGGTTAAGACTATTTGATGAGGAAAATGGCGACACGGTGAAAGGTTAATGTGTTGTATACACAGGCTGGCAGTTTATAAAACATTGTTTTAAAGGAACATACTATTTCACGTACTAAAACGACAGTTAAACTATTAGAATTCATCACGTAGTAGTCCCATCAAACAGTATATTTAAATAAATTTTACTGTGGCACAGTTAAATAAATATATAGAACCCCCCCTCAAATCCCATGAAAATCAGTCGAAAAATGCGCCTTCCACAAACCTTAGTTGTCGAGAAAAAATACCCCCCCCCCCCCGAAAATGGGGTCAGTAACCATAACTCGCCCCTTTCCCACTGGAATACTATCGATGCCCCTTAGCCCCCCCCCCCCTCCTTCAGTTTGAGCGTAAAGTGTATGACGCCGCAAGGTATACACGAACCTTAAGCCTACGGCACAACAACACCCCCCCCCCCCCCGAAAGGGAAAGGGGGTCGCAGACATAACTAACTCCCTTCCCCAGGGGCAATTTATAATCCAAATTGCAAGAAAATCTATCGAAAAATGCGCCTTCCAGAGCCTGGGAGGCATAAACACAAAGGGGGGAGGGGGGGCGAAAACCATATCTCGGGAGGCTAGACAAATAAATACAACCCTCAACAAAATTTCAAGAAAATCGGTCGAAAAATACATCTTCCAAGGCCTGGGGGAGGCATAAACTCCAAAAAGGAAGTAAGGTTGAAAAACCCATAAATGGGGGGGGGGGGGAATACAACACACTACCAAATTTCAATAGAAAATCGGTCGGAAAATACGCCTTCCAGAGCCTGGGAGCATAAACCCTCCTCACCAAAAAAAGGGGAGGGGGAAACCATAGCTGGACCCCTTCCCCCAGGGGCACTATCGATCCCCTCTAGGCCCGTACACCCCCTCTAAATGTTAGGGCGTAACGAGTTTGACGCGGCAAACTTTCGTTCTTGATTACATTCTTGATTAATAGTATATGATACTTCCGAAAATTTATTGATAGTTAGATGGAATTAATTATGTTCCGCATGTATTATAACCTTTTGTGTGTTATGTACTACGTTTAAGAAAGACGAAACCATGAAGTTTGTGATCATTTGCAGTAAATACGGCCACGATGCTTCTCACTCGCCATGTTGAAACTGCGTTTCCCGTCGGAAAAGCGCTTTAGGCAACACATTAGTTGTCGAGTGCTCTCGATCGTTTTCTCACGAGAATCGAGAAGTCATCTTTAACTAAGAATACCAAACTTCGGAAATATTACAAAAAAACTTATTCCACGATCGGGAGCTGCATATCGAAAAAATTAGACCATAGCCCCTGGTTGGTAGCCAGACATAACATCACCCCTGCATTGCGGTGACGTCTACCTACCTAGGCGGTCACTACAGACCAAATATAGTAGAAAGTGAATTTCCCAACGCCGTATATACGGACGTCCGGTTATCCGGACTCGTTTAAAAATGAAGAGAATAGAAAACTTTTGTCACAGTGTTTCCCTTACCGCGGAGGAGAGACAAGTACTTGTGTCGGCTTTTGTGATGATGTGCCCTTTCACGTGTTGTTTACAGTAAACGCATCCGGCGCGAGGTAGCCGCAAGGGGGGGGGGGGGGGGCGGCTTGTTAACTGATTTAATTAATATGTACAGTTTCTGTTTTGGATAAGCTTCCTATGTTCTCCTATGCATGTGTAATAAATCTTACGTTGTGTTAAAACGAATTTTTTTTTCTTCAAATTCTTTATCTTAATTTTCAACATATTTCCGATCACTTGAATTAGCTTCGGCCCCTATTAGTCTGGGTAATCGACTTTCTACTGTACTTAAGTTCATGACAACTGCGTACTTCCTCGTATAGGCTATTCACGGTGAACAAAACAAGGTGCCGAATAACTCTTGCTAATCAGCTCCAGAAAAAGTTTACTGGCATTCGCACACTTCACAATAAAAGAATTGCATCTTGATAGTACTGTGAAATTACTGAAGTCTTATACAGGCCGTAACAAATGTGTGGGGCGCTATGATCAAACAACTAACCATGTTTTACACTGAGCCATAAATTACACACAAACAGACAAAAAACACACACGCATTCTCTTATATGGTAAAAAAAATCAACTGTGAAATCTGGTAAAATACTAGTTGCTCTGCATTTCCAAGCCCTGAATAGTCTCTTTATTAAGTATGAAATTATAATTATACTGAAACGCATGATGCTGAATATCTGCGACAGTAAAATGAGAATTTATAGTGCCCTTTAACGTAGATGAATCGAATGCCACATTTTTACGAACCACAAGACTTCTTATGGATGTACTATTATATTTCTTTATACGCTCAATGCATAAATTAATCACAGGGAAGATGAAAGGCTGTACTACGTCTTACGTGAAAATAACTGCATTGGAATTACATTAAATGGTGTACAGGAGGATTCCAATGCTAACCAAGCAACATCAGGAGGTGAACAAAATATTTAAGTTATTTGATGGCATTTTAATAAGTCACACAAAAATTACGGTCCGGAAACCACATACATTTTATTGGATTGTACCATTTACCAACAGCTTTCTTGCTGGGCACAGGAAACACTGTCGATAATGCCATGGCACGGTGTAAGTAATTGAAATATACTGCCACGATTCTCGGTAGTCCTCACGTAAAAAAAAAAAAAAGCCTACACATTACGCCCACCACTGTTCGGTACTGTTTCTCAAAGCGGTATTAAGTAGATTTAAATCTCGCTTCACGAAGACTAATGTTCAGCTGATGAATCATATCTACGATTCATCAGCTGTACGGGCGTTAACGCACGTCCTTGACGCGGGGGAACCCAAAAAATAGATTGCTGCAGGATGAATTATTGGCGAGGCGCACTTGGGCAGCAGGAAACATGGCGTGCAGACATCGCAGCGATCCTGACCTTGCCCCGCACACAATCACGGTGGTACCGCCTAGTTCCGACCCCACCTACACCACAGTTGTTAAGGGGGGGGGGGGGAGTGCGCCCAAGGTCACTCATGCTGAGTCACCGCCGCCCGGCGGCGCTGCCAACCCTGCCGTCATTCTCTTCCGCTGAAAACTTAACAACCGGCAAATTAAAGACTGTTCACGATAAAGTGATCACTTTTGAAATCAACCTTAGAAAAAAGTCACTGCCCCTGCCTGCATATACTTTAACGGGCGCACTGAGTGACATGCACCCTGTGAAGTTGGTAACGATGAATGGAAAGTAGTTTCATATCTTAAAGTCACGTAAAAAGTGTTAGGTAACCATTTCTGATAAATTAAATTACTTCTTTCAATTTCTGTTGTTTTTAATGCATCAAAGTGTAAAAACGAGAGCAGATTTTAAAATATTTATTTTTGTAATAATTTCACAGTTTCACTTGACCGACGCATGAAAAAAGTGATGAGGCCCATGGCAATATTAATTTTACATAAGGCGGAAGGATACACAACGTGCATACGAGTAGATCTAAAGCAGGGCTTTCAAAAGTGCTCATTTTACCATGAACAGCCTATAGATGCCGGAATTACATAACTGTGACACGTTCAACACAATTAAAACAAATCAGCCAACCAAACAAAATGTGACAGACGTCCGCCCGACCAAAACTTTTGGATTAGGCATTATTTATATTTGTGTCGTCTCCTGCAGCACTAAAAAACAGGTTGCACAACATTACGAAACGAAACAGTCCCACTAACCTTCCCAAAAGTGGAAAATATGCATCTTACACGGGAAAAATTATTTGCCACTTACCAGATTACACTTATAAAAATTAACGTTCATGAAGTGTCGTGCTTAAACGTAATATCTGGAGTCTTTGTCTGCATGTTCCGAATTTCCCATCTATCCGCCGCCTGTGACAGTTTATTCTATAAGCGCATTGTTAATAGTGCCAAAAAATCCTGCTTGAATTTACAGCACGACAGTTTACACGAATGTGTAAACTGTCGTGCTGTAAATTCAAGCAGTCATATGGAAATGCTTTTGTCGTGTTATTGGCGTTTTTGTCGTTTTGTGTCTTATCACACCTGACTTAAAATCAGATTTTTTTCTTTATTAAAATGTTTACAAGTGTTCAGGCAAACCCTCAACGTTATATTATTAATCAAATGATATTAATTCGAACAGCCAAAAATGTGGGACAGATTTTTTTTCCCCATACCAATAAACCGTACAAATCTTCTCTGCCCAACAGGTTGTTGAATTCACATGCTTCGCACATACTGAATAATTCCATCGGCGCGAGCGAGCTATCACATCAGTCAGTATTGGGCAACTTGATGAAGGCCAAACTGATATGTTTTACGACCTATTAACAACGTCCTGAAGTACTTGCATCAACATCAGTCAAGCATAAGCGTATCAACATTTTTTTTTTTAAAGTTCTGCGCAAAAACACAATATGTTACTACACCTTTAATCTTTCGCTAAGTTATAGTTTATTTAAATCTGCAAGGCAACCGGCAGAACAGTTATTTGCCCCTGCACACCTGCAACCATGCAGGACTTAATGTGTAATAAGTTACCTGCTTGCAGGCACTTCAAACATAAATACTAGTAAAAGCACCATGACACATCAAAGAAATATTTGCAGCCATGGGTTTACAACGGAATACTTTTCAATTATCACCACTGCACTTGTATATTCAGCTCATTCAGATGTAAGCTGTGGTGAAAAGCTAAGTTTCAGGGCTTGCCTCCTTGGCGATACTCATTAACAGCAACCCTTCTTTAAAGTGAGCATCATAGACATATTTCAAATTGTTTCTTTGACAAATTTCACATGCTCAAATATCTCCCCTTAGCACAAATGTGGTGGACCTTGTTAAATTGGTACTACACTTTGGGCTAAAAACAATTACATTCTAACTGCATTTACACTGACCATTTAAAAAAAATCTCTGCAGTCCTTAAAATTTGTCTACAAGACAAGGAAAGGACAAACATGAAAATGTAACTGCTATTAATAAGGAACATTAAACCTCTTGTTCTGCACAATTATTTTTTTTTTTTTTTAATGAACTATGCCACAATAGAAATGGTAGCTATAAGTTTTACACTGCTCAAATGCCATTCAAACTTACAGTGTTGTATAAAGATTACTTTGTTCATGTTATAGTGCTTAGCTGTACGTGCTTCTGGACATGAAAGTCCTGATTTTCCGCAGCCTAAAACTATGCATACTCCAGAGTATGAAATCATACCACTTCAGACATGCCACATTATAAACTGATATATCTACAATTTTCTCAATTGAAGAGACATGACGAGATTGAAAAGAAACCGCTATAAAAAAAAGTATGTTTTTAGATCACTCATGATAAGCCAAAGAACTGCAAGAAGAAACAATTGGCTAACAATACAAATTGTTTATAAAAGTTTGTGCTACTCAACCTGGCATTGTGGGTGCAAGGAGGGTGATCACTGACAAAATGAAATGCCCTGTAAAGACAACTGCTGCAAAATAAAAACAATCATATTAATACAAGATGCTTGATGAGCGTATCAGAGTTGGTGCGGGATGGAGGTCTTAATAAAAATTTTAAAGAACTGAATTTGATTTTTAATTTATTCACACAGCTATTATTTACAACATTAAATTATCTGTCTCCACTATTAGTCTTTTCATTTCACAGTGAGCGCAATATTTAATGTCTATTTTACCTCTAATTAACATCCTTCTTTACGTCTCTGGTTATTTTCAATTAACCAATACTCATCATTAACACACATTCAGTATATCTGCTGCCATCATTTGTAATGTCTTATCACTCACGCATCCAGTCCAATAATCCAGCCTGCAGTCGTACTCTTCACTGCTCTGATGTTCACAGTCACAGATTCTTCCTCCTGCTGGTTACTTCTCTCACCACGCGTTTCTCTTCTCACTAGTTTTCTATTGCCCAAACCCATCAGTTCAACAACTAATGGCTCAGAGGCCCCGACACGCCTTTTATAGCCACTGACCTTGACCTGGAAAGTTTGCCGCAACCCAAGTCTAGCTGAGAGCAATGAGGTCAATCAGTAATCCAGAGGATTTTTCAGATGTCTCAAAGACACCCGATACCCAAGGTCGGGAGTGGCACATGCCCTGATAGGCATAACAGGCACCTTAATAAACATTCCTTTGTCAAAAGCCGCTGCATCTCTGGTTGCAACTGATAGCGCGCATGCACTATCTGCACCAAGCCATGTTACAGCAATGAGGCAAGGATTGCATAAATAAAATACCATCTGGACAAACTGTCCCTCTATGGCATCAATACAACTAGGGCAAGGTGACACACCATCATTCCTAAGAAAGATGACTAGCTACAGGACCATTACTATCCAGGTGTCCACCATGTGCACACAAAGAATCCCTGTAGAATTCATGAATACAACATCAACTCTGAACCAGTTCATTACAAGGTACCAAATAAGTTTATTACTTCACAAACATGGCATCATTGACAACATACACAATACCACTTTCTGCACCCCTCAAATCCTAATGGCGCAGTCACAGGAATGTTGTCAGGTTTTTGGTCAGAATAAATCCTGCAGGAGATGTATTCTCTGTTATAAAGTAGTGAACATGAGCACATTCACTCCAATTCACTACCAATTACCGAACCAGGTATCTCATAATGTACTTGAATGTACAGGTTCGTTCACTATTGTCAGATAATCAGATAAGCCATTACATAATACACTTCAGTCCATCTGTTTCTTTATAAATCACATACTATACTATAATGGTATGCTGAATTACACCCCCATGATCTGTTGTCATTTCTATAGTACATCTCTAACTTAGTTATGTCAAAACTGTATTATCAAAACCTAAACCCACTCCACCCACATTCCTAATAAACACTTACCTTTATACTTCATAACCATTACCTCAATTGACATTACTTTCCCACAGCATTAACAAATCCCACATTCTAAAATCACACACATTTACATATAGGCCCATGTACAACATTCAACATATTCATTCCATCATACATTCACTTACTTTTAAATATTCATAACACTTATTGCTTACATTAAGATTTCTTATAACAGTTTCTTTTCCACTACTGTAGCCAGGATCTACTTTTTACACTGCCACAGCACCACTTTTGCCCTCAACACTAACAATATACAGCAAATATTTCTATATCATGATGTAGACATGTAGCACCCAAAGAAATTAGGGCAATACTTCCTAATACACAGTCATCTTTTAAATGTAATACACAATATGACTATAATGGCAGAGTTACCAACTGTTCTCTCCCATTCACTTAGCCTACATCAGCATGAAGCATATTATAAGTTATTGCTGTACAAACAACATATTTTCCACCAGTTTTCCTTCCTGTCCATTTAATTCACTTTTACCAGCATCTACTATTTATTTCCAATGCACGATCGTAATGTTGCTAGCAACAGTCCATCCACCCTACATAATTTGTTACATCACACCTAAAAAAACACTGTGTTTAATATTTTATTGGCTAGTATACTTCACCTGATCGGTTAATTTAAATGTTTCAATCAATTAAAAAGCATAGAGAACATGACATCACCTGCAAAGGGTTTGAGAAGTCTGATGGATCCAAAAAGAAAGTAACGCTGAAGGAAAGTCACAATTTTTCCAGAATCTCACTTAGTTTAAAAATTAACTGCCAGGCCTAACTCAAGTAGAAAGTGGCAAAAAATTTATCTAAAACCTAACTGCAAAACCAGAGAGTACACAGAAAATTCCATTTAACATTAGAAAAAAATTCAAATCAATGCTCCAAATGTTTGCAAATATTGCTGAAACTGATAGTACTATTCCAAGCCATTACCACTTACTGCTGACAACCCTCAATCAATTAAATATAGCAAAACCAAGTGTTCCTGTAGAATCATTTCAAGATTATACATGGAAGATAACTGTTAGTTTTTGAGGAAATTCAGTCTTGTTAAAATTCACACAAAACACAATAAAACAAGAATGTATAAAGGTGGGATCAATTTGCAGAGAACAGCAAATACCATGTCCTCAAACCACCTGGTTATACTGTCACACTGAAAATGAAACAGGCCAATTACAAAGTGTTGCTATAATATGACTAATACTGAATAATCAAATTTTTTCAGAGGCTTTGGCATTCATGACCCCTGGCACTAAAAACCTGTGGTCAAAACCATACCATTAAAAGACAAGACAAAACCATGATTGCTACTCTCATGAACTTACCAATGTAAACAATACATCTCTTTGTAATGTTCGCCAGGCATTCGCCACACACACACATATACTGACACATCAACATCAGAATGCATATTATGATTTACTATTAGAGGATGTTCTAACAGTCCAATGGTGACTTGCTTTGCACAACTATAAATGAAAAACATAATTCTGTGCAATACTTACGAGGTGTAGCTTGTCCCCATATTCCACATGCAACTACTCTGCAGATTGTACAATCACTTACAGCTATTCCCAATACAGATAAAGTATTTTGGCCACCATTTATAACAATGCCACATCTTATAGTCACATAGCTCTAATGAGCACAAAAAAAACAGCAACAATGAGACAATAAAAACATTTTTATTGTGGCTAAATTTACCACAGAACAGTTTACATGAAGGTTACGATTTTTTGGCACAATTTACAAGGAGTTTGCAGAATAAATTAGTTTCAAAGATCATGTACAAATTTGAAACATATAATGCTGACAAAGAGTGCAGATATTACACTAAAGCACTACGGGACAAGGTATAATATTAATTTTATGAGTTTAATATGGTCAGTGGCAAATAATCTTTCCCTTGTAAGAACTTTTACCACAAAGTTCATCAAACTATTTCATTTCACAATGTCGCCCATCCTGTTTGTCATGTTGCACGAACAATAAAAAGACTTTTCTCTTATCCAAAACTAGGCCTACTGGTCAAGCGATAGTTTTCAGCATACTGACATCAGAAGTGTCTTATTTATTGCCTGTTCAGTTTTAATTGTTAGAGCTATTTAATTCCAGCATTACTCTTTGACTATGCTATAATGATAGAATCAAATATTACAAGAATAGAATAATTTTGTATTTGAATACTTGTAAGAACTGAGAACTTTCACTCACAGCTTGTATTCGACCGCTGACAATTTCTGTGCTGACATTCATCTATTCAAGTACATGATTGGAATGTTTTTGTGATGAACTATCTGTTTCCATTAACATTATTATATCAAGATAAGAAGATGCAATTGAGGGGTGGCAAATACCAATTCCAGACAACTACATAAAAGGCAATAAAACAAAAAAACAATGCCATTGAGTCATAAATACACACAAAAGAGAGTCTTTGATATTAAGAAAACCAACTTTAAAACTTTATAATGTAATATAAATAGATAGACCAAAAACCACATGGGGAGATTTAGGCTCCCATAAAATCACTATTAAATTTTTAAAATGCAATCATGTTACAAGCATTCGAGAACAAGTGCGGAACAAACAATGTAACGTTTACAAGAGAACGCAAATACTGTTAAGACAAAGAACATGTTCAAGATGTGAGTACTGAAGAATCACTCTGCCAGATCACTCAGATTCAAGTAATCAAATATGTACTTTGGCCACCATTTGAGATATCTTGAGAACTCTTAGTAATAGAATTCTTTGACATTTTGAACTAAAATACTCCCATCACTACTTTGCTACACTTAAAGGATTCAGCAGTTCTCGTCTGGCCATGTATTTTTGGTTTATGGGTCTGCAGTGACACTACAATTTCCTCACATTTCCATGTCACCACTATATCGCCTGTTTTGGCACAGGGTACCTGAAACTTATTGCACAGATAGCATAACCAAGCCTGTAGGCACCCATAAAGATGTCCCATCTGACTTTACCAAGCTCATATCAAGCATTCATAATGACAGCTGTAATAACTATAAATGTCAATGTTCATTGGTACTTTTATAAAAGTATGATGTGCAGACCCATTTACTTATCTGGGAACATTTGGTGATTGTAATGGCTACATAAAATATGTTCAACCTAGGAGTAATGACTTTTTTCATTAGCTTCCCTATGAAGTTCCATGTAAACAAACAGTATATAATTCTTCTCAGCATAAGAAAAGACATTTTTAAAACATTAAAATTTTGCAATTAAATGTCATCAATGCCAATCTATTTGTAATGTTACAGTAATAATAATACACATAATAAATCCTTTTAAGTATTTGTTATAAGATGGCAGAGACGCGTCACACAGTTCGTAAGGGATGGAAGTCCTAATTAATACAAAAGAACTAAATCTGAGTTTTAATTTATTCACGCAGATATTATTTACAACATTAAAGTAGCTCTATCTCCACTAGGTACAACATAAAGCAAAATGATTATGTACTTAGGTCTGATACCTCTTTATTCAAATATTCTTATTTCTCATCTAGTATTCTGGGACAAAAAGGATTTTATACAGTTGTAGTTAAGTTTTGTCTCAAATTTTACAATGTAAATTCCTTGCTTAATAATCTACAGACATCCCACACTTGAAACACAGAAAAATTAATCACACATGAATAAAAATAGTATTAAGCAGAAATATCCAACTAATCCACATGACTATAACTAAGTGTGCATGCACACACATGCACCTAATGCAAGCAAAGACATTTCATGTGTTTACGAATCCTGTCAATTGTAAATATGCTAATATTTAGAATATTGCAAGGTAGTGCAGTAGTAAACCAACTGACTAGCATACTGGATGACCCAGGTTCAATTTTCAGTCTGGCCATCCTGATTTTGTTTTACGAAGGATTTCCAAAATCACTCCAGACGAATGTTGGGATGGTAACAAAGCAGGACCTGGCAGATTTTTTCACATTTCCTACATAAAGAGTTTGTTGTTATTTTAATAATTTTTCTTTTTGTGCTCTTGACCAGGCCTTTAACTAAGACCTTATGCTGTTCAGAGGCATTTAAAATTCACCAAATACATAAACAAACTTATAGATTATCCCAAAAACACAAACTCCAACAGGGAGCTCTAGTTTACGTAAGCACATTAGCTTACACAAATGTATACCTACTAAGTAGGCCTGTATTACTAACCAAACTAATATTGCTCACCTTTAAACATTTCTCCAGAAGATTTCAACCATTACTTTGAACAGTCTTCATGTTGTAAAAAGGTCGTAGGGGTTATAACAGACACTACTGCATCAATCATGTGACTAAATCTTGATGCAATTTGTTCTATCTCACTGTCAACTTGTTTCTTTCCCACTTCTTGGAGATATGCCATTGTGAAACAGCTTGCTAAGTGCACCAGTGTGACTGTGTTAGTGATTTCAGGCCCATTAGTATTTTACCAGCATTGTCAAAAGCATTAGAATTCCTAGTACATCAACAAGTGTATAAATATACGAACAACAAATTATTTGACAGATAAAACTATATTTTCATTTCTCAGATAACGTAGTAGAGTGAATCACTTTGTATCTTCAAGATTGTTGTCAATGTGTAGTCATTGATGGTAAAATGTCCACTTGGCAACCTATGAAATTAGGTGTTCCTCAGGCTAGTGTACTTGGGCCGCTTCATTTTTCCTTATTTATTTATGACATACATATCATCAGTGCTAAAAAATTGCCATCACCATTTACACGCGGATAATCTCCAGTTGTATTCATCTGCTTCTCCGAAGCTAATCAGCTCTTTAATTAAGGGCATAGGTACATAATGACCTTGAATAGGTACACTTTTGGTGTAGCAGAAATAAGTTAAAATTGAATAGGCTGTGAAGAAACAATGTTTATTGATCGGTTCTCATAGAGTTTTAAATTAATGTTATAGATTGACTTTCCCTGATATTGTGCTAGCCAGTAAGATTATTCCTCTGTTGAATGAGGTGAAGAAATGCTAGCATTGTTTTCAATGATACACTCGTCCGGTCACATAAACACTGTTTGTCGGAGGTCATACACCATGCTACATATTCTTTATAGGCTTAAGAATTTTCTACCACTTGAAGCAAAATTGGCATTGGTACAGTCGCTGATATTCCCTATTTTTGTTTATTGCGATATGGTTAATAGAGACATCATGCAAAAATTTGGCAGCAGAAACTTCAACACATACAAAATTCTTGTGTTCAACATTTGTTCAACCTAAAATTACGTCATAACTTGTTTCCTTACTTTGCTAAACTTAATTGGTTACGTCTGGACAAACATTGTCAGCTCTACAGTCTGACACTAGCATACAAAACACTATCCTTGTATATTACAATGCCAGAATACTTATGTACTTGGCTGAAAACCTTGGGGGATGACCACACTATTAACACGCGTGCTAAATATACATCTTGCTTAAATATCCCAGCTCACAAAAGCCAGGATTATGCAAATTCTTTCACTGTCTCTGTCACATGAGCGTGGAACAATTTACCCGTAGAGCTGAGGAACTCAACAATAGTAACAACGTTTAAGAGCAGTGCTGCCAAGTACATTACGAATATGCACCGATGATTCCACATACACGCATCATTATTCCGTAGTATTTTTAATTTTTTTTCTTAACTATTTGTATACTTTAATTACACATATTGATTTATACATTCACTTTAATTAATGTGTAAATTGTTTCTGTCCATTCGTCAATTTATTTCACTGTGTTGCTGCATTCAATTTTCATTATATGTAAGTCCTTTTATAGATCTGTTTATTTATTTTAATGATCTTGCTAAGCGAAAAGAAATTTTCTTGGTGGACTGTGGTTGGTGGATTCAAATAATTGTATTACTGGGCGGAAGTATTGTGATTATATTTTTCCCCTTCCCCAGTAGTGCGGGGTTGGGAGTTCTGGAACACCCGATTGACTCAAGGTTAACCCCCTTCCTGGGGTGAAATTTTGACTGGATGTATATGCCTTGGAGTTTCCTGATTCAAGAGAGAAGGTGGCTCCAAGGTTCAGCAGACCCTCCCTGCCTTGAGTTAAGTATAACCAAAAAAAATTATGAAATTATACAAGTCATTATGGTAGGACATCTGGCAGGACTTGAACTTTTCAAAGTCCATTTAGGATAAATTTGGCAAGTAGTTGCCTTGAAGGAAAAAAAATAAGAGTTGAGCATAGTTTTCTCTGGTAACTTTTTTAAAATTTTAGCCAATTTTAAAATTAAGTCATAAATGGTCTTGGTCTTATTATGTGACCATGAGAGTGAGTACTGTATACAGTCGAAATAACTTGCAAACTTATAAATATGGCCTTGGTCGGTACTGAATATCCTTATATTTTGTGATTAAGATAATAAAAACGTAGCCATTTTTTTACATAGAATAATTTCTCCAAATGGCTTTTGTAAATGTTAAAAGTAATACAATATTTATCCCTTCTCAAGCCCTAATAATTTTCATCAATTGGCCTTTGTAGTATATTCAAAACCTTTGTGAGTAAACAGTTTTTTTGGCCTTTGTTTGTGAACATGGCCATAAAATTAAAATGACCAATTATTGGATTTAAGCTGAGGTTCAATCTCTTTGTTTCCCTCTCAGGTACTATATAGGTTATGCACATTTATATTTATGATTGGTTATACGGATTATGAAACATATATTTGGGTTATTGTAGATCAATATTATTGTAATTTTAATTTCTTTAAACATTGCCTTGTCTCTAGTCCTGCTCAAGATATAAAGATAATATGAAACCACAGATCATTTTCAAAGTTTATACTATTTGAGCCATCATATTTCTGTTTCGTCTCTTGTTAATGTAAGTAGTATTTTTTCTTGCACTATGTTTACTTATGTGTACATTATGTTATACCTGGTTAAGTGTGAGAGAAGACATTGAAACCTTAACTTTGCAAGTGTAAATAAAGTCTAAATATATAAATAAATAAACATTTACACTGATTACATTATTAAATTGGATTCTAGCTGATTACACTAATCTGTAGATTTTTCTGTGCCAACATAATGTGGTACACGTTTTCTTGAGTACATGAGAATCTTATCTCAAAATGAAACCAGTCTACAAAAATTATGGTTCATCACAGTCCTGAGTGACTGTGCTAAACAGTTCAGAGCAGTCCTGCTGCTAAATGATTTGCATATACATATTAGTAATTGTGCCACTCCCAAGAATAAATCCAGGCAAAACTTTGAAAAAGCTAATCGCAGTAGCTAATGCGTTAACCACACAAAAAGTTCTACAAAAGTAACTTCGCCAACATGCCACCTAGTCAATGTTATAGTACATAAAACACAATCCAGCAAGAATAAATTAACCACTCTAATATAATGATATCACAGGATAGGTATAGTTTTGTTTTTAATAATTACGGTACACAATTTTAATTTTAATTATTTTTTTACATAAATTCTATTTGAGTTATATAATTATGTTGACATTTCCAATTAGTTTAGCTTTGTTTTTAAATTTAAATATCTGTAAATACAAGGTTAGGCCTAGGCCATCCTGTCATTTATGAGAATAATTACATAAATTCTCTTTGGAGTTATGTTCATTTATTTTGTTGTCTAGGGCAACATTAAAATTCCTGTTATGACAGGCTGTATATTTAATTTGTAGAATATTCTTGGCCCTTACTTAAATGAAACCAGACATGTTGAAACTTTTGCTTGGAAAATATGACTACATAAGTTAGTTCTTCCTAAAGTTGGATAAATCATTACGCAGGACCAGGGAATGTTGGTAGAGTTGTTAGGGGACGCGGATCGTTGAAGAGATACCATGAGACACCTGAAAATGAATTGTTGGAGTATTTTGAAGTTGCAGACATCACCGTACGAGGCTCTCCTGTTGGCAGGAATGACGCCTCAGACGACACCCACCTTCCCAGCCTACCATCCTGCAGCAGATTGTATAGTGACCACGTCCAGTTGTTTCACTAGTCATTTGAATTTGTCTCGGCCAAATCAAATTTTATTTATGCAAAATTTAAACTTTCCGCCCTGTATTCCCAGTGGCCATTAAGAATCCTTCAACTGTTTACCATTGAAGCCAATGTGTAAATTAAATATATTTTATTGAAACTTTATTCCTTTCTTCTGAAGAGCTTGCAAGATTCAAACGTGAAGCAAATTAAGGAACTGTTTACAATTTCGAAGGAAATACCATGACAGTTATAGATTTTACCTTTAATCAAATTTTGTAAGGAAGGATGTAGATATTGCAAAAAAGTTTCATTTATTTAGACTAATAAAATGAGCACTATCATAATTTTATTTCATTCACAATTAATTAATGTGTTCATTGCATCGTAAATTGCATTCAAATAAAAGCATTATCTTTTCTCCTTGTTTTATTACAAACAGAATATGGCTTATTTTAAAGGATGTTTGACGGTCTTGTTTGATAACATTTTAAAAGAGTTTATGATGTCTGTATTGTTTTACACGTCACGTTACCTACTGTCTGTTCTTGGAGCTCACATACAATTTTAATGTCCATTCAATTTTTATTTACACTTCCAGTAATTTTAATTAACAAACAAACAGTTTGTTAAACTACAAGGCTTTGGAAAAAAAAATTTAAATTGTTAAATTTTCATTACAACAATTATGAAAATTTTAATTAAAAAAGGCTTCATTTGACATGTAATAAAATAATCTGTCATAAAAATGCAAGAAAAATTGTCAGTTACATACTACAAAAATATGCATATCTAAATAGCAAATAAAATATACCAAACTTTTGTACTCAAACTCGAGCAGCAGCTATGGTATGGTATAAGTGGTTCCTTTTATGGTTGCAGTTACTCTTACCATAAATTACACAAAGTAAACTAATAAAAGTTGTAAACGTAAGCATCACTGTATTACATAACACTCGCTTCTTTTGGTGAATGTTATCAATACTAATCATTGGCACTTGGCAGCAATGAGGAAATTTCAAGAAAACTTTTAGTAACTTCCCTGGAGAAAAACAAACCTGCAGAAAAAAAACTTTTCTTAAAAACATTGGTAAATTCAACTTTATTATGCTTTGGACACATGCATTTGTTTTACGTAATTCTAAAATGGAGATGACTTTATGTGGTTTTGTGACCAGCACTGCAAATGTACATTTGGTGCACATTTCCATTGTTGTGATCGTAGAGTACATGCATAGGTAACATGATAGAAGGATAAATGGGGTTGGGGGAAAGCAAGGTTATGTGGTTTACACTATGCTAATGTTTGCATGTGAAAATTTATACAATATGGTAACTGATATGATTTCTTAATGAACAAGAAAAATCACTATGACAATTAAGACAAGACACAATACAAGTACAGGTATATAAAACAAACTCTTAGAACCATTTTACAATTCACAAATTATAACCTCAACATTTACGTGTCATGTCTAAAGCTGCTGCTTTCAAAAAAAATCACACACAGGAAGGATAAAAATGATGCAGTCTGTCCTTGTAGAACTGGATTATTTAGTTGATTTAATTTCATTTCTCAAATTACTAGTTCTTACCAATTAAAAATTACTTCAGATGTTGTTTTAACATATTCCACGTACAATAATTTAATTTCAGCTGGTAATTTATTATAAAGTTTGATCCAGCGTATTTAACATCTTTCTGATAGCCCACAGAGTCACAGCATTTATTGAACATGTTCTATCCAAAAAAAAATGTTTTGACTGTGTATCAGAAAGGTTTTTAATATGCTGGAAAAAATACTTTTTAATAAATTTACTGCAGAAATAAAATTTCTGTACAAGGGTTAAACCCTAAAAAGTCTGAGAAAACTCTTAATTGTAATGGAATTTTATACTACAAATGAATATCTCATTATGTGTTGATGTGTTATCTTCATGATTTTCATTTGTTTTGTTAACTTATCTTTCAATGTGTGTTGCATTTTGTAGGCTATTATCAATATTATATTGCTGTATTTTACATGTATTCTGTATCCTGGAATTAATTTGACTCAGTACCTATCAGGACCAACAGAAACTATGTAAAATAAATAAATAAACAACCGTCTCACATAATATATAATTACAGGCCATATATCTGAGCTATTATAGCCAATAAATTGAAAGAAAAAAAATTCTTTGAAACAGACAAGTTCTCAGGGTAAATTATGTATGTTAACAGATTTCAAAGTTAATTAGAAACAGTTATTCCCAAATTCGCACAAATAGCACAACAATTTTATTAATATATTGCAACAGCATGTTTAAATTTAAAATCCGTCAGCAGCCTTCACAGTTTGTTTATTCCATTCCCATTTTGGCTGCAGAGTATCCCCACACAAACAAAATCTATTCCGCCAGAAACTTTCATGGACATTAAAATCCAAATTAATAAGTAAAATTAAATTTAAAATATTTGAAATTTAATAGAATGAAAGGTGAACTTAACCTTTAAATAATAAAATGAAACAGTTTAGCAGTTTATAAAATTCAAATAAAACCAAATTACAATATTACAGAAAGTAATAAATACTTACCACATACCTCATAATTCATTATACAGTAGTTAGCATTTTGAAACTTTTATTTTAAGAAATATTTTTAGGTTCATTTTCTTTTGTGGTATATTTTAATGTGCACTTTAAAATTTTTAACTGCTTGACTATGAATAGCCCCACTCAAAAGAAGTCATTTACAGATGGTATCAGTTGGTCTTATACACTTACTGTGTACCTTCTTGTACGTAAACTCTAAAGTAACATGCCAAAAGAAATGAGCTAACACAAACTAACCTGGTGGAACATTTGTGCAGACTCGAGTTGCGAATTTCAACCATTGAGGTCAGAAATACAGAATCACCATCTAATGTAGATTCACATATACTTGAGAATGTAGACCATCAATTGGTTAATTTCGAGAGGCATATGGAGACTAAATTGCACAAAACAACTACTATGCACGTTTGAGTAATCTCTCGCCAATCAGTCCAAATACACCTATATCGAGCAGTAGCAATACAACATCAACTGTTTCCGCTAGTACTAATGCAAATTCTAGAGGGTCGGAAGATCAAGGTAATTGTACTACTGGTTTTGCACTATACAATCTTACTGCAGCGATGTTTCATCATCCCGCTAAACAGTGAGCTTAGGGACTCCCCAGTTTTTCTGATCACAACCATGAAAATACGGTTATTTATTTGAAGAAGCTGGAAGAGTACGCTAAACTGTTTAATCTCAGTGAAAAGGAGTTGTTGCTATGTTCAAGCTTAAGTTTGAAATACACTGAATTTTTCTGGTGGAAAGTTGAGAAGGGAAAAATAGACAGCTTTGTGTAGTTTCGCGAAATATTTTGCTAGAATACTGGAACGCTAGGATACAACGTAATCTAAGAGCGTGACTTCACCTTGAAAAATATGAACCCAAGAAATCCAAGCCCCTAAAACAACATTATGGGGAAATTTGAATGGAACAGGTTCTTAAACGCTCCAATGGGAGATGAGGAGTTTGCAGAGGTAGTAATCGCTCAACTACCTCTTTAAGTACCAGGATAGGTAGGCAGATAGGACGTTCACCATACCAAACAAATTTTGAGCGCAGATTCTAAAAATAGAACAGAATGAGCGGCAGAAAGCGACCATCACCGCTGTATCCTGGGCCAGGTCAAAGACCTAATCAAATTAATTAATTGCACAATGTAGAATGGCAAAACCTGAGTGTAAATGTCCTAGAAATAGATATGGAGGGGAAAATACTCATTCTTACCAACCTAACTATGAGACGGGTGATAGTCCGTCAAGTTTTGCAAACAGGAGGCTTGGGAAACTGTATTCTCCTGGATACCAGAAGGGATATCGGAGTGGTCAAAATATGGACAAGACTACCACGATTCCCCTACAGCCTAATACTTACGTGCATTCTGAAAGGGAATTTTTATTTTCTGCACGTCAATGAGAGCAGTGGTCAAGGGACAAACTGAATTCAACAGACGACAGAAATGTAACCCCCAAAAATGCTACTTGGCCAGGTGCACCTATAAATTCATGGCAGTCCAGGAACAAACATCCTACTACAGTGTTACCAACTGAGGGTAACCTAAGTAGGGGACCTCTGGGGCAGTATTCGTCAAATAACAATATGCCACCTACGACAAAGGAGCATCCACATTATACTATTCCTAGTAATATTTCACAACGTCCTGGATATTTCCAACAAATTGAGGGTTAAATCCCCTAGCGCCTACATTCCTACTGCCTAGTGTGAATGACGTAGGTGTTGCTCAACAACCTAGTCGAGGACCAACCGAAAGAAATAAGTTCAAATAAATAGGATTGGTGACCAGCGTATGGTGAGTTTGTTAGAAGAATTGAACACTCTACCTAAACTTAACGTGTGTACCCTGGAGAAGGATCCTGAAGAGATGCACCAAGAACTATTAACTTTGGTAAGAAGACAATTGTTAATAGCTGTAGAAAATCGAAAGAAGCACTACAGAACAAATAAGCTGAATAAGCTTCAACTTGATGATTTAGTGTTAAGTCGTACTGATCCTACAAGTAGCGCTTGGGAATGCATCACTAAGAAACTATCTCTCATGTTTAAAGGCCCTTTAAAAAAAAAATAAGATATTAAAAATAAATGTTATGAGCTCGCAGACTTAGAAGGGCATCCTGTGGGAAAATTTAATACTGCCCAGCTAAAGCCGTACCATATTCTTAAGGCAAATGCCCGGAATGACGCTAGCTACAGTAAGGTGAAGAATGAGTTAACAGCCCAGGATCTTAATCGCCAGCATTACTGTAACTTATAATTTATGCTAATAAGCATTTCAGAGGCCACATTGCAAGTACGGTCTATTTTGGTAGTTGATCCTGTCAACAGACTGTCACAGAGCTTCGAGTATTGGAATGACGGCTTGTAATGTTTTTGTTTTGTTTCTTGTTAAAATGTTCAATTGATTATGTCATAATTTAAGGGTCTTGAATTTGTTATATCACTGTATCCATACGTTTATTCGCCGGTCCTGAATATAGAGATCCTATGTTGCCATTAAGCACTGATATTACAATCAGCTACGAGAGGGATAAATGCTGTATTATTACCACTTTACGTAAATTGTCTTACATGCAAACCACGGAGATGTACAGCTACGCTATACCCAACTGTCCATTTCTAAGCAAGTTAAAAAGCCTATCACAAGATTAAAATAAGAAGAGAAAACTTATGTGTAGAACATGCACTTAAAAAACCCTCATATCTATCTATATAAGTTGACATAATTTGAATAATGCTTACGTTTTGTGGGAAATATTCAATTATTAAAGAAAATGAGAAATTATTTTTTTGACTTTGAGAAATATTTCTTATGAAAACATATCTTCTGGCAATTCTTCTCAGAATTCCACATGATTTGCGCACAATAAATTTTCACTGTCTTCAGATAATATTAATAGATATTGTTGATTTTTGTTGTGTACATATGTAATTGCTTTGTATTGTTTGTGTAAATAATGTAAATAATTGTATTATGACAACCTGAAAAATAGAAAATTATGCTTTGCATTTAATTCTAATTTCAAAAAGTTTTTTTATCATACTATTGTTGACGTCCTAATACACTGTGTAACACTAAGTTGAGGAATTTGGAAAGGCAATCTTTCCTGCAGCAGTCTATTCTTTAATTGTCGGTAGGGTCTTACTCTTATTTAGCTGTTGACATTATAGGACTATTTACTAGAAATAGTTTACACAGTCACAAAATGTCCCTGACTATTTTGTAGCATGGCTATTTTGTAGTGAGGTATTTTTCACGTCAAAAATGCTACATTCCTCACCACGTGAACTGTGAACAAAGTTAAGTAGTGTAAATAAAATTGTGTTAGAAGAAGTGTAAATACTACACAATTAAGCGACGCTAGCATGCTTGAAGTTTGTTTGTTTTTTGGTCTCAAAGTAACGAAGTGCTACGCACACACTTTTATAATGGCTTGTTAGTAAAATAAACCCTATCCCACTAACTGTTTGTATAAGTGTGTTACCAGTGAACTGGAGGATGAGGCTTAAAGTCTTCAACGATGGATTTTGAAGCCGAAAAAACCTGACAGGTGGAAGACCGGCACTGCAGTTTCCTGTTCTCATTATAGGCTACACTAAGTCCACCTGGCATTTTGAACGAGATTTGCCTAACCTCCATGACACCAACCTAGATGGATGAGGGAAAATAATTTCCTTAACAATAAGACTGGAAACTAAAATATTCTTGTGTTTAACAATATAATTGTTGTTAACAATGTTATGTTTTTCAAATAGTATTTTTGTTTATCACATATTTAAATTCTGTATCTTGCGTAAATTATGTTCACTACTTAAAAAGTGTTTGTTGCTAGTGGATTGTTATATATCAAGATGTTTTGGTTGCAGAGGGTTACCTGTACTGTAAATTGGCTGCTATTAATTACTTCATGTATTTTGTAAATAAAGTTACCTACTGTCAGTCAGTCAAAATAATTTACATTTTTGCATAACAGAATAGTTCATAGATGCGCACCAGTTAGTTGTTTGCGCAACAACTATCTAGTGGGGCGATTCTGTAAAGAAGTCATTTACAGATGGTATCAGTTGGTCTTACACACATATTGTGTACCTTCTTGAAAAATCTATGTTCTGTTGTAGGCCTGTATGTTTTTTAATGTTGTAGAATAAATAAAAGTTTATCGCGAGTTGCATGTCTAAAAAAGAAATGTGTGTGACAAGTATGAATGTGAGACAACCCGAAGAGTTTGTGGTAAAACACACAAAGGGGCGGGGGGAGAATAATACAGATGTAACTGTCAGAAATGATATGAATATAGGTAAGTGAGGTAAGTTGTAAAGTGGATGTGTACACATGATGTGACGGCCATGTGGTTATTGTGAGGGGTTGGGTAACTTAGTATCAAATGTGGTGAGAGATAATAAATGTACGTTGAATGGTAACTGTGAGTAAGCTGAAGAACGGTAGTGAGTGTAGTGTACGGGTTTAAAACAAAAGTACATGGTGCATGAAGTAGTGGGGCATTCAATGTCTAGTAAAGAAGGTAAGTGTGCCACAGGAGATGGTAACAACAGGATGCATTGGGTAAAGGAAGATGTGTATACAATGAAATAATGGAAGAAAGTGTAGGAGGAGTGAAGAGAAGTTTAATAACAAAAGGAGGGTACTTAAGCAATGGAATTTATTTACTAAGTAAATGAACAGTGCTGTGATAAAGATATGTAAGGTTAAGTTTTAATATTTGTGGTGATATACAGAATTCAATTGTTGTAGGTAGGTCCTGTTAGGTTAGGGGTAATATTTTTAGGCAGTATTAGATACCGTGTATAGTGTAATATACCACAAATTGTATTTACCTATACGGCAAATGTGACTGTCTCAAACCAATAATTTCAATTGTACGAAATATGCACCCATTACAGTGATTCACCAAAACACGACCCATGACTAACAAGGTAAGGCTGAACTACCGAAAATTGTGATTCGTCGCAAATATCATGCGTTAGTTTGGGCAGCAAAATAGTAATTTATTGACTATGATCCTGTTGTATTTGAAGTGTACTTCCTGATACCCCATGCGGTATCGCATAGTATACGTGGGCGGGTGGCCTCGGATGTATTTCCCGATACCATATATGGCATTGCATCGTCCCCTATTGTACTTCCCATTACCAGAGTCTATAAATGCTGAAAGTGTCACTGCCGAAAAACCCCAAATTTATATAAATGCCCCGTTAGATTGTGATAGGAAAAGAATGGGGCAGTAGGCGAAAAAAATGGGACATCATCAGCGTCATATTGGTGACGTCATAACCTGTGTGTAAACACACGGGTATCGGGTTGTGCACTAGCCCTTAAGAAATTCATGGTGGGGCCTTCGAAAATAATGAATTTATTGATATGTTATACACATTTGTATCCCTCTTGGCGGTGGTTTTTAGTCGTTAACGAAATAAAAGTGCATTTTAGAAGGGATACATATAGAGAACAATACAATCACTTCTGTTTACAATTACAATTTTTTTTTTTGTTACCACTGGAGTTCAGTGTTACATGACCCGGTTACGTATATTTACAAATCATACAAAACTGACTCGTCCAAGTAAGCTCATACCTTCATAATAACACACATTCGGAAGTACAAGCCTATTGAAACATAACAATATAAAAAAACATGTTCAGTAGACATTGAAGTAAATAACAATGTAATGACCGGATACAAGTATGTGTCATGTCGACTTACCAGATTCTGCTGATTAATCCTTAACTCTGAATTCAGAACACAGCTACCGCACAAAATATTTCCACTCACAAACAAATTTTAAGCTAGGCTAAGCCCATAGCTAAACCTCCTACAGAACACAACGAAGAAAAGACTTCATGATTATTTCGGATTACCAACGCTTGCGGATGAAACCTTCCAATCTTGAAAATATATTGAAATTTTCCATTTTTTTCTTTAAAGGATTTAAACATTAGTGATTTTTTTTAAATATATCATAAGATACTGAGAATTCGTAAACTATGTACAAAGATATATAGAAAGTCCTAAAAATCAATAGTATAATTATGACAACAAAAAAAAAATTATATCAGATGATTACTAAAAAATTTTTATCACTATAATATTAAAGATGTTTCATTTAAACTATGTTCATAAAATGTTTTACTAGCAACGAATTGGACCAAATGTAGTCTGCATGACGATCTTGAGCAGATTAATTTCTCTTACAGTACAATTGTAGCTGTAGGGAAAGCACAAGTTTTGTGTATTGCTGATAGTGTCGAAGAAAATCTCATTTTTTTAATTTTTTTTTATTTGGAAACTATTGACAAGTAAAAAATTGAAAAGTTGAAAGAGATTGGTAATGTTCAATTAGAACCTGAAAAGAGCTTTTGTTTATAATTCTACAGAATGTAAGCCACGAAAACGACGAATTCACACTAAAGGTAGTAACATTTCACATGCACATGATTAAGTGCTATTTCTGCTGTATTTATGCCAGTTAATATTTGTGTTACCATAGACACTTTTTTTTGTACGCTGTTCGGGTGGCGGTAACACTTGCTATTTATGCTATGAAAAGCAGTTATTACTGCTCTTGCCCGACTAGCTACAGCAGAAATATCAAAAATAAAATTTAAAATGACCAAGAGACTTGAGAGTGAAGGTGCTGCTGCACCATCCTGATTTTTTTTTTGCCTGCAATTGCCGATAGTGGCGATAGAATGATGGTTGCTCGGGTTCCGATTCCCTCTTCCATTTGTCACACCTTCTGGATGCAACAATAATTTTGAGGGCCGATACCCTCTTCCTTGTGTCACCCCTCTCCTACACACCTTCTGGATGCATCAATAATTTTGAGGGGATCACTGGACAGCTATTGTGTGTGGCGGGGTCCCACCTATTATTCTACTTCTGCTAGCCGAGCCGACCAGTGTGGCAGGAAGCAAGAATTCACCGTCATGGATGGCGATTTGTGTGAAGTTAAATTCTAACAATTGTGTTGAACACTTTCTAATTTTATAATGTAACTGTGATTCAGAATGAGCTGTGTTAGCTTTCGCGATAACTACGGATGGGCATGGTGAGTCGTGGGCGGCAGTAATTTTGTTTGGAAGTTAGTTTTGCGTGTTTCTTTAGTGTTCACTTTTGTAATCTTAGGTAAGTGAATGTACTTTTCTATGACATACTATATAGTTTGTGTGTCAAGATGAGTATACTGAATTTGGTTTACCAGGAATGTTTCTGCTTATACAGAACACATTTGCTACTGCAAATGTGTAGTATCATTGCTTGTTTCGTGCCCCATTTGGATTGGTCAGTCGTGCAGAATTATGCTAGTGCAAGGCTGTCCATGGCTGATGTAACTGCAGAGTACGATATTTTTAGTTATGTTGTAGGAATTTTTTAGGTTAGACGCTTTGTTCGGCCCTCTCTGTATTAAGGGTGCCACCATCCTAATATATATTTTAATGGTAATTTTTAGTAAAATATTTTTAATATGTTTCTTTTGTAACAAGGTCCTTTGGCAGACAATTCAAATGGTGTAGTGTAGTCAGTAATTTTATATTATTTAGTTGTCGCTCATTCATGATTCACAGCTACGTATGTTACGTGAAAGTAAGTGTAACATAATGGATGAAACAGATGTCTTGTTTACATCATTTTATTTCTTCTTGTATACATGCTTATGTAATATTTATGCAATGTGGATTGCACATTTATATATATTGTTTATATCTTGCAGAGTGTGATTTTAGTGTGTTTACCTAGTTTCGCATCTTTGTTTTAATTTTATAGATTGTTTATTCTGTATGTTATGTTTAAATTAAGATTGAGGTTGTGTTTTGACATGAGCCGAGCTCCCAGCCCTTAGACCGTTTACCCACCATCACCAACATCTGCAGCAGGGAGCTGCACTCTGCCATGCTCGGTAGCACGTCGGTAACCTGCGCGATGCAGGTGCAGTGAGGTGTAATGTGTTACAGGTAGTTCAATGCAATACAAAGCAGAACAGTGGCCATGTGGCCAAGTGCGCAGCCGTGCACGAACACAAGGAAGTAGTACCCACATACTTTATTTTCCTAAATATTATAAAAAATGGCAAGAGTAGTGACATGTAGTTACATACAAGAGAAGGGACACCCGCAAACCTTAAATTAAAGCCCTAACGTTCTTTAACAGTGTTATTGCAATGTTTTACAGTGTATCATAATGATGTGTCATAATCCTCACATAATTTAGTTTGTTTAGCAATTTTTTTGTGTTGTTTATGTGTTATTTTAGAACATGTAATAGCAAAAGTAAGCATATTTATGCAATGTGACGAAAGAAGTTTCACGTGGCACACTTTCGCAGCAACGCCGGCGAGCATGCCATGTTGGAACAACAGTAGACACCGAGAGCTTCGAGAGACAAGTCGCATGTACTATTCGGTTTCGCGCCGGGGCGGCATTCACTTCCAATACCAGTCATTTTCATCGCAATAGTCTATTAATTTCTTCAGAACATTTTTTGTAAGCCCCCCCCCCCCCCGGCCCTTCCCGGACAATGCTTCTCATTTCCCCCCTGCTTGCATTGTCTGGGGAAGCATTATTTTTCACTGTAAGTCACAAACGGGTTTCGCACCATTTTTGACCGTATCACCGCTGACGACTGGTAGACGTTAGGCTATTTAATGTCAAGTGTTGCCCTAAAAGCATTGTAAGTAATTGTCTAATAAATATCACTATGTGAACCGAGTGTTTTAATTGAGGTAAGCCGCAAGGCATGTCAGGATACAGGCCCTTCTAATTTCCCAGCCAAATGCACATGTGTTGGACTTTACTATCAGTCTTTGGTTGAAAGTGTTTACAGTGTAAAGTAGCATAGGTGCATGAATAGCCTGAATAATTCACCGCATAACATGCATAACAGTTTAACCAATGCTCAGCAGAGGAGTGACACAACATAGAAGAAGAATAGATGCCTTTGGTCGTCGCCCGCATGACTCTGTGAGAAGAGTCTGATCCACCACTTCAAAGGCACTAGGTCTGAATAGTGCTTGTCACCTCAGGTAAAATAACTCATTCCAATCACCTAACTCAGACAAAACTACTCCTCAATTTTTCCAATTTTTTTCTGACCACTGGACCACCATTTATTGACCAAGCGTCACGGCTTTCCGAGCAAATGGACGCCGTCGAATGTCTCCCAAATTTGTGGCCTATCCTTCAACATCAACCTTCTGAATATTAAAAACTCACCAAATTTCTCCACAGAAATTACCCTCAAAATTTAGCAAATTTTCAGTTTTCCTGCTGAACATTTTCCCACTAAATCCGCACTACCCACAACGAGGAAGGCAACAGGGACAACAACTGCAAGATCACAACATCGGGAAGCCTTCCAGACACCTGCAAGACATCGGGAAAAGCAAGCACGGGGAAAAGTAGTGAGTGACCGCCATTGCCGCAGAAAGGCGAGCATGTGGCCGGCAGAGTAGCCATCTTGGAGAAGCACCGCGATGTCAGCCGTACCACCCCGGCATGCCAGCAGGACAAAGGAGCTGCACACACATCACCAACCACGCCTCCACCCGCACCACGATGCAGCACACAAGGAGGAGATGACAAGGGAGAACAGTGGTAAGGAGAAATTAAAACTTTCCTCCCTCCTGAACAACCCACTCACCGCAATACACCATGATTCCGCACCCACGCTTCTACGCACGTGCTTCCACGAGGTTTATACCAGCAATAAACCATGGCTGCCGGACAGAGGACGGTGCATCGGCACTACTCGGCCCGCATTTTTTGAGGCTAGTACCGAAAGACTTTCTGGTTAAATACAAATATGGCAACAACTACTTCAACTGTCGACAACAGACCAGCCCAATGATCAACTGTTACACAAACAACCGCGAAGGTACAATGAAACTGGAATTGGAACAACACACACAATCAACCACAACATTTCGGCTAAAAACAACCAAGAAAATTTGACAGTATTGACAACAACGAATTGGTGCAACAACCTGTTGTACATGGGACAATAAACACAAACATTGGTATGTATGCAGTGTGAAGTACAATGCCACCGCGAGTCTCTGAACGAAGGAGAGATGGAGAGTGCAACCATGGTGTCAATCATGTCCAAATGGCAACACAACAGTACACAAGAAGTGTCAAACTGCAAAAGAAAGGAGAATGGTACAGGGAACAAGGATTTTGTGTGGGGACCGTGAAGCTCAGGGGGACACGGACCAATGGTCGCATATAAACAAAACACACGGGACAGTTGACAGCACTGGAATCAAAACCACTCTAACCTCACCACCACAACCACTGATACCAATCACAACTTGCCCACAGTTATTACCAACGTTCTATCCTACTGCAATCATCCTGCAAGATATTCCATCAATGTGCATTCCATTTTAATCTGCAGCTCCCGTAACAACCATGCTAATGAATCGTAAAGGAGCACTAACAGAACAAAATTGGAGATGGTTCTGCACACCACAGACAGTGCTGCCAACGAACCACAGTCAACGACAGCAATAACAGGACAAGAAAAGGATGCCTGCCAGATTCCAAATGTTACCCACATTTGCGGGAACACCAGCTGAGGACACGCAAGCCTTTCTCATGGACTGTACCACATGTCTGCAACAATATGGAGTAAGGGAGGAAGAATGGGCAGGATGTGTGGGAGCCCAAATACAAAACGAAGCAAAAGTATGGTGGAACTCTCTTAAACACTACCAACTGTCGTGGGGAGTGTTTGTACACAATTTCCAGTGTCGGTTTGGTGGAGTATTTTCCTCATTCCAAGCACAAAGGAAACTAACCTTGAAAGTGCAGCAACCTGGCGAACCACTCACCATGTTTAGCATTCGAAAAATATAACTAGTGCGATGTTTCCACCCGCAGCTGCCGAAGCAAGAGGTTATGGAGATGGTGGCATAGATGGTCCTACCAGAATATCAAACAGCAATGGTTCTGTTACTAAATAGTACGGTGGATGAAATGATGAGGGCTGCAATCATCCTGGAGAGGAACCCCTACCAACAGCACCGCGAGAAAGACACCACACAATGACGGCACTGGTTGCGCGAGGAGACCAGTGCAGAGGACAGTGGACACCCTCGAACTTACAGTGAACAACATTTTGGACAACCTACTGTAAAATTCTCGAATCCAAGTAACAATGTAAACAGTGCACGAACTGTCGGATATAGTTAACAAAACAGCGTCGCACGTGTTCTCGCGAGTCAAGACATCCGACGGAAAGTGACAGGAAGGCCACAACATCTCTGCCGCTATTGCAAACCTGCGGAAGAATTCCATTGCCACAGCTAATGCAACAACAACAAGCACCAACCAAGACGGCTATCAAGGAAAAGCCACGCACAAGAAGGGAAATGGGAAGAGGGGGTAAGGAGGCACGACTCTTATGACGCCCCAGTCCTGCACAACAAAAAAAAAAAGACTTAACACACCAGCAGACACTAATAAATCAGCCGAGTGGAGCAATGGCCCACTTTATCTGCATACTGGAATTTGTGAATAATAAACCATGTCACGTGTTGATAGACACCACTGCATCACACAATTTCTTGCAACCACAATTTTTGTTGCAAAAAAGAAGGGAATACCGATTACAAATTTGAATATATACGAACTATCTAATGTCGATATAAAAAAAATATGTAAATATATAAAAATGTAACAAATTTCAGAGATGTTTATATGATTAATGAATTACCAAAAATGATGTACAAAAATGAATATGCTGTGGTTGATTTCGACATTTCATCAAATCCTGGAACTCATTGGGTTTGCTACTTTAAAGAAAATGTTTACTTTTCCTTTTTGATTCATTTGGAGGAAATATTCCTAATAATTAGATTAATTATTTCAAAAACAGAAATGTTTATAACATTGATGATCGAATACAGAATTTTAATTCAGTTATATGTGGACATCTATGTTTATTCGTATTACATATATTTTTTAAAAGATTCTAAGTTTTACTATATAATTTCTTTGTTATTAAATAACATATTTATTTGGAAAACCATTAATAAAATCTTTAAATAAAATTATTGACACTAGTGCTCAAGTTTTGGAGAAAAAAAAAGGGGTTTATTTAAGATACAAAACTATTGCTTCTGATTATGCTTTAAAAACATATGTAGATTCACAATACAAATCGAGTATTTCTGATTTATAAAGTAAACTAAGCGCTTGATTTGATTATACAAAAACTTATGTTTCTTTTTTGGGTCATAGAATTGTTAATATAGATGATCCTAGAGATGATAACAATGCATTCAATAAAATATTTTTAAATAAACAAATAGCTGATTATGCTTCAAAAGAAGATATAAATTTACAATTCAGAAATACTGTTGCTGATTAAGTAAAACGAATAAATAATGTAAAGCAGACACTAAAAAAGGATGTAGATTAAAACATTAAATTATTGTTTCTGACTACGCTTTAAAGAAATATGTAGAATCAAGATACAGTACTAGTATTTCTGATTTAAAAACCTATGTAGAATCAAAATTCAATATCATTTCTGTCACTTTACATGATAAGCTTTGTAAAGTGTTTATTTTTACAAAAGATTATGTTTGTCTTAAAAATCGTAGAATTAATCATATGGCTGATCCTGTAGGTGGAAAAGATGTGGTAAATAAAAGATTTTTTGATAAAGAAATATGTGATAAATTACAAAATTTAAATAAATCAATTTTGAATTATTGTGATTCACTTATTAACTCGAAAAATGAAAAATGCAAGGAAAAAGATTCATTTATATTTTATTAACATATAAATTGGAATAAAAGTACGAATAATTTTCACTTAGATAAGAGAAAAATTTTTTTTTGTTCTTTAGATTGATTGTAATGTTTACAAAATTATTACTGTTAATCCCAATTTATCTGACGATACTATGATTGATGTTAAGGAATATCAAAAAGCCTTTTGATGTTAGCATAGGTGATATTTTAACTTTAAAAAAAATAATAAAATATCTGAATATAATGATGGTTTGATAACTACCATAAGAATAATCGTAAAATATAAAGATTAATTAATTTTTATTCTTATTAAATGGAGAATACTTGGTGCTTGAAGTGTGAAAAAGACCCTAAAAATAATAATATAAACAATGAAAATTCTTAAAATTGATGATTAGTACAGAAATGTAAATCTTCTGAATGTATTTCTAATACATAAAAATTAAAAAAAAAAAAAAAAAAAATCCCAATTGAAAAGAAGGAATAATCAATTAATAATATAAAACTGCACGAAAAAAATTTCCAAGGAAAAAAGGGCAATTGTTTCATAAGCGTATCTAATGAGAAAACCATACGAACGTTCAGTGTGTACTATAAAGTACCAATTCTAATTGTTTACTTTGCAGTCTTAGTGCCATATCGCATATCCAGCAAAGTTCCGTTTAGCGTATACAAATTCGGCAACTATTGTTCTCAAATCGACGATACTGTGCGAAAAATTCAGGGAAGGCGAAGAGAAATTGATGCAAAACAGGGGCTTGTTGTACTGGTGCCGACTGCGAGTGGAGGATGGTAAGTTTCGGCAAGACAAGGCAGTTTCGAGGGAGTTTCAAACTTGTCTCCGGGCAAGATAGTGGAGCTGTGTTTACTCTGTTGCCTGATAAAATACCCTCGACAGCAGAACATAGTGAACGAACTTCTGTGTTCGATTAAGACGGTCGTCGCCTGGTCGAGTTTCTGCTGCCAAGTGTGCATAGACTGGGTGTTGATGTACAGGGAACACATCGGCGGGCCGGTCAAAGTGGTCGAGATCGATGAGTCGAAATTGGGCAAACACAAGAACCGCAAAGGATGTAAAGTTCACGGCCAGTGGGTTTTCGGAGGAGTGCAGCAGGACGATCCGACGAAATTCTTCCTAGTGCCGGAGGAAAAGAGGAACGCGGCGACCCTGACCAATATCATTCCCGTGTAGATCGCTCTGGGCACGACTATAATTTCAGACTGGTGGCGGGGTTACAGAAACTTGCACATTCACGGCTACCACCACATGCGGTGAATCACAGGAGGGAATTTGTTTGCAGCAAAAAGAGCGGAATGGTAAACACTCGAAACATGCTAAAGATGAAGTGGGGCAAGACGTTGGGGGTACACACTCAAAATATTGAGCGAAGTTGGTGTTCTGTGTGATAAAGCATTACTTGCTTTGACCGACGGAAAAAAATCTTTGGTGGGCTACCTAGCGGAATACGTCTGGAAAAAGAATCTGGTATGGAGAATGACTGCACGCTTTACTGATTCACGCCTCCAACATGCACCATCGTAATCGGTGCAGAGGAGATGGTGGCGAAGGCTGTCCCAATTTCGACAGATATCTGTTTGTTATAGCTGTTTTAATTTGCAGTTCCAGTTGCAGTTTAAAAAAGTTTGAATGGCATGTTATGTGTTTTAATTTACACGGGCGAGAAAGACTGTTTAGCTGTTTGATTTAAATTACAGAAGTGAGTGTGAATGATATGCTGTTTGTTTCAAATTTAAATAAATGTTTAATTGAGTTGTTGTTTGGTTTAATTTAAAATTAATGTTTAATTGAGTAGCTGTTTGATTCAAGTTATAATTGTTGTTTTATTGAGTTGCTGTTTGATTCAAGTTAAAATTAAATTTGAATTGAGTTGCTGTTTGATTCAAGTTTAAATTAGTGTTTAATTGAGTTGCTGTTTGATTCAAGTTTAAATTAATGTTTGAATGAGTAGCTTTTTTATTCAAATTTAAATTAATGTTTAGTTGAGTTGCGGTTTAATTTAATTTACAGGTTCGAATGAGACAGTGTAGCTGTTTGTTTCAGTTAAAAAATTATGTTTGATGTACATGCTGATTGTTTTGGTTAAAAAAAAGTTTGATTGACATGTTGTTTGTGTAAACATTCATTCGCGATCTGGAAAAAAAGTCTAAAATAGTCGAGAAGGTCATAATGGGTCCACCTGGCAACGAATGATGTACTTCCATCTGCTGCATCCATAAAACTTGGATCTGCCAGTTTCAATTATTTAGGTATGTTGATTTTTTTTTTAAATTATATTCATTCGCGATTTCGAAAAGGCATAGTGCAGTCGTGTCTGTCATTACCGGTTCGGTCAGCAGCGATGAAATTGCATATGTTGTTGCTTTCGCGAACTTTGCACATGCCAGTTTCGATTGTTGAGGCAAAAAAAAAGTGATGGCATATATAAAACTTTAAAATCTATATGGTTAAATTTATAGAAAGTTGAATTTTTAATTGTGCCCCTTTCGTACATGTGAAAAATTGTATATTACATGAATACATTTATTTTAAAAAATGAATTCTTAAAGGTCCATGATTTTGGTGTACCTTTTAAGTGATTGTGTACATGTGAATCTTTATATAAAGAATGGTTAACAATATAAACAAATGTTAATAATTATTAAATATTCTCTTTAAAGTAAATTAAAAAATATGCATCGCGAATCATATGTATTTAAAAATAAACGAGAATAAGGTGAAAAATAATAATTTTTTGGATACGCGATAGGAAACTTTTACACATAGTTACTTTTGGCTCCTGGATACACTACAGGAATAAAATGGGGTCTTTTACCCTATATTACATTTTTGGTTTGGATACACTATAGGAAATAATTGGGTGTAGGTCGAAATACCACCCCCCCCCCCCCCCAACCATTGCCTTGGCCATCCTCATCGACTCGGCTGGATACGCAATTGGCGTTTTTTGTCTCGACTTTTTTTACCATTGGATACGTAATACAATGGTTTTTGAGAGATTTAGATATGCAGTACGAGACAATCACCAGTCTTTTGGATTTTTTACCCACAGATCCTTGGTGAACCTATCGAATTTCAGCCAAATGGAGAAGGAAACAGCCATGGAGGATGCTGAGGAAATGGACGAGATGCTTTCGGCTACAGACGAGTCATCTACCTCTTCCGTCCCTGGCCCATCAACTTCTTCAGCCCAGGACCATCAACCTCTTCAGTCCCTGGACCATCAACTTCTTTGCACAAATTTATGTAATTGTCATTGACATTTAATATAATATTTTTTTCTAATGTTATTGTAATTATTATATTTGAGATTATTTTTTTTTTTTGCCAACAGTATTGTTCGAAGATCCCAAAAGCACAGATCTACAATCATTTCCTACCAGTCAAGACCTCAAACAACTTCTGATGTCAATCAACAGAGAGGCACAAAGTGCAAATCAGCACCCGACACCACTCATGCGAAGCAAAAACAAGCATCTAGTAAGCATTCGAGGCAAATACCAACAACAGATGTCTCCCAACATTGAAGAAAGAACCCTAAACCAACCAAGATGACTGATATTTCTCCTCATGAATTACAGCAAGAAACAACCAGAAAGACTCGTTATAATCTTAGAAAATCAAATCAAAGAGAGTATCAGAAATGTGGTTCTGATTTGATATTATAATTAACCTATATATGTTGTTTATTTACAAAAATAAAACAGAATTAATTCTTTTTTTTTAGTTTTATTTTATAAAATAAATATAGATACATAATTTATTACATATTATTTACATTTTTGTTAGCATTTGACAATTTTCATTCGAAAATATATATACATAGACACCTACTGGCATACTCCTAATCAAAACATTGGTTCCATTTTGTTTAAGGTTTTGCTCCATATTATATCAAAAATTCACAAATTTATTTAGGTGTTTCCTGCATAATTGCAGTTTCACTATATTTGTCGTCGGTATTTAGGAACGAGTCAATTTATTCCTCGTTATTATCCAGTGCCTTTTTTATGTAGTCCAAAACACACAAAAATGTCGATTTATTTTTACTAAATACAGCTTCGTGTAATAGAGTACTGTTGTCATGTTCCCTAAGCAAGACAGTGGCTCCATTTTCTAGTAAGAAATCTATAACATTCACTAAACCATCTTGGACCGCGGATTACAGTAATAAGTCCTTTTTCAAGAAAGCCAGGTCACCTAAACTTTTCTCAAATAAATAACGCACAATGTTTTCACGATCTTCATTAGCCGTTTTCACCAATAATCTTCAATCTTTGTGAAGTCAATCCTTTGCCTCGTCCATTTTTTGCACCAAATACACATATACCAGCCAGTTTTAAAAATAATAATTGGCACATCCCAATACGGTTATACCCTCCGAATCTTTGGCCAGAACGTTTAACACCTTCTTCTATCAGGAATTTTACATTTTCCAAATTCCCTGCCGCTACTGCTCGCTGAATTGGACATTTACCACCAATATCGTTTTCATTGAACTTTATCTTTATATCCTTCAGGTGTATAAGTTTATCTAGCCAATCGCGATAGGCAGCTAAACTCGCCAGTGTAAGTTCCTTCTCGTCAAACAAGTCTTGTTTGTCACAGTTGGTTCTCATGGTATCTTCACTGGCTCTCATCTTGTCTTTGCTGGCTCTCATGGTGTCTTCACTCTGTAGTTTGCAGAGAGCGAGTGTGATCCCTTTTGTACAATCGTCTCGTTTTTATACATGCACTGTGCGAGAATTTTTTTTTATTTGCTGAGAAGGAATGTAAGTTTTTTTTATTGGCCGAGAAGGAATGTAAGTTTCTTTATATGGTATTGTGGGTTTTACCGACCTTGATAAATCGAATGAAAATACTTTTTTATTTGACTTTCCCATACACAATTAATTTTTAAGTGCAAAAAAGTGACTATGATATATTAACACGATCTTGTCAATTAAATGAGCATAAAGTAAAACAGAATTAAGCTTGGATTTATGCGAAATATTAAAGTGTAACGCCGCTTGTTTTGTTCCTGCAATCATTACGCAAGTTTCATTGCAAATTTTTTATACTTTTCAACTTTCAAAACATTTTCATGTAAACGAAAGATGGACTCATGAGAGAACAGTTTGACTCGCGTTCTCCACTTCAGCAGTCGGGTAATCGGAATTAGTTTTTGTTTATCAAAGTTACCAAATAGCGCAGAGAACACTGATGTAACATATTTAATTTTAACATTCTCTTATTAATTTTCCAATTTCAGAATAGTTTTGGCATTAGTGCCGAAACTGATTGAAAACACTTTGAGGTTTCTGGATACCTCGGAGATACAATCACAATTCGTTTGTTATCGGACCCATAAACTAATTCGATTCTATTTTCAAAAGTCCATTCAATGTAAAATTGTTTGTAAATTAGCAGTTAGTCCAGTAAAATTTTGTAATTTATTTCATTGACATCCAACGAATCCTTGATTTGGTCATCTTCATTATCGTTTAGACGAACCATGAATATAGTTTGCGAATGTTCGTCCAAAAGGTCGGAAATCGTATTAAATGCTCTGAAATTTACCCGTTTCAAACTCTTAAATATTAACTGAGTAAATACACCTCTGGAAATAGTCATAGTGTATCTCTTTGCCATTTTAAAACGAATTATGCTCGCCTCTTCCGGCTTGATGATTGATGACTGTATAGATGATATTTTTTGTCGGTTAAACAAGATTGGTTGGTATTTGTAAAATCCTTGGTTTCTGTAGTAAATTCATTTTACAGAGAAGCAGTCATGGTGTAGATGTAGTTTTTTCTTTCCACCCCACCACCCTCTTAGTCCATTTCTATTATAGAGGTGTCAAAATTGTGGTGTTTATTCCTAATGTATATACCGAGTGGAATTACAATCATTATACTAACTATGAGTAGACCCAACCCCACGTAGAGTTGTTTATATCCTTTATTCATATTTCTTATTATATATTGGCAAACAATAGTAAAAAAACTCGAAATTACACGGAGCGATTGTCTGTTCTATAGCTGTCCAGCGGGTGCCATGACGATCGAGCTCGGATCGCAAATGATTGTGGGCAAACCATAAAATACTACCCGCAACGATGTTTGAATTGCGTTTCCATCGTATTTTACCGACAGGTAAGTGAGGACTACAGACATAATTTCTAAAAATTTGAGAATAACTCAAGTTATCGATAAGAGGTGCCATAGATTTACGTATTTTTTGGGGATCGTTTGTCTTTGGAACACCCTCCCATAATGTCTCTACATCTGCCAATACGTCTTCGCGGTAATTTGAAAAGAAATTAATTGTTTTGACGTGATTGAATATCTTTTCGTACTTGTGTCGTACAGAGCCAACTTTATTCCTAACCTACTCAATTTGAAATAATAGGGAATTGTCTTTGTATAGTAATTTTTTCAACTGTTTAATAGTTCCATTTTCTGCCTGTTGATTGTCTCCCGAAAATGTTTTATAATTTTCGCGAGTGATGTGCCGGCCCAAACAATTTTGTTGGATAGTATACTGCTTAAGCTATAGAAAATTTATAAACTATGGGTTAATTGCGAAATTTTCAATTTTATTTCAGAAGCGAGTTTATCACATTCAGTCATTAACGAATATATATTTACGCCTTTTATCCTCAATACGGAATCGTAAAAATATTTATTAGTTATGATGACTGACAGATTTTAAAAAAAAATCCAAGTACAGCTGCGTATTTAGTTTTATAAATTCAACCGATTCCATAAATTCAGAATGCATCATGTTTTTATTTAATTCTCTCAGCACTTTTATCTTTAACAACTCTCAAATCGCAAAGATAAAATCACAAGGTGTTATTGTTTTTTACATAGTGTAATATTAATTTACTTAATTACCGGCAGCTGCAGTTCCTGTATTAGTGGCACTTGTGAAAGATGTATTCGCTCCAAATCGTGTATTCACTGAGCCTTTGATTTTACTTTTAAAATACCATAAAACAAACCTTAAAATTCCAGTTAATAAAATTGATCCTATAGTGGTAAATGCATATATTTTCTGTTTTTTATTCATTGTTTTATATACAAATGCAACATGTAAAAAAAAGTTTCACATAGGGTTGGGAAAAGCAGGGTAAAAAAGGATAAAGGCAGAAAATCACATGTTTGGAAAGACAAATTTTAGTCATTAATGTAGTGACAATAGTTACAATAAGTATTACACTTGAATAAATTTCAATTTATTCTTGTTTGTTGTTCTGGATAAGACTACATAAATTTCTTCTAGCGTACATCCCATCAAAATTGCATAAATGTCATTATCAATTGTTAATCCTGTACTGCTCTGAACTGAATTTCCATTAGTTATTTGAAGCAGGAAACCATATAACAAGAGTTTACTGTTTTTAGTAGCTTCATATGAGTGTTAAAAGGCAAATTTATCCATCGTATAGAGATTCATCTTGAAGAAACTTTTTGGTTTCTGAAAGAGGTTGTTTTTTTCCTCGTCACACATGAGTATTTCGTCTCCAACATGTCCAAATAATATAAAACTTCACCGATGCATGCTTCATGACCATGAATTAAACTGTGGTAGGGCACACCAACAATTGGCGGTAAGTAGGTGGGTTTGCACTTTTCATTGTTTCCTACTATGAATATTTTTTATCGCTTGAAAAGAAAATCGTAGTGAACCGGGGACGATTCTTGAAAATACTCTGTTTGTCCTTCCCAGTCACATCAAGCCAGCAGCTACAAACATTACTTTAGAAATTTTTTTATTTGAGCAAGAAGAGCAATCGTCACACCTAAATTGAAATAGTGAGTTTCGAAGTTTGTAAAGGCAAAGAAAGAAACCCAGGAAACTTTACCAAGTTTTTCTGTGTCCAGTTTAAAATCTCTTTTGCGTTGAGTACCAAACGTGAAGCCGTTTTGATTTTCGGCTCAATCACAGTTGCCAACAACTCTACCGGATACTCAAAATCCAGAGTGAGACAACTCATGTCACGATTGTGTACCCCTAAATGACGTGTAAGCAGTTTCTTCCAATTCGGAGTGGTACATAAAGTTGTCAGAAATTCCTGGTATGCCGAATCCATGTTCCTAAATTGTGTGGTTAGGAAAGAAATTATCACCACATAGTTCGCGAATAAGTGATATGTCATTGGATTGTTTGTCACAAACAGCTTTAGCCGATACTGATCGCCACAAAATACAATCAACAATCGACTAAAAGTGTGCTTCACCATTTGGAAAATTTCAACTATGAAATTTGCTAGACATGCGCTGATCATACTTTATTCGTCAACAAACGAAACGATGGGTGCATCGAAGGAAATTAAATAGTCATTGATGCATTCTGCAAAAAACGAAGCCGTGTTGTATCCTAGATCGAAAGACTTGCTCAATTCTTGTACCACTGCACATATTTGTCAAACCAATCAGTGGTAAGAGCTGCATGAATTTCAAATATTCATAGTTACTGAATTTAGTCAACCGAATTAGGATACTTGATAACATCAAACAATTTGCTAGTTTCATTTGTCGACAAATATTTCTCAATAGAATGTGTTGCGGGGTCGTATAAAAAATTCTGTATTTTTTCCTTCGAGAATATATGCAGTAATGTAGATTTCCCCCTTCCAGCAGGACCATTTAACGTTATGTATTTAAGTGTAGCCAACTCACCATCATTCCCTTTGAGCCATGTAAATAAAATTGTTTTTACATGTTCTTGTACCATTGAAAGAGTTAACTTTGCCAATGTAAAATTTGCCGTTGTTTCCACAGCTTTCGGTTCGGAATTCGATGGATACACAAGGGTAATTAACTTGTACTCGAAATTTTCACACGGAATTTGTTGCGCCCATAAACACATTTCATTGCTACTCAACAAATCTCTAAAACATAAACTCCAGTCTCGTTTAGCCGGAAGGCCATGCTTCACTCGTAACTTATACTTGACGATTTTTCCAAAGGTATTGATCTATGAAATGGGTTTTTGTATGTTTGCTGAGGAGATTTTAGAGGAACAGCAAAAAAAATAAATAAAGGGATAATTGTGATATTTTAAACCTTTCACCGTGGATGTTATCGGTATAATAAACAAAATTTCTTATAAACTGAACCTTTTATAGTAGATTTCCATGGCCCATAAAAAATATAAACAAATATTGTTTTTTTAGTTCTATATAGTGTAAATAAAAATGTTATGTGTAGCAAAAAAAAAATGTAATGCACTTTTTTGTATATAAAAATTTAAATTTAAATATGAAAAGTTCGCAGAGTTTTCAAAATAATAACAATTTATGTGGTGCCAAAATAAAAAAGGGGGCCTTTTACAATTTCAGAAGGTCTAACAAAAGAATATTCGAAACTTTTTTTCTTTCTAAAAACTTAATTTACAGTTTACAAAATTTAACACCATTGAATTACTATACTTTTTTTTTCTAAACTTTGAGGCAAAACTTCCGGATAATTTATATCAAGAAATCACAATGTTTATATAATTTGGAAACAAATTATGCGACTTTTAAACGTTCGAGCATTGGCGTATTGGCGAACGACCCACACTGCATAATTTTCAGCATTAAACCAAAATTGCGGTAAACGATATGATTTTTTATATAATGTGGATACAGTTTCTTTCGAGAATATTATCGAATTGGCAGAAATCGAAACAGAAATATAGTCAAATATTTCTTAATCTACCTCAATTCAAGTCACTTAAAGTTTCTCAACATCGTTTAAGATATAATAATTCCGATATATTTGATAGAGACAATAATTATATATTAGTTGACGAATCGAATTCGTTTAAAGATCTTGCCAAAATAATTAAAAGTTTTGACAAAGTACTCGTTACTAGTAAAACTGGATTCGTGATACTTGCGAAAAACTTACAACCTCGTGAGACTGTATATTTAACCAGGTTGATGTAGTATGTTGTCTCTAAATAGGGTATATGTTGAAAACACATTTTTGAAGGATATATAATTTTCTTGATGAACTACACGAACGTAAATAATTGGATTATTAAATTTAAAAACGTGGTCACTGTACAATTATTGATGTCCACCATCAGCCAAATCGATAGTGATTGTACCTATGGGTTGTATGCTCAAACTACAGTGGTGGTCAAGTATTATATGATTGATAAAATTCAAACACCAAATATCATTAAGTTTACTTACGAAGCGATCGTGGCGAAAATGTTTGAGTACATGGATAAAGAGATTCGTTTAGAACCCAACACTGAATTGGGAAAATTGTCAATTTTCGTACTCGATGAAGACAATGACTGGTTGGTGGCAAAAATCATTAACAATTTACAACACCTATCAAACAAGCACTTGTTGTTTTTCAAATGCACGTCTCAGTTTTATAAATCCGATACAAATTTGAAACAAAAAACTTCCCGTCGTGTGTTTCAAGCTACAAAATAATTTCGTTTTCGTCGTACCGAATAACTTAAAGGATAGTGTAGCAGTGACACCGAATAATGATTTGGTCAAAGAAGTGATCGATAGTTCTACATCGCTAGCACACAGTGCAACTCAGATTCCCGTTCTCGATAAGTTAAAAGAACACGTAATTGTTTATGCTCCATCCAGTAACAATTCGTACATTTATCCCTCTCATAGTTATACTATAGAGTATTCTTTGAAATTCCAAAATTGCAATCGAATATCAAATACAAAAACTATCATGGTGAATGACGAAATTGAATATGCTGATTTGAATACTAATAAAAACCAGTATTTTGCATTTATTCGATCCGCTTCAGAGCTTCTAATAGGAGAGGCGATGAAATTTATAAAAAGTACTTCATTACCTTTTTGTTTAAAACCAAAAGCAATTAAGTATCTTTGATGGACAATCCTAGAATAAAAAAGTACATTTCAAATGTTCAATATCAGCACGAAATGTTTGTTCTTCCAAACACACGTTATTTTATGATATGCCATCCAAAAAATATGAATGTTACTAAGCGACGAAACGACGATCAACGTTTCCAATTTTCCTACCCGTCATCCTCGTCCTCCTCTTCTTCCCCTACTTCTTCCACTGATACATTCGTGATTGGTTTTACCAAATTAATTTTAAACAAGGCAAAATTTTGGATTTGGATGTAAGTACAGCTAATGTTATATTTTCGTTCGAACCAAATAACTACGAACAATATAGTCAAGAGGGAGTTTTTTAATACTCTGGGGAAGCTGTTTATTCGCCAGTAGATTTGAATTGGCACATAGTAAACAACCACGAATTAAAGTATGTGGATTGTAGGAAAATTCATGTAATAGCTAACAATAAATGCGAAATTCGTTAAACTCGAATGAGTTAATCAATTACTTTGCGACACTTATGGATTCTCTAATTTTCATCTTTATTCATAATGTTTCCGAACAATTTGTTAGCGTTTTGGTGATGAATTTGGCCACGTTTAAAAGCTAATGGACAAAATACACGCCTAATTTTTTATGATCGCTAGACTAAACAATAATTTTCAGGAAAACCAACTAAAAACACAACTTACTGGTGTTTAATAAAAAATGCGCACCACATCCCATAGTTCCATGTATCAATATATTTGTATAGGAGATCTAAACACATTCCTGCTCTACGGAAGAAACAGAAAAGAAGCGATTGCCCAAACGAGCAGCTCGAATAAAACACTACGATTTGTCATTAGTGAAATTCCTAAAAATTATGTGAATGCCATCAAAAATAATGATTTTAATGGTCATGGCTTCTTTATAAAAACCTTTGGTGAATGAACAATTTCTATAAATTGTCAGATATATGTATAGTGTGACTGATGGTCCACATTATGCCGTAAACCTCTCATCCTTTGTTGGTATTCCATGGATTTCTGCAATTTGTGAAGATAAAACTCTGGGAGAAATAACCATTTACAACACATATGACCATTACGAATGCTATTTCAATCGAATAGTACTATTCAAAGTAATTTTATATGATTTGTATTATTTGAGCAAGTACTTGGAAACCATGCCCGGTGGAAAACACACACTAATGGTGAAGATTATCGATTCATTCACGGGAGATAGCGATATCGTTTTTGAAAAAAATCTAGTCAATTTATTTAACGAAAATAATGGTTCCCAAGTCATTGATAATATTCAGAGGAACCTCATCATCATTTCAAATGCTTCCCCTGAAGTTCTAAACGATTGTTTGCAATTCAAGGATGGTGCAAACACAAAAATTCCATTCAACAAAAACTCTAGCACATCCGAGGAAGGGAAATTGGTTTTAGATACCGAAAAATTGTAATCTACTGCTGAATCGTATGTAGATGATTTACAATTTATCAAAGACTATTGCGAGTTGTTCACGTTCAATACTTCAAATACCCATAACAATAACCTTGGGGATGTTGCATATGTATATTGTGATGATCAACGAAATTTGAACCAGTTTAATTTACAACTGAATACAGATTTGGACAATGAGCTACTAACGATTATGATTTACTTTATACTTGAAATTTCGATAGCTTCTTTCAATGCCATATTGCGATTTATGAAAAGTTATCCAACTGCTTTCTACAACAAGGTTATAATTGCCAGCATTACTGATCTGAAGAAATATAAATTAAAAAACATATTACGATGAAATCCATCATTGTCATGAAATGTTGAATTATTTATGCGTATCTAGTTCGAGTAAAATAATAAAAAGATATTGAGAGGGAAATAGTTCAGATAACATTTATATATCAAAGGTTTTCATTGTGTAAATGATAAAATTATGGTGTATGTGGATTCGGCAAGGAACTTCATATTACCTACTTGTGAAAACGGTATTTCTATTTCGCATACAAGATTTTGCGGTACAGATAGGCTCGCATTTTTAAAAGGATATACAATTTTAACCACGCAATATATAATCAAATATCCTTCGAATTTATATGCAACTAGTAATCTCGACACATCCAATCAAGAGTTGATCAGGGCGGCGAATACGAGCGAGATGTGTGTTTGTTAAAGTTCCTTCAATCCTATTTCCCAATTTTAATATTGTACATGATAGACCATCTATTGTGGTTATATGTTTGGAGTCTGAGGAATATGAACCACCTTTAAGAATTCTTTGGGTGAATATTTGTGCAAAATATAAAAATTCTACAGTGTGTGTGTTTTCTAAATCGAATTAAGGGTATTTTAGCACCCCATATACAGTGTGTAGATAATGAAAATAAATTTTACTACAAAATTTTTATCAACCAATGAGGGAGAAAAAACTTAACGACCACCCACTACACGTCACATTTTACGTGTATGAAAACTGCAAAGATTTAAAAGATATTTTACATATTACAAATAAAACCTTTCATTTTAAAAACAAATTTCGGGTAAAAGAAACCGTAATTTTTAATTTTTTGATGAGGTGGTAAGTTGTGTTGTGCTCGAAGGCACTCAATAACCATAAGACATGGTGGCTGCCGAGATATTAGCAGGTGCTGAAAAAAGTTATCCTTTTTTACACAATTTGATTGAAAATGCAAATGTTTCGAAAACTAAAACAACTACTTCTACTTTAAACACTTAAAATAAACGTAAAGAGAAGCTGGAACTGGGAAACGTAAATTTACAAAACAACACCTTCGATTGGCAAAGTTTTTTATAATATACGATTACAACAAACCTCATGACTACCGTATTTATGCGAATAACGCAGATAACGACAATTATTAAAAATATAATCATATTGCTAACTTTTAGCACATATTGCATTCATTTAGTCATTATTTTAAAAACATACAAAATAAAGAATCTTTTTAATTTTTTTCTACTTTTTTTTCTCTATCTCTATGAAAATAAAGTGTGGTATTCAGAGTGTTGCAGCAAACTTGTTGTTGGTGTAAGTAACGAACACATCAAAATGATCTACATGGCTACGAAAATAAACGTCGACATTATCGCAGAATCGACCGAAATGACTTATAACAAAGTCGGAAATAAGGATGACGAAAAATCAGTTATACTTTTCGTCGACAGGTTGACGAAAAATGTTTTATCGTGCAAAGAAGATGGATATTTCTTTACCTTCACCAAGAGAGGTGTTAAAAAAAACTAAAAAGGTTTTTGGAAACACAGTTGGCGAGGATTGACAATTACATCACACAAAGTACTCACCTGATGAACTCTATGACTTGTTACTTCTACCCACACGGGACGAAGATTAACAGTCGATTAAGAAAGTCTCTCAATATAGCTATTATAAATTTTGATAAAAGGTAGAAATATGTATAGAAGTCTCCATTACTAATAACATAACTGATACAATAAATAAATATATTGTTTTATTGGTAAAAAATGCAATTAATCCCGAGATTAGTATTGAAACCCCCAGCAAATACAGTCTTCTATCGATCATGTATAGTCAAGAGTTCATTTTAGATGTGTAGAGTGTAAAGCCCGAAACTTGATCTCGATTTTGTGCACTAAAATATGAGGTGCCAGCTTAAGGGCGGAGAACAGGAGCGAGGTGGATCATGGTGGTGCGGGCTTTGGTGGTGATGGAGTCGAGGTGAGGGATGAAGTTGAAATGGGAATCTAAAATGATGCCGAGGTAGTGGGCTTGGTGTGACCAGGGGATGACGGAGGCAGAAAGGAATTGTGGGTGGTCCTCGGCGGGGTGAAGGTGGGAGAAAAGGACGGCTTCAGATTTGGTGGGGTTGAGTCCGATGCCGTGGGCGTGGAGTTGGGTTTGGATGGAGGTTAGGCCGCTGCTGAGGCGGTCGCTGAGCATGTGCTTGTGGACGAAGGAGGAGAGGAGGCAGGTGTCGTCGGTGTACTGGATCATGTGGGTGGCTGGAGGGACTTTGAGATCAGCGCTCTGGAGCGAGAAGAGGAGGGGCTAAGGATGGAGCCTTGTGGGATGCTGGCAGGAATGTAGTGGGGGGCAGAGAGGGTGCCCTCTATCCGCACCCGGTAGGAGAGACCCCCCAGGTACGAGCAGAGGAGACGGGTGAGGTGAGGCGGGATGTCCATGGAGGAAATGCGGGTGATGAGCTGTTGGTGAGGGACGGAGCCGGAGGCCTTGGCCAGGTCGAGGAGCACCATGCCCGTGAGTTGGCGCTGGGCGATACCACTCACCGCAACACATCCCACCAGGGCGAAAGCGTGGGAGGTGAAATGATGAGGGCAGAAGCCAAACTGGTTGTCGTATATCGAGAAAATAATTAACCGATTTCTTTCCAATCTGGCGAAGAAATTGTAGTGTGGTACACTGGATTAAGCTTTTCTTAGGATAACTGCATAAAAAAGGCATTGTTAAAAAAAGTTTCATCATTTCTGCTTTCTTTTTTGTCCACGGGCTGTTATTCCTTTCCCAAGAGCCGTATCACATCGCCTCGCGGATCGTGGCACTTCTTCGCACACTTCCTTTCTCTCTCCTGGCTCAGCTCCTTTTTAATGGTTCTCTCGCTTATTTCTCCACTTTCGCCCTCTCTCTCGCCAATGCCCTGAACTAACGCGAACAATAACTACTCATCTTTCCCGCGAGAAGGCTCTGTACTGAATTGGTTTTGTCTGTAATTATATTGCACTTAGTTCTCTAATGAGGGTCCAGTTCATTTGTGCATCTCCATTTGTACGAACCCATTAATTCATTTTTTAACATATATTAATTGATTTCATAATCTTATATTGTTTCCAATTTCACAGTATATTTTTGTGATTTTTAATTATAGTTGTCGTGTTTGTTCCATTCTGGAGATTTTATTTCTGGCTACAAGACACAATATCGAGCTTTCAAATTACATGTAAGATCGTTAACATAAAAATAATATTTTATTATAAATTTTAAAAACTCCAATACTTTAAATTATTTATCAATCCCAGAAATGTCCCAAAAATGTTGTTTTGTGTGGAAAATTGTAATTATAGCATAAGGTAAAGTCTAGGACTTGTTTATTTATGCTGGTGTGGATAAAATTCGCTAATTCAAAAGTATATTTTGACCGCCAATGACTGTTTTTAAGAAATTTAAGTCTATATAAGTCAAGAACCGTACTGAACCGATGAACCATACAAAAGATCCGGTTCATTACAGTGAGTGAATCGGTTTTGAACCACTCCTCTAAATGAACCATCTTGCCCATGGCTAATTCAAAGTGGGGACGCAGTGGCACAGTGGCTAGAGCCATTCCAAGTGGGACATTATTCAGTGGCGGCTGGTGACTTTTGAAACTGGGAGGGCTGTGGCAATCCTAACTCAGATCATTACAAGTAGCATTTTAAAAATGGGTACAGTGATAAGTGCTTGTTTGAAGAAAAATATATCACCGATCGATTTGTAATGGTCGATATACCGTGGCCACAGGTTCAGATATAATCACTAGCACAGATATATGTTTGTTTTAAGTTTTTGTAGGTTATATGCCTTCCAACCAGTACGTACGTGGTGTGGTACATTACACGAGCAGACGAGAGATAAAATGATAATAATACTAGTTCTACTATACTAATGGTGATGATAACTTCAAATATACTAAAATATATTTTTAAAAACCAATACTAATTTACATACAGTACATACAAAATGCATGCCAAATTTAAGTTAGGGGAAGAAAGTGGCATATCTTAATTAATATATTTGTAAACAAAAATCATTCTTCAACCAGTACATGCTATCTAACTGGAAATGAATATTCACCTTACCAATCACTGAAAATTTTATAGCTTTTTTTATATTTTGTAAACGGGTTTAATGTCTTTTAACTTGTCTCCCAAATGTTTCAAATCTTTTACCCCATTGACAATCGATGCGCGAAAAATTAGGCTTCACCTTAAAAAAAATTAAACAAAACAACACATTTTTAACTTCGCAGGCGCATAGCCAGTTCGCGAAAATGTATTTACTTACATTGACTTTTCGCGTATATGAACCACTGTGTTTACCGCCTTGGCTTTGTTGTTTTGTTATATTTAACTGTGGTATTGCTGGTCCCAAATTCTTAAGCTCTAGTTTATTCTCGTAATTCAAATTCCTTGTCGTAATAAGGTTTAAAATGTTACTCAGAGAATTATCCCTTATTTACAAGTATACACAACACGACATTTAACAACAAACTTATTCAGAATATTACAGAATATATTTAAAGCTCACGTGGCTAGATTATATCAAATGGGGCTGCAGTTGCCCAGTGGCTAGAACGATTCCAAGTGGAGCCTTATCAGCTCAGTGGATAGAGTGATTCAAATACCAAAATGTCATGCGAACGAAGTAGCACCAGTCGGCTCGTAATAAATAGAACTTTTTGTTTTCCATTTACAAAGATCTTCACATGAATAACGGAGGGTTTTTGTCATATATCGTAGACCAATGAACTGGTTCATACAAAAATTTCACGAATTTTTGCTACAGTTGGGAATGTAAATTATGAGTGGTACATAGTCCCATATGGAGTGAGAAACACACAGTTGCTTTGTAATAATGGGATATTTTGGAACTATTAAAGATATTGCGACGAAATTTCTTTCTACATAAGTAACATATTTAATTGTTCAAACTGTGGTTATACTTTGCTATTCTATCGATGTAAATTTTTTTAAAATAATGAAATTGCGTAACTTTGAACATTATTTTTAGTCAATTGGGAAATAGATACTAGAAACAAAAATTACAGTTATTTCAGATATAGTTTTCTGAGAAAAATCATGCCAAAAAAATGGTATTGCCACTGCATTTAATTTTTAAACCTTCATTATAGCTGTAGGTATGTTGTGCACATTTTAAGACATGTGTCATGCTGCTCTCTACTATAGGCTGTTCATGGTAAAGTGAGCACTTTTTAAGGATTTGCAAAAATTTTCCTTTTGGTAAATTTCCATCTTTTGGCCACTTTTAATACAACCACTGCCATGTGACTAATAAACACAATGTATACATTTCACTCTTCTCAAAAGTTAATGTCTGAAGATGTAATGAAATATATTTATTAAAGGTTAACGCCTGTTGGAAGTGCCTTTAAAAAGTTCTCATTTTACAGTGAACAGCCTATAGCTAGGCGATTCCCTCATTTCGTCCGTAGTGTGCAACGCGAAGAGGGGTGGTGGAGTGGCAGAGGCCGGGCGGAAGGGGGGTTATTGTATGCTCTCAAGGACAGGTGTGTCCCATTAGGTGAGTCGTGGAACTAGGCTTGGGCTGAAGGGTTATTCCAAGAGATCGATAGCATGATTGTTCGCAGTACTGGCTGGAGTGTTGCCATGCTTCACTCTGCTGCATTCCTTGCCTTCTAAGAACGAATCTTTAGGGACACATTTTTGTGGCATAATTTATCAAATTACTAAACATAGAAATGTTTTCTGCTAGTTCTGATGATTTATTTAAGCATAGTTTGATGTATGAATGAAGAATATTTCACACGAACATAGACAAATGTTGTGTTTTCCAAGTCGAACGTGGGTATGTGGTTGGCACAATGACTGGGGCTCTCATCTCTGTCAGGTGATATCGGTTCAACTCCCGACAAGGTTATGATCGGATTTTGACATGTGTAAATAGTGTTTGAAGATGCTTCTGTTGAATGGATTTTCTCGTGAGTGTCTCGTTTTCCTTGGCATTGCATTCCAGCAATTGTCCACGTCCTTCTCAATGTCATCCACCCTGGCCCTTACACAAGACTATTGATGCCACCCAAAATCTCTTAACTCTCAAATTAAACACAGAACTGGCTTAGCCGGCTACCTTGTAAAGTATCTTTACAAACTTCTTAGTTGCAATATAAGAGCTAAAACGATTTACATTAAAACAACAATATAATAACTACAAAGTGCATGCAAATATACGAAAGTTTATCAAACTCTACTTTCAAGTGCGCCTAATTTATATTTCCTTATTTTCATTTTTAAATTATTTTTTATAGCTATATGGAGATACAGATGCGGGACCTTTTCTTGATTACCATTCCTAAATATGAAAATACGTGGGATAGTGAGTGTTACCCTGTGAATCATATGACTACAGTAAGGGAGGTTTGCATATTTAGTTAGTTACTTTTCAGTTCCAGGCAGATTTTACATTTTTTTTTATAAATGATTGTATGAAGAACTGCTTGAATTATTGCCTGACCTATGCTGGCCACTTTCTGATGAGTATCTTTCCCCACAAACATTGAGGGAACTGTATGCGGCAATATGTATAGAAGTCGTATACAGTTCCCTCAGCTGTTTTTTTTTTTTTTTTTTAAGATACTGATTACCAAAGGGTAAGGAATCAATATCTAACAAATACTCCTTCATTTTGCTCTTCAGGTCAGACATTGTTAGCTGTTCTTCATCATTTGCTTTTAGGTAGGCACACAAATTTTTGAGAATGCTTGTTCTTTATCTTCATTCTTAGGTCTTCTCGATTTCCTTCACTTTATCTCAGGGTTACTTCGAAATAACTGGGGTACATTACGGCCGCAACGAAAATGGCTGCTACAAGTGTGATGGTACACGCAGTTAGCAGCATGAAGATCGCAATTTAAGTATTCGATTCTGCCTTTTACTTTGAATGACCACACATCACGACGACTATCACAACATTGGAAAAATTCTGTGTAAAGATATCAGGTTTTACATATCTATAGCCTGCACTACTCACTTCCAGAAAAAAATTTTGCCGCAGAAAAAGCAGTCAGTTTTGCTATTGAATGTACCTTCAGACACTCTAGCTTTCATTTGAGTATTGCCAGATTCTCCCAGATGTTTCCATTTCAAATTAAGTTCTATTTTTGTTTTATTTTCGTACACTTTGTGGCAGTTTGTGTGCACTTTACTGCCAGCAGTCACAGTAATAGTGTCACCTCTCTGCGCACTTGCTGCATTTATTCCATATGCACCCTTTTGTCAAATCTTGACTATATCATACCCATCACCCACTTGGATATGGCAAATTGGACCAGTTTCTTCAGCACTGAATGCACTGATTTTTAACCTGGAACAGTCAATAGAAATAACATAAATAGAAACCATATTGACTACATTATTATATGTATTATTAGTATCTTTAAAAATAATCAAACATGCAAATAGCCAGTAAACAGGTACATATCCGATTCATAACAGCCCATTCCAAATAATTAAAATTTCATCTAGAACCCAATATTGAAATGTTGGTGGTGAATTCTAAACTGAGAGTATTTAACTTGATTTCATTTAATTTCTTGGGTCTGTAAACATGTGACTAGACACCAAAATTACCTTCCAAGGTTGAATAGTTTTTGAGATACAGCACTTTTCATCTCGTGATAAGCTCCTTGTATGCCATATTGTAAAAACAATATTTCAAGGTCACAGAAAACTAGACTTTTACTACATTTTTGACCATAGCCCTAGGAGCCGAAAGCAATTTAGAAACTTTTTGTAACAATTTTTTTTTGGGTTCAACTATTATTGTTCGTATATTGACCCATCTAATTATGATTTTGAAAATATTGATGTGTATTATTGCCGAAGAATCCTGAGAAGCTAACTACTGTGTTTGTGTTAGGTTTACTCATAAATTATGGCTATTTCCTTTCACAACACACACAACCAATAAATACCCAGAAATTATCTTATCTGGAAAATCGTGCAACATTACATTTATTTCGCTAAGAACTTTAAGTCTTGAATACACAAAGAATCTTTAATTATTTGCTTTATCTATGCTCATCATTACAATAGTTAACATGGAAAAAAAAAATCTTAGTGAAACTAAATCGTCGATGTTTTAGTTCTACACCTATAAAAACTGTTGTATACAGAAATTGTTATCTATTTGATAAGCTTGTTGTGTGTGTAATTTATTTTCCTGACTTATTTTAACTATACCTATTACTGAAAAGGACCGGAAAGAAACAATGCTTGCTGAGAACAAGCCTGATTTGTAATATATTCGGTATGAGGTATATTATTTTATTAAAATAAAACATTTTTCTTTCGGATGTCATTTGGCGTTTGTTACAATAAAATAGCGCCAATGGTATATGTTGCGGGGTCAGAGTAAAGTTGTTATTGTATGCTATCTGCACACGGCCTTACTTTTTTATCCAAATGTGCAATACTCCTAGTAAAGAAAAAAAACAATTATTTACTGATAACTTATGAGCCAACTTTCTTCTACATCGGTGGAAATAAATTTTAGTGAAGTTTCTTAAAGCTTTGATAGTAGGTAGGCATTGACGTCTCATTGACAGCAATATCATTAGAGATGAAACCAGAAAGATGTGAAACAGTACCAAGCCAATAAAATACACGAGCGACTTACTCTGTATCGCGGAGGTATAATTCGCAGCATTCAAACATACCAAAATGTTATATGGCTGCCATTTTGAAAATAATTATCTGACCCCATTTAATTAATGTAATTTTTCATGGCCTTTCGCAAATGAGCAAAATTTGGTGGAAATTACTTGAATTATTCCCAAATATGGCAGAATGTTCAATTTACACACTTGACACTACTTTGCAAAAAAACCGTACAAACTTTGGTTGAAATTATTGATAGATATAATAAATTATTCTGTTTTATTTATATAAACCCCCATTAAAATATGTCTGCTGCACTTAATGCATGTTATTTTAAAAACTCTACTGTAGCAATACTTGCGCGAAATGTTGTTATAAATCGGTTGAATGTTCATCATGATATGGCATTAAAACTCCATTGTTCATGTGAAAATTTTCATAAATGGAGGACAAAAATATGTATGTACTAGCATATTCAATGATTGTCATGGCTACAATATACAGAGTTAAATGCAAATCTGTTCCATAGTTTCGTAGATTGAGCACACTAATTTTTAAATATATGTGTAAGTGCCATTAAAAAATTAATGACTCACACACTTGAAACATATTAATTAATATGGCCTACCACAGTACAATATCTTCGTCAAATTTGAAAGATATAGGTTGATTATTTCCCGAGAAACAGCATAAAAGCGGTATTATTTCTCGTGATGCTATCTTACAAAATGCCAGAGAAATGAGGCTGTGTATATACAATTTATAAATCATACTGTCAGTATACAGAGTTAAGTTGAAATCTGTTTTACAGTTTCGTAAATAAGGCATTCTGGATTAAATGTTTATATGGCCCCCATTTTGAAAATATGTGTGTCTGACACCCTCAAAGTTTATCAGTCTAAATGGCCTGCCATAGTGCTACTTGTTTGCTAAATTTGGTAGATATCGGTAATTTATTCGGAGATACCGCATAATTTTAATTTGTCACATGATACTATTTTACAAACTGGCTGACAAAAGAGACTTTGTATGGACACATTATATGGTTGTAATATATACAGGCCTCATAAAAAGTTTCACTGAAATTAATTACGTGGATTTGTAACAATATAACATATAAAACTAAAATAGCTATGAAAATTTGAAAATAAGAATCTGGCATACCTAAGACACATAGGTTGACATAAGCTAACACAGTACTAGGCCTCCTTGTTTACCATGTTTCGTAGGAATTGGTCAATTTTTTCTCGAGTTATTACACAAAAAAACTTCATTTATTGATTTAATGTTGTTTTACAAAATGGCTTGCAAAATTGGCTGTTGTTTGACATATATGGTGCTTGTAATAGACGTGTCAACATATAAATTTTGGTTGTTTATTTTATAAAATTTGGTTGAATATGATAGTTACACTAAATAAATATTCTAAAAAACTGTACGGTCCCCATTTTGAAAATAATTGCCTAAAAAGTTCAATTTTAACGTTTATCTGGCATGTTATAGTAATACTTACATGCTAAATTTCGCGAAAATTGGTTGAGTAAATATCGAGATATAAAATACAAATTTTATTCTTTCTTGTGATGCTATCTTCCAAAATGGTGGACCAACATCAATATACACCTCGGCATCCAATGCTTACACCTTGCCTTGTCAGCATACAAAATTTGGTTTAAATCGGTGGAATGGTTTTCCGAGATATGGCATATCACACAAAATGTTTTAATGGTCACCATTTTGAATGTAGGTGCCCAGTGTGGTCTCAAACTATAACAGTCAGGTGAACTTATTTAGTAATATATGAGTACCGAATTTCGTGTTATTCGGTTCACGTGTTCAAAAATTGAAAGGGGACACATTCACACACAGACCCTAACACATATGCACAAATGCATACACTCATACTCAACCTAGTCACACAGACAGGAAAGCGATCTCATAAGCCTTTATTTCCTTCCGAAAGTACGCTAAAATGTACTTGATACCAACTCACTGTCTAAGATTGAGGTCATATTGCAATTGGACATATGATATGGAAAAGAGTAATTTATCGTACACTATTGATTAAGAGAAAATATCAGTAACTTCCTATACCTGCCAATTTAAAGATGAAGTCACAATTATTTATGTTCGAAGAATGATATTTTTGAAGGAAACTTCTCTTCATTGAAATGGTAAAATATCCAAAATGTGATATTAACAACTAGTGTTATGTACATCAGACATTTCAAGTGTGATTTAAATTGTTACCTCGTACAAAATACAAATGTAGTTACTTTGGTGTAGTGGATATAATTTTTATTTAATCCTATTTAACTCACACAATTAATACTGTATATTGTAATAAATTCTAACATTTTCATTTTATATAAATGCAGATTTTTTTAAGTATGTTGAATTTTATTGTGGCCTAATTGTTATAAGACACTTTTAACAAAATGGCTGTTTTGATATGATGTTGAATACCATTTAAAAATAAGACATTTAAAAAAACACTTTCTTCATGGAAGAATAAATATCATTGAATTATTTATACCAAAGAATTATAAATTTCAAATCGTCTTTACTACCTTATTTGTCGGGTGTCTAACTATAAATTTTATAATGGATTGACTTGTGATAATTCTGTGGGACTCATTTGAGGATATGCTGTAATTAGAGGATGCTAGTAATTGAGTTACATTTGTAAGTGGGATGCAGTTTTTTTTCAGATACGTCGTGAAAAACTATACACCAATAACAAATATTAAAGTAAATAAGTTCCGAATACCACACAATCCATGGTGAAATGTGCTACACTTTAAAACAAATGTTCTATATTGACATCAGAACTACACACGAACGCGAAATTTCAGTTCAATTGGATAGCGGAAAGTGGTATAACCTACGTACACGTGAAGTTATGTTAAACGCTTGTAACTTCTGGCATCATCATCAGATCAGTTCTGCGGTACCTTCATATTATATTGCTATCGGAACTACTCATGTACGCGAAATTTCAGCTCAATTGGATAACAGGAAGGGGTTTGAAATCGACATGCAAGATTTCACTCGAATGTACATACAAAGAAACTAACTAACAAGGCAAGTTAAATAAAAGCTTGAAAAAGAAGTAAACACACTATTAGATAGGTTATGACGTGTGTGCGTCCCTCAGAATTAGACCATTTTTCCGGCCATAGACGCGCCTCCCACAGCAGGATTGAGCACACTACTAGGTTAGAGTGTGCGCCCGGTCACCAGAGTGACCATGCATAGCACAACAGCACTGCACACCAGTGCAAGTTCAGCCAGTGGTTACCATGGTGGCGCGAGATGCCACGGAAGGATAATTCGGCCTGTGTATTGAACTGAAATATTTAAGGCCGGATTAAAAGACTTTATTGTGTTGTTGATTAAAATGTTTATGATTGTTTTTGCAGGTGTTGTTATATTTTATTGTGTTTGCAAGGTAACATCGTATTCATTTATTTTCATCTTCCGCAGTGTATTACCACCATCCCATTTCAACAGTGTTTATGTAGTAAAAATATATGTATTGTATTCACATGTTTAATTACTTAATTTCATTAATGCAAGGGTCAATTATGCAAGACATCTCAGAAAGTAGTCCTGTTTCAGTGCAGGGGCAAGCTGCGGCGAGCCCCCGGGTCGGGCTGGAGATTCAGTCAGCTAGAGATTGAACTAGCAGCAAGTCACGGTGGTGGAGTGTGTGTGTAAGGCTTCAATGTTTCCCGTGCACTCCAGGCGACCATCAATTTTATTTGCAACCGGACATGTAATTTCAATAGACTTTGTCAGGTGGAACTTTTTTATCTCGTCGCACAGTAAGCCTACTCCACTCACCTGCGAATTAGCATCATCCCAGGGAGTTTAATGTGCACTTAATCATTTAATCGTCATCAGACATTTTCTGCTTTATCACATCGCTGGTTAAAATAGCCGAGTGTGTTTTGTGTAAAGGTTTCTCAGAGAAGGGGTGTAGATTTTTACGTAATAAATATTTCATTGCAAGTCAGTTGTTTATTCACGACTGCATAAGCGTTTAAGGGGACAGGCCGTAATAACCCCACTCGATCAGCACATAAGTCTAATTTCCAGTATAATCAGTTTTGTTCTGATCTGTATGAGCATGTGTGAGGTCCTGACATCTCCTGTACGTGAGTGTTGTGGTTAGGAGGTTTTCCCGCCAACAGCAACAATGGTGCATAGTGGATCGACTGCATCAGAAACAATTATCTACAGCCAGATGACAACAATTCAACACCTATGACTAGGAGATTTGTCCCGGGTCGACGGCCTGCACTCTGTGGTTAATAAGAGCAGCACCATTTTTGGCGTCGCCTGACAGCATCTGGCACTCTTGGTACATTTATTCCTTTCCTTGTACCATGATCGCTCCAGAAAAATTACATGCCAAGTGGGGGCATTCTCCTACAGTAAAACATTCCCATCTAAAATTCTTTTCCAAGATTGTATACAAATTTCCAAAATTTTCCTGAGTTTTTCTGAAATGGCAGTTTTTCCCACCTTTTTCCTACCTGCAACGACATGAGGACAACAGTAAGGTGGCAACAAGGGCAACAGCAGCATCGGGACGCTTTAAGGATGCTGCTCTGACACTTCGGATGGTTGTTAACAATGTCAACAATCGGCAGGTGAAGCCACGCCGTAAGGGATACCATGTTATGTGGAGGGGCGGGCAGCATTGAAGGAAAAGTGAAGGGTGGACAGTATCTCCCCCGGACCCTGAGCAGTCACCGTCACTGACCGCCAGGTAGACCTCTCGTGTGTGTTGCGAAACACCTGTGGTGTTGGGTTATCAACCCCTCACAGGTAGGCCAGCCATGTCGCAAGAGGGGAGGGCACTCCTCTTCGCCAACCTGCGCTTCCGTGCTGGTCAGCCGCATCTTCCATGCACGTGTGTGTTTGTTGACAAACAAACCATGGCCAGCACTGTGGTGTCCTGAATGTTTATGCCCTATGGTATCTGATTAGCACTCACAACATTTTAACAGTGCCAATTGTCAATGCCGTACCAAGACCATCCCAACAGACATCCATGCCGGTGACAACCATGTAACAAAAGACAGTTTCAGTGAAACAGTGCAGGACAGTACAATTTTCGTAATGCAAGTAAAGTCTGAACACAAGTGCTTTCCAAATTACAACTTCCCTAAATACTGTGATAATATGTTGTGTAATGGACAGGGTACAATAATACTTCAGTGTGTACAGTGTGACATAAAATATCACAAAGAATGCCTCAGTGTCATGGAAAAGAATAGTTGCAGGACTCACATTTGTTTGTTTATCGTATCACACTATGTCAAGTAAATTCAGACAGGGCATAGTTCACATGCGAAACGAAACTACAGACACCCCACGTGGCGGTAAATGTGAATAGCAGTTTTTCGCAGATAACAGTGGAATGGGACACTAATAATGTCTCAGGAGTCGTGGCACAAGGTGTAGGAGGGGAAGGACTGCAGAGAAGGGGAGGAGAGCATAGTGTAGCCGTGATTCTGTGCACTACTGCCGTGCACGTGGCCAATGTAAACAAACCCTCTCAACCAGAACCTAACCGAACTATCACGCCACATGTGTACCAACCACCTACACTATTTTCCCTACCACTAACACACATGTTTCATACACCTAGCTACCCAAAAATAGTTCCGAACTATCAACCCACTTTTCAAAACTTTCCTCACGTAACAATGACGCCACACACAGCAGACATAGAAAATGCAATCAGAAGCTGAACCACGGAGCCCAACGAAATTCCACATCAGCCAGGACCATTCGCAGCAAAGACACAATCCAAATTTCAAACATTGCCCACATTTGCTGGAACTTCAACGGAAGATCCAGCAGTCTTTGTGGAAGACTGCGTGTCCCATCTCACAAGTTATGGCATCAGCCGTGATGTATGGTCCAGCCGCATCGGAGCGCAACTCTCCGGAGATGTACGCTCTGGTTGGGTCTCACTCAAACACTACTGACTTCAGTGGGAGGAGTTTACAGTGCATTCCACTGCAGGTTTCGAGGAGTGTTTACATCCAAACAGACCCAGAGCAGGTTGACTCTGAAAAGCCAACAAGGGTGAATCTTTAACAACATTCATAACTTGTAAAAATAAACTTGTCAAAGACTTCCATCCGAAATTGCCAGAGCGTGAAGTTTTTGAAGAAATTGCAGAAATGGCTCGACCAGTGTATAGAGCAGCTCTAATTCCTTTGTTGAATCACACACTTGAAAACCTATTGCATGCCACCATTATTGTAGGTAGAACGCATGTAACATCCCGCTGGGATGCAAACGGAATAGAATGGTGCCACGAGTCGAAAGACGAAAATGTAATCAAACCTAATTCTGGCATCTCACATAACTTTCAACTACATTCTAGTTGTCATAGTGCACCCATGCATAGTCTACGGTATAATAATACCCAGCATGGAAAGTGGCGAGGGGAACAAGCGCATGGAAGTATGTTCAAGCAAGAACAGCAGAGGAACAGAGCAACAAGGATGAGTGGTCAGAGACCACCGCATCGAGGTGGACCAGGTAACAGTAATCCGCAACAGCAAGGATGGAACCCGGACATTCCACCCCATTATCCATACAGGTATTGTTCAATGCCGCAGTATCATTGGCATAGTAAATGCCCGAACAATCCGACCATGAAAGATATCAGGGAAGCAGCAGCATGTAAAAGACAGGGAAAAGGGTTGTATGGTTGAAAGGGCCGGACGCTTCTGACACACCACCTGCAAAACTTCGGATAAAAGCAGATTCAAAATTATCTCCACAAGCACTCATACAAAATATTAGCAGTAGTCATGCACCATTCATACGTATCCTAGTTACCATTATCAGTCAGTTGTGCCATGCATTAATTGACACTGCAGCTTCGCACAACTTCATACGCCCGTACTTTGTACGCAGTCAGGACATGATGCCTACAGACAACGTAACTCGGTTGGCCACGAACCAGCATTGCAGTACAGCCGTAGGACAGGATGTAGTGACAGTTCAAGTATGCGACATAGAGACAACCACGACCGTTAGTGTTACACCAGAAATACGCAAGGAAGCTATTTTGGGGATACCATGGTTAACAGAATAGCACACAATAGTGGACCCCGCTGCTGCGAAGGATACATTTTGGCGCAAAAGAAAGACGCATGGTGTACAATTTGGATCCCTGCTGGAGAGGTAGTGTACCTGAGGTCAAGTTAGGCGATTTTGACAACCAGGTCCCATGCGAGTAACAGGCTGCATTTCAGAGCGTACTTGATGAGAGACGCGATTTATCGGAGGGAGTGACGGTGAAATGTGAGGACAGGCCGAAAACAGCTTTCACGGCCACAGACGGCCGGTGCTTTCAGTTTTGTGCAATGCAGTTTGGACTAAAATGTGCACCCATGGCATTCCAGGCGATGATGGTATGTGTGCTGGACTGTATTATTGGAGAGTATACACTGGCATATCTCGATGACGTCATTATTGGTCAGACAGCTGAGAGGAACACGTACATATCTTAGCAGTAGTCCTGGAAAGGCTTGCAATAAACTGCCTTATGTGGTCAATTGAGAAGTGCCTTGTGGGGAAGATGAGCATCAATATTCTGGGTCACATAGTCGATCAGGAGGGAAACCAGCCGAATCCGGAACAATTAAGGCTAATCGACAACTACCCACATACAAAAACCCTCAAACAGCTGAGAAAGTTTTTCGGATTGATTTACTGGCTACTGGAACGTATTCCGAGGTTCACAACAATCACCACGGCTTTGATGGAACTTTTGTCACCAGAAAAGAGGTTTCAATGGGTAAGCGAGACGGAAAAGGCATTAATGAAAATTAAGCAGGCATTCAGGAACGGGTCCGACGTTAGCACGTTACGACGCTAGCAATAATTTGTACCTTCAGAATGATGCCAGCCAGGAAGGAATCGGTGCAGTATAATATCAAGTCGGCACCAGTGGGGAGAAGAACGTAATCGACTTTGCAAGCACAAAACTAGGACTGGCGGAAAGATGCTACAACGTGAATGAAAGGGAATGCTTAGTAGTGATATGGATAGTTTAGAAATATCGCGCACACCTCGAATACCGATGGTTCGCACTGAGAATGGACGATCTATGTTTAGTATGGTTACACAGCATGCATGAAGCCCAGAGTAAGTTGACACGATGGGCGTTGCATTTACAGGCATACGATTTTACAGTAGAGCATGTGCCCGGAAAACAAAACGAGTTGGCAGATACATTGTCACGGTACTCTAATAACAATGGGGCAATTGTTAGAGATAAAACAGGATGGGATTACATTTTGCCGCCAAATTCATGTGATCCGGTATCGGAGGTGTACATGCAACAGATAATGGTTGCCAAAAATGAGGTCCTAATTAACTATGTGTACAGGGAGGTCGTTGTAGCATAACAAAATTGCAGGTTCATGCAGGAGAAGATGCAACAATGCGCACAGAAAGAGGTTGAAGGATGGTGTGTAGTATACAAAAGATTGAAGACGTGTTCGCCTCAACAACAAGGGATATGGAGGGTGTATGTCCCTATGAAGGCAAGGAATCATGTCTTCGCCTATTCGTACTGTGGCAGCATAGCTGGACACCCTGGTGTTAAACAGGCAGTCAGAAATGTCTGCGACCATTTTTTTGGCCAGGTCTCAGCAAAGATTCGAGGGGATACGTGCGACAGTGCAGGGAATGTAACCTATAGAAGATGTGTCGAGCAGACGGAAGGCAGCAGTAGTGCTCCTCAGTGCCCCGAAAGCAGTTTGAGACAATGTGTTTGGACCTAATTGGTCCGTACCCCAGAACGGACAATTTCTCATGCTGGACAGAGGCATACCTTGCTAGTGGCATAAGCATGATAAATGTAGCCAGGGTACTGGAGAAATAGTTGTTCCCATGCTGGGAATTCCTGCATAAATTGTTAACAGACAACGGTATACAATTCACAGGCAAGAAATGGAGGGAATTGTGCATGCGGTGGGGCATTAACCACATAACAACAGCTATCTACCACTCGAGGGCTAACCCAACGGAATGTAGAATCCAAGAGATCAAGGTGCAATTACGATTGCGTGTAGGTGAAAATCGCACCGCTTGGACAGATCGTGTTCCTGCCATTCTCTACATGTTACAAAGGCGAGTAAATGCAGCAACCTGATGATCACCTGCCGAGATCTTATTGGGACACAATCTATGGCTCCCAGTTGCCCACAGTGGGAAGAAAGTAGCGAGTTACCCAGTACCGATACACAATGACAGTAACAGCAAAAGTATTTGTGCGAAGTAAGGCAATGGCAGGATCGATATACGGCACAATGGCTACCGGTTATGTATCGACCACCGCCGGACATGCGTGAAGGGAAAGAGGTATACATAAGAACGCATCCACAGTCGACAACAAGAAAAGATTCTTGTGCAGGATTGGCCGCACAATGGAGTGGACCACATTACATGCTACAAAAGCATGGGTCGACCACATATACGATCTACATGGGCAGAAGAAAGGTGAGGGTACATCGGGACGACATCCGGCTAACCCCGGATGCTGTCGACGACGAGGTCGGTCTTGGTGTGTCCCGACCCCACTACGCCACAACCATGTTGTGCCCGAACAGGGCAGAGGAGACGCGAGGTGGGCAGCAGCCTTCAGGGGGGAGTCATCACAGGGTACCCTACCATGCGTGCCGAGGGGGAAACGCCACTAAAGATGCTACTGAGCGAGATCATCGCTGATGACCTCCAAGACGAGCAGAGGAAGCTGGAAAGTGCATTCACACTTCGAGGAGATGCAAGTACAGTGGAGGAGAAGATAAAGGAGTCACCTGGTGTAGAAGCACCTCGCAGGGAACCCGAAAGACCCAAAAGACCTCTAGAGCTAGTGCAAGGGGCGCAAATCCAAGAGGAGCAAGTGCAGGAGGAGCAAGCACAAGAGGAGCAAGTGCAAGAGGAGCAAATGCCAGAGGAACAAATGCAATTGCAAGTAAAAGGGGCGTAAGTGAATAAGCACATAAAGGGAGGGGAGAATATGTTAAGCAAGAGACAGACATTCATGCTAGTGCAAGTGTTGTTGCAGGTGCTGTAAAAACGTGTCGCACCTGAAGGCAGCGAGTCCAGTGAGAAGACAATGAGAGCAAGGAATGTGAGAGCGAGGGCAGTGAGTCTGCGATCTAGCTGTGCATTCGGCGATCAAGCAGGCATAAACACCCGCCATCACCAAGTCACCAGTGCTGGCAGCCATACTTGCCTAGGAGGAAGGGGCAACCACTAGCATAGCATTGCATGGCGGTGGTACCACAGGAGCGGTGGCACCACCTGTGTTCATGCAGGCCTGCCCGCATTTGCAGCTGCCAGTGAAATCTTTTGGGGGGGGTGGGGGCCTTTGACGTGTTTGCGTCCCACAGCTTAAGACCATTTGTTCGGCCGTATCCTTCGACGTCCACATCAGGGTTGTGCACTCTACTGGGCGTGGAGTGTGCGCCCGGGTACCGGAGCGACCAGGCAGAGCTAAAGAGCAGGGTACATCATTGCAAGTTCAGCCGGGGTTGCCTTGGTGATGCTAGGTGCCACAGAAGGATAATTTGGCCAGTGTATTGAACTGGAACATTCCATGCCAGATTAAAAGATTTTACTGTGTTGCTGATTAAAATGTTTATGATTGTTTTTGCAGGTGTTGTTATATTTTATTGTGTTTGAAAGGTAATGTGGTATTTATTTATTTTCGTCTTCCTCAGTGTATTTCCCCATACCATTTCAACAGTGTTTATGGCATAAGAATATTTGTATAGTTTTCACATGTGTAATTACTTCATTTCATTAACACAAGGGTCAATCATGTAAGTCATTTCAGAAAGTTGTCCCATTTCTGCATGGGGGCAAGCCGCTCTGATGCCCCAGATCGGGCGGGAGAGTAAGTCAGCTAGAGATTCAACTAGCAGTGTGTGTATTAGGCTTCGACTATCAACTTTCTTTGCAACCGGACACATAATTTCAATAGGCTTCTTCATCAACTGGAACCTTCTTTTATCTCGTCGCCCGCTGATTAAAATAGCCGAGTGTATTTTGTGTAAAGTTCCTTCAGAAAAGGGGTGTAAATATAACGTAATAAATAACTTGTTGCAAGTAAGTTGCTTATTCACAACCGTGTAAGTGTTTAAGGGGACGGGCCCTAACTATCCCACTCAATCAGCACGTAAGTCTAATTTTCAGTGTAATCAGTTTGGTTCCGATCTGTATGGGCTTGTGGGAGGCCCTGACATCCCATGTACGTGAGTGTAATGGTTAGGAGGTTTTCCCACCAACAGCAACATTGGTGCATAGCCGACCGATGGGCTATCGTTTAGGAAACAACATGCATCTGGAGCAATAATCTATAGGCGGATGACAACAATTCAACAACTACAGCAAGGAGATTGGATCTTGGTCGACGACCCCCAACACTGAGGTTAAGAGAAGCAGCGCCATCTTTGACGTCTCTTGACGGCATCTAGCGTCCTGGGTACATTTATTCCTTTCCTTTCACCATCACTGCTCCAAAAAAATCCCATTCCAATCTTTACCGGCATCGGCCGTGCGTAAGTCACACTTCAAGTCAAAGTCAAGCCGCCATTTTGCTGAGACTCTAAGGAAAATTGCGTTTTTTATTGTAGGGCGATTTTAATCTCGGTATGGTAAAGAAAGCTTGTCTTAAATGAAAATAAATGGCAAAAAATATTATGTGTAGTGGAAATATACGAATTGACTTATTTTAATAAAGGAAATTTTTTTTTTTGTTTTGAAATAAACTTTTAAATAAATTTTAAGCAAATTAAAAAAAAAAGTAGGTAAAATGCATTCATGGTTAATATCATAATTATTTTCATTACAAAATACACATTTTTACGAGACTCGTATAACTGATCTTCAATTGTCTGAACTCTGTCTTTACAATTGTGTTGTGTTTAGTGATTTCGTCGGAGGAAAGGAAACGTAGTAAATTCAAATGCCTAAGTTTTCTGTTGTGTAAGGAGCAGTACATGTAAAATATTTTACAACTAATGCATTAGTGTAGCCGTTAAGACCTTGTACAAATTATTTCATTGGGCGTTGTAATTCGGGTAGTGGGAGTGAAATTGTGTGGCGAAAAGGGACCCGGCCACTTGCGTTCGTGTTTTTTAATTGTACCCGAGGTTATCGGTGCAAGTTCAGTGGTGTCATTTTTTTCGTTGTGTTATAAAGGTGCAAATGTTATGTGCTTGTATTAAGCGACCCTCTGGGATACCGTCTTTATTGTTCTCGCTCTATCAATGGTACCTAATTTTCAACATTCAACAAATTTACATTTAAAATCCCCAATGTAAACCTTTATTTTATGTAAATCAATTTCAACCTTAAACATTACTTTCTTGGCCAAATACATATGCCATCACATACAAAAATTATTTCTAATCAATTATCGCATTATTGTAGAAGTTTGAATAATATGCTGCGGTTTAGAGGTGGGTTTCGCGAATACGCACCATGTTTTGAATATAATGTTTAATTTGCAGTTGTTTAAATAATTTTCCAGATTTGTTAAATGTAATAATTATTACTCTCGTAAGAGAAAATTATAAATTATTTTACTTGTTGTTATTTAATATATATTTCTTAATAACAAAAAGTAGTTCAAAATTACTCGCTAGATTGCGGGAAGTTTAATATTTTATATTATATACTGTTACTGTTTTTTAGTACAGTTAAGAAAAATGTGTAATAAATAAAAAATATTATTTAAAAAAATAAATGTGTAGTCACTGTTGTAGAATTTTTTAGTATTGACTTCTAAACAGATAAATAACAGTAAATGTAGCCACAGAGAAAAATTTGCTATTATCTGATTTAAGTAAATCCCTGGTGCGTTTTAACTATCGGGACGTAATATACTCCCGCGTGTGTTCGATATTTTTAACAGTAGCAGGAATGGTTTCCTGCTACTGAACCTTATCATGAATGATTAGCTATGAGAAAATTGTTGACTTTCCCGCGGCGAGATGCCAAAGTAGGAAAAAACTAGTAAACCAGCAGCCCTCAATCTGTCAAAACAGTATACTTTTTATTGTTTTTCATATATTAATACTCGAACAATAAAATGAATCTGACAATCCGATATATGTGACAAATGCTGCAGAGATATCAGCGTGCACTCAGTACCTGGATCAAAGTTAGTTCGTGTCAAATCAGTGGTGCCTGTGATGACAGCTTTTTCTCAATAGTAGGGTTTGGAGAAATATAGTTAGCTGATGTTGAATTCGTTTGTTCGTCAAAATGGGTGCTGAGGGGATGGACAGCGCGCGCAGCATGTTCAAGGCTATTTTTTTTATTAATAATGGCAAGGGAGGAAAGCTGCGCAGAGCGTGTGCATCGCATTCCCGTGGACAGTTTCACAAAGAAAAAGAGCAGAGTGCGGAGATTCACGCGCATGCGAATCTACCATTACTCGCTGCCACGGCGCCAGTGAAGGTGATAGTATCTATTAGCACTCCTTTCGACGCAGACTGGAAACTGGGCTCGAACTCTGGTGACACGCTGTCACTGATACTTTGTAAACTATGTCACCGGACTTATGATGACGTGTGAGTCACTGATCCCAAATCACAGGTAGAAAAATATCGCCCACCACTATGAATAATATGCCCTTGGTTGAGGAAATATCAACATAGGCATTTATCGGTAGAATGTATGATTTTATGAAACAAAGCGGTATTGAGTCAAATTTTTTGTCATAGTCAAGGCGGTTCATTCTAGTGATGGGAAATATAGTTCACTAGAATGAACTTGGTCGTTCCGAACCAGTTACATTTGAGAACAGTTCATTAGAAACTGTTCTTTCGAACTTTATAGGTCACAGTCGAGTGATCACGCGTACTGGTGAACTGCAGAGCGCAAGTGTAACCTAGGTCCGAGAACTAGATAGCTCCTTCTCTGTACCTCGGCGCGAAACTGGATAGGTCTTTCTCTGTTTCCTCTGTCACAGTTCCATCTCCCCTCCCCTCCCCAGAAGAATCTAAGTAAGCGTGAAACGGAAAAAGAAGCAAATAAGTGATGTTTGTTAGTTAATTGCTAATAATTAGTGCTTTATTGTGTGTAGTTCCCGACCGATTTCTGACTCATGTCACTATTGAACTAGGTAGGTCTGCATTGCGATCCCTACAGTTCGAGGCAGTTATGAACGAGCTAAAACAAAGATACCGATAGACATGCAGATTGATATAGGCTGTTCACTGTAAAGTGAGCACTTTTTAAGGCCATTCTAAATTTTTCCATTCATCCAATTTCCATCTTCTTGCTGCTTTTTAATATAAACACTGCACTGTGACAAACACAGCCCTCAAAATTTAATGCCTAAGGCTGCAATAAGATATATTTATTAGTGGTTAATGTCTCTTGGGAGGGCCTTAAAAATGCTCACTTTATCGTGAACAGCCTATAAGAAGTATGCACGGTGCGATGTGGCCAGTCACGGGGGTAGGAATTGTCGGAGGGGCGAAAGCTGCAGGGAGCGACGAACGACAGAGCATGCGCTGTGGCGTTCTGTGGCGCGCCTGGCGTAGTTGTTGGTACTAAGAGTATGACTGACCGATATCACAAGAGACTAGTTATTTTATGTCGCGGTGAACTATGCACCTAGTTCTTTTTCAAGACCAGTTCAAAATGAACTGGTAGTTCGTGAACTACCCATCACTAGTTCATTCAGAAGTGCTCAAAACAGATTCACTCACGGTAATGAACCGGCTTCCCTATATGGCTCGCCGGTTCACAATATACTTTTGAATTAGTGAATTTTGTCCCCAACAGCATAAATAAACACGTCCTGGATTTTACCTTGTGCTATAATTATAATCTTCCACACAAAACAACATTTTTGGGACATTTCCGGTATTTTTTAACTTATAATAATAAGTTTTTTACTTGTAATTTGAAAGCGCGATACTGTGTCTCGTAACCAGAAATAAAATCTCCCGAAATGGAACAAACACGACAACCATAATTAAATATTACAAAAATATACTGTAAGATTGGAAACAATATAAAATTATGCAATAAATTGATCTGTGTTAGTACAAATGGATATGCACAAATATCATGGACCCGCATTAGTGAATAAAGTGCAATATAATTACAGACAAAACCAGTTCAGTACAGAGCCTTCTCGCGGGAAAGATGAGTAGTTATTGTTCGTGTTAGTTCAGGGCGTTGACGAGAGAGAGAGAGAGAGGAGAGAGAGAGAGAGAACAGTGAAAAAGAGCTGAATGGTAGCTGAGCCGGGAAAAGTGGGGAAGTAAGCGAAGAAGAGCCACGAACGGCGAACCTTGCTCTAGTAGGGGTTTGGCTTTGTGTCTGTGAACCGCCGAATCGCGGTTCATTTTTTTCGTGTGAACCAACTCTTGGGAGTACTGTTGTGCAAGTCGGTTCGTGAACCATTCGCCCATCTCTAATATGAGTGTTTAGTAACCCAAACATACTGATTTAATCTACAAATATTTCAGGTGCTGATTTAATTACTTACTAAAACGATTAGACATATTTAATCGCTCTTGTGCACTGCTTGTGCAAGATATATTCTATTATGTTGGTCACATTTGGAGGTAACGTAAATATTTCAAACAGAGCTAATACAAACAGCACAGGTATATATTTAATTAGTACCAAAACAGCATTCAGTATATAAATGGTGTTAGTCAACAAGGGTCTAATAAAGCAATTTTAAAACTTCGTTTTAGAACCTTTCAAGAATAATGCGAACTGTAAACATCAAAGTGTAAAATGCTACCCGGCAATAGCGCAAAAAAAAATCCTGTTTGTAACTAAGCTATTTTATTAAATATTGAATACAACGTGATTATTAACTACTTCAATGAAGCGTGTTTATTGCAAAATAATCATTCAAAAACTATTATTTTTATTTATTATAGTACGTGATTATTTTTCGTAATGCGTGTTTGCTGATTGTATTAATCCAGGCACCTTCCACACACCCACCGCTATGGAGTTAGTTAGGAGTATACAGGTGATGTCATGTTGTGACGTATGTGAAGCCGCTAGAGATAAGTGGTTATTATAGGTACTCTAGCAGCCATCTTGACAGTAAACCAAAACATTGTGTTTAAATTAGAATGACGTTGAGAGAATGGTTACATTCGAAGCATTTCGTGTTGAACAAAGAAGCTGATGAATAAACAAATATATATTACAATTCACGTGTGAAGTTTTACTAGTTTATTATTGGCTTGTGTTAGTTGTGCAATCAGATTATTTCCTCATAAAACTACCTATCGTGAGCTTGTGCGCAGCCCCGTATTGGGTTATGTGCGACGATAAGCATGTGTGTTTGATATAGTGCTCATATATCAGGATTTTTGGAAAATTATTTTTTAATAAATGAATAAATAAAGTATAACAAGTGTGCTACCGTTATCGTGTAATGTATTATAGGTTGCGTATCAGTAATGAGTGCAACAAAACGGCGACCAGCAGCCTAGCTGAATTTCTGGAAGGCAAAGTTCACATGTTCCTGAGCCACGAATAAATAACTATTTGCTAGCATTTATATTTAAATTCCTAACACTGACAATGACTCGAGAGGTTTGTTTCCAATATGGCTTCACATCTCCTTTATACATATTTAATGTCAATATAGTAAATGGTTTCTGGAAAATAAATTCAAATCCCGTTTTAGTTATTCCCTCTCTTTACATTACATTAGTTACAATTTTATACTTATTTATCCCTTATTGTATGGTATAATTTTGTTTCTTGCATCTACAATGTCGGACAGGGTTAAGTTACCATTGGTACATAACTAAAACACAGAGATTAGTTTTTTTTTACTGAATTGTCTGCACTGGACAATCAAGTATTTTAGAAATTTTCCAGAAGAAAAAAAGGGGAGGGAGGGACAGAAGATATTTATGGATAATTTTATTCCCTATAGGCTATCTATAAGAATTGTGTTACATCTTTCTCCAAAAGTGCAATTTATTACCAAGGGCTTAAGCCCCGGCTACAATCACCGTAAGAATTAACAATAAAAAATTGAATCCACACTTGTATATGGCACTAGCTACAACACAAAATAATGGCGTAAGATGGCGGCCTGCTTGCGGTAGCGGCATTAAGAGGATTGAATATTTTCAATTATTTCACGCCGAGTTCTACGCAGACCAATCACGAGACAGCATTTCTAACATTGCAGTGCAAGCTTATAACAAAAACATGGATATTAAATAAATTTTGCGGTACAGTTAAGATTTCTGTTTATTTAAATAGTCAACGCAATTATTAACATGTATATCGCATTTTAAATATCTCGAAACATGTTTCCCACGAAACTTTTTTCATCACAAGTAGATAAACAAAAATAAATATCAGGTTAGTTTACACACTGTTTGAAAATAACCGCCATGCATGTAGTCTGTCTTTTTTTTTTTGTGCTCGTTTCTCATTAGTCGCGTAACAGTTTTCTTACTGCGGTTGTAGCCAGTTCATTTTCATACTTCCATGGTATTTTCATACTTCCATGGTATGGAATACCATGGAAGTATGTTATATTGTTACGGGAATGCTACGGTGATTGTAGCCTAGGTTTTAGTCAGTCAGTAGCCACTATTTTAATTCAGCCCAACATGTTTAATAATTTCACATTGGGAGAGAAAACTACAATAGGATATTATTTATATAAATACACTTTTAGGGATAATAAAGGAACCACCCTATGTTTAGGTTAAAATATACGAAAACTTATTCGCCAGCATTTTATCTTACTTTGGGTAGTTTAATTATATTAGGATACATTGTTGAACTACAATGGGTGAAAGACGTATGCACCCCAATGATATCGATAACAGGCGCACATGTACAAACGACTGCCAAAGTGGTCCACAGACACACTTGTGACAAAATTTCTTTGTTGATACCTACCAACGTGCAATTATTATTTTTAGTGTGAAATTCTCCTCTGAATACATTAAAAACTATCCAGTTTCAATATCTCAGAATCACGCTGCAGAAACTTGACAAACAAACACTCCTCTAAGAAAAAGCATTATCGCTGAAGAAATTAGGTTCCTCTACACCCTCTACGGTGGGTATAGTGGTAAGGCGCTTGCCTTCCACCAATGTGATCCATGTTGGTTTCCCATATAGGAATTGTGCTGATTGGCTCTCACTGGCTCTCAATACCTTGATTGTTACAAACCACCAAACCTCTCTGAACTCCACCCGTCTTAAGATGATGGAGGCCATGGTGGTGTAGCGGCTAGAGTATTAGCTGTTTCACGAAGCACACTTTTTTTGGTATCCCATATACATCCAATACACTTTGGAAAGGACTTGTCAATTATTATTTTTTTTGAAGTTTTTGTTATGCAATATGGATATTTGCACACAATAACATTAACATAAAAATATATAACAAATAAATAATATAATTTACACACTTATTAATTCTAGCAGCTCTACAAACATGTTAAAACTACATTTGGTTACAGTACAAGTTGTTACAATTCCCGTACAGATAGATATTTAAGTATAAATATGTTAAGTCTACATTAGATTGAAACAAGGCATGGAAGAGTGAGAATTTTGTTATTTATAAATAGTGGCCTACAATTGCTTCTTTTTCCTTATTATTAATCTCACTATTTTCTTCTGTAATCCAAAAGCTTTTTTCCATTTTGTCGATTTACCCCAAAATATGATTCCATAATTTATTATGAACTGAATATTGGAGAAATAGTATGCTAAAATATTGTGGTCGACACAATCAAAAGCTTTTGAAAGATCTGCAAATATACCTGTTGAGAATTGTCTTTTATCAAAAGAAGTTAATATTTTTTCAGTAAAACTGCAAATATCTTGTTCTGTGGATCTGCCCTCTAGAAAGCCATACTGATGCAATGAAATAACTTCTTTTTTTTTTTTTTTTTTTTTTTTTTTTTTACTAAGAATTGTGTTAGATTATTTACTATCAATTTCTCTAAAATTTTTGAAAATGACATAAGAAGAGCAATAGGCATATAGTTATCCATCAATGCCTTGTCACTTTTTTATGTATTGGTACTACTTTTGCATATTTGAGTCTATCAGGAAAAATTCAATGGCAAGACATTCGTTGAAAATGTAAGTCAATGGCAGTTTTATTAAATAAGAACACTTTTTTTTAGCAGTCATAGGTACCTCATCTATTCCACAGGAACTTTTACTTTTGATATTTTAAATTACATTTATGGTGTCTTCTTCAGAGATAGGTGTGAAACACAGTGTGTTAGCATTCCACGTGTTAGATCTTTGGGGTATGTGTGCAGGACTAATATTTGTAGCTCTGTGTTGATTTTGCAATTTTAGTGGGATGTTTGTGAAATAGTCAATAAAACTATTAGATATTTCCTTGCTATTTTCGATTTTAATACCATCAACTTTCAAGGGAAGGTTAACATGTCCTTGCCTAGGTTTCAATTCATTATTAATAATGTTCCACATTGCTTTTGTTTTATTTGAGGAGGAGGCTATTTTTGCCCCATTGTATTTCTGCTTTGCTACTCCGAATAACTTGTTATATTATTTTTCGTATTGCTTACTTTGTAATTTTTGTTTTTCCTCCTGGGTTCTTAGCATTTTTTGCATTGTTTTTAACCTCTGTCCTGCGGCTGTCAGACCTTTACTAATCCATTTTATTTTCGAGCTACTGCTACATTTTACAGATTTGAGTGGAAAGTCATGATTAAAATGACAAAAAAATGTAATAATAAAACTGTTCCAGGCAATGTTTGGTTCAGTTAATTCATAAATGATGTTTGTTCTGCAGAGGTTGTTCGTGGTTGTTTTGCGTGTTCGTGGTTGTTCTGTAAACATCATCCCATTTTTCATTTACAAGTAGGCTTTTAAAAAATTCTAAACATTTTCATTTAAATATATATGATTCATCATCAATATTAAATAAGCTTATGTCCAATTAGTTACCCTCAAAATTAGAATTTTAAAAATCATTAAGAAGGGGTGAAATAGAGTTTAAAGAGAATCACACGATGTTTTTCTATTTTGCGGATGGTGTAGTTATAGGAAAAGATTGACTTTATGTAAGTTTTCTTTATTTTGACTACCTTTGAAAAACGATAAAATGTGTAAACTTGTCATTTACTGTAATGATCGCAGCTTACCCTTAAATACATAACCATCTAAACACACAAGTAAACCTTATTTATTTAACTTAACATCTTGTCCACAGCAGGTTCATTAGAGAATTGTAAACAAAGAACACAATGAAGGAAATACAAGGAAGGAATTGGTCAAATTGTCTTTATTGAGTCACCCCAGAAATTGCATGGAGTGAGTTTGAGAAACCATGGAAATTGCAAATCACGAAGGCTTCATTCAGAAGCTATTAAAAATATGAGAACTGATTTGCTTGTAGGCCTACATTCTTGTATTGATAAACAGCTGATTTCTTGTTTGTCTCTGCAACTCTACTGACTTGGGGAGAAAAAAATTGTAAGAGTGGGGTTTTTATAAGGTGTAGCCTTGTATTGGTTTACGAGATGATTTGCCATTAGTAACAAATGAATTCTATAAACACCTACACTGAAATAACAAATCGGTATTTAGAAAAATACGTATCTGCAGTTTCATAAACTTACAGGCTAGACTTTAAATTCACGGCACATTAGTAATCGCAACCGCACTTGCAAAAATTAAACACATTGCAATTGTTAATTTACAAACACACGCAGATAACATATCCCTACACACACAATAATTGTGTGATATCTTTCACCAATGTATCCACTGTAAATACGAATACACTAAACATTGGAATCGCATGACCCTGCTCGTACGTATTTTCATACATTAATGTTAGTTTTCGTTGATCGCCGAATAAATAAAAAATAAATTATAGTTTAAAGGCGTGTTTGCATGCCAAATATACATTTCACGAGCGCAAGAATAACACAAATTTAGAGAACATTCAGAACTAGTGAGTTCATATAGCAGTCGCAAGGCAAAAGTCGTCTCTCTCCCGCATGGCTGCTTCACTTATAAGGCACTCGCAGACGACTTCAATAGTACATTATATTCGATTTTAAAACTGTTAAAGTTTTATCATAGCTTTGAAAAGCTCCTATAGTCATCAGAAAATTATTTCCTGGAATATTTCCAAGGCAAATATATAGGGAATTGGAAGCAAATCAACCAAAACACCGTATACAACACTTCCATTTAAATGTAAATGATTGATAACTTTACATATTTAACGGCGAAATTTATATCTAGTTATCTGAGACAAACACACTCACTCTTTATGTATATTATCGTTTAGGTCAAAAAGGTTGTATATTAATTTTATGTCGATTTTAATAGTCATCAACATACACATGAAAGATAGGCCAATACAATGTTTTTAGTTACTGTTGATCACGTGACCTTTTTTCCCGGAAGATAACCGTCTAACTCCACGCTATATACTGGCTTCACTTGTTAACACTGCGCGGTATAGGACATAGCCACCCCCTGGTAACAACACGGAAGTGTCCGCTCTTGTCTCCTTACTTGTTCTGTGGCCCATGCCATGCTATATCAAATGTGTAGGCACCAGGCGGGTCTGCGAGTTTGATCCACTGCAACATTAGCGCACTGAGTGATAAGCGTCCACCGGCGGCCGGTCAGTATAATTTGATGGCTGCTTGCCTTTCCTGGTGGTCGGGTGTTCGTACCTGCCTTTCCGAGAGTACACTATTCTAGTTCGCGGACCCATAGAGAGTCTCATCGGCCTGTTGCTCTGGACAACAAGCCATCTCGAGCCTAGCCCTAGTGGGTCAGCGACGAGCCTCCGTTCAGCGGTCTAGGAGTTAATACTCGTTTCACCAGTAACTTTTATTACGAACTAACTACCTATTGTTGTTCCAATACAGTCCGGGCCATGGAAGGGACGAAGGTGGCGGATACAGGGGAGGGCGTGCTGCGGCAGCTGGCCGAGCTGTCCTCCCAGTAACACAAAGAAAATGTCGACTTAGCGCAAGTCATTTTCCAAGGAGTTTCTACACACATACCAGCCTCAGAATTTTACCAAAAATTCAACATCGGCACATCGAACACGAACACAAGCTACCCCCCCCCCCCTCAAGAAACCAAGGCGAGCACGAGCTCGACCTCAACGATGGCATAGACATGGAAGATGAAACCACACATCCCACTGAGGCAGAATGGACAATCGAGAAAGCACGAAGAAAACTGAGTAAGCGACAAGCAGAAATGTACGAAGAATTGGATAGAGAATTTGAAATTGAAGCAAGAAAACGCCTGGCTCCTGCCAGAAACCACCCCTACCAAGCCGCACTGCACAGTCACAGGCGATGCAGTCTGGTGTGTCGGTTTCAAACCGATTCGACGCCCTCCGAGAGGTCAGAGGCCCTCAAAACGCCCCCGGCCCTTCAGGCCTTCCTCCCAACCGAACCCAACTGCGCTCTGACACAAACGAGAGGAAACCACAATGCAGACTTGTAGTCCCAGGCCCACAACACTACTCGAAAATCGTCACCACTCTTCGGGCGATCCACGCATCCGGTTTCACACTCTCAATGGCCCGTAACGGCATTCACATTGGGGCTAAATACCTACAAAAATACAAAGCAGCCTCAGACTTCTTCAAAGCCAGTCATATCCCGTACTTCACTTCCGCTCACTCGGTGGATCTCCCACAGAAAGTAGTGTTCGACCTGCCGGCGGATACAGCCCCTGACACCATCAAACAAGAATTCACAGAGCGCGGCTACAACATACTGGATGTGTACCAGTTCAAAGCCAACGTTCCAGATCCCTCCAACCCCGGACACACAAGGCTGACTCCGCTGGGCCTCTTCAACGTGACAGCCGCTCGGAACGACACTTTGCACTCACTACTTACCATCACCCGGCTCAACATGACCGTAGTTCACCCCCGCCCCTACCAAAAACGGCTGTCCGATGTCGCCCAGTGCAAAAACTGCCATGCCCTTGATCACACCAAAGCCTAATGTGACCTGCCCACCGTCTTCCCTCACTGCGAAGGCCCCCACACCCTGGATGAGTGCACGAAGGAAAGTTCTAACTCGCGGTGCTGCAACTGCAAAGGCCTTCATCTCACCTCCTCCAAGGAGTGCCTAAAGTCATAGAAATAATTCAGCGCCGCCAGGCAACAATCGATCGTAGAGCTGAACAGAGGGCGCAGCACAGATTGGCTGCACCTGCAGCCTCCCCCCCCCCCCCCCTTGCCAAAGATATCTCGGCTTACCCCGAACTCCTGAATGTCCGGGCACTCCCAGCTTCCCATTCGTACGCAAGTGCAACCAGGGGTCCCACACAGACATATACACTTCCTCAGCAGTCCGTAGTCAACACACAAATTCCACGAGTCCGCTCTCCACTTCTCCCCACCCCCATCCACTTCCCCTCCCCACACCCTGCCACAGCAATGAGTGAAATTGGCGAAATTATGCGAGAAGTCCGGGAATTCCTGGACTTCCTGCGGGATGCAAATTTCGAGGCGTTGATGTCGCATTTCCGCACCTACATGGAGGCAGCCAAACAAATCACAGACCCAACTGAAAAAGCTTTGCTGCTGCTGCAGGCTTTCACCGCGTTCCACGCCGCTCCCTAATGGGCCACAACACCCAGCATAGCCCTGGTTCCCTGTCCCTTCTGTATTGGAACAGCAATGGCAGTTTTGACCAACTATACGAGCTAGAGAGACTACTGGAAACGTACGGTATTTAAGTCGCTTTAAAACAGGAGACAATGTTAAACCAACTAAAAAATGCGCGATTAAAAATGACGTAACTTACAGTAACGACCGAGCTATTAAAGGAGGTGGTACAACGATATTAATACATAATATAATCCACTGCCATTTAAATGCCAATCCAGACTGCCAAAACTTAGAATCCACGTCCGTTAATACTCAAACAAATACCGGACACACAACTTTAATTTCGGCTTATCAATCCCCCAAGAAAACACTTTTAGAGGCAGGTCTGGACAAAATAACCACGCAACATTATCCATTTCTACTCCGCGGGGACCTAAATGCAAAAAACCCCGCATGGAATAGTAGGGAAAGGAACCTAAAAGGCGGACGTCTATTACGCCACTTGCAACAAAATCATTATTTAATTCATGCCCCGAAGAGGCCTACATTTTTCCCAGCTCAACGCAGATACCAGCCAGATGTTCTAGACATAATAATAACTAACTTAGCAAACCCCATATTAGAGAAAACAGTCCTGGGCGAATTAGATTCTGACCAAAATTAGCACTGAATTGGTTAGACACCTCGAAGTAATTTTAAATAAATTATCACAGACTAGTTGGGACCAATTAAAAATCGATATAGATTAAATATTCACAGAGGATCCATTAAATATTACAAAGAAAACGGATGTAGAGCCGGCAATAGAACTATTTCTGAATACAGTCAAAACCCAGTTAAGTAAGAATACTCAGTTCCTTACCCGACGACAATTTTTAAAGCAAAATTACCCCGAGATTGATTTTTTGCTAGCCGAAAAACGCCAAGCTAGTCGCGAATTTCAAAGATACAGGACGGCCGAATTAAAAGCTAGATTCAATAAACTCAAGAAGGATTTACGAGCCAAATTGTCGCAACTAAGAATAAATAAATGGGAGACTTTTGTTACAGAAAAAGCAGATTATATTAATGGTTTTTGACGAATAACAAAAATTTTCCGAGGTAAAAATGATACTAAAAATTCTACTCCCATTTCAGCTCCGTCAGGCCTAAAATATGCGCCAATAGATAAGGCAGAAGCCATAGCAGACTCTCTCGTGGATCAGTTTACTCCAAATCTCGACCTTGGAGACTCTAATTTCACTCGGGATGTTAATACAACCAAAGCAGCCTTTCTTGCCAGGAAACCTAGAAGAAAGCCGGAATTAATAACCCTACCAGAGCTTTTGCTTACTTTAAAATCTGTTAACCCTAAGAAAGCCCCGGGGCATGATAAAATAACTTACCAACTATTTAAAAACTTACCCTACCCCGCCTTATGCATAATAATTAACATCTTTAACGCCATACTTAAGTTCAATTATTTTCCCCGCGGACTGGAAACGAGCTAAAGTAATTGCAATCCCAAAACCCGGTAAAGACCCCTGCTTACCCATAAACCGGCGCCCGATATCACTGCTGAGTTCACTCAGTAAAATATTTGAAAAAGTGCTTCTTGCCCGACTCAAAACTCACGCACAAGTTAAAAAACAGTCCCAAAAACCCTATTTGGATTCAAGGCTGGACATTCCACTACTCACGCTCTTACAAACTTTGTCACGGCTACATGTAACGGTCTTAACAACAAACACTCAACCATCGCCATTTTTCTGGATATCGCCAAAGCCTTCGATAAGGTACGGATCCCGGGTCTACTTCAAAAACTAATCAATTTCAAATTCCCTGATTGTTATATTCATTTACTGCATAGCTATTTCACAAACCGAGAATTTTATGTTTCAATCTAAAATTCTGATTCTTCTACACGCCCACTCGCCGCAGGCGTGCGCAGGGATCCGTCTTACCGCCCTTCCTCTACAATATCTATACAGCAGACATCCCACATAATTATGCAACAGTTCAAATGTATGCCGATGACACCTTAACATACGCCAAAGATAAGAAATTACCAATCGCACATCTTCTTACACAGCTACAAATTGACGAGCTTAGCCAGTGGTTCGAGCGCTGGAAAATAAAAATCAATGCCGAAAAATCCCAGGCCCTGCTAATCACTAGAAAACTAAAAGACATAAATATAAAGGCAATTAAATACGATGGAGTAGAAATTCCCTACGGTAAAACAGCTAAATACCTCGGATTAACTATAGATAAATTGCATTGGAGCGTACATATTAACAAAGTTAAAACTGCAGCTACAGCAAAAATTAGGCAACTCTATCCCCTGTTAAAACATCCTCAACTCCCCACGCGATTAAAACTCTTAACTTACACATCTATAGTCAGACCAGCCATGACGTACGCTCACGAAGTGTGAGGAAACTCAGCTAAAGTCTTAATAAACCACCTTCAAGTAGCTTTAAAAAAATCTGAGAATAATAGGGAACACCCGTAGACTCACACGAACAGTCGATTTGCATAACGTTTTAAAGGTTCCCTACATTGGCCACAAACTTATTTCAGAAAATAATAAATTTTACGATAAACTCGTCTTGCATAATAATCCAATACTTAGGAGAATCAGTAAATATTCCCCAGACATAAAAACGCATAATAGACGCCCCAAAATGCCTAGATTACAAGAATAATTAAACAACAGTTCTCCCCTGCCACATAAGAAATTAATATAAAACCCCAGTTCTAGCCGAAAATCTCCTGCCGGTCCGGGACAAAATTCCCCCGAGGGGCGGGGCCGCGACGTTGGCGTAGCAAAATCAATTTAATTCCGCGCAGTCAGTTAAATCGAAGCGGCCAGATATTAGGGCTTTCACGGTACATCATACTGCGGCGTGCAATTACGCCACAGTATATCGTCTTTTTCGCGATAATCTCGCACAAGCAACTGTCAACCGAGTAGTCCCTGAGGACGTTTCCTACTTGGCACAGTCAATCGAAGATTATTGCAAATGTATTCAAATCCTCGAGTCTATCGCTGTTGGATTTTCAGTCCTCTCTCCGAGCAGTGAGCTCTCACTTAAAGTCGCGCTGAAAGGACTCGATAAATCGCTAACTGCAGATTATATTCGTAAAGATCTGTTTGGCCTGGGGTTCCAGCCAATTAGCATCACTCCCAAGCTGTCCATTAAGGACAGACAGCCTCTCCACATGTGGGTGGTCGAACTTCCGCCCACAGAAAAATCACAGTCCATTTTCTCATTGCAAGGTCTTTGTGGCCTTGTAATGAAAGTTGAAGAATTCCAGCGATCCGAGGGACCTGTTCAGTGCTGGAACTGTCAGCGATTCGGACACGCAACTCGTGTATGTCTCGCCCCTCCTCGTTGTAGGCTCTGTGACAAAGGCCACAGCACAGTCCAGTGCGACTTAACCGACAAGGATGATCTCGCTCTGCGGAAATACGTGTGTTGCAGAGGCAACCACGCCGCTAATTATAAGGCCTGCGAGGCCTATAAAACTGAGAGCGGCGTTTCCTTACACCTCAAGAACGCAGGAAAAGGCAGCAGAGCAGATACTCTGTTGCAGTAGCATCTCAGCCTAAAGCGAACTATGATGCGCCCGCCCACATCCCCCCCCCCCCCCTTTTTTTGGCGGTCAAGCACCCATCCAGTCCGCAGATGGCTGGAATATCGTTCAGGGCAGACAACAGCGCCCACCTGGACACACTTTCGTGCCCCATTTTGCACAAAATCGACCTGTGCAAACATCTAATGCTACAGTGCCTTAACACACTATGCCCAGCCCTCCGAGGTGGAATTCCCGCCTCTTACAAACTCCTATCTCCCACCCCAGTGGAAAAATAAGAATCCCCATGTCTCTGAAAAAGGAAAAAAGGGGGAAAATACAAAACAAAAAACTTCGCAGACTTCAGAGCTGCGCCAGCCGAGCCAGGCCCTTCATTTTTTTGGCGAGCCCCAAAATCCCACTACAACAACGTGAGCACCTCCACAGTTCTGTGTGCCCTCCGGCATGCATGTTAGTAACTAAGACGGTTGGAGAATGGGATGTGTATTAGGGAAAGCCCTATACGCCATATGTCGGGTTGAATTTTAAAATGGGCGCATGTTTCGCGGCTATAGCAGGGTTATCTGGTGCCATGGCCGCAATTGTAGCCATAGACACACCCCGAAAGAAGAAGGGTACAGTAAGGGGCATAGAAAACCAGGTAAAGGTGAGAGGGCTTGGAGAAAACTATGTGACAGTCGCGGAGTATAAATGTATTTCCTATATGGGATTAGGACTGGAGAAAGTAGGTGGTGTTAGTTTGCGAAGATAAACTTTGTGAATGTGATGCAGAGTGAAATGAAATGAGGTCGTAGCTAGGTTGATAGCCAGGGTCGCGCTATGCGGCCCTGGTGATGGGGGACAGAACTGAGCCACCCACCCGACAGATGCCTGCCATTTCTATGTGACACAGGAAAGAGTGTTAGTGTGTTACAGGCAATTAAAAGAAACTTAGAACTAAGGGTAATATTTCTATCACCTTGTCTGTGGCATCGCGTGCAGCTGTGTGTAGGGGTGTGTTGGTGTGTGTCAATGGATGTGTGAGTGAGTGCTAGTGTAGTGTAGGTGTGCCACTACACAACCCTCACCAGCCGCTGCAGAGAGCGCCCTACGCCACAAGCCATCTCACTGCTAACCAATATCTGGAATTATTGCTGATTAACTTCCAGAGTCTTTATACGGCTATATTGCTGCCAGTGGCTGTCTTGGAATCGGTAGTGGCGATGGGCCATACATACAGACAGCTGTCGGATGAGAGAAGCTTTGTAGCACATGTGTGTGTGGTGCAGTGTGTATGCAATGTGAATCACAGGGCCATCTCCGAGCCAGAGGCTGTACAGAGCCTGCTTCGCCTTGTTCTGTGATCACATAGTGCTTCGCTAATTTGTGATAGTTATTTTGTCAAAGAGTGCATTGTGTAGTTAAGTGTATTGCAGTATTACGAGTTTCCGGGATCAATTAGTTAGTCGGGTGCATGGCTGAGGGCCTGCATTGCGAGTTTCGGTGTTTTAAGGCAGCCTGTGAGCTAAAATGCTTTTAGGACGCTTATATTTCTGAGCCTCGTCGGGGTCATAATCGCCGAGACTAGATATTTTCGGGTTGGGATGTGTGGCACAATCAATGTAAAATTCTTCCGCCATTTTGACAAAGTGCTCATCTGGTTTTTCGATTTTAAGTTTGTTATGCAGATCTGTAATGGGGCAGTATCTAGGGGCGTCTGCCGCAATTCGCAGGCAATTATTTTGCACAATCTGCTGTCTATTGCTGTATATTGATATGTGTTTTAGCTGCATGGACCCATGTGGGTGCAGCATATGTTATAACAGGCCGTATGAGCATGGTATATAGCAATACTGCTGTGTTTCGTGTTATGGCACTTCGCCTATTAAGTATACGGTATTGGGCGGAGAGTCTGGCGTAAGCACTTACGCGTTTGGCGTCTATATGTGCTTTCCAGGTCAACTTTCTGTCCATATGTACGCCTAGATATAGAACTACATCTTTATGGGGCATGGGTTCGCCAAATAAGGTAATTTGCGGACGATTCGCAGCTTGGGATAGTGCCCTGCGCGTGAAAACGATCGCCTCGCTTTTCCCGACATTGATATTAATCCGCCATTTCGTGTAATATTCTTGAAAGGCTGTTAAGGCAGTTTGTAATCGCCATATTGCTAGGCCGAGGTCGTGTGAGCGACTAAACATGACAATGTCATCGCCATAGCAACCGATTTGCATCAATTGGTGGTCTGGTTTCGGTAAATCGTGTATATAAAGATTAAATAAAATTGGGCCAAGTATGCTGCCTTGAGGCACTCCAGCATGTATGGTTTTAGTTTCTGATTTCACCCCTTCGCAATGGACACAAACAGTCCTGCGATTGAGGTAGCTGGCTAATAATTTAATATAACAATCGGGGAATATTAATTCATATAATTTATAAATTAATTCAGCATGAAAAACTCTGTCAAAAGCCTGTTCGATATCTAAGAAAACTGCGACTACATAGTCTTTCCAGTGAAAGGCATGGTTAATATATTCAGTGATTCATACCAATTTGTGTGTTGTGGCCTGCTTTCGTCTAAAACAAACTGCTCTTCGGGAAGCAAATAATTATTACTTACATGAGAATTAATCCGTCTTAGGATTATGTATTCCGCAACTTTAGATAGTGTATTTAAAAGGCTAATTGGCCTATAATTATGTGGGAGTTTCTTAACCTTTCCTGGCTTGTGAAAAACAATCACATTGGCAGTTTTCCATTCGTTTGGGAAGTATTCCAGCTTGAGCATAGTATTAAGGCATGTAGCTAGATACTCAATGGCCAGTTCGGGCATTTTCTTTAATAGAATAGCCTGAATTACGTCTGCTCATGGAGCTTTTCTGGGATGCATGCGACTAATCGCGAGTTATATTTCGAGCGACTGTGTAAATTCAGGTTCGTGTTCAGTCGATTTTCTTTGCTTTAATTTAATTTCGCGATAAATGTAGGTTGTACAATTTCTATCACAAGGATCCTGATTTGGCTGGAAAGTATTTTCCAGCACACTTACAAAGACTTCTGCCTTTGCTTCAGGGGTGATGACAAATCCTGTGTTAGTTTGCAAGGGCGGGATATTATCGGTTTTATTTAAGAGGTGTTTAGTTAAGCCCCATAAATTATTTTCGCGTGTTGTCAACTTAGCTACTTTAGCACCCCAGACACTGGCCTGCTATAGTGTTATTTCCTCTGAAATGACAGCCTGTATTTCGTTAATTCGCTCCTTAGTTTGCCTATCTCGGCGTCTAGAATAATGGCTGCTTAGGCGGTTTTTCTGCGTGATTAAATGCCGTATATACTGCGGAAATATATCGAGTTTATTTGTATGTTTTTTTTCTAGAACACATTCAGCCACGACTTGCTGTATTGTTCTTGTAAGGGCGGTTATAGCTTCGTCAACATTCTGTGTTGTTGCTATGGAATCATTATTTATCTGCGGCAAATTAACTGTTATAAAACTTGTGAAACTCGGCCAATAGGCATTAGAATAATCTTTTATTTTGCTCGGGGCATTAGCTTCTGTGGAAATATTCTCAAACTCAATGTGAACTGGGTAATGATCGGAGGAGAGATCATGTTCGACTCTTAAGTCCATCCCAGTTGTAAACTGTTTAACTAGAGCAATATCTAAAATATCAGGATGTTGGTTAGTATCTGGTGGGTTATAAGTAGGCTCAGTTGGGGCCATAACTTGATAATTTCTATTCGCTTGGTGCCTTTGTAAGAGCATCCCATTTGCTGTTGTATTTATAGAATTCCAGTTTGGATGTTTGGCATTTATGTCGCAGAGGGCGAGAAAAGTATTATCTGTTTGATTATATAATAAATCCAGGTCGGTCAGTTTTTACGAGCCCCCCCCCCCCCCTCGGGAGGGGAGGAGAGGGGCATAAATTACTAGTAATTTAGAGCGTTGTTGGCTTAATTTTAATTCAATTCCAACTGCTTCTAATATAGGAAAGTCTAGCAGATTAATTTCGCCATGTGCGATGGAAATATGTACTAAAATAGCCACTCCTCCTCCTTTCCTCTTATCAAAGGCCTGTCCTTTCGATATACTGCATAGCCTGGAACAGAAAAGCGAAATTTATCTGTGAAATGTGTCCCATTTATTGCGGCGATTTTAATTCTATGTCGAGACAAATGGTCCATAAACTCGTCCTTTTTTCAGCTAAGACTGCGTGCATTCCGGAAGAGGATGGAGTGTAGGTGTGTTTCCGGTGAGTTTAAATTAGCTGCATTAATTGGGTTTACCGGCATTGTCTAAAATCTTGACCAGCTGAATGGACGAGCCGGTGGTCGCGTTTATTTTGTCTTGGATCGACATAGTCGTCCAGATGGCGATCATGGCACAAAGGGGCTGCAGCACTAGTGCCAGGCCGTGGTACTTTCTGAAATGCGCGCCATTTGTAAAGGCTTCATTAATTACATCCATAATTTTATTTTTGTTTACAGTTATGAGGGGGGGGGGGGAGGTCCACCACACGGTGGCATGTCGGAGCGACTGCCACCGTTGCGACATCCATGGCCTGCGGAGTGTGTGTTGCGAGCTCGGCCTGAGGACGCGAGTGTTGTTGAGGCTGAGGTGAGCTCTGATTGGCTGGCCCCTCATTGGCCGTCTGGCCTGCTAAAGGGGGAGCCGGAGCGACGGTCGCGGGCTGCGACCTCGTGGCTGCTTGTGTTACAGCCTGGTTTTCGACAATTTTTCGTTTTTTTTTTTTTTTTTTTTTTTTTTGTTGCGATTGTTTCCTAGATTTTGCTTGTGTTTTCTTGCCCCACCTCGCATTAGGGTTGCGGGGAATGGGTTGTTCGCCAGGGCCGGGAAAGCCATCTCGTCTTGCAGCCAGGCGTACCTGTTATACACAGGTACAGGTGCTGGCTGCTGGTGTTGCGCCCACGAAGGCATAAGCATATTTCGCGGTGGTTGGATATGTGTTTGCTGTGGCACTGGGGGTGTCTGGCCCTGGACTGGTTGCTGCCAAGCTGTGGTAGGCTGTTGAAAGGCTGCTGCTCGGTTATTCTCGCGAATTGTAGCTCGTGACTGCTGCTGCCGAGCTTGCTTTGTGTCAAGCGCAAGGCGGTTTCATTTCGCAGTTTTTTAGTTTTGGCAACCTCGATAGTTTGTGCAGTGATTTAGGCCGCAGCTCATACATTTTACTTGTGTTCTGTCCTCGACAATTTGGCAATATTTTGTGAGGTGCGGGCCACTGCAGTACCTGCATCTTGGTGTGGCACTACATCCTGCTGCCACATGATTAAACCGCTGGCAGCGGGAACATTGTGCGGGTCCGGTGGGATTGTGGAACTCTTCCACTCGGATCTGAAAACGTGCAAAGCTTGTGAGGGCGAGATATGGTGCTGTATTACTGCCACGAGGCAGTTCGATTGCTTATTTGTTTATTGGGCGCCTGTTGCGATCGTGAATGAACCAGGCCCTCTGGACTGGCATTCCGAGACGCTGGAATTCTTCGTGCAGGAATTTTATTTCCGTATCCGCTTGAACCCGGCAGAATACAAGCTTCACTGGTATTTGATCGGCCTGTCGGAGCAGACTGTGCTGGTACCCCATTCCTTTGATTATACGGACAGTTGTAGCAATGTCTGTCATTGAACTAGTGTGAATGCGCAGTGTGTCTGCCCCGACACAGACAGCACTCCATGAAAGCGACATCGATTCATCGAGTTTTCACTTGAGAGCGGAGTATTTGTGTGTACTTGTCAGGTACACAGAAAACGGCTTTATTTGCAGCTTCTTTTGCTGCCGACTTAATTGCGGGGCAGTTTGGCCTACTGAGTGCTTCTGCGATCCCTGAGGGGGTGGTTTCGTGCCCTGATGGGGTTGTACGTCGTGCGTACGTTTTGCGCGCTTGCTTTCATTTTGCAAGGCAACATCGTTCGTAGTCATACTTGCTGGGTTCGCTGGGAGTTGCGTCTCCATGGCAGCATCGGTACTGGCCATTTTCGCAGGTCACAGACTGGTAAGTGTGTCTACAGGTGTACCTATCACTGTTGGCTGGTGTGCACTGTCCAAGCCCCTCCCTCCTATCCTCTCCCCACTACCGGAGACAAGGCCAGGGAGGCAGGGGGCGACTGGCTCTCTGTTTTTTCCTAAACCTGATAAAACTTTATTTTCGTATTTAAGAACCTAATGAAACTAAGGGAACTTAACTTCAAACTATGCTGTAGTTCTAAGAAGAACTAGCCGCACGATCTTTCACTGAAATCGAGTAGTTCTAAGAACTACTCCCAGCAGTAAACTGTAAACTGAAGTTCGCTGCAGGTCCTCTCTCCGCCCCAATTTATCATCATTGAGGCTAAGCCGCTCAGCGCGGGGGAAGTACAGACCGAGGCCCTTGTCTTCCCAAGCGGTAGTCATTTGAATGGATCAGGGTTAGGGGCAGCTAACCCACCCCGCCCTTATCCCCCATAATATAGGCACTTTAACCTGGCACGCGCGGCGCTCGCATGTCAGGAGTGTGGTTTTGTGACCCAGTATAGTCCCTGGGCCACGGTTGTTCCAATCTTTTTTCCCCTCATTTTTGCCTACAAAAATAAGGGGAAAGGCGGTGGAGTTCCGTTCCCTACTGGCACGGAATTTGGAAAATTAGAAATGTAGGTCTTTAAAGTTAGGTAAAATCTATAAAAAGTTGGTTTTATTAATTTATAAAATATTCCCGTGAAGTTAAGCAAGATGTCAGGAAGAGGCAGAGGAAGCAGGGTCTTCTATCTATGTCGTTAATAAATCGAGTTTTTTCCTTCTTTTTTTTGAGGTGGAACTATGTTTGGTGTGTGTGTGTGTATGTTGTTAGTAAATGTTGATATATAAGGTTTTATTTTGTGTGGGGCAATGGGAAATTGTATTTGGGAACAGTTTTTGTTACTAATTTGTGTTTTTAAGGTTTGTAGTTTAAATAATAATTGATGTTATAAGTATATGTCAGTGGGCGGGGATTCATATTAAAGGAATTTTCTGATTGGCTGTATCTCAGCCGAGGGCGGGGCTTCTGTCTTCCGAGGAGAGAAGGCAGCACTGAGATTTAATTAACAAGTGTTTTGTAATTAAACATTGTTAAAAACTTGAGGAACATAATTAGGATTAAAGTATTTAATCAGTCAGCTCGTTGAGGAAAAGCTAGGGAAGTAGAGAGAGGTGTGTTCGCTGTGAGAGCAGCAGGCGGAGTGATGTGCGCGATGCTAGCGCCAGGTAGTTTTGTTAAACTTACTGGATTTTGTCCCGGACCGATCGGAGAATTTCGGCCGGGTGTACGGGTTTAGGAGATGTTAGTTATTATGTGGGAAGAATTTTAGGGCGTTTTATTCTTCTGTTTTTATCGGGTTCGTAGTCTCCTAGCCGTTTAATGGCGGGATTTGAATGCGAGAGTAGTTTATTGTAGTAATTTATATTGCGGTTTAGTAATTTTGTTTCTATAGTTGGCATTTTTAAACGTTCATGTATCGATAGGTTGGTAGTATAGGGCGCTGCGTTTATTATGATTCTTAAATATTTATTTTGTATGACTTGAAGAGAGTTTAGAAGGAATTTATTTAAGTTCCCCCAGACTTCGTTACCATACAAAAGGGCTGATCTAACTATTGCTGTGTAAATTAAAAGTTTTAATCGTCTGGGTAGATTGGTGCTTTTTAACATTGGAAACAGTTGCGGTAGTTTACTCAGTGCTGCCTCTTTTACTGTTGAAATGTGATTGGTCCAAATTAGTTTAGAGTCAATTGTTAAACCTAGGTATTTCGCGGTTTGTTTGAAGGGGATCGGAATATTATTTAGAGTTATTTGGCGTGAAGGCTGGATTCTGCGTTGAGTTAACAATAATGCTTGTGATTTAGTAGGATTTGTTTTAATTTTCCATCTTTCAAACCAGTGTTCTAAATCGTTTATTTGAAGTTGGGTTAGGAGGATAGCATATGGCAGTTTTTTTTATCGTGAGCGTAAATTATGGTATCGTCCGCGTACATTAGTACTGAGGCATGGGTTATGGGAATGTCTGAGGTAAACATATTATACAGAAATGGGGAAATTTCTGAGCCTTGTGGGACACCTGCTGTAATTTCGCGAGTAGTAGAGTTGGCATTATCAATACTAACAAAGAATTTTCTATTTTGAAAGTACGAGGCGAGTAAATGTATGTATCAGTCGGGAAAATTGAAGTTAATTAATTTTTGTAGTAATCCAGGTATCCACACCTTATCAAATGCCTTAGCAATGTCTAGGAAAATGGCTATTGTGACTTCGTGTTTTTGCATTGCAGTTAAGGTGTCTGTGGTGAATTTAGTGAGGGCGTGAGTGGTGGAATGTTGGGCTCTAAACCCGAATTGTGTTGCCGGGATAATCTGTTGTAATTCTGCATGTACTAATAATCTAGTTAGAAGCAGTTTTTCGAAGACTTTACTAAAGGAGTTGAGTAGGGAAATAAGCCGTCTATTTTCTGGGATAGAGTGATTTTTGCCTGGTTTGGGAATCGTGATAACTTTGGCTGTTCGCCATGCTATAGGAAAATAATTGAAATTTAATATTGCAGTAAAAAGGTTGAGTATTGCAAATATTGCATTAGCTGGGAGGTTTTTAATAATTTTATAAGTAATTTTGTCGTGTCCTGGAGCTTTTTTGAAGTTAAGTTTTTTAATTAGTACAAGTAATTCTTTAAGTGTTATTGCTTCTGGTTTTGCTGTTATGGTTCTGTTGAAAAAAGCTGTAATATTGGTTTGTACATCTCTGGAAAAATTTGGATCTCCTAGATCAGCATTAGGTGAAAACTGGCCCTGATAGCAATCAGCTATTGCATTTGCTTTGTCCTCTGGGACGTATAAGAGGGTTCCTGCTGTGTTTTTGATGGGCTGGGAGATTGATTTTTTATTTTGACCTCGCAAGGTTTTTGCAACGCGCCAGAAATCATTGTAATTATTGTTTATGTCGGTCATGAAAGTTTCCCATTTATTAATTTTTAATGTAATGAGTTTATTATGCAGTTCTTTCTTTAATTTGTAATATTTTTCTTTGTCTCCTTGGTTTCTAGATTTTTGATAAATATGGCGGGCATGGCGTTTTTCAGCTAAAAGAATTTCTGCTTCGGAAAAGGAGTGTTTTAAAAATTGTCGACGGTTTAGGAAAGTTGTGTGTTTTTTATTTATTTTCAATATTGTATTTTGAATTAATTCAGTTGCCGAGTCGATGTGATCTTTAGATGGAATATTTATTTGGTGCGTTTAAAATAAATTTTCTAGGTCTAGTTTAAAATCCTCCCAGTTAGTTACCGGAGTTCTTAGAAGAGTGGCGTTTGGGTGTTTAAATATGATTGCTTCCAGCTGACAAAATATAGGTAAGTGATCGGAATCTAATTCTGTGAGGACTTCAAATGAAATATTTACATTTTCTAAATTGGTAAGTGCAATATCTAAAATATCTGATTGGTATTTTGTACAAGCAGGAAAGTATGTCGGTTCTGTAGGGCCTGTAACTAAATAATTATATTGATTAGAATGTTTTGCAAGTATTCTGCCTCTTTGATTATTTTCTCTACTATTCCAGGAAGTATGTTTTGCGTTTAAATCTCCTGCTAAGAAAAATGGGTATGGCTGTGTTGTTATTTTATCTAAGTCAGCTGGGATTAGCGGTTTATTGGGGGAATTATAAATAGCCGCTAGAGTGATGTGACCTGCTTGTGTGCGAATGTTTATGGATGTGTATTCTAAATTTTCCAAGACTGGGACATTATTTAAATGGTGTTGTATGCAATTATGAACTAGTATTAATGTACCACCTCCTTTAGATTTTCTGTCAGTTCGATATGCTGTGTAATTTTTGATGTTAAATCTTTTTCTAGGTTTTAAATGTGTTTCGTTAATTAGTGCGATTTCTACGCCGTAAGTTTCTAGAACTCTTTCTAATTCGTAAATTTGATAAAACATACTGTTGGCATTCCAGTAGAGAAGGGAGAGGACACAGGGACTATCTGTGTGGGTTTGATCCATGACTAATCGAACCCGGAGTAGGTGGCCAAGGCCTGCAGGAACAGGAGGGTTTTCATCTGTGGGTCAGGTGTGGAATTGCCCAGGAGGATGTAGGATTTCATGTGAGTCATGAATTGAAAGAAGTTCGCTTCCCGGAGGAAGCGCATCAGGTCGCGGAGGTTGGTGAGTGTGGAACTGATATCGCCGATATCGGGTGGGGCCATGGAGGGAGGGGAGGGTTGGCGTGGGGTGGGGAGGAGGGGTGGAATGGGTTGCTGGTTGGTTGGTTTTTCGATTGAGATCGGAGAGGAAGACTGTTGTGTGGTGTTGCGGGGCTGTGTTTGAGACCGCATTGCCTGTGAGTAAGAAACATTTTCCCTAACAATGTTCCTAGTTGTGATTGGGGATGGAAAGTGTTCCTGCGTGAATACAGGAGGTGCACGAAGTGTGGGGCGTCGGGATTCGCGTTTTGCTGCGGCCTCCTGTCGAAGTTGCACCAAGCGGATGTATTCTGGGCAGAGCCTTGAATTGGCTTCGTGCACTTCTTTCCCCTTGCAGTTCACGCAGTTGGGTTTCTTGTTCAGGTTCTCACAGGCTGTGTGTGAGTGGGGGGGGGGGGGAGGGGGGCGGCAGACAGTTCGGAGGGCACAGAAGTTTTTTGTTTGGTGGTAAAGCCAGCAATTTTGGCACTGGGGGATGTCCCCAATCTTCTTTTTGTACGGGCGGGGTTGTACTGCCGTCATGTTTATGCAAGTGAGGATGAGAAGGGGGGTGAGGGTGTCGTTTCTTGCAGCTGTTATGCAGAAATAATCTTGTGGTTCTTCCCAGGTGTGTGAAGGGTTGTTGGGGTTTGAGATAGTTTTTTTTTGAATTGATACACATCGATTACAGTGTAGTGGCGCGCCTCAAGGTCTTCTTTGATGTCTGAAGTAGGGGTTGTTCGTGGGAGCCTGACTACCACTTTTTGGGGGTGTTCTGCTGCGATACTGAAAGTGTAATAATGAATGTTGGCAATTTTGAGGAAATCTTTTAGCGAGTGATACGCCTGTTCGTGGGTGCACGTGATCTGGAGGCCGTCTTGAACAAGGGAAATTTGTGTACCTCTAATGTTCATTGAGCGGATTTTTGTGATAAGATGGTTGTATGTGGAGGTGTCAGGCACGATCAGTTTCATAGGTTTCGGATTTGTTTTTGCGGTTGGGCGCTCAGTGTGAGAGGTGGACGGGACAGATGTGCTATTTTGAGTGTTAGTCAGTGTAGCTGTTTGTGTATTTGCCATGGTGGCAAATGGTTCGAAGCGGTTTTGTACCGCGATTGGCTTGGGCTGTGGTTTTCGGGTGGCTCGGGACATTTTCCTGCGATTTGTTTCCAAAATCCAGGTTTCGTTTTCTAACTGTTGGTCCAACAATACCTTGCGGCGATTGTGTTTTGCCAGCAGCCAAGACTTTTGTTGTTCCGCGGTAAGATCGTGAGGCATGAGGTTTTTTTTTGTGCTGAGTCGTGATGTTCTGTGGTGTCCATGACGGCTGCCTGGGATTCCTGTGTTTGGTTTTGAGGTTGGTGAAAATGTATTATTCCCCCTTCTCCGAGTGTGGCTATAACTGCGCCGGGTGGTGTGTTATTTGGTACTAGGATTTCCGCCTCCAGCGAGCCCACATCCCCGCCCCCCGGGGTCGAGTCAGCCAGGATCGTGGATTCAGAAGGTTGGATTGTTAGTGTGTGTGAGTGTAAAATTTTTTAAATAATATGTCAGGTGTTCCTAACCGCTGCAGGAAACAACCACCGCTGACCTAAACAGGCTAGGCTCGAGATGACCCGTTGACCAGAGCAACGGGTCGGCAGTTGTTTCCCAGTGTCGCGAGAGCTACAGAACGAAGGCCGCAAGGTCCGCCGAGAAGAAAACAGAAGACGATGCTGTCCGCCCGAAGTCCAGCGACGAAGTGAAGCCAGCAAGGAGAGGTCCTCTCTTCTTGCTGGCTGCCTCGGGACTTATCCAGCCCCCCCCCCCCCCTCGTGTGGTTGTAACAGGCGCCCCTGCCTACGCGGCCAATCAGGAGCCAGCTGCGCGCCCATTGGACGCGCAGTTTCGCTCGCCTTCGCTACAAAAAGGCCTTGGCGGCCAAGGCACTTCGCACCGAACACTTCGGTGCTGGGAGGATATCCTTCCAAAGGCCTAGCCTGTCTCCCTCCTCAAGGGAGCCGGTCAGCCATCGAGGTCTTTGGTTGTAGGCGAGTTGCTTGCGACTCGACAACACCGACTCTGCGATGTCGGATGACGGACGACAGGACATCGGAGGGAAGAAGCATGGCCGAAAGATAACAGCTGAATCGCCTGTTTCTTCCCCTGATAACTCGACCACATTACAACACAGCACACAACATACAGACTATCACAAATCTCAAGCAAAAACATACAGCAAAAATAGTTAAAGACACATTAGTGAATCAGTTGCAATTGATAATTCGTTTTCTCCTTTGGGAGAAGTAGGCCCATTAGACGATATTCAGAATAGTAGTTTAAGTAAAGTAGTATAACAACAGCACACATGTAAAACACCACTTGCTCCACCGGTTTACATATTTAATAGCAAAATAGTTAAATGGTTGATTAGCCAGTTTAGTGAAGAATTTTTCATAAAATTCTCAGTAACTAAAAACCAATTTCTGAGGGTAATCGTCAGGAAGAAGGATCACACTCGTTTCTGTATATTCCTTCGGAAATTTCAGACCATACTACACATATGCGGAGAAAGATGAAAAGCCAATGCAAGTAGTCATAAAATGGCTATCACATGGCATAAACACACAATCCCTTAAGGAGGACTTCGATGATTATGGCTTTAGGCCTATCCACATATGGCAATTTAGAACACCAGAAGACAAACCTGCAGTCTATGGGGCTGTTATACATCAAAACAAAGAGTATGATGTTCTAAAAATTAGAATACTCTACAGCATATCAGTTTGATTAGAACTGTATAAACCCCGCATTGAGGATGTGGTGCAGTGTATGAGATGTTATACACTGGGCCACACTCAGAAATACTGCACACTTGGGAAAGCCTGCATTTTCTGTATAAAAGATAACAGTAAAGCAGACTCTCCGCTTAAAGAAGTACTGCGCCCTCATAGCAGCATCAACTTTAAAGTGTCTTTCAGTGTATGTTTTGTATTTACGGGGCCTGCCTCCCTCAATCAGAGTAAATTAAGTGATATTATAGGCGTGCGAAGTGGCCGACAGCTTCGCTCCAAAGGAAATATTTTACATTCAACATAATTTAACTGTCAGTTAAATTAGCTCTCCTTCATATTGACCGCGTATCCAGAGTCGATGTAGGCCTGTCGACAGTACAACCCCATTCAACATCGTTCACTCTACCGAACGTGGCGCCGAGCACATCATCAGTTCCTGTCCTACACTTGCTCCCAGGCGGGACACGAACAAATCCCAGCACCTCTGGAAGCACAACGTGTCAAGTTCTTTAAATTCGGTCTTATGCCGCGAGCACATAGGAGTGGTCAGAAACTCGTTTGAAGCAAGCACTAAAGAAATTAGAATTTGAGATTAATAATTCATTCATTCCTGAAGCACAAGGAGGCAACCCTCTTTTCTCACCTCCTACAAGACCAGCGGGTAGAATTCCACTGGAGAATTTAGTAATCGTCCATTTTGACATCAACGTTTTGGGACTCGATTCCACTTCTTCCCAGAATCATCCATTTCCATTCCTCCACGCATACCACACCCCATAGAGCAAGCCAGAGAGGAAGAGGAAGATGATGCTGCCTCGTGAACAGCAGGTAAAATACTGTCCCATAACAGTGCCTGTGTCTCCCGACTATGTGCCAACACCCATGTAAACCTACTTGGGCAACATTGTACACCAGCATCCTGCCAAGACGAGTGTAGTGCCTTAGGATATGATCCCCGCGATACTGACTTCGCTCTATTTGAAGGCCACCACCGTTACTCTTACACATACTGTATCTAGCAGAATTTTATAAGTGAAATTAAATCTAGGGGTTACAGTCCCTAAGTCGCCTATCAAACAGCATCCATAACCCTTAACCTGACACTCTAATGTGAGGTAGGAACCCACCTAAGAGCTAGCCCAGTGTCTGGTGTGTGATCCTCGATGCCATCAGGGATTGCGATTCGGATTTTACTTGTACTGTGTAACACTCCTACATTATCGGGCACTGAGGTTACAGCCCTCCTGTACCACCCATACTGAGTTGGACTTGTTTCCAACCATTTCGGAGTATTTGATTTCTTGTCATTACACATGGTGGCTTAAAACACTTCAGAATAGAAGTTATTTCAGCAAATTATGACAGCTGGTTTGAGGTTGCCTGTAACAGACTTACCCAAAATTTGATGTCAGAAGTTTTCTTCTTAGCAGCATCTGCACACCTTCCTTTCTATGAATGTCTCTGTGTAAAGTTAACTCTTTTGCCATCAACAAATTGAGTAACAAAAAAAAATCTGTTCAACAAGAATAATGTTCAAATGCTCTAGTAAACTTCTTGTGTAGTCTGTTAGATCATCTACTTCTGCAGAATATGGAACAGTCCAACTTTAAGTTCTGGTACTAAGTTCTTCTCTTCAGCTTTTCTAGCATTGTAGTAATATGGCTCACACTGGTTATGTTCACCAAATACCGACATGGTGATGCACGAAGTCCTTAAGCTGAGAGGAGGGTGCTGCGGTTAATACAGTTTTGTTTGTGTCACCAGTTACATGAGATTAGCGCTGTCAGTAACTTAGTATCTTTGGATGGTATGCAACCCATATAGAGAGTAGGGCGGTGGCCTCTGTCTACTCGGCATAAAGTCTGGTGTCACTGTCATAGCCCGGCGGATGGGAAGGCACACTCCCACGGGTTTACCTGTCTGGATGGTGGCTGTTGATCCAACTGCAATAATTGCAGGTGTCAGCTGCTGGTGGCTCCGAGACATGGTGCACCAATGATGCTGGTGGTAGCCCGGGGTAGGCTGTGGCTGTAGGTAGTCTGGTAGCCCCCTAAATAGGGGTTAGCGATTCCGTACGGGATGTCCTCGCCCCGGCGGATGGCTGCGACTATCGGATGTGGTTGTTCAGCCATCTTGATAAGTGCTAGAAGTGAGCGTTGAGAGGAAGCTGGGAGGTGAGGCCTCTCGAGCTTATGGGCGGCAAGAGCTCGTTCCCGTGGGATCAGCTGCGGTTGCAACGCTGCTTGGTCTTGGAGTTAGTCTCCGCCAGTCTCACTTTATGCCGAATACCCTTCATCTGAGTATAGGGCATAAGGGAAAGTAGCTACTACTGGCCTCAGCACAGTGAAGCAGGTGGCGAAGTCACGAATAGTGTGTCAAACCAAGGCTGAAGCTGAACTGGCAAGAGTCTTACCCTGTGCTCCTTCGTCCAGCACTGTTAAGTGTGGTGGATACAAAGTGATGAGTTTCCTCAACATTCTCATCAACGAGAATTGGATGTGGTATCCATAAGTGGTCAGTCCTCCAGATCCAAACTCTTACTCCCTCCGGCACAGTTCAGTGCAGTGGACAAAGTATATGCTGATCTGGCTGACTAACCGCCTTACATAGGTCTTTCTAGTGGCGAAGGTTCTACCGTACTATACCCCACATGTGGCCATCTAATGAGTGTAATTTGCGAAAGTGATATTATCCATCTGCTTCACTCTGAAGGACTCATGGCTACATAGGGCTAACACAGTAGCACTTTCTCTGAGCAATATGATACCAGATATAATTACTGGCCCAGGATCAAATTCACTTTAACAACATCACTGTAACTGAACATGCATAAGTGAAGACAGTGTATCATGGAGACGGTTTTGTCAGTCTGTCTTGTTAAACTTCATCAACGAAAATCCTCCATAATCTGCAGTGTGAGCAGGCAGGGACAGCACAATATCTATGAGCGACAATACATTTGGATAGTCACCCCAGTTGGCTTTACATACAGGACTATACTGCTGATACACTGTTGTTTTTAAACCTGTCTATTCTAGTTCAATCATCTCAGACTTCAACCCTTGTTTACAAGACAAGGGGGAAAAAAAGTGTATCAACCTAATGATAGAACTATCATCAAACTCAGTTTCATTGTTTGCAAGCCACATTTTAAAGCCACACAAATTTGATGAGTCCAGTATGGTAATCCACAAATTTCACTTTGCTTGTCTCCAAGGCGAGATTTCAAATTTTTGGTGATGGTATTTATAGCAGTTGTTTTCTTAGAAGTCTGCAAATGAACCCCTTTCAGCTGCTTACCTTCATAGTGCCAAAACTATAGTGCTGAGCTGATACAGACTTTTTCAAATACCGGTATGAACCGATACTTCCTTGCCGATGCAACCAATATCCGATACTGATACAATGGAAATATGAATAATGGACTGAAAGACTCCTACTAGTACTAAAAGTATTTTGGGAAACTGATGAAAATATGTTAAAGTCAGTCTCGCACAATGTACTAATTGATGAAACATACAAAACATTAGGAAAATTAATTTCTCATTAATTTTTCAAAATCAGAGAATGAAAGCAGCATTCAAAATATACTTTAGTAATTACTTTTTTAATTTAGGTCACGGCAAACTTAAGCAATTTATGTTTTAATCTTATAAAATTAAAAAAAAAAACATTAAATCTACAAGGTCATGTATCACATTTCTCAGTATAATTCAACTTCATTCATATCCAGAAAATCAAAAATTATTAATGTGTATAGTTTTCGAATTCAGCATAACCTTATTTTACTGCGAGTAAAATTGAATCACTCCTAGCTGTATGGTAATTTATAGATTTTATATTGCTTTTAAAATATTTTAAACACTGAAACTACAATGTTGAGCTGCAGTATGACCCCTGTAACGCTGGTAATTCGGTGACTCGCAGTACAGGCTGTAGATGATTATCTCTTACAGCGCCTGTCACAGCAGGTGGCGGTCACAGTGGGGTGGGAATGGTATCTCACTCTCCCTCACACTTTCACTAGATGATTGTAGTACCTATCAGTAGGGTAGCTTTTCCCGCCTGCCCTTCCCGGTTTTTAAGTGACAGTATGTCAGTTTAGTTCTTATAATAAGAACGGCAACTGCTGCCTCAAAACAGCAGCAGTTGAGCCTGTCTTACTCCAAAGTAGCCACCATATTTATTATTCTCTGGTGTTATAGCCAAGCACAGGTAAACTGCGGTATTAGCATAGAGCATCTCAATTTATTTTGTTGGATAATTACGATACCGATACTATAAAAATATGCAGATAGGTACTGTAGTGTCTGCATCTGCATTGGTCCAGCACAAACTATAAACCTGTCCGGCAGGCAGGTGTATTATGTTTTCTGCCTACCCGGACGTGATTTTACCTGCACCAGGCAGGCGGACAGGCGTTAAAATCGAACCCTGGCTGTATATATCATAGCACGTGTTACAGTTTATACGTGTCCGGTTTACTAGGGCTGGGACATGGCCGTCGTGGCTTTAGTTACGCTTAGGTCAGAGATGTGTCTAGGGTTTTCGTTAGGGATCGCTTCTGGCTGGATATGGCTATCGGGCACATAGTCTTGCGCAGGGGATCAAAGTTCTCTATATTTCTGGTGGCTAGCCCCTTATGTTGATCTACCCTCTTACTGACCATGTGCTTAGTTACCGTTGGCGACTAGTGGGAGGTATTAGGGTGACCTGACTTACTGACGTCTTGGTGTTGAGTGATGGCTGGCTGCAGACTATAGACACTGATGTAGACAGGCGAGGTGACAGTCAGGGTACCGTGTTCGACAACACGATACTTGCGGTTCCACCGGGCTGCTTCTGGACTCCAGAAGGTTGCGTTGGAGATCCTAAGATGTCCCTCGGTTTCGTTCACCACACCACTCAGGATAGGGTGGTAATCAGAGTGCATACGAGTAGGAGGAGAGACAATAGCATACACACACACTGGAGAGGTAGGTCTCTATAATAACCTGAGTAAGGCAGCGTGAACTCATTCTGCGGTAGGGGGAGCTACACCAATCTGCTACTTGGCAGCAAGGTGTGCAAACCTTTGCTCCTCCCTTATTGCGCCATGTCTCACCCTAAACGGCATAGAGTGGAAATTGCTGCTAAAAACTGCAGGTCGAGCACCACGCACACGAAGTATATCCCTAGAATAATTTCAGACCAATAGTGGCTGGTAGCATGATCCTCGGTGCCTCAGAAGGTCCCCACCTTAATGGGCAGACCAGAAGCGTTGAAGCTGTGTGGGCCACCACTGCTACTACTGGGTGTAAGTTCCCAACCAAGGCCAGGCCGCAGCACCTAAACAAATACCTCTGCCAACACCTAGGTGTTCCGGTAGGGATACAACTCAGGCGTACTGTCTTTCCCTGGCCGTCTAATGGGTGTGTATCAGGACTGGTCTCCTGAAGGGGTTCCCCAGCCGTAGTTAAATATCCCGTCCCCGGTCGGCAGTGCACGACTCGATATTCTCCTAGCAGCTTACTTGGAAGTATTCTAGAAATGAGATTCACAGTTGAAAGAAACAAAGCTGTGTTTATTAATTGCTTAGTAAACACAGTGATTCGTGCTAGCTCCTGCCAAGCAGACAGGTGGCTGGAAGTAACCTATGTTAGCCAGGTGTAAGCGACCTGGTCCTAGGTTAGTTGGGGAGGTGAATAAAAACTGGCGAAGATTCATTAATATAAAAACGTACTAACTAGAAAGCGGGGTGTCTGTAAGAGACGGTGAAGTTAACCACTGCTCTAATAGTGGGATGTGTGGAATGTCTCTCTAGTTACCTATGAAGAGCTTCTGGTAACTGTTGTCGATTGGCGTCACTGGAGTGTCTGGTCGCGGGTGCTGCAGAGATCTGAAGGGGTCTTTTCACTGACTCGTGTTCGGCGAACATGACGTCACTCCTGACGTCACGGGTGGGATGCGTGCAGGACAGCGGGACTGTGGAAAAGCCTTATTTTCTGTGCGTCGGACGTGCGCGAGGGGATCTGTCTAGAGGCGATCCTCCAGGTATCTGTGTGTATACATGGGACGGAAAAACCCTTGTTCGGAGTGGGAAGAGACGCACAGTGGAAACAGCGCCCGCACAGTGTGGGGACGTTTCCAAGACGGGCCGGACCTTCCCTCCACCCGTACCTCGGACAATGGTTCACTACGTCTGCATGCCATTGCTGCACACTTCTCACGCCGCTTTCTGGCTCCCAAAATTTTCTATAAAATATAGCAAAACTATTTCCCTTATTGCTGTTGATTTCCAAACAAACGAATTCGGCTAGGTTTGTCCGGAATATTGTAAGTCACTCATTTTCAACAACTTCATAAACTGCCTGATGGTTAACTTAAACAATCTTTAGGCCCTTTCACATGATCAAAGTTCACTTCAAATCTCCTTCGAAATTATTGAATTATATTGATTGAATCCTGTATGACTTTACTTGGAAGTCATAATCATAACCGTTTTGTCTTTAAAGCCATTGCATAACTCTAATTCATCCAAAGTTTTTCTTTAATAACATGTTCCGTGTTTTCTTGAATCAAATTTTTCTACTAGCACTCCGAATCATTTAAAAAGTATCAATATAAAGTGTTGTGCCATAGTACAGTATTTAATAAGCATTTAAGCAACTAATGTATTTGCATATAATTATTTCATACAAAGTAAATATATCATGTTAGAAAACAGTTAGTATGGATTTCGACAAGTTATTTTCGTGTAGTGCATGGTTTGTAATGGTATGAAAAAAAATTCTGAACATATAGGTATTTTTTAACTGAAATATTTTCAAAAATTGTGTATTCAATTCAAAAAATGTATTGAACTGCATGAGTATTCAATAATTTGAATTCAACTGACTGAATTTAATAAAGCACTTGATAGTGTTGAATGGCCTTTAGTGTGTTATTAACACACAAAAGTTTTTTGATTTTTTTTTTAATTTTGCTATACACGAACAGCTGTGGAAAAATACAGATTCCTAGGCTTTCACAAAATAGCCTAGAGATAAGAAACATAATTTTACTTAAACACATTAGATGGTATAAGTTGTCATCAGCTAGGTAATAAATTGCAAATATTTTGTAGTTACATGCGTGTTGGTACAAGCTTTGGAATTTTATAGAGAAAATTTTGTTCTCCTAAAAAATCCTTAGGCGGAAATAGTAATGTTGTATCTTATACGGATTATTTGGGTGGATGCATTTTCGCAAAACATATATTGAGTGTTACAAACTAACGTGATTGTCAAAGTTGGAGCAACATATTTGATAGCGCTTCTGAGTTGTAGTAACTAACAACGGTAAACAACCTTATGCAACGTACATGTACATACGTGGAACATGTTTTAGGAATTTTAATTTGTCGGCTCTTTTTAGTCAATTATGTCAAGTTTCAGCTAGTAAAACAACATAAGTTGCTGTGACGCCGGCACATATTTCTACCTCCCGATCCATGTCGACTGACTAGGATACATGCCTGCACTGCAGTACTGCCCTCTGTGCGTCTCTCAGGTAGAAACCCTCCTCCACCACGAGCATGATCGGGCCATCGCGAGAAAGCAGGTCATGCGTAGTATGAAATGCAGTGGAAACGGCCTGGTCGTGAGCAGGCGGATGTCGTCTCTATCACCCACGAACACATGACGTCACCTCGTGCGTGCGGACACGCACCAGTGGAAAGCCCGCTTAACAGTGACGACTAGGCTGGCAGCCTCTGGTGGTTGCTGAAGACTGTTGAGCTGTTGGTGGAAGCCTCTGGAAGGATGCTGAAGATATTGCAGTAGTCGGAGGCCCCAGCATTGGAAGTGGTGGAGCGAGCACGAAGAATTGGATGGAACAACTGGCGTGGTCCGCCGCGCGCGGACTTAAATAGTCAGGGTTACAGGTGTCGCGGAAACCGTGGGGGGTTACCTCTGGTGCTAGGCCGGAGGGGGCGTAGCAACCCTCTAGTCATCTCTCAGCCTTCGCGTACCTTCTGTGGTGTTCGGTGATGCCCTGAGGCGGCTGACGGCTTGTAGGCTATCAGCGCGGGAAAGTGTGGTAGGTGGGTGTAGAGAGAGAAAAAAAAGGGGGGGGGGGGGAAGATGACACGCCGCTGGCTTGCGAAACCCCTCGTATCCACGTGTCCGGCTGCCCTCCAGGATTGTGGCAGGCCGCGACGTTCGTGTACGGGTTGGCGCGGGGTTCGACTCTCACGTGGGTAGAAGTAGGTATACTTGGTTTAAAGTGAGATGAGTCACAATCGTAAACGGCACACGTCAATTCGCCCCCTCCCCCCCCCCCCCCCTTCGTTGCGATTAACACTTATCATGAAGGTTCAGCGGAGAACTGCGTAGGCCCCTTCAGCTTGAAGTTCTAGGCAGAGTCATGAAGAGAAGAAAAACATTTTTGAAGACAGGTAGACGGGACCTTTAGTGTTGGGTTGCTTGACCGCTGTATCTTCGCTCGCTCTGTTCTTTGGGGTCGGCTCGGGAACTCCGGCCGTAGTTCTGTCTCTCTCTTCGGGCGGGCTTCCTCTCTCTGCCCTTAGCCCAGGCGAAGCGAAGCGCTTCGAGGTACTAATGGGTCCCCCCCAACCCTGTGGCGAGGATTAGTGACAGGAATTACGCGGTGTACCGGGAGTCCCACCGACCTAATACCTTATTTACTGCATGTCGCCGACAAATATTCAACATATTGTTGTGGTTATTTACAAGAGAATAAATACACAAAACCAGGAATAAAAAACACTAAAAATGACGGCATGCTAAAAACGAGGGAAAATACAAAGTATGTTCAATCCTTACTCGCGGAAGGCGGGGAAAAACGTCACTATCTTGGAGCTTGCTGCAGTGTTTATGAAAGAAAAGGAAAATCCTTCCGGGGTAACCTATGGGTCTTAACAGCAAGCTCAGGCCTTCCATCGCCTGGACTGACGGCTAACGAAACTACGCGAGTACACTTGAATAAAACATGAATGAAAATCGCGGCAATTGGCGCACGGTCACTTTAATCTTTGGAATTTAAAATATCTTGCACCTGGTTTTACCGTAGTGAGTTCAAGGGAGCTCTGTGGCTCAGAGTTCTGTGGTGATGCACGAGATATTGCAAAAAGACAAGAATACTATAAAAATATGAGCAATTAAAAGGATAGCATAAAGACACATTCCTGCAAAACGGCATTCTTCTTGTAGGTGATCTTCACAATTACCCTCTGTAAAAACTCATAATTATATTTACAAGTATACTTACAAATCAAGTCATATTTACAAAATCTAATTTCTACTTTACCTTGCAGTTGTCCATTTAATCCTAACATGTTCACTGCGTATTCCGTAAAATGCTCAAGATAAGCATACAAGAAATACAAAAGTCAAACAGAGCGGAAAATACATTCCTACAAAATTGCATTCTTCATGTACGTGATCTTCACAAGTACCCTTGTAAAAACTCATGGTTATGTTTAATGGTGTACCTACACATCAAATCATTCTTACAAAAATCTAAAATACCTAAGAGTCCTTTTTAATCGTAGGCTAAGTCTAACATGTATTTTGATTAAGTGTCTGTCTTACTTATCATGGGCACTGTGGTGATCATCTATACGTGATACACTCGTAGATATTACCGGCAGTGTGGTGATCATCTCTAAGTAATACTACGTTTTGTGGGCTGTCGGCAACTAATTATATACGGAACCTTGTCGCTAGTGAGGTGTAAAACGTCTGTATTTACTGGTTTAATCACTTACAGCGTAATGACTACTGTATTTACGAGCTCAGTTTTTTACTTGCACATAGTCGAGTGTCTGAATCACCTGTCTATCACACTTCCGCCGCTTGAGGACAGCTGGGTAGGCACTTTCATTAAATACACACTTGATTTAAACTAGCCTAATTGTGAGTGTCTCTGCCTATCTCACTGTCTTTGACTGGCTGCTAGTTTTAATTGTTACTGGTTACAGGTCTGTAACGAGTCCTGTTCTGTTCTAACGCAGTGGTTTACGACTATGTGTGTATTCAAGTTTCGTCGCACTTCACTTACTTGTGCTCGGCATGTGCGGGGTTGGCTGGCCTTCCTCTGGGACGTAGCTCAGCATGAAGTGGGTACCTCGACGTGGGTCGCCACGGTAACTCTCGGTATCGGCCAGGCCACGAGTCTGCCTTAGCGACATGAGGTGGCATCAGGCGTCGTGGCTCAGCACGAGGTGTCGTGGCGTCTGCTTATGCCGGAACTGAGGGCGAGGGCACAGCAACAAGGGACGTTGAGGCAGTGCAGGAGAGTGACACAGGAGGGTCCTGCACCCCGACTGCACGGGTTCCTACCCGTAAGGCAGGACGTTTCGCTGCTGGCGCAGGACAAGAGACTTGCGGCAGGGGTCCGCTCTCCACCTTGCCAGCGGATGCATCCCATCGTGGGGCCGGGTATCAACGTTCTGGATGTCCAGGTCCCGCGACGAGGCAGTGGGAAGGAGAGAGCTCTCGACCTCCACTGCGGGCGTTGCTCCAGCTGAGGGGTAGTGGGAGGCGTCGACGGCCTCGGCGCCTGTCGTGGCTGCGCAAGGGAGCTGCGGATCACCGTGCTCGACCTTGGCTATGTGTGGCGCGTCTCGTCGTAGGGCCGGATAGTTGGAGGCGTCGACGGTCTCGATGTCCACGTCCTGTGGCGAGGCAGTACAAGGAGAGGGATCTCGACCTCGACTGCGAGAGTTGCACCAGGTGTCGGGTAGTAGGAGGCATTGACAATATTGTTGCCTTCTGTATCGGTGACCGATTGACCGAGAGGCAGAACGGGCCTCCCGTCCTCAATGGCGCCGATGGGTTGTGGGCTCATTATGAGTTCGTTGTCTAGTGTCGGGTAGCACTTCCTCGTCGGAGCTCGAGATCGACTTCGTTGAAGTTGAGACGGCCTTGATCTCGGGTTGCGGAGTTGTATTAGGTGGGGGGGAGGGGGCAGGCGCTCGGGTTGTTTCTACCCCCCTTACCGATGGTGTTTCTGACATTTCGCTGATGATGCGATTCGAACGGCGGGGTGTCTGGCGGCCTTCTCGGTCTCGGAGGCTCCACCACGACACTTTGGAGCAGCTCAGGATCGCTCTGTCACGTCTGGCTGCGACTTTGTCAGCGTAGCTGCATGGCGTCGAGGGCAATGATCTTACACTAACTGCACCTCGGCGTGTTTCTACGTTCGGCCTCCATTGTGGCACGTAACTGGGCGCCCTGTCGGCGTCGATAGCTCTCGCCTCTGGCCTCTTCGGTTGCTTTGGCTCGACTTCGGGAGCTGCCATTGACGGCATAGGGCCTCGTTTGAAAGTCGGGGGCCACGAAAGCTCTTGGTCTGAAGGCCTCTTTGGACTGACGCCGTGCATGACGTAGACTGGCTCTTCAGGCCTGGCTTCTAGACTTCGTTGGGTGTTTAAGGGCCAGCTGGTTCATTTCTACCTGCAACTGTTGGAGGCGGATCAGGGTATGGGGAGAGGCAGCATTTAGCTGGCTACTTTCCCAGGTAATGAGGGTTCCTCCATCTCTTCCCAGTTGAAGGTGGAGTTGTCCATAGTCGAGGACGCAATGTTGCTGAAGTAGCCATGGTTGCCCCAAAATCATGGGTTCCCCGACATGGGGTGTCTTACGATGTATCCCGATTGTTAACTTTATGCCTCCTTCGACCTGAAGGAAGCAATCCGGTTGCGCGAGCCTGACCTTACTTGTAACGGGGGTCAGTTGGGCTCGTTGGCGGGGCGTGAGTAGGTCGCTCCTTATAAAATTACCCGTGGCGACCGAATCTAGCAATGCCACAGTGTTTCCATTATAAAGCTGGACCTCTACACGGGGCACTTCAAAGGTATCAAGCAGTAGCAGCTGCTGAGGGAGAACTGAAGGGCACAGCCCGCCTAATAAAAGCTCAGAACACATACCTCTACTTATCTGCTACTCAGTAAATAATATTGCATACGAATACTAAGGTTATTTCGCAGCGAATGTTTTTGAGATGGATGAGACACTTGTCACAAGAGAAATGTTTTTGGAAATGTCGAGTGGTGGGGCAGCAGATTGCTAGTAGAGCTAGTAGAGAGAGATGACCGTAACATAGGACTAGGGGTGCTACGGGAAGGACTCAGGAGGGACAAGGGCTCAGCCCTTTTGAGCCAATCGTATGTTGTAAATCGGACAGAGCTGGGCTCGCCCCTGCTCAAACAAAAAAATGGTTTCCTGGAACTTGACAGATTACCAAAGCTACATGTTTTGTAAGCACACTTTCGCGCTCCACTCTTTTGCAGTTGTTAAACACATTTCTTAACAATGCTTGTATTTATTTAGAATATTTTTTATTTATAGACATTGTTCAAACTCTCGTGAGCTTCAAATATAGTGTGTAATACTCTGAATAAGTTTGTTGTTAATTAATGATGAGCTATGAGCATCGGTCAGACGCAGGGTTGAATTGTTGTTAATGTCGTGTTGTGTAAACGTGTAAATAATTGTTAATTCTGTAACACTTTAAACCTTATTATGACAAAAATTTTTAATTACGAGAATAAACTAGAGCTACAGAATTTGGGACCAGCAAGGCCACAGTTAAATATAATTCAACAACAAAGCCAAGGTGGTAAATGGTTCATATATGAGAAAATTAGACGTAAGTACATACAATTTTGCGGACTGGCTATGCGGGTATGATGTTGGAAATGTGTTGTTTTGTTTAATTTTTTTTGCTAATGAAACCTAATGATCCTGCGTGGACTGTCAATGGGGCAAAAGATTACAAACATTTGGGAGACAAAGTTAAAAGACATAACTCATGTTCGCAACATATAAAAATGCCATAATATTTTCATTGCTTTGTAAGGTGAATATACATTGCTAGTTAGATAGCGCGTACAGGTTGACAAATGGATATTTTTACAAATATATAAATTAAGATATGCCACTTTCATTCTCTAATTTAAATTTGACATGAATTTTGTATGTACTGCATGCTATGTAAATTAGTATTTGGTTTTAAAAATATTTGTTTTAGTATATTTAAGTTATCATAATTAGTATGGTAGAATTGGTATTATTATGTTATCTCTTGTCATCTCGTGTAATGTACCACACCATGTAGGTACTGGTTGGAAGGCATATAACCTAAACAAACTTTAAACAAATACATATCCGTGGTAGTGATTAGATCTGAACCAGCGGCCACAGTATGTTGACCATTACAAATTGGGCGATGATACATTTTTCTTCAAACAACCACACTTATTTTTCATATTCAGCTATATAAGCTACACTTACTTAAGACTGTCATACGCAATATATTATCACTGTGCCTATTTAAAAAAATGATATTTGTAATGATATGAGTTAGGATCGCTACAGCCCTCCAGTTTCAAAAGTCACCAGCTGCAACTGCACATTAATGCCAATCCTTTCAGGTGTAACTGGACCCTGTCTACCCATTGTTTCGCTGGTAAATCAGTATCATGGAACTCCTTTTCACACTCTTCGGTGGCGCTCGATCATGCCCTGAGGCAGCTGATGGTTGTAGGTTCTCAACGAGGGGAGTGTGGGAAGGGGGGGGGGGGGGGGGGTTGATGCACCGCTGGCTTGCGCAATGCCTCATATCCATGTGTCCAGCTGCCCTCCAGGATTGTGGCAGGCTGCAATGTCCGTGTACGGGTTGGCGCGGGGTTCGACGTGTGGTGCAAAAAAAAGTATCGTGATGTGGTGAGCGCAAAGGGCATTAACAAAACCTCAGAACGGAGAGTACTTCACTGGTTTGAAAAATTTAGTGCCGGTGACTCAAGTGTTTTTAAGATGAGTAAGGTACAGGATGCTGGCCTAAGGTGGGAAATTATGCTTTAAAAGAATGTGTGAAGGCAGATACACACAGCACTACGAAACTTGTCAAGACATTTGAAAATGTTCACTTTCACCATTTTCAAGTCTACAGCAGGAAGGAAAGGTGAAAAAAAATTGACAACTGCGTACCTCATACCTGAGGAAACATCACAAACAGCAGCATAATGACATCTGCACCTCAGTGAGTCGCTGATCAATTTTATCCGTAATATGTAAAGGCATGATGAGAATCAGATCCAGTTTTATGATAAAACCACGTTACGCACTTACAAATTCCATTTGTTAGTGACACTGTACTACATGAGTATAGCTTTTCACCGAACTAGCAGCCAGAAATTCCTTGGGATGTCATCTTCACCCCATCCACTAACCCCTCTCGAGACAACAAGCTGGACTATCATGCTCAGACCTGAAGGCTACCGCACGGACAATGATATAAAATGCTTATCTATGTCCAAGAAACAGTATCTCAAGTTCGACATTCTTTGATAGTTATTGCTATTATGATCACATTATAATTCACACACATTTTATGAACATATTGTTATAACGATCATTCCCACAAGATTCTTAAATGTTCACCACTTGAATGGGGCCGCGGTGGCATAGTGGTTAGACTACTCACCTTTCACCCAGGTTAACCAGGTTAGATTCCCAGCGAGGTCCTGGATTTTAGCATTTGGGAATCATATCGGACGATGCTACTGGTAGGAGGGTTTTCTCCGGGATCTCCCATTTCCCCCCGTCCTTTCATTCTGGTGCTCCTCCATACTCACCTCACTTCATCCTCATTGGTTCATAAGACCTTGATGTTAAAATCTCCCCAAATCTCTTCACTCACTCACCACTTTCCATGAAAAGATTTTGCATGTGAGAATACTATGGTAATTTTTGTTATTACATGTGATGATAAAGAACGTTTATAAATACCACGATTAAGCTACTACTCATTCCGGATTTCATTAAACACACCTCAAACATGAACATTTGTGCCTTTAATAAGATGTAAAGTTATTTGTAAATTTCAATTTCAGTAGTATCATTTCTAGAAACATAACAAATTTAACTTTGAAGTAAATGGGTGCATAGTGCCCCTGAAATGCTGGAATGGCTTTTCAATAATCAGTCTTTTAAATCTTAACGATGTCACCGCATAGTAGAGATTAAGTCAAAATAAGGGTAGTAACAGCGATTATTTCCATGAAACAATTTGATGGCAGCAACAGACTGCAGGTGTTGTGGTGTTTGCAGATTTTTGTCCCATTACACATCATCCAGACACTCAGTGTTTCACCTTAAATATTTTCTCCAAAATTTGTATTAAACTACTGCTTCAGGTTTAACTTCAAACACGTGTACCATGCCCTTAGGATTAATGTTAGACCATAGGTTGTATATAATATGTTTTCACCTTTTTTATGCGTGATTAATTTGCAGCCAAAATTTTTGTAAACTAGATTTTCAAATTAATCCTTCAAAGGTTAAAAAATCCCAGTTTCAAAACTAATTAAAATTTTTATAAAATATACTTGTTAGTTTTTTTGCCTCAAACTTTTGACAGTAGTCTACAATTGACAACTTTTTGTTATTAAAACATTTGGTAAAAAATTTAGCTATAAAATATTATTAAATAATTTTATAAAACTATTTTCCAAACAATTCAAATAAAAATATTTTTCGTAAAATGAATGAATACAATAAATTTTGTTGAAAATTAAAGCAAAAAATGAAATTTACACACAGATTTAGGCAAATAATGATTTTACTTTCTAAATTCACCATCGTAGGAATAAAATTATTTTAAATATTATTATTATTTTAATTATTTAAATAATTAATTAAAGATATTTAAGTTGACATTATTGATGTACGTAAATATTGAAATTATATAAAGCCTGGTTCAAGTTTCTGCTGATCCTAACTACTCAAGAAACTCTAGAAAAAATTATACATTTTATATGAGTTTATACTATTACGGCCTACAGTGAACTGTAAGAAGGCATTAAAATATATTGCAAGGCATCACATCCAACTATTACAACAGTAACATAATTATACTTAAAAATATCTGTAACAAATATTTTTGATAGTTGGTAAAGTCTAGGCATTAAGTTAAGTAGACAGACATTTTGTTAACAGTCCAAGACATTCCTTCTCATAATGCCCAAGGTTGAAAAATACAGCTTTAATGTAAGGTATGTGATAATACTGTATGAGATGATTTAGAAAAAAAAAAAAACAACACAAGCATTGGTTGAAAGTTTATTCTTTCATGCCAGCATTAAGACAGCTATTTACACAAATACAAATTTAGCACAGTAATCCTTGTGTACAAGGACTTATCTTTATGTGCTACACGTTATATTTAGTTATTTACAATACTCGTGATATCACACAATGTTTTAAATGACCCGTAAACTTCTGTATGTACAGACACATGGACATATAAATTCTTTTCATGCTAGATGAAACCAAACAATCAATGAGCACTAATAACAGAGTTCTATCCCTGTGATTTAAAAATTGTAATTGAGAATTGTCAGCTTTTTGTATTGCACAATCGGATGCAACGTAAATCAACTTGCTCATTCCTCATCAGCCAGCATGCGTATAAAAAAAGTATCAAATATTTATTACGAACAAGGATCACACAGAGGAATGTGTACATGACACATGCTCAAAACGCCACAGCAAACCACAAGACTCAACAATAACGATACAAAAGTTTTTATCAGTTTTTAAATGTACATATATATAGTTTATTATTATAACAACTTTCATCTACAAACTTGTAGTCAACTACAAGTTTTCAATGAGTTATTTGTGATTTGTTAAAAAACAGTGCCCACTGCAGTTGCAAACTGGTAGCATGCACAGTAAAGTGAGGAGCAAATAATCAAGACATGGAACATTGAAAAAGTTTAAATTAAACATTGCTCCGCTAGTTTGCACACAGTCAATATTTTCTGGAAGAATGAATATTTGATAGGCATAAAAAACTTTTAGGGATTTCAATAGTATCAAAGTGAATTTTTAATTATGTACCACAACTTAAATTATTGTTTTATTATATAATCTAATTCAGTGTTTTTAACTAATTTTTGCAAAAATTTTGAATAGCATTATGAACTAGTACAATAATATGTAGAAACCACGCATTAAGTACTCTCTACATCGTAAAAAAAATTAACATATCATGATCTGAAGTCCCCTTTTGCTATCTTCAGCTAGTCGTTGGCTCACATAGTTGTAAAAGGGAATATTATTGGTGCATTTTACAAGTAAAGCAAAGGATAGTGAATCCGTAACATCCTGACAGCAATGTGTTGCAGAATATTCCAAATGTCATCAACCTGCAGGCAGCCTTCCAATTGACCATTTTTAAGTTTGCATGGCAACAGCTCACTTCTTTCAGTACGTGTCACATTCACACCAAATTGAACATCCATGTCAGTAACACAATGTATGTGAGCGTGCATGTGTGTGGAATCATCAGAAGATGTAGTCTGATAATTCTGTTAACTGGCAACTTTAAAATCAAAATAATCTACTGCATTATTTCTGCCTGCATTTAGTAATGGCTTTCTTAAAACCTACTTCAGTTAGACACTATTATATCTTGGAAAATGTTGGTAAGAGTATGTTCCAAATATTTTTTATGTTTTGCTGGTCAATGTACAAATGCAAAGACACCTATCTTAAAAGTCTTACAACTGGATGAGGAATAATACAAAATGTAAACTTTTGATTGGATTTTGTACTGCATGGTTATGTAAAGGACTAATGGTAAATGAAAATCTTTATTTAACTGTAGTGGAATTCAAAACACTAGGGTAAAGGAGTTTGTGCTGCGGTTTTTGAAACATACACTTGATTGGTCTTGTCTCTTCATCAGTTTCATCTCTTCGCCACGTAAACCTTAGCAATGATACTTCCCAATTCCACTAAAGAAGTATTGGAAAACACTGCAATCCTTTATAAACATCTTAATTTCAAAATGTATTTCTTTTCAGAACATTTATCAGCAGCACATACGACAATTCCACAATGATTTTAATGCTGGTTGTGAATCTGATTCCTTGCTTTCGTTTACATTTTACTTTTACTTTTTAAGGTGTTACCAACTACACACAATTTTCAACTAAAGCAGAAGAAAAATGGGGATCCTGATATGTGGCTTGAAACTTCCGAGCATGTACCAAATCACAAATGTATCGCCATTTCTGTGAGAGCCCGTAGCTGACTTTGAAGATAGCAGAAGTGGGACTGACAGAATTTTCAGCTGTAAACCTATAATACTATTTCTAAGGTCACTGAACATTGCAGTACAAGCTATTAAGTAGTATGTACTAACTTCACAGTGCATTGGGATTTACATGCATTACTTCCACACACCACAATGTGTAATTTTATTCTTACCAGTGACAAACTGTAAAGCGCATTATGCACAAAAAAAAAAGATACCACAGTTCACAAAAAAAAAAAAAAAAAAAAAAAAAAAAAATTTGTTTTAAAAAAATTTAGAATTATAAAATAGTTGGAAACTTAAAAAATCAAAGTCCGTTACAATAAGGACACTTACAAATAGTTAAGAAATATAGTCCAACTTTGAATAATGAAAGGTACAGCCTAATACCTAGAACTTGTTTTTTGGCTGGTTGCTGCAAGTTAAATAATATTCTGTTGAAAAAAAGTGATATCTTATTGTTTTGAGGCCTTACTTATATCCCATCTAGTCTCTGCTTCAATTTAAAAAAAAAAGGCTAATAATTAACTGATTGTGATAACATTAGTGTGAATTTTACTTGACAATACATATTAGAACTATTTCAATGTAGAACTGTGTGTGTCTTTCCCTTGGGTGCATAATTTTACTTGGGTGTGTAATTTTAAACTACCAGATGCATCTCAAATTAAGCCATTAAGAAAGTTATATTTAAATTTTAGTTGTTTATATCATTTTATAATCTCTCTAAATTTGGCCTAATTCCATAATGAAATTCAACTGGCAATAATTGCATGCTAACAGGACACCAGAATATTAAATTGAAAAATGTTCACAGACACTATTTTTATAGAACACAAAACTTAAAATCTAATGTAGTAAAATACTGCTCATGTTACATTAAAAATTAATATTTCACCAGAATGTGTACATACAGAAAACTTAACCACTTGAAATTTTTTTATTCGTTCAACATATTATGTCATGTACAATGTTTTCACAGAAAACCAACAAGATTAAATAGCACCATTGTATTCTTAATAACTTATTCCCACCAACTACAGTAATTAAATTTGTTAAATACCTAGACAAGGATTTTCAAAAAGCAACATTATGGTTGTAATCAGTTTAGTTGGGTGAACTATTGTGAGTAGTTCAATTTACTAAACTCTCATTGTGTGTTTCTAACATTTTAAAATATGATACAGGACTTCTCTCCACACAGTAAACATCAATCTTTACGTGAAACTAGTACACCAAAATGTGAAAGGGAAAAATATTTAAAAAAATCGATGTTAAGTCACAAATTTGATTACTATTACCAGGCACTAGCTGAACTGTTAATTATTTTGGAGACCACATACTTGACTGCCATATCATTTCTCAAACTGTTTCACAACTAATTTTACTTGAGTTTAAAGCTTTTATAAGACAGAGGCTGGCACACAGTGTCACACAATATTACATATCGAAACATCTCACTGTCTATTAATTTTTCATGAGGTGCTGATCTTTACTATTGAATAAATACAATAAAATCATGTAAACTTTCCTGAGGTATTACTGCTACATCTAAATTTGGTCATATTGCATTAACACAGACAGTACAATAATTTAACTGCCAATTTGACAAATGTTAACATAAATCCTGTATAGAACTAAAGTGCAGTAGATTTGAAGCAAAATGTAGATGACAACTGTACAGTCACATTAACAAAAACACCAAACCACCATAATTTTAACGAAGGTTGCTCTGTCGAAGCTCTGCAATCTGTCAAGACAATACATTTAAACAAAAAACTGCGCAATAATACTGTATTTTTGCAGGCACTGCCCACTGTCATGGTAAAATAAACTTAATAAAGGAATGCTATTGTTAATGTTCAAATTATTTAAGTCCAATTTAAAACATATGTTGTTAAAGTGTAGAAGTGTAAATTTTGATTCTTAAAATGGCTTTGATAAATTTTTAAATAATTTCCTAGCGTTGCAGTACATAACTCACAGTGAAAGTAGCACACTGCACTCTACAGTTAGTGTTTATTTGGAATTGCAAAGATGTCAACACAATCAAGATCCTATTATGTGGTTGTCCAGCTGTGAGAATAATTTAAAATATGTTTTTTGGGGGTAGGGTTGCAATTGAAAGATGATAAAGTACCAATTTGAATAATTTCTAATTTTGAGTATCCCAAAATCTCCTGTAAGATAAAAAAATCCCTATAAGTCAAATGTATATTTATGCATAAAAACAAGTTAAAAGTTATAATGAATGTTTTGGAGTTTTTGCGATATCAAATGTTTAGAAACAAAACCTTAGGGTTAAAAAAATTTGGTTGTGGAATGCAATAAGAGCCCATCACATGGGAATTGTAGATTAGAATGGCATTAGGGGAGGTGAAACAGCAACAGCGCAGGAACACTAATTTACTGTTATATGAACAAGTATTTAACACACCCTGAATGCAAGAATATATTAACTCATAAAATCATGATTTAACAATATTTGTAGTATCAGGAGGAAAATATCTATTACTAGACAATGAAATTCTGTCACAACATTATATTTACTTCTATTGGGCGTACAGCAAAAAGAGGATGTCGCATGTCAGCAAACAAGATTTAATTTTACATTAACATGTCATATTTACATGCACATGTGTTTATGATTAAATGGCACAATGTTAGATAGAAACACTGTTTTGATGCTTGAATTTCTTTTGCTTACACAGTGCTGTAAAAAATTTAGCTTATTACAATATGCAAGACATTTTGAGTTATGATAGTCTTGCAATCAGGGTGTGAATAATACATTTTTTCAAACATAGGTTACGTACACAAAAACATAAAATCTCTAAAGAAAAAAAATATTAATGCATAAATCTCAAGTTTCCTTACTATTATAAGATAAGTTGATGATAAAAGTCAATTCGGCAACTTCCATTTTTAAGTCTCAAGTCAGACACTTGCGTAATAAATCATCTGATCTGGCAATGCTGTGGTGGGAGAACTATACCACTGGTCCTGAAGAGCACATCACATCTCAACTGCATGTACAAATTACACAAGACCTCAATGTTAAGAGCAGTCCAAATCTCTCCCCAATCCACTCTCTCCACACGTGTATTATGCATTACGGTAAGTTCACAGTTTATATCCTGACTTTGCAAGTTTTTATCATTTTCACCAACACCAACCAGTAAACGTAGGCTATGAAAACCCTGTAACATGAGATGTGATTACCATTTGTTCAGGCATCTGTATTATTAAAAAAAAATCCCCAGTAAAGTCACTATCAGTTTTGACATTATGGATCCAATAATAAATTCATACCCCACAGCAATACTCAGAAATTAAGTTGTGGTGTACAATAATGCTGCACGGATATTGTAACACTGTTTCTTTTAGATATGTGTAATACTGGTGAGTTGAGAATATGAAAATACGAACTTATGGAAAATGACAATGTGGGATGACACCTGCACTAGACCACAGCTAGGAATATTCTCCACACCTCTCTACCCACAAATGTTGCATGAGGAGGACAGGGTACAGAACCTTGCACAAATGTTAAGTTTCTTGCATCTGCTTCCATTAAATTGATGCATCTGCAACTTAATTTTTTGTTAGCAATTGGCCAAAGGGTAAGGATGCCCTCATCACCACTAAGAGTTTTCATGAAGACACCTTGCCGCATTCATAATGGAATAAACACTGAAACTACAGTGGATTCTTTACCTGGGGTTTCTCAGGGAAAAGACCAAAAATTTCTATGAGGTCTTGAAATGCAGACAAAGAAAAAATGGGACCACAGAATATGTTCCATGGATGGGGACTTTCAATCCATCTGGGTTCGATACAGAGAGGTTCCACTGTATATGTATGGAAGATAATATTTTTCAGAACTACCAAAGACACTGAATGCAAAAATACAGTGGACTGCCATTTTGTTTATAACTCATATATATTTTAGAACAACACTTTGTTAAGACCAAACACATCCAAGCAGGACTTGTAAAAACAAAAATACCAACAAAGTGTTATTGTTTAAATAAAGAAAAGTGTAAACTATATAAGTTTGAAAATCTTCCTCATGTATTACTTAATTTGTAACAATGATTTAACCCTGTCTTTATAAATAAACGTACGGTTAAAGTTTTACTATAAAATTGTAAAAGATTCTTTTAAAAATCATACAGACTGAAAGGGGAGGTGGAGATTTTTAACGAAGAATATCTTTGCCATGAAGCAAAATACAATTTTCTGGTAGTTTCTGAAACAATCACAAAACAAAGCATGTTTTAGAAACTTATACATATCTTTTGGTTGTCAAAAATGACATAAAATAATACGTACTTTCAGTTCAACACACAAGGATATGATCAAGTGTGGATCAAAGAAATAGAGTTCATGCATTATTGTTACATAGTTGTAATAAAAGAAAGGAGAAAGAAAAGAAGAATTCTCCTGAAATGATGATATGCAACTTCAATGGAGTGAAATAATTTATTATGTGGGCCTTGGAAAATGGTTCTTAACATTATTTTACAGTGAATGTCCATCATCAGATTCATTAAGGCAACATTTAACGAAATTGTTCTTAAACGGTACATAATTTCAGAAGGTACAGTATTCAGCCAAAACGTAAAAATATGTAAAAAAGTTTTAACTTTGATAAGTTTTTGGATTCAAAGTAAGCTGCAGAGCATCAGCACAAGTAGAAAGCCAGACATCTCATTTATTTAAATTTATATACAAATTATCAATTTGTTTATTTACAACAATCATTAAAAACAGACTGCAGCAAAATTCAACATACATAAATTTTATTACCATTGTATACTTGACATTTCTGACTTGCATCTGGCCAAATGCAGGTAAGTTTTCAGTGTGGTTTTCCATCCTCTTTCTCTATCTCTAATGACCTCACTGTCGACGACACATAAAGCCCATGTACCAACCTACCTTCCATTCCCTTTCCAGAAAAATGCCACTTAAAATTATTATTGCTTACCCTACATTTTCAGATATATGTTATTATATAACTGTGCATAAAGGAGAACAATTACTAACAATTTTATAACCAACATAATTCCTTGTTCCAGGGTTGCCACTTTTTTCTCTCTACTTTTTTGTAGCATACTTTTACACCAAAATAACTACTCAAATATTGCAGCACTATAAAACTGACCAAAACACCCTAAATGTATCACAAAGAAAAATTGGTTACACTTATTTATGGTGAAAATTACAATCTTACTGAAACACATTAGTAGATAGCTAGGCTGATACAATTTCACAGTAAACTGGTTGGAACATGTAATAAATAAAATGTGGGAATATGACAGGTATGCTACTAAAGTAACCATGTAAAGTTCAAAGTGACGGGCACCAGAAAATTATATACGCTGATGCATTCTGCTTTCTACCATATAATAAATGACTGCGACTCGTCAAGCGATGTAATTTTACGTCACCCGAGGAAGGGTCAAACCAGAGACAGTCATTCACGAGTGCCTACAGGATTGCCCTTGTTGCGGAGGGTGATTACAAATACGTGAAATTTTACGTTGTGCAAGCGGTCAGAAAACACGCCAGACTCCCTGAAGTGTCACAAAGCACCCCAAAGACTGCCAAGTGGCCACCTGCCACGAAGCATCCCAAGCACCGCCAAAACAACCTGAAGCCGAGTGCCAGGCACAGAGGGTGGCTATCCCCACCCGGCTGCACTCACGAGAGATGTCATACCTCCCACTCCAGTCCAGGCGTGAACAGACCCAGCACATTATAAATACGTGTGCGCCACCCTAAAATGCTAGTTATCATCTTTAGTAGCTCGCTCCCTCACCTCGTGTGCTGGAGCTCTCTATTGCTAGCCAGGTCCTCACAATCCACTACAAGATCTTCAGCATTTTTGACATTGTCTCCAGGACCTCCCAGAGGCTTCTACCACCAGCTACCAGAAGCTCTCCATCCATAAGCTTGCAGAAGTCTGCACAACACCATCTTAGTTGCTGACCCTTCTGGTGCGACCATCACAACTGCCCTTTTGCTAAGTGGTCTCCGAAATCCCTTCTGGACGGCAAGTTAGTGTTTGTTAGATTGAGTTGTTTTCATAGCCTAGCCATCTAGCAATTTTCTACCTTGCACAGTCTAGGACCAAGTCACCTTCCGTTCACTTTTTGCTTGGTTAGGAGTTTAGTAATATGTGTCACCACATTTATTCCTATTGGAATAAATACATTCCAAATTCAACCCGAGAGTAATAATTTCTGGAGAGTATCTGTACTGATTCCTAGAGAACACTATGCTCAGGAGTAAGCAGGAGATCAGGAAATTTACTCAACCAACTGATTGCAAACCATACAGTAGGACTGCGAGCTCCCCTTTAGGGACGCCCATATGTCAGTACACACCCATTAGAAAGGCCACCCATTTTGTGCACCCTGGTGTACAGAAAAGTAGAGCAGTTATCACTTAACAGACAATCAGCCCACTGTACTGTGCCGAAAGGAATGCTCGCTTGACCCTGGCGGTCTGACCTCTTTTGCAACCCACACCCATCAGCTGTCCGAAGGTGACCATAGCAATCCATGCTCTAGGTTCACCGTGCTTCGGTGCCAAACTGTAGGAGCAAGGGTTACCACTGCGGTTGTCAAATACGACTGTTAGAAGTACACGTAGATACGGATATCGTCGCCTGCTAACGCCTACAAGACAGTGTTGAGAAATTGTACCTCTCTATGCCGTACACTCGGAGTGGCGCTCAAAGAAAAGAGGAGGCAGCTATTGCTGCCACCAAGCAAGCGTGCAACCCTAAGCCAACTGCACTCTGTAGCGAAACCCTACGGGAATGAGCTCAAGCTGTCTGACGACTGGAGGGGCATCACTTCCCAATCCCCTTCCCTTCCTTGTTTACATCTCCCACCAAACTGGCCAGCAGCCAACATCCCGTCATCACTGCCTTCCTCACAGGCAAGGAAACAAAGTACGGTATAGCCAACCTCTGGTTCCAGACCAGCCAGCCCATCTAGGACCAACACCAGTGACCACCGCTCCAGCTTAACTACCTGCGCACCAGGACATGGGGTCAGTACCAGCCACCGACCACCGTCACCTCAGCGAGGTAAGCAGGTACCCGAGAACGTCGGTAAGTCAGGTAAACCTGAAGTAGTGAGTGTACTTATCCAGAGTGTTACATTAGCAGTCTCAGACTTTGTACCAAGACGTAATGCCACGTGGCCTGTGTTGTACACTGGCAAAGCCCCAGTACATAGATCTTAACTTGACGTTATACACCCAGCGCGCCTGACCTAGAGTAATTAAAACCACCGTGATGTAGTCACCGACTTTGAGTGTGTCATACATCAACATAATTAAAAAATCTTAGTATTGCATGGAATGCAAGTTCTGTTTTCAATGCTGAATAATTTACAATAGAATGTTCTGGTGAGACTGGCTGGCGCCTCAGCCCTCCGCGACGCATCACGTGAGTTGGGGAAGATTCTAGGTGGCGGCCTAAGACACAATAAATACTGCCACAAACCAGCGGATGGCAGTCTTTGACAGAGGCCGCCTGGCGAGCGTGTGTGGGCGAAGAGAAGTGTAGACGACAGGATGACGGCGAGCGAGGTGTTCGTGGCATGAATGGATGAGACAGTGTGAAACCAACGAGTGAAGCCTACTGAGCATGATGGTGCTTGGAGTACTATAGAACATTGCGACTGGCAGGTCATGGACTGAACTGAGGTTGGACTGAACGGAAGTGTAATACTGATTTTATTGTAAATATTCGAACTGTCAAATATGGACGCATCAATTATTAAATTATTGTACAGGTTGATACACTGTCTATTGGGACTGATCGTAAATTATTTAATTTCTTTAATTTATTTGTCGTAATTATAAATTTTATTAATTGGTGTCAGTTGTGAATAGTAAGTGATTTCAATTTATTGTGAGAATTTGAGTTCAGAGACTTTTGCTGTAGTTATTGTAAATAAAATAAGGAAATTACAATTAATTCTTTTATTTGATTAAGACATCCATCTCTTAACAAACTTGGTATAGCCCACTTAATTTCAGCAATAGAGAGAGAAATTGTAACACTGGTGTCAGAAGTGGGATGGAGGCATTTTATAAAAATTAAATAACTTATAGTATTTGTGAATATCACGCTATTTGAGCAATAGGCAGAGAAATTACTAAGAAATTTGTGAATGCTAACCAGAAAAATGTCGGCAGACATGGAAGCACTTCGTGCCTTGATCGAAGGACTGAGTAGCCAAATAAGTAGTGTCGGAGAATCTGTAAATAGTCAAATTAGTTGTTTTAATGAAAATATAAATAGTTTAATTAGTAGTATTAGTGAATCTGTTAATAGCGTAAATGAAAATGTAAATAGTGTCAGTGAACTTGTAGACAAGAAAATAGACAGTGTGAATGATGTTGTAGACCGAAAAATACAAGGTGTAAGTGAATTAGTGAACAATAAAATTGACTGTGTGGACAAGAAAATTGACAGTGTAAGGAATAGGGTGAATGAAAGGATGGACAGTGTTAAAGAAAGGTTAGACAGTCTCTAATGTAGAGTGGACCAAGAGGTGAGCACCCTCAAGAAGGAATGGCAGGAGTTCTTGTAGCAGCAGGGGAGATGACATGCAGGGGCGGAAAAGGAGCCAAGATTGGTCACCGCGGGCAGCGAGAAGAAGGTAGAGGTCGCCGCCAGTGGAGCTATCGCAGGGGAGGTGGAGCAGTTCTACAGGTACCCTCCAGTCAGGGGTGGGTAAAGGCGTCACAATTAAACCCGCCCCCTACGATGGACAGACACCTTGGCGGGAGTACCGGCACCAATTCCAGATCGTGGCCACCCTGAATGGCTGGACATAAGAGCAGCGGGCGTACTACCTGGCGGCTGTACTGAGGGGCCCAGCATTGAGCATACTGCAGTTGCTGCCAGAACGACATTGTCTAGAATACTCCACACTGGTGTCTGCTTTTGAGTTTCGATTCGGCGACTGGTACCTGCGGCACACCCATCATGCCCAATTGCAAAGCCGCATCCAGCAACCCGGCGAAACACTGCAGGAGCTATGGCAGGGCATCGAAAGGCTGTTGCACCTGTCTCTGGAGGGCTGCTCAGAAGAGGCACGAGATATCATCGCCGTCTGCTTCTTCATCGACGCTATCGCAGACACCGACATGTGGCAAGCTGTGCGGTTAGCTGCGCCTCACATCATGCAGGATGCCTTGGCTCGAGCACTGGAAGTGGAGTCAGCACTGCAGTCATCAGTGCCCCAATGCCCAGTGTGGGCAGTGATGCTTGATGAAGGGGAGGACGACAGCATTAAGGGGATGTTGAAGGACTTGCAGACGACCATGAGGGACATCACCTCCAGGGTGCGCACTATGGAGACTTGCCGTCCCCCACCCAAGAGGCCGGAATGTTGGACTTGTGGACAGCCGGGGCACCTAAGAGCCAAATGTCTTCAGCAGCAGCAACAGTCAGGAAGCAGGCGCCAAGGAGCACGTGAGAGCATAAAGTGTTCGGGAAACTTGTAAACACCGTGTTGAAGTGCAAAGGTTGGTGACTGCTGGATAGAAGGCCCCAATGCTTTTGCAAGTGTGCTCAATGAAACAAGACTCCAATGCCATATTGGTGGAGGGGAGCCTAGATGATGTTTCTTGCCAGATGGTCGTTAACACAGGAGCGACTATAACAGTGGTAAGACCCGACATTCTTGGGTCTCCCCTCCAGCGATCATCCAATAAGAGAATAGATCACTGCTATTTAACTACAGTAACAGGCGGGACCACACCAGTCAAAGGCAAGAGAAGGGTACTCTTACAGATCTGTAACCTTGGGATAGAGCATGATATATACATAGCAGAAATAGAGGATGAATGCATTTTGGGTCTTGATGTTTTACGTATGGTGGGATGCTGTATTGATACTCGACTGGGGGTGTTACGTGTAGGTAATACAGAGTTGCTAGTGTCAACACGACAAGATTTATCTTCGCCAATGAGCTGCCCAGTAGTGTGCAATCATTCAACTGTGCTCCCTGCTTCTAGCGACGTTGTTATTCCAGGCAGATGCCAGGGAAAATTTGTCATAATCGACCCAGCCGAGGAAGGTGGCATTTTACCCGATGGTGTAATTGTAGCCAGGATATTGATTTATTCTAAATTGGACAGTTTACCTCTTAGGATGATTAATTTGTCCGATCGCGCTATCCGCCTTGAAGAGGGAGCCACAATAGAGTTTTGCAAGCAGGTCTCACAGGACTTGCAAATGTTCCATAAGCTTCACTGTGACAACCTACTGAATGTCCTCTCCCAGATGCTCTGGGGGAACAGCTGACAAGAACAAAAGAAAACCTCAACTGGCGAAAACCTCAACTGGCGACAGGAGAGGGCAGTTTCAGAATTGTTACAGAGAAATAGAGGTGCTTTCTCCTGCGAGCCAAATGACCTTGGCAGAACTAATATTGCATGCCACCACATTGAAACAGGAGATGTCAGACCCATAAAGCAGCCACCAAGGCAACTACCGCTAGCTTCATATGAGGTCGTTGACGGTATTCTGAAAGGGATGAGGGATTTAGATGTGATAAAGCCATCAGTCAGTCCATGATCTTCTGCCATTGTGCTTGTTAAAAAGAAAAATGGCTCTATTAGATTTTGTGTTGATTACAGCCAACTTAATAATGTGACCAAAAAAGATTCTTACCCACTCCCTAGGATAGATGACACCCTGAATAGCCTAGCAGGCTCACAGTGGTTTTCTACTCTAGAAATGAAGAGCGTGTATTGGCAGTGCGAGGTGGCCCAGGAAGACAAGGAAAAGACTGCCTTTTGTGTCCAAGGGAAAGGAACCTGGCAATTCAAGGTTATGCAATGCCCCTGCCACCTTCGAATGACTAATTGAGAAAGTTCTGCACTTATATATTTGACAGGTGTACCTAGACGACATTGTGGTCACAGGAAGAACATTTGGAGAGCACCTGGCATGCTCAAATTCTGTGTTTCAGAAAGTGACTGTGGCCAATCTGAAATTGGTTCCCAAGAAATGCTACCTTTTCCAAAAGAACATTAATTTCTTGGGCCATGTTGTATTGGCCCATGGGATTGAAACAGACCCTGAGAAGACCAGAGCAATAAGAGACTGGCCTCTACCAAAAGATAAAACTGAAATTAAAAGTTTCCTGGGCTTATGTGCTTACTACCGTTGATTTGTGCCTGGGTTCGCCACTATCGCCAAACCTCTGCATGAATTGACTGAGGCAGAAAGAAAATTTTGTTGGACCCCAGAGTGCGAAATTACTTTCAATAGACTAAAGGAAATTCTAATATCTTCCACAGTACTGGGCTTCCGAGTAGTGAGGGTGAATTTATTCTGGATACTGATGCTAGTGATGTTGGAATCGGACTGTATCATTTCAGATCGATGGAAAAGAGCGGCCATTGGAATACTTCAGTAAGGTGCTACACAAGCCCGAGAGGAACTACTGTGTGACAAGCAGGGAGCTTTTGGCAGTGGTGAAGGCGGTTGCACATATTCATCCATATCTTTATGGCAGACACTTCATTCTAAGAACTGATCATGCTTCATTATGCTGGCTGCTAAATTTCAAACACCCCGAAGGTCAAATAGCCTGGTGGATACAGGACCTGCACGAATATGACTTTGAAATACACCGCAGGTCTGGACGCCTTCACAGCAATGCAGATGCACTCTCCAGGAAACCATGCGAACCATTCTGTCGTCATTGTGAATACCAGGAGGATATGGGAGGAGATATCTAGCCTAGGCATGACAGTCAAGGCATAATGGGTACAGTGGAATTCCCTTGTTATAAAGAATGGTGTACTTTACAAGAATTGGGAAAGTAACGATGGGAGACAGAGTCATTTATAATTGGTGCTACCAGAGTGCCGAATCCCAGAAGTGCTACGAGAACTGCACAACACAGCAGCAGGTGGTCACTTCGGTGTAAATAAGACACTTGACAGACACCGAATGAAATTCTATTGACTACATTGTTGGCAGGATGTAGTGCCGTCTGTGTGATGTATGTACTGCAAGGAAGGGTCCGAGGGTTAAGGGACACGGTCCTCTCCAGAAGTAGGCCTTCTAAGCTTGATAACCTACAAGCAGCATAATTTCTATAAAATATCAGAAAAATATATTGATAACAAAAGGCACTGTTAGATACAACTCACCGGTATTTTAAGTTGTTCACTATTTTGTATCAGTACAATTTTATTGAACCTACACTCATGAATAAAACTAAAATTTATTGCATGATGTAATGCTTTACCCCCACTGAAATGTCGCCCGTGAAAAAACATGGTGACAATCACAAACACCTTTTCCACAGACAACAAAGATACATTTGAAATACCAAGCTGAAGGAGCCACAGCACTTGGAAAGTTACTGTGGTACGGCGGAGAAGAAACACTTCTAACCAGTTCTGTTCAAGACATGATCACTGACAGCACTTCTTGCATGGAAACTTTGCGAGGTAGCTTTACGATAAACCCTCTCGTGTCCACAGCCATCATGCATAGTACACAGTAAAGAATTAGGACTCAAAATTATTAACAGTGAACCTATGCATACATTACAACCAAAAATATACAAAATTCATTTTAAACTATATGTAAACTGCAATGTAATTACAGTATTTGTTATCTAGCTTGATGTTACTTCTCTACTACTGGTCAATATACGTAACTAAACGACTAGAAATACATTTCAATAAGAGTAAATCTGCACAAAGTCGAAGAATTCAGTATGGCGAGTGAGAGTGCCTTAACCAAGGTGTATATTAGGTATTAGTTTTAAAAATATTAATGCTGTGATGTGAAACTACCAGAAACTCATGCTGTAACAAACTTGAAATTCTGAAGAAAAAATCTTTGCAGTTAAGGCAGTTAGAGAGAATTTTTTTTCTCTAGATTTTAAAAGAATTTTAATCCTTGTATTTATACACAAAAACTATTACAAGAATAATTTTTTTAATGGCTTCACATTTTTATCACGTTATCCAGTAAAACTCTTTAAAGAAGTTTGTCTAGGAACTGAAAAATCTAGGCTTATTAACCAGGGAATCTTCTTAAAAGGGACAAATTTTCTTGGTGTTTATAGAACAAGTGCAAGATTAAGTGAATTTATCAAGACTCGGCTTCATCTCTTTTGAGAGATTCTTCATTTTCATATCACAATTTCGGTTTCAGAGTACTAAACGATTTTTGTTTGCAGAAAATTTATAATTTGTTTCATATTTTTGTGATTAATTTTTAATAAGTGCTACTTGAAAAAGTTGACAACATATTTATAATTCATTAATATGTTTCTGCTTTCTTGCAACCAGCAAATAATACATAGTAAGAATTAGATACAAAAATATTAAACAACTTTAAAAATGTTAATTTTCTTTAGTCAAAAATTTCTTAAAATGGAATTATGACACAAAAACCAAAATTTTTTTGTATAATAAGTGAAACAGGAAAACTTTTTAAAAGGGTTTTAAAATATGTTTATAACTAGACAAATTACAAAACCATTAAAAAAATTATTCTGATCATGGTTCTTGTGTAAAAATAACGATTTTAACATAAAATTTTAATATACAGTGTTCACAGTTGAGTACTTTTGAAAACAAGCTTTGGAAAATGTCACTTCCCATACCTTGCAGGTACACTGAGTGGCATGCGTAAAGTAAAGTTGATAATGATGGAGAGAAAGTAGTCCCATGTCTTAACATTGAATGAAAAGTGTTGTGAAAGCATCTGTGTATGAATAATGAAATTATTTCTTTTACTTTCTCTTCTTTATATGGATATAAGAATTTTTAAAGTTCTAAAATATATACTTAACCCAAAAATTTTATGATTTTACTTGGATGGTGCACGAATAAAGTGATCAAGCTCATAGCAATGTTAATTTTACATATGGCGGAAGAATACACAATGTATATACAAGTAAACTGCTTATGCAGGGCTTTCAAGAGTACTCAAATTACCGTGAACAGCCCATATTTACAAATGTCAAAATAGTTGCATTAACACACAGTTTAATTTTAGCTGAATTGTTTCTAGAAGTCCCAGGAGTGGCGTGTTACAATTTATATATACATAAATCCACACCCCCACACACGCATGCGTGCGCGCACACACACACACTCTCTCTCTCTATCTTTGTTCACCTACAGGACAGGTTCATTAACTTCTATCTATGTTAACTTAAAATACCATATTATTTAAAAAGTTAAAATTTAAAGTGTGAGCAAACCCCATAAAAATTTACAAGAAATTATTCTTCATGATGTTATGATGACATGGACCACTATTTTGAACTGCAGTTTAACATATTAACTTTGGTTAATTTTAAGATTTGTAAACTAAAGATAAAAATACAAATTTACATATTTTGTAAAAGTAATTTTTGACATCATCACACTTTTTTCACACTATCATTTCATACCACTATGAAAAAATATGTAATATGTTAATAAAATGTGGAAAATAATTTCAGTCTCTTGTTCATCCTTAAGTACATACTGTACTTCTGGAAAGAATCTATCATAAGATCAGAGCCTGTACCTAATTGATTTATTTAATATATTTAACGCAAAGACTGATGGAAGGGTTTAGAGCTTTCTCGGCAGCAAATAATGAAATGTGGCCTCTTACCCTATATGAGTAAATCCGAAAATGGCGGCTGCTGAAACAGGTTTCCCTTCTATTTTATGAGCACTTCCGAAAGTTTGTTACTTTATAGATACAGTAAACCCCTATTATAATGGACGCGTGGTTGTGTCAAGGTGGTTGTACCGTGACTAACGCTGCCCACCATCACTGTTTGGAATTCCACGAAACAGTGCACTAGTTCTAGTTCAATAGGTATTTGTCAGTTATTCACCGTGCATGCAGTGCAGTATGTTGGTAATGTAAAATAAACAAATTGATATAATTTACATTGTTTAATTGGTGTAACTACAAGCTTTCAAAACTTATTCGTTATAAACCGGACCTTCATTGGAACAGACAACCTTCAGCCTTAATTAGTGCATTATAATGGAGGTGTACTATAAATTAATGTTAGTAGTCACGCCTCGAACAATTTTAATTTTTGCCATCACAGAAGGGTACAGAATGAGCAGGAAGAATTCAGTAAGCTGTAATTCCAAAAGCACCAAGATCACCGTAAACCAGCATATACATGTAGGTATATCGTGTACTTACATTGCTGCTGCCAACATATTTTCTTTTCAGCATTAAATCTTTCAATGCAGTATGCTGACTTTTAAAATATAATATAGAGCATGTAATTTTCCTTCACCTGTTTTTTAAAAATTGATACGATTTTATTGGATTTCATAATTTTTCTTAAAAAGTTAACATTTGCGAAATTATCTTGTGTAAATTTAGCCTTTATTTTACTATTGAGAAAATGTAAATGTTGGGATATTAGAGGATTGCATGTACTCAAAAACAGAGCTAGAGCCGAATGCCTGCTTGCTGCTAGAGATTGACTCAAAATGTTTTTCAGGCTCGAAACATTTGAGCTTTAATTTTCAATGTCAGGTCATTCAGTAAGCAACAGAAGAGACTGTCTTTTACTGTTAACGAAAGAAAAAAAACACATTGTTTATTAATGAAGAATAAATATTTGAAAGGTCAACATATTCAGGTAGAGAGATTCCTCCAAAATGTAGATATGAACGCCGATTAAAAGAAAAACTAAAATAAAATTGGGCTGCAAATCTGCCTAAAATTAGGCAGCAAATCCACCTCAAATGCAGCTCCAGATGAAACAGTTTGTTAAATGATTGTTACAAAATAAGATGTTATTCATTTATGAAATTACAGTTTAAAAGGTATATGTTTTACAGTTAAAATTATTCCTCAGTGTTACATATATGAACACAGACTCTTGTCAAAATTAGCAAAAAATAAGATCGCCAATAGGCCTATGATGCAGCACCTGACAAAAGTGTTTGTTAGAAAAATAAGACTTTATTCATAGGGACACTTGTTTCTCGTGAGGCACAAAATCACAAGACTTTCATAAAATTTCCTTTAGTTATTTGAAATCGTTAAATAAACTAATGATTGACAGAAACAGGAAATAATCGTGCAAGATTCACGTGTAAATTAATAAAAACATAGTTGGTTTGTATAACTGGTTGCCGAATTGATTGCTAGTCAGAAAACATTTGATAGTATCGAATAGGACAAACTTAAAATAGTGTTTGCTTAGGTTATTGGAAAACTCGCTGATTTAAACTTAATGATAAGTTATTGATATGACAATATACGTTTCAAAAGAAGAATTTTTCATTTCAATAATGTTAAAGTTGCAGTTTACAAGTATTACAATACAAATATGAAGAATGTATGTATGCCTTAAACACACAAAACCAACACAACACATAATCAAGAACAATTGGTCTGGCGCAACTAAATGTTACGCAAACCTCAGTAGCATCAGTGGAAGAAACATATCTACAATGATGAATGGATAGGTTATTTCAACAAAACAAGCCTTTATAGCTAAAAATGTGAATAACAATAAGTTATTTAGTGTAATATTTTAAATGTTCTTTTTAAGGATTGGCCCAATATTACATTTTGCCGATACCAATTATACCGATTTACAGCTGCTGATACTGCAGATTACAGCAATGCTGATACCAATTTTGATGAGCACCATTTTAACTCCCAATTTCTAGTATCTGGCAATACTTTTATTACTTACCCTTGCACAGTGAACAGTCCCACGTTCGTTGATGTGGTGTTGATAAGTGCTACACACATATATGCTACTGAAGTAATCTAAGTGTTACTAATCTGTGAATAATAATCACAATCAACAAACAATGTTCAGATGCCAATGGTCGTGCTAACAGCCGGTTAATCGATACGTACCGGCATTGGCCCATCCCTAGCTATTTTAAACTACAGCAATGTAAACAAATTTAACTAGTTTTCATAAGTTACAAGGTCTTTAAGTTTTTGCAGTCAAATTGTTGGGATAATGCAAAATGTGTCATTCTCCAAAAATTTTTCATTTCTCTGATTTGTAGAATATTTCTTTTTATGGTTATATTTATAGTAGATTTATATTCTGAGTGGGAATAATGCTGGTGATACGCCACTGCTTTAATTTTATATATTCATGCCTACTGTCTTCTATATACACACTTGTATACTGTATAAATGGACTGATAAGTAGTTTTTCGTTAAACTGGGCAAAATTTCAGTCATTGAAATAACTGTTTACATAAAATAAAGCATTTCAATTTAATATTTTTCTGAATGAAAATGAAATGGACACATTCTTTATAGTTCGAAATATTGTATTACATTAAAAAATCACTGACTTTTTTTTAAAAATGAAATTCTAGAAAAAGTAGCTAAAACATACCGAAATTACCTCAACAAACTGAAGAAATTATGGTAACATTTTCACAGAAAACAGAGTGTTTATTTACTCATAAACGAAACAGTATTTGGAAAGGTAATTACTTCTTGGAACTGCATATATGAACAAAACTGATTTTTTGTATGTACTAAAAGAGTCCGAGCTGGGTACCTCTTTAGTACGCTCGCTTGGGCTCGGCTCAAACTAAAAATCCCAGATTTGCAGACCTCTAGGAAATAGGGAACATAACTGATTTCAGCATTGATTGGATTATCTCGTAAATTTTTCTAGATCACAGCACAGGAAGAAACAAATTGTGCATGTAAACTGTGGAAAGAACATACAATAATAACTACAACTGCAATTAAAATGACAAACCAATTTAACAATGGTTCAAGTAATTGCTTGCAATGGGCAACATGTCCCAAATAAGTTCCTGCATACAGTTTGTTTCCCATTTTGCATGAAGCATAATATCACAATACCCATGTGTGTATTCACCCAACCCTGCACTCAAGAGTTAAGAATTGGAAGAAGCCTACTATGATCAAATTGCTGGGGATGATGAGCCTACGCTAAATTACTGCACACTTAATGTGTATGTGGAAAAATAAAAAAAATCTGCTGAAAAATATTGTACTGTGAAGAGTTACTCAATTGCAACCTCTTAACTAGACAAATGAGAAACCAGAAACAACTAGCAATGTTAACACCACCTGTAAAATTATATTATGATTACATGCTAATTGGACTGTACTAATGACTGAATATACCAATTCATGGATACACGACATATCACACAACCATAAAAGATCCAGCATCACACAAGAACAGATTAATTAAATTAGACCTGCAATGAAAACTAATGCTCAATTTAAAGCATGTTTGATCACAAGTAATATATTTCTTTATACATTCTGCATATTTTTCTAATAAGGTTCTGTTTCGCTACAAGATGACAGACTTATATTACAGGTGGCAATAGCTGATCACAATCAGTAGAGTAACTTTTTACTTACCCCACGTCTTGGTCCAACACTCCAACGAAATTTAAGTATACATCTGAAGTGTGATCAATTTCTGAACTACTTTTGACTGGTCCAGTCAATGAAGAGAAGTGGAGAAATTAAGTTTACCTCCTGCTAACCGTTTACATCAATTTACCAATTGGCATCATGCAGTGAACACATTTATTTTACAGCTTTCATCTTATTGTTACATCTTATATGTGATTTGTTATAACTGATGCTAAAACTGAGAAGTGTTTACATCAAGTTCAGCACAAAGTTTGGTGAATATGTTATCAGAGTTCTTGAAATGCTTTATGAAAATTTTAGCCAATATTCTTTATGCTGGAAAGCAGTTCCCATGGAGTACATACTTTTCAAGGTTGACAAGAGTTAATTGAAGATGAAACATGCCAACCAAGCATCAGCAAAATAGCTGAGAATATTCTAAGACCATAAAGTCCATTGCCTAACAATTCTAGCATTTCAGAAGAAAACAATGAGACTGGTTATACAGTGTTCCCAAAAGATTTTAACAGGGAATTTGGTGATGTGCCACACTGTTACAAAGTTTGTATCCAGATTCTTGATAAACTATGAAAATTAAAGGCACGTTAACATGTCCCAAAGTTTGGGAGGAGTCCAACAATGACCATTTTCAATAGTAGGATTAAAAATTGAACATATACAGTATTTATGATCCAGAAATGAACTATCACAGTGTAAGACCCCATACTTGCCAACGCTACTGTACGCAAGGTGAGTCTGAAGTTCAACAACAAAGGCATCAAGGGGGTTCTTCAACATATTCACCATAATTCTGTTCCTCTTAACATAGATTTATACACCCCATGGAGTTTTTGATGAACATTGCAGTTATCTCAGACTTGCTGAACCTATCTCCCTGTGAAGAGTGATTGAGAGAAGAGATTTCGGCAACTCTTAATAGTGAGGTCTTGGTGACATATCAAAGTGATGGCAACTAAAATGTTTTGAGTGTTTTAGGCCAGCATAATTTTATTCACCAAGTCCTAGACCTTTTTAAACACAATTACACAACTTTAATGACTACCGATACAAACTATACAAAGCAGAATAAGCACATCACCACAGTGTTTGTTACCCCCCAATACCACAAGCATTAAGGCAAAAGCTCTGATATCATGATGCCTTGAAATGTATCAAGTATTTTCATTTAAGTTAAAATATATTTCAGTTAAAGAAATCACCAGAAAATATGATTTTGCAACACTTCAAACCTACTTACAGCTTAGCTAACAACTGCGCACAGTTTGAAATTCTGTGGTGTACCAAGATTTTAAATGCCTGTGCTGGGAACAATTTGGTTTAACAGTTAAAGCTACATCTGTGAAAATTTCACATGAATGACACATCTTATGGGTGGTGTAATATGCAATATGGTATATGGTTACCAACTGTATCACTTTGGTTCCCCATTGACATACTACTCTCTCCATATTAAGGCAATGAAAAACATTAAATGGTTATTTTAAATCCTGTCTAATGCAAGTTAACAAACCATAAAATTATATGTAATGATAAATAAAATGTTTTTCCTACCTGAATAAACAATGAACTGGTATGACTAAAGGGACAAAGAATTTAATATCCACTTACAGCTCTAAGAGAGCAGTTATGCAGACCAGGATGTATTCTGTGTGTCTGAGGCCTAACAGTGCAAGAGCGCTAAGGGTAACAAAAGTATGTGGATCATGTATGTGCCTCATCGCCTCTGCATGTCAAAACACTGAGCTAGCATGCAGTCTTCCCACTGGCAACTTGCTGCCTCTGTGAAACTTTTAGTAATGACTCTGAAGATACATAAATGTGTGTTGCAGGGTCCTGTATTACTTTTTAATATCTTGCACTACAAATTTCATACACACCACTTTTAATAATTTTTCATTTAAAAAATGCTTATTTAAAATTAAAATAGAAACCAGATGTCAGACTGCAAGTTTTCAACACTATTTGTATGTAGACATCACAAAAAAATAAAGTTTTTTTTTTTTTTTTTTTTTTTTCCCCAATAAAAATGTATACTGACGGCTCACTTTGGCTAAGTCTTGAAAAAATATTTTTAAGAAAGTTTGTACAGTAATACTAATTTCTTATAATGCTTTTCCAGAGACAAAAGAAAGCCTGCAAAATGTCGGAAAGTGTAGAAAGACTTAATTTATGCTTTAAAGAAATTACAGGTGACCAAAAATAAAATGTAGGAAGTGTAAAAAAATGGGGTTTTACTGTATGTTATGTCATTCATGGTTTTGTAGCTTTATTTAGTGATCTTGTTAGAAGTTTGGCTGTATTGCAACAGAGTTACACAGACAATGGCTAAAGACAACAGAACCTAGGATTATAGTGGGCTCCAAATTACATGGATGCCAAACTGGTGCACAAACATTGAGTCATGCTGCACGTTGATCATGAACCATCACCATTCTGGTCTCCTCGTCACAAGTTTTGGCAAGCATGGCCACAGAAGATTCGTAGTCCTTGCTATCTACAAATGCAGTTACGTAATTTTGTATTTACATGCACAAGCATAAAATGAGACAATGCAAATGAAAAATGTAATTAAATAACTAACAGAACAAATTACAAATTTATTCAAAAAATTTTTTATTGGTAACAAGAATATAAAATCTATCATCTTACTGACATTCATCATAATTTAAAAATTAAAACATAATTATGTACACTGTTTTCAAATATATCACATAAATCTCTGGCGGCATACAAATCGTCTTGGAAACATCCATTGTACTGTAACGATGATAAACACACCAACGAAGGTTCGAAAAGCTTTTAGGACAGCATGGCAAGGGCTTGTAAAGCGTCAAGGCAGTGGACACATAATTCGTAAAACTGTTAAGTACTAGAACACAAGTTTCTCTCTTGTAAGGAAACTGTCAATCCAGAAGTTATAAAAATGAACAGATATAACTACAAACAACCAAATTTAAAACATAAACATTAAAGCCATCTGACAAGTTTCATTTTTATGGGCCTCTGTCTGAAACACTGTAGAGTAAGTGATGAATGGTGAGACACCGAACACAGGAACAACAAATTTGAAAATACAGATATAGTAAAAATAAACAGACAGAAGAAAATGTTTAAGAATAACTAGAACATTGAGCATCTTCTGAATTAATAGCAAAAATAATGTGGCTAAACCAACGTACCACATCTGCAAAAGAATTGCAGCCCTTTCCTGCATAGCTTTACGAAAATATTCAACCAAGTCTTTTATTTAGTATTATAAGGGCAGTTGAATATCTACAGAAAATGGAAATGAAAAGATAAGACACGTTACAATTTTGGCAACGACAGAGCAACACTCTCAGCAAACACATTTCTTGTTCATGTTTCTCTACAAATATTCTTAAACAGAGTCTAAAACTTCATATAAAATAAAAGACTAGAAGATACGGAGAAATGAGATGTACTCAATACATACTGACTCCAACAGACTATAAATACAGAGCAGAACAAGAACACAACAAAATACAAACACTTTTGTGGACACTAACTGCCCTCTAGTTCACTTGAATTAAAAATATACTTATCTTCAGCACAAAGAGCAAACGTTTATGATATGTGCATTTACATTAAGTCAGCCTTTTTAAGAGTTAAAACTGCAAGCAATGCACTTTCCATGTAATCATAAAGCTAGCCACACATGTCTCATAATTAAAAGCTCTAAAGAGAGACTCATCCATATTTAGAGAGAACTAAGTTAACATTTTCATGTTTGTTTTGTTTTTAAATGGTAATGTATACTTAAATACAATACATACATTATTCACAGTTCAACAAATGTATGAAGTAGTTTCCATAAGTCCATAATATCACCAAAAATAAACGAAGTACAACTATCAATTGAAAAATGATCACGTTAATTTTATATAAAAGCATACCTTTACTTTACTTCATATACACAATTCTTGAATGAAAAAAGTTACAAAAAAAACTAGGAAATCATCAGTGACAGCCAATTATGAAAACTAGTTAGTATTATCCAACTGTTAATAAGGCTGACATGTACTGCAAATAGCAAATACAAGTATCTGGAATATTGTGTTTTGTATTCCTTTTCATGATGCAAAAATGTACAAGGAAGATGTCTCAGAACCAATACTGCAGGATAGCAATCAAATGTTATCATTGCACAACGAAGATGACAGTTTAATTAAAAAATTGAATATCAAACAACACTGAAATGTGTTACATACATATCACAGTAAGTAATTACCAATAAGCAAAGTTTACAAAAAAATTTGAAATATTTTTTTTACCTATCTTTGTAAACTAGAAACAACACACTGTTGGCTTAAGGGCACTGCCTAACGGCTCACAGCTGCAAAACTTATATAGGAAATCCCATGTTAAGAAAATATTGCCTCAGTGTGTTAATTTTAAAGATAGACGTTTCAAACAAAATGTATTCTTCACAACTTTTTTAGGAGAAGATTCTTACGAATGTATATTTTCAATATAGATAGGCAGTATGCACTTTTTGTAAAACATCAATTTTAAAAATTCTTTGCAAACAAGCCGTACAGGTTATGGAAACCTCTCCACTGTAGGAAACTTAAAAAAAAATTAATGCACTGAGACATTTCCTTAACATGGGATTTCCCACTTAAATTTCGCAGCTGCCAGTGGGTAGGCAGTAGCCGTTACAAATTAACTTTCCCATAGCTAGATGTCTATCAATATACACTTTTTTTTTAGTTTTACATGAACTCTGCAATGAAAACATATGATGCAGCCGAAGTGATAAAAAGCAGTTGTATTATTTTTATGCAACAAGTCAAGTCACTGTTACTAATACTTTCGATTTCCAGTATAGTCATTATGCTACAACCATTTGATCCCGGTCATTTATGACTACAAAATGCTGTGGAATGTGAAAAGTAAAAATTATAATTTTTAATGGTGTAAAAATAATTTACTAAAGTGAATCTACATACCCAGTAAATGAAAGAAGAAGAGAGCATGAAAGTGTTTCGTGCACAGTTTGTTCCAAAAATAAATTCAGTAAGTTAATCTGCCATACATAGTACTGGCGCTGAACCATTTTCTTAAGACAATAATTGCTAAAATTCTGTCAATGCTGATATCACTGTTGACTATGTATAAATATAGACTCCATAACGTACTTACTGCATAATGTAGTTTTAATCATTGTGCTAATAATTATTTATTTTAATAGAAAAAACACATATATGTACATGTATAAATGACACATTAACATGTAATATGAAATAACAAACATACAAAATAGTAATTCATAATTAAGTTACAAAATTACAATAGTGTCCAGAATTTACTGTTCATAATTTTAGTTTTGTGAGATTTGCTCTGAAAATAAAATAATAAATAGACTAGAAAATTTTATAATTTTTGCAAGTAAATGTCAAGACATTTGAAACAAAAAATTGAAATTAAATAAAATTTAACTGATAAAAGAAAAAAAAAAGTCTAGGGCTTAATATTTTGCACAATTATGCTCCTCTCTCCACCCCTCCTTTCCCAACCAAAAATTTAACTGTATACTACTAGAAGATTTTATTTAAAGTCTACACCTAAGACACACTGTTCGCAGAAAAAACACTACCAAAACATATAAACTTAGAGAAAAATATATATTATTTATAATAGGGTTTTGAGTATTCCACAGCTCTAATGAGTTACTTCAGTTTGTTAAATTGAAAATACAAATTCAACAAGACTAAAGTAACACGACTATACTTCTGAAATTTCATGGAAATGGTGTACTTCAATTACACTCAGAAATTTGTTGTACTTCCTTCATTGCGTTAGTTGATTATGGCAAAAGGCCACAAAAAACAAATTAAAATGTAATATATACAGAAAAACTGGAAACATAATTTTGCCAAAAATCATGCAAAATATAATAAGGCAATATTCAACCAAAAATGGAGGATGGGGAAAGAGGAGGGTAAACCATAAACTTGACAAGATGAACCCTCAACAACAGGCAAAAAACGCAATATATATCCGGATTTGAATAATCCAGTGGTGAATTTATGAAATAAAAGATACCAGAACCGAAATTATTATAAATAAACTGAAATATGGTATTCTGTGTTATCATTTGTTGGTTTATTTTTAATAAACCTGGTTTTAGTATATTTTATTTGATTGATAAACTGAGAAAGATGACCGGATTATTCATAATCATATATACATTACATTTTTCTGTCAGTTATCAAGGGTTATTGTAATATTTGTATACTGTAGTTTATTCTTATCATTGGAAATTTTTGGTTTCATTTCTGATTTAATATTGCATTTTTATTTTTTGCTAATTTGTAAAAAGATTTGGTGACATCTGGTCTCCTATTTTAATGTATATACTCTACTGAATGTACTGCATTTTTTATTTCTGTGTATTTAATTTTTTCTGCAGCTTTTCTCATTATCAGTTTCAGCAATTCAGAAAGGCCAAGGCCAACAAATTTTTGTTTAATAATGACTATACTGCATGGACTAAGAATTTCTACTGGAAGAGGGTAGGTAGACTTTTATCTAAACTTTATGTAACTCGTGAAAATATCTAAATATTTGCATGTGAAGACAAATTAAAAAATGGTTGCATTTTTATTTATTTATTTAAAAGTGATATACACGAAACAGAAATATAATCTCTTCTGTACAGCAGGGCAGTCAAACTGTCAAAAACTGGCAGACTGTTAAAATTAGAATCAACTGTGACTTGTTGCACTCATAAAAAAATGGTAAAAATTGAGAAAAAACTGTAAAAACTGTAACGCAATGTTAATAAATTTACAATTCCTTGCAAAGTCAGCAGAGCATGAGGCCGATGAAAACAACACAGCTCTGAATATAATAAAATTTTTATTACATCAATTTCAAAGTTGATGTATTATCTGCCTTCACGCAGGCTCCTTTTATCACACAAGTACCTGGACACCCTCTTGTCATGAGTAGCACGAGTCTCCATCCTGTCATGTTTACAACACGACGACGTGAGTATAAAGGGGGGAGGGGGACAAAACAAAGGGTGAACAATTCCTACTCCATCCCCACCAGACTGGGTTCACCCCCTTCATCACGTAACCTCCATTGGAACTGAACTGTTCTTCCTGACCAGCTGCTTATCATCATTACTTACTTTTTCACTGTTGCCAGCAATGCTCATACCACCAGCACTGGGAAAAAAAAAACACATTCATACTGTACTGCATGAACGACAACAAATGAATCATTTGTAGTCACTGATGTTGCCAAATTAGCATCCATGCTTCATGTACTATAAAATAATTTAAAGACTGTAAAACTAGAAAAATTAAAAGAAAAACATATTATTTTAAAAATTCTAAGTGTGTATTAATGCAATCTTTACTACTGTATACACCAACTGGAGCGTATAATGCTATGAATTGAATTTTTGGTCAAAATAATTTATTTTTAAATTTTTTGTAACAATCTTGGTTTGTTTTTATAGTTTGTTGTCTGGTCACTCTTTGTATTTTGGCAGTTTTAGGCAATTTATGTAATTTTTTCAGGTGTTTTTGTTTATTTTCGAGAGTCGCTCATTTTTTGGATTAGTGTTTTTATGTTAGGACCCTTTCTGGCAGAAATTGCGCTTTGTTGGTTGGATTTAACTGCAGTTTTTCCAAAATTTTAAATGTTCACCCACTTTATAGCCAGATGGCTTGGTTAGAGACTTAAGCTTAGCTAGCTCAGGGCTCCTGCGATCACGCATCATGGCTGTGAGCTGGTGCTGACAAATGGCAACCAGTCTACTCAAATCAACAACAAACGATAAAATCATGACCAACAACGATCTTAACAAAAAATTTTAAAATAAAGAATTATTAGTGAAGGTTTTTGTTAATTCCGATTCTCGATTCCAAAATTTTAGTATCTATTCTTTATTCTGGACTCAATTCGATTATCAACAAATTTTAAATACTGATGCATTACGCTTATATGAGTTATACTAAACATGACTACGACCTATCTTAATGTGTTATGTATATTCTACCAGGAACCACTACCACAGATGACTACAGAATTATTTCCCACGGAGGGACAATTACAGACACGTGAAGATGTTTGCTGAAGACAGCTCGGCTGTCATCATAGTGATGCCCCTCAACCACAGTGCACTTTAAGGCACCAGTGTTGAGCCCTTCCAGAGATCCTCTCAAAGTTGTGCAGATAAGACGCATCCAAAATTTAATCAATAGACTTTCTAAGACAAAGTTCCAATCTACTGTGAAGAAGTTTAGAATGACATGATTTTAAGAGACTGTCCGTGATTGGTCAAAAATATATATTTTTTTTTGTTGCTAAAAATAAATGTAAATTTTCACGCAGCCAGTTATTGAAAATATTCTGTTTTTCCATATAATAATAATAATAATAATAATAAAAAGTAATTAAAGTAAGCAGTTTGTGCATTTGTAAGAAGTCCAAACGATAAGAAGAATTTGTTTTGGTAGATGGTTTGAAATTTGTGAGAGCACAAAATTTTCGACGTGCGGGAAAATGTTACATGATATTTTGGTAAAGATAATTTTTAGCGATGGGACTTTTCAATTATTGATTCCTTCATTCCACTGATTCTCGCCTGAATGGAAGAATCTATGAGTTATGATTTCTTGAATTCAAAAGTTTGATTCTGTACTATTTCCTTACTGGGTAGCATGTTCTGCAAACCTGGTGGTGCTTGTAAACGCAATGCAAATAGCTTGTGTGCGTTTACAGTAGTGTTTAATCAGGCATAATTAGAGGCACGATTTAATGGTAAATTGTGATAAAATGAACTAACACCAAAATACAAGTTAAAACACGAAATAACACAAAATACAGACAAATGTGTGATATCTCACGAAATTAACTTTCTCCACAAAAAATGAACTCTTCTCCCATGTTATATACAGTAATTTACTTCGGCACTATAAAAATAAAATATCTTAAGTTGTGCGAGTTCTAGGCAATATTGAGAAATACTTGATATTAAAAAAATTTTCAATTTTGTCTCAAGACAATTTTTAATTCTGGGAAATAATAGTTTTACATGCAACACACGCACACAATTATGTTCAGTTTTTTCCTTGCATAACAAAAGGTAAACAAACATATTCCAAAGATAACATGAGCAGTAAACTATGCACTTCGAAATAAGCTATAGTAATTTGACGACAACAAACTGCCTCCAAGTGCTAGTAACACTGGTGTGAAGTGAACACAATGGTGCAAAGTGAACACTCCCAACTAGAATATGTGCAGTAATCTATGGCTGCAGCACTGAATCAAATGTTTGTTTACATTGATAGTTGCACGTAAAATTTCGTGAAATGAAAGTGCAATATCTAAATTAATACATTAAACTGACTGTTCTGATAAAATATCAAGTCTCATAAATTATGGAAGACGCTGCAGCCGATGTAAAAGACTGTAAAATGCCTATCACTTGGACATTTTATCCATGCTAATGTGCATATTTAACCTCCATTCGTTTTACTTAGCAAGGCCATTTCTGCATAACAAAACTATAAATTTCTTCCACAGAGTACTGGATGAAATAGCTAATGCCACTAGATTAGCTAATTCAACTCAGAAAAAATATTTTCTCTCGCTCTCGTTATTGTAGTCCTCGCTGTAAGTTGTGTGAAATGTAGAACTGTACAACTGTATACAAAATATTGCACTGCATTGATGCGTGTCACTTAGACTCTTCAATGTTACTTTTAGTGAGCGCTAGGTCATGCACGCTCTGATACACAATTACTGAGACTAAGTCGGCTTTCTACAAGAGATTAGTACTGGTTGGGTTGGCTGGCGGCTTGGTACAAAATCTGCTGTGGGCAGTACAGCAATATTTCTTGCTACTACCTAAACCCGTTGAGGTAGGGCTGACTTACCAGGTTAACCACCAATCTCCTGGGCTCTGGTGTAAAGTTAGGACGACTGGGTGGTGCTAGCAGACGAGTTGTCTTACGGAGAGGTCAGGTATCTCTGGCTCCAATTCACGGCTGCACTACTTCCACAATACGAGTTGGCAATACCCAACCTGGTGTCATGTCCAGTGACTAGGGCACGAACTGCAGGATGTGTCTCGATGCCAAGCCTCTTGTGTGCAAAGGGAAATAAACAGGGATGCTGTCTGAAGAGGACTGCCTCTCTATGTGATGGGTGGCCTGAGCTTGTTTCCATGGGATGTTTCCACCAAGTATGGAGGAGTTATTGGTGCACACTTGCTTAGCAGTAAAACTCCTCCTTTTTCTCCTCCCTTCGAGCACTGTGCCTCTCCCCAAAGCACATAGAGGCAGGGCTGATACCTAAATTACTTTCAGTTGGCACAAGCAAGTGATGGTACCCTAACTAAGTGTAGAGCTCCAACAGCAGTTGACGGCGCGAACTCTGTGCTCCTACGGTTCTGCACCTTGGCGCACAAAATTAGAGCGGTCTTCCTACTATTGTCGGGGTGTGATCCAGCAACAGTTGGGCCTCCAGTCCCAGACAAACACCACTGCCAGCACCGACGGCGCTCCTGTCAGCAATAAAACCTGAGGTAGCTGTCCTGCTCCTGTTGAATGAGTACCTAGTAGTTCGGGCTCTACCTTTCTGTACACCTGGGTGCACAGAATGGGTGGCTGTCGAAAGTGATGTGTGTTGCTGACAAAGATTCCTGAAAGGGGTCTGTGGTCGTACACTATGGTTCATACTGTTGTCACACCTGGTCACTTGCTTGCTCTGTCTGAGAGTTCCTAGTATCGGATAGGACTTACCTCTAAACAAATTTACTCTCGGGATAGGATAAAAATGTATTTATTATGAATAATAAATATTGGTGACACGTACACTTACTACTAAGCAGAGTGTGAACAGAAGTAAGTTACGCTTAACAGGTGGAAGTGACTTGCTCCTAGAATACTCAAGTATACAATGACTTCGACAGCTACGAAAACAACTCTGACACAGTTACTCTGCCCTGGGGTCATCTAGACGAGACTTTATAAACGGGCCACTACCAAAAGGGCAGTAGGTGTAGTTGCCACTTACCAGCAAGTAGCGGCGGCTGTTGAACCAGAAGGATCAACAGCAGAGGTGTGGAGAGAAGTCGAGCAGGCTTCTGGTAGCTGGTGGTGATTGTAGCCTCTGTAGCTTCTGGTAATTGTTGGCGGCTGCTAAATCTCTCTTGGAGTACTTGGAGAGGACCGTGAGGGCCTATGGTGCAGTAGAGAGCCCCAGCATAGAAGTGCTGAGGCGAACTACTGGAGAATAACTGGTATCTTCGGCCGTGCACTGCCTTATATTATATTGTGTGCTCGGCCAGCCCATTCCTGGATTGGAGTGAGAGGTGTGATGTCTGCTTGGAGCAAGCAGGGTGGGAGAATCTACCCTTGTGCTCGGCTATCTTCAGAAAGCTTGGATACACTCTGTCTAGTAGGTGCTTCGAGGAGGTTGATGTGTTCCGCAGCCGCTTGGAAACAATGCATATTTCACATGATAGGATCGCCCGCTAGGCTGGAGTATCCTGTGCGCACTCGTAAATAACGTGTTGGGATACGTAGGTACTATGTGAGTAGAGAAAGGAAGTTGGGTCTGGACCATCAGGAAATACCACGTGTCTGTAACTGTCCCTCCATGGGAAACAATTTTGTATTTATCTATGGTAGTGGTTCCTGGAAGAATGTAACACATTAGGATGAGTCGTAGTCATGTTTAATATAACTCATATAAGCGCCACTCATCATTATTTAACGATTGTTGAAAATCGAAATGAGTCCAGAATGAAGAATAGATACAACAATTTTGGAATCAAATTGAGAATCGACAAAAATGACCCCTCAATAATAATTTTTTATTTTCAAATTTTTTGTTTGGATCAATGTTGGTCATGATTTCATCATTTTTTGTTGATTTGAGTAGACTGGCTGTCATTTTTTGTTCAGATGCTGGTCACTTATAGTTTTTTAGCAGTTTTAATAATTTTTTCAGGTGTTTTTGTTTATTTTCGAGAGTAGTTCGTTTTTGGATATGTAGTTTTATCTTAGGAACCTTTCTGGCAGTAATTTTTTAGTTCCATTATGTTGATTGATCTTAATTGTAGTTTTTTTTTTTTTTTTTTTTTTTTTTCAAAATTTTAAATGCTCCCCCACTTTATAACTAAATGACTTAGTTAGGGACTTAAGGTTAGCATGGGGCTCTTGCGATCATGCATTGTGGCCGTGAGCAGGTGCTGACCTGGGTTTTTGTCCGGGCAGCCAGGTGCTGGATGTATGCACATTAGCCGTGGCTGATCGTACGTGAACACTGTAAAGGCAGACAGCAGGCAGTGGCATGATCCATTAAATCGTTGAGGGTGCACTGCATTCAAGGACGACTGTGTGCGCATCTAGGGCACCAGAGGAGAAAGGGAGTAGGTAGCTGAAGCACCGCAGGATGAGGTGAGGGTGGATAACAGCAAAGTGATTCACTGACGTCTAACCAGCAACAGCAATGTTGCAGCATTGGTGACGCTCTGGTTGCTTGGTGTCGGTCGTGGTTGAGGAGTTGGACTTGTGCCTCGAGACAGGGCGGATTTGCGACTGAAGCAAGAAGGAAGTGTACGAGGCCGGAGGAGCCTGTAGTGAGTTGACAACATGTAGCAGCTTCAAATAAGTGCAATTTGTTTTTGTAGTTGTAGTTTTAAGTAGTTTGGTTACAGGGCTCCTGTAAGCAGTAGAAATTGGGCAGTTAATTTATGAAGTAAGAGTATTCAGTAAAAGTACGGGTAAAAGTTTTGCAGTAACATCATTTCCAGTAAAATGATTGAAGTAACAGTTTTGGAGTAAGTATTGTTTTGAAAGGTATTAAATATAAATTTGAAATAAATGTTTAAGGCAGTATAAAGTTGGCCGTATAAGTTTTTGAAATTTAAGGTATGAAGTGGAATGATTGGTTTAGCAGCAGTTAGGTGTGAGATGTTTGCCTAAAGTTTGGAGATTTTTCAGTTAACTTTAACTTTGGCAAGGAGGATTCTAGAGATTTCTGAAAAGTTCATAGTGGACATAGTTGTGTGTTGAGCTTTTTAGAGTTGTGGTCCGAGTCCTATGTTTGCCATTAATGTAAGACAATTTCTGATGCAATATTTTATTTGTTGAGCAACGTTTTTCCTTCCCATCGACAAAGTTGTGCACATTTTATTTGTTTTTGGAAATGTAAGGAACCAAATTTTATTGTTTTTGTAAAGAATTTAAGTCAAAGTGTCACTTTTCTCATCTATTTATTTTTTGAGGGGGGGGGGGGGGGGGGATTACAAATTTTATGATATTTTTGGAAAAGATTTTGGATTCAGTAAATTGATGTGCTGAAAACTTAATTCTTTTATTTAGTAGATATTATAAATTACCTTTATATGGTGTCAGAGTTTTCGTTTATTTATTTAATTGTTATTATTTTATTTTACTTCACTATGGCCTGTCCAAAGATTTCACATTATCTCTCCAGTTTGCAAAAGTGAGTGATCTACTCAGAGTTCAGCAGTTGTCTGACTATTAGTAAGTTTTGAATACTCTACACTTTTATCAGATGCTAAGTTTGATAGTTAGGGGCTTCAGGACAGCCCACAAGAATAGTCCTGTGGTCGAGTAACACCCCCCCCCCCCCGATAGTTTACAAGTTTTCAGAGTTTTTTTATAGACGTTGTTTGTAGCCGATGACGATGATTTGTCAGTTTATGGATGTTGAGCGGTTTAGAAGTTATTATAAGTTTTTGACGATTTAGACGACCTGGAAGTCCCCCCCCCCCCCCCCCCTTTTCTTTTTTAGCCATATTTTTCCACTTTGTCACAATAGATCAGTTTATCTGAACAGACCTACAGATTTCTAACTCTTAAGAAAATCCCTGCATTCCCATCGCATGTTTCGCCTTCCATTTCAGGCATAGGCATGACCTGTCTCAGCTGCAGTTCAGGCTTTAGATATTCACAAGGGAACCACTCTCTTTCTCAGCTGGGTGTCTGATATCACCAGTGGCAGTGCCTCTTTCCTGAGCCCCACACTGAGGTTGACAGAAAGGTGCACTATTATCCTCAGTAACCAAGTTTCCAGTAGTAAAGCCACTTCTCTGGGCTCTCCGAGGAGAGGAAATAAGACTATTCGACTCCTCCCCCCATACAAAGGGTAAAACAACCTTCCCCCACAGAAAACTCTCCTTGTCTAAGCTGGGCGTCTGGTTACCAGCGGTAGTGCAGCTTTTTCGGACACCATTGGAACAGAGTGGGACTCTCTCGGTCCTCTGGCAGAGTGAAAGTGTACGATTTCCTTAAACGCATGGTCTGAACCCTGGCACCAGAGGGAGATTACGGCTCTCCAGGAGCCTCATCCCATCCTCTAAATTACACACAGCGCCAAAGTACACCATGCATAGCTCATGCTTGGGTAAGTCGTTTCATCTTACCTCATTTCACATTCTTGTTCCTTGGTTCCTAACTGGGCTTAAATCAATCCATGGATCTCCCATGCCTCTAGATTCAATTTTCAGGTGGATCTTGATGGGCAGAGTAGCAGCTAAACCCCCAATTTTGTCTTCATCATCCTATTGTATTTCATTGTTGAAGTTGAGTACAGTGGAAGATGTTGAGGTCCCAGAAGCCCCATCGTTGGATCTGGGCAGTCAAGTTGTAAAGATGTTAGGGCCGCAATGGAATTCCAGAATTACTGCTCTCGTAAAAGATGCAGCCTAGTTGTAAAGGAATCACCAAGATTTTTGATCCCCTTCTATGTCTCTCCACTAGCCAGGTTTTTGAAACACCACTCTTTGACTGGAGAGATTTTATTGGTATGCTGAGACTCCAGGTAATGCCGACCAGGTAACTGGCAGTGGGAAAGCAACCCCTAAAGGGCACCCATGGCTGAAGTTAATTCGGTAGTTATCAATTCCCCGGTCCTTGTCAAAGGTGTACGTAGAAACCTGTATCTAGCAGGCAAACAGACAGATACTCTAAGAAATAAAAGCTGAAAGGCATTGATCTGGCGGAAAATGCATCTTGGCGTCATTCTCCCTTGGGCTTCCACGAGGCGATGCAACTCGGAGCCCTGTTATCAATGATCTGGAATGTTTCTCTACCCTGCACCCCTGAAGATTGCAACCCGAGGGATTTTTTTTGTATATAAGGAAGTTCAAGAGCACGCCCTGGCAGACACGCTGGGCTCACCGGCCGTGTAGGTCAGTGAGCACTCCCTGGTCTGCAGAAGAACTATCTCTCCTTTCCTCAGCTTGCGACACGGTTCAGCTTAAAAGAAGCCTGCAACATGACTTCAATTCACCTCTGCAGACTGCGAAGACTGCACCATCCCTGCAGCTTGAAGAAGACTTGTCCACAACTGCACCAGCTGACCGTAAAGGCAGCTTACCCCCAGAGGTAAACCAACGCCCTGCACTCTGCACCTTTTAGCCCAGTCAACTTCCATGACTCTGCGATAGCAGGTTGTCGCGCATTAGTTTACCCTTCTGGATAATCCCTGTAAGTTGGGAGATGCTGTAAAGTGTGTAATTCAAACGTAGACTAATTTCTGCATTTTTAAAAATTAATTATTTGTCAGGTTCACCTTTGCCTGTTTCAGTACGTTATACATTTTTATTACTGTTTAGCTAGATAATTAAATTTGTATCAATTAGCCGGGAGTTTCCCCCCTTTCCTACGAAACGTAATAAAACTTACGTAATTTTAAATTGTTGATTACCATTATTTTAACATTAGTTCCTAAGTCATTGTTAAATTTAGTATTTTCGTAAGTGTTAGTAAATTTTGTGACAGGTGCAATAATTAGATCCCGCTGGAGACTAGTTGTGAGGCGCACTGAACTCTACAGGAGACGGAGCTTGCAGAAAGCCTTAGTCTGCATAAGACACATAGCAGCTCTTAGGTTTTCGGCGCTCCTGCATCTACCTCCAGTGACGTCCCAATACCAGACTGTGCGTTGCACGTCTGTGTGATTGCACAAGTCACGTCCCCAGGACTGCACGTTTGCAGAAAGGTCAGGGGACAGAACAGATGCATCATAAGAAGGGTGGGTTTCAGTGAGGTAGATGACGTAGAGAATGCAGTACTTTATAGAGAACTCTCAAAGCTAACCCCACTAACGAAACTACAAGCAAGGTCGAACCTTCACCTTCGGAACTTGAGTCAGTACCTTGGCCGATATCAACTTTCGTTCCCCTATATCACTGGTCACCTTTGAATATGTATCTAAGTGTCTGTTGACCAGAATACGACTTGGAGGGAACTCACACTGCTCAGCCGGAGCTCTCACCATCAGTAGCAAGCATTACCATAAGCCATGTAGACCCTCCGAAGGACAAACCGAACGTGTGCTTGATTAAGTTGCCTTCAGGAAAAATGGTCCAGGTTCGACTCCCGCCTAAGGTAGTCCCCAAGCCCCCGCCCAATATCATCTCTCATGAATTATGTCCCCACACGTCGGCCTACGCAACCTATACGAATAGTCCTGATCTCTCCAGCCAAATCATCCACATCATAACCCGGGACTTCTGGCATCCCGCCTTTTTGGCAATCGTAGTAGTGAGGAAGATAGAACTCCCTGGTTACGAAACTATCTTGTTCTGCCTCACTCTGGAATTCGACTCCCCTCTGTTCTGACGATACCCTTCCATTAAGCGGCCACCCACAGAATCTAAAAGCACCACGATCCGCCGGGCCAACACATTCGCCAACACGCAGCAGTAGGCTTACCTGAAGAACTAGAGAGGGTGGTCAGCACCTTAACCACCTACCCCTCAAGGTAGGGCGCACGTCAGATCCTAAAATAATTAACATAGGTGTACCCCAAGGCAGTGACCTTGGACCGGTCTTATTACTTATCTACATAAATTATCTTACTTCCAATATAACAGACTATAATATAGTTACATAGGCAGATGACACAAATGTACAGTCAATTCTCGATGTATTGTTATCTCATGTACTGATAAACTGCATCCAACAACCATTTTTTGTAGTCCCGGCGAAATTCTATGAACTGCTTGTATCGTTTATCGGATGGTGCGTTAATCAAAGTATATTTCGGGTCCCTTAACCTAAGATTTCCCGCAATAATCGTTTTTAAGCTGGTTGTTTATGCAAACATTTAATAACTGGATGTGAAATACGTCACGAGTGCCATCATTTATCACTGCTCTGCGGCACACTGTCTGCCTTCCTAACACGCCTGTCTGACACTGCGGCATGGTGCGACGTGAGAGACTGGCTTGCTACTTCCCCTTACACGCCTGAAGAGAGGAGAAGTGGTGATCTAGCAAACATCGTGGCGACCTAGCGTCCTTTCTCTCACCTTTCTTTCTGTTTCTCTCAGCCGTGCACTTTCCTTCATCTCCTCACATGCCTTTGAGTGGGGAAAGCTGGTGTCAACGCGCGCTTGGCTTCACATGCCGGCCTAGAGCAAATGTGTGCCTGGCAAACGTAGAAATTTTATTGAGATTATGCATCACTTCAAATACTAGTTGCACCTATTATTACTTGTATTCCAAAGCAAATGGTTTCACCAGAAAATGTTACACAAAACTTTTTAATGAGGAATTATTAGTTGCAAAGATGTTTTATTTTGTGGTTAGAGGTCATTTTTCCCAGTAAAGTTGGTTTTTCATTGTACCGGGCGTAAAATTAACATGATTTCAAAATGTAATATTTATTTGACTCAAGGGACAGTATCTTCGTTAATACAATTATATGATCAGTAGCATATACTTGACATACTTTAGTCCCCAAAAATTGTTTGAACATAGAACAACTTGAATTATAAGTGTAAATCTCATTTTTAGTAACTTCTTACGGGTAAATAGAACAATTTATATTAATTTATTTCAATAGACATGCGTCTTTTGATTAAACTGATAAAACGCAAGGGCCTATTCGAAACCTTTTGCTTTCTAATAATGGGTAGGTAAGTACCGAGCAGAGTGCAGTATAACTCATAACAGGGAAAATCAGGGGACGTGATTTTCAATTATTAAATTGATGCACGACGACTTATATACTTATTAATAAACGACTAATCATCAGTGCAACTACACTACTAGCAGTTGTCAATGGAGTTGAGTCACCGCCACCATCTACAAGATTTTTGCAGCTACCAGGCCGGGATAGACGTACCAACAATGGAATTTATTTTTGCCCGATGAGCCACCAGAACCATGCACAAGGTCCGGGGCTAGTAGAGCAGTTTGCCACTACGGGATGCCACTAGTATGAAACCTAGAGCTCAAAACTCTTTACAATGCTGCTCGCACCAAGGATCTAGGTGCTGGGCTTGTACCTGCTAACCCCCTCTCCAGACACTCTACGGCTGTATGAGACTCCACCATCCCCACAGGGGGGGTACCAAGAAATGCCTCACTCCGTCACCAAGACCAATTGACCCCCAACTCCGTCCTTGGAAGAAGCCAAACATATTCGAATTCACACACCCCTCTGAACCGTGCCATACTCTTAATACTGTATGAGATTATCACTAGAGTGCAACAGTGATTTATGAAACAACCAAATGGGTATTTAACAGCCTGATGCATGCTGCTTATACTACTATTAACTACAATTACGACTCATCGCTCTTCACGTGAAGTAGACCCTTACTTCAACCACCCACGTAAGAGTTGTTACTGCAAACCAATACACGATTGTTGCGCGCCCGTGGCTACAAGGTTATGCAACCAGCGAATACGCCGCCTGTTCCCCTCTTTCCACGCTAAGTACCTACAAGCTGTCAACCACTTCTGGCATGGCCAAGCGCCACCGAAGATCCATGAACCAAGAACGCTGAGGAGAGGGTTCCCACCTCCCACGCCAGCCTCACGGCAGAAGGATGTCACATGCCTTCCCCACACCCTGCCGCGGCAGCCTAAGATTTCTGACTATGTAAGTCCATACGCGGTGGGGCTAAAGCAGTCATTCGTATTTCTTCTCTAATGTAAACCCCGAGCACTCCTTAACGCTGGGGCCTCCAGCGAATCTCGAGTCTTCAGTAGCCATCGCGGTTACTCCTTGTCATAGCAGTCTTCGACAACCTTTGAACACGAATATGCCCTGCTACTAACTTAACTTCTTTTTTTCTCTTCCAGACACCTGCAATTAGACAGCTTTAGTTGAGTAGTTTCTAGTTCACTTCCCCTCTTGCCTAGGACCAGGTCGCCTAACCTGGCTAAAGTAGTTTACCCTCAGTACTCCGTCTGCTTAGTAGGAGATAGCACGAGTCACTGTTTTATTGGGTCCTGAATAAATACAGCTTTGTTCTCTATCCTAGCGCCTACTTCGCCTGCTAGGAATAAGTCGCTCTGTGCACTACCGACAGAAACCAGGAACTTTTGTAAATCTGAACTAGCTTGACTGTGGCCCCCTTTCTGGGGTCCTTCAGTTTGGTAACACACCCATAAGACGGCCGCCTGTTGCTTCATATTACCCAGAGCACCCAGGTGCTGGAGGGAAGGAAAAGAGGATCTACAACTACTAGGAATACTTTCCACCACGGAGAGACAGCAAGCCTAGGTTATATCACCTACCAGAGCCCCTAGGTGCTGGGGGCGGTATTGGCTTGGGTATTGTGGCCTGGCCTTGGCTGGAAACTCACATCCAGTAGTAGTATTGGTGGCCAACACGGCTCAACGTCTCTTATCTGCCCGCTAATGTGGGTATCAGTGGGGAATCTTACTGAGCTTGTGTCACGAATCAACTACTGGACCTACACTATTATAGGGGATAGTTTCTCGTTCAGAGTGCACGACGTGTCTTGTTCAGTGGCGATCCAAACTCTATGACTTATGAGAGAAGGCACGGCCGACGCGTAGGGAACAAATGATTGCTCATCTAGTTGCTAAACAGAGGAGTACCTTAGCCCCTCCTACGCACGAAAGACAGGCGGAATGGGACAGCGCCGCCTCACTGTGATTACGGGCAGTCTCAACTGACCCCGGGTATGATATATATATATCCCACCGCACGTCCGAACCAGTCCCGACTACCACTCTGTACTGAGGGGTATAATATACAGGACTGAAGCTAGGTACGGACTAGCCAATCCTAAATTCTGGAGTCAAGAGTCAGCGGCCTGGAACTTGAAGTACGGTGTGAGACAACTCAGAATGACATAATCTCACCCAAGGACTGTAGCACCGGCTTCGCTCAGCTATCAAACCAACATTACTACCCGACAGAAGACCTTCAGAGTAACTAACACCTCCCGTCAGCTACCAATAACCACGCACTTGGTATAGCGCAATAAACCTCGACGATCGTGGCATACAATAGTAACCGGGCACAAGTCAAGTGATGCATGAAAAAATGTTCACAAAGTCACATCTCTAGTGGCAACATCTTTTATTATTTTAATTACGATGCAAAATATCAAGTGGCATTCCAATCAGTCTCTGGCTGATATATTAAAATAATGCATTAAAAAATATCTTCAAAATGTCTCAATAACGTTCATATACAATTTTACGCACATAAAAAATTAATGCCAACTAAATGCCACCATAGAGACACCACGAAGTAATCGCAATCTGACAAGTCTTGTTGTCGTGCGTTGCACTGCAGGAGCAAAGGAATGGGAATCATACAGCTACAGTACCTTAGCAGTATCCTTACTACTACGGCCTGACGATTCGACAAATCCAGCCCGACAGCTTGAGCGACGACACAACAGAGGTTGTCAGGCAGCCCCTACCACGACGCAGTCACGTCGAATGTGTTGCCACACAGGATCCCAGCCAGCTGTAGTGTCATGCAGACGAACTCCTTGTTCCAATGAGCACTTCACTCAGTCACACTGCTCTTCTACAATGCACTCGTTCATATATTACGTCACAAACGTACAAGTCCGACGAAAACTCCAGCTCGTAAGTCCGTCGCAATTTTATTTCAGACAAAAACATCTTGTGTAATTCTGGCCCAACAATTTCTCAGCAAACCATACTGTAAGACGGGCAGCAAATCTTGACATGCACCTTGTTATCACAAAGTCACAGTTTACTACGGTACGTTCAGTGCACCAACGTCCTGCAATTAATCCCGTGACTTCCGTAGCTAACATAGTACGAGAGGAATGACGATTTCAAACAGTCTCGCATGGTGACTAAACCCAGCACAGCTTTAAGGTGCAGCGGGAAAGTCAATTTCTGCCCAGCCCTGTGTCCTTGCTTATGTTGCTCAAAACTTTAATATTATGTCTCTGTTTTATACGGCAAATCCCGGGGTGGCTCGCGCTTCACGCAATGTTTAACACAAGGAAAAGCCTGATTACTTGCGGGCCCATTCCACAGTCTCAAGTTGCGCTTAACAGTGCGCTAGTTTAAGCAAACATTTTGTTGGAGTCTGACGAGACACTATCGGCACACAATCTAGCATTATGGGAACAAACTATATGTTGTCCGACACCGGTGGAAAACCAGTCGTGGCCTGACATTATTCAGTCATCATTAATATTCTCCAACATTAATGCACAGGCCATTTCCATTCACCCGATGGGAACTAGCGATACCCTCGCGCAGTCCGACAACCCAGGTCCGTCACCCCGCTAAACAACTGGCCAGCGACACACATACTCCGCCCGTCGGTGTGGTGGCATTTGGGTCGACAAACAGACTATTACAGCCCATGCGATCATACTGAAATCCAGCAATACACTGCTCATGCACACGGCTGACTGATGACTGACTCACACTAACGACTCATTCACTACTACCGTGTGCACGCGCCACATGCAAATACTCTCTCTGATGTCACACATCCGCGCCAGTTCGCGACACCTGGTAGTTACTGTTTACATTAAGGCGGTAAAATGTGGAAATATATATCCAATAAATTTTGCTAATCATAGATTATTATTATTGCATAAAAGAGATAGTAAAAATTATTTATATTTTTTACACAATGTAATATATAAATATTGATAGGACAAAATGATTAAATGATATTAATAAACAACCACATGACTAAATGGAATAGATGACCGGCCATTATAAAAATATGAGCACACATACTATAAAGTACCAGGCGGTATTGCCAACCGCTACAAATATACACTAAACATATTTACTAAAAATAATGTGGTGATAACCATATTGTCACAAGTGAAGAAAGGGATGGTTGAGCAGTATATAAGGCGATGCACCCCGGTCTCCGGATGGTCGGTTCTGCTTCAGTTCTTGATCAGTTTTCCAACTCCTCTCCTGGGCTCTCATCTCACACGCAATGGAGCAGAGGCCCGCACCAATCCAGAACACTTCACCTCTACCTTACGGGGCCGAAGATGCTCTCCCACCGTCTACCAAGGAAGCACCAGCGGTATCATCAGCTCCGCACACTGATACACGTTTGGTCCCTTATAGAAAACCGAGAGTAGAGCTAGCCCAGAGGAGTAAGCTATGTTCTCAAGCACCAATACTGCCTTCTCACTTCAGCTTTGTACAGGGAACCTTTCCCTGGTTTACGCTAGGGTGTTTACCTTCTGCCAAGCCTAAGTGGATAGGAAGTAGTACTTCCATCATATTTGTTTATTTTCTTAATGGCAAAATAAACATTGACCTTGCCAAACTTCTCGAATATCATTCTCAACTCCTACCCTTCACCCTCACCGGATCTGATGGGGACAGCAGAAGACCGGGTTTGCTCTTTCTGAATTCACACTGACAACAGGAAAAAACATCCTTCAAAGGCCACCCATTCTTTGCCCCGTGCAGTGAACAGTAGTGTTACAACATTAGGATACCGTCCTCTGGAAAGTGACTTGCCAGCTTGAAGTCGCCCCCGCATCACCGCACACTCAGCGATGCCGAGGAGGGGAACTTCTTCTGACCTGGGGAAACCAGTGACCTCGGGACACTCACCTCCCCACTATTGGAAGACCACCTATTCCTTGCACCCAGGTGGAAGGAACAGTAGAGCCATGACACTAGGTATGCTCCCGGTGGGATCGGCTTGCCGGCTAGGGTGAACTCCTCTCATCGCACACTTAGCGGTGTTGAGTGGGGTTACACTCTGAAGCAAGGGAGACCAACCCCATTGAGAAAACACTGTGCCATTCCTGCAACCAACACTTTGCAGCTCGATACTTCCACACATCTGGTGGGGAAGTTAAGAGTGAGGTAGCAATTGGTGGTAGCAATTTGCACCTATACTTGCACTCCAAAATGTCAACTGTCTAACTTTTGCAGGCCCGATCCTAGTCTAGAGCCGGATGCCTTCCACCCGCAGGGGTGATGTTCAGAAGAAGGCAATGAACGAGAGGGCTATCTCTAAACATCCACAAGGAATTAGCATCCTTCCAAACAGGTTCGGGCTACAGAGTCCACGTTGCTGGGACAACTCACCATACCAGTACCATCCGTCACTCCTACAGCATTGTTCAAGCCACCGACCCGTATAGCGGAAGGATACCATCCAGTGGTACAGGAGATCCTGTTCGGGAAGGGGTCCATCTACACTCTGGCAGTACCTAGCGGCACCATAACCTTGGAAAACCCCAACATCTTGACTCTGTCGCTAATACATCTAATCTAATACAATTATGATTCATCGCCAAGAGTACCTCTTCCATCACTACAGACGTTGAGTGACACGTTGCCTACCCTACAGGCAAAGGGAACTTATGAGCTTATTCTTTTCACCTGGAGGATACACAACCTGGCAGGCACGCCTGGTTGTTCCCCTTCCCCCCACTGAGAGCCAACAAGCTGGCCAGACTTACGGCAAGGCCGAGCGCCACCGACGAGACATGAAGCAGAAATGCTGACCAGAGTACTCCCACGCCAACCAGGGCAGGACGTCATGCACCCCACGCTGTCAGCCTACCAGCTTCCACTATATAAGTCAGAACGCTGCCGAGCTCGACCTTCTTTCCTACACTTTCTTCTCTAGTGATCTCCCACAGCACTAAGTCAATGCTCGGTATCTTCGGAGAATGTTGTTACTTTCAAGTACGCCCCAGCGGCTACTTACTACATACGTTGACGACCAGTCAACCCGACAACCAGCAAACACGATCACATATTTATTTAACTTCACTTTGTCTCTTCTAGACACCTTTTACTTAGCAGTTTAACTTTAATTAATTTGTATTCGTCTAGAATCATATTATTCCTTTTTACTTAGAACTAGGTCAACTACACATAGAACCGTAGTTACCTTTAGCTCTCCACGACTTGGTAGGAGGTAGCACAGGTCATGTGTTTATTGAACCTTCAATAAACACTCATTGTTCTCTACCTTTCTGTTTTTCACTTCTAGGGTATTTGTTTGTATTAACAGTTGGGGACAATACGCCGTGCACGGCCGACAGGAACCGGGAATTTTGTTAAATCGAGTTAGCCTGACTGTGGATCTCTTTCAGGTATCTGCACGTCAGAAGAACACATATTCAACGGCTACCTGTTTCTTCCCAGTCACACATTAGCACTAAGTCAGTACTCGTGAGGGAGAAACAGCAACGCTACAACCACTAGAAACACCTTCACACCGGGAGGCACGACAGACTCAGGTTGCTTCTCACCATTTGCACCAAGTCAGTGCGCGGTGACCGTAGCCTGAAGTATTGCCGTTCATCCTAGCACAACCAGTAGAGGCTTGGCGGCCCCCACGGCTCCACATCCCTGATCAGCCTGCATACTGTGGGGGATTAGTGGGTACTCTTATCGAGCTCATGCCTGCAAGTCACTACTGGGTTACACTGTCAGCCTTCCTGTGTAAGTGCACTGCATAGACTATAGAACTGTTTGTCCTATGCCTCACGAGAAGGGGAGTGGTAGAAAATGCAGAGAACAATATCTGGCTCACTCTGCTCTCACGCCGTGGATCGCATTACTACGTCCTACGCAGGAGAGGCAGGTGGAATGGGACCGCACCGGCAAACTTAGACGTCAAGCAGTCGCGCCTGATTCGGTTCTGGTAATTGACTTCCCACCGTGTATCCGCATACATCCTATGTGTCATCCTGTTGTCAAAGGGCTCCTGACTGGTACTGAAGTGCGCCTAGGCTGGGATAACATCTTCTGGTCTAACGAAGAACACCTGTGGAACATCAGCTCCAGCATAGACCGTATTAGCAGCGTCTATGAGAAGCCAGATTACAGCACCCAGAAGCAGGAGTGAGTAGTTCTAACCAACACCCCCCGCCTCTCGTCAACTATTTAAACCAAACTACACCGCTTTTGGTCTAGCGGACAAAATCCTCGAACAACGTGCTAAGTCAGTCTAATCGAGCACGCATCAACCTCAAGCACACACCCCACACTCCAGTCAAGCGCAACCAGGGCCAAGGGACCTACACTAGCGAAACCCCCTATGGACCAGACGCACCAGCCCGTTCTCTTGAACTCAGTCCCGCACCCAAAGCCTGCAACACACAGAGTGGTTTTGCCTGAACCGAACTTCATACCAAGCCGGTGGCCTATGAGGCCATTATTATATTCGGGCCGGGCACCAGTGCCAAGAGACAACTAGACTCCTAAAGAAGCGACTCACCTGGCGTTGAACAAGTCACCCAGGGACGTGGGCAACCAATCAGCTGGATCTGTCACGCGTCAAACAGAGGTACTTTTTGGCGCCCAACGTATGGTGTCCGCCGTAATTTTGAAAAGAATTATGCAGAACCAGGCGAACTTACCGCCTCACCATTTTGGTATTCACTGCTCCTCTTACGAATGCTGTCCGACTAATTGCAAGATACTGTATACATGCGCGCTGCACACTGTATAGTTACATGCCCACACAAACTATATAGTACATGAGAATATACAATAGCGAAAAATAATATGCTACTATTTAAAGAGGTATAAAATGCTTTGATTGAAGGCATATTTAGGAAATAACTAAATACATCATACATGGGGTGGTTTTTCAAAGGTTTGATTCAAAAAGTGTGAAGAAACCACGAATAGACTATAATGTATACTGTTACCCTAACATGGACTGCAAGGTGTATACTGACCACTGTGTCAACACCTCTTCTATTAAAGTAGCGAAAATTAGGAATAATGATTAATTATTACTTACTAGGGTTGGACCGATACCGATACTGATACATCGACCGATTTACCCAAAATCGGTATCTGTTACAACTGGCCAGGTTCCAACCAAATCGTTTCATCAACCCTAATGATTCAATTATCATATTTTTGAACGTGTGAACTGATTTTCACGCAACTCTGTACACATATAGTACTAAATAAGGACACGACTGACTTTTATAGTTTTCGACCATGCCAGGCACTTATTTTCAAAATGGCGGCCACTTTAAAATTTAGGGTGATATGTCATATCTCGGAAACCATTCAACGGATTTATACCAAATTTTGTATGCTGACAGTGGAAAGTGTAAGCATTGAATTCAGTGGTGAATATTGTTATATGTCTCCCATTTTGAAAAATAGTGCCACATGAAAAAATAAAGCTTACTGAACCAATTTTTGCCAAATTTGGCACATAAGTAATACTATGATAGGCCAGGTAAATGTAAGTAACTGAACTTTACTAGGCACTTGTTTTCAAAATCGTGGCCATTAAAAATATTTTAAGTTTATTTAAGATAGTGCCACATGAATAAATAAAGTTTTTATGTCATACACTGGAAAATAAATGTCCAATTCCTACCAAATATGGCAAACAAATAGTACTGCAGCAGGTAATGTTAATTTATATGTTTTAGGAATGTCAGGCACTTACTATCAAAATTGCGGCCATACAGCTACTCTAGTTTTGTATGTTATATACTGAACACAGTGTAATTCATTCCAATCAAACTTTGTATGCTGGCTATATATATTACAACCATCAAATGTGTCCACACAAAATCCCTGTCGTCCGCCATTTTGTAAAATAGTATACCATGAAAAATTAAAATTACGTTATATATCTGAAAAAACAACCAATTTTAACCAAATTTGGCAATTCAGTAGTGCTCTGGCAGGACATGTAAACTTATAAACTTTGAGAGAGTCAGACATGTATTTTCAAAATGGCGTCCATATAAAAATTTTAGTAGAGCGGGACTGATACCAATACTAATATATTGGCAGACAAACCAAAATCGATATCAGTTACAATCTGCCAGGGTTCAACCAAATCAATTCACCAACCCAAATGATTTCATCATGGAAATGACCGCTCTTAGTTATCTTGCAGGACATATTTTCACAAACAAATAATTTAATTTTTGCAACCAAAAATTATTTTTTAAATTTTACTTTTATCTTTCAGTAACAGGTGATTTGAAACTAAATGGAAACTGATATGGCTGGCTTTGGTGTTGCTACATATTTAACTCTATATAATCCATACCTGGTTAAATTCGTAAAATAAAATATAATTTAACTTATAATACTGCTATCTGCTTTTAAGGTGGTTAAAATTAATTTATTAAAACCAGTTTAACGCTATAGTAGTCATTACCGTACTTTTCTATCACATAAATGTCAACTGCATATTGATCTCTCTCTCCCACATTGTATATCAATATTTTGTTCACAGCATGACACAATTCATAAATCAATTAGTATCAATATTTATTGTTTTATAAACGAATCTGATTCGAATGAGCCAAATCGCTATGGTAGTGGCGCTCATTCATGGGCAGAATCATAACATTCAATTTATTTATAAACAAAACATCTCTAACAATAAATGTTGGCGATACGAGAAAGTAAATAGTATGCATTGACGTGTGTCCGATTAGACTGACTGGACACAGTAGTTACAGATTTCACTTGCTCGACCAAAAGCGACTTAGGTAGCTGGGACGAGGTGAGGAGTGTTGGCTAGTTCTGATACACTCTCACCTCTAGTTAGGTAGTTGAGGTAAGTTTAGTCTTAAGCGGAGTGAATGCCTGCATGAATGTTCCAAAATCATGCTTCTTTTGTCCAGAAGACCAAGTTGTCCCAAACTAGGCGAACTTCCACTCCAGCTAAGAAGCCGTAAACAACAGGGTGATACTTGTAGCTGGTACGAACAAATGGCGGAAACTCAATTAATATTACCGGTGCAGGCGTGATTGCTTGAGATCTGAGTTCAGTGGCATGGACCCATTCTACCTGTCTATGCTGCGTAAGATAGGGTGATACTATCCTTGCCAGACAGCACGGTGAGCCAGGTGTTGCTCTCTACGTCTCCTACCACTTCTTCTCTTCTCCTACTATTTATTCTCTCATCATGAGGCATAAGGTAACAGTTCTATAAATCACGCAGTGCACTGAAACGGAAATACTAACAGTGTACCCCAATAGCAACTTGTCGGCTGGCTCGATAAGAGTCCCCACTGATCCCCCATTGTAGGCAGACTGATCAGGGACGTTTAGCCAGAGTCACGCCAAGCCACTACTGGTTGTGCATCCCCCAAGAATACCCGGCAGCACTGCAGGTCACAGCCACCACGCACTAATAGTGCGAGTGGTGTGAAGCAACCCGAGTGTGTCATGTCATCTGGTGTGTAGGTGTTACTAGTGGTTGGGGCGTTACTATTTCTCCCCCACGAGCACTAATAGTGCTGTGTGTTTGATGGGAAAAAACATGTAGCCGTCTGATCAGTATGTATTAGTTCGGTTTAATAATTTCCACGGATCCCGTTGGCAGTGCACAGCGTAATCTTCCTCCAACTGTGAATACAGATACATACCCTGGAAATAAAAGTAGCAAAGTAGAAAGCAACATAGACACGTAACCTGTGCTACCTCCTACCAAGTCGAGGATAACTGAAGGCAAATGCGTGGTTCCAGGTGTACGTGACCTGGTTCTAAATAAACGGGGAAAGCTGATTCTAGAAAAAAATAAGAGTTACAGTTAAACTACTAATTAAAGGTGCCTAGAGGAGACAAATGAAGTTAAAAGAAGTAAGTTCGTGTTTGTATGTTGCCGGGTTGACTGGTCGTTGACCTAAGTATTTGGTTGCAGTGACGGCGTACGTGAGAATTTCTTGCCTCATTGGGTCTGTTCGGTCGTGCCTGAGGTCTGGGCAGCTTGTTGGCGTCAAGCCATGAAGGGTGGGGCTGCCGCCGGGATGTGTGCCTTCCAGGTGAGAAGGAAAAACACAGAAGCTCCCATAGCTTGTAGGGGTAGGAAACGTGTTGCTCACGTCTGTAGAGATGGAAGCAGTACTCCTAGGCGATGAGTTGGAGTCGCATTATAATAGGTCTAAAAGTGGCACGCGTCAGCATTTATAAAGCAGATTAAAGCAATTTACACACTGAACATGTGCGCGGTATTTAAAAACTATGCCTTCTTCATTCATGTTCTGTGTTTTGTGGTTAGGTGCTTGACAAATACGGCATTTGCAACTATTTGGCGAGATTGGTGATTGTAGCTGGCTGATTACGTCGCAAAACCAGTTAAGAATGCAAAAAATTGTTACTGTTTGAGATCATGCCCCTGAGTTTGATAACATGAAGTTTTTTTATAAACTGACCACAATGCTGAACTGCAATGTAAACAGTGAGTGGACGGGAAAGTACACATGCTTAATACTGTCATTTTGTATGCACAGTGATTTATAGTGAATATATATTGTATAAGGAATTGTATGTAACTTTTTTGTATTTATTGACATGTTTTTCCACATTCTGGAGACTTTGTGCTCATGATTTGTATCGACACTATCTGTGGGATCGGCCATAAAGTATCGGTATCGATAATATTGGCAAAATGTGGCTTGGACCCATCTCTATTATTTACTCATTAAAATGAATTACCGCCATGAAAACTTAGAATGAACAATTATAACAAAACTTTATATTCAAGAATTTAATACTATAAAAGCTCAAATAAATTAATAAAGTGAGTCATAAAATTTATATTGCCCACCATCTACGACTATATAAGGTGGCACCAGGCCCTGTACTGCGAAAAATGCAAAATATATTTGAGAAATTAAGTGTTTATTTACATTATTTGAGTCACAAAGATGTACCTATTAAGCGTATCTTCATTTGCATTGGGTTCTTTTTTGATGTTGGCAACATCCATGAGCATGTACTGCTGCTGCTGCTGCTGCTGCTGTGAGGACGTGGGGGTGCAGTGATGGAAGCCCATCGAAAGCGTAGACGAAGGAAGGGCGAGTGTGGACGGAGCACCGGCACCCTGCAGTGGCGATGTGGTGTGGTACGGCGACAGGTAGTTTGAGCCAAGCTGCTGCTTTGTCCAGCTGCTGTTTGCACCTAGAAACACACCACCACCCATCAATTATCCCTGTGTCCCAACCATATACAGAATATGGAGTGAATGCCCACTGCGCAGTAACCAATCTTCTTTTCCAGCAGTGAATGAATTTTTCACCACACCACCTGAAATTTCAAAACCAATCAGCTTCATCTCATGGTTAGAAGGAACTATGTTTTTGTAAATATTGTTACATGTTGCAACTCAGCATCACTTTCCTTGCTTTGTCTCGCTCGAACATGCAAAGCAGTGTGTCAAGGCCATTACTGATAACCTGTGGAGTGCCCAGAGTTTTACGAAGGTGTGCTGTCATGTGTTCTTGCTGCTGCAAAATGCCTATCTGGACTCGTGCCTACTTATGTCCTTAAGGGCACTGAACGTCTGGCGTTATCATAGCATGAATGTTCTGATCAACGCCCTAGTTTCACTCAGCAAGACTTGGGGTGCGGGGAACCATTTGGATTGGGTCAACTGGTCTATTTAGGGCATGATAGGCCTCCGAGTCGGCAGTATAGAGTTTGAAGCATTTTTCATATATAAGGAAGTCCGCTAGCACACTCCAGCAGAGACGCCGGGCTCACCGGCCGCGTAGGTCAGTGAGCACTCCCTGGTCTGCAAAGACCTCTCCCCTCTCCTCAGCCTGTGAACAGCTTCGAACTCTTGCCCAGCAGCTTGTGAAGGCAGCACCCACATGAGTCCCGCAGCTTGTGCAGGCATCATCCGCACCAGCCCAGCAGCTTGCAAAGGCTCATCCACACCAGTTGACAGCAAGGACAGCTCTCTCTCTCTCTCTCCAGAGGTAATCCAACGTCCTGTACCCAACAACACTTTACCCCAGTCAACTTCCTTGACTCCCACGGTAGCAGGCTGTAGGGATACTAACGCCCTCCTGGACAACCCCGTTGCTGACGATACGCTGTAAGTGATGTGTAATAGTATTTCACATTTCTATTTATTATTAATTATCTACCAGGTTCACCTTCGCCTATTTCCCGTACGTAATATATTTCAATAAATATTTCAGCTAGCATCTTGTATAAGTCAGATGGGACTTTCCCACTTTCCTTTACCATAATAAATATTATGTGAATTGAATTTGTTTGCCTAGCGTAATTTTAGCATTAGACCCCTGATCATTTATTTAGATAGCTGTGGTATATTTGGAATATGTGCAATAGAACACCATGTTGAGGACTAACCGTAAGGTGCAATGAACTCCACAGGAGACAGAGCTTGCAAATGTTTTGAGTCCGAAAAAGCATACCGCTGCTCCTAGGTTTCCGGTGTTCCCTTGTCTATCCGCAACGTAGTCCTAATACCGGACCACACAACTGTACATCAGGGCCTTGGGTGCGACCGCCAAAGTCAAACCCCCAGGACTGTACGTAAGCAGCAAGGTAGACGTTTGCACCAAAGCACAGTAAACAAGGTGGCGTTGAGAGCCGTATAAGGCGTCGAGAAAGGCGTGCCTTACAATGTCAAGTTAATGTTGAAATTTATGTTGCAACTACGAACAAGGTAGAACCCTAACCGAAGGAGTCTGAGTTCATACCCCGGTCAAATTCGCCCCTTCTACCACCCACACAGGAATACCCGTTACATTATTTATTAGGTGCTTGTTGGCCGGAATACGACCCAGAGGGGACACACCCTACCCAATCTGAGACTTTACCACCGGTAGCAAGTGTTACCCCATCCAAGGTAGTCCCAGAGAAGGACTTATCAAGTTCTTGCTTAATCAAGTTGGTTTCGGAAAAAATTATTTGGGTTCGACTCCTGCCGAAGGTTGTCCCCAAACCTCGTGCAAACCGTTCCCCTACCAACTATATTCCCGCACACCGACTGACGAGGCCTCTGCGGATACCCCTACATCTCTGGCGAGATCACCCATCGCCACTATCACCCACGTTTGAATATGGTTATCTTTTTTACCACTCATACACCCATGGACCGCTGGCATCCCACCTGTTAGCAAATCTAATAGTGAGAAAGACTGAACTCCCTGGGCGGGAAACCCATCTCAGTTCGCCTCACTCTGGGGTTTGTCTCCCCTCTCTTCCGACGATCCATGGAGGGTGGTCAGCGACCTACCCTCTATTACACGGATAGCAAGAAGAGGAGCGCACGTCAAACTGCTTCTCTCTTCCTCATTCCTGTTCCGACTTGCTGGAACTCCTGGTTTACATCTGTTGAGTGGTGGGTAGGTAACTAGGAGATTTTTTTCAAAGTTACTGCAGTCACAAGCAGCAAGAGAAAGTAATTTCATAATGGCTCTACCTTCCTTTGTAATTTGAAGGATGACCAAACCAGTGTGCTGCATGTTAAGTATGTGTTTGCCAAGTCTCTGAGTGCTGTGATTAAGCCCATATTGATCAGACTAGAAACTAACTCTGAGCCTTTGGCAGCAGATTTGAATCCCAAGTTAGAGCATCTGAAAAGAAGACTGCAAGTAAATGTTATTGGAGTTTTCAGTGACCACGTCAATGAGGAATAGGAAAAAGAGGAAGAGTATACATGAAGTAAAAACCACTGAATTAATTAAAAACACTGATAGTCACCTTTTTCTGAAACTCGACAAGTTGATCGCAGAGGATCCAATCAAGTAATTTCTTGAGCCTGTTGTAGAGTTATTCAACAAACAAAATGTATTAACCAAAGAAGTTTCAGGAAACAGGTTAAAACTGTCATTTTACTGCCATTTTTAAAGGAGCCATCTCTAAAGAATCTGCTACTAAATGAGGGTGTGCATGCATACATGGCTTCATGGTCCAGTTACAGATGAATGGAGAGCTGTGTGTTCATGAAATAAATTGATTCATAGTGAACATAATACTTTTGTGGAGAGTGCATTAAAAGCTATGTGCGTTCCAGTATGACGCATGCCACACCACTGCCTGTGCACCCTACAGGCAACTTTGCACCACAAACGAGCTAGGAAGAGCTCGGGGCCAGTTATAACAGTGGCAGACTACCATTCACGTGCCGAAAGAGTTGACTCCACATGTTTGACAACCTCAGACACAAGTATAATTAATGCGTTTGACTATGAAATTGTACTGCCCACCCAGAATCTGACATGCGATTCCCACTCCCTTGAACAAAGATTGTTTTACCTGACGAGCCACTGCCCAGAGATAATGGAGAAGGAAGTCAAACCCGCCGAGCCTCGAGCGGACATTGTAAACTTGTCACCAGTCTCAACTCAGGGTGATAAGGAATGTGCGCCGCTGTCACAACCCTGTAATAAAAAGCCTCTGCGGAGAAAGGCTATCATCCCCACATCCCTGGAAGAGCCCCGAAGCACTGATCTTGGACTATATAAGGAGGCACAGAAACATACATAGGTCAGCAAGCTCTCCCTGGTCTCACCAAGACCTCCTCTTCTCCAGCAGCTTGTAAAGGCTCTACATCACATGCAGTCTGAGAAGACATTTCCTGCACCAGCTGACTGCAAGCTCTTGCAAGACGCTCCAGAGGTAACCTCGACATCCCAAACCCTGCACCCCTTTACTCCAGTCACTCCTTTGATTCCGCAACAGCAGCTCGTCGTGACCTCCCTTCTGGACAACCAGCCCTAGGGAGGCAAACGCTGTAAATTATAAATAATTCTCAGAGCATAGTATTTATATCAAGTTCTTGTCCAGACTCACCTTCGCCTGCATAAAGTAACCATGTAATTATACTGACGCATGCCGCTCAACCCACTAATTAACCACGATTACGACTCATCACTAAATGTTCCTACTTTCACTTCTACAGAAGGAGAATTTTCAACATGAATTCACTGTCGCATACTCTAACAGACAACAGGAACTTATGAGCGGATTCTCTTCATCTGAAGGTTATGCAACTTGGCAGGGATGCAGCCCCCCCTTCCACCAGCTAAGATCCTACAAGCCGCCCACTACCGGGCATGGTCAAGTGCCGCAGAAGAGGCACGAAGCAGAAACGCTGACCAGAGTTTTTTGACTCCCATGCCAACCAGGGCAAGATGCTCGCCCTCCCCGCAGCCCGCCCCAGCAGCTTACAAGCTTCACCTATATAAATCAGGACGCTGCCGGACTCAGGCAGTCATTCTTTCGCAAACTCTCTCGTGACATCCCAGAGCACTAATTCAGTGCTGGGACCTCCGGGAACTTCATAAGCTTCGAGTACGTCGTTAGCGGCTACTCACCAAGCGTCGATATCCATTGAACACGTACACACATATTTAACTTCACTTTGTCTCTTCCAGACACCTTTTTCTTAGCTCAGTTTAACTTTAAATAATTTTGCATTCGTCTAAAACCAGCTACTCCCCTTTTTACAAAGAACCAGGTCGCCTACACCTGGAACCACAGTTACCTTCAGCTCTCCACAGTCTCATATGAGGTAGCACATGTCATGTTTATTGAGTCTCCAATAACACACCATTGTTCACTACCCTTCTGCTTTTCATTTACAGGGTACTGGTCTGTGTTGGCGGTCAGGGACAGAGTATGACGTGCATTGCCAACAGGAACCAACAGTATTGACATCCACATTAGACGGCTACTTGTTGCTTCCCAACCCCAGAGCACTAAGTCAGTGCTGAGTGACACCACAACCTAGAAACACATTCGCGCAGGGGGGTGGGGGGCTACAAGCTCAGGCTATCTCTCACTTTGAGCACTAAGTTAGTGCTGAAGTGACCTTAGGCAGAGGTATGCCACCCAACCTGAAGCGAACGCACAACCAGTAGAGGCTTGGTTGCCCACACGGCTCCAAGTCCCTGATCAGCCCGCATGTGTGGGGGATCAGTGGGGACTTCTATCGAGCTTGTGCTGGCAAGTCACTATTGGGTTATACTGAAATTACAGTTCCTGTCTAAGTGCATTGCATAGGCTGTCCGACCAGTGTACTCTATGCCTTACGAGGTAAGGAATGGCAAGAGGTGTAGAGAACAATACCTAGTTCACGCTATCAAACCGTGGATAGTATTACCACATCCTACGCAGGACAGGCAGGCGGAACGGGACTGCGCCGCCCAACTTAGACTACAAGCAGTAGCACCTGCTTTGGTAACAGTAATCTTCTTGTCAAATTGCATTTGCATTCACCCACTGTGCCACCCGGTGTTAAGAGGGTTGCTAAACGAAACAGACACACGATACGGCTGAGCAAACCCAAACTTCTGGAGCAGTGAAGCGTATGACTGGATCGCCGCTTCAGATTACAGAGCTCGCCGCTATTGGGTGAAACCGTCATCAACCGCAACACCAAAGACAATGGTATAAGTAAGAAATAGCCAACACCCCTTGCCGCGTTCAGTAGAATCAGAGTAAAACACCTGTCTTTTGGTCTAGCGGAAAAATCCTACACATACATATCAGTCAGATTTAACCAGGCACATGTCAATACTTAGGGGTAACGAGTGTGTACGATCAACCAGAAATCCCCATTGTTTTCATAGACGTGATAATAAACATTACATCAAACCCTATATTCACTGACTACATTATTTTTTAGTTATTGTTCCACTCACGTTTTTGTAATTGAAGTGCTGTTGTATGTTATCTAAAATAATAACCCCACTGCAGATTAAGTGTGAGCATGCCAAACTCTACAGGAGACAGGGCCTGAAGAGGCATTTAGTCCGAAACGGACATACGGAAGTTCCTGGGTGTCTGATGCTCCCTTGTCTACCTGCTGCAGAGTCTAAAATCTCTCCTGCATATCCCGCCATCAATGCCTCGGGCGTGTCTGAAGAAGACATACCCCCAGGGCTGCATGTCCACAGGAAGGGAAGAAGGTTGGTCAGAATGAAAAGTAAGAGAGACGGAATTCCTAGCCGAAATAGGTGTAAAGAGCAGCGGGCTCTACAAAGACAACTTAACCCTACAGATTGAGATAGACTACTTGCACTGATGCACCCGCACTGGCGAATCCGGAGATCACCACACATCCGGTCTCATCTAGCATCCTACTCTATCACTCTTCTGAACTAGGCGCCTATTTGGGAATCTACTGGCCATGGCAGGACTTAGAGACCACATGAGCTATTTTCAGTCAGAAACTCCATCTCCTTCTGCAACTGTATCACCCTCTAGGAAAGGTAAGGGAATAAGCCCATACAATTCATGTACGATCCGTACCGCACCAGGGAAGGTAATCAGGAGCAAATCCTGCCAAAAACCTACTTCTAAACCTCATGTAGTTTCCGCCCTGTTAAAATTTCATTCCTGGACGTACACCGAGACCGAACCGGATCACATCAATACCCCCAACTGAAACTCCAAACCTCATTATTGTTGAAACCTAGTTAGCATCTGCATTCCCTACTATGGTAAGTAACCCGGGACAGTTGGTGTCCAGCTTATTGGCAACCCTATTGGTGAGTAAGATTGCAAACCCTGGGCGGGAGTCAATTACAGTTCGAATCACCCTGGGATTTGATTCCCCTTCACTCAGAAGTAATTGCTCCACTAGGTGGTACCCCTGTGAACCAACCATGACTCACTGGGCCAATACGAGTATCGCGAATAGAGAACAACACTGCGGAAGGATTATAAATTGAGTTTCAGGAGGGCAATCAGAGCTCTAACCGCAATTAGCAAGAGCTAAGCTAAGGAGACATGTGTCAAGTATTAAATGTCGACTGTGACAGATTTTTCTCGAAATTTTCATATGTTCTCACAAATCAAAGGACGAGTTTGACCAATATAGAACTGTTGTCTTTATATGAAGCAAACAATTAAACTGCTTTGTCCTTTTTAATTTACTTTAATTATAAGTTGTTGTTTAATCATACTTTTCTTTGCATGGGAAATGATGTAGCTGCCTAGACCTACAAGTGTAATACTTGAAAATGTTATGGACGTTATGGTATAAACATTATGTATAATATAGACATTTCCCCATACCTACTCAAGAATTTTTGCCATTATTACCAAAGAATTTTAAGTAATTCCACCCAATAATTTTCTAAGTCTCAAATTATTATGAACTTCTAAACACAGGTTGTATTAACACTTCAGAAATCATTAGTTTTAAAAATGATTACAAAAACACAAAATGTGACAATTTAGTGTACAAAGATTCAGTTTATATTAATGAACACTGTGGGACCCTGTTATAACATTTCTTAAGGGCCCCAAGAAATGTTGCCTTATAGTAAAAGGGAAAAATTTATATGAGGGTAATTTTGTATTAAAAACATGTTTGTGGCAAAGACAAGGCAGCTTATGAAGGAAAATAATATAAGAGGGGATAAAACTACTGTAATTATTACTAGGATGTTTACACTACTACTAAAGAGGTGATAAGCATTTCTGTTTCCAGTATAAAGAAAATTAACTTACGTTCTCCAGCAGGAAGTGGCCCGTTGCTGAGGGTATGTTGATCAATGGAAGTGGTACTACCAATAACTGTACCACTCACATCATTGTACTCAGTATTTACTGGCTCTTGCTTCACAACCACACCACCACTATTAAACGTACTGGTGTTTACTGCTGGTGTCGCTGCAACAGAAAAGCTGCAGCTCGCAGTTGAGGGAATGGGAACAGAACTACTTGTCGAGGGAGGCATCGAAACAGTGGGAAAGAAGGTACTCATGGTTGTCGAACTGGAACTACTGCCAGTCACAGATGTTGAAGAAGGAAAGCCGTTGCTCGCAGTTGTAGCTGGGGGGAGGAGTAGAGGACCAGTGCGAAAACTCGATGTCGTAGGTGACGAACTGCTAACTGGTCGCTGTTTATGCTGACTCACCAACGTGTGCGCGTGGGACTGCTGCGTCACTGTACTTAAAGGAGTTTCCATCACAGACACAGAAATTTCAGACGACGGGGGTACAAAAGGAAAAATACTTTCACCAAACGTAGAACTTTGCCGCACAGTAAACCTCGAACACCCGATTGTGAAAATGTCATCTCTCCACAGTTCACTGTCTTCATGGTCATACGAGGACCACTCGGTGTTGCACAGTTGTCTCGTTTCCAAAGGTACGGGCACCTCGGAAACTGATGGCAGGAGGTTGAAACAGAACTGATTGCTTAAAACATTATTGTCCGATGAAGTGAAAACATTAGTGCCCAGAGGTTCCAGATCCACAGAAAGGGTGACGTCATCCAGAGTTTGGTCTTCTCGACTAGTGCTGAACGTATCCACATCCACATCTTCCTTTTCACTGCTTCCACTTGTTGATGGTGTCCGTGGTCGAAAGTGAAGCCTATAACAAAAGAAAAATTGTTACTAAACATCGCTATTTCTATGATACACATTGCTATTTATTAGTGATGGGTTGAGCCTCGAAAAATCGAGTCGAGTTGAAGTCAACAAAGATTGCCTCATGATTCGCGTTGAGACTTTTTACAGAAGACATTGAGCTACTAAATGTGCAAGTCAAGTCAATGTGCTTTTATGTTATAAACAAATATTCTCACCTAATAATTACCTTTTGTATCTCATGAATCAATAATTTTATGTTACAAAACAGCTTAACTTGCACCAGAATGAAAACAATAACACCGCTAAATGCCTTGACACACTTGGTTGATGTTTGCGATGTTTGCCTGTGTGATAAAATCCGGTGAGTGTTATATTTGTGACTTGAGCCGTTTTACGACTGGGCAACATCAAATAACGGGACCCTTGTCAAGGTTGACAGGTACAGTCTCAGCACGACACAAATACGTACAACCACAGGACACATGACATTAAAAATGAAAAGCATTTGTAAACTTGTCATTATTTTTCTCATCTAATTACCATTTTACACAGTGTTAAAAAAACAACTATTAGGTAACACAGACTTTAAATGTTAACTGCTTGTCCGCTCACCGGTGTCCCCGGAACAGCCTGAAAGCAACCCTCCTCCCACTCCACACCTCTATTAGCATCATGCCACGGCTGACATTGCCATTTCTTTCCTACCGTAGTTATTCACTATAGAGGGACAAAATAGTTCTGTGAAACAGTCACCCCGGCAAAGAATTATTCTTATTTTGTTGGTAGAAACTAGTCCCAAATTTTTTCTTGGTAAACTGTGACTATAAGAAGGGAAGAAAATTATAAGGGAATCGGGCTTTATACCCACGTACATAGGTACACATTTACATTTATGGTGAAAACTCGATTTTAACTAAGAAATTTTATACTGAACTGGCCTTAACTTTCATACAACTTGAAACTCAACTTGGCTCAACTCGAAGCTGTACAATTCAAACTCGCCCATCACTACTATTTCTATGTTAGCATGTGTAAACATTAAAAATGTTTCAATATAGGCATTAAACAAATAAGTATGTAGGGTTATGTGAATGTAACATTTTCCTCACAAAATGAAAACCAAAGATATGTTATGAACTTTCATAAAAAAAAATTGAAAATAACTCAAGTCTTAACAAAAGTTTAATGAACTTCATAACATGTAAGAAAGTTATTCAATATAATAAATTTGTCGCGAAATCAAACAAAAAAAAACGGAGGCTATAGAGTACCACAGTGATTCTTACCGATATTTCAATTTCCATTTTATGAAGTTACTTTAGTAATAAAATAATGGAAACAAAATGATTTACAGATACAAAATTTTCTTTGCTGGTGTACTAATATTTATTAAACACTTAAAAATTCACAGAATTTGAGGATTTTAATTTTGCTACAACTTTTGGCAACCACATTTCTTCCCGAAATGAAAATCAAAGTTGCCAATTTTCATTTCAGCATACTGTATATTCGCATAACCCTAAAAATATGTTAAACAAAATATCCAAACACAAACACTTTTAACTGCAAGCAACACATCGTTGCTACAATAACTTGAGAATGCTACACAATGCTCTGAAATACAAAATTATACAAAATTATTACTTCAAAAATATTTTTCTTAAATTAAAAAAACACTAGCACTAGGATAATACTTATTTTTTGCTGTAATATAAAACTGAACCTGATGCATGCACATGGCTCAAATACGTAACAATTAGGCATAAGAACTGCCATCATGTCTGGCACAGCATAATAGACAGCAGGCCTCTGTCTATATAAAGATTAAGGAGGAGGAAGAAGACTGAATTTTGTTTCTGTGCCCAACATTAGTTGTACTACAGCTTGGCCTAATTACAAAAAGTCGTGGGTGAAAAGTTGTATATTTTATTAAGTTACACACGGAACTTTCAACCCAGTTACGTCTCAATCTGAACATTTTTTTGAACGTGGCAAATGCTAAAGCAGGTAATCACAAATCTGACAAAGGGTGTGTGAATGGTTGTCATAATCGGATGCCCATCACGGCACCTCCACTCATTTTCGCAAACAGCAAGTCCCAGAGGTTGACGAAATTCCATGCTGAACACTATATCACTCAATGAGGAAATAATGGCAATAACAACAATCAAAACAAACCGGTCATTTCAATAAACACAATATCAACATCTGAGTTTAAACATGGGAACATATGCATTCAACAAACACAGTCTTTCACCTTGTTATACTCTGAATCAAGTCACTTGTCGGAAATGTACTTCATAGACAATTTGAATGAATTGGAAATTACACCATTGAATTGAAATGTGAAATTATTCCAACCAACGTAACGAAATCAGCTTAGTCAAAATGATTTCTTTACTTTTGAATAAGAATAAAGCTGACGAAAGAAATAACCAAACTATTAAAATTCTGTGTTGTTTTGTAGCATCATGACTAGGGATGGGTCAATACCAGATTTTGTCGATACTTTGACACGTGTCAGATTAGACTGACTGGACACATTAGTCGAGGATTTTATCTGCTAGACCAAAAGCGGCTTATGTAGCTGGGGACCAGGGGTGTTGGCTAGTTGTTGTACACACTTACTTCTAGTTGTGTATTCTAGGTAGATATGCCCTTAGGCGGGATGAATTACGTCAAAGCCAAAACAGATATTCCACAGACGAACTTCTTTAGACCAGAAGATGTGGTTGTCCCAGTCGAGGCACACTTCAGTACCAGTCAGGAGCCCGGTGACAATCGGGTGACACTTGGTTTGGATGCGGACACACGGTGGAAAGTTAATGAACACAACCGGAGCAGGAGCGACTGCTCGTCGTCTGAATTCAGTGCCACGGTCCCGTTCCGCGTGTCTATCCTGCATAGGATGGGATGATGCTATCCTCGGCCTGATAATGAGGCAGGTGATGCTCCCTGCAATTTCTGCCACTCCTCTCGTGAGGCATAGGGTAACAGCTCTTAAGTTCACGCAGCACACTGAGACAGAAATACTAACAGTGTAACCCAATAGTGACTTGCCGACTCGAGCTCGATAAGTGTCCCCACTGATCCCCCACCATAGGCAGGCTGATCAGGGACGTGGAGCCGTGTGGACAGCCTAGCCTCTACTGGTTGTGCGTTCACACTAGATGCCTGGCAAAACTGAAGGCCACAGTCACCGTGTACTATTCAGTGCGGATGGTGAGAAGCAACCTGAGTCTGTCGTGCCTCCTGGTGTGGTGTTGCTAGTGGTTGTGGCGTCACTGTTTCTCCCCCACGAGCACAGAGAGTGCTGATGTGTAGCTGGGAAGAAACAGGTAGCTGTCTAATATGTATGTCTGAATTTGGTTTAATAAAATTCCCGGTTTCTGTCGACAGGCACAGAGTAATCTACTTTCAACTGTGGATACAAAGAAATACCCTGAAAATAAAAACAGAAAGGTAGAGAGCAACGTGACCTGTGCTACGTCCTACCAAGTCGAGGATAGATGAAGGTAACAGCGTAGTTTCAGGTGTCAGTGACCTGGTTCTAAGTAAATGGGAAATACTGGTTCTAGACGAAAAATAAAGAGTTAAAGTTAAACTGCTAAATAAAGGTGTCTCGAGGAGACAAAGTGAAGTTAAAAGAAAATGTTCGTGTTCGTATGTCGTCGGGTTGACTGGTCATCGTCGTCATACGTAGTAAGAAGCTGCGAGGGCGTACTCGAAGGTTGGTAACTTCTCCAAAGATCCCAAGCACTGGCAGTGCTGTGGGAGGTTGCTAGAGATGCGAAATAAAAGTAGCAAAGTAGAAAGCAATGTGTGTTTATTGAAAGTTCAATAGACACGTGACCTGTGCTACCTCCTACCAAGTCAAGAATAGCTGAAGGTAACTGCGTGGTTCCAGGTGGTGACCTGGTTCTAAATAAATAGGAAAAGCTGATTCTAGGCAAAAATAAAGTTACAGTTAAACTACTAATTAAAGGTGTCTAGAGGAGACAAATGAAGTTAACAGAAGAAAGTTAGTGTTTGTATGTCACAGAGTTGACTGTTCGTCTGCGTAAGTAGTTGTAGGCTTCGAACTTCTCTAGAGCTCCCGAGCACTAAGAGTACTGTGGGCAGTGCAAGAGATGTGAAAGAATGACTCCAGAGCTCTGCTGCGGCCAGACTTATACAATGGGAGTCGGATTATAATAGGTGTAGAAATCGCATGCGTTAAACTTTAAAAGGTTTGCACTTGGTCTATTACAAGTACACAATTTTACCATTTAAGAAGTTTTCCTGCTTAATAAGAACACATTTTTCAGTATTTTTCTGAAAAGTCTTAACAGGGTCACACTGTAATTCACTATTAGTTCAGGTCTATAACGAGTCCTCATTGTCACTGGAGTGGTAGCTTAATTACAACTACCCTGTCGAGGTCTCAAGTTACCTTGTTCTTCGCCGGTCTTCCCCTGCTGTAGTGATATGTGGGCCGGGTACTGCCACATGAAACAAGACGTAGGCCTCCATGGTGACTGCGAAGGAGCGGTAGAGTACTGCCCTCCACCTCGACAGCTGAAATTCTTTCACAACGAGCTGGGCGATGTTGGACATCAACAGTTTCGTTGTCCATTGGTGGCCAGAGGTTGGGATGGCCCTTTGACCTCGGCGGCTCTCATGCAAAAGGGGCTGGTTTCCTGTCTGAGAAGAGAAGGTTGTAAAGCGTCGGGATCAGAATTGCTCGACATCCTAGGTTCATCGGTAGTCAGTTGAGCACGAGGCAGAACAGGCTTCTCATACTCGACTGTATTGACGGGATCTTCCTGCATGGCAGAAGATTGGTGTGGAGCATTGGCGTCTGCACTACTCGACACCCCCTGGTGTGTATGGCCAGTACTATCCTCCCTTTCCTTTTTGGAGAAGGTGGCCAGCCTGGGCCATCTGGACTCACCCGTTATTAGGTGTAGTCTACTCTCTTAGGTCTGGAGTAGCTTTGCTCCCATTCTGTTTCTGGAGCTTGGCCTTCAAAGTGTTTGGCTATATTCCCTATCTCTAGGACTTCACCAGGACACATAGCTACAGCTCAGGGTTTGTACCTCGGGCCTCTTGATTGGCCTTGGCTTGATTTCGGGAGATACCATGATTGGTGTAGGGTCTTGATTGGGGTCTGGGGCCACGAAAGCTCTTGGTCCGAGGCTTCTGTGGACTGAGGCCGCGCATGACGTCGTCGGGCTCTTCGAGCCTGATCTCTGGTCTTCGCAGGGCAATTTAGGGCCAGCTTGTGCATTTCTACCTGCAACTGCTGGAGGCCGATTGTGGTATGGGGTGGGGAAGCATTCTGATGACTACCTGCTCAGTTGATCATAGTTCCTCCATCTCCTCCCAGTTGGATGCGGCGTCTGTAATACAGGGTGCAATGCTGCTGAAGCAGCCACGGTTGCCCCAAAATCATAGGTTACACAATATGGGGAGTAACCAGGAAATTAACCTGGGATGTCTTGCGATGAACCCCGATCGTTAACCTTATTTATCCTACTACCTTAAGAAGGAGATCTGGTTATGCTAGCTTAACTTTTCTTTTAACGGGGGTCAGTCAGGCTCATTGGTGGGGCGTGAGTTGGTCGCTCCTGATAAAATTACCTGTGGCGGCCGTATCTAGCATTGCCACGGTAATCTGTTTACGTGGACCTCTACACAGGACGTTTCAGAGGAATAAAAACCCTTTTTTCAAATTCTGGAACATTACCATTGATTTTTCTCAATGTTCCGTTCCTGGGTTCTTTCTCTCTCTCTCTCTCTTCGTAGGGCAATCTTTGTGGAGATGTCGGCCCATGCAGTACTGGCACTTTGGAGGCACCCGGTAGAGGAGAAGGGGGTAACTGTCTGTGTTTTAGGAGGCGTAGGAGCCGGCACGTGGCTTGTCGTTATCTCCTCCTTCCCCTAGTCTACCTGCCTACAGTCTAGCATGGCCTGCTCTTTATAATTGCGCTCTGTTTCGCGGGCTCATTCCAAGAGTTCTTCGATTGACTGTGGCTTCAGGGTTTGTAGAAAATTACGCAGCTTTGGTAATTGCATTCTAGATATAGAAAGTACACAGCTTTCTTTGTATGTCATTTCAGGGAAAAGGCATTGGTATATTTTTGCCTTGTGCCTTATAAATAGTTTGGCCTCTTCGTCCATATCCTGCATCTAGTTATACAATTTGGCGGTTATACTGGTCAGTATTTCTTTGGCAGTAAACGCAGTCGCCAATCGATTACAAAATTGTTTCCAGCCCGTTATAAATTTGCTGTAGAGATCCCACAATTTTAATGCCTTGCCATAGAAATGTGTTTGCACGTTACTCACCACTGCATTGCTAGGCGGTTTGACTCGCTACACTCCCTCTCGCATTCCGTGGTGAATAACACGGGGTTCTCGTGTGGATGCCCCGCAAAGTTTGGGACCTGGAGTTCCAGGTCGTGGCCCTTAGCATGATATTCCGGGGCTGTTCTCGGCTGTCTGGAAATATGGGATCCGTGAGGATGGGTTTCGTAGGCTTGCCTACACATCTCACATAGGTATGCTAGTCCATGTCTGGTGACCCTTTTGTCGGGCCAGCCTATACAGGCATGGTGGTATGGCTTATCACAAATGTAATTTGTTGTGTCTGACAGGCTTCGCAAGTGTATTCGAGTCCCTCAGTACTCCTTGCTTCTTCTACCCATCCCAAGCAGAGATGGTGTAATGAGTTATGACAGTGGGCGCACGTAATTCAAATTTTGTGCCAGTAACTTCGCAGTTGATATGGCTACATTTGTTGTTGGCAATATCCGCCATGTTATCAGTCGCAGTTTTGACTGTATTAACGTCGGCGTCAGACGTTGTGGTGGTTTGGGCGCCACGGGGTGTTTCAAGACTTCCCAAAGTCTGGTTTCGGTTTCCAGATGAGTCTTAGCTCTCTGGGTCATTCTAAACTGGTCGTGTGGTTACTTGTTTAACAGTAATCGACGCTCTGGCCCCACATTAGGCACCAGAAAATCACTTGAGGTATACTGGGCTATAAATCTATAGGAATGGTCAAAGTGGTTTTAGCTGCGTTAGGTCATGCACACTTGGTTTAGCACTGGCTAGGCATTTGAGCTACGTTTATTGCTGGCGACTCATGCTGGGTGTTGGTTGGCGACTGGGTACAAAGTTTTCTACTGCCAAAGGGACAACAGGCTTGGTAGAGATAGTTGTCGGTTTCAGAATACCTGTCTTACCAGGGGTTACTTCAGTCAGTGAAGATGGAGCTGGTGCTGGCTGGCTGGAACGGACAACTCTTGCAGGAGAGTGGTGGATGTTGGTACCGTGCTGACCAACACAGTACCGTTGATTCCACTCTGCACACTCTTGGCTCCAGAACTCAGGATTAGCTGCCCCGTATCTTACCTCAGTACCCTCTATCAGACCACGTACCACAGGGAGGTACTCTCGAGCTATGTGAATGTGCGCAGGGAAATAGATATAAGTAAATACTGGAGAGGAAGGTCTCTCCAGATACTAGGCGGACTGAGCTTTGTCCTGTTCTGCTTGCCTACTAGTAGGCAGGTCTAATTTGCACACTCACTTGGCGGCGGTACAGGCTGCATTTTGCTCCTTACTCTGTAAACCAAGGCTTTTTCCAAAAGGCATAGAGGTTAGGTTGACATTTAAAGATACTTCCCGATCGTTGTAAACACAAGACAGGTCCCTATTAAGTGTATTTCCAATAGTGGTTGCTGACACGAGCTTGGTGCTCTAATCAGTTCTCCGCCACTGGCACACAAACCTGGGGCATTGAGCCATATGTGCCACCTTCCTACCACAATTGGGTGAGAGTCGCAACAGGGGTTAGGCCTTCAGTCCCAAGCAAATATCCTCTCCAGCACCATAAGCGCTATGGTGGGATCCAACTTAAGGTGACTGTCTCCCCCTTATTGGATGAGATGCTAGTGGTCAGGGCTCTATCGTTCTATCCTCTGGGGTTTAAAATGGGTGGCCATCGAATGGCGTATGTGTGTCACGCATATGGATTCCTGAAGGGACTCTGCAGTCCTACTCTACTGTTCATACTGGTATGTATATCAATACCCTGTCTCGGTTGACAACGTAACCCTGTTTCGGTTGACGACGTACGGTTGATATTATTTCTAGTGGTCAAAAGGAAAATGCCTCTTGAATGGATACCCTCAGTGAAATGATCAATCTGTATTTATTAGCGATAATAAATACAGTGAAGCGTGCTACCTCCTAACCAAGCAGTGTGTGATATGAAAATACCTCTGGTCGCAGTTACTCTATCCAAGGGGTGTCTAGAAGAGACTTTATAAAAAGGGAACCACTACTTTAAGAGCAGTGGGTGTAGTTGTCTCTGCCAGCAAGTAGAGGCGACTGCTGATACAGGAGGAGCAATAGGGGAAGATGTTTGGTTTGAGGTGTTGAAGAAGATCTTCTGGTAGCTGGTGGTGGTTGTCGACACTGAAGCTTCTGGTAGCTGGTGGTGGTTGTCAACAACAGAGCTTCTGGTGAAGGCTGCAGGAACCTCTAGGAACGTCAACGGCAGCAGCCTCTGGTGGTTGCCGAAGACTGTTGAGCAGTAGAGGGCCCCAGCACAAGTGTTGGAGAGAGCTACTGGAGAAAGGAATAGGTAACTCCGGAGTCTGGGCATGCACACTCTTAAATAGTTCCCTGGACAGGCGCTACACCGGGCTGCGGTGGGAGGTGTGACATCGCCTCATGACGTCCCTCTCGTGCAAGGCCGGGGTAGGAGTAGCTACTCTATGTCCAGCGCTCGGCTTTGTGCATATTCGGGTGTGCTTGGTTTTGCCTCAAGGCAGGTGATGGCTTGCAGGATCCCCGCATGGAGGGGTGGGAAGGGGGCGAAGCATGCTTCGGGCTTTCACAACCGTATTTTCCAAGTGTTTAAAATTGCCCTCAAGGAAACTGGCTATCTAAGAATACTCGTGAAACTGTTGACGGGTTTGACTCTCCCTCGGGTTACATAGAAATACGTGAGGCAGATGAGTCGTAGTTATTTAATAGTATAAATAGGGACACGGTATGTGTCGGTCGGAACTAGGAACTAGCTGAGGCGATTGAAGACTTAAGGATTCCTTATTTTCTTGTATGGTTTTATGTAATACCATGTAATTTGTTATACCACTAGATCTTTGTATAAATGAAACTGTTTATTACACCTTCAGCAAATTTTACTGCATTAAAATTTTTACAAAGTAAATAACTTATGCGTTATTGGTAATTGCATACCATATTTATAAAAATAACGCCAAAAAATTTAATTCTAAAATAAAACAGAGCTAAAATTCAAATTACCATATTTCCATGATTATAAGCTGACCCATATTACAGGCCGCACCCTTATTTCAGAAAACCAAATTTGTGAAAAAAAAAATGTTATCCCTCATTAAAATTTTTTTTTTGGCAGTTCATGTTGTAAAATCCTTTGTAATAAAAGTTAAACAATGTCAGAGATATACTTTCTTTTACACCGGCTGCAACATCTTTCACAATTTATGAGACTAAATACTGTATTTCGGTGTGTATAGGCCCCATATTTCTACAAAAAAAAAAAAGACTACAAAAAGTGGGGTGCAGCTTATATACAAAATATTGGCATTAAAATTTATTTTTAAATTTTTTCCCCAAAGTCAACATACAGTACATTTTAATGTTTCAATTCTTAAAGGCTGGAAGGAAAGGAAGGAAACGAATAATAATAATAATTTTAAAAATGCAGTTATTTGTTCACTCACATTCATAAACAAAATAACCATCCCACAAGTGTAAAATGTAAACATGTTGTAGCTCGCCCATAGATGTCTTACATGAGAAAATAATTTCTCTACTGTATAAGAGAAAGATATCTTACGTAGTTTGCACGCCCACCATGGCTCTACAAGTGCACATTGATAAGATGCCATTTTGTGTAACATGTTGCTGTGGTTTTGCTTTCACAAGTCATGTTACCATCTGTGGAATAGTAATAGCGTGATGTACATTAGTAAACACTGCAACATTACACAAATTTTCTGTCACAAATGTTTTGTAGGGGAGAAATTAAGCCGGAATTTATTATGTTTGTATGGAATATTGGAATTGCCACTTACCAATATTTACAGGAATACTAAAATCCAGTGTGCCCTATACTTGAAATATTAATTATCCCTAATTTTTCATCAAAAACTTCTGGTGCGGCCTATACACGCCAAAATATGATTTTATGAAAACAGCACATTTATTTAGATATCACATTTTCATTTCATGCACAAATGTCAATATAAACAAACATGCGGCCATAGATAACTGCATACATTCTAGTTGTGAGCATTTACTTCGCACCATTGTTACCAGCACTTGGCAAGCGGTTTGTTGTCAAACTACTGTAGCTAATTTCGAAGTGTATGTTTTACTGCTTGTGCAATCTTTGGAATGTGTTTGTTTACATTTTGTTATGTAAGGAAAAAATACTTAACAAATTTTTAGTGCCAAAATTTTTTTTGTGTAGATAACATAGAAGTAGAACTCAGATATCGTGCATTTGTCCATATTTCCTATTATTTTGCATTATAAATTGTATTTTGGTGTTATTTTGTTTTATCGCGATTTACCACAAAATCGTGCCTCTAAGGAATGTGCATTAAACAATATATTACAGTTTATCTAGCACTTATTTGTCAGAAATTCATAATCTGTGAACAAAATGAGTTCCTTATAGTTTTATAGTTTCGCAATACTTTGTTTTATTACATTTATTAACACTGAAAATAAATTTTCCTACAATGCAGGCCGCATCCTTGTTTCTAGGCCAAAATTTTGGCAAAAAATATGCTGCTTGTAATAGTGGAAATACGGTACTGATCTTATCCCCAAATAAATTGGTAACCCTCCTAATATGTACAACCTAACCTCATGTAACCAGAAATATGAATCATATACTAACCAATCTTTAGTTTCTGGAGTTAACACGTTGTTTGGTGTGCCGGACGCTGAATCCAGAACTGAGTACCCATGCGATGCGAGAATGTCATCTATGGATGTAGACGCTCGATCCAAGATAACTCTGAAACAATGGAAAATATGTAGTGAAAGATTGTCTGGATTTTGTTTAGCTTAGGTCGCAAAATCTGAAACTGACTTTAGGTTATTGTTACACATTTACTACATCTGCTAATGAAACTGCACAAAGTACAACAACCACAGAGAAAATTACTATTATGAAGAAGTACCATACAACTATGTCACAAAAGAGGTAAAAAGAACACTGTTTTTAGTGGTATTGTAAATATTTCAAACTGTACAGTATTACACAAACATAATAAGCTATAAGGAAGAGATACAGGAACAAGAAAAAGGAAGGGGGGGGGGGGGATTAATTAAAAAAATACGGCACAGTTATGGTGCACAGCTTAGCTAAGTTTTACTCTTCGAAGTCTTCCATTAATTCCTAGTATCTAGTATTGCCATACTAGGAGACTGTCCATCAATATGTAATGATTGATTAGTTTTTATTTTTATTCCGGTTACAGAAATGTCATTACTGAAATATTTCCTTGTAAGTATATGTAAAATAGTTGTGTTTTTTAAATACATTTTTGTCTGTATAAAAGAAATAAAATTAATGTTACTTTTACCTTTGAATAAGTATTATAAAATAACCAGACAAACAATTCAAATTACCAAACTATGTAGTTAATCTAAAATAACACAGTAATGTTAGTCCCAATACTTAAGGGCTGGGGAAAGAAAAATTATTTTATATATATATATATATATATATATATATATATATATATATATATATATATATGAAATATGCAAATCAACTTAGTGTTAATGCCAAAAAATCTTATGCACCTAATATACAAAAAGTATTAACAAAAATTACTGTTTTGTCAAACATTTCAGTTAAATTGTGTGTCGCATAAAATCACACCTGGAAAAATGCACATTTTTTAAAACCTGCATTTTTGATTTTGTAAATTAACAACTAATTTTTGTAAAATTAGAAGTTTTAAATTCCAGCAACTTAAATTGTGTTAATGTAAAAAAATCCTATGCACCTAATATATACAAAGTATTTACAAAAATTACTGTTTTTTCGAACATTTCCGTCACATTGTGTGTCTAGTCACATAAAGTCACACCTACATGATGAGCATCTTTATCTTTAAAATAACAAATAATGGTACGATGAAAACATGATCCTACTGATTTTTTTAATAAAAAAAAAAAAAAAAAAAAAAATGCTGGCGCTGAAATGAGAAAGTGCTGTAACAAGTTCAGCATTATTTTTAGTCCTATTCGCTAGTCTCTTACACCATTCTTGTACCTGGAAAGAAGTCCACTATCCACATCTTTTTATAATACATATCAATATTTTCATAACTAATTAAAAAATATGTTATTTTCCCACTTTTTGGCATTCTGTAATTAATTTTCACAAGTTACTAGCTTTATAAGTGCATTTTTGGGGGAAAAAATAAATAAATGTTAAATTAGCTAGAAATAGCAATGAAAGTCTAAATTAGCAAAAAATATTATTTATAGCAAGATGCAAAGTTTTCCAGGCCTTACTCATACTTATTACAACAAAACAAAACATTTCAGGGGGATGAATTAATTACTGACATTTAATGTAATATATTATCCTGTGATGAATAATTAAATATAGGCATTACAAAATTTATTACTGCTTTCATATTTTACAATTAGCATTTCAGTTTATAAAGAATGTTTTGCTAAATGCTGTTGACCGAACTACATGAGAATACAAAAAGATCAGTAATAGACAAATATGACACTTTTTAAGGTCATAATGATATACAATATTATTTCCTCATATTACGGCTTGTATTTTTTTATAAGGTATTATGAGCGCTAGCTCTGTTCATAAAACAGCACATTAATTTCTTTATGTCAAAAAACTTTTCTGTCCCAATCATTAAGTGGATAGCATATTAGTTGGAAATAAAATTATTACCTACATCATCACAATAGAAGAAAACATAAAATAATGGATTACAAGTATACAGTGAAATCTCAGTCTACAATTTTATAGGGGATAGACAAATTTTTTTTGTAAACATGGACATTCAGTAGACATGGACTTAACAGATAAATAAAACCCACAAATTAACCATACTAAACTTTATATTGAAATACTGTGTGTGTGCAATAGCACATATAGTTATTATCCGCAGAGCCATTCTTGTCTCCTTCTCTCGCTCAACTAGTTTACATGGCTACCAGTAGGTAGCATGAACATTGCTTCCTTGTGCTCGTTATTATTGTGAGCTCTGAGCAGTGGTTAGTCAGTCTGCTGCTAGAATGCATGTGTTGGCTGGTAAAGTTATTATGTAGAGAACAACTGTTACCGATGAGATGTGTTTGTAAAATTATGCAAATGAAGCAATTACATTCCATTATGAATGAAGGTGTTTATATTCTTTTTAATTAGAGTTGCCAGTAGTGAACATGGTCCTCAAGGCTGGATATATTTCACGGCACATCTGTTATATCGTTTCACGAACCAATCTCGTCACTGAAGTGTTATTGGGAATATTGGTAAGCACTGAACAGTGTATGGCAAGTTTTAACGCCTCATCAAACATGCTTAACGCGCACAATATCAATGTGCTACATGAATGCAACTAGACATTTTCTATGCAACAAACTGTAAGTCAACTGTTTGGGAGAGGTTAAGGCACCATTCACACTACTATACAAGGAAATGGAGTGAGTACAATGGCTCACCAACTCAGGACGTCAACAGAGTACACAAGCATTAAAAGTTAAAAGGTAAGACAACGGTTAGCATTCATGTCCATTCCAGTTCCTTGTCTTTTGTCTTTCTGTTTTGAATGTAGCTTAAATTTTGTAATGGAAACTCAAGGAAATAACCTAAGTCGTTCACATTTGACAATAAAGGCAGCATTCATGAGAGTAGAAGCATTTGTTGAAGGTTAAGAACAAAGCCCTACACCTAATGAGTTAGGAGTCAAATTACAATTATTACAAGAAAAATGGACACAATTTAATGTCATTCAACATGAGTTAGACAGTTTAGTAGAATCTGTAGATAGCAAAACTGAACGTGCAGTCATGGAAGAGAGATACTGTAGACTACAAGGTTATTTGCAACAGAAAATTAAGGAGATCAATGCGAACGAATCAAAACAACACCAAGAGACTACAGTCCAGGTAACACTGCTGCTACCGTCACTTCCCCAATTTAATGGTAACATACAAGCTTGGGTCACATTCAAGGATACATTTCTTTCTTTAGTAGGTGAAAATATAACAATACTTCCAATTCAAAGGTTTCACTATCTATTATCAGCTCTACATGGTGATGCGAGATGAGTCATTCAGCACATACAAATAAGTGAGGGTGGGTATTCAATTTCTTGGGAACAACTTGTACAAAGATACCAGAATGAGAAACTCATTACTAACACTCACATTGATAATATAATGAAGCAACCAGTTATGGCAACTGAAAATTTATTCAGCTGCGTAAATTGTTAGATACAACCATAACTAATCTCAAGGCACTACACAGTATGGAGCAACAAACAGACACATGGGATGATTTTATGATTTATGTACGTGTTCAAAGGTTAGATTGTAAGACGAAGCTTGAGTGGGAGCTTCACTCGTCAAGTAAGGTTCTGCAAACCTTAAAAAAATTGTATGAATTCTTAAGTCACAAGTGAAGTGCTTTGGAAGGGGACTGCAATTGAAAACTAGACAACCAGGTAAGGTTTCAGATAGAACTCCATTAGGTGTACGCCGAAGTCAACGGACACCTTTGTCACAATATGTGCTAATGATTCATGTGCAGTATACAATGACAGTCATATGGTTCCAAACTGCACAAAGTTTAGAGAATTCAATAATAATGAAAAATTTAACGTACTTAAGGATAATAAGCTGTGTATTAACTGCTTAAGCCCAAACTACATGATCAAACAGTGAAAATCAGGAGGATGTAGGATGTGAGGTAATAGGCATCACACTTTGTTGCATAGAAACCAAGAATCGCTTGACAAGCCCAGTGCACCACAAGGTAGCTACTGGACACTGAAAGACACAAGAATGTCACATGTTTTGTTAGCAACTGCCAAGATCACTGTCAAGGATCAATTAGGTAAGCTGCATGTATGTCGTGCACTCCTTGACAGTTACTCTCAATCAAATTTCATTACTGAAAACTTGTTGTAACACCTGCAACTGGAATGAACAAGGAATCGAGTGCATATTAAAGGGATAAATAATGCAGTTTTAACAACCACTCACAGTACTAACATTGAGTTTCTTTCTATGCACACCTCCTACACGGGAAAATTAACATGTCTTGTCCTCACTCTCAGGTTACAAGCAAATGCCTGCTGTGTGAATCGACACCTCTAGATGGCAATTTCCTACAGCTGTGAAATGAGCAGATGAGCAGTTACATTCTCTGGGTGATATTGATTTACTCATTGTAGGTGAAGTGTTTATTGAACTTATTGAAATTGTAAAATATCAAATGAAGGATTGCCTCACCTACAGAACACCAAACTGGGATACATCTTATCTGGATGAATACAATCCTACATCAAAGATCATGAGCGACAACCAAGCCATATATATTTCACTGAGACAGATCCATTGCAAAACAAATTAGAGAAATTTTGGTCAGTTGAAGAATTAATTAAAAAATTAAAAAACCACTAGCAGCAGAAGAATTTGAATGTGAAAAGCATTTTGTGGAGCACACTACTAGATTAGATGATGGAGCTTATCAAGTTTGGCTACCTATGAGGGCTGCTCAAAATCCCCTCAGAGATTTGTACAATGCAGCAAGGAAGAAGTTTCATAATTTAGAACGGTAACTGGACAAGAACAAACAACTGCGGGAACATTATAATGAATTCATGAAGGAATATGAAGATCTTGGTCACATGGCACCCGTAGAGGACAAGAATGAGACAGCGACAAACCTGAATCCATACTATATGCCTCAACATGGTGTTGTAAAGGAATCAGTTCCGTCACAAAGTTCAGCATTGTCTTTAAAGCATCTGAAAAAACAAAAAAAGAAATTTCTCTCAACGACTTTCTCATGGTAGTGCCAGCAATTCAAGAGGATCTTCATTCCATTGTACTGAGATTTCGCATGCATAAAATTGTTTTCTCTGCTGACACAGAAAAATGTACAGACAAGTTTAGGTGCATCCACAAGATAGACACTTGCAGCGTATCATTTGGAGACTATGAATGAATTCTCCTCTAAACAGTTATGAACTCAAAGCAGTTACATATGGGACCTCATCAGCCCCATTCCTAGCCACAAGTGCTTGCAAAGCAACTGATCAGGGATAAAGCACATAACTATCCTGCGGCATCAGAGATAATAGCACGAGATTTCCATGTCAATGACAGTGTTAGTGGTATGGAAACAGTAGCACAAGCCTCGCAAATTCACCAAGAGTTGATTGAAATGATGAAGAATGGTGGCTTTCAACTGCGGAAATGGTCTTAGAATTTTCCAGAGTTGCTTTAAACTGTTCTGCCACAAGACAGAGAGATGCAACTGCCTATGAGCTTTGATAATGAAGACAAACATAAGAACTCTGGGGTTGTTATGGCACCCAATGAACGACAAATTTATATTTTCACTGAATATGAAGGGTACTGAGGTCAATAACATATGTGTTAGCAATTATAGCATACATTTTTTAACCCACTGGCTTTGCTGGGTCCTCTCATTATTAAGTGTGAGATATTCATGCAACAACTATGGCTATCAAGGTTAGACTGGGATGAGCCCCTTCCCAGTCATCTACAAAATTCATGGTCTAACATTAAACTCAAACTGCCTGCGATTAATGAGTTTGCAACTGATAGGATAGTAATATGCATGGACAAACCAAGGGACTTGCAGCTTCATGGTTTTTCTGATGCCAGTGAATCTGCTTATGGTGCCTGCATCTACATATGATTAACAGATCAAGATGGCAATCTGACTGCCAAAATATTCTGCTCTCGATCTAGGTTTGCCCCATTGAAACAACTGTCATTTCCAAGATTGGAGCTATGTGGTGCTGTACTCCTAGCAAACATGTATCAGAAAATTTCAGCAGCATTAAAGGTAACTTTAGTCACGTATGAATGAATCTGGATTGATTCAATGGTACCTAGTTTTAGTATGGCTAAGAGCACAGTCATCCAAGTGGAAAACATTTGTAGCCAATAGTGTAACTGAAGTACAGCGATTAAGGCGCTGGTTTCCCTGGCGACCGGCAGGGAGATTTGGCAAGTGTCGCACCTGGTGACAGACATCAGAGATGAAGCTTGAACATTCTCCTGTTATTTCAGCCTTTCGACGAGAGATGGCGACAGCAGCAAAATGTTTTGGTAACAAAACACAATTGCCATTCTTTGGAAGGCCCTTGTCTCCCTTCTAAGAAACACAGACCAGTCAGTTAGAAGCCAGCAGGTAGACTGTGGTCAATGATGAGTAAAGTAGGAGTGGGGGGGAGTGGAGGTAAGTGCTTACCCTCCTGCAGTGACACACAACAGGATGGTTCTTCCTAGGAAATGATTGTTGACGATGACCTTCACATTTCTTCCAACTCTCCTCCTACCAGTTATCAGCAACTGTAGCTAAAGGAAACAACGGGTATTGCCCATGAATTCTTTGGGCATGTATTTGCTTCCTTCCTGAACTGTGTCATAAGAAGTAATTTTTAATAAGAAAGGCTAAAGAAATTATGGTATACCTCACAAAAGTAATATTAATTTGTGGTACACTTAAAACATTGAAGTAGGCCAAAATGTTATATTCAATTTGAGTCAACATTTTATGGCATTAGTAAGCCTACAAAGTGAAAAAGAAAAACTATGACTGACATTGATATTTACTTTTGAAAACGTTTACTCCATGGATCTCTCACATTTAAATAATAATGCTAAAGAGAATCAGCAAGTTTTTAATATTTTTTTTCACATGCTCTACACTGGCTAAAATGTGTAATTTTGGTTGTTTGATCAGAATAGGGAATTGATTATGATCAACATACCATTCTGCATATACTGCAAAGCTATTATAGACTGTAATTCGAATTGAGCTATTGGTCGGCCTGGATTGTTTGTTTTTCATAACATTATATTATGTCTGGTTATTATCTAAGATTATATACAAAAATATTAAATCATTAATATATACCGTTTACCACTTTTAAATAATATAGATTGTAATATGTGTTCGGAAAATAAGTAATTTTAATTTACAACAGTTTCATAACTCGCTAAATTTTTGTTTGTGGTGACACATAATGTAGTAGTCAGATTGCTTGCCTTCAACCAAGGCGAACCAAGTGCCTGCCGGATTTCCGCATGTGGAACACCTGGCGGAATTTGCTGTTGTTCGTGCGTTTTCTCGCGGTAATCCCATTTCCTTCAGCAAAGTATTATCTATATAATTTGTTGTAAGACTACGGCCAGAAGTAACTTGTGCAATAGTATTGTAACCTAAGATACGTGACAGTAAAATAAATTTGGGAAGTAGTACCAAATTAAAAATGTATTGGTTACATCAGTGAGTGAGGCCATGTTCCAATGGATTTGGAAATATTTTGAGTTTAGTATTTTGTAAGGTTTTAATTGGAATACATTGATATTCATCTGTTAGGAATGCAATACTACTATTATGTTGTACTCCATTTCTTAACATCTATACTAATATTATAAACAGGTAATGTGAGATTGTTTATTTGTTAATATGTCTCGGGTAATCTTGAAACTACACAGCCGATTCTAATAATTCTTTCGCTATTAGAAAGCTACATTATTCCAGATGGCCATAGGCTATGTTAAATTTCAAAAAAGACCTTGAGAAATTTCTAAATTTGTTAGCCAAGTCGGAGAAAAATGAGCTACTTGATTGCTTTCTAAGCATGTTCTACCAAAACTACAGGCCGATTCTCATAAATCTTTCACTGTTAGAAAGCTACATTCTTCCAGATGGATATAGGCATATATCAAGTGGGGCCACAGGGACCCAGTGAGTAGAGTAATGCCAAGTGGGGCCGCAGTGGCCCAGTGGCTAGAGCTATCCCAAGTGAGAGTGCAATGGCTCAGTGGATAGAAATATATCAAGTGGGGCCACAGTGGCTCAGCGGATAGAAATATATCAAGTGGGGACGCAGTGGCCCAGTGGATCTTAATACTATCTAAATATTAAAATTCGCAAGTTGTGGCAGGTAGTCGCAGGTAGTCACCGGTTGCCGCAGGTAGTCATGGATAGTCGCAAGTAGTCATGGGTAGTCGTAAGTAGTCACAGATAGTCGTAAGTAGTCACGGGTAGTCACAAGTAGTCAAGGGTAGTCACAGGTAGTCACGGGTGGTCGCAAAGATATAGATATGAATTTTTAATAACACCATAAAACCTGAGCGAAGCTATGCTGAACTGCTGGTTTTCTACATAAGGCAAAACATGAAATATGAAATTAAAAATCCCAGAAATTCAGAAAATACTTTACGCATCGATACAAAACTTTTTATGATACTATTTTTCTTGAAATTAGCAAATAAAAATGTGAGACATTTGATATACGACGTGTTTCCAAACAACACCGACAAACTTTGGCAGGTTATTCTTGATGGAAAAAATAAGACAAAAATGTCAGTACCACTTTTTCTCTCATGTGATTATTAAAGGAGATACGCACCCCTAAAAACCATTGCTATAAAATAATTGAGTAAAAAATTTAAGGAATTACTCACGATTAAGCAACAAATCGGTCAATTGTAGAACAGAGATCTTCCACCTATGAAAATGGGGTTGGTAATATTATCCCAGTCATCATGAAAATAGGAGTTGCCACCCAGTTTTTGTACAAAATATATGAACAGTAAGCTGTAAGCGATTTGTTGGCATGACTTAATAATCAGCACATCGTAACGAACCAAAATAGGTACTTTTTTCAGAATACTCTAATGTAAACCGCTTTCATGAAATCAATTCGTGATATATTGCTTACCTTGCTGGCCACTCACCTTCACAGTATTCAAGAGTGGTTAGGCAGTCAGGTGTCAGCTTTCGAGATACCAAGTTCATTACCAAACCATTCCAATTATCTAGTGATTCAGTGCTATTTTTTTTGTGTGAATAGCGAGGCGGACAGACTCTGTTTTGTTAAAATAGTGATGTTTAAATTTGTGGCAAATCAGATCACTTTGTATCTTGTGTGTGTTGCTGTGTGCGCATGTGTGGGTTGGTGTACCTGTATGTATATAACAGATTAGAAGAAAGAATTCGCATATTAGAAACATATTTATAAATATTTTTTGTGCCTCTTTCTTTTATACTTGTTTATGCCTTCTAGGTAGGCCTATTAGGTACATGGCAACGTTAAACTTTCAAACCTTTGGTTTGAAAGGCTGCACAGTGGTGCTTGAAATTAAACAGAGCAGAGCTACCAAAATTGTTTAGCCAATGGTGTACCATTTGTAAAATTTTGTGAACAAAGTACATTTTTTTCTCTTTCTGGTCACGCACCACTTCTAATCACTACTGCAATGAGAAATTTTCTTCCCACTTTGTTACCTGTTATTTGTAATGCCATAAGATAAAAGATGCTTCACTTTAATAACATCCAAATCCATAATTTATTGCTTCATACGAAATACATGTAAATGCCTTATATCAGGTAACACAATTAAAAAAATACAGATATCAAACAATGTAATTATATAGTTCCTTAACTAATTTTAATGCAAAATACGTATTTTTTTATTTGACATTACCTACAAAAACACTAATTATGGAGAATATAATTTTAACGAATGACTAAGACAATTTTTATTTACAGAAATACCAATTTTTTTCAGGGTATGGTAGTAATTGCATTTCTAAGCTAGGCGACCAGTAAAAAATGTTTTACAATGTACCATTTTTAATTCCTACTTGTTTCTTTCCTTTGGCTCTTTCTTGTACCTCCAGTATGTACAATGGCTCCCATACACGCATTCCTCTGCTTATTCGGCTGTCTGCCAATTCCGATAACAAGCATTTTATATAAAATTTACGCAGATTGGGGAACATATTTTCTCTTCAGAATTTGTTGTCATCCCACCATCACAATACATTACTGTTATCACACAAGTTCCTGTCTGCTATGTGAAGCTGACTCTGTATTTGGTACCAATACTTGTGCAATTTTTTAAATTGTAGTTTCCCATTTTTTTCTTCAATAAAGAGTTTCTTAGACTTTGCTGCTTCGCGAATAGGAACACAAACGATTAGGAAAATATGCATTAGTAGTGTCACAGACCATATCACATGAACTATGTCCGTCTTTACGTGAGAAAGGTTAATTTACGCAATAGGGATATCATACAGGCACTCGATTTTCCTGATGTCTTTATCATTGAATGCATGTGTATGTAGACACAGATGCGATGCATTGTACTTTTCCTCTGCGGTCGGAATTGTTGTATACATTGTATTTTGTTATACTAATATTGTAGCAATGTTCATAAACTAAGGCATTATTATGTACCACATTTCACAAACGTGATTTGATTTGAAAACAAAAGAAAATGTCTGCTGAAATTTGCGCAAACTATTTATCACCATTAGCAACTATTTCCTTTACATTGGCTACTTTATCAAACATTTTCTGATAAAAAATTTTTTTTTTTAGGTCTGTTTTTTTTTTTTTCGTTTTGTATACTGAATACGTAAACAAAATAAAAAAGATCAGTTACTCTAGACGACATATATAACTTACTTTTGTTTGTTAATTGAGATTCAACACAGTAATAAAAACGTTTCATTAATTTTATAACATTTATTTAGATATCTGTGTCAACAGTTTTGTTTGAAATTATAGCTAAACAGCACATCGCTTTGCAATATTTTTTATTTACACACTGAACACTCATCTTACAATTATTCTAATTATCTTGGGAAAAGAAAACACAAGATTACAGCATGTAATACAGATAAAACACTACTCTAAATGCAGTCATTAGTTTAACCAGTCTAAAGGTATGGTTAAATTCATTTGGAAATTTAAAAAGAGTATTTAGTGTTTTCAAGGTACTGTGGCTTTCGAAAAATTTGAAGTATGGTGACAACGTTTACTAAATGCTCAAAACACAACGAATATTTGGAGTGTTGGCTGGTTACAAGAGTTGTCTGGTAGGAAGGTGGCCTACTGTTAGGCACTTTGATCCCTACCCACCACACCTCACCACCCTTTTTTTTCTCCGCGAGTCCACGTAGTTCCATGACGAGCCACGCTGGCAAGGAGTGCGGCGCCACTTTGTCAGGAAATATTTACCAATTAATGTTTCTCAGTCGTATTCCTGTTATATGTTATTTGAGCTCGATGATCAAATATGTGATGAAATGCACAAGGATTTTCCCATCTTACTGTAGCTTCGTTTCTTTGTAATCTTTTTCCATTACTTTGCAGCCGCTACTTTTAGAAAAGTGGTAAATCCTACAATTCAAGGGGTATGGAAATATCAAATTTTTTAAGTATTCTGGACAAAATTTAAAAAAAATGCCTGAAGTACGACAAAGAACATGGTTTCACAGTTTACAGAAAACTGAAATTCTTGCGAAAACGTGTAGTCAATTCATCTTTAAGTTGGAAAAAAATAGGCATATTTTTTATAAACCATAAAAAAATTAGTTTAAGAGCTGAAATTTTTAACCTTCAACTATCAAGTTATTGTGAATTTAATGAAGCTAATAAGCAGAAACATTGAATTATGAGAATAATAATTCAGGAAACTACCCCCTTAAGCAACATCAATGACTGGGGTTGTCAGTTCACAGGAAAACCCTGCTGACATAATCTTGCAATAATTGATCACTTTACCATCTATGATGGAGGGGAAGGGGTCCATCATGACACTGGTAAAACCTAGATGATAGACCAATAAGTAATACATCCTAAATTTATATAACCTGAAAATGTTATCTCAAAAATGCCTAAAGTTGGATAGAATTCAGGTCATCCAACTCTCTGTATGAAATAAATTACAGTAAAACCCCTCTATTACAACCACCTCTCTATTACAACCCAATCCCAAGGAACTGTGAAAAGTATGGGTTGAAAAAGTCGAAAATTTGAGGCATATCTAAAAATAGATACAGTAATCGTTCACCAACCGTCGTATCTTGACCGCAGTTTCAGTTATGCATGGATTTGTTTTGTAGACCTTATCTCCAACCACGGTTCTAGTCTCTATTATCCACTGTTTCCAGTCTATGGAAAAATAGCCCTTACTGATGTTAGTGGTCACATATTTCTCAAGCTACCATCATAGACTTTGACATTTGTTGCCCCAAGCAGCATGAAGCAATAAATTACTTAATTTCAGAAGGGGACACTGGTGTATTGTCCCACGGCACCTGGTCAGTAAGGATTCTTTGTCATAGTCACACGCTGCCGCCTGTATTATTTCGCTTCCATTATCCCTCCTCTTTTGCTATAACAACAGGTTGAAGTGGGGGGGGGGGGGGGGGGACATTACACAGACTAGTTTCTTAATCGATGTACGTATGATAACTTCAAATTTTATTCAATGTCCTTTAGTTTAATGAATATTTTTAAGTTTATGTGCACCCAAGCCTACGTAATATGCTAATTTTCTATAGTGGGCAATTGTTTTTTTCCTTGAGAAGTCAATTTTATGTGTAAAGTGAATAAAGATAAGTGTCTGCAAATAAAATGTGTTCTTATGTTACCAGTACCATATTATGGCGAGTGAGGCAGTGTGCATGTATAGGTAACATCAAAAGTTTTTCATGGAAAATTTGGAATAATTAATATTTCAAGTAGACCACAATAAATATTTATATTCCCGTAAACATGGCAGGGCCTCATCATGCCAGTGCAGAGGCCAACACGCAGCCTACATTTCCTATAAATTCAACACATTGATATGAATCGCATCTATCAGCATGTTTTCCCAACGCCAGGCCGTTGTTACGCAGTGAACTGGCCCTGTAACAATGGCAGTAGTTGCAGGCGGGCGGCCGCCACCCGCCATGTTGTAGCGACTGACCGACAGCTGCACAGGCTGAGGATCTAGGGCTGAGCTTCAGTAGCAAACAGCCACGTCCGCGCCCGGCCGCGCTGCAGAGGATCTAGGCGCTTGCCTCGCTATGTACACGTGGCAGCCGTCAATTTATTCACTGCCACCCCGTGGTCCAATATGCCTTCCTTGGGTATCAAATTAATCAGGAGACGTCTAGCTATTAAAATATACATATTTATATTTAATTTAAAAAGTGGTTTTCTATGCAGTAGAGATGATTGAACGTGAACCCCAGGCAAAAAAATGGAAAGTTTGGGGGCATAGGGGTTAGGGGTGAGTCAAAATCGGCCCAAAAATTTTCCAATTTTTTTATTACGACCTCCCCCCCTCACAATTCCCGAGAATAGGGTCGTAATAGAGAGGTTCTACTGTACACAATAAGTATGAATTTCCCACTACCAGCAGCATGAAGGCATAAAAAAACTTGACATGTGCCACTTATACCACTATTAAATACGATTACGACTCATCGCTCATCACGTCAAGTATTCTTACTTCAACCCACGTGAGAGTCAATACCCCAAACCAATACACGGATGTTGTGCGCCGTTTAAATCTACCGGGCAGCCGAACACGTGGTTTCAAGGTTACGTAACCAGCGAGCACGCAGCATCCCCCCTCCCCCACGCTGAGTGCCAACAAACTGTCCGCTACCTCTGGGCGCGGCCGAGCACCACAGAAGATCCATGAAACAGAGTGCTGACAAGAGGGTTCTCACCTCCCAGCCGGCCTCACAGCAGAAGGACATCACACGCCCTCCCCGAGCCTACCGCTTCACCCTACAGTTCTGACTATATAAGTCAGTGCACGGCTGAGCTCCGGAGTCATTGGTCTTGCTATTCTCTCAAGTTCACCCTTAGCACTCTCCAATGCTGGGGCCTCCAGCGAACCACAAGTCTTCAGCAGCCCCCGTGGCTGCTCCCTGCGACGACTATGGTCTTCGAGAATCTACACTTCCTCTGCAACAGCAGTTTAACACGTACACACCTTGCTACTATAGCAAAGGAACTTTAACTTCTTTTTGTCTCTTCCAGACACCCGCAATTTGGACAGTTTTAGTTCAGTAGTAATCTTATTCAGTCTTCTAGTTCAACCTTCCCTCTAGCCTAAGACCAGGTTGCCTACACCTGGCTAACGTATGTTACTTTCAGTACTCTGTCTGCTTGGTAGGAGATAGCACGGGTCACTGTGTGTATTGAGTTCTCAATAAATACAGCTTTGTTCTCTAGCCATTCATTTTTCATTTCTAGAGTATTATCTACTTCGCAGCTACGAACAATTCGTACTGTGTACTACCAACGAGAACCGGGAACGCTTAAATCCGAACTAGAGTTGACTGAAGACCCCCTTCTGGAGTCTTCCAGTCGTGTAACACACCCATTAGATGGCCACCTGTTGTTTCCTCACCTGAGCACCTAGGTGGTGGATGGAAAGAACAGAGGAGCCACAACCACTAGGCATACCACTATCCAAGGAGAGACAGGAAGCCTAGGTTGTATCACCCACCAGAGCACTCGAGGGAAGAAGGGGGAGGGGGGTATCTGCTTGGGTGTTGCGGCCTGGCCTTGGCTGGATATCACATCCAGTAGAAGCAGTGGTGGCCCACATGGCTCAACGTCTCTGATCTGCCCGTTAAGGTGGGGGATCGTTCGAGGCACTGAGCTCATGCTGCCAAGCAGCTAATGGACTACACTATTACATGAAATTGTTTTCGTCCGTGTTGCACGACGTGAATTGTTCAGCAGTGAACCATAAGATAAGGAATGGCAGACGGCGTAGGGAACTAAAGATCGTTCATCTTGCTGCAACGCAGCGGACTACCTTAACCCCTCCTACGAAGGAAAGACATGTGGAATGGGACCGCGCCACCTCATTAAGGCTACGAGCAATCCCGACTGCTCCTGTGGTACGTTGCGTACCGTTTCCACTGCACGTCCGTACTAGCTTGGACTACCATCCTGTTCCAGGGGTGTAGTGTACATAACGAAAGCTAGGTACGGAATCGCCAACGCCAGATTCTGAAGCCAAGAGTCAGTGGTCTGGAACCAACAGTACTGTGTGAGCCGGTACAGTACAACTCGTTAGAACCACGGGAACTGCAACACCAGCTCTGCTCGGCCACCAACCTGACTTCATCAACCGGCCGAAAATCTCAAGCGTAAGTCAGGTAACACTAACACCTCCCATCAGTTTCCGATACGACGATCCTCGACAGGGAATAAGGTATCAACCCCAAACTCCATGCAGGCTCGTAACACAACACAACCCAGCAAACTTTCTAGCCAGAAACGTTGTTAGAACACGAACTTAATCTAGCGCAGCAGAACCACGACGATCGTGCTAAAAAGTCCATAACCGGGCATGCGTCAAGCTCCAACAGTAAAGACAATTATCCTTAAAGTAGAACAAGATAACCTGGAGATTCAGAATCTTCTTGCCTGTTGCAGAGGTGACACAGAAAGTGCACCTAAAATTCAATCCAGTCATGTCCCACGGACTTTTAGGCAAATTCTCCAGTTGAACTGCACTGGTTATTAGAACAAAATGAAGATAGTCCCTTTGGTTGTCAGCTATAAAAAGACAACAAAGGTGTCAACTGGGCCTGTTCTTGACACACTCAAGAAGAATGGATAATGTGGGTGGCTCACACAATTGTACCTCTACAGCCATGACAACTATTTAATGGGTCACCAAAAATAATTATCACCTTCAAAATACTCCATGACAATTTCCTGCTTAATAACATCAGACTGTGGTAGATGTGATGCGGATGTGTTTTGAAATACCTACTAGGACTTTTTCTTAAATTTTCATCACAAGTTAAATTATTTATGAATACGACTGTGTGCATAAATTGAAACAAATTTTTATAAATTATGATGATTTTGGAGAGGTTAAATTTGGAAATTGATTCAAGATATCCATTTTCAGTTCCACAACAGTATGGAGATAAAAATAGGTAATTCACATTTATGATTGCAATTAATACACTTGTCTTCTTGTTGTAAACAAATATTTTTGAATAAAAGGTACTGACTATTACGGAATTTCAAGAGCATGGAAAACTACACTAGCAGACTACATTTATAAGTTTATAAATAAAATAAAAACAAGACAAATGTTAGTAGTTGATACAATACATAGCAAGAGCAGTGAAGCATAACAATGGTTACTGCAGTGTAATGATACTGGAAATGCATGGTAGCTGTGAGCACCATAATGACCAGCTAAACTGGAATCTGGTCACACAATAGTCATAGCTACCAGCAGTTAATGCAGCCAGTACCTTCCACCTCGACCGACTCTCCGCCTGGCAAAACCGATGCACCTTCGCTGTGGAACCGAGAGGGATGTGAGGCAGTAGCGGTACCTGTTGTCCGCCAGCCCCCCTTCCTCCCGGCCTGCCCACGGCCAGTTTCCGAGGCCGTTCGGCAGAGGCTGCCAACACAATCACAATGTGTTACAAGTCGGAGCTCATTTCACATCAAATGCAGATAAGTTCATCTACAGACATTTGTTAAGCAAGCAGTATACAAAAACTGCAACATGATCTTTACTTGGATGCATACTTTGCACAGTCTGTTTCAGAATAATTCTACATCTTTTAGCACTTCTGAAACCAAAATGGGTTACTATCAGAACATATATGCCACCAAGCAAAAGCTGCATCTTATCAACAAACAATAATTGATATAAAGCGTTGTAATACAGTTACTGGACTAAAGTAAATCCTCAAAGTAATCAACTTAACACATCACAAATATTGAATTTTTTTAAAGACTAAATAGTAACTAGATTTAAATGCAATTAATATTGTAATGGTGCAATAATATTGATTTTATAAGAACATTTACTTTTTGTTTTTGCAAGGAATGTAATTGTTTTTCAGTATTTCAGATGTTTTGGCAATATCAGTATGTGTATTTGTCATTAGTTTGTAGTTGATGTTGCATAAGGGATTAGTGATTATGGCCATTAGGATGTTTGTTGCTGCACTTTATTTTCAAGTACATTTGGAGAAATAGTTTTTTTTTTTTTTTTTGGTGCAGTTTAGCTTGCGAGGGAAAGTGGTTGCGACAGTTTGCATCATTGTCTGAAGGGACTCTCTGTACTGCACAATTCCTTTTTAGGTAGTGATAATGAGACACGTTAAGCATACTCTGTGTGATGCTCTTATTTGCATATGTTTATGGTGCAATGGATGTGAGGAGTGGGGATGGTGTGCTGGGGAGTTATTAGCAGTGAGCACCTGCTGCCCTCTCTTACTTCTCACTTTGCAGTCAGTAATTTACAGTTGTAGTTCGAGGTAGACAGCTGCTTGTCCAACATGCGGGACTGCAGTTGCCGCAATGTGACGAAAATAATTAATTGGTTCTATAACGCTGTACTCATAATCAGCCTGGCTCATTGTATCACAAACTATTGTGTGTATCTGCTGTGTAAAGTATATGAACTGAATCCACTTCAATAAATCTTGGAGGAAAATTGTTGACAGTTCATTTTCTTTTTATGGTGCCGTTATTTACGTCTCATGATTCTGCCTAGTGAATGAACTGAGCTGAGTTTCAATCGTCTGCTGTTTCTCATGGCTGCAACATTACATCATCTCCCACAGACAAAAAAGTTATATGAGGTAGGGTAATCTTTCTTCAAGTGTCCTGGAGAAGGTGGTATGGTAAGCTGTTCGCCAAAGAAGCTGCTCCTTCTTGAGAAAGATACATATGGTACACAGAATATATTAGTTTCCAGTGCTTGGTTTAGTGGGCCGGCAATGTCGTGACTATGGTGGCCGCACCTTAGCAGTGGTTCTAATGCATAGTGTTCCTACACTGTGTGCACATACATTTCCTCATGCTTTGGGTAAATGATGCAGGTGGTGGTGTTTGGATTGATGATGGGTTTGCCAGAACTCTGTTGCAAAGCCCATATAATAGAAAGCTGGTTATGCCAAGACAAAAGGTGACGTATGTTTAAAGACAGGTATGCATCCGCTGGTAGGAACACCTCGACAGGTCCTTACAGGCCCCTGTCAGATAGTCGGGGTCTACCTCAAGGGCATTGGGGATTTGCAGAGAAGGTACCACAGGCTTGACTGGCCTTGTATTCAGTGAATGACACAGCCGCATTAATCAGTTAATCGAGGGCCAGGGATTTGGGGTGTACCTGTTTATATTCTCTCCACCACTATAATGAGCCTAAGGAGCCTGAAAGGAAATGTGCACCGCACAAATCACTCCTTGTGCTCCCTTAGAGGGTCAAGAGACTAGGATGGTAGCACAAACTGCACAGCTCCACCCACTCTTTGTACTTTGACAGACAATCACTAGTTACACCCATCCCTACAAGGGAAGCATGCCACCTGTAAGGTTCCATGGTAAGACGTGCATGAGTGCACAACAGAATGCACTGCTTCCTACCGGCACCCCATCACAATCTACTATTAAAGGCCTATGCAGATTGTGCCTACTGTTGTGATGTCCAGCTGTCAACCCTGAGTATACAGGAAGCATGACAGTCCTTTGTTCCTCCCTCAGTTCAATGTCTAGGCTCAACAATACCCTTAGCTATTGTAGGGAACTAGCTACTATCAAAATTATGAACACCAAAAGACCCACACACAGTTTACTGGACCTCCTGTCCCTAGTTCACCCTGCACAGCTGCGAGTTACCATGTGAGAAGTAATATACTTCACTAGGCTCGCAAAACTGTAGTGTCAAGAGTCCATGTGACTACCATTAGCTGGAAACAATTTGAAGACTTATAATGATATAACCCCAAAGGAAATTGTAGCATTATGACTGTCTGCTAGCATCTATCATTCATCCTTTATACTTTCTCGGGTGGCATGGCGCAGTGATATAAATTGGGTTAGGATGAATGCCTACACCAGCAGATGGGATGTAGTCATTATTTTCTCAATGCTGCCAGCTAGCATGTGCGCTTGACTCACCATCTCTCTTGCACAAAGCACACAGCTGACAGCTCAGGTTGCCAATCATTTTGAACGGCGGTGCTGCGTCATATGGGGATAACACTACCAGGCCGCAGCTGCCCTGCAGTCCAGCACCCAAGTGGTGCAACTGTTCACACCAATATTAACATAATAACCAGGCTAGTTTACACCTCGGAAGCTGCTGTCTATAAAAAAAAATGGCTATTTTGAAATATTTTGGCATCATCTGTTCTAAGATTCTGTGGTAATGACATTAAATGGTGAAAGTCCCAATGCTTACAGGCAAATCACTTAGTTCCTGATACAAGAGTACGTAACAGCCATGCTTACAATATTTTCTATGTAGGGAGAGTGAGATGGCGCTATAGTGTAAGGTACAAAATTGAGGAAATAAGGGAAGGAGGGCAGAAATGTTTACAGTAGATTCTTTAGGCGGCTAGGAAATGGGAGAATGTAAGAAATTAACAAAACAACAGCTTACAAAGTTTCCCAATGAGTATAATAACAAGATAACTGTGATTAATGTAACAAGAAATGTGAGTAATAGATCAATTCAAGTCACACCAGAAATAAAATTTTAAATGGATTACATGTACTCTGAATGATACAAAACAAAACATGGTGATCATACACATACAGTGCAATTTGGTGTGTTAAATGGTATCAAAATCAGGTAGAAAAGATACGTGCAACTTTTTGCACTTAAGTGATTATTAAGAATGTTATTCACCCTCGAAAATGGGAAAATACGAAGCATTTAGCTAAAAATATGGGAGCTATTACAGATTAAAGAAATCAAAAGTATGTATAAGTAAACAAAGATCTTTAACCTCAGGTAAGATAATATTGAATAACATCCCCAGTAACAAAGAAAATAGGTGTTGCACTCTCATATCACAATAAATGCTGTAGCTTTCAGCACTTGTTAAAATTACAAGACAAATTATTGATTATCATGTTCAAATGTAGAAAAGTGGTGGCCTTATTTGTAACGCTCTAACCTGCTTCATTTGCAAGAAAACAGCACCTGCATACAACAGTGGCCATCCAATACCTTGGAGGTAGGCACACTTAAGTGGTAGGGGTATGCAGTTATTCAGAAATGTGAATATTTGTGCAAATAAATATTCTATTTGATTCATATTGGAAACAAATAGAAGTATTTGAAATTTTCAAATATTCAAAATTCTCAAATATTCTGAGTTTATTCAGCTACTGTCACAGAGAAAAGAAATTGCATTTTCTAAATGCAGCTTAATGTCTGGTAATCTTTCATTATTCTTATGATGCCTACTAAGAAAGCTTATAAAACTGTGAAGACGTATAGATTAGAATGCCAACATGCTTTTAAAAAAATCGATCAAAATCGCATGTTTGGGATGTGGACATATCATAACTAACCAATAATTACAGTAAAACATACCTATATAAACCATATTTAAATTGACAAGTCTTTCTATAACAACTCATTTTTGAGCAACAGTAAAACATGTGGGAGATTAATCCTGAAAATTGAGGCAAAACTAACGGAAAATAAACTTGTGCATTTTTTTTTTGTTTGCTGAACATTACGTTTTACTTGGTGTGCACTATACACGCATTGGATAGTTCACGTCTAGAAATAGATACCACCCTACCCCTAGACCACCAGCACTAGCCAATACCTATTAATTCCGCCCACCCTCCACACATCCGGGAGCCGAATGTGACCCTTAGCGTTTGTCCTGCCATTGTACCCACGCTCACTTGCCTTCTCAATTTGTTTGTATTACTATGACTTGGATTTTTCTTAGGTTTTGATAACTGTTTGTTGACAACTTATAACACTAATTTTATTGAACATGCCATCAGTTATGTGGAAGGCTACAAGTACTCACAAATACAACTCTGGACAGTGAAACCATGGCAAGTCTTCCTCCCATTACAGCTTCCACCTTTCTGCCAGTCCTTCACACTCGACAAGAGCCAGATACATTCTCGCTTACTCCCCCCTCCTATTAACCCTTTCATTTCATTCATCCCTTGGGATTCATCAGACAGACTTGACATTCAGTGTGTTTATACAGTCAGTTGAAACCAAAGTTTCGGTATCCTAGATTTTGGAAAGTGGTGTTTGTGTGCTGTATAAATGCTGTGGAAGTGCAGTTTTGCTGTATCTCAAAACCAAGGTTTGTAATTTAAGTTTTGTATTGAATGATACGTTTGATGTATCATATGAACAATGAAGCTTTGGTTTCATTTGTAAATAAGACAGAAAAAAGTAGCAGCATCGAATATTACAGTTTATGTATGTAATTGTTTGGTGACAAGGTAGGTGGTGGTAGATATGATCCTGTTGTAAATTTTATTCGGAAGACATTTGTTTATTAATATAAATAAATTTTTTGCTGAAAAATTGTCACATTTTATGCACGAGGCCATGAAACATTTAATTTTTGCTTGGAAAAGAGTAGGCAGTGGTCAGTGTAGCAGCTTTTGTAGTTGATTGGGAATACATGAGGTTGCAGATAGAGCTGAGCAGATACACATACCTGACATTAAATACTGAATACATATTATCGGAACAGTTTTCTTCTTAGCCAGTATTGTTGAGACTAATTTAATTTATGCTTGGCCATAACAATAGAAGATAATACGGTGGCGACATTGGAGTAAAACAGATTCAATTGCCTCTGTTTTGTCAGCAGTTGCAGTTCTTATTCCAAGCACTAAACTGACAGACCGTCAACTCTGGGAAAAGGATGGTAGGACAGAAGATGCTACCCTGCTGTGAGATAATCATCTACAGGAAGAGTAAGTTGGTAAGAGGAGAGGGGGGATATATATACATATATGCAGCTCCTACCCCACTGTGGACTGCTGTAATAGATGCTGTAACAGATAATCATCCACAGCCTGTATTGCAAGGTATTTGAATTACCAGCTTTTCAGTATTTAAAATCATTTAAAAGCAATGTGACGTCTGATATACATAACCGGGGAACTAGCAGAGCTTCAATTTTACTCTCAGTTAAAGAAGGGAGTGCTGAATTTAAAAACTGTACATACTAATAGTTTTTAATTTCCTTATTATGAACAAAGTTGAATTGTGCTGAGATATGAAATAGCCAACATTATAGATTTAATATTTTTTATTTGATAAGTTTATAACATAAAATTGCTCAAGTTGCCTAGACCTTACATTAAAAATATATTACTACAGAATTTTTTTAGTGCTGCTTTTATTCTCAGATTTTGAAGAATTCATGTGAAATTGATTTTCCTAATGTTTTGTACGTTTACTTAAAGCATGAAATAGTACATTGTGTGACACTGACTTAACACAGATTTATTATTTACGTCAATTGTATCAGTATAGGATATCTGCAGTATCTGCAAGGTAGTATCGGTTTGTACCGGTATTGGCTCAGCACTAGTTGCAGATACCATTCTGTAGTCTCATTTTATTTGGAAGATGTCAGACTATTGAATTAAATTAATATATATAGCATGCAACCATCACATTGATTTTATGCCAGAGATGATTGAACGTACGATGATTGGTAAATCCTCGTACCACTCAATTTTTTTTAACATGTTAGCAGACAAGGGAGGTTACGTATAAGCCACTTTGATATCATCTCTTTCAAAGACCTATTAAAGTAAATTTCTATTCAATAAAAAAGTGAAATTTTCGCACAAGAGACAATTGTACACAGACTTCATGTAAATAATTGCAAATTTTAATGCATAGGGATTAGGGATAGAGCAATAATCTGTCCAAAATTCTTGAAAATATTTATGACAACTGACCTGTCATAACAACCTTATTTATGGAAACCGTAAGGGGTCTTCAAGTATGATTATACTGTACCTGGAAATGAAGTTCATACAATATTACATGCATTCATTTTCATTAAAAGACAAAATTGACCTCATAAAACTTAAATATTGTTACACGCGAGGACGCCTGAGGGGCGTATCTGAGTTAGTAATGGATGGAGGTCTCAATAATAATAATAATAATAAAAACTAAATTTGATTTCTAATTTATTTACTCTATTCTCTATAACATTAATTAGCAGTCTCTACTTTTACTCTTTCTATTTAACAGTGAGCGGAAAATTTAATGTCTATCTCAACTCAAATTAACATCCTTCTTAATTGTCTCTTGGTTACAGTCAATTAACTCATGCTCATTATCAACACATGTTCACTCTATCTGTTGTCATCATTTATAATGTCTTTTACTCATGCATAAAATCCAATAGTCCAGCCAGCCGCAAGCTTCATTGCTTGATAGTTGCAGTTGTAGACTCTTCTTGTGCTGGTCACTGGTTCACTAGTTCTCCCGCTGCTTATCTTCTATCGCTCGAAACTCAGCCACTCATTCATTCATAAACTGCAACGCAACTCTACTCAACTCTAACTCCTGGCCCGGAGGCCTGTCACACTTATATAGTCTTGGCCGTGACTCTCTCGAAGGTTCAACACACCTCGAGTTAAGCTGAGAGAATGTCAGTAATCCAGAGCATTCTTGACTGAAATAAATACTACCAGGGTAAGCAGCCTACATGGAAAAAGAGATTAAAGTGTCGGTATGTTTTGTCACTAATACATCCTAATCACATGCGCTGCCATACAAAATATTGCATCATATCACCTTTACTGTCTGGCTGTCTTACTCCCGCTGCACGGGAGGGGGGTGGGGGCACCAAAGCCAACAACACATAATAATATGTAGTTATATATATGTAAATGCAAATAATACAGCAATAATAGCAGTTGCAGCATAGCGCAATGTGTGGAAACTAAATTAAACGAAACAGTCCGAATAGTTGCAGGTCATTATACGTGCAAAGTTTACTTTTTCTCTGCATATTTCAGTCAAAGATAGGTAGAAAATATCAGGTAAATAACAATTGCTGATCAGTATAGAGTTTTAAAAAATTCTGCATCTGTAATTTTGATCGGAGCCCGTATGTAAACCAGCATGTACTACTAATGCTTCTAAAGTACGTCTTTTTAGATACCTCCATTTGCAATGTTATATAAACCACTGGCACAAAAAAAATTGCAATTTTTTATACCTGGCATTTTTCATTCGTGCTTTTATTTTAACTGATAATCATTTAGTATTATTTATTTTCATGAAGTTATAAAAATATATATACATATTAAACTTGTTTCGAACAACTACTCACCAGATGACTCGCAGAATGACAAATGTTTAGTACATCAGAGTTCCGAAATATTTGGAAATTATTTGGTATTCACAATACTTGCAAATACGTACCTACTTTATTCATACTCGATTTGCAATGAAAAAGTGATATTCACATAGCCCTACTGAGTGGCTTATGTGGTGAAAATGTTGCTAGCTGAACTGCCATCGAAATATGTACACATATGTGACTAATAATTATCATAATTTACATGTGTATCATGAACCACAACAAGCTGGCAGCTGAAACTACATAGCCCATATTTAGACTTAAACTGTATTGTTCCGCAGTACCATGGACAAGTACACACCTGCAGTCAACAGACAAATATTTTAATTTATGAAGTAGCCAAGTGTTGTAGCAGATGAGCTGCACAATTGTATACTCTACTAGACGACACCCAGCACACACCATTTCTGTAAGGATTCACTAGAAATTACAGGAAACTGAGAGTGTTCTGCCAAGCCCTCAAAACTAAAATGTAAAGAAGAAAGAGTGTTCACCAAGGTTTCAGGAAAATGTACTCATCCCAGTGAAGGAAAAACTATCTACCAGCATCTGCAGCTACTATACCTATATACCACAGAAGAAAGGTCCAGGCAGTGGGCCTCCAAGACTTCTTAGCAGAAACCATTTTTGTGCCTGTTTTCTGCAGCGAACAGCTCATGACCCAGAATTTCACAAGTATGCACTTTTTACAGACAGAGCATATTTCACTCATTATGTAAGTACGACAGCTGGAACAGCCACGTGCGGGCTCATCGAAACCCACATGCCACAATCATGACATCACACCAAGAAGTTGTGTTTGGTGAACATGTAGGCAGGTATCATCAATGATTATTTGGCAAGACCATCTCTCTTCTCAGCATGTCTTAATGACTGTGTATACCAGTGGTTCCTGTTGGAGAATGTACTACTTCTTGGTACGTAGCTACACATGTTTTCAGAATGATCTAGCACCCCCCATAATATTTATGGTGTGCATGACTACCTCAATCAGCACCTTCTTGGAAGGTGAATAGGAAGCTAACTCCGCTTGCCTTTCCTTTGGTCCACGTGAAGAGCCTATTCCATGAGATGGTAGTCCATACGGCAAAGGACTTCATGTCAGGGATAACAGCTGCCTGTGATATGATTTAAATGAATAAAGTGTTGTTCTAGAGTGTATGATGGTTAATGACAGAGTTCTTATAGGCACATTTCAATAACTTTCCAAGTACTGTTGGGAGAGGGGGGGGGGGGAAGGGGGCAGGTGAGAGGGATAACCTAGGAATAAAAAATCTAAATAAACAACTATCTGCTCCCACTTTTCATTTTGAAATTGTGACATCATCTATATTTTAATCAACTTTTCAGCATTGGCTTACTACCTGCCTTTGCACTTAAGCTGTAGTCTGACACATGCCAGAATGCTGCGCAGCATGACTGCACACTATATGGACGACTCCGCCCCATCTACAAGTCACGTGTGCTCCGGGGCGGAATATAAAAGCGGCAATCTGAATTAAAGGTATCGCGCCAAGAAGCCCACGAGCCTGGGTGGCCGATAACATCATTGTATATTACGTGCATAATTGCAATCCCCATTGCCCGTCCAGAATTATGCATGCAAAAAGCACCCCCGCGATTGGAATTATTATTATAGAGAATTCTACAACTCGTGTCTGGCCCCTGAAAGACGTTCCTGCAATCACGAGAGATGACAGCACCCAAAAAATTTAGTATAAATACAGCCCCAGCAGTCAGCACCAGTGAGTGGCGCTGGGCTCAGCGGCTGAAGAGGACGTTAGCCCAACCCCCAGTCTGCAAGGACTTATCCTCCTCAGTCTGCAATGACTCACTTTTTTCCAGTCCGAAAGGATTCTGCTGCTCTCACTCCAGTCCGCGGAGGACTCTCCTACACCCAGCTTGTAGAAGGCTCTCCTTCGAGTCCGACCAAGGGCTCCTCTACTTCCTACCACAACCCTCCTTTCTTGACCCGCAACTTAAACCTGAGTCAAGAATCTCTCTCTCAAGATCGGTACGTCACCGAGGATCTGCATGTCAGAAGTCCAACAGCTACAGGTATACCCCACCTTCGCCCGGTAATCCTTACCCAAGTCAACTTCCCTTGACTCCGTGGTAACGAGCCGCCGTGCTTCATGATACCTACAGATTAGTTTCCTCTTAATTAATCTAGGCGCTGTAATTGCATTGCTATAGTTTTTCATATTTAGCCTCTGTGAAGTTGTGGAGCTATAGTTAACTTACCTCAGGCTCGCCTTTACCTGACCGTTTTATTTACGTCATTCTCATATCATAATTTTCTCCAATGTTTGTATACTAAATTGAATAATATTTGTACATTTCTGTATTAGTGATAATCATTGCGTTTACTCCCCAGAGACCAAACCCCGCAGTAAACAACCACATAACGTTAAATTCTTGTGTACCGTTACTAATAGTTAGGGGACCCTTGCTCCCTATCTTTGTGTTTTGTGTGATTTTTACTAAACAGATGTACAATAAGAAAGGTGGTGCTCCTAGTAAGCAAATAAGTAGGGAATACCGTGAACTTGCTCGAGTTAATGCCCAATCCACGTCTGAGGACGAACTGCTGGTTAGGTGTCCAGATCAAACACGAGTCATTTCCCTATTTATCCCTTTGGATATTTCATCTCCGCTAGACCACTTAATCTGTGGCAATTGGCCTTAGTATTCGACAACGGAATACAAAGTTCAGGAGAAATTACTAAGTCAGGAAAACGAGCCTATTCCCCATGACAACCTTGCTAGCCAGCTCAAGAAAACCTTCAGTAATGTGAAATTAGAATCCGGATGGCGTATCTGAGTAAAACATCCTGCAGGCACAGCATTCCTGAAATATTGTGACATTAAGCTGGCAACGGGAAAGGTGACCCGGGTTTGACTCCCTGCACAACCCGACTCCCGTACCCATGTGACATGCTCCTCTGTAGATTTCGTTCCAACCAGTCAACCCACTCGACCAACTAGTCTCGTCTGTCAGACCACGCACCCCCTTCATCACTTTAGATTAAAACCCTCACCATTATGTCCATTTGGGATCAATGGCACCCTGCGCATATTGGCAACCCTAATTGTGAGAAAGATTGCGCTCACTGGGCGGGAAGCCACCTCTATCTGACTCACTCTGGGTTTGATTCCCCTCCAGCCCATTGTAAACTTGCTACCAAGCAGCCGAATGCTGTATCAAAACCCCTCCCAGGCCTAATTGAAGGTATAGTATTTGCGTGGTAGGCTATAACTGTCAACCTGCCCATTATGTTAACAGAAAATACTTTGCAATGGAAATAGTAACTGTATACAAAACAAATTTCAGAACTGTCAAAAGTGCCATCATTCGTGAGACAGACTAGACTATATAAGGATTCATTATAGTCTGGCAGCTTGCTTGCCATTCTTGCATTAACAATTTTACAGAGGTGAAGTGGCCAATCCAAGCATTTATAGCCAGCATTGGTTTGCCTAAAATTTAGGTACAAGTTACAACTTTTTCAACAAACAAACAAACAAAAATAATAATGACTCCTAATTTCAAAGATAAACGTATGATAAAGGTTATGTATCTATTGCAATCTGAAAATTCAAGGACTTTTTAAGGCTCAACATAATTTAAGGACTTTTCAAGGCTCAACATAATTTAAGGACTTTTAAGGCCTTAAAACAAAACACTTAAAATTCAAGAACTGTCAAGACTGTCACAAAGTAAACACCAATGAAAGTGGGTGACATTTACAGAAAATGTAGTGTGTCTGAAAACCTAATAAATATGTATACTTACTAACAGTGTATCATGTAATAATCAATTAAAACACATGTAACCTTGAATAAATAGAATGACACCCAAGCACACCAGCTACTCGCTTCAAGTAATTTCTCAAAAATGAAGCAGGTTAAAGAGTTAAAATAAATAGCTTTTTTTACCTTTGAAGAATATAATAATTCATATTATGATTTTAACAAATACTCTACATAAAACTTAGCACGATGTAAACATAGCAACTTCTGTTTTGATTCTGACCAGGGATTTTACTTACAATTACCTTTTCAAAGAATGATGTTTTTTGTTTGCCAATACTTTGTGTGGATTTGTTTTCTTTTATCTCTAATAGCTTCAGAAATTTCTAACTAAATGCTTGTTATTCTCCCCATTTTTTAAGGTGAATATGCACTTAATAACCACTTTAGGCCGCAAGTCATAATGTATTTTCTACCTGATTTTTCATTTGGAATCACCTCCCAAACATTGTAACAGCCTGTATATAAGATGGTATCTCGCAGACGGTATTTCACATGTTCAAGATCTAAGACACCCAAGAGATGTAAAGGTGATACGATATAGCATGCACATGAAGTATCTCATCACCTCCATTCATGCGACAAAGAACTGGTACTACATACAAAGAGTTGATTGGTAAATACAACACTACTGTACAAAACTTTCAGGGATAACCCTATCATTTTATGATGCAAGAACATACATAAACATGTGCTGCATGTACCAATATTTCTTCAAAAAATGTTTACACTCAGTTTAGTTCTTAAAGTTGATGGAGTTAAGTCTTGTGCCTTGAGGATTCACCCCCAACATTCTTTGGAAAAGGATTTGGTTTTGGCCTAAGAGAAAAGTAACTGCCATTTATACTGCACCAGGATCCATGCCACTTGACATGATGACTGAGCAAGCTGCAGCCAGTTCAGAAGGGTCAAAGGATGGTTCCTAAACTTGATACATAATCCTTTTTTTGTCTGCCTGCTGGTCTTAAGTGACTTTCTGGGAGTCTGTGATGAGGAAGGCCAAAGAATGGATAATGTCCTTGAACTCTGGAGCATCCTACTAGTTCCTCTTTGTCCCCTACCACTTATTAATTTCTGCGCTAGCCAAGTTCCTGCCATCCACAACAGCTGGGCAGCATGCAATCCTGGACAAATGGATCTCGTGTTCAAGCCCTCTAAGGACTGGACTACCACATGACTTTTTCATGGCACATGTAATAAGTGCACAATGGTATGTGCTCCATACCATCAGCAATCTCCTTTGATTCATCACCCATGGCTCTTCCAACTGTTACTTCTGTACCACATGTTATCATTAGACTTCTCTCTCTTTGGAAGAGCTAATTTTGTATTCACATTGACACCTGCACACTGTGTCACGTGGCTGTTGATAGTCCAGAATATGCAAAAGATCAGAGTGTGGCCCACTATACATCTTGTGAAACACTGACACATCTCTGAAACTACACTCCCTCCCTACATATCAAGAGATGATGTCACTACAAACAAGTGCCTTAGGAATTATGTATATGCTATACATGCTCTAGTTACACTAGTCATCGACTCAAATGTGAAATGGCAAACCAATCATTTTCAACGTCTCCTAACCACCCCCCCCCCCTGCCACTGAAAGACTGCTTTCAAACTGTCACCATGTGACTGACCACCACTGTTTCTTGCTCTTCAGCTAAAATATTTTTCAGGCCTCTGCAGAGGAATGATGGCAGATGAACACAAATTGTAAGAGGCAGGACTTGGTGCCCCAAAGATGTCTTAAATCAGGTGCAGATGTCACATGTGTCCTTTGCATAGCACACACATTCAGTTTTCAATAGCTACGTATAGGGACGGGTCGGTTCGGTTCTTCGGTTCCAATTTATACCGCTTCTTGAGGTTTGACTAGGAACTGGTTTTAGGTTAACGACTACTCGGTTCTCATTTATACACAGCAATAAATTCAGTAATATTTTCAGATGATATACTTAGTACGAAACATTATGAATTAATCTAGTTACGGAATAATTCTGTCATTACAAAAAAATCTGCAACGAGAAACTTATCAAAACAAACAAAAATTGCAGTTACTACAAAAAAAAAAAAAAAAGTTAATTCACCTGTAAAAAGCATTTTTTTCTTGGCAGCAATATTTCTTTACAGCGAATTACTATTGCCGTTGAAAGCAAATAAATATTACTTTATTTGGTACCAATGATCACAAAAGTTGTTTTCAAGGACAGGCGTTTTATCAAATACAGTATTTGGTTTATATTCTGTCAGAGACCAAACATAAACAGTCTCGTGGTGGCAATGTCATAGATAAATGTATACAGAGAAGATACTACACTAAGCATAGAGTGAAACAAAATGGCTGACGTTTATGTACAGATTTTTAGCTTTGAATCATTCTAATTGTTACATGTTTACATCTTCTAAATACGGCATTCTAGGGTATTATACGAGAGAAAAAATTAGGTAAACAAACGGAGTAGAGTATGTGCATGTATTTTGTGAGAGCTTTTGGATGTGATACGTGAATAATGTTTGGCATTTTTTAAAGTTATTTAAGTCTGAAATTATTAAAATGTCATCCGAATACTAGAACCGAACACTGGAACTGATATTTAAATGTAGAATCAGTACCGGAACCGGAACCAAAATTTTTTGTTATTCGACCCATCCCTGGCTACGTATAATGTGACATTAGTGGTATCGTGCCATGAGGGAAAGAGGCAGTAATGACGTAACAACATAGAGTGGGGTGTGCAAGATAAGCACATCCATACTTCATATGAGTTAAGTCCATCACACAACATGATTTATACACTCAAATTTCCTTTCTGCTCAGAGAACATAACAGATACTCGTTTAAGAATAATAATAAACGAGCTTAGATATGACCTAACTTACCGTTACGCCATCTTGAAGTCCACTGATCCTTCTTTGTGAAATGGAGACTACATGTAGATACCTCTGTGAAATGGTGAATATGGGTCCAAGCATAATTACAGATTTTTTCCTTACGAATACATAACATTCCACCTGCCGAGACCATATGAGGTCTCTTAAACACAGGTAATAGAGCACAAAACATAGGCCACTATGTCAGCTGTATATTGGCCGACATAACAGCCCCTTTACCGTGCGTACTTCTGTCAATCGGGCAACTCCATCCAACCCTGGATGCAGTTTGGTTACTCTGGCTAAACACCAACCCAGCGATAGTACATGCTCTTCATCAACTAGTACCAGGTCTCCCACATTAAGTCCTGGTTGCGGAGTTTGCCGCTTCCCACAAAGTATTCACTGTACCATCTTTTCCAGAACTCGTTGGTAAGAGAACAAATTATTTTCCATCTTCAGGACAAACAAAGGGTGCTTTCATCATCTTCACATGATTCTAGGTCAGCAGCCAGTGTCCAGGCGTAAGTGCAACATCACATGAGTCAGATGACACTGGAGTGACCTGGAGTTCGGCCTCAACTTTAGTACACTGGGTCATTAGTTCTTCTAAGAGCAGTATTTGGCTACCAATAACTCACCTGAGGCAATAGTTTGCTGACTTTACGGCTGCTTCCCACAGCCATTCCTGATGAGTATTTGCAGGGCGGAGAAAATGGAAATTGACTGAGTGGGATAAGGCAAAGTTTTCAAAAGGTGGAGACTTCCAGAGCTGCCTGAAAGAGCTAAGAAGCTGTCTTGAAGCACCCACAAAGTTCATCATACAGTTAGAAAAGATATTGGTACACAAACCTCTGAGAGAGACAAAACGAGTGAGAGATGTGGTGAAACTATCACATCTTAACTCAGTAACAACTTCTATGCTGATAGCCTTAGTAGAGAAACATACAAATATACGTAAGTAAACTTTCTGGGTAGCGTCATGACATAGCTTGTTGAGCCGTATGGTGATGGGTCCTGCATAGCCAACTCCACTCCTCTAAAAGACTCCAGCAGGTGTTACATGCTCAGAAGGCAGATTTCCCATCAGTGGTGGAGAGTTCACTAGTCGATAATAGAAACAACACACACACTGAGGACTATGAATTGTACCAATGAACTAGAAGTATGAACCCAGAAGTTCTGTGATGCGAGAATGCAGGAGTTGAGGTGCAGCGTGCTGGTATTTCACATGGTAGTAGTCTACCAAAGCTCCAAACAGCTTCGTAGTCTTTTGGTAGTATGATGGGATGTTTAGAGGAAAATCCATTGTTGGCATTTGACAATCGACTGCCTGCACTGAGCACACCATGGTCATATTTCCGGACACTCAACTTCAACTGCCAATTAGGGCGCAAAGCAACATTTGGCACAACATTAACCATGATAAATGAGCTTCGAATAATTGATTTCACGTCCTGGTATTGGTATGTTTGTTACAAAATCTACTCATAGCTAAAATGTTAGAACTCCCTGGGATTCGAACCCATGCCCATAATATGGTGGCCAGAACAGTGGTAGTACGATATCAGTGGAGCACAAGAGAAGATTAACTCCATGCTGTGTTGCCACATTGTGCACAACAAATGTCATCCTACATTTTGCCACTAACATTTTAGTCTCCAATTTCGCTCAGAATTCACATGGTATGGTTCTTATGTGCACGTTCTGGGACATTCTGTCTAGCCCTCGGCAACATAGTAAATATAGAGCAGAGCACAATTACTACAGTTTTTTTTGCTTAAGAATAAGTAACACTTCCATATATAAAAAAAAATTTGTAAATAAACATTTCTGCCATTTACAATTTCAAAATTATGCAGAGAGAGAAAAATTAACCCACCTGTTATGTAGAAATTAATAGTTTTTAAAATAACTCTTGTAAGCAAACACAATTAAAAATAAAAAGTTCAGAAATAAAATTTTTTAAAGAAGTTTTTCACAGTGTTTTGTGAATTGGCCATGTCAAAAAAAAAACTTTGGAAAGAATAAATTAATTAGGAATTGAATGAGGTAGGGATATTTTTAAAATTGAAAACAAAATTGACAGCGTGTACAAATGGAGAAACCTATTTTTCTAAGGTATCTTTGCTTGTCAAAACTCAGTTCCAGCCTTAAATAGGCATGGCCATAAATCTGTGAAACATTCTGTATGCTGCCCAGAGCCTTCCTCCACCACCAATGAATGTCAACTCTGGGCACGGGTATGTGGGCATAACTGCTGATTTTGCTCAACACTCATGCTGTTTATGTTGCTCGGCTTACCACGGCTCAGTTCTCAGTAAGTATCTGTTCATGTTACGGAGCATTCTTGGTACAGAGAGTTTTCTTCCTATACTCTAAAGCTAAGGTATAATACAAGCAGCAAGTGCAGTAGGCCTCAAACAAATGCAGTCAGTAACTTATGTCTATGGAGAATGATAGTCAATAACATATGACTGGGGGAAAGTTGGAGATTTAACTAGTGTAGAAGTCATGCATAGATGTCAGATTTAGGAAACTTTTACTCTGGGGTCACGAAAATGAAAAGAGCTGAGCTGCATGAAGGGGCAGAGACCAACTAGGGAGGCAATATACAGGTCGAACTAGCAGGGTCTAGATATCATTTATTTCTATATATTTAAAAAATAATTTTTAATTTACTGTCCAGTATTTGGCCTTTTTAAAAATTAAACTATGTGAGAAATGGAATCAGAAATGAAAATTGACTACAGGATTACAACTTGAATTGAAATAATAAATCTGGGTAGTAACTTTAACACACTATTAATTTTGGCAAAATACTACTAACAAGGATAATGATTTCAACAAATACTTTTAATGAATAATTTTTTTTAGGGGCTATCTATTCTCACTAGTTTGTCACAGGTTTGCAGTGCGCTAGTAAAAAAACATAATAACAAATAAAACAATTTTTACAGACACTAATTAATTTGAATGTGAATAAGTAAATAGAAAAGAAATCACAAATTTGGGAAAATGACATGGGGCAGAAGTACAGCCAAAACTCAAAAGTACGACCATTCTTGCCTCTCGGGAAAATTATTGCAACTTTGGAGTTGTCACTTGATTTTGGACAAATTCAAACCCACTCACACCCCTTATAGGCAAAAATTGCTTAAAAGTTTAATTAGGCCATTTTTGCATGGTTTTAGCAGCAAAATCGCATGTTATATTTGTTAAATACAGTCAAATGGTTCTCATGAATTGACTATGAAGATCTACAGGCTTGTAAGATAAAATTTTAGTTATTTTGAGATTGACTTTAACCCCCAAAATGTCAAAAATTGCATCCGTTTTCAATTGTTTCTAGAGCAAAAATAACATGCATTTTTTAAAAATACATACAACATATTTTAAATATTTTGAAACCTTCCAAGAGAAAATATAACTTGGACAGACACATCAGTCCTTCCCTGGCCGAACCCCCCCCCCCCCCACACACACAGTGCGCTAAGCAGATTGTAGCAAATGCGAGCAAAACAATCGCTGGCGTCTTGCAGGACAGTCAGTTTACGTATTTATTTTTTACATGTTTAATTATAATCACAGCACCATTACCTAGTCATTTGCGGGCTTTATACACATTCAATATAAGTGTGGTAAAAGGTAAATGTCTACTACAGTTACAATTAGAGTGGATCCTGATAGAATCACACTGAAAAAGACGTGTACCAGTACAATGGGACCAGAAGGGGAATGTAGTTGCCTGCCTCCCTCCAACGACAGAGAGAACTGTGCACACACCTAATCTATAATGGTGATGTATGTCTTGCTAGGCATTGGATGCTGTTTGCACACAAAGAGGAAATGTGCCTAGCAACCCCAGAGCAGAGCATCAACTGCTTGCCAAGTTGTCTTGTAAATGTGCTTTTATCTGGTGTTGTCTGAACATTCTACCAGTAGTTATTAAATATTTTTGTATTGGCTTTAAGTATACATACTTGATTGCAGCTGCCATTTCAATACGTCTTCTTCAGTGAAACATAATATCAGCTAGTGTAAACTGATTCATAAAATAGCTTAATCCACCATTTGTAATAACATGTTTTGCAACACTGCAAATATTTTAAGTTCGTAAGATTAATTTGGCTTATTTTGGGAAATATTAATGGTTTTACAAACAAATTATTCGAATTAGTGGCAGATAACTGTAATTTTAGTGAAGTTATTGTCCACGGATTGTCATGCCTGTCATGTTCTCGAATTGTGATTAGGACTGCAAACAAGTTTGTGTGTTTTATAAATAATGTATATTTCCAAACAGTAACAGGTTTAGAATGTTTGAAATGTATGTGGTATAAAAAAACTGCCATTCAATCTCTGTTATGTAATGTAAGAATATTTTATTTCATAGAAAATACAAGCACGAGATTAACGTGTCTACACATGTTTACCACACTTTATTCTTTAGGTAAAGTTAAAACTTTCCAAGGTCTTATAATTCTATTGCTACCGTATTTCTGTATGAAAACAAATTTTCTCTGCTTTATCAAAACAATATGCAATTAAAAATGATAAGTGTCTTGAAAAAAGAACCGCAAAAAATTCTCTCTCATAAAATACATTAAACTAAAGTTTAAGCATTCACCCCCACCCCCCTCCTACCAACTGGAAACAAAATAAACAGAACCCCATATATAATATCCTACATGAGTACTGGACTGAAGCTAGCCAACGTTACTCTTTTCAGTGCCTGCCATGAAATAAAACAAAAGATAAAAGGTGAGAAAAAAAAAACGTGCACTGGATTCATAGCATGTGTTTACATACATTTGTTTTCTTCATTGGCATAACATCTATGGTGGAAAGATACATGGCCACACAACTTACTTTTTACAATGATGATAATATTTCCGTTTTTACAATAATATGCATTCATATCTGCACTTTCAGTAATTTTAAATGGAACACATCTACCTTTTAAAATATTGTTTTGTGAATGAATAACATCTTATTTCCTCATGGCCTGGTTTTTATGTTAATTTTGACGGATAATGTGTGTTCATGTCTGCTGTTTTGAGGCTCTTCTGAATTGTAAATATTTATTTATTCCATTTCTGTCAGATGGAGGAAAATAATTGAGGATGGGCCGATACCGATTCTCAACTGCCAATGCTGCAGATTACAGCGATGCTGATACCAGTTTTGATGAGCACAATCATAATTTGCAATTCCCAATATTTGAAAATATTTTTTATTACTTAAATTTAAGTATCCAATTTTGTGAACACTTTAAACACTTTGTATTGGATGTCTACATCATAGAAATGAAATGCAAACTAATTTGAATAATAAATGATAAAATAGACAATTTAACTGGTTCAAATAAATTACAGTCAAGGAAAAACTGTTATCAGACAATACAGCATTCAATACAAATTGAGTTCATTAAAGATAACCTTCAAAACTTCAGGCAATCTGATGCAGACTTGGATTTTTGATGAGAAATAGCATACATAACCTCAACAAGCATGTTTGTTTAAACCAGCAGCCTAAAGTAAAGAACTTACTGAAATCAATTTAATATTAAATATTCACTTGAAACTGAGCAAAATTTTTTAAAAATTATATTAGTATTTTTGCTTAGTATTCCTTCGTCGGCTGAGCCACACTCAATCCCTTTGTTAAAATGACAATTGATATATTTGCGCCAATTATTACTTGCCAAGTCTTATTCAGACTGTTAACAGTCTAACCAAAACCTCAGCCAACACTTTCCATTAAGAATTACGCTCGTCAAAATCTAGTGTATTTGTTTTCACTTTCCATTTACAATAACGGCAGTGTCAAAGAATGTGTGATTTGTTTTCATTGTAGCCAACCTACGAGAGCTGTAAATGCATAAGAAGAATAAGATTACAGGTTGCTTTCTTGTTGTTGCCAACATACGAATGCAGTAAAAACAATAAAAATGTAAGAAGAAAATAAAACAAAAAACACTTGCGGGATGTAAAAAATACTATCGATAGCCCTAGTTATTGATTAACTGCATTGTTTTATATTAAAATCATTAAAAAACAATTGTTCTGAATATACTCAGGGTTGCCCCATTTTTTACATTGGAAAATTCCCTGACATTTTGCTGATTCCCAGACAAAAATAATTTTTTCCCCCGACCTTTTTCTAACATTTTTTTTCTGTATGGACTGGTTCCTTTGCATTTTAACATACTTTATACCAAAATACTTCTCCGATCCTGCAAAATTGTTCACTACATAGATTGCAAAGAAAAATGCCTAAGTATTTAGTCTACAATCATTAAAACAATTTTATATGATTCTGGCAGAGGTGCACAATTGATGACAGAACTGCGAAATATATCATGCACATCACAGAATTCCCTGACATTTAGCTAACTTGTTTGAAATTCCTTGGCATTTCCCTGAGGGTTTTCAAATTCCCCGACATTTCCCCGTTTTCCAGGTTTTCAAGACGTGGCAACCCTGATATTATGGGTTTTGGACAGAATATCTGGTTGACGGATACGGTAAATTAATGCTTTATGAGATGTAACATGCTAGGATACTTAACATTGTGTTAAATAAATTATTGCTACTAATCTGTGAATAATAATCAGCAAATAATGTTCAGATGCCGATGGTTAGGGGCCCCAGAAAATGGCAAACCATGAAATTGGACGCCATTTCACAGTTTTAGCGAAATTTACTTTTTTTTTTTTTTTTATTTTACAAAATGCAAAATTTTGAATGAAAAAGTTTGACGCGTGTCCGATTCACTAAGGCTGGATCACAGTCGTGTGGCTTTGGTTGCACTTCGGTCGGTTGTGCTTACATAACTCTAAATGGGATGTCAGTAGGAGACAAAGAAATTACGTGTGGTATGTACTGTAGCTACAGAAAGCTTCTGGTAGCTATTGGCAATTGGCATCACTGGAGCATCTGGTAGCAGTGCTGCAGAGCTCTTATGTCAACGTCAAGGATGGCAGCCTCTGTTAGCTACTGACGAACGTAAGTCGTTGGCGACAGCCTCTGGAACGGCTGTTGTAGATCTAGCTGTAGTAGTAGGCTCCAGCACCTAGGTGCTCGTAGAAGACTGCAGGAACAACTGACGAGGTCCGCCGCGCACTGCCTTATATAGAGGGGGCAGCACGTGTTATGGCGGCCACGGGGGAGGGCGTGTGATGTCCCTCAGGTGCGAGGCCGGAGTGGGGGTAGCACCCTCTGGTCATCTCTCAGCCTTCGTGTATCCTCGGTGGCGTTTCTGCATGGCCCGATGCGGCTGAAGGTTTGTAGGTTTCAGGGCAGGGAGGGGGTTGACGTGCTGCTGTCTTTCGCAACCCCTTGTATCCATGTGTTCAGCCACCCTCCAGGATTGTTGCAGACAGTTACTTCCGTGTACGAGATGATATAGGGTTTGAATCTTACATTGTAGAAGTAGTACACTATAGTTGCAGTGATATAAGTCGTACTCATTTCTAGATAAATGGTAAAAGCGGCACGTGTCAATTTTACAATCAATTAATTGTGATTCGACAATCGATTGTATGTACTGCCAACACTGCAATTTGCAGCTCTTCGTAGTATTTTGTAGTGATTATTTTTGTGCTGAGCTGCCGAAAATAGCTACTATTTTTGATCATGAATGCGTAATAAAGCATGTTTATATAGTTTTGACATCAAGAATAAAATAACGATGTGCAAGTTCTGTAACATGCATGCCGACTGAGTTGTGAAAAAGTACTTGGCTGTTCTAGTTTTTGAGGTTACGTGGAAACAAAGAAGTGAAATGTAATGTTACACAAATATAATTTTCGTATCAAATTTAAGTTTGTTGGTTTCAGGAAACGTGCACAATGTTGATTTTATTGAATGATTCTGCAAATAAATTATTTAATGCTAATGATGAACAAAAGTGATTTTAGTGAACGTAAACTAGGATTACAATAGAAAAACACATTTTCAAGAGGTGCACAATTTACAAACATCAAGTTAGCGTGTTTTGTAAATAATGTAATTGTAAACCTTTACTATAATTATTGAAATGCACGTGGACTGAAAAAGCAGCACTTTCAACACTTAAGTAGCATGTGATTAATATTTGTTTATTTGTCTACATAGTAAATTTGAGTGTAAGGTTAACTTCAGCCAAACTGTGCGAGTACTGCTGCATCTGTACTAATACAAAAAGCGACATATATATTGCATTTCGTTTTTTCACTGAAGTTAAAATTTTTGAAGTTACAATAATTTAAATGTCATTTCCATACAAGCAATATTTTCCAATTTTACATCAAAACAATATGCAACTCAAAAAGGCAACACACCCACAAGAACCTCAAAACAGTGCCGCCTCACGAAAGACTTTAAACTAAAGTGCCCCACTCCCTCACGGTTTCCTTCTTTCTCTCGAAATAAAATAAACAGAACACTAACCAATTACAAAAATAAAACAGGTTGGAATGCCAACCTAGCTATAATATTCTACATTAATTTCTGGATGGAAGTTAGCTAAAGTCAGACTTTCAGTGCCTGCCATGACAGGGAACACGAAAAAAGAGAGAGTGCAAGTGCTCATTGGATTCATTGTTTACAAACATCTTTTTCTTCAGTGAAAAACAGCTGTGGTGGAAGGATACATTGTGGACGCGCTACTTTTCAAGAACTGACAAATTTGCCACACATTTCTTAAATTAATGTTGTACTACTGCAGTTTCTTGTATTTAATAATTACTTTTTTATTTTTATTCAGAGACTGAACATGTGCATTAATTTTGTTTCAAAACACTTCAATTTACCTAATTTTTTAATTTTCAAACACAGAAATTTGGTTTACTTTTTAGTATGATAATTACTTTTCTATTTCTTATTCAGACACTGAACATGTGCATTAATTTTCTTTAAAAACATTCTAATTTACCAAATTTTTTAATTTTCAGACACAGAAATTTGGTTTATTTTTTAATACGAATGCAAAGAAATTCATAATTGATTTTAATTTTTAAAACAAGATACAAAAATTTTGCATCACTTTCATTTTTTTAAACACCAAAATTGGCACTGCTTTCATTTTTAAATACTGACATTTAACAGAGTTTTAATTTTTAAATACCGAAATTTAACACTGATTTTCACTATTTTTTACACCAAAATCAGGCATTCTATTTTACCATTTATGACTCATTGGGGCAGGTGTTGCGGTGGTTGTCATTTGAGGGGAAGGCTTTTGAAGCTCGATAGGCGTGATGGCCCTTGGTCCCTTTTCCCTTTCAATTATCGGGCTTGGACATGGCCGTGTTGAGCGTATTTCATGGTCCAGTAGACTGCGCCACAATATCTCGCTAGCGCTCGGCATCCATCTTCCTTGCCGGGCATTCATTCTGCGCTTGAAATTGGTGGATATGGATGGCATTGATTCTACCATTTGCTATGGCACCCCTGTCCTTAACGGAATGGAGTAGCTTGCCCCTCGGCTGATGTTCGTTCTCACATCGGGTTCTCTGGGCGTGATAGGCCGTGCTTGCGGGGCAGCTACTTCGGTAGGTTCATCCACGTCGTCTGGCGCTTCTGGAGTGGTTGATGCAGTGGTGGGTTCTTTGGGGTCCATGGATGGCTCGTATTGAGCTCACTTGAGGGAAGTTGCCCTCGGGTGAGACTACATGGCCCAGGTAGTCTATTGATGACTTCTTGAAATGGCTCTTTGAGAGATTGGCAGTCATGCCATGTAGTTCCAGGCGTTCCAACACCATATGGAGGTGGTTGAGGTGTTCCTCCCAGGTTGTCGAGTAGACTATTATGTCGTTGAGGTACACAAAACAGAACTGCCCAATATATCCCGCCAGGACCTCAGATGACATAAGTTGTTGGAGGGTGGCTGGTGTGTTCTTCAGCCCGAAGGGCATAACCTGAAACTGGAGGGTTACCCCCTTGGGAATGGTAAAAGCAGTATAGCACCAACTGTCCGGATGTACAGCAATCTGCCAGTACCCTGAGTGCATGTCAAGGGTAATGAAAATTCATGCCTCTCCAATGTCACACAAAGTGTGAGCTAAATTAATAACTGGTGGGGCAATAAGATGTGTCACATTGTTCAATGCCTTATAGTTGACACAGAAACATAACTGCCCATCTTTCTTGGGCACTAGAACTACGCGCGAGTTATACAGGGAATTGGAAAGCTCAACAATGCCTTGTTGCTTCATCTTGTTCAGTTGTTCCATGATCAGGCAATGACGTTTTGTAGACACCATATATGGTCTGGTGTAAACGGGCATTGTGGTTGTCAGCCATATTTCGTGCTGGACAGTTCTTGTTTGTCGAAGGGTAACCAGGTGCAGCAGCACCTATTTACCGCTACACTCCTTCTAAATACCACCACTATAGATAAATGGCATGTAGAAAGATAAATCTACAATCGGACCTCGCAGAAGTAGGGCAGTTGACATATAGGTTTGAGTTGTTAGTGTGCGTTCTGTGATTGCTGCCAATGCCGTATCTCACTCTCAAACTCCCTTAACAAGGGTGCAGGGTTAGTCGAGCTGTGGAACAATGGTGACACTTCCAATATGGGGTGAAGTCTTGATAAAATTGGTCTCCCTACACCTGGAGAAGTACTCCCCTCGGCACCACTAGTGCGCGATGAGAAGAGCAACCTCAGAGTTGACCAGCCGACCCTAATAGGAGCGAGTACCTAGTATCGCGGCTATATTGTTCACTTCACTAGGTGCAGAGAACGGGTGGACTTCCACCTTTGGTGTGGTGAGTGTCCCAGAGAAACTGCCCCCCCCCCCCCCCCAAGCCCAGACAAACACTACTCTAGGCACCACTAGTGGGCGATGAGAAAAGCAAACCTCAGACTGGCAGTCCAAACCCTAAAGAAGCGGTATCCAGTGCCATGGCTCTACCGTTCATTACACAAGTGCAGTGAATGGGTGGCCTTTCAAGATTGTGTTGTCGTTGGTATGAGGTGTTTTGACAGAAAGAATAAAACCTCGGTCAATTGCTGTCCCTCGTATGGGCAGTGGTGAAGAGAATCGCGATGGTTAGCAACCAAAATAAATGCAACAAACTTATTTTTGACTTATTTCCTTCAAATTTTTCAATACTTTAACCAAATTTTTATGGTTCCCCAAAATAGGGTCTTTACTTTGAGAGAATCATTATAAACAAGGTCGTTTAGTTGAGATTTGACTGTACCATATTTAGAACAGTACAATCCCTTTCAGACATTCACTGATTTTACATTTTCTTTATTTTACATTTACATATTCTGTTTATTACATTTAATGCTCATACAGTATAAATTATTCTCTTTTAATACTTTCCTGATTTGCAACAGTTTTTTCTGGTCCCTTACAAAATGCATAGGAGTTTTATTGTAATTTTTGTTTTATATATTGGTATGTAAAATTCAGTCCAGTACTCCTTACCACTCTTGAAAACAAGGAAGCAGTCTGAACATGGCAGCATGTCAGCAACGATAATATGCAGACATACCGCGTGGTAGTTGCAGAACTTGTTCCTGCGAAAACCGAAAGGGCCCTCTGCAGGATCGGTTTCCTCCTCCTCTAGGGGCTGTGAAGTTCCCAGCAGCTGGTCTGGATCCTCATCTGAGCTGATGAGATCGTTGCCCAGCAGATCCGAACTACCACATGCCCGACCAACAGTAGCATTTGCTTTGTGTTTACGCTTTTTGTATGACCTCTTCCTAGGAACAACTTCATCCTGCACAACAAGAAAAAAAACTTTATTACTATACATTCGAACAATCAAATACTATATAAAGAGCGGGAAAAATTTTGGGATTGGTAAATTTTCTGAAATTCATTTAAAATTTGTAAAAAAAAGTGTGAAAAATTCATATCCATTTTGATGCATGATGGATCTGATACTTATACAAATAGGACTTAGCCTCATATTTACGTATCATCACATTACCCCAGGTGGGGTTTCAGCCCAACGTAACTTGCTACCTGAAATTACAATTATGCTCATTGATGCAGGGGCACCCAGGGACGTATCAGCCAAGTTTGTTTTGCCCAATGTCAGACGTCATGCCAACCCCTATCAGACGTCATGCCAACACCTATCAGACGTCACACCAACTCCTATGTGTGATAGAAGACAGCCAAGCAGCCCAGCTAAGCACCATGGGAAAAAGCAGGAAACCGCATTATTGCAACCCAATTCCCAAACACAGAATAGGACTGCAGGCTCCCTTAACTGGGAGCATGTACAGCCACAACCACTAGTAACTCAATCCACAAGGCGGCTAGTCAGCCAGCCCAGCTAATTCCTTCATCCAACATTCTGAACTGTCGCCGGAAGGAGTGATAGACTGGTTCTGGAAGTCCGCCCACCTTCGGACCCACACCCCACTTGGTCGTGGAAATCCACAGTAAATCCACCACTCTAACCACTGTGCTGAACTGTCGCTGGTTAGAGTACACGTGTACAGCTCTGGGTTAGCTCAGCCTCGGCCTTGGTACTACACCTATTTAGGGACTGTCATCGCCTGCTCCTCCCTGACGAGGCTGACTGTAGTACCTACCTTATATGCCATACACCCAAAGGAGCAATACGAAGTAGCAATCAGGAAGGCAGCTACTGCCTCCAAAGCCAACAGCAATAGTAAACCTATCCAAACTACCCTCTGCAATCCAACCCCCCGGGAACAAGCTCAAGCCACCCACCATTTGGAGTGGCCTCACCTCTCAATCCTTCCATTCTCCCTATTTCAGCTCCCAGTCAAGACATTCGGCGAGACGTACCAGTTCGTTGCTGCATTTCGCCAGGGACAAGAAGTACCACTGGGTATTGCCAACCCATATTTCAACCACCACAGACCAGCAGACCTCCCAGGGCTTCCCTCAGAACCGCCAGCTACAGCGTCTAGGTCGTCAGCCACCCGGCCACCTCCAGTACAGGCAAGCCAGTGGCTGTGTTCCAACCAGCACACAGGACAGGTAAAACCTCCCCAGACATTGTGCCATACCATCAAGTCATGCAATCTAACTTGTATACCGCCCAAGATCCAGTCAATCATTAATAAAATCAAAGCAGTGATATTGCCAGTGCCTCTGACCAACACGTAAAACCTTGCCCGACCATGACTTCATCATTAGTCGCCCTACATCATGTGTCCAGAGTTTTCATGGTGCCCAACATTGGGCCACTGTGCTTTGCTAGTTACAAATAGTGAAGCAGGACTAGGACAGCAAGATTCAGAGATTCAGTGATACTAGCCAGGAGTCAAGCCGGATTCAGCAAGACTTTGATGTGTCTGAAATCACACAGTGGCGCTCAATTACCATAGCCAAGATGTCAGACATGCAGGCTTGTATAGCCGATGAGAGAGAACCAATGGCTGAGACAATTCTCGAAAGATGCCATGTAGCCACTTGTCCTGGAACGTGGCTAAATCATATTGTATTGTATTGTAAGGTACAGCCGGATCTTCCAAGAAAACAAGGAAAGCTGCAGGTGCCACATTGCACACATGCTCCTTCCCAAACTACGTAATTTTCTACAAATTCTCAGGCCATAGTTACTGGAAGAACTAGTTGGGAGAGGAGAGGGAGGGGGAGAGAGGGAGGAGAGGGGGAGAGAGGGAGGGAGGGAGATGCTACGGGGAGCAGGCGGCCTTGGAGTGCAACAACAGGGTCAAGGGAGGAAAGACTGCGGGGAGCAGGTGGCCTTGGAGAGCAACAACAGGGCCAAGGGAGGAGAGGAAACGAAACAGCAAGTAGGGCGGACACACCCCCTACTCATTATACTCCCTTACTCCCCACCTTTCACCACTACTCCCCCTGGGCTCCCACAGTGCTGGTTCTGCCCTGGGAGGTATTTTAACTGTGACTGACTTGCAAAGCCTGATGGCTGGCAGGTAACAAAAGAAGGGAGCACGAACCAAGAAAGCTCACCAAAGGCTCCCCGTATTAAAGTGAGGGTTAACCAACAGATTACTGCTGCCTTGATTGACACGTCAACCACAGGAAACTTCATTAGAAGCGATCTACTTACCCCCTACCAAACCACCCACCTGATACCCCAGGTCGGGAAAGTGCAGATTTTCAGCCTCACCGCCTCCTTCAGGTGAAAGGGAGGATAAAACTGGCCGTCAATATCAACCAGACAACCACTCACACAGAGCTCTTGGTAGCACCCAAAATAAGGAGACAGTTATTTTGGGATAGACCTGGTTCTGGCAGCAAAAATGCATTGTGGATTGTGGGCAACACTGTGTACAGATTGGAGGAGAGAGGGGGAGGGTGAAATGCTTGATGGTCCACTGGAAGTGAAGCGGCGATGTCATTTCCCAGCATAAAGCCCCACCCCATAAAATAGAGGAACCTGTGCAGCTGCACCAGCTACAGGTGAACTGAAACACGCTGAACCACTGCCAACTGTGACACCCAGGGGTGAGACAATGGGCGAGGAAACCCCAATGTCATCCAGAACCATTGATGCAGACCAAGATTGAGCCACCTACCTTCCGAGAGCCAGAACTCAAGAGTAGATGCTGAACGGCAGAGGTTCCAACCCACTCTAATGAGGGTCGAACAAAGAGCACCTTGAAGAGCAATGTCTGTCCGGACCTTTCTGTCGATACCCACGGACTTTGTCCACAAGATGGCCACCAGAAGCAGCCGCATGACTCCCACAGGGTCAGAACTGTCGTGGCGGAGCTCTTTGGACAGAGAGTCCTGTCGACGACCCCAGTAGATCAGCCCCATCTAAGAGAGGGATGAGCCAACCAGTACCGACGAGGCAGGGGAGCCCCAAGTGCCCCTGCTCAGACGGCCACCCTGGTCATATCCACCAGGACGTGGCCACCCTCCAGGTCATGACACCAGACAGCGCCGAGATCACTATCCCAAGAACGGGAGGATGAGACCAGTGGAGCCAAGGGGGTGGGGAAGCAGTTGGTTCCCTGCCTTTGATGGCCACCCCAATGTCACCACTCCAGGAGGAGAGGGCCTCCGTATGTCTCTCACTGCCTGGTGGCCCCGAGCTGGTCACTGCCAGAGATGTGAACCCAGAGCCACGCAGCCAACCCACGAGAGAGATGCCCACCTGCGCCTGCCGCAGTGCCTCTAAAAAAGGCAGACACAGTGAGTTACCATGGTGACCCACTTCCAAATTTACCTGGCTCAGTACGCGGCTTTGAGGAAGCAGGGTCGGCCATGTAAACCCAAGACTCTTAACAGACAGACAGTAACCAGTGAGTTAGTTGTATAAGAATCACAAGTGCCAGTGTGTAAACACCCTAGTACAGCTGTTAGTCGCAGTTACCAGTAAAAAATAATATTAATCCAGGCCAGTAAGTGCAGCTGGAACCGACCGACCGACCGACCCTCATTAAACTTTGTTGAACATATTCATTGGCCTAGGTGAGGTATTTGTCAAGTTGACTTAAAAAAAAAAAAACTAATGCAAATGGGAATATTAAAGAAATTTTTTCTGTAGCACTCAAACTCAAACTTAATAAACCTGTATTTACACCTCTTTTAAAATTACTTGCTCAGAAATTCATATTTTGGCATGTATAGGACACACTGAATTTTGGTATTCCTGTTAATATTGTTAAGTTACAATTCCATGCAAACGTAATATATTCCAACTTAATTTCTCCACTACAAAAAATTTGAAACAGAAAACTTGTATTTTACAATTAAACGCTGCGCAATTACTATTCCACAGATGGTAGTGTGACTTGAGAAAACAAAAAAAACTGCAAAATGTTGCACAAAAGGGGTCTATCAATGTGTACTTGTGGCGCTGCGACGGCGGCCATGCGGACTACATAAGATACCTTTCTCTTGTAGAGCAGCAAAATTATTTTCTCATGTACGACTTCAATACTGTTATTGATAGCGTGCAGTAAATAGGGTTTCTTTAATTTTGAGTTGCCTTTTTCTTACTTTCCGGGCATATTTATTAGAGTTACATTTTTATACAAAATGCATTCGCAATTTTCACGAATAAATATTCACGTTGAAGGATGCCAGCATGCTGGGCTGCAGAGAGGCTCACTCTATGGCCATCTTCGCCCCATCTGAGAGTGCGCTGCGCTCGGGGAAAGTCGAATTCATTGGCTGTTGTGATTTTATTTTAGTCAAGGGACTCCATGCATTGATCAGTCGTCAACTTAATAATAATTAATGTCTGAAATTATGAATTTCTACGCCCACTAGAAAATTAGCATAGAAGCGCACCCCCCCCCGACGAGGAAATAATAATATTTATTTTATTTGAATTCCATTACGCTACTTCACCTCCAAAGAAGTTCCGAATTTCCCAAGAGATACCAGCACCCCCGTGGCCTTGTGACGTCATGGCTGGCCCGCCTCAGACCAAGGCGCATGAAAATGTCAACGCCTCCACCAGAGGTGATAAGAAAATGAGCGGCGCTACTGCACCCGAGAAAGTCGCCCATGTTGGAAGGCTATGCTACCCCCCGCCCTTGGAGAATCGTTGACACGGGGCAAGTTTTGTATAAATAGGAGACCAGGAACGAGGTCCAGCAGAGACGCCAGAGCTTGCCGACGATAAGGTTCACGAACTCTTCCTCCAGTCTGTATAAGACTCTCTCACCTTTCCTCAGTAGCCCGAGGCAGGGTTCAAACCATCCATCAACTGCTTGAAAACCAGCAGCGCTCCATCCAGTACAGATGACCGGCCCAGGGACAGCTCTTCTCATCCACGGTAAATCCCACGCCTGTATCCTATACCCTGACCTCAATCAACTTCCCTTGACTCCAGCGGTGAGAGGTAGTTACGTGATTATGTTCCCCCCTGGATTGAGCCCCTCGTAACTTTCACGCTGTTAATAGCATTGGTTGGTTGGATTAGCCATTTTTATTTAATTAATTAATTAATTAATTTTCCCAGGCTCGCCTTCACCTGTTGAATAGTGAGATTGATATATTTTGTATCAACATATTTTAAACAGCTTGATATTTTGATATTTTCTTAGTTGAGCTTTTAGAGTGTATAAATCCGCCGGGACTTTCCACCGTACTTCTTTATACATAATAAAATTACGTGTTATTAAAACTCAGTGTGTAAACTACCACAATTTTTGCTTCAGTTCATTTGTTCATTAATGTTTTATAATTCTTATTCAGTGTGGTGTGTTACAAATTTCATTTAATTGTGCAATAGTCAATTTCAAATTGCATGTCGCTATTCGGCCGTGCAGTGTTCTGAATCCCTCAGGAGGCGGGGCCTGTTAAAGGACCCATCACTGAGATTCCAGGACACCCCTCGCCGGCACGAGGCATAAGGTCTAGATACGTGGGTTGCCCATTATATGGGAGGTCCACGGGAGTGATTGCAGATTTCACCCTGCCCCGGACTGCACGTCCGAAACTTCGACAGACAGTTTTTTTGTTCTGTGTCAATTTCAATGCGCAAACAACACAGAGGCGACGTGAGAAGCGCCCCCCCAAACGAACATGCTCTCATTAACCAATTAATTAATTACTCTAACCCTAGTGTAATTGTTCCCAGTGAGCCTGAAAATGAACCAGTTCATTTCAGCATAATTACACCTCCAGACCATGAGAGACAGTTGAAGCATTTGCTAGGTTTGTGTACCCCCAATGAAGACTCAGACCCAGAGGAAACCCCTGCTGAACTGACCCCTAAAATCATAGCCAAGCTTAGTAACGAGACTCTAAACCAACCCTCTCACGAGACCCCTGTCCGCACTAGCATTGTAAAGCTAACATCCGGCAAAGTAATTCGGGTTTGACATAAGGCCACGGAAGCACTCCCCAGCTTCTGTTTGGTGAAGTTGGCCTCCGGGAGTACCATCAGGGTTAGAATCCCTGCCAAGGAAATTCCCAGGACATCTGGAGAACAATGCCCAGTAAACTTTGTCCCTGCTCGACAGCCAACAAGGCCGCGGCGGATACATCCAGTAAGCTCTTGCCAGATCGCTCACCACCACACACACTCATAACTTGTAACCGACTGAGTATTTCATCCCCTCGGGACAGCTGGCATCCCGACTATTGACATCCCTAGTGGTAAGGAAATAAGACTGCCAGGAAGGGATGGTCTAATGCTCTGACTCACCCTGGGGTTTGACTCTCCTCCGCCTCGTAAGGTCCGAAATCGCAGTCAGCGCCTTAACCCCTTGCCCACCAGGCAGCAGCGTGCATCAACGTGGAAAATGATAGTTACGAGTCTTGGCGTGAATCAATATCTCGAAAATATGGCACCGTTGTCATTGGTGTTGTTGATCGTTACCAACATGGCTGTCACAGTAAATACAGCAGTTGTTTGTTGACAAGCTAATAAAATTCTGCAGTACATATTTCTTATTCATATGTACTGTAATCCCACATTTTATTCATATTTTTTTCGTGCTCTCTAAATATACAATGTGCACTCTGAAATGTCTGTAGTTATTATTTATTATTTATTGTTACAAACTACAACTTAGTGTGACATAGTGACTCTACAACAGGTTATTTCGGAAGTTATAAATTACTTAAATAGTATAGATGGGCCGAACGTTCAAATTTCGAACCGGACCTGAACTTTAAGGTTATGTTCGGGTTCGGTTAGAAATTTATTGCCACGTCAAAGATTGGTTCTAGTTCGGTTCAAAAATTTACAGGAGTTCGTGTTCAGTTCGAAAATGTGCTAGAAAGGAACATCATTAACGAATTTTGAAAGAACTTAAGTATTTACTCCTGTACAGTGTACCCCCCCCCCCCCTCCCAAAATAAAGGAAAACATTTCTGAGTGGTAGAGTGGTAGTCGTAAATTATCCACTCCTAAACGCTTTTAGCCGAACGAGTTATTTAATTAAAAATTTTTCCAAATATATCACAATTGCCACAAACTAATTTAAAATAAATGAGTAATGTGTTACGTACTTACTAACAAGGCCCCACAAATTGCCGGCACCTAAAATTTATATATATATATATATATATATATGGACACACACACACATGCATGCACGCTCATACATACAAAGTTGTTTATTCTGGAACTTGTTGCAAAAATCATGGTGTGCACTATACACAAGTAATAACGGTACTTCACTTATATATATATATATATATATATATATATATATATTATATATATATATATATATATATATATATATATTATATATATAAAGGCCATATGTCATTATTGTTTTTGTAGCATCGATGAAAGCATTATATCTTGAACTCTATAGGGTGAAAAACCAGGTGCTGATCTTTATTTAAATGATTGTATACAAAACAAGTGATTTGCTTGAGTTTATGAAAAAATAACACTTTCAATTAACTTTTTTTTGTGTTGCTAATTTGTGGTTTTCACATACCACGTCTACAATGACTATAGTCCATTTGCCATTGGAAGCAACTTTCCCAGAGCCCTGCTAAATATTTACTTGCAGGCCCGTTTCGTATCCTTCTGCCAAATGCAAACAGACATTGCCATGTGACTGCCATGTAGCATCTGTCAAAATGTTTACATTCCATTGTGTGTGTAAATATGTTCATATACTTTCGCTACACCTAAAATTAAACATGTGACTTCTACTTTTATACCTGTCAAATGTGTTGCTTACTGTTTACAGCTTTTCAAAGAATTCTGTCTTAGGTCTATTTCAAAAACCATTACGTACGAATATTCACAGTTTTAGGCATATAACATTATTTAGGTCAGCTTTATGACGTTTTAAAAATGCCTGAATTGACGACAGTTCTTACGGTTATTTTACATTAACATATTTGTTTTCCACGACATAGATCAATACATGAAATGCATGTTAGTATTTTGGCACGAGTATGTTTAACATTGTTACAACTGCAAGGTAAAGGGCTGTACTAATTGTAATTATCCTTTTGTTATTGATGTGTTGGGTTATTTCTCTAAAAGGATGGCCTCAGTTGGAATAAATATCAAAACGAAGGAACAACCAGAGAAAAAGGCACATTTAATTCAAGCACGCAACTCATGTTTGTCATACAAACTTTAAAAGATAGCGGTGAATATGCACACAAATAAGCCTAGGATAACTTTTATTCCGCTCATATTTCTATGTATTGCTACTTACTGTTTATTAGATTTATTGAAATTTATCGGGCTAGCCTTAGTATTTTTCTTCAGGGAATGTGGCAAATTACATTACACGACTGTGTTTCAAACCCCTTAGGGCAAAGGTACAATGTGGTGATAAATAAACAGAAGTGGATGTAAATAAATAACTTCGACATAAAAACAGTTCACATTTAAACAAATAAATAGTGCTAATCAAATATTTGAAATCATGCATACACAGGGCCAGCGTATCGACCTCGATGCACAAAGGCACGCCATTTCACAGACGCAATGATTAACAAAACACACGTCACAGTATATTTATTACTGCAGTGGAAACACAGATTTATCACAACATCGTAACTTGCCTAGGTAGGTTTAAAAACCCAACGTCTACAAACGTGATGTTTTAATTTGAAGTATTTTTCGAATTAAGAGTAATTTACGTTTCATTTTACAAAAAGCAACACGCCATGTCTGCCAACTTCACTAGGTAACTGCCCCGCCATCATATCTAAATATATTAAAATACGTATTCAAACATTAAAATATCTTTTCAGTTGTAAATTACAAATTCAAAAATCATTATTTTGCTGTAATAAGTATGAAATATGCTAGAATTGAAAACATGTATAATTTGTTGCTTACTAGCGAAGTGAAATCTCCAAGAGTGAAAGAGACGAAGAAAGAGAAAGAGTGCGACAAGCCTCGCCAGCAGACAGTTTTTCAATTGCTTTGTTGCTCGATAAAACAATACTGTAACATTACGACCTACTCACGATACTTTACGCTGTTATTTTAAATTGTAAAAATGAGATATTTTGCCATCAGGGCTACTTAATATTTAAATATTTCGATAGGCACAGTTTAATTTACAAATAGTATACTAAACAACAAGGTTAAAATAATATTTTAACTGTGAACTACTTCTTACCGGTCGTTGCCAACACGTCGCTGCACTCGCTGTTGTTAATTCATATTTAAAAAAGAAATAAATATTACAAGTTATAGAAGATATTAAGGTAAAGGTTCATTTATTCAATAATACAGTGCTCTAAAGTTAACCACAGTGTTATATATTTGTGGAATACAGGTTATTGAAAAAAACAGGTGACATGCTATGCCTTGAGTGTTTTTTTAAAGGTTGATTTTCATAAGTTGCTTCCAATCGGGAATGGACTATAGAAAGATATATTTCCCAGTGTTATTATAAATTATTGTATCAATCAAATCTATAAACACCGAAAGTTAATATTATGTTAATTTTGTATCTTTTTTCCACTTTAGAAAAAAATTGGCCATTACATTTTAGGTTTAAACAATTAGTCACGAAATTGTGAATGTGGTTGTATTAGTTTGTTTGTGTTTTATACTTGAACAAATACGGGCTGAACTATGAAGGTTGCATGTATATATTATGTTTTCACTTTGCACCTCATAGCCAAGTCCAGAGGTCGAGTAACAAAACTCATTACTTGAGTGGGTAACACTGCTAAAATGATCCACGGGACCACTGTAATCTATACTAAGTACTTAATTTGCAGATATATTAATTTTTGTTAGATCAATGCAGATTAAATTAAATTTTGAGTTCAGCAAAAACCGACTTTTCTAGAATTGTTTACATAGGAATTTGGTCGGGACTACACAAAATACTCGGACACTGACCTTCGGTTCAAGCGGGTTCGATGGTCTTAGTTTCGACTGTATAGCCACGCCATAGCTTGTTGACAAAGTGCTACATATATTAAGAGTTTTTGTGGTGCCTTAAAGCAGTACCAGTACCTAACCAGATGAAATGGACATCCCAGTTAGAATAGGTGAATCAACACTTTTCCTAGTGAAGCAAGGACTTCCATATAAGAAAAGAAGTAATTCAGGCAGCGGCCTGTGTATCACGGACTTTCCAATGAAAGCAAGATAAAATTGGTTGTAAATACATATATTGAATGCTTTTGTGTGTCTTTAAGTGTCAATATGTTTTTCTTCTTTTGCAAGTGGTTCCGTACGACAATTGGTTAGGATTATCAATAATATTACTGAATATCTTTAATACAATTGACTACACTCATGTTGTAAGTCCCACATAAGCTGTTAAAAATGTGCCCAATCTGACTGTAAGCAGACAATGCTAGTGTGGCTGGCGTGGCCAATCTTTGTAGTGTGTTGTAGCGAGTCATTGTGCAACAATGCCAGGAATGTTTACACATGCAGAGTACGCAGACGTGGTGTTTGTTTATGGATACTGTGATGGCAATGGTGCAGCAGCTGAGTATTAGCGCAGGAGAATTAGAAGAGGTAGGCAAGTCCTGTAGCTGACACACTCTCCAGTCCTCTCCTCATTGGACTTCTTATTCTGGAGTTGCCTTAAGAGTAGGGTTTGCAGCAGACGGCGATCAGACACACGGGACCAGTTGCTACAGGCATCAATGATGCCACTAATCAACTCGGAAATGAACTTGTAGGCATGCAGTGGCAACACACCACTATAGGCTACAATATACCGCAGCCTGCTTACAGTCAGATGGTGAACATTTTGAACAGCTCGTGTAAAACATTCAACATGAATGTAGTCAGTTACATTAAAGACGTTCAGTAATTCCAAGTTGCATTTTTATTTCATTTACACCCTCTGTAACTCTGAAATGGGGCTGCATAGCCAATTTGTGTATATGACATTTTTTGTTGCCAATTATCTTATAATACGCTGCAGCAGTATGTAGGTTGAGTCGTGGAACATCTAGTATAAAATGAGAATTTTTTATGTAAAAATAATACACAATAGTTGTGGAGCACTAGAATTTCTGGAAATTATTGCACATGTATTGGAAGATCTACAAATTTGAAAGCATAGTGAAAGTGACGATACTGTTCTATTACCTTACTAGAAACTTTGTTAACCCAGTTCTGGTGGTTGATGCCAAACTGGTTGCTAAATATTGGGGCGTATGCTGGCCGAGGAGCTTTCAATGCAGACAACTCAGCCAAGAGTTGTCCACTGAAGTCTCCAGCTTGGTACCTATACAAAAACACATTTTGGGTTGTACACACAAGTTTATATGTGACATAATAATACATATTCACATGATTCAAATTTAGAAAGAAACAATGTACATAACCTCCAACATTACAGAGCAATATTCAGAAAAATTAGCACAATCGACTATTTTTGCCAAATGTTCAGTAAGCTAAAAATCAAAGTTTCTTGTGTATAAGGCAGAAAATAAATACCCCTTAAATAAACTAGGCCTATTTTAAATTCTTTGTAGCGACGTATGACATCTTTTTCAACAATGGAGATTAGACGACTTCTGCACCATTCTTACGTCAGTTTTGCTTAGGAGTCGGAAGTTTGCATTTTCATTTGTTCCGACGTAAGATGAAGTTGTACTGTCTGCCATACAGATTTTGGCACGTGTAGGATGCCTATACTGCAATTTCTTCTTTCCACTGGTTTGTATAAAAGTGACACAGCTAATTCTTCCTTGCACTATCGCCTATCCATTTCTTTTTCTACTTTAATGAAAAAAAGCCTTTCACAAGGTCCTAAACTTGAAAATATAGTCATGTTTCGAAAGTTATGTAATAAAAAGCTAAAATTATTACAACAAAAAAATGCAACAATATCGCATTCCACTGATCTGTCAGAAGGCCGATAACCTTCAAGGCTCCTTTTGTTTTCAGTAACTATATTTCGTAGCCTCTTTATGGATTGGACACAATCTGAATTGACTGAAGTACCGTTGAAAATTGACTCCAAATGATGAGAAACAATTAATTGTGGCTGGTTATATCGCTGAACTAACAAACTTCTTGCTACTTCATTATTGGCATTTCTCACAGGCAACATACTTACCAAAGTGCTGGCCTCGCCCTGCAATGACAATTTCAGATACAGGAATTTTTCAACTTCATGAAAACTTCTGTTGTTGTGAACAAGCATCAGGAATAAATTGTAAAAGGCTTGCCACTGCGTCACATCACCATTGAATTTCTGCAGTTCTATAGCAGGTATCTTCAGTGCAGAATGATTGTCTGCATCCGTGGTGTTTAGTGTAGCAACAGCTGGAGTATCAATATTAATATTACGCATGACTTTGACAGTATGAATTCCAAAATATATTGCGTCAAATTCATCCCATTGTGAAGTGTAATCATGGGGCAAGTTTGTTTCTGTTTCGCAGCTGCAAATCTTAAGGTTGGAGATAGCCTCGTCAAATTTGTCTTTAATTTTTGTGAGTTTTTTTGCACATTGGGCAAAAAAAAGCATACTTTTTTACGTCATCTGGTTTAGCCAAAGTCTTTTTCCCATCTTCCAAAATGAGCTATGAATGATGCAGGTGCGACTGCAACTTTGTTACTAAAACACGTTCACTTGACATTATGGAATTGAAAATTAAACCTGGACAATGTTGTTTCTTGATGTTGTTACGAGTGGCTATTAGTTTATTTGTCAAGCCTAAATAACTGATGTAATGACGACTTCACAAAGAAAATGATGGTGTGGGAGCACACTTGATCAAGGTCACGTAACCTCACTTAATGAAACAATTTAATAATTCTTTTGGCATCATGCTTCTTAATAGTTCTACATACAGTCTCCCAGGACACTTGCTGATAAACGTAATACACCATTTGATGTGAATAACCAATATCACGGCATATTTATTGTGTGTGTGTTGCGAACTGTTACTTTTCAATGATGAGACAACCATTAGTAGACTGATAAAGGCGCTGATGCAATACTTCATGTAATCTGGCCCAGCATTGGCCATGTTTATTTATCACAACGAAAATGAGAGTTCCAGAGGACCCAAGAAGGCGAGAGATTTTTCTCATGTTGCAATACCAAGATGCTTGCCAACCGTCATCTTGGAAACAACTGGCTGTTGCAACCTGAAGCAGTGTTCCCAATGGTGGCAACACCAAACACCATCTACTGAGGCGGGAAATCAGTTCATTCAAATACAAGTTTGTTTTAGGTTCACAATAATGTACTATTTACAAATATACACATTGCCTCACATATTTTCCTACACTAAGGTAAGAGAACAGTGTCATACATACATTTTGTACAAAACCACACAAGGTCGAAGTTTCTAAAGTGTAGATCTGTATTTTTTTTAGAGAATAGTGAAAATATTCTCAGAGTATGAGAGTTTTAGTTGTAGGTCGCAACTGTGATAATTTTTTTTTAGCACTGAAATACAATTTATTGTAGATTTCAATGTCATGTCTTTATTCTAATGTACTGAAAATCATCAAGTGCCAAGTTACACATAAAAAACCCAAAGGTGGCAGACCTTCTGAAATGTGGGGAGGCCAACTTGGTGCTCATATTGTCATGCTATTGGTGGATCTGAAATACTTACATGTCTGTAACTGTAAAGCATAATGTAATAACTAAGCAATCATGAACAACTTAATCATTACAAACTTTCAAATACTCAATAAAAAATATTTTTGAGTTTTCGGAAAAGAAAATGATTTATAACGATTTTAGATTGATAAGATTTTACACACTGAAGATGAAAGAACTGGTGCACAATAAACTTTCAAAATAACAATTCTACCACCTCAGAAACTTACCTCTTCTCGAAAACTTCAATAGAGAGGTGCAGAAGCTCACGTTTTGTTTTCTCTCGCCGTTTCACTAGTTCCAGTAGTGTCACAGCTCTGCCCAAATCTCGCTTCAGTTTAAGCATTTTCTCGTAGGATGTTTCGTCGTTTTTTCTTACTTTCCGGGTCTGCATTTTTTCAGTGCGTCTTCGGAAAGCCAGGTACGGGTTGTTTATCGCCAGACCAACTCTGTGTTCTGTCTTAACAGTGGGAATCAGCGGATGTTGCTGAAAAAAAGTTAACAGAGCTGTAGCTACTTACAATACAAATAAGGTGCCACATATACTAATTGATTGTAAGCAGACACTAAATGCAAGCCGACCCAAAATTTTAAACCCTCTAAAAAGAAAATAACATGACATCAACTGCAAGCTGACCCAAAATCTTAAACCCTCTAAAAAAGAATATACCATGACACCAAATGCAAGATGACTTTTGAACATCCTATACACGCTGCATCAGCCAAGAGGGCACAGAGAGATTATTGATCTGGCAGTGTGTTCACGGCACACACAAGGTGGCAGAAACGAAGTGTCAACATATATAGCAGAAGTGAAAGGGACGAAATGAAGCAGCTGCTCGAAGAGGAATGGGATATGTGAAAAGAAGACAGCACTGACAGGGAAAATGAAGTGTGTAACAAAAAAGAGAAAATAAGAAATGCGTTTCTGTCCACTACTATGCTGTTAACAGCAGTTAGGAAAATTATAAAATCCCTTCCTACATTAAAAGTTATCATTTTGACCACTAAATACACACGTGACACTTAAATATGTAGTACATGTTTCATGCAATCCAATTGTAAACTTGTTCAACGTTAGATGTTACTTTCCATGCTTTTTGATTGAGAACACCACACAGGTGTCAACATTTTATAGCAGGCTCCAGATTTTAGGTCTTCAAGCTTGAGTTGCTATACACTGGTCAATCCACACTGCACCCAGTTATGTATGTTCTCAAAAGTTTCACCCATTTCGAGAACCTACACCCATGTGTTGCTTGCCCACTTAGGTCCTCTGCTCTTCAGGCATCTTTTGGGTACAGGCTGAGCTTGTCTATTAGATATGTTTCCAATAAACATTTGCACTCAAATCTAGCATTTGTCTTGGTCATTAAGCTTTACTTTGACCCCTTCATTCTGCTTTTATAGTTTCAAGCCGTGTATCCACTCTACTTTTGCACACCTTGGCATCGCCTTCCCTCAGTCTGTAAGGTTCAGACTCCTTCAACCCACTTTTGTTATTTTTCTCTCCCTCATACACCCTTTCTCTCCTCCTAGCAGCTACAGTACTTGCCTCCCACCAAAGTGAACATTGTTTAATTCCCGGCAGGGTCGCTCACAGATTTTCGCACATGGGGATTGTGTTGGACAATGCATCTAGTCAGTGGGTTTTCTCGGGGATCTCCTCGACTCCATGTCAAAGATGCGCAAAGCATCACGCATCAAAGTTACCTGACATAAATTGCAATGACAACGTGATTAATAGATTTCCTTTGTAGAAAAGGCCAGAACATTTGAAAACTGTGGTACAAATGTTTTACAAAGATAGTTAATGGAGGGGCAAAAATGTATTGCATCTATGTTGAACTGCACCAAATGGGCTGTATTCATAAAAAGCAGAATTTCCACGTTTGCAGTAGTGCCAGGGGTTAATGTAGTTCATGCACATAGTGCATATCAACCTCACAACTGAGAGTGAGGTAGTCAATGCAATGTCCCTACTATTCAGATGATAGTAAGAACAAGGAACAAATAATCAGCCTAATGCTACGGGTTACCCAAACCTACACTCTGTAAATAATCAGCAACAATCTGTATCAGCCAATTACTGGCTTGCTATTATCAATTAAATTCAACAACTAGTAATGTCAATTAAGTAAAAAATATTTAGGAAGTAATTCTATTTCATTTTAATTCTCAGCAGCTTGCATAAGCACAACTTGTGCTGAAGCTCTCTGTTTACCGTCCTCCTCACGAGGAACTACCAGTGACCAGACGTTCTTCCAGATCCGGCGATCAGCTAACGCCTTCACCTCAACACCTAGGTAGTGACACAGTGAGTCCCTTCCGGACTAACACTGTCGACAGTTAGGGTCCAGTTGTTTTTACTGCTCCCTAATTTGTTAGCTTTTGTTTATTTGCTAACAGGTGACCTTCACTTGTTTTAACTTAACTTTAACTTCTGCAGGTTACGCAAAAATTCAGTAAAGTGCAGGAGATAGTAAGAATCACAGTGATTATTCCTCACTGAATAAACATGTTACTAGTCTAACCCCTGCGTGCTCATTCTAGGGTGAAATTGTAACTCCCATACAATCAGGTAAGCACCATCCCTCAAGGGAGAGGCAGGCGACCACTGCTTTACTACTGATTTCCAACTCTATTGTAGGACTGCAGGCCGTCCCCTAAATAGGTCAGTATGTACATTGTCAAACACCACATATTAGCAAGTTATCCATATTGTGGAAATGTAAATAGCGGTACCTGGTGCACAGTACGGTAGGGCCCCCTACTAGCAAGGCTACACGACGAAGCGGTTAGGCCACCCGAGTCAGCTGACCTACTCCATCCACCACACATAGACCTGCCGGTTGGATTGACAGAACTGACAAGTAGTGACCTAGCCACCTCTGGGTACATTCTAGCTAGGGATACCATCGTTTACCCCAACTTCGTAGCGGTGGACTGTAGTACCTTTCTTCCATGCTGTTCACCAATATAGGGGGTACTAAGTGGAAGGACAAGAAGACAGCTATTGCCCCTGATGCTAATCAATTGCTGGGTAACCAAACTCCATCAACCTTCAGCTGTGAAACACCACAGGAACGAGCTCAGATCACCTGTCAACTGTCGAGGCCTAACCTCACTGTCTTCCCTAGCAATCTCTTCGAGCCACCCCACAAGACAGTCAGAGACCCACTTCCCATTGTCATCCGTCTGCACCTAGGCCTAATTATGGCTTTGGGAATAGCCTCTATGAACTGCAGCCTCCAGCCACCAGCTGTCTTCTCCGGCAACCAGTCACAGCCACAGGCCTAGTCAGAAGCCATGCCAACAGCCAATTGCTCTGAGATGGGACACGCTACTTCTATACCAGTATCCAGCAGCCGATCAACCTCAGGTATGACCCAAACATGGTAAACCTGCACCGGCACTTACCTCAGCCACCCGGCGGGCTCTCAGTGCACCGATAAGACTACATATCCTGCAGATGACCTGCCTGACAAACCCTTTACAAGGGACTAATTTTGGCCAAGCACCTCATAATCCCTATTGGCTCTCAAGACCTCAATGTTAAAAGCCGCCCAAATCTCTTCCCTCACCCACTCACTCACTCACTCACTCACCTCATAATCCAAACTCTCCCTCGTTAGTGTTTGACTGAGCCAGTGTCTCTGACCTGACACTTTGCAAAATTCTGGCTCACATGTGACGCGCACCCCTTCAACTCAGCCATCATGTCAAGTGTTTTTAGTGGCGCCCAACATGGGGCCACGTATCTGATTAGTCACCCAATAAGACAGAGCCAGGCCAGTGCGACCCAGCGAGAGAGAGTGTGTGGAGAGCCGGGAGACACCTCGTTTAATGTACCAGATTTCAGTGAGTTGTAAAACACTCCGTGGTATTCAAATTCCATTGCCCAGAGTATGTCAGAGTTAAACCATAACGTAACCAAGCAAGGCGAAACCTCTATGAATATGGGGGAACCAGAGAACCCCAAAGACGAGTGATGTCGCGTTGCAACCTGTACGGGAATAGGCCAGCACTTTATTCACTGTGTAGATTGTCAAAGTCTATTCTACTACCTGTGTCTGGGGTGGAACAACGAACCCAGGTTTACAGATTGACTAGAATTTTGTTGTGAGCAGTGCCAAACACGACAAACAGCATATTGTGATTGGATAATTTGTACAGGGTGGTCTGGCAAGCGCATTACGTGTCTGGGATTAATATACAGGCACATTACACATCCAGGATTAGTATACAGGTGCGAGGTAAGTAGGAGATCCGAAGAGTACCATCCGAGCAACCCAAGTGTACATCACAGCATAGTATCAACCTGTAGTTCAGACGGACCCAAGCTACCCCAATTTGCAGGAAGACCCCAAGACGACCTGGTAGCCTTTAAACAGGATTGCAAGCATGAGCTAAGGGGCAACAACGGGTTACAAGAGCCCGCAAACAACTACCTGGGAAAGCCCTAGAATGGTGGACGAGGTATAGGGAATTCATTACTGAATGATCCCAGCTGTGCACCAGACTAGCCATACAATTTTCCGGGGAAGGGACCATTCTCCCTCCATCAACCCAGCACTCCCTAAGTGCCGGTTCTGCCCGGGGAGACATTTCTAGCAGGATTACCCGGTGAAGCCAGCTAGCAGGTGATGGTTAAGGATAGGGAGCAAGTGACAAGAGCAAACCATACCAAGTAACTTGGGTAACAAAGAGTGCCAAATGACGATGGGAAATGCCAGAACCGGGGTACAAAGTGGACCACCACCACCGGTCATGACCGGCTTATCTGAGGGGGCGACAACCTCAGAAAATTGGTGTACAAAATTGGGGGAAGAAGAAGAAGAAAAACACACAAACTCAAAAAACACTAAGAATCCCCAAAAATTACAGAAAATCTTCATTTTTCTACAGATATCTTTTAGTTTTATTTACCACAAAATAGGATATATATTGATCAGGTTTGATTTTGCGAGGATAGCAATTTAACAGAGTAATTCTCTAAGATTGACGCACCTCGTAAAATCGGAGAATCTAAAGTACATATTTATAAAGCCCTTAATTAAATAAATATGTGCAAATACTCACTGTTTTCAGCCTCTTGTTGAGCCAATAGTCATAGACGGCAATGATGAGGTCGTCGTCCTCCTTGAGCAGCGCCTTTGCCTCCTGGAGCTTCAGCACGGTCTGGCCGCTGCCTTTCTCCAGTCGGTCCATCATCTCCTCAAACTAAACAGCCAACACATCTCAGCCTCTCCACACACTGCTACCAGCACACGTACAGGCATCATCTGCACGCCTGCTGATAAGACTGCACAAAAGTCCACAGAAAAACAAAAAGGTCACACCACTAATCAGAGCAACAACTGATTTTCGGTAACCTAGCATCACGTCTATTTGCCTTAAAACAATTAGTACATTTAATTTTCAGTGATGGAATAACTGCTTGCACTCTCATGGCGAACATAACTGATTCATTGTGTTTGTCTTCCTTGACCCTGTTACAAATGATTTCTTCTACAATACTTCTGATGGCAGAAATATGGAGTGCGAATTAGTCATAGTTTCCGCTGTAGCAATTCATTTACAAAATGAGGCAATATGGTTATCCTTTTATTACAGCTTCCTGAAAAAGCCACGAAGACCTTTACTTAAAGATGTGTGATTACTACTACCACCTAGGTTCAGGCAATTCTTGGTCACAGGACTGACACCTTAACAACAATCAGAAGGGTTACTTCAAAACATCACCAACAATGTGAATTCAGTGCAGTATGCGAATAAAAATAATGAATATTAACATATCCTGCACAAGGGATTTGAAGAAAGTTTCAAGTGGAGTGTCCCCAACATCAAAAGTACTAAAAATTCAGCAAGGAAATACTGACTGAAAGAAATTTTGTTTCTCCCTGTTAACTGACTTGAATATATCACCTAGTGAAAACTTCCATTCCAAGATACTCCAGCTAATAAACTAGTCAGGCTCCAATAGGAGCTGGCTGACTGACAGTGATGTTTCAGTTAAGAAGCAGACATGATAATCACAGTGGAAAACAACCAACCATTTCAATAAATAAATTAACACCAAACACAAAGTGTTCTTGTACATTATGATGAATAGAAATGTAAACAGTTAATATACTAATAACTACAAACACATCTCTGTTAAATGTAATTGCATCACATAGGCTTATGGTAAAATTATTTCCTTTAGTATTTTGAGCTTTTTAGCAATTTGACATTGCTTTACTACTCCATTTGGGATGAGTCTTTATAACTTGCATGTGTAAATGTTTCTATGATTGGTGATACAATTAACCATAAATTGATGGCATTATTCTAATATATACACTTTTGTAAAGAGTATGAAAGGAATTGTAAAATTAATTTGACATACTGTAAAATTTATATAAAAACCTAAAGTTAAATAATGATGATAGCATGAAAAAATGACTTGCCTTGCGAGGTGTTAGATCAAACTTCTTGGCTTGTGTGTTTACCCAGGTTTCGTCCTCAGAATCCATGTCATAATCGGGAATATCCTGTTCCATAGCAAATGCTGGAAAAGAAGGAATAAATTAAGTTGTATTATTTGAACTGCCTTTCATAAAGATCTGTGAAGTATAAAACTTCTCACAAGACATGCTTACGGTAAATGAGCTAAGAGATTTTAGCGGCTCTTAAGAGCGAGGTCTTGGGAGCCGATGAGGGTGATTGAGGTATGTAGGAGCGCTGGAGTGGAAGGGCAAGGAATGGGAGATATCCGAGAAAACCCTCTAACCAGTTGCATCGTCTGGCACAATTTCCACATGCGAAAATTCAGGAGTGACCCGGCTGGGGATCGAACCCGGTTCGCCTTGGTGGCAGGCGAGCAGGCTGACTGCTCAACTACTGTGGCCTCGCTTACAGTAAGAAATAATTGGTAATGGGCTGACACTGCCCTTGGAATCAAACCAACTGGTACAATTACAATGTAGTCTGGTGTGGCATTGATCATAAATTACTAAAGGTTCAACAATACAACAGCACAAAATATTAAAAAGATAGCTGGACCATCCATATATTGTAAAATGGATATTCATGAAGCCTACAACAGAATGCATAAAAGTGTAGACAAAAATTGTATCAATGCGAAAAGAGTATTGTAGTGATAAAGGATTTGGGTAGCAAATTAGCGAGATATGGATAATTACAGCATTTTTCCTTCCAGGAATGGTTCCAAACTGATATAATTTTTAATATCTACAAATATTGCACCATCATTTATCTTCAGTATGTTTTTGTGACAAGATAAGAAACACATTCAACTCACATCATAGTTTAAGTTTATAGAAGATATAATGTTTTGCTTTGTCTTGAGTCCAGAAAGACATCTGTACCTGCTTATCTTTTCTCCTTCCTCCCATAACACTCCAATAAGCAACCAAAAATCCCCAATACTTATGCTGACAAGTAGTGGTACCTGTAAATTTGTCAAATATTCTAGGAAACAGGTAAGAATGAAAGTGTTTAGTGTTGTTCCTGATTTATGTGAACCGCACAACAAAACAAGCAAAACTTTTTAGATGTGCTGGGAAGAAATTGCACAATACCAGATCCTTCTTTATGAAACAAACATAGAAAAATAAATCACACATTTGTGACTGTCTCTTTTAATTTTTTCACAAACACATTTGGACTAGCAAACACACTGCTGAAATCAATAATAAAAAAAAAAAAACAAACAAACAAAAAAAAAAAAAAAAACAACTACTACTCTGAAATAAATTTTTAAATGCTAATAACAAATTTGAATACATGAACAAGGTTGAGACATTTGATGCCCATAAAAATTAACCCAGTTGCTGGTATCTCCTCACTCCTCATTAAACTTGAATTTATACCAGACATCAGTGCCGCCGGCAAGGGAAGGGGAAGGCCAGTGAGTGTTGCTCTTAAGCAAGCATCAATAACTTCCCATATTAGACTACTTTCCTTAGCACTTGCAAGACCAGCTAGACAGGCAGTCCTCTACCACCCACCTTCATGCACAGTCTGGATGCACCATTGCAGTAAAGTGGGGGTGGCTGTGCTAGCAGAAATCCCAAGCTCCCCTATATAAAGCGCTGCTGCCTGAAAAACACCAGTTTATCTCCGATGACCTTCATCTCCAAAGCTTTCTATTCCTCTTCAGAAGCCTGGAAACCTTTGCCTAGAGAATCCAGCAGAAGCAAACTGGAGCCAGCCTGCACTCCTTCAGAGTCTTCAGCCACTGTGCTTATTGCCCTGACCCAGAATACACCACACTGTGTACTAACCAAATAGTGATAGGGTACAGAGTTTGTACACCAACTAGATACTTGTGCTACGATTGTCAAACACTTTGCCTTTAGGGCAACCCTAATTTTGCATACATTATTGCAAGTACAAGGAGTGCAGTTGAAATCCCATTACAACCATTGTATACTGCTGTTCTCACCTGCAATTTTGCCAACCTTAGTACTGCAACCAGCCTTACCAGGTCACTGAGATACCCAGCCCAGGTACGCCCAGTGGCGGATCCAAAGGGAGGGGGTGGGGGGGAAGGGGCCGCGGCACTCCCCCCCACCCCCTAACATAGAAGGCAGAAAATTGTTATTTTGGCTGAATATCACTTGGTTACAGCGAAGTTGGATAAAGAATATGTTCAAAAGTATAAGTCATATGTTCTGGCATTTATTTATGTCAATATCCTCTGTTTCATATAACTGTAGTAATTCTGACAGTACTACAAGCATGTAGGCTTACTGCTTATGTGTTGGACACAAAGTCAGTCCATAATTACCATACTAGTGGTGCAACAGAGATTTCTCGTTGACAGTTGCACAATAAATTGTTGACAGGCATTGTGACCAATGAATACATCATTAAACATAAGTCTACATACCCTTAACATTTACTACTCTTATGTGAAACAAAAAACGTAACTCCAGTGTGGAAGCTTCTGACGAAAATGCTTTTGAACATCAACTCGTTTCTGAAGATAAAAATAAAACAAAGCAGAGAAGAGAATTTTTTTTTTTGCAAGAAACAGCTTATACTGTGCTCTGTACAGTGCAGTGGCAATGTGACATTGACAATGATAAGTATAGGCCGTTCATGGTAAAGTGAGCACTTTTTGATGAAGTCTCATTGGACATATTAACCAATAAACACACTTCATTGTGGCCTCTGGCTTTTGGTTTTGAGTGTGGTGAAATGTATTATACACTGTATTTGTTACTTACATGACAGTATTTACATTAACAAATGGCAGAAAGATATAAATTGGCTGAAAGATAACTAGTAACCAGGGCTGCAAAAGTGCTCACTTTACCGTTAATGGTCTATATCAACCTTCCTATTCTGGCCACCCCTGGGTGAGTTTAAAATGTGAATGGAAAAAAGGGTAGCGAAGGGGAGGAGGAAGGAGAGCTTGTGGAACAAGAGATAGTTGAAGATTTTATCCAATGAGTCACTAGCAGTAAAGCGAGTCGGTCACTAGTGTGGTGTTCTGTTTAAATAAAAGATAATAGTTGGAACCAGTGCTTAAATACCATTTCATAATTTTCTCTGTTACTTGCCGTTATTTCGGGGTTGCAAGGACAAATAAAGGAAAGTAATTTTTTAATGTAGAATAGCAAGTGTCGATGTATAATTTTTGGATGCAGATAACTCGTGTATCGAAGTAACAAAAATTGTAAGTAATAAAGATTAATTTGGTTTTCTTAGTGAGAAATTTAAATTACCTTATCTTGGTATAGAGTCCAATAAAAATCACTCTATTTCTTGAGTTATAGCATATTAATATCGGCGATCAGTGTTTGAATTGATGAAAATGTAGAATCGGTGGGAATTATTTGTTAATATTTTTAAAATTCTCTTTTTAAGGTTTATTGTTAAGAAGTTATTTATCACTACAATGGGCTGTTTAACATCCATTTTAATCACTATGGCACTTGATATAGTATTTTTAACTTCGGTGCAGTGCAATTTTAGGTTATTTAAACACATATTGTAAGAGTGGAAATTTTCTTTCCCCTGTTAGGAGAGATGACATAAATGCAGCAGTTGGGGAAAATATCTTATAAAAAAAGGAGGTGGGGACTTCGGAGGTGAATTTCCAGCCCCCTTCCTTTTCAATTCAAACACTGAACACTAGCGAAAGAATAATAAATACAGTATGCTAAATCACATTTATTGCAAATTACTTTTTGAAACCATTTTAATTTGTTACATGTACTTATCGTACACCACTTGCCAGTGACAGCGCCCAGTTGTGGCCCCACCGGGAATCAAATGCGGATCACCATCAGATCATATTCCTAATAAAAAGTATTAACTTCCCATATCTTTATGATTTGAAAGCGGAAGTTGGGTGCACAAGCCGCCCCACCAACCGAGACCCCTCAGTTATCTATAATAATTGGTAATAAATCTAACTCTTCAGCCTAAAGATTAACATCTCACATTTTAAATAATTGGACACTTAAAAAATGTTCACTTTAGTTTAACTATATAAAAAGGTTTCTTTGACCACTTTAACCAGTTCTGAAGTAAAACATTATATACCATATTTGTATTAATTTATTTTGAACTGTTTTAAAGTCAAAATAATGCTCGGGACAACATACATGGCACGACTACCAATAAAATGTAGAACATATGTAATTCCATAGAGTGATCAAAGTACCACCACTAGTCATAGAAACCCCCTCCCTTCTGCAGTACTATTTTTAAACATTTATAAAACACAGAGTTAGCAATAGTAACATGAAATATTTTGGAAAGTAACGTAATGAAAATGTTACATTCCTGCATTTTACCTTTTTCTTAAATTAAAAAAAAAAAAATCTAAATTTTCCCTATGACCTAATTAATGGTAGAAAGATTTTTTTTGCAACAGATAAACTGACTGGATAGTAAAATTTCCCTCTTTTTAAAGAATTAATACAATCTGTATGGAAAAATTTTAATTTGCAGAAAAATTATTATTACGTAATTAGAAATTTTGTATGCTTTTCACAGACAAGTACGCCTTCATTAAAAGAAATGAAGAGGCCCCATACTGGGATTGACAACTACTTCAACCGTGTGCCCAAAGAACAAAAGGAGGTTGTATCCAGTTCATAGTTTACAAATTCATCAACACTTGTTCCTGAATCTTCAGATTTTTGTAGTCCTGTAGTGTCAAGCGCTGCTGGTACATCTTTTTTACGTGCAATTTCAGATATAAGTGGACCATCAAATGCAGAAAAACAGGGAGCTACAGATGACATAGGTATTTACATTGGAAAAACTGTGGATGATTTTATGAAGAGGAATTTGCTACAAGATCACTGGAGACCCCCAGAAGACTATGTTTTTCCGTACACCATCAAAAAGCTAAAAGGAAAGGAAGTGCATCACCATCCAACACATCGGCACTTGGAGATGTTTGAGTGGCTTGTGTTCTCCGATATCAGTCACGGATTATTTTGTAAATACTGTGCCTTGTTCGTACCAGGCCACGTCAGAGGGTTGCATAAGACTGTCCAGTTAAGTCAGTTGGTTACTAGGTCTCTTACCCATTTTAGTAAGCTGTTAGGGAAAGACGGGTATTTGAACATGCATGCAGAAAAAAAGGATCACAGACATGCCGTAGCAGCAGGAAAACAGTTTCTAAATGACTCATCAGATCCAGTGAAAAGAATTGACAACCAAGTAAATACACAACACCTAGAGCAAGTCAAAGAAAATAGGAAATTTTTGGCCTCTATTGTTGAAACAGTAATTTTTTTGGGGGGTCAGAACATTTCCTTCCGTGGTCATAGAGATGATGGACGTGTGCTTAGTTCAAATGGAGGCTTTTGTGACAACGAAGGAAATTTTCGAGAAGAAAAAAAAAAAAAAAAAAAGAGAAACGGATGTTACGGAACCCACAGTAACTGGTGAGGATATAGAAACTCAGGTGCTAACATTAAAAAAAAATCACAATTTGATTCCAGCAGACTGTGTTGGAATACCCCCATGACAGTTGTTCAGTTATGGTTTCTGAAACTAGAAGAGCAGTAAACCAAATTCAAAAAGAAGCACAAAATGCCATAAGATATACTTGCTACAACCATGCATTGAATATTTCATTGTCAAAATGCAGTAAAGTTGAAAACATCTTAAATGCTGTTGGCATTATGAAAGAAGATATAAGTTTCTTTTCATCGTCCTCCAAAAGAAATTTAGTTCTTTGTCAAAATCTTAGAAGGCAACTTGTTGGGTTTTGTTAAACACAATGGGTTGAACTCCATGACAGTGTTTTGCAGTTTTGTACTGCTCTCTCCAAAATTGCTGCAGCACTTGAGTGTATTAGCAACAAAATCTCTACTATGGCAACAAATAAAAGTGATTTCATTGTCGCAGTGGTGTCTCTTTCTGAGTTACTCATCACAACACTCCAGCTGAGTAGGACATTACAGAAAAAAAACACTGGATCTCAAAACAGCTGAAGAAATGCTCCGTGACACGATTACTACTTTGAAGGCAAAACGTGGTAACTGTGAGAAAGAGTTTCTTTGCTTGTTCAATGAGGTGCGTGATATTGCTTTAGAGCTTGGGACAGAACTGAAAGTGTGACGCATAGCAAAGAAGCAAGTTTACAGGTGTAATACACCTGCTCCTGATCTAGAGGTATTCTTCCAGCAGACAGTGTATGTTCCACTGCTTGATCATTATTGCAAGATGTAGAAGAAAGATTTCTTCATGATACTTAAGGTGCCTACAGTTTGTTTGAATTAATGCCACGTTCAACAAAAACAATGAACAATCCACTAAAGAATAATGATATCGTCAGGAAAATTGTAAGCAAATACTCTGGGCTCTTAAAAATGGACATGACTTACGCCAGCAAAGCACTTTTCGGTGAATACAGGTTGTGGTCTGCGAAATGGGATAAGAAAAGTAACGAGAAACACAGCATTCAGAAAACAGTGATAGAGCATATTTTGGAATGTGACAGGGATGTATTCCCCGTAATCAACCCATAATAAATATACTGCTTCAAGTGTTAGCAACTTTGCCTGTTAGTGTAGTGACTGCAGAAAGGACCTTTTCAACTCTGAAGAGGATCAAAACGTGGCTGAGAACAACAATAAATGAAGATTGTCTGATAGGACTGGCTCTCCTAGCAACTCATTGCGATATTACAATAAACCCTGACCAGGTTATTGATAGATTTACCATGAGCGGAAATCGTAGGCTAAAGTTTGTTTTGTAAATACAGTACAGTATAAAATTATTCTAGAACTGTAAACATTATTTAAAGGATTTATACAAGCCACATAGTTAACTCAAAAGTAATTTCTGTAGTGTTCGTTAATATGGGATGTGAGCTTCATTCCTGTCAATAAGGAGTGGAAATAGACATATTTCCATTACTTTAATATTAATAGAATATACTATAACTTTAATTATATTAGTAGGCTGTATTTTCAAGTAGTATAAGAATAGGATATGTGGATTTCTATTGTAATACATGAGAACTGCAATTATTTTTATGTTACTTATTGTTATCTGTCAAAGTTGAATGTTAATTAAAATTATCTGTTAATTTATAAAATTACATTTTGATATATGTTTTGGAGCCCTAGATGACAAAATTCGCATAGCCATTTTTTAAAATTTATTTTAGTGTTTGTTTGTAATTAAATGTCATAAAACATGACAGATTCGACAATAAAACATTAATTGTAAAACCACAATATCTGAATGCTACTATAATAATTAATCATGAAAATATTACCAAATGAGCTTGTATTGTTTTGTAATCTAATGAAATTGTGCGTATTATAACTAAATATTAGCAACATGTTTGAAGTAATTCTGATAACGAATTGGAATAAGTTGTGCTATTTTAGTGCTTAACTGAATGTGACACAATTAAATTAAGGAAAACAAAATAAGCTTGTGTTTGTTTCAAACATAGCAGAGTAATAATTTGATTTTGTTTATTATAATTTGGTACATTTGTAGCGGCTGCATTGGTGGCAAGCTAATAACAAGTGTTTGCAATGAAAATGTTCCACTTTGGTGGGTAATTTCAAAATTATATTATTTTTGCACATTCGGCGTTGACTGAGACGATAATTAATTTAATAGAAGTGCATTTTTTTAAATTAAAGAAATCAACACAACTGTTATCCAATTTAAAGTATAAAAACTTGTGCTGTAGTTGAATACAATACAAACATAAATTATTCTAATATAAATTAATGTTCTTGCAAAAAGAGCTTAGAAATAATGATAAACAAAGAATACATATAGCTTAGCTTCTGGATGTAACTTAAATCCTTTTACGTAACACATTCTTAGAATTCTTAATAATAGTCCCCCCCACATATAAACAAATTAATACTTATTTAAATTATAGAGGAGTTCTTTGCATTTCCATAAAATAATTGTATAACAAGTGCAGAAGAAAATAGCACAGGCCTATCCAACGCAAACTGAACTTACAGGAAAATGATTTTAAGTCCAAGATGCCCCCCCCCACCCCCCCCAGCACAAAACACATCCCAGGATCCGCCACTGGGTACGCCATTGAATTAGTAAGTCAGGTGACGTACATCTGTAACTACGGTAATTAAATTTGTAAATTTGTAATCCTCCGAGCTTCTACAAAATTAAGACAGTGTTTGGTCTGGAATAATTGCAGATAATATGATTTCTACAGGTTATCCAAAACCAGTGGTCCAGCTTGCACTACTGAGTTCGTTCGCCAGAGCCAAAACCTTCACATAAATAATTTGGCGCCCTTACGAGGGGCATGCCACACCTTCCAATCCTCCATTATTATAGAAACTTTCACATTTTGGCACCTTAACATGGTAGCTCTAGCGGCATTTATCATGTTGGTTCAGCCAAAGCCTTCACAGTTGGCATCCCCACATGGTAGCTGTAGAACATTTATCCTATAAACATGGACAAATTTGGTAGGGAAAGCTCCTTTTTGAGAAGTCTCCAACATGGAGAAATATAACACAAAGAGTAATGAAGTAAACTTTCAGTCACAGTTCTGAGAATCCATAAATCAAATCATAGCAGAACATAGCGATCTGAGAAGAAGGCACGAGGAAAATGTGAGGCTACAGAGAGAAAAGAAAGAGCAGGAAAAAAAAAATACAAAATTTGAGAAAAACCATAAAGCAAAATTCTGTGATCCCTGTTCAAACAATACAATCTGCAAATCTCATGCTTGTGCCCACCTTAAAAGCCAAGAATGAATTACAACAGATCATGAAACAAGTGGATGTTAAAAGTGTTAAGGGAACAAGACCTATACAACAAGAGTATGAAAATAGGACATGACAGCTGACGAAAGATCAAAGTTCTACATCTGAAAACCATAAACCTGCACCTATTCCAATAAAAAAAGGACTACATAGTAATCACCATTAAGGATGATGACTACATTCCAGCACCGCAAAAACCCAACACGGCTTCTAAGACAGATAATATATCCCAAGGTAAAGGATACTCACAGTGAAACACAACTTAAAATTGAATAACCTAAGCATGCAAATGTTTTTTGAAGTAAGTTAACACCTGGAGGGGCAACAAATTGTACACACACTCATGCAACTTATGCACCGGTTGAACAGATTACTTTAGATACTCGAAGTTAACTCAGATACCTTAAAGAAGACAGATGCTACACTGTTAGCTATGGAACAAGAAAACCTCAGACAGGAACCGGAAGGATACTCACAGTGAAACACAACTTAAAATTGAATAACCTAAGCATGCAAATGTTTTTTGAAGTAAGTTAACACCTGGAGGGGCAACAAATTGTACACACACTCATGCAACTTATGCACCGGTTGAACAGATTACTTTAGATACTCGAAGTTAACTCAGATACCTTAAAGAAGACAGATGCTACACTGTTAGCTATGGAACAAGAAAACCTCAGACAGGAACCGGAAATTACACCGGAAGAAAATATTTAAACGGTCATGGTAATTGCTACAGAAACACATGTACCTACTAACTTAATTAAATTGAAAAAATTAAAACAGACTCACTCACCGCACTCATTGCCGAATCAACTGCAATCACATATTCAATAGAGTTGAACAACCCACTACTCGAACAGGTAAATGGGGTGGTTTCCACATGGGAATGTGACAAATTGTACAGTGAAATACATTTGCAGAAGGCTAAGGACATCACAACAACCATGATATCAGAATTATTCACTGACACATACAAGACCATTGCACATGACAGCACACATCACAGGCAAAATGGCAAATTTCCAAATTGTCTATCCCATTGCCGATTTAGAGAAGCCAAACACATGAAAGTTAAGAGAATGCACAATTTGAACTCTCATTCGTCAATATTTCAACGGAGTAAATTCCTAAAGAGAAAAACACAAAGGGGAAGAGCAGAAAAGATAAGAAGAGGCAGGAGGAGGAAAACTCATCTGGAAGGCTACAAAACAAGAAAATAAAGATTTGTTTACGTTTCACACCATTGGAACACTATCAAGCCGTGAGGCAGTGTTTTTACACGAAACCAGTATTTGACCCTGGAGGGACATGTAATAAAGTGTAGTTGAATGTTCCCACACATTATAAAAACCAAGAGTTTGTTGTAGTCATTAGTACAGTAGTAAATATATATTCAGTGCAAAGTGTCGAAGACTATAGTTATTAAGTTGTTGCTGAAACTCATACCAGCTGATACACAAGTTGAAGGAAGCAGTGCACCGCTAACTCAAGAGAATTTGTTATATTTGGTAAAGAGAAAATTATTTAGTTGTGCAGGAACCCGCGGAAGACAACAAAAGCTGTCTAAAGTCTGTAAATTCAAGAAATGGTGATCTTGTGTAGAAGAGGACCAGTCATGACACTGTAACACACAAGCTATTTTTGCTGTTCGAAGGACCATTTAAAGTGGTAGCAATTATTAAGGAGAGATGTTATAGTCTGTCAACAATGGAGGGGGCAGATTACTGGCCAATTTAACATCACATTGTTGAAACAATACAAATTTCCTGAAGTTTAGAGTGCGATTAACCAGGATTTTGTTTATATTATTTGGGTGATGTACAGATTATCTTAGATGTAAAGAATATACTATCTGCAGTCATGAAGGCTTTATCACTGACGGTGACGCCGTAGGGTGAGACACGAGACAAACGATGACACAAAAAACTTACTGATGAGGGCACCAGCAGTGTTTCCCAGTCACCGCACTGATGAGACTCAGGGTTCTCAGGGATGCTGTGGGTTCTGTGTGTCCGTCTCACCCGAGTATATTTACGATACACTTTGCAATACTAAACATTTATCACTGTAAAAATGGTGTGGCGAGGACACTATCACTATAAATAAAAGATTGGAGTACTGTGAGACTTACTTTTTATTTTCGCCCATACAAGTAACGTGCCAACGGCCAAGCAATTTAATGATGAGAAATTCGGACTTGTTTAACTAACTCTGTTTGGTTGCTCCTCCAGCCCGCGAATTACTCTAGCGCACTCCTAGGTAAATGACTTCACCGTGGTGTTTGAAAACACAATCTTCACAAGGAAAGGGGGTTGACAGCCGCTAGGGTGGACTGAAAATTTTCCCTGAAGATAGGACACAGAGAATTACAAGATGAATCAATACATGAATATGAACATGTGTGATTATTTGGCATCACTAGCACGGACTAGTCGGGGCTCGCCCTCCAGCACGTGGTTAGTGTGGTGATGGCCTATACACATAGCCGGCTAGGACGGAAACAATATCACCGTACAAAATTACAAAAATACCAATGAAACAAGATGGGGCCACAATATCAGTAGTCACAATAAACATGCACATGCGTGAAAACAAGCGTAGATGGCGCGGATGCTGCTGGACTAGTCAGGATGTACAGGTTGGTGAATTAAGAGGGAGGATGGGGAGGGCTACACTGCAAGCTAAGTAAGGGGGTGTTTAGAGGAAGAGGAGACAACAGTGAGAAGCTTCAGAAGGTGTGGAGGAGAATGGAGCAGGGTAGGCAGTCCATACTTGTGAGGTCTGTGAGGGAGTGGAATGTGTTGAGGGAGGAATTGGTATCTGTGAGAGTGGTTGGTAAATTCAGGAAGGGAGTGGAAAAGGAGTTGGTTGGGTGAAGGAGAGTTGAGAGAGCTCGCCACCGGGCGGTAGCCTAATTGCGAGTGTATGTATATATATGGATAAAGTTCATAGCGGACCACGTGGTGCAGGTGAAATTGCAATATCTCTCCGTAAGAACGGCAAATTAACATCAGACAAATTGGTACTCCATTTGAGAAAATTATTCCCCTGACAATTAAAACATTTACAGGCTTGTACCATGCCTGATGGTGGAAAAAGAAAACATGAAAATGACAGCATGGTCATACAAAGCCCTTAAAATTGCACACAGCAATAATACAGAAATTACAATGAAGCGTCTTTAGCATGGGCGGATGGTGCCTGATTCAATCGACGGACTGCCCAGAGGCAAGTGTCGGGCAGACCTTCCATGGCTGCCTACGGGGTTCACATAAGTGGAAGTGCTATGCACGCCAAGTAGAATATTTTATATTGAAAAGTAAAGGGCACTTTAGAAATTAAAATATGAATTGACATTATACATTTTAATTTGGAATTTGTCTTCTTTTAATGTATTTTGTTACAGCATTCTAGCCAGAGTAGAAATGTTCTTAATATCTGCACAGCATGCAGTTTGAATTTATAACCAAGTATGGTGCAACACTTTATGAACATACAAATATTAAACATAAAAACACTATGAAAATGGAATAAAAGAAAACATATCTAACACTTGAAAACTACAATATTCCCGTTATGGGAAAGTCTAGTTTAAGGCCTCTTTGCGCACGTGCTTCTCACGTGTCACATGGTGGTGAGCGCCATCATGGACTTAACACTTGCTGGTTGTTAGCCAGCGTCAACGGAAAAACCGAAATAAGGTTTATTGCCTGCAGCTTAGGTGCAATGTTTACTGTATATTATTAGTGACAACTTGGATGTATTTAATGCAAGTATTTATATTCTCCTCTGAAGTTTAATGCCAGAGTGGATTTATTATTTTGTGAGGGAAGAGTATGTTACCCCTACACTGTGTCATGTCACTTAGCACAGTTCAGTACTACTATGTGGATCGTTGGGTCTGATTTTCCTATGATGCCATTATATGCATCCTAATGACTGTGTCTAGCTGACTTAAAGGAAATGAGGAAAATGTCACACTAGATGATGGGCAATGTTTGTTGTTTAAAGTTGCGAAATTTGTATCACTTTGAAATGAAAGTAAAATGGTGGAATAGTTTAAGGGATAATGTCAACAAGGAAAGGACGGGTTACAAACACATCCTATCTTTGAACAAACATAAGTAAACACAGCACTATATTGTCACTCACCTACAAAGACTTACCTCGAAAGAGTTAATCCAATAATACATTTGATTGAGAATGAGTAAAAAAAAGGGACATTTCTTTATTTGGAATACGGGGACTATATATTTTTTCCACTTGTGTAAAGCACTGATTTAACACTTATCAGATTTCATCTGATTTTTAACACTTTAATACACATAACTATTTTCTTCTTTTTCACTATATATATTTGTATGGTGTAGTGTGTAGTGTATTTCAAAATCTTTGTGTTATAAGATATGTTGTATATAAAATGATTACGCTGTTTCAAGTGTAATTCTAAATACTATCTCTTCGTAGATAGGTCATCGTTGACGTCTACTTGATTTTTGACTTGATACTTAGGGATATGAGGGTTATAAATCGACTCTCCTACTGTTCCATTAGATGTTGTTTAGCAGACGTATGAAGCAATGAAGAGGGTATGCTAACATTATGTCTGAAACAACAATGTACATCACCATTGAGATTTCATATTTTTTTCCTAAGATGGAAAAATACATGCAGAACATAGTAGCATATGTATATATTAAATGTTGAGTATTGTTGATACGTGAATGTTAGGTAAATGGATACTACCATTAATTGTTTTTTGTTTTTTTATGTACTGTAAGTGTAAATATTGTGTGTTTCATTTGTTTGTGTTTGCTGCTAGTGATAATGATATGTGAAATGAAAAAAACTTTTGAGAACATTTACTGAAAATATCACGACCCAGTAACTTATTTAATCGTGATAAAAACAAAGTGCTTATGGTTTATCAACACTAGCCCAACATAAATATTTTATCCAGTGTTCACAATAGAAATGAAGTAGTGAACTTTATAAATATATGAACAAAATGAAAATGCAAATTTGAATGAAAACCTACATAATGGGTAGTGACACACGCAAAATGTGAGAACATTTACTGAAAATATCACGACCCAGTAACTCATTTATCGTGATAAAAACAAAGTGATTATGGTTTATCAACACCAGCCCAATATAAACATTTTATCCGGTGTTGGCAATAGAAATTAAGTAGTGAACTTAATAAATATATGAACAAAATGAAAATGCAAATTTGAACGAAAAGCTACGTGATGTTTAGTGACACAAGCAAAATGTGTAGTGACACAAGCAAAATGACACTACGCAGCACTAAAAACATTGCTAGAAGTAGTAATAGTCTTTTTCAATCTCCTCAAAGAATGTTGTAGAGTTGCATAGACTTTAACGTACCATCGTGGTGATGAACGCCGTAACTCCTCACGTAATCTTAAAGCTCCATTCGTATGCTACACTTTGATGACTTTAAAGAAGCAATAATTAACTTTTATGAGTGAAAATAAAACGTTTTCAACAAGGCTTCTATTGTGACCGCCCATGCACAGGAACCATTTGCAAAGAATTGGTGCAACATTGGCAAACGGCGCGCATCACTGTAACAGCAGGTGTTCGATTGACGGCATTTGTCATGTGATACTGCAGTCCAGCCAACCCACATGGCGCTATCCGACTGTTTTAAACACTCAGTTTCGCTAAAGAAGAACATAACACACACTTCAATAAAGGAAGTACAATTTGAGAAGTAATATCAAATTTTTGCAGAGTTTGATTGTTCATTGTAATTATATTATGTATAAATAAGATTTTATTTTACTGAGATCTATAAATATACTACAGAGTACATTTTTATGTATTATGTGTGTTGAGGAAGGAAATTTTCTGCTACAATTGGTAAGTTATGAAATGTAATGTTTTTTTCTTTTTCCTTATGTATGTTTTGTTGATATTTCCATATCACATAATATTGCAGAAAACGTTCTTTTCTTTTGTTTGATTATGCAATGATTAATATGACAATTACCATATGTCCTGTATTATTTTTATTTTCTGACGCGTGCCCGGCTATTGACTGTGTGGCACAGTCGTAGAGATTTGATGCGCTAGACCAAGTTCGCGGTTATAGGTAGCTGACGGAAGGTCTTCGGTCGGTTGGTAACGTGGATTAACTGGCTGAGTGAAACTGTTGTTACAGTTCTTAAGTTTAATTACATTATACTTCAACTTCCAGTCTGCTGACTCTTGACTCCAGAAGTTATGATTGGCTAGACCGTACCTAGCTTCAGTCCGATAGACTAAACCCCTCACCACCGGGTGATAGTAGGGACTGGTGTGGACGAGCAGTAGAAAATGAATATATCGTACCATGTGGATAGTTGAAACTGCCCTTAATACCAGTGAGGCAGCACAGTCCCGTTCCGCCTGTCTTTCCTGCGTAGGAGGGGTAGAGGTACTCCGCTGCTGGGCAGCTAAATGAGCAATCTTTGGTTCACTACGCCTTCGGCCGTGTCTTATCTTGTAAGTCATAGAGTTTGGTTTGCAGCTGAACAAGATACGGTGTGCAATTCAGACGAGAAACTATATCCCTATGTGAGTGTAGGTCCAGTAGCTGATTCGTGACACAAGCTCGGTAAGAGTCTCCACTGATCCCCCACGTCTGCGGGCGTATAAGAGATGTTGAGCTGTGTGGGCCACCAATACTACTATTGGATGTGAGTTTTCAGCCAAGGCCAAGTCGCAACACCCATGCCATTACCACCCCCAGCACATAGGTGCTCTGGTAGGTGATACAACCTAGGTTTGCTGTCTCTCCTAGGTGGAAAGTATTCCTAGTGGTCGTGGCTCCTCTGTTCCTTCCTCCCAGCACTTGGGTGCTCGGGAAGTAATACGAAGCAACAGGCGGCCGTCTAATGGGTGTGTTCAAGACTAGTGGACCCCAAAGAGTGGGTCTCAGTCAAGCTAGCTCGGATTTATAAAAGTACCGGTTTCTGTCAGTAGTGCACAGTACAACTTATTCCTAGGGAGCGATGTAGATGTTATTCTAGAAATAAAAGCATTAGGATAGAGAACAAGCTATATTTATGCTCTCGAGCCGGCCGATGAAGGCGAAATGCGTCAGATGTGGAGACTATAGCTCTGTCTCTCTCGTGGCAGGCGGGCTTCCTCTCTCTGACCCTTGCCCAGGTGGTGCGGTGCTCGCTGACGCTGCGAATGTGTTTTTCCCCCCTGTTGCAGAGATTATTGTGTCAGGAGAGCCGTGGTTTATCGGGTGTCCCACCGGCCTACTTTAGTTTTGCATGCCATCAACAAACACTCAGCATAGCGCTGTGGATATTTACAAGAGAATATAAAACGTGAACCTGAAATAAAGCACTTGAAAATGACGACATGCAAAAAACAAAGGGAAATAAAATAAGTATGTTCAAGCCTTACTCGCAGAAGGAGGGGAGACGCCACTAACTATCCTGGAGCTTGCTGTGGTAGCTAAAAAGAAAAGGAAAATCTTTCAGGGAACCTTGGGTCACACAGCAAGCAGTTACATGTGACAGTGTACAAGTTCGGCAACCGCAAGCCCTTTAACACCTGGGTTGACAAGCTAAACGAACAATGCGAGTACACTTTAAAAACATGCATGAAATGTGGGCAATTAGTGCATGTTGGTCACTTTAAATATACACACTTAACACTAAGATATTTTGAAGTTAAAAATATCTTGCACCTGGTTTCACCGTAGTGAGTTCATGGGAGCTTCGAGGCTGAGAGTTTTTGGTTTGATATTAAGTTGGTGCACAAGATATTACAAACAAAACACATACACTAGATAAATATAAGCATACAAATGCATAACATAAAAATTCCTTCCTACAAAACAGCATTCTTCTAGTAGGTGATCTTCACACATACAATATAAAAACTCATTGGTATATTTAAGAGTATACCTACAGATGAAATTCTTTATACAAAAATCTAATTGCTACTTTACCCTTTGGTAGTCCATTTAAATTCTAACATGTTCAGTGTGTATATTCGTAGAATGTTCAAAGGTAGGAACGCAATAAGTACAAAAGTCAACAGAGCGGAAAATGTATTCCTACAAAACGGCATTCTTCTTGTAGGCGATCTTCACAAGTACACTGTTAAATCTGAAGGTAATATTTAAAGGTGTACCTACACATCAAATTCAATATACAAAAATTTAAAACTACTAATTCCTTTGCAGGAGTCTTTGCTTATCGTAGGCTAAATCTAACACGTGTTTCGTCGAAGTCTCTGTCTTCAACTATCACTGGCACTGTGGTGAGCGTCTATACGTGATACGCTGTTGGTAGTAATTACCGGCACTGTGGTGATTGTCTGTAAGTAATACTACCTTGGTATGTGGGCTGTCGCCACTTATATTACAGAACCTTGTCGTCGGTGAGGTGTAAAATGCCTATTTTCACTGGTTTTAATTGCGTACAGCATAATAATTGCTGTATTTACCACACCGGTTCCTTCACTTCCTCCGCTTGATAATAGCTGGGTAGGCACTTATACTGTATTCACAACATTTAATCTAGCCTAAATGTGAGTGTCTCTGCCTATCTCACTATCATTGATTGGTCGGCTAGAATAAATGCCACTATTTGATACATCTATAATGAGTCCTGTAATGTTTATCGTAGTGGTTTACAACTACGTGTGCAATTAACTTCGCAGAGCACTGCACTTACTTGTGTTCGTCAAGCTTTGGTTTAGCTGGCCTGCCTCTGGGACGTAGTTCAGCATGCAGGGGGTACGGCCATGTGTACCTTGACTTGGTCGCCACGGTTATTCTCGGCCAGGTATCAAGTCTGCCTTGGCGGCACGAGGTGGCATTAGGCATCTTGGTTCAGCACATGGTGTCGTGGCGTCTGCTTCTGCCAGAACTGATAAAGAGGGCACAGCTACAAGGAACGTGGAGGCAGTGCGGGGGAGTGACACAGGAGGGTCCGTCACCCCGACTGCATGGGTTTCTACCCATAGGTCAGGATGTTTCTCCACTGGCGCAGGGGAAGGGAGTTGCGGCAGGAGACCGCTCTCCACCTTGCCAGCAGACGCATCCTGTCGTGGGGCCGGGTCATTGGAGGCATCGACTGTCTCGATGTCCACGTCCTGTGACGAGGCAGCAGTAGGGAGAGAACTCTCGACCTCCACTGCGGGTGTTGCTCCAGTTGAGGGGTAGTGAGCGGCATCGACGGTCTCGACGCCTGCTATAGCAGCACAAGGGAGCTGGGGATCACCGCTCTTGACCTCGGCTGCGGGTGATGTGTCTCACTGTAGGGCCGGGTAGTTGGAGGCGCTGATGGTCTCGACATCCAGGTAGTGTGGCGAGGCAGTGCGAGGGAGAGGAGTCTTGAACTCGACTGTGGGAGTTGCACCAGGTGTCGTGTCGTATAGTAGGAGGCATCATTGGTCTCGACGCTCCGGTCATTGGCGACCAGTTGACTGGGAAGCAGATCAGGCCTCTTGTCCTCAAAGGTGCTGACGGGTGAAGGTTCCTGTGTATCAGGAGGTTCTGACGGAGCACGGCCGTGGGCTATGACCGATGTTTGTTGCAATTCATCGTCAGCAAAAACAGTGGTCAGCTTCACAGATGCTGGAACGACCTTGACTGCTGTTCCAGACATTTCTTGCGGTTGGGGTGCTTGAACTAGCTCTGTGGCGTGTTCGCCTTCCGGTAGTCTAGTGGCATAGACTTCCAGGCTCACGTTGTGGACGTCATCCGGTGGTCTAGTGGCGGCCTCCATGCTCTCGTCAGGAGCATATTCCGGTGGTCTAGTGGCAGTTAGTACATTATCATCGGAGTCAGATATTGACTTCGTGGATGTTGGAACAGCCTTGATTTCTGGCTTTGGAGTTGTACTCGCTGATGCGGCTCAATTGGTGGCGAGTCTGATGGGGTTCTCGTCACGTGGACTCCACCATGATAATTCTGAGCAGCTGGGGATTGCCTTATCGCGTTTGGCTGTGATTTTCTCAGCATAGCTACATGGCGTCGAGGGCATTGATCTAACGGAAAATGCTCCTTGGCGTTGCTCTACATACGGCTTCCATGGTGCGACATAGCTAGATGCCTTGTCGATGATGATAGGTGTCAGCTCGGGCTTCGTTGAGGGTACTGGCTCGGTATCGGGAGCTGCCCCTCTGGGTGGAGGTTTGTCCTCATCTTCGGAATAACCAGGTGTTTCCGGCAACCCCCCTCCCCCTCCAAGTGTCAACATGTCCCTCAGGTGGCCTTTCGGATCCATCCTCGTATGTCTTCGGGCCAGTAGACGTTATCTTTTTTGCTGACAATATGATACGGACCATCCAATTTTTCAGCGACGCCAGCACTGAACTGGTTACTGGCCTTGATGAGGGGATGCTGACCTGAGTAGTACCGTTTTATCTAGGGTAAACTCCCGTACCCCTGTCTTTGGTATAGGGTACTTCTTTCGAATATACTCATCCTGGGCGTTTTGGGCAGTAGTAGTACGGACTAGGGCAGCTAGCCGGATGTCCTCGGGTTGAGGCATATCGGTGGGCTCACTTTCCCATTGCCAGTCGCCTGATCGGGGGAGTGTTTGGCCCAGAAGGAGTACACTAGGGCTTGTGTCGACCGCTTCGTTGGTTTTACGACATAGGGCATACAGAATTGTTGGGATGTGCTTGTCCCAGTGGGGTTGGCCTGGGGATGGTACGGCGGGGTAGTCCATGTTTCTACTTTCCATCCCTGGCACGCTGACTGTCACTGGTGATTAGTGAACTGAGTGCTGTTGTCAGTTAAAATAGCTTTTGGATATCCCCCATCGTGTGAATATCTCCATTTCTATCTTTTGCCCAATCGGGGCAGTTTCTTGGCTAGGTAGAGGGAAGGCCACTACCCACCTTGAAAACTGGTGGGTTACTACCAGCAGATAGCGGTTCCCCTTGGTACTCTGTGGGTAGTGCACCATGAGGTCGGCGGCGATGTGCGTCCACGCTGTCTTGGGTCTCCTAGGTCGCACTATAGGAGGTGGAACTGGATATGCTTTGCTACGACAGCATGTAAAACAGTTATGTACTGTCGGACGTCGCGGCTTATCTCATCCCAGCTATATTGGACTTATATGTCCAGCAGGGTCTCTCTTGTACCCGGGTGCCCAGGTTGATGGTGATTGTGGTGGTGCCGGCATATATCGATGCGAAACTGCTGCGGAACCCAGATCTTCCAGGACGTATTGGGTTGTCCGCTAGGTGTCCACACAACGTCATCCCATAATTCAAAGCGTTGGGGCTGTTCCCGTAGTAGGCGGCGTATGTCGGGGTCCTCCTGCTGACTCAATGTAATCTGGTGGTGGGCGATTTGAAGCTGGAGGAGACGGATTTGTTCTTCCGGATTTCTTTCAATCTGAGAGAAAGGAGACATCCTATCTTCCTCAGCTTTTTCTTCCAGTGTAGGAAATCGAGACAGGGTGTCTGGCAGGTCGTTTGTTTTAACTGGGCAGTGTTGAACGTCAAAATTGAATTTGGTGAGGAACATATCCCACCGTTTGAGTTTAGCTTTTGCATTCCATGACTCATGCAGCCATTGGAGGGCTTTTGAGTCGGTTCATAGAATGAAGCATTGTCCTTTGAGATAGTAGCAATATTTCTTCACTGCCCAGATAACGGCCAGACATTCCTGTTCGTTAATATGATAGCGCTGCTCCATGGCATTAAGCCTGGCCGAGGCATACCATATCACATTAGGTTGGCCGTTCTTGTCTTCTTGATATATTACAGCGCCTAGACCGTTTTGACATGCGTCTGTTTGCAGGATTAACGGTTGATGTCCTTCCAGACGGTGGAGTTGCCTGATGTTCGCGAAGCTGGCCTTCAGATTGTCAAAAGCATGTTGTTGCTCTGGTCCCCATTGCCAACGAGTGTCTTCTAGAGGAGCGTGTCAAGTGGTGCCATATGTTGTGCTATGTTTGGTATGAAGTCGCGTAGCCAGTTGCCAGACCCAGGTACCGTCGTAGTTGTCGTTTGTTGGTTGGTTCGTCTGCCTCCTCGATGGCACGAATCAAATTCTGCTGGGGGAAATTCCCTTCAGGTGAAACGACATGTCTTAAGTAGTCTGTGGATGAATTGCCAAAATAGTTCTTCGACAGCATGCAAGTCATTCCATGAAGTTCCAGCTGTTCAAAAACGCACTGTAGGTGTTCAAAGTGCTCCTCCCAGCTATTCGAGTATATGATTACATTATTGAGGTATGTGAAACAGAACTCTCCGATGTAACCGGTCAGTACCTCCGCGGACATGAGGCGTTAGAAAGTGGCAGGGGCATTCTTCAACCCAAATGGCATTACTCTGAATTGGAGGGTTTCGCCCTCAGGAGTACTGAATGTCATGTACTTGTGGCTCTCCAGGTGTACTGCAATCTGCCAATACCCGGACTCCACGTCCAGGGTACTAAAGATTTTACCTTTGCCAATGTCATGCATGGTATAGGTTAGGTCAATAGCTGGGGGGGGGGGGGGGCAATAGGGTGTGTTACTTCGTTCAAACCCTTATAATTAACACAGAATCTAAGTTTTCCACCTTTCTCCGGGACAAGGACTACGTGTGAATTATATGGTGAATTCAAGGGTTCCATTATCCCCTGGTCCTTCATGTCATTTTCGTGTTCCATAATTAAGTCACAGCGGTGTGCTGACACCCTGTAGAGAAGGTTGTATACGGGGACATCGGTTGTAGTCCAAATTTCATGTTGGATCTACCTAGTCTGGCATAATAGCCCCCCTTGTACAAACGCACTATCATGTTCATTTAATACGAGGTGTAGCTGGTTAAATTCCATCTCATCAAGCTTGTGGTTAATCCAGGCAGGATCAATAGGCGTGGGGACAATGTTGTCTGGGCTATAGTCCCAGTTAACAGTTATCCTATCCGTTTTCCCATGTATACTCAGTGTTGCCCATGGTCTATGATGCACTGCTGTTGCCGGAGCCACGGACAACACAGTATCAATGCTTTGGAAATTGTAGGTGGTACTATAAATTTGATTGATGCCGAAAGGCGGTTCAGATTTACCATCAGGGCAATTCGGCCATCAACCCATAGAGTAGTATTGTGCTGGGTCATTCGTACTGTTTTATTTTGAAGGTGCATATCCGCTAATTGTTCGGTAGTCAGGAAGTTGCTTCCGATGAAGTTACCCGTTGCTGCAGTCAAATAACGCACTGCAGAGTCAAGTAATGCCAGCACTTTGTTCCCGTTTATTTCGACTTCTATGTAAGGGGTTATGGGGACTGATGGTTCCTCATTTAAACCCTGGATGACAATGAGCCCTTGTGGTCCGGGGGTGGTTGCCCGCTTCGCACCCTGGCGGCGGTGTTTCCTGTCTTGACATTCGGAATCAGTTTTTCAGTCAGTCTTGAGTATATAGTTGCTGGTGGTCGATTAATCTTGTTGGGTAGAACAGCGGATCCCTCTGGCTTCTGGGGACAGTCCTTATTCCAGTGATTCTCTGGGCAGAATCAGCATTTTGATACAAATACCATTCGGGTAGGTGGAGCTGATGCATTCTTGAGCGATGCAACCGGTGGAGCTCCTACTTCCGGTACTTTGGCTGATATGGGTTTTTCGAGACTTGCTTATCTGCAAAGTTTTGTTCTGCTTCTCGTCCCCGATCGACCACTTCATCCAGGGTTGTGGGTTTAGCCATGAGGAGGACGTTCCTTAGGCTAGGTAGCCACATTCACGTAATTGATTGAACAGCAGTGGCTTCATCAACTCCTGGAAACATGCTGCGAAACATTGTTCTTTCCGACGTACAAAAATTTCGGCTTCGTCGTTGGGTACCTCAGACTGGCTATAGAATTGAGTAGTCAGTCGAGCTAACACCTCCTTGCCAGTGAACTCAGCAGTGAGCCAATTACTGAATTGTTTCCAATCGCACAGGAACTCTCCGTACCGTTCCCACCCTGTTAAGGCTATGCCTTCTTAAATGTAACTGGGCCACGTCGACCCATTGTTTTGCTGGTAGGTCCGTCTCCCTGAACTCTTTTTCACATTCTTGTGTGAATGCTACTGGATCCTCATGGGGCCGGCCAGCGAAATCTGCAATCTGAATGTCATCGTCTCTCCCGGTTGCTGGATGGCCGGGTGCCGTCCCCGGTTGTATATAAATACGGGACGACTTGGACCTGCGGGACTGAGAGGTATGCTTTCGTCAGCACCTTTTGCACTGATAGGCCATCCTGGGCATAGAGATGCATTCGTTGGACCATCCTATACATAGGTGATGGTAGGGTTCGCTGCATTACGTGCACCGTATACGATTAATGCCTTGGCCAGGGCAAGTGGTTTCATTACAAAAGCTCATTGGTTGTTGACGGAAGGCTTCATATCTGTATTCCAACCCTTCTGTGTCATGGACCTCTTCTGGCCAGCCTAGGCATGCATAATGGAATATCTTGGTGCAGTATGTGCATTCTATTTGTAGTGAGCCACTGCCTGGACAGTTGGCATAGCTACAGAGTGAGTCGGTTACTTCATGCTCAGTGTCACTGTTTTCACTTGTGTTGGCGTTGATCTCTGAGAATAACATTTTACCGGCTATGGGTGCCTCGAGGTGTTTTGTGGACTCCCCGAAGTAGGTTCGGCTAATCCGGATTGACCCTTAGTTCTCCAGCTCCTGGTTGGTCTAGTTCGGCAGTTCGCTGCATATAGTTAATAGTCTGATGCCCCATGTTGGGCACCAGAATATCACTTGACACGTGCTCGGTTATTAACTGTGTGGTACGGCCATTGAGATTTGATGCGCTAGACCAAGTTCGCGGTTATAGGTAGCTGACAGGAGGTGTTAGAAACCTCACTTATTCAAAAGGTCTTCTGTCGGTTGGTACCGTGGATTGTTTGGCTGAGTGAAACTGTTGTTACAGTTCTTGAGTTAAATTATGTTGTACTTCAACTTCCAGTCTGTTGACTCTTGACTCCAGAAGTTAGGATTGGCTAGACCGTACCTAGCTTCAGTCCGATAGACTAAACCCCTCACCACCGGGTGATAGTAGGGACTGGTGTGGACGAGCAGTAGAAAATGAATATATCGTACCATGTGGATAGTTGAAACTGCCCTTAATATCAGTGAGGTGGCACAGTCCCTTTCCGCGTGTCTTTCCTACGTAGGAGGGGTAGAGGTACTCCACTACTGGGCAGCTAGATGAGCAATCTTTGGTTCACTACGCCTTCGGCTGTGTCTTATCTTGTAAGTCATAGAGTTTGGTTCGCCGCTGAACAAGATATGGTGTGCAATTCAGATGAGAAACTATATCCCTATGTGAGTGTAGGTCCAGTAGCTGATTCGTGACACAAGCTCGGTAAGAGTCTCCACTGATCCCCCACATCTGCGGGCGTATAAGAGATGTTGAGCTGTGTGGGCCACCAATACTACTACTGGATGTGAGTTTCCAGCCAAGGCCAGGCCGCAACACCCAGACCTATACCGTCCCCAGCACCTAGGTGTTCTGGTAGATGATACAACCTAGGTTTGTTGTCTCTCCTTGGTAGAAGGTATTCCTAGTGGTCGTGACTCCTGTTCCTTCCTCCCAGAACCAGGGTGCTCTGGGCGTAATACGAAGCAACAGGCGGCTGTCTAATGGGTGTGTTCCAGACTAGTGGACCCCAAAGGATGGGTCTCAGTCAAGCTAGTTCGGATTTACAAAAGTACCGGTTTCTGTCAGTAGTGCACAGTGCATCTTATTCCTAGCAAGCGAAGTAGACGTTACTCTAGAAATAAAAACGTTAGGATAGAGAACAAGCTGTATTTATTTTGGACTCAATAAATATATTGACTCATGCTATCTCCTACCAAGCAGATGGTGTACTGAAGGAAAACTATGGTAGCGAGGTGTAGGCGACCTGGTTCTAAGCTGGAGGGAAAGTGAACTAGAAACTGAATATTTAACTACTCAAATAAAGCTGTCTAATGCAGGTGTCTGTAGGAGACAAAAGAAGTTGAAAGATTAAGTAGCAAGGTATATTAGTGTTCGATGGGTGATGAAGACTGTTGTCGTTGCAGAGGGTAGCCGCGATGGCTACAGAAGACTTGAGGTTTTGCTGGAGGCCCTAGCACTAAGGAGTGCTCGGGGTTTCTCAAGAGAAGAAATACAAACGACTGCTGGAGCTCCACTGTGCACGGACTTATATCGTCAAAAATCAAGGCTACCGCAGCGGGATGCGGGGATGGCGCGTGACATCCTGCAGTGAAGGCTGGCATGGGAGGTGCAAACCCTCTTGTCAGCGTTCCTCGATTCGTGTATCTTTGGCTACACTCGGGCGTGCCCGAAGTGGTTGACAGCTTGTTGGCACTCAGCATGGGGGGAGGGGGGAAGCAGCGTGCTCGCTGGTTGCGTAACCTTGTAGTCACGCGCTTGACCACCAGGGAGATTTAAGCAGCCGAGAACTTATGTGCAAAGTATTGTGTACGGCAACTCTCACGTGGGTGGTTCAGGTAGACAACTCTTACGTAGGTTGAAGTAAGGGTATACTTCACGTAAAGAGCGATGAGTCGTAGTCTAATGTATTAGTAGTATAAGCGGCATGCATAATTTCATTCAGGAACAATTTAATTGCCATAAGAGGCATTTTCTGTTGTGGTTCGACATAGTATATACAAAGAGGTTATGTTTACTCTATGTTAATTAGATATAGACACATTTGGGGCTGTAATGTTTATTTACTTTACATATATTTTGAACTGAATATAATTTCCACATACCTCAGATGAGTATTTGTAACATATTAAAATCATGTAATTTTAATTTTGTAAACCACCTATACATTTGACTTTCATTCTTCTATGGTAATTTTGCACCCTATTTTGACATTTAACATGTTATGATATTAATATCCAAATATTAAATCTATATGTTAACTTTTGTTTTCTGCAATTATTTTGTGAATTTGGAAGCCTAATTAACTACAGTAGAACTAGGTTATAACTTCATCAAAAGGACCTAAAAAGTGTTGTTATACAAATGTGCTTCAATATGTACATATTATTTATTAATTTAAAAAACTTACTGCATTGTTTAAAACCACAATACACACCGCACTAATACAGTATTGTATATTAAAGGTACGCCTACGCACCAAATTACAGTAGATTAAATCAATTGTTGTACCTTACTGTGCCTAGATACGAGTACAGTAATAAGTTATCTTCATCTGTTTGCTGTCACTTGCCCTATACACACTTCCTAAATTATGTTCAATGTCCATAATTTTTGTCATAATTTCACTGCTCCTTCCCCTGAATTCATAATTCAAGTTTATCAAACCTAATGGCTTCAAGTGCGTCACTCACAGTAGGGGTGGGGACTTCGGAACATTCTTCTCCTCCCTTCTCATATTTCTTCTCTGCATCTTCTTCTGTATGATCCTTCTTTTACTTCTGATACAATATCGTCGTCTGTTTGTGCCTCTGTTGTAACAATGTCGTCTATTGTTGCATATGCCTCATATATGACCCAGTTCATTACAATTGACTTTTCGCAACCATTCTGTTAAAGGCAAATCATCATTATTGGTGTCATCTTCATTCTCAGTGCCATCCAATCCCTGAGTTGATAAGATTCCAGCATGCCGGAATGAGTTCTGAATTGTTTTTGTAGTTACTCGTCTCCATACTTTTTCAAAGAATCGTATTGCGTCCAGCAGTGTAACTGTGTAATCTTGCTTCTTCTCGATGCTCTCTACAATTCTTAACAATATCAGTTTGCGGTAGTGACATTTCAGGCTCCTTATGACTCCCTGATCCATGGGTTGCAATATGCTTGTAGTGTTTGCAGATATAAACACAAGTTTAATGTTCTCTAGAGTTTGAAGTATAGGGTGCACTGGACAGTTGTCTACAAGCAAGATGATCTTTCCTTTCCTTGTTTGAAGTTCTTAGTCCCACGACCTGAGTTCAGCTTCGAACAAACTAAAAGTCATCCACAATTTTTTGTTAGCACTGTAGCATACTGGTAGGTTTTTCACATTTTTAAAACATCTAGTGTTTTTTGACTTTCCAATCACAAGCAATTTCCTCTTCTCGCTTTCATCCGCATTAGCACAAACAAGAGCTGTAATTCACTCTTTCGACAACTTGCAGCCAACACACTTCTCTCCCTTAAATTTCAGGTGTCAATTGAAAGAAAATGCCTGTCTCATCGGCATTACAGACATCCTTGTCTGCATATCCTTTTCGTATACTAGGCCACACTGTAGAAAGCCATTCAGTTGTAGTTTCAGTATTTACACCCCGGGCTTCACCACTTACCTTACAGAACATATGTGATGCAACTTGAACCTATCAATCAATCCAGCACTACACACAAATTCTTTATTATTTAACTTTTTTGCCAATTCTTCAGCTTTCACCATAAGAAGAAAGTCACTAACTGGTACGTTATCACTTCTTTGCTGCTTAAACCATTTAAGCAGTGCTTCATCCACATCACTCCATTTAGACTTATGCAATTGCTTTTTTCCTAACCCATTTTGTTCAAATGCATCAATAATTTTTGTTTTATTTTTTTATATTGTCTGTACTGTACAATTCACCAAACCAAATTCAAGGCATACATCAGTTTTTCTCCTTCCATTTTCTATTTCATGAATCACTTTAACTTTCTCTTCAATGCTTAAAATTTTCCTTTTCATTACCATGTTTTCACTACTACACTTCTCTGGGTGTAGGCAGAGAAAAAAATAGAACGCTATAAGGTAAGTAGACAATGTGAGGTCCTGTTAGACGAGATTCTAGGAAAGACGTGCAGGAAAGGAAAGGAATACAGTAAACAACCTGTCGCTGCCCCTTCCACTATTCACGTAGTCTCACCCCACACACTTGTTTTCACATTCTTTCAGTACAGTTCTGTCAGTAAGTATGTACATACAGTATTATGAGAAAGTTAGGGTAGGCAGACACATCAAACTTTCCAATACGACAACCCAATATCAGAGAAATTCAGGAATGAAAAGGTAGTTACAGACGAGGTTGATGCATTTGTGCATGTCGTACTGGGCAAGATATACAAACAGTTGCTTTATGAGGAATTAGTTCGTACCATTGAATATTTGACGCAATAGACAAGGTGTCGCAGAAACCGATGTTGCTATAACCAAGTTTTACTGTATTTTTCTTTATTATTTGAAAGGTATGTAATGTTTTAATTTATTATATTTTATGGCGATTACCGGAAGTAGTTCGTCATTGGCTAATTAGAGCGTGAGATGCCGGAAGACGAAGCTTCTGGGTGGGACCTTTCAAATGGACAGCTAGAGAATATTTGGCTGAGATTTATATCTGGGAAATTTATATATATTTTTATTTTTCAAGTTTATAATCTTCTTTAATTAATTTAATACTAGTCATCATAAAGATGGTGGTATTTCATTTTTTTTAATTACACATAATTCTACTTTGGATTAAAGTAAAGACATTCTCCTCTCATACTGAGTCTTTATCCTGTCACTATATGGTCGTTTCTGCATTACAGAAGGGCTAATCCTTTCATTACCGGTTTGAAAAGATGATGCAACTCCATAATTTCCCCTTGCATCTTCCTTTAGCCCATGTCTAACAATTTGAAAAGTGCTGGCATTTGCTGTGGATGCTGCAGGTTGTGGCTGGATTCTTATCAGACGTACCCTGAAACACTGGTAGCTTCTGTTGACTGCCTCACTCCCTTTCTAGAGTTTATGCAACTGGTTATTTGCCCCCCTAACCACTTCCTCCATGGGACTGGTATCCTCAGAGGTACTACTGAGAGGCACAATCATATCACTCGCTCCATGCCATGTGCACCTTTCACTGTTATATGGCACAGTGTGCACAGGGCTTCCGGACAGCATTCACTAGTCATGTGCATTTTCCAACTGCTTTATGAGGTGTGCACCTTGCAGCAACAGCTCATAGATGCTGTGTTTCAATAGTTGGGCATATGCACGAAGATCACAAATTTCTTCACGCAAGTGCTTACATGTGCTCATCGAGGCCATTTGTACTTCACCATGCTATCTCTGTACTGGTTGCTGCTTCTGTTGTGGGCAATAAGTTCTCAGGTGCCCCAGGTGTCCACATGAAAAACACTTCCTCTGTTTAGATGGGGGGCAGCGAGGCTCTGTACCATGAACTCTGGAAGCGATGTCCTTCACAGCCATCTGCAACTCCTTCAGTGCCATCTTCATGCTGTCTACGTTGTCTTCATTCAGCGTCACTGCCCGTACTGGACGTCGGGGTGCGGTCTCCTGTCTTGCTGACTCCACCTCCAGTGCTCGGGCCAGGGAGTCCTGTATGGTGTGGGGTGCAGCCAGACGTGCTGCTTGCGGTACTTCTGTGTCAGCAATGGCGTTGATGAAAAGGCTGACTGCGATGATGTTGCGCGCCTTTTCAGGGCACCCTTCTAGAGATACGTGGGAGAGCTGCACAATGTCTTGCCATAGCTCCTGCAGTGGCTCCCTGGTCGCTGGGTGCGGCATTGGAATTGGGCATGGTGGGCATGTCGCACGTATCGGTCGCCAAAACGTAGCTTCAAGGCTGACACCAGTGTCTGGTATGTCAGCCGATGTCGCTCTTGGCAGATATTGTAGTATGCTCAGTGTGGGGCCTCTCAGTACAGCAACGAGGTAGTAAGCCTGCTGTTCGGCTGACCAGCCATTCAGGGTGGCGACCATTTCAAACTGGTGTTGGTACTTCCCCCAAAATGTCTAGCTATCGTAATGGGCAGTCTTTATTGAGACCCCTTTCCCACTCCTGGTGGCGCGACACCAATGCCACAGATCTGCTTGCTATTCTCCAGGTCGCTGTGTTAGTTACGACTTGTACTGCTCCCTCACTTTTATAGGCTGACAATGTAGTGTTTGTACAGCTTCGCTACTGAAGAAATTTCAGCCAATCCTTCTTCATTAGACTCATTTCATTCTTAATGCTGTCCATCCTCCCACTGACACTGTCCACTTTTTCATTTACACTGTCCATCCTGTTGTTTACATTGTTCATTATTTCATTTGCAATGTCTATTATTTCATTCACACTGTCAATTTTCTCGTTCACATAGTCAAATCTCGTGTGCACTAACTCCCTAACGCCTTCTGTTAGCTTGTCTACATTAGCATTAACAGAGTCAATTTTCCTGTCTACATGCTCATTTAAACTATTTACAGTTTCATTAACTTTTTTTTTTGGCTATTTACATAATATTTAAAGCTGCACTCACTTGGCTACCTAGTCCTTCAATTAATGCTCACACTGCTTCGAGTTCTGAAGACATTTTTCTTGTTAACAGCCATTGCGTCAGTTGTACAAATTAATTGTTTTCCCCCCACAACTATTACAATTAACTTATTTGTTTTAAAATCACTAACTACCTGCCTATAGTCTAACTTATTTACAATTGATTAATTAATAATTGTCTCTATCCCACTTCTGACATCAGTGTTACACGGGATGCCTGAGGGATGGAGGGATGGAGATCTTAATAAAAATAAAATAACTAAATTTGATTTCTAATTTATTCACAAAGCTATTATTTACAGCGTTAAATAATCTGTCTCCACTTTTAATTTTTTTTTTATTTAACTGTGAGTGCAATATTAAATTAACGTCCCTAATATTTCTCTCTGGTTACAGTTAATTAACTCATACTCAACATTAACATGTGTTCAGTCTATCTGTTGCCATCATTTGTAATGTCTTTCACTCACACATCTAGTCCAATAGTCCAGCCTGCTGGCCGCACACTTCACTGCTTGATACTCGCAGTTGCAGACTTCCCTTCCGCTGGTCACTTCTCCTGCTGCTTATCTTCAATCGTTTGTAACTCAACCACTCATTCACTCAACTCCTCGGCTCCGAGGCCTGTCACACTTATATAGCGTTCACCCTGACTATCTGGAGGGTTCAATGCACCCCGAGTCAGTAATCCAGAGCATTCTTCAGATAAATGCAGAAATCAATACAGCCAGGGTCAACAGTGTTACACTGCAAAGGGGATTATCATATTGGCTCGCTTTTTGTTACAGATACGTGGTTCTCTCACATGCCATTCAAAACACTACACTGATGTGTGGCCACCGCTATCATATAACTGCTGTCCTTCACTACCTGCGAGAGGTTTCATGCACCTCTTGATAAAGAGAAATGCTGATCTGAGAAGTGTCGGAGCTATTAGCCAGCTCTAGTAATGGACAGCAGGCTGCCACATGAAACCAGAAAGTGCTAGTGATACATCTCTTATAGACTCTCTTTGTCTGAGGGAACCCATTAAGTCCTCGTGGTACCGCTGGATAACCTCTTAATTGAGGAAACCAAAGTGGGAAACTCCCAGGCGTTCCCTATGACTTGTTTACTAAAAGGGGTATCTACCTCCCTGACAATTCGTCATCATGGGCAATCACGACAGAGGCATCAGGTGGCGGGCCGGTCGACTCCTTTACTGTCAATGTGGCCCAAAGCCCAGTCTCAATGTGAAGAAATGAAGGTATGATAAAAGACCAACATCTCTGTTGGGGTCTGGTGTTCCTGAGCGATGGAAGGGGCCATGGGGCTCTGAAGGCGGGGGAAAAGAAAAAAACTATGGCAGACTTTGTGAGAGGGAGTCGCTGTTAGCCCGGTCCGAGGAGGCTTGCACCCTTGGAAACCGCAATATGGAGTAAATTACTAAGAACGCAAAAACCCCGGAAAGGCCATTGGCTAAGAGGGGTGTACGAAGCATAATAAGTAAAATAAGTCCTTGAATGCCACTCATTCGCGCAGGATGTAAAGCACCAAGCGCATAACAATATGTAGAAAATATTGATATTTTATTTTCTGTAGTATAGTTGAAGTATATTTAAAAAATTAAGAACAAATGTTATTTCCACAGGCTTACAATATGAAAATGTGTTGTGGAAAGCTAACCTGTATAGTTTTATAGTATTATTGTTTAAACTGGAAGTTAATTCCCAAAGAAGCAAAATAATTAAATACTTAGGCTGTGTTCAAATTAAATATTTAGTATATTCATATTTTGGTAATTAGTAGCATTTAATTTGGATGCTGTTGATAGTCACTTGTTCAGCATGGTAATATATTATTTCAGAATTTTTTATCGAGTGTGCATTCTATAGTGTAGATGAATATCTAAACTACAAATATTAAGAAATTACTGTATAACATTATCATTGTACACATTTCTTGTTCTGGTTTTTCTCCTTCCCTTTTTCTTCTGTTTCAGCAAAACGATGATGCCCCATCGCATGTTGGAGGAAGATTAGTCACATTACGAAGAAAGATATGTGTGTATGTGATATCTGACATATAAATGTGTTTTACTGTCCAATGTATAAACTATGTATAGTGTAATTTGACTTGTCCAATATCCTTGTTGTACAGCTATGTATTGAAAGAAGATCTTACGGATGCAATAAAACACATCAACAACAATTAGTAAGTTTCATTAAAACACTAAAAACTAGATACTAAAATACCAAATAAATAATTATTTTAGACTAAACTAGTTCACGTGAACTTTCAGTAAACAAAAAATGCCAATTTTAGCATGACCTTTGATATGACATTTACAAAATAAGAGGAAATAGTAACACATTAAAGAATGCTTCACTGGTATTAATAATAATAATAAAGTAACTCAACTAGCACTCCTATTATTTGAAAACCACTCACGTTGCATGTGTATGAGTTGGCGAGGCATTTTGTAGTCTTGTGGATATAACCTATTGTAGATTTCATCTGGGATTTCTGAGACTTCGGGTGTGGGAATGATAAGTCCTGTGACGATGGCTCGCTGGAGATGGTGTTCCTACAATCACAAATAGATTACGAAAAAATCAGTTATTTACAGAGAAATATTACAGAATTTTCTTAACATGAATGCTTAATATTTCATAAATTAAAAAAACCAGTCCATATTATTGTTATTATATGTCTTTGAATTGTTTTGAAATATTAGTAAATAGTTTAAAGTCAAATTACAGTGTACCTTGTATATCTCCTTTAAAAGGTGCAAATTTTGTTATTCTCAGAAAATAATATCTGAAGGTCTTATTTGCACTTGTAGTTGTGTAAAGAAAGTTAGATTTTCTAAAACTAAACAGATGAAAGGAACACACTGTCATAAGAAATGCAGCTTTTGAAAACAAATAAATAAATAAAGTGTCTAAGCTTTGCATACAATAATGTAAATATCATATTAATATATTCATAGGAGGCAGAAATAAATTGAAGCAAATACATACCATTACAGTGCACTGGTTTTTGTGAGATGACTTGAACTTTATGTGAGAAAAGTTTACATATCATAAATTGAGAAGGCATTTGATAAGGTGCCCATTGATGAGGAAAGTGGCGGTGCTGATACCAGACAGGAGAGCAGTGGAATGGATAGAGGACTTTCTCAGGGGGCGAAGGCAGAGGGTGAAAGTGGGGGAGGCAATATCGGAGGAAGAGGAGGTTACGTCAAGGGTACCACAGGAAAGCGTGCTGGGTTCTTTGTTATTTACCATAATGGTAAATGACATGGGTTTGGGGATTAGGGGAAAAATCAGATTGTTTGCAGACAATTGTATTGTATATGCTGAGGTGGGAGAGGGAGGTGGAAGAGGGAGGTGGGAGAGGGGGGCGGAAATTTGCAGGCGGACATTGATAAGATATGGTTGTGGACCAGGAAAAATAAAATGAAGATAAATGTAAGAAAAACTAAGGTAGTGAGGTTCACTAGGAAGAAGATGATAAGCAGGGACATGTACAGTTGGGAGGGACAAGAGATAGAAGAAGCAGCAGAATATAAGTATCTAGGGATATTACTGCAGGGAGACCTCAGGTGGAAAAAACAGGTAGAGAGGGTGGTTCCAAACGGAAGAAGGGCTCTGGGTATGCTGGGAAGGGTGCTGAATGGAGTCAGCTGTGAGGTGAAGGAGAAGGCGTATGGCACAATGGTACGGCCAATGTTAGAATATGCTGCAGCAGTATGGGACCCGTATGTGGAGGTGAAGAAGCGAGAACTGGAAAAGGTGCAGAGAAAAGCAGCAAGATGGGTGAAGGGTAGGTGGAGAAGGTAGCGGCAAGATGGTGAGGAAGAAGAGAACTATAGGCCATCAGTGATGATTAAAGAAATGGTGTGGAGCTCATTGAAGGGCAGGAGGAAAGTTGAATGGTTAGTCAGGATGTACAGGGTGGTGAATGAAGAGGGAGGATGGGGAGGGCTACACTGCAAGCTAAGTAAGGGGGTGTTTAGAGGAAGAGAAAACAACAGTGAGACGCTTCAGAGGGTGTGGAGGAGAACGGAGCGGGGTAGGCAGTCCATGCTTGTGAGGTCTGTGAGGGAGTGGAATGTGTTGAGGGAGGAATTGGTATCTGTGAGAGGGGTTGGTAAATTCAGGAAGGGTGTGGAAAAGGAGTTGGTTGGGTGAAGGAGAGTTGAGAGAGCTCGCCACCGGGCGGTAGCCTAATTGCGAGTGTATGTATATATGTAAATAAATTATGTTGTACCTGACAGTGTTCTCATGTATGAAATGTGAAGGGGAGGATTTCATATTTTGAGTATGTTTCATATTAAATAAGTATTGGACCATGCCATACTTCACACTGAAGAGCAATATTTCAACAACAAATACAACCGTGTTCTATTTATAAGAAACTTTTTTTTTATCACTCGGAGATGATATACTCTCTAACTTTAAAAAAACAATAAAAATCAGCAAAGTGGAAAACGACTTGTGGAAAATTTAATCTAACTTGAATCATGCAAAAAAAAAAAATTCATTCATTTGGTAGAGTTGCAACTGTGAAAGACTGGCACGCTACACTAGCTCCTGCAGAATAAGATTATTTTTTTCATATAGAAGTATAGGTAGGGTACATTAAAGTTTTCTCATGGCATTTAACTAAATCAGCGAATAAATACAGACACTCAAAATTATTAAAACAGTTCTCAGGTATCTGTAGGCAAATAAAAATATTGCTTGACTTGTTAAAATAAATTTAAGTTCACAACTGACAAGGAATGGTAAAAAAAAAAAAAAAAAAATTATTGCAATTAGGAAATTCTCTGCTCGTTAACAATATTGATGTTCACTTAACTGTCCTGTGTTTCAGGAACCATTGAAAATTAAGTTAGCCTCCAGCCGTAGTTTCATAAACCACAGAAAAATCTATTGGAATTTTCATGTATTTCACTGGGACTTGGGTTGCAATGTATACAAGACTCAAAATAGAGGTGAGCATAATTAGGTGTGTTTACAAAGTTAAGTAACTGACTGTGTTCACAAACAAACAACAATTAACTAGTACTCTTTAATGTCTGAAAATACAACAACCACATTAATCTTTAAACCAAATTGTGCAAAAATGTAATAACTAATTTCAAGTTTGTTATAAACCCAGTACGTAACAACTGCCATGGAAAATGAGGATGACAATCTGTGGTTTAGCTGTACCATGGAAACATTTCAATTAGGCATAGAAAACTGATAAATTACTAAAATAAATAAAATAGTTCAAAAAATTTAAATATACAACTAGACAATCTTATTTTACTAAGGTTACCAAAATTTATAACAAATTGCTATAGACTGTTCATGGTAAAGTGAGCACTTTTTAAGACCCTCCCAACAGGCTTTAATCACTAATAAATATATCTTATTGCATCATCAAACATTAAATTTTGAGGGTGGTAAAATGTATACACCGTGTTTATTGGTCACATTGCAATACTTATATTAAAAAGCAGCAGGAAGATGGAAACAGGATGAAAGGAAAAATTTACAAGAGCCTTAAAAAGTGCTAACTTTACAGTGAACAGCCTATAAAGAGATAATTGGCAAATATAAACCACTACATCAAGATTTGTAGCATTATACTTGAAAGTTTTCTATGCCCCGTAAACAATTATAACAGAATGAAGCTTCACGTACGAATGACTAGAACCAATTTTGTGATGCCAGATACATAAAGGAACCTTAACAAACACATGTCAACATTCCTCCTACAGTAAATCATTAGAAACAATGCCAAAATACAGAAGGAATTTTTTTGGAGTAATTTGGTAGAGGAGCAGGGGGGAGATCTACCAGAGCACATATAAGATATTTCCTGGCCACTGAGTTTATTACAGACATGACAGAGTTGTACGTTTTATCAGCATCAGCCAGTCAGTAAAGCAAAAGTACCCCAGCCTTCCCTTGAGACAATGCCAATAATTAATAGCCAGTGGTCGAGCCATCGCTGCAACCCCAGCGAGTTGAAGGAGGTGCCGAGAGTTAGCACTACCAGCCACCCTTAGCTACACATTCAGACAAGTGTGCATCACACCCCCACTCCAGGGCTGGCGAGCCCTCAGCAGGAGCAGAATATATTGCAGCGCACCGACCCAAATGCCAGTTGTTGCTTGGCTCTTCTGAGAGCCGCTCCAGCCTGGGCAGCTCGCTCTACCGCCTCGTGCGCTAGAGTTCTCTGACCAACACCGTCTACACAGCCTGGAAGCTCTTCAGCATTGTCATCGCCTACCGCCAGGTCTTCCAGAAGCCCTCCCCTGAACGCCTTCTAGAAGACATCTGTCATGCTTAGTCGCTCGACCACTGCAACAGCTACCTCATACTCCCCTCAGGAAGTGGGCCCCTAAGCCCTTCAGGACACGTGATACAGAATAGAGAGGGGAAAGTATAATAGCTACCTTAGTCGAAACTGCCACCTTTTAGCATAGAACCAGGTCCCCTTCACCTGGATAGCGTAGTTTACTACTTCCGGTCATCTCGAGGAAGTCAGGAGATAGTAATGGGCCAACGTGTTTTATTCCTCTTGGAATAAACAAGTTCTTATCCTATCTTGTTTTTCTCATTTTTCTGATTACACCCAGATTCCATAGTTGACACCACATCCCGTAAGAATGGAGCAGGAGACCGGGGTTTGAACAATACTACTTTGCCGCTTATTGTAGGACTGTGAGCTTCCCCTCAGGGACACTCATATTTAGAAACACACACCATTTTCGATGGCCACCCGTTCAGTGCACCAAATGTACCAAACAGTACAGACACAACCACTATTCATACACCTCTAGAGAGGAGAGACCACTAGAGCAGATTGTACTCCGTCCACTGCACCATGTAAGTTGCTATAGGGAGTACTTGGTTTGCTCTGGGTTGGGCCTGTCTACTCTAGGACATCACCAGTCGAAGCTATTGGGACTCCTCCGAGAAAATCCGCTCTCCGACCACGGCACAGTTTCTGTTGCTGGCTGGGGAAAAGGTTAGGCTCGACGCCAGACCCATGTGCCGAGATGGCAGACCACTCTTAGATAGGGAACTGCAAGTCACATGCTCCTATCTTACGAATCAAGGTTTAGAACATGATGCCTTTTACCAAGCGAGGTGGTAAGGACCTGAAGGAGAGGAAGGCTACCTCTACCTTTCAAGCTACCTGGAGCTGCACCCAGTCTACTAAGGCAGTTAGCCAATAGTCACACCAGGAACGAGCTCAGGTCGCCCACGAGTTGGTGGGGCTTCACCCCCCAGCTCCCTCCCCTTCCCTGTTTAAGCCCCCGCAGAAGGTACCAGGGCCAGTGAACCCCCGTGGTAGCTACCATCAGGAGAGGAGATAAGGTGCAGATTGGATTGGCCTGTCCATGGTTTTCCATTTGTTGCTACCGCAGCCCACCAAGAGCCACCACCAGCAGCAGCTGTTCCAGCCACAGCAGCCCGTGGGGACAGCAGAGTTCTACCAGCAGCCACACCACCGCCAACAAACCAGTCGTTCCGACCAGCCGGAAAAGTCAGAGTAAGTAAACCACATGCATGACAGCCTGTAGACCGGCCAACAGTCAAGCCCTTAATAGACTTTTGTGCCTAGCCAACACAGCCCAATCTGTACACACGTTGTGCAACAGTACCCAAGTAAGACAGACACAAGTCACCCTCAGTAGGTGCTACCGGCCTGCACTAGCAAAATCACTGCTCGACGTTGAGTCACATCACCCTGACCCAGATAGCATCACCAACCACGACAAAAATAACATTCAGTGGAAGCATTAGAGGAGCCCAATTTTAAGTGATATGAGCTTGGTGATAACACGGAATCAGGAGACTCAAAGTGGAGAATTAATATTGTTTTTTAAACAGAAAGCAATAATTTCTAAAGCAATATTCCTTCGCTTTTCAGTATATAGTGAAATTCACACTTGTAGATTCTGCTAAATAAGATTTATGTAGTGTTTATCAAGCCTCCACTGTTTTCCGACTTATTTGTTGGTTTATAACTTTTTTTTGGCATACATTACATTGACAAAATAAAACTTCAAAGAATGATAAAGCAATGTATTTTACAACACACATACATCCTTATGGCAGCAAGAACTAAAAATGGAGATGCTAACAGTAAATAGTTATGAACAGTATAAAAAGGTTGAATTATATAAGTTCAATATTTTTAGAGAAATAACATATGATATTAAAATTTGAACAACCGTGGTTATGAAAAAACGTGCCTGTGTTATTAAAATTTCTTGAACGATATATGCCTTATACAGGCTCAGACTCATTGCTCACCAAATTTGGTTAGACAGATATCAATATATTGCATTAAATGATTTTTTTTTAAGTAATATAATGAGACATTGTAACAGTTTGTTTTAAAATTGGTCAAATGAGTTCAGATATGAAATTTCCTCAAAAAAATTGAAAGAATACCATTCTGAAAACAACTGATAAAAAAAAATCTCCAAATTTGCATTATTGACTGTAAATAATGCTATCTCGATCAAAAAGTGCCAAACCATAAAAGGAAACTACTTAATATTGTTTGAAAATATACAAAGAGCTACATAATATTATTCTTCGCAATGCTTTTTTTAATCATCTCTAAAAATCATTAAAAATTATGTAAAAATCATTAAGTCTTAAAAAATTCATTTAACTGTTAAAAATGTTAGTGGTACTTTACACATATTGTAAAAAAATGTTAGAAATAAACAAAAAAAATTATACTATAAGATTTCTTCATTATGTTATTTTTTCCTGGAACAGTTGTTAAATATCACTTTACCACAGTATTTCACACTAGTTACAAATTTTAAAATACCAAACATAATATTTATAACTATTAAAAATAATTTTTTATGTATTATCTAGCGCCACATAAAATGTATAACACCTTATTTTAATTAAATATCATCTGTAGTTTTAATACAACTAAATATAATATGTAGTTTTTAATATAATAACTATCGTTTTGTAACTTATTTAATTTTTTTAACATTTGTGGTATGTAATTCATGGTTTTCCAACAGTTCAATTGCCAATAATCAATTTATAAAACAAAAATGCATTTAAATATTTTTACACGCAGTACGATGAGAACACTACATGCCAGTTCAAAGTCTTGCATATATTGTCAATGGCGCATTTGATGTGCGTAGCAGTCACCCTTATCGTTCCAGCATATCTGAGCTGGTAGGCGGGCCCCTTAATAAGAGAATGTAATATTCTTATTAGTTATTGCAAGTGACACAGTTTAGTTCTGTTGGCTCTGCAGTTACAAAAATAGAACATTATCAAATTCAAAATTTGGGCAATTTACACAATTCCACACACCATGGGTGTCATCAATAACATTATTTTATCAGAATCTTGTTAATATTATGAAAGATCATTAGGCTTACACAAACCTAATAATATTTTGAAAAACTGTTAGGCTTATACAGGCTTCACATTTTACGTGGAAATATCTCTCAAAGTAGCAGATGAAAGAAGGTACAAATATGTGAATTTTATTTCCTCACTATGGATTACAAAATACCAAATTTGGTTAGAATAGGTCCAACAGTTCCTGAGACATGACATATACTTTAAAATTCTTACAATCATCATTTTGAAAGTAAGCATTAGATAATATGCAGAAGAAGAAGTAGAAGAAGAAAATTAGTTGGATATCCTCACTGAGCAATAGAGGTGTAAAAAAAAAGTATGGTATAATTTTGGTCTCTTGGTAGGTATTTGGAAAAGGTGTGAGATGGAACAACACACATGACTGACATACAATTTAACAAAAGCTTTTGTCTCCTATCATGAAAAGTAGTCTAAAAATGTAATAAGCAATTTTATGGACCAGATTTGCTTACGATCATTAAATGCCAGTTTATCAAGGATACACTGAAATAAGATACTATACAGCTATGTTGCAAATACAGAAAACAGCATTTCTGGCTGAATGTTTTATTTATAACAAAATTTGTGCAATGGCCTTATTCACATTATCCACAGTCACACCAACTTGAAATTGAAACTTAGTAACATAAAGTTTTAAGTGGGCTTTCCACTGGTGCGTGTCCGCGTGAGCAAGGTAATGCCATGTTCGTGGGTCCCCTGAGACGACATTCTCCTTCCTACGACCAGACTTTTCCACTGGAGGCAAAATTATATGTGACCCGCATGCACGCGAAGGCCTGCTCACGGTCATGGTGGAGAAGCATTTCTACCTTACTGATGCACAGATGGCATTTCCACTGTGTGTGTCTCCCAGCTGAGCAGATACTGGAGTGCAGGTGTGTATCCTTGTCAGTCGGCGACATGGAATGGGAGGTGGAAATATTTGCAGGCATTGCTGCAGCTTATGTTGTTCTATTAGCTGGAAACCAACTTCTAGAGCAAAATAGATCAGCTGGAAATATGCGAAAACGTAATCCACTGTATCTACATTCAGACAAGTTTCTGTAGGTATTAACTATACAGTAGTGTATTGTTATATGCTTTTGTCCACTGAAATGACATGCTATAAAAGAAACCACTTTTATGCATAACTGCAATTTACAACATTAATAACAAACCGACTTTGCAAATGTTAGACATGCAAATAGTTGCAACATAATCAACAATTTTGAAAACACTTGCTGCAAACTAAATAATTTGGCAATTTGATAATAGTAGGCCTATAACTGCTATTTCACAGCGAAAACAGATTATGCAAAACCAGAGTCCGAGGGTATTTAAGCTGATTACAATAAGCAATTTTGTAAGTCTTTTTATTTCTCCTCTAAGTAAACATGTGTTCTATAGTAGCATATAAGAATAAACATTGCCATATGCATGTATTTTCAAACAAAATGTTTTCATGCCAATATTCCAAAGAATAGACTCTATACTGTATTTGCTCAATAAATACTCAATTAACCACTACTGTCATCAACAGCATTAAAACAGTTTAAACTATAGGGATAAAATTGGGTAGTATATAAAAATAATGTGTGTGATGATGAAAGAGACAAGGACAAAATAAGAATAAATTACTTTCAATGGTGGGCGTTTTCTGCAACTATTGTGTCTGTGTGATTATGTGCTAAGACAAACAATTATACATAACAACATACTTTTGAACATTCCATGTCAAACAGAATAAAATAAGACTCTGATTAAGAATGCAGAACACATTAAAATAACATTCAACCAATAAGATTATTCAAGTGGATTTTACTACCACTTCTGTGAAATCAAACATAACACAAACACTGCAATTATCATTTCTTTGATAAATAAATCATTAAACAATGCTAGAACATTGAAAGTGACTGCTGTCAGATATTGTTATATAAATATTCAAAATTTAGAATTGAACCAATGTAATATATGACGCGTGCCCAATTAGACTGACTTAGCATGTTGGTCGAGGATTTTGTCTGCTAGACCAAAAGCGGGATAGTTTGATTTAGATAGTCGGCATGAGGCGAGGGGTGTTGGTTAGTACTTATTCACTCCTTCTTCTTGGGCATTGCAGTCGGGATAGTTTTCACCTAGACATGACGAATTTGATCTAGGCCGGACTGGGAATTCCACAGGTGTGCTTCCTTGGTCCAAAAGTTGAGGTTGTCCCAGCCTAGTAGCACTTCGGTTCCGGTCAGAAACCCTTTTACTACAGGGTGACACGTAGGATGTAAGTGGATACAAGGTGGGAAGTCAATTACAAGAACCAGAGCTGGCACGACTTCCTGACATTTAAGTTCGGCGGCGTAGTCCTGTTCCACCTGCCTCGCCTGCGTAGGACGTGGTAGTACTATCCACGGTTTGAGAGCAGGGTGAGCCAGGAATTGTTCCCTACATTTTCTACCACTCCTCTTCTCGTGAGGCATAGGGCAAACAGTTCGACAGCCTACGTGACGCACTTAGACAGGAAGGTTCAACAGTGTAACTCAATAGTGACTTTCCGGCACGAGCTCAATAAGTCCCCCCACTGATCCCCCAAAGTATGTGAGCTGATCAGGGACACAGAGCCATGGGGGTCACCAAGTCTATACTGGTTGTGATGTTTCTAGTGGTTGTGGGAAGAAACAGGTAGCCGTCTAACATGTGTGTCTTCTGATGTGCATACATCTTAAGGATTCTACAGTCAGACTAACTCGGTTTAAATAAATTTCCCAGTTCCTGTCGGCAGTGCATGGCGTATTCTGTCTCCAACTGTTAATACAAATAAATACCCTGGAAATGAAAAACAGAAAGGTAGAAAACAATGAGTGTTTATTGAATGTTCAATAAACACGTGACCCGTGCTACCTCCTATCAAACCATGGAGGAATGATGAAGGAACCTGCGGATCCAGGTGTAGGCGACATGGTTCTAAGTTAAAAAGGGGAATACTGGTTATAGACGAATACAAATTAATTAAAGTTAAACTGCTAAGTAAACGGTGTCTAGATGAGACAAAATTAAGTTGAATGCGTATGTTTGTGTTCGTTGCATGTTGAGATGTAGTAAATAGCTGCGGGGGCGTACTTGAAGTTTCCAAGATCTCCAGACGTTGCAGCACTGAGTCAGTCTTGGATGTAGCGAGAGAGGATGCCTGAGAATAACTCCCAAGGCCGGCAGTATATGGACTTATATAGTGGAAGCTTGTAGGCTGCCCGTGCGGGGTGCGGAGAGGGTGTGACATCCCTCTGCCCTGGCTGGCGTGGAAAAACTCTGGTCAGCGTTTCAGCTTTGTGCCTCGTCGGTGGTGCTTGGCCTTGCCCGAGGTCTGGGAAGCTTGTAGGCTCTCAGCGCGGGGTAGGGGCAGCGGCGTGCCTGCCGGGTTGCGTATTCTCCCGGTGAAGAGAATTCGCTGATAAGTTCCTACTGCCTGTAGGGTAGGCTATGTGTCACATCTTTAGTGGTGGAAGAGGTACTCTTGGCCATGAGTCATAATTGTATAGATTAGTTGTATAAGCGGCATGTGTCAATTGCCCCCCCTTCCTCCGTTGCGATGACTCATTGTGGAAAAGGTGGCGGAGTAAGGCGTAGGTCCCTTCTCTGGACGGTCTAAAAGGTCTGGGTATGCATCGGTAGACGTGTTAAGATAGATAGCATGAAAAATAAAATTTTGCAGACAGGTAGGCAGAACCCTTACGTTTGGGTGGCTTGACCGCTGTAGCAGCGCGTGTTCTATGTGCTCTGGTCTCCCGGCCGGTGAAGCGAAACATGTGGAGTGGTGGTGGCGACCTTAATTTTCTCTCTCTCTCTCTCTCTCTTTCGGGTGGTGTCCTTCTCTGCCCCTCACCCTGGTGATTGGGCTTTGCTGATACGGCAGGTGTGTGAGAATTTTCCCCCACCCCCTCGCAAAGATTATGGGGTTAGGAAGCTGTGTGTTTCGAGTGTCCCACCGGCCTACATTTCATATGCGTGCCGTTGACTAAAACCAGCATAGCGCTGGTGGATATTACAATGGAATCGTACATAAAAAACCTGAAAGAAAAATTATATAAAACAATGGCACGTCAAAATGAGGGGATTAAAGTAAGAATAATTAGAACATGTATGAGTCTTACTCGCGGAAGGTCTTACTCGCGGAAGGCGGGGAAATGCCACTACTATCCTGGAGCTTGCTGCAGTGAGTTAAGAAAGAAAAAGGAAAATATTTCCAGGAACCTTTGTCTGTCAGCAAGCTAAATAATTACATGTGTGAGATTGTGAGGTGGACAACCACAGGCCCTTCAACACCTGAGTTGATCGGCTAAATAAATACAAAGTGAGTTCACTACATGCATGACTATCGCTGCAAATTGTGCGCACGTTGATCACTTAATACAATAGACATAAACACTCAAAATTAGATGTTAAAAATATCTTGCACCAAATTTGGGGAGCTTTAACGCTCAGAGTCTTTGGTTGTTATACTGAGTAGGTGCACAAGATATTGCAAACAAAAGCACATAAAACTATAAGCATACATATAAAAATTCCCTCCTACAATACAGCATTCTTTCTTGTAGGCGATCTTCACATATACCCTTTCAAAACGTATGAAAATATTTAATGGTGTGCCTACACATCAAATCAGACTTAATGCTGAAGAGCATAAAAAAAATCAACCTAGCTATCCCTTGCGGGAGTCGACCTGATATTGTAGGTCTAACAGCTAGTATGTACACTGTGTATCTTCGTTGGAATGTTCAATGTAATTTCCTAAGGAATGTTCACATTTGTAAGTGCTGAAAACACACTCTTGCACAACGGCATTCTTCATGTACGCGATCTTTACATAAACACTTTCAATACGTATGGTAACAATTATAGGTTTACCTACACATCAAGTCAGATTTATAGATGACTATTATAAAAATATAAAAATCTAAAATGTCACTGCAATGTCTAAGTTTCTGTCTTCAACTTAACCACTGGCATTGTGGCAAGCGTCTTTACGTGATTCACTTATGGTAGCCATTACTGTCACTGTGGTGAGCGTCCATTCGTAATGCTACCTACTTAAGTGGACTGTCGGCCACTGAAACACTTGAACCGTGAGGTGTAAAATATCTATAAAAAGTTACTGACGTACACCTTTTTAAGGTTGTAATAAAAGTTAATTAGCACATAGTCGAGGGACTAATTACGGGTGCATTTACCTCGTTGGTTCTTTATACGTGAAATTGTACTGGATATTTTTGAATTTAATTTAGCCTAAATGTGATTGTTCTGCTTATGTCGCTGTCTTTGGCTTGCAGCTAAATTAAAATTTGGTGCACGTGACCAGTCTATATAATGAGTCCTTTTGCCATGTACATGTAGTAGCGGTTTACGTCTAATGTCTTTAATATTCGTGCACTTACTGGCGATCTTCGGTCTCACTTTCAGCAGGCCTTCCCCTCGGACGAAGGGCAGCGTTCAAAGGGTACAGCCACACATACCTGGTTGTTGATCTCCACTGCGATTCCTGGTACTGGCCAGGCGTATATGGGCGGCCTTTGCGGTACGTGGGGGCATCAGGCGTCGTGGAGCAGCACGGGGCATCATGGCGTCTGCTTCTGCCACAACAATTTGGAAGGGCACTCGTTCAAGGGACGTTGAGGCAGTGAAGGGGAGTGACAAGCCATCCACCCCAACTGCACGGGTTCCTACCCATAGGGCAGAGGATGTTTCTCTGATGGGGCAGTGAAAGGGAGAAAAATCTTGACGTGGCAGCTCGACGTACTGGTAGGTGGGTTGTCTTGAGTGGCAGGTTGTTCTTGGGATGGAGCACACGTGTCCAAGCTTGACGTCCAGGCTGGCGGGTCTTCCTGCCTGGAAGGTGGTTGGAGCGGAGCACTCTGATTGGAGCTCGACGTTCTGGATTCCGGTGGTCTGGTGGCAACTTGTACTTCTTCGTCCCAGAAGTCGATTTCGTTGAAGTTGGAATGGCCTTAACTTCTGGCTGCACAGTTGTACTAAGTGGAGAGGTAGGCACTTGGGTGATTCTTACCCCTAATTTGGAGCAGCTAGATTTTGTTTTGGCTGTGATTGTCTCAGCATAGATGCGTGGCATTGAGAGCATTGATCTGGATCTGACGGAGAATGCACCTTGGCATTGTTCTACATCTAATTTCCATGGTGCAACATAATTAGGAGCCTTGTCAATAATGATAGGGGTCTGCTCGGATCTCGTCAAGGGGTCTGGCTCTGTATCAAGTGCTACCCTTTTGGGTGGGGGTTCGTCTTCATCCACTGATTTCTTAGGTGTGTCTCCTTCGGCTTTGTTGTCCCCAAGTGTCAGCATGTCCCCTGGGTATGGTTATATCTGGCCTCGGGTGGCTTTCCGGATCTGTCCACGTATATCTTCGTCCCAGTAGACATCTCGCTTGCCTATGATGCAGTACGGTCTATTCCACTTGTCAGCAAGGCCAGCGCTAAATTGGTTGCTGGCTTTGCTGAGAGGGTGAAATCGCAGAAGGATGGCTTCCCCTAAGTTAAACTCTCTTACCTCTGTTTTCGGTTCGGGGTATTTCTTAGAAATGTAGGCAGCCTGGACTTTCTGGGTGTGTGTGGTGCAGGCCAGGGCTGCTAGCCGGGTGTCCTCAGGTTGAGGCATATCAGCGGGCTTGCTTTTCCAATGCCAGTAGCCTGGTCAGCGTAATTTCCATCCCAGGAGTAGAACGCTCAGACTGGTGTCAACAGCCTCGTTGGTACGGCGTCAAAGGACAAACAGTATGGTAGAGATGTGCTTATCTCAATGCTTGTGATCATTCCCCACACTGATACGGAGGCACTTCTTGATCTCCTCTCCTGGTTCCTCTGTTCAGTGGGGTTAGCTTGTTGACGATGGTAGGGAGAGGTAATCTAGGTCTCTACACCCCTATCTTGACAGGTGGTTTGCCATTGCCGGCTCGTAAACTGTGTGCTATATTGTCTGTCAGTATGGCTTTCAGATAACTCAATCATGCGAAAATCTACGCCTCCATTTTCCGCACGAATGGGGTGGTTTCTTGGCTGAGTAGAGGAAATGCCTCTACCCATCTTGAAAATTGATCTGTGGCCACGAGTAGGAAGCTGTTTCCTTTCACGCTACGTACATACGAGCCCATTAGATCGGCAGTGATGTGGGTCCAGGCCGTCTTGGGTCTCGGTGGTTTTGCTATGGGAGGAGGAACCGGGTAGGCTTTGCCGCGGCAGCATGTGATACAGTTGCTGACGTACTGCCAGACATTATAGCTTATCCCGCACCAATCGTAACGGGTTTTAATATACAGCAGGGATTCCCTAGTACCTGGGTGACCAGCTTGGGGATGGTTGTGATGGTGCCGGCATATATCAGAGTGTAGTTGTGGTGGAAACCAGATCATCCACTGCGTATTTGGTTGTCTGCTACTAGTCCACATGACATCACCTTGTAGTGCAAACTGCTGGGGCTGTTTCTGTAGTAGACATCGGATGTCGGGGTCCTCCTGCTGGCTCAAGGTTATTTGTTGGCGGGTTATTTGAAGTTGAAGTCGGATTTGTTCTTCCGGAATTCTTTCGACCTCAGGGAAGGGGTTGGGGGGTGGGACATTTTCTTCTCTTCTTCCTCAGCTTTCTCCTCCAATGTCGGAGAACGTGACAGGAGTCTGGCAGATTGTTCATCTTACCTGGGCAATGTTGGACCTTGAAGTCGAACTCAGTAAGGAACATGTCCCACCGGCAGAGCTTGGCCTTCAAATTCCAGGACTCGTGTAGCTATTGTAGGGCTTAAAGTTGGTTCGTACAATGAAGTGTTGCCCTTTGAGATAATACCTGTATTTTTTGACGGCCCAGATAACGACCAGACACTCCTGCTTATTGATGTGGTAGCGCTGCTGTCTCGTTTAAGCGAGTGGATGCATACGCTATCACATGGGGTTGTCCTACATCTTGCTAGTATAATACTGTGCCCAGGCTGTGTTGACACACGTCCATTTTCAGTGTTAAGGGATTGTCCCCTTGCGGCCTAAGGAGTTGGTGAATATTCTTGAAGCTGTTCTTTAAGTCAGAAAACCCTCGTTGTTCTGGACCCCATCGCTAACAGGTGTCTTTCTGAAGGAGTGGATGTAGAGGTGCCATATATTTAGCCATATTTGGAACAAAGTCTCATAGCCAATTACATAGACCCTGGTACCGTCGTATCTGTCTCTTATTTGAAGGTTCTTCCGCTTCTTCTATTGCTCATATCGAACTGTGTTGCGGGAAGTTTCCCTCGGGTGATATGACGTGTCCCAGATAATCTATTGATGACTTGCCGAAGAAGCTATTTGACAACTTCCAAGCCATTCCATGTAATTAGAGTCCTTCCAATACTCGTTGCAGATCGCCTAGATGTTCCTCCCAGCAATTAGCATATATTATTACATCATCGAGATATGCAAAACAGAACTCGCCGATATAACCAGTTAATACTTCTGCAGACATTAACCAGTGGAATGTTGCGGGGGCATTTTTCAAGCCAAAGGGCATGACTCGAAATTGAAGGGTTTCGCCGTCAGGTGTTGTAAAGGTCGTATATTTGAGAATATCCGGGTGGACCACAATCTGCCAGTATTCAGACTCCATGTCGAAAGTACTAAATATTTTGGCCTTTCCAATATCTAGTATAGTATGAGACAAATCTAAAGCTGAGAGAGCAATCAGGGGGGTGACTTCAATTAGCGATTTGTAATTTACGCAAAATCACAATTTTCCGTCTTTCTTAGGTACAAGGACCACGTGCGAGTTATATGGGGAATTTGATGACTCCACAATCCCCTGGTCCTTCATGTCATTGACCTGCTCCATGATGAGGTCACGTCGGCGGGCTGAGACTCGGTAGGAACGGTTGTAGACTGGAACGTCAGTTGTAAGCCACATTTAATGTTATATGGAACGTGTTTGTCATAGCAGTCCTCCTTGCCCGAATGGTCGGGCATGCTCATCTAGTATGGCATTTAGTTGGTAGAACTCTGGTTCTTCGAACTCGTGGTTAATGATCATTGGGTCAATGGGCATTGGCGGGATGTTGTCTGGGTTTTGATCCCAGTTTACAGTGATCTGGTTGGTTTCTCCCAGATAGGCTCTTCATTGTCAGTGATCTAAAATGCATTGATGACGGCTGGGCCGCGAGCACTCTAGTATTACTGATTCGGAAATGGTTGGTGATACAATAAATTCTGTCGGTGTAGGAATACTTTTAATTTTTATATTCAGGGTAATTCGGCCAGTTACGTCCAGGGTGTAGTCAGGTTGCGCCATTCATATAATTTTGGTTTGCTGTCTTAATTCGGCGAGCTGGTTCGGTGTTAACAAATTTCCTCGGATGAAATTTCCAGTGGCCGCCGAGTCAAGTTAGGTTAATACGCTGTCGTCCTCCACCTCTATGTGTGGGGCTACAGGAATCGGTACTCCCTCACTTAATCCCTGGAGGATGGGCCCTTGTAAACCGGGGGTGGTGGCCCACTTCGTAACCCGGGGTCGGCATTTCCCGGGTTGGTTCCAGGAGTTGGTTTTCCAGCTGGTCATGTGGGGATATTTCACTGCGCTGTGTCAACTCGGTTTGATGGAATGGCTGCGCCTTCTGGTTTCCGAGGGCAGTACTTGTGTTCCAGTAGTTCTTTGGACAGAACCAACATTTGGATACAAATGCCATGTAAGGGGTTAAGGTTGGCATACCTTTAGGGGATGCAACCAGTGTGTTCGTACCTCAGGGACCTTGGCTGATACTTGCTTTTCAAGGCTAGCCTGTGCTGCAAAGTTTTACTCAGCTTCTTGGGCTCGATCAACTAATTTGTCCAAGGTGGCGGGTCTAGCTGTCAGGAGTACGTTCCTGAGATTTGGTAGTAACATTCGACTGATGGAACAAACGGTGGTAGCTTCGTCTACTCCGGGAACACACGTCAAAACATTTGTTCCTTCCTGTGTATGAATATTTCCATTACTTCATTGAGTACTTGGGTCTGGCTATAAAACTGCATTATTAGTATAGCCAACACCTCCTCGCCAGTGAATTTCACCGCTATCCGACTACTAAACTGCTTCCAGTTGGTTCAGAATGCTCTGTATCTTTCCCACCATGTGAGGGCAAGGCCCTTCAAATATAATTGGGCCCTGTTGACCCACTGTTTCGGTGGCAGGTCCGTTTCTTTGAATTATTTTTCGCATTTCTGCGTGAATGCTACTGGGTCTTTGTTTGGGCGACCTGCAAAGTCAGTAATCTGTATGTCGTCGTCTCTACCGGTTGCTGGATGGCCAGGTGCCATACCGGATTGTATATATATATATATATCCGGGATGGCTTGGATCTGCAGGAGTGAGAGATGTGCTTTCTTTGGCATCTCTCGCACTGGTAGGCCATCCTGGGCATAAAGACGCGTTCGTCTGGCCACCTTATATGTATGTGACGATAGGGCTCACTGTACATTGTGCTTCAGATGCAGTTTATGCTACGGCCAGGACACGTAATCTCATTGCAGAAATTTGTGGGTTGTTGGCGGCAAGCTGTACAGTGGTACTCTAATCCACTTGTGTTCCGGGCCTCTTCAGGCCAGCCTATGCAGGCATAATGATAGAGTTTCGTGCAAAAGGTGCATTCTATTCTTAGTGTGCCATGGCCTGAACAGTCTGCATGGCTACACTGTATGTCATGCTTGTTATTGAGGTTTTCGCCGGTGGTGGCATTGATGTTAGCGTCTGACATGGTAGCGGGTATGGGCGCCATGGGGTGATTTGGGGAGTCCCCAAAGTCCACATGACTGATAGTTTCAACCCTTAGTTCTTGGGATATGGTTGGTCTAGTTTGTGCTGTTGGCTGCACAAAGCTATTCATCTGACGTCCCATGTTGGGCACCAGACTGACTTGGCACATTGGTAGACGATTTTGTCTGCTAGACCAAAAGCAAGGTAGTCTGATTTAGATAGACAGCGTGAGGCGAGGGGTGTTGGTTAGCACTTACTTACTCCCCCTTCTTGGGCATTGTGGTCGGGATAGGTTTTACCTAGATGCTGCGAACACTTAAAATTTTTTTTTATTTTTAAGTTTGATCTGTAACTCTACATATTTCAATGTAAATACTACCTGGGAATGTTGACTTCAATTTAAGAAACACGGTTCCATGTCTAAACATATTATTAAAATAAAAATGCTTAACAGTGCAAACCCATGTAATAGCACTGAACTTACTATTCCACTGTGTTACTTGATAAACTGTACGTGTGAAGATATTAATGATATTAACTTATTAAGGGCACATTAAATTCTCTTTTTGTTGTTTGTGAGGGAAAGTAATTAGTTTTTAAGTATTTAAAATATTTTGGCAGAGTTAGTTTTTGTGTGTATGCTGTGGGTATGTATTTCTAAGTTGTGGTTTCAGAGGAGTCGGGAATCTGTGATACAGGCTGTTAAATGTTTTATGTTGTTCTTTCATTTCAAATGATTTCTGTAAATGCAGTTAGTTATTATTTTAGATGTAGTTTGGCCCATGCTGGAAAGTGGTAGTGATGAGGTTTGCACCAATGTCTGAAGGAATGTTTTGTACTGTGTGACGTGCCTATTAAGTAGTGGTCGGGGCAATGCAATAAGCAACAGCACTGTGCAATGCCCTTATTCGGGAATGTCTGTAGCATAACAAATGTGAAAGGTGGGGGTAAAGCACTGTGGCGATATTAGCTGCCAGTACATGCCGCCACCCCCTATAATAGAAATGAGCGCCACACACTGTACATGGGAGTGCCCAATGTAACCCATGCCAACAAACACCCGTGACTATCTCTCCCTTTTTACATCTCGTCAGACCAAACCTTTGTCTACAAAATTTCTTCCATTAATGTGGGCGGTTGTTAGGGTGTCAGGATGGAATGGGCCCTCCTGCCTTCCTAAAATTCTAGCAATGCAAGTTTTTAGTAGCACAAATTTATGATGGATTATGCAATACTGTTCTCGCAGCCTGCCTTGTTCTTAATACTACAACTGTTTCATGTGTCTGTTGTATAAACTGTGTGAACTGCATTAATGTCAATAAATCTAGGAGGAAAACTTTTCAAGTTTCATTTGTATTTTGTAGTGGCACCTTTATCGACAAATTTTTCTCATGCTTGTGTACCGACTGAGTGAATTTAACAGAGCTTTGGTCGTCCCTTGTTTTTGACAACTGCAATAGTACTACAGAACGCACAATTACTACATATATGTGGAAGAGTAAGTTTGGGAGCTGGAGAACATGTAAAGAAGGGCAGCGGGTTGGGTTAAGGGTATATAAGGAAAGCCGAGGCATAAAGGTGAGGATAAAAGTAATTTTAGAACACCCTTAATAATGGAGTAGGGCTGTAGCTCCCTAAGGGACAGGCAACACATGGAGAGGTTGGTCAGGATGTACAGGATTGTGAATCAAGTGGGACTGTACGGGGGGAGAGGTACAAACAGTAAGAAGTTTCTGAGATTATGGAGGTGGATGGAACGGGGAAAGTAGTCCATGCTGACACAGAGGGATTTGAATGTGTTGCAGGAGAAGATGGCTATGGCGAAAGTTTGGGCGATTTAGGAAGGGATTGGGAAATAAAAATGAATGAAGGAAAGAAATTCTTGCTACAGGTGATAGCTTAATTGCAATTTGAAGTAATTATTATTAAAGACCTTTTGTATGGTCAAGATTAAATAAAATATTATTTTACAATTAAACACCCACACAAATTTTTGGGTGTAACAAAAAATTGTGATTTTTTGATTATTTTATTTTCATCAACACCTAGTTTATACTGCTGGTTTAGTTACCTTTGAGTAATTATTTTGGTATATCTAATTTGATATTTGCATAATAATACTAACTGTTCTGAAACTAACTTCGGTAAAGGAGAACAGGCTTTAAAAATTGTGTAGGCTTATTAGCTTAAGTACCAATTTGAAACATTTTTGATAAATGCTTTACACTAAGAAATCCAGTTTTAGCATCACATATATTTTTGCACATTTATCACAACTTGTGATAACTCCCACAGTCATAATTTGTTGCTTTTGCAGTTTTGAATCTTATGTTACAATAATGACAAATATGAGAAAAATTGTATCTTCTAATGTGTGACAATTACATGTTGAATTTACAATGACAATATCTACTCCAATGTGAACTATTCAAACACACACACTCATTGATAAATAACTTCAAAAATATAATATACAGCAACTTCTTTGAATTCTAAGTACACAAACATAACCTAAGCTTACAGATTGTTAATACAAATAATATGTTTTTCCCTGTACCTGGTGTAATTAAACATCAGATAAAATAATCATGTAATAGTTTCTTATAATGCCAGTATACAAAGAAATTAACCACCTTAGTGTAAAATTGACTTATTGGAGAATGAAGACTTTCTTCATTTTTTAACCTTACTATATTATTGAAGATTAAGTATTATAGTACCCTCTTATTGGGTTAGGGGTTTTAAAAAATTTATTCTCATCACCTTACATACACAATAATACCTAAACATTTCTGCACCAACTTTCGAGTTTAACCCTCTGTGTAGGGCCTTGGTAACCATTAAAACAAAGTATTCAATCAACTTTCTTTTACGGTATTAAAAAATCTTCATACAGGAGTATTAGCAATTGGAAATCCATAGTGTAACAACTCTTTGTAAATCCTTTTTAACAATATAAAGTAAACATGAATTAACCTAACCTCAGCTGAACTACAATGAAAAATGTATTATTTAAAAGTAAAAATGGGTAAAAGCTTAGAATAGCTAACTCACTTAAAACAAATAGACATACTAGAATTATATTACAGGTTAATTTCTCACAACATGTAACCAGGCTAGTCTGTTTTCTACACTTCTAAGAAGACACTTTTTATTATAAATTTTTAATTATTAAAAAAAGTTGGGTTTGCTATTATTTAAGTATGTATCAGATATACTAGCTTAAGCATACATGGGAACATTTACTGTATATAGCATTGTTAGTTAAGGTGGACCAAAAACATTTTTTTGCCCACACAATGAAAGTGCGTCTGTAATGAAGTGCTCATCAGTTTACAGTCCCTGCAGGTTACAATTAATTTAATTGTCTAACTCTGTAACTTATGTTTTACACAATATACTTTCAACAGGTTGTTCTACCAATTGTAAAATATTCAGTGACTAGCTATGTAGGTAACATTTTAATTAATTCTACGTTTACAGAGCAGTAGATACTTAAAAAATTTTCACCAGGAATTTTGAAATACGTAAATACCAAAAAACAGAGAGACAAATAAAAACTCCTCTTAGTTACTCTGTAAAAAAAAAAAAAAAAAAAAACTGCTGAATTTACAAATCCAGTGACTTCCTTGTTCAGAATCCTGCAGTAAGGGAAAACCACCCTACATACTCTCGTCAACACTAACAACTTGCACTTTGTACGTAACATATCAACATATCTAAAACCACAAAAAATAACTATATAGGTACAAAACTTTTTTGAAAATGCTTAAGGAATTTGCAGGCTTATGGTACAGTATTTTAATATTCACTCTTATTTTAATTTAGTAATACGTATATCTTAAAGGCAGCATTATTTAATATACCTATCCATTAAATGATCTAAAGTCATGACTATTAACTACAGCATACCACGTAAGGGAGACAAATATAACCTATAAATATAGGTACAACCTGCTTTATTAATTAAATAATGCCAATTGCCACTAAACTTGGGTCAAAATGAAATTTTTTTGGTAATCTAACAGAAAACTGTTTAGGTGTAAATTTAAAATGTTTATTTTAAATCTATTTTACATACTTGATGAATAATAGTATTTAAAGTTAACAGATTAATTATGCTACAATATTAGTTATTACATATAAATGTCCACATTTCTATGTATTATAAATATTCAACCTTAAATAAATTGTTAATTGTGTTGTATATCTTTTAAAATTTTACCAGCAAAATTTATACCAATACTATATACAGTATATTGTAAATATTAAATTAATTTTTACTGTATTTGACATGTTTTACATTCTCGAGCAATACAGCTCATGTTGGAATCTTATGTAATAAAAATATGTAATAATAATAATAATAATAAGTAATAATTTAAAAGCATAATCTGAGGGCAGGGAACAAACGAGCATGTAATGCATGTCTCGAATGGAAATGAACATTGGTGCAAAAACATTTCTGGTGCCATGCACCATAGGCCCTACAGCTTTCATTAACTTTTTTGCATGCAACAAATCTTTTTTCTTGTATATGCATGTACAAATGCGTTAAACGTGTGTGTGTGTGTGTATATATATATATACACAAATAAACAAAGTTAATTAAGAAGAAGTCAATTCCTTCAACTAAATAAACTGTTATGGAATTAGACCTGTTTATCAAAAACATGTTCTCTTGATTTATAAATATGAAATTTGACCTGCCCCATGATTTATTTAATGGCCACTGTATTTTGACTGTGGTTTCAACATAAATAAATACAATAAACCATTAAAAATAGTATTTACAAGTCGATTATATGGTATGTTTAGGGACTGTTATTGCAAAAAAAGGGCATATGAAAGACATGGAACATGGTGGGAGGAAATGTCTGTGCAGTCAACATATCAGACTCCTACCAAAATAAATGATTTGAAAATTACTATATTGTAGATTATGTTCCCAACTGTGGATATGTGGAAAATATAAAGGCATGACCTATGTCTAATATCTAGTGGGTTTTCTCAGCATGCTCCCATCATACTCATAATTAAATTAAATCCTTTCTTCGGTGTAAATATTATGTAATATCTATAATTTGACTTGTCCACTATTTCTTTGTCTACATAGGTACTTTATGTAGGCCTGCCTATAGTTTTGAAAAATAGACCAGAATTTTACCATTTCTTCATGTTATGGGCTAATTTTACACCATGCTTCCACAAAGGGCAGTTGCATATATGTTTTTTAAATTTCATTGATGAATCCACTAATGGTTGATACACCGGTGTACGCAGGTTGCAGTATTTTTCGTACATCACTCTTACTTAATACAGTTAAATTAGATATAAAATAGCTCTTAAAAAGAATCTTCCAATGAGTTTCAGTATAACCCTAAAAGTGATTACAGAACTATGCACATGTTTATTAAGTTTGTGTACAAATATTTGCTTTTGCATGTTATTAACAAAAAAATGGTTAGAACTTAACTCACTTGGTGTGTAATAGCATTTTTTGTAGTCCTGTAGGTAATGCTGTAATTGGCTGTATGTGTACACAGGGTTTCCCCCTTTTTCTTCTAAAATAAAGAGGTTGAAAGGTTCCCCATTGACAGAATTCCCCTAGCTAAATCATTATTGCCAACACTTATTGCATAAGCCCGTGTGTCAAGAAAGTAAAATGGAATAGGCGATCTAAGGCAAATTCACCTAGCACATGTTGTTTCTTGCAAATTTTTCTGTGTTCATAGTTTACTGTAAAGGTTAGGTTTATAGTTTTGGATGTATCATACATATGCCTAATTGTAAAAATGCCAGTTTCATTAATATTAACAATGTTTCAGTTCTTTTCACGTGTGTAATCACGCCTTTTAATATGTAATTGAAATAAAAATATGACTCTAACAATGTTCAAACTTCTCATTTTTTCCTGTGTATTATTGCGGAAGTTTAACTAACGCCATAATAATACAACAGAATGTAAAGACTGTTAATAGTATGCCTGATTTTGGCCCCAATAACATTATTATGATTACTGTGTGTGAAATGTGTTGTTATTAAAAGCAAAAGAAAAAGTTAGGTTATGTTGAACCGAGAAATATAAATATGAACAAAGAGTGATGTCAAGTGATATAAACTTAGGTATGAGAAGGGTACATAGAAAAATATAAACATAGTTTATTTCAGACAACGTTTATTACGTAAATAATAAATTAAATGACATAAACAGTAAGCATGATATTGGACTGACACCTGGCGGGAATTTACACCAACCACCAAATTCAGCATGGCGGACCAATCATGCTAAACACAAGCCTTCCCGAGGAAATACTTACACATTCCTCCTCTTTTTCCATTCCACTTGGAATTTGAGGCACTGCCCTGTTTATTGCCGAATAGTCCGGCAAATCTGGAAGTTCTTCAGCCATGTAAATAGGCATAGGCTTAGAGGCGTCCAGCGCCCGGGGCCGAAACGAGAGCTTGCTCATTTTTGTTGACAGGCTACACACATTGGCGACCGAGATAAAGCACTGTACCGTTCCTTTGCAGGGTTCCGGAGGGTATATACCCTGCACTAAATAAATTTCCGATATCCTTACTTCGTTCCCATTGTAATAGTTCACTCGCACTCAGTCACAATAATAAAAATAACTGTTACAAACATGAATGTACAGCTCGTTTTCGTAGACATTATGGCGGATCCATACAATTGGGTACCAAAATGCAATGCGCGGGAATTAACGCATGTTGTTGGATGGAGGTTGAGCCAACATCACGCCGAGAGAAGGCAGGGCGAAATTTTTGTATCGTCGTGGAAGGTGCGGATTAAATCAGTTCTCGACTGTGCGGTTACTGTGTTCTCCTCAAAGTTTTCTGTAAGAGTAGAGATAACGTTCACGTATTTATTCGTGCTGGCATACTTTTGGATTTTAATTTGACTCGGAATTCCACTGAGGATGGCGATGAAACGGCTGCCTGCGTGTATTCCTGTATTAAGTGAGGTTCCAAGGCTGATAGAGAATTTACGATTAGTTCTTCCAGAGGTTGAGTTTGCAAGTATTCCTGTGGGTAAGTAGTCAAAATTGTACTTCATTTTTTAAGCTGTGTATTATTAAAAATGTTCCTGTAGGTCCGCCCATCATTCCATCCTGACATCGCTTCCACAGCCTTCTCGGTTAGCTTAGAAAAAAAAGTGTTGGTAAGCCACAGCCATCTATTACAAAAAAAAATTGGACTAAAACCGATTCGGCCACGTGGCTACTCTCAAGTGACTGTCGGTTGCGGTAGGTGTTCACGCATGCATATGTATGTTATTGTATTCGATAACAAGTATGGATTTTCTATTTATTTTTATTTTATTCTGGAAGTTAGATATTTACAATTACGTGACACCAAACACACTATAAATCACGACTCCGGCAAAATAGTATCTTATTAAATTGCAACAAAATCTTGTTCAAAGTATTATTTACCATATACATTATGTCCAAAATGCTAATATTTTTTTCTAATGGTGTGAAATGTGTAAATAGAATATTGTATGTCCAAATGGTTTTTTTTGTGAACATTTGCCATCACGTGTCTAGAAACCCTATTGTGAAATTCTTTCCTTTTGTTACTTGGTTAAGCAAATAGTATTGACAAAACCCATGTCCCTGTGAATGCTTAATGGGGATCAAATGACAAAAATAAATGTAATAAGTTTGCTCCAGGTGCAGACAGCACCTGTTACAAGATTACTCTGTATATTTATTGGTAATTGTGAACATTACTTAAATTTTGACTGTTACAGTAAAATTCTGGAATACCGGTTAGGGGCTTTTCTGGGGAAAAAATCTCGGAAAGTTGTATAATTCCACCCTACTAATTATACAGAACACGAATTTACTAGGCACATCATGATATGACCAATTTAAATCCCAAAACAATAGTGGGTAGGGCTATGAAGATCAGGGAAATGTGGGGTAAAACAAGTGAAGAATATGTAGGTATATAATGGTCATATTTATTCACGAAAATACATTATATTGCAAAAAATACCTAACCAAACAATACCTAAATTGACAATATCAACATTACAAGCTACAAATACAGTAGTGGGGAGGGATATGAAGATGAGGGGAATTGTGGGGTCAAACTGATAAAAAAATATATGTGTTCATGATAAATTTTTACCCCGTAAATTTCCCTCCAGTTCATAGCCCTCCCCGCTATTGTGTTTGTATTGGTAATATTGTAAATTAGGTATTGTTCAGTTACATCATTTTGCAATTAAACACATTTTCATGATACAATATTATAATAGCACGAAACTATGTTAAATTGCAAAAAAAAAAAAAAACATTTTTCGGTGTAAATGGGCTACACTTGAAAATCATTTCTGGGGAAACTCCAAGCTTCGCTGATGCGTGCCCACTTTGCAGCTCTGGGACTCTGGCTTGGTGTATAATGTTTGGCTATGCTTGAACAGTATGTTTCAATGTGAGAAGGCTATGTTTGAACATCATTTATACAAATCAACTATCTGAAGTTAACTTTAAATTGTTTGGTCTTCTGCGTATGACATTACTCACAGTAATTAACACACGCAATACTACACAGGTAAAATATATACACAAATTGCAGTACTGACGCGTGCCCCTCTTGGGTATTATAGGTTAAGAGGTGATTACACTTATTACCCTCTTTATTCCGGCAGAGGAGAAGGGAATCAAACCCCAGGCTGAAGCAGAAAGAGATGAGCTCCCTCCCAGGGAGCGCACTATCCTCACAACTAAGGCTGTCAAAATGTGCGATTCTAGCGGTCCTGGGAATATGAATGAATATCAGTCTGTAATTAGTCAAGTGTGATGATGGCGGTGGATGATCTGGCCGATGTGACTGGATTAATCGTCGGCCGACGTGCGGGAATAAAGTTGGTCGGGGTTTGTTTGCTGCCTGGTTTGGGGATGACCTTCAGTGGGAATCGAACCCTTACAGTTTTCCCGGAGGCCAACAATATTGTGCAGAAGTTCAGCAGATCTTCCGTGGGCGGGTGTCGGACCTGTGTCAATTTGCCGGAGGCTAACCTAATGATACTAGAATAGGCTGGGGCAGCCTGAACAGGAAGTACCGAGTGATCCGGAGTACGAATAGGTAAAGCAGTCTCAGGTTGTTCCAGGGGAGTATCCTCCTTATCGTCATCTGGTGTACACCAGCCTAGCTAACGCTTTAGTGGACTCTCATGTGTCGGTGGTATTATCGTGTCATAGCACAGGGGCAGTTGTTCAGGTTCACTAGGTAATGATTCTATTGGTTTTGAATTTGCTATGAGACTATCAGCATTGGGTTGTCTACCTAGGGCGCGTATCTCATGGCGGCTCCTAATTCCGCCTTGTTTGTGGTGCATTGATCTGGAGGCCATCTACCTTTCTGTGGGCATAGCAGTCCTAAGTGGGTTCGACTTTGCAATAGTTCCCAAGGACTTGCCGTAAGATGGACAGTCAAGGTATTGAATCGTACATCCAGCTGCGGTTGCACTTAAAACCCAAAAGCAGCGGCATGCCTCTTCCCGGCTTAAATGACAATCACTTCAGACCCCGCACTCCTGTGGAGTCCAGCACACCACACAACTGTTTACTGACATGTCTAATGGATGGCACGAATAAATTACACACTTGAATAAAATCACACAGAATTAAAACTACAAGAAAATAATGAATAGAGGGACTAGAACTACAATTACAGTAGGCGACACACGAGGTTTTGTTTCATGTAATATTTATTATGCCTGAAAGGAAATATTGTGGAATGCACCTGGCTGATTAAATACAGAACAATGTTTAGCTAAGACAATTATATTAATTATTATGTAACAGGCGAAGGCAAGCCTGATAAAATAATTAAAACAAGGATATGCAAAAATCTACATAACGCAATTTACAGCATTTGATGTTACCAGGGATTTTCTCCAGGGCGATGTTAATCACGCAATGACCTGCTACCGTGGGGGTCAAAGGAAGTTAACTGTGGTAAAGAGTAGTGGGTACAGATGGTTGGATTACCGTACGGAGAGAGTGCTGACCTGGGTGGTCAACTGGTGTGGATGAGCCTTGTGCAAGCTGGAGTACTAGTTGCCTTCCCAAACAGCGGGTTGGAGTTCGAGCCCTGCCGCAGGCTCTGTAGAGGAAGGAGAGTCTTCGCAGATTGGGTTGAGATAGCAAACCTATTCGTCCTGCGAGCCCGGCATCTGCTGGACCTGTATACTTGAAAATCATCAGCGATTCTTCGGGGGCGGGGGTGTAGCCTTCCAACATGGGGGTGGGTTTATCAGGGTTTGGGAGCGCCGCACATTTCTTATCTCCTCGCTTGGAGGCAGTGACGATTTTAAAAACCTCTTGGAAGCTGGCTGGATGTAACTTCACAAAGTCACAGAGGTGCTGCCATCTCGAAGGTTGACTGGAACTGCTTCCACTGCTCACCGAAAGGTTGTGGATTTTCAATAATTATTATTTTATTCGTAGGGATGGTACTTGTATATAATATTCCGGGCGGCCTGTGCATATTGTAATTACGTGCTTTAATTACAATTATGTATTCTGCTGTCCAGGCTAGTGGAATCGCCTTGTCCGATACGTGGATTTAATTTGCCACTGATATGACTTGCCCCTGAGCTCAGGTCGCTCGTAGATGGGGCGAAGTTGCCCGTAAAGAGCACATCTGCGCTGCGCAGCATGCTCGCATGCATCACTACATCATGAAATAATTACATTACTGATCCACTGAATCATTGCTCATACATTGTAGATCATCAAGCACGACATGTTAATGCATATTGAACCTGTAGACACATTACCACACAAATAATCTTTTTTCACATTTCCCATTGGTATAACAACATAGAAACGCTTGTATTATCACATAATTATTTGATTTAACATGTCAAACACAATGAATTGCAATAAAATACACATAAATGCATTGCTACATCACACATGTCGCGCTGGTCAAATGGCAATGGTAAAACTGAAGTTGGAATGTTCCCACAATACACCTGTGATGTAAACCAATTAGGTTGTGCATTTGTTTGTGAACTGTACATCATTGGTCACCGAATGCATTATAAAGTATTATGGTACTGCACGTATGCTATTTATAAACACCATCTTTGAACTTATTTTTGTATGTTCTACTATATGCAGGCCTATATTTATTCTACTAGTAATACATTACGTAGTACACCCCTCTCGTGAATATAGGCAAGGTAAGCCTTGAGTAATTCACCAGAATTACATAATCTTCCAACACTGTATGATACCTGTGTTGTATACCCAAATAACCTGTCGCCACGGCATAAATATACCATGTAAATGATCAGGGTGGCCACTCTTCTGGAATAGTCAGGGAATTTTGTAAATCTATAAAAAAGTATGGAAAATGTTTTCAACATAACTGCTGAAATGTGGATTCCGTATTTTAAATTATGAAAATTTTTTTCTGACTAAGAATCTTGAGGGAAATATTTTCAGTTATTTTCAACCTTTAAGTTAGTATTTATGATTAGTGTGGATGTGAATAAACTGTTACCATCTTGCAGTGCACAGTTTTCTTTTTATTGTAAACATTCATCTTTTTATTTTCATAGGGAGTTAAGACAGTTTAAATGTCGTAGGTTAAATGGTTTGTCTAAAATTATTTTTAAAGCCAGTCATACCAGAAAATTTAAGCTCTTTGTATGTGTCATATATTCAGTAGGTACTCAAGACAGCTTAAACATTTTTACTTGTGTTCATTTTCATTACTTATTTTTAAGTAACAGGTGAGTTATATTTGTTAATTTTATATTAAATTCACATGCTCAAGTCTGTGTTTCAAAATGTCTATCCCCAAATTTTTAGTTTCATGAAATAAACCTTTAGTGTAAAAGTAATATATATTTTTATGTAATTTTCGTAGAAAAATCTGAGATAGTAGATGCAATACTTTATGTAGTTTTCTCGGGGACTGTAGTGATATGTGAGACATGTTACAAATAAGAAATGTTCCCAGTTTACAGTTTATTTGAGATGAAACTGTATAACCAATTGTACTACACTATATATATCGTTAAACCTAAAAAATGCGTATATGAGATAGATGCTTGGCGTCAGGGATTTTATTCATGAAACCACAATGTAGTTTTATTTAGTGAAAATTAGGTTGCTGACCATTGAATTAAACTATTATGCCTGCTGCACAAAGCTAATGTTTTTACTGTTCTCGTGGCATTAGACAATAGAAATAATAAATTTTGTCATAAGCAGAGTAGGTCAAAATCAGCAGTCAGGGAAAAATTCAAATTTGGTCTGGAAAAGTCAGGGAATTTTGAAACAGAAATTGAGTGGCCACCCTGATGATGTTTTATACATTAAAGATTCGTTTCAAAGGTATTGTCACATTTAATACCATTTTTGACCGAATATAAATATATCAGACGAAAATCAGACGAAAAAATGAATGACTTAATTTTGAATGAGGAAAAAGGTGATGTGCTGATATTTTCTCTCTGTAAGAGTTGGACTTTGTATAGGGGCTGAGTATCACAACTCCTTAACATCGCCAGTGGCATGAGTTGTAGCAGAAAATAAGTTTGAGGTAATAAACATTTGAACATGTTAAATAACTTTCCTGGGTAACTAGAAAGTTTCCACCCTTGTCGAGCATGGCCTTAGAACCTTACCTTCCCCCCCCCCCCTCGAAAAAATTGTGGAAGGGTGGGGGAAGTCCTTGAATATGGTATAGGCCTAGTTGGTGTCTGCTGAAATTACATAGCTATTCCCAAAGAGATGTTTTTGAATTTATTCTACATCTTAAACGCCATAGTTGGGGGAGGTCTGTAAAGATGAAACAGGTCATGGAGTATTTAAAGACTTTGACGGGGTTTGGTTTGGGTCATCAGAGGAATGAAGAATTTCCAGGGTTGGGGATGGTTCATGGAAATATTACCAAGGAAGTCAGTGTATAGCACAAGTGATGCAAGGCGTGTGTCGATGGTCCTGAAGTGGCCCCCTCTGATGATCCACCATCTTGTTGATGATACTACTGCTGTAATTCCTACTTCCTAGGCTACTGGGAGTTTTTTAGCCTCTTAAAACTCTTTTCTCACTCCCGTGAGATTGTTATAGGTAATCTCAACGCCTTATGAAAAATTACGTAGAAGCAGGTAATGCTGCAGAGAAGCTGCCAGTGACACAACAATTTATTTACTAAAACCCTCCGAAGAGGCACTTATGCAAAAAAAAATTCTCCAGTTGGCACAGAGCGCTCTGATACTGTAAAAAAAATGGTGCGAAACACCTCCATGATTTTAAGTGAAAACTATTTCCCAGTTATTTAAAACACGAACTGGGTGTGGGACGGTGCTCCCTCCGGTTGAAAACAAGACAATCACATGTTCAAGTATGCTATGTTACACTATTGCAGTTAAATTATTGGATGAAAGATGATGTAGGCCGGAGGGCTGTGTGTAGACGACCGTCTTACCTGAGTACACAGATGCTACTGCCTTGGCTAACAAGGGAAGTTGGCTGTATAGCACGACGTTCCCGTGTGACTGCATAAAAAACTCATATTTACTAAACATGATGATTGATGAAATGAAATGTACACACACAACACTGAAGGGATGATGGGCACAATGAAACACTTTCAACTTTATTTTAAAACAACCATTGGCAATAAAATATAAAAATATTTATCACGTTATACTTATGTTGTTGACATAACATTAACCTAAAAATGTGTTTTCTTTAGGTGGAGCTTGCAAGGCTCTCTTTCCACTGTCTGTAATTTTTCTTATTATATTTTATTATGAAAATTATGCAGTTTAATTTACATATATAAACACTAAAGAAAAGACATCTTAAATCTAAAACAAGTGAAAAATGTGAATAATTACCACATGACCATTGCATTATATGTCTTATGTTTTGGGGGTTCATGCATGAATATGGCCTCGGATGCTGCTTACGTTTAATACTGACATGATACTGGAAACACTGGCCGAAAACAATAATTACTATAAATGCACTACACATGCAAATAAATAATAATGAAGCACTGCATTAAAGTACCATACTGGACGTTGCGCAAGAACAAGTACATAACACTTCACAAACAAATAACACTGAAAGATGATCACCATACAAAACATTTCAAATCAGAAAAAAAAAGATACACACTGAAATAAAATATAAGTATTAAAAAAGGCCATGTAAAATTTAAAGATGTAAACAAACACTTTGGCACACACACATACACATATACACACCTCTCTCTCTCTCTCTCTCTCTCTCTCTCTCTCTCTCTCTCTCTCCTCTCTCTCTCTCCTCTCCTCTCTCTCTCTCTCTCTCTCCTCTCTCTCTCTCTCTCTCTCTCTCTCCTCTCCCCTCTCCTCTCTCTCTCCTCTCTCTCTCTCCTCTCTCTCTCTCTCTCTCCTCTCTCTCTCTCTCTCTCTCTCCTCTCTCTCTCTCCCTCTCTCCTCTCTCCCCTCTCTCCTCCTCTCTCTCTCTCTCCTCTCTCTCTCTCTCTCTCTCTCTCTCTCTCTCTCCTCCTCTCTCTCTCTCTCTCTCCTCTCTCTCTCCTCTCTCCCTCCTCTCTCTCCTCTCCTCTCTCTCTCTCTCTCTCCTCCTCTCAATTAGGCTACCACCCGGTGGCGAGCTCTCTCACCTCTCCTTCACCCAGCCAACTCCTTTTCCACTCCCTTCCTGAATTTACTAACCCCTCTCACAGATACCAATTCGTCCCTCAACATATTCCACGCCCTCACAGACTTCACAAGAATGGACTGCCTTACCCTGCTCCGTTCTCCTCCACACCCTTTGAATCTTCTCACTGTTGTTTCCTCTTCCTCTAAACACCCCCTTACTTAGCTTGCAGTGTAGCCCTCCCCATCCTCCCTCTTCATTCACCACCCTGTACATCCTGACTAACCGTTCAACTTTCCTCCTGCCCTTCAATGAGCTCCACACCATTTCTTTCATCATCACTGATGGCCTATAGTTCTCTTCTTACTCATCATCTTGCCCCTGCCTTCTCCACCTATCCTTCACCCATCTTGCTGCCTTTCTCTGCACTTTTTCCAGTTCTCGCACCTCCACGTCCTTTACTGCTGCAGCATATTCTAACATTGGCCGTACCATTGTGCCATACGCCTTCTCCTTCACCTCACAGCTGACTCCATTCAGCACCCTTCCCAGCATACCCGAAGCCCTTCTTCCCTTTGCAACCATCCTCTCTACCTGTTTTTTTCCACCTGAGGTCTCCCTGCAGTACTATCTCTAGATACTTATATTCTGCTGCTTCTTCTATCTCTTGTCCCGCCCATCTGTACATGTCCCTGCTTATCATCTTCTTCCTAGTGAACCTCACTACCTTAGTTTTTCTTACATTTATCTTCATTTTATTTTTCTGGTCCACAACCATATCTTATCATTGTCCGCCTGCAAATTTCTGCCCCCCTCTCCCACCTCAGCATATATAACACAATTGTCTGCAAACAATCTGATTTTTCCCCTAATCCCCAAACCCATGTCATTTACCATTATGGTAAATAACAAAGGACCCAGCACGCTTCCCTGTGGTACCCCTGACGTAACCTCCTCTTCCTCCGATATTGCTTCCCCCACTTTCACCCTCTGCCTTCGCCCCCTGAGAAAGTCCCCTATCCATTCCACTACCCTCCTGTCTGGTATCAGCGCCTCCACTTTCCTCGTCAATGTCCCATGGGGCACCTTATTGAATGCCTTCTCAAAATCTATGAAGCAGGCATCCACCTGCTTCCCCTCATCAGCTACCTGCACCAGATCCCCTAATAGCCCAGCCAGCTAAGTCTCACATGAGTATCCCCTCCTGAAACCATGCTGGGACTCCTCCAACCAATTCCTATTGTTCATAACCCTCACTGCACCCCAGCCTCTCCATTACTTTTCGTTTACTTGATGTGAGACTCACCGGTTTGTAGCTGCCAGGCCTCCCCCTATACTCTCCCTGCTTGTGTATAGGTACCACCATAACATCCTGCCAATCTTGTGATAACTTAACCTCTCCTAAGAACTTTTTAAACAGCACTTCTAAATATTTTGCCAATTCCCTGCCACCAAACTTTAGTGCTGCGTTTCCTATCCCATCTGGACCCCCTGCCTTACTGCTCTCCAAATCCCTATCTCCCACTCCCTCATCTTAAACTCACTAAACACCCCCCGAACCCTGTTTGCCTCCCCTATTCCAACCCTCCTTAGCCTCAAACACTGACAAGTACTGTCCTTGCAGCATCTCCGAATTTTCTTGGTCATTTGTCGCATGCCTACCATCGCTTCCTGTTAGCAGAGGGATCCCTTCCTCTCCTTAACCTCCTAACATACCTAAACAATTTCCCTCATTCCTTGTCTTTTCCTTCTGCCACCATGTTCCCCAGAAATACATTCTTTGCACACTGTACTATAAACAACACTGCACTTGAGTAATGAAAATAAAATACTACAAAATATTAATTTTATAAAGGTCCTGACAAAAAGCAAAAATAAACAACACTCACGCACACGTGGGATACTATGCTGCACTTCCTCATAGCACTCCCTCATGCGGCTGATGGTTGCACTGCTTGACACTGCTGTTGACGGTGCAGTGAATGGGCTAGGGGTGACACCATGTGGGACATATCAACTTGAAGGCAGAACATGCTTACGAGGCAAATCCATGCACTAAAAAAGAATATCTAAAAAGTAAATAATTTTTTATAGTATCAAGTTATGAACTCAAACTGGTCCTTTTTGGGCAGTGTGAAAGTACTACCGGTAACCCCAGAAACTACAATTTTCTTGCAAATTTTTTCCTCTGTAAAGCAGTTAAATTGCACTGGTAACACATTTGTTATGTAGGCATATAAAATTGAAATTTCTGTACTGCAAGATTACAAAAGTCTTAATCAGAAATATGGAAACAAAATTGGAAGATATAGGCTATTCACGGTAAAGTGAGCACCTTTTAAGGCCCTTCTAACCGGCATCGACCACTAATGAATATAATTTATTACAGTTTCAGACATTACCTTCTGGGAGTGAAGAAAAGTATACACTGTGTTTGTTTGTCACAAGGCAATGTGTATATTAAAATGTGATAGGAACAGAAATCTTTCAAAATGAAAAATTCAGCAGTGTCTTAAAAAGTGCTCGCTTTACAGTGAACAGCCTATAGTTTATATACATACATGTGATAACTAAAAATAATAATGGAAAGATTTTATGCATTAATTACTTTACACACAGCTGTAGTTTCAAGACTTGCAGTTTAAGTAGAACATGCCACACATTACATGGAATCATTAGATTAAAACACCACTTGGAAATTGATTGAAGAATGCAATGTGACATGGGTGAAGAGAGTAAACAAATATCAAAAATATGCTACTAACTTTTGATTGTTGTTAAAAAGTACTATTTTTAAGCACAGTTGCCACTACTGTAATACTATCATCAAGGCAACAGAAACAGATTTTTTTCCAGTCACATAGAAATGTTAAAATTGTTTACATAAAAATTTTAAACAAAAAAATTCTGGTGACATTATCAGTAAAAACATACTAAGACAGGACATTTGTTTTGCCACTTTATAGGAAGTTAGCAGCTTGCCATCTCTAGGCTCAGGTTTTATGGTAATTATTAAAATACATACTTATATATGCGACTACCCGTGACTACCCACAACTACCTGCGACTACCCATGACTACCTGCAACTACTTGTGAATATTTTTATATTAAGATAGACAATTTCTTCTAACATTGTTTGAATTTGTCTTTAATAGTGGTTTTGTTAGTGCATGCTTAGATTAGAAAGCAGCCAAGTAGCTCATTTTTCTACGACGGTTTACAAATTTTGAAATTTCTCAGAGAATCTTTATGTAAACATTTACATATTGTTTTGCATCTCTATGAACCATACTCAAGTAAGCTATCACACTTAACGAAGAATGCCCAAATCTCCCCAAAATAACTTGCTTCTAATGGCAAATAGTGGTACAACGTACTGGGGCCATTCTGTTAAATGCTGTAGGCGTGGAGATTTATAGTTTATCATTTATGTTATTGTGCCTAATCTTGATAGGTGTCTAAATATTCACTAAGCATTTTGAAAATTGCACAAAAAATTACAGGAAAAGTAATTGTAACTGTAAGTATGTTATAGACATAAGAATTCAAAATATTAAGTGGGGAATTTACACAGCATTTAAACGAAATGACGGGAACAGCAAACTTCCACACTCACATTTGAGAGGACCTGAGTTTGATTCTCATTCTGGCTATCTGGATTTTGGTTTCCTATGGTTTTTGGAAGACTCCAGGCAAATGCTGGGATGATTACGTACAACAGGGTACGGAGATTCCTTTCCTGTTCCTGCATATTTGAACAAGTTGTCTGTCTCTAATGATCTTGTTCTCACAGAGATATTAAACCTTACCTACACAGTATTTAAAATTTAGTTGAAATTAATAACAATAATATTGGTTACTTGAAGCAAACCATTATAAGTTCTAATTATTTTTGTAGTACTATAACAAATATACACTTAACATAGTTTATATTAGGTTTAGCTGTGTGTATAAAAAGTTCAATAGACATATGAACAGTATAATTGAATATTGATAATCATTACCCGGGGAGGGGGATGGAAGCATTATATACTTTTTTCTTGTCCAGGTTGGACCTTTCAGTGGTCTCGGTGTGTGGTTGAGCAGATACTGTACAGAACAGGGTGTTGTTGACCAGTTAACATCTTGGAGACTGTAGGACCCACCATGACTTACATCATGGAGCACATTCTGTGCTCATATACACCTTCGTTTAGAAGTGAGGTAGCAACTTGCCAAATTCACTGTAAGGCAATGTCTCTGCCAAGCTGAATGGTCACAGGACACTTCAAATTTCAAGTCTGTGTGTTGATAGTTTTCAGGTAAAATTACTTGAACTTCAGTTGAATTCAGTTCTGTGCTGGTAGTTTGATGAAACACCATTGTTATGGAGTTCCTTATGTCTTAATAGAGACAAAGTTGACAACTTCAGGTACCGTACAATTGTTATGCTGTTTACACTTTGAATAATAGGCTCAGTTCTTATCTCTTTTATTGGAGAAGTTAGTGAGGTATGATAGTTGTACTCGGAGCAAAGTCTCTGCTGTTGATAACGTTACACTCGAGGAGAATTGTATTTAAAACTTTTATTTGTCATGATATGATACACTATTAAGCCAACATTCAATTAGACCTTTCAGAAAAATTATTTCGTAATTTTTTAACTCAAACAGCTGTATAAACTTTAATATAACTGTACATAGGTGACGTAATATCCCGAGCCCAATCCCAACGGGTGGATGCATGACATGTAACCGCGGAGAGAGTTTGACGTAGGTAGTAGACGAGAGGTGAAGTGATATCCTGGCTTACAGAGAAATAAAGATTGTTGTTGAATTAAACAATTATAAAACATTTTCCGTGGGGTAAAAATCTTACAGTAAATAATAAAAGATTATGAATGTGAGAGCACAGTTTCACATAGTTGTAAGTTTGTTCAATGTCATGTCGTGTTGCCGGCTGACCACAGAAAGCTTTGTCTCGATGTTTATGGATTGGGCCAACTCCTGTAAGGTGCTATAGTGTGGTAGGCAACTAGCAACCCGCCACCTACTCTGCTTCGCAAGGCATGCTACTAAAGTGAGCCCCATTTTGCAATTACATGTGTACATGTTATATGGAACTGTTTATTTTGCACGTGGTGCAGAAGCCCACAAATGCAAATCACTGTATCTCCACAGAACGTCCAATAAATTGTAGGGTTTCGTCAGGTGTTCATGTGTATGAGTGAGTCCATTATTTATTCATTTAGCTAGGCCGGCCGCATCTTCCCTAGGGAGCTGACGTACACCATGGAAAATAATGGGGTATAGACAGTAAGTCAGTCCTCAGACACAGTGCTCAACCACCTGAGCCTCAAACATTTTGAACGCACTGTAGTTGAAATGAGTCTCGCCCTTCTCAATTGGGTTAATGCTGAGTGGCGGGGCCTACGGACTCTTCAGATGGCATCCACTTAGACACTATCCTTTTGCAACGATTTCTTCGGATACAGGTTGCCACTGCTTGCCAGCTGGTGACGGACAGACTGCGACACAGTTACTAAAGTTTTGACACATCTGATATGAGTGAAGAAACTTAAATTAATTATAAATATATAAATTAAAATACATTTGGGGGGTTAATAAAGGGGGCCTCTCATTGGTTTAGTGCTCATGAAGCATTTACAGATGTCTACACTTTTTATTTCTGGGACAGGATTTAGGGCTCTCTCTTCCAAGCCTACAGCCACAGTGTTTGAATGGAGACCCAATGTTAAAGAAATTCCTTTTCAGTGCATCAGTTTTATAGATAACCATTTCAAACAAAATATTTTCTATATAGCATTACTAAGGAATACTAGAACCTTATGAAATCTTGTCAATTTTTGTGTTGATTTATTTTATAAAATTTAACCTTACAATTTACATTTTATAAAAAAGTTATCAATGGATATATTTTTTATAACTATTTTAAAGTGGCAGTATTCTATGATAACGTAGCATTGAATTTTTTTTTTTTAATGGCACTAGCAGCCAATGGAGGTACGGCAACAGTCGAGGTGTGTTTATAATTGATGCATGATGCTGTCTAACAATGGTGATTTTATGACTTCAATTCATTCCTATGCATAGCCTTGCATTTGAGTCCTCAAAGTTTGTATTGCTGTTAATCCCAACATGTGATGAGCTTGTACTGTTTATCGTTTAGAATGGACATTCTAAATAGGGTAGATTGTATTATTCACCGGCCCACCGTAACTATGCATCTCAAACGACGAGTACTTTTACCTGCCGCTAGATAGTGCCTCTAGTAGGGTTCTTCATTAGTCTCCTCACTCTCCAGCCGGTCAGTGATGTCACACCTAAGAGTTATGCTTTTTGCCACTCCGCTCTATGACCACCCCTCGCCTACAAGATGCTAGCCAATCAGCACGAGACAGAGGCCCGGCATAGTATAAATAGGGAGTCTTTGCTCACTCCAGCAGCAGTCTTCTTTTCCTCATCACGCTAGCCGCCGGGGAATGATCAAACTGAGCAGTTTGCAGTCCACTGCGCTATCCGCCAGGGAACTGACCAGTCTGTTGGCTTACACCCATCGCGTTAGCTGCCAGGGTTATCTCTAGCTTCATTCCTCGCTCTTACCTTCCTTCGTGGCATTCTTAGTGGCAGAAGGAACCCCATTCCTTTAAGCCCCAACTTGGGACTTATTTCTGTCACGCCTTGCTTAGTCAAACAAGCACCATGCCAGTCTATCTGCCGTTGCATCGTCTACGTACACTAGACACTACTGCCTCTTCTGGGCAACAATGGTTAGGGAGTCAGTTTAGTTCAAGTTGTTTTCACACCGCTAGGCTACCCCGTCCCTTGTTAGTTCAGAGCCCTGTCACCTCTACCAGCTTGTAGATAGTTTCAGCTTCTCGGCACACGCTCTTGCCGACATAGTAGGTAGTACGTCACCACGTGTTACTTCCTGTAACAAGAAAATCAAAGTGTGTTTAACTGGAGCCCTGAGTACCACAATTCCCGCAGACAGCACCTTTCTAACCGACTCCACTAAGGAGGGAAATGCAGGTGATCCCGGGAACCTACTCAGACGAGCCAACAGACAATTTTGACAACACACGCATCTAGCATGGCCAACCTTTCTATCTATGTCATAGGTAGAGCTTACACAGATACATTGCTTCCAGACCAACTGGTTGATTCGGTGCTTCCTCCTTTTCTACCGCGCTTTTAGTGCCGGAAAACTAGGGTTCCCTGAGTTAGGGAGACTTTGCTGGAGCAACACCCGCATGTTGTGACCCTAGTCACATTAAGGGCACTGCTAAAGTTCCATACTTGAACATCATACATCAATATATAAGTAGATTAGAAACTCCTAAACCTGGGACTATCGTAACTGATAATTCAAAATTGAAGTAGGGTTATTAATCAAATACTCAAAAGGCCCCAACAAATTTTGTGCCGTACTGTAGTCTACACATAGCTGTAACATGATTCACTATATTTTCCTGCCCTGTCTGACCTGCGAGAGTACAGAACACGAATCATGTTAAAACTAGTGCATCACTGGCAACAAGAGTGGACGGCCAATGCTCATGTTCTCGCAAACATATCTCAAAAACATTTCTAGTACCACCAGTTTGACAATGTCATATTGCAGTGTTATTGGTTGAATGCACAATGCTAGTTGAGGACAATATTGTACTTGTAAGGAGTGAAAATTGTCAAATAGTTTTGTTTGTTTTACATTGCACATGTAAGGGTGCCGTCTGGCTAGGTTGCCTTGCACTGTGCTGAGTTTCAGGAAAAACAGTCCAAAACCACTCCACATGCTTACATGATGTCTGTTTACAAATAGCTCTTAAATATTGTTACGCGACCGACAAGTTTCCAGATCCATTTCCATTAATTATGTATATTCTGGGAGAGTGAATATATCTAAAATAAGCATTTTAAAAATCAGATTTAGCTGTAAAATTTTCCATACAGAAACATTGTAGTTGTCTTTAGGCACACATCATACTTTTCTTTATTATCCAGCCATAAGTATATAGGGCCATTGCTTAAAGTCACATTCAGGCGAGTCAACAACGTGAAGACGGTGTCTTGCGCATAGAGGCGATGAGACGTGGTGAGTAAGCAAGAGTCAGTGCATTCCCAGACCTTGAAGGCGTGACATAGCCATAGGCAGGTGGAACCCTTCAATGCGCACGTATTCAGCAGCTATAATGTAATATGTGTTTGCTTGGGATGTGGAATTCAGTATTCCGTTACAAATTAGTGCTAAATTGTTTCAATATGGTTTCAGTGCACATGATATGCAGTACGTATGTATATTCGACAGAGAAACTTCGGCTGTAGGTTAATGATGAAAAAATAAGTTGATCACATATATACAATGTATGATCTAAAGTGAATACTGAGGGTGGTACACATCTTTGAAGTTGGACTTGGAACACTTGTTTTTTGCAAATATTGGAGATAATATTTACGATGGTACACTGGCTCTTACATACATACATACACTCGCAATTAGGCTACCGCCCGGTGGCGAGCTCTCTCACTTCTCCTCCACCCAACCAACTCCTTTTCCACTACCTTCCTGAACGTACCAACCCCTCTCACATACCATTTCCTCCCTCAACACATTCCACTCTGGATAATGGTTAAGTGAACAAAAAAATTCAAACACCACGTCACTTGTTGCTGTCATACAATTATTTCTTGTAAATAATCACTGTTATTACCCCTATTTTGAACTAACAACCATGTCGCAGTAGCATATTCGGGATTTAAATAATGGATTATTAATCCTCATGTCACAATTAACGAAATTGTCACCTTGTGTTAAATACCCTAAACTTCACAGTTTTCAAGTAATTCGTGTTTTAGTGTCAAAATAATATTTACCAGTACCTGGCAGATGGGGCACGCACAATACCCAATAACACACTTCTGTGTCTATTAAAGGGAGGGGAATATTCCAGAAAGAGGTACATTACAGTGGTACTGTAATAAACTTTTTCTTCTATAACTTCAAAAATTTGAATTTATTTTAGACCATATGTTGCATGTATGTTTTTAACTTCTTTTTTTGTGATTAACCTACACCCGAAGTTTGTCGGTCAAATTTAGATACGTGTTGTATAATGTAGTTATGGGTGCTGACACTTTTGTGTGCCTTCGTTCTTAGTTACTGAAAATGTTGCAAGTCTGAAGGGCTGCATTACATTTTCCACTGACAGCAAAGAGATTACATATCGCTAGCAAATCATTTCGGAACGCCATCCATCAGTTGATGATGTCATTTGTTGAACACTCGTCAATATTTTTTTAAATAAGAACAATGGCTTCTGTCAGGTCTAATGAAGTAATTAATGGTTATCTTGTTCTTAAGGATTGCTCTGTTCTTCAATTCATTTTCACTATAGAACATTAAAATAAACAATTGTGTATCTGGATGCAGCCTTTAAGCAATGGCTACTACAGTGGAACCCCTGCGCATTACAACCCCCCCCCCCCCCTCCTGAATTTATATTTTCCTGCATTTAACACACACTTTTTTTGGTCTCAACGTCTTTTTCCACAGCATAAGTTCCCCTCTTTTTAAACTTCCTGCATTTTGCAACATTTTTTCCCAGTCCCTTGAAAAGTGTAAAATAGGGGTTTCACTCTATGTTGTTAGGAATGGATATTGGTTTTCAATTCATCTTCATCAGCGGACATCAAAGTAAACATTGTCGGGTTTCGTTTGGTCTGGAAGTGGGGTTTTGATGGTTCATCTGGACAGTCTCTGTATAAGCAGGGTTGGGAACATGAGTAATGTAGTAATGATAGTGTTTTTGTTACATCACTTGTTTCTTTAAAAGTAATGGGTAAAGACAGTGAGGCCTGGAAATACATATCTTTGTCCCACCTACATTCGATTCTTGGAATATGTCCTGGCTATTTGTTATCGCCTGGGTATGTATTTGTTTATTATATTACATTGTAAAACTTGGTATTGCAGACCTCGCTTGGTTTGATTACTTTCTGTTTAAATGACATGTTTATTTTCATGTTGGCTATTTGTTTACACCTGCAAACACAATATATACTTTTTGTAATATCTCTTTTATTTGTTAATTCAGTGATCAACTAATAATATTTTATTTATAAAAAGCATTTTCACTGATTTTTCAAATTATGTGTTTGTGATTTTTGCAACTAAAAATGAACATAACCTCGGGTAGTATATATTTTGCCGTTTGGAAATAATTCTATTTCACTTCAAGTTGTTGTGTGGATAACTGAGTGCAGTTTTGGAACTTACACCTAGATCATGTGCACGAACGGATTACAATTTACACCCTACAATTGGACAATGTTTTTAAATCTCCAAGTTAGCCAATTATGAGGGCTAGTTTTACACATTGTTATGAAAGGGCATTGTTATTAGAAAGTGTGGGTGGAAGAAAAGAGACACTCAATCTTGTATGCCGAGACCAACCATGTGAACTGCATGCTCAGTAAGGAGGTCCTGAACCTTGGACTTTCTGGGATTTGCGGTGATGGGTCTTACTGGTTAATTGTGATTGAACTGTGTGAGTTATTCAGGTAGCAGTCCTCAGTATCATTTGAGAAGAGATGTGAGGCTAGGGGACAGTGAAAATTGTGCAACATGGACCTAATGACGCCTAGGCCTGTTACTCAGAGTTCTGTCTGGGACTCGAACCATCAACTTCGAAGTAAAACAATAGCATCGTTTGCAGTGGAATCTTCAATCAGAGTTTCAACAATGTTTTGTTGTGTTTTATGAAGAGATATTTGATTATTAATTGAACAGACTCTCAATTAAATTTGAAGGTGCAGCTTTTCACAGTAAAAAAGCAAGAGACTGGTGAGTTCCTATTTCATGCATTTTGCCTCGGTAATTACGAGAAACTTTAACAAGAACTGATCTCTACCCAGTAGTAGATTTCATTCAGTATTGCTGCAGAGTGTCTGATTTCTAAAATTTCAAACTTAAATTATTGAAATTCAATTTGTACATGCTTAAAAATCACTTCACGAACAGACCCAAACATGAATATCATACATTTTGTGACAAGGTAATAATTTTGAAGGTTGAAAACTCTGGTATAGGAGGAAATGAGAATGTGTTGTAATTTATTAGTGTATCCTGTTCTCATATTTCTAGTGTTCTTGTGTGCCAAGGGTTTAATTTATTTTGTCTGATATAGTGCTATCATGTGTGTTGACTTGTTTGAATTTTAAGTAAATCTGTTGAAATGTTTTATCTGAGTTGTGTGCCTATGGTTTTTTTTAGTCATGTCTCATGTCTACTGCATGTTTATCATGAACCAAAAACCAAGACAAGGTTTTTTACAATGTTATTCTTGTTGAGAGTATTGATGACTTGCAAAACACTATACTCTTTGATGATACAAAGGTTGTGGCGTACTGACACATCACTCAATCATAATCAATATTACACAGTGCTAAGCGCCTGGTGCCTATCCATTGATCTGAATGGCATATACTTTCCTGTATGTGTATTGAAGTGTATTCCTGGGCCAACCCAGCAAGGCGTCTGCATTTTATATAATTCTGTTGAGAGTACTGTGGTGTTGGGAGTGTAAAGTATTCCACTCAAACAAACCCCACGAACTCCGAGATCATTAAAAGGAATATTTTTCACTGATGTGTAGAGGTAGGCTCTGTTACAAAAATTACCACACCTACACCACACACATTGCCCTAGCCCTGTTTGGAGTTATTCACTCTCCCATTAAACTGAAGGATAACCAATTACTTTCTATTTTTCTCAGCTATTCTCACAGATTTTATAACATAGTTCTGTAATATTAGTAAGTATAATATTTTATTAGGTTTCTTACTTTTGCAGTAAAAAAAAATGGAGATGGTACCAAACCTGATGTTCGGCATCAAAAAGAGAAAATACTTTAGAACTTAAAAGAGTCATGTCTATTCAACCAGATCGCCCAAAGCAAAGGTTTGTCTCCACAACAGATGGAAACACAGCTAGGAGAGTTTTCGCAGACCCAACCGCAGCATCAATAGCTACAGGTATCGAAGAACTGATAGAAGGTTTCGTGTTATATTGTTTGCTTTGTTTAGTGGACATGACAATATTGGCCAGTTTGAGACATACTGTAGGGTTACAATAGCTCTGTGCAAAGACCCTTGCGGCTGGTACGAAATGACTCCAACTGTTCGCAAGGTGCTAGATAGAACATGGTTACTTAATAATACACAGTGCTGTCACACCAATTGAGCAGTGGTCTGAAGAGGCACAGGAATTGGGAATAAAGACGTCAGGAATTACGGTACCAGCAATTTTTTACCCGAAAATCTAGCAGAAGGCTGCATATCCGTGATTTATTTTGTAGGCTGCTACTATAATCAGATCCGTTGATATCTTCCATGCTGAAGCTACCACGAAAAAGTTTACACAATCTTCAAGAAGAAATACAAAATGTCTTTAATTTAAGGGTTTTCTCTGGGCAGTGTAAGGCAATATGATAAGCTGTGGTAACAACACTTCTGATGAATCAGATGTTTGAACTATAATGCATTTCTATAGTTGCTCAGCTGACAGTGTCTATATTGCAACTGACATGTTTACTGAAACATAATTCCAGATGCTATTTGTGTTCTTTATGTTTCCATAAAATGTGAATATATTTGATATAGTGTATTAGTTATAAATTACATTATGTATCAAATATACTTATCTTTAATTTGAAAGTGTTCCAAAATACTATATAAGGCAAACATACCCTCTATGATGTTAAGAAACTGTTAAGAAATTGTCTGCAACAAATGTGCACAGTGACTTATCGTGTATGTTAAATTTGTTTGTAAAATTAAGGAAGGAAAAAGAACTGCAGCCCTGCCCCCCCCCCCCCCAATATAACTAACCAAACTTATGCGTTTATTTGTTTTGTCACACCTACCCTTCAGAAAGAACACTGTGTCAAACATCAGCCCAATATTACAGCAAAACCAGTTTCTAAGAATTTTGCACACCATGATTAGCGAATCCAGCCCACTGTGCACCGGTTACTCTGGTGCCGCCTCCACAACCTACATTCCGCCCATCACCGGGCCAGGAATCAGAAATGAACGTCGCCCCGGTATACTGGCTAAGGCAGTCACCCTTAAGTGCAAGATCACTTTCCCAGAGCCAGATTTTGTGCCCTGCTGGAAAGCTACCAGCCAGTCCTGTGCGCCAGGTGTGCATCTGTACCCCGCAAACGAACCCCCGTCAGAATAGGGTCTGCCTGAGTCAATGCCCAACAAAAACCAGTTTTACTCAACGCACTAGTCTCCCATTCGACAGGAGATCATACATCATAGTGTTGAAGTCTACTGTGTGCTCCGATTTTTTCGTGAAAAGACATGGACCCTAGCTATAAGGCTTACACTAGCCTACGCCACAAGAGCGTCATCACTGTGTGCAGGACTCTGAACTGGCGTGCAGTGTTCACTGGGATTAAATGTTTTAAAACCCTAGATCGCTGTAATTCTGCCAATTAAATTAACTGCTCACTTCATTTAAAGTAGTATTTAATAAAGTTCGGTGAATAACTAAACTGGAAGTTACCAGATTAACAGATGCGTCGCCCGCCTGGTCGCGCAGCACTCAACGTTTGCGTCATCAGCAATTAGTTTTCACTCAAACCATGATTTAGGACCAGACCTCTTTAACTCGCCTGAAAAGTGTCCTACTACTAAAAACAAAATCTTCCAAATGAAATTTAAATTATTTTCAACTTATAACACATAATTTTTCATGTGGATTACTGCGGCTACTTCTGAATGAATGTTCACTCTTTGAATGATGGCAGCAGAGAGAACGAATAGGAACCTTTGTAGCAGATTCAAACTTCGAATAGCAGAAGTCCTATGACGTCACAACAGCTGCGATATTTAAATAATTGCGAAAAATGTTTGTACATAGAAAACATTAAAAATAATAACTGTACTTTGTAAGATGGTTTTATAAAGCATTGCTGGGTCCATATATTAAATAAAACTGCCAGATAGTAAAATATCTCATAACCCAACATTAATAAATAAGTTTCATGGATAATTATTTTGTGTCTAAGGTAAGCAAGCTATGCTAGGATCAGGGCTGCAAAATTAAGTGTATTTAAGTTTCAAAACGGAAACGTAAATAATAAAAATAATAAAAAAACATAGATTAAATGTAAATATAGCATTTAAAATGTAAATAAATCTAATATCTGTCATTCTATCATAGTACAGTAAATGAGAATATTTGGTAAATGCCCACTGTAGATTTTCTCAATGTTACTTAATTCACTCAAGTCAGAATGGCAGGTGTTGGCTGCTTCACGGGCTTAGCGGCGATGTTATGGCTGGTGTACCTCCATTAAAGGGTATCTCCTATAAACGTGCATATAATATAGTGGCTCAAAGCAGCCATCCTCACAAACTTTGTGGCTTGGGACTGCCAAACTAGCATGTGGTGGTTCGGCTGATGGGTGTGGTCCCCCCAGCCAGAGAGCACTTATAATCATAAATCTAGTTTCTTTTAGCAGCCACGGTGGTGTACTGGTGAGGCTACTCGCCTCCCACCGAGGTGAACCGGGTTTGATTCCTTTTGGGTTCACCCAGATTTTTGAGTGTGGTGTACATGCCGGATGTAGCCATTGGCTGGTTGGTTTTGTCAGGGCAGTCCTGTTTTCCTCCACTCTTGCATTTTGCTGCTGTTCCATCTTTACCTCATTCCTCCCTCATCTGTGCACAAGGACTCGCTGTTACACACAGCCCAAAACTTCAACTCCTCTTCAAGTGGTGTCTACTGTAGAGGGTCCCGAAGCCATGTTGGAGATGGAGGCACACCTCCTTACATAGTGCATTTGTGGTATGGTTTTGGCTGACGCCATTGGCCTTTTCCAAGGTGGAGTTTTACAACACAAAGGCATATGGAATACAAAAAATCTTGTGGTGTAAAATGTGTGTAAAAATTGTGTAGTTGAGTATCAATGAGAACAATATATGTATAAGCCAAAATTGGCACTGCATTGGAAATTTTTTTTACGCCATTTACAGTATCCACTATTAATTATGTAAATCTTAGTAACATATATCCAAATCCTTATGATATGTATACTTAACTTTCACAATAAGCAAAATATTTGTATTACTTTTTTTTTTCCTGGAACAATCTTTTTATTCACAGTATTTTTTTTGCCAACTGCTCATTGTGAATATATATTAATTGCGTACATACTTCTAACTATAGATTGAACACTGCCATCTAGTCTCTTGAGAGTGGTGATACAAACTTTGTGTGTGGTGCAGGAGAAGTCAGCGGCAGTGCTCTGAAGCAGCTACATCAAGCAGAAGTCGTAATAGCAGACAACAACTTGGTGGCCCCACACATCTACGACTTGACGGCCTGCTGGATTCAAGGAACATGGGCCGGTGTGGAGTCTCTGATCAAGGCTGTTCAGGAGAGACAGGTCGGTTCATGTTAGAGTTTAGGTTAGGCTGTTTTGCACTACACATTCTGCATATATTTAGTTTCATTTCTATAAAAAAACTATTCATTTTTAACATTAAAATACCTTTTAAACTGGCATTGAACTTGGTGCTAATTAATGTTAACAAGCACCGTTAATCCTGTTTCATCCAGGAACATGCAACAGAACGTTAGAAACAGAATGTGCTATTTATAGCAGATTGACTTGCGACCAACTGTTGTTTAATCAGATTGGTAACAAAATAATGATCCGACAAATTTTTTGTGGGTACTATCTCTAATGGATAAATTAATACTCAAGCATTTGTAATTCTGTTGTTTAACAAAAATGTCCAAAATAAATTGTTTGTGCAGTTTGTGTGAATAATTGCCAAATAGTTCACTTGTCCATGCAAGACTTGAGTGGCCCTGATGTTGTTGGTTTAAGGCTTTTCAAAAGCAACATTAGAGCCAAATTCATTTGACTGTATTACTTCATAGCTATACCCGGCACAGAACTTCTTGGCCGCTTAGTCTCAGCCTATATGTGAGCTCTACCAAGCTCTTTTGCAGCACCTATGAAGCATCCGTCGAGTCACAGTACGTGTGTCATGGAATCTGAATTTAGTAATATAAATGACAATTCTATGCATAATGAATAGAGACCTGAATAAAATAGCATTTGCGATAAAACAAAAAAATAACACATTTTAGCATTTTATTTCGTATAACCCAATTTTTCCCATGTTACTTCGAATAAACCACAGCATAATTTTGCAACATGCCATGTGTGTCTAATTAAATTGCTGTTGAGTATATAATATATGTATTTCCAATAAATGCAGCATTTTTTTTAAGTCTGCAAGTTAAACTATTAACGATAATCTGCTGTTGCAAAAGGGCTGAAAAGGAAAATCACTTCACAGAATTTACTACAAATTTTTAAAACTGTAATTGTTTCAATCAAATGTAATGTAAATTCACTATACAAAACACAATGTTAGTTCTCAAGACATATGTTACTTCAAGTTATGTTTTGTTTTTAGGAAATGCCTTCATGTCAGATAACAAGATTTACAGGCCGACACTTTGGTCGTCTGATGTCGGAGTACATCGTGGCAAATATTTTCAATTGGGAGAGAGACTTCCGAAGAATTATTGAATGTCAGAGCAATTGTGTTTGGGGAAAAGACCAGAAGATTATAGAGTATCGCTCTATATGCGACCTTTCATTTGGTATTGTAGGACTGGGAGCGATAGGCAAACAGGGTAAGTCTCTGTTATTATATTGTGAAATTATATTCACTTATTCAGCATTTAAAGTGTATCCCTGTTTTCACACTTTCCAAGGGTCGGAAAAAAGTACTTCTTTAAAATGCAGAAAATTGTAAAATAGTAAGTTTTTATGCGGGTAGAAAATTGAATCAAATACAGTATAACTGTGTTACGGTATAACATTCCTGCATTTAAAATTATCATGCATGTAACACTATGATTTCATGGTTCCACCATTTATTCAGAATGCTTAATAATAGTTTAATTTCCTGCATTTAAGGCCACAGTGGTGCAGTGGGTAGTGTTTGCCTCCCACCAAGACGAACTAGATTTGATTCTGGGTGGGTTTCCACCTGGATTTTCGCATGCTGGATGATGCTGCTGGTTGGTTGGTTTTTGGTTTTCTTGGAGATCTCCTGTTTCCCCTGTCCTTGGATTTTGGCACTACTCCATGTGACGCCTCACTTGATTCATCACCTCGTAAGGTTGCAATGTTAAGAGTCATCCAAGTGTCCCCACTCCACTCTTGCATGTTATAACATTGGTGTTTGTTCAGTTTATGGCAACAACTCAAATGCAATTTTTCTTTTGAAGTAAAATTTCGGACGTAATAACAAATTAGTAGCTTATAAACCTATATACAGGCTGGGCCTGAATTCACTGACAAACTTTGTGAGGTGATTCTTAATGCAAAATCAAGTGATTTTAAAGGTGATGATTCTAAAGAGAACTAAGACTATGACCAAATTCAGTTCTCTAAGATAACATGGCATTGCAGAGTGAAATAAGTGAATACATTATAAACGCCTCACAAACATTTTTGAATATTGTGAGATACGGCAGCTTGGGTGGTAGGGGTTATGTGCTGCTGTTGTGATCAACAGTGTGTGCACTAATGCATTGAACATGCCTGGGACAGGCCGAAAACAGCAATTTATAACTGTCCACAGCCTCCAGACACACTTCCAGATCTCATAAGAGCTGCCCAGATGGAACGGGACCTTCATCCGGAAGAAATCAACACATTGATTACTAGAATGCTACGGCACGTTAGGGACTTGTACAACACACATGGAGGCCATATACTGTATTAAGTTGCAGCGTGAAGAAAGAAACCCTCTCCAGTCAGAGACACCATTAAGTTAAGTTTGTTCTTTTGCGTATGTTTGTCTGTGATATTGGGAAATTGTTTGTTAGGAACAGTTGGGATTTCACATTTCGTGTTGGTACTGTTGATATCTTCTAATTACTATGCTTTCCTTTATGTATATGCCATATGTTTTTGTGTTCTGTGTGTATATTCCAAACATTTTGTGAGGTGTTTGTATTATGCAGTAATGTAAGAATAATTGTATGTCCATAAAAAAAATACATTACTTTTGCAAATTACTCCAGACAGAAAAAGTAACATAGGCATCCGATTCTGGTCGTCAAAGGCTGTTCACAATTAACTCAGCATTTTTAAGTTAAACTGAAAAAATAAAAAAATCCCTGCTTGCTGCTGCATATTATTGAACATAAGCACAAACTGAAATACTTTGAATTTGCAATGAATCTGGAAATGTAGTTCCATGTCTTAACGTCTCACTGCAGTGTTGCTAAAGGACCGGAAAAGTTGCGGAATTTTAATTGGTCAGGGAAAACCTGGAAAAGTCAGAAAAACAGGTTACAGATTCAAGAAATTCAAGCTGCCTGTACGGGATGTATCTAAATGAAACCGACAAACTTCGTCTGCAGAGTATTCACGGAAAGAGATGAAAACATATACGTATATTTATATCCTATGGTCTAAAGTGAGTCCTAAGGGTGGTACATATCTTTGAAGTTGGACCTGAAGCATTAGTTTCTTACAACTACTGGAGGCGGAACACAAAGTGTCTCGGTCATTTTGGAGGCCGCTTCTCTCAACTCGACTCGATGATGTGTTAAGTTAATTGTGACATGCTGGTCAGTAATCAATCTTTTAAATGCCAAGTATGCTATGGCATCATGGAGATGGTCAAAATAAGGGTAGTAACTGTGAGTTCATTGAGTTTTCCTGGTTAATAACCATGAATTTTTTAGTTTCTTCAGAATGGTCACAACAGAGTTTTACAATATTTTCTGTTTGGCCAAACATTCTCAGTAGCAACCCAAGAAATTTGTCTTATAATTAATGGATACTGAAAATTATTTGTGTTGTTTTGGGAATAGACTTGCATGTAAACAATTGTACTCTTTGTAGTGTAGATTATGTCGAGAAACTGCAAGTTACATTAATTTCATTCCTGTCACATTTCATAAATTAGGTCTTTTTCTGTAGAATTTTTTATGAGATGCCAAAAAAGAGTAGTAATTTCTTTTATGTAAGCTGGGAGAGTCTGGGACATTCAATCCTGATATTTTATAGCAACCTTGTACCACAACTATGATGTTAAGATTAAATGATGATTGAAATTCTTGTTTTATGTGCCTAAAGAGTGAGAATTGACATAATACTTACTAGGAATGGGTTAAATCTGGTTTTTGGCCTACTCTGAATCCTTTGTAAAGTATCCTTGAATTTAGAACCCAAATCCAGGCTACCAAAAAATTTGTCATTGCAGATAATCCTAATACTTAGTGGATGCACAGACTAAGCAAACACGTGTGTTCAACAGGTGGAATGATATTGACTTGTGAAACAAAAGGTAGAAAATACAAAGCGCAATGTAAAATTTTTCCATAGAAAAAATATTTTTTTCATTCCTGCATATTCACACTTGTATGTTTTAGTCTATGGTCATCTTCATCTAGTGTTTAACATTTTTGTTTGGTGTGCCAATTAGACAACACAGAAGTCAAGCAGAAACTAAATTAAATTGTATAATTTTTTCTATAAAATTTTAAGATACATAATTAGTGTTTCAAAATGGCATGAATAAAATTTAAAGAAATTAGCTATGTTATCAAATATCAAAAGACGAACAGTTACTCTAAAATAAAAGTTGAAAATTATAGACTCCTGTTGGCAAAAAAAAAAAAAAACAATCTTGAGAAGTGGTGAGGATGAAGTGAGGGTAATGTAAAGGTGGTGGAAATGAGACTGCCCAGAGGAAACACATGGGTCAACAGTAGTGGTGAGGATGAAGTGAGGGTAATGCAAAGGTGGGGGAAATGAGAGTGCCCAGAGGAAACACACGGGTCAACAGTAATATCCACCACGTTTCCCGCATGCGAAAATCTAGGTAGACCTCCACTGGAAATTAAACCAGGTTTGCCTTGATGTAAGGTGAGTAAATAGTCTGACTGCTACACAACTGCGGACCCATGGAGCTTAGGGTTATGGTATAAGAATAGTTGACTTTCGTAGAAACTTATTATTATTACTATAATTTTTGAAGTTATTGTCTCTTTAGATCTCCCATCAAGTCTAACCGGGTTCGATTCCTGGTGGAGCCAGGATTTTCACACGCGGTAATCGTGTTCGACAGTGCTGCTGTTGGGCAGATTTTCTTAGGGCTCTCCTGTTTCTCATGCCTTTGCATTCCAACATTGCTCCGTACTTATCTTACTTCACCGACATCAGCTCTCAAAATTCTGTTAAAGCCGCCAAACATTTCCACTTCACTACAAGTTTAGATATCTAGATTATGTTCAAGATTAAATTTACACAGACATACAGTTTGTCTTATTTAACAGCAAAGTAAATTTTATTTATGTATGGGATTGAGAAGTTACACAACTCATTAGGTACAGAATATTCAGCAATGTTGTTCACAGCAATGTGTGAATTCACCATGTCTATCACATGTGTTTCTTTAATTTATGATTCATCGATTTTTACTTTGGTAGGCCTAGTTCATATCTTTGCATTTTTTAGCTGCCAAGAAAAAGTTGCATAGTGTAAAAACAGAGAAGTTTATTTAGAAAGATTAAAAATCAGGGAGTGTGAAAAAATGGCTTCACACTCTGCTTTTCCAGCACATTATATGTACATACAGATGAGATTTAATTCTTATATTTTTTGGTGTAAATGTTTTGATGTTGTATTTACTGTTTGCAGTGTCGAAGACACTGAAGTTTTTTGGTGGTACAGTGTGGGCAGTAGTTAGGAATGTTCCGGAGCCAAATCAGAGATGCCCACATGTGGATAAATACAGGTGAGTACTGATTGATGCTATTGAAAGTGTTAGTAGCTATGTAATATTTCCAATATTTTTCAATTCACTTCTTGAAATGGATCATTTGTGTATAATGCTGGTAGGTACTTAGAAGTAGTGTGTGCGTCTCTTTCTACTTTATTTCTAATTACTTTTGCAATTTCAATGTATATATCAGTGTATGGCTGTTTTGTTTTAGGGACCATCTTCAAATAGTTGAACTAATTTGGCATAGTTTAGCAAATACTGTTGAGAAGGGGTAACTTTCACAAAGACTATTTGCAGTACAGAAGAGTGCATAGCAGTTGACAAGGTTACCCTGGGTTTGTATTGATATATCGGGAATCCCTTTCCATCCCTGTGTATGCCAGTCACCGGTGGACAAGGAAGATACGGACAGTACCTGTCCTTGGTCACTAAAAACTCTAGAGAATTGGTAGAGTGTGAAAACACTACCAATCGGTCATGCTGTGTGTTGACCTTGACGGGCAGGTTTGTACATTGTAGCTCACCTCCTCTCCGTTAACTACTGACGAAGTCAGCGACATAAGGTTGGACTGCCAGATACATGGACAGCGATCTGTGGCTGGCTAACTCCTCCTGTGCTCCAGTAGTGGGAAACCTGACTAGTGCCCAGAGCTGCACAGCCCCTCTCTATGCACAGGTTGACTGATGCCTGACTTCCATATGTGTGGGGAATGTCTTCAATCCCTCCAAGTCTTAAGTGTCTGCCGTGGCCAATGTCAACAAATTAAATAATTAAGAAATTATTTATATTCACTGTTAGCCCATGGGACCCTAGCCTTAATTACGGTATGTCCAGAGCAGACCTTGTAGTGAAATTAACCAGATTCTTTACTCAAGTGGTAAGGGAGTGGCCGGACTAAGGCCTTACAAGGGTGTCTATAAGAGATGACGTCACCGTGACCCTGGTAGAGGGATGTCGTCGTCGACCACTGACTGGCTACCGGCGCGGCTGAGAGCATCCAGCCCTTGTCACGATACCCCGGCCTTCGCAGCCAAGGGGTGTTGCAAGTCATAGTTACCACTCCGGGTAAGGCAATCTACCCATATTCTTGTCCTCTGCCTTCACATCCTGGAGGACTATGAGCAACTCCTGAGGCTTGGTCGGGGATGCCTTTTATACAAATCTCTCCTGACCCAGGACACTCAGAGAAGTGCGGGGGAGTTAGCCTCGCCTCCTAGGGGTGGAGTTTGTGATGTCATATGCATCAACCAAGGATCCTTATCTCATCTGTTGCTCAGCGCGTGGTATTGAAATATTAGGTCCAGAGGCCCTCGAGAAGACTGTGACTCTATGATGATATGCTCGCTTCCTACAGTGACACGAGTTTCAAACTGTGCGCTGTCTTTCTAGCGGACGTGGCAAAGTATAGCGCTGTTTCTTTTAGGAAGGAATGGTGACGTGGCGGCTTCTTTTAGAATTTGGTTGGCTGTAATAGCTAGTAACACGGGGTTGGCGGTATGTTGAAACGTCTGGAAGTCCCGCGTGTCCGGCCTTCAATTACCATGCGTAACTGGATCTGACTTGCCCCTAAGACTTTGCCGTTTACAGATGGGGAGAAGTCTGTCATTTGTAGTAAGAGCGAAAAGCATCATGCGTCACAGGTTCCACACAGTTAAGAGGCCAGTAATAAAGAACTACACCGAATTGTCGTGAAATTATCACAAACATAAAATTCTGCCAACTGTATTTACAAGGCCACTCTAATCCAAACACTATACTGTACCTACTCCTTGTCATTACCTTGACAAAGATAATATGTAGCCCCTTACCCCACCTAGGTGGAGAGAGACTATGTATGATGCTTCAGCCACCCTTTATAGGGTCATGACGTGTTACCAGAATTGGATACTAAGGAAGGGTACTGCCTTGTCACCTCAGGTGTCCTTGTGCCTTCTTCAACAGTAGTGGCAGTTCGTGCTGTAGGGCTGCAATGCTGTAACCCCCTCCAAACTCACACACACACACAAATTATTTGTGAATTACAGTAAACAATTTCCAATGTTACAGCTGCTCTCAGTTTAAAAGAAAACTTATGATTGCGGCTATGGACTTTTCGCAGTCACGAATAAACAATGATTAATGCAAAATTGTCACAAAATGGAGTTTTTACCCAAAATACTTTATATCTGACTTTAATGTGCTTAAAAGACACGTTTTCTCGTAAAACTTTGTTTATAGTATTAAAAAGCAAACACACATTCATGTTTAAAAACTTGCACTGAGTTTTTGTATTCCTGTAAATATTATTAAGTCGCGATTCTGTACAAACACAACAAATTCCGACTTAATTTCTCCCTTACAAAACAGTCGTTACAGAAAATTTGTATTATGGTTTAGTGTTTACAAATAAATGTTGCACTATTACTATTCCACAGATGGTAACGTAACTTGAGAAAGTTAAACCATGGCAACATGTTATACATGACGTGCGCTCTCTTGCCTGGTGGGCAAGTGGTTAAGGCGTGACTACCCTCTCGGACCTTACGAGGTGGAGGGGAGTCAAACCCCAGGGTGAATCTGAGTGTTAGACTATCCCTTCCGGGTAGCCTTACTCTCCTGACCACTAGGGATGTCCATAAACGGGATGCAGCTGTCCCAAAAAGGTGAAGTGCTCAGTTGGATACGAGATATGAGTGTGTGTGATGGTGAGCCATCTAGCTATAGCTTAAGGAATTTTATCTGCCGCTGCCTCGTTGGCTGGGGATTGTTCTCTGTGCGTCTTGGGAACAATCTTGGCAGGGATTCAAACTCTGATTGTCTTCCTGGAGGCCAACTTTACCACACAGAAGTTGGGAATAACTTCTGTGTTCGGTTGTCAAACCAGAATTACTTTGCCAGATTTTAACTTTACAATACTTGCTCGAACTGTGGTGGGGCCTCTCGCGTCGCCTCCGACTGCTACCGGTGCCTCCGTGTTGTTAGCACATTTAGAGGAGAATACCAAAACAAGAAAATGCTGTCTGCCGAGGTTGCGGACGAGCAGTCCTACGTGAACGTAAAATCTTCATTCACTCCCGTAGACTTGCAGTGTAATGGGCAACCCAAGTAGCGAGACCTTGTGTCTCGTATCGGTGGTGGTTATCCTGGAATCTCAGGGATAGGTCCTTTACTAGGCCCTGTCTCCTGAGGGATTCAGCACACTGCACGGCCGAAAGAAGGTGTGAGATTAAATATTATTACTGCGAAACTTATTTAACACACCACCTTGAAATACAATACAATTAAGGTAGTCGACGCATAAAGGGTTAAATTGTAAACGTAATGTTTTATTATGCGTAAGGAAATATGTCGGAAAGTCCCAGCTGACTTTTATTCTCTACAAGCTAGAAAAAAATTCATTAAAATATATTGATGCTATTCAACAGGTGAATGCCAGCCTGGGGAAAATTGATTATAATAAATTCCTGCTAAAATTTACTAATCAACAATTAAACGCTATTAATTATTGAAATGGCAGTGGCCTAAAAAAGTTGCACTTTCGACATTTTTGTAGTGTGTAAATGATATTTGTTTCTTTGCCCATATCGTGAATTCGAGTGTAAGGTTAACTTCGGCCAAAGTGTGTGTGTAAGATACAATAATTTGAATGTTATTTCCATATGAGCATAATTTTCCACTACTCCATTAAAACAATATGCAATTTAGACTGCCACACACTCCGTGAGAACATCGAAACAATGCAGTCTCAGGAAAGACGTTAAAACGAACACGCAACACACACACACACACACACACACACACCACCTCCCCCACCCCACCCCCCCATTTACTACTCCCTGTTTCCTAATACCACTCAAAATTAAGTAAACAGAACCCAAACAAACTCAACTAGGTTAAAATAAAACGGGTTGGACAGCCAACCAAGCTATAATATCCTACCTTTTTATGGCATGTTAATCTGCTGTGTGTATGACTTTGAGGTTAATGTGTGCTTGTGATGGCTATTAAATATGTAATATTCAATTGATTTTATTATGTCGTGTTTACATATACGACAAATGTAAACTCATCCTGTCAAATTGTACGAAAGGATCATTGGTTTACTATCGTATATGTAAATGTCTTGTAGGTATTTAAAAAAAAAATAGTTCCTAATGCTTCTTAATTCTTTGCTTTAATCTTTCAACAAACAGAAGCTGAGGGTAGTGCTACAAACTATATTAGCAAAACTTTATATATATTTTTCCGTACCGTATCATTACATTTAGTAGAGCTGTGTCAAAATCTAATCTTCAGATAATATTTTTGATGGGAATTAATATATAATTTTCAGTAGCCAGTAACATGATTGTGAAATTCTGCATTTCATAGAATTATTTCCAGAATAATTACCTACAAGACAGTTTCATTGTTCTTAAATGTGTTTTTGCACAAGATTTTAAAACATTCATGACGAACGGTAATGTTTTTATTTACCGCCGTTACTGTTTTTAAGTGAATTTTTATTTACCACTTTCACGGGGGGCCTAATGATTAGTAAATGTTGTATGTTCCCTTATATTGAAATAAGTTTTAATTTTCTTTAGAACAGTAAATTTAAGGAAAGGTAATCAAGAAACAGCTTTTGTACTTACTTTATTTTGTCGTGGCTGTTCATGTGTTGTACATATTTTGAATACAGTAAAACCTGCTTGTTACACCCCTCTCATTTTAAACATTCCTATATGTTACTCATATTTTTCCTGCATAATTCACATACAGCATAAATTTCCCTTTTTTTGTGCACTTCCCTGCATTTTGTCACATTTTGTTTTTGTCCCATCAAAAGAGTAAAAGAAAGAGAGAGTTTGTGTGCGGACAAGTACAATGAGTGTGCTACTATTAAGTATGCTTAGTGGTCACATTTTAAGAGCAGTTTGCAAAAATTATGTATATATATTTGGTAATTTAAACGTACGTTTGTAATTGAATGAGCATTTTTTTTTTGCTCCAGTTCATATTCTCAGCTATCCGATGTTTTACAAAACTCAGATTACGTAATTAGCATCTTGCCGGCAACATCTGAAACCAATGGTTTGTTTGCGGGGGATGTTTTGAAGTCTGTTCAAAGAAGAAATCTGTGTTCATGAATGTGGGGAGAGGAAATGTCATCAGTGAAGGTGATATCATTGCAGCTATTGAAAACAAGTGGATATCTGGGGCTATACTAGATGTCTTTGAAGTGGAACCCTTGCCTGCTGATAGCAGATTGTGGAAGAGGCCAGAGGTGGGTATATATACATTAATAAAACATTTTATAATTACAGTATTTTTAACTACATTTTTATTTACATACTATTAATTAATTTAGTATAGTTTTAGTATAGTACAGAGGGACAAATTCATGCTGTGCATGTTATGTCATTATTGCCAGGGTGGCTATCATCAGGGAAAACAGGGCAAGCCTGGAAAAGTCAGGGAATTTCACATTTCTGAAAAAGTCGGGGAAATACCAAGGAAATTTGTGCAAGTTCAGAGTATTTAGATAAAATAGTGTAAAGTTTATTTAGTAAGTAAATCAGTATTGGATTCTAGCACTTCTGCTACATGCCCTCTTAAGAATTTATTGTTGTTAATTTTGTTTATTCCGCCTTCATGGGACAATTTATGAGCCTGGGGACAGTTTTATGGTCATATGTTAATTATAACTATTATTGCACATATTTTCTTGGTTGGTTTTTTTGTGGTGGTTGAAATAAGCTCCGGCATTGTGGAAAATGTTTTTGGTGTAAGTGTAAGATTTTGCAAGTAAAATGTTTACAAAAGTAATAATTCAAACCTTTTTAGTTCTCATTGAGTTGGTACATTGTTTTGTGTCATGTCTTTGTATTCTGACTTTTTTTCTCATTCTTAGAAATCTGTCTCACCTTTTTCCATTTGCTATCTTTGTACCTACATTTTTTTCTCTAATTTTTTTCTCATTTTTCGGTTATTTATAAATATTTTGTTTTTGCATAGAAAAGAATCCATAAATAAAGGCTATGCAATTGTTTCACATAAAATCATTTATAATTTATTTTAGAAAAAATATAGAAGTATTATTTTAATATTTGCTATTTGTTGCATATACTGATTAGGGAAATGTAACAGAATACCTCAAAAAGTCAGGGAAATATCAGGAAATTTCCCATAAAGATACTGCAAGCCACCCTGATTGCCCTGGCTAACCATAATTTTGTCAGTTATGAGCTGCATTACTGTGTATCTAATGCTAGGCATTCTGAAGTTAAGAAGCCATGATTACTCGTATCAGTCAAACTCGAACCACCGAACCCGCTTGAACTGAAAGTCAGTGTCAAATGAGCATTTTCTGTTATCCCGGCAAAATTCCTAAGTAAATGATGCTAAAAATGTCTGTTTATGCCAAATTCAAAATTTAGACCTGATTTTTACAGCATCGAATAAACAAAAAAAATTTTTGCATTGCCGTAAAATACATGATCCGATCATTACTCAACGAAGTATTAACAAAAATGTATAGTATTGACAACTCACAAAGCCATACAAAGTCCGTAAACAGTACATTATGTACACATGCAGAAGTAATACTATCAGATAGTGCAAATCAAATAAATTTTTAACAAACAATGTTTTTGCTTACGTCTCACTGCCCTGCATTTAGTCCTGTTTATGTAATTTATGACTTCTGAAATAACCTGTAGTTAATTTAGTCGTGATCTTGTACTTTGTAATAAAAATAATAGACATCTCAGACTACAAATAGTGTATTTAGAGATCACGAAATACAAAAATAAAACAAAAATGTGGAAATACAGTACATATTTATATGAAATATGTTCTGTAGAGTTTTATTAGATTTTCAGCAAACTATTTTGTTTACAACAGCAGCCATGTTGGTAACGAAGCAGCGACAACAGTGGTTCCATTCCATATATCCGAGATATCGATTCACTATGCGACGTATCCAACACTAGAAAGTTTACCCTTGAATATTTTTTCATGAAAATTTCGAATGGATAATGTATAAATGTAACACTAATAAATATGCCTGGAAAGTTAGAAATAGGCACCACTAAATTAAGGAAACCCTATTCACTGCACTTTATCAATCACAATATTTAAATTGTACATTAGAAAATAATTTTGCTACTGTACATGAGATATATCTTACGTAGTTCACATGCCTGCCGCCGCGCAACAAGTGCACAATTATTGACAAAATTTTGTGTATCATTTTGCCGTGGTTTTGCTTTCTCAGATGACGTTACCATCTGTGGAATAGTAAGTGATCGTGCCATGTATATTTCTTGTAAACATTTGAAGATAATACAATTTTTCTGTCACAAGTGTTTTTTATGAATGAAATTAAGCTGGAATTTTATATTTTTTATGGAATCGTAACTATCACTTGCGTGTTTGGCATGGGTTTCAAAACGGCTCGACAAGTAATTGTTAGGGAAAATGGTCGTAAATAAATATGTTTCGTTTTATGCATTAGGTTAACATGCATTTTGGGGTTATGTAAAATATTTCTGAGGTCTAAAGTCTAGGTCTACATGTCTGCAGCCATTATTTTCCCATATGCAACTGTTTATTTAGTTTGCCCACTGACAAATGTATTTTAGATAATTCACTGAACCCATCCCTGTTGATTTGTTGTTAATAAAAAATTTAAAAATATCCAGAGAATCGACATGTACCAGAATCGACATGATATGATTCTTGATACCTTTAATCACTTAAGAATCGACAGTATCGAGGAATCAAATTTGACATCCCTAGTATCGGGCAGAACATTAGTATCGGTTGTAGACAATGAAGTCAGGTTATTACTTTCTTTAGACACAAAAATTACCGTATTTCAGTGTGTATATGCAGCACTTCACAAATAAACAAACAAATAAATTGCGTCCACCAACAATTTTTTCCGGTCCCGGCGAAATTCGTATTTAAATGATGTTAACATAACCTTTTATCGTTCATTGCATGTTGCGCTGATCAAAGTATATTTCGGGTCCTGTCACCTGAGATTTCCCGTAACTATTGTTTTTAATCTTTTTTATTCAAACAGCTAGTAACTGGATGTAAAATATGTCACTTGCGCCGCCGTTTATAACTACTCGGCGGCCGTGCGGCATGTGTGATTCTAGCTTGCTTCTTCCCTTACACGCCTCGTAGAGGGGAAGTGGTTACCTATAGCAACGAGCGTGGCTACCTAGCTTCTCTCTCTCTTCCTCTCTCCCCCTCCCCTCTTTGTGTCCCTTTCTCTCTCCCCCCTCTTTCTGTCCCTTTCTCTCTCCCCCTCTTTCTGTCCCTTTCTCTCTCTCCCCCCTCTTTCTGTCTCAGCCGCATACCTTCCTTCCTCCCCTCACACACAATGCACGCCACCGAGAGAGGAAGTTGTCTAGCAAAAGATAACACATGTCCTCTCTCTCTCGTCCACGCCCGCTTCGCTTGCCTTGTCTTTGCCACAGAATAAACAATCTGTGCCTCTTCACACTGAAGTTAACATGCCGGCGACCGGCCTAGATCAAATGTGTGCCTGGCGAACGTAATTTTATGAAGATTATGCATCGCTCGAAATAGTTGCACCTATCATCACTTGTATTTCAAAGCAAATTGGTTTCACTAGAAAATGTTGCGCGAAACATATTAACAAGGAATTATTATTTGGATGGAGGGGTTTTTTTTTTGTGATTAAATTTTGTTTTATCCTGTAAGGTTGGTATTTCATTGTATCTGCCGTAAAATTAACATGTCTTTAAAACTCAATATTTATTTAACTCAAAGGGCAGCATCTTCGTGACTAAAATTATATGCCCAAAAGCATATATTCTACCACTTGTCTACAAAAATAGTTTGAACATCGGGCGACTTGTATTATGTGTCAAGTTCATTTTCAGTAACTTCTTGGGGGAAATCTGAGGATTTACATAAATTTATTTCAGTAGACATGCATCTTTGAATAAACTGATAATATGTAAGTGCCTATTTGACACATTTTGCCATCTAATGGGTAGGTAAACACCGAGCCAAGTGCAGTGTAATTTACAATAAGGAAAATCGGAGGACTTTGTTTTGAATAATTAATTATTTATGACAGGGAAGAAATCAGTTATAATTACCTTATTTCTGTCTCAAAATTACAAATTTTCTTTGCAGTAAAATATTTATTACTTTATACACAGACATGTGCCACACATGCCTATCGTCAACAAGTAGCGGGTTGGCGAGGATAGGTAATCCCCCCACAAACCACAGTCTTGACATTGTCCAATCGATAACTTCTCTGTGCCCTCTTAGTGGATAGTACATGCGGGACATTAAAAATTTTTCTTGCATTTCGTGCCATATTATTTTCATTTTCAGAGGGTGTGAAAGTTTTAGGTCAGTTTGCATTTTGTGTCGGATTACAATACATTATATACTGTATTTTAAGACGTAATTTTCTTTATTTAAACTGGTATAGAAGAAATGTTTTTTAATGTATTATTAACAATAATACTTTTTTCTAAAATTTAATGCAAATGGCATTGGTATCGGCACTGGCATTGGAGTATATGTATCGTAAAACGTGGTGTCTAGTTAAATATTTAATAACATGACAGGAATTTGCATTTCAAACTCTTTGGTGTTGTATGATGTCTTTTATAAGTTTAGTTACTTTGGGAATAATGATTTTCTTTAAACTTTTATTTTTTACTGCACAAGGAAATTCTCTATGAGATATACATGGAAACAAGTTATACTGTGTCAACTAATTAATGGTTTTCAATATGTGTGTAATTGTACTTATCAATGTGCACTAGTAGTGCCATGGTGGGCGTGCGAACTACATTAGATATTGTTTTCTTGTACATCGAGAAATTATTTTCTCATGTATGACATCTATGGCCAAGCTCCAGCATGTTTATATGTGTGGGATGAAGGTTAATTTGTCAATGAACACAAGTGAACAAATAATCGCACTTCCTCCCTCCCTCCCTCCCTCCCTGCCCCCCTTCCTTGCTTTTCTCATTATTATTATTATTATTATTATTATTATTATGATTACTTAGTGCTATATCCTGTAGGAGATTAATCATAGCCTGTAAATTAATTAGTCATGAAATTTGATCTGTGCCTAAAATTTCAAAATGTTTTTTTTCTTTCTTTTTTTTAAAAATAGAATAGCCACAATATCATTGTACTCAAATTTTCTACATTATAAGTATTACGTAGCGCTACATCCCATAGGAGATTAATTATAGGCCCGTGAATGATTTAGAAGCACGAATTTCGAGGTCTCCCTCAAATTTCAGTTTTTTTTTTCTTTTCAGGAAATGGTAGGACCTACTGATATAGCTGCTATATACAAATTATAATTAAAAGGTCTAAATAATAATTATAATGATCACATAGCACTATATCCCATAGGAGATTAATTATATGCTTGTAAATGACTTAGTCCCTACCTTACCCTAAATCTAAACCCAGAGCCCCTCGCATGCAAGCCAGCTTATTCTGAATGCGCCACAGAAGTCCTCATCCCTTTTGTGACAGTATTCCGGTGTATTTTAACTTACTTTAGTTAAACATTTTGGCATTGAATAATCATAATTGCTTAAATATGTTATGCTATACAGTGCAGGCGCATTTCATGTTACCTTGTAAGTTCCAGTAAATACTTGACAGCAGAACACTTGCAAGTATGATATATGACTTGGAATGTGGCCGTGCCATCCCCCACACTGATCCAACGCCCAGATAGGTTGTAAAGGTTGCTACTAGAGATGTCAAACTCAATTCCTCGATACCCGCGATTCTTGAAGAATTGTGTAATCGAGAATCGGAAGTACAAGAATCGAAGCATGAAAAACCGATTACTACAAATACATAACCTAAGACTAGAGGCATGATTTTGGATAAATCACGATAAAATGAAATAACACAGAAACACAAGCTAAATTGTGAAATAACATGATATGACAAATGCGCGATATCTTACGAAATGAACTTTCTCCACAAAATATGAACTATTATCCCATGTATCTTATACACACAAAATTACTTCAACAGTGTAAAAATCTAGATACGTGCGAGTCTCAGGAATATAGAGAAATTCTCTAGATGAATAAATTGGAGATAAACTACAGTCGTTTGACAACAAACCGCCTCCAAGCACTAGTAACAATCGTGCGAAGTAAACACAACTAGAATGTGTGCAGTAATCTATGGTCAAGAAATCGCTTGTTTACAATGACGTATGGACATGAGTACGTGAAATGAAAGAGTGATATCTAAATTGATACATTAAACGGACTATTTTCATAAAATATCTAGTCTCATAAATTATGGAATATGCTGCAGGCAATGTAAAAAACCGTAAAATGTCTTATCAGTTGGACATTTTATCTAAAAAGAAAAGTGTAAAGTGTGCAAGAAATTTATGCAAATACATACCTGAATTGGTCTGAGAATACTTAATTTTTATAATTTATACGTGGATAATGCTTCTCTAGTTTATGTATGTTAGTCAAAATTGCTTTGAATTTAAATTAATTAGTATAATTTTTTACTTTTCTTTGCATTTCCAGAAAAAATGGTTTTGAATTTACCAAAATGATATTTTATTTTAAAATTGGAGCCTTTTAAATAATTACTGCTTTAAAATATATGATGATTGCTTTTCAATAAGTGCCAGTCTTGCAAAGTTTTTAATAATTTCATATGTTGGTGAACATTCATCTAGACAAGTGAGGTTTGGAAGTATTTTCGAAAAAACTATGTTTTGTGTGTGTGTGTTATATATATATATACACACACACGCACACACCTAGTTGCTACAATAACATTTTTCCCCCTGTTTACAACCAAACAGCAGAACAGGTATAAGAGTCACATGAAAAAAGGACCACAAATTATTCCGTCAAAGACATCACAACGCACCAATAAAACTGAATACGGAAAAACATACAATATTGGCTGTAACAAATCAGTAAAATTGATCTCGGTGCTGAAAGGAGGGAGAATGCGGGCCTGCTCCCTCCGCCCCCTTCATCAACGTCCCCGACTCATGACCATCTACCTACCTGACTGCACGTTTTCCACTTATTTATTTATTCAGGCTGGGTGACATAAATTTCCCCGCGGTATAACTAAATCTGCGGTCTAACAGGCTGCGGTATTCCATGCTTCCACTGTAGTATATAACTGATTGATATTATCTTTTGAATGGTCCTAGTGGCCATCGATAACAGACAGAAAATTAACCATCATTTCATGAGCATTATTCGAACATCTTTTCTACATATGTATATATTCATACCTAATAAAAATTATGTATAAAGTAGTGACAATGTTATCATTAGAGTAATGCGTGACAACCTTTGGGGGAGAGGTGTCGTTATGGTCTAGCAATGTTTTATCGTGCAGGTCAGAGGTACTTGTAAGTTGATATTACTGATTTTATTGCAGTCTTATTGAGCTTCGGCCGGTACACATAGTGGAGTGCGAGGCCTGGTGGAAAGGCATTAAGTCAGTAGGGATTTCGACGATCCAGCGGAGGGATCGGTAAACTGCCACTGGGTTACCTGTACTTGCTGGGGCCCTGGGTAGCTTCTTGGTCTGTTACTGGTGTGGCAGCTGGAGCTGGAGTTGAGTTGGGCCCGTGAAGAGCTGCTGGCTCGTCTGCGCTGGAACCAGGGGTTGATGAGTCTCAGTGGTAGTCACGACCCTGGTGGATGTCGGTGATCATGGGTGAGGTCAGCCAGCGGGCGGCTTGAGCTCATTCTGGTGGGGTTACGCTGCCAAGTGCAGTTGGAACAGGGTTGCATCTCCCATTGGCATCTGTTGTAGTTGCCTTTCTGTCATGCCACCTGGTACCACTTCGTGGGTGTATGATATAAAGCAGGTACAATGGACAGCCTAGTGCGAGGAGAGCTGTCTATGAAGTTCCCTGACTATGTGTAAAACCAAAGCAGCAGCTGTACAGACCATAGTCGTGCCGGGTGTTCCTCTAACTGGCGACACGATGCGCGGTGGTTATAGAGTATGGGGTGTCCTCTGGGTGCCAGACGACCCAGTATGTCACTCCCCCCAGTGAAAGTACAACTCGGTGGACAGAGTGGATCAACTGGGCTAGGGGTCTGATGACTTTTAGATTGAGTTACTAGTGATTTGTGCTCTACCTTACTGCACACCAGGGGTACAATACGGGTGGCCGTTGACCGTGTGTGTTCTTGACATACGTGCACCCGGTGAAGGGAGGCCACAGTCCTCACGAAGTTTGGTTGATTGAGATTTAAGTGTGCTGTCTCCTGCTTTGCTGTGGTACTCAGAGGTTTAAGATAAACTCGTATTTATTCTGTGAGGAATAAACATGGGGTCTGTACTACCTCCTAACTAATTGGTACAGAACAGAAGTTAGACTACGTGAATCCAGGTGAAGGAAACCTGGTCCTAAACTGAACAAGGTGATGCTAGGTAGCTATGAAAATATCAGACCCTAACTAACTTTTACCGTTGTCCAGAAGAGGTATGCGGAGGCCACTACCAGAGGGGGTAGTGGTGGTGTGTCCAGAAGTGACCTTTGGATGCCACTATCAGAGGGGACAGTGATGGTGTTAACACTGTCAGAAGGGCAGTGCACTTGCTGTTACCAGGAGGGTAAGCAAGGCAAGAAGTGTTGAGCTTGGGAGGATTGCTGGTGAAGTCACTGAAAAGCTTCTAGAGCTTCTGGTAGGTTTCTAGGACTTTAAGGGTGACAGATACCTCTAGTACAAGAGTGGTCGAGCGAGCTGCAGAGGTTAACTGGCTCTTAAGAGAGCCGGCAAACAACTAAGGTTCCTGGGCTGCGCACTGACATGTATTCTCGTGCCCGGGCTGTCTGAGATGTGGGGGTGCGGAGGGGCGAAGAGTGTCACCTGCCTCCTGAGCGAAGCTGTCTGCTAGCATCACTAGCATCATCCCTTGGTCCACTGTTGAACTAAGTGACCTTGAGGATGCTGCCTTGTCTACTAAGCCGGTAGTACAATCACACTTCTGGAAGGTTGATGTGACGTCTGACTTCGGGTGAACAGTACACACTGACATGTCTGTAATAGTTCCCGCGACAAGGGACATATCCTTTAGGCACTCGAGTAGCTAATAATATTGTTCCAACCATGCCTGGGGTGACGTGAATGCCCGTTCAGATGAGGCAAAGTCCTGTGTAATATCATCAGGATGTGCGTCACACGTCAAGAGAGAGACATTCTTTTAGCTTGTTATTTTGTATTTATTTGTTTATATCATAACACCTCTATTCTTAGCGCAAGGGATGTGTAGTGGATTCCAATAAATAATAATAATAATAAAAACCTGTTACTGTACTCGGACTATGGTAGCAGAGTATGGCAAACGTTTGAAAACTGTTCGCAACGCTTTAGCAAACATCACTGCAACCACAGCTATGATGTTGAGAACTTCAACTGAATATGTACCAAGTAAGAATGAAATACGTGGATTCATGTTGAGCTTAAAAGCAAATTATGGAAAGGACAAAATATGATTCCATATATTAGATATAACTTGTATATTATCTCCATATACTCTAATTGTACTTTATTAAAATTGTTGAGGTTGACCCGTGACTCTTTACCAATATACCAAACACGACGACGACTCATCCTAACGTGCTTCAACAACCAAAGGAAACTACTTCAAGATGGCTAACAAGACACTGATGCTACTTGGTTTCCGGGCTGTTCCTGCACATAAAATGAAGGGTATTCAAAGCAGCCGCTTAACATGTCAGCATCCCCAAAGTACCTGGCAGACAGTGTGTCACCACACCGCCGAAGATGGCAGAGTGACCAAAGCTCTATACAGTGTATACAAGGGTAGGTCTCCCACCCCGCTTGCTCCAGGCAGATGTCACAGGGGCATGTCACGCCTCCCGACCTGGCGTGCATCTATCCATGTGCCAGATAAAGGCAGTGTGCAGCCGAGGTTGGGATTATTGTCTCCAGTAGCTCGCCTCAACACTTTGTGTGCTGGGGCTCTCTTCTGATCTAGGCCCTCACGGTCCTCTCCAAGAGCTTCGAGTTCTTTGCCAGCCACCACCTTCCAGAGGCTTCAACTAGTTACCATCAGAATCCAACGTCTACAGAAGACATCAACCAGATACTTAACACTTCCGTTGCTGATCTTTTTGGGTCGACAGCAGCCACTACTTGCTGGTAGTGGTCACCCCGTAGGTTAGTGCCTCTTCTGGGAAACCCCTATAGGATAGTTGCGTAAGTTACAGTTTATCGTTCCACTTGCATCTTAAGTAGTCTTAGGAGCGGGTTACCTCCACCCGTTATTTGCATAGCTAGTACTTCCGCCTCACAAACCTGCTTGATTTTACCTACGAGTCGCCGAGTATTTATTGTTTCAATAAGTACTAATTCTTTAATGTATCCGAGGGTTCTTTGTTATAGGAGTAGAACCTATCTGTCAAGAAGTATAGACCTCAGAAGGGGCAAGCAAGGGACCAGTTGTTTTACTATGACCGTAGCCACCTCACCACATACACCTCATCTTTCGATGGCCACCCATTCTATATATCCTGGTGTATAGAACAGTAGAGCCTGTACCACTAGGTACACACCCCACCGAGGCGGTACAGCCACCTCAAATCGTATCGCTGACCGGAGTGCCTAACTAAGATGCTGGCTGGGGTATTTGCTTGGGATTGGAGGCCCTACCTTTGTGGACCACACCCAGCAGTGGCAAGAAGGCGGTCTACGTTTCACACCTCCAGGTGCTGCACTGTTTGGAGCCAGGGAATGCACTGTAAGCCATTGTTGGCATACACGTCTAGTCAGGACTTCGTCTATTGCTTGCCGCTTTTCGAGGGATATTGAGTGTGTTGTACTTCTATGGCATTTAACGGCAGGCATGGAATTCAGTACCGCTAAGCAGGTGTGTGCCGCCAACCTCGTCGCTCCAGGAATCGAGACCCCACAGGGGCAGGCCAAGCTGCTCGATACGCAGGGAGACCGGCTTCTCCCATCTGGAAATTTGTATTGTCCTCCGCCCCCACTAGGACAAGCAACGAAAGCATCCTGTGGTCCAGGCCCTGGTCACCAGGAGCAACACCAGGCTCGAGCGCGCCAATCCACACTTCGGCAGCTGGGAAGGAATGCAGTTGAATAGCAGACACCTGGCAGAACACTACAGCAGGCCCACACCAGCCAAGGCCAGGAAGACAGCGAAGCCTGCCCGATCATCCTGTAGCGTCATTACTGCCTTACCGAAGCTAAACCCATCGAACTCTGGTAAGTCTGCATTGCCGCCAGTGTTCCTGTCTGACGTATTGCCCACCTGACGGTACCGGACTTTGTGCCCAGCCGACAGCCCATGCGACCAACACTGGTAATCAGTAAGAGACTAAAATAAATTTAATAGTATATACACGACTGACGTAGCACAGTCCCAAAATTTACTTGTACGACAGACAGTTCTAGTGACACGCATCAATGTTAGCTGGCAAAATACGACATGTGAACATCTATGTATCTTAATTTTTTCTTTTGGCTCTTAATTTCCTAACCAATGAGTCAAATCGACAAAAAATTTAGCACCTAGAGGAAGCTCTGTGTGGGTTACTTGCATATTTTTGTAAACACCCAATACTGTCATAGTGCAGCAATGGTGTTCGTTCACTTGTCCAGAAAATAAGTGTAAATCTTACTTAAGTATATTTACTGGTATTTTTGCATTACGTACCAATTAGACTTTGTAGAAAAACTTGTACGTGCATTTTGGTGATGTATTTTACTTACTGTGATACATACTTCTAGGTCGTGATAACACCCCACTATTCTGCAATTACTCGAGCCAAGGAGGTTGCTGAACTATTCAAGGAAAACTTACGGTTGTACCTGTGTGGAGAGAGTTTGCAGAATGTTGTGGATTTGCAGAAAGGATACTAAACTCTCTGCTGCATGTAGTCTAGTCGTTTGTGTGCTACCAATATCTCGGTTGGTAGTATATACTACAGAAGTACGACGTGTAGTAGGTGTTAATTTCGTACAGCTCGCTGAAGAGAGCTGTACATATGAAATACCTCGGGGAATATTCAAGGCTGTATCATTATCTAAGGTGTTTTGATAATGTACTATGTAAGGGATATGTTTATTATTGTGTAATTAATGTATCATTAAAAATTAGGTTCAACAAATTTATTTACAGTAAAATCTCATCAGTAAGTACTTTACTAAAGTACCTTGTTGAAATACCTGCTGGATGGGTATGTGAAATACATTCTGTGTTTATTTTGTGTTCTATGCATAAATTCAGTTGTGAATTTGTATTACTGTAATGCATATAAGTTTTGGTATATTTTTTAATGAGGGTAAAACATAATACACAGCATGAAACATGAAGCATCACATTTGTTTGTCAGCAATTAAAATGAACATGCTATATCTCTGTATAATATGGTATGTGGGGCCAGTTTTATATATATATATATAGACACACACACACCAAGGAATGTAAGTGGATTTAGAGAACCAATGTAAAAACAGTGGAGCTAGCCATGTAATAAATATTGTATGTTTTTGATTAGTGTGGGACGATTCCTAAAATATTAGATTCCAGTTTCAGTTCACTAATTTTGGATGTGATTTTTCAGTTTCAATTGTGAATCTTTGCTCTTTAAACTCAAGTTTGAGGAACACCTGATTTAATTTATTTTCTCGAGTATCAAATACAGTACGATATGGTTATTAAAAATAAATGGAAATTCATTTTTTTTATGTACTACTTACAGTTACAAGTACATAAATACACTATAGTTTTTATTATATATTACAACAGAACCTTTTTATAACGTTTTTCAAGGATCACTAAAATAAAATGTTATAAGCAGGAAACAGTATTACACCTGTAGAGACACATCAAGCGAAACAAAATTGTAATGTAATAATTTGTATATATAAATAACTAGTCAAGTTCTCCAACATCTTCATCTGAATCTTTTAATGCATATATATCAGTAATCTGAATTCTATGAACCATAAAACATCATCAGTTAATGCATGGCGACATGCATTCTGATACTTGCTTACTAGTGTACTCTTGGTTATCTTAGTAAGGACCATCACCTCTAAAATCCGTAATAGTATTTCAAGTGTAAACTATTTTCTGTATCTGTTTGTAGGCCACTGCATTGTTAATATGTCGGAAATTTTACTTCAGAGAAAAATTGCATTTGAGATTTTGCAAGACATTGAACAAATACTGATGATGTAAGCAGGAAATGAAAAATATAAACTTTTTGTATAAAGGAAGTGAAAACATTAAGTCTTATGTAGAAATAGTGAGACCATGCAATAATTTTGTTATATGTAGGAAAGTGTTTTATGTGGGAATGTTATTACAGGGTTCTACTATATTAACAATTTTAAAGAAGCAGCCACATTTATAATTTCATTTAACTGGTATGACAAAATGGGACTTAATCCTTTGCATCCATGGAATGAGTTCATGTCTATGTAGTGTAGTTCTGTAAAAAGTTCTAAAATTCACCTGTTGCAAACAAAGGGTTCTGAAACAAAATTCAAGAGCTGCAGTGTCATGAAGTCACATAATTTATTTTTGGTTGATTTGAACATTATACTGTCTCATTGTTCTGCAATAGAGCATAAAAAATTGTAATAACACATTTATGCTAAATACTTAATAAGGTTTGTAGATTTAATTCATTAATTTTTTTTGACAAAAATTAGACCTCCAGTTTTGAAAAAGTTCATAATGGACTGCTGGTGAACAACTAGATATTATGTAAACTTTTCAAACTTAGGAAAACATGCATTTTTCCTAATATACTGGTGCATCAGCATATTGGAGAGGAAGGGGGAGGATTGTTCAGATGTGTTATCTTGTCAGCTAATCTCCAGCTTTTTACCAGTCATGGTGAACATTGCTAGCATTTCCAAGAAGAGCATACATACTCCACATATGTTTCTTGCTGCTGCTGCTATTACACCTTGCAGGCTCGTCCTGGATCATATGTGGCATATTAAGTGTGTCTTGAGTTGCTGCTTGCCACTTACGCAATTGTGCAGTTATTCCTGACAAACCCACTAGTGCCGTGAACAGGGTTGCCACTCTTTTGGAAAACAGGAAAAACCTGGGAAAGTCGGGGAATTCCATTAGCCAGGGAAAAGTCTTGAATTTTGGAAATTTATAAGAAATCAGAAGGAAAAAATTTTAAATGTGAAGTTTGTCTTCTAAGTTATGGAAATTATTTTTCGGTTACTAAACCTGTGGGAAATGTTTCCCATTATTTTCAACTGTTGAGTTAGTATTTATCAGCAATGGATGTTAATAAACTGTTACCATCTGTGTAGTGCACATCTTTATGAAGTTGTTAACATTCATGCGTAACAGTAGGGAGCTAAGCAACATACATTTTATAGGTTAAATGGTTTAATCTCAAATTGTTTTTAAAACCAGTCATGCTGTAAATTTTAAGCTCTGCATATGTGCCATTATATGTATTCAGTAGATACTAATTTTGTCTACACTATATTTTTAAGTTTATCAAGGCAAGCATCAATTGTAAAAGTAATACTTTAAGCAGTTTTATTGAGAAAAATAAGTGATAATAAATGTAATATTTTGTGTCACTATTCTCGGGAAGAGCAGTGATACATGAAATACATATGTTACAAATAAAAAATATTATTAAGTTAACAATATATAAAGGACAGGAATCCAAGTACTCACAGTCTAGACTGACTGTAAGTACTTGGATTCCTGTCCTTTATATATTTTTAGTAGCGTAGCGGCCTATTTGCAATCTTAAGTTTACAATACGAGATAAAACTATATCACCAACTCTTCTACACCATATTCATTGCTATACAGTTATGTCTTAAGCAGAGATTGAACCAAAACAAGATGTCTGGGGAAAATGAAATTTGTTCTGAATAACCTAGAAAAGTCAGGGAATTTTGAAACAGAAATTGAGTGGTACCACATAATGGAAATAAATAGTATCAAGGCAATTAGTTTGTCTCCACTAAAGGTTTTCTTTGTTGACTGGTTCACTGGTGTCAAGATTCATTGTGGCAGTGTTCAAATTGTTTTTTTAGAGATGATCAGGAGGTATCCTTTTCCCTGAGAATAGTAGTGTGTTGAGTACATTGATGCTTCAGTGATGCTCTGCAGAGACATCAGGAGTTCGGATATTATCCCAGCCGTACCACACAGTCTACTACAAAGGATCTCTGTACTTAAGGAAGAGAGTGACCATGCACATTTTGTGAAACAGGTTGGGGTTTAGGATTTGGTCAACACGAGAGCTGGACACACCAGCAATGATAGAGCATGAACCCTTTCCTCCACTGACAATATGGTCATAATGGCTGAGCGCTGCATTAAAGTACAAAAGTCACTGTCATAGACTTTGTTAAAGGTATATATGCTGCTACTATTTTTGGCTGCTCTTGGTTGTTGTTGCTATTGTTGGCTGTTACTGCTGATCTTGATGGCTATTGAGGCTACTGCATAATGGCTGAGTACTGCATTAAAGTACTAAAGGCACTGTTATAAACTTCGTTAAAGATATATGTGTATGGTGGAACCTTGCAAGTGCGAGTATGGGCCTTAACGAGGACTTCATATTTGTGAGCGCTTTGTAATGCACCATCAGTTTGTATATGCTATTTATAGTAAAAGTGTTTGGTAACGAGTGGTATTTTCATGTGAACATTCGTAGATACGAGTGATTTGCCTTAGAAAAATTAAAAATTGCGGTAAATATATCATGTGTGGACGCGTGTAATAATTGCCGTAATTACTGTACCATGATGACACATTCATTAAGCGGTCGGTTGCATTGTGTCGAAACAGATCATGTGGCAATGGTGGAATGGCCACTGCGTCTGGCAATCCTGCCATGAACTTGCTGCTCTTGCTCGTATTGATCCAGTAACGCTGTTCAAACTAAATATCAGTGCCCTTATATTATAGCGGCCATGTTGTGAAACCTTTGTTCAACCAATCATCTGCTTGCACCCGTATTGATCCAGTGTCGCTGTTCCAACAAAATGCTAGTGCTTCAATATTATAATGGCCATCTTGTGAAACCTGAACAGTACGTCGCAAGTTGATCAAATACTCTGGCTGTTCACTTTGCCTGCCGGCGCCAGCGTAAATAATACGTATTTTTTTAGGCGCAAAATCTGTAGAAAGCTAACAGATGCTGTAGTCTTAAGGGGGTTTGGTGTCTTATATTATTATTAATTATTCAACAGACATTTTTCACAGTTACGCATGTATGCATTAAAACATTTGGAAAAGGTTTAGAACAGTGGGCAAAAAGTGATGTAGGCGGACGTGCTGCAGGCTATCATTCATTGGCTCGTGCCTTTGTTTATATTGGCAGTTGTTGTAGTAAAAAACTAGGGTTGGGAAGCACGTGCATTATTTATTTTTATATACCTAAAATAAATTCTTATTGATATTTGCATACAAAATTTTGTTACAATGTTGTTGATTTTGTGATTGATCGTCAAACTTCGTTGTACTGTATATGCAAGTTGTTTCCATCCTGCAGATAAGAAGTTTTTAGCATCCAGTCGTTTGAAAAAAAGTCTTATCAGAGTTGTACTGAAAAAATGTCTTATCAGAGTTCTACTGTAAGTCATCATTTTCGTATACTAAAACGGGTCACGCGACTATTTAGTTAACTAAAACTGCAAATTTGAACACTACCGTAAACAGTGCACGCACATTAAAAATTATCACAAGATATGGCTGGATGGCTGTGCTGTTTACTCGTTCATTGTGGCCGGCCATTTTTTTTTTTGCTGTGTTTTGTGGTGACGTGTGAAAATGATGGAATCCAGAGCTCACAAATAACTCGCGAAGCAATTACTTATCACATTACTCATAATAAACACAGACCTGTCGTGTGACTTGTGTAGTGTACTTAATAGCAGATGTATCAAAGGTACATCGTAATACAACTCCTGCCCTTCTAATAACTCATGACGTTAGTTCCATCGAATGTTATTTTAATGCCTACATTTGTTTACTACGAGTACTCTTGGATACGAGGAGTTTTTGTACTGTTTTGGCTTCTGCTGCTTTTGTTGGATGCTGCTGCTGCCCTTGTTGGCTGTTGTTGCTGCTGCCCTTGTTGGCTGCTGTTGCTGTCCTTGTTGGCTGCTGTTGCTGCTGTCCTTGTCAGCTGCTGTTGCTGCTGCCCTTGTGGGTTTTCTTGGGGTAACTCCGCATTCCAGAACTCCTACCAACTACTGTTTGGCGAAGGAAGGTACCACCATTCTTACTGAAGAGCAGTGCACTTAACCAGTGTATAGAGTGAGGTTTCTGTTCCCCTGCTCTTTTGAATGCAAACTTGTGAATTGAATTGTTTGATCACCTACTCGGAGGTATGGTGAAAGTTGGGGATAAACTTAAAAAGGGAAACAGGTCGCCAGACGCACCTCCCCGTGGTGCGGAATGGGCAACAAATCCTGTGGATGAGTCGACCCGGGACAACCCGGTGTGTCGCTCAAACAGGGTGGAAGCAATCCCAGTGAGCTGCTCACTGGGGGAGGAGCTAGCTCCTCCCCCGACCCTCCTCAGGCAAAGAAAAAGGGGTGATGTCATATGCCGAAAGCTCGGGTAATGAACGTGACACGAGCACGTTCGTCGAAGTGGAGTCTGCAAAACATAGGCCGAACGCCAGGTATGTTGAACGGTTAGAGACCAAGGTGACCTCAAATGAGGTTGCTAATGCAGTCCAAACAACCCAGGATCCCAATAAAGCCAGTGGCTCATCAAAGAAGGCGGGGCAGAAAACAAAGAGTTCAGGTCGGCCACCTCCTTGGGTTCTGGAGGTGGAGAGGGTCGTGCTGATGGCCATGAAACTGCCGATGATAGATCCACTGAAACCCCGCAGGGAAACTATGGCAATAATCACCACTATCGGGTCCCTGGTGGAGGACCTAAAGGCACATGTTTGTAGATTCTAAATATCTTTGAGAAATATTTGTGGTATTTTGATATTTATGAAATTTTCTGAAAATAGAAATTAATTTAGAAACATTAGAACTGTGACTTTTTCCCACTTGATTGTACTTTCTTTCTTTCTTTCCAGAGCAGCTCATCTCTTTCCATTCTCTGGGCGTTGCTATAGCGTCTCATTTTATTTTTTCATAATCCCTCTCAGGCACTGTACTCCTGAGAACGACCTTGCAAAACTGCTACCCTAAAAAATCAGTACTTGTTAAGTTGGCGGTCCACTGTAGTTATTGTAAATACTTGCTATAACTTGTCTTCAAATACTTGGAGTTACATTCTTAATGGTTGTGTTTAATAAAGTACCTGTTTAGTACATAGCTATTTGGAAGTGTTCAAAATAAAAGTATATATTTTCATTCATGAAATGTTAGGGAAACAAATCTTTAACAGATGTATATGTTGTATATATTGATATTTCATTGGGTTGCATTCACTGTATTAGTATAAAATGAGTATGTGAAGATATCCAGCTTTAATATTGTCCCAAAGATTGGTGTTTGTGTGATTCTCTGTGATAAATGCAATGTGCCAGTTACCAATTGAAAAGAACCTGATTGATATTATTTGTTATTTTGCAGGTTCTGTATTTTCAAACTGATATTAAAATTTGTTAAAAAAAAGTGCTGATTTTTTTTTTCTTGAGTAATATCACAGTGCAGAATCCTGTTCACATGTAGTTGTTGATAAGCATTTGTAAATTATGTTAAAATTAAGGTACGAGCAGCTTAAAGTTCAAGTAATGTTTGTGATTAATTGAAAATAAGCTGGAAAATTGGAATACAGTAAAAATAATATACATAGTTTTTTCAGAGACAAAATAAAAAAATGATTCAAGCGGACCAACAATATCTGCGGACTTGCCCCCGTCTTTTACCTAACCTAAAATCTAAAGTTATATTGTAAAAGTGATGGATGCTAGAAAATTACACTTCAAAAACATATCTGTGTGAACTCTCTTAACAGTGTTCTAAAGGGTAGTTTGTTAGGATTGTACAAAACAATCTATTGATGCAGAAAACATTATAAAAGGGAACAGTACATTGGGGTTTCACTGTAATAAGTCGTGAGATGATTATACAACGTTGTACTTTGCTGTGCGACATCTCAACCTGTTGTAATCTTTACCATCAACATCAATGCGCTCTTCACACCTTGTACGAGTTCCTGTGTTATTATATTCATGTAGTAGGTTCCATTATTTTGGTTACAAATAACAAAGGAAAATGCAATGAAGTGGCATTATTTGCAGATTCATTTTTCCGTGGTGTTAATTTTCGCCATTCCAGATGGTATTTTGAGTGCTAAAAAAAAGTAACACCCTTAGCGGTCAACTCCGGAACTAATATGGCGGTCAACTAATCGAACAACTGGCTCACCACGTAGCAGCAGCCAATGTAAACAAAGATGGCAGTGCTCCTAGCGGTCAATACCAGAACTAAGATGGTTTCGAACGGAGGTAAGTAATCAGTGGAGCAAATGTGACTCATCAAACAAAAGTGAGAAATAAATGACAAACGAAAACCAAAGATGGCGGCCTCCATGTTAATGTAAACAAAGATGGTCTGAGAGAAAAAGTAACTAATTGAACAAATGAGGAGAGAATGAAAGAGAAAATGCTAATTGAAAATGGAGCGCCGAGAAACATAAATATAAGCAAAAAATGGTACGTCACGAAATGAATGGTGACTGGCTACAATTAATGTGGCATGGCAGAATCCAAGATGGTGGCTGATGTGACCAGATGACAGTGGGAAGTCCGAGAATCCAACATGGTAACCAAGCATCTGGAGTCTCGCACATTCAGCCAAATTTTCACCGGGTGTACCCGAACATTATCTATCTACTGCTATTCACGCTTAAATAAGCACTTTTGAAGCTCTAGTTACTTTTTTATCAACCATTTTTGGCCCCCCCTTTTTTAAAATAAATATTGCAGTGTAAGTAATAAACAGAGAGAGAGAGAGAGTGTGTGTGTGTGTGTGTATATGTATGTTTGTATTACCGGGCTTGAAATTTAACATCTAAGGTTAAAACAAGAAGGCTTCAAAAAGTCCTCGCTATACCGTGAACAGCCCATACAAATCTATTACTTACCTTACAGGAGAGTAATAAAATGAGTAAAAACAGGAGCATCATAATATGAGCTAAAGTAGTAGTGTGGTAGAGGGAAACCTATAGCTGCTATAGTGTTGCTGCCCCTGATAGTGACATTTGTAGGACAGTGTCACAGTCCACCATGAAATTTTCTGCATGTGCTCAGTCCTCTTAATGGTGTGATGTGGAGATTATGTTTACTTTATCTGCACTCATCTGAGACAGAGTTAGCTGTGAAGTCAATTTATTGGTATACATGTAATCCTGCGTAGGCTCTGGCACTTGTGCCATTTCAAATGTTTCTGCAAAAAAAATTTTTAATGTAAGCTATCTGCTGTTTGGTTACTGGGATAGTGCGTGGGTATAAAAATATTGTGCCTGGAAAAGCGTTGTATTCAAGAACCATCTAAGTGACACTTTAGAAAAATGTTGTGTGAAACATATCGTGTAATCTGTTAAGACAAATTTTGGCATCGGTTATAAACAATAAAACAGGCTTCATAAATAAAAATTTATATTTCATACATCAGAAATACTCATTTCTAAAATGCTTGGGAGATATGTTCTTCATTTAACTTTATCATGTCGCAGTATTGTCACTGTGGGCAAGATGACGAAGATGGCGATCCCAACTTCATATTCATCAGAGTAATTTGTAAGCCTTTACATACACGATTCAGTCTAGTTTCATAAGTACGTACATCACAAAAAACTGTACTATGTAGCCATAACGCAAAGTATGTAAACCATCTTCACGTATGATCCACTTGTCATTGGTACAACACAGAGTTATTTCATATACAGTATATTTTGATGAGATTACATTGTGTTCATTGTCACATTTATTGTTCGTAGCTCATTTAAGGCAGCTACATAATCAGTTTTTTTTTTTTTTTTTTTTTCCCCACTCCACACTTCTGAATTCCCTTGGTTTTTTAGTGACCTACTCACACTACTTAGTTATATGAGTATAATATTTTGATCTGAGCCTTATGAATACAGTCTGTCATGATCTTTCTATCGTGCTCATCTTTCAACTTGCCCACCATCTTCATGTTGGCATTTGAGAAGCACATATGGATCACGGGGTAGCTGCTGGTGTCAAATTCTGTGAAGAACCTTGCATCCCAGACCCTGTGGTCGTAGAAGAACTGGTTTTGAACCTGAAGAACGAGTCCGTGCCCATATACAGGAATATCCAAAAAAATGTTCACATCAGACACCTTCCCAACTGCTGAAGATATTAAAATTTTGATTTTGAATTCGTAAATGACACTATGTTGCTCATAAGACCCCTATGTGTACCTTGTTGCACGCATTAAGTGGAACAAACGAAGGTATCAACTTGCTCCATACATTGCAAAACACTGTGTACTGCAAGGTTTCAATGTGTTTGTTGTACTGGTGTGGACTGTGAAACGGACACAATTTCTCGGTGAATTAATTGTAATGGAGATATGAACATCAAATGAAACTCATATTATTTGTCTGTAACATCGGCAACACTGTCAACCAACGACCTTTTTGCACGTGTTCAATGTCTGTGTTACTGTACCACTAGCACGTGTGTCATCTGCTCTGCTGGTCATCCTAGCAGGTGATGCAACCTACCCTACCACAGCCACAGTCAAATACATACACCTATGAGAACCCCCCCCCCCCCCCCATCATCAAGAAGTGCTTGTTGGATTTTCAAAGTAATCATCTCAATGAGCTTGTCACTTAATTATTAGTTAAATTATTGGGAGGTATGAGTAGTATATTCCTATTTTTAAAAAAAACAAACCTTATATTATCTCTGTAATAAATTACAGTTTGGAATAGACATTCACTGTCTCTTATGAACCCATAGTGCCATTTACGAGTTCAAAATCCTTATTTCGTTACCTTCAGTGGTTCGGTAGATATTTTGGATGAACATCTCAGCTGAATAATCCCAGCTCCAGGTCTTCTCCGTACAGGGCCTTCATCACGTCATAGTGGAATTGGTAAGCTAGAGCACTGGACAAGTGGAGCACCATAAAACCCGCCTACATGAACTTGTCGAACAATATTGATACAGAGGAATCAGTGAATTATTTTCTTCGTAAATTGTTCGGTCAAGAATGTCGGACTTGCCACGAGTTTCTTCAGTCGCATTTCTCGGCATTTTCTTTTGTTCTCCATTAATTTGTAGAAAGTTGCGTTGTTGGGTAATTAAAAAAATCCCTCCAAAATCATTGGAACCTGTCTGTTTCTAAGTGCTGAGGTGACATGCAGTTTGCTCGAATTGAAGCACACTTAATCTTTATGAGCTTCAGGGCATGTACCAGAGCCTGTTAGGTTGCGATAATGCACGATGTAGCAGCTCTTGTGTTCCAGGATCGTCATTGGTTTTGGATGTTTCGAATCCAGTGGACACTGGTTTACAGGAATAAATGGCAAGTCGTGGTGTTCCTCGTGCAGGGCCGCGGGATACTATGACATCCACCTCTAACATATTGTCCCATCATGTGGCACGACTTGACATAAATGTTCTCATTCGCTCATTTGAAGTCGCGTATTGGCAACTGCAACAACATGGCCCATCCACACAAGTTGATGGCATCCAGATAGTGTAGGAAGGTGGAAGGCTTGCTGGGATCGTACAGTTCGGGCGCATATGTGGTGTTCGCCACTGTATTATGCTTCATACACTTGAGCCACATCACCACAAATTCCTTCCTCAATGAACAGGTGCATATTATACCCAGCAAACATGGAAACTACGGGTCAAAATCGGGTTGGTAAAAGCTATCCAACAAATACTGGCCCGCTGTCTGATGCCGGAAGTGGCCTGATGGAAATGTGGACTTGCGGCTAACTGTTGGCCGACAGTGTCTGGCCTATGATGCCGGGCCTGCGACGGCTGGATGTCGTTACGATGCCGGGTTTGCAACGACTGGATGTCGTTACGATACTGGGCCTATGATTGGATGTCGCTACAATGGCCGGCCTGCGACGGCTGGATATTGCAAGATGCCGGGCCTGCAGATGTCCAAAAATAAGCAGTATAACAATGGAAAAAAGTTAACTTTTCAATTGAAAATTCAATATTAGTAATTTCCGCTTTACGTAGTTTCATTTCATTTACTTCTCAACTCATTATTTGATAGGAAAATCTTTTGCTTGTCGAGTGTGGGTTACGCACTTAAGACCCTTGATGTATCAGTCCAGCATGCTAACCTATACACCACATGTAAGTTGCTTATACTCTCCAGTAATTTAAAATATGTCGTGACACATTATTATAAAGGAATGTATAAATTCCACGGCAATATAACAAACAATTTCGTAGATATGGGATTGCTGATAATAGGTTTGTAATTAATGTTTCACCTCGGATAGGTATTAGCCAACTCAGATTATTTAAAAACAATTTCTTCAGAGGCTTGCAAACAAAATAAGTAGTTCTTGTTGGTTTTTTAATATATCTGTCGGATGGTTGTACCAATGAAAATAATTCGAAGTCAACAAATGCCATAGACTATCACATGACACACATATAATCACGAAAGATATAAGCTAACAGTTAACACGCACTCAAAAGACACCATGCCATTAACAGCTAGCTAACATCTTGTATATTCAAAACACTTTCGAAAAGTTTGTCTGCCAAAAGACATATCATACCTTTATTTTGATAAAGAGCCTTGTCTCGAAAACGTTACCTGGTCGGAATAAATAAGAAAATGGCCAGGTTACCGAAAAGACAAAGATGCTGTGTGGGAATCGGTCCAGAATCATTTTTAAGATGATTGCAACATGTTTACTCTGCAATATCGTGCCGACATATTTTTGATGATATCCATCTGTTATCCTAAAAAATACAGCGGGCCATTGTCTTTTTTTCTAACGGCTTGCAATAAGTCTCATGAAAGACATCATGCCGTTGTCAGATGGCTATCTTCTGGCATTGAATCGACAGTTGCAGATAGTACAGGTATCGGGCCGACACTTTGCCGACATGCTGTGTTTGCTGGGTAGTCTGTAAGAAGCTCCAGCTGAATCCATATCATTTACAGTATTGCATCGAAAGCAATTCCTGGTGTGCTGACATTATGCACACAGTCCAATTCATATGTCAAAATACACAAATCCCTGAAGTTTTCAAAGTCATCTGACAGTATAAGTACATCTGCCTTCAGGTACAGCTCGAAATGGTCCCCTAGGGTTGTGCAACCAAAGTCTTGCCAGACAGCCTGAGCGTGGGCACATTCTTAGTCGTAATACCAAAGTCCATCAGCCAGTTATAAAAAGTACATATTTCTAAAGGAATTGTCTTTTATGTGTGATAGGCATTTGGTTGGCACTGAAGAATTGGGCGGCGTTATCAAATTTGAAGGCCTCAAGTAGTCTACTCAGCCATGCATGCCAGACTGCGAGCAATGAATCAGAACGTTTTGACCAAACACATGGAAAATCGATCGTCCAGCTGCTTTGAAAATGTGATCATTTTCTCGCTTGTGTGTGGAATGACTATGATTACCGTAGCCCAGCTGCCTGATGAAATTCTCGTTGTAGCTCAGGATATGGAAGAACACTACACATTTCATCGGTCTTCGATGCAGGAAATCACAGCTGGTACATGCAGCACCGATGTAGTGCCCGGTGAAGTGATCGTGGTCTTATGCCTTTTAGTTTTCGTGTGTGAATGGGAAAGCACAGTAGCAGCATCTGGTTGCCCTTGTGTGGCTTGCCTTTTGTGCAGGTGTGAGCGGCATCATCTGCTTTGAAGTGGAATAAATATCTTTGGCCACATTGCCAATATCTACAATCGCTTCCATGAAGGACTTCTCCGCATCTGGCCTCCTGTACACTACTGGAGAGTGTAACTGAACTATATCTTGTGTTTTTGGATTAAATACCAACATTTTCCAGAAATAAAAACATTATGATCTAACACTGCAAATGTTGCAATTCATTATGCAATAATTGCAAAACCTGATGTATAGCACAAAAATACAGGACTGTTTTTTCATTCACTACATAGGGGAGATTTCTAAGTCGCAGGAAGAAGCGCAAAATTATACATTTACATTTTTAAATGCACAAATGGGATTCCAACCCATCCCTTCTTATGGAATGGGGTTGATAACAGCTCCTAATTTTTTATGGTTTACATTTTGTTATTCAATAATGCATTATCCAAAAACTCAGAGACATCTCTCATTCGGGATGTGTTACTAGCAATATAATTTTGCTTCAGCTACTCTTTCAAGGGGGGTTACGCCCCTCCGGAACAGACTTAGGCTATAGCTCGTGTATATGTATTCAACCTTGATGCGTGACTGTTCTGGCTAGTTGACTGTCCCTGTCTCTGGTACTTACTCTATGCTAGGCGAGTCGCATTTCATGGTAGCTATTTGTCTCGGGGCAATGGGGCCCGCCTAGAGTACAGCACTGGGCTGGTTGGCCGTCGACTTGATACAAAGTCTGGTTCAGCGAGTTTCACCCTGCATGGATCAGGTTTAGGTGGTGGTGCAGTGGGGTGGCGTGACTGTTTGGTGGGTGGCTGTACTGCCCCTGGTCCCACCACCTAGGTGGCACTCGACTGATGGGTGCTGTATGTGTATGAGGTGCTAGGTTGTGGACTGTGGTTCTGGTATGCTAGTGGACCTCTCTCCAACAGTGCCTTCTGCTCTATGGGGCGATATCCTTCCGCAACTTGGGTAGTTGGCTCGAACAAATCCACTGCCATGAGGGTTGGTACAGTTACTGTGAGTCGTCTTATCATTGCAGCTTGTTCACATGGATTCAGCAGTCCAAACCCACTAGGAAGGATACGTAGCCCCAGTGGATTCTTTGAGATAGCCCTCGCCTTCTTGGCCCGTCTCTCAACTCCACAACTATGGGTGTAAGGCATTAGGCACCAAAGTCGGGGCTGCAGGAGGTAGGTAATTGATGTGTGTGTGTCCATGTGTGGGTGCCAATTACTGACGTCAACACCACATCCAACTCTTAGCTCCTCCACTGGGGTGGAGAAGGTTCGAGCTGCAAAGCATTGGTTGCATGATTGTATTTGTTTTGGGAATTAAATACGGCCATAATTGACCTTCAGGTAGGATTAAAACCAAACCATCGGACGAGAGGAGATAATGAAGTGGTTAACTACGCGAACTAAACTGAGAATAGTCGCAGTGTTGTGGATATGACTGTCCCTTTATATAATTTTTTTTCTTCCTCTTACAGACAAAGGATTAACTAATATTAATGTGTCTCCGAAATCCAGTATAACGGGAAATTGTAAGGCTAATTGACTTATCCATTACATAATTTATAGTTTGCTACAGTGAAAGTATGCAGCTCCGATAGTAAATTCTGTAGTACGAAGGAAGCTGGGGCGTCGTGAAGACTACGCAGAGGTCATCGGCGCCACAAAATATGCAGTCCACCGTCCAGACCGACAGTTAACCAGAGTGTGGAGTGCCCAGCAGCAAGACTGTCACCAGCATCCTCCCTCGTCAGTAAAAGTGGGAATTTTTTTTTGTGTTTTCGTTTAAAATGTGTTGAATGACTTTAAATACAAATGAACTAATTTTTCGTTCATTTAAAGGGTGACTATAGTAAAAAGGAATACTTGAAAAGAATTTGTTGCACTTCTAACTTGAGACAGTGTTCATTTTTTTTTTTTTTTACATTTATAATCTGTCTTTATATGTATTTTTGAGTGTTTAATGTTCATGTAATTAGATCTTAGACCAATGTTACAGTGCTGAAAGACAGATTCCACGCCCACATTTCATTTAAATGGTCGTGAAATTTAGCAGCACTATCTGTAACATTTGTTAATTTTTAAATAGTTTTGTGTACTTGTTTTGTTAATTTGCTAACGAAACTGTTATATCTCCCATATTATTTATTGTTGAGGCAGAAACATTTGTGTAAATCTCTATGAACTTGTAAATGTGTTACAAAGGTAAAGAGACGACACTTTTAATGGCCAGTTTCATTTTGATCAGTTTTTTTTGTTAGGAATATTATTATTCACCTTCAGAAGGGCAGAAATAATGTCGAGGAGTCAACCAAACGGATATTGAAAATTTGATAATATAATTGATTTTTTTTTTTGTTCTGGTGTACAGCCCTGATTTACAGAAGTGTTGGTTATGATATCATTTGTCGATATTAAAATTTGACAGCATAAGATTTAATTAAGGAACATGAAGATATTACTTCAATCCAGGAACTGATGATGACCCAAGGAAGCATGATGGTATGCTACTGCTAGGGATCCATCGCTGCATCTGGAGTGTAATATGGTCTACCAACACTTCGAGCCACCGCGGAAGACCAGGGACCAGTGTTCAAGCAGAGAGCTTGAGTGATCAACGGACACCGGAGGATCATCATCATCCCTAGGCGGTATTCCATTCAAGGTTTTATGTGGCCGTATATCTAATTAATGGTCAAGCGAAAGTTAAATTGAATAATTTTGTGAAAAGGAATACCTTTTATTACCTCTCACTATGTTAGGTAAATTTATATTTTTTATTTAAGCTTCAACAAGTCGTGTTGTCTCTCAATAGCTTTTGTTATAGTAGAGATGTTGCTTTTGAATGTGGGTTGGATTGTGAATATATGCCACTTTGTTCATATGAAGATTTGATAAAGAGAATACACTAATTTGTTCTTTCTGATATTCATTAAAATTTTCTAACAAATTCCCCTTATTCTAGTCCTTGTCATTGGTCATTTAAAGAAGGGTTCTTAATTCTGTCATTATTTTCGCTGTAAGTTGACTATTAGTACCTTTTGTTCTATTGATGACCTCTATGTCTGGTTTACGTGAGGTAGTGTTACCTACACTTGAATGAGGAATTGATTTTCTCACTATTGAAATGTTCCAAAGCTAGCCATGGCAAAAATATATAGTAAACTTAAATTTGTGAGTTTTGAGAAGTGAAATTTAAAATTCTCATTTCTCCGTTACAGTAGTCTGCATCTAATATGGCGATAGTAGTCTGTATTGGCATATGCTTGCTAACTTCTACATATTTTTTCTCCCATTTCTGTTTTCAAGGTCATGGGGTCAAGGTCAAAGTAGACTGCATTTACTATGGTGGCAGTAGTCTGTAATGTAATATTCTAGCTGACGTTTATGTATTTATTCTCGAGTTTTTGTTTTCAAGGTCAGGCAATGCCTTGGCGTCAAGGTTAGGGTCGTATGCATATAATATTGTGGCATTAGTCTGTAATGTATTATGGTTGTAGATGTCTAGGTATTTTTTCTGGCGTTTTTTGTTTTCAAGGTTATTCAAGGTCATGGGGTCATGATCGAAGTAGTCTACATCTAATATGGTAGTAGTAGTCTGTTATGTATTATGCTGGCTGAGGTTTATGTATTTTTCTGTAGTTTTTTGGTTTCAATATCATTCAAGGTCATGGAATTCAAGGTCGAGGTAGTCTACATCTAACATTGTGGTAATCTGTTATGTATTATGCTGGTTGAATTTTATGTTTTCTGTTCGATTTTTAATTTTTAAATGTCATTCAAGGTCATGGGGTCATGGTCGAGGTAGTCTGTATCTAACATAGCTGTAGTAGTCTGTAATGTATTATGCTTACTGACGTTAATGCATTTTGCCTCGAGTTTGGATTTTCAAGGTCATGCAAGGTCATGGGGTCTTGGTCATTGTCATTGGCTTCCAATATGGTGGTTGGGTGATGTCTACCAAGATGGTGGTCACTTACCAAGATGGTGGTCGCCTACTGATTTGGAAATCTCCAGTACCTATTTATTAAACAAATGACGAACGAACAGAATCAAGATTGCTTAATGAATACGGGTGAGGGGAGTGGGGGTTAGGGAATTGAACGAAAGTAACTAATTAGTGGTGTTGGGGAACCTTAGAAAATCAAATTTTTTTAAATACATTTTAAATAAATTTTTAAATAATTGTTTAAATAATTTCTTATAATTTTTTGGATGCTTTAGGATTTTTGTGAATTTGTATTTTTGCATTATCAAGGTCAAAGACCACCTGGATCCCTTATGGCGGTCGTGTGACCGGAATGACAGAGCAGGAAGTCCGGAAACTGAGATGGCGGCCAAAATTCAGATCCGGCTCCTGGCTCCTGCAACCGAACATTCAAAAATTAAACACACTGAAAGTCTGCAATTGTTCATTTACAAACCTAGGCAGATAACATATCACTATACACAAATGGTGCGATAACTTTCACGTATACATCAACGATATATACGAATTCATTAAACTCTACTTTCGGGAATGTGCACTCGCATGATCCGGATCATACGCATTCTCACCCATTAATATATATATATTTTTTCGTCACTGAATAAATCAGAAATAGATATTAGTTTCAAGGTATGTTTCAATTCAAAATTCACATTTCACAACCCCCAGAATGACCCAAATTTAGAGAAAATTCAGATCAACTAGTGAGTTCATATAGCACTTGCAAACCTATTCAATTGTAGACAAAGTTGTGTGTCTCCAGTATGGCTGCTCACTTGTAACGCACTAGCAGACAACTTCAACAGCGTATACAAACTTTAAATGAATACTGTATGTGAAATCTTCTTAAAATATATATATTTTATTATATATTACAATATAATAAAAAAAAATGGCGTAACTTATTTATTTTTAAAAGGGGCCATATATCCATAAAAAGTTTTATATCAAATATAACTTTCTTAAAAACTACTCGTAAACTAACGATACGAATATTCTCTAACTTCAGTAATCTTAAACATAAACACTTGTAAAACCTTCCGAGCAGATTGGTATTACATTAATAGTATTTTTAATAAAATGCTGTTAATATAATTTCTAACTATTTGTATCGCTCTTCATAGCAAATTGGTAGTTTACATTTTTTTTCGTATTTTATTTTTGGAAAAAACACATTCAAGACAATTTGGTAAACTTTGACAGCACTGTTCTGTAGCACTTAATAAGAAACATAATTATGTCTATAGGGAAGTCAAACTGAAGAGTCACACACAAAATTTTTAATAATACGATGCTATTTAGTAGTATATTACATTGACAACTACTGCAGAAAATCTGTAAACAAATAAAACTCTGATAGAGCGAAAGTTGACAGAACATAATCCGAAATTAAAGCAAACTAGTGAGCGACAATTCACAGATCCTTACTTCGTCATAAAGTTGACAAAGTTATATTGCACTCAAAAAGTTATTGTATTTTTAATTCTTAATATTTTCCTGCATAAGAAATAATTTACTTCGATTAAAGTTAGTAATACGAACAATTAGGTAGTATTAGGATTAATGTTTGACAAACATTCAGTGACCAAAATTTCAATAACTTGCATCTGGCACCATCTACACAATCCTCTCCCCATAACAAAGAAACGTTACTAGCACAAAACTAGATGGCAGTGTCGTCGACATCGCTGCAGTCCTTTCAGAATGCGCATTATCCACAGATTTTGTTTGCCTGGAATGCTTGTCTATTTTGTGTGGTTCTAAAATGTGAGTTTCTGTAGTATGATAGCACTAATAACTGTGATTCTATTGCAGGATCGTTCTAAATTGTGAATTTCGGTTGTACGGCGTTTCTAACATATGTAGTTCTGCAATATGTGGTTCTAAATTGTGTTTTTCTGTTGTACGATCGTTCTAACATCTGTGGTTCTGTTGCATGATCGTTCTAGATTGTGAATTTCGGTTGTAGAACGGTTATAACTTATGTTGTTCTCCAATATGTGGTTCTAAATTGTGTGTTTCTGCCGTACGATAGTTCTAATATCTGTGTTTATTCTCTATGACTGTTCTAACACCTGTGTTTCTCTGGTATGACTGTTCTGTCTTCTGTAATTCTAACGAATATCAGTTCTTAGTCGTGTGTTTCTGTTGTATGACTGTTCAAAGATGTGAAATTTCTTAATTAAGTGGTTTTGTTTGATTTTTCTGTTATCTGAACATTCTAGGCTGTGTTTTTCTAACGTATGTGTGGTCCCCTTCTCATAAAGCCATTGACTGAGCGTCACATAACAAAACCTGACGGAACTGTGGTAATCGAAAATCCGGATAGAATCGAGGTGATTGGAATGACCCTAGAGAAATACAAGTCCATCACCAAACGTATTCCCAACGCAATTGATTTCAATGGAAAGGCGCAATATTTCCAGATACGTTTTATTGATTCTTTTCAGTTCACAGGTGCCTCGCTGGAATCTTTGGCAGGAAATTTGAAAACTGCGCAATTGAGTATCACCCGCTCAATGTTTCCAGACACACCCAATTTGAATTGGCAAAAAAGAAGGGAGTGTTTCCTTATGACTTTGTTAGTCCCTAGACAGTCTGATGTGTACGTCACTCCCACCAAAAGATGCATTTCATAATGTCATGAAAGGCAAAGGCATTAGTGATGAGGAGTACGTTCACACCCAAGCCGCATGGGATGTGTTCCACTGGGTAAACCTGCTGCAGTACGCCATTCAGTATTTACATGTTGACACTTGTTTGCTGGCAGACGTTTTTGAAAATTTCAGGACCGTATGTTTGGCTCATTACGGTCTTGACCCTACCATGTACATCACAGCTCCGTCTCTTACATGGGCCGCTTTATTGTCAATGACAGATGCGCGGCTAGAGCTGTTGACCGACCCTGATATGTACCTTTTTGTTGAACACGAGGTTAGGGGTGGCATTAACCAGGTTCCCAGAAGGCATGCAGAAGCCAATAATATTTACATGGATGAAGAGTACGACCCCAGTGTGGCATCGAAATACATATGTTATTTCGATGTAAACGGCCTGTACAGTCACACTTTGAAGAGCAAGCTTCCTATTGGCAATTTCGAGTGGGTCGAGTCTGATGTGTTTTCATTGTGGGATTTTGCAAACCCGGTGAATGATGGGGACACATGCTTTTTCGCGGAAGTGGATTTGTCGTTTCCAGACGAATGCCACGATGTGCTATCAGATCTGCCTTTGGCCCCAGCAAATGGTATACCTCCTAATGGCTTGCATGAAAAACTTATTTTGACTGTCGCGCCACAGAAGAATTATGTTATTCCCGGGGAAACACTGAGGCAGTACTTGATATATTGAATCACACTTGACTCTATTCATCGCGTTTTGCACTTTGAGCAGAAGGCTTGGATGGCTCCATACATAGAGTTTAATATTGAGAAACGTGCCCAGGCTGCAAACGACTTTGAGAAATCTTTTTTTAAACTTATGAATAATGCAGTTTATGGAAAAACATTGCAGAATGATCGCCGGGAAAGGGACCTAAGAGTCGTTACCAGGTATGACACTGTAAATGGAGCGGCAGAACTGATTGGGCATCCTACATTCCAGGCACGACAGATCATCGATGAGAATATTGTCCTTATAGAAATGTCAAAGAGCTCTGTTATGTTTAACAAGCCTTTGTACACTGTGTTGCCGTTCTGGATATTTAAAAATTAAACTTTTACGAATTTCATTATAAGTACACGTGTGATAAATTTCCTCCGCCAGCCTTGCACCTTCTATACTGTGATACCGATTCATTGATATACGAAATTGCTTGTTGAGATGTTTATGAAGTAATTACACCAGATTTAAAGATGCAGTTTGATACATCTAACTATGTGCTCGATAACCCGCAAGGATTCACGCCTGATAACAAAGACCATACTGGAGTGATGAAGGAGGAATGTGCCAGTCGCATCATCACACACTTTGTAGGTTTACATCCCAAGCTTTATGCATACATTGTTTCGAATGAGCAGTGTCTATGTAAGGTGAAGGGTGTAAAACCTAATGTGCTGCAATCCCTCTGTTACGAGGATTATCGAGATTGCCTCGATAATTGCACCAAGATTCTGGGGTCCCAATACCAGTTCCGTTCGCGTGGTCACGAGGTTTATACCGAACATGTCACCAAAGTAGTGTTATCAGGTTTAGACTATAAATGCTTCATTGAGCCGGATGGAGTATCGACTTTACCCTGGGGGCACTACAGGATCCCAAAGTAAATTTTTCTTCCCCAACTTTAATTTCAGCACACTTTTAAATATAGGGCTGCCATCAACATCACCACCACCATCAATGCCAGCACTGCACCCAACACCACACCTGCTCTGCACTGCAATCTGCATCACAGCTGTCTTCAAACCTACTGCATTTGCTGCGTAGATTCCACATATTTGTTCAAAGCTACTGCTTTGCCCTATCTTCAGGTTTTTTTTGACATCGATGCATTAACCCCTGTTGTCCTTTGTATCACCCAGGAATTACTTTTCGCGGCGTGGGATCGCATCATATAAGCATCTACAAAAGTGTTTGTGTGTGTGGGGTGGGGGGCCATCGTAGGTGTTGGTTGTGGGCTGCTTACACGGATGTGACATAGTGGACGCCAAACATAGCGCCGCAACAGACGACACCCCGAATCGCCTCTTGCTGTATAGTTTTTACTGTTTGTAAATAATAATAATAATTTTAAAATCATGTGTGAATGAATGTTCGTATATATATATATATATATATATATATATATATATATATATATATATATATAATATAAAATATATATATATAATATATTATATATATATATATATATATATATATATATATATATATATATATATATATATATATATATATATATATATATATATATATAAGTGTTTAGGTATTAAGATGTAAATATAATACTAATGAATTTTTGTTGATGTAAACTTGTGAATATTTTTGATAGTTTGTGAAAAGTTGTTTACATGTTTGTGAAAAGTTGTAAATTTAGTTTTAAGTATGATTTTTGAAAAAATAAATAAATTTACTATGGTGAAGGAAATAGTGTGACTTGTTATTTAATAGTTTGAATTCCTTTTGCCACATTTTTTAAAAATAAATTTTTGGAGTTACTGGAGATTGAGTATTCGTGGGTGAGAAGTAATGCTTTTACACCGACAAGAATGGAAATGGAAGTCTTTGAGAAATGAATGAACTCTGAAAGTAAAGGAATGAGAGAGAATCTCGAGAAAATTTTCTGGATGAAGTGTGAAAGTAATGGAATGGTGAGACAAGCTAGACTATTGCTAATGGGTTGGGAGAACTTCAGGTAAACGGACTCCTGCCCTGCAGAGCAAGGGTAAAGAGTGGCGAGCCTCACTAGCTGGCAACGACTTTGTCTAACAAACCAAAATACTTTAAACCAGTTTCCAAGGAAATACAAACTTATAAATAACTCGATTAAAATCGAATTTCAATAAAAAAAACTACTACGACTTTGAATCAACATGTTGATATTTGCTGTGAAGAGATACTATTCTTCAACTATATGCTTAAACGGATGGTATACAGATTTATTTTTTAAATATAGGAATCCCAGTGTCTCAAAAAAGGGAAAAAAGGAGAAAACTACAAAGTCAAAAACTTCGCAGCCTTCAGAGCTGCAGCAGCCGAGCCAGCCCCCCTCCTCCTCCATTCCCTCGTGTGGTCGCAACATTCGCGCCCCTGCGCGGCCAATCAGGGGCCACCTGCGCGCCCATTGGAATTGCAGGTTTGCTCGCATCCACTACAAAAAGGGCCGGAAAAAACCAGCCAACTCAGTCGCTAACACTGTTCACATGGAGACAGCACCAGTCCCTCAAATTTATGTTGCCCCAGCTGATACCGTGCAGTTATTTTCGCAAATTAAGAACAGCCCCCTCGCCCAGAAGACCCCAGCTCTTATGGAGATGCTGGAGACTCTTTTCAAATTATTAGTCATTTGGACAGATACTGTGCGAAGCCAGGATGACAAAACCCAGACCCTCATGGGATTCTCCCTCTCGGTGAATTCGAAGGCAGCTGATGGCTGTTAGAGGGCATGACGTCAGCCTGCCCTCTCTTAGGTTTAATTTAGTCAATAGTATTGCTTACTGAAATGCTAACGGCATTCGCAGTAAGAAACAAAAGCTGGTAGATTTTATTTCTCGCCACCAGATCCCTATTATCGCAGTAAATGAAACACATTTGAACCCAAAGCATTGATTTCCAATAACTGGATTCAAATGTTACAGAAAATATCACGACAAACGTGGCGGCGATGTGTTAATATTAGTTCATAACTCCATTACATGCAATTCCGCAAAAATACTGCAACTTCAGATACTTGAGGCTGTGGGTGTCACTATTAAATTAGGAAATCAACATATAATGATTTATTCAGTTTATTGCCCACCAGGCCGCATGCTTCTGTGCTCAGGTATTGATGAATTAATTAATTCTTATCCTGTTTTACTCGCTGTGGGTGATTTAAATGCTAAGCATGCCACTTGTGGCTGTCTCGCGCGCACAGCCAATGCGATTACTCTTTTTTAAACATCAGGAGCAACATAATTATGTTGTCTATGCGCCCAGCTAACCTACTTTCGATCCACATCAAGTTAATTATAGGCCCGATATATTAGATATCGTGCTTAATAAAGGCCTTAATATGACATTGTATTTTGAAGTGCTCCACGAATTGGGCTCGGACCATTACCATGTCCGCGTGTCTTTCGATGAAATCGACACAGACAATACACCCATTCGTAAAATTAAAAATTATAAGTATGCGAACTGGCCGGGCTTTAGGGATTATCTGGACGATGAAATTATTCTCCCAGCTCCAATTAGCACTCCCGACGAATTAGACTCTGCTGTCTAGCACGTCACAGAGATAATTCAGACAGGAATTAATAAGTTTGTCCCGGAGAAAACACAGAGGAATAGTACAGATAAGCTTCCTGACCATATCAGGGAGCTTATATCGCACAAAAATAGGCTGCGCAGGCTCTATTCCCGCACTAGATCTCGGCAATTTAAAGCCCGGATTAATAATATTAGAGAGCGTATTGATATTGAAATCACTGCTTGGCAGGCTGAAATTTGGAATAATAAATTGTCCCATTTATGTTCCCAGGATAATAGTCTGTTGCACATGACTAAAGCGTTTACAAAAAAGCGCGATCCAATCCCGCCTCTTCAAGGCAATGCATGAGTGGCCTATATGCCTCAGCAGAAGGCTATGGCTATGGCCAATCAATTAGAGCCGGTTTTCCAACCCAATATAAATCAAGTCGATCCAGCTTTTGTGGCCCGTATTTATAGGGACCTCCGAGTGCGTCTGAGTCAGCCTTCAGTGGCTGAACCAGACCCCACGCATGCGAAGGAAGTTAAGGTATTATTAAATATATGAAACCCCGAAAGGCACCTTGGTTCGGCTCCCTGCAGGCTGTAGTACTCAATCAGCTGTCTGACAGCATGTTTGAGCTATAGCAGAGTGCATTAATGCAAGTTTTAATCTTGCCCACTTCCCCGCTCCCTGGAAATGTGCCTCAGTAATTGTTTTTCCCGGACCGGGCAAAGACCCACCTCAATTACAAAACTACCGCCCAATCACCCTGCTTAGCTAGCTCTCAAAAATTCATGAACGAGTTTTATTGCGCCGCCTAAACACTCATTTCCGCGATATTAATTTGTTTTATAATGAGTAATTTGGCTTTAGGAAAAATCATTTTACTGTACACCAGTTAGTCCATTTATCTGAACATGTAACTAATACTTTCAATTGGCGCCAATATACGGTTGCAGCATTCGTAGACGTGGAAATGGCTTTTGTCAGAGTTTTCCACATGGGGCTTCTTTATAAATTATACCAAAATAATTTCCCAGATTGCTATATCAAGCTTCTGGCGTCTTATCTTGAAAAACTCTCTGTTTCCATTGAAGGAGCAATATCTCAAAAGAAAAATATTAGGGCAAGAGTCCCCCAAGGCAGTATTCTAGGACCAGTCCTTTATGATATATATACCCACGATGTTCCGCATCACACTAATTGGCATATCAATTAAGGAATTTATGCAGATGGTACTGTCATCTACACTTGGTCACGCCGGGCTGAGCTTGACATTCAGTGCTCCCAGGCACAGTTCAATGAGCTAGAAACTTAATTTCGCGTGTCGCTAATCAAAATATACGTGGGCAAATGTGAAGTGTTAGTCTTCATGCGCCGCAACATCCCCCCTAACCTTCAATTTACTCTCTTCTGGGAGAGTATTCCTTTTAAAGACGAGGTAAAATACCTTGGCCTCACAATGGATAGACTGCTGGCATGGCGGAAACATGTAGTCTCTAAGCGAAATATTGCTTATGTCCGCATGAAAGCCTTATATCCACTGTTAAACTACCATCCTGGTTTGTCGCTTAGAAATATGATTCGATTATATCAGACTATGATTCGACCCATTATTACTTATGCAGCCCCTGCTTGGGCCTACTTCGCACAAACCCATCTCAAATCGCTACAAGTGTTGCAGAATAAAAGCTTTAGGATGGCAGCTCATGCATCACGCTACGTCCTTAATAGATGCTTGCACGCAGAACTTAAACAAGAACTGCTGCAAGACGTAATTCAAAAACAGGCCCAAACCTTTTACAAGTCAAATGAAGAACATGCCAATCCACTCATTACTACCCCTGAGGAGTATGATATAGACGAGACACAGCGCTATAAGCGACCAAAGTCGCTCCTAGCGTATAGGCCCCCTTAGCTCTGCGTGTAACAGAATGCATTTTCCATTTTTATAGCGCCTGCACAGCCTTAGTAGTCTATTGTAAAATACTAATCTGATCAGTCCTAAAGGGGCTGATCAGCCTAGATTAAATGATCAATAACTTAATATTTCAATTAGAATAATACACCTCTTTTCCCAACCAACTGCTTGTAGGTATTGTCCGTTCGCCACTGCCGATTCAAAGGCTGCCTTTCGTCAGATTATCTGCAAAATCTGTGGAGGCTGTGGCGATAGTGTACTCTCTGGAGTAGCTGGTGAGAGCTCCCCCCCCCCCTCACAGACACACATACACCACCTAATTCTTAAGTTCTAATTATAATTGCGGTAGAATAAACTGAGCTGCACTGTAGTGGCAGCTCAGCCGATATTAGTTATTAGCTTTTAATTTTGTTTACCCTCTCTTCCCATCCAGCTGTTTATAGGTATGGCCCTTCGCCACTGCCGATTCCAAGGCAGCCACTCAACAGTTATCCCCGCAAATAACTGCAGGGCTTGTGGCGATGTGTGGCTCTCTGCTGCAGTTGGAGAGAGACCTCCCCTGCGTAGACCAGTCAACCCTCTCGTATCTGAAGCTCTGTACACTCGCAGCATATTATCGTAGATATGCTCTGTTACAGTATATTGCTACAGAGATTGGCCGCTGCGAGGTAGCACAGCATTAAGTTTATACACATGTCCCTGAGGACATATGTTACTATAAGACACTTAGGCTATTTCAAACTTAGTTTAATTATTAAACTGTCTCTTTTCACAGGGTCCACTTACAAGAAAAGCTCGATGTGACGACCAGCGACTTCTACACAAACACGGTACCTATGTACCATGTTTTGGTACACACGATTACCAATGGGGTCTCGTAAATCAAGTCCTTCATGTGGCCTCACAGGAAGTAATTTAGCAGCGTCAAGTCGGGTGAACATGCAGGCCAAGCAATCGGGCCACCTCTACCTATCCACTGTTCGCCAAAACGTTGATAGAGATGACGAGACTCCCCTAGACGCTAGACTACTTCCTGTGGGGCTACATGAAGGACTTGATTTACGAGACCTCTGTGGAATCAGAGGAAGACCTGCTGGCGCGGATTACGGCTGCGGTGGACCTTTGATTTCCAGGTATTGGTGATCATGTGTACCAGATCATGGTACTTTGGTACCGTGTTTGTGTAGACGTCGCTGGTCGTCACATAAAGCCCTTCTTGTAAGTGGACCCTGAAGAAAAACAATGTGCAGTATGTTGCAGATGTGGGAGAGTCAACCTGTGATGTGGTGGTATTTTGTTTGTTGTGGGGAGACGGTACATTCCCACACATAAGTTCCTATGCAAAATGTAACCACCTTGTTCTCCATTACATGACCTTACATTGTGTAATGGGAATTTAGACACATTCTGTATAATTAATGAGCCTACTTTCCTCTTTATGGTTGACAAACAATTTTGATGAAATCTTACAAATGTAAAATGTTAGGTGGGTCTTGATGTCTTGTTGATAGTGTTATACCATAGATGCAACTAGAAACAAATGCAATACTGGTGAGACAATTACAAATGCACACTTGCCTTACATGGGACTCTAACACAGGCTAACGTGACATTGGGGTAGAATTCAGAGCACCATTGTTTGGGATATTTTGTGCCTAGTAGGTTGCTGGTGGCTGCAACTGTATTGTTCTTGTTTGTTTTTCATTTTGTAAGGTTGGTGGTGGTGTTGTGACAAGTTGGCTGATGTATAATAAAGGTCGTGTTTGTGATGATTTTCAATCCGGTGTTTTTCGTGTTACTTTCTACAATCCATCAAACATTATAAACATTTTTGGTCCTCCGGGCCGGATTGAGATGTTAGCAACCAGACTCGTGTTTTTACCGTGAAACTAAATCAAACTGTTGCATAACCATTCGGTGAACTTGCGTATCAAAGTTAGCCATGGCGCAGCAAACTACTGAGCTACAATTAATCGTGTTTGATTACCTTATAGCTAAAATAGAAAACGTAAACGAATTGTCAAATGCAGTGGTGCAAGATGCGGAGAAACTTGAAGAGTCCGTGGTGGCTTTTGACGAAGTAGCGGCAAAATGGGACGAGTTATTAACAAACTAGGTTGTTTTGCCTTGTGTACTGTCACGCCAAAATATGAATCGAGACCTCTAAATGAGATTACGGATGCGTTCGTGAACTTTGAAAAGGTTTTCCAGCCTCTGCACGTACAGTATAATAGATGTTACACTGATGCCCAAGCCGCACGGGATGCGTTCCACTGCGTAAACCTACTGCAGTACACCATTCAGTATTTACATGTGGACTCTACCGCTTCCAGTGTTTTCGGGCAACCGCGCCGAGTGGGTAGCATTCGCTGAGCTCTTCAAATCCATGGTGCATCAAGATATCGCTTTCTGATGTTCACAATCTACATTATCTGATTGGATGTCTAAAGGGTGAACCTAAGGAAACTGTAAGTAATCTACCGATTACTAATGAGAACTACAGTGTTGTCTGGTCATTGCTGGAGAAGCGGCACAAAAACTTGCGCGTTACTGCTACACTGCATGTTCAAAAAATATTGCACCTGTCCAAATGTGTGTACCAATTCTCCAGAATATTTGTCAGGCTTTATTAGCATAGTGCGAGAAAACTTAAATGCTCTGCATGCTGAAAACTATCCAGTTTCTGAGTGGAGATTTTTGCTCTTGAACATTCTTCTTAAAAAGATAGATTCTTTTCTTCGCCAAGAGTTTGAATTATCCATAGACCAGGACCTGCCAACTTGTGATCATGTGTTCACATTTGCAGGACGATATGCTATGGCGAATGAGAATGTTCAATTGGTGACCAACCCTAATGCCTCAGGCAATAGTAGTACATTTGTAAAGAATAAGTTTTCAGCACCCAGTATGAAGGGCAATTCAAAACAAGGTCATAGTGGAAGTACTTTATTTGTTGCAGTAGAAAATGATACAGTATGTCCAGTATGTAAGGAGAAACATCCATTGAGGAAATGTGGGCAGTTCTTGACAAAATCTATTCCGGATAGAGTCAAGTTTGTGAAAGAACAATCCATGTGTTCCAATTGTTTAAAACCCAATCACAGTGCACAAAAATGCATGTCTAAATTCACTTGTAGACAATGTCAAAAGAGGCACCACTCGTTGCTCCACTTTTCTCATGGCTCATCATGTATTCAGAGTGTAGATACAGAAAATGCAAAACCTGATGGTTCTTCTCATGAGAGTGCTATAACGTACATTTGTCTAGTGAGACTGAAATGCAAACTACAATTTTCCTCTCGACAGCTCTGGTCCAAGTGAGAGATAGTGGACATTTCCAGACATTAAACGCCTTGCTGGATAGTGCATCACAAGTCTCTTTCATAACTGATAAATGTGTCCAGCAGTTAGGCCTAGAACACCACCATGAACAAGTACACTTAGCTGGGTTTGGGCAAACTCCTGTGTCAGGGTCAAGAGGAGTTCTTTATTGTTGTGTTAAACCTATTGACTCTCAGGACATATATTTTGACATTAGAGCTACAATTTCGAAGGAGATCACTCATCCCATGGCTGCATCAAGGGTTTCTCACAGTACCGTAAACCATTTGAAGGATTTGAAGCTATAGGATCTAAGCTTCAATGTTCCTGGGCCTATTGACCTCTTGTTGGCAACCGACATGGTGAGTGATGCTATGACTGGCAGGAAAATTGTAGGTGAGCCAATTGATTTTCACACAGTGCTTGGCTGGATTATGAGTGGCAGGGTTGTGTGGGAATCGGCGAGGAGTTCATCTGTGCCATTCTTGATACGAGACAATAGTCTGGATGTACAACTACAACGATTCTGGGAGGTCGAAGAGGTGCCGACAACAAAGGTGTTGTCAACTGATGAGGAAAAATGTGAAGAGCACTACAACAAAACATACACACGAGACATGGATGGTAGATATGTGTTGCGAGTGCCATTCAAACAAAATCAGCCTGAGTTAGGCGAGTTGCTACAACAGACACGTTTAAGGTATGAACATCTGGAGAAGAAATTTACTAAATCACCGGAGCTCGCAACCATGTACCACCAGTTTCTCAAGGAATATGAAGAACTGGGCCACATGACATGCATCACAGTTGCTCGGCCCTCAGGTGGCAAGCCAAGTAACAATTGTTTGGGTGCATCAGCGATCTCGGAGGTAGCATATGTTATTCCTCACCATGCTATAATTAAAGAGGCTAGTTTAACCACTAAGGTGCGTGTCATTTTCGATGGCTCATCAACAACTTCAAATGGTGTCTCATTAAATTATGTGCTTCACACTGGGCAGAAATTGCGGAAGGACATCTGTGAGATTATTGTGAACTTCCGAACACTATGTGTTGTCTTTACTGCTGACATCTGCAAGATGTATACACAAATACGGATACATTCTGATGACTGTAAATATCAGTGTATTCTGTGGTGACCTTCAACTGAAGAAGATTTGCAGCTAATAGACTCAATACTGTTATGTATGGATTGGAATCATCTCCTTATCAAGCACTGAGAACAAGCAGGCCATTAGCTACTGATGAAGCTCAAAACTTTTCGCAGGCAGCTCAGGTACTCTTGCGAGACAAGTTTGTTGATGACGTGGTTATAGGGGCTGATGTGTTGGAAGAAGCAATAAACCTGAAATGTGAACTCGTGTCCCTGCTTCAACAAGGAGGATTTGAGCTTCGAAAGTGGTGCTTCAGGAGCGCCACTCTACTTGAGAATGTACCTACATCACAGCGAGAAGTTTTGAAGAGCCTTGATCAAGAGCCTAGTCTGGCTATCAAAGTGCTTGATGTACACTGGTGTTCAGAGACTGATGATTTCACATACCACACCAATGTACCCAAATTATCAATAACGAAACGTGGTATCTTGTCAACTATTGCCAGCCTTTACGACCCATGTGGGTGAATAGCCCCAGTTGTTACGTGGGGAAAAATCTTGTTGCAGACACTGTGGACGATGGGGTTAGAGTGGGATCAACCTGTTCCTATAGATATTGCTCAGCAGTGGTTACATTTCAAGAAGACATTGGGCACTCTGACCAAGGTGAGAATCCCATGACACATTGAGTGGACTAGTGCCTGCAGTATTGAAATTCATGGGTTCTGCGATGCTTCTGAGAAGGTGTATACAGCTGTGATTTATGCTCGCATTGTCAACAACATTGGAGTCGTTTCAACTTGCCTGATCACAGCCAAATTTAAGGTTGTGCCACTGAAGACGCTATCAATTCAGAGGCTTGAGTTCTCGGGTGCCTTGCTTCTCTCAAGATTGTGGCAATGAGTGAGCAAAATGTTCAGCGAAAGGGCTCATACCTTCAGTGTGTATATGTAGTCAGATTCTTCCACTGTCCTGTCATGGCTCTTGTTATCACCACACAGGTTCAAGACCTTTGTCGCTAATCGAGTCGCTGAAATGCAACAATTTGTGCCACCTAGATCATGGTGTTATTTCCCGTCAAGCTGTAACCCAGCAGACCTCTCATCACACAGTGTGTTTCCTGATGAGCTGGTGAACAGTCCTATGTGGTTCCATGGACCTGAATGTTTGATGGATTCTGAAGACACCTGGCCGGTGAATAAGTTCTAGATGGCAGTCCAAGAAGGTGATGGTACCCTGTGGACATTGTTAGAAGGCTATTCATAACTCTCAAGACTGAAGAGGGTAACAGCGTGGATGCTTAGAGCTTGAACTGTATTTATGAAACAACCACACAGTGAATCGGCATGGTTGAGTGCTGAAGAATTAAAGGTAGTATTGATGTTTTGGGTTCAAGTGGTGCAACACGACCTGCTTTCAGAGAAATTTAATTTGCTCGATAATAAAGGGTGCTCCAGAAGGATAAGGAAATTACATCCTTTCCTTGATCCTGTAGATGTCGTCAGGGTGGGCGGCCACTTGCAACACTCAGCATTGCAGGACAACAGTTAAAACCCAATACTCCTTCCAGGAAAATGTCATCTATCCATGTTAATTGTGAAACATTACCATAAGGAGTACCTCCATGCATTACTCCAGGCGGTGTATTCCCTTGTCCAGATTTAATTTTGGATATTGAATGCTCGCCAGATCATTTGACATTGTGTGCACCGGTGAGTTAGGTGTTACAGATTATTAGCGAAAACCTCCGCCCCCTCCTATGGGCAATCTCTCTGCTGTGAGATTCTCACAAGTCCATCTCTCTTTGAATGTTGGCATCGATTTTGCAGGGCCTTTCGCGGACAAAGGCACAGAAGGCTCCAGTGGTCAAAAGTTACCTCTGTATTTTTGTGTGCATGTCGACGAAGGCTGTCCATCTGGAAGCTGTATCATCACTGTGTACCGAAGCATTCTTGGCTGCCCTTAAGCGATTCGTGTCGGTGAGGGGAACCCCATCAGACATACTGTCAGACCGAGGCATCAACTTCATTGAGGCCAGTAGACACTTGAAAGAAGTTCATCGAGCACTCTTCACTGAACCCTCATGGCAGAATTTGCAGAACCACTTACTTGAGCTCAACATTGTTTGGCATTTTAACCCACCATCTGCACCTCATTTTGGTGACCTGTGAGAGGCAGCTTTGAAACTGGCAAAACTCCACTTGAAGTAGGTCAGAGCAAATACTTATGTTTGAAGAGATTTAACGTAATATTTTATTACTACGTTTGTGAAAACCTTGGGGGTCTGGTTCGATATTACAGTCTAAAAAACTTTGATTAATTAGTAATTATTTAAATTACACATGCGAAGTTAAGTCTGTAATAATACGTCAAAAACCAAAATAAACTCTCTCTCCAATTTGCTTACTTTATGCAATTTGAATCGTAACCTCCGAGGGGTGGTTTTCCAGAAGGGATGTAGCGATGACCTGTTACCATGGAGTCAAGGGAGTGACTGGGGTAAAGGGATGCAGGACGAGGACTTCGTGGATTACCTCTGGAGAGATGGGGCCGCCCTTGAAGACGGCTGGTGCAGTAGTGGACGAGCCTTCACAAGCTGCAGGAGTGGTGGAGCCTTAACAAGCTGCTGGAATGGCAGAAACCTTCACAAGCTGCTGGAGAGATTGGAGCTGTTTGCAGGCTGTAGGAGAGAAGAGAGGTCTTGGTGTGCTCGCTGACCTATGCGGCCGGCGAGCCCGGCGACTATGTTACACGCAAAACACAACAAAACATCCTTAGAAGGCCATCCATTCTCTGCCCCTCGCAGTGAATGGTAGAGCCACGGCCAACATTAGGACACCGTCCCTTGGAAGTTGGCTTGCCGGCTCGAAGTAGCCCCCGCTTCACCACTCACACTCACTTCGTAGTGCCAAGGAGGGGTATTTCTTGGAGTCCAGGGAGATCAGTGACCACTGGACACTCACCTCACCAGAATTGGAAGGCCACTCATTCCTTGAACCAACCAAGTGGGAGGAACGGTAGAGTCACGACTGTAGGTACGCTCCCGGTGGAATCGGCTTGCCGACTAGAGTGCTGAACTCTCACTTGTGGTGCTGAGAGGGTTGCGCTCTGGTGCAGGGAAAGGAACCCCAGTGGGAGAACACCGCACAGTTCTGGTATCGTTCCTTTTATTTATAAGTTTGACTATATTGATGTAATTTTAACAAGTTCATGAATAACCAATCTTGGTTAGTACCAGTATTTCAAACAAGAAACCAGAACCATCAATTAATATTTTTAATTCTGATAAGTAACTACACAAAATTAAGACATCTATACCATTTTTTTTTTAAATTAGAACTCACATGAAGAAAGAAATCTATACAACGATGTCTAACTAGAATATTTCAAGAATACTCTAAGAACAGAATTATTAATCTAGACCACGATTAATATTATTTTGAAAATTATGAATAAGATTTTGGCAAGTATTTTAATTTAATCTTTGGGATTTATTTTCTTCTTCTTCCATTGAGTAATTCGGACAGTCCAGTTACTTACGATATACGATCATACTTAATTATTTTCGGTCATCTTTTTGAAAGAGGGGTAAAATAAAAATAAAATACACAATACGTATCATTATCATTTTAACATGGCGGCTATCGGCTACGTCCATTAAACATTTCAACAAATAATCATAACATTTCACCCCTTTCAAAATATTTCAATGATAGTAATGATGTAAACATCCCTTCTTATTTCTTCAAGTGTAATAGAATAAATTAATTTTCAAACAGCATTATCAGCATTGGCGTGTCTTTATCTCCACCACATTAAACAGCTGTGGGAAGTGGCCTGTATTCTTTCAGAGCATTTATATTATATTTTCCTACTATTTCGTCCTTGCCCAACGAAGCTAGTTCGTAACAATTGGTATTTAAAACTCTTATTAACTGAAATGGACCTTCAAACAATGGCATAAGTTTCTTCGTTAAAAAATCCCAAGATCTGCTCAGGGAATGTGCTCTTACTAATGTTAGTTTTCTTTACTTTCTGTCAATTTATATTGTATTCCAGTTAATTTTTTTTGTATCATTTCCCCAATAAACATATTGCAGAACATTATTAAAAACAATACAACAACAATTTTGTCAATAATCTGCTAATTTTATCCACATATTAGATCAAGAAACAGAATAAAATTGTGCTTTTTGGAAATAATTTTCACTTTTTAAAAATTCATTTTAAACAATCTTTCAATGAATCGAATTCTTGCTCTTTTTAAAATAATATTTTCTATATCCCCTTTTATAATTTGCTTAACACCATTAATTGTTTGTACATTGGACTCTAATAAGTACGGATTTTTTGCTTTAACTCAATGTCTTGCCAAAATAAATTTAGAAAACCGAGACCTTAAAAAACTATTAAAACTTCCACAAGGTTCTTTTCTTTTTTACAAGAAATTGCTTATTTTTCATTTTTCCTTTACAGTCTAAAAAATCTGATATTTTAAAAGCCATAATGTTATCACAAAATGACTCTGTTATTGGTTTAAAATCTTCGAGTTCTCCACTTGTGTATATAATATCTCCAACATTTGTAAAAAGATTATTATTATTTAAATTTTCTGTTAATAACCACAAACAAAATCTTTCATTAGTTGCAGACATTTGGTGTTCAGCTACTATTTTTTAAAGAAAAAAATTAATTATACAATTAAAAAAAGTAACAGAAGCAATTCTAATAAATATATTAAATTTTGGTAAAAAAAAAAAAGTAGATGAAACTGGGGCGCTGAAAGTATAATTCAGTGCTTTTTTTTTTTTTTTTTTACCTATATGAGTTTTAGTGGATATACAATAGATTTTTCATCTTCAATAAAGTATACATTTATAGATGTATCAATCTGATTTTCTATTTTTGGTATATCATCAATTTTATTTGGATATTCAAATTTATCTATTACTTTATCAATATTAAGCCCTACATTCTTATATTTAGATACTCTTTGCGGATATTTTTCTATTTGAGAACAACACAGATTTTATTGCCCAGAGAAAACATTTTTGATCATCATTTTTAACACTTATGCATGCTTTTTTATTTTTTATTACTTCTGGTAGATCAATATATGATGAGCCTCCCAATGGATTATACTTATTTATTTCTAAGTGTATTCCAATTATTTTATCTAAAGCCCATCGAGAACATCTTTTTTGAAATTCAGATAATTATGTAAGTATTTCTCGTATTATGATTTTATAATTTATTTTCATATCTCCAGCATTCAATACTGTATAATTAGGAAATTGAAAAGTGAACAATTGTGCTTGATTATTTTCTCGCTTATGAAAATTAGCATATAATTTAATACTGGTTTTCATACCTCTAAATATTTTAAGATTATTGTGTATTATCTCAATTATCTAATTTTTTGCTGAAGTCAAAAAATGAATGAGCTGTACTAAATTAAAAGTATTTTCAATGTCATATGTTGATATCCTACTTTTAAAAGCTTTATTAACTAAATATTTTTTGTTGCTTCTTCTTCTATTTTTTGCTAACAAATAAATTATTATAAAATGGAAATATTTCTGTTAATTATTTTTTATTTTTGGGAAATAACTCATTGTTATTTGTGTCAGCCAAAGGTAAATTTGTAAAATTATTCTTTGTTCTTTTTATCTGCTTTCTTTTTCCCCGCTTGTCTATAACTAGTAGCATAAGAATGGTATAAGAGTTCTAATTAGATCGTTCTTTCCTTAGACTAGCTATATATTTTATTAAAAAATATTTAGCAATATGTTTCAAGCTCCTCATCCCCTCGTGGTTCAACACAGTTGTTATACAAGCCTACATTTTTATAGTTGTATTTATATGAGAAAAATATTTATAAATAAAATTGAAAAATTGATATACTGAATAAATAAAAAAGTGCTTAAATTGCTGGCCAACCATATTTAACTCCTTTCTATGACGATAATTCTTCATATAATAACTAAAACCTTTTTTTTAGATGTGATTGAATATTTGTCCATGCTATTTTTATTAAGAGAAAATAATTTTATAGATTTATTCTCATTACACACTTTACATGTTTTTATTGGATAATCATAATGATTTTCGTTTAAATTATCTAATGCTGTATTGCGTAATTTTCTATTTTTATGTTTTTTTTAGAGATGTATTACAAATTTTCCACATTCGCACATTACTCTCTCTTTTTTTAATTTTAACGACTACTAGCATATTCACTATAACATTTTTTACAGGTGTTAAAATGTTTATCTTTTGTATGTATATGAGGTTCGAAACTTTCTATGTTTATTACTTTGCTACACTTTTTATATTGTTTGTTATTATTTTCCATTTTATTTAATAAGAAAAATATTTTATAAAGATGAAAAACCATATTTTTAATTTCAAAGTTTTTTCAGTCTTATTAAATTTGTTTCCTTTTAAATAACACAAACCGAAAAAATGGAGACTCTGCTCAACAAGTTGAACAATACATATGAATTGACTAAACTATATGACCTCGAAATTGACAAATGGTATGAAGCTACAGAATTTCAAATTTATGAATGTAAGTTTGGCAAAAAAAAAAAAAATTAAATGCATTCTAGACGGTAATTATAAAATCACTTTACCAGATCGCCATGCGAAGATAATTGACGAAAATAGCATAACAATTATTGAGGGGCGAGTTTTTGTATTGTATAAAAGTTTAAAATAAATAAATAATGGAAAATCTGTACATGATATTGAGTTTAATATATAAATTCTATCAATTATCTTTTCATCTGTTTTGCTTGTTTTAGCCTTAAATTTCCTTGATTTTTGCATGGTTTTGCTTGTTTTACCTGTGTCAAATACTGCGCGCTCATTTTTGGAAAACTACTTAAATTTTATATTTTTTGCTTAAAATTGCCTGTTTTTTGAGGACTCCTTTTTAAAAATCTAGTAGAGCTTAAGTTTAACTCAAATACCTTGATTTTGACTTTAATTTACATGATTTTCACAATTTTTTGATCGGATTTCAGATTTTGAGTTTTTAACTTTTTCCTGTACTTTTAAACGAAATAACCATATTTAGTGTACTGCATTTTTGTTGTAATTTTAGAAGAAATAACCCCAAAAAATGTGCTGTGCCATGAACGGCATTATACATCTACTAATGTACTCTTTAGGTATTTTTTGGTTTTTTTGTTGGAAAGTATAATGTCAAAATTTGGCATGTCTACATTCTTTGGAACAACATTATACAACAATATATTTTCATTAGTTGTACACAAGTTTTATGTTAAAAATATAAAAATTTTCAAAGTAATGTATTTACAAATCTACCCTTTCATATATATTGTGAAATACGAACGTTTTCCAAGATATGAGATCCTTATTCTTTTAAATATGTCTAATTTGTTATATGCAGTGTCAATGTATTGGAATGCAATTGTTGGTAATCGTTAATTACAGTATTGTTAAATTGGACAAACATTTTTATCCAACCTAAATACACCAATGGGAAACATTATATTTATAATCAAATAAAACAATAATTTTGTACTTTAAAAATACATGTTTTATTTTTAAACACACAATCCGTTATAAAGATTTTTCAGGCATGAAGTGTACTAGGGAAAAAACGTTCTACAATGCATTTATTCTTTCTTGGTGATCAGAAAAGTAACATACGCTCCTCGTCCACACTGCACCAATCCATGGCAGTTGCATGCCTTGTGCTGCCTCCTAGCACAACTTCTCTAGTCATGTTTTCAATTGTTCCACAATTTGAATAAGGTCTTTGGTTCTTCTCTCCTAGCAAAAACTCGTTACATATGTGGGTTTCTGTCTCATTACTTCTACTTCCCCACCAGTAATAGGTTATTGATTTTAGGCATAAGAATAGACATCGCAGCTTCTTGTTGTCGTTCAGGCTAAATAGCTTAGAAAAATCATCACACTTATTCACGTAAATTACTGGATTTTCGCCGTATTTGCCCTCGAACGTAAGCATTTGGTCAGCCTACATCTTACTCGGGTGGAGGAGTGATGTGTTCAATGGCAACAAGGCGGATGTGTCGTTCACGGGGCGTTCGGACTCCGTCCATTCCAGTCGTTTTGAAAACGATATCGGACCGCTTACATCGTCTGAGAAAACTGACCTGGGACTGGTGTTATCTAACTTCAATTCAGTCATAGATCTAAGAACCCCATCGATTTTATCTGTGACGAAATTTATCTGCCCCCTCCCCCCCCCCCCCCTCTTTCTGGTAAAATTTCGACTCGTTTCTTTCTGTTTCCCCGCGAACCAGTGCCTCGGTACATTCGCATCTCTGTTGTATTTGGCAACCAAAATAATTCAGCTGGGAAGAAATTCTATCTTCCAATTCTACCGGGCTGTTTTCTATGGTAGCTATTCGTTGTTTGCAGCTTTCCACCGCCGCTTCTAACTCCGTTCTGTTTTTCGCTATCTCTTCCCGTAAAGCTCCTGACGTATGCGCTAATTCCTGATTCACAGTTTTTTATTTCCTGTCGTACCTGCCATATAGTGTCACTCATTGTTTTACTTAATTGAGAAATTTGCATAGTGAGAGTGCTCTGAAAGGACTCACTTTGTTCGACCAAAGCCTGTCCGAACTGTTCACTTAATCGCATTTCGGTCTGTTCAAATCCTCGCGCCATCCGTTCATTTAGCCGCCTTTCGGCCTGTTCGTTGCTTTCACGAATTTATCTAGATTGCTCCTCGAATCGCCTTTCCATCCGTTCTGATTGCTCTCTAACTACCTTAGGTTGTTGTTCGAATAACACGGTAATCTGTTGCAACGACACCATATCCGATGGGCTAGATATTATCCTAGTCTCGTCCCTTGTCTGATCAGGGTTTGTCACCTGGCCTACTAAATTACTCTCCATATCGCATGAAACTAACTCATCTGTCGGTTTACTCGTTTCTGCCATCACATTATCCGTGCGATACTCCTATTTCTTATAGTCTATGTCAGCGGCGTTTCGCAAATAATTTGCAATCCTTGATTCTCGACTCATATAAATTCCAAAGAATAAGCGACTCTACTCTGGTTTCTCTATGGAAGTTATGAATATTTCTTTCTGTGAGTAGCAGTATAGTAATCTCTGGTTATTGTGAGCTTAAATCTCGTAGCCTTCACGTTGGGTTGACAAAATTTTACTGTGATGTGTTGTGTTAACACTCATACAGTTAAGTATCATTATTAAATTTGCCACGCGTATGGGGAGACAAATTTTAATACTGTAACAGTTGTTAAATTGAGACACTGCGTGGAGAGTTTATAACCACACGTTTGGGCGTTAAAATTAATACTGTAACACCTCTGATATGTGTCACAATATTGCGGCTATAAAATAGTACTTCTGTGATACATAATATAAGAAATTAAAGTGTAATGCAATGATAAAATATCGTTGTATATGTGAGTGAGTCTGATAGGTCATACTAATGACATGCCTCGGATTATATACTGCTACTCAAAATCAATATGTTCATCCAGATTTGAATTATCAGTGAATTTTAAAACAGTTAAACACAAATTCTAGAAAGCAACCGAAGAAGTCTGAATTCGAGTAAATCAATAGAAGAAAAATAAATCAATTTTAATCAATTTTAATTTATACATTACTTTTGCATAACTTTAATGGTGACCAGCCTGCAAAATGCACATCAATACATCTACCAATATTAAAATTTACTGGTGCTGGTGTCATAAATAGATTTACTTTTGCCTGGGAAAAATTCCACTTAGCTGTGTCGATTGCGGGAAATAACCGCCAACTCTGCCGATGTCGTGGAGTCATCCTTCACTGGTGTAGAGCCAATGAACAGCTCTCCCGCTCACCACGGACAGCACATCTCCAGGTTGTGCTGAGCAAACTCGTCCCCTGCGGGTCAGAACAGCGGAGGTGGGTGCAGAATCAGAACCTCGCCAGAATCCGCAGCCAGTAGTCCTCCTGTCGCAGAATTGGCTCTCCGAACACCAGACACCGCGTCGTCCTTGGAGCGAAGTCGAAAACCCCTAGGTTCTCCTTTACTGGTCCGTCCTTCCTTCCGGGCTCATCGTGCAGCTTATGTCGAATTACTTCTTCTTTTAAACACACACACACACACACACACATACATATATATATATATGCTCAGTATTTCAATAGTGCGTGAATTATTATGTATCTCCGTCGTAAATATCAAATTTTGCCAATCAAATATCACAGATTATCTTTCATACTCAGGATTGACTTCTTTTCTCAGCTGGCCTCTCACTGATTCCAAATTAGAATGAATGAATTTTTGTTCTATCAGACTGTTGTCCGAAAAATCAATAAAATGTGATAAGCCGGCTGAAGTGGCATGATTCTTTTGAGAAAAGAAAAGGTAGTGCTTGTTACAAATACACATATCCATGCAAAAAAAAAACATATATAATCATTAAACTTATAGCATACACAACACAATCTTCAAAATAAATAATTTTACACATATCACATTAAACATACGTTAAACATCTTATACATTGCATTAAAGTTTGGCATTTAAATCAAATTTAAAGAAATAGAATAATAATAATAAAGTCATAAATATTGAAGTGTTACAACGAGATAGGTATTCGAAGGATATTTGCACATGTTTAACTCGAATGGAGGAAAACATCGCTGTTAGCTCTCAACATAAACATGCGACCAATAAATTTAATGTATGGCTCGAACGCAGCTTTGCAAAACCAACCCCATTCAACGAAAGGCAGGTATTCGAATCGAAAAGTAAGATTATCGAAAATTCTGTAAAAACCTCATATTCTAAATATATACGTCAAGAGAAATAAGCATACAAACAGAGAGTTTCGGGTTAAATACTAACGAAAAATCAGTCATAGAGAGCCCCTTCCCCTCTAAACAAAATACTTGCTCCTCAGCAAAACATCTGTTTAAGATTCATTTAGGAAAATATCATGTGTCGTGTACGGATGAGTTATGCAGCTTTCTATAATGTAATCATGACTCTAAAAAACCAAAAATAGATTTAAAACCACTTCGCTACCTCTAGCGGTATGCTATATGCACATTGAAGTATCCCGTGAGTAGTAGGGAAATGGCGAGTCTGGCTCAAGGGGATCGGGGATCGGAACCGGAGCCAGGGGAACCGCCATGTTGTTACGTCACCCTACCGCCATATTGTATGTGATTGAGCTTTACCTTGACCTTTGACCTGTGACCTTGATCCCGGTGACCTCTGATCCCAAAACCCCAAAAAATTGCGAAGGAAACTACAAAATAATTTATTAAAAAATCGTTAACAATTAAAATTCTTAAAAAAACTTATAAAAAAGTATCATTAAAAACTTATTAGAAATTATTAACATATTATTGAATTGTATTACGAAAAATGTATTATTAAAATTCGTTAAAAAAATTTATTAAAAAATATATTCCTCTTGGCAGCCATTTTCCGTAACAATTTTAATTTTTCCCTTAAAATTTCGCTTTGTTCCCTAAAATTTCTATTAAAATATCGTTTAAAAATTAATCATCAACATCATCATAATCATCATCATCATCGATTCTCCACTCCAGCGGACCAGGTGTGATAATGAACAAGTCATTTCCATTTATTTAAAATTAATAAAACAATTATTCAATAAAAAAAACTTACATTTCCGCGGGTCCCCCACAGCACCATGCCTAGTAGATGCCTGACTCCATCACCATACTCCTTCACCAATGCTCACTCCGCCATCTTGATTTTTCGTTCGTCATTTGGTAGGCACGTTCCACCGATTACTAACTTACTTTCGATAAATTAGTCGCGTCCACCAAGCATAAATATACCACAATACGAAGTCCAGCAAAGACACACACATACAGCTCTCATTCACCACCCTTCAACCGCGTCGAGACATATAATGAAAGACTTCACACGTGCGAAAAAATGATAAAATATAGCAGGCAGTGCATTACGGTGACCATGCAATTGTAGAGTTATGATAATCCCTTTCGAATCGTAGAAAACGAATTATTATGTACAAATGTTTTACAAATAAATTCTGATGCGAACTCCACCTTTGTTTATTTTACCGTAAAATAAAATAAAATGTAAAATTAATTATTAATTCCGGTGGAACCAAATATACTTTGTGATTCTGTGAAACTAAGAAATAAGTGATAAGAAATAAGAAATAAGTGCATTCTCCACGTGCCCATGCATCAAACATCTACACCAACACACACACACACACACACACACACACACACACACACACACACACACACACGCCTACTCTCACACGCGTGTTTGGAGCCAAATTAAGGCAAGAGGAAACAGGCCGCCCATTACAGAAGTAGAAAAAAATTGCCCAACAACGAACTTATGATAATACTCTTCATGCCCAAACAGTGAAACATATTTATATTTCCAAATCGAAGCAATACTCCGAGGTGGAAAAAACGTATTATTGTAAGTGGTCATCTGGAACCTTCAGAGGAAACATATATGTTTACACTCCAAAGATATAACCATTAAAAAAAAATCTTGAGGTTCCCTTCTCACGCCTCTCCCCAAAACAAATTATTCGGCAGGCCACCATCTCACTTACCCATACCCAGTCAGCCATTATGGTGCTGTCAGCAATTGTAGCAACCACATATTAGATGCAGGTGACCTTAGTCTTGACCCCATGATATTAAATGACTTTGAAAACAAAAACTCGAGGAAAAATATATAAAAGTCAGCAAGCATATTGCGTTACAGACTACTATTGCCATATTAAATGAATATTACCATGACCTTGACACCATGACCCTGAATGACCTTAAAAACAAAAACTCGAGACAAATACATAAAACTCAGAAAGCACATGATGTTACAGACTACTACCACCATATTGGGTGCAGGTAATCTTGATCTTGGCCCCCATGGCCTTGAAAAAAGTCGAGAAAAAATGCATAAAAGGCATCATGCTGGAGGCGAAGCGAGATATTGGTTCTTATATTTATAGGCATCAAACCTGTAACTGGCCACCCTATTAAAAAACTGTTTCTAATCGGCAGTATACCTACAAGCAAGATGCGGGACTTTGACTACATGCATAATTTATTAAATATATTTGTTATTAAAAATTTTATGTTGTGCAATTAAAAAATTATTAGTTAATAAGTTATATATAAATGTATGTATAGTACGGCAGTACTTTTAACAATATGTTTTTAATTAAGTTTATTTTATATCTGTACCTTTTAAATTTTATTCATATTAATTTATTAGTCAGTCATGCCCTTTAAAACAACTACAGTATTATTCAATATGTACGCATCCCAATACATGCAACTTTGTTGTGGGTTACAGTCTTTATGCATCTCTCTATTCACATTCATGTTGTTCTTGTGCGAAAATATTGTGACATTTATTACACCGACACACTGTGCAGGGCAGGCTATGTAGATAACTACACTTTTGAGTAAATGTACCGAAGTCACAAGAGATCTGCTTGTAGCAAACCGGATACCGATGTACTAACGAGGAATGTACTTCACCTTTACAAGTCTTTGCATGTCTAAGTAAATTGTCGCTACAGCTGTACTGTGCACCGTACCCGTCACACAAATGTGACATGCAACAAAGATTCTTAGCACAATTAAAGCGCCCATGTCGCCGTACATTACGGTAGACAGCGAACGTCTTATCACAAAAGTGACATTGATGACGGCGTAGTGGTTCATGCAAAGACGCGGACGGACCTGCTGGAGATGTAGGTGCCGGAGCTAAAGAAGCAGGTAATGTCGACAATGGTGTTCTCGATACCTCAGCCGAAAAAAAAGTTGATGGCTGCTTTGAAGATTTCGTGGATGTACAGCTGAAGAAGTCATTGGTACTGTAGCATCTGTATATGATCGTGCTGGTGGTAGTGATATCACAGATGAAGAAGTCGATGGCACCATACCAATCTGAAACGATGGCATTGCACTGGTGGAAGTAGATGCTGCTAGTGACGTAGCGATCGTAGCTGAAGAAGTCGATGGCGAGAAACCATTCGTGGGCAATATCCACTTCAACTTTAACGTAACTAGTCATGGATGACCTGACGTATAAGCTATCCGAGTATCTTTCACAGCAGCCATTGTAAAACTAAGCCCCTCAGTTGACCTCCCAACTGCTTATACATACATGCATATACATATACATATACACGAGTGTGCAACCCCTATGACGTCATATTGACTTTGAAGCAATCGCATTGCAGTATTAATACATTGTGCGGACACCGTCCAGCCAATCACCGAGTTACCCCGTGATTTCCGCTAACCAATCACATGTTGGCATTGAAACATCACATGCGGGAGTCAGTCTCTGACCCCTACATGTCCCCTAATGACCCATTGACCCATGACCCATTGACCTATAGCACAACTTGGACTTTGTACTGAAGAATGCAGCACCACACGCAGGCTGCCACCATGCTTACCAATAGGTCGTCGCGTGAAAAAAGGACCCTTCGTACAGACCACCCTCTCAAGCCTACGAGCATTTTGAACATAGGTGAAAACATGATCGCAGAATCGGCAATGACGTCAGCCAGATTGCGATGATGCAGGTCATGTCTCCATGATCGTCGAGGCCAAAAGGCAACCCTTCGTATTCAAAATTCATCTTCATGGTATGGGAGCACTCTGAGAAAACCCAAACACTCGTTCGACCAAGAAAATAAAATGTTTCAAACACGTTGCCACCAAATTAAACGTATTAAAAATTATGCAAGTATGAATTCTTTTTGAAGGAACGAAATAAATGTTCATTGAAATTAAAATTACATTGGTAATATTATTATATAATGATTGATTATAAATAACGAAACACATTAAAAATAATTTTTTTATTGCAGAATCAGTTAAGCATAACTGTTTTAAATACAATTGATAACATTGTTCAATAATCAAAGTCCTCAAACAGACTTCAAAATCCCCTGCTTTGGCATGTACTCTAACACACATCTAGTATTTAGTGTCCTGGTTACTTAGACCACATCGATACTGGATGGATCACATGAAACGGAATTCTTCTAGTACGTTACGATCATTGTGCGAAGATAGTCCCTTTCTGTATCTGCATGCCTGACGAGGATGTCGAGTTTCTCTTTCAGAGTTAGTACTTGATGCCTCAACTCCACTGTTTCTTCTGAAATTTTCGAACTGAAACATGGCCACGACGAAAATTTAAAAATGTAATCACCAGAAATGTTATAAATGCATCAACTAGTACTACACCAGATAGAAATGACTTACACAAAACTATAAATTTGGAATAGAGCTTCATTATTATTGCCAAAACAGTAAAGTGACGGCCAACTTTTAATGCGCGAGATTTTGCTTTCAATTGCAAACAAACCATGCATGATTTTGTGCTGGACTGTAACTTTAAGGTGTGAGATAATTTGCGCTGGAGTACAAAAATGCACACTCATAAAATATTCACGATGCCTTCAGTAAGTTCTTTATGTTGGTAGTGCTGTAAGGCATTAGCAGGAATATTGCAAATGACTTACATTTAAGTTTACAAGTTTACAGTTGGCGGACAAAATAATATGGACATATGTAACATGACACAAAACCTTTATTGGTTGTGGGTTGGAATGATCTTGGTTTGAATTGTAGCTTGTATCCAAAGTGAGGTTAAGAATGCATTTCATGCACGATGTCCATAGAAGTAACTCTCCATTCCTTGTGGAGAGCGTCTCTAATGAAGAATGTATAACGGGAGGTGGAAACCTAAAACGCATATCTGATATTTAACTTATGAAATACCTCACACAGATAAAATTATATTGAGATCAGAAGGCTGAGAAGGCCAGACGAGATGTTCCATTTCATCCCATACTCAAAAAGTAGGTTGATTTAGTCTGCGAAGCCCCAGCGAAATTCGCTCCAGCGACCATACCTTTTTTGAAAGTTTGAAAGGTCACACATAACAGCATAAGACTGCTAGCAGAATATTCTCACACAATACATCAGACTATTATAGACAAAGTGGTGCCTCTGCCTTCATAGGCACTACTAGGTGGCGAACTTTTATGTTTGGTGGCTGTGTGCAGGGACGAAGTATGGCCCGTCTTTGTGTGCATGTTCGAATTATTTTATCCATCACTTGTGCACCTGGATAAATGATTAATTGTCAATGTTGCTAAGAACATTCCAAAATTAACTAAATTCAGTCGATAGATTTCAGCGGTACTTAACAACGAGATCTTGAGAGCTTATGAGGGTGAAATAATTTGAGAATGGAGTGAGTGAAGAGATATGGGCGACTCTTAAGAGCGAGGTCTTGAGAGACAATGAGGGCGAAATGAGGTGAGTATGGAACAGAGCCGGTATGGAAGGGCGGGAAAACGGGAGATCTCTGAGAAAACCCGCCGACCAGCAGCACCGTCCGGCATGATTACCAAGCGCAAAAGTCCAAGAGCTACCCCGGCGGGATTCAAGCCCGGTCAGCCTTGGAGGTAGGGGAGCGGTCTAGCCGCTGCGCAACTTTAATAACACAGTAAACTGTAACTTATATCGGTGCGACATCCTTACTTGCATCTCAGGTCCCTGAAGAGCTCCGAAAGGTGACTCGGCATAGAATATATCCTGCTGCCACTCAGAATGGTCAATATGTCCTCATTTTGTATGAATCCCTCCAACCTGCAAACACATACACGCAAGGTTAAAGCTTGTGGTTCATTGTTCCATTCTACGAGTTACACGTCACAGAGCGACAGTAGACAAATGCATATCAAAATATAATATTTGTACTGCTGCATCCGAGAATGCAGACAGTAAATCATCATGCATGTCGAGTATGTCCCTAATTAATGTTTACACTATTTGAACGTGAATAACAGAGAAATTATTGACAGTCTGATGGGCTGGTTGTATTCGAATCTACAAGGACAAAGTTGCGTGTGTGCGAACGTTAATAGCAGTTGTAAATGTTCAAAATGTCCGCTATCAACAGGAATACATCGTTCGCAACGTTGTAGAATAGAACGGCAAATTGTAACTACGGTTTCCATGGAAGCGGATTCACGTGTCCGTGGCTTTGTGACGTACAAATGGTTTTTCAGAGTTCCCCACGGATAAAACTATAACGTTATTAAATCTGGACGTCTGCGTGGGTACTTAACACTTCCTTGTCACCCTGCCCATCTCAAATTTCCAATAACACTTGAAAATATATTTATGTTGTTCGAAAGAATACACTGTCGCCTTCACTATTTCCTCTATAGTAAAGTTTAAATGAGAGAAAATAATATTCGCCCAGCTATGAGGGAAGGAACCTAGGGAAGACAGTGTAGGGTAGGAGCCTCTTGAACGCTTGCTGGTGGAGGGAGGGAAACTGTGTGACACTGCTGACATCGTACAGAGCAAACTGAAAACATTGCTCTGCACTACCGCGCTGCGCGACTTTTTTTTCGATAGGTAGTATGCGCGCGCGGAGCAGCCCCCACCTGACCTTCCTTGGCCACTGTCTCTACTGAAATTAACAACCGCACCCCAATATGCAGCGACAACGGAATCTTCCCGAACATTTTGGACTTGTGCGTACTATTTCACTATTTGCTCACTAGTGCTGCTGCTCGTGGTTGCAAGCGGAACTGACAACAGCAGAATGGCTGCACGCACTCGCACACATTCAATGTTTTCTTTAAAGCTTCAAATACTCGCTGTCCGTTCAAACCCTTACTCGTTTCTCTGTTATTAATTCCTTAAGGGTGGATGTATCCGCGTGGGAACCCCGCGTCTAAGGTCAAGAAGCGAGGGAGCAATATGGGCAATACTTAACACGCACGCTTAGCGCCTCATCGTTCCTACGCGCAAGGCGTACAGTGTTTCCTTCGTGACGCTGAACCGTGCAAATTACATCTGTAACATAGCGGTTTATTACACGCGATGAAAGCCTACAGATTAAACTACGCCTGTATGTTTGTACTTTTCTCTTGGCGCTTAAGGAAATGGCATAGGCAAGCTTAAAAAATTTGATATTTGACCATTTTCTCAATTTTTTTTTCTCCGAGAATACACTTAATATGACAAAAGTAAAAAAAATAGCGACACAGATAATTGTTTTTTATCTTTTCTGGCAAAAAGTCGTATATGCAGAACATTTATTTACCGAGATATGTGTATTCGTGCAACCAACAATTTCACAAAAAACGCGAGATCCATCCATCCCCACTCCCGAGTATACTCTTGTACGTCTGTTGCGTTGCATAATAAGGGTAATCGTGGTTGGTCCTGTGCAAGTCCAAAAGCTACATAGCACCAACACGGACATCGCATGATATCGGTTGCTGCTGACACACCAACCGTTTCATAATTGGTTGTCTCTTGTGCCACGGACCTACTGAAACTTTGTCCATAGGTTCAAAATTGTCAGATGTTAGGCTATGAGAAAGTCGTAAGTACTTCTCACACCAAAAAATTTCTTCTTTTGCAATTACCTGAAACGAAAAATTAATGTTACGTTAAGGGATTAATGTACAAATAGTATAAACATAGTTTGGGACATCCGGTATACCTCGACCCCGCATGAAACAAAAATGCAACTATAGGCTATTCACGGTAAAATGAGCACTTTTGAAAGCCCTGCCTTAAATCTACTTGTATGTACGTTGTGTATTCTTCCGCCTTATGTACGATTGAAATGGTCGTGGGCCTCATTACTTTATTCATGTGTCGGTCTAGTGAAACTGTGAAATTATTTGAATAGTGAATATCTGACAAATCTGCTCATTTTCACATTTCAATGCATTAAAAAGTAAACAGAAAGCGAAAGAAATAATTTAAACTATGATAAATGATTACCTAACTCTTTTTATTTGACGTTAAAATACGGAACTACTTCACATCCATCGTTACCAACTTCACTCGGTCCATGTCACTTAGGGCGGCCGTTGAAATATATGCATGTAAGGCCAGTGACTATTTTCTAAGGTTGATCTCAAAAGTGCTCACTTTATCGTGAACAGACTTTACTAAAAGTCTTGCATTGTCGTTATGTTTGACCAGCCCACTGTGGTTTTGCAGGCAATTCTAGAGTCAGGATCACAGTACTGATCTTGAAGTGTATGAAACGTTATTTCAAAATAGCGAAATTAGTGACGTAGAAACGAAATCACCGTTATTGTGCGAGTTTCTGATAATGGGATTTTGTGCCCATTTTCCAACTTGGATTTTCTTTCAGTGCAAGTAAACACGACCGAATGTATAAAACCAAGAAACTGTGGATTTACTTCAGTTGTGCCTCTTTTTAACATCTTCAATGTTGCAATTAAAGTGTATGATGATAGATGTCAGTAATTTTAATTGAGAAAGGGTATTTAGATCCATGTAACATAAAATATCGTTAGGGTATAAATCACGTAAGAGGGGAAAATGTGGTCGGGTGAGCATGCGAGATGCGCAGCAGTAACTGTGCGTGTTCCAAATTTGCTCTGATTTTCTGTCAATAGCATTATCAAAAACAAGTGGATAGGATTCGAGGTTAGAATACAGTTTACATATATAAGCAAGTGCTTTGCGATGTTTGTATCTTACTCTAACCTTGTTTCAATGCAACTAGAACATAGTCAAGTTAGTCGAATTATTTTATCCATGCGAAAGGGTGGGTCCGATGAAAATTTAGATGTAATAAACAAACACTTTCATCTCTGTTTGGCAAGTGAATTTGGCAATTGTATGAGCCACCACCGAGTCACCGTTTACACAAGACAACAATCTGTCGCCTCATCTTTAGTCTATGATAGCCGCCGTGCCAAGGAACACAACAATAATATGCGTTCACTTAGAGCTGGGCTCACAACTATCAGTCGCACCCGTCAGTCGCCCGTCCGTCAGTCAGCAATCCGTCGTCCGTCAATCCTCCCGTTCAACAAAATTCAAGCGTGACAACTTAAAATCGCGATCTTTCTTTCGTAGAAGGTATATTTTTTGGCTGGAAATACATTTTCAAGAGAGACACATTTTGGGGAAATAATTTTTTTTTACGTGATACAAGTTTATACTGAATTACTGTTAATTTTTTTAATTACTGAATTTACCACCAAGATAAATAAACACGTATCCATCGCCTTGCATTTCATTTCAAAGTGCGTATTCGCGTCTACGGAATGTCGTCAGAAGGCGGTGGCCCTCCTGTCGGTCCGTCGAAAGTTAAAGTTTGAGATATATTTGGCGAATTGACGGACACAAAAAGAGTTGCCCTTCGATTGATTGAAGGTCACGCGACCGCCTGATGGACGGACGACAGACGGATGCGACGGAAGGTTGTGAGTCCATCTTAATGTACAATAAGCTATCAGAACGAGTTTCAGATGTGACTGTGGTTTTGTGTTCTGGGGTGGCACTGACAAAATATGGAAGACTCACGTAACACTGAAGATCTTCTGGTAGATATTTCTGTAAATGGTCATGGCATCACAGAGGCCATAGATGAAAAGCCGGTCCAGGTAGTGGGGCTCCTTGTAAGATAATTTGTAGCCGTTCATGAGTGCCAACTGTTGCAGCCGAGCGCACTTGCTGGACACCACGACCACTCGCACTGAGCTGTCTTCAACCAGGCAGCGCATCCACAGTGTCGGGCTCTGGTCCACCTGGCGTCTGTGCGCCGGGTCGTAGCAGTCGTACACCTGCAGGGAACATAAACAGTGCTACAACCAGGTGGTGCGGTTTAAGTCCAGTGGTTTTAGTGGACGGATTCGTTGATTCCGACATACGAAGGACATACTCCGACATATAACGTAGTTTTGGGCAATTCAGCGCTACCTACACTGAAGCAACAATTTGGGATTGATCCATTTCATTTTTAGTACTGCAGTGTATGCACCACTAGAGCAAATACTACAACATAGTGATCTGAGGTGATAGGTGAGGATGTATTCTAATATTTGAACTTTACTCACGCCTTTTACATGCCTACTGGAGCGCTGTGTGGAAGAAAGATTTAAACTCCTATGAAACATAACAGAGCTGTTCACCGTGTTGCAGTTGCAACTGAAGCAAATTCTCGAATATATCTGTCGCAAATTTATATAAAGTAGCTGTAGACAGTCCTATTTCTTACCGACATTCTACTTATCCTGCTTAGTATGTTACTTTGGATGTCCGAAAATTAATGTCCGTATCATATAGAATTTCCCACAAGTCTAGAACCATAAGGGAAAGTGACCCTCTCACAATATGCATTCAATGTGTCCACCACTGCCTTATATACATAACTCGAGGCGGTGTTTATATGATTCGACGAAGGATGTAGGAGTAGTGGCAGCATAGTCCACCAAGGTACGTCCTCTTAGATGAGCTAGGCTTCGGATTTTCAGCGCACATACCATGGCCTTCAAATGTCCCCACAGAAAAAAGTCGAGATGTGACAAATCTGGACTTTATGAGGACCATTCAACAGGCTTCCGACAAATACGTCAATATTCTGGAGACTAATGGCCAGCTGAGTATTGATCTGTCAGCCATAATGTGCCGGAGTAACAGCCTGTTGAAAGCAGGCAGGAAAATCACTTTCCCTGTTGTGTATGGCGCGAAATGCTTCTTTCTGGAGCATCATTAGGTACGTGCCTCAACTGACATTGTTGACAAATAAGAATGGGCTGACGATTCGATCGTTCCACTTGCCGCACCAGAAAATAAGAAGTCTGAACTTTGCGCCTTTGATAGTTGCAACTAGTAGGGGTAAGCTGACGGTCAATTCTATGTGTTACGCTTATTTACTTCCCCGTTTACGCAAAAACTGCCCTCTTCATTGGCAAGAAGAGTAAACAGAATATTTGGATTTATTTCGCATTGTCACAGAGCCCATTTGTGAAATTTCACACTCGAGTCAGAATCGTTCTCGCTTAATGTCGGTCTGTACCAGTTTCTTTTCACACGGGCGCCATTTATTGGCTTTCAAAATGCTCTGGACGCTACTTTTCGAGATCCTCGTATCTGACAACACTCTGCGGATAGACTCATTAGGCATTTTAAAATCGATCCAGCTCACTGCAAGTTGTCTGTTCATCTGTTGACACCCTCGATTGTTCACTGCGTAATTTGCTTTTCATAGATCCCGTAACTTGAAATAATGCACGCAGCTGTGCCTAATCGGCACTAGTCACTAGTACAGCATACAGGCGATCAAATTCGACTTCTGCTACCGAGAAGCAGGGCCACTTGGTTGGGTTCCTCTTTCCTTAGCAACATCACTCTATGTTCAGAAATTATTTTAGTGATTTGGATTATGGTTCCAGATTTATGGGATATTCTGTAGTTTTTATATTGGATAGGGAACATAATGAGAACCACGGAAGTCCTGGTAAAAACAATTCTTCCTTTAGATCGATTGGTTCTGGCTATGGCTAATGTTAGTTTGACTTACATTTTTTGTATAAGAGTTCAAGTTTCACAATATCTTTAGAAATTAACTGATATACTGGGTACTTAATTGGTAGGTAGGTTGGACTTAATGCCTTATCAACAGCAATGCTGATAGGGGCCGCGGTGGCTGAGCGATTGGCTCGCTCGCCTCCCACCAAGGCGATCCGGGCTCAATCCCCGGCCGGGTCACCGGACTTTCGCATGTGGGAATCGTGCTGGACGATGCTGTTGGTCGGCGGGCCTTCTCGGGGATCTCCCGTTTCCCCCACCCCTTCATTTCGGTGCTGCTCCGTACTCACCTTAATCGCCCTCATCGGCTCTGAAGACCTCACTGTTAAGTGCCGCCCAAATCTCTTCACTCTTCATTCACTTGGCAATGCTGATGCTTCAGAAATGACATGCACGATACCACTGTTCACGTTTTGAATACTATTTACCATCGAGAGCTCTCGTTATGTACTGTTATATGTCTGGGGGTGAAATATGCTTGCAGAAGGTGGTAAGAAGCTTCACATATCGTACGGGAAGACAGCGATGAACGGTACTTGAAGGATGTGTCTTGTCGGTAGTGAGATACCAAAACGAACTTCGAGTGATTCACAAGCCAGGTACTGCAATTTGTTTCTGTTTTAAACTACGGGGTTCATAACGAATCCTGGCTTCAGTCAACACCACCTTCAACTTTGGAAAAGCCGCCAACATCTGGAAAGCGCGTTCTAGGCATTTTACCTTCCCACCACTAGGCCTGCAGCCAATCCTGCCCCTTGTTTGTTTCTACAGTTCCCATAATGCTACACGGCCAGGTCGTCTATGGAATGGAGAATCGTACTGGACAACATGAGTTCAGTTAGTTGCACGACGGGAAACTTTCAGTTCCCGAGAGATTATTTTTTAGGTCAGCCTACAGTTCACTTACAGTACTGTGTATATTGTAAGTTTTCCCACTGATAGCATCCTGTGGCATTAAGTCAAAGTTTGTCTAAGTGACTGATCACTCAAAGTTTAATAACACTCTTTGGTAATGTCACTAGGGCGTGGCCGCAGTTAAAATTTGTGCATAGTTGCTTATTTGGTCAGCTACAACTCGCCATAATTTTGATACTAAATTTCTAAAACATTAGTCTACTAATAAGTTTTTCGTAACTTTTGCGAATTTATTTGTAAACATCGTGTCTAAAGTAAGTTATACAAGAGCAAAAATGTGTTTATATTTCAGCTTCACACACCTGTGTTAAAAGAAAAAGGATAAAAATGGGTGGTTGTCGTTAGTCTACAAGAATTTAGTTTCCTGTAAATCATGGTTAAAGTGCACTTTTCACATAACTATTATTGTGTTGGTTGAAAAATTCATAAATGGAAGGTTGTTGGGGACAAATTAACTTCTGTAACAGTTATCCTTATCACTTTAGAATAAGCTCAATTACCACCCCCCCCCCGCCTCACCACATGAAATAAGCAGTCTTAAGGCACCACAGTATCTGTATTGATGCATGCGGTGGCAATTTCCTGGGTGAATACTGACCTCAAAGTTGTTATTTTTCAGCAGATTCCGAAAAGTGGCCATCAAATCGTTGAACTGTGCACAGTCCCTGGCATACAGGAGTAGAATCTTCTTTCTTGTGAGGTCTAGAGGCTCTTCCTCTGTAAAAAAAAAATCTTTTACTTGATAATCATTCTTACCAAAAGCATACAGTTTATAAACAAAAATTACATTTTAAAATGTTTTAACTACGATAACAAAAGAAAATGCGCAGTTAGTTTCTGTTATCACTATTTTCAAAAATGTAATGTCACATTATAAGTAAAATCACTGTGTTAAAATTTTAAATATAAAGACTCTTGTTAGGGATATGGACAAGTTATTAAAAAAGAAAATAACGTTTGTAGGCGGATGGTTTTCTTATAACTACGCGAGTAAGATAAGGTACTTCATAATCAAGAACCTTATCAGTATAAAAATAAGTGATTAAGGAAGGAAAAAGCGACAATTTTAAATGAGAAAATGAGACATGCCTTATAAACTGCAATACAACCTCTGAGACTCCAATGCCAAAGAAGATTGTTCACTCATAATTTAAGAATAGAAACCACATTTGTGTTAAAAGCATTATGCGGCAAAAGCCCAGCAACGCAATAACTTCATCAGTTTATTTTGTCCCTTTGAAGTTATTTTGCATACTTACAGCACTTTCACAAAATGTTGGTGATTATATTGTTATCATTAAGTAAAATCGTAAATTAAATATCCATACACCAGACATACATGAAGGCTGTAAAAATATAATTGGAAATTTAAATATTTCGAATATATTTTTATTTCCGGTTGCTATAAATTTATTTATACCCCTTATGCTCTTAAAATACCTTACAAATAAATACTGCTACGACAAAGTTAAAATACCAATACACGGAAACGAAAGTAATTTGTTAATCATTTACCATAAAATAAGAAAACCTTCCCACAAGAATTACAAATCTATGTCTGTTCTAACGAGAACATCCAGTGGCTGTGGATATCACGCGTTAATATTTTCGAAACTCAGGAAATATTGTACAAATATTCATGATAGGAAAATTTGGAGAGACACGTTTTTATGATTTGACAGAATTATTTTTAATTTCCACTAAGCCATAAAAATGATTTATCACAATAGAAATCACCGACATACGATACAGAAATGCCAGACAATAACAATATTGCTTTTCTCATTTGTTTCCTTGCTGACACAGCTATTTCTACACATAAAAAATTTTCATGGACTGAGTTTAGGACACGTATTTTGTCCTAAATTTTTGAGAGGGTGAAGGAATAGCAGTGACATCTGCTCTGCCTACCCTATAGGGCGTAACTGAAGTGTGATAGTGTGATGTATGCGTTTACCCCACATGTGCAGCTTAGGTTAAACTTTTCTCCTATGTCGGAACTAACGTCTCTGACAGAATCCCTGTCAGAAATGTCTCATGTCAGGTGTCGGCAAGACGTTTACGATCACTTGCTTAGTGTAAATCCTGTTAAACCCCTCACCTACGCAGTTAGAAACTCTTCGCCAATACGAGGCCAAATTATTATCGGACTGCTCAAAATATTGACGCCTAAATCGATTTCCTCAAGTGTCTCACAATTTTTATTTTTTATTTATTTTTTATTTTTTTCATATTTTGAAATGAACTGAATAAACACCATCGAAATTAATCATGGCGGTCGTCAAACTGGAATGACAGGCAAATGAACATCGCGCTAACACGTGACGCCCGTACGAGTACATGCACTGCCTCGATGAATTCGAAATAATTTCTAAATATGTTGCACAATTAGCTACCACTGCATAATTATTTACCCACAGGCCAGAAATGGTTTAAAATGCTAAACTTTCAATGTTTGTACACTGGGAAAACTGCCACGCTTGGTTAGAAGTTCTATTTTCATCACGCACTCTTCCTTTCAGATTATCGCAGCCACCAACCGACATTTTAAAAGCCACTTATCAAGTGGCACGCTCGTTAAGGGGGGGGGGGGGAACTTTGAATGGCGGCAAAGCGACGCAGCCGGTGATACACTGTTATATATATATATAATATATATATATATTGTAATTTTTACTAAGAAATTGTTTGTAATTTTATAAGTGCTTGTAACAGCACAGAAGTTTCTCTCGTAAAACTAGAAGGGCCGTGTTTGTAACAGACCTCAAGAAATGTTTGTACTACACTGACCCCTATCCACGAGCTCCAGCAAAATGGCAGGCACTTAACAACGTAAAACTGTATTTAGCTGTTTGTGCAAAAAACTATGGGTGATGTAAAGTGTAGTTGCGTGCAAAAAGAAACGTATTGCAAGTTTCACTACCGTAAAACACTTAAAACATCTGAAATAATCATTTAAAAAAAACGTCAGTTTCAATAAAACGTGACCCTATTACTGATTAACTGTTAATGTTTCCTAGCTACACAAGGCCTCATTGTTACGAGCCGTCATCTCTCAACACAAAAACAGAACACTTAAAATAAAATAGATGTATTCTTCTTAATCAAATAACTTCCTTAATATTATGTAGGTACTAGTTGGTATATTTACTATAAAAATAAGTGTTAAGTTTGTAAGTCAAGTAAATCTTAATGTAAGAAGTTTGGCCAAATAATACGGGGGGGGGGGGGGGGGGGGGGGGGGCGTGGGTTCTAGTCCCGTGCTAGCGAAGTGTAGATTCATTTTTCGTAATTATATTTTGAAATATTTTTTTTTTTTTAGTTATTCTCTGTTATCAATTCATGTTTTCTGGAAGAAGAATATATAATTTTATGTAGACTTCTCAATAATGTAAGTTGTAATCCAAGGCTATCATTTGTAATATTGCAAATGTATGTTTGCAGATTTTTTACAAGAAACTGTTGGTAGTTTTACAAAGGATTTTCTTGGCAACTGGGTTTCCAAGGGATTTTCTTGTAAAAGTAAAAGAACATTTTTACTTTTACGGGGCTGTCTGGATGCTGCTTGTCTTTCTGCAGTTACAGATCTTGTCTCCTCTAATTTTAAATCGTTGCACTGTAAATATCAACGAGTGATTTCAATCAGTAGAGTTATTTTACTGAATATTCTGTTAACGAACTGATATCTGCTGGCGAATCCGTCGAGTGCACCGAGGTTTAACTATCGGACCAGTGCAGTTTAACTGTTAACCGGTGAATATCAAAGACTGAAGTGATCAGAATAATTATTATACCGAGTCAAGCGGAGCAGATTCAACACATCTGCAGTCAAATTCGCTGATTTGGGACAATGTTTCGATTTTGAAGTGTACCGTGCCCCCGTTTATTGTCTCTGAAGACAGTTTGCTTCTATACTGCAGTGAAAATGTTTCTGGTTACTCTGTGCCAGTGGCCTAGACGCTGTTAGGAAAGTCTGCTCTTTACTGGGGTGTCTCCGACTTTATCACTAACGGGATGCCAGAGTACTCCGTCGTGATGCCTATATATTTCTTACCACCGCACAGCTGTTTTTGTACTCCTCATCGGCTGTTGTTCCCCCATGTCTAGATATGACTGCTACACGTGCTTCTCTCCCGAGTCAGTTTAACTATAGGCTATTCACGATGACATGAGCACTTTTGAGAGCCCTGCTTATGATCTACTTGTATGCGCGTTGCGTATTCTTCCGCCTTATGTAATATTGACATTGTCATGGGCGTCATCGCTTTATTCATGCGTTGGTCAAGTGAAACTGTGGAATTATTAGAAAAGTAAATAGTTTACAAATTTTGCTCATTTTTACACTTCGATACATAAAAAAAAAAAAAACAGAAAGCGAAAGAAATAATTTAAGTTAACAGAAATTGTTACCTAATACTTTTTATTTGACGTTAAGGCAACGAACTACTTTCCCACCCATCGTTACCAACTTAACTCGACATATGTCACTCAGGGTGCCCCGTTAAAATGTATGCAGGTAGGAGCAGTGACTTTTTTCTAAGGTTGATTTCGAAAGTGCTCACTTTATCGTAAACAGCCTTTAGATAAGCTTATCCTGCAGGGATGTCATGCGGTGTTATTTTAAGTAGCAATCTGCGTGGACAGAGTGATGGGGTAAATAGCAACATTTCTGGGCAAAAAAAGTGCGAAATCGTATCACGTGACTATTAATATTATTAAAAGATTTTGCAAGTTCGAACACTACATTCCAGTTAGTTATGGGTTAGATTTGACGAGGTGAAGAACTTTTAGGGACTGAATACTCGACACTAGCGGGTAAATTGTTGCGGGAATATGGCGTAGAGTGCGAATGTCAGCTTCTCGGTAACCGCCTTCCTTTGACGTGAATACGGGTTTAATATCAGACCGACACCACACACGGAACCAGGGCGGAAACGGTTACGTAAAGTTTGCAGATTGATCCATCCCGATACTATAAATTCTTGACTATAGTTTATTCGCTATTTCTGTACACTTTTTGAACTAAACCTTTCAAAAAATTCCACATGTATCGCGTGTTTGGTTGTTTCCTAAATAGTTCGTGTATCATGAGCATTTTACACTCGTATTAACATAGAAGTACTACATTTATGGTTAAATTCAACTTTTAGTAATATTTTGTCTATAAATTATAATTTTTTAATTTATAACTAATAGATTATGAATATATACAGTGACAAAATTGGTTTGTTGGTAATGCTCAGTTCTTATGCCAAATACTATTATACTGAGTGCGCACGAATGCTGTGCGTTGGCCGTCTGGTGTGATTTTCTAAGCTTTGTTCATATGAGGCGGAGGAATATCCTGGAAGTAGAACTTTATCAGGGCTTCAGAAATTGTGGAAATAACCGTGAACGACATATAAGACACAACTGAAATAAGTTGTCTCGTTCGATCGGGTATACGACAAGGATGCGAGAATGTCTTTAAGGGAGGCCAGTCCCCCGCCATATTGTATTTGCACTATTTTTGCCATAAGTTCCATTTAAGAATATTTGACAAAATTTTTTGCATGAAATGGCATAACCAACAGTTTCTAAAGCTTTATAAAACTATTACAACCATACCGCCTTTGTAGATTTTCGACTAGAGACTGCTGACAATAAATAAGTAATGTTCTCTTGCAGGCGGTTACAGAAATGATTCTGGCAACAGGAGTCCAGCGATTCAGGTGTCAGGACACGTGCCCAACAATGCCCTATGTCTGGTCGACCTCCAAAAAAAAAAATCTGTGATACAAGTTACGGCAAAAATTTCGTAAATCCAAGATGGCGGGGACTGATCCCTTTAAGGTGGCGCCAGGCATGCTAGCGGCATCTGGAGGGAGGGCCCCCCCCCCCTCGACAACTGGCTACAATTTTGGCCGTGGGCGATAATTTCCTGGGCAGTTGTAGCTATATCTCGTCACTGCAATGTGCTAGCTCGCTGATTGTCGTGTCAAACGAAATATTTCGTCTAGATATGTCACTAAAAGCCACAGAGGCCAAGTTTAGATTAAGCTGGCGTAAATAGGCTACACGGCTTAAGGTTTTGTCTAAGTCTACAGGACTTTCAAAATCATTTTATCAGCCAGTAACATGAGTATTTGTTTACATACTTTTTTTAAAATCAAACTCACGTTGTTTTATATATATATGTATGTGTGTATATATATATTATATATATATATATATATATATATATATATATATATATATATATGAAAAAAAGTATGTCGGAATAATGCGGTTTTGGGGGGTATAACTTAGTTATTAACAAGTAATTGAAAAGAAGGCCTTTTTATTCAAAATCACTGTTTATTTGAACAAACTTGTTCAGCAGATTTGGTGCTACGTGTTACTTACTTTCGCTAATTGATGAAATTTGTTGCAAATCCTTGTTATTATTGTTATGTAACTTTAAGGCGACTATTTTATAGTAGTTGGTGTGTAACTTAAATTTGTTGTAAAACTGTCAACAATTTTAGGCTTACCTCTACTGGAAGAATCTTGTTTTAGATTGGTAAGCCATTACAGTTATTTTAATTTACTTTTAATTGAAGAAAGGAGGATTTTATACTACGTTTAACAAATAACATTACATTTGCTTACTACATTTGCATAAGTATTTAGCGGTATCTGGCAATAAAGACGCATTTTACTGAGCCAGTATTAAGGGCGTGCACAGAAGACAGAAGTCAGTCTACGTCTTCTGAAGTCCACGCAAATAATCAGGTGTTTCATGATGTACACGCAGCCGAGCCCAAAATCGCAGCCTAGAATTAGGACGACACCAAACAAACTTTGCCTGTTGGCCCATCCCATTCTTCGTCAATACAGAACATGCTCCAGGAGCATGCGGCAGAGGAACGGACCTTGAAGAAGCCGTTGCCAATTTACAATTTCTTAACGTCCCTGCTTACCAAAGCCGGCAGCCGCGAACTTCAAATGGGGAGTCAATGTTAAACTAGATTCCCTCTCGTTTCGTCGTTTTTAAAGATGACTATTTCAATAAAAACAACATTCTGACGCAATTTTCTCAGAGAATATTGCTAGACAAAATTATTTAAAAAAAAATCCTTACTCGTATTTTTTTATTATATGTAAATTTTAATATTACAGTTTATAAAAGAATATTAAACAAAACAATTTGCAAGATGTCTCGACGTAGTAACATTCCTTAAGAAATTGCACGCAGAATACTTTTTGTTCGAAGTATTTAAAATTGACTCAATGAGAAGGAATTTCGTTTAACATTGAATCCCCATTTGAAGTTCGCGGCTGCAGGCTTTGGTAGGCAGGGTCGCCAAGCAAGCAACATGTTTGCAATTTACTGAGGAAAATCACATACGCTGGACAGTCGCCGATACTGGACAACAGCTTACTGTGAGTTTGTGTCATGAGATCACCACTGCAGGCGAACTGAATTACATACTTGTCCAGCCGTCGACCCGAAGTGTTCTTCAGTTTGCGACTTCATGGGTGTCAGCACAGTAAAACGCCTACTTAAGGCAGGTTGAAGTGTGTGCATCTACCATTTGCACTTCCTCTCAGTATATGATACGTGAAATTGCAAACCCATGCGGATTGCGCCCAGCAAACGACACTGTCGGTTTGGCAGTGTTTCCTACTGTGTGCCTCTTCTGGTATCCTAACTACGTCTGGTACAAATAAATAAACTTGTTCGAATACCCAATGTTCCTTTTAAAAAATAATAAATAGCGAATCATCATAAGTCATATACTGATTTTGCACTTAAAATGAAAATAATATGAAAATATAAAAGCCAGGAAATGCATTTTAATAAATAAAAAGCCCTTATGAGTTTAGCTGCATCAATAAAATAAAAACAAGAAACAAATTGGGTTTCCATTAAAAAAAGTTCATGGGACTCGATAGAGTGTTCAACAAAAATAATTAAATTAAAACAAATTAAATATAAACATTTAAGGTAAGTGACAATATACTGTCTACTCGTAATGATAAGGCACAAGACTTCTGGAGTCACAGTAATTTTCCATGCCAATATTTTTTGAGAATTTAAAGAATCAATAAAATGGGAGTGATTATAGTGAGATCATAGCCTATGCTCAGTGGAGAATTTGTGATGTTCGACATTTTACCCATCCCTAATAAAATAGATTTTTAATTTGTCAGTTTTGGGTCGTTGGGAGAATTACTGCAAATGTAAATAATTCATAAGTTCACCATGATGTCAAGGTCTGGTCCCGACATTTGCCACGACCATATCTGCGGATGTTAGGAACCAGTTCATCCAAGCATTCTCCGAGCAAATAATGATGGACTTCAAGAATGGGATGCAGCCACTCTGAATATTTGTTCTTGTGCGTATAGCCAACATTTCCTGCGTTTTCATTTAAGTGAAGCTAAGAATCATATTTGTTCTTAGAAAAGTTTTCCGATGGAGCTAGCACAGTGCAGCAAAGATAGTTGCCCGTTTGCCGTTTATAATTTTAGTACACAAATACGAAAATGCATTACCACTGCTATATGGTTTGCTACAATAAGATAAAAAAAAAAAAAAACTCACATAATCAAAACAAAGCAAAACTCATATAATCAAAACAACATTCTCTCTGTTAAACCATGTACCACCATAACTATTTATATTAACTGGGGCCTGATAACGAGTGCATTTGCATGCCATTTAGCTAACTCAGAGAAAGGAGAGAGAGAGAGAGAGAGAGAGAGAGAGAGAGAGAGGAGAGAGAGAGAGAGAGAGAGAGAGAGAGAGAGAGAGAGAGAGGGAGAGAGAGAGAGAGAGGAAGAGGAGGTTGGGAAGTTGATCGCACACTAAAATAAACTTCAAATAACATGTTAAACCGCACACACATATCTATGGCTCACCCTGGATTCTAATCTGGACTCTTTTAGTTCGAACGCAAAACTTAGGCGTTCTCGGCCGCAGAAATCGCCACTACGAAATCTGATCTTCATCTTACCTAAATGACCAACAACCTTCTTGCTGCGGTTACTAAAATAATTTTTTTTTTTTTAATGTTACACTTAATAAAACTAACTAAAGAAGTATTTAGTTCAAAAATGCACTCAGGCAAATGTCACACTTCAGAAAATACATTGCGTCACTTACTAGGCAGTGGTTTCGGAAGGCCAGGGTCGAAACAGTATTTTCGGATTACATAAACGACGTAAAAGAGGCTGCATAGGACAACAGCTGCCGCCAGTGTTACCATAAAAATCTCCGTAAAATTTTCTTGTAGCTGTGGCTGTTCGATCGGTCCGTTACTTGGTGGCTGGGTAGTTACATCTGTAGAGAAAAAAAATGTTTATAAATCTAATGCAGAGTCAAAAGTCAGTTCATAATACAACTATAGCGACTACTAATCTTAATTCATATACTCAATATTATTTAATACATGCAATAAGTTTGTGACATTGCTCTTAAAAGACTGAAATTCAGGTCAAAACAATGTTAAAGGCTGAGCACTTTTGAAATCAACCTTAGAAAAAAGTCACTGCTCCTGCCTGCATATATTATAACGGGCGCACTGAGTAACATGTGGACAGTAATGTTGGTAATGATGGATGGAAAGTAGTTCCATAACTTAACGTCGAATAAAAAGAGTTAGATGTCCATTTGTGATAACCTAAATTATTTCTTTCGGTTTCTGTTTCTTTAATTTATCGAAGTGTAAAAATGAGCATGCTTGTAAAATATTTACTGTTCTTATAATTTTACAGTTTCTCTGGACCGACGCATGGATAACGTAATGAGGTCCTTGCCAACGGAAGAATACGCAACGTGCATACAAGTAGATCTTAAATAGGGCTTTCAAAAGTGCTCATTTTACCGTGAACAGCCTATAGATGATTTGGAATGCAAAGCGAGAGAGACAAATAATACTACTTGTGGTCTGCAGCGAATAGTAGTGGAAGTGCACGCAACTGCATATCTAGGTTTTAAAATTAACTAATTTAAAAATAATTATTAACATAATGCGAAACAATAAATTGTGATCTATTGAGCAAAATTTGACATGTGTGTCATTTTATGGGTTACAACATCCTCTTTCACTAATAGTATAAATCGCTGATCTACGAATTGCGGAGCCGACAGGCTACCAATCACATCATTTAAATTGCTATAGCTGCTTTCAGATAAAAATGTTTGTCTAAGAAATTACACTTAGAAAAATATATTTCCTTATTTTATTGCTATTGATATCTACAATCACAAAATGTCGATGTCAGCCCAAATTTTTTAAGATCGGTGCGATAGCAACATGACCTTCTGTAACCCTCTATTTCGTAACGATAGGCACTACAGATCTACCAAGAAAACACTCTTCAGAAACTTTTTGGTTTATAGTATTTTTGGAATAAGATCAATTGAAAATATCCACTATCAAATATACTACCCTCCCATAATATTCATTGCAATTATTAAGTCGTAAGTGGAATAATCATGGGAAGTCTGCGGCAAGGGAGTGCCCACATCGTCCACTGGTGTTGCATGCACAAGTGCTTTTAAATGTCCCCACAAATAAAAGTCTAGTGGATTCAAATCAGGGCTTCTTTGGTGCTGGTATAAGGCTGCCAATTACAGCTGCGATGGCATTCCAGTACTATGATCCAGCCCGCGGGCCATACACTGTGCGTTATGTATTACGGGCTGTAGCGAAGAAACGACGCGTTTGCGAACCTATGTTCACATAATATTTTTTCATCCTCCAGATGTGAGGAATGTTTCCCCGAAGTATTGTCATGCAATTTTGCAACATTCTGTATTAAGTCTTATACAGTAAATAATTCTTAAGTCGTCAACCTTTGGACAATATAATCTTGCAGCACATGTGGCATTATGTCTTCAGCTGTTTCATATCCTACAGAGAGAGAGGAGTCAACCAAATTAAATATGTGAAGGTTTATCTTGGAATTTCTATATCCTGTTAACATATGTGACAGATGATAATTATTGCTGGCACAGTGAAGGCAGTCTGTCCTTCATATCGAGGAATATTCTGTAGGCTGCTCTTCCCTTCTCCGAGGCATCCTATCTCACCTTCTAAGGTGCAGCGGCTCTCTTGTGACGTATTCCAGCTATTACATACAGTGCTTTAGTAGACGTTGTCCCGTATGCTTTTGTGATCACAAGCGATGCAGCTCTCGGTCTCTTGTGTGTGTATGCACTAATCTGGCCTTTGCATACCTCACTGCAGATCCGTATAATGCAATTCCCAGGAAGAAACTCTTGTATAAAGTTATCATAGCTTTAAATTAAAGTCCCCGCGATGGTTAGGACACTTCTTGCAACTTCGTGAAAAGTCTTACAGCTTTAACCATTAGGCACCTGATGTGGTCATACAAGCGTAACTTTCCATCCAATACTACCCCAAGATATTTAAAGAGTCCTATGTACCAGTGCGTCCAAGGTCAAGAAGCGAGGGAGCGGTACGGGCGACACTAACATGCACGCCTAGCGCCTCATCGCCCCTACGCGCAAGACGTGGTGTTTCCGTCATAACGCTTTACTGTGCAAACTAGATCTGTAACTGTAGGGTTTTATTACACGCGATGAAAGTACACAGATCAAACTACCTGCGTACAATCGTACTTTTTTCTTACCGCTTAAAGAAATTTCATAGGGAAATTCAAAAAGTGCTATATTTGACCACTTTCACGATTTATTTTCTCCATTACACTCTAATTCGGAATCAGTGATTTTTTTACTGATTGTCAGTTGAAACTGCTCCATCCGGAATCTGTAGAAAAAGAAAACTACTAATCTCTTCAGTTAAAAGAAACCTACTAATTCAAGCAGTAGAAAACTACTTATTTGTAGTTGTTATTAATAAATAATCACAGAGCATTCCTATGTGCTGTAAGTTAGGTACGATTCATTTTGTCGCAGAACACAAATATTGTCTAAACAAAAACGTTTTTGGAGGTGGTTGGGCTCGAACCTCCACCCATAAAGCAAAACATGCTGAAGCAATCATCATCAGCCATATCCACTGTCCCACTTTACCACTGCCAAATGTGTGCTTGTATTACGGGGACTGAACCACAAAATGTAATGTCAAATATTGCTGCCAGTTTCGTGATGTGAAAGTATTTCTTGTTGTCGAAATATACAGATTTTCTGCGCAAGTACATGTCTTTGCAGAGTTCGAAAGTCAATCTATCTTCAGTTTAGTTCGGATTCTGTGCTTTAAAAGATAAATATAGAGATTTCAATGTACGAGGTTATCGATGTCCACTAGTATACGCCATTTTACAATGCAACGAGACATTACAGATTTAAACTGTTATTTTTAGTGACGGATATATCAGTGATAATTTTACTGACTCGATAGTGCAGTGATTCAATAAGAAAGGTGGATCTACGCCAACAAAAGTTTTGTGGTCTGCAATTTCACAGATCAAATAATGAGGAAACGACGAATTTTATAAAATATTGCATTGTTTCTAACGTTCCACTGTGTAATTAGCACAGTTATTACTAGTCAATCTGTCTCTTCAAAATAACAGTTTCATTCTGTAAAACGTGCATTGTAAAATAGCACATACGTATAGAAAACACCGTTAAAACCACTATATTTCTCTTTTAAAGCACACAATCTGAACTAAACTCAACTTAAAATTTCTTTCGAGTCTTACAAAGACATTTACCTACGTACATGTGCTTTTTATTAATCGACTATAAATAACTGATTTTCTACTGTTTGTATTAGTGGATTTCATTTAACTGAAGAGATTAGAAGTTTTCTTTTTCTACTGATTCCGAATGGAGCAGTTTCAACTGACAATCAGTAAAAATAACTGATTCCGATTTAGAGTGTAATACACTTAATATGATAAAAGTAAAAATATAGCGATAAAGACAATAATTTTTATAATCCTTTCTGGCAATACTTCGTATTTCCAGAACATTTATTTACCATGACACACGTTTAGGCGCAAACAACAATTTCACAGAAAACGTTTCAGTACATAGGACCCTTAATAGTGCTCCCTATCTTCGCTGGTCTGCTCCTAAACCTCACCGTTGGTTATTTTGAAGGATTCTCTTTAATCGCACTGGATTTCCTTTCTCAACAGAGAATTCCAACTTGACTAGCCTTCATCATCCCTATATTTATATATATATATATATATATATGCTTACAATTCTTCTATTTTGTGTTCCTGTTCATTTCGGCTGGAATTATCACGGGAGCAACATCAGCGTAAGCAGAGATCTCACCTTCTTCTGTCAGCTGTAAATGCAGTAGAGAGTCAGAAAGGACGTTACATAAGACAGGTACTAGGAAAGTTCCCTGGGGTCATCCCTTAGACATTTTCCTTCCATACACATGTGTTGTTCACATTGTACTGACGTATTCTGTTTTCAAAGTAATCCAATAATGTCACGTGGATATCAGCTGGGCATTCCTTCTGTCTCAGCTGCCAAAGCACTCCATACATTCGTAAATACTTACTTATAAATAGGGTTACTAAGGAGCCCACTTACCTGCGACTTTTGAGGCCGAGAAACGCGAAGTGGCTTGACTCAGGCTTGCAATTTCCCAACACGAACGAGCACTGAAGGAATATGCTTTACTGCCTTTTTCTAAGATAGAATTTTACAATATAAAAAAATTAATATTTACTTTTTTTTTTCTACTTAATGGCTAGTGCACTCACAAAAATCGTACGTTCATGGCCCTTCACTGCATAACTCATGAAGATTTATAGGATGTTTTCCCACGGCCGAAAAAAGGGTTAACTGATAAATGTACCGAGCGAGTGATAACCATTGAACTCGAATTCGGGAGGACCTTGGTTCAATTCGCGGCCCGATTTCGGTTTCACTCGTCTATCCGGACTACCGCGAATGTTCCTCAATACAGGTCTTGGCCGGTCTTTCGCCATGCTCAAATGTCTTGTGTTTCCTGTTCTGATCATAGACAAAGCATCAGGAAATAACACAATTTCTTATGTAGGCGTAAGAAAGCATACTGTTCCTCAGGGTTCAGTCCTCGGAGCTTTTCAGTTTTTAACTTATCTAAACGATATCCCTAATGTCGTTGACATACATGCAAAAACTGTTTCTTTTTCCTGATTACTCAAGTGTCTTATTAAAAAAAAATTAATTTCTGAATTAGCTATATTAGTAAAACAAGCTCTTAAAGTTCTAGATGAATGGTTTAAATGTAATAAATTAACAGTACATCTCGATAAAACAAACTTCATTGAGTTTTTCACCCGAAACAAAACACCGAGTTATATTAAATTGGCATGCAAAAATACGGAGGAAAATAGACAACGGGTACCACATTTCTTGGAATACTGGTTGATGACAAACTTAATTGGAAAACACATACAGAATCTCGCCTCTCTAAATTGAATAGTGTATGTTTTACTATCAGATGCATGAGAAAAAGAATTGGTGTGAATGCTTTAAATATAATGTATTTTTCATATTTTCATTCCATTATGCAATATGGTATTATTTAATGGGGTAGTTCAACTGAAGCCCAAAATACCATTTATTCTTAAAAAAAAAAAAATTAGAATACTGACGCACACGAGAAACAGTGAATCTTGTCAGCCACTATTTAAAATGTTAAAAATTCTTACCTTGTCTTGTCAATATATTTATTAACTACATATATTTGTATCTGAAAATTGTAAACTCTTCCAGACAAATTCAAATTTATATTCTTACTAGCTTTTGCCCGCTGCTTCACGCGCGTGTTTATAATGAAGTTTTGTGACACTTAGCCTCGTCGCGTTACATAATCGCGGTGCATCTAAATTTCGTATAAGCATGACCGGAACGCCTAATTTTAATTTCAGCTTATGTGAGGACACACCAGACAACTGTAGAGAATTGAGGAACTCTACAGGATATGTACTGATCTGTTCTGTGTCCATGACTGTGTCTACTGACAAATACTCCGTTATTTCTCCTTGTACATATTTCAAATTGTCGGAATTAATTTAGTTAACTATGTAAAGTAGCCCATATCATTTCCCAGCGTCGCTTGGAGCCACAGCGGCCTCCCTTGGAATCTCTCTATCCATTAAGCCACTGTGGCCCCACTAAAAATATTTCTATCCACTGAGCCACTAAGGCCCCACTTATAATCGCTCTATCCACTGAGTCATTGCGGCCCCGCTTGTAATCTCTCTATCCACTGAGATACTAAGGCCCCACTTGTAATCGCTCTATCCACTGAGCCACTGCGGCCGCACTTGGAATCTCTCTATCCACTGAGCTACTGTGGCCCCACTCTCCGGCCCTCCAACTATCTCTGTGCAAAAAATCACGTCGATCCGTTGTTCCGTTTTGACGTGAACGAAGGACAAACAAATAAATAAACTTTCCCATTTATATATTAGTAAGGATAAGGATTCCACAAGGACTAATAACAATTTACATTGCCTTATAAGTACGCTGACGTTGTTTCAAAGATGTACTTATTATTCTGCTATTAAGATTCTCAGCAAAACTCCCCCTGAACTTAAAAATTTGTGCAGTAGTGCAAATAAAACATATTTTTTTAAAGACTATTAGATTGCACGTACTTACTATTCAGTTGATGAATTTCTCAATTAATGTTAGTTATGTTACCGTTATGTCTGTTTATGTATTTTTCTATAATCCTCTTTTTCTGATGACATAATTTATGAGCAGAAAAAATGCATTGGTTTGTCGTATATTTTTGTATCTATTTTATTTTATCATTTTATCATTTTTGTTTATAGGCATTTACTTGATGAAGTATTATTGCATGCAATTTTATATTTTATTGTACGTAGGCCAATATATTTTATATTGTGTGTCTTCGACAACACCTATATCCTTTGGACACTATGTTCATAAAGAGGATATACTGGAGGATAGGTAAAATAAAATAAATAAATACTTCCCGTACAAAGGCCTTGCCACGCCGTTCGGAAACACTCAAAACAATAAATAAATGCTCTTCTTTAACAGAGGAGACCCGTTGGCAAGCTCCGACAGCCAAGGCATCTTCACTTCCATTCGCCGTGGAAAACATTTGAGTGTTACGCGCATCATTTGATCGGAAACGGGAGCTTTAACACATTCTAGCCATCGCTTTGATTATTACTCCATGATGCATGTGAAACGGCGATGATCTGCAACTTAATTAAACATCTGTTCCATTTTTCCAACTTGAACTTTGACTTTCCGAGCAACGTACCGGGCACAACTTCAGGAAACACAGAAGGAGGAGAAACACCAAGCATTTGCCATTATTTTACGACATCGAATGTTACTCTGAGTACGGTTCTGATTGTAAAATATTTCCTGCCGAATCTTGCATTAAAATGCCGTTGTTATACTTACTGAACTCGACTACGTCTTCACCGCGACATACGTCTAACTTCGTGTTTGGATAAGATAGTTGACCAAGTGATGTGACCTGGAAAAAAAAAAAAAAAAAGAAGAAGCGTTTATCATCGAGAAGAGGGACCAAGGTTGTTTTTGGAACTAATCATCGATATCACATTCTATAGTTGACAGCATCGCACTGCAAAGTATCACACAAGCGCTGAAAGTGTGATACTGGCTGGTATAAAAGGAATAATGCAAAAAAATTCCGGTTGTGAAATGCCCATACCGGTACTCACCGACTGAAATCTGAATCAAGTTGTTATTCACGAACTCAAACATTTATACTACACAAGCGTATTTATATTTTTTTTCTCTAATAAGTAAAACTTTTCAGCAAGGCTTCCAGCTTCACATTTTCGAAAAATCATTTAACTAATCCTTACTTTGGGGTAAGTTAGTTCTGGAATGATAACGAGTCAGCGAGCTGAGCGTTGGAGGCTTCGCAGAACTCCCTATGCCGTCGTATTATGGCTACTTTACTGTGCTACTCTGTTGTTAGGTGGGCCGATTCAGGCGTTTTCAGAATTCGGCAGAGGCCTAGGCCATTTTAATGTTTAACGCTCTACCACACACATGAAAAAAATAATAAATGCAGAAGTTAAAGATAACAAGTCGCGTGAATTTTGAAGATTTGCATTACTAACAGAATGCAACCACCTGTCATGAGAACATTATCTCGTTTATTTAAAAAATATTTATGTTGTTTGTTTTGGCATGCAAAGTCCATATCATAAATTTGAGGCCCTCTTCGAAGTGGAAACAGGACAAACCCGCCCTGCCGCCTCCCTCCGCGCTATGTGATAGGACCTAAACCGACTAGTGGAAATTGAGTAGGTATATGCAATAGTTGCGTGTGTCGAATATATCGGTATACAGGCGACGGTGGCCTATTTTTAAAAATACAATTAGGTATACTATGTCTAAAATACGAGTAAGTATTTTCTGTTTCAAACGAAATCCTTGCCACATGGTTAGGCTGCTGTTCTCGGTTAGTCGAACGCTTTTGAAAACCCCGCTTAGAATTACTTTTTCTTCTCTTCTAGTATCTTTCCGCCATACGTAAGGTTAACATTGTCATGGGCCGTCTCACTTTAGTCATGCGTCGTCCAAGTGAAACCGTGAAATTATTTTAGGAAAGTAAATGTGTTAATAAGACGCAAAATCACGTTTATGTGCGTATACAACAATAAACACCGACATCAGTGGTCATAAATCTAAACGTTACACTCTCGATATTTTTTTTTAGCCCACTTTTCCCGAAGGAAAGATAGGCTTATGCAATCACATGAGTGTGTAAGTCTTCCCCTAATGACTTTTAAACCCGTGAACCGAATTTAACCATACTCATCCCACGTATCGTATTTACGGTTTTCGTTCTAGTCGGTTAATTATTTTCCTAAATGGCGGCGCCATGCTTTATTTCGGGTACCATCTAACCGATTTAAACTAAACTTTGTACGCGGACAATGCACCACGTAAGTATTGAATTTACAAATATATATTGTTAGCCAGCCATTTCGAAAGATAGCAGCAACTTATATGAAAAAATTAGGCTTTTAAGTTTTTCTCGGAAACTACTTAACCGATTTTCACAAAATGTGACACGCAAGTTAAACTATGCTAGGCCATATAAAAATATTCAATTTAAATGGATAAAGCAGTATTTTCAAATTGGTGGCCATATAAATATTTTAGGTTAATTTACTATATCAATCAAACTCTCGGCCAATTTCGACCTAACTTTCTATGTTGAAAGTATATATGGCAATCATCGCATATATAGGCTGTTCACGGTGAAGTAAGAACTTTCAACACCCTAGTTACTAATTCCTTTCAGTCATATTTAATCCTTTAACAACATTTTAAAATAAATATTCATATAAAAGTAATGAACACGGTCTGTAGGTTCCACCGCACTCGGAAGTTAACGTCTAAGGCTGTAATAACATATATTTATTGACTTTTATTCAGAATGAGAAGGCTTTCAAAAGTACTCACTTTATGGTGAATAGCCTTTATCAACCAATATCCAATTTCGTCAGGAATTTTGTGAGCTAGCTCTACATGAGGAAATAAAGTTCTTATGTTATATCTCGGGTAATAATCAACCGACTCTTACGAAATTTTGGAAACAAATAGTACTACGGTAGGCAATATGAATGTATTTGTCTTATGTGGGCCAGGCACTTATTTTCAAAATGGCCATCATATAAACATTTTAGCTTAGTATGCCTAATATAAGAAACCATGTAACCAATTTCAACTTAACTTTGTATGCTGGCAGTATCACTGTAAGAATTAAATGAGCTAAAGGATGAAATCATTTGTCCGCAATTTTGGAAGATAGCATAACGTGAAAATTAAGCTTTTCTGTCTTATTTCGGTAAATACCTCACTATTGCCCTCCAAATTCCAGCGACAACTCATACTTTCGTAGTTCATCTAAATTTGTATGACTTAAGAGGATATTTATATATTTTCAAAATAATAGCCAGATAAATATTTAAGGTTAGTGCGCCAAATATCGCCAAAAAAAAATCTCATCAGAACTTGACATGCACACTATAGTTATTTTATGCCATACGTCGGGGACCCAATCAAACGACTCCCGCCGAATTTCACTTCCACGTAGGGCTACGTATGCCAAGTAAACTTGGACGTTTTAAGTATGTCTGTTACTATTCACAATATGGCTGCCATATAAATAATTTATATAAGTTCGTCGTATTTATTAAAATATTTAACCTATTTCAAATAAAATAATGCCAGGTGATAAAATGTAACATTTATTTCCTATCGCGGGAACCAATCAATTAATTCCAACAAAATTTTTCATACAAGCTACTGTAACCTGACATGATTTAAGTGGGTCCGACTTTATTAAAAATAGCGGCGACATAAATTATTTAGATAAGTTTATCATGTATATGAAATTCGACCAAACTTTGAACGTAGAAAGTATCTTTTATATATATATATATATATTATATATATATATATATACATATATATATATATATATATTGTGTATATATATATATATATATATATATATATATATATATTATATATATATATGATATATATATATATATATTTATATATATATATATATATATATATATATAAAAGATACTTTCTACGTTCAAAGTTTGGTCGAATTTCATATACATGATAAACTTATCTAAATAATTTATGTCGCCGCTATTTTTAATAAATATATATATATATATATATATATATATATATTATATATAAAACGATAGCGCCATATGTGGAAATAAAGCTTTTTACACCGTATTTCAAGAACTAGTCAACCCATTTCCATCTAAATCTGCACACAGTTAGTGCTACGGCGGGCCTTGTAAACTTAAATGATTTGAATGAATGACACACTTGTTTTCAAAATGATGTTCCTGTAAACATTTCAGGTTGGTAAAACCCAGTCGACGAAAACTTTGGGCTGATTACAACTGAAACTCGAAATTCCATCTCCGTAATGCAGTTTGCTGTTAGCCAGCTTACTTCCTGCACGAGGCCTTTAGGCGTTCCGAGTCCCGTGCAAGACACGCGTGTTCGTAATTGTTTCACTAGTATTGCATCTCTAATTTTATCGCCGTAAACGAGACGTCAAGAACCACCTAACATTCAACTTTTTAAGAACTTCGCCGAAATTACTCGCATCTACGTAGAGGGAAGCAGGCTCATTAGTTACACCGGAGAATTTTTGATCTTAGTACACTGTAAAATCAACCGGGAGAGTGAGTGAACGTCATTATTAACTGAAGCATATTCTATGTGATTATGGACCGTAATTTATTTCAAAGTTGATTTCAAAAGTGCTCGGTTTACCGATAACAGCAACCAGAACTACACTAATAAGTGGCACTTAAAATAAAATGTACGTAAGTAGCTATTAGGGCCAGTATACAGATTAGATGCAAGTTGCTGCAGACAAGACACTTTCTGAGCCAGAACATGTAGTCCAGGCATTAGGTGCTCAAAAAGGGCAAATTAAAGAAAGTTTTGGTGGAGTTTTGATATTTGGTATTTTTATGTTTTTTGTATCGCTGAACACGAATCTGAGGTTTGCCAACAAGAATTTTCCCGGAAGATGCGTTTTTTTTTTTTGCAAAAAAAATAAATAAAAATTGACTTTTCTCTGTTTTTTCAAAATGACTCTAAAACTATGCATTTTACGTGAAAGTCGACCATATATGAAAATAAAGAGGATAACATTTCCTACATTTTATGTCTTAAAAGTTTTTTCTTTGATCAATGGTTTAGCCGTGAGAGTGCCGCAAAAATGGGTGTTAAAAGAAAAAAAAAACTCTGAAGAAAAAAACGGTAATTACGGCACTGTACGTCGATGTAACATGAAAACTAACCATTTTACACAAACGTCGATCATTAATGATACTAAAGATTATATGACAGACTACATTAAACAGCGTTGGCCAAGCGCCCACACCCCCACCCTGCAGCCCACGTCACTGACATACTCTATTCCCCTCCTCCCAGTATCCACACAGCTACCCTGATGACGTACAATGTGGTACAAAAACTGCTGAGCGTATGAAACGATCAAGGAAAATCTCTTCAACAGACATGTTGTTTGACGACACAATGATACCTACCATGTTCAAAGTATCTACAATGATTGACAAGTTCTCATCAGCAGATATTACATGCAAGCAAGCAAAAGAAGATGCAGACACCTTGATTGTAAACAACATCACATATGGCAATACCACAGAACGTGCAAATGCTAACTACTTTTAAAAATACTGAAAAACTAACTATGGTAGCTTTGATTATAATAGAGTTTAATGAATAATAAATGGAAAGTTGATGTAATGGATAAATCTAAGTTTATATTGAAGCCCTGCTTCTGACACGCGTGTCAATAAGCTAACTCAAGCAATTTTGTGAGTACTCCTGCCTTGCCAAAAAAAAAAAAAAAGACTGTCCTACCTGAACGATTTATATTTCGTCCCGTCAACTGGTGAAATGTGTGAGGCCTACAATTTTCTGGAGTACGATTAAATGCTGCTATTATGGGGTTGGTGTGTTTACAGAACTACATGATGTTAATGAACTTGGTTAGCAAGTCTGCTTGGTTATTTGCCACGTCTGTGTTTGGTAGCCCAGATTAATATATTGTTATTTTGTTTGAAGAGGGTTTACTATTTGAAGAGGCAATATTTTTGCTGCAGAAAAAGGTTCTCCCGTCGGGGTCACTCTTGGATTTTCGCACGTGGGGATCGCGCGGAAGATGGCGCCGTTTGGCGGGTTTTCTCGGGAGCATCCTGTTTCCCTCGTCTTTTCATTCCTGCGATGATCCATACTCACCTCGCTTCACCCTCACTAGCTCTCAAGACCCGATGTCACGAGCTGCTCCAACCTCACCACATATCTAGACAACAAGATTTCATTTTATTTCAAGAAGTGAGTTCTGAGTTGTATTCTCCAGTTTTAATTACTAATAGCTAGCGTATAAATTATCATGGCGTTATGTTATCGAAGAGTCTCTGGAGATTTATGCGCGGATATTATTAGTGTAGTTTCCTCTTCCGAAAATTCCGATCTGAAAATCACAAATGAATGTGTGTGGGAAGGTACCTTAATGTGTTTATTATTGGCAAATTATCTTCAATCCGTGTTTAAAATATCGCAGCTGTGATATTTTGCTGTGCACTGTGGAAAATTTCCGTATATTTATGGAATGTTTTACGGAAATGTAAAGTGCATATACGGAAAGGCAATCCGTAATGACGAAAAACGGAGTTAAGTCCGTAAATACAAAATACGGAAAGTTTCCGTATTCTCTTTGGCTTCGAGTTACGGGGACGAACAATGCCGATTCCACACGAAGCTTTCTTCGCCACTGTAACAAGAAAATTACCGTTTCTGCGACAGTTAAGGTTATCCACGCGACTATGGCCTATTCTTTCCAACATTAAAAAATACCATTAGGCGTCTGTGACATTTGGCAACATTAAAAATACACTAAATTTAATAGAAACTGAATTTTTGCTCTTGTCTTTCAAATATAAATATAAAAGTTATACCACTGTACTCAAGTGAGAGTTGTAGGTGAATTGTTGGAGTTGTGGGCTCCTAATATTTTCGACACCCACATAACGAAAATTGGAGACATTTTCAGTGTCTCTTTTTATTTTTAAACGGAAAGTACAGAAAACTAACTTCGATATTAACGGAGAGGTTCCATGAAATTTACGGAAAATCAGTTTCTGAAAATCAATGTGTCCGTAATTTTACGGAGAATTTACGGACACTTCTGGATAAATTTTTACCAGAACTCTTCTGTAAAATAAAGGAACTTTTTTTTTTATCAGTGTGGCATGTGACACATCAACATTGGTGAATTATGTTATTAACGAGAGCTGGCGGTAAGAAACGACATTATTTTACTTTTAATGAGTTCTTATGTTAACAAGTAATAACAACAAATGGTATTTTTGTCTTGGGTAGGCCTACCAGAAGACGTCTATTTTCAAGATGTTGGAAATTCATTATAAACGTAACGGATTAAATTTTGATCATGTCTGTGCCTGTAGACGCAGATCGGAATGAAAATATATGTTGGCCACAGGATTCGGGACGAGTTATTTAGATGTACTCGTGCTTTAACATTTCGCTTCCCCGCTATCTTTAATTCAGTTTAGTACCTATACTGTCAGTTCACACCTTGACTGTAAATAGATATCCCCGAGCTAATTTTGACACGATTGAAATTTGACATAATACCGTTTTTGCTCCTTCATATTAGCAGTTATATATGACCGAAATGGGAACTTATAGCATACAACGAGACCATAGGCAGAACTTAAAAAAGTACTATAAACATACTTAGCTATGAAACAAGATATAGAATACGTTCGTAAGTTCACGACTGAGTGAAAGTGATAACTTACGTGCACATAATAATTTCCAGGCAACAATTTGTTTATCTTGAATTTCTGTGCATGATTCGCAGCATCCTGAAAAAAAAAAGGTAAACTAGATGAAGCAATATTTCTGATTTGACACAATTAAATATGAATTTTGTAGTTTGTGTAACTTTCATAGACAGGAAAAAACAACAAAAGGTGCAAGACTTCTATATTATAGTAGGTTTCGAATTACATGAACATTGACATAATTCTCATAAAATGAGAGTGATAGAGTGAGTGGAGTAGATTGGCGCGGGTGAGGGGGACACTCTCTCTCCCCTAAAATGGTGGGGAGGGACAATATAGGCATTTGTCATCACCCTAATTTTGGCATCTACATTCAATAAGAAAGTAGTTAATTTTCTCTCGAACCACTGGAATCAAAATATTGAAATGAAAGGGAAAAGCATTACTGAATTTTACCATCGACCGAAGAGGAAGAGATGTAGGGATATAGACACTAGTTTTTTTTAAATCCGTATCTGTCAAAAAGTCGTATTTCCATAACTTTTATTTACCGAGGGGCGCGTTTACGCGCAAACGACGATTTCACAGAAAACGTTTCAGTACATAGTCCTCTTAAATTAATATACTCCATAGAGGGGGAGGGGAGCGGGTGCAAAAATTCAAGTGGTCCTTCGTGAGTGAGTCTCCAGTCACGTATATTTCTTAACTGGACATAGTGGGAGGGAAAAAAGCTTAATGCCATTCTTACACCCTCATTGTCCCGCCGAGTGCTTTAATGGATTGTGGTTTAGAAGCTCTGTTCTGTTTACGGTTTACCGTTGTTGGCTGAAGCTGTTCAACTATTGATAGGACATACTCGTATGGTATCTAGTATACATTTTCTGCGTTTCATTTTTTTTTACAAGCTGTTTTACTATATTTTTTCCTGTTGAACAAGAATGAGTTTTAATGTGTATGTTTCATGTATTGTCGTATTAGTGTTTCCAATTTCATCTGCTTCAGTGCACTTTTTTCTAGCTTCTAATGAAAGTAAAAAAAATTACTTAAGAGCTACGATGAACTGAGTTCATCTTTACCAGTCACAAAGAACCAGACATTGTTGATTTGGGCAGAGAAAACAGTTATAAAATACATTTTTGTACGCAGATATTTTATTCTTATGTGTCTCAATATTTTCGTAAATTTTATGTCCGAATTCTAGAGCGTGAGAGTGTGTTTTTTTAATTGTGCTAGTGATTACGAAGACTCTTTTATATTGATGTAGATTTTTCCGGACGTCCAACAGTTTCTTTCATGCAGGCCAAGAAAATATTTTCATGTATAAGAAGTATTTATTTTTCACAGTTCAAATTGTTACAGTGGCAAATTTAGTTTACAACAATATTTGCAAAAACTAACTTCGGTAGTAAGAAAAAAACTAGCCCAATTACAGCATAATTACAACTCAGTATTAGTTGCGAACCTTTTACGATAAGCCCAGAAACCCCCAGAGTTCAGCGGACTACAGTTTTAAAAAAATGCTACTCTAGAGGAATATTCAACACATTTTGTTTTCAGCATATGAAGCGAATTGCAGAGTTTGAAAGAATGGAGCAGAACAAGCGGCGTATTTTCGAGTGACTAACAACGTTCCTCTGCTTACCATTAGTAGAAACTACGAGGTAAAAGTTACACATATCACTTGAAATCAAATTGCAACTTTGCGTACAATTTTTTTTATTTGTATGTCGTAAATCTATTCGTAAATGAGGTACAGCCATTCGATTAATTTTTTTTTTCCAAACTAACTACTTGATTCGTCTCCAATTTTATAATAGTGCAGTTTATTTATATAGTTCGTTTGCGATTGCTTTCAGCTATTCCTGAAGTCCTGCTGAAGTTATACTTCCAGGGAATTCCTACGCCTCGTGCAAACAAAGCTTATCGGATTCTAGATAGACTACACGCCGCAGTTGTGCGCACTCAGTGTAATAACATTTTGCGTAAGAGCTATTTCGTACTAAGTTTCACCAACACACCTAGTTTTTCTGTGTTTTATTCATATAATTTACAAATGAAATATTATAATTTATTTATAATTTATAAATAAAACATAAATAAAATTTCAATCTGACAAAAAAATAAGATACTTTAATGTAAACACAAGTACAAAACGCTTGTGTACATAATATAATTATGAAACATCTAAACATGTCAAACATGGTGTGATTTTTCGAAGGTTTGATTAAAAAAAGTGTGAGAAAAAAAAACGCGAATAGGCTATAAATATTGTACGTGATGAATTCATAAGGGCTAGTTTTAAAGTAATCAAAGCTGATCCACATGAGTTCATAAACAACATTTACTTACAAAGACCGGATCGTAACTCAATCTACGGTCACTGTCGCTCGTCTCACATATCAGATTATCACTGTCCTGGAAAAAAAAAAAACGTAATTCATTAGAGCCTCAAAGTTATTCTTATCACTATCGTGAAAAGTGAGTGTTGTGGAAGGGGGCAGGGATAAGTTTGCAATTTTAAGAGAGTTAACTACAATAGCAAGCATGTTCAATGTACACAACATGTTAATAAAAATAAAAATCTTAACAGTATGAAAAACGAGTGAAGAAAAGTTCCAGGACAACTAAAATTAATTAAAAAATAGCATCAGGTTTTCAACCTACTACTCTTTACCGTTGAGGAGCGAGCGCGCTGGCTGTTAACTGAACAAGGGGTGTAGCGCGGGAAGATGGGACGGCAAGTTACACTATGTGCACATGCTTATAGGCTGTTCACGTTAAAATGAGCACTTTTGAAAGCCCTGCTTAAGATCCACTTGTATGCACTTTGTGTATTCTTCCGTTTTACGTAAAATTAACATTGCCATGGGCCTCATCACTTAATTCATGCGTCGGTCAAGTGAAACTGTGAAATTACTCGGAAAGTAAACACTTTATAAATCTGCTAATTTTTACACGTTGCGCATAAAAAAAAAAAAAACAGAAAACGAAATAAATAATTTGAACTATCACAAATCGTCACCTAACACTTTTTATTCGATGTTAAGATATGGAACTACATTCCATTTATCGTTACCAACTTTACCGGGCGAATGTCACGCAGTGCGCCCGTTGTATATGCAAGCATGGGCAATGTTGTTTCTAAGATTTATTTCAAAAGTGCTCACTTTATTGTGAACAGTCTTTGATAGACTCCAGGGCTAACGAACACAGCACATGCTGTGTTCTGCCGTAACTCCTGGACCCTCGTCAATGTGTACGAATCCATGTCTCGTCCGTATACACTACAGGTTTATTCGATCCATTTGCATTTTGCCGCAGTGCGCGTTGATAGGCCGCACACCATGCGGCAATATCACTTCGCTCCGTTAACACGTGTCTAACATGTTAAAAAAATTCTTTTAAATTTAAATCCCATGGATTTAATAATTCTCCAAAATGCATCCTTCTCCCGGAAAAAAAAAACTATATCTTTTCTGCCACAGCACTAAGGAGTTTACGCAGAGGGGGGGGGAATTCCTTTGCGCACTTCATAATGTCCCAAGAACGTTCGGCGCACGTCACATTTATCGAGTTTGTCAAGTTCCGTCTTCCTTTACTGTGGACGACGTTTGCCCGGGATGGAAACTGCAGTTCCGTCACTGTCGGCTTCCTCGCCCTGTCGGCTTCCTCGCACTGCCTGGCAGTTTTGCACACTGTCGTTTCACGTACACCTACTGCTTTGGCAGCCCTTTCTACTGTTTTGTCTAACACGATAATGAGACCTCGTTTATTTTCTTCTTTGCAAAATTGTAAAACACATTGTAAATAATCTTTTTTTTTACCTCGCGACCTCTTCACTTCTCCTGATCTCTTTCGAGGAGTCTCCATTCTGCACGCAGGCTCTTGCCAACTCACATTTCGTTCTGTAACGTGACGATAACACTCATAAGAACATTTTGCAGGCGAAATAACTGCAGCGATCAATGCTCACGCCGATCTATTTAGACACACGCAACACTCCGGTACGACGAGCGCGGCTAACAGGTGCGCGTGCGCAGTGACGCAGACTGCGAAGGCTGTTCACGATCAAGTGAGCACTTTTGAAATCAACCCAAGGAAAAAGTCACTGCTGCTAACGTCGTATATTTTAAAGGAGAGCACAGAGTGACATGCGCCCAGTAAAGTTGGTAACGGTGGAGGGAAAGGAGTTCCACATCTGAAACGTCAAACAGATTGGTTAGGTAACCATTTATGATAACTTAAGTTTTTTTTTTTTTTGCTTCGTGTTACTTTTAACACATCGAAGTGTAAAAATGAACAGATTTGTAAAGTATTTACTTTTCTAATAATTTCACAATTTCACCTGACCTACGCATGAATAAAGGGCAATCCCTTCAATGACAATGTTAATTTTACATAAGGCGGAAAAATACCCAACGAGCATACAAGTAGATCTTAAGCAGGGCTTTCAAAAGTGCTCATTTCACCGTGAACAGCCTGTACACTGCTGTCTGCACGACACGATTGCGTCACACCAACACTGTAGTTCCCCGACTGCCACCAGTAATTACTTATCAGACATTACAGACGTAAAATAAAAATATGCCTTGAAATAAGTTTATGAAATGTCATTATAGGCTGTCCACGGTAAAGTGAGCACTTTTTAAGGCCCTGCCAAAATACTTTAACCACTAATAAATATATCTTATTGCAGCATCAGGCATTCCATTTTGAGGGCGGTGAAATGTATACACTATGTTTATTCATCACAAAGCAATGTTTATATTAAAAAGCAGCAGGGAGATGGGAATAGGATGAAAAGAAAAATTTAGAAGGGCCTTAAAAAGTGCTCACTTTACCGTGAACCAGCCTATAGCAGCCCTGGCACTCTTAGGAGACAGCACATGAGACGATCAAGAGAACAGCTTAGTGGAAGAATTCAGGTCGACTCACAGCAATCCGTCGTATCCGTCAGTCGCCCGTCCGTCCGGCGGCCACGTGATCTCCAACCAATCGCAGGGCATCTTTCTTTTCCATCCGTCAATCCGTCAAATATTTCTCAAACTTTAACTTTCGACGGATGGGCCACCGTCTTCTGGCAACATTCCTTAGACGCGAAAACGCACTTTGAAATAGAATTCAAGGCGTTGGATACGTGTTTATTTATATCGGGTGGTAAATTTAGGCATTTAGAATGTTAACAATAATTCAGTAGAAATTCTTATCAGGTAAAAAAACTATTCCCACAAAAGTAGTTCGCTTGAAAATGTATTTACAACCAAAATATACCTCCAACAAAATAAAGACTAAGATGCTAAGTTGTCACATTGAAATTCTGCCACACATAAGGATTGGCGGACGGCGGATTGTTGTGAATCGCTTTCGACCGACGGATGAAAACACAGACGGATGACTGACTGACGGACGGGCGACGGACGGCTGTGAGTCAAGCCTAAGAAACCGAGTGTTTTCCAACCTGAGGTGTGTTAGCATCTGCGCATCGGCCTGTATTTTTATGCGCTGTACTGGGCTTCGTATTTGTGTTGACCCTTCACGACATGTCAGAGTGGGCTAGGCGTGCGCCGGAAATTCTGTTGCAGGTTATACAGAGTGTTTTTGAACCACGCCGACAAATCCAGGCAGGTTATAAATCACGAAAATGTATATATACTTTTCCCTTAAAATTATCTTTAAGGGAGCTGTGTGCCCTACAAAATCCTACTTTAAAATGTGTTATTGTTTGGTGTGTGTTGCCTACATGTCCAGGCAACGGAGATTCTCCAAAACTGTTCACCTTAGAGTGTTCCGAGAAGACGACCGTTTCGGTTCATTTACACTGCTGATTTATAAGATATCTATACAAATTGCGTACACCTTAGAGTTGTAAATTCTATCCAAAGATAAATATACCAACCAAAATTTTCACCACGAAGGGGGATAAAATTGCCAACCCCGTTTTCAAAAAAGTAAGATCGCCGTTCTACAAATAATCACTCACTGGGATCCGCAGGTGCCCATTATGCCCGGGCACGGAGTTAAGCGAAACCGTAGGATGGAGCGGCGCTGGAATGCAATGGCGGGGGAAAGCGGGAACACTCCGAGAATACCCCACCGGCAAGCGACATCGTCTAGCTCGATTCCCTCAAGCGGAAATTCTGGGGTGGACCCGCCTGGGATCGAGCTCGGGCCACCGTGGTGCGAGGCGAGCACCCTGACCACTAGGCCAACGCTGACCCATACTTAAAAATTATTTTGATACACTGGTTCAGCCTTTTTGATTATTTATTTATTAACTTAAAAAAAATTAACGTTAGAGACATTTCCAATTTAATTCGTTTGCCCCTAAAATATCTGTTAACTGATAATTCAGCTAATATCTACATATTTCATTGCTGAAAGTGTATTTTTGTTTGGTCGTTTGGTCTGCTAGAACTGTTGTTATTCACGTTTGATTCAGTTAAAAAATGAGTTTCGTTGATTAAATAAAACTACATCGATTTGTAGATGAAGCAGTTATAAATGATTGAATCAGTGAAAATTAACTGTCAATTAATGGAGTCATCGACTGTAATACGGAGTGTAAAGGTCACCCACAAACTCTACAAAGAAATAAAAATACAAACAGGCAAGGTTACGTAACTACAGTACAATATTCCGACTCGGCAGTATCGCCACAATCAATTCACTCAGGGTTTTCAATTTCAATCACTGGGAAGCAGTATTTTCTAACGATAATTCAGTTCGAGGAATTATAGACAAATACCACGTGTATTCCATCAGGAACTGCTGATTCAACAACAATTTTTTTTGGTGGCCTCCAGTTTAAGATTAACCATAACGATATAATTTTTTTTATTGTTTAACCAACTTCCATTAGGCCAAAATAGTCTTAAATAAATCGCAGCCGTTGACGATATTCTGATTAGGAGCTGCGGTTTTTATTTGAAAATCACACTCACGAAAAAAGCTGTCAAAATAAGATAGAAAAAATATGCAGTTATAGAGAAGTTAGTTAGCTACGTATTATTTTCCGTAGCTGTGTGTGATTGCGATCTAATAGATAGATTTGTTCTAGTCACTAGTGACTGCACCAGGATGAATAATAACCAGTATATTTCCCCATTTAACAAATTTGTTTATAATATTTTTGAATCGCATTAGCATATCCGTACAGTCCGAAAGCGGGGTTCTCCCGCTCGAATGTAGAATCACATGGTAAAAAAAATTGTTTTGCTAACGCCACAAATATTGAAATATGTGTCCTTAGCAATTTTTAAGTAGACAATAGGCTTTCTACCCCACAAACGGTAAGTAAAATAGGAGTGAAATTGCTCACTATTTCTACGCCAAATTTGTAATGGAAACTCGCATTTTACGAAGTCTACTTTTACCCTATAGTTTTTAATTGCTGCAAAATACTTGCATATATATATAATTTGAATAAAGGTCGATAAGCATCCTTATGGTTATAAAAAAAATCGAATAGTGATTATTATTGCAATATGAATTAAATATGATTAATTTTATCAAAAAACTATTTTTATTTTTTATTATTCGGATTATTTTCATATCAATAAATGAAATTGACAGCAAGAAATCTTTGATGTATTAATATTCAATTATATTAATACAAATAGTTTCAGTTTGATTTGGATTATCAAAAATCACCAACCCTCAAAATGTCGAATGAAAGTTATTTCTTCTAATGACGTGTAAATTTCGAACTGCAAGTAAAAGTAACACACAACTCTTAATTATCTAAAAAATGTTTAGATATTAATGTTTTCTTTATTTAGACAGTTATGAATTTGTTCCGACTAAATGTTCAGCCAAATTCACAATTATATTCATGTTAACGTGTTTTCCAGCCTAATATAGAGTTATTTGATTTATTTATTGGTAAATAATGTATGATAGGACTGCAGAATTCCTAGTAGCTAATTAGACAAGCCAATTAAAAACTACATGACTTGAACTGACCTTAAGATCACATATAATGTTTTACAAGCCTCTTCCAAACCATATCTAGCTATTGATAAAGTAACTTGGGTAGACATGTCGTAGTCTAATATTGAAAATAATAGCAAAATTACGTACTAAGTAATATGTATAGATTTGTAGAAACATGCTAACAAATATGATATACGAAATGACTGCTGAAACCTAAACAGGCATACTATAAACATTAAAGCAATTCTGCAATTAAATGAATACTAAATCAAATGATTGAGGACATTAAATCGAAAAGTTATTACCAGTGGGCGCTAACAAGTAAAGGCTGTTCACGGTAAAGTGAGCGCTTTTATGGCCCTAGTTACTTTTTCCTTTCAGCCATTTTTCATCCTTTAGCCATCTTTTCTAAATAAATATTGCCATCAAAGCAATAAACAAATTCTGTATATTCCACCGCACTGGAACGTTAACGTCCAAGGATGAAATATAATATCTTTATTGACTGTTATTTCAAATGAGAGGGCTTTCAAAAGTGCTCACTTTACCGTGAATGGCTTATAATTGTGATAGGAAAATTTCGCGAGTTTATTTCAGGACAAGAAAGACGTCCAACACGTGAAACCTAAAGTCACCTTTGCAATTGGATCACAGTTCATTAGACGCGCCCTGGACGACTCCAAGCCAATACCAGACTGGAAAGTAAACAAGTAGCGAATTCCATAGAGTCATGTGTGGGGTAACACTGGCTACTCTCTGGGGCAGCAGCCAATGGACAAACTTCTGAGGTTCGAGTGTACTGTGGAGTCCAGCCTGCAGGACATTGAACTCGAGAAATTTTTCTATCCCTACTTATAATTATTTGTATACAAGGTATTCCGGGTTACCTTCCCCTGCAGGCCCAACAAGCACGTTAGTTAGGCTAGACTCATTCCACCACCACGTAGTACAAATTAATAAGTCGGTCTAATAAGCGGAATACATGCGCATAATGTTCCCTTCACTCTGAGTTGAATATGTAGGACAGGTTCTTGAACTCGTTTGTCAAGGGTGTAAACAGGACAGCTAACGGAAGAGACTTGAAGTTCAAAACACAATGATTTCCCAGTCGAAAGACTCGCTTTGTTGGCACTCACCTCCTTGCGGGCTCTGACTGCCCATTCCAAAATGGCAGTATAGTTCGCGTCCTTCACCACGTATATTCTGTCCATCTTCTGCGTCGTCTGCTGTTCAAAAGAAAACGTAGCACTAGACGTGGTGCCTTCACTGAAAGACAAGCGTCCTTGTTTGTTGATGGAAACATACGGAACCAGGGACGTGATTCATGATATGGCAGGGGGTGGGGAGCAGGGTTTGTAAATGGGATAGAAGTTTTAGCGCACACACTCAACGTGATGCTTTGTAGTAGATTCAGAACAAAATACCTCAGCTATTGTCTTAAATTTCTTTACTTTAACATAAAATTCTCAGAAAAACCTACCAAATTAATTAGTTATTAAAAGAACACATTAAAATCTTGCTCTACGTCAGACTTGTAGTATTATTTTAAGTTATTTTATTTACTTGAACTATGTTTAGGGGGGAGAAGAGCTGCCCCCTCCCCCCTATGCGCCCGCTGGATACACCCATGTACGACACATAGAAATATAAGTTACTGATGAAACTAATAAGCCTACTTTCCTCTACGTAGGTGCAAATCATTTTCAATGAAGTTCTTAATGACTTAAATAGAGTGAGGAGATTTGGACGGCTTTTAACAGCGAGGTCTTGAGAGCTGATGAGGATGATTGAGGTGAGTATGGAGCAGCGCCGGAATGAAGAGGTGGGGTAAACGGGAGATCACCGAGAAAACCCGCTGACCAACGGCATCGTTTAGCACGATTCCCACGTGCGAAAATCCACGAGTGACCCGGTCGGGGATTGAACCCGGATCGCCTTGGTGGGAGGCGAGCAGGCTAACCGCTCAGCCCTCGGGACCTCCTGTAACGTAGAGCTTGACGTCTCGCTGACAGCACTATCATTAGAGATGAAACCAGGAACACATGCAACAGTAGTTATACGATTATAAATACACACGTGCCTTACCCGGGACTCGAACCCGGTAAACCTCGTACCATAAGCTACCGTGCATTCAACTGCATAACGGAGTTCGGATCCGGAGCATCAACTTCGGATGCAGTCAGAAGGAATAAGGAAGTCTGCAGCTACGTGGGACGAGAACGTGCATTTTTCTTTTTTGTTCTGTGACAAGGGGTATTGTCTATTCACACTTCCTTCACACTTTTTGAATCAGACCTTTGAAAAATCACCTCATGCATGATGTGCTTCATTGTTTCCTGAATATGTCATTTGTCACAAGCGTTTTTTTTATTTGTGTTACCATGAAAGTACCACACTGTTGGATAAATTAAACTTTTAAAGGCTGTTCACGATATAGTGAGCACTTCAGAAATTAACCTTAGAAAAAAGTCACTGCCCCTGCCTGCATATATTTTAATGGGCGCACTAAGTTACATTCGCCCAGTAAAGTTGGTGACGTGGCTGGAACGTAGTTCGATATCTTAGCGTTGAATAAAAGGTGTTCGTAACTATTTGTGAAAGCTTATAATTATTTCTTTCTCTTTCTATTTTTTTTAATGCATCGAAGAGTTAAAAATGAGCACATTAGTAAAGTATTTTCTTTCGTAATAATTTCACAGTTTCATTTGACCGACGCATAAAAAAAGTGATGAGGCCCATGGCGATGCTAATTCTACATAAGGCGGAGGAAGTGTTCTTTTTACCGTGGAAAGCTTATAATCGTAGTTTTTCTATAAAGTGCAATATTTTGTTTGTAATGTATATGAAAAAACAGGGAGTAAATAAGTGTGTTGGTAATATTTACTAATAAATACATTTTATTGAAATTATTATCACATTGAGTGCGCACGAATGCGGTGCGTAGTCACTTTGGTGTAGTTTTTCATATCTGGTTAACGTAAGGTTACTTCTACTCAGGTTAGGAAGATCAATGTTGAAAATAAATTGGTATCCAAAAGATCTCGCTACTAGGTAAGCGCTAGTGTCGTATGTGTACCAGCTTCTTTTTCCTATTCTCTACATTAAAAAACAGTATAGTTGCAACTAACATAATTCAAATTTAAAATTAGTTCTTAGCTAAGTAAAATCTTTCTCTTTTATTATTCAGGTTGATTAAATTTGTAATTAGAAGTGACCTCTTTGGTACACTAGCGCTTACCTAGCGGCGGAAATCGTCTCTATGCCGAACTCTACCACCAAAAAATGGTTTTGTTCCTAATCAGAGTAGATTAGTTCTACTCAGGTAAAACCCCTGTCACGCTGTCAAATTTTCGTCTTCATCTATATTTCACAAATAAATTTGAAGATAAAATACGGCCACCAAATTTTTCCTTCCAAACAAATTTTATTAAATAATTTTGAATGGGTTTGAAAAATATGCCATACTATCAAATTTTTTTACTGGGGGAATCTTATTTGAATTATTATTTTAAAATTATTTTCATAGTGAGATATTGCTTTTGTTTTTTCCACGAAATCCACTACAGGGAGAAATGTAAGGAACGTTGTAATTTATTTTCGCTTCTTTACTAAATTCAAATGTTATTTTTCAGAGATGTGTACTGCACAATGAAATTTAATGCCTCTTTGGGTTTGTAATATTACGTGCAATATTCACATAAAATAGCATTCATGCTGGGACAGCTCCTATAAAAATGAATTATCTTCATAACCAACTTCGTTTGCGTTTGCTCAGATCCACTTTCGTAATTGGATGATTCTAACAGTCACGCATTGTAGGCGTCTGCCAGTGAATCACGGGTACTCAAGTGTAGGAGTTACCTGATTCCGATTGGCCCAGTCGGTAAGGAACTCTCCCGACAAAGACAAGCGGCCAGTAACCAAAGGAAAACGGCACGTATGCCATAGGTAGAGACCTGCAAAATTCGCGTTAATATTTGGGAACGCAACAAACTTCAAACACATGGACCTTTGTAATAAGTTTGTCATTAGACCATACTTTATTTGACACGCCCTGGGTAACTCTTGAGCCAATAAATAAGCACTTCACATTTGTCTAGTCCAAACACGTGCAGTTCTGTCAGAAAGGGTGTGGCTTCACGTTTATGCAGCAGCCAATAGAGAAACGACGCCGGCCCGAGTATATATAGTACTGTGAAGTTTAGCTTGATGCCAAAGATAAAATAACGCGGGATTTGCAGGTCCGTAGCCATATGACGTTGGGTTCTAGCCCTAGCGTAATTCTTTTCGCGAAGAACAGGTGGCCCTACATACAGTATACGCATTACGGAAAATAAAAGTACAATATAACATTTTAGTATTCACAAATGTTTATTTAATACTTGTAATTGAACGTTGAGACATAGGAATTAAAACCACACACCAGGCTTGAGATACCGGGACTCTGCATGTCGCTACGCTACAGAACTTGCTCGCAAGCTCGCGACAGTCATGAGCTATCATGTCAACAGGAAGACCTCTAGAAAATAAATTCGCTTCATAGTTGAACCAATCTGCTTATATCGTAGTACGTGGAAGTCTATACGTCACGCCCACATTAAGCCAATTTTTTACTCTACAGTCTTTTATGTTGTACGATTGATGGTGATGCAACTTCAGGTGCTGGAAAGCAGTTTCCAGATTATTTGCAACCAGATATGTAACTATAATATTTACTGTAGAAGTATAATTTTGAGTAAGCTGATGTCAGACATCAAATTTACGCTAATAACTACCCGCGTTTTAATTCCTTTCACCATGTAATGTTAACGTAGGATGGCATTAAGTAGCACGTTTACCTGAGTTCTGTAGTAGTAAACATCGAATTACGGCAATTGACTGCAATAGCCGTGCTAGTCGAATAAACTGTACACTGATTAAAGCCGGATGTTGCGTTGTTGATGCATTTCGGAGGTGACCATGTACGTACACCGAGGTTAAAAAATGTAAATCCTGTCTCGTTTATGACATTTTTTTAGTTAGTTTTTTTTCCTTTCAGTAAGGTCACGACTTTCACTGTGAATATCGATATTTCATCAAAGGTCGCCATAAACTATGGCAAAATCAGATAATATATAGGTCTGTACTAAAGAGGAAAACAATTGCCGAAAATTACACTAGTCAAAGTGATCAAATTAATACATGAAAATTATTAGGTAGGCTGTTCACGGTAAAGTGAGCACATTTGAGGCCCTAGTTATTTTTTTCCTTCAGCCATTTTAAATTCTTTAACCAACTTTTTAAATAAATATTGCTATGTAAGTAATAAACACGGCGTGTATATTCCACTGCATTAGGAAGTTAACGTCTAAAGCTAAAATATAATCAATTTATTGACTATTATTCCAAACGAGTGGGGTTTCAAAAGTGCTCATTTTACCGTGAATAGCATATAATATATGAGAGAGCTAGATCACTGACGCCCAAATGTTCAAACCTCACTTTTAGCATTGTAACGTCTCACTACGTAGAGCATCTAATTAACATCGTTAAACCTTATAGTGGTGTGTAAATCTAGCATACAAGTACACACATGTTTATTTTATAGAAATGCTATTGTTCAGTAATTTTATTTTTATTTCTTTTATTTTACATATTTACTATCGTACACGCAGCAGTTGAGAGGTTATTATACATAAATTCAATATTACGTATTTATTTTCATATTGTTAAGTTTTGAGCAACATGAAGTTGGTAATGGTCGATAACAACGTATTGATTGTAATCATGAGTGCACCCCGATATAAGCCCTATGTCACACAGGTAAGTTAAAATCAGGTAACCGACGCCAAACTGAGTTGTTGATAGAATGTTCTGGTCTCCATCTTGTTTGAAATGGGTCTCTAAGGTAACAGGTTAGGTAGACCTGAGCTCCGTATGAAAAGCGAATAATTATAATTTAAAAGTGAGTTTGTCCCCGACAAATATGCTACGTTTTATGTAAATTGCCGACAGAGTGTTTAAAAATTATCTGAAGAGGACTCGGGAGCTTAGCAACTTCGATTAATACGCAGATATGTTAGGTATCTCTATCACCACCATACTAAGTGACCATTGGTCCAGCGGTGGAATGCTAAAGACGTTGGTTGCTTGTTAACTACACATTTAATACAACACTTTCTTGCTAATCACACAGCGCCTGAAAATAAGAACTCGTATTTTACTCTACCTAGTTTTGACATTGCTAGCCAGGAACATTTGATTAAGCGTAGACACATAGGCAGATTTTTTGCTAATTGTTACGCGTGAGTGTGATTACTATTGGAGCCTTAACCAAACTTTCTGCACACTAAAATATTTTAGATTTGGTACGAACTTTTAGACACTGCAAAGACTCTGATTATGGTTGCCAAGCACACACACATAATCGTTATTTTTGACAAACCCACAGAGTTTTAGATATAATATTCTTGTCCAGTTGCTGCGTGTTATTTGTATATATGCTGTGGTCACAATATAAAGTTGGAAGCGTTGTTTGAATTGAGAAAAGATTTTGTTTGTACTAAACTCCACTCCACCCTTGGACTTCTTCGATTGACATGCTAGTAGTTAGTTTCCTTCCCCCCCCCCCCCAGAGAACATTTAAAGTGTGACGTATGTATAGTTATGTGGAGGCGGAGATAAGCCTGGATACAAAGGAAACAAGCTGGTAAGATGTAAATCAGTTGGTGTTTTGTGGTGGTGTTTAGTATTTTGCAGTGTGTGTTCTGTCACATTCACATTCAGTTGTTTATTTCCAAACCCTGCCTACATGTCGCCTAATAATTACCCCTATAAATATCGCTCTAGTTGTCTTCACCTACATTAAAGAGAACCCGAATCTTTTCATTGGCGCCCATGCGTGGTGCTGTAATGATCCCTAATTTGCATATACAAGTCAGCCCTATGACCCCAGCTAGTTCTTTACAGCATAACCTTTAGAGGATTAAACCACACGTTTTAGACAAAATATCACACATTTCTGTATCCCAAAAACCTTTCTTATATCGGTCAGCTCAAGGAAAGAATACGGATAAATCAATTTTTTTTCACCGATTCTGGTGTAATTATTACAAACGGTCTTTTTAACGTCAAAGACAACTGTTTTGGCATAAAGACGGCTGTTTATGGTGTAACACATTTTCTTTTGTACCCAAACGGCTGTTCTAACGCCCAAACAGCTGTTTTTGGCGTCAGAACACTCTTTAATATTATTACACCAGAATCGTTAAAAAATATTAATTTTTCTTACAATTTCCTTGAGTATACCGCCATCAAAAAGGATTTTTGAAATTTTTGATATTTTGTTTAAAACGTGCGCTTTAATCCTGAGAAGGGTAAACTAAAAGTGAGGTTTCAAAATTTTGGGGTCAGTTATATATTATCTACTGAAATGAACACGTAACTTGACTACGGTTAAAAAAAATATTACTCAGTTCCTTTTGGACACACGGATTCTTATTCACGGACACGCAAAAGTTGGGAGTTGACCAGCTCTCTTACGTCTCTACGTCCGTTTTTCGTATCAGCGTACGTTCCCTTGCAGATACTAACTCTGTGTGTTGCGTGCCTGCATCTGTGTTACATATCCGCTTAAAATTCTTTGTAGAACGGTACTTAAAACTGCCAGGAAAATCGCAAAAATTACCCGCAAGTCCGTTGGAAAATAATTTTTCTTTGATCAGTAAAATAGCTTCCTAGTAAAATAGCTTCCATAACCAAGTATGACAAAGGGATGACCTCGATCATTGAAGGAAATGCTACTGTCGTTCAATGACTCCATAAAATTGGATTTAATCATTTAATAATTTAATAATCCCTTTCAGATCCACATTTATTTTTTTGGTTTCTAGAGCTGCAAGTAAAAAAATGTTTCGATACATCCTGTACTTAAGTCGTCACAACTTTTGTTTCGTCGTCATGGTCTATGAGTTGTTGTACATTTTGTTATCTGCTACAGTAACGTGAACATTTCTTATGTTAAAACAGTAACACGGATAAAGGTTCTTGAATGAGTTACCTAAAGGTAAGATCGTTTGACATCGCGCCTTGCAGACTATAGCAGCCACCGGAATTAAATTTCCTATTCTTTATGTACAAAGCTATGTACACTTAGTCTGAATGGCATAGATATAAAGCTGAAGTAAATACTCTGCCAGCGTTAATTATATTTTGTGAGGACCTGTGCCTTCCAGTTAGCAACACCAGCAGATTTTGAATCGTATAATCCTGTGCATAGTGAGAATTTTCATAGATTACAGCATGCTACGAAGCTTTCTAAGAATATGAATACAATACTTGATTATTCTGACTTTAATAGAAAGTACAGAACGTACGTAATACACAGGCGTGCCAAAACCTATACGTTCATAACCAAACTGTGGGAAATCAAAATATAATAATAACCATTTCTACGCACCGTCAAATTGACGAAGGTGAACATAGTCTCAGATAACAATTTCAGTTTATTTGCAAATTCACGACGCATTTAAGGCAGTTCTACTGGCCGCGTGTGAATATATGCAGTCGGAAGGCATACGTGGTCCACTGCGAACAACATGGCCGTTTCCTAGCAAACGCAGTCAGTGAAACACGTATCTGCAAATGGCGTCATGAAAAGTAAAAGTAAGATCTGGTGCCTCTCGTTTCGGAATGGCAACGGCAGGTCCGGTAGCCAACTCTTTCCACATATGCGATTAACGTCGTTCCGTAAAGGTCCTTCCACACGATCAAAGCTCACTTCAAATCTTTATTCAAATTGATTGAATTCAATTCCTGGAATGCTGTGTGACGTCACACAAACGTCATAATCGAGGCCATCTTGTCTTTTAAGCCATTGAATGACTCAAAATTCCTTCAACATGTTCTATATTTTCTGTACTCCAATTTTTCAACTAGCACTCCGAATTATTAAAAAAGTGTAGGTATAAAGTTTAGTGTGATAATATACTAATTAATTTTCATTTAATCAACACAAACAATTGCATATATTCATTTCAGGTAAAGTAAATATACCATTTAAGAAAAAAAAAAAGGTTTGCTTTGCATTTTCGGTTAATGTATGGTTTGTAGTGGTTGAAAAAAATTACATAACTAAATTATAATATTTTAAACTGAGATATTTGCAAAAATATTTCAAGTTCCCATTTCAATATTTATTGAATACAGTTGCATGTGTGAAAAGTCTTTTAAAACTTTGAAGTAATAATTCAATTTCTGTTATATTCAATACATTCAGGTGCATGTGGACACGTTCTGAATTTAATGAGTTGAATTCGACTGGTTTCAATCCAATAAAATATTTGATTGGATGAAATAGCCTTAAGCACGTATAAGTTATTACAAAATCAGTTCGTTTTGCAAAAGTCAATCAGCTGCCGCCCTCTCATTCACGTAAGCTACAGTCGTGAAAGTCCTTACGAAATCAGTTCACTATGTAATAATTAACATCCGCAAATTAATTAATTAATTTATTTATTTTTCCTTTCACCCACGTATTCAGCAGTCTCACTCAAAAGTGACTATAAACTCGACTGGCACTGTAACTTACCAAGTCAAGAGTGTTAACAAGTCATGCATATCTAGACACTGCTAATGAAACAGGAAAAGTACATAGAATTTATACTTTTTTAAATTAACTTATTCTCTGAACAATCCTACTATAATACGAGGGCTGATTCATAAGTCATCGCTAGAGACCTGCAAAATTCGCGTTATCATTTGAAGACAGACTAGACTTCAAACACACATGTGTTTGTATTGCTCTTGTCATTCGACTACAGCTGGTTTGACACGCCCTGGGCTGCCTTGAAAGAATCGGAAGTAATTAACGACAAGGTAGCCCACTCACGTCCCGCCTAGTCAAAACGAATTGTGGTTCCTCGCTTTTACAGAAGCCAATAAACAAATGACACATATGCTAATGTATATAGGATGGTGAAATCTAGCGTAGTACCAAATAGTAACGCGAATTTTGCATATATCTAGGCATGGCAACTATTTTTTATCTCCCGAAAATGATTCAACCTGGGAAATGTACTATGTGCAGTTGAAAGAGTACGACAAGTACGTTTTAAAGGTGACACAACTTGGGGATTGGATGCAGGAATGTCCGGCAAGGAACGTGCAGTTGAAAGAGTACGACAAGTACGTTTTAAAGGTGACACAACTTGGGGATTGGATGCAGGAATGTCCGGCAAGGAACAAATGCAAACATGGCTGCTTGAAATAACCGTTCAATCGATTGATTCACGTACATCCCGTATACACACATGTGAACGGGTAAGTACCGTACGTGTACGAGCTGTTTAACATCCTTCAAAGTAGTCTCCGAGGTTGTCCACGGTTGGTTGTGAGCGATGAGGCAGATGGGGAAAACCATCGGCTGCGTGAGCTCCGTCAATGTGCGTTACCTTTCGTCGAATTGCTGCGGCAATATTTTGTTTGTCGGCAAAGCGTTTACCACGCAATGGCCTCTTCTCTTTGGGAATAAGGCCGTAGTCACACGGACTGCGATCGGGTGAATAGGGAGGGTGTGGCAACACCTCCCATCCCCAACGCCGTAAACAATGTGTAACACTACCTGCTGTATGAGGTCTGGCGTTGTCATGTAAGACTGCAGCGTTGCCCGACAGATCAGACGTTTCTCTCGAACTGCACGACGAAGATGGTATCGCAGAAATGACAGGTAGTACTGTGCATCTACACTGCAGCCTTCACGAACTGGATGACACACTAAAACACCTCGACTGTCATATGCCAAAATGATCATCAGCTCTGTGGTCGACGGGTTTTGTCGTACCTTATGTCTTTGTGGTGATCCAGGATGACGCCATTCATTGGCCTGTCGCTTCAATGCAGGTTCGTAACCTCGTACCCACACTCTAAATTCGAATCAGTGGAAAACTACTGATTCGCAGTGAAAATTGCTCCTTTTAGAATCAGTGAAATTTTTCATATCACTAATTCAACCAGCGTATTTTTTCCACTGAAACAATCAGTGTTTTTTTTTTTTTTCACTGATTCTAAGTGGAGCTATTTTCACTTCGAATCAGTGATTTTCCAATAATTCGAATTTAGAGTGCATGTTTCATCAACTGCAATGATGCGGTTCAGCATGCAATTACCTTCACGGTGAAAACGTTTCCGATTGATACATGCCTCATATCGGGTCCACTTCTACTTCAGCTATGTGATGTGGCACCCACTAGGCACAAATTTTCCGTACATAAAATCCCGCCGTATAATTCGGCGCACTGACGACGTAGGGATACCTGCACGCTGGGCTAATTCCATAGCAGTCCAGCGGAGTGCCGTCCATTAGGCACTGATCGACCACAGCCACTTGTACGTCGTGGTCAGCTGACACAGCACGTCCACTGCGAGATGGGTCAGCTGTTGACTCTCTTCTCTGTTTGAAGGCCTCTGCCCACCTCGCCACTGTACGATAGGGTATAGCGCGACTACCCAATGCTTCCCGTAGCTCTGCATTGCGGCCGCGACGTACGGCTATCCTGACGTACGCACGCTGTTCGGCTTTGGTTACGTCCATTTCGCACCGCTGTCATCCGTCAACTGGCATAGGTGACGTGCTCGCGGCCAGGCGGATGCACTCATGCCCCATCTGACGGCAACAGCAATTCGACGTTGGGTAGCACACATTGACGAACCGTGGACAACCTCGGGGACTACTGTGAAGGATGTTAAACAGCTCGTACACGTACGATACGTACCCGTTCAAATGAGTGTACACGGGATGTACGCGTATAAATCGATTGAACGGTGACTTCAAGCAGCCATGTCTGTCTTTGTTACTTGCCGGACATTCCTACATCCATATCCCATGTGGTGCCACCGTAATTGTCGTATACTTTCAACTGCACATAGTACATTTCCTGTGTTGGATCATGTTTGGAAGATAAACAATAGTTGCCATGACTTCTGTATCAGCCCTCGTATTTTTATACTTACAGCGAACTTAATAAGTTACAGTTTACTTCATACTTGGCTGCACACTGAGCGTCTCTACTATAGTCATGTCACTATTACATGAAACTTTTCTAAAACCTTGTTGAAGTTCTACTTTCAGGCTATTCGCCCGCCTAATCCTAACAAAGTTAACCCAACATAGAAAATGTCACCAAAGAGACAACGCACCGCATTTAAATATATTTTGTTTAATTATATTTTGCGTGAGAACTATTTATTACTAGGCATTACCAACACACCCTTTTATTTTAACTGTCATTAGAATTATAAATGAAACAGTCTAATGCATAGAAAAATGTAAGTAAAAGTTCAAATTAACCAAAAATAAGATACTTCTATGTCAAGGGAAAATAAAAACGCTTGTTATATATGACATATTAACATATCATACATGACTTCATTTTTCGAAGGTTTTATTAACAAAGTGTGAAGACACTGAGAATAGACTATAGATACAGTATTGGGAATTTCACTACGGATTTGACCATTTCCTGAAGAAAGGTAAGAGTGTTACCATGGTTGGATTTTATTAACAAAGTGTGAAGACACTGAGAATAGACTATAGATACAGTATTGGGAATTTCACTACGGATTTGACCATATCCTGAAGAAAGGTAAGAGTGTTACCATGGTTGGATTTTATTAACAAAGTGTGAAGACACTGAGAATAGACTATAGATACAGTATTGGGAATTTCACTACGGATTTGACCATATCCTGAAGAAAGGTAAGAGTGTTACCATGGTTGGATTTTTTTTTGGTGGAAGGGGTGAGGGGGAGGGGGAGATATATTGCAGTTCCTTCTTTCTTAATACGCCTATACACTGATGTAAATTTTCTAATAATCCTCTAAAGAAAAAATTTCCTTAATAAATTAATGTTTTAAATTATTCAAGTATTTGTATGTAATGTTGCATTCTAACAGCAATGATAAGGCATTCTAAATAAAATTCGACTGACAATACTTACTGTGTAGCCTGAACGCTGTCATGAGAAACGCAATTCAACTTCGACTCGTCAAATGACGTGTATATGTGCCGCTCGACGGGTAGAGATTTGCCGGAGTGTAGCCTGTAAAGTCCGCTGGAAATGTATTCGAAAGTATGGTATCCACACTGAAAGCAAAGCACAATGTTAACAAATTCAATTCACTAATCTTACTTAAATTACAGAGTACGCAACTGAGTAACGACGACAAAATCCGGCTGCAGCATCAAAACTAGCGACGAGAAAAATTCGCGTTATCTTTCGGCGACAGGATAGACTCCACTGCCGTATAGACAAGCGAGCACAGTCCGCGATTTAATTGGCCGCTGTACTTCATCAACGTCACCTGCCTGCTTGATATCCTTAAAAGAGATTGACCACTCCACTACTGATATTATATTATTGTCTCAAGCGTTCTCCGAGGCGTGACACACATATTTCTGGCCAATGGCTGAAGTCGGTCAAACGCTCAGTAACTTGGAGTTCAGTCTGTCCTTAAATAATAACGCGAATTTTGCAGGTGTTTAAATAATAACTTGTTTATGACCTATTGTTTAAAATGTTTCGTAAGGGCGATGCATGCCATTGAAGGTGTATCTGGGGGGACGAATTTACTGTAAATATTACAGATCATATTAAAGGGTTCCGCCTGCCTGGCCGCTTGAACTGAGTTGCAAAGTGTTCGAAAACCTGTAATTTTTTTTTTTTTACGAAAACTTTTAACTTGCCCGCAGTGTTTACCTACAAAAGACGCCATGTCCCAGATGAGGATGGGATGATACTTTAAAGTTACCACGCATGCTATAAATATTATTTTGAAAACCTTCAATATAGTAACAAGCGGCTTTTTTCTGGTTTGCCGTGTCTTAAAACACACTAGCCGGATACGAGCCAAACTACGATAGGGGCCTGTATTGAATGTTGCTATAGACTTTTCTTCAGTAAACTTGCAGGGTCACTCTTTATAGCTGGGGACACGGTGGCTGAGCGGTTAGCCTGCTCGCCTCCCACCCCAAGGCGATCCGAGTTCAACCCCCGGCCGGGTCGCTCCGGGATTCTCGCATGTGGGAATCGTTCCGGATGATGCCGCTGGTCTGCGGGTCTTATCGGGGATCTCCCGTTTCTCCCTGCCCTTTCATTCCGGCGCTGCTCTGCTCTCACCTCATTTCACCCTGATCGGCTCTCAAGACCTCGTTGTTAAGAGACGCCCGAATCTCTCAACTCAACTTCACTTCAAGACGAACATCTTCGAAATGCTTGTCTGATAGCATGGTCCTCTTGCAGGTGAAAATTTTGCACGGCTTGTGCAGCAACACTTCAAGGTATTCAAGAGTAAAATTTTAAGAACTTCAAGATTGGACAGCTGTATTAAATTATTATACCTAACTATGGAAATGAGATGTAGATTACTTATAAGTTCTCTTGTTCTAGTTACAATAGTAATTTGAGAACGTTGTAAAAAATGACATTCAATTAACAAACTTCGTCAAATATAAAGAAAAATTAAAGTTTAGGTTCATAGTGAAAAAACAACCGCGTTCCTTAAACAGTCGCTTACTTAATTTCTTGGAGTGGTTAGTAAATTATGCCATTCTATTAAAATAAAACTAGGACGTGGTATCAATTACGCGTGTGATAAACATGAGGCAGGTATTGTACACACTTTCAATGAGGGAACCGAATGAATCAAGCGTAAGACACTTGAGATTGTCAAATGCATGACAGGCATTAAAATTGTTAATTTGTCTGCGTTTTTAGACATATAACATTTCACAAGACGCAAGTATAGTCCATTTAATATAAGTGGTCTCAAATTCGACAGTTCTAGGAAAGTAGTGCCAACGGCATCTGGTTGGCTATGTATCCTTCCGCCACAGCTGAACTGTCATTGAAGGTGACTGTTTGCAAACAAACACCATGTGACTGATAGTATTTGTAATCAAACAACATATGACTGCCTGTTTTTGTAAACAAACTGCATGTGCCTCCTCCCAAATGACTTCTAGAAGCTGTGAAGAACTGTTGAAACAGTTGCAGGTTGGCAACAATCCCATTGTTTTTAGTTTATAAATATTTTATGTAATTGACTTAGCCCATGTAATAAGTCTATAAATAGATAATTTTTTATCTTGCAAGTACTCCAGAATGCACGAAAACGAAATTGTATTTTGACTGTCAAATGAATAAGATATTTTACTGTTTTTTTAATATACTCGATATATATTAATGACAACTAATCTCGTCACACTTATCTGAGGAAAGTTCTTGTAAACATAAAAATTTCGCATGGTTTCCACGAACACCAAATATCAAGATCGCCCCCCCCCCCCCCAAGAATGCACAAATAACGAAATACCGCCCTCCCCCTTACCTCACCTTCTTTTCAAAGACAGTTTACATTCTTACACACAGGCTATGCCTATTATTGCATTAGAAGTACATAATTCAGCTTTGTGGTATGATATGACAACAAACTCTGTACAGCCTGATACTTTTATGGTGATTATAAGTCTCAGGATGTAAAATTTTGTAGATATAAAAAATAATATTTAAGCAAATGTTACTTAATTTCAGTACATTTAATAACTCTCATTTTGTAACACAAATGTTAAGTATTGCAGGTCCAGATAAAAAATACTTTAATAACTTTTCTCAAATACCTACGTGTTCAGATTGTCATTCTGAGAATGAAAACTTATTTCTGACTAACTGAGTGTTGATATTTACACTGAAGTTCAGTCGCACATCTTCCCTCCTCAAAATTGTGAATACAGCCCTAGGCTTGTGCTCGGGTACCTGATGAAAAACTGTATTTCAGTTCAGAGTTGTTACAAAGCGCTCTAGAGAAGCAGATGTGACCTAGAGCAACAATATATCAAACGAACATGTTACTTACACACTAAAAAGATGCTCCACCTACCGAAGATTGAAGACATCATAAAGTTAATTTTCCTTAGCGATAAATTTTGGAATGTCGCAGCTTCTGCTGATGCATGAGACACTTCTTTATGATGTTGGAGCACCTTCGTTGGTGCTTAAATTGAAGTAATTTTGTTTGATAAGCATGCTGTAATTTACATGATATCGAAAAGTGGTCTTACAAGTTTGTATGGCCAGTAAGCTTAACATTTTGAAACCCTCCAGAACCAAAGAGTGGAGTTTCAAACAATAATAACACAGATAAATGTTCATAGCCATGAAATGTAGGCTCAATTAGGGTATCATCTTTATTTTGTTTCGAAGGAAAAAGGAAAAAGTGAGCAGACCGGGAGGGGGTGGGGGGCTTTAGTTTATCGTCTTTCGTGAGACGGGTTTATTTTGATGTTCTTACGATGCCGGAATCACATAGTCCTAACGCGCACGACACGACGGCCAACAGCCAATGAAATACAAGATAGGTTGTCGTAAGCCCTACCGACTCTGTCGTCCGACCAGCAATTTTGGATTAGATATGATTTCTATTCTTCGTCGTGTCATGCTTCACGATGCACAGAATGTACAACATTGCAAAATGAAATTGTATTGCAAACGTTCCCTACAATGATAAATACGCAGCTTAAAAGAAAAATTAATTGAAAACTACAGTATCTAACACTTAAAAACAATAATTTTACTTTTGTGTGCATTAGCGATACCAATTTGTCATCATTATATATTACAATTTCCCTCTTGTTCACCGCCTTTGAGACTAACGTAGCCTATCACCGCCTTCTAAATAGTTAGGTTAAATGCCGAGAGTGTGGTTTCGGTCGTGCTGTAAATTCAAGTAGTCACATTGAAATGTGTCGTGGTTGCGTTTTTGGTCGTGTCGTGCTGTGTTGGTCGGGTCTATGTGATTCCGGCATGAGTGTGTGGCATTTTCAGTTGCATATTGTTTTGATGGAGCAGTGGAAAATTTTGCTCGTATGGAAATAACATTTCAATTATTTAACTTCGAAAATTATAACTTTAATGAAAATACAAAACGCGATATATACGTCGCTGTTCGTATTCGTACAGATGCAGCAATATATACACGCACACACTTTGATCGAAGTTAACCTTACACTCGAATTTACGATGCAGACAAACAAATAATATTCACTCACTTCAAAAGTGTGGAAAGTGCGACATTTTTCAGGCCACGTGCATTTCAATAATTATATTAACGGTCTACAAATACATTTACAAAACACGCAAACTTACTGTTGTAACCTCTTGAACACGTGTTTTTCTATGGCAATCCTTGCGAGTTTACTTCACTAAAATCACATTTGTTCGTCACTAGCATTAAATAATTAATTTGCAAAATCATTCAGTAAAATCAACACTGCGCACGTTTCCTGATACAAACAAATTTAAACTCATATAAGGAAATTATATTCTTGTCACTTCATTGTGGAAGGTGGTTAGGAAGATGGCTGAACGAGCAGTTTTAACGACGTGCCGATTAATATTACATTTCACCCTACAAAACCCATTACAACAGTACCTACAACCAACTATGTTTGGAAAAAGCAAATAAAAAATAAAAAATAATTAACTACCTATTAAATATTCCGACACCACCAATAAGATATTCGTATAATAAACACGATGAGAAAACAAACGCTCGCACAACTTCCTTCACCGGGCTGGAAACATAAACATGGCTAGCCATTGGCTGGAAACGTTTACTGTTCGTATGTGTCGACATACTCTGTCATAAATGCTTAACGTGTTTTTTAAGTCCTGTTACTAATAGCCAAGAAAATTTAATTTTGCTTCAGAAATATAATTTAAACCATAAATGGTGTAAGTATAATTAAGATTTTAAATTACAACTTTTAGTTCCGAGTACTATTTTCTTCCAAAACCGTCATCAAAATAGCCAACCTAACAAAACGGATCCCGCAGCAGTTCATCAGCTGATACAATACTGTAGGAGCGAGGGCATTTACTGTTTACATACTGGGTAGGTTGGTCACATTGTCTGTCAAATTTGAGACCACTTATATGAAATGGACAATAATTACCGTTCTACATACATGAGATTCGTACTCAGTCCTCGTATTTGATTAAACCACGTGGTTTATGCCTCAATTTAGTTCTGTACATTTTTGCATCTTTTGTAGAACAAACAATTAGATCTCAGGCTGGATCATGCCAGGATTTCAACTTATGGAAAGTGTAGTGGGCGTTAGTTTTGGCTGTCGGGTTTTCCCAGGTGGTCCTGTTTCAACAGCCTTTTCATTTGGCCGCAGTTACATGGTAGGAATTTAGTCCATGCCAGCCCTCCAAAGATGACATTAATTCCCGGAACCCAAATGGGACGGGTCCTCCCACAAACCTGGTGACAGCGTCCTCCTTCCACTTCGTTATTTATTAATTCCACTACACGTGCTTGGTGAATACGCTGGGTGCTGAGCATGCGTGGGAAATGTCTTCCGCCACGTGATACATTTTTGCGAGCCCCTGAGAAGTCCTGGGGCAGGACTGACCCTAGCATGATGCCGTGCATGAGGAGGGTGAAAGGGGAGTACAAATGATGCAGAGCATCCATTCCCCCTACCAATATTTCTCTCCTAACTTTTCTAAGCCTTATCTTAATAAATATATAAATATCTATCCGGGAGTGACCCAGCCGGGGATTGAGCCCGGTTCACCATGTTGGGAGGCGAGCAGTCTAACCGCCCAGCCACCGATGCCAGTCTTAAAGTGGAGCTCTTTTGAGAATTAACTGTTTTAGTTTTGCAATTATTCCTAAACATGCCTTTATCATTAGCCTACGGCCATATTTGTGGTATTTTTGTTTATATATAATGCCAAATAGTTAGTTTAAGAGTAAGTTTATAGTTCGTCTAAGCCATTCATTTGAGATTTGCATTTTTTTTTTGCCAAAGAACTTGAAAGAAAATTTTTTAGACACATCAAATTTGAATTTTTAAAAGTTAATTTCCCACTTGGATAGTGAGCGTTTTGTAAGTTTATTTTTATATAAGCTGTTCACGGTAAACTGAGCACTTTCGAAAGCCCTGCTTAAGATCTACTTGTACGCACGTTGTGTATTCTTCCCCTTTATGTAAAATTAACGTTGTCATGGGCCACACCACTATATTCAAGCGTCGGGCAAGTGAAACTGTGAAATTATTAGAAGAGTAAACATTTTACAGATATGCTCATTTTTACACTTCGATGCATTAAAAATAAAACAGAAAGCGAAAGAAATAAGTAAGTTATCACAAATTGTTAGCTAGCACTTTTTATTCGACGTTTAGATACGGAACTACTTTCCCTCCATCGTTGCCAACTTTACTGGGCGCATATCACTCAGTGCGCTCATTAAAATATAAGCAGATAGGGGCAGTATTTTTTTTTTCACAGGTTGATTTCAAAAGTTCTCACTTTATCGTTAACCGACTTTAGTGAACTTGCGCAATACTGCTTTTCTATTATCACTGTGAGCGAATGGCACTTACCTTTCTGGCTGCAGGATCAGGGAAGAGGGTCGTGTTGAGCGGCGATTCTCCATCGAACGTCTTGTAGTCATCAGAAAGCAGTTGCGCCATTGTGTAGGTGATCCACTTGCCTGATTCCCACTTTTTCAGAGTCAAAGTCTTCACATACTTTTGTGGGTTCCTCGGGATTTGAAAGTACACGCCTAGCGTCCCGTTCTCTTCATTGACCACCCACGTAGACGCGTTGGAGCAGTTGCTTTCACTTATAGGCGCTAGTAAAAATAAAGCAAAAAAAAAAAAAAAAAAACGCAAAGTTTTAATAAACAGAAAAAAACGTAGTCATACACTCTCAGAAATTATTCACAAATCTATCGTGTGTTAAGAGTAATAGTGTAAGTTCACTATTAAAGTTTATTTTATTTTATGTAAGTTGCTTATATATATTTCATATAAGCTTCTTTATAAGTTTATAGTAGACGTTAAGTTTTGTGTCATTGTTTTATTTATTTTTCTTTTTAAAAAGTAAGTGTTATGTTTTATTAAGCAAAGTGGTTAAGTGTAAGAGAAGGTGATAATACCTTAACTTCGCCGCAAAAATAGAGACGTTTTATTATTATTTACGTAGGCCCTATAGGGTTGAAAAAGCGTGCATGGTAAAGTTTCTTCCCATACATCTATGGTAGCGTTCCTACACTGTCTCAGGAAAGAGTGAAACATGTAGGAAAATTTTCAACTGTGTGTAGTAGCAACGCTAAACTTTCCTGTCATCGTAGCCTGACATCTGGTGTTATTCCCATAGCGTAAAAACTTCCAATACATTTAGGGAAGTTTACCAGATTTTGTTTTTTCTTACCGTGTACGGAATTCGAGACTGTGGCACAACGGTACCAGTTTTATTGCTTGAATGAAACAAAGTTTATTTGACGCAACCAACTTAATCATTTGTAAACGTGGAGTTCAATATTTCGCGCTGAAAACAAATTATTTGGTTGTTCTTATTTGGCTGCCCCAAACTAGGATTCGGTTGGTGCAACTTTTTGGCTCTGCGTACATGATAACAGTTTCAGTCAATATAGAAACATTCCAATTCCAACCGGAATTCGAACGTGGAACGTTTGTGCCAGAGTGCTATGCGTTAACAACCTCAGCTAAAACAACTACTGTTGAAATTGAAATGTTTATAAATAAATACATTTCAAACCCTTGACAAGGTGAGTAATTAAGTATTACAAGTTTTACAGCTTTACATTTTAGTTTCCCGTTTAACTCTTTTTATATTAGGATGTTTGCACCTTTAAACAATTTGCAACAAAATCCACAAACAAACATTGTTACTATCCTGCTAGGGATAAAAATTCAAACAAACTCTCGAGCCGTATTTTCGAATGAAGACAATCGAGTCAGTGGCCAAAAAATTCAGCCAAATATTTTGTTGGCAGTCAAATTTCGTTAGGCCCAGTGATTATTCAAGTGTGTATTTTGTTCGATGAACAAAATTAATTTCGTTGATTTCCAAGTTTTGTTTACTCAACAAATTATTTTGTTGGGGGCAACTAACTAAATTTTTGGCCCTGTACAAACAAATATATTTTTCTTGGCTTAAACAAACGTTTCTCTCAGTTTACGCATGACGAAGGGTATTAAGATGGACCCGGTAGAAGACTGGTACACTTTGTGGTGTACTCACACACTTACGATGTGCATTTTAGGAGCCATGTTTATCAGACATTTGTTTCATGCTTTTATGTGTACTACCTCTTCTCACAATATGACACACTTTTATCCGATCATTCTGTATACTATCACATAACATCAGCAGGTAAAAAGGGCAATGATTGCGCTTATGAAATAGTTTACACGTGAATAAATCATATAGAGTTGATACGATGTCCTAAGAATGGATACAAATATTATCTCAGAAATTTTGGAGATGTACTGCATTTGAAATTGTTGGAAAACGGTGTTCCAGGTACAATTTTTTTTTCCTCAAAACGGTTAATTATGGCAGGCCGGAAGTATTATAGTACGTATTTCATACCTTGCTTGCATGATACTTGCTAACTGAAGAATTGGGTTGAAATGTACTTTGTGGATTGCAAGGCCTGTACATGAAGATTTTCGTAAGTAGATAAAATATGAATGACATGAAAGGCCAAAAATTTATATTGCTTAGAGTAATTACTATAAAAATAAAGTTTTAATGCGTATATGATAAGAATCAGTCAGTATATGCGTGATTTATCCACTTCTACTTAGCTGAAGACCCGTTATGACGGTTTCATAGGTTTATCACTTTGTTTGTGTACTGTTTATACTGTTGTAGATAAAAATGCCCGTTATAGACAGAAAATATTGCGATAGACTGGGAATTATTGTCTATACACAGCGACGTCCTGGTATTAACAAAACCACATGCCTCATTAATTTTTATCTTCATAAACTGGACGCTCATTGCCTCTCCTTCCTAGAAAAAAATCAAGAACACTAACACTAAATACACACGTTCTCCTCACACATCGCCACGTTTTCTTCTGGATGGTAAATGTTGTTTTGTGTCGCGAATTTCTTGACCGCACCATCGAACGTTTGTTCAAAACCAAACGTTACGACCAGCAAGTTACCGGCGTAATGGAGACAATCAAAGTTGAAACCAGAATCTCCCGAGCGTATTATTCTCACTAAATCACCGGTGTAACGAATCTGTAAATATGTCGTCCAGTCCATTTCTGCTCGAATGCCTGGCACAGAAGGAGTTTCTAAACGTCGAGCAAGGTACGTGTATTTCTGAAGTGCAGTTTTTCTATTAATGACAGCACATCCTTTAAAAATGTAACACAGCCATTACGTCAGCTACTGTATGATTGGTTATGTAGCAGTTATCCGCCTTTAATATTGACTTTTTGTATGTTATTTTAGGAACTGTTTACAATTTTCTGGAAATTATGGACGATAAATTTTATCCATGCAATGGTCATGTCGGAGGAAATTCACATATCGCGGTGCATGCAACGGTTGGGCATTTAAATCTTCCCTCTGAATTCTCATATTTCTAAGTATTTGCGTCATATACCTTATAATAATACTAAAATTGCTTATAACAATGGGTCGAGTGTCTCAAATTTTAAAATTATGAGACACGCCCACACACTTTGATAAGCAAAATATTACAAGAAATTGATCAGTAAAGGCTGTTCACGATAAAGTGAGCACTTTAGAAATGAACCTTAGGAAAAGCCACTTCCCCTGCTTGCATATATTTTAACGGGCGTACTGAGTGACATTCGCCCAGTAAAGCTGGTAACGACGGCTGGAAAGTAGTTCTATATTTTAACGTCGAATAAAAAGTGTTAGGTAACCATTTGTGATAAATTAAAATTATTTATTTCGCTTTCTGTTTTTAAAATGCATCGATGTGTAAAAAAGAGCTGATTTTTAAAGTAATTACATTCTTAATAATTTAGCAGTTTTACTTGACCAACGCATTGGTAAAGTGATGAGACCCACGGCAATGTTAATCTTGCATAAGGCGGAGGAATACACAACATGCGTACAAGTGATCATAAGCAGGGCTTTCAAAAGTGCTCATTTTACTGTGAACAGCCTATAATAAGAAGTAATTTACCTTCACGCCCGACGTTGATGCGTTCATTTCTCTGGAACAAAAATAAAATTTAAATTAATGACGTACAAAAGCAAATGAGAATCCTATTGATTTATTCCCTAATACCTTATAACTTGTATGAGAAATGCAGTGTCACCACGATGTGCGTCAGCAATAACTCGTTACGAATGACAAAGAGTTCTCTCGAACAACAAACCAACTTTGCAACATGTATGTACATCAAACAGAAAGTAAATGAAACAGTGGAGTGGAGTGGGCTGGAGAGATTTGGGTGGCTCTTTATGCCGAGTTCTTGAGAGCCGATGAGGGTGAAGCGAGTTGAGTGTGGACCAGCGTCGGAATGCAATGGCGGGGGAAACGGGAGATCCCCGAGAAAAACCCGCTGACCTGCGGCATCGTATGGCACGGATCTCCCACGTGCGAAAATCCGGGGAGCGACCCCACCGGGAATCGAACCCGGTTCGTCTAGCGGGGGAGGGGGGAGGCGAGCGTTCTAGCCGCTGCGTCACCGCGGCCCCATGTAAACAAATTACATGCAGTGTCCACTAATTTTAACGTTACACTTCCTATATGACTTAACGACATGGGACTAATTACACTACGTCGCCGCCAACTTTATAGGGGCATTCCAGAATGCTCAATAAATTTCATGCATTAAGGAGTACGGGATGTTATAAAAACGTTGAATTCCAACGTGCTCTGTTAAAGCTAATGAATAGTCCGAAATTTAGTTTATACATTTTGAGGTTATTTTATGGTTCTTGTACATCATGTTGAAGATGACTTGATAAAATTATGATATTTATGTAAACGTAAATTGAAAAATTTTAACTCGAAATATTTATTCCTACAAAGTTCGAACAGTAATTTTAACCCTTTCAGTCACAGTGCACTCTATCTGGGACGTTGCATATGAGGTAGGGTGAATGGTCTGCACTGTACACAGTAGAACATACCGTCCAATGAGAAAGCTTCCCTACGTGTGGGAGACATCATTCGCAGCTCAGACTATTTGTTCCGTAGCCTCATGTACCATTGCTGGCAGTAACAAAAAGCACAGAGAGATTTATATTGGTCCGTATGTAAGGCAAAGCGTCGTCTGGATATCTGTACAGTTCTGAACAAAAGATTTTTTTTGTTGCAACGCCTAAAATTATATACTTATGTTAGACTGAAGGGGTTTAACACGAATTTTTGTTAAAGCCACAGAAGTGGCATGTTGCAATTTATTTTTTAATATGGCACTTGTTTTACCTATGGTAAAGATTTTAATATTTAAGATCTACTTTAATTTACGGTTTCAGGTGTTGCAAAATAGTACTATTTGGTGCGTACTGTACTTAAGCTGACCAGTCCTATTTCATTCTTTCAACTGATGAGCTGTAGACTTGGCGTTCTGCAATATAGAATGAACCGTTCAATAACGTACATCAGTCGCAAGGCCAACGAATCAGTAGATACGCCTCAGGGGAAACCAAATCACTGTGTATTAAATCTTGCATTGTACAGTACCGTCCAAAAACTTCCTCACCGTGCGTCATGTACACAATTGAATGGGTTGATTTACAACTATTTAAACTTTACAATAGACTGCAAACACACGTACCTTTGCAATAAGTTTGCCGCGCCCTGGGTAACTCTGAGCCAATAAATAAACACTCCACACTTGTCTAGTCCAAACACGTGCAGTCCAGTCAGAAAGGAAGTGGCTTCACATTTATGCAGCAGCCAATAGAGAAACGACGCCGGCCCGAGTATATATAGTACTGTGAAGTTTAACTTGATGACAAATAAAAATGCGAATTTTGCAGGTCTCTACTAATTTCGAAAGTTAAAATTTTAATACGTCCTAAACGCATGATACATATTCAAGAAATATTGTCCATGGCATTAAAAAAAATTAGACAGTTATTTTGAGCTATACTCTAACGTATTAATTGTAACCAATTTTGAAATTTGCACAGAAAAGAAAATGAAATAAATATTGTTATGGCATCTTTCATTCGTTTTAGAAAATCATTGTACTTAATTTCCATAATTTTTTCAGACTGTAATTTCGTTTCACAGCGGAAAATAATTTAATATGCCATAATTGTAGGAAATATTTTTTTCCTCTCGAACGCCCTTCACCACTGACCAGTTATAAGCTTAACATTTGGAACGCACCCGAGTGTAACTGGGAGGAAACTAAAAATTAATATTTCTCTGTCATTGAACACAGAATTTGCGCGGATGCAGTTCTATTGTTTCATTTATGATTGAGCGTAAAATAACTTTACAGTACGTGAACACAATTGTCGCACCGCTGGCCTAAGAACGGGCGTGGCTCCGCCTACCCAAGTGAAAGAGAGAGGCAGAACGACTTGCAAAGCACCAACCACAGGTAGCTGGCAGGCGGGCAGACGAATCTGCAGGCAGTCCCTCACACCCGCCGTACCACCGTCGTCCAATTGTTTCCTTACCCGGGGACAAATGATCCGACGCAGAGCTCCCAAGTCCTAAATTACAGCGCCGCTACTGTAATAATTGCAAATAAAAATAATAAAATTTTGTAAAGCAACTGAAATGAGCAGTATATAATGCCTTGAGACCTGCAAAATTTGCGTTATTATTTAAGGACAGGCCGAACTCCAAGATACTGTGCGTTTGGCCGGCTTCAGCCATTGGTCGGAAATATTTTATATCACGCCTCGGAGAACGCTTGAGCTAATAATATAAGATTAGCGATGGAGTGACCAATCTCTTTTAAGGATATCAAGGTGGCAGGTGACGTTGATTAAAGTATAGCAGCCAATTAAATCACGGACTGTGCTCGCTTGTTTATACCGCAGTGGAGTCTATCCAGTCACCGAAAGATTACACGAATTTTGCACGTCTCTAATAATGCATTGCCAATTATTCGGGCCACCTGTTTTTCGCGAAAAGATTTACGCTCAAGTTAGACTTCAACTTGCACATTTCCTTTGACCAGGAACAGTGATATTTCGCGAAAAGATTTCGAGACAAGATATAGTTCAAAGCACTATGGGGTAGTTCAGCTCTTTTGATTGGCTGAAGAATGTTCCGGTTCATGCTAACTGCTAGCCCACGAATCACGAAGGTTCAGTGTCGGAGTTACAGAATCCTGAGTGGCTCGGTGAAACGCAGAAACGAAACCAGCGGCCAATGGAGGTATGACAACAGCCGAGGTGTATGTATAAGATTGAAGTCTACTGTGTGCTCCGGTTTTCACGCGAAAAATCACTGGCCCTAACTTTGACTATTGCTTGCGTACCTATGCGAGAAGACATTTTCTACCTGTGTGGGCCAACCAGAATAAAGTTACCAAGACACACCCGTGATTGGCTGGCAGACACTTAAGATGCGTTGAAGTTAAATGAGTTACGATAATCGAACCGCGATGTCGGTTCTGGACTGACGTGTTTTGGAGTAGGCCTACAACCAGTAGTGGAAGCTTTTCGAAAGAAGCAGCCGGCCGTACCAAGAACATACGAAAGAATATCTGACTGGCAGAACTGTCAACTCGGCATTCCATTGGCTGACAGCCAGCCAGCCGGCAATAAACTTATTGGAGGGAGTAAGCGTGTCAAATGGGGCAGGAACCAGTGGAACGGTGGTAAGCGGGAACCCAGAGACCAGCTGAAATGTCACTTCTGTTATTGAGGATATAAGAGCCACAATCTTAGGTTCTCCCGAATGCCAGTAAATGTGTACGAAATTCAATGTGTTAAGGAGAGTAGAGTGAGCGGGCGGGTTCTGGGTCATCTAATGGAATTACATAGGGATGGGAGGATGGGTGCAGTAGTGTGTAGTGCAGGCCTGCCACCTCGCTTCCCGACCCACTCTCGCGCACTACACACTACTGCACCCATCCTCACATTCATATGTCATTCCATTAGATGACCCAGAACCCGCCCGCTCGCTCTACTGAGGAGAAATCCCCACCAGCATCTTGGAATTATGTATATACTTCCATGACTTAATTTCCAGGTTCAGTATTTAAATAAAAGTTTATCAAGATCCAGTAAACGTCTCAAAAGCTATTTATAAATCCAATCCCGTCACGCATTTCACGCATATAACCGTAATAAAAGGCACTGTGAAATCTTCAAAAATGCTGTCTAGTACTTCTCTATACCATGTAAAGTTTTTATTTGTAATGTCTATCCGTAGAGTTTGATTCTGAAGGCTCGAGATGGATGGGGTTTCCCTCCTTTAATACGCAGTCTCAAACGTCATGTTCATTTACTGTTTTCTAGCTTAATTATATTTTTTTTAAACACTTATTTCGAAACTGTACCTCACCGGCAGTATGCATTACTCTGCAGAACAAACGTAAGTTCTGAGTTTTTGTCCAGTAATTATAACGTAATTAGTGCAGCATAATTTTAAAATTATGATATACTTGCCGTTTATAATATTTAGTGACTACATTTGAAGGTATTTGTGAAACGTAACTCTGGTGTAATAAGACATACCTAGCCTTAAGGAGTGGACAAGATAACAATTAAGCATTAAGCAGTAAATCAGTGGCCTGACAAAATTAAACTGACATTATATCATAGCTACTTCTTAAGTTCGACCAATAGAAAAAAATCTTAGCGTTTGGCGTGTTTGATCACAATGTATACAGTGGTTTACATATACGTATTTTAGTTTTCGGTAAATGTTTTTTTTTTTCTCGAAGCAGGTCAACAAATTAATATTGTACTACATAGTTTGAAATAAAAACGTTTGAACAGGTTCATTTCAAAGTGTGCTTTTCGGTGATTTGCTAAACTTAAGACTTTCACAATATTTCCGCTGCATCAGTGAACATTAACAACTCAATTGTGTTGGACTCGGTCTGGGCCAGTGTATTGGAAAGTTTTCTACTGCTTTGTGTTTAAAATTAGGATTATTTATTGAAAAGTGCGACAGTAGAAGCTTAGCTGATAACCCATCATCACAGGCAAAATATAAATATATTAACTACGAATGTATATTTTTGCAACCATTCACATAATACAAAATCTTATATATTAATTCATTCTCACATTTTGATGATAACCATGGAAAACCTATTATCAATCAGTAGAGACCTGCAAAATAGCGTTATTATTTAGCATCAGGCTAAACTTCACAGTACTGTATACACTCAAGCAGGGGCGTAGCTAGGGGGGGATCCGGATATATCCCCCCCCCCCCCGAAAGGAAAAGAAAATATTCAAATATAAAAAATATTCAAATATGAAATATTCAAATATAAAATATTCTAATTTAATAAAAAGATTTAATATTATATAAGTTATATTTGTAAATTATATAATATTTAATCTTTTTATTAACAAAGCACTAAGCCACTGGATTAATCAAGAGTATCTTGCAATTTATCATTAAGGGATATATACATATATATCCCTTAATTATAAATTGCAATATATACATATCCCTTGATTAATCCAGTGGCTTAGTGCTCTGTTGCGTAAACAAGCTGAATTGTACACTTCGCAGATTCCAGATGATGTCACTTAGATTGCTTCCCTTTCTGCTAGTCATTGTCCTTTCAGGGTTAATTCGGGTGTAGAGTGCCGCTGGAAATAAGAAGACGGGCCACAACGGTTTTCTCGCCTGGGTGGGACTGCAAATGACACGCGCAGATTGGTTTTCCTCCTGTAAGGAGTGGTCCGTAAAAACGCCACACTTAGAAGTCTTAGAACATTATTATTTTCAATTTTAATATAAACAAGTGTCTCCAATTTTCCTATATATAACTTCTCATATTCAATTCGATTTTCTCTTTCGTTCATTTATATAATATATGAAAGAGTTTGAACTTTCGAGATATTTTCAATGCACTGCTATCATAAAGTAGGGGGAGATTAATGAACATTTTGTAGTTCTATCTCTGTGCGTTAGCCCATTTGTTGTAAATAATTTGTTTAGCTAAAAATATTACGTATTGAACGAAAGAATCGGCAAGATGCCTTAACGTAGCAGCATTCCCTTAAGAATTTCGAAGGAGAATACTTTCTGTTTGAAATAGTTATCTTTAACATCGACGCAGTGAGAAAGAATTTCGTTTCACATTGATTCCCGATTAGAAGATGGCGGGCTGCCGGCTTGGTAGGCAGCGCCGTTGTGCAGGACTTGTGAAAGTGCCGGGTTGACCGAGAACAGCCTGTAAGCACGTACCTTCATCAACTGCTGGGAGTAGTTGCCCAGCTTGCACGGGACGAGCGAGGCGCGACTCTTGAATCCCGCGGCGAGCGCCGCCGCTAACAGCACGAGACACGCGACGTTGCTGGCAGCAGTCGCTCTTGACATGGCCTCCCCTCATCAGCCTCTCTCTCTCTCTCGATCTGTTCAACACACGAAGCACGCCCCGTCATCTGCGTCGCTACAACATGCCGCTGCCGCAGGGTGGCTATGAAGTAGCCTTCATAGCAAACAATAGGGTCGTACGCGTCGAGGTCTGAAGGTCGCCGTGCTGAGCGGGTTAGGCCCGGTTGCAACGACATCTTCCCCCGATCCGAGATCGAGCGTAGAAGACTTATTTGCAGATACTGGCGCAACTCAATAGTTTAACTCGAATTCACGCAAGTTTCTCGCTTCCGAGCATCGTCTCCATCATATCTTCTGAAAACATGATCCATCTCTTCAATCTCACCCCCAAAAACAAGATAATTTGGCCCAAATATGCGTTCTCAATCAAGTGCACTTTTTTTTTTAAAACCTGCTTTGTTCACTCTTTGATCAGTGGTCCATTTTCAGGGCGAATGAGGCTAAAGTTAGGTCAAAAAGGTGGCTATTTTCTTTAAATTTGAATAATATCACAAGATAAGTAGGAAAATTCTTGGAATTTAATAAAAAATATGATAAGTTCACAAAGAGTGAACACAAGTTGAAAAATGATTTTGATTTTGATTTGCGCTTTGAAAAATTTGACGGGGAATTAGAAATTTGTTTGAATTTAGCGTGAAATTGGTTGAATTTTAGTTACATTTTTCAGCTGCGCCAATATCTGCGAAAGATTTGACGTGGGGATTAGAAATTTGATTGAATTTAGCTTGAAATTGCTTGAATTTTAGTTAAATTATTGAGTTGCGCCAAGATCTGCTATAGTCTTCTACTATCGAGTAATCCTAGTTCAGAACTAGGATCCAGTTTTATCTTGTTTCCAATGTTAAAGTGTTGCACCAACGAAATTTTATGATTCTGGATCTCCGATTCGTCGATTTTGATTCCAAACTGAGAGATAGAGATTAAGTATGAGACAAATTTTGCTATTAGTTCGTAATATATGACGTTATTGAAGTAAGCGTATTTTTCACTATAGATGGAACAAGATGTGCGATGTTTTATTTGTTTTAAGTGAATTATTGTTGTAAGAATTTTAATGAATAATATTCAAGTGCGCATATTTTGTTTTAATTTCCCAATAAAACAATCGAACGTAATTCTATCTGTTGACGTATTTTCAAACTACATTTTCGACGATGGCTGCTGATCTCGGATCGAGATTTCGAACCGCCAATTTCGGTGGTTCGAAAAGAACTTCTTCTCGATATCCAGCCCAGTTCTGAACTAGAATGATGCAACAGTTTTCTGTGTCAATCTTAGATCCGATCTCGGATCGAGTTTCGAACTACGATGGTGCAACCAGGCATTAAACTGCTCGCCTCCCACCAAGGCGAACCGAGTTCAATCCCCAGCCGTGTCACTCCCGAATGTTCGCCTGTGGGAATCGTGCCGGTGCGATGCCGCTGGTCGGCGGGTTTCCTCGGGGATCTCCCGTTTCCCCCACCCCTTCATTACGGAGCTGCTCCATACCCATCTCACTTCACCGCCAATGGCTCTTGAGACCTCGGTCTTAAGAGCCGCACAAATCTCATCACTCACCTCTGCTCAAGGTCACGTCCGGCCTTAAGGTTGAATGGGAGATGGAATTATGGTTAAGCTGCAACCATCACGTCACGTAAATACCCAAGAATTTTAAATTAACTTACCATAAAGTATAATTAAGCTATCTTCATGGTTAAAATTGCATTTGAATGAAGATAGTTCAATTTTAAGCAACGCACAATATTATTAACCAAATACATTTATTTCACAGTAATTTTTAAAAATATATTTAAAAAAAATCGTTTCGAATCCTTTAATTTTCTATGAAATTCATTGATATTTGTTCTCTTAAATAAAATTTCCGAACCAAATTTGTGTCTAAGAAAAGCGTTAACCTTCTCGTCGGGCTTCTCATGATCTCATAGGAAATTATCAACACAAATGTCAGATAAAAAAATATAATCTTTGGTAGTGTTTTAAAACAAATATATATACCTATTTGGCCATATAATATAAAGTTGAACACTCAGAAGCACGAAATTTTGAAAGGCCATATATATTATTTACCATTTTAATATTGTTTTGGTTTCGTGTAGATAAGTAGAATAGTTTTCGAAGGACAATTGAATTACTGGAATAATCATAAATTTGGCTTATGATGTGCTGCTATGGCGTATTATGAAACCACTAGAAGTGGCCACCTGTCGTGAATGGAAACTCGTCAGTTATGTAGACAGAGTTGCGCCCAGAAACTGTTCGGCCCTTGAGAACCAACGCATAATTAATGGCTACATCAACAGTACCGTGTAAAGCAGTATTTTCATAGCATTATCTCCGCATTGCCACGTATTTCATAACAGCGTCAGTACAAAATACATCAGTTCGTGGCATTTAAAGCTGCTTTCGAAACCATTTACTAAGACAAAATTTATATTTTGATAACCAGAGGGCGCTGTAGGCGGAAATACCATAGCTAGTACGATTTCACTGAAATGCCTCAACTCGAATACGAAAACGTAACCAGTCTATAAACGGGAATAATTTTTAAATTGTTGTTTATTAGAGCCTCTCTTTCATGTTAAGTGCAAGGGGAAGGGAAGGGCTGAGAATAAGACCTGCATATGATTAAATACAACCTAACTTTATACTAAAAGATGGTACAGCCCCGTATTATCTGGGATTCAAACATAGGATGTCTTGTACTGTACGGTGGCGCCCCAGCCAACTATACCCATAGAAGTGTACTACAGTGTAAACAGTACTGCCAAATATCTAGAACTAGATATTTGGCGTATTACTTACACTGGGAGCCAGAAGTTTAATTGCATTCCTTTTAGCTTTCTGTCCACTTTGTTACGCCAGGAGACAAGAACGATCAACGTAAAAAAAAAACCTGCCACCTTCTCCAAACAGTATGCTGAGTGTGACTAAGTCGTACATTCAGCGGAAATTAAAAAAAAAAAAAAATCCAGTTTATTTACGGAACGTCCGAAATCTAAGATTTAATTCGCGTTGAAATGATGAGATTGAAAAGGTTAACAAGAACCCGGTAATTTATAATGGGTGAAAATGATCCAATAATCGCAGTCGTATCGCATGACTTTGTAAATACTTAGTTGGTAAACATATCAGGTGAATAATTTTGTGTTAATTGAGCTACACTTTTCGTAATACAAGTCTCTGGTTTGATAGTTTTACCACTGGGAATGTCAGAACTGCTTGACTGTTCACTTTTACAACACGGGCCTTTTTGTGAAAACCATTTCACTGCGAGCATTTTCAGTCTCCACTATTTTCTGTTGGATATTCTCTTTTATGTTATATACTGCTCCTAAGGTGTATCGCTCATGCATGCCGAATTTTCGTTTTAAATACACGCGTGGGATTACGCTTCATTATGTACGCTTACATATTCCCAGTCGTAGCAGTCAGTGAGGAACAAACTTGACTGTTGCTCGAAATAAACACGCGGTAAGTCGGGCCTAGCTTCTTCTAAGTAGACGCATCTCTCTCTCTGCATCTCCAGTGATCGGAATTGTGTTAAATAATGATTTAACGAATATCAAAAATAATGTTCATCGAGACGTCAACTCAGAAAAGTACAGAAGTTTTCGTTTGTATTCAAAATTCTAGGCGACAAAAATTTTCAATTGAGACGAAGCTTTGAGTTTATTTTAATAGCCCTTAAACGAGAATATAATTATAGACTTCGCTTTAAAATAAAAGAACTCCATAAAATATCTTTATCTCCAAATTCATGGAAAGTCCCTAAAATGTATGTCAGTTGTTGTATTAACTAATAGGGAGATATATCATAATTACGAAATTTATTGCATTTAATTATGGAATTAATCTAACCATTACGAAATAAAATGCCATTTATTTTACACACAGTTTGTGGCATAGAAATATTTGCAAAACCCACCGTTTTATTACTACCGAGATTGTATATTAGGTGGAGTAGACTTATATCGTTAAGTTTTATACCATATAACACATTTGATGAATGAATACGGTTTTATTACTACCGAGATTGTATATTAAGTGGAGTAGACTTATATCGTTAAGTTTTATACCATATAACACATTTGATGAATGAATACGGTTTTATTACTACCGAGATTGTATATTAGGTGGAGTAGACTTATTTCGTTAAGTTTTATACCATTTAACACATTTGATGAATGAATACGGTTTCATTTTAAGAAATTAAGTTAATCAAGCGACGTTCTCAAGAAGTGGTCGCCGTTGGTTCCAGCTCAGTCACCATGTTATCTCTAAGGACCACTGGTAATATTACGACGTTCGCTGGTTGAGAAAAAATTCTTACATCGAGGAGCTGAATCCTAGAGCAAAAAAATAGCACTCGCGCTTGGAACATCGCTAAAACGAGAGGCGTGAGAAATATATTGTGTGCCGTAGCACAATTCCATGTAAGGCTGGCCGCAACTAAAACTCAGACGTGTATAATCGGGCCTTCCACGCCATTCTTCCTCGGCAAAACGGCGTGTGCGTCTCAAAATGAAATCCATTATATTTTATTAAAGGTTACACTATCTACTACCTGCGGACGCCGCTCTGCAAAGAAAATTGTTCACGAGGAAAAACCATAATTCAATGCAAATGTCTTTATAATAAAATTATAACTAAAGAAGGTAATTAAATTGCGAAACACACTTCGAATTTTCTTTAACTAATAAAGTGACTTGTATATTCCCTTTTCTATTATATGTCTTTAAGTTGGGACTGCTGTGTTTCTGGGAATAAACGCTCGACGAACCGAACATGTTCTCACCAATAAAGGACTAAGACAAACATACAGCCTTCCTTTAGCACTTATTAAAATATATGTCATGCTTAGAACGTGGAAATCATATTTCCATGTTGCGAAAAATATATACTCAAATTCTTTGTTTTATGCTGGCGATGGCGACCAAGTGACCTTACAAGATAGTGCAGAAAAACTGCAATATACAGTTAATATTTTTAATAAACTTAAAAGCACTCGTGAATTGAAAATTACTGCTGACGAAGCATATTAAAATGAATTTTAAAGGCAAATTGCCTGTAAGAACAAAAATGAAGAAACATAAAATAAAATGTTACAAGTGAAATATTTTTAATGTGTTTCATAGTAACGGGATTTACATCGATTTAGATTATATATTGCAACACCCATGAAAATAGGGGGTTTATGCATACAATTAACTTATATTATTTTTCCTGTTCTTATTGCTACACATATTGTCATGCAAGAGTTAATGTAATATTTCTCACACATGTCACTTATATGACTTCAACTGCCTATGAAAATTTTATTAATTTTTATTAATTTTATTTTTCTTAACAGGTAGGATTTTTAAAACTTAGGTATATAGAGGCAATAATATTTATGTGTAATTTTGATAGGCTAGTTAATTTTTCAATGTGTATTTATTTTTATATAATTAATATTTATTTTTGGTGTGATCTCAATTTTGAAGTCTTTCTACTTTTTATAGTGTTATATCTCAGTTCCAAGAACACGAATTCTTTGGTTTCTCTTCATTTAGGTCATTAGAAATTGTTCAGGTGGGTGGTTTGAATAGTTTTGATCCCCATTGGCCGACAGGTTTAAATCCTGATTGTTGATTGGCTGGCGCTATAGCCCCACTAGCGTCAGCCTGCAGAGACTAACGCTCTCTTCGCTAGCAGCCTACCACGACGTCAGACGCAGGGCAGGATCTCCCGTCTGAAGTGAACAGAGAGGTCGGACTTTAAATTAGTTTTAGGGTGTGTAGACGTAAGTGGTCAGGAGCTAGATAGTTTAAACACGCCGCCTACGTACGTGTAGAGCGGAACTCTACGTATCTCCACCTTAATCCTGCTACGCCAAATCCAGCAAGAGCATCCTACCTTCAATCCGCTTGGTGATTAAAAGATAAGTCCTACAAAAAGATTTGATATTTTCATCTGGACCTAATTTTATTTACAGTTTGATTCAGCTCGATGTTCGTTAGCATCAATACACATGCGACGCCATCTTGACTTTTATAAGTACGTAAATTTCCAGTACACATACGCCCATTGCAAAACCTGTGATAAGAGTAATTTCTACCAAAGCTAGACTGTTTAGTGAGAGCACAATTTATTTTAACGTAATATTTACTACAGAGAACAGTTTAATTAATTTGATCTTGAAACCAATATATTCAAACTCTGGCAAGCTATGTCACGTAACCGTAAAAGTGTTCAAGTAGGCTAGGCATGACCACTTTTAGCGTTGTTAGGATAGTGTGTGGTCTTTATAGCTTTTCTCATATTGCCATAAGGGTTTTTAATTATATCTGATGTAGACAATTACAATACAAAATGAAATGAAAAGTAAAATAAATGAAATATATTCAAAGGACGTGTCTGTTTTGTCGTTTTCTCTACTGTAGTGTCAAGTTAACCTATTTCTTACCCAGTGTCTTACATAGGTGTAGAGTTTTCAATTGTTTGCCTTATTTTGACGTACGTACTCAAATGTTAGTTTCTATAGGGTGATAATGGTAATAAATTAGTTCACCTACCGGCCCAGGACTGCCCGGGCAATTATACAGAGGCAGCCTAGGCAAGATCACATCCTTTCCCACCGATGTATTGCAAGTCAGCTGTGCAGCCTGGCCACTCAAGTGTTATATGTGTTGTCCCATTGTTACGTATGCAAATTCTACACCACACACAGCACATATCTATTTGAAAATAATATGATGATATTTCAATGTTTAACAATTCCAGAAAGATTTGTGAGATTATCTACAAATTAACAAAAAAAAAAAAAAAAAAACCACGAATCACACAATTTAGTTCTATAATACAATAGCAATGACAGTCATTGTATATGGAGAAAAAATAGATAGAGATAAGAATAAAATACAAGTGGCTAAAATTATGTTTTTCACGAAGGATAAGGCAAAGTCAATAATAAACGATGAATGCAATCAGATTAATTAGTATTTGCAAATAGTCTTGAAACAGTAGCGATTTCCGCTGGACGAGGTGACGTATCATATTATTTTATTTTTACGATTAGTGTGACAAGTGATGTATTTGACCGAAATGTTCGCGTTAGTTACTTTTCTATGATGTTAACAAATATTTAAATGTGTTTTCCCACAAAGCGACGTAAATAAAATTAGCATTTTCTATTAATGAATGTAAAATGTTTTAATTGTTTCCTGTCAAAACTGTTTTTACGGTGTCTATGAGGATTTTCCCCCTTTATCTTCCCAGTTATAGTAGTTTAAGGGGAATGGTGCACGCAAACCGTATATTTATTTAGCTATATAATTTTGTCATAACTGGTTTTACAGCGGATTTTTAAAAAATTCTTGGTTCGACAAGATGTAAAAAACAATTTTGAGAGCCTTCTCACATGGCTACAAATTCAGTGTTCGTTATTCTCGGAGCACTGATAAGAAAAAAAAAAATTTCTTTACTTCCATCGGTGCTCCAAAATGGCGGAAGTGAACATCGAACAGCGTAAAAAGGCGTTGAAAATTGTTATTTGCGTCTTGTCGAGTCAAAAATTTCGACAAACCCTTTGGAAAACGACATATCGAAAATCGGGTAAATATACTGTATTCATGCACCATTCCCCTTATAGGCTGTTCACAGTAAAATTAGCACTTTTGAAAGCCCTGCTAAATATCTACTTGTATGCACGTTATGTAGTCTTCCACCTTATGCACAATTAACATTTCCATGGGCCTTGTCGCTTTATTCGTGCGTCGGTCTAGGGCAACTCTGAAAATATTAGAAAAGAAAATGTTTTGAAAACTCTTCCCAATTTTACACTTCCATGTATTAAAAAAATCCACAAAGTCAAAGAAATAATCTAAACTATCACAAATTGTTACCTGGCACTTTTTATTCGAAGTTAAGATATGGGACTACTTTCCATTAATCGCTACCAACTTTGCTGGGCACATGTCACTAAGTTCGCCCGTTAAAATACATGCAGGTAGGGATAGTAACTTTTTTCTAAGGTTGATTTCAATAGTGTTCACTTTATCGAGAACAGTCTTTAACTATATGCCTAAGTACACTCAGCGAGGTTATAATTGCTCCAAACGCGTCCATGGGTGCCCAATTCCTTGCAGTCGCGATGCATGTCTCCTTGCATGAATTCCTTCCCTTGTAGGCGTATGACGCTCAGCCCTGAGATGCACTTTAGCTCCCGTCCATACCTCGGATGCACTCCTAACACTTGGAATTAGGATAGGCCCCCTGTCACACTGTCAAATTTTTCCGCCAAACTGCTTCCAATATGTTTGGTCAAATGAAGTCTGACAGTTACGACGTGATCGAAACATCATAAACGCCGCCATTTTTGTCTGAGATAGTTGGACGGTATCGTTTCCATCACACATTAGAAGATTGGGCCGGTTCTAAAATTTCTTTGATATTTGACGGTCTCAGCCAATCAGAATCGGGCACGACAACGTGGACGTCGAGAAACTTCCTAATAATGAACAATTGTTGCAAAAGAAATTGGTCATGAAGATAAGTAATTTATGTAGAAGCTGTCTGGGCATGAATACTATTTTAAGAGAATACTGCACACTCGGAGGCATTAACATCTCTGATAAATAAAATCTGTATATAGTAAAGAAGCCAAAATAAATTACAACATTACTTAAATTTCTTTCCGTAATGGACTGCATGGAAAAACCAAAGCAATATCTCACTATGAAAATAATTCTTAATAATAATTCAAATTACATTCTCCCAGTAAAATAATTTGACAGCGTGATACATTTTCAAACACATTCAAGATTATTTGATAAAATGTGTAGGAAGGAAAAATTTGATGGCCATATTTTGTCCTGTTGAAGGCGAAAATTTAACAGCGTGACAGGGGCTTTAAGAAAAAAAAATGTATGCAATTCCATCAACATGAGACGGCCTTTCCACGCTAGGGTGCAGGCTACTCAAAAATACCTCACTCGTGCACTGACCACAAATACTCCTACACCTAATCTCGGGGCAAAAGCGATCTCGCCTTCAAAACTTTTGAGCACAAATTTCATGGCTAATTTCCAATAGAACATTATAATTATATAAACATTTAAAGTAGCATAGTCTTTTTTCGTCATCAAAAACAAATTTACAAGAGGTTAACACTACGTAACATAAGTCTATTGGAAGTTTTCTTTCATTGAGAAAATACTCGCTTTGGATACACTCGTTTTTCATCATTGCAATAAGGTTAAATGCATACTGTGCGCCAAAAAAAATATCTGGCAGCAATGTTACTGTCCCTTTCCATTCATTTTTACAGCGATGCCAAGATTTTTTTTTTTTTTTACAAAAAAACCTTATACCACACATAAATGGTAAACACAATTAATACCGGGCACGTTACTGAATGTTACAACACTTGAATTGATACTAGGCTCCGGCAATTTAAGTCGCCCCCCGGAATGGGCCTCGCAACGGGAGGGTGGCGATCTTGTACATGCACGGGGAAGTTCGCTAACGGCGACGCCCACGAAAATAACACCGGGCGTAAAACATCTCGCCGTCTCGTATCTGGTGGAGCTTTGGCCCCAGCCAAAACGCGACATCTCTAAAGCAAACCTCGAGCCGAGTACTTCCGGCGACGGCGATGATCGGTGCCCATACGCACCTCTTCAAATGCGGCAATCAAATCGCCCCCCCCCCCCTCCCGGACGGGCAACAGTAACACTTTGCGGCTCGTAGAAAACGTCGACTCTTCGGACACGCAAGATATTTTGAATTGACTGCACACGTACGATAACGACAGTTTACAACGCTTACCATGCCGGCAACCAGCCAAACGGCCAGCGGGCATCGGCGCAATTTTAAGTGGACACGGTTCCACTCGGCAAACAAAACTCTCACTAAATTTTCCCCGCGCCACCCGTCAACTTTACGATCACCAAGATTGCATACTTTCACAAAGACCGTTCAATTTTAACACCGACGATATTTCTACTCCGTGGCAAACAGCGTAAAAAGTTACTTTCCTTAACCCACTTATATTCAAGTCACGTTCAGAAACCGTGTTCAAATATTGCCGCAATAAACTATTGGCTGAGTGCGCACCCGGGACGCCTTCTCGTAAAAATCGTTCCCCTCATATTTGCGAACAATTTCCCATCAGCCACGGGCGCGCACATACACCCAAGGCCAGGGACTCGCATCGCAGCTTATGTCCGCCAGCGCGGAACAGCTGGGTCCTCAACCCCCTCTCCTTGCGGCTTACCCCTCACGACACGCGGTCGCGACGTCACTCCTAGCAGCCACCGCATTCTGGGGGCGGCTTTAACAACTAAACACGTACTAAACAATCTGCGAATAGATTATAAATATCCTATAGTACATAAGAGTATCACCCTATAAAATATAAAAAAAAAAAAAACATTTCCGATTAGTAAGAGTAGGAATAGGCCAGCCTAAAATGTAGGAAAACACCATACGATAAAATATGCATATTAGAAATACTTATAATACATTTTCCATGCTACACAGGTTGCCAACTATGACTAAAAAAATACCAAAAACACTACAAAAATAACCTGAGACGACCATACTCGTCTCAAAAAGCAAAAAATGTACATATTTCCGAAACCATTTTTGCACCTAATCTAATGTCTGTCTTTGCAGCAAGTATTTTCCCTTCCCAGAGCCTTGCCCGACCAAACAGAGAATGGTTACGCCCACACCAAAGGAACTACCGCGCCGTTTCGCCTCTGTGCACTTATCTACTCTGTGGCGTGTAGAGGCGAAGGAACATTATGGCGATGGAAACGGGGAAACCTCGGGGAAAAAATCGAACAACATCAATGCCCGCCATGTTTTGCAATCCTCAAAAGTGATGTAAGAGCTTCATAACAACAAATAATAAAGCCGAGTTTTCCTTCTGTCTTCAATAACACGCGACACAAAACACGAGTAGGCTGGGAAATACCCGTTATTTTAGGCTATTCACGGTAAAATGAGCACTTTTGAAAACCCTGCTAAAGATCTACTTGCATGCACATCGTGTCTTCTTCCGCCCTATGTAAAATTAACATTGCCATGGGCCACATCACTTTATTCATGCGTCGGTCAAGTGAAACTGTGAAATTATTACAAAACGTAAATATTTTGCAAATCTGCTCATTTTTACATTTCGATGCATTAAAATTTAAGAAAAAAAATGTGAAAGAAATAATTCAAGTTGTTACAAATGGTTACGTGACACTTTTTATTCGAATTAAGATATGGAACTATTTTCGATTATTCGTTACCAACTTCACTGGGCGCATGTCAATCAGTTCGCCCGTTAAAAAATATGCAGGCAGAGGCAGTGACCTTTTTCTAAGGTTGATATCAAAAGTGCTCATTTTATCGTTAACAACCTTTAGGTGCAGTGCTGACATATGTTTCAAATAGTAAGCAACAGGATTATTGCTGAAAATACTTCAGTTTGAAAGCTTTACGCGAGAACAATGCCCTAAATGTGACGCAAAATCATTTATCTTATTCTCACCAACCATTCGTTTTGCGTTCTCATTTTCATCTTTCTTCTGCTTTTCTCTTCAATTTATTCCCTCGATTCTTCAGGGGATTTGCTTTTTACAGGATATGTTTGACTTAAATACGTCGATAACTTTGAAAATGAACCCTGGATTTGTCACTCTTTAAAAGTGGCCTTTACTGGCTGTATTCACACCTATTTACACCAGCGTCTTTGTATTAAAAAAAAACTAAATCAACTCCGTGAAGATGTTTGATATAGTCCAATGAACTGCTGTCGAGTGTGCATTTTTCCGTGGTATTACGCAAGTGCCCTCTGAGCGCCGATCCCAATCGCTGGGTATTTCGGAGCACAGGACATATCCTTCTAATTTTATGCTCGCTGTGTGGTTAATTTTGCAGTCGGGCACGAAGCAATTATTTGCCATTTCCACGTCAGTTTACGTACCACTATAAACCTCGAATAAGTCCGTAAATGAATTTAAAAAAACAGCAGCCCGTCGCCTGCTCGTCATCTACACCCGAGTTGTAAAAGTCCGGAGCTCACTCTTCCGCGCGGAGTTGCGAAATCTCACTCGTCCCGGCCTTTTACTACAGACGTAGATGACAGTACCACAAGCACTCCTAGTAGGTTTGTTCCATTCGGTTTCGCTTTTCGAACTTTGTTATCTTTTACGTCACATTCACCAGAAGCAGTACAATGGTAGCCGGTCTGACTGACAAGGTCCAAGATGCTTCCAGGGTCACATAGGTCATGACCCCCACATGTTTTGCTATCGAGCAGGCGTTGTGAGGGCAGATCGTATGTCTGCTGGATGGGTTTTGGAGGGCTTTCTTTGCCGGTCTTGTGCGTTTGTTATCTTTCTTGTTAACACAAAAAAAAACGCTTCAAATGGCTTCATATTATCTCAGTTAATCGGTTGGTACTGTAAATTCATTTTAAAAAGCAGCTGATATTACGGCATTCATTCCAGTTTAATTTGTATGCATGATCGAATACGTCAATCAAAAGATAACGTCTCTTTTATCCGCCATATTTGATGTTAATTTTTATACTAGAGCGTCTGAAAGAGTTCGCTTTGCTTCAAAGTATTCGACCATGACAAAGTTGACCTCAAATTTCGCATCTCGCGAGGAGCAAAATATGAGGCTGATTTGAAAAACTTTTCACAGGAGTATTGTGCAAACTTTTCACAGGAGTATTGTGCAAACTTTTCACAGGAGTATTGTGCAAACTTTTAATTTTCCTTCCACTTTAGATATTACGTTCGTTTTGAGGATCGTAATTTGTAGGACTTCAACCACAGCTAAAGCACTGGCAAGAAAAATCTACGCTATAGAGCGCCAAAGTGTTGCAATGTGTAGCTATTATGTTATACCATATTCACTTTATTGACGTAACCCGAATTCTCGCCAGTTGACGGTACTCAGTATTTTTTTTTTTTTTTTAAATTTAGCTGGGATATTTTTATAGTGAAATAGTGAGATGGTGAATTGTACAGGATTACCATGTTTGTGGTGTTGGCTGGTAAAAGAAACGAACCAAGTTATGGTTCCACACTTACTCGAGTCATAATTACTTATCCGAGTGTTAAATACAGAGCAGTAACTGACGTACGTAAAACACAGACACGAATCATCTAATCGTTTTTTAAATAGTCGAACTCACCTCTAGGTCGAAAAGTTTTGGACACTGGCAATCAAAGAAAACTGGCTGAAAATCATAAATACTATATTAACTTCACGGAAATGAAAACAAACCAGCAGAAAATTATGAACGGGTTTACGTGTAACAAATTCACTACCGAGGCACGGAAACACAATACCGTTACATTAGGACTTTTGCCCTCAAGATCCTCCCCCCCCCCCCCCCATTGCCCTCCATTTAATAAAATAACAGTATAACTTTGAAAATAATTTACGTTATGGATTTGCGTGCGACACAAGCCTGATATATGAAAAGCTGTATATTGCAGCTGTATAAAACGTATTATTACGTATAATTTCATTCAGCTACTCAGTTCGAGCACAATTGATGTTAAAAATCTCAGGGTAAAAAAAGAATTGGGCAAAATAGTCAGGGGTCGTTCCATCAAACGGCTAGCCGAGAATTATTAGGGTTTTTCGCTGCCAGCGATAATGGTTTGCGAAATTAGCTGTAGTCTACTTCTCTCGTACGTAGCCGTAGTTCTACATTGATTGGCGGCTGGACATAAATAAAAAAAATTTATACTGCAACTCGTAGAATCGTATTCTCCTCTTGAAGCTCGTCCCTAATTAGAAACAAGGACAAAGTCTTTAGCACTTTAACGGTAGTAGGCAACATGATGATCCCACGCACACACACACATGCACACATACAGACACACACGCACACATACATTCACACAAACACATGCATACACACATACACACAAACACATGCATACACGCATACACACACGCTCACAACACACACACACACACACACACACACACACACACACACATATATATATATATATATATATATATATATATATATATATATATATATATATATATATATAATTAAACGCATACGACGTCCGACAGGTTTTCTTCTGTTGTTCAAAGTTGCCGCTCGTCTTCGTTTCTTGATGAGCTGTTTTAGAAAATGCTCCGAACTAGTTAAACAACTATCTATTCAAAGTTCCTAGGCAAGTAAAGCTACATGAGTTCCATGGTCCCATCGTCGATTCCAATATAAAAAAATATCACGTGGAAAATGTCATTATGAAAGTCAAGTAAAAATTTGCGCTTTTCTTTGGCCCGGCCCAAATCACGCGATGTCAGCAGCACTCATTGCCTTAGCAACCACAAAAAGATTCGGTCATGCCATTAAAATATATTTACCAAAACAAAAAAATCCCGTTAACACTTAAAATAAATAAGGGGCTTGCTTAAACATAACGTCACGAGAAATGTCGAATATTGACTCTTGAGCCAAAATAACAAAACAATACTAAATTCAGATGCTACAGTAAACATCTACACATACACACCCACTTTAATTAATAGTTCCAGATGTTAAAAATAATAAAGTTTTTGATTAATGCCATACTTAAGTCGACCTAGCACTTGTTTCGCTATCGCAACAAGCGAGCTGAGTGAAGAGATCTGGTGGCTTATTCTAAGTTATTGGTTAATTTTTCGTATTCGTTCAGTTTCGAAAGCTCTCGAAACGAATGGAATCTTCGAGAAAGGCAATTTCGTATTCTACGGGTAAGTCATATTTCGTTACAACCCTCCGAGACTTCGGCAATGTTCGGTTTTTCGTTAGCGAATGCAAGATGGCAATACTAGGCACATGAAGTTTAACTTAATTACAATCGTTTTTTTATAATTTATAATTACTTAACCCTGAAAACATTAATGGACCAAAGCAGTATACCAATTAAAATAATTTGTTTGCGTTTGTGTGTTTTAAATGTTAGTATTAAATAAATATTGTGTTCTAGGAAAAAAAGTATATTTCGTTCGTCAAGTGGGTCACATTTACTGTCGACAACATACTGTTTTATAACTCGGCTGGACGTATGATGTATTACACATAAATATGTTGTAATCTCGTCTCGCATGTACGCCGATAAGAGAGAGGAGACAGAACTTTGGCCGTCACATGTACGAATATTTTCCTCCATGACCAGTATGCTGTTTGGTTGCAAGCTATTTTCGAGCACCCTGTTAATTTTGTTGTTTTAAATACCAAGGTTATAAAATAAGCGATGAACAACAAACTAGACACAGTCATTTCTCTAGTCGATTGTATTAATTCCAATGTGGTATCAATTTTCTCTCAATTACTTTCAAGAGAAAGTAACTTGGTTGTATACTCCTAGCAAATATTTACGCTTTAGCGCTACCTATCGGTTATATACAAACTACGTCTTTTTTTTAAACGAAATTATGAATAAATAAATTTTAATGTTCTCGTATTTCATTATAAACAACAATAATTTAATAATAAATACCCTCACAATAGCCAGCCTATACTGCTGCTTATAAGGTTCACAAATTAAAACAGAAAGGTTAATTTCCTGAAATATATTTTTATGTTTCTGTAATGCATACAGGTGCACTGCTTCAGGATTATTTTTTTCTAGTCACAAAAACAACCTGTACTACACACCAGCCAAGTTTACATAATACAACTCCGCAACGAAACTTCAAAGGGGTTCGTTGTCGTTTCGAGTTTCTTGTCGAACATAGTGGCGTTAAACTAACACTAGGCTGAAGTGAGGTGAGCAGCGCCGGAATGAACGCGCGGGGGAAACGGGAGATCCCCGTGAAAACCCGCCGACCAGCGGTATCGTCCGGCACGATTCCCATACGCGAAGGTCCGCGAGCGACCCGGCTGGGTATTGAAACCCAGTTCGCCTTGGTTGGAGGCGAGCGGTCTAACCGCTCAGTCACCGTGGCCCCACAAGTGAACTGTAGGCGTTGTGTTCGGTTATAGAGACACGAACCACTCGGGGCCTAAAGCAGTTTCTCAGTTTACGAACTATTTTCTCACTATTAGGGCCGTCGGTATTGAACTCGCAGTTTATATAATACGTTCCCTCCATAGCTACCGACTTTGCTGGCCTTATGACAGTCAGCGTGCCTGATAAGAAAATATGCAGATAAAGGAAGTAACGTTCTCCCACGGTCTAATCCCGAGCAAGGCAAGGGTGTTAATTTCAGTTAACTTAAATGCTAGTCTGTATTGTAAAATGTCAAATATGAGTTACCCATGCCTACAGGAGGGGAATAATTTTCGTCGGCGGGAGTTTCCCGTGCGTGACTCAGGGAAGAATATATATATTTTTTTCTGATGGCGAGATTTCCCCTCCTTCACTTCCGGAAAGAAATCATGATTCACGTCCTGCATCACGGTATACGGACGATGACGCCACGGAGATTAATACGCAGTGAACTTTTACATGCTTACCGCTTGAACGAAGCTGTGTGGCTGTACCGCGAGCGGATGAACCAGGCGCCCACAGAAGCGCGTGCGCGCACATGCACACAGGGACCTCCTGCACTCAGCCCAGCGGCGTGCGGCTCGCAGCTCGGCACCGGAGCAACTGAAGTGAAACTCTTCAATCGGCCAGAGTCCTCGGTTGCGCGCGCGCGCGGACGCCACAGACCACACCGGCACTGTCGTCCTGTTCTGCGGCGGCCCCGTCGTTACACAGCCAGTGCGTCCAAAACACACGCGGTCTCTCCTCTCCTGCGCACGTAGCCAACATTGACCTACTACGCGACGAAATCAAGTGGCGCTGCGTGGCTGACTCGAAACATTCGCCTGCCATCGACTCGATACTTTCGCCGAGGCTCCGAGTTGCGAGTCGCGATACATGCGTGATCTGTTCGGTGCGGTTTGAAACGGGCCAAAGGTTTTTCGATTCACCCGCAATGGTTCGATGGTTCAAACTAGATAGCGGCGATGTGTCCGGCACTGAGTCGTGAATAGTTTTTTAACTCTCGTGTGTAGTATTAGTTATATAGGCCGGGTTCGGAATAGCAAGAAATGCGCACTCTCGTGCACTCGCACTCGGCAATGACGCCAGAGAGTGCTGTTCCAAATGTCCATCGAGAGCGAGTGAAAGTGCGAGCGTTTGTTTACGAGTGTGTGCACATGCATGCTCGCTATCCGTGCTCCTTACAGTCGTCATTCTTTTGTTTGTTTTCTAAAGTACCGTCAACAGTTGTGGAATGGCTCAGGAACAAGTATTTTTTCACTGTAAAATATTTTCAGTATATATATATATATATATATATATATATATATATATATTATATATATATAAATTCAGAAATTATTAATTCATAATTTTAGAATAAACGGTGCTAAAATTCCAATTTAAAACTGTTGATTTCAGATAAAATTTATACCTTACTCTTTTCATACATTACTTTCATACCCACCATCATTCCTACTAATCAAGCCATTGTTAATTGAAATGTAAATATTAATTAATATATTGATTTTTTTTAAGTAAATATTTTTTTATATTCATGCGGAAAACAATCGATCGCAGGCAGTATCGATTCATTTGAAAAGTGTGAGTGACGATAGTTCCATAAGGAGGGAGTGCGAGAGCGAGAGCGAGTGCGAGCGCTGGCTATTTAGAACACAGCCATAGTCGTATTGCAGTGTTTATTGGTACATTTTCCGCGCTCGTTTTTACAGTGCGAGCATTGTTTTGAAAATACTTTTTGTTTATTTTTGTTAGTGTTATTGATGTTTTGTTATGTAAGAGTTTATTCTAGAGTATTGTTTAATGCATTACCCGTTGTTAAATACAAAACTATGAATGAAAGCACAATTTTCTAAGTACATCCTCATAATATATACATGTATTTTTTTAGATTTATGCTAAAAATAAAAAAAAAAGAATAAAATGTTCATCCATATGGCAGCGGTTATTTTAAAACGATTGTAAATGTGACAAAATAAGCATTTTGAATCTCGTTAAATCTTGTATTATTACATTTTAATATTTTAATTTCTTACTATATTCATATTTTTTGTCTCTCGCCTATCACATGTCACTGCAACAAAGTTTTTCGGCAACGATCAACGATTCTCTGTGAACCGTGGTGAGCCGAACCTACTGTTTCGAGTTGAAACAGCCACGCAAAGATTTGCGTGTGCTGTTGATTCAATACAGTTCAGAGCCCTCGAGATGTCTCGAATCTTGTGAGTCGAATCAGTGAGTCAATTCATCTAGCAAAGTTGATCCAAATGTTTCGAATCAATAAAAATACTCATTTCGCCCACGTCTAGCCCCCGGTAGAGATGCTGAGAGCTCTCGTGTAGCGAGGTCGCCTCGTGACGGCGTGGGAGAGATATCAGTTAGAGATGAGCTAAACCAGTATTTCTCAGGAACAACCCGTACCTGTTACTGTTCCCAGTCGATACCTGTTGCTGATACCTGTTGTTAAGAATACCTCTTATGTGTAAGCAGGATGCTAGGACGCGTTGTTCCACTCATAGACTAAAGATGAGGTAGACCGCTTATTCGTCTTCTGCTCATGTACGCAACATTGACATACCCCAATCCTACACAACTGTCAAAGTCACATGGTCAACAGTGATGGACGTGTATGTTTATATCTTTATTTTTAAATAACAAGCACTTTTATATTAATAAAATACTTTTACCAGTTTTAGTTTAATCAAAGTGCATTAAGAATTGGTTAGAGGAAGTATACATTAATCTCAAAGCATTTGTTTACAAATCAGTTTTCTAACCAAAAATCAAAACCACGCCATTAGTTAGCCGTGTTGACAGAAAAGCAGTTCAATATTGGGACACGGAGATTGGTTGCGCGCAGCCAGCGAGATCGGTCTATCTCATCTTTAGTCTATGGTTCCACTTATCTCGCCTTGTTCTCGAATACCTGTTATTAGCCATGTACGGGGCTGAACTATTTCGCTACCTCTAGGCTATATAGCTCATACCCTCCTGGTAGTTGTATTCTTTCAACTACCTTCTGAAAATATTAAAAACAATTTCAATTAAAGTCGTCAGTAATAAAAAAAGTTATATTAATGAAAACATTACTTCAGTGTTCACATCAGAGAATTAGCAAGGTGTGTGGGATTGAGGATGAAAAGTTAATTACTTCAAACAAAACTTTGAATTTTTTTTTTTTTTTTTCATTGCCAAAATATTGTATAAACAAAATCGCATGCAAAATGGGCTCTGTGTGAATTTGGTTGTTAAATACGTTCAAACTGAAGTGAAGAATTTGATACGTAATATTATCGTCCGTAAATACTATTGGGATGCAGTATTCGATACTAATATCTTACGATAGGTGCAAGTACGACGATATGACGTCGCACGAAAGTCGAGTAACAGGCGAGTGCGTGTGATCGCTCTTGCTCCAGTAACAGGCAGGGAAGATGGCGACATGTATCTCCACAAACGAGGAACGGGAAACGACTGTTCTCGCCCAATACCTGAAGCTGATAACAGGTATTGAAAATTCTCCCCATATCTAGTATCAGTAGTGTTACGATACAACAGGCGGTCAGCCCTCCCCCCCCCCCCCCTTCACTTCGTTCAGAATGAAGGATGCCGTCAGTACCAGCCGGGGAAAAACACGTGGTTTACTTTAAGGCGAAATCACAGCATACACAATATTATCGAATATAATATACAGGAAATCTTTCATTTCTTGATTAATAACTGTTAGAATGCTAGAAACATAGCATCACTTCCGCCACTCCAAACACGTTGCCATCAGAGGTGAGCTTGTCTTTAGTAACGTCACTTGTGCTGTCTCTGTTGCTAGCGCTGATGCTATTATTACAATGTAGGTTGAACAAAACTTGAGGAGTCTTCTCCTCCATCAGTCCGTTATCTACCCAATAATTGTTTTCTAGTTTTTTTTCGTATGTCCGAATTCGCAACGTTAACATTTTTTTGTTCGCAACGCGGGATTTTACCATGCTCCAGATGTACTTTATTGGGTTTAGATCACAATGGTATGGATTTTTGTGTCCTCGGGACGTAAACAGTTTGTCGACGGTATAAATGGGAGGTTGCAGATGTAACCGAACCTTTACAAGCAGCTCGGGTTTTCTCTCGTCGGCAGAAAAAAAAAACAATGTTATTTATAAGTCAATTTCCTATGTTGGCAATAGTAAAAGACATAGTTGGATGTTTGTTTCCACGCATGCTGTGATATGGACCATTATCAAGAACAATAATGCTTGGGGATGGAAATTTCGGACGTAGTTGTGTTCACACAATTTCATGAAAGTGTTGCAATTAATTCCACCATGATATTCTTCGTTTTTACTTTTGGCTTTAAAAATAAACTTTGCTTCCTCGATGAAGCCCATTTTCACTACCTGTGTGAACTATGAACTATATAATACATCGCTGGCCTAGATGGTTGTTTTGTACACCCCTGCTACGTCATTATTTTGCCAATACTTGTTCATAATGTAATTAGAATGAATCCACGCCTCATCGAGGTATATTACAGGAAATTTACTTTCTCCTTGTCTGTCATTTCCCCCAATAGTTAGAAGGTATTTCACACGCCAAGCGAAGATCTCGTTTCTTTCAATTACGTATAACTGCTTATTTTTACATTTTTCGAACTTGAAATCCATTGATTTGATTAATCTTCGCAAAGTTGCCCTACTACCTCTGGAATTGATTTCTTTTGCCAACTCTGCCCGCGAGTTTTTTTTTTTTTTTTTTTTTTTTTTTTTAGAGTGGGTATAGTTTTTTTTTTCCCTTTCATCACGTAAAACTATTGTACTTTCCTTCGCACCACTCCAGCTTCAAATGAATCGAACTGGCTGCAGATCCCGCAAAGATAGCAAATATGTATATCGCAAGTGTTACATTACGGCATGCAACGGCGGTAATACTTACAACTTGAGGGTAAACGAGCGAGACACGGAACTGGGCGGGAAACCACACAAGTTGCCACAACAATGAACACCGCTTTATAACTGACGCGACTGTGCGTACAGGTTGTGGATGAGGCCGCTTGCTCGCTATTGGCTGGAATGAGACGAGGCCAACGTCAGTGCAGGGAGGGGTGGCGCGTGTGTGTGTGAGAGAGAGAGAAGGAGAACGTTAGTTCACATTTTCCCCGGCGCTTCATGAAAATGTGTTGAGCTGTACCTCCCACCAATGCAACTCTCAGAGTCACATGGTCAGCAGTGATGAATGTGTTAGTTTACATCTTAATTTTAAGTGTGAAAAAAATTCTGGTAAACTTCTTAAACTGTAGTGGAAGTTGGTAATGTCATACATCAAGCTGCAGATATAGGAATGTCTAGCGTCGTTTCTATACAAAGTTGGGAACTTCCCTATGCATTTGACTGTTTCCTGAGCGAATGTAGGAACGCTACAATGAATGTATAGGGGGAAACATTACAATTCCTGCTTTCTCACTAAGCATATACACTAGTAAGGTAAATTTCCGAATAATTTCTTAGCGTGACAAGCCCTTTTATGCGAGTGAAATATTTTCACCCATTCGTATTTAATGTAATTGCATTACAAATTGGTTAAAGGAAATCGACAAACATCTCGAAGCACTTGTTTACACAAGCAGTGTTTTCTAACCTCAAATCCTGTTCACGTCGTTTATATGATAGTTTGTATTGTTCAGAAAGTAGTTCAATGTTGGGACACGGAGAAAGGCTACTGCGAAACTCTGGCACGCACTCTGCCCCATTGTCACTCCACGATACAGGAAAGCGGTTTCTTCGCATTTTTTGAATCAAACATTTTAAAAATCACCCCATGTAAGACGTGTTTAGTTATTCCCTAAATATGCCATGTATCGTAAGTATTTTATACCTCTGTTAACATGAAAGTATCTTATTTTTCGTTAAATTGAAGTTTTACCAGTGTTTTATATATAAATGATAATAATTCATTAAAATAAAATGTGAAGAAAAACAGTGAGATAACATGGGTGTTGGTAGCGCCTAGTGAGAAATAGTTGTCAAGCAAAATATCATTTCAACTGAGTGCGCACGAATTCGGTGCGTTGTCCATTGGTGTAATTTTCTAAGCTTAGTTTGCACGAGGCGGAGGAATATCCTAGAAGTAGAACTTTTGCAGGGCTTCAGAAAAGTGTGAAGTAACCGCGAATGGATTATAGTAGCGGTAGATGGCTGTGGCTCAACACTTTCAATTGAGAAAGAGGTTTCAACACGTTGTTTCTGACGTACATCGTCTTTGAAACTCCGACCTACAAGTGCGGCACCAGGACCGAAAAGGCGACCTAACGTTTGCAGAGTGGTGGCCGCGGTGGTGTAGTGGTTAGACAACTCGCCTCCCACCTAGACGAACTGGGCTCGATACCCGGCGGGGGTCGCTCCCGGATTTTCGCATGTGGAAATCGTGCCGGACGATGCCGCTGGTCAGCGAGTTTACACGGGAATATCCCGCTTCCGCAGCCCTTGCGTTCCAGCGCCGCTCCATACTCGCCTCATTTCACCCTCATCGGCTCTCAAGACCTCGTTGTTAATAGCCAAATATATATCTAAGAATTATTTAGTTTTCGGCTGTAAAGCTGGATTAAGCCAATGCCTTTCGATGACAGCAATAATTATTTTGCTCATAAATTCGTAACTTTTTTCCACTAAAAGAAGAGTGTTTACGAAAGCTCATTGCCAAACACCGATGGTATTTTTGCTGTGTACTGGAAATTTACGTACTTATAAAAGTCAAGATGGCGTCGCTTGTGTACTGATGCTAACAGACATCAAGCTGAATCAAACTGTAAATAAAATTAGGTCCAGATGGAAATGTCATATCTTTTTGTAGGACTTATATTTTAATCACCAAGCGAATTGAAGGTAGGATGCTCTTGCTGAATTTAGCGTAGCAGGATTAAGGTGGAGATACGTAGAGTTCAGCTCTACACGTACGTAGACGGCGTGTTTAAACTATCTAGCTCCTGACCACTTAACCTCGCGAATGGGCGACCATTGACACAAGCTCCATTGCTGGTTACAAATTTACTTAAGAGTTGGTTCAGGGACATGTCTGCACACCCTAAAACTAATTTAAAGTCCTACCTCTCCATCCACTTCAGACGGGAGGTCTTGCCCTACGTCTGACGTTGGAGGCTGCTAGCGAAGAGAGCGTTAGTCTCTGCAGACTGACGCTAGCTTAAGTGAGGCTAAAGCGCCAGCCAATCAACAATCAGGATTTAAACCTGCGGGCCAATGGGGATCAAAACTACCCACATGAACTACTTCTAACGACCTAAATGAAGAAAACCCAAAGAATATGTGATCTCGGAACTGATATATAATGCAATAAAAATGAGAAAGACTTACGAAATTGGGATCACGCCAAAAATAATTATATAAAAATAAATACACAATGAAGAATGAACTAGCCTATCAAAATTACACATAAATATTATTGCCACCATACATCTAAGTTTTAAAACTCTTATGTATTAAGAAAAATAAAATTAATAAAAATAAGAAAGAAACAATATAAACGAAGAAGAAGCAACAGAGAGATAAATTCTTAAGTAAAAGTGTTGAAAATGGAAGGATTCCAAGGCAGGGAGAAAAAGAAAACAGACACGAAATGGTCCGAGGAGAGGAAAAACATACATAGTGAGAAGATGAAGGGGTACTGGAGAAAGAAGAAGGAACAACAAAGGACGAAGCACTGGAATTGGTTCGTGGTCCCCAGAAGACCCTAACGGAAAAAGAAGAAGAAATAAAATTTACACAAGCAGTTGAAATCATATAATTGGCATGTGTGAAAAATATTACATTCACTCTTGTAAGACAATATGCGTAGCAAAAATAACAGGAAAAATATTGTTAAGTTAATTGTATGCATAAAAACCCTATTTTCACGGGTGTTACGATTCGCCGAGTTTCACCAAACTAGGTACAATAGTACTTAGTAAATACACTTGACTTTTATAGGTTTTTGACCACGCCGAGCACTTACTTTCAAAATGGCAGCTATTTAAATATTTAGGGCGCTGTCCTATCTCGGGAACCGATTTAATCCAAAGCATTATGATTTATAGCTAGAGTATGAAGAAAAGCTCAATTTAACCAAAAACAAGGTACGTTTCTTTTAACACAAGTAGAACTTTAGTAGGGATTCAGAAAAGTTGGAAGTAACCGTAAATGTACTATAACAACTTAACTTGGAACGTTCTGGCATTGTGTTCATTAAAATACATGCTGTTATAGGCAGCTATTTTTCTTATAAGTTCATTCTAAATATCCTTAATTTACCGCGGACCACCTATAACTACTAGATGCATCGGAACAGGAGAGGTGGGGATAAGAGGCATTTGCCTCCTCCTTCCAAACTAGTCTCACAAAGGGACATCACAAGAAAACAATGTAGATTAAAAGGCCCGCTTGGAGATATTTAGGCACAGAAGCGTGGTAGCTATAAAGGCTACAACGCCACGTGCCTCAAGTGCACCACCGCCCCTAAGCGAAAGGCTCTGAACTTGCACGCCGTGTTCTCGTCGTGCTGCATGTGCCTGTGGATCTTTCAACGACAACCGTATGATTTTGTTGTGAAAGGTCTGTGATAAGGTTCAACACAAGGCCCTGTATGTATAGAATCTACCACGGGATTTCCATAACAAAAACACTGATAGTCAAGGCGTAGCAACGATCGACATTATATCGGTACACTGCGAGAACGCTAGATGCCAGTCGCACACAGGGGTAAATGCTGGATGGCGATGTGTTACCTAACCTGCATTCGTATTTTCTGTGGCTGTTTACGGCGTGTTTGTTTACATTTTACAGTAGACAAAATACGTAGCTAATGTGTGTGCTTTGATTCTGATGTGAAAAGAGGAAACATGGAAGGTGGAGAAAGTGAAACAGAAGATGTTCCAAACGCTTCGCTCACTGTAAATTCAGCAAAGAGGAAAAAATACGCTCGAATGACTGATGCTATGAAGAAACATCATCTGTCATCTCATGAGACCAGCCCGGACTGCAAATTTATAAGTTTAAAGTGCTTTCAAAATGTTTCTGCCGAACACGGACTTCTAAAAATTAAAGCAATTAATTAAATTCAGACATATTATGGACAAAATACGTACCTATTTGGTCCCATGTCTATTAACCAGATAAAACAACGTAGGCTTAGACAAGATGTGAATCATGCGAAATTACATGTAGACCTACAATGCTTATTCCTACAAAGTGCGTGTCTCAGATGGTCACAAGGTAACAGAGATACCGGTTTGTACATTCATGGTATCACAATGCGAAGAGTGCAAACATAACTGAAGTCAGGAAAGTGAGTGAAGTGATTTGTGCAGGCTCTTAACAACGAGGTCTTGAGAGCCGATGAAGGTGACAGGTGTGTATGGAGTAGCGCCGGAATGAAAGGGCGGGGGAAACGGGATGCCCCCGACAAAATCCGTCGATTCCTACATGCTGAAATCCGGAGTGACCCAGTCGGGGATTGAACCCGGATCACCTTGGTGGGAGGCCACCGTGGCCTCAGGTGTAGCACCTAAGGATAAGTGTGGGAAGCACAAACACGTGCGCTGTAAAACCCTCCACGTGTAGAGAAGGCTGCGAGAGCACATTGCTTCTTTCAAAGGTACCCCAAGACATTGCAGTAGACGTGCTAGTAAACAACTGTACCTTCCACCTGAGCTAAATGTGAACGAAATGCATCAGGTGTACAAAGAGAAAAATCCTATGATGCATCCTACGAATATCGAAGAAACATATTCAAACACACATTTCAATATCAAATTTGGGTTTCCAAAATCTAATACTTGCAGCACACGCGGCAAATTTCAAGCAGAAATCCGTGTTTTGGAAGAGGGGTTGTAAAGTGTTTCTATTGAAGAAGGGAATAATATTCTCTTAAGGGAAGAGAAGACACTGAGAGTAGAAAATGATGCCCACAAGGCAAAAAATGAAACATTCTACAACAGAAAGAGAAATTGCAAAAATCAGGAGCAGAAAACATACAGATTAAGCAGGTATTGTTAAGGATTTCCAAAAAATCTCAGTACGCCCAACATTCCCACAAATGACGTCTGCTGCATACGACACCTGTCTGTGTTCGCATTCAACATTCATATTTTGTATAACAGAGAATCTTACTTCTTCTGCTGTGATGATACTCTTGGAGGGAAAGGAGCAGGTGAAGTTGTATCTATGCTGCATCACTTCATTTCTGCACAGCTGAAACGAGGGGACAAACATCTTGAAATCTTCTGCCAAAATTGTTGTGGGCAGAATAAGAACTACACCGTTTTCAGATACTTGTACTATGTTGTGCACAGTGCAAGAAGACTGGACTCAATTCAAGTAACATTCCCCGTTAGAAGCCTCTCATACTTGGAGCGTGATCGCAATGTGGCCATGATCCAACTCAAGACTCCTGCTGCTGACCTTCTTGAACATTGGTGGCACCATTTTTCTGTAGCAAGAGTGCATCCTTCAGCTTTTCACATCATAAAAGTATATCAGGCACTTCTCAGGGCATGGACAAACTTTTTATCACCTTTGTACAAGAAGAAGTGTCCATTTGCCATTCTACCTGTGGAAGTGTTATTGTTTTAACATGTTTTGGGACCCAGTGTTCACCACAGAAGCACCTACAACGGTGCCTGGGGGAGTCCATCACTAAAGGATCCTCTTCGTCGTTCATGTCCACAGGTTTACCAGGCTGCAGATGCATTAGATGGAGAATTTTGCCTTCCAGATTATTTGTATGTTTGTAAGTTATCTGCTTTCATATTTATTCAATAACGTCATCTGTTACGGTTGGCTTACAGGATATCCTCCTTGCAGACATGGATACATGTTTGTTTCCATTATTTAGATGTTTACATAATAATGTTATATTAGTTCCCCTATTTCTTATTTGTTTGGAACAACCTAACTGTCTTAATACCATCTCTAACCTCTGTTGCAGGTTTGATTCCACTCTCACACGAAAAATTCCCAAAGGGTGTACAACACCTTTCGCAGTTCTGTGACCCGCAGGCTCGAGATTTCTACTCTAAACTGTCACACTGCCGGGCATAAAGGCAAATAGCATCGGACAGACGAACGGGGTGTGCTAATCTTCAATAACGATCACGTTGTACTCGGACATCCAGAATTCTTTACAGTGATGCGTTCTGCCATACACTTTGCAAATAATGTTATACAATTAGTTTTATACATATTTCACACGTTTTCCTATTCATCCTTGGCAAAAAAAAACCTTACTCAGGTGTAAGTTCAGATATGTATATATTAGAATATACACAATTAAAAAAAACAAGGTTTTCTACTTATATTCGTTCTCCCGCAAAACTCATTCCTAGTGACATCCATAATTTTTGCAGTGGGCACTTCAAGTGTACCTTTTACATTTGTGGCCGTTGAATTTATTAAATACATTTTCTGTTTGATTTACGCAAATAAAAATAAAACTATGCTTATTGTTAGCATATTTACATTCTTAACCATTTCACAGATTCCACAGTTCCTGTACACATGACTGGCGCGTGAATGAAGCGAAAGGGCCAGTGTTAATGCTAATTTATGGAAGGATACAAAAATAAATCTTATACAGGGCTTTCAAAAGTGCTAAATTATCCGTGAACAGCCTTTAATAAAGCGTGAACCGTGCGCAGTGTTGCCAGTTTTATGATTTTAAAAAACATCCCTAGTTTAGATGAGGAATATCCAACATAAATGGAAAATGTCCGTAGTTTAAAATATTTTTGATGCAATATGTGTAGTGTATTGTTTAACATAACTGCTTTCATAGATCATTTTTGACACAGCTATTCACGAAAATGTGTGAGTTTAATTGCAATTTTTGTCGTCATTAACATAGTTTTTGTTAAGTTTTATTCTACTCAGGTTGGGAAGATCAATGCTTTTATTTGGCAACTAAAAGTTTTCTCCACTAAGTAAGCGCTAGTGTCGCATGCGTACCAGATTTTTTCTATTTCCTACGTTAAAAAACAATATAATTGCAATATATTAAACTTTTACTTACATTTTATCCATAAATCGTAGGCCTAATATCTCATTTACAATTAATATGTATAAAACAGGGGGAAAATAGGTGCGTTGGTAATGCCAAGTAAGAAATAATTCTTATGAAGAATATTATCACACTTAGAGCGCACGAACGAGGAGGACTGTCCATTTGGTGTAATTTTGTATACTCGGGTTAAACTTTGTTTGCATGAGGCGGTGGAATATCCTGGAAGTAGAAATTTAGCATGGCTCCAGAAAAGTTGGAAATAACCGCGAGTGGACTATTAAAAAATGTCCAATATTATGTGTATGAAATAAAAAACTCATTTATCCCATTTTTAGTTATTTCCATCAGCAAAATCCGATGAAATGGGACAAATGTTAAAACCGGGTAACGCTGTTCAAGGTAAACTGAGCACATTTGAAAGCCCTACTTAAGATCTACTTTTATGGACGTTGTGTAATCTTCTGCGCCATGTAACATTAATGTTGGCACGGACCACATCACTTTATTCATGCGTCGGTTAATTGAAACTGTGAAATTCTTAGAAACGTGAATAATTTACAAATCTGCTAATTTTTACACTTAGAAGCATTAAAAAAAAAGAAAAACGTAAGAAATTATTTAAACTATCACAAGTTGTTACTTAACACTTTTAATTCGACTATTAGACATGGAATTACTTTCCCTTCATCGTTACCAATTTTACTGGGAGCATATCACTCAGTGCGCGCGTTAAATTATATGGAGATAGGAGCAGTGACTTGAGTTCAAAAGTGCTCACTTAATCGTTAGCAGCCTCTACCGTTGTTCGAGGACTGCTTCCGTCAGAGGCGCGACGCAGAAGGCTGGAAACAGCGCGTGTCGGTTTAGATAACCGACTTCGGATACAGCGGATACAGCAGACCACACTGAACCGGACGCCAAGGAAGCACTTATCGCCCTTGCTTCGCAGCCCCACTGCAGAGCAAGTTCCCAAGGCGGGCTAGCGCCAATTAGACAGCGCGGATCAGAATTCATGTGACAAACTCCAGAAGGCGATTCCTTGTGGAAAACAAGATGGGGTGTTGTACACTGACAACACAGAGAGGTACGCGGGTGGTACGCGGTGTTGAAAATCGAATTTTGAAATGCATACATGTAAATATTACAGGAAGTACTTGAGATGGATTGACCAAATTCGGAATGGTGTTTCACGATTCGAAGATCGTAAGTCTATATAAATTTGGCTGATCAAATCGTCCCCGCTTCATTGCGTTAGTGCAAGTATCCACCCTCTTTCCGCAGTGAACATTTGAACACTAGCCAGTAAAGAAACAGTCGAGGCACATTATGGCCCACCATGTCACAATGAAGGCGAAAGGTCCTCTTGTCCGGACTCGGCCCGGTGAACCGTTTTCGAGAAAACGCCACTCAAAATTTCGAAGATGCTGTGTAGCTCTGCGGTGTAGGCAACACGATTATGGAGCAAAATGGGTCGTTTGCGCGGCAAAATGGGTTAGTCTTGTGAGATGCCGGTCTGGCGGGAGTCAGAGACTGACTCATGCACACGATCTCTCAGTGACTGCACATGATTGGCCAGCGGAAATCACGCGACAACTCGGCAATTGACTGCTCGGTGTCCGCACTCCGCACAATGTATTAATTGTGTAATATGATTGTTTCAATGCCAATATGATGATATAGGGATTGCATACGCCTATATTAAAAGCAGTAAGGAGGTCAGCTGAGAAGCATAGTTTGACAGCAGCTCCAGTGAAAGGTGGATCGTCTCGGCTAGCTTCTGCAGCTTCGCATCTAAGTCTTATTCTGCACCTGCGATGTCTTTGGAAACTCCAGAGCTAATGGTAGCTACGGCAGTGCCATAGACTTCTTCATAGCCGTGATAGCTACATCACTAGCAACATATACTTCCACCAGTGCAGTACCATCGTTTCAGACTGGTATGGCACCATCGACCTCTTCGACTGAGGTACCTAGAACACCATTGCCGGCATTGCCTGCTTCTTAAGCTTCAGCACCTACATCTCCAGCAGGTCCGTCCGAGTCTTTGCCTGAAACACTACGTCGTCATCAGTGTCGCTTCTGTGAAATGCAATGCTCGGCAACATGAGCGCTTTTTGTCAAGAATCCCTGTCGCATGTCATATTTTTGTGAAGGTGCGACAAGCAGTCCAGCCGTACCGACAGTTTATAGCGATATGCAAAGACCTGTAAAGGCGAAGTGCATTTCTCATCAGTACCTTAGTACCAGGTATGCTTCAAACAGGTATTTTGTGATTTTTTCTCGGGTTTTTGTTTTCAAGGTCATTCAAGGTCATTGGTTCAAGGTCAAGGTCACCTGCGTCCAATATGGCAGTAGTAGTCAGTAATGTAATATACTTGATTACTTTTATGAATGCTTTCTCGAGTTCTTTTTCAAGGTCATTCAAGGTCATGGGGTCAGTATCAATTTGTCGATAGTCAGTAACATAATATGCTGGCCGACTTTAATAAAATTCTATCGAGTTTTGTTTTCAAGGTCATTCAAAATCATGGGGTCAAGGTCAAGGTCACCTGGGCCTAATTTGGTGGCAGTTGTCAGTAACATAATATACTTGCTTACTTGTGCATTTTCTAGCGTTTTTATTTTCAAGTTCATTCAAGGCCATGGGGTAGGTAAAGGTCACCTGCATCAAATATAGTTTTAGTAGTCAGTAAAATATGCTCGGTGACTATTATGAATTTATTTAGATTTTTTAGAATTTTTTAATCATAAAAGGGGAAAATTTTAAGGGAAAAAGGGAAAAAATTTAGGGCAAAAGGGAAATTTTTAGGTGGAAAATGGGAATTTTCAAAGACAATGGCTGCCGGGGGACTAGGATTTTTAAACTATTTTTTTTTGTGATTTTTAAATAATTTTTAATAATACATTTTCTTTTAAATCTTTTGGCATTTTTTAAAATTTTTTAAAATTTTGAATTTTTTTAATTTTTCGAGGCGAAGGTCAATGGTCATGGTCCTGAATCCTGAGTCCTGTTCTCTTGGGTCGGAGTCACGAATCCCGATCTTCTGTTCAAATAAAAATGGAAAATTTTTATAGGGAAAAAAGGGACATTTTTTCTAGTGAAGAAAGGGAAACTGTTAGGGAAAAAGGTATATTTTTAGGGAAATGTAGTCAATTTGGAGGGAAAAAGGGAAATTCCTAAGGGAAAAAAGGGAAATTTCAACATGGCGGTTGGTCGGTGCCTGGCTCCTACTTGCGAATCCTTCGGCCGTGAACCTACCAAACCCTACATGGTCCAGACTTTTTTTTTTTTCTCTCTTTCTAGACACAGCGATACAGGCGACGATACACGCACGAGCAGCTCTCCTTCGCTCATATGCGCAAAGCGTCAAATCTGCGTACAGTGCTTCTGCAGTTATTCTTTCCTGTGCAAATGAGATCTGTAAAAGTTGAATTTTAATTACAGGCAATGAAAGCTCATAGATTAAAATATGATTGTACCGTTTCACTTTTCTCGCACCTGTTAAGCAGACTCTTAAAATGTGGTTTTAAACAATCTTCATGACTCCTTCTCTTAAAATGTTAGAGTAAACTTAATACTGTAAAAACAAAACCTTACGGGCTTAGATGATTGCTTTTTTTTATCTCTTCTGGGGAAAAATTCGTATTCCCAGGACATGTATTTTATTTGCTGAAGTACGCGTTAAAGCGCAAACAACTGTACAGAAAATATGCCCAGACTACTAACTCCGGCCTGCAGCTGTATTGTATATTCAAGGCCTCTAATCGTGTGAACTTAAGGCCGAGGTCGTGTTCGAATTCACCAGTCAATAGCCCTTGCGTGACTTCGTGCCCTTTCGAAGTGCATCTCAGATGTGACGTCGCACCGTTGTCCGAATTCGAGGCAAGATCACAGATGCAACCTGCAATGTCCCTTTCAACCAAGGGAGCGTGTCACTTGCCTTTCTCGAATCCGTGAATTTTTTTTTTTTTTTTTTTTCTTCCGTTTCGCAACTGTTTAAAAAATATATATATATTTTTCTTTTAGTGTTTACAACTTTGCACGTCAGTTAACGTCACAAGGTCAATTGAAACTAGCTCGCGTATAGCGGGACCGCAGTGGCTGAGCGGGTAGCCAGATCGCCTCCCATCAATGCGAACTGGGTTCAATCCCCTGCCGAGCTACTCCCGGATATTCGCATGTGGGAATCGTGCCGGTCGATACCGTTGGTCAGCGGGTTTTTCTCGGGGATCTCCCGTTTCCCCACCCCTTCATTCCGGCGCTATTCCATACTCACCTCAATCACCCTCATCGGTTCTCAAGACCTTGCTGCTAAGAGCCGCCCAAATCTCTTCACTCGCTCGCTCGCGTAGAGTGATATTCAACAGAATAAAACTGGAGGTGAAAACGAATACAGGCGTCCGAATTCACAGACTGATTTTTATCACGAAGGGGACAAGGGCTCATGACACGGAGAGAGATAAAAGGTACACTGTCTTTAATTATTACACAGACTGATTATTATTCACTCACCACTCGTCTCATCGACTCAACACGTAAGTCGTTCGACTGGCGTGCAGTCTTTCTGCAAGTGACTCGCCTTAACGTGACTTTCAGCGGTGAACATACATTCGTATGGCATTATAACAAAGGTACAAGTATGATTTGTGTCTGAAGACAACTCTAAGGTTTCTGCATAAAAATTTAGCAACTAAGGATAATTCTGAAAGTACCTGTTTTAACTGGTTTCACGCCAGTAAAAATAATCGTTAGAACTGAAATGAGAACATGATACTTGTTTTTGGCCAGGAAACGTTTCATAATTTCTTCTCGTGTCCAGAAACCACTACAAAAACTCACTGCGCTCTCTTTAGGTTCTTTTATAATATAGAGTTAGGTGAAATTACTGAGATACACGCTATTAGACAAAAATTCATTTCTACCAAACATATGCCTAATATTGTAATCAGTCTGACCTTAATGTTACGTTCGTGAATCTAGAGTATTTTGCTGAAGTATTAAACTTTATTACAGCATAAACATGACCAAATTACCGTAATCATAAATATAGTGTCGGTATTTTTTTATTTGGCTTTATCTGTATTAAAACATTTTTGGAAAATATGTTGATATGAGTGGATCACAGCCGTTCATTTGTCTTGCAAACTACAAGTGTCAGTGAATACTAAAATAAAGTAATGAAAAAGTTCTTCTACACTTTTTGTGCTGTAGTGTAAAAGTACACAGGAACACTTCTGGTTTTTTTCATTCGTAGGTTTATTGTACAAAAGTGAAATGTCACTAGGTCTGTATGGTTTTTATATTCTGGAGGCATTATACTTCCAGCGTGAATAATTCGCCACTTGTAACATTCCGAGTTGTTTTGTTGCGATCTGTAGGTTGGCCCCACACACCCTTGTGTCATTAATGTGGGGGTTGTGGAGCTCGGCAATCTGGCTGGAACACGCCTGGGCAGAATTTCCTGAACTGCTTAATGATCCCATCCAAAACTCATTTCCCGGTAAGGAATTACTGTCCGATGGATACGACACTACCAGAAGTTTCTCGTGATGAGGTGCCTCTAGTTTATCATGAGGATTTCTCTTCGAAAAGTGGATCTTTATTCCCCTCCTGGGTTCACAGGTGCAGTACGTGAAAGAACCGCCGTTCGCCACGCCGCCACAAGTTTTTTCTTTGAACCAAGCGAAATTTATGTCCGAAACGTTCGGGAGATATCGGATCAGTCTTCTCAAAGTATAGGCGAAAGATTCCAAGAAAATCTTCTCCTGATGTTTGGATATCATCCACTGGCCCATGCCGATTCCAACTACGTGTATATAAGCGCATCTATTGCAGATTTCAGCGCGACTCTGAGCTTCAAGGAGTAGTGTTTCGAAAGACACGGCAAGGCGGTTACTGTACGCTACGTTATCGAAGTAGCATCTGCAGAGGATTTCATAACGTTGCGCGCAGCAATTGTAACTATTCACAGCCTGCGAGTACAGGGGAAGGTAGTCTCCCAGGTTGTAAAACTCCGACCAGAGTTTGCGCCAGTAAAACTCCGGCTTTTTCGCGACCCACTCCGGGCCGTAGCCTTTGGACTCCACGTTCTGCTCTCTGGTGACCAACGCTTCTTCCCAGTCCATCTTTTCCGGGCGCTGGAACCTCGGTCCGGTCAAGTTGATCACGACTCCTAGTCTCTGGATAGTTTGTGCGTCCCGGGCTGGCCTCCCGGCGTTATCCCTGCTGCCGTCGTTTATGAAGTAGCTGAAGGACGAAACGGACAAGAGGGCCGAGAGCTTCATCTCGTCGTAGCTCAAGCAGTCCTCGAGCCTGAGAGGAGATTTCGAGCACGTCTCCCCCACGTCGTCCCAGTCGCCGTAACCACGCCGGCCGTCCAGGAGGAGATAGGTGTCGTTCGGACCCGTGAAGGTCACCGCGCGCTTCCTGAGCAACCGGTCCACGAGTTCCACGACCCCCATGTCGGCGTAGAGCTTCCTCTCCTCTGCAGACCCGTGCCTCTTCTTGTAGACGAGGAAGAGGACGAAGAGTGGGACGACCTCTTCGTGCAGGACGGGGTACGCGGACATGGCGCATCTCTCCAAGTTCTCCGCCGAAATGTCTTGCTCGTTGAGCAGGTGTTGGCACCGCACGCCCTGCACCGGGAGGTTGCGGAACGCCTCGCTGTTGTTGATAACGCGCTGCAGCATGATGTTGGCCCGGCACACGTCCTCTCACACTTCAACACACTGAAGAATGGCGGGAGCACTCATCATTCGTCTTGAGCTGTGAACAAAGAATAGAATTCAGTACTACAGTTGAAGTTAACGAACGTCCTATACTGCTTTAAATGTCCTCATATTCACTTAACATACGGAAACGCAATCATTAATGACTTAAAAAAAAAAAAAAAAAAGTAAATACAAAATACGGAATGTTTTCGTATTCCCAATATAGCTCCGGGTTCCGGGAACGAAGCTTCTTCGCCACTGTCACCAGAAAAAGATAGTTTCTGCGGCAGTTATGAAGCACATGCCACATTAGTGAGTTGCATCAGGCAATGTTTAAAACACTCAAACACTACTAAATACTGAAAACGTTTCGCATGTGGCAGTTAAAGAAACATAATATTTATACTATTACGTTCCTACGAGAGGTCCGTAGGTGAATGGAAAGAGCCGTGCATTGGACAGAATTACGAATCTCGCTCCAGAATTGAATATTTATACTTTTTAAGCTCATTTTTATACACAGATTAAACACCCGCATTAAGAATATTAAACATTTTCCCGTATTTTTAAAAAAAATCAGAAATACAAAAAACCAACTAGCAAATCTGTGAAGAGGTTAAATGTGAAATTTATTAAAAGATCATTTGTGATAAAGCAACTTTTCCGCAATTTTACGGAGAGTTCTGAAAATATTTTACCAGCACTTTTCCGTAAAGTACCGGATTTTATTTTAAAATTGTACACAGAAATTTAATTGAAGATTACTTCCCAAACCAGTGAGGCTGAAGTATCCTAACAGAAATTTGTTGTCTCTTTTTTTGCGAGTTATTTTATTATTGTCTTGCATGGCATTGTAACAAATATTTTCAGTTGGGATTGCTGTTTAATACATGTACGAGAACAGAAACGGCCAACATCAGCTCTTATGTCTGAAGTGCGAGAACAGGGGTAGATGGCGCATACTAGCTGCGCGGCGACCAACCAGTGCGAAGCTGTTTCGCCGTTGAAACTATCAAAATCGCTTGGCTCGAACTAGGTTAGGTCACTGTTCACGTAATTAAGTGCATTGGCCGAGATTTTATGCAGCGAAGATGTAATAAAGTTACGTAACGCGCAGGAGTATTTCGTTTTTATAAAAGCTCAATTATGATCTGAAAATAAACGCAAAGAATCGTGACGTCACTGATCATGTGGTTTCGAAACTTTATACTGGTATACGATTGTTGGGAAATCATTAGACAGCAGGGGGCAGTGGTGGCGCAGTGGCTAGGGCGCTCGCCTCCCACCACGACGATCCGGGTTCGATGCCCGGCAGGTTCGCTCCAGCATCCCTGCATGTGGGAATCGTGCTGGACGATGCCGCTTGCCGGCGGGCTTCATCGGGGCACCCCCCCTCCCGCCCCTGCATTCCAGCGCCGCTCCATCCCAGGGTCTCACTTCATGTCATGTTCAGGGATTACAGGCACCTACGGGTCCGAGCTGGAACGCCTGTCACTCGGTGAATGTTGCCTCGCCCTGGTTTATTTTTATTAGTCAATGTTGGAGACACATAGAATGCGAAGTTCGCTCTACCTCGCCTGTATTTGGAGTCACCCTCTTCCTTGTATAAGCTGTTCAGGATAAAGTGAGTACTTTTGAAACCCCTGCTTAAGATCTACTTGTACACACTTAATGTATTCTTCCAGCATAGATCTGACCACTTTATTCATGCGTCGATCAGGTGAAATACGAAATTATTGGTAAATATATTTAACAAATTGCCTAATTAGTACACTCACGTTCATTAAAAATAACATAAAGTAAAGGAAACAACTTCAGTATTTACAAATGTTGACCTAACACTTTGAATTCGACGTTAACACATGGAACTACTTTCCCTCCGCCGTTACCAACTTTACTGCACGCGTTATAGTTAGTGTGTGCGTTGAAATATATGCAGTTTGGAGTCAGTACAACTTTTCAAAGGTTGACCGCGAACAGCCTATACTCATCGATGCTCGTTTGTCAGTTGTTAGCTTAGAGGATACAGTTACTATGGATCAGCGTCTCCAACAAAATGTTTAATAACTGCAGATAAATTATTTGTTCAAAATACATCGAACATTACTAAACGTTATTATTTTAGAGACAAAAGTGTAACGATGTGTTTGCTTACAGTAAATTCACTGAAACAAAAAAAAAATGGTTTTAAGTAAATTATCTCTCTTTGTGAGCAAATTTCATTCATTTGGAGGAACTGGGGCTTGGTTGTACCAACAAAATAATGTTTAGTTGAAACAAACGCCACACGAAGAAATATATTTCGTATACTGAAACAATTCTTTTTTTCTGTGTAGGCGTCAGTGTGAGGCGTGAGCGCGCAAACTAGGAGAAATTTTCCTCATATTCGTGGGTTCATTTGGACAGGATGTATGGAGACTCGTAAAGAGACGGTGATCTACCGAACAGCCTTTGGAGTTACATTAACCCTTTAAGGCTTTTGCCTGGTTTGAAAGCAGTGAAAATTTGGTGTAGGGAAATACATATTAGTGAAATTCGGTTTTATGACGTTCCTGTTAAATATATATATATATATATATATATATATATATTATATATATATATATATTATATATATACCACCAGGGACTTTATGAGCATAAAAATTACTTGCTTCTTTGCTATCGAAGCCTTTTGTAACATTAACGTATATCCTGCTTCGTGGGAAGCTCAGAAAACTTAATAATTAAATAAAAAATCACTGAAAAAACAAATACCTATATTATATTTGCTTCGAGACAGCTTGAGAGAATCGTTTCTCACACTTGGGTGTTTGTTTCAAGTTTATAACTTCAAAATTACACTGTAAAAATTTTGAGGTAAAATTCCCTTACATGTAAGGGAAACTTATTACCTCTACATGTAACGTAAAATTACCTTTTATAGTAAATTTACATAACAAGTAAAGGACAATTCCCCAATCGTACAGGAAAAAGCACCTGACAAAAGTGGGGGAAAAATCCCATACAAGTAAGGGAAATCCCCATACAAGTAAGGGAAAATCCCATGCAAGTAAGGGAAATTCCCATACAAGTAAAGGAAAATCCCATACAAGTAAGGAGAGATCTCATACAAATAAGGGAACATTAACTATGTTATATAGCAAAATTATATTTAAGAATATCTCGGAGTATTAGTCCCATTAATTTATTTTATTGCCTATATCCTCAGACGAATAGTAACAGAAACCTCAACTCTAAAATCCTCGACACATGGTGATGTAGGGGCGGGAACCATGATCCTCTACCACGATAAGCCGATGCGCTGTCCATAACACAAAGATGAGAGCGTAACCGTGTTAGTGAATATTGGCGTGTCAAAGGATTATTTATTTCTTCTGCCCGTCCTCCCACTTAGCTGCTGAGACAATGCTGAAGACATGCACGCGTCGTAAGGTAATTTTACCATCCATTTATGGGATCTTCCACCGCTATGTAAGTGAATTTTTCTGCAGAGTGCGGTAATTTTACCTTACCCGCAAGGAAAGCTATGTTTCCTACACAAGTTTGCGAATGTTACGCTACACTTGTCAGGTAATTTTCCCATATTTTTTTTTAGAATGTAGCTATAAAAACCTTAATTTAATCTGTATGCATTTCCCTATACCAAATCCTCTCTGATTTCAAACCCGGCAACACTCTTAATATATTATCCCAAGTTGTACTTGTCCACGTATGGCGTGTTGCAAAATAGGCAATGTTATGGCCAGTGTTGTACAACAACATAAGCTGGCATCAGTAGGTACATACAGCATTTTTATCCTGTTTAATGCTATTGACTGCTGCTTGCACGCCAAAATTTTATTATTGGTTTCTACCGGTGCCATTGTCCAGCAGAAATTCTTCCCATTGATTCCATCGTGCAAGTTATTATAGGCTTTTCACGTTAAAGTGAACACTTCAGAAATGAACTTTACAGAAATTCCACTGCCCCTGAATGCATATATTTTAATAGGCCCAGTGAAGTTGGTAGTTATGGATGGAAAATAGTTCCATATCTTAACGTCGAATAAAAAGTGTTAGGTAATCCATTTGTGATAACTTAAATTATTACTTTCTCTTTCACATTTTTTTTAATGCATCGAGGTGTACAAATGAGCAGATTTGTATAATAATTACTTTCCTAATAATTCCAGGTTTTAATTGACCGATGCATGAATAAAGTTATGATGTCGACGGCAATGTTAATTTTACACAAGGCGGAAGAATACACAACATGCATTCAAGTAGATCTTTCAAAAGTGCTCATTTTACCATGAACAGCATATATAAGGAATTAGTAAATTATTGTCAGGCGAAAAATACCCTCTTCCCCCGCCGCATTGCATTTTCGGTTAATCTAACTTGTTTTTAGAAAAGAAAATCCCGAAAATACCTCTACACCCAACTAACTATTGACCTAACGCTGCATTAAAGACAAGACAAGGGAACTATGAACTCATAAATCATAAATAAGTCACAATATTAAGTCTGCCAAAATTTGGCAAAATCGATATTGTGACGTAATTACAAGTTCGTAGTTCAGTCGTCGTGTCTGCACTGTTATGTAAGGCCAATATATAGATGGGTGTAAAGGCACTTAAAGAAAAAGACTAGAAAAACCAAGAATACAATATTGCAGGGAAGGTTCCCTTAAGGGCAGCGGAAAGGTCTTTCCGTGCGTGAATTTCGGGAAAATAAAATCAAGAACAGAATTCGAACTACTTCATATATTTCATTGGAGTTTGTTTTACTGGCTAGAAAAAAAATTAATTAACAAAATCATCACATACAATAAGTAATAGTTGATCCAGCGTACAGTTTTAGAGTAAAAAATGTACTTATTTCGGATAATCACGCATGGTAACAAATTGGTTTTAAAATGAGTAAAAAATTATTTTGTAGAACAACAGTCAACAAATAAATTTTCTTTACAATATGATGTAGATAACGTATATATTATTTTTAATTTTAAGAATTAGTTTGGGACATTTACTGTTTTTGTGATTCGTACCCATAGCTTTTAGCAAAAATTTGTATATTTTTGAATAAAACTATGTCAGTTGCTGTTGTGTACGATAGTTAAGAGTATTATTCGAATATATTGTCAAAATATCGAACCCCGTAAAAATATATTAAGTAGTTCCAATTCTGTTTTTGAATTTATGCTTCGTGAATTCTCGCACTGTGAAACTTTTCCATTAGCCTTGATATCCTTTAGGTTTGATTCGTGCGTACTAACTTCATAGACGACTGTAGACAAGCAGAACCTATTAAGTATACCGGTGACCACCTAGACTGACACTATAAAAAATTTACAAATTTAAAATACTCACATGTGGTTGCACACTGTTCAGACTTACGAATAAATAAATATACTTGAATGGAGACGAGAAAAACGTAACCTTAGACAGCTTTGCAGATAAAAATGGTTTTAAGACGTTTGTCTCTTGTATGTTACTATATTTAAGACAAATATGATGTACCTAAACCCACTAGTGTTGATAATCTTGATGTAAACCCACCTGGCTCTTAGTATACAGGTGGAGAGTAACTCGGAAGTGTGCCACTTGCACTGAAGCGACAAAGCCTGCGTATTTTTAATCAAGAAATTCGTAATTGACATAACGTAATACCTTTAGATGCCAGTTTGGATGTTGTATTATTAAAAGATGCCTGAGGGGCGTATCTGAGTTCGTGAGGGACGGAGATCTTAATAAAAAAAAACTAAATTTGAGTTTTAATTTACTCACACAGCTATTGGTATTAAACTATCTATCTCCACTATTACTCTTTTTTTTATTTCTTGGTGAGCGCAATATTTAATGTCTATTTCAACTCAAATTAACATCTTTCTTAATGTCTCTGTTTGGCTGTAGTCAATTAACTCATACTCATAATTAACACATGTTCAATATGTCTGTTGTCAATCGTAATGTCTTTCACTCTCGCATCCAGTCCAATAGCCCAGCCTGCCAGTCGCACTCTTCACTCTCTGACGTTCGCAGTATCAGATTTTCCTCCAACTGGACACTTCCGGCGTTACTCGTTTCTCTCCTCGCTCGTCGTCTCTCGGTTAATGTCGCACGGTCGCACAGACTCCCGACGATCATAAACTCTCCACACCATTCCGTTCGGAGGCCCAACGGGCTTTTATAGTCGCTGGCCTTGACATGGAATGTTCGCCCCACCCCGAGTTGGGCTGAGAGAAACTAGGGCAGTAAACTACTTGAAAATCCTTCAGATAAATGCAGAAATTCGATCTGTTGAAGGTCGGTAGCGCGCGAGTCTCAGAAAGTTTATCACGGCACCAGGCAGAAGAATGTGCGGTGGCACTTCTTTATAGCTTCAAACACTGATAGCATTATTGCTTACCTGTCATTCAAACTTTCCTTAATGACTCGCCGCCCGATATATCACTAATTTGTCCTTCTCTTCCGTTCGCTCGGGCAGGGTGGACCAAGGTCAGTGGCGCAGACCAGCAATGTGTAACACTGCCCCTCCCCCAACTCGGTAACATTAGGCCCATAGTAGAGTGCCAGTCGGTCGATGTGGACAATCTTCTACTCCGCCCTAGAGCTTTGACCACAAATCCACATCATTGATCCTCTTCAGAATCTGGTAGGAGCCTTCCAAAAATTCCTGTATATTCGAGTACCCGTTTTTTATCTATGTGTTGTACAGTCACACCAGTTGTCCTTTAAATAACTCGCCTGGCATTCTTATGTCATACTGGTTCGGCATCCTGTCACTATATGGTCGTTTGTGCCTTACAGAAGGACTAATCACGTCATTATCAAATTGAAAAGATGATGCAACTAAACAATTTCTCCTTGCATCTTTCTTTAGAATATGTCTACCAATCTGAAAAGTGCTGACACTTGCAGTGGATGCTGCACGTTGTGGCTGAATCCTCATCCAACATGCTCTGAAGCACTGGTAGCGCCTGTCGACTTCCTCACGCCCTATTTCGAGTTCACGCAACTGGTTATTTGCCCTCCGAGGCACTTCTTCCATGGTGCCACTATCCTCAATTACTACTAAAAGAGACCATCATATCATTCGCTCCATGCCATGGGCTCTTTTCCCTGCTATGTGGCACAGTGTGCGCAGGGCATCTATACATCATTCCCAAGTTATCATGTGTATTTTCCAACTGATTTGTGAAGTGTGCAACTTGCTACATCAGATCGTCGATATGCTGTCTCAGTTGTTAGACATATGCACGAAGCTCACAAATTCCTTCATGCAAGTGATTGCATGCACTCATCGAAACCATTTATTCATCTCGCTGCTTCTTTTCCCGCTGCTGCTTGTATTTATGTTGCTGCTGTTATGAGCAATAGGCTCTCGGGTGCCCCAGATGTCCACATAACCAACACTCCCTCCGTTTGGGTGGGGGGTGGTGAAGCTCTGTAGCACGGACCCTGGAATAGATGTCCCTGATGGTCGTCTGAATCTCCTTCAATGTCTTCCTGATGCCATCGTCGTTTTCTTTCAGCATCACTGCCTGTACTGGATATCGGGGTGTGGCTCCCTCGTGGGTGCCGTTGAAAACGAAGCTGAGGTCTCGTGGTTATTTGTGGTGGGGAAGTTATTCATTCATACAGTTTTTTTAAGGGGGCGAGAAGTTATTTATCCATTTGCCGACCGATCTTTAACAAGCATAGCTTCATGATGTGGCTGCAATGGTGGATCCCAAGGTTTCATGGATTTTTCTGTAGCGAAATTTTTTACTCATCAGGACTTCTACTCTCGTCATAAATAACGACATATTATCCAGGATCCTCCTCATACAAGCAGAGAATGAGGGATTTTCTTCAGAGTGTCTTGCATTTCCAATATATGATGGTTTTCTCCAGATCATAACAGCATGGCAAGGCTCTAGGTTTAGTGCGAATGATACTGGAAACTGTGAATCTCGTGTGGGGATTATAAATGGGGCTGTCAATCTGGCAAATTGAGAAAAATGATAAATTGGAGCCTATTTCATTTTCAATTTTAGGTCCACTTGTTTCGACAGCTATAGAAGGTCCAATGGTATTTTCTGTGGTGGGAAGCTTTTCCACCTCAACTGAGTTCTGTCAGATTTTCTATTTCGGAGAAGATCTTCACCCATTGGGTAAACAACTCTCATCACACGAAATTGCATACTATCTGGGACCCCTTCTTGTGCGAAAGGGGCAAGTGAATTTTTTTCTATAGCATCTTAATGTCTTGTATTTGACAAAATATGATTAGTCCCAGTGCTGTCCTATGTAATGTGGGAGAGTAAAAGCTGCCAATGGCCACAAGCAGCTTCATGTGAAATCTTTGTTTTTGGTGACAATGCAAATAAGCAGTGTAACTGGAAAATGCTATTTCAATGTAAGCTTTATAGACAACAGTTTACATGGAGTGATAATTTGAAGAGACATTCTACTGCCAAGAAACATTAGTTTGTCAAGAAAATGTGCGTATTGTCATCAGATGGCCAGTTTATTCTACCTCCTACTCCTTCTCTTTCTTGTCCTCTTACTCCTCCTCATCCTCCGCTTTCTCTTCCTCTTATGCTTACTCCCCTTCCACCTCAGTAGAATATAAAACAAGTAGAAGAAAATAGCTTACATGTCTGGATGAATTGGTAAGATAGTGGAGCGATTATGGAGCGATTGCGGAACGATTATGGAGCATACGAAACTGATTGTGGTGCATGCAGTGTGGTTCATGTGATGCTATTAATCTTAAGAAATCTGCCTCCACGTCAGTCTTGGGTAGGGCCAATCCTATGCCAGTATGATTGGTCAATGTAGTTGGTTGGTCTAGTTGGTTGGATGGTATCGATGGCTGGTACGGATGTCTGGTATGGATGTCTTTATGGTTGGTCTGCTCGCCTATGTGGTCCTTTGGTACAGTTAGCTGTAGGTGATGTGTTTTGAAAAGATTTTGCACGAAGTGGATACTACAAAGTTCGTATTATTCGACATTTTTCGAGATTGATTATCACTGTCTGTTGGTACAGATGGAAGGTCTTGTCCATTTTTCTAGTCAATTAGGTAAGAATTGGTCTTGCCAAGAGCCATTCTTCATGGGAGTTAGCCTTGGGTGCAGTAATTCGTTCGCTAGCATAGACTGATGGTCTGATCGACTAGTATGATCCTTTAGTATGGGCCTTAGTTATGGTCTGCTGGTAGTGGTCAGTTTGTATGATTGGTCGGCATTAACAGATGTCATAGTTGGCTGCTCTTGATTGTCGTTAGGTATAGGGGGATCGAATGGTTTGGAGGTGTGTTTAACTGTCATGGTTGTTCCGTATTTTAAGCTGGTACTTTTGGCTTGTATGATTGGCTCGTATGGATTGTTCAAATGGATGCCTGGTATGGTTGGTTCGTTTGACTTGCTAGAATGAGCAGTTCATGTGGATGTTTGGCATGACGGTTTCAAGTGAATAGCTTGTATGGTTGTTCTGTATGGATTGTTTGTATTGTCCCTTCGTATGGCAGTGTGGCATGGCCGGATCGTATGGCAGGTATGGATGGTTCGCATGGAGGATCTTGACAATTGGTATCTCCAGTTGGTCTTGATAGTCTGTTGGTCTGGTTGGGTGAAATGGGTGTTTGGTATGGACGATTCATATGATCGACTGATATAGTTGGTAAATATGGTTCGTATGGTCAGTCTGTATGTTTGGTTGGTCTGATAGGGCTGTTTGTCTGATCGACTGGTATACTCTTTTGGCATGGTTAGCTGTAGGTGATATGTTAAACAAAGTTTTGATGGAATTTTCGAAAATTTTGTGCGAAGAGGTAAGTAATGGGTATTATTGGTGTGTATGATTGGATTGTATGGTAGGTTCTCATGAATGCATTGTATGGTTGGTTCGTATGGCTGGCTAGTATGAACAGTTGATATAGAAGGTCGGTAAGGATGGTTTGTATGGATGGTCTGTATGGATTGTTCATATGGACCCATCGTATTACTGGGAGGCATGGCCGAATAGTATGGCTGGTAAGGTTGGTCCAATTTGACGATATTACCCATTGGTATGTCCGGTAAGTCTTGTTGGCCTGTTGGTCTGGGTGTGTGGAATGGATATTTCGTATGGATGATTGATATGTTCGGTTGGTGTTGCTGTTTGGTCTCGCCTATTGTTCTAGTAAGTTTGACAGGAGTTGGTCTCGACAGGAGTCTGTCTTGGGCAGTCTCATTCTCGGGTGGAATTGGTCGTTTTCTAAGATCGATGGACAGTATGGTTGGCTGGTATGGCCACTTGTGGGTCAGATTATTTGCGAAGGGTTTGTGAAGAATTGCTGGGATCTACGAAGATTTTGTGAATTTTTGTGATACTTTTGTGCGAAGAGGTTAGCAACGATATTTGCATTAGGGATTTTTTTCGAGACTGGCCATCGTCGACTGTTGGTATAAGTGGGTGATATGGTCGATCGGCCTTGTTCACTGTTATAGTCATTTTTGCAGGAATTGGTCTTGGCAGGAGCCAGTCTTGATAAGAGTCAGTCTTATCAGGAAGTGATTGCGGATTGGTCAGAAAGGGTGGGTGTAGAGAGTCGTGTGGATGGTTGATTGCGAGTCTGGATGATGAGGGGGTACGAGCTACTACTAGTTATTGGTTGGGAGGAGGAGGGGGTGGCAGCATGTGTGTATGTTGATGGCAGCTGCTGAGGTATGATAAGTAAATGGCGAGTGGAGTGAAGCGAAGAGAGATGTGGGTGTGTGTGGGAGGAGGTATGCGTGTTATATAAAGTCTGTATTTGTCTTTGAGGGTCATAAGATTGATTGGCTACATAGTTAATGAATATAGATGTGTGGATTCAGTCGACTGCTGATCGTCACACCACAGAGTGGCTGTGTTCTGCCATGTTTACGAGAGTCAAACTTTTAGAGTCTCGCACACACACACATCCAATTTGGTTTTTCGCTTTAAGTGTGTAATTTTTCCTCTTTTATATGTTTTTAGATTGTGCATTTTTTTTTTCAATTTCAAGGTTAAGATCACTAGCATACAACTTGGGTGTTTGAGTCAGTGATGCAAAATGTTTCTAAAATTTTACAAGTTTATTTCGATTTTTACAACTCCTTTCTCAGTTTTGAGTTCAAGGTCATTGGGACAATGTCAAGGTCTTCAACAACCAATATGGTAGCCGGAGTCATTAATGTAATTATTTCCACAATTTTAAATATATTTTTCGATATTTTGCAATTTTTCTCCATTTTTACAACTGGTGTGTGAATGGCAGGTTTTTTTTTTTTGGTTAGGGCGTTGGGGCCGAGCAGGGGAGTGTGGGATAATGTTATATTTCCCAAAATTTTTAGAATTTATTTTTTCATTGTTTTACAAATTACCCTGATTTATTTTATTATGAGGGGGCGCAATAAGCATGGCGAGAAGTGGAGCGAGAATGGTAGAGGCCTGCCGACTAAACAGTCATAGTAAATTGGTTTGGCGTTAGTCGTCTGCTGAATGTCGTGCTTGTGGAACCTCCATAAATACAAATTTGATTTAATATTTCTTTAAAATATTTAGATAAATTTAAATAGTATATATAATTTATTTGGGTTTTGGGATTTTTTGAAAATGAATGGGTTCAAGGTTATTTAAGGTCATTAATATGGGGTAAAGGTCAAGGTTACTATGGTCACGATCAAGGTCACTAGAGTCAAGGTCACAAGACAAAGTCAGTAGGTCAAGATCACAGGTCAAAATAACATGGGTCAAGGTTATTTGGGGTCAAGGTTATTGTGTTCAAGGTTATTGAGGTCAAGGTCGTTGGGGCCAAGATAACTGGGATCAAGGCCACTGGGGTCAATGTTACTGGGGTTTAAGGTCGCAGATCAAGGTCACGGGGTCAATGTCACTGGGGTAATGGTCACTGGGATAAGGGGGTTGCAGTGAGGTGGTATGCGTGGGGGTGGAGAAAGGGGTGGGGTAGTAGTAGGGGGAAAGGGAAGGGCCATAGCTGAGGGGTTAAGGTGATGGGGATGGTGTGTGATGTTGGTTTAATTTATTTTTAAATTTTTATTAAAATAAATTTTCTTAAAGAAAGGGCGAGTGGGGGGGGGGGGTTAGGGTGTTGGTCAAGGTGGTGGGTTGAGGGGGTTTAAAATTACTAGTTCCTTGATTTTCAGAATTTTTGGGGGAAGGAGGAGAGAAATGACGGATGAGGGGATGGTGGTGGTTTGTTGGTGAGGGGATGAGTGATGAGGGGGTGGGGCAAGGTTGTGATGAGGGGTGGTTAGGTGGTGAGGGGTGCAGGATGTGAGTTGGGGGAGGGGTCAATGTCCTCTGTTCCGCCCCGATTAGCTGGACCTGACTCGGAGCCTCGAACCCTTTCTGCTGATCTGAGGATTAAATGGCTCATTCTGTTAAGATTCTCAGATCGTCTTGCTCCTTTGAGGACTTTTTGGCTCTTCCATCGAGGAGCTTCGAATACGCTTTGTTAAATTTTTCCATTTTTAAAAAATTCTTGTGTGTTAAAGTGATTTTTCGGTCAAATAATCATTTTCTGAAGTTATTTTGGGGTGAAATAGGCATTTTCTAAGGCTTTACAGGTTATTTTACGGGAAAATATGGATCATTTTGCCGTCAGCCGCGAGCCCTGGCTGTGATGTTAACCAAGATGTCGGACGGCTTTGAGCTCCAAATTCTCGAATCCTACCCAAGAAGGAACATATTTACACTACTACAGAGGTATCATAACTGTCGTTCCTCTAGTTGTTCCACGTTATTTGACTCGCATTAAAATTACATAGGACACCAGATTTTTTTTCGCGTTTGAATCACAGCGATACGGGCGACAGTAACACTCACGCCCAGCGCCCCATCGCTCTTACGCGCAAGCTACTGAACCGGCGTACAGTGTTTATCGCCATACTTTCCTGTACAGATTATATGTATGTGTAACTGTGAAACTTTATTACACACGATGGAAGCCCATATATGTAACTACGACTGTACGGTTTTAACTTTCCTCTCGCCTCTTTATGAAACTGTGCAAGCAAGCTCTACATACAATTTTTTTTTTTTACTTTTTTATTATGACTTTATTCTTTGAATACATTTCATATTAAAAAAGAACACAACATTACTGACTTATATAGCTATTTTTTACCTTTTGTTGAAAAAAGTCGTATTACAGGGATATTTATTGGGTGAGATACGCATTATTTTCAATACGTCATTTTCAAAAATAAGTTCATCCATTGGGGTATCAAACAGACCATAAGTCTACTTTTTTTTTGGAGTGGGGTGTGTCAACAATAAATTTAAAGCTTGTTTGTATATCTTTTAAAATAGGTACCAAGAGTTATATTTCATTATTTAGGGCTTCGTATCTTACATTGTTTTTAGTCCACCTCCTCACTCACATTCTTCGCAGCATCTCTTCAAACACACCAGTAACTTATACCGGAATCAGTCACCCAGTGCAATTATGTCGGAAATTTTAGCTGCGAAAGCGTTTCACTCTTGAAACTGTACATTCATAGACCGAACTGTAGTTAATTCGCGTTTTGTAACATAGCTATTCCCCATGTTTTATTCGTGTGTGGTGTTCACAGCCTTCAGCCGAGCTATTTTGTAAGTCGTGTTGTTCGGGCGTTTGTTGGGTGCCGTTTATATGTATGCACACAATATGTAGATGCTTCTTCTCTCTTTGCTCTGCCTCCTAAGTGGTATGCTGCCTCTTTCTTATATTCTTGGACTGGAAGGCAACTTTGAAATTTCGCATCTGCATTGCCGCATCTGGAGTCCGCCTCACAGCGATCGCCTTTATTGGAACTCGTGAAGTTGGCTCTCAGGTTGCCAACGCTGCGCCTGCCCTCTAGAAGTTTGCTGTGTGCCGAGCGCTGCTACATATGAGGTTGCCTAATACCCGGCGTAATCATCTGTCGTGCACCGATTGCTCACCTGCCATCCGTGTACGCACTCAACCTCCAAACACAGGAGGTGCGTGAGGGTCGCCTATGCTTCTACAGAACTGCAAGATTTCTCGGAGATCGGAACGAGATTAAAACTCCATAAAGAAAAATTATATAACGTTAATTTAATATTGCAAACAATACTATAAATGCGAAAGTTTGTATGTTTGTTTGTTATTCAATCACGTCATAACGGCCAGACGGATTCGGATTAAATTTGGTACAATGGTAAATTATATTCTGGATGAGCACATAGTGTACTCTTCATCTCGGAAATACGAACAGTTTCGTAGGGAATATATACAATATGCCACCAACCATTTCAGTAGAGCAATTGGTCATAATTATAGGATCAGCGGGAAAAGCAAGTAAGTCAAAAAACTTAATTATACTAGATACGAGTTAATATGCTTTCCTACAACCAGAAAACAATACTTTCACTGATGCCAATAACCAAAATGTGTATCTAGGAATACAAAATAAAAATTGACTTATGAGATTTTGCCACGGCGCATGTGCCACTGTGTGCTTGAGTTACTGTTTAATACAACAATACAATTTTTTTACTGCTGTGCTTTTCCCCGCCCACCCTAGAATTAATGTTATGAATTTCACACGCAGGCGGAGCCGTGGGTAACAGATATTTGAAAATAAATACTTGGATTTCTTTATGAAGGATGTCAGCAGTGGGATTGTTGGGCGTTGGGGCCTAGTAACGAGTTAACTTTAAAGAACAATGATAAACAGTTGAAAAACCAATGCTACGACGAAGTGGGGGAAATTCATTATTTAAGCAGTTGCTGGAGTAACTATCCTAACAGACTTGCGCCGACCAAATTGCGAAGTTTCGCACACATACACACACACGGAGTGTCTAGTTTGTTCAAAATTGTTAGTGTTGGCGTAAGTGAGCGATGGCGGCGGTTGGAGAGAACCTGTGCGGCGACAAGCAGCGCGTGGCGGAGCTGGAGGAGGATATCAGGGTCACGCAGCAGCACCTGGACGCGTACCGCGACGTGAGGCGTCGCGAGGCGGACTGCACCGCGGAGCTGCAGAGGACGAGGCGAGCCGCCGCCCAGCTGGAGGAGAAGCTGGCGGCGCCTCCAGCGGACCGCGAGCTACTGCGCACTCAGCTGCGCGCATTGCAGGCCGAGAACCTCGCGCTGAACCACGAGCTGGCCCGCCTGCGTCAGGAGCAGGACACGGGAGTCTGCGAGCGCGACACCTGCGTCGGCTACGAGGAGCGCATCGCGCGATTGTCCGCCTTCCTCCGCGCCACCGTCGTCGAGTTCGCCGCGCGTTTCCAGGTAGCGATCTCACGACAACCATCGATAATGGCATCGAAAGAATGGAAACGATACTCATTTCGATACAAGTATCACAAGAAAAGTATCGATACCGGTATCATATCAGTACAAGTAATTTTTTTTTTTAATAATTAATTAGTTTGATATTTCTTCCATAAAAATTATTTTATTTATACGTACTTAATTATATTTTTTCTTGATGTCTACAGAATTTGTATTTTTTTTTCACATCCGTTGTTTGCTTTGAAAAAATACACAGTGGTTAAGTATATTTGGACATCGTTGTAATTAGACAAGCAAAATACTCATGTGTATTGCTTTTCAAATTATTATTTTACTAGCTTTTACCAGCGGCTTCGCGCGTGTGTTTATAGTGATAAATAATGAATTTTTGTTACAATAAGTTCTATCCACTGAGCCACTAAGGCCCCACTTGAAATTTACAAAAAGTACCAAATCAACAAATCCAATCCAAAGAGAAGTGTAGATCCTTACTTATTTGTCTACCTCCTATCTTATGTCAGTGTACGTCTGTTTACTTTACATTTTCCCGAAGAAATGAGATATTTTCACGGGATAAAAAATAGCCTGTGTCACTCTCCGGTCCTCCAACTATATCTGTGCAAAAATCACTTCGATCCGTTATTCCATTTTGACGTGAAAGGAGAACAAACACACCTTCCCATTTATACAGTAGTAAGGATGGAGGAAAAACACATCTTTATATTTTTGGGGAACTTTGATTGAAAGGGCTCGAAACCAACAGCTAGAAGTCATTACGAAAAAAAGATCATCGTTATCGAATCATCTACTGATATGATACTGATAAAGTATCAAATAAAAGTATCGATTTCAAAACACCCGGTATCGAAAGGAAAGTATCGATATCAGTAGTATCACAACATCTCTAATTCCAGGACGCCGAGGCGGTGTCGCAGCGCGTGGTCGACACGCTGGTGGGCGCGGCGAACACCCGCGTGCTCGAGCGTCTGGAGTCGCTGCTGGCGAGGATGCAGGACAGGCCGGCGAGGGCACTGCGCTGCGACGAGGTCCTGCTGCAGGACGTGGTGCTGCTCGAGAGGAAGATCCTGTCTGAGCACTGCAAGCTGCTGTTCGAGGAGAAGGAGTTGCGGCGTCGCGACGCCGAGCAGAGGCGCCAGGTGGACGCGCGACAGGGCGCTGCAGACGACGGACCCCACCGCCAGTGAGCCCCTGCAGGAGGGACACCTGCCACTTTCACGCCATCCCGACCGTGACTAATAAACTCCCCAATGTAAAACATACACCATTTTAAAGATTAAAATGCGGGCTACAGTTTTTTTTTGTGTTTCAATTACATATAAAGAACACAACGAAAATGTAAAATTGTACTTGAAAAAAAAATATGTTTATAGTTTTATAGCGTCTTAGTCACCAATATTAGTGAACATGTTGTGCGATCCAAATTTTAAGTGCTATTATTGACGAATGAAACAAAAAATAAATAAATAAATAATCGATACGACATTTTGTAACGCACCTACAAGCGATTAAGTAAAGTCCATCATTGTCACATATGTCTGGAGGGGGGGGGGGGGGGGTAAAACAAGGAGGAGAAACGGGGACGTTTTATAAAATGCATATCTCTCACAAGGCCTGAGAAAAATTCATCTTTCCCTGAATTAGTTGTAACAACAGACGATGTTTGGCCTTGATTTGCTGAGCCGACCACGATCCCTACAGAGAAGAGACGATCCCTACAGAGAAGAGCTGAGGCAAGCTGAGCACGCCATCCACGTGAACTGAGGGCACGTGTACTGAGGGTACGTCACGTATTGTTATTTGCATAACAAATACAATAAACAATAAACTTTTACGGAAACTCAAATACTGGCTGTCATGCCCATAACATTCGAACACACGTACTTTAGTCAAAACATCAGCTGACAGAACCGGAAGTATGGTACCCGAAGACATTTAGATATTCAAGTACTCCGCCTGCGAACTTTCAGTCCACACTGACATACAGTGAGACTGTGTGCAGTAGCTCGTAGTCAATACACGACTGTAATTAAATAACATAAAAAAGTAATTTAAAAATTGCAAAATCAAAACTTTACTTGCAACCTATTTATAACCAACGAGTCTTCAATGATGTTCTTTCAGTGGACATTTACAAGAGGAACGATCACTTCGGAAAACTTAAATTATTATTAATGAGGTTTAGTAGAGGCGTGTTTATTAAACTTTACCAATTTTGACTGGACAAGAAAAGACGAAGAACGCTGACGCATTGCTGGTGAATTATTTATTCATAAATGATGTTCACCATACTTAAAGTGAGCTGGCTTTCACACTCGCAATATTTCAAAACAACTATGGTTGAAGTAATTTACAAATCCGACAAAGTCTTTCCCCAAGGTTACAACCCAAAATCTCTATTAAAATTCCTGGTGTTATGATATTATGAAACACTAAAAAGATTTTATATTCGTTCAGGTTATGTGGTAGAGCAACAATTAGAGAAAGAGAGATTAATGTTACGAAATCATGATTGGACATTAATCAAAAGTACATATAATTAAGAAGCACGTCTACCTTTTAAAACAAAACTTTTTCACGTATGTGCAATATGTTCAGACACGAAAAGAAATTACACTTCTGACAATGTCGGAATACAACTGTCAACAGATCGCGCTTATTGCATACCCTATTTCGAAGCTCTTCAATATGGCCAAGCATATTTCTAAGACTGCTATAGCTCATTATATTCTGGGTGAATTTCTGCGACTCTAGTAAACAGTCCTGAGCTGAACTTGGCTACAAACATTCCACTATTGAAATAACAGGCCCACCGCTTCAAGTCCCGTAGCTACGCAGTACGACGAGAACACTGCACGCCAGTTCAGAATCTTGCGCGTAGAGGCGATGTCGCACTTGATGTGCTCGGAAGTGTCGCCATTATAGGTCCAGTGCTTCTCGGCCTCCACACTGGAATGCATGTAGCTTCAAGCAGGCGGGCACCTTAAGCTATTTTTTATATTGAATTTTACCATACATAAAAGTTCACTGAGCCACATTAACATTCTACTAATCAGAAGAGTCCCGCCTTAAAATCTATGGCGATGGCTGATGTAGGATATTCGGATTACGGCGGTTGGCAAATCTTGGCGGTTTCTTGGTTTATGTTGTTCAGCCGGGTTTGAGCATAGAAAATAAATCGAACGCTGCGTTGCGCTGTTCTATACTACCGGAATATTGTGTAATCGTGGCCTGGTTCTCAGACTGGAGGAGGAGATTCTTGAAGACGGGAAAATTGGTCGCGGCGGATCAATTGTTGCAACCTGCTACCCGCTGTCCTGATTACAAACGGTGCTTTCTGGCATGACCACGCCGTCCAATTAAGGATTCACCACACCATAATAACATTGAGCACACAAGGGTGTTGTACTTAACTGGACTCCTTGAGTAATCAGGGAACTAGGGTTGGGGATGTTTTCAGGAGTTTTCATCTTGGTCACTAGCCAACAGAGCAACAGAATCCACTTTCCTGCACCGATCCCAGCTGTCGCCTTACAGTGTTCAACAGATGGAATCCAGCTCTCCGCTGTTCGCTATGATGTCCATATCTTGTTACGATATAGCACTCGCCTAAGTTTAATTCTAAAATAATCTTAGTATTTCATTATAAGAATATATTTTCCGTGCCTTACGGGTCAGCATATTGTTAGTCGTGAATTTGACCTTTATACAATAACGTTTCTGGAAATCGCAACAACAAAAAGGATACATGTGATTGAAATGAACTATATACCACATATTAGGTACATGAGACACACGATTGATTAGGATTACAGAACTTTTCATGATCTCTGTCCTTGAGAATTCAGTATGGTGTGAAGCCACCACGTACTGCAATCAGAGCCCCTAAATGTCGTGGTATGGAATCAAAGAGGACCTGGATATGTTCCTAGAATGTCTCCCTCCACGCGGTTTGTATGAGAGTTTACAACGCATCACAATGGTTGCTGGAGGTCCATGACGAACAAGTTGCCGACCAATCATATCCCAGACATGTCCGATGGGCAACATGTCAGATGGGCAACATGTCAGGCGAACGTGCAGGCCAGGTAAGCAATGGTACCCGTCGTCCATTGAAGAAGGCCTGCACACTTCTCGTCACATGTGACTCGGCATTGTCCTGCTGAAATATGGCATGTGGAGTCGCCTGAAAGAGAGATTGTACCTCGGGCTCTATAAAACTCCCTGATGTATCGGTTGCTGTTCAGATTGCCCTCAATACGTGGGAGTCGTGATCGCACGTTGTATCTAATGGCGCCCCAAGCCATCACACTTGGCATTTGTCCGCTATGCAGCTCCATAATGCTGACTGCGGTCACCACGGTAGTGTCTGACTCGTATGCGGCCATTACCATTAGCACAAACTAAAAAACTACATGAACAATTTGTTGTGTAACCGAGACCTTTGGGACTAATTTCTAAGAAAGGGGCTTTGGTGACCATATATACAATGATATATACAATGATCCTGAACTACAGGTTGTGGCGGACTCTCTCAACCTCAGCATCCAACACAACTTCCCAAACAACATCCGCAAGATCCCACCCCACAGGAACCTGGGAAATGGAAGAGATGGGAAGGTTGGTAGGTGTGTAAAGCAATTAACACCGACATACATTTTTGTTTGCATAGTTCTGGCTTTAATTCCGAAATTTCACTCAAACTGTTACACAAGATTTATAAAAGTAAAGCATTCAAATTGATATAAAATGCTCTAAAAATATCCAACTTGCTTCCCGGAACAAAATACATGTAAAACATTGTACCCAAATATACGTTCCATAACTTTGTGCAGGCTCTAGACAAAGGGCCCCCCTCGACCCCCTAAAAATTCGCATTAGAAGCTAAGTCCTTTGCGAATATTATTTTGTTCAAGATGATCTAAAATCTGGTGCAGGATTATATACGCACCTACTTTGGATAATATGTTTAAAAAAGTTTATTGTTCTACAGTTCTGGTGAAGTGTTTTATCTCTTCCAGATTTCTGGAACATCATTACATTCGCTTTTTTTTACATGTGCCCAGCAATTGTGCAAGTTAGAGTATATTATCTGTGCTAGATATTCGTAGGCTACCTTAATTAATTTTTACAACTATGGCTTGTATACCATCGGGCCAAGGGGCCTTATTTTTGTCTTCATGTGTTGTATTGCGCGCCTTATTCCTTGGGACTGAGTATGCACGGGCTCTATAATAATCTGGCTTCTTAATTTTTGCCTTATTTCTTGGCTAAATTTGAGCTGAGAAGATTATATCGCATGGCCCCTAATTTGGCTGTAATATGTTTTTCAGGACATTTGCAAAGGAATATGCCACTGCTTCAGCTGTGTAAACAGTTCCATTTGTTGTTATTAAAGGCGGAATCTTATGTTTGATTTAAAAGCCGTTTATTCATGTTGCAAATTCCATTGTCTTGAGTTTTTAGCTCGGAAATGTTCGTATCTCAGATAATAATTCGACAGAGCAAGATTTCTTAAAAAAAATTACTGTCTGTAATTTATTAATGAATTTTTAATCGCCTTTCTCGATGCCGCTAATAACTTATACGATATCGGTTCTTTTGAGTAATCAACTCCCTGATATGTGTGGGATATGTTTCCAGTTTGTGCGTTGCGTCCTTCTCTGGAATGTGGTCGAACATGCCCTTTTCAACTGCTGCTTTGTCAATAGCCTGTGTTGTTGGAAATAAGGGGTTCTCATTAATTTCCGATAAACTTAACTGTTTGTGGTTTCGTAATGCTGGCCAATTTGCGTTTTTATAGTCTTTAAATATGCGGGATGCGCTATTTAAAAAACTGCCATTTAATTCGATATAACGGGATTGCAATTTGAGGATAAATCGTGCAACACTTTTAAGTACAAACCCAATGGTGAACTGTTTATTTATTAGTATATCAATAACGCCTGGGTTAGTTACAATTCTCTCTCTCTCTCTCCTCTCTCTCTCTCTCTGGGTTGTAAGAGGGTTCGATCGGGGCCAGAACTCGATAATTTCAAGTGTATATGCAGTAGTGTTCCATTCCCTGTGCACCTTCGTGAGTTCTAGTCGGGATACTTGGCACTGATATCGCCCATGTCTAGCACACAATTACCAACATTATTATATAGTAGGTTTAGATCCTCGACTCTTAGGGATCGCCCAGGTGGGGCACAAACAGAGAGTAATTTAAGAAAGCCTTGTCATCCTGTCCAATTTTCCCTTCAAATTGTTACATTTTCCCGCCAAACTGCTTCAAATAAAGTTGGTCGAATAAAACTGAACTGTTCTGACGTCATTAAAACGTCATTTTCTTCGCCATGTTGTCTGGAAAAGTTGGATGGCTCTAATTCCCATCAAACATTTAGGAAATTAAACGGGTTCAACATTTTTTTTTGACGTTTGACGGGCTCATAAGTTAGAATCGTGCATGAAAAAAATGGATGTGTACGACATCACGAAACTTTAAAATGGCTAAAAATTTGTGGAAACGAAATAATGTTGTGCAGATTATTAATTTATGTAGAAGCTCATTGAACATGAGTGATATTTGAAGTGAAAGCTCGCAGTGATACTAAGACCTCTGATGAATTATACTTCATTGTGCAGGTAATATATCTGATAAATAAAACTTAAATTTTGTAAACAAGTGAAAATAAATTTCAAAATTTGTTACATAAATTTCTGCAATAGACTGCACAGAAACACCACAGTATAGCCAATTCGTGGTTTCTTCATATATTTTTTTTTAAATCAAACCTTTGAGAAAGCATTCTATTTATGACGTGTTTGGTTATTTACTATATGTGTCAAGTATTACAAACCTGTTATACAGGTATTAACACGTGCCTTGTTTTTAATTAAATTTAACTTTTACTTATATTCTATCTATATATTACAATATTTCTTTTATAATTAATATAGGGCCTAAACAAAAGCCGGGGGGAAAAAGCTGTGTTGATAACGCATAGTAAGAAATAGCCATTATGCAGAATAATATTGCACTGAGTTCGCACGAATCTGGTGCGTTATCCCTTTAGTGTCATTATATTTACTTGTTTAAGCATTGTTTGTATGAGGCGGAGGGATATTCTTGGAAGTAGAACTCAAGCAGGGCCTCAGAGAAGTTGAATGTAACCGTGTACAGCTTATATAATATCTCGATTTGAAAACTATTCTTAAATGGAAATTCAGACTACATACTCCTAGTTAAAAAAAAAATGACGTGGCACACATTTAAATGTTATATTCGAGATTATTGTATTGAATTTGTTGAATAGAAAAATTGGATGTTCGTATTTATTCTCATTGTCAAATTTATTTGAAGGCGAAAATTTCGCAGTGTGACAGATGCTAAAGTATCAATCAAATTTTTATCGTATAGCCTTTAGTTGTACATGGTACAATTTAGCACTGAATACACATTTAGTGTTAAATACGCATTCCAATAAGAATTACAATCTCTGATCTGTGAAATCGAAAATTACGTAACCTCTAAAGCGCTTACTTTTGAAATGTGAATGTGATTTTGTAGGTTAGTTTACAGTTGGGAAATAAAATTATGTTAACTACGGGCCACTGAAACTGATATTTATAAAAACACTTTCACAGTCGTTGCCGTTAATATAGGCTACACAAAGACAAAAATGACAAGTTTAGAATACAGGAAGAAAATACTAACCTCTCATTTTCATAAAGGCAGTGAAACACCCAATTTTGAGTCAAGCCCCTTTAAAGATGACACGTCAAAAAAATGGCCGTCGATGAAAGCAAGGTTTTTAAACTTGTAGCTTGTGTATCATATTGTAAACCGAAGCTGTAAATTTATCAACTTAATTTACCCAAATCATCTGTGTCTCAAGACATCACAGAAATTTCCTTGCGAATACTAGCAGACAAGGAAATTGACAAATTACGTCACTACCACAGAGGAATTAGGCGTCCTCTGTCTTACGTGCAGACAGTAAGAAGCCATTTATTTACGTTTGGTTTTGCAAAAAAAATCGAGAAACATTTTATTGAATGCCTAACTTGAGAATATGATAGTTGCGGTATAGTTTATTACAGTATATTCACACTTTTTGAATCAAATGCTAAAAAAACATGTTATGTATTACAAGCGTTATACTTTTATTAAAATAATACTTTCGCTTATACTTAATTTATAAATTGCAATATTTTATAATTTATACAAATAACAACAGGGAGAAATTTTGTGTATTGGTAACGCGTAGTAAGAATTATTTCTCACGCAAAACATTATCAAATTACGTCCGCAAAAATGCGGTGCTTTGTCCATTTAGTGTAGTTTTTTCAGACTTCATTATAATTTGTGTGCATGAGGCGGGTGGACTGAAAACAGAACTTAAGCAGGGTTTAAGAAAAGTTCGACATAACCATAAATGAGCTATACAACTCAGTCAGTTATACTGTCACGTAGTGATGACAGTTTCTAATCGAAGAACAACCTTTAAATGATGCGCCACAGAGACGTTCACTGCGCAGCTGGTATGCCCACTTCACCTCATATTCTACGAACGGTGTCACCACGAGGTTATTAAGGGATGTTATAGTGTATATTTGATATTATATATTTATATTTTATTGGGTGTTTAGACAAATTGTTACTTTAAGGACATGTATTACGACCTCTAGTTACACGCAAGATTAAAATTAACTGTCAGATCGAGCAAAAAAGTGTATTACGACGTATAGTTATTGCTAACTAGAACTTTTATCAAGGGGTTAAATAAACTAGTTGTAACTTCAAGTGGCAGACAAGCATTTATTCCCTTTATCGTTTCCGCGATCGTAGATACCAACCCCATGGAGCCACGTCCCCTCCATCGTATCCTGGACTTCATCACCAAACTTCCACCATAACCATCTCTTCCACAGTTGCTGACATCTCATCATCCGTAGTGTAGTATGGTAGTAGTACCTCGTAACACAAACCAAGTGCGGTCAGAGATCATTTCGATATAAATTTTTTTTGCCAAATTCTGTAAATTTAATTTTTGTTGAGTCAGTGGCATGTGGCACTATCTAATCATCTACATAGTTTCCCCTCCAATCTCATAATAAATAATTATATATAATATATGATTTTCCAATTTTTCCACTGATTACATTTGGTATAAAAATTGGTATTTCCCCAAGTATTTATATAATACATAAAATGTGCCTTTGCCAAATTAAAATCATGTATAAAAGTATGGCTTTACCAATTATTTACATGATACTTAACTTAAATAAAATGGTAGCAAGCCCCCCCCCTTAAAATGTTGACAGAACAGCAGTTCCTGCCCAAGTGAATACCCTGTGCTGTCCCCCTGAACCTGGGCGAGACACTCATATTTATATTTATTTTAAAACCATCGAGAACATTACAAAATGATCTTCACTCCGTCGATATCCGAAAGTCCTGAAAGGGCACCCTGGTGGTACGTGACTGGCTCGCTGGCGTCACGTGGTCAAGGTGACGTACAAGGGAGGGGAAGCCAGCCGAAGTTTTCGCGGGCGGCAGCAACCCCGCGGCGCCCACACTTGCAGACCAGCAGGCCCGCCCAACGGACGTGAGGCGTGGAGCTCTTCAAACGAACCCCCGTCGCAACGAAGGTAAGCTGTCCCAAACGGGCAACATTTTCTCAACTTCATATGGCTCCGTCGGTTTTAGCTTTCGTTCAATGTGCAGGGATAGCAGTAACATCCAATCAAACTAGAACAGAAACAATTAATTATGTGGTCTGATAACTGCGGAGCACAGAAAAAATCAGCAGCTACTCGTAATGTACTTCACCTCTAGAGCAAAGGAGTTTTTTTTTTGACGAGATAACATAAGTACCCTACAAGTGGACACATGTTATCATGTGATAGGGACTTTGTGGTTATTGAGAAAGTAAAGAGACGATCTTCACCACAGATTCCACTAGATCTAGTAGAAATTGCCCTGATATACACTTCGGTCAAAATGGATACCATCAACTGGGGTGGCTTTGTTTACCATGAGGTGACTTTGTCCCACCACTTGGAAAAACATGCATGTGGCACTATCCCCCGTATTGGCTTAAAGAAACAAGCTCACGACGATGGCTATAAATCATTTCGTAATAAAGAGAATGAGCCAACGGACAGCATAAAAAAGGTATTGAATTCCTATAACCACACTTAAAAATAAACTGAAAAAATGTTCATACCAAGGCACCAGGTGGTCAAAGAGTATTTAATGACACGGAGGAGCAGTCATTTGTTGATCATTTAATCAAATTGGTTTTCCAGTGGATGACAGTGATTTTCGATCGACTGTGAGATGTTATCTACAGCGTAAAGGTGTAAGTGTGATAACATTAAAAGACAATACGTCAGGCTACGACTGGATGAAAAGGTTTCTTCGTTATCATCCAGAATTATCTGTGAGATTTGGACAAAAGTAGATGTATATTGCAGATCTTGGTGCAACTCAATAATTTAACTAAAATGCAACCAATTTTAAGCTAAATTCAAGCAAATTTCTAATTCCTCGTCAAATTTTTCAAAGCGCAACTCAAAATCAAAACCAGCTTTCAAATTGTGTCCACTCTTTGTGTGTGGTTCTTTAAAGATTTATTTTCAAGCTAAATAATCATATTTTTGATGAAATACCAAGAACTTTCATACTTTTATTGTAATATTTTTTTTCAAATTTTAAGTAAATATTTACCCTTTTTGACCTAAATTTAGCCTCATTAACCCTGAAAATGGACCACTTATCAAAGAGTGAAAAAAGTATGTTTAAAAAAAAAGGGTGCTTGATTGAGATTGCAGATTTGGGTCAAATTATCGTGATTTTGGGACAAATTATCTTGATTTTGGAGGTGAAATTGAAGAGATGAATTATATTTTCAGAAGATATGAGGAAAATGATGTTTGAAAGTGAGAAATTTGTGTGAATTTTAGTTACATAATTGAGTTGAACCTATATCTGCAATAGTCTTCTACTGATTAAAAAAAAAAAAAAAAAAGGTGTGTACATTTAAACACAAGAGAAAGAAAAAAATTTCACTTAGATTTTTTAAAAATATTTTTTATTCGATAAAACAACTCAATCAAATATCTAAAAAATTGTGTTAAAATATCGAAACAATTTCTTGTTTCTGTAAAATTGTTTACATTATCCATTTAATAAAATAAAAAATCTATATATCTTCAGTGATATTTTCTTTCAAATAATCATAAATTAAATTTCGTTGGCTAATTAAAACAACATTATAAATTGTATTAGTCTCAACTGCTTTTTTAAAACCTACACTAATTTTTATATTTGTTTTATCTTAACTACTGCTATTTTTCTATATAGGCAGTCGACAACATATAAAGGTCCTCGTCCCCAAAATGAATAATAATTGGTATCGCCATGATAATTTGTAGTTTGCTTATAATAAAGTTCATTATTTCTCTATATAGTATCCAATTTTGTTCTTGAATTTCTAAAATCATTAAAAGGGAGAAACATTTTAAGACATAGATCCTTTTTCAATATATAGATTCCAATTTTCCTTTGGAAAAATTTCATTTCTACCATTTTTAACAAAAATATTTCTTACATTACAATGATCATACATTGAAGCATGCACATATTGCTCAGCGCGATTTTTTCTATTAGTTTGGAAATCCACAATTACAAAATCAGGCATGTCAAGTTGTAAATTATCAATCTGATCTTATATATCAAAATTAAAAACAGTTGCCCCAGCAGGAACTTCTTTTTCTAAAAATTGCCAATACTTAAAATCAATACGAATTTTAGAATTTTTATATATTTTTTCTTTAATTGCAATTCATGTGTTAGCTTCGTATTCAACAATAGGCCACAAAATTTCTAATATTTGAATAACAATTTTACCTGGATCAGCATAAGTTTTATCAACTGAAGCATCTGCTTTTTTAGTTTCATAAACAAATAAACAACTGTTGTCAGATGAATTTCTAAAAATAAAAGTGATTTTATAACCACCTTTCCAGTAAACTTAATTATTATCGCTAATAAAGCCAAACAAATATCTTAATGGATACATTATTTCATTTATTCTATCACTACGAACAGATTTTACTCGAAATTTACTAACACCAGTAGACTCTAAATAATTTTGTTCACCTGGTGATCTTAGCAAAATATTCATCATTGTGGAAGTTATTCCTGGATTATCAATAGCCTCGATAATATGTCCATGTTTTGAAGTTTATACTCTAGAAAACTGAAATGGAAAAAAGATTAGAACAAACATCAATATTATCTAATTTTTCATCATTGCCTCATCTCCAACTTTATCTGTTTTAGTAGGCGATATTCTTCCAAAACATAAGCATCGTTTGGAGAAGAAGAGCCATCTTCTATGGGAATATCAAACTCGATTCTATTATTGTAAATATTCAAATTCCCCCCCTCGTTTGATCAGTTTGTGGAAAGGGACGGGGTTGTTTGCCTCTCAAAAATCTAAATCCTTTTATAACTCATTTATAAGTTTAAAAAAATGTATATAAATGAAGGATTCAGAGTGAGTTCATCAAGTTAAATTGCTCATCGACAAGTATAGAAATTATAAAAAGAACTATGAGGCAGAATATATATAAAAAAAAAAAAACAAGAAAAAGATCTACCATTTATTCGTGAATTACAAAATATTGGCAAAAAAAGTAGAACAAGTAAGTGAAGAAAATAAAAATTTAATAACAACACTAGTACCTGTTGCTGCAAAAAATTTAGATTATCCACCAACACCAGAGGAAACATCTTTTGAAAAAGAAATATTCCCAAAAATTACCTAATGCAGAAGAGCGAATGGGCATTGTATCCATAAAAAATTTGACACATCCGGATTCTGTTATAAAACTCGGAAAAGAAATTTCTGAAAAAATTGTTTTTAAAACACCATATGATTTACAAGGAGATGGGCATAAATTTGAAATTAGAAATAATGAAGTAACTATCTGTTAAAGACAAATAATATACATTGACAGAAGGACTTTGTAATTTGTTAACAAAAAAACACAATAAGTTCTCGAAGGTGAATTCACTGATAATGACTATGAAAATCACCCAGAAATTGTTTTATCAACCAATGCTGTATTCCAATAATATAATCCTTAAAAGACAATAAACTCGAATAGAAGTTGGAAGTATGCAAATATAATTAAACCAATTTATAATAATTATATAAGAGCATCATTATCAGCACCAAACACACCAGAAAGAGCGAATTTTACATATTCTTCTAGATCTGGAGAAGGAATAAAAAATATATAATGATTTGCTGACAGAATATGTTTGGATGGACAATGTTAGAAAATTAATTGACAGATTATTATTTATTCACGGTGAAGAAATTGCTGGAAATATAAACTTTTACAATGAAATTCTAGTTTTTATATTAATAATCCGAAAGGAATTCCATATCTAATAAGAGTTTTCAATATTATTCCGCACTCATTTTGGAATTCTGAACACCATGGCAAAGGCATTATAAACTGGGCGTTAAACAATTTAAATTTGCCCGAAATTAATTTGCCATATTATGCTTATCGTGGACCATTTACAAAATTAAATGAAAGATTATAAAAAGGAGACTCAGGAATAAATAAATTAGACAGAGCTTGAAAATTTCATGATATTGCTTATAGAGATCATAAATGTTTAAAATTTAGGCATGAAGCAGATAAAATTTTACAAAAAGAAGCAAATGAAATTATGCTAAATAAATATACTCCAATTGGTGAAAAAATTGCTTCTGCTGCTGTTGCCTCAACAATGTTTACAAAAAGAAAATCAGGTTTGGAAATAAAAATGTTTTATTGAATATACACCTCCTTTCATATTTTTGTTTATATATATATATATATATATATATATATATATATATATATATATATATATATATATATAATAGCTTAACTTTCGATATACCCATTGATCAATTAATTTTTAACAAAACAACTTGAGAAAAAAAAAAAACAAACATTTGAGAGAAGGAAATGTTTTAAATTAACTTTACCATTGCCAACAGTTAAAAAATGGCTAATGAAAAAACTAGAAGTGGTTTACATCATGGAGGATTTTTACCAATTTTATTTGCAGCTTTAGGAGCTCTTGGCGCAATAGCTGGAGGAGCTAGTCCGATTTATAATTATATTGAACAAATAAAATAAAAAAAAGAATTAAACAGAGACACAATTTAGCATTGGAAAATAAACCTGGAAGTGGTGTAGTTGCGAAAAAAAAGAGGAAGGCCAAAAAATCTCCTTTATCTATTAACACTATTAAAAAATATGTAAAAAAATTAAATATTTAAAATTTCAGAAATATTCATATGATTGATGAACTACCAAAAATATGCTCAAAATGAGTGTGCTGTGGTTAATTTTATATTTCAACAAATCCTGGATATTTCAACAAATGATAGAATTCAAAATTTCGATTCAGTTATTTGTGGACATTTATGTTTAATGTTTTACGCCTTTTTTTCCGATAGAATTTAAGTTTAATGAAATAATTTCTATGTTATTAAATGACAGATATATTTGGGAAACCATAAATAAAATATTTAAATAAAAACTTTGATAATATTGCTGAAGAATAAAAAAAATATGTAGATTCAAAATGCAATTCGAGGGTTTCTTATTTACAAAGCGTATCGAGCATTTGTTTTGATTTTACAAAATCGCATGTCTCATTTTTTGGACGAAGAATTGTTAATATATGGAAAAGATAATGGAAAAGATGGAGTTAACAAAATATTTTTAAATAAAAAAATAGTGGATCATTCGTTAAAAGAAGATATAAATTTACAATTCAATAACATTATTGACGATTATATAAAACGAATAAATAATACAAAACAAACATAAAAAATGTAGATTAAAAATATAAAACTATTGTTTCTGCCTATGATTTAAAAAAATTATCTAGATTCAAAATATTAAACTATTGTTGCTGTGTATGCATTAAAAAACGATGTCGAATCAAAACACAACGCTAGTGTTTCTGATTTGAAAACATATATAGATTCAAAATGTAATACCATTGTTTCTGCTTTATGAGATCAAATTAGTAAAGTTTTTGTTTACATAACAGAATATGGTTATATTCAAAGTCGCAGAATTAATAATATGGCTGATTTTATTGCTGGAAAAGCTGCTGCCAATAAAAGATATTTCGATAAAGAATTGCAAAAATTAAAAAAAAAAAAATCAGTTGTGAGTTACTGCGACACACACATTAACATGAAAGCTGATAAAGCAAAGAAGATGTTTATAAAGCATTAGATGCCAAATTACAAAATTTAAGCCAATCAATCGAAACAAATTTAGAAAGAAAAATCTCATATATTTTATTTGCTTGGAAGTGGAATAAAAATAATAATATTTTTTTTGCATAGATGATGTATTTTTTTTCTTTTTTGATGGATTGTACTGGTTATAAAATAATTTCTGATAGTTTATCCGATGATACTTTGATATTAAGGGGCCTGCAAAAATAGATTATAGTAAACCATTTGATGTTAATAGAGGTGAGTTTTTAACTTTTAAAATTTAAAAAAAAATTATCTAATTATATTGTTAATAGAATGTTGACCACAATAGGAATATTCGTGAAATATAAAGACTAACTATATATATATAATACTTAGTGTTTAAAGTGCAAGAAAGTTACCAAAAATAATAATATAAAAACTGAAAATACAACAAATGGGCGGTTAGTCCAGAAAGTATATGCTCATTGTGCAATTCCAAACAATCAACATTCTTTTTTTAAAAAAAAGCTCGATGTGAGAGTAGTAATAATCAATGAATTATATAAACGAGCACAAAAAAGTTTTCCAAGAAGAAAAAATATTTTTTATGGCACTGATGATATGTGGCAAATAGATCTTGTAGAAATGGATACTGGAAAATCGAAATGTATATATCGCATAAATAAAGGCTATAAATATACTATAACTATTATTGATGTTTTTTCAAAGTTTGCATTTGCTTTATGAATCAAAGACAAAACAGCAAAAAATGTAGCAAATGCTTTAGAAAATAATTTGCTGAAAAGAAAACCAAATAATTTACAAAGTGACAATGGCTTAGGGTTTAGTAATAGAATATTTAAAGAACTTATGGAAAAGCATAATAATTTTTTTTCTTCATTTTCTGAATTAAAAGCTAGCATTGTTGAAAGATTTAATCGAACTTTAAAAAATATAATGTGGGAAAAATTGGCTTTGAATTGCAATTATAAATGGACAAATATATTGGATGAATTAGTGAAAGACTACAACACAAAGCACAGCACTATTGGCATGAAGCCAATTGAAGTTAATAAAAAAAATGAAAAAAAGCGATAGTTAAAGCAGCCTATGCTGCACAAAATTTTTTGCAAAGAAATTTTGTGTTTACTAAACCAAAATATAAAGTTGGAAATATTGTTTGCGCGAGCAAACTGAAATTTTTTTTGAAAAAGGTTATACAGCTAATAGGTCAACAGAATTGTTTACTATTTGTAAAGTTTTAAATTTTGATGTGCCAAATTACAAATTAAAAGATCATAATGGGGAAGAAATAATGAGTAGTTTTTATGAATATGACATTCTGAAAACGAACTATCCTGATGAATATTTCGCCAAAAAGTTTTAAAAACTAAAGGCTGTAAAATTTATGTAAAGTGGTAAGGTTTTGATAACTTGCACAATTCATGGATTAATAAAACAGATGTAGCAAAAATTTGAATATTTTTGCTTAAATATTTTAAATTACATGAACAAAATTACTACTAACCTTTTCGGCTATATCAAAATTTATTTCACCAGGATTAAACCTTATAAATTTGCAATTTAGTTGTGTCTCTATATACTTTTGCATATCTATTTAATAATTAATATTTCTATCTCTGTGGTTAAATCCATCACACTCAATAGCTAATTTTATATCTGGGAAATATAAATCAATTCTATAATTGTCTATTTTATATTGCTGTTTATAATTTAGATTTTTAAATTTTGTAATAATTGGGGAAATATATTTTGTTTATTTTTTTCAAAAACATTTATGTTTAAATTAAGCCGCTTAGAAATTTGTTTTGCCAATATTTTATTGGATATTCTAGACTTTGTCAATAGTTGTGTTAATCTATTTTTATTTATATAAATTGTGTTACCAATATTACCAACATATTTATTCAGTTTTATGTTTTTATAAATATTTTTATGGTTTGCACAAATATGGTATATAATTGTTTCTGTTGTTTTTATATATTGTAAAATTTCAGCAACCTTTCCTCTAAACCATGACTCATTATTATTATCTAATACAACAATTATTTTTCTATTGTCAAAAATTAAATTATTTAAATAATTTATCTTCTAGTTTAGGATTTGTAGTAGTTTTTCTATATTCGGCAATTTGTATCGGGTAAATTGTAGATATTTATTTCAAATATGAGATAATTTTTATGTGGCGGAAATATTATCATTATATATTTTCATAATAAAAATTACTGCAGAATATAATTTTATATAATTCATATGAATATGCAAAAAATCACTAATTTCAATACATTTTCTTATTCTTTATATAATTTAATAAATTGATTTTATAATTTTTATCAATTATGTGCTATTTGATATGAAATCTTAATATTTATTTAATTCTAATAACTAAAATCAAATCAAAACTTTCAAATACTTTTAGAAAATAAAGTTGGATTTAAATTTTGGTAAGTGGTTTTATACACATTGCTATCTATATTCCATCTACAGCTCTATCAACTATTTCTGTTAAATTTTCAATGTGGCCATCTATAATTTTATTTATTTCTTTTAAATTTTCAATGTGATCATCTTTAATTTTATTTATATCTTTTAAATGATTAACTTTAATTGTGTGCATATTTTTAATATGTTTTATTTAACCTTTGAATAATTGCATTACATATTTTTGAATATTATATTCGCTATGTTTTTTAATTCATTGAATAACATCTTCAAATATCCATGTTTTAAAAACTTTAGCAATTTCACAATGCAAACTAAAAATAAGTTCATATAAACCTGGCTCACTAATATAATTGCTTTGCCTTCATTATAAGAGAGATGGTATGCATTTTGCATACCACCTATTTTGAAAGAAAATATCTATGTTTTGGAGAAACATTTATTAATGATGTGTTTTATATTTTCATATTCTAAAATTTCAGCAACATATTTACCACAAATTCAGGGCTAATATTTATGGTCTAATACAACATTTATTTTTTCACTGTTGAAAATTAAATTATTTAAATCAAATAATGTAGTACTTTTATTGCCATCTTCTAGTTGTATGTTCTTTAGTTGTTTTTCTAGTGATTCGGCCATCTTGTATGCGGAGAACTATGTTGTTTTTACATATATTTTTTTTATGAAGGCAACAAAAATTGAAGAACATAATTTTATAAAATATAGACAAAATTAATTAATAATACGTGTGTGCAGTTGCATATTTTGTCTGATTCTCTCTTTTTTTTTTTTTTTGGATAATGCAAAAATTATATTTGTAATAGCGAAAATAATTATATGTCTTCATTTATATATAATTTTTTTTTTTACTAAATCTCTCCTTAATATTGCCACAATTTTCTGGCATGATACTTGTCCCACCTGCAATTCCATAATAAATAAAATACAAAATATCCTTGGTTATAAGCTAATCGTGATCAAATTTCAGTACAAATTTTTTCTTCTTTTTCATAATTTTTTTCTAAATAACACAAATAATGGATTCGCTGCTCTGCAAGTTAAATAATTCACATTTTTATTCACCAAACTACAAGATATAGAAAATAATAAATGGTTTAGGGCAACAGATTTTGAGATTTACGAATTAAATTTTGGTAAAAAAAATTAAGTGTATTCTATATGGCAAATTAATAATTTCATTACCAGAGCGCTATGTCAAGATACTCGATAAAAATTCTTTGAAACTAATAAATGAGAAAGAAGTTTTTATAATGTGTAAAGGTTTGAAAGAAATGAAAAATGGAAAGTCTGTCTAAGATCTAGAATTCTCTTAAGCACGTTTTTTAAAGCATTAGTTAAAAATCTTTATTCTTTTTAACAAATTTGTTTCTTTATAAATAAGAATGACTTCGCCTATTTTTCCTTACAGTTTGTCCAATATTTTAAAAAGTGGCGATGGTGCAAGCCTGCCGTCTTATAAATTCTGAAGAGCTCAAAAATTTAGTTCACACATTTCATATAATTTTTGAAAAATACAATTATCACTCTTAGATAACACTGACGACAAATATGAACTTATAGAAATGGGTGAATATCTAAAGTAAATAGAAGAAGTGTTAAAAAAATTAGTAGAGCTTCGAGTATAACATTTTTTTGTTCGTCGTCAATGTTTTTGGGTAGCACTGAAATATTGCTACTCGAAAATATGCAAAATATTTACAATGCTTATCAATGAATATGGTTTATATAAAAAGGTTATTTTTTTCTTAATAAAATTTGTTTAATTGTAAATAAAAATGGAGAATATTATTATAAACAAGCAATGTAAAAAATGTGAAGTTTTAAATATTGAATGTTTTCCATCACACAAAAACACAAAAGATAAGCACATTAACACCTGTAAAAAAATGTTACGATGAATATTCTAGAAGTCGCTATGAGTTAAAAAAAAGACATAGTAATTTGCAAATGTGGAATATCTGTTTGCAAGGTAAATTTCGAAAAACACAAAGCTACTAAACTGTACAATACTTACGAAATTTTACAATGCGATTCTTCAAGCAAGACCTGCATAGTATGCAGGAAGAATAAATCTATCGACAATTTCGCATCTCATAAAAACACAATAGATAAGGATTTTAACACCTGCAAAAAATGTTATACCGAATATGCCAAACAACATTATGAGTCAAAAAAAAGAAAAAGTGCAATCCGAATGTGGAAAATCTGTATATATCCATTCTCTAAAAAGAATAAAAATAGTAAATCACACATTGCAGCAATAGATATTCTAAGTGAACTCGAGCATTCGCCGACTCCATAAATTTTTATTATAAGAACATTTATTATATACAAATATGGAGACGACAACAGTGGGTGAGTTGAGAGAAAAGAGATTGTTCGTGTTGAGAATTATAGGTAGAGAATTTAAAATAAAAAAATTATATAAATTACTTAAAGATGATCTTATTGCAAATATTATTCAAAAAATTGAATATGATTCTAAAAATCCTATCGAGAACCTAAATGATTTAACAGTTCTGAAATTAAGATCTAAAGTTAAAGCTTTAACACACACACACACACACACACACACACACACCACACAATATATATATAATTTAAGAGAAGCTGATTTAATTACAGCTTTTATGCCAATAATTAAAAATGAACAAAGAAAAATAAACTTTGCACATTTACCTTTTCTAAATGGCAAAATAAAATATAGAAAAGCTAAAAAGGTTTTAAAAGAAATTTTCCCCTTCTCTAATATTGTAAATGTGAACAACACAAATAGAATAACTAATAACACATATGAAGTTGAGAAAGCTTTCAAGTGCAGGTTATTAACATACAACATTGAAAACATTTTAATATAGTGTTGCCCAGAAATTTTTTAGCTTTGGTAAAGCAGCAAATATTTGAAATTTTACACGATCAACTTATAAAACTTAGAGCTTTAAAGTCCAACATTAAATTTGCTGCTCATTTTCGAAGTCGAAAAACTGGTAAGATTCGAATATTTGACGACATTCACTCACACACTTTTACAATATTGAATGAAGGAGACATTAAAAAATTTTACAAACAAATAAATTAAATAGTTGCACGAATAGAAAACATTGAAAGAAGCACCTCAGATTGTGCTTTACATAGCATAATTGGGTTGCAACTAGCAATAAATAAGTATAATCCATTAAATGGCTCGTCATATATTGAACTACCAGATGTGATTAGGAATAAAAAGGCATGCATTAATGTGAAGAACAATGATGAAAAATGTTTTCTTTGGGCAATAAAATCTGCACTGTTTCCTGCTGAAAAATCCCACAAAGAATATCTAGATATAAAAAGGGGTCTTAATATCAAGAAAGCATTAGATAAATATGAATTTCCTATAAAAATGTATGATATTCCAAAAATAGAAAACCAAATTGATGATTCTATAAATGTACTCTATTGATAAGTTCAATGTTTATCCACTAAAGCTTAAAAAAAAAATAAAAAGAACAGCACGTAAATTAACTCTATTTAAAAAATGGTGAAAACTCACATTATTGTTGGATAAAAGAATTATCGAAGTTGCTTTCAGCACAAAAAACAAACACAGAAGTAAAATTTATATTTGCGATATGTCTCTTCAATTTTTTTTATTCTCAAGAGAAATTGAATAAACACACAGAAGATTGTTCAAAAAATGAACAAGTGATGATAATCTTGCCTGCACAAGGTGAACAAATAAAACTAAAAAATATAAAACACACTATGTTGGTTTCTTTTGCAATATATGCAGATTTTGAATCAATTTTAAGAAAATATCAACCACCAAACCAAATCCACAAGGAATAAAAAAAATTAACTTAATAAAAAATGTCCAATTTTAATAGAGGATGATATTGATAATGGCCTTCTTTACAAAAAAAAATACCCAAAGAAAAATATAAACTTACAAATGAGGAAATAAATAACATTGATTAAAAATTGAATGACGAATCATATACAATGAAATATCAGCTACACGAAGCTTCTTTTTTGCTATTATATTGTCTCTGCTTATGGCGATTATAAACCACCAGTTGCATATCGTGGCATAGATGCACATTAAATATTTATATAGTAAAAAACAAAAAGGGAAGTGGGTGAGATCTGGGAAATATCTTCACGAATTGAGCCAATGCACCCACTAACAAAAGAAGAAAAGATATTATATAGGAAATAAAAAAATCCACTGTATGCGAGTGCGAATATTCTAAGGACAATTAAAAAGTGCATCATCATGATCATATAAGTGGAAAATTTACTAAGTCAACATGCAACAACTGTAATTTACAATTAAAATTACCAGATTCTGTACCAATTTATTTCCATAACTTAGCTGGTTATGATGCTCATTTATTCATTAAAGATTTAGGCTATGATAAAAAAAAGATTGATTTACTTGCGAATAAAGAAGAAATGTTTATGACTTTTGGGAAAAGCACAGAAAATTTGAAGATGTGGTTCATAGACACGTTCAAATTTATGGCTAGTACTTTAGATAAATTATCGTCTAATTTAACTAAAGAACAAATGAAACATACACAAGAACATTTTCCAGAAGATAAAATAGATTTGGTTATTAAAGACGATGGTTATGATTATATGGATAATTTAAAAAAATTTGAAGAAACTGAACTTCCACCAAAGAGTGAATTTTATAACAAATTAAACGAAAATTGTATATCAGATGATGAATACGAACATGCAAAATGTGTATGGATGTACTATTGTTAGTGGATATATTGGAAAATTTAGAAACACATGTAGAAATTCTTATGTCTAGACCACGCGTGGTATTTCACAGTACCAGGTTTATCGTGGGACACAATGTTAAAAATTATTAAACAATCATTAGATTTATTACATGATTATGATATGATTTTAATGATCGAGAAAGGAATTCGGGGTGGAATATCACAATGTTGTAAGCGATATGTTAAAGTGAATAACAAATATTTGGAAGATTTTAACTCAAATCAAGAATCAAACTATTTAGCTTATTCCGATGCGAATAATTTATATGTTTGGGCAATGTCGCAGCATTTACCATATGGATGTTTCGAGTGGGCGTACTATGCATTAAATGATTTAGAATATTGGAGTGAAAAAATATTAAATTTGAAAATCTATTCTGACTTTGGTTATATATTAGAAGTTGATTTAGATTATCCACAAGAAATACATAATTTACACAAAGATCTTCCATTTTGTCCAGAAAATAAGTTAGTTCCACATATCAATCAATCTAAACTATTAACATCTTTACATGAAAACTAATTAATACTATCGATTTATCTTTATGAATTATATCATAGTGAAGTTTCTTCTTTAGAATAGAACTATTGTTTGTTAACTTGAAAACTTCATTATTATCCATTTATTACAACAATTATTGCAATTGAATGAAAAAAAGTTAACTGGCATATTGGTGTTTTAATTTCTGAGGATACTTCCAAGAATTAAAAAAAATGGTGAGTTATTGCCAGATAATATTCGCTGGTTGATTTTAGGTCCCAGCAACAGCAAGAAGACAAATTTAATCATTAATTTTATTTATAAGCAGGATGGCTAAATTTTAATAACCTCTATGTTTGTTCTAAAAGTTTGAATCAACCAAAATATATTCTATTACAAGATGATTTTGAAGTTACATTCAAAAAATTTAATGAAAAAATGGCTTATTTTTTATTGTAACCATGGTGAAATGGTTTCACTATATCAATGTAAAAATAATTCTCTAGTTATTTTATGATGTAATATTGGATGAGCAAGATGTACTCCGCGAATATTTAACTGAGGTCGGCATACAAATATTGATGTTTTTTTAAATCTTGCACAGACATATTCCAGAGTCCCCAAGCATTTAGTACAAGATAACACATATTTTCTGTGTATATTTCGACAAAATGAAACAAATTTGAGACATATATATATATTGCGATTTTGTTGGAGGAGATATGAGTTTTGAGAAATTTAGAGAGACATGTGCCTAGTACTGGGACGAAAATTATGTTTTTTTTTTTTTTTTTTTAACATTAGATTTGAGTTGAAAAATGGACAGTGGGAAATATGGTAATAGAATTAAAAAAAATTATATTTTAACTCTCTCTCTTCTCTCTCTAAATCTCGCACTGCGAGGAGATGGAGATTTCTGCACAGGAGGATTGCTGTTTTTAAAAATTGTGTTTTATATATATATTATATATATATATATATATATATTTTATATAACTGAATTCAAGCAAATTTCTAATTCCCCGCATCAAGTTTTTTGCAGATATTGGCGCAACTGAAAAATTTAATTAAAATTCAACTGATTTCAAGCTAAATTTAATCAAATTTATAATTCCCCATCTAATTTTTCAAAGTACAACTCAAAACCAAAATCAGTTTTCAAATTGTGGTCACTCTTTATGTGTGGTTCTTTAAATACTAATTTCCAAGCTAAATCATCACATTGTTGATGAAATTCCAAGAATTTTCATGCTTTTCTTATGATGTTTTTTTCAAATTTTGAAAAAAATTTTCCCTTTTTGACCTACCTTTAGCCTCATTCACCCTGAAAATGGACCACTGATCAAAGAGTGAACAAAATATGTTTTTTAAAAAAGTGTGCTTGTTTGAGAATGCAGTTTTGGGTCAAATTATCTTGATTTTCGGGGTGAAATTGAAGAGATGAATAATATTTTCAGAATGAGGAATATGACGTTTGAAAGTGAGAAATTTGCGCGAATTTTAGTTAAATTATACCGTTTCGCCAATATCTGCAATAGTTTTCTGCTCACAAAATGTCAAAGTTAGGGTTGGTGCGACAGCTGAAACCATTACTGCATACCCTGCATTGAACATCTTGGTAAGGAGCTAGAAGGGATCCCTCCCAGCAATTTATTTAACTATGAGGAAACCAATTTGTCAGATAATCCTGGAAACAAGCATGCAATTTTTAAACAGGGACTGAGCTGCTGAGCATTTCATATTGGCAGGTTAGTGCATCATGCGGGGACTAACACTAACACTTCCAAAACAACATAGTAATAAAAGACTTTGCATTACGTAGAAACATAATATAACACTTGCACAATATATGAGAATGGGATGGGGATGGAACTCGTGAGATGTAAACAACTACATTTGCTCACATATATGAGCTGTCAAATAGCAGCGCCACTGAGCTACTGCGTGTGAAACGAGCTTCAGTTGGCACCGAGAACCCCATTCTAGTAGCGACGAAAATAAAAACTAATGTTGACTGCGTCACGCCAAACAAGAGCCCGCCCACTGTTTTCTGTAATCTAAGTTATACCAGTAAACGTGTTTGTTGTTAAACGATTTCTTAAACGTGGTTTTGGCCGTCATATAACGTGTGTAATGAGATTTTAGTTTCAACGTTTTAAGTTTTTATTTTGTATAGACCCGTGATTCAGAGCAGCAGCTAATTAAAATGAGTCACTCGGTGAATGGCATATTTACTTCTTTCCAAGAGTATTTGAATTCTGATCAGGAATTGAGAGAGGTTAGTATATCTGCAGTAAGAGCGTAATTTACATTCGATACATCCATTATATTGGTGAATTTATATCATCTGGAGTAACGGTAATATTTAAAATGCCCTGAAAATTGATTGATGGTTATGAATTTTGATGACCGCAGTTAATTGTTAAAGTAAATGAAACTTTTTCTTTGGACGGAAGTCGCTCAGAAGGTAAAGGAAACCATAGTGTATGTATGAAAATAAAAGTCTTGAAATACACGATAGAATGCTTTAGCAAGTATCATGGACGTAAAATCGCCCTTTCAGGCATATATTGAACATAAGTATACCATGGTGTATACATACATACACTCGCAATTAGGCTACCCGCCCGGTGGCGAGCTCTCTCAACTCTCCTTCACCCAACCAACTCCTTTTCCACTCCCTTCCTGAATTTACCAACCCCTCTCACAGATACCAATTCCTCCCTCAACACATTCCACTCCCTCACAGACCTCACAAGCATGGACTGCCTACCCCACTCTGTTCTCCTCCACACCCTCCGAAGCTTCTCACTGTTGTTTCCTCTTCCTCCAAACACCCCCTTACTTAGCTTGTAGTGTAGCCCTCCCCATCCTCCCTCTACATTCACCATCCTGTACATCCTGACTAACCGTTCAACTTTCCTCCTGTCCTTCAATGAGCTCCACCCCATTTCTTTCATCATCACTGATGGCCTATAGTTCCCTTATTCCTCACCATCTTGCCCCTGCCTTCTCCACCTACCCTTCACCCATCTTGCTGTCTTTCTCTGCACCTTTTCCAGTTCTCGCACGTGGGTCCACGTATGGGTCCCATACTGCTGCAGCATATTCTAACATTGGCCGAACCATTGTGCCATACGCCTTCTCCTTCACCTCACAGCTGACTCCATTCAGCACCCTTCCCAGCATACCCAGAGCCCTTCTTCCCTTTGCAACCACCCTCTCTACCTGCTTTTTCCACCTGAGGTCTCCCTGCAGTACAATCCCTAGATACTTATATTCTGCTGCTTCTTCTATCTCTTGTCCCTCCCATCTGTACATGTCCCTGCTTATCATCTTCTTCCTAGTGAACCTCACTACTTAGTTTTTCTTACATTTATCTTCATTTTATTTTTCTGGTCCACAACCATATCTTATCATTGTCCGCCTGCAAATTTCTGCCCCCCTCTCCCACCTCAGCATATATAACACAATTGTCTGCAAACAATCTGATTTTTCCCCTAATCCCCAAACCCATGTCATTTACCATTATGGTAAATAACAAAGGACCCAGCACGCTTCCCTGTGGTACCCCTGACGTAACCTCCTCTTTCTCCGATATTGCCTCCCCCACTTTCACCCTCTGCCTTCGCCCCCTGAGAAAGTCCCCTATCCATTCCACTACCCTCCTGTCTGGTATCAGCGCCTCCACTTTCCTCATCAATGTCCCATGGGGCACCTTATCAAATGCCTTCTCAAAATCTATGAAGCAGGCATCCACATGCTTCCCCTCATCAACTACCTGCATCAGATCCTCTAATAACCCAGCCAGCTGAGTCTCACATGAGTATCCCCTCCTGAAACCATGCTGGGACTCTTCCAACCAATTCCTATTGTTCATAACCCTCACCACATACTGCACCACCAGCCTCTCCATTACTTTTCCTGTACGTGATGTGAGACTCACCGGTCTGTAGCTACCAGGCCTCCCCCTATCCTCTCCCTGCTTGTGTATAGGTACCACCATAGCATCCTTCCAATCTTGTGGTAACTTACCCTCTCCTAAGGACTTTTTAAACAGCGCTTCTAAATATTTCGCCAACTCTCTGCCACCAAACTTTAGTGCTGCGTTTCCTATCCCATCTGGACCCCCTGCTTACTGCTCTCCAAACCCCTAATTACCTTTTCTATCTCCCACTCCCTCATCTTAAACTCACTAAACACCCCCTGAACACTGTTTGTCCCCCTATTCCAACCGTCCTTAGCCTCAAACACTGACAAGTACTGCCCTTACAGCATCTCCGATTTTTCTTGGTCATTTGTCGCATGCCTACCATCCCTTCCTGTTAGCAGAGGGATCCCTTCCTTTCCTCCCCTTAACCTCCTAACATACCTAAACAATTTCCCCCATTCCTTGCCTTTTCCTTCTTCCACCATGTTCCCCAGAAATACATTCTTTGCCTGTTTGATCTTCCTTTCAAGCTCCCTACCCATGTGTTTCATCATTTCTTTAGATCTTATCATCCCTTCATTTCTCCACTTGGCATGTAATTTTCTGCACTTCTTCATTTTCAAAATCTCCTGTCCATAATATAGGGGATCTCCCCCAGTCCGTAACCTTTTCATTGGCACAAATTTCTCCAACATAACCTCCATTAATCTTCTAAACTCCCTCCACAACCCCTCTACACCCTCCACCATAGACCATTTTTTAAACCTGTCTCTCAGGAAGATTTCTGCCCCCTTCTTGTCTCCTCTCCCATACTGCCACACCAACCTTTCTGCCATTTGCACTTCTCTCATCCTGCCAATCCCAATGTCCACAACCGGGATATCATGGTCGCTTATACCATCCAATACTATTGCACCAACTACAGCATTCCCAGGTCTGACCAACACCACATCCAGCACTGACCCAACACCCTCCTCATTCCATCTCGTAGGTGTTTCTACTATCTGGACTAATACTCTATGCTGCCAGTCTCTGCATCATGCTACCCATTCCTTCTGTACCCTCTACCCATTTCACCCCAGGCATTTTCAAATCCCCTGCTACAACAACCCACTAACCCTCTCCTTGATCATCTCAATTGCCTGCCATCCCTGTCCTGGTGGTTTATATGCTGCCAGCAAAGTAATACTCCTATTACTACTACCACTCAATTTGATTTCCATTACCTCAACATCCTCACTAACCCATTCTACCGCCCCTTTTAGCCCTTTCCTTACACACACCATTATTCCTCCTCCTCTCCCATACCTGTCTCTTCTGAAGATGGTGAACTTATCCTGCCTACACTCAATGTCCAGTACTTCCTCAGTCAGCCAAGTCTCCACAGCTACCACTATATCTGCCCCATATCCTTCAACCTTTCCCCAGAAGCCCTCCAGCTTGTTGTACACACTCCTACAGTTCACCACATTTATCTTTATACTAGTACTCTGCTTTACCATCCTACGTTGCTTACTTCCTATCTCCACCCCTGCAGCCTCATCAATGCTATCCTCTCCATTTCTCTCCCCTTCCGTTTCCTTGCTTCTAACTGATTGCTATTTCAACAACTGCTGCTCTGCCCCGACCCTCTCCATGCAGCCAGCTACTTCTCTACTTAACAGATCACCTAGAATCCTCTTTCCCTGTTCTGTCAGGTGAACCTGGTCCCTCCCTACATTTTCCCAACCTACCCATTTCCTACTATCTATAAATGTAGCCCCCAAATCCCTACACACCCTCTCATATACCTCACTCGCAGCCACTGTCTTCCTATAGGATACTCCTTTCCTAACCAGTACGCCACTGACTACTGCCCTAGCTCCTGGAAACTTCTCCCGCACTTTCCTCAGCAATCCCCTGAGATCCCGCTCTACCTCCTGCCCCACCTCCCGATGAGCCAGGTCATTTCCCCCTACGTGAATGAGAACGACCTTTCCCACCCTGCTACCTTTTATACCACTAACCCTTTCCTCCAAATCCCTGGTATTTGCCCCAGGCAATATCGAGGAACAACTTCAAACCCTAAAGAATATGCTACGTATGTAAAAGAATGTTTGGACTTGTTCATTTTAGTGACTTCCGAAACGTAAGGAGGTAAAGAGTCTAAAATTATGTTTTTACGCCTCACAGAATCCGCCAATTCATTTTGGCATATCACATTTGTGCATTTTAGGATGGGAAATCAAGGAAATTGTGGGAGGGAAAATGATAATAAATAATATACATATATGCCAAAACCCATGAAAATATAGCACTCGTCTAATAGCTTCAGAAAAGTTATTACACACAAATTGGTGCCACCCTGCATACTAGAGCTAGAGAGAAGCAAGTGCGGGTGGCCGCAATAACCACACTGAAAACAAATCTAATGGTTGCATCACAATAGTGGAGAGGGCTATGAAGATGAGGAAATTTGTTGGTTATAACATACAAAAATTATGTAAAATGTATCCCAATTGAGTCTTTCTACTGTACTAAATAGAGGAAAATCTAACGTAAGGTTTGTTTGTGTGGTGTGTTTTTGATAGGTCCCTGAGAGCAGGTATGTTGGAAATAAACTCATTTGTTTATATATGTGGTGATAATCATTAGGCGTATTGCCACTGTGTAGTTTACATGTTGGCCCTATAAAAAATACTCCTTTGTGTTTGTAATTTTAATTTGGCGTTCCTCCTATTTCCGCTGTACCTCAACGAGCAAGTGTATAAATAGCTGCTTTTTAAAGCAGAATATCAATTGCTACTGCCACCTGAACAGCATACAAAAATGCCCTCCAGTAAAATGAATGCCAACTAGCAGAAAAACAGCAAGAAACAGTGCTTAACTACCAGAATTGCAAACCATATGAACCACACCTCTAACTTCATGTAACTTCACGATAGGTGAATCGCCGAAGGTGAATTCTTTTTGCGTTGCTACCGAACGGCATAAGGATGATGATGTTCATATTCATCCGTTTGTAGGTCTTGAAGTGAAAACAGATTTAGTGTTTTGCTGGAGACGTTCTTTGTTCTCTCGTTGGTCGGCGTCCAGATGTGCAGCCTGTGCGGGACCGTAGGCAAGTGTTGAAGTACTTTACCAAGGAGGACGTGGAACCGTTGTACAATGTAAGTAGTGGTAGTTTGCATTTCAATGTTCAATGTCGTGACTGGCTGAAGCGTACGCCGTGCGTTTTCGTATAATGATCCGTTTGTCAGACAACATCCTCATTATTATAAGTATTTGGCTTGCTGTTTTAATAAACATCAGGCTAGTAAGAAGCGAGGGTTTATGTGCACGAAAAAAAGGTACATCAAAATTTTGTAACCCAAAAGTGCTTTCTCATTTAACTCGTGTGTTTAGGCAGGGGATACGAATCCTTGGCAATGAAAAGGAAAGTGGTATATATGCACACATTCGTCTGGGAATAGACTGTGAAACAAACTCAGTCATTTATCGAACAAAATGCATTGACCTGCTGTACTTAGAAATACTATCACAGCTCAGCACACAGTTATCTGTATAGCTATATTCCGAAAGAAAAAGCCAAAACAGTGTAAGTTATGCAAGTTCTTACATGTCCTGCAGGTTTATTATGACTGCCACGTAAAGCAGTTTTGCGTGTGTGCATGATACAACACCATTCTTGTATTAGTTCTGATTACGACTGCTCAGTTTGCTAACGCAAAGATTGTGTCAGTGATAAAATCTGTCGCAAACTTAGCGGGAGACAGATATATTGTTCAAGTGATTTTTGCATATTGCGTAGCTAGAGAAAATGGCAAGTTTTTTTCATAAGTTGCCATAATCTCATGAACTAAAACTGTTGTAATCGAATAATGGAGCATATAAACAGTACTGTATCTTCTGCATTTTAATAAAAGTATTCACTCTTTAAAAATCAGTTAAATGTAATAGAAAAAAAAGTGATATTTGTTTTCAAAATGAGTACATACATTTTCAAACAGATTTGTCGCCTATACGTATTTGTCTCATTCCACATAACGAATATTTTTTCAAAAAAGAATAAACATAATGGAAAATCATGTAAAAAATTAATTTGAGTGTGGTAAATTGCACAAAATTGTAATATGAATGTGTACATCAGAAATGTGTGCACATTAACAACAATGCAAAATTTAGAACAGTTTTTGTTGTTAACAGCTGTCGTGAGAGTGTAGTTAAACTGTAATGAGTCGTCTAAACTTAATATACACTGTAGCATAGTGGAAAGCCTCGTTGCCTTCAAACTAGATGTATGATTGTATATATTTGTGAGTTTGATCCCACTAGGTTCTTTTTTTTTTTTTTTTTTTTTCCTATTGATTAAAATAATTTTCCCACTACACACACATATGAAAATTTTTAGTTAACTGACATTTATATCCACATGCATGATATTAAGGATGTGCAATGAAATAATACTTTTAAGAAAGAATATTCAGTTCATTAGGTTGCATTGTTTGTGTAAAATTTAAAATTTCCAAATGTTTTATCACCTTAAAAAACTTCATATGTTCTATAAACTTGTAACGGGTAAAAAAAATTATGAAATACATTTGTTTTGTCTTGTGTGAGAGATGAATAATTAATTAGTGTTAGTGACTTCTTTGGTGTGACAGTAGACATGTCATAACATCAGCAACCCTAGCATTGCATAGATAATCACTCATAAAATAAGACACTGGAGAAAAACAAAGCATTCAGAAAATCTCTACTAGCTACACTAGCTTTCAAAGAAATAAAAGAATTAATAATTTTTCTTAAATTTATTTAATAAAATTTGCTGTTGAATGATTAAATAATACTTTGTGAAAAATCAAATGTGCTTACTCTCTTTTAAAACTAAAAGAAAAGCAAAATAAAAATTCTCAAATCTGAATAAGCAGTATAATAACTTCAGATTACCACCATCCTTACAGTAGGTATTGAAATGACTGAAATCCTAAAAAATGTGAAAATTAGTACCGCTGCACTTCCTATCTGTCCGAAATAAAATAAAAATATGTTGCTGTTGAGCTTAAAGCTTAATTCATTCCTTACGTAACTGACAATCAACGATAAGTTTACTGCTCCAGAGAAATGTTAATAATTTCAAAATCACCAAAATTTGAAAATTAAGTAGCTTGTCTCACTAAGTCAATTGATATCAAAATATTTTTAACGACACACCCATTGTCTTCCCCACCTTCTTCCACGTCCTCAAATTCATGTGAGTAGTTAAGGTGTTTGGCTACATTGTGTAGCACAGTGCAGCTCACGGTTAGTTAAGGTGTTTGGCTACATTGTGTAGCACGGCACAGCTCACTGTTAGTTAAGGTGTTTGGCTACATTGTGTAGCACATTGCAGCTCACGGTTAGTTAAGGTGTTTGGCTACATTGTGTAGCACGGCACAGCTCACTGTTAGTTAAGGTGTTTGGCTACATTGTGTAGCACAGTGCAGCTCACGGTTAGTTAAGGTGTTTGGCTACATTGTGTAGCACGGCACAGCTCACTGTTAGTTAGGTGTTTGGCTACATTGTGTAGCACATTGCAGCTCACGGTTAGTTAAGGTGTTGGTACATTGTGTACATGGCACAGCTCATGTTAGTTAAGGTGTTTGGCTACATTGTGTAGCACAGTACAGCTCACGGTTAGTTAAGGTGTTTGGCTACATTGTGTAGCACGGCACAGCTCCACTGTTAGTTAAGGTGTTTGGCTACATTGTGTAGCACATTGCAGTTCACGGTTAGTTAAGGTGTTTGGCTACATTGTGTAGCACGGCACAGCTCACTGTTAGTTAAGGTGTTTGGCTACATTGTGTAGCACAGTGCAGCTCACGGTTAGTTAAGGTGTTTGGCTACATTGTGTAGCACGGCACAGCTCACTGTTAGTTAAGGTGTTGCTACATTGTGTAGCACAGTGCAGCTCACGGTTAGTTTTCATACTCAATATAGTGAGAATGAGACGCAGGTACCAGGGATTGGGAACCTTTGTTGGAGTTGACCAAACGCACTTTCTATTACTACCATTTCTTTAGCGTGTTTTTAATTAACGTGAAATTGAATGTTACCTACAGGCGGCTTGAATTGTGTGATCAGCCAGGGCTGTATACCATACCCAGAGTCACCAAACATGCAAGCAATGTCGTCAGATCAGGATGTTGTGTACTGTACAGTACTACTCCTACATACCTTTGCATCGTGCACAGAGCCAGGCCACTCGGTGCTAATGCTCATAAACATTTCTACTGCATTGCATGTTGCCTAAACATTAATACTCGCATACTCCTTGCGATGAACATTGATGGTTTTTTTTCTGTCTGGGTGCAATCTAATGCACCCACAACAGTTGGTAAATTAAAGTGCATTTGCCACAGCAATATCGCATTATTCATCCTTTGCATTCTGCTGGGGAAATCAATCCAGTTATGTGCTTTTCCAAGAATATGTTCCATAACGTAATTAACAATTTTGTACACTGTCGAGTGGTCCACTCCAAAATCTTCTGACACTCCACTCTGAAATCCAGGGTCAGCAGTATAACGTATGAAAATTTTCATGTGATTTTGTGGGGTAGTTCTTTTCCTGGGGTTTCATTGCTATTTGGTAGAAATTATGATGTTAGAACATCAATACTTTAGGTCTCAAAATGCATCAGCTCCCCACACTATCTCAATACTCTTCTTTCGAGGTATGATTTTCTCTCCTTCACTTGCATAAACGTAGCCGTGACGAAGGCAGCTGATGACTGACAAAAGGGGAGTGTGCCCTCTCTCAGACTCCAAAATAGTGATCTTGTAGCTACACCTAAGTTGTATTGTCTCTTTATTCACATCAAAGGTGAACTTACAACTACTGATCTGGAAAAAACCAAGTTGAAACTATAGGAGGTAGTTGTTGCTACCTTTTATTCACACAAAAGGAACTTACAACTTATATTGCTGAAGTGGTAGTATCAACTATATTTTATTCACTTGGCTGATTGTTGAGGATCTTGTTTTGAGCTCAGCGCGTGCCAAAGGGTACTTTCCTGGCATTTGTTCAGTGTCTTGGCTCATGGCTGGCTGGCTCTTTTTACAAACCCAGGCATGCTTGATTGGAGTTTGTTTAACAATCCTTGCATTATTATTTTGCAGGTATCCAACAAACTAGAACACAAGGTAAGACAGGGAAATTGAAAATTGTTGTAAACACAAGGGAAAAACAGGTAAATGCATATTCCTGCAGTTTTTTTAAATTTTTTTGTTCTTTTTGAGATCAAGAAAATTTCTTTATTTTATATTTAGTTGTGTATTTAGTGCAACCCAGTACAGTTGTGAATATGGCATTAAATCATACATAAAACAAACATGTGTGTAAGATCATTGTTACAGAATTATTACTAATATGCACTTTTCAAGAAGCTGTAGTGGTAGTCAAAAAATTAGAAATTTTCTTGTGTTCGTTTTTGCAGTTTATTGTTATTACTTTCATAAAAATGGTTTTTACTGCAGCTGCTTCTTGAAATGGAATCTTATAAGAACTGTTGGGAACACTGTTTGTGTTCCTCCCTGGCCTTGTTTATCTGGTGATGTAGCATCACTTCTGGGCTGCACAGCATTCCATTCTCAGTTATTGCAGACCTGTGGGATAATTTTCTTTAGTACCCTGTCACATTTGATGGAATGATGGGCCACAATCTGCACACACTAAAAGTGCTATGGCTGGGAATCAGTCTTCCTGTTCTCTATTGGGCAGCCGTGTCATGTTCTACCACCTTCTTGGGTTTACGTAGGCACAGTTAAGTACTTTTGGATCCTCGGAAGTTCATGTTCAAGCCCGTTACCAGTGGTCAGTGTTGGTTTCTCCGTTGTCCTTGGATTCTACATTATTGTTTTGAGCCACACATGGTAATAGCCTACCTAAATATGGTTCTGCCCTTGGGCCTATCTTATGAGTATCATGGTTGTTGTAAGCCTCATTAAGCAGCTTGTGTGGCTCGTCAAGGCTAGGTTGGTGTCTGCAAGCTGTGGTCGTTGGAAGTCGTGTAAACTTGGTTGTTCCCACTGCAATATTAGTGCCTCATCCATCCTGTCCGGTGAAGTTGTATGCTGGTAGCCACTGGTTGTTCTGATCGCTTGCCTTGTAAGTGATAAGATGTTGCTGGCACCGCACCCACCCGTATTCTCTCTCTAAACCAGTTGCTGGACAATGCGTTGAGTTTGTCTACTTAAGGCCTAGTAGTTTGTGGATTGCTACAGCATGTAAAACATTACCTAGACGTCAGGGGTGGTATCTGTGTTGACTTACAATTTCCTGTTGCTAGAGCCATTTATAATGTGCGAGTCAGAAGCTTGTGTGTGCTAACATATTGCTACGTGTCAGCATTTGTTATCAAACTTTCTACTTGTTGGTTTAATGTCCTTGCGTTGTTATAGAGATGCCAAGGGGAAAATGTATCACCTTACAGCCTTTTTTTTTATTCAGAAGAGACTGAACTTTATCACATTTACGGTATTGGTACAGCCTCTGTTTTGGATATAAGATATGTTATGCAAATTTTTGTGTTTCAGGAAATACGTACGATTGTGAAAGATATTGAGCAGGCATCTCGTGAAATGTTGACAACTCTTCAGAGAATTCATAATGAAGGTGGTCTAAAAGAAGGTGAGTGTAATGCTATTGTAAAGCTTTTAGAAAAAGAAGTGTGTGTCATTTTGTAATCAGTTTTCAGAAGTAACATTTTAGCATCATAACACCCAATAGTTTAACTAAGAATGTGTTAAAAAAATAGTAGCTTTCTTATGAACGCTTCTGTTCATAATATGTAGGCCTAATTCTATTTTTATAAACAGTTTAATTTTAAACATGTGTAATGCTACAGAGAAAACATGCTGAAAAATATAGTGAATGCAAGAGAGATTGTTACAGGGACTAGTATGTTTTTAGTGTTGTAGTAAACAAGTGAGATTTATCATGTCTTACAGTTTTGGGTTCTGTTGGATACAATCACATCAATTTCGCCTTTTAAAAAATATACTTGGTATTATGGCCCTGCACTTCTGACTTATTTTTACAACTTTTCTATGTAGTACTTCCCATAGAACTATATCTACTGTTTTTTAGGGATTTAAATTCCCTGTCCTTAACAATAGCATACAGCTACTGTTTTCTCATATACTTTCTTTCAAATAACATATTGTTACGTGTCGCTGGTCTGCCTCACTAGCCGTGACCCACCCTGCGTGAGCGGTTGGAAGAGAAGGAAAGAGTAGTGATATGATAGCGGGGCGAGCGATAATCCTACCAGCATTTTGAGTTATTTTGAGTTCTGCCGCGCTATCCCTTCTGCGGTTCGCTGCTTCTGACCTTCGGCTGGTAGAATTTCTGTGTTTATCAGAAGAATGCTCTCTATTACTGACATTATTTCTCTCAGTTGATATGCCCTCTACCCCACAGGGGTGTTAGGTGTGTCAATTTCTGCCTCACTTGCACAACACACTAACATAACCTAAACTACCCCTACAGGGCAGAAAGTGCTCTCAACTTGTAAAACCGAAGTATGCGTCCAATACTCAATCCCTTATAGCTATTTACAACATTATTATCATTACTTAAGTTACAGCAAAGCAAGTTGTAATTAACTGGGTTGGGGGGGGGGGGGGGTGCATTTCGAAATAATGTCTCTCTCTACTCGTTATTTCCAGGGTCTACTTGGTTCTCAATTTATTCTGCACCAGAATGAATGTTTACGAGCACTTTAAGAGAAATATATTTCCATTAAAAATTCATGCACACTATAAAAAATTCTAAAACATTTAGCACTCAAAGTTTTTGATTCCATAGGCAGACCCCTTAATAATGTACACATTCTTTTCTCTATGCAATCATTTTCAATACACAGCGCTCTTTAAAAATTCACACTAAAAGAAACAAATTCATTGGAGAATCTCTCCCTGTGGCGCTTGTCTGACGCAGTTTTCAAAATGTCTCCAAAACTTAACGGACTCGGCAAGGGCGCGATGACGACGGCGCTTATTGCTAACTCATACATTGATTGGCATTCACACAAATACCGAAATGCTGACCGCCTGGTCACATCGGAGAACACCCTTGCCAGCCAGCAGCAAACCACTGAAGACACTCGCGTAGCTCGACGCCATGAAATGGAACAGCTGACTGGTCATCCACCTTGAGGCCCTACACAAACCTGCACTGTTTACTTGCACTCTATAGCGTGAAAATTCATACTGACGCACTCGGTTATATTCTGCACATTTAGCCGTTATGAAAAGGTTCAGATCTGCACTCAGTACTCTAACCGCCCAGACGTGCGTTTACAAGAAAACCAGCATAAAAATCATTTTACTATTAAATATTTAAAGCTACTTTTTAGGGCTCCAAAAATATTGCAAAAACATGAGCAGCTCATTTTAAGTCACTGCTATTAAACGTACTCTTAAAGTGCTTGTCCGCAGAACACACAAAACGCACAGTTTACCCAGCTTGGCAAATTTTAGTTTTGCGAGCCGTCAGTAATAAATAACGGTCTCACAGTTATTTCAGCTACTTTCGGCACCCTCATCTTAAGAATATTTCTGGCTCGTGCAAAGGTTTCACACACAACACGCTCATATACAGTTTATGGCCTTGCGATAACCTGCCCCATACTTTAGCAGTGGGAACTGCGCACTACAGGCAATCATTGCAATATCGTGCCGGTGTTCACTTCTGGCATGATTCACGTAATATTCTATTAACAGCCAGTTTATTCACTCCCAGTTGCATTATGGCAACTTGTGTTCACTCCCGTTAATCAAGGAACACAGTGACCGGGAAGAAATTATACTGCATTCCCCATACTGCCAAAATAACTGCCCGACCCGCTGCTACCGTCCATAGCTCGCACGTGGCACACTCCCTCTGTGGTCAGGCGCATACTCTGTCCGGCTTATAACTCCCGACTCTACTGCACTGGCCCGACTCTTCACACTCTGCAGGGTCGCGCTCACATCTGTACCAGCCAGGCGACAACATGTACTCGCGTCACCCAAACGCCACAGTCGCGACTCTTTACAATTTGATTCCAAAATGATATCCATAATAAATATTACAAATAACACCCGTATAAAATATGTGCATAATATTAATAATACTTTAATAAATAGGCATAAGAATAATTTACGGCCAGTATATAACAAAATTTAAGCACATATAAATATTATAAATACGCTGTGCATTCAGTGCTACCACATGTGATGCGAAATTACTAGAAAAAATTACATTTCACTAGGTGACAATACCCATATAGTCACAGCGTGACTTCGGGTGCATTGAACCTTCCAGATGGTCAGGTTGACTGACATAAAAGCGCATCGTGCCCCAGAGCCCTGAGTTGATGTGTGGTGTGAGTTGTTGAATGGGTGAGTTTCAGCGATAGACAACTACCGAAAAGAGAAGGGCGCTGCGTGAGAAGTGACCAGTGGAAGGAAAATCTGCAGCTGCGAATATCAGAGCAATGAACAGTATGACTGCAGGCTGGACTATTGGACTGGATGCCTGAGTAAAAACATTAGAAATGATGGCAACAGTCATTAGAAAGATGGCAGCAGGTAGACTCAATGTGTGTTAATGACGAGTATGAGTTAATTGACAATAACCAAACAGTTAAAATAGAAATAGACATTAAATATTGCGCTCATCGAGTAGTAAAAAGTGTAATAGTGCAGACAGATAATTTAATGCTGTAAATAATAGCTTGTGAATAAATTAAAATTCAAATCTAGTTATTTATTTTTATTAAGACCTCCATCCATCAGGAACTCCGATACACCCCACAGGCATTTTGTAACAATATGTTAAGAATTATGTACTGTAGTTCTTCATACAACCACTTTTGTTGTGCCAGTAAATCTTTTTTACTATGTTGCGTGCCCAGGGGTAAGTAGAATTGTAACTACAATTATTTGGAGGGGCTAGTCATGTCAAACAGTGCTCTAAAACCTTTTGGGTTAAACTTTATGGTGACCTTGGCCACACAATGTTTAAAAGAGACAATTGAGGTTTTAGTCACTTTTATATTCTTATTTCATGCCGCCAGAATCAAGTGTTTGAGCACCTTAATTGTACACTGGCAGACGGCCAGTGTAGAGTACAGTCATCTGGCTTGTCACAAGGGGATAAAATCCAAAGCCACTGTCATGGCGGTATGAGTCGGCTCGCCCTTAGCTATACATTTACCTAGAAGACTAGGTTTTTTCTGAGTGGTGGTGTTGCTGCCGGCTGGAGAATCTTATTACCATGTGGAGTGGGCAGGTGGTTGCCTCGGTGACTCTAGGATGGTGATGGCATATGGATCTGTGATGAGCTGCAGGTATCTGTTGAAGGGGGTTTGGGGTCACACAACCAGGGGTTGGCTATTCCAGTAAGAGGTTCCTTACCACTTAGAAAAGGTTCTAGGATGGGTTGCGGAGGGTCTTTGAGTTTAATTAGTGGAGGAAACAAGTACGTCTGCAGTGATAAAGAGTGAAGCTCCTGGATGGAAGTCCAAGTGCAACTTCATACTGAGGGTAATCAAGTGCTCTAGATTTGAGGGTAGCAGCTGCCCGCATTAACCTTCTCCGTATACCTCCTTTCCGGGTGTAAGGCATGGAAAATGAGAGTGCAACCGAGACCAAGGAAAGTAGAGCTGGTTCTTGTGTCGCCCCTTGAATTTGGTCATGGACTCATTAATGCTTTGTACAGCACTATCTTCTATATAGTACAATTTCCTTACACTGTCTGGTTTTTCTGGTTCATTACAATAAAGCTTCTAGAACAACATGCACGTATCTCTCGACATTGCATTTTTGTTTGCCTCATTTCTCAGTGAAGTATTTGAGGACCAATAATGAGAAACATGAGGAAGTCTGTTGTAAGACGTGACAAATGAACAACCTAAAGCTATCATTATTTCACCGTCATCTGTCTTTCCAATTTTCTTTTTCGATGCCAATTCAAGAATTTCTAACCTCTTATTTGTGCACTAGCTATAAATACGAACAAACTTTTTGGAAACAGTTAAAAAATCATGCAATACTGAAGAGCCACGATTCAATTCTGCCAAAATAACACAGTCCCACATACGCGGGATAGACTTTCTTGGCTCAAAGTCGTCTTTCACGTTAGACTATATAACATTATCTTTGCTACTTGATACCACACTGTCACTGTTTTTTTTACCTAATTTTTAGATGTACCTACACCGACTAACTTGTGTGCAGGCAGGCTGCCAGCTGTTAGTGAACCAGCTGACCGTTTCTTCAGAGCTTGTCCGTTCTCTACTTCCTCAGAAGATGAAGGAGATTTAATTTCTTCACTACTTGAATCAGCTGAAATTTCCTGCCTGTAATCTGGGTCATCTTCATCACTGGCTCAGATGTCTCGTCATCTGAATCTGAATCCTTCATAAGAAGCTTGTTTATTTCTTCAGGAGTCAGTTCAACTCTCCTGGAAAAGAATTATGAAAATGCTATCACTAGAACTGATGGGACAATACCTACCCAAGCAAAGTACCTACTGGGACAAATGTGTCCCACGTGCATTCATTACAACAATTTATAATCTGTAATTCGCCAAAGTTGCATAGTTTTATAATACAACGATACTAGATAGCAGTAAGTAACATAAATAACATTTATTCTGCTTTACTCACCTTCTATATTTATCAGAAGCCATGATATGATATTGCTTTCTTGATGCGCCAGGCCTTCGCGCTCTGTTCGATAACACCGGCCACATTACTTCCTTAGTAGTACTGCAACGCCACGAATACTGAATAACCCCAAAATGACTGATACACATTATTTATCTTTTACGGTGTCAACCAAAACCGTCCCGGTATGAATTTTTAAATTTCTGCTGGGACATATGTATCTCGCTTGTAGTGAAAGGGTTAAATGCACATGAGTGTAATTTTTAGCTGGAAAGGTTATTTTGGCATATGAAGTCTGATTTGGGTACCAAAAAAAGTTCCACCAATAAAAATGAATTGAAAATACAATAATAAAAATGCAGTATTTATGCAAAATGTATTCCAACAAAAAAATAACTACAAAAATATGTACAAAAGTAAAAGTGTAATACATGCATAGTTACACAAAGATAGACACAGAATTGTTCCGTACAAAATAGTTATGAAAATAGACACCACATTTTGCTGTGTTCCAAATGGACAGCACTTGCTGTCAAACATCCACTCACTGGCACACTTTTGTCTGTACTTGTTATGTGGAACCATTCCACAAATGCGTTCACCAAATCAATGAATGTTTATGAAGAATAAATATTATTCTTAAATTAAAACATAAAATGTACAAACTACAAAATATTATTTACTGCACTCTATTTAATCTTACGTGTTATTTAAATTTGTAACCAGAATCCCATCTGTTGATTTATCACTATTAGAAATAAACATAGTTGTGAGCACAATTAGAGCATGTGCACACACTTGCAAAAATCACTCTTGCTAAACATTTGGAACAGCGCACACTAACCTCACTACCGAGTGCGAGTGCGGAGAGTGCACATTCCCGGCTGTGTGGAACATGGCCTCAGAATGAGTTAGCTGTCATGCATCTGTATAGTCCCATATCTGGTGACTAGCTATGGGCCTGTGCAATTGGCAGACTAGTCTGTGAATCTGGAGTACATTTGTGGTTCACAACCAGTGTGTGGTTGTTCATTCCCATGGCTGGTGTAGAGCTGGTTAAGTTGATTCATTTGTTTTCTGTAAGCTTATCATACAGCTTATTTCATTGCTAATGTACATAATGAGCTTGTAACTGTATGTACATGTGAATTTGTGTCGTACTCTTTAAGGTGCCAGCTGTTGAGCTGGTTTTACTATATGTTAATGAAGAAATGGCTGTAAACATTAAGTTGTGTTCTTACCACTTTTGGGTTGAGATGAGTGATGTGTACGTGTAGTTTTTACACAGATGGCTTGTAGACCTGCCCAGAAAAATATGTGACATTTAATACTACTATAGTAAAACCATCATAATATATTTCTTAAAAGATTGCAAAATTATTTGCTGAGTTAAGTGTCGCAGAGTCAGATGTATAATGTGTTTACAAGAGACGTGACCATAAGTCCATTTCAGATATAGACTATAATGCAAGGGTTGGTTTATTAAACTGTAATTTGAAAGCTGAGGTCCTTTTATAACATTAATCTTACATAGGTATCCTTTATAACTTCCTTAACGAGTCTCAATATTTTTCTGTAAAGTTCTACTTTTAATTTTTTTTTTAAATTTTAAATTTTAATATTGTAGCAGCTTTCAGAAAATTTTTTAGGTCGGTAGATATATATATAACTGTATTGGGTAATGCCATCCTGGATCTTTATCTGTTTGAATAAATTGCAAATTACATAAATTAGAAGAATTGAAATCATTTGGAAAACATTAGGTTTGTCAAGTCTATCTTCAATGAGTACATGAATATAGTTAATGACAAAGTGTGGTGGTTCCAGTTGTCAACAGAGTGAGTGGAAGTGTGTGTTGTTATTGCAGTTGTCACCATCTGTAAGGATGCCAGGAAGATGCTGGTGCAAGTGCGTGAGGGCTTTGCCAAACTGTCGAAGAAGATCCCACACCAGTCGTACTACCGCTACAACGACAACTGGAGGTTTGCCATCCAGCGTCTCACATTCCTCATCTCGCTGATCATCTACCTGGAGACGAGCAGGTTGGCGACCCGGGAGGAGGCCGCTAATGCTCTAGGGAGTACGTCACTGCTTTGTCAATACTGTACCAACAGTAATTTTATAGCTCTTCTTACCTTGGTTATTTTTTCTTGAAAAGAAACTTTTCAGCAAATTTTTTTTACTTAAATTGGAATTGTGGAGTAACGTGAGCTTACACACACACACACATACATACATACACTCACACATACACATATATATGTATGTATGTGTGTGTAGATTATTAATATATGATATATATATATATTTATATATATATATATATATATATATATATATATATGGGATGGCTCTAATAACAAAACATTTTGGTTCCATTTCCCTGTACTGATACTACAATTTAAATATCTATTCTATTCGGATGACATTTTAATAATTTCAGACTTAAATCTGTATTATCCGTATTTACCTGAATGCATGATTAAGAGTTTTTTCCTTGTGGCAAGGGTAAAAATTTCAAATTCGGCTTGTTTTCACATATTGAGGTTATTTCAGGGCTTTTGGTGAAAATTTTCCAGCAAAATATTTACTATGTGTTAGTTATTGATTTTTAGACTAATAACATGGTTTTTGCTGGCAAAAATATTGAATAATTATTTTTAATGCCACAAAGTATTGACATGCGGTACTCGACTTCGCAACCACAAACACAATGTACACAGAGCATATTGTCAACATGTCGGCAAGAATATGTCACATATCTATAGCACAAGAAGTGTATGCTCTGAAAAGGTTACTAGCTCATGCTACGTGCAGCAAATTCTAGAGTTTAGCCTAGTTAGTCACCAGTCACCATTATTTTCTGTATGAAAGTTGGCAAGTTCATTCGTCTCAATATATTGATCGCTTATCCCATCCCAGATATAGTGTGTCCCAATATCTTGCAGGGTCTCCCTGATACCAGGTTGCCCAACTTGCTGGTGGTCGTGGAAAATGGTGACAGAGGTACGCCCTCAGGTTTCTTGGTATTCAGATTTGCTATTTTACCCCGGGTTGTCAGCTCTGGGACCAGGCAACGTCTCGGAGTTCGGACTGCTGGGGTTTGCTGCTGGAGAAGTTTCTGGACGTCTGGGTCTTCTGTTGATATGTGATTCTGTGCGTACTTAACTTGAGCTGCAGCAGTCGGATGAGTTCTTCGGGGTTGTGGCTAGGCACTGGAGGGAGGTCATTCTCTCCCACTCATCCTCCTTGTCTCCTCTGAGATACGGTTGTCGTGACAGGGCGCCAGGCAAGTCATTTGTTTATCCTGGGCAGTGCTGGACTTCAAAATCAAACTCTTTGAGGATCATCTCCCACCGCCCGAGCTTGATCTTGAAATTCCTCGACCTACGTTCTTAGCCATTGAAGGGCTTTACTGTCTATCTGCAGAATGAAGCGCCTGCCCTCGAGGTGTTACCTGTACTTCCTCACTGCCCAAATTACGGTGAGGCACTCTGGTTCGTTGATGTGGTACTGCTGTTCTGTGGCATTCAGCCGGGTGCTGGCGTAAGCGATTACCTGGGGTTGCCATTGGCATCTTCCTGGTAAAGGATGGTTCTTGGACCATTTTGGCAGGCGACAGTCTGCAGGATGAGAGGACTGTTGCCTTGTGGTTGGTGGAACAATGGATATTTTGGAAACTTTTCTTGAGGCTCTGGAAAGTGTTGCAGTGTTCCGGTCCCCACCGCCAACGTGTTTTCTTTTTCAGCAGGGGTTTAAGGGGTCCATCTGGCTGGCGATGTCCAGCACAAGTCGTGCATCCAGTTACACAGGTCTAAGAAGTGGCGCAGCTGCTTTTCGTTGTGGGTTCTTCTGCCTCTTCAATAGCACGTAGTGACGCAGCTTGAGGGTAGTTTCCTTTGGGTGATACCACGTGCCAGTCTATCGACATCTTGCCGAAGTGGCTCTTCGATAGCTTGCAGGTGAGGCCATAGAGTTATAATCATTCCACCTCAGGATCTGTGCCTGGTGGTGTTGCTGCTGTATTGTTAGTGAGGTTGAACACTGCTTCACTTATTTTTCCATTTTTGTGCATTGTAGGTTTTAGCATCATATATAAAAATCATTATGACAATCGCAAGTGAAAAGTAGAAGGGAAGGGCAAGGAGACAGTCACCCATCCACTTTTAGCCAGTAGAGGCATAGCTCTTCCCCTGGGTGTTTGGCCACTAATTGTGTTTGTAATAGGTATAATTTATGCTAACTTCTTGCCTCATTCCTTTTCCAATATAATGGTATTTTAATGTGTTAATTTATTTGGTTTTGTAAAAATTGCAGTACGTATTTAATTTAGAATGTTCATTATTTTAGGATGTTTCTATAATTCACATTGACTTTAAAAGCAGAAATTCTGTGGTGTATTCTCTTAAATATTTATAACTCTTGTTGTTTAAAACCTGGGCATAAATTTAAATAAGTGTTAGTTTTGTGCAGAATTTTCACACAAACATATAACACACATTGATTCAGATAAGATTAATATATTAAAATGAACGCGAGCGTAGGGACAGAAAATTGAGTCCCCCTCATCCCCTTTATTTTTCCTTCCTTCCGCTCCACTTACCAGAAACTAAAATTCAGTGTCTATGATGTATGATGACAGTTAATGTATGGCTTATTTTTATTTAGCATACCTGCAAGTTATATTTATTACGAGTAAAAAATACAGATATTGAATTTTGTCTTTGCTCACTCATATATCGCTATAGTTATAATTTGATGCTTCCGAGATATTAACTGAAAGGAAAAAAAAGCATTCCGTTCTATCATCTATGTAGTTTGCAGCGGTAGCGGTTGTACAACTAACGCCTCTCTGATGCCGCATGTTGCTCCTGTTCATTATTCAACTTTTCAACTACAGAAGCTAACTAGCGGGATCTTTTGCAGCTGAAAATGTGTTGTGGGGCAAGATCATCATTCACTTTTCTACTTGTCGGAATCCGCTTTACATCTTGGAAACAATAAGCTGTATGAAATTTACCATGGCACAAAGTGTAACGGTCAGGTACCTATCAGAATGTTGCAAACTCCACATTAATTTTTAGTCTTTGCATTTGCATTGTGTAGTAACCAAAACTTGTTTGTTCTTAATTTTTTATTCGTAATGTGATCATCAAAAAACTTGATCACAGCGATTCGCACATCAATTAACAAAATTTGCTGGAAATTTTAAATTATGCAGTGGTACAAATTTGCTATTTTATAAACATTAATAGTACAGTGCTGTAAACATAGAATAAAACAGAGACGGTTGTATCGCTAATCGCCCATTTGTTGAGCTTGATGCCTGTCCTACTCTTGGGTAAGTGGTTAGTGCGCTGACTGCCCTCCTAAGATCAGTAGGAGATCCTACGCAGCATTTTGGTTGATACTCTAGTCCGGTGGGGCATGGTAGGTTTTATGGCGGGCCGCTTAAGGGGAGGATACCGTCTGAGGGGTTGGGAGTCACCCCTGAGTGTGTCAAAACGTGATCGTTTCCCATCCGGGGTGAACGATCTTCCTCACTGCTAGAGCTGCCAATATGCAGAATGACAGCTATCCTGGGTTATGAGTCGTGTGATGGATTAATCAATAATGATGATGGGGGTGGATGATCCTGCCGGAGGGATGGGTGCTATTCGCAATAGCAGCGTAGGTCGAGTGGGTATATAATTCACAAGAGAAGAAACTGCTCGAGGTTTTGGGGTCTTTCGGTGGTAGTCGAACCTTGACAGTATTCCCGGAAGCAAAGTGGATAGTGCACGTATTCTGTACTTCTTTTCTTTGGTCAACCTTAGGTGGGGTTACGGTTACTGTGGGCGAAGGAGTCTCCAGCTGGGGGTGACTTGACGGGTTCCTGTTCTAGCCACGGCCAACAATCACCTAAATAGGCGCCGAGCTCTGACTTGTGGGCAAGGGGTATAAATGGTGAAATGGGCCAAGGTCTAAATTCTGGCTCCGCGGATGGGGGGTGCGTCCTCACACTCGATTTCTCTGTCCCCCTGAGCGTTATTTAATCTCTCTAGTGCTTGTCGCACTTTGTGCCGGTTACATCTCTGGAGACCACCCTTCTTACTCCACATCTAGACCAGCCTTCTGACCTTTCCGCAGACGTGCAGTCCTGAGGGTGCATCTTATTGAAACACACCCAAAACCCTGACGTATAGATATGCAGTCCGGTATTATGATGCCACCGAGGTTAGGCGAAGGAGCACTGGAAACCCAGGAGCTGCGGTATGTCTTTTCGGACTCAAAGCCTTGTTCAAGCCCTGTCTCCTGTGGAGTTCGGCACGCCTCACGACTAATTCCCAGTGGGGTTTGATTTTGATATGTCAACTTTACTGTCGGAATTATATTAACTCAAGTGAACCAGTAACTACAGTTAAAAGGAAGGTAGACAATGATTCCAATTTAACGTAATATTTATTATTTTGAATTATGAAACTGTGAATTCCCGGTGGGATTTTACAGGCTAACTACGAATTGATTAAATTACGTTAATTAAATTCAGGCGAAGATGAGCCTGGCAAAAGAATAAAGCAAAAATTATTCTCGTTGCAAACGTAATGTTAAACTACGCTCTTTACAGCGTAACCTCTCCAGGGGAATTTATCCATAAGGGAAAACGTCACGTTGACCTGCTACCATGGAGTCGAGGAACTGGACTGGGGTAAAAAAGGTTGCAGGGTATGGGACGTTGGGTTACGTCTGGAATGATGTGCAGTTTTCTGCTGCAAGAACAGGTTGAGCCTTCTGCAAGCTGCTGGAGAGGCTGGAGCCGTTGCAGGTTGTAGGAGAGGAGAGAGAGAGGTCTTGGTCAGACCCAGGGAGTGCTCACTGACCTATGCGGCCGGCAAACCCGACGTCTGGCAAGAGGCGTGCTTGTGCCTCCTTATATAGTCGAAAATCCCATGATCCGCGATCTTCTGGGGGTTGGGGTAGCATAGCCTTTCATCACAAGGGTTGGTTTATCAGTGTTGCAGCGGCGCCGTGCATTTCTTATCTCCCTGCTCAGAGGCGACGACAAATTTACTACCTCGGCCCGAGGCTGGCGGGTGTGACATCACAGGGCAGCAGAGGTGCTGCGACCCTGTGGTGTCGGTGGAACTTCTTCTCAGATACTGTAAAGGTAGTGGTCCGTCGGGTAAAACAATCTTGAGTAACAGGGGTGGCGCTCAAATGCTGGATTCCGGGCAGGCAGTGCAATTCATAATTAAACTCGTTTATTAATTTCGTGTCTGAAGTTGCCCAACGCGTGGAGTCTATTCAAGTGGGTATGTGAAAAGTAGGTTGCCACTGTTTGCGATGAGCTCTTGCTTGCACGTTGATGGAGTGAATTCGCCCGTAGTGTGCGCAAGCGCATTGCGCAGCAATGTGGCATGCGTCAATCGGCCACCTCCTGAAGCGACAGAAACCCATCTCAAACGAGACCACTTGTGCTTCATGTTGTGGATGCTTTCATCCATCCAGTCTATGCATCTGTGGTGGAATTCTCGATTGCACATAATGAAATGGACGATATATCGTCCATGCCCTTCGCACTTGGGCCATTGGCAGACCCATCCGTCCTCCGGCCTACAGGACTGGCACCTGTATTCGAGGTTGTCTGTGTGGCGGGCGTGTCGTCCCATCCGAGACACGCATAATGACATTTGAGGTTGCAATAACTGCACCTGACCAGGTTTGTGCCTGGGCACTTCGGAATGGGGCAAGGCGTGCTGCTTGCTCTGGCGGTGTTTACCTGGGCTAACGCACCTCACGTTCCCGGGAGACTCACTTTGGAGTCGGACATGTTTGCTAATGGGCACCATGGGGTGTTTAACTCGACTCCCCGAAGTCAGGTGTGAGCTTCTCTGCAAGGAGTTATTGGAAAGAGAGAGGGGGGGGGGGGGTGGATGTTACTGACTAGATCCAAGCTCTCAAGTCTGGGCTACCTAGAGCTTTTGGCCCCATGTGGGGCACCAATTGATGTGCATCCTACTCTCGGGTAAGTGGTTAGAGCGCTAACTGCCCTCCCGGTGTTCAGTAGGTGATCCTACCGTGGTGTTTTGTTTGCTACTCTAGCTCGGTGGAGCTTCGTAGGTTCTATAGGGTGCTGCTTAGGGAGGAGGATACGTTTTAGGGGAGGGGAGTCAAACCGTAATTGTTTCCCATCCGGGGCGAATGATCTTCCTCACTGCTAGAGCTGCTAAGATGCAGGATGCCAGCTATCCTGGGGTATGAGTTGTGAGATGGATTAATCAACAATGATGATGGGGGTGGATGATCCTGCCGGAGGGATGGGTGCTATCCACAATAGCAGCGTAGGTCGACGAGTGGGAATATAATTCATGAGAGAAGGAACTACTCAATGTTTTGGGGTGACTTTCGGTGGTAGTTGAACCCTGACAGTTTTCCAGGAAGCCAAGTGAATAGTGCACATTTTCTGTACGTCTTTCCTCTGGTCAACCTTAGGTGGGGTTACGGCTACTGCCCGCGAAGGAGTCTCGTTTGGGGGTGACTGACGGGTTCCTGTTCTAGCCACGGCCAACAAGCACCTAAATAGGCGTCGAGCTTGTGGGCAAGGGGTATAAACTGTGAAATGGGCCGAGGTCTAAATTCTGGCTCTGCGGATGGGGGCGTGTCCTCACACTCAATTTCTGTGTCCACCTGAGCGTTATTTAATCTCTGTAATGCTCATCGCACTGTGCACTGGTTACGTCTCTGGAGACCACCCTTCTTACTCCACATCTAGACCAGCATTCTGACCTTTCAATGCAGACATGCAGTCCTGGATGTGCGTTTTATTCGAACACACCCAGTTCTTATCATCTGTTATCTGATTTTAAATTAAATTGGTGTTTTTCGGTCATAACTTCTAAACTATTAAATTTTAAGGGTTGTAACCTTATAATAAAATTATCAGCACATTTTCTGAGCCTTTTGATACCAATATAAACCCCCTCCTGTTCCCTTTAAAATGCACTTAAAGAATTACAGTATGCCCAAAACAGACGTACTTTAAGGGATTAAATAATTTTTTTAAAATTAAAAAACTGCATAATATTGATGTCATAGATGCTATATGTCATAATTTACGATTTTGGTAAGGATGGAATTTTTGTAGGGGTGGGTAGATTGGCAACTATGTAGCTGCTGGAGAGGCTGGCGCCGTTGCAGGCTGTAGGAGAGTAGAATAGATAGGTCTTAGTCAGACCCAGAGAGTGCTCGCTGACCTGTGCGGCCGGTGAGCCTGGTGTTTCGTGCCTTCTTATATAGTCGAAAATCCCTTGATCAGCTATCTTCCAGGGGTGCGGGGTAGTTATCTGTAGTGTGCGCTTAATGTGCTTTGCTTCAGTGTGGCATGCGTCAAATTATGACACTTATTTACATTCTGCAATTTATTTTTATTTCTGAATAACAGCCATTATATGGCATATGAGGAACTAGCAAATATTTGTATAATCTTCAGAGATGCGAAAGGAAGCAATTCTCTTCTGCTGTACTGCATCCCAGAGTATTTAGTACAGTGCTTCACGACTGTGTGGAATTTTAAGAAGCGATTAGCTGCTGAATGACAAGTCATTATTCCTGTGGCTTTTAGGTATTGTGTTCGGCCGAGCTGACGCAGTACCGTACCTTATCCCCAAACGGCATGGTGGTTGGAGAGGCGTTTTTTCTCTTGAGTTGTTCGACAACTGTGGGTGGTGGCCCAAAGGATGTCAGACCTCCAGGCCAGTCAAATACTCCCTCGCGTGCCTGGCCATCCTCCTGCCCCTAAGTTTCCCTTCCATTCAACCTTAAGGAAATTATTGTACTTTTGTTCTGTCATTTCAAGTTTTCATAATCTTAAGTGAAGAACATTTTTGTGGAATTTTTCACAAGTTACATTTGTTAACAAGCTGCATCATTTTTGTTTGACATGTTGACTGATGTGTCCTTTGGCTCTGCTTGTAGGAGTCCTCTGTACAGTACTTTGAGGGAGGAGCTGTGTGATGTTATTTATTTAAAAGAAATGGTATTATGGTATTCAACTCAAGTATTCACTCTTTATGCCTGTGCTTGCGTGTGCCAGAGCTGGGGTCCAATCAAGGCCAATCTCCTACCACCGAGTTGACTCCACTACCATAGTAATATAATAACTAAAATAAAAAATGTACTTTTGACACCAGTGGATAGCAAACTAAAGCCAGCTTGTGCTTAGAAAATAGTTCCTGTTAAGGAGTAAATTTCATATAACAAGAGTTGGATATTTCTGTTGAAAAGGAAAATTTGATTTTCAGGATGGACTGCTGTTGTGAAAATTTTGGACGTATAATATAATTTATCTTTTTTAATTCTTTCTGCAAGATTCACTCTCTATATGTATTGTGCTTTCCACAAAACAGTGGATCAGTAATTTTATATAAAACACTAAGCTTGTGATTTAATTCACATTAATAGTAGTGTGTGTGTTCATCATATAGCAACTTTTGCTAGAAAAATGCATGAATAAAACACTTCAGTGCTCGTGCATGTACAGTATTCATTAGGCTGGAAAGGGTTGTGATATGCTTTAATTCATAGATTATGATGGTCAACTCACACTTTAGTCAGTAGTTGCATGGTATGTAAGCATAGGGGGTCATCTCATAAGTTGTATGTGATAAATTACATTACAGTACAAACCGAACGTGAAAGTGGCTTTCACTTGGATCTGGAAGACTACTTGTTTGGGCTGCTTCAGCTGTCATCAGAACTTGTGAGTAGACACTTTGCAACAGGTAGATACATACATTTCTGAGAGTATGGTGGGTACTCTTGAGACGTTATTCCATTGGCATTTAAGCAAATCTGTAGACATACATATAACAAATTTTTTACCTCTGTTGTTAAAATTTTTCTGTAGGCACCATTCATTTGGAATTTTGTTGTTGCAGTCTGCTACTACACTAAAAATTAAAATAATAGTAATTTTTCTTATTTTAATTATTTCTAGTTTGGTTTATTTTTACTTGGGAAAATGCAACAGAAGAAGTATATATTGTACAAGGATGCTTCAGTAAAGATACCACCTGTGCTGCAGGTATTTTAGGACTATGTAAGGTGCTCCAAAATGTTTCAGTGGAAAGATTGCAAAACATCTTGTGTTGCCTTTGCAGTGTGAAGCCCAGCATTGTTGTAGATGAATGAAAATTAATGTGCCATTACGGACCTGTTCATTTTGCAAATGGTTTCTTCACAAAATTTTTATATAAGCATGCCTATTTCTCAACAATTGGGGTTATTTTGGTGGTGTCACGTACTGGTTTTGCTTTGCGAAATATCACGAAATTGGTCATTTTTCTGGTTTTACACTAAACTGCCCGACATAATGCTTTTTCACTAAATTGCGCACAAAATATCACATTTTCATTCTGCGAGATTACTTTTTTAATTCAAAACGAAACTCCACAGAAAACCAGACAATTTTATCAGAACGAGAATTTCTTCACTTCCCTGTTTGGTAAACTTAAATGCTATCTGGTGTTAATGCTTTTGGTTTTTGAAAATGGAGTCATTATCATATAATAAATACTTCACTCTCCTTTTTCTGTTGTGGATGCTCATGTTTACGGCGCTAATTCGTTAAATTGTTTCAATATGTAGTATTGGGAAGTCAGCACAATCAATGTATCGAATAATATACACGCCGAAGCGATATCGCCAATGAGCATTTACTCCTACTGGATATCGCTATGTTTCGGAAATAAACTGATCTTGGTGACTTTCTAAAATAAACTAATTTTGTTTACATTTTGTACTCGTTTTTACTTTTTTTCGCACAATTAATGTAACCTCGTTGGTAGTATACAAATGTGATGAATAGAAAAATGTCCATCACCACTAAATGCTGGCCGCAAGTTTTTGCGGCAAAGGCACACAGTGTGCTCCATAGATTCGTGTATCTATGGTATTACCAATTTTTTTTGGTTACTTTTTTGTTTATTCATGTTAACAAGTTTTTTAAAATTATCTAGATTATGTGAGGACGACTTGTTGTATCTGGCACCGTTTTACTTTTGTTTTGACCAAGTAATATATTAATTAAGGTTTTGTTTATTTTATCGGTGGTGCAGGGAACTTGAGTTTTATCACATTTGTTGTCTTTCGTGAGACGAAGTTGTTTCGTGCATCTTCTTACGAGAAACTAGCAGTTAGAACTGCTCATTGTTTTGCTGATGCAGTGAAAAATTTTGCTCGTACGGAAATATCATTAAAATTACTATAATTAAAAAATTGCAACGTCACCAAAAGAACAAAACGCGATAAATGTGATACTGTTATTCGTACCATTGCTAGAATTACACAGTAAACATTTTCTTTAAAGTTGAAAAATGTTGGGTTCTTTTATGAACTACACTAAAATCATTGAAATGAGTAAGGATTCCAGTAAGTAATGTAGACACTGAAAAGAGTTTCTCAATCTCAGGGAATTTAATGACTGTGTTTGGATTTTCCGATTAAACGTATGCTACTTTATTTTTGTGCAGTCACTAAAGTAGCCAAAGTTCGTTGCAATATGAAATATGTGTGAGTGCGTGTATTTTTTGGCCGAATATGTACAATTTCCTTTTTGTGCTTTTGCCAAACAGATTTTTCCTCAGCCAAATTTCTGCTAAATTTTTGATGAAATGAATTAAAAATTGATGAAAAATTCAAAATGTAGCTACATGCAATTTTCAGTTATGTTAAATATTTCACATGCAGTAACAGAGATTAAGGTTTGATTCTATAAACAGGTAGTAAGTGAAAAGAACTTGATATGATTGCAGATTCTTGTATATTGTAGTATTCTAAATTTCCAACTACAGTAGACTCTCGATTATCCGCTTTGCGGCTTAACCGAGGCATATTCAGAAAGATAAAAATAAATTTTGGAAATTACCTCAAACACTGCCAGAATGAAGCTATTTAATAAAACGCCCATCTTAATTAATGAGATTCGTAACAGGTACTCAGAAAATAACTGTGGAATTAAATATGTTTGTTTATCGATGCAAGCGCACTTCAAAATGTGTTCCCGACGGAGCGATGAGCTTAGTTACGTTGCAAGACAGCAAGCTGATAACACCGCACAACTTGTTAGCCTAGCTGCCACCTGCCAGGTATAGTTGGAACCCGTCACGATCGCTGCAATCCTCCCACATATCGCGTTCCCACCGTCAGTGTCAGTTTTATCTTACCAGTCGATAATCACGTTCGGTTTTGTTTTTGCTCATTTTCAGTCGATAAATGTCAGCAAAATGTAAACATGTGGTTTTAAATTTACAGCAGAAACTGAAAATATTAATAAACTTGAAGGAGTAAGTGTAATAAAACAGCTTTCATAAATGTATGGAATAGGAGAAACAACAATTTGGGATATACGAAACAATAAATTCAAACTTACTGAGTTTGCGAGCAATGCAGACTAGACAAGTGGATTAGCGAATAGGAAAACGATGAAACTATCGACGTACGCGGAACTAGATATGGCTATGTTGGAGTGGCTTAACCAGAAACGTGCCGCGGGAACGCCATTGTCGGGCTTAGTGTGTGTGAAACAAGCCCAATATTTTTTTGAAGAACTGGGAATGGAAGGCGAATTTTGTTTCCTACAGTAAACACTGTTTTCCACACGCTGAAACAGCTGGCTGTATGCCGCACGTATTGGACAATGTAGGAGGTGTGTGTGTGTGATACAGGCGACATGCAGTTTGCTTTGCACACCTTTGTTTCCTCTCTCCAAGGGGGGGGGGGGGTGGCCTGATGCCTAGCAACCGAGTGACCGGCAGCCTAGCTTTCCTCTTATGCAACTTCAGATTCCAGTATCACTCGGTGATAAACACCACATTCATCCCACTGCGTTGTTTGTATTAACTGTAGCTGCACATTTCTTGTAATGTTCGTGAGAGAACTACCGTGATTACCCGCATATTTTTCACACTTTATATTCCGGTTTTGTAAGTTAGGAATCACCAGTGCATAAATTACCCATGTTTTAAATTTTTAAATATCTTGGTTTGTTAATGAATAATACAGTATGGAAATTATGCGAGGCCGTAAAATATGCGGGTAAATACAGTACAATAAAAGCCCGATATAATGCGGCTGTGGGAGGACATAACTCAGACCCGCATTATAGCTTTCCGCACTATTCTGGGAGTGACCGAGTACAGTAGCCAAAAAGCCAGTGTTCTAATGTGATGTGGCACCTATCTGTCAAACACGAAGCAAGTGTTATTTACTGCCATAACTCGTGAAACATTTAGCCTCCTGCTAATGGAACTATATTTTTTTTATTTGCATCACTGGAATTGACAGCATCCAAGGGAGAGAAACAGAAGAGAAATGCGCTATGATGAAGAGTCACTTGCATTCAAGCAAGAATAACAAAAACAATACTGCATTTTTCAGGCAAAGGATGTACTTATTCCACCAAAGGCGGTGTTAGCTGTGAGTTGTTTGTCATGTGGGTTGAAGAAGGGGGTTCACCCCCAGCCTCTTGCTGGGCCGGTTTGGGAGGAAGTCAGAATTAGAAAGGAAGCTAATGTCCAAAGGTCGATTGCACGCTTGCACTGCAGATGGGCGCTATCAGTGCCTCACATGTTGTGAGACATGTCGCTTGCTTGTCTGATTTGCATTTTACAAAGGAAAACTAAAAAAAAAAAGCTAATTATTTGTGGCATGCAAAGAAAGATGGTTTTTCTGCATTAAGCATTGTCCACAGTAGCTTTTCCTCCCGGAATTTTTTTTCCGAAAATCAAAGTGTCTACATCATAATTATAATGATTACATAGAGCTATACCCCGTAGCAGATTGATGCGGCGGCTTGCTGTTGTTGCTCGTGCCTAGACTGTCAGGGCTGGGCAGCTGTTGGTCGGTCGCTACAAGATTATTCTGGCGGGCGGCGGCCAGACAGCCGCCGCTACTATCGTCGTTACAGGGCCGGTTCAATTCGTAACAGCGACATGGATATTGGGAACACATGCTGATTGATGAGATTCACGTCACTGTGTTGAATTTTTATGAAATTTAGGTGGGATGTTGGCCTCTGCACTGGCATGATGAGGACTGGCAATGTTTACGGGAATTATACACGTACACGGCCTTACTTGCCAATATGGTAATATAAGAACTCATTTTATTTGCATATACGGAAAAACATACAATATTGGCTGTAATGAATCAGTAAAATAGATCTCTGCGCTGAAAGGAGGGAGAACACGCCTGCTCCTTACGCCTCATTCACGACCACCCGCCGACAGGCTACACGCCTACCTGAGCATCACTTTCCCCATATTTATTGAGGCCGGGAGACATAAATTGCCCCACGGTATAATCGAATCTGCAGTAAACTGGGGCGCGGTATTCCGGGCTTCCGCTGTATTATGTCAAGGATAGACTAGGTTTCACACTGAAACACCCAGTATTCAGTTACGACCATACAAAACTTAGTGTTCGAAAAACTGTAGTTTTCTCTTAGTATGTGGATTATCCACGATTTTGGGTTATCCGCGGCAATCGCCCCCTACATTATTGCGGATAATCGAAAGTTAAAGTTAAAAAATATATGTACGTACTAGGTAGTAAAGTGTGTAGAATAGCGAAAATTGTTTAGGTTTTTATCTCATAATGGAAATTAAATAAGCAACTTAAATAATGGCCCTGCTGGCCACTCTCAGAGAGCTACTTACTTTAACGCCAGAGGAAACCACCACAGAAAATAGTGATACTCCTCAACCTGTTCAAACTACAGTACCTCTATTTGGCCTGCCAATGCAAATTACCCCTGAAGATCATCCAGCTATCGAAGCCATAGAACAGGGAGGAGAGGCTATTCTAGGACTTGATTGGCTTTGGCATAGATTAGCTTTACCAGAACCCCAAAACCCAGAAATGAACTCCGTCTCTCTCCGCCTTGTCAAACACGCAGCTGTGCATCCACTCACTTATAGAGTGAGCATGGCAGCTAGGAAGTTCAAAACCAGGTACCGAAACTTCAAAGGGTTATTTGAGTTATTTCTAACTTCAAGTCCCTGCCTACTTCCACCCATGCTCCCCATGAAATTGACTTCACGGTATTTGGCGTCCCTTAAGGTAAACAGAACCAAAGTCTCCTACCAGAAGATCTACCAAATTACGTTTACCCTATGGTTTAACTCCCCTTCATCTTTGGTAGCCACTAAAACAAAGAAACCCAAAGCATAAGCTTTCACTAACGTTGGGGAACCCCCAACCCAGGGCATTTTCTTTTAATTTTACATCCCAGTATACGTTCCACCTGGAACATATAATTATATTGTGTACCAAAACGAGAAGGCGAGTGAGCGTCATCTTCCATATTGTTTATTGTTGCCATACACTGAATTGCCAAATCCCCATAGAAAAAAGATTCATGACTATATTATTTTAATTTAATTTATCTCATAAAACAGTGTCATTACGAAACAGTCTTCACCTTTGTTGTGACGCGTGTCGCTATGGGGGTTGACTATCCTAGAAGGTAGTTCAGTTTAGCCTACCCCTACAAATACTATACCTTCAATTAGGCCTAGGAGGCGTTAGGGGTTTTGATACAGTAGTCGGTCGCTTGGGGGCAGGTTTACCATGGACTGGAGAGAAATCAAACCCCAGAGTGAGTCGGATAGAGGTGGCTTCCTTCCCAGGGAGCACGATCCTTCTCACAATTAGGGTAGCCAATATACGCAGGATGCCAGCGATCCTAAATGGATGTGATGGTGAAAGGTTTAGTCTAGAGTGATGATGGGGGTGCGTGGGCTAGCAGACAAGACTAGTTGGCCGAGTGGGTTGACGGGCTGGAACAAAATCTACAGAGGGACATGCCACATGGGTGCAGCAGTCGGGTTGTGCAAGGAGTCGAACCCTGATCACCTTTCCTGTTGCCAACTTAATGTAACGATATTTCGGGAGTACTGTGCCCACGGTATGTTTCACTCTGATACGCCATCCAGATTTTAATTTAACATTACTGTAGGTTTCCTGGGCCTGGCTAGCAAGGTTGTCATGGGGATTAGCCTCATTCTCCTGACTTAGTAATTTCTCGTGAACCTCGTATTCTGTTGTTGGATAACCAGGCCAATTGCCACCAAGTAAGTGGTCTAGTGGGGATGAATTATCCGAATGAATAAAAGGAGAAATGGCTCGTGGTGTTTGACCTGGACACCTAACCGGCGGTTTGTCCTCAGATGTGGAGTGGGCGTTAGCTCAAGCAAGGGCACAACGCTCCCTACGTCTTTGCTTACTGGGAGCACCACCTTTCTTAATGTACATCTGTTTAGTAAGAATCACACAACACACAAAGATAGGGAGCAAGGATCTTCTAACTAATAGTAACGGTACACAGGAATTCAATGTTACGTGGTTGTTTATTGCGGGGTTTGGTCCCTGGGGAGTAAACACAATTATTAATCACTAATACAAGAATGCACAATTAAATTAAACTGTTTTACAAACAATTACAATAATAATGAAATTATATATAACACAAGAATCATGTAAACAAAGGGGGTCAGGCGAAGGCGAGTCTGAGGATGTTAATCTATAGCTCCGCAACTTTATAGCGGCTAAATATAAAAATTATAGCAACACAATTTACAGCAGCTAGATTAATTAAGGGGGAAGCTAATCAGGTAGGTAAAATGAAGTGCGACGGCTCGCTACCGCGGAGTAAAGGGAAGTTGACTGAGGTAGGGATTACCGGGTAAAGACGGGGTATACCTGTAGCTGTTGAACTTCTCACGTGCAGGTCCTTGGTGACATGCCGATCTTGATAGAGAGAGAGAGCGAGAGAGAGAGGATGCAAGGTCGCTATATAACTGCTTGTACTCTTATCGGGCATGTAAAGGAGGTAACAAACCAGACTTGCTCCGTACCACAGACATGGTGGGAAGACCATGTGCTGCAGATTTGTGATAAACGGCGGGACACACGACATATTTCACATCCAGTTACTAGACATTGGCATGAACAGCAGCTTAGGTAGATTTTTGCAGGAAATTTTAGGTGACAGGACTAAAAGTTTTTTTATTGGTGCAATATCCCATATGCGATAAAAGCGGGTGGCTTTATCATTATGTAGGAGTTTTGCCGGGACCGCTGAAAATTAACTGTTGGGTACAGTTTATCGGTACATGTATTTTCAGTATGTCAAAAGTCCACAATATAGCGAAACAAATTTAAGTATTAATTACAGCATCTTTAAAACAACAAAAAATATTCACCATATTAAATTCACAAAATAAACACTTGTTAACTTTGCAGCGATTTTGCAAGACCCAGTATCCTAAAATCATTCGTACATTAAAACATAGCGGTATCAACAAACATACATAGGGAAGGATCCATTTCCCTCCAAAATGCATTATTTACAACACTTTATAAAAAAAACGTAAACATTAGATACGAAAATTTGTTACGTTAAAAAACATAAACAAACCATTTAAGCCTACAAGATTACTTGAAATATTACTTTTAAATACATTCCAAATGTAAATATATGAGTTGAAATATGTTATACATACATATGTACACATACATAGATAAAGGCTTTATTAGGACACATGAAAAATGTAAACAACAAGAAAAATGAAAGAAAAAAAATTGTAAATAAACAACTGTTGCTGAGGCGGTGCAACCATGACTCAGCACATCAAGCATTGTAGCCGGAAACAGAGAACTAATTTTCAAGAACTGGAACCAAATAACCAGAATTGAAAAAAGTGAACAGTCTTGTTCCAACATGTAGATGTACCAATTTGTTTCTATTGCTGTTATTCAGTAATGTATTGTGATTGGAAATTTGATTTACAGATGTTTTTGTTTTATCAACATCTAATGAAAACTGTTGTGTTAAAAGTTTGTTGCAAAACAAAGTACATACATAAATCTTGTTAACTTGTAAATTTACTTTTAAATGTTGGTTACTTTCTGGTGAGTGTTCTTTAATAGTCAGCATTTAATTATTTAAAATTATATCTTCGTTCAACTATAATTGAATCTTTTATTATGCCTTAAATATTTTATAGCTGGCCACCAATGGTATAATGGTATAGTTTTTGGTTATCCACCATAAGGTCCCTTGTTCAGGACCGACCTCATGTATGGTTATTGTGTTGTCATTGGATGAGAGTTTAAGTGAATCCATTCTTCATCAGCATAAATGTCAGAAATGTGGGGCTGTGAGTGAGTGAGTAGGTTTGGACGGCCCTTAACGTTGAGGTTTTCAAAACCTCTATGTGATGTGGGTGATGCAAGATGACTATGGAGCAATGCCAGAATGCAATGGTGGGGGAAATGGGAGATCCCGAGAAAACCTACCGACCAGCACCATCATCCGGCACAGTTCCCACGTGCAAAAATCGGGGGGCGTCGCCTCCGGGAATCGAACCCAATTCACTTTAGTGGGAGGCAAGTAGTCTAACCACTACACCAGCGTAGCCCCCAACGCTTGTATGTGAACACATGAAAGACTAACATGCAAGAAACAAACTTGGTAAGCCATATTTTTTATGGAAACTTTGGTCTCTCTTCCATACTCTGCGACTTAAGTTTGTTTATTGTCAGTACCATTGGCAATACCATGTGCTGTAATGGGTTCAGTGCAGCATAAGGAAACATAATTGGACTTAGGTCTTTTTCAGTTTTTTTTTTTTTGTTTTTTTCGTGTTTCAAATACTTCATAATTTTAATTTTTTTTTTTTGCCATCTTTACTTGCAGTCACGCCTTGCAGTTAATAGTGTCACCTATGGTGATTATGCTCGGCCACTTGAACTGTCTCGTTTCGTCGCAGAACTGAATGCAGGATTCCGTCTTCTGAACCTCAAAAATGACAACCTCCGGAAAAGATTTGATGCACTGAAGTATGATGTGAAGAAAATTGAAGAGGTCGTATATGACATAACTATTCGTGGCCTCAAGCCAGAGTTGGTTGTGCAGCAAGCAGGCAGTCACGAATAATCTTCTGGAGCGGGCCCCAGATGTAAGGGGTTCAAACACTATCATTTTTTTATGTACTGTAAACGTAGATACATGGAAATAATTTTATGTGGAAGCTTTTTACTGAGTTGCATCATCCTAGCATAGTGGTCTTGTTTTAGTGGTTACACCTAACAGCAGTGTGAGAATTGAGTTTTATTTTTCTAGCTGTATAGGTAGTGTTCTTGGTGTATCTGTGTGGAGAAACATTTGGCAGAAAAACAGCAAGTGGTACAGTATATGTCAAAGTGTTTATCAGTATTCTTAACATATCTTTATGACAGGCTTTCTGTGTATAGAGACTAAAATCACTTGATTCCACTGACCATTATTCAGACAAGCCATGGGTGGTGAAATATTTGTTTAACACACATGTAGATTACATAGTTGCTGATTTTTTTTTTAAGTTAACAGTTCTGATTTTTCTTTGTTATAATGTTGTGCTTAATAAAACATATGAATGATGTGAATACCATATATACCCATGCACCATCAGCCCGTGTGTAAGATGCACATAACTTTATTTTAAAAGAAATCTTGAAAAAATGTTTTTAGAAACAAAATATATTAGAAGTGTTATACTTATTAGAGTATAGTAAATCACTTAAAATTATTTTTCGAAGGACTATAAATATGTATCCAAATGTGTAATGTATGTGGTCTGTGAGCTTTTTAAAAGCGTGACTGGTACAAAGCTAAGTCAGCAGTGCTTGCTGCGTGACAACATCTCTGTTTTATGACAAAAGTGAGATGACCTTCTCTAGCTGTGTGTTTTCACACCTTCTATCCACTTGCATGCTGAGCAACAATCTCATTCTAGTTCCCGGCTTTCGTACTATGGATAATGTATACTACTTATGCCAGTCAGTGTATTAGAGCACTACAAATTACTTGTACACACATTTTGCTAGTGCATGTATCAGTTCAAAACAAGTCACACGAAAGTTGTAATCTTAACGGTGACCAGTAATTACTGGTAATTTAAATAAAAGGCTTCATGTGGAAGCTGGCGCAATCTCCATAGAGGTCATAAATATGTAACTACACAGAAAGTAACGTGACTATGTACGTCATAGAAGTCTTTCTTGATTTGGTAGAAGTTAACATAAGTTTCTTTGCAGCTGCATCCATCCTTCATTACTGTAAGTGCTTTCCTCATCAAAACTCTAGTCATCTTCCATGCCGTCCAGTGCATTGGAAATGCAGCACATTAAAAAAATTTTCATGGCCAAATTTCCTGGAATCAATGACTGACGGACTGACCAACCGATCGATGAAGTAACTGATGAGTGAAAGATAAACATTTTCCCCTCATTAATGCAAATGGGGAGGGACCAAAATTTTGGCATTTTGTAGTAATGTTGTCCTTATAAACAAACTAAAGCAAAACAATAATAATAGGCTTTTTGTGGTCATCTGTGCACTTTTCAAATCAAACTTTGAAAAATGTCACTCCATACCAGCATATATTATAACTGGCACACTGACTGGCATGTGCCCAGTAATATTGGTAACGACAGAGGGCGGGGGACAGTTTCATGTTTTAACGTTGTATTAAAAGTGTTAGGTAAATATTTGTTAATATTGCATGTGTGTGTGTGGAGGGGGGGGGGGGGAGGCGGTAGAGAGATATCTAAAAGTACTAAAAGTGATATCTACAGTACGTAGTCCAGGACGTATGGCCCATGACGTGGGCTGGTGAAGTGGGTATATAATGTGACCGACACGTTGGCTGTACACATGGCACCTTGTCCTGTCATGGGTCAGGGAAGCAATTTAACTGGGTTGCAAAAGGGAATGATCATCTGTTGTGGAGCAGGTGGCAGCATTTCAGAAACAGCTATGTTTGTGAACTGTTTGTGTGCTTGTGTGGTAAAGGTGTATAGAGAGTGAACAAATGACACCATTGGGAAAAACCTTTGCGAATACTGCGGAGTTCAACACGCCATTGATGTCTGAGGTGAACGTCGACTAGAACGGTGCGTAAAGGGCAACTGGCAGGCTACGGTGGAACAGCTTACCATCCAAATTAAACAGGAGGCGTACAGACAAGTGTCTACCACAACAGTTCAGCGATCCCTTCTGTAAATGAGGCTTCAGAGTAGACTGAAGGTGACTGTATCCATGCTAACACAGGTGCAGCGACGAAAACGATTGGCATTTGCTCGACAGTATGACAACTGGACTGTTGCAGATTGGCAACATGTCGCCTTCTCCGACACGTCAATGTTTTCAGCTGCATAGAATGGATGGACATTAGCACGTCTGGCGAGAAACTTTAGAGAACCGACTGCTTGCATCCATTTGCTGGTTTGGAGAATCTTCTTGTGGTATTCTCTAGGTTCCATCATCCGTGTGGATGGTACTCTTGGTCGATTTTGTTAGGAATCCATCCTTGGCGATGACATCCACCCATACATGATGATTGTCTTTCCTTGGGAGGATGGGATCTTCCAGCACGATAATGCACCTTGCCATACGGATAGAAGTGTCCGCACATGGCTGGAAGAGAACAACCAAGACTCAAAGTTCTTCCCTGGCCTCCAAACATCCCTAATCTCAATCCAATTGAACTTGGCCGTACTTACTTAAGTACCAAAGCCTTGCCTGTATAAAGATAGGGCCTATTTGTTTTCCGACTATGGTTATTTTTCGTCTGATTGGATTTGGTTTTACTTGTATACCCGGGCAACGTATAGCCTCTGGAGGCTGCTGACCCTGGTACTGCACTGGTGTTGATTGGCTGGTACTGGCACCGGGACCTGGTGCGCTGACGGATCGGCTGCTACTGTCGTGGCTGGTTGCACATGATCCAGGGGTTTGGCTATACCAAATGGGACTTTCTCACCCCTGAGAAAGGCTATAACAATGAGGTGAGAGTCCTCTGAAGTTTTAACGAGTGGTTTAATAAGGATATTATGGGATCTGAAAAACACACACTTTGAGTAATACTTTGCAGTTTTGGATAAAACATATTTATTCCTAGGAGGAATAAACCTGGTGGTACGTACTATCTCCTATCAATCAAAAGTTGAATGAAAGTTAAATTATGGCAAGACAAGTGAAGATGACCTGTGTATGAACTACGCGATGTTGAAAGATTAAGGGGCTATGAAAACAACTCAACTTAATTATCTAGTATTTGTGTCCAGAAGGGACTTACAGGATTTATCACTAACCAGTAGGGCAGTAGTAAGTGTTAGCATTCCTGAAGGGATGGTGGTATTTACGTGTGGTGACGGTGTCTTTGGGGGTTGACTCCAGAGGATCTCTTCGAGGGTGTTCCTCTGACTGTCATCGAGTCGACCAGCCCGCGACCATGCACCGTCGTCATAACTGCCCATGATTCAAGCTTAGCATAGGATGCAGATGCCCCTTTTAACACATAGGCATAGGGCGTGCCCAGGCGTTTCACTTTTGCTAACCTCTAAAAGAGGTTACCCAACCTTACCATCCGGAGGTATTAGGTTCCCTTGGGCTAGGAGAGGCTTTAAGAGATGCATCACTAGCCCTTCCTGGTTTCACGTGTCAGCTTACTCTCCGCCATTAGAGCTGGCAACTGCTTCTCAGATCAGCTGTTTCCAGCGAACTCCCATTATGATTCAGACCACCAGTGAGAGGCAGGGAGCCTGTTTCTTTTATGTCAGCCATAAACAAAGTAGAGAGGGAGTGTGCTTCCCGTAGTCAATACTACTCCCACCAGAGCCATCCAAGTAACCCCTGCCTTACACCCATTACAACCCTAATTTTCTACACCATGAAAAACAGAGATCAGGATGGTCGGACCAGGAATTGAACCCGGGTCCTCCCGAATGCGAGTCCAGTGAGTTACCGCTGCGCCACCTCGCTCTGTAATTATTAAAGGAGCTACACAAGCAGTTTGAATTTCTATTTATTGATACCCTTTTCAGCATAATCTCTATTGTTGATCCAGCAGTATCTCAGTCATTTCAAGTAATCATTGAACCAATTTTTTAAAGATTTCAAATTCTTAACCAATTTATGGATGTGCAAGAAGCAGATGAAGAGTGGTGCGAATATTCATTGCTGGACCATTCTGAATATGACTTTGATTCCTGCAAGCCGCCAGAGAAATACTGGAGAAATGTTTTCAATTTAAAAAATGCAGCAGGTATACCAATTTTCCCCACAATATCAAAACTAATTAAATTATTGTTGATTCTTCCATTTTCAAATTCTATTGTAGAACAGATAGTTAGTTCTCTATGAAATTGTAAGAAACAAACTTTGTACAGAAACCATTGTCACACTTCTTCACACTAAACACAGCATCTGTGAGCAAGGGGTGTGTGCAGATTTTGACCCAGATGAAATGATTTTGAGAAAGATGGGATAAAAAAATTTAAATTATTTTGTGTGTAGTTTTGTGTGCAATAAATTCATACAGTGTTAGTGAAGTGTAAATAACATATCAAGTGAATACTGCAATAGATAATACAACCATCATATGTCAACATGCTCTCTTTGCAATCCAGAATCCAAACATTGGTCAGTTGGTACTTGATTTGAGTCTTTTTCTGAAATTCTTCTGACATTGCCCTTAACAAATTCCAAGTATTATATTCTGTTTAAGTAGCATAAATGGCTAGGTATATAGGATGTGAATACAAGTTTTTACGTTATATATAAATGCATATCGGGGTGGACCCAGGGCGAGGCAACATCTTCCAAGTGACGGGCTTTCCAGCTGGGACCCGTAGGTGCCCGTCATATGTGAACATGACATGAAATGAGACCGTAGGTTGGAGCAGCATTGGAATGCAGGGGCTGGGGAACCGGGAGTACCCCGCCGGCAAGCAGCATCGTCCAGCACGATTCCCACACGTTAAAGCTGTATCATAAATTTCGTAATTTACATTTTAGTGCCATTCAATTTCGAACCCATCGACTGTTCACTATTTATTTTACCATCACTAGTACAGTATTAACATGTTAGCAACAGGAAATTAGGTAATTTAGTATTTTAAAATTGAATGCTAAACTAAGTTACCCAATAAGTCATTGTTATAATATACAGGTCAAGTGATCTTTTTTAGTAAATAAAGAACCAAATTGAAAATAGTCTTAGGCCGAGTTATAATAATTGGTTTGGCACTTTTGTATATTTCCATTTCGCGATTTGTTGTGAAGCATCTCTCAATTATTTAAGCACTACATTGGGCGCCATTTTGAAGTCAGTCTGGAAAGCCTGTTCTTATTTCCCTCTCACTCACTTTCTTACCAGATTGGCGCAGGTCTGGGTTATATCACAAAAACTCGCACCTTTAAATAACTAACACCTAACTAGGGTGGGGGGGTGGGGGGGGGGGGGGTTCTCTACGTTGGGGTGAATATTACACTTTGGGCTTGGTTGAGTCAACCTGGGATCACAGACTAGGGGATTTAAATTCTGTACTAAATTTGACAAGATACGTTTCCTTATATGAAGATTTAGCCTTGGTCACTTTGAGAGACTTCAATTATTGCGATGCCAGAATCACAATGTGCGTTAGGGGAAAAAGCAAAATAAGACAGGTTCCTTAAGTCCTCTTTGGTGGCCGCCTAGTCTGTACAAAATCTTAGATCACATGCACAACCTTTCGTCTTGACGAATGCTGTACCTTGGGATTGATGGGAGGAGGGGTGCTGCTCCTCATTGGCTGACTCACGCTGTGGGTGAGCGGTTGGTCAGAAACTGGCTCTGATTGAGGTACAGTGCAGATATTCTCGTCATCGTATAATTGGGTGAGGGGAGGGGTATCCTGTGATGGTTTACCGGGTAATTTCCGACACATTGACATCGCTAGCATGTACTTCCAGTACTCAGGCTCATGACGTGCAGTAACACTTGGCGTTCCATTTGTGAGGTGCCTGGGTGTGGTTTTCCACAGGAGGTTGATTAGGCCTAAGTGGATCCAGCCCCAATCCTGCCATGTGAGCCGCGGTGGTGGTGTATAGGTCACCTGGTCTGGTCTATTCTCTTAGATGATGGAGTACTTAGTGCTTTTGGGTGCAGCCGAAGATCTACCGGTTGGCAGAGCTTGGTTTTCCTCTTAATGGTGTGGGTTTTTACCTTTGGAGTTTAAGCATCTGCTGGCTTTTCCTCTAAGGTGTAATTATGTTACATTTACCGAAACTGAAAAGGGTTAATTGAATTACTTGCTAAGAGAAATGAAACTCTCAAGAGTACAGTAAAAATACGTACATTATGTGTATCTAGAAAACGGGGTGATTCCACACTAACTCCTATTGAATACTGTAAGTTACCGAAGTTGAACCGATCATAAAAATCTACCTGAAGGCAACCTAGGCAAGAGCTAGGTGTATCGTGAATAAAACTGGCAAGTTATCAAATTCTAATAACTAACGCACTTAACAGTGCCTATGTATCAGGGGGTGTTCTTAAGGAACATATAGAACTGTTATTACCAGAAGGGTAGTTAATATAGCCGCACACTCCCAACTCCCTTCCATACCTCTACTCCCCCCTGTCCAACATTGGTATTCTCACCCTCTAGCTCGTAAACCCCCCCACCTACTCTTTTTCTTGTCCTTCACAACACGCAGCCAAATTTTCTTTGTCCTACTCTCCCTACCTTCCTGTGGGAGTCCAGAGTGGCACTAGTTGTCACTTCTTTTTGCCACTTCTGCCTTTTTGCCTCCCTCGCCATCCTGCAAAACTGTTCTCTGGACATGAAACTCTGCCGCGAATAATGACCTCACTTCCTGCACTCACCTGATAATGTGTGCACAGGATGTTCGGAATTCGGCTTGCATTTAGTATTGTTTTTATTTCCCCAAGGTTTAAAATTTGGGGGTCAGCTGGCATTGAGTGGCATCTTACAATCAGTTATATACAGTATTACATATTTGTGTTTAGAACAGAGATAAAGATATTTCTGACAACAATATTGCCCAATAAACCAATAAATGTTATCAGATTGGTCCATCACTACCTGTTTTACACTATTTAATTTCATACTTTTGAAAGCCAGTTATAGGTTATTCACAGTAAAGTGAGCACTTTTGAAAGCCCTCTCATTTGGAATAATATTCAATAAATATATTTTATTTTAGTCTTAGTTGTTAATTTTGGTGTGCGGTAGAATATACACATTGTTTTTGTTACATGAAAATATTATACTTAAAAATGTGGTTAAGTACAAAATTTGGCTGAAAGGGGAAAGTAATTAAAGCCACAAAAGTGCTCACTTTGCCATGAACAGCCTATACTTTATTGTTAAAAGTTGCTGGTAAGAAATGCAAGATTGTAGTGCAACATCTCGTGAATAAACCAATTTCTAACCATAAACATTCGCATCCAGTTCCTACAGGCTTTAAATTTTTCACTCCAAATTCCCATGAAATTGCAAGACTTTTAGCAAACATTTCAGTACTTACCACAGTGACTAAAGTTTTGCATGCCCAGTTTACGGCAGTACTTTTTCATTAAAAAATAAATACACGAGAGTGGGTTAATAATACACTGTCTTTAATTATTCAGGAACATTGTAAATATCATAAATAGTTATGAGCAAGCATACGTCAGCAGATACTGCCATAACCATTTTAATACACTAGCATGCAAAAATTACTCTAGTAGGTACTATCTGACATTAAGTACAAGTCACACCTTGATTTTATAAACTTGTTTTTTTTTTTTTTTTTTCTTCAAAAGAAATTTTGGGTGGTATGTGGTGTAAATATGGTATGTCTAAAATTTTCATCTGTTCACAAAGTTGTTTCTTTCAAGTGTTTTTGAAAAATATTTGTATAAAGAATAATTTTAAAACATTAAGCCTGTATTTTTCTATGTTGGAGTCTTAAATAGTATTTCCCAAATGTCTTTTGATTTCAACCATCATATCTAAATTGTGATCTATTCTATGACAATATAACATTCTGTATGTGTACAGTACGGAAAAGAGAAAAGTTTTTGAAGCACAAGTCTTTTTGTAAATTTTTACTATTTTTTTTTAAAGCTCTCAAGTTTGACTTGGAGTTGAATGCTAAGCAGTTAATGTAGGCTTAAATTATATTCAACAAAATAATATGTATTTAACTGCATTGTAGTGATGTGATGTGTGTCGTAAAATATTTATGAACATTTTATTACAAGGAATGTGTGATGTCTATTTATGGATCTAGTATTATATATAGGTTTTTATAAGAAAGTAAATGATAAACATGAGTGCTGATGTTAAAAATGTTTTACATGAAGCGACATATGTAATTTTGTAGAAGAAATGTTATTCTTACTTGAAGTGCAGACTGCCTCCTTTTGGGAAATACAGTCGGGACCTGATTTTATGAGACCTCACGGTTCCTGAGGATGGTCTCGTGAATTCACTTTCTTTTTTAAAATTATAGCAGACCAATTTTGAACCCCCAAAAAACAAAAACTTTGGTTGAAAGTGCATTTTTCATTAAGTCAGTTTTTAATTTTTTCTGGCCCAAAAATAACAGGATTTTAAAATGAAATATTAATTTATTTTTCTAGACAGACATTTTCTAAATAGAAGTATTACCCAGAACTGTATATACATCACCTCCTCTTGTTCCAAAAAATATGTAAACACAGAGTGCCAAGCCACTTAGTGAGTACTAAAAATCAATTTCTTGCAGGAAAACAAAAACAATGTAGAATTAAATATTAATTTATTTCTATAGACAGATGTCATGAATAAAAGTATTTCCTAGAACGGTATATACAATATACCATCCCAAAAAAAGTATAAATACCTTGCACTAAGTCACTTTGCGAGTGCAAGATTAGTTTTCAGTACTTTTTTGTGGAAAAATCATCAGAATCTCTTAATGAAATATATATGTGTGTGTGTGTGCGCGCGTGCATGTGTGCGTTTGTTTGTTGGTTTTTTTATATAGGCAGGCATCTTTTGAATAAAGGTGTAACCCAGAATTGTATATACAACTTCCGCTTTTCCAAAAAGTGTAAACATTTGACACTGAGTTTCTTAGTGAGTGCTAAGTCAATTTCCAGTAGCTTCTTGTAAAAAAAAAATCAGCAGTTTTTTTCCAAATACATATACAAATTTATTTCAGTACCTATTCAAGACATGTTTAGAATAAAATCATACCCCAGAAAGTAATGTATGACTGCTTCTTGATACCAAAGATGTAGTTAAACACAGTTCTGCATAATTTTTTTTAGCAGGAAAAAACTTCTATCACACTGGAAAAATTTTTTTATTTAATCTTTAAATGTGACCCAATATGACTCTTTCACAAAATATGTGAATATATGGATATGCTAAGGGAGAGAGAGAGGATTTTACAGGCATCGTAGATTGTCTTTTCTGTTTCGTAAACTGTAAACACACATACGAGTGGAACTATGCATGTATCATGTGTGAATGGTCCGTTACTAATTCAAGAGCAGAAGGTAGAAATCCAAAAACGTGAATAAAATCATAATCCAATAAACTCGGTGTATAAGTATGCCATCATCAATCAATTTGGTCAATTCCAAATGCAATCCAGACTCAAAAACCAAAAACAGAAGCTAAAATAACTTTTTTTTAGTGCAGCAAATATGCACACACACAATAACTAACTTGGCAAAGCGATCACGAGATTATGGGCTGAATGGGGCTAAGGTAGGGTGTAAACTCATGCTGTTATTAGCCAGTCTTGTTGCTATGCATGTGTTTGCATCATAAGAGATAACCATTAGAAGATATATTTTTTGACGCTTCCTGAGAATGGCCTCGTAAAAGTGCCGTCCTTGTTAAATAGAGGTACCTCTAAAATAGGATCTCAACTGTAATGTACTCAGTTAAAACTGGAAGACAAGTTCAAGGGATGAATCATGCAAAACACGTGTATGCATGCACACTCACAGTGTGTACTGAGTAACCTTCTTCATGGAGCAATAATTGTCTTGTTTCTAGCACACCCCACTCTCACCAAAGTGACCCAGGTTCATTTCCCAGCAGCATCATGTCATACCTAATTTTCGCATTTGGGAAACGTGGCAGATGCTACCATCTTTCCTGTCCTTGCATTACATTATTGCTACGTAATTTATGCCCGAGTTCAGCCCCATGGGCAGTGAAGACCTCATTGCACCCTCCGGATCTCAGCTGATTTTTCCTTCTCTAGTAGGGTTGTGTGACATTTTTCTCCATGGATTGAAAATGAAATATATGTTACTGAATTTTATGAAATTGAAATAAAAATTACAAAGGAATTAGATAGCTTAACGTTAATGAAAGTTTAACGTGATCCTTAACATTGTAGCAATTTTTTCTGTTATGTCTCATCAAGCACTAAGTGACACAATATGAACCAAACTCAATTTAAAATGTGAAATCACATTTTCATTCAAAATAATTCTGTATAAATATTTGAAAAAAGTATATTAAATGTGTAAATTGCTGAATGAAATGCATAAAAAAGAAGCTATGGAGAATTTAATACAAAGGTTTTGTTAGCATTTCAAATTTAGCTTTTATGAAGTAATTTTAGTAATTTAATATTAAATGCAAACAATGTGCTAGACTACCATTTTCATTGTCAATTGCTTCTAAAAAAATTTGTTAGCACTTGGATATTCAGTGAAATCACAAATTTTTGTTTTGGTTTGACATTTGGCCACCAATGTTCATAATAATACAAAAATTAAATTTCTCCACCCCCAACCCCCCACTCCCTCCTTTTCAGTTTACCAATTATTCGCACAAACCTAACTCCTAGTTAGCTGTTTAAATAAGTTCCTTGCCAAACTTCTTGGTGTACAAAATACTGCTGAATCGTGATTTTTTTTAATGACACGATGTTATGACGTATTAATTTTATAATAACGAATAAATATTTTATTATTTAGTTTAATATGTCTTAATTTTTGTGACCTGTGTGATGGTACAAATGTTATAACTTGGGAACACATTAAATATTTTTTAAGAAAGAACAAATGTACATTCTTAAATTTTGCCACATAATGTTATTATTTTTGTATGAAGTTGCTTTGCATGATGGGCCGTATTAAAAAATCTATACTGTTAAGCTTCATATAGCTGGCTCGTGTCTAAACTCATGATTAAAAGTTAGTAACATGTATTCAGAACCACTATTTAGGTTTTATTTTGCTGGAACTGCTCACAAATTCAGTTATAGAAAAGTTTTGGCAACATTGCAAAATGATCTGGTATAATTTTTTTTCCTTCTTGGTTTACAAGTCAACTACTTTTAGATCATTTGCAGAAGTTATCTCTTGTGTGATTTGTTAAAAATGTTAAATTACAGAATTTTAACAGTGTGTTAAATAATAGAAATTTAACATGAGTGGAGGAAGTATTAGAAAATTTCTTTTATTCCTTATTAAACTTCTAGGGAATTTATCTAGAAACAAAATCAATAAACCAGATTTCTGAACAATATTTTAGAAATGTTACATGTATGAGGTAAAGTGCCTTGCAGTTTAAATTTTAGCAATTAAGTAAGATTTATTGTTTCACGTGTCATTTATCAGTATTTAAGGGTGCTGCCTACTTGTCACTTGAACGGCATTGCAGAGTGTTTGAAATCCGCATTTTTTTTTTACAAAACCATTAAACGTGTCTCCATTAGACAAATGTACGAAAAGAAAATACACTTCAGACGAGGTATGCGTAATACTCCCAATACATCATGCACATTATAAATGTTATTCCCAAGCCCTCCAACATAGCCAAAAATGGCTTTTTTACACTGCTGTATCTCATAATATACTGATCGGAAACATGCAAAACTAATATAATATATCGCTCCTGTGCTTCTGTGACTCAAACACACTAAAAAGCTTCCAAGTATGTGGCACCCTTAACTTGAATTATCAACATATACTATGTACATATATCTTATCTACAGTAGTTAATTCTACATATTCATACTGAAATAAGGAATTAAACATTAAACTAAAACTTTTAAGAAGTTTCCTGTGAAGAAGTTTTTGTGCTCATTAAGTTAACGTAATTTTACACCAATGCAGTTTAACTTTTTCAAGTTCCGGGTTGTTAAGTCTAAATTTTTCAAGCCCTTCAGAAACTTCTTGACAGAATTGTACTATAGAGTAAATTTTTATGCCACATACTTTAACTAATTTATAAATAAAGCCAATAGGTAGCACCAAACAATAAAATTGTAAATGGAACATACAATTATGGTTGTAAACTGGACGTACAACTGAACACCAAAATGGCTACACTAAATGTAGCTCTCTTATTAAATATATATATATATATATATTTTTTTTTTTGCTATCACTTACATGGGGGGAACTTAAATCAAAATTTGTTCTTTCCAAACATAGGCCTATTTAATAAGTATACTGTGTTTCATTTACGAAGACCCTTTCCTGACAGACAGAACCACCAACTTTGTAATGGTGTCACAACACATGACTTCATTTGCAGTACCTGCGATCAGCTGGTCCATAAAATTTTGTGTGTTTGTTTACATTGGCAACAGTTGCAGAAAATAGTACACACAAAATAAGTAACATATTTTGGCATTGCTACTTCGTACTTTTAACAGATTCAAATTTCATGAATTTTTATACAGGAAGCAGTGCTCTGGAAAATGCCTCACCCTGTTGTGATCAAGATTCCAATGGACTCCGCATGATACCAATGCTATGTTGGTTATTACTTACTACATTTTTATGAGAGAATGTATACCTATAGCGTTTTATTCCTTTAACTCTTATTTCCGTGACTTAATGAAAAAATTATTAATACTATATTCTTGTGCAGTGCTGTTTTCAGTACGTTATTAATATTCCATTATTTTCTCACGACAGCAGTGGCCTGGCAACACGTTTTTCCATCCCATGCAGCAGTGTATATGTATTTGAGTGTGATGAAAGTTCCTGTATGAATTGCCTATAGAAAGCACACACACACACATGCAAACACACACACATTTTTTTCACATCAAAAATTTTCTTTACTGGTTACTGAAGTGACACAGTTACTTGAAGCACTTAATACCTTTTAACTAACATAAATCATTTAAATTTGAATTTCAGCAGTCTCGGATAGAATGCGCTAACTTAATATGTAGTTTATTTATTTTTGATTTTATTAATTACATGTAATTACACAAGGCTGAAGTAATTGTGGATGAACTTCTGTGGATAATGTCACAGGATATTTATTTACGCACACTTATGTCCAGAATTTTTTAGATTTTATTATGTTTAGTGCAATTACAGAGTGGTTCAATAGCGTAAACGTATGCCAGTGTGTTTGTGTTAGTGTATCTGAGATTTACAACTTTCGGTCGCAGTTTTAGCTTAAATACGTTAACTGAAGTTCATGAAAATAATAAAGCCATGTATTTTTTTAAAAATGTTATTCAATCATAGTTCATCAACTTCATGTGAATTGTCACTTCTTGAGCGTACTCAAGTAATCTGTATTTACTGTGTACTAGTAGAGTTATGTTGTACTTTGCCATGTGCAAAACTATTTTTAAAAAAAGGAAGGTGCCCAAGGAACTTGGTTACGCCCAAAGGAACTTTGAATTATTTATTTTTGGCCAAGTGTGCACATTTATAATAATTATTAAGTCAAATGTAAAATAAACTAGCTATGAATTTTTGGCACAATGACTATTGTGCCAAACTTTAAGTATGTTGCAGCAACATTAAAAGTGTATCTTATTTTAATGTCTCGCAGATATAATGCGGAAAAAGTAGCAAGTATTTGCTTCTATCAGGATACAAACACATTTTGTGGGTGATTCGTACAGCAATAAACTCATAACATTAAAATTTAACAAAATAACGAAAACAACACTACTGAAAAGGTTAAACCAAGTTTAGAGATATAACTGGCAAGCTTGTAAACTAAAATGTGCAGTTAATAGGAAAGTACGCTATGGATGGAAAAAAAAAGATAAAATTAATAATGATAACAAATATACCCACTTACCAAGTTTCCACTCTCTCTCCACTGCCTACATAATATGTTTACCAGCAAAAGAAAGAAATATATATTCAATTTTCTATGTACATGAATCCTGTAAAATACCTTCATAAATTAAAATACGAACTTAAATAATACACTCATTCTCTCACTGCAGCCAGTCAGTTGCTGAAAAAAAAATTAAAGATATCTATGCTGTAAACCTTGTAAACCAATATGTATGTGGAAAATTATTCTCATTCCAAAATAATAAATGAAGTTATTTAGCACATGCGTAAAACACATTTTACTTTCAAACACACTAATTTACTGCAAAATTTTAAAAATAGTTTCTGCAAATGAACATTTTGTATTTTACAGTTTCTGCTGCATCAGGAAATCTCATATTTTCTGAAACAAAGTTGGCTGTACATATAATATCGCAGACCCTCATAATGTCAACAGCTGACATAAACAGCATGGCTTCCATGTGCCAGAATAACTGAGGCAGAGGGGTGCATTAGCAGAGCAACAACAGACTCTACTTTCATAGAACTGTCAAAAAATGGCTTTCGTAAATGAAACGGAGTATAATAAAACAAGAAATTGTCGTGTCATTGAATTATGTAGCTATGATGATGTAAATATACCTCGATCAACCCTTCTCCAACCTTTTTACTTTAAGTGAAACCAAGTCAAGTCAAGCATAAACTAAAATGGTCATCTGTGGATATGACTTATGAAGATAAAAAATTACGATTAATGACTTAACTACACCTATGTCACTATATATCATGATTACATATTAGACCATGCTTAAAAATCTTCTCTGAATACAGCCTTGTATGTTCCGTTAAATTTACTGTTAAATGCTGACAGTTTATTGTATATGTCTTCAGGGGTGCAATTCTCTCCCACATTTAACTATGGTGTGGGTCCAATTAACTGAACATGGTTTACTGCTTGCATTGGAAATGGCCATATTCTCATTAGGTAGCTATGCAGTACGTTTCTTGGTTTAGTGAGTTGTGCTTCACTGGCTGGTTTCTTGGTTAATTTAAATGGGTATTCATATTTCACTGGCCAATTTCTTGCTGATCTCATGGGACAGTTGTAAACACTTTTGCCATCATGAACTGTTACTAAACAACAGGGACATGGCATGGCTGGAGAATCTGACACAAAAAATTGTAAAACCATTTGTGTAATGTTCATGTTAACTCTGTGGATAAAAGTAATTTAAAGTAAAAAAATTAAAGTTTTATAGAATTTTTGCATATGAATTTATCTTTTGGCACCAGAATCCAGAGATAAAGTAATTTTCCTCTTTGCAAAGATACATCATTATTCATTAATATAATAGTATGGATCTAACAACAGTTACAGACAAGGTATCACATAGTGAAGGATGGAGTGAACTCAAATGAAAACTGTCCTCAAAAAATCACTAGGTCAGCTTCATCAGGTGGCGAGAAGTAGGAAACTTGAATCCAGTCTGTTTATATATTTTTGTAGCTTAGCAGCGTACTTGTATCTTTAACTTTTTATTCTTTCTCCAACATTTCTTAATTTGTATTAGAATGTAATGTTAGGACACTAGTAAAAAGAAGTAATTCTGGTGATACGATTGCCTTATTGCTAAATGCTAAACAACGTAGTGTTTTTTTTTTTACATCAAATATCTGTAAATACAACACACATTGTTACAAATTACAAAAATTCAGTTCTCTTGAGGTTTGGATCACACAAGTTTCACTATATCATATAACATGGGGTAAAAAAAGGGGGTAGGTACAGGCTATTCATGGTTAACAGAGATCTTCTAAAATTAACTTTTGAAAGATGTCACTGCCTCTACCTGCAAATATTTTAACGGGTATGCTGCCTGGCATGCGTGCAGTAAAGTTGGCAATAATGCAGGGAAAGTAGTTGTAAACATTCTTAGATACTGAAATTATTTATTTATGTTCTTTTCTGTTTTTTTGGTGCATATAAGTGTAAGAATTAGCAAATTTGTAAATGATTGGAAGGGTACAGCGACGGATTGGGGGGGAAGGGGGGGGGGGGGGGTATGGTCCATTTTTACAGAAAACTAATTTTTGGTGTCATCTTATAGAGAATTGTCAGTACTGTTGGCATATAGGTATTTACTGCTAAAGGCTGTTCACGGTAAACTGAGCACTTTTAATAGGGGAGAGTTGGGGGGTGGGAGTGAGGTGTGGTGGGGATAAATATGAAAAAGGTAAGTGCAGGATTCTGTTCAGGGGAGGGGGCAATGTCCGCTAATATGCCTCCCTGATACACTAGACCTGGCTCAGAGCCTCGAATCCTCTCTTGTCGATCTGAGGATTAAATAGCTCACTCCTCTAAGACCTCGAATCATCTTGCTTCTCTGAGGACCTTTCAACTCTTGCATAGCGGAGCTTCGAATCCAATGAGCTCATTTTTCCATTTTTTAAATTTATTTTTTGTTAAAATAATTAATTCTTTAAGTGATTTTGGGGGTGATACGGGTATTTTCGAAGTCCTTACAGGTTATTTTGAGGTAAAAACAGGAAATTTTGATATCCCTGCCATGAGCTGTAGCTGTGAGTCAACCAAGATGGCGGACAGCTTGTAGCTCCTATTCATGAATCATGCTCCAAAGTCACCTTTTTCTATGTACTATTGTGTATTATTTTAATTGTTTAATGTTTCATAACACTAACATATTAATTTTTATTATATTTTAATTATGTTACATGCTAAACAGTTATTTGAAAATAGTTTTATGAAGATATGTTGTTTGTCGTAAAGAACTCTTGAGTTTAGTGTTTCGAAATAATTATTTCACATGTGTTGTACAGTAAATAGCACCATTACAAGCTAAATAAATATCAATTGTGGTGTTTTGATTAAAACGTTACAAAATGCAAAATGTAAATCACATAAAATTAAAACCAAACAAATTGGAACATGGCCAAAGTTCAGGATACGAGACAATAAAACTGTAAATATGTAGTCTTAGCTTGTTTTGACAAAAAGAAAATATGTTACCCCTTAACATCTGAACTACACTGATATTTTATACATACCCATTTTATTCTAAATACATTCACATTTCTTAATTATTTTCTGAAAGTCCCAAAGAAAGAAGAAAGTATTTGCCACAATCAGCTGTTTTTCCTTTATGCAGGAATTTTCTCTTAGTGTGTTTCCACATTGCAGATGCGATATTTTTCTATTAAACCAATTATATTCTGAAATAAATTTGTTGTTTCATTTGCTGGCTTCATTTCAAGTATTACAAATTAATGTAGGAAAGCATAAAAAATAAAAATTTACGCTGTGGATTAGAACCATGGGCATGGGTGCCAGGGGGCAGGGTGGCATTGCTTTCCCCAAGTGATAGGCAAGGGAAAGCAAGGGGTGGAAATCTCATCCCTTGTTTAAGAGAATTTTTAAAAACTCATAGCAGCATTTTGGTTAGTTTAACCGAATACTTTTCATTTCTCAGTAAGGATTATTCTTTCATTTCTTCATATTATATTACTGTGCAAGTAGGCAGTGATATTCAACTGATGTCACATTAAAAGGATTCGTGGGTGTAACAATGACAAAGGCAATAGTACCTCACCTTACCCTGATTTCCTGAAAGGTATTTGTACAATGGTATTTCTACATACTCCTCTCTGTCACATTCTTTCTTGGATCTCTTCTTAAAACTCGGCTTGCAATGAGCCATAAAGATTGATTTAAGAGTGCTGCAAGTAAGTGCCAGGCTGTTACATGATTATTTCAGGAATGTGAATATAAAAATGGTAAGCTCAAACAGATTACATATATAATAAACATGAAAAATTCGCAAATTCAGAGACCTGCAGATTGACTCTACACACTTATGTACAAATATGCCGATATCAGCTGCACATTGGTTGTCTTCTGAAACGACGGAAGACAGCGATTGGGCCAACTTTCTCCAGGAGGTGTCTAACACCGTGTGAACCAATGGCTAAAGTTATATAAATACACATGTTTTGAATTCTAGCTTGCCCCAAAATGAACCCGCGAATTCTTCAAGTCTCTAATTATATATTATATTTTATCAACAGAATGACGCGTTTGGGGGTAGTCACAGGGTCTCAGTAATGAAATTAATGTCAGGAGCGCACCAGCTAACCAGTTAAGAGAATCCGCTTGGGTTAGTACGAGACCCTTGAGGTGAGCTGGGTTCGAAAAGCCCGGGCTAATGAACCTGCACCCCGTGCCTTAACAAGGTTGTACATGATAATTAACGTCAGTGGCTGAATATGCAACGTAGTATACACACTCCCGAACTTGCGTTTTATGATTACCCAGCATGCTGTCCCAAAGCACTGACATAAACACTTCAAATGTTACACAAAATACACTTGGACTTACTCAATGCAGAACACGTGGCAGGTAATTGACGGTTTCAAGAGCCATCACCCTAGGAATAAATGAACACAACATCGGTTCAGAAAAATACTGGTTGTATTATAACTAAATCCTTATAAGATGGTATAACACGTAAGCAGGTGTGCGGCATGAGGCCCCAAACTGGCCTAAGCTGAACACAAATGCTTCTATGGATATGATAAAAGAATTAAATGGTAAATTATATCGGAGGGACCACGAATCTGCTCCAGAAGGGAGGCGTACTCGGGGGGAGCACAAAGAAGCTAGTAAAATGTTTCCAGAATACTTATAAGTCTATTGCAGCTATATGGAGAGAGTACAAAATTTGCTTCACCCTCGAGCCGCGTGACGTGACCTGCCCTGCCCTGATTCTCGCTACTCTTAGACTGAGGAAGGGGTAGCGCAGTGGAGGTAACAGGGGTTGACTACCACCTGCCAAAACAGAGTATCCCTTGATAAACATGAAATGGAGCATACAACCCTTAAAAAATTCATTGTGATTTGCATGATGTGCACTGTAAATTACCTTGACAAGAAAGAAAATAATAAAAATGATATAGCGTCTTTGCTGCTCCCGAAAGAGGAAGTTCATAAATAAAACACTTTGAAACACATAGAGATTGATTTTGCATTGGTTAAAAAGTATTTTTAATAATATTTAAATTTACGTTAATTTGTCATGCTGGAATCAAGACGTGTGTGTGTGTGTGTACTGTTTCATGCATGGTGCTGATAAAAGGTATAATTACTTATTAATGTGTCCCTTTATTACACATTGCATAATACACAAATTATTTTTCTATATAGTTATGGGATTTCTCAGTTCACGGCGACCACATGGTTGGCACTTTGCACCCTTGGCATTATTTATGCAGAGATTTCACTACATTAATTTTCTGGCTGATAATTAATTATGAAAGAGTGATTTGCTTGGTTAAGGCCGTTTACACCTTGTGGCATTGACAGTTTTTGCACTGGCTAGTGTAGCACAAGTTGGGCAAGTGGCCTAAGGTCGGGTGGTGTCCGGCCAGTACCTTGAATGGATAGTTCCTACCTGCTCCGCTAGATGGTGTGTGTGGGTCGACAAGGGCTCTGGGGAAGCTGCGGTTGACATCAAACACCCCGTGGGAGCTCTTTCGGTCCTGCGCTCAGCAGGTGTCTAAGGCGTAAGGCATCTGGCAGCAAGGCGGTCCACGCCGGGACCGTGGCTGCAGTTGGTAGAGGTGTTGGTTGGCATCTTGGCAGCTCGCTGGTGATGGTGCGGGGCGGCTGCCCTGCTATTGCAGCAATGTTAGCACTGTGGTAGGAGCCAGCGAAGCAGGACGGCCTAGGCGTTGCTGATGTACCTGTCGCCTTCCCACGGTGTTCTTTTGGCTGCTGGTGATCTAAGCCATCCACTCTTCTCCTCACCCCCTGTCATCTATCCCGTAGTAGGCGTGGAGATTCTGGGTGCTGGTCCAGGTAGGGGGTGGCATTGTGGAGCTGTTTTTCTGGCGAGATGCTGCAAGGGTGCCGCGCTGACCGGTGTTTTTTCCCAGACCTCCTCTTTGACTAGCACCACTTCCGTATTGGGCGTCGGGACGCCGGGCAATAGTGCAGTCACGAGGGGGTTGGGCGACATCTGTTGAAGTGACAGGCTGAAATGCCGTGCTGACAGGTGGCAAAGGTGCCGCAGGCGAACTTCCCCAGCCGACTTCAACCATGGCCACCGAACCCGTGATGGGCGCCGGGTGTCCGTGTGGTTGAAGGCTGTGGTGCGGACATTGCTGTCGGCGCTCGTGGCATATTGGTGATGATGGACTGTTGGCAGGCAACCCCATACTTCCTCAATTTCTTCCGCTGCTCCTCTATTCGGCGTCAAGATGCCGAGCATCGGCAGTTGAAGAAGCAGAGTTGATACTAGTGCTGCTGGTTATAGAAATTTTCCTAGGGCAATCAGCGCATCGTACTCCCCTACTCGATTCCTGTTGGGCGTCGGGACAGTGGGCATCGGGTGCGTGCTGACGAGTCCTGAGTTACCACTGGATGCTGCTCCTACCTGTGCAGGCTTGTGCTTAACATTGCCGCTTCTTCTGCTTAGTCCGCCGGATTCCTGTCCGGCGCCTGTGCATCGGGCATCGAGGCATTTCCCTCCAGTGTTGGCATGGTAAGGTAAAATTGGTGAGCAGTGAAAAAAAAAGGGGGGGGGGATGGTTCATCGTCCACTCCATCGCCTGTCGCCCTTATGTCGTCGCGATGGAATTTGATGGTTTGCCTGTCGCTGAGCTTGGCAGTGTAGGTGCTCTCCCCAGTTTGGCAGTGATGACGTAAGCTCGACTTCACTTCGCAGCTAGGCCCGCACAGAAATTCTTATTGACTGCTGATTGTGGGTGCTCGCGAACGTAAACATGTTCGCCAACCTGCAGTTATCTTGGTGGTCATTGGGTGGTGGGTAGCCAGGTGTGAACGTACCGTTGTTCACACACCTGCTGCACTACTTTCCGGTGTCGGGCTTGTCGGTCTGCGTTCTCAGGCTGGTTCGCCAGGTAGACTAGCTCTCCAGGGCGAGGTAGATCGCATCCCTGCAGTATCTCGGTTGGCGTTTCCTCTAAAGCGATGTTAAAGCCTAGTACACACGGGCATCTTTCTTGTACAAGAAAGTGAGTGCGTTCTTGTACACCTTGACTTGTATCGTGTGAGAGGCCGCCGAGTATGCTAGTTACTAGCACACAAGAGCTTGTATACTAGCTAGTGCTATATGGGGACGGTCCTATTTTTCACAATCTTTCTTGTAATAGTCGAATGTAAACAAAACATATATTCTGTTGATGCTGGCAATAAGCAGATATGTTAATGTGTTTAATACGATAAAATGTTAAATAGTCCCACTATCGTAAATAATTTTGTGTATGAATTTAAAAAAACGAGAGGTTTGTCTTTTTCTGTGAGTGATTTAAAATTTTCTACATTTGCATATATTTAGTGCTGGAAATATGTCTGATTGGACTAAATATTTAATTATTTTTTGGGGCAGCTGCTATCGATAATACACAAACTACCCCCACAACCCCAAAACCTGCTTCCAAATTATACATAGTTGGCATCAATCATCCACTTTCTTGCCCACCGGCTAGTGTCGTGTGTATGGATCAAACAATTCTGTGTATACTAACTAGTAGGCACTTCAGCGTTCAATTTAATGTCTACCTTTATTTGCAATTTCTTGTCCAAGAAAGATGGCAGTGTCTACTAGGCTTAAAGGCCCTTACACAATTGAAAACTATAACATTTGACTTTACGTTTGCTTTCCGACATGTTGTTTCTTATCGAGCTTGACACAATGGAACTGTCAAAGGTAAAGTCAAGCACTCTTGAATTTACAGTTTCGAAAAGATAAAAATTTAAAGTCAAAGTCAAGCAGCCATTTTGCCGAGAATCTAACAGAGATTATGTGGAAAATGCGTTATTTTATTGTAGGGCTATTTAAATCTCGGTATATTAAACAAAGCTCGTCCTAAATTAAATAAATGCCAAACAAATATAAAATGTGGAGAAGAAATAAATGAAATGCCATATTTTCATGAAGTAAACAAATGAGTTTTCGTTTTGAAATAAACTTTTAATTTAAATTGTAAGCCAATTAAAAAAAATGGTACATAAAATGTATTCCTGGTAATATCTAAACTATTTATATAACAAGATGTACATTTTTACGGAGCTCGCAGAACCTATGTTCAATTGTCTAAACTTTGACTTTACAATTGCATTGTGTATTGGTGGTTTCATCAGAGGAAAGTAAATGTAAAGTCAAATGCTAAAGTCTTCTATTGTGTAAGAAGCTTAATGCACGTGCGTAGGAAAAACAGGGTGACCAGCAAGGGACGTGGCCAGGTGACATGGTCCTTTCCCACCCGCATCGTGAGCTGAGTTTTTATGTCTTGTTTTCGCCACACAGTAGGTTTGGCACTTGGATGGTATTGGGCTGTAGTATGGTGTTCTATTTTCCATCGTTCGCAGAAATCGTGTACCGTTATCAGTTAGGAGCACCCGTGAATGTTGGCAAAGGCGTCTGCATGTCACAAGTTTAGATTTCGTGAAAATCAATACTGTCTAATGCTAACACCGCAAACAGTTTAATAACACCATTGACCTAGAAAGTGACATTTCATTTAATGTTGATCATAATGCAGACAGGAAACCAAACAAATTTAGAAATATATATGGTACAGCACATCAAATAAACTAGGAAGGAATGATTTTTTTACTGTTTACTGTTTGCAGTCGCATCTTCCTCTATGTTAGTGAAACACGATTGCTTGCAAAGCTAATTCAAAGAAAGATACATTCTGCAAGAATGACTTCCTTCGGAATACATTAGATGACAAGCTACCATATAAAATAAAGAACATCGATATCAAAGAGGAACATGGGATGAAAAACGAACAAAATAGTAATAGAGAACAGAAAAAGATAGAGCTATCATGTTTTTGCGATTTGGTAATTCAGTTATCGTTACATAGTAAAAATTAAATACTAAATTACCAAATACCTCATTATTTTAGTCGGCTAATTCGGCCACATGATCATCCAGTAAACTAAAAGGGTCAATTCGAACTCGGCGATAAATAGGGACATTCGATGTTCTCGAAAATTAGCTCCTGTATAGCTGCAGAGTAAATAAGTAGCCTACACAGAGAGTAAATGGCGTGGCGTTTCTTTTGATGTGGGTGCATCCGTTGTCTGATTGGCTGGGCGTGTTCCGTTACCTCCACGATGCGAAATATGCATGGCGAAGTAGTTCCAGTCCCTGCTCACAGGCGCATCGGTGCCCCTCCCATTTCATTCTACTTCCGGCCAATCTCACGTATAAATTGCACGAGGCCTGGAGCACAATTGCGTCATGCGCTGATGTCACAGTGGCGGGAAAATGCCCAGAAACGTGTGGATTTGGAGGTTAGCATCGGCGGCAACCAAGAGGCAAGGATGGAATGCGTGATGTTGATTGTGAATGGGAGTCCTTTCACGCTTAGAGTGGACGGAGTGACTGCAGAAAACTTAAGACATTGTTGGAATATTATTATTTGTGGCATGTTAATCTGCTGTGTGTATGACTTTGAGGTTAATGTGTGCTTGTGGTGGCTGTTGCGAATAAAAAGTGCTAGGTAACAATTTGTGATAACTTTAATTACTTCTTTCGTTTTCTGCTTTTTTAATGCATCGAAGTGTGAAAATGAGCATATTTATATAATATTTACTTTATTAAAAATTTTACATTTAAACTGGACCGACGCATGAATAAAGTTATGAGGCCCATGACAAAGTTAATTTTACATAAGGCGGATGAGTACACAATGTGCATACACGTAGATCTTACTCAGTGCTTTCGAAAGTGCTCATTTTACTGTGAACAGTCTATAACGGAAGAACAATTGGCGGGTATGCAGCTGGTCGCATCAGTGCAGGGAATGGAATTCGGCTTGAGTCTTGTGTCTGGCTGTTGCATGCTGCGGAAGGTTTCCTCCTATTGGCTGGGTTGCCACCTGGCTGACGAATAAATGATCAGTCTCTGTTTGGTTTTCTCAGGGTACCACCCTTTTGTGACTTGAAGTAAAAAATAGTGAAACCTGAGAAAGCCCAAAAACTGTTTCCTGTAAGTTGTAGGCAGTTATCTAGACACCTCTCTCTAGGTAGACTACTACCTAGAGATAAAAACAGGGCATTACTTTGACATAAGGTACCGAGCACTATCCTCCCTCAACGCGGGCGGGTGGTGGCAATGAGTTAAGGCAATAAGTCAACCAGCAGGCTAATACCCTATTGTGCATTGCCATAAGGCCTTAACTGGCTAAGTGGTCAGTGCAAAAGGGGTAAAGATGGTACCAGGGTGGGGCGGTGGTTTCCGACCACTAGCCCCAGCCAGAGGCAAAGCCTCGAGGTTTAAAACCTCAAAATATTCATAAGACCAAAGAACAATGACTCAGGAAATTCAGCCAACTGGTAGGGAGCCCTGGTACAACATGTTACAGGAGCCTCCCTCCAAGCCCTATAAAGGGTCGAGCGTTGAGAGGCATGGATTCCTTCAGGCGACCACGCCCCCCCCCCAAGAATTTGGATGAGTCCAAGGCCATTTATTACATCCAGAGACTGATTGATGACTATACGCCATGGGCACAGGTGTTTCCTCGCAACAAGAAGGAATCAGCTTGGTGCAGGAGGGCATTTCCCCTCGTATGGGGACAAGATTTGGGAGTAATTGAAAAATGGATAAGAGAATTTTATGTCAAGAGGGATAAGGCAACCATGGATAGTAAGGCAGCTGCCGAGGGCGAGGGCAGCCTGTCGCAGGAGCTTCCCCTGTCTCAGAGTACTGAGACAGCCACAGCCACAGCTAAAGACTCTATCCAAAGTTCAGTGGGGAAAGGGCCACCCCTGGGCTTTGTGAAGGAAATGGAACAACTGAATTCTACCACTGCTGAGGCAGTACAAGGTGAGGCCTCCACAACTGTGGAGGAAATCATTGAATATGCCACCTGCGAGTGCAGAAAAGTAAACAAAGAGTGGGCGAACTTCCTCCTCCCTAGGGTGATGAGGCTTAAGGCTCTGCTCGACCTTCAAATTGTGCTATCTGCACAATTGGAGGGAGAGACTAGGGTGTACAAAACCTTGGAGCGAACCTCCACTGTGTCTGCTGAGAAGCCAACAATTAAAGCAAAGACCCAGTATTTCGCAGAGATTTGTTAAGGAACAACAGAAGGCAAAGGAAACGCCACAGGAGAATCAGTGGCAGGAGGTGAGGGGACGAAGGCAACCCTTGAAAAGGACCATCTTGGTGTACCCTACGGAGGGGGAAGGACATTCCGAAGAAACCAAAAATAAGTTGAAATCTCTTAATTCGATGAAGGAGCAGCTCTGGATTAAGAATATCCGACAAGTTTCAAAGGGAGGCGTACTCTTAGAGGCAGAGGATGAGCAAACTCTCCTCAATTTGAAAAACGCTAAGCGAATGGAAGAACTTGGATTAAGGGTGGCTGACCCGAAGAAGCAAGGGTCCAAGGTCATCATTTATGATGTACCAAGGGAATATGATGGTCCGGAGTTCATGGAGACACTACGTCTCCAGAACTTTAGGGCATCCAGCTCACTGAGGATGAGCTGAAAAAGAAAGCATCTGTGCGATTTCGCACTGGACGAAGGGACAAGGAGGTAGTGAACCTTGTCCTGGAAGTTACGCCTCCCTTAAGAAGGCTGCTAATGAACTGTAGAACCCTATTTATAGGGTTCCAAAGATGCAAGATCAGGAATTATAAGTGCCAAGGGTACGGCCACATCAAAGAAAAATGCAAAGGAGAACTTGTTTGCCCTCACTGCTCCGAAACTGGGCACAAGTTCTCCGAGTGCAAAGTTAAAGCAGCCAAGCTCAAATGTGCAAACTGCGCACGTGACAAAAATAGATATTGCTCCCATCCAGTTGGTTCCTCCGACTGTCCAGTCCATCAGAGAATGATGGCGTTGGAGCTCGACAGGACGCAATATGACTAGTAGTCATGCGCTGCTACGGTTGGGGCAGATAAACCTGCAGAGAGCTACAGTTCCAACAATGGAACTGCACAAAATAGCAACGGAGCAAAAACTGTATATGGTACTGATGCAGGAACCCTACCTGCTCAGAGGGAAAGTACCAACACTCCCTGGTCGTTTTGCTATCTTCGGGGAAAATCCTTTAGCAGGAATCTGGGTGTGTAACCCTGAGATTGACTTCGTTCTGCTAGAGGCTCTTTCGAACACGCACCATGTGTGCATTCGCTTGGTGACTGGGGAGGGATGCGGCATGACAATTGTCTCGTCGTATTTCCAACCCAAAACCCGATCGAATTACATTTAAGTCAGTGGGAGAACATACTGACGAGAGCCAATGATCTTAGGATCATACTTGGTGCGGACATCAACGCCAAGTCGGAACTTTGGAATTACCCGAGGACGGATGACCGGGGGGAGGAGATAATTAGATACCTTTTGGAGAAAGACCTGCAGGTGGTCAATAGACAGGGATACGAGGCAACTTACGTATCCCCTGCCCACGATACAGAATCGTATCTGGATATAACCGTGGCTACAGCGCGTGCTGCTGGGAGTGTTGGGGACTGGAGAGTTTCCGACGAGGTGAACTCGGATCATAAAATTATCCTGTTCACCATTCGAATAGATGGGAAAAGACCAACAAAAATTTAACGTCCCCGTTACGTGATGGCTAAAGCGGACTGGCGACTGTTTGACAAAGTGCTGCTGGAAAACCTGAGACAATATAGAGCAGTAAAGCAGCTCTTGTCTGTAGATTAAAGGGCTGATAAGATAGAGGAAATGGTTATGGCTGCCTGTGATCGGGCCATCCCCAAGACCCAGCGTAAGGTTCCCCACCATCCCTGGTGGGATGATGAATTGGAGCACAACTGCAGACAGGTCAAATGTCTGCGCAAGTGCTTCAAAAGAACGTATCGCCCTGATCTCAGACAGCATGCGGTTCAGCAGTACAACGTTGCCAGAACCCAGTACCGACGCCTGCTAAGAAAGAAACGGCAAACAGCTTGGAGAGAACTGGTAATGGATAGGGGAAACCAAGACCCCTGGGGATTGGTCTATCGAATGGTGACGGGAAAGATCAGAGGGAACGAGGTGCTTCCCGCCCTCGAGTCTGATGAACATCTTTTGCAGACACCCGAAGAGATCACGAAGCATTTGCTTGAAAAGCTTTTGCCCGATGATACTGCGGTAAGGGGAGACCGAGTATCATGAGAGAGTTAGGGCAGAACAGCTATGCCCTATGCAAAAGGAAAACACAGCACCATTATCAATTGAGGATCTAGATGCGACTGTCAGGAAGACGAAAATTATAAAAGCTCCTGGAAAGGACGGGATGACAGGGGAAATGCTCTTACGTGCATATCCTCGTATACGTCATGACATGCTGGAGTTGTTCAATGATTGCCTTTCAGAAGGGAAATTTCCATCTGGGTGGAAGGAAGGACACCTTATAGTGATCTATAAAGGAGCCGGGAGGAACCTGAGAAAGGCGAACACGTACAGGCCAATAACGCTTCTCCCAGTAATGGGGAAGATATTGGAGCGCCTATTAAACCAAAGGCTGATGCAATACCTGGTATTCACCAAGGTCCAAAGTATTCACCCTCACCAGTACGGGTTCACAAAAGGCAAGAGTACTGAAATGGCGATTATTGACATGGTCGAACAGGTGAAAACCTACGACCAAACCTACGTCATGGTGGTATCCTTGGATATCACGGGAGCTTTTGACAATGCTTGGTGGCCACAAATATTGTGGCAACTTAGCTTGTTGGAGTGCCCCGGGAACATTTATGGAATGATTAGATCTTTCCTGACAGATTGCAAGTGCACCCTGGAAATGGGTGTACATAAGGAAGAAAACGTGTTGACCAAGGGCTGCCCACAAGGTTCAGTCCTTGGTCCCATCCCCTGGAACGTGATCTTTGAGGGCCTGCTACGTCTGGATCTGCCGCATGGCTGCATGGTCTATGGCTATGCGGACGATGGCTTGCTACTTGTCCCGGCTTGGTCATGGAAAGAACTGGAAGAAAAGATGGACGTGGCTCTGAAAATGGTTGTGGGCTGGAAGGTTCAAATTGGACCTTTCAGTAGACAAAATCAATGCCATATTGCTTAAGGGCACCCTTAAGCAGAACCCTGTGATCAAGTTTGGGGGAAGAGTAATCAGGATGGTCACTGAGATGAAATATCTCGGTGTCATCCTGGAGAGTCGTCTAGCATTCCATGCCCATGTTCGCTATGCGGTGAACAGAGCAGTAACGATGTTTCACCTGTTGAGGGCAGTAGCGCCTGCAAACTGGGGGCTTAGTACTAGACGTTAAAGCTTATGTACAAGTCTGTCTTTCTGCCCATTCTCACGTATGCATGCGGGGTGTGGTACCCAGAGGCGGAGCGTGTCCATGGGAAAAGGACTATTAACAGTGCTCAAAGAGCTGCACTGTTGGGGATTACCAAGGCCTACAGGACAACTTCAGGTGATGCTCTCCAGCTTATCGCTGGGGAGATCCCTCTGGATCTGCTGGTGGTACAGATGGGGACCATCTCTCGTAGGAGAAAGTGGGGAGTAATTCCCACAGCTAAACTGAAAGAGATGAGGGAGGCCACACTAACAGCTTGGCAGACCAGATGGGACCTTAGTGATAAGGGTCGCTTGATGCACGGTTTGTTCCCTTGGGTAAGGGAGAGACTGAGATTGGAGAAGTGGCTCGAAGTGGGACACTACTCCGCTCAGTTCTTGACCGGGCACGGGAACTTCCGTGCCAAGTTGTCTTCCCTGGGCCTGGTAGAGGATCCCCATTGCATGGTATGTGGCGAGGATGATACCTCCACTCACGCTCTGGAATGCCCCAAGATTGAAGACTTAAGAATGGAGTTTGAGGGGAATCATGGACCTCTTCGCCTTGGGCGTATGCTTCGGGATAGGTACAAGATGACTAGCTTGATGAAATACCTTACAAGAGTGGGTAAAAGAAGGGAAGAATTTGACGTCTGGTGGTCAGGCCCTCGGTTGAGTTTGGGCCTGGACATGTCGGAGGTGAACAACGGGAGGGAAGAGACTGGGATAGATGTTGAAATCCATAATGGGTGACCACATCTTCCCAGTCATAATCTTGGATGATGGGGGTGGCCCAACAAATCCCCCACAACAATTTCTGGATACATTGGAACAACCTGTTAGGGTGCCTGGGTTGAACCCCTGCAACCCCCCCCCCTCCAGGATAGAAGCAACATCAGAAAAGGGAAACAAACTACCCAGGTCTATGTCTATAACGCGAGTTATAGACCTAGAACCGCAAATGTCAAGTGGACAAGGCTCTCAAGAGAGAGAGCCACCTGGTTGGACATGTGCATGGAGCCCTGTGGTCTGTGCGCGAGGGCTTTGCTCATATTACTTGTAACACGAGCAGGCTCAAACGCGATGACAGAAGGAGAACTGTCTGCCATGTCCTGTGCCAGGGAGGTATGGTCAACGGGAGTGTCCATGGAGGAGGTACGGACCGAACAGCCCTGAAGTATCGAGGCTGAGAGGGAAGTCTTCCTCCATAAAGCACTAATGAGAAAATCGTTGGCAACCCCAGAGGAAGTCAAAACAATTGAAATTGACTGGCCGGATGAGAAGAACATGGTGGATACTGCTGTACAGGCCTGGCCTGCACAAGCAGATCCTAATGACCCACAATGGCTGTATAACGACCTAATCAGGGAGCGATGTTAACTAAGTTGGAAGATCCGACGACGTTGACATCAGCTCTTGCCCTTGTCATAAGGAACATGGGAGGGGAGATAAGGTTATGTTTCCTAGAATGGCGACTGTTGACAGGCTTGTCGTCGTCCAGGCAGGCCTGCCGACCAATCATACAGAGTTGGTCACTCTGATAAAGGAATGTTTCTGGCGTAGGGGCGAAAGATTCGGAGAATCTGACGCCCTTCAGGATGCCATCCACACATACAGGAGGCATACTTTTGACTACAGTAAGCCCTTCAATGGGTACACTGTGGTCAGGTACTAGTCCTTCGCATCGGCTGGCATCCTACCACCAGTTTGGTCATGCCATACAGAAGTGACATGCCCCTCTCCCTGGGAGGGGCCTGGCCGGGTGGAGGAAGGATCTGGGAGGAATGGTTCGAGTAGAAGAATCTATCGAACAGGATGGAGCAAATATGGAAAAGCAGAAATGAATTCCTTCCCATTGAGCCTCCAACTGCCCGGCCAGTAGCAAATACACCCGAACTAGACAACCTTGGAAAAGACGACATGCTGAGCAAAGCTCACGCATATTTTACCGGATGGACAAAGTTGAAAGCAAATGTTTGAGTTTTATTAAGATTGATAAGGCAAAGCGGAATAGTGCGCAGCGATGGAACTGAATGAGTCTGTGTGTGCATGAGTGCCGAATCGGAATGTTATTTTTGGGTTTTTGTAACAAGCTCTTTGCGTCAGGGGGCGAGGTGGCGGGGGATGTTACTGGTTATCGGACATCCCCCAAAACTAAGTCCAGCACAACCCAGACGCACTGAGCCGAGAAGGCAGATAAGGGAATACCGTCATGCTTAAATTTCAAACGAGTAGGATTTGCACTGTCACGTATTTAGTTAGTGTGTGAGTGTGTAGATTAGTAGTAGTGTTCTTTTACAACTTTCGGACAGCATGACGGTTTCAAAATTGCAAAGTTCCCGGTGGTTACCTGAGATCAAAAGAACCGATTTAGCTTTTTGTTTGTGGGGGCTAAAGTAGCTTGGCTAGAAAGAAACACTTCAGGTATGACCTTTTAATAGGTATCGGCCACCTGGAGGGGAGGTTTGGTGAGGCCAGCGCCGGTTCCACCGGGAACTTTGTAGTCTCTGTTTGGTGGATGGCGTTGCAACAGTTTTGCTGGCTAGTGACGTATGTGTGGCTGGAGTTCGCAATTTATCCAACTGTTTCACCTCTGTGTTTATGAAGACTCTGTGAAGTGAAGAGACTTCGGCGGCTCTTGACAGCGAGGTCTTGAAGAGCCGTTGAAGGTGATTGAGGTAGGCATGGATCAGCACCGGAATGAAAGGGGCGGGGGGAAACGGAATATCCCCGAGAAAAACCCGCCGACCAGCAGCATCGTCCGGCACGACACCCACATGCGAAAATCCCATCCGGGGATTGAACCCGGATCGCCTTGGGGAACGCGAGCAGGCTAACCATTGAACCACCGAGGCCCCATGAATACTCTGTGGTATAGTCATATTTCAGAACACTCTATTTCAGACTCGCTTTCTCTGTTGTATGTTTTAGGCTCAGTCAAATACCACATCGTATTTCCATGAAGGTACTCCGCTAATAACCAAAGTTGAACTGCTGTGCGTTTAGGTAATTGAAATCTATTCTCCGTACAACTCTCTTTGTGAAAATCAAATTTTCTTTATCGTTAGCCTTAAAACGAAACAAAAGGAGCAAATTAATGCCGCATCGTGAATGATGAATTCTACAATGGAATGTTGACATAATTCACCGTTGCTGACTAGACGCAGGCGCGAATACCAGTTTAGTCACTGTAATACATTTGCGAATTTGCCATAAAGTTGATCGCATTTTAACGTTTCTTGAACAGTTATTAGTAATGCAGCATAAACTATGTTTATTTGAGAGCACTCGCTTAATATTTTATCACTTTTGTTTACTAACATGACAACAGTGAATGTCACACACAATATTGATGCCATTTATAGAATACAACTTGTCCGTTCCCACGCAGGCGTGATGAATATCGTAACTCACACTTACAACTAACTCCCACATTCGCGCGCCGCATCCTAGTAAGTCGCAACTCACGTTTCCATTAGAATAGTTAAGTTAAGATGTTACTGAAGTTAATGTTAAACGCAAAATTATCCATGCACATGGTGGTGACACTACGGACAGGCACCAGTCAGCTGATTCGACTGTATTAGCTGTGTTTGCATTTACCGGCATAACTACAGTGCCGTTCACAGTCCTGTACTTTGTGACTGATTAGTTTAGTGTGAAGAGATATAGAACTGATGAGTTTTCAAACCGAAAACAATGAAGACATGTGGTGATGACAGTGCGAGTGTCAACCCTTCTTCTGCAGGTGTCAGTGAGCATTTACAGAACACAAATCAACTAAGCATAACCTCACTAGAACTTTTGCAGCACTACCAAAGTCAGTCACTTGTCTAGTTACTTAGGATTTTATGTTGGGATGACAATGGTAAGCATTTACTCCAAAGTAATGTTACTTGAAAAGCCATGGACACCTGCAAATTACAAAATCCCGTATACTGAAGTGATGATAATGGGAACGCCTACTAAAAAATATTCCCAGATATCTCACTTAGAAGAATTTCACTGGCTTGTTCTTTCAGATAAAGACAAAGGACTACGCTGTAAATATTGTGAACTTTTGGCAACTGTTTCAGGATGTGGTTATCTAAAAAAACACTCCTTTGAGAAAACTTGTAAAAGAACCACTGAGAGAATTTGAGGAATTTTTAAAGGAAAAGGGCAATTTGGTTGTACAGTAAATGAGAAAAACCAATACCATATCAATGATGTTGATGCTGAGAAAAAGTTTCTTTTGGCATACCAGAATCCTGCTTTAGAAATAGCAAATCAAATTCATTCCCAGCACATCGTACAAATAGAAGAAAATAAGCAGAGCATAATTCCTATTGCAAAAAAAAAAAACAATTATTTTATGCGGTACGCAAAATATTCCTTTAAGATGTCATAGGGACGATAAGAACATTGACAATCTTCTAAATGGGACTAAAAACACAGTATAGTAAACAATGATGGGAATTTCAGAGAGTTGCTTCGGTTTAGGGTGGATGCTGGTGACAATAATCTGCATGCGCAGATACTTGGAGAGTGCTCCGTCCAAGCACAATCAAAATGAACTTATTAATTGTTGTAAGGAAGAGATTCAAAGTACTATCTTAAGAAGAGTTAAAGAAGCACTGTTTTTCTTTGTAATACCTATTCGACGAGACAGCAGACATTCATAGTTTTTGTTGACTGAGTATATCTTTGCGATACCTTCATGAATGTGCCCTGAGGGAAGATTGTGTATTATATTTGGTAATGCCTACGACATGATTCGAGAGGAAGTTATTAAATCAGAGGGAGGAGACCGTCCCTTGACTGAAGTTGCTTTAGACCACATCGTCAAGGATATGTCCAAGAACTTTGAATTAGACTTGAAGTTTTCCGTATGTTTTGGGGTCGACAGTTGCTCAGTAATGGCATCTGAAACAAAAGGTGACGGTCAAGAACTAAAGAAAACAGCCACACACGCTCAGCATTGTCCGTGCAACAACTACATCTTGAATAATTCGTTGGCAAACTCCTCAAAAGTAGTTTCATGCAAAAACGCCTCTGAAACTACGAAGCATATTATATTTTGCTAATGCCTCCAAAGAGACATTATGTTTTCAAGAATTAAATGAGTGCTTCTGTTCAAGGTATTTGCAAAACTCGTTGGGTCGAGAGGCTCGAGGTGCACCTTCAGTTCCAAGGGGAATCGATTATTAAGATTCACAACGCTCTAGCAGAAATTTCTACATGGCAGGAGAGAAATATCTCATCTAGTACGTTTTCTCTTATTCAAGTTATCCGAAGTTCAGAATTTCTCCTGTCAGTTGTATGCCTTAATTATATTTTAGGAGTAACTATGTCACATAGTCGCCTCCTTGAAACGCCCAAAAAAGGGTACTGATGCTATAGAAGACACTAAAAATGTACTTGAAGAAAAGCGAGAGAACTGAATCCATCTTTAGTGGTATCTATTATGAAGTACGGAAAATAGCTGGAAATTTAGATATTGATTTAAAGATACCACAACTTGTTTCCCTCCAAACCAGCCATTAAAACCGCCCTGCTGAGTCGTGTGAGCAATACTTCCGAAGATCTGTTCATATACCACTTTTGGACAATGTCATCACAGACTTAAAAGATAGGCATTCAATGGAAGTTATGAATTTATTTAATCTTCGAGCCATCCTGCCCAAAACTGAAATAAAATCAGAAGATGAAGCCGCTTAAGGGAAATTGTAAATATTTACCAGGATCTTATTGGACAATCTGTTACTTTTATAACTATATAGCAAGCGTTATCCTTATGGGTTGAAAAGTGGTAGCAGGTCATGAAGAACAAAGAAAAACTTCCAGATTCCGTTTCAGAAACATGGGAAAACTGCGACGTTGATATGTACCCCACCATCCACAACTTCTACGCATTCTGGCTACACTTCCAGTCAGTGCAGTGACCGCGGAGCGCAGTATTTCTACCCCGCGTCGGCTGAAGACTAGTCTTCGGGCTGACATCGGTGAAGAAAGACTCACTGGGCTTGCTCTCATGTCGGTCCATCGAGAAATTCCACTGGACTCAGAAAACATTATTCTTAGATCCGCTAAAACAAAGAAGCACCACGAATTTGTATTGTAAATATTTATCCTTACTGAGTTTATACGGTTTGCTTTGTTCCTTGTTTCTGTTTGCTTTCTTGAATACAGATAAGTACATTGACCTCTAAGAGGGTTAAAAGAGATAAAATGTGTTTTCGTGTTCTCATCAATAGTTCATTAGCCCGATAACATACCGTTGTGCTCTTAGCATTAAAAAGTTGCCTACATAGCGAATTTTAGGATTTTTGAAGTTCAAACCCTAGTTTATATAGCTTTTTAAAATATAAATGGATGGTAATTTCTTTGTTTCTAAAATTAATAAGTTTACAGTCTTGATCAACAATTGTAACAACTATCTCATCAACACGATTCACTATTATTGGAAGATATTTCAAAGTATTCTGTTTTTCAATTATTTTATAACCTGGAACCACAGCACATGTGAATTCATGTATTGTATTTTTCAGTTTTCCATTCAAATATGAACTGCTTACAATATTAACATTTATGCGATATACATTTCCCGAAAATATATTAACCAGTTTTGATGATTCATGCAGTTGATTAGCTGGATATACTCTCTATTCTTAACCTAATATATTTGCAATTGAATTGTCTTCCGAGAAATCGATATCGACATTACTATACATCACTATAGTTTACGTATTTGGATTTCCATGTAATCGGAAATGTACATCTTCAGATAATGCAGCTTTAATGAATGTTTCTAAGTCACCCAACTTATATGCTGTATGGTTTTTTTCACCAATATTAGCCATAAATGATTGATTATACATATCAATGTTTAGTATGCCATTGTAAGTAACGAATTCGATTAAATTTATTTGCCATTCTCCATCTAACTCAAAAGCTGGGAAATATACTGCATGCAATTGCGAAGAATTTCCACTTAATATCAACGTAATTGACATATTACTAATATGCTTTACTATTACACTTAATTATATATCCTATTTATAGTGAAAAACGTAAGCATAAATGTCCGCAATTGATTGTATTTAGTAATTGTTCCATTTTTTAATTGTACTTTAATTGCGTGTTTTTTAAAATAATTATGTATTTCTATCGGAGGAAGTAAATCGGCGAAACTGTCGTAATAAAATGAACGATTTACGTTCTTAATAAATGCAACCCAATGCGTTCCATCGTTTTGTATCGAATCTAAATTATCAATCATACATTCACGAAGATTTGGTTTCTTTGGTAAATCGTCTCTCATATACACACCTCGGAAATAGGGGATATCTAGTTTATTTACAAATACATTAGTATATTTGTTTGTTAATGCACATTTCGGAAGACTATTTAGGACTTTCTGCATTTTTTCCACGTTTCGAGTTTTTTTTCGTCCTTGACCAACTTTAAATGGTTTCAATACATTCCTTTACCTTTTGATTTAAATGCTCTACTAATTGCCGAAACTCCTCCAAGGATTGATCCAAGTGCTGTTAATGCTGGAAATAGCAATGGAATTATTCCTCCTTTCATTGTTTTCGTTTGGTTTTACATCTTAAGCCCATGCCTCTCTTCACCTTTGCGCACATAATTGTATCAACAACCCAAGCTCCAAGCTTTTCACCTGTAGATGTGGATAGATTCTTCCTTATATCTACAGCTTTATCTGCTAGAATCGTATCTGCTGTATGTCTTTTTTGGAAATTGTTTGTTTGGTCGTAAACTATATTGTGTTCTTTACATATGTTATCCAAAGAGTTTATTCCTTGATAGTTCCGTGCCAAATGTTTGGCAAGTTTAGTACCTGGTCCGCAATAATTGTATTACGGTAAATGCCATTCAAATGGTAATTTATTAATCAATGTATTCAATACACTGTGTCCTTTTTTAATACGTTTAGTACGAACTATTGTTTTCAACTGAACGTGAGCCTATATATATAGACCTACATTTATAGTTTGACGTTAGTACGTTACGTAATACTGTGTAATTGTGTAGAAATGAAGGTTATAAAACAAAATGTACATCTGCCGGTAATTGTAAATATGAAAGAAAACGTAATCGAACAGAAAGATGGTCATCTTTTACCATCAAATATATGTTGTATAATAAGCGTTCCTTCTTCATGTGGAAGAACTTGTGTTATCATGTCGCTGTTGGAACATCCAAATGGACTTACATTTGAAAACGTATGTGTGTTTTCTAAAACAATACAACAAGAGAAATATCAACGATTAGCGATCATTTTGTCGTTAATTGAAGGAATGCGATATTTCCCTTTTACAAGTAAAGAATATATAGTACCTCCGAGTGAAGCATTACCTAATTTCGTGTTTATTTTTGAAGATATTCGGTGTGAACCGCAGGGTGAAATACAGCAATATTTCAGTTTTGGTCGACATTCTAATGTTGATTGTATTTATCTATCGCAAAGTTACGCATCGTATACTAAAACATAATTTGCATGATGATGCAAATATGGTAATTGTGTTTAAAATGGATGTTATGAATCTGGAACATATTTACAATGATCATGTTTTAGGCGATATTACATTTACAAAGTTTAAAGATATGTATTTTTAGTGTTGGAAAGAAAAATACTTTTTTTTTAGTGATTATACCAACACTTCCCCTATATAAAGGCAGATGTAGGTCTGGTTTTGACAGTTTGTTACTTCCAGGCGAAGAACAATGAATATTTCACAGTTTGGGCATAGCGGTATAAAACGCAATCATTACAATAGCTGTTTAACCAAAGATCGCGATGGGAATTGTGATTTGAACGGACATATATTACGCAATATGGGGATGGCTGTGAAAGATAGCGGTGCAGTAAATAAACGTTACGTGGACTTCTTAAACACTATTACGCTAAACGTATTTAAATCGTAATCAAACAATATTCAAGATAAATTAATAAATTTTCTGAATTTGAATAATAATGTTTTTAAAAACACGAGTGTAATTGCAAACATTTAAACCAATATTAGCAATGATATGCAGAGTAATGAATTTAGAATAGACGAACAATTAAATGGATTTAGTAAAGACTTTAATAATATGTCAAATATATGTTTTTTTAACACAACTTACAGAAATGCAAGAAAATTTAAGAGTTGTAGTTAATGAAGTGGTAAGCGACACTATTACAAAACAGCTCGAAACACGAAAGAAACAAATAACGCTATATATAAGAGATAAATTCATTAATAAAAAATTTGGTTTAGTATGCGAACAGATTTGAGGAAAAAAGATAATTATTTGGAAACACGAATATATTATTTGATTAATGATTTGAAAGCTAAAACTGTTACTAAATTGGATGCTGTTTTAAGTAAAGTCGATAAGATTGAAAAAAAGTGCAAACTGTTCGACCTACTGCATCAGTTAGAAAAACAATGACTTAATTCATGTTTATAAATAGTTTGAATTTAATGTAATATAATCAAAACATGTCTGCCTCTGCTTCGGAAATACATAACGCTATATTTGCTGTGAAGGAAAAATATTTACAAGCCAAATAAGCTTGTATGGAACGGGAAGTTTTAAAACGAAGAAATATTAAAACTGGTTACGACTAGAATGGATACATTGCATTCTGTGTTGTATAAGCCTAATGAAACAGTTTTGGAAATTAAAACTGAAGAAGAACCTTCAACAAAGATGAACAAAAAGCAACCCCATTCTCATTTAACACAACATTATTTAGCTTTAAAACAATCTTTGTCTAAGCGCGATACGACCTTTGGTGTTTATCGACATGACAACGTCTGGTTCCTGGGAGATTCGGTAGTAACGTTTCTGCCTGACAATAAAATTAAAATAGGTGATTACATAACTGATGTGAGTCAAGGATTGTTTGAATTATTGTTTTAAAACTTTCCAAGTATATATTCCGGTACTGATTTGTAGAAATATAAAGAACTTATTCGTCGAACGGATGCTAACATTCGTTCAGGAGATGAAAATCACCCGAAAATACATTTAATAACCAATATTGTCGGAAGTGAAATATATAAAGATGAAGTTAGTGATCCTGTATATTGCAACAATCCTAATGAATTGGTTGCTAGATTAAAACTTCTCATCGCTTCGAGGGAGTCTGGGAATAATTCACATATGTTGAAAGAGTTGAAAGAAGACGGCTATATTACCAATTAAATTTAGTAATATTTCTGAAGAGCTCCACGCTCCTGCAAGGATAAGATATCCTAGACGAGGAGTTATAACTCATGGTTTAAATGACCTTTTTCAAACCGATTTGTGTGAAATGACATTGCTTTCCAAATACAATAAGGGATACAAGTATATTTTTTAACTGCAATAGACGTCTATTTAACTCATGGTTGGGCTATACCTTTAAAAAACAAAACTGGGAAACAGGTTATCAATGCAACGAAAATCGTTTTGAAAGAGAGAAAGACAAATTCACTCCAGATCGATAGAGGAACCGAATTTTTTTTTACGCCATTCCGGAAACTAATGACTGAATATGTTATTAATCATTACGCAATGTATATACACACGTACGTATATTATAGACCTATCAAGATAGCGCCCAAAGAAGTTATGGATAATAGTTCAATGAAAACTTTTTATAGTAATGTTAAAGTCATCGACGAAAGGAAACCAAAGTTCAAAGTTGGCGAATTTATACGTATCTCGAAGCAGAAAGGAATCTTTGAAAAAAAAATTATGGCTAATTGATCTTAAGAAATATTTAAAATTATTTCAATTAGACAAACACATCCCAGAGTGTATTACGTAGAAAAATATGACGGAGAACCAATAAAAGACGGATTTTACGAACGTGAACTGCAAAAAGACAGTTCTCCAAATGAATATTTCGTTGATAAAATCATTAAAAGGAAGAAATATATGTCCTTGTTTCAATGGAGGGGTTTCTCAAAAGCACACGACTCCTGGGTTAAGAATCAATATCTTAAAAGATTGTAATACATTGTTTATAAAATTATGATACTATGTAAAATATTTCTAATAATATTTGATGTGTTATTTTATTTAATAAACCTCTGGATGGTGTAAGATGTACAATTTATTGTGCCATTAATCCTCTTGTTGATTGGATTATTGTTTCATTGGATTAGCGTTCAAACAAAAATATGTTACATTTACTTCGTTTTATTTATGATGTAATTTCTTGTGTTTGATTCCTTTAAATTGTACATTTCTTTAAAATATTCCAAACTTATTTCTTAACTTATATATATTTTTTTTATGAAAAGAAGTCTTTGCGGAGAGGCGGTTAAGTTTTCCATAACCTCTTGTGACGATTCATAGATCGTCACCTAGTAAAATGTAGTGTTTTTAGTAATTTTGCACAATAGTTGGTAGTGCTGTGTATTTACCATTTTTACGTGTATTTATATTTGTTTATATACAGGCCGGTATTGTTATTGCCATTTATTAATCTAGTATGTATTTTATTGCACATAGTTTTTATGGTAAAATTATTCTTATTGGTTAGTGCTAATCTATTATGAATTTTACTGCACATATTTTTTATGGTTGTCGTGTATGATATTTGCCATCAATATTATTAGTTCAAATCGATTTGTAAAGAGTGGCGACCGTGGCTTGGGGTAGCGTGATACCACGATGTCGCTTGGCTATGGCAGTGCGCCCTATCCAGTGTGTGTGTTGGTTGCAGTGTTTAAATGGCCAGAGTTGTATGTGCGCTCGACCGTCTAGTGAGTTTGAGTTGTTTCGTGTGCCAGCTGGGCATAGTACCGGGAAGTCGGGCGGACGTTCAGCAGTATGGGACTGCTATGTAATTTCTCCCCCGGTCGCGATGTGCCGTGTGTTACGCGAGAAAGTGAACATCGCCGTAACGTTTTCCGGAGCAAACAAATTAACTGTTTAAAGATTATTATAAGAACGTGCCGGACGTGAACATATAAACAATGTTGCTGCTATGTTTGCCTGTAGCTTGCATCTCCTGCTAGTGAAATATGGGCCAAGTATCGCAGAGACGTAAACTTGACGCGGACGTACTATGTGTGAAAAAGCTGTGTGTACGAGTAATATTCACTTTAATACGATCGTACTGAAAATCGCGGAAATAACTGCGAGACAGCGACTTGTGTCTGATGGCTCATGAAATCGAATTTCGCCGCAGTGGTTAAACAGCTCCTTTTACGTGGCTCGAGGACGAGAATGTTAAAGTGTACGCATAGTAACAGTGATGTACGTTAACGGCCCGTGTTTTTGCAATATTTCCTCGGGGCCCAGAAAGTAACCTTAAACATTTCTCTGCAATTTGTCCTGCGTAGGCTTTATTGCGAATTGTGTTTCATGTGGTTTAGAGTGCTAGAAGCATGCCTGCACTTTTACGTAACGACCAAACACGGCGAGTATTCCCGAGTGCGCCAGTGCGATTCTACACGTCAGTAGGTGCAAGAGAACCGCGCATGCTTGTGTGGAGGCCCCGAGGTGAACGACCCGACACCTGTTGCATTTTACGGCGTTGAGCGGCAGGGCCTACAGCGAGATGCTACCAAGAGGCAAGGGTGTTCTCCGATATGGCGTGGCGATCAACTGTACGGTATTCTGAATGGATGCAAACTTAAGGTATGAGTTATGCATAAGCGACGTCGTCAGCTTGTACCTGCGAAGGCCGTCATCCGTTTTTTATATATATATATATATACACACTTTTGGAGCACGCGAAGTTCTGTGGAAACGATTCTCGTTTGTGATTTTAATATTAAATTTTATGATAACCAGTTATTGAAAATTACCATGTAGGGCAAAAGGCGTTGAACGTTATTAAGGGGTCTGCCCATGCAATATGTAAATTTGAATGCGAAACTTCTTAGTGTCTTTTATCGCGTGTATGTATCAGTAAAGTCAGTGCCTGTAAACTGTCGTTTTGGTGAAAAATAAAAAGTGAAACTAAATGCTTTGGAACGTGAGAGTAGAGAGACATTATTTGCAAATGACCCCCCCCCCCCCCGATTTATAAAAGACCTGTATTGCTGTAGCATGAGTAATAGTAATTCGATTGTAGATATTTATAAGGGAAAGAGCTTGGGCCACGGCATTTGGGTTTCTCAAGTTGAGATCGCTTTCTGCCCTGTAGGGGTACTTTAGGTAATATTAGTGTGGCATGGAGTGAGGTAGAAATTGGTACACCTGACACCCCTGCGGGGTAGAAGGGCGTCTCACTCTGCCTGTTACAAAGGAAAGAAAATATTAATTATGCATTAACGGTCGGATCCAAGGTTGTAAAAGAGAGATAGGATAGAAGAACGAGACATATAACTAAACATGGGTTGATGTTTATTGCGTGGTCCTAACGACACTTTCATATAGTTTCTCTTAAACAGCAGGAATGGGTTTAGACAAGCACTCATGTAAGCTTGGGTTCCGGTGTTAGAAATGCTATAATTTCATTTCCTTCATAGGATTAGATTCGCTAATAGTAACAATCGAAGAAATTAAAATTACTTTTCGGAACATTTCTATCAAATATTTATAAAAAGTTTTCACTTCGCCATGCGTGAGTTGATAGGTTTCGATAGAAGAATTTAAAGAACAGAAAAGAAAAGAAAAAATCATATTATCGTGATAGCGAAAAGTTATTCGGAAACAATAAATTACAGTTCTTAAATACACTTCAATATCTACTGGTATTATTTTCAATGCAATTATTAATGTAAAGGGGAATAATTTTTTCAACAAAAGTTGTTAAATAATTATTCGATGGAATTAAAGGATCACACACTTGAGACCCAAAATGAGAGAATTTTTCAACATCTCCTAGCACAACGGTTTGAAAACTGTTGGCCAGCTCTAGGTATGGCGAGTCATGGGAAGGGGTGGATGGGGGGATAACCATTCCTCTCACAGAACTGGACAGGGCAGATTTTCGAGAGAGTCCACAATTCATGGGTAGAGCATAGTTTTGCAAACAAATAAACACATTGGAAGAGTCCAACTTGTCTTGAGGGGTGTCTGACAGTTGAAGAGTCCCCGAAGTTGTTTGACAAAACACATGTTCTCGGCTGACGTTAGAGGGAGGGGGTCGGTACTGCGTGGTCTTGTGGACGTTTTGCAGACAGCGTCGTCGGAACGATAGCGGGCTGTGTGACCTTGGACAGAGCATCCCTCTGAAAAAAGAACACGTTCTTGGTCAGTGTAAGGGGAGGGGGGGTGGCTGACCTTAGGTAGGAGCGATGCGGATGCTTCTCGTAGGTTTCGGCCATCTTAGTTCTTCGCCAACCCTCACGCTGCATAGATACGACACTGGAACTCTCGACTTCACCGGCCTTTGGAGTGTGATAGCTGCGAGTCTTGTTAAGCGATATTATATGCCCCGGGGTTCAGATCTCGTTCACAGTTTTCGTAAACTATACTGTGAAATATTTTTTATAAGTATTTAATTTACTTTGTGAAAGTGCATTTATTGTGTAAACCCCGTTTCTGTGTTCGGTAGACGAAACTTCGTAGCATTTTCAAATAGCGTTTTTGTTACCAAGTGCCGTGAATTTCACAGACTTGACGGAAAAAATTAGTGGTATGTCCATTATTTTCAAATAATTCACTTTTATACATTCACGTACTTGTAGGACAAATAGTGTAATCAAGTCGTTAAAGGTAACTTGGTAGGGAAATAGGTTCTGTCAATCATAAGTTTCAACTCAGCCGTGCTCCATGTATATATGACAGCTTATAATCAGGTGGTTGTAATATGATACAGATGTTCATTGACTGAGCTCCGAGGTGAACGGATGTCTTTTGGAAAAGCTCCTTGTACGATTTCATCACGTGTATTTCTATTGTGTCTGTTTAAAATTCAAAATGCGAATTTGGAAATCTTTATTTGTCTATGTCAACTGGAGGTGCTGAATCATTGTCTGTGTGTTTCGCTGATTAAATCGCATGCAGTGCTTGATAGGGATACACTTTTTATAGATATAATTCAGGAAGCATGTGATTAGTGTGTAAATCGTATTCAAAGATTTTAGCCGTCATTTCAACTCGTCCACAAGCTCCATGTATATAAGTTGGCACACACCATACAATCCACTCATGATTGACTGATCTCCGAGGTGGATGGATGTGTTTTTGGGGAGCTCCTGGTGCGATTTCATTACGTGTTTAGTCATTTTAATTTACTTGTGTTCGTTAGCCATTATTTATTTTCTCCTTTATCTATAATCAAACAGTGCTTCACTGATGTATGTACGAATGGATGTATATTAATTTTTTCTTTTTTAATCAATTAATTTCTTTTAACATGTGGATTACGTTTGTAAAGTACCTCACCAGTCTCATAGGCAGACAGATGTGTAAGGTATTTGCAAGAGGCATCTAATAGTGTTACATATATCTTGTTATTGTGTTCATTAGCCGTTTAATTTATAGGGACATACAATTGTATTCATTAGTTATATTTCTCCCATATAAATTATATTGCTAGCACACAGGTCGGGGTAGACTAATTCATCTCTTTACATTTAAGACACCTGGACAGTAATGTAATGCACTTGTTGATCACATAGTTGTAAATGTTTAAAATTTGCAATTCGATATGTATAATTTATTTATATGTAGAACTCGTTTAAACACTCTGAAATTTTCTCGTGCAATACTGTTATTCATTTGGAATAATACTATCTACCAACAGAGTCTACAAGCAATATTACTAACAACAAAAAAAAAACACTTAGGCCACTATTGCGCAAAACTCACCATGTGTGTGTGTGTGTGTATATATATACACACACACACCGTCCCCAACACATTACTTCTCAGTCGAGTGCCAGAGCTCACAGGGTGAGGATGTCCTATAGCTCCCCACAAAAAGAAAGAAGGGAAATAATAAAATTGTCCCTTAGTACACTTTCGCATCAAACACACAAAAATAATCAATAAAAAATTAACTCTTTCAATTCATTCAACCTTTTCAATAAAATTTAACTCCTTTTTACTAACCATTTCAATTCGATTAATCCTTTCAATCAATTTAATTAACCCTTTGATATCAAATTAGTTAGGTCAATCAAAAAAGGCGGAACCCTTTGGGGTTAGAACCCCTATGCCCCTACTACTAATCGTCTTCCATGCCTCCACTCGGAAAACTAGATCCGGACCAGCCAGGGCCTTAACTACCGAGGCAAGGCCCTGTGCCTCGTGATAATAAGGGACCCCCAAACGAGGAAGGGTACAAGGATCCGGGTTTGATAAAGGTATCTTTGTAAATTCGTTCATTGAAACTAATTATATCTTTGAAAATATTAGCATTTTGTATATTCAACGTTTAGGTTCAAAAACTTCTTAAATATCACCATTTTACACATTAAAATAAAAAATTTTTCCTGTGCAGGACCCCGCACTTCTAGTTACGGCCCTGGCGCCAGCACATTTATGTTGTACCCCCCCCCCCCCCGCACACCACCCCAGTTGACTAGACGGCTGATAACTAACGGGTCAGTATTGATTACAGCGCAGGAACGTGACGTATGAAAACCAGTGCACTCACATCGTAAAAGCTTCCTGGAATTTTTTTCTTCCACCCTCATTATCGCCTCCCCGAAAAAACCAAACCGCGATTGACGTCCATTACGCCAGTTCCCAGGTAAGCCGAGTGACCTGTCTCGGAGCTGGCATCGTCCGTGACGGGTCGCAAGGCAGGGTAGTTATGGCGGGCAAGGTCCTGATCGCTTGCATGCTGCTGCTTCAGTACCGCGCCTTGTGCCAGTCGAGGAACGTCGCCCAGCTTGTCGCAGGCTTGCAGCGACATCTGCGCTCCACCTGCGTGTTCCTGCCCTACGAGCCGCGGGCTCATCCACCAGGTAAACTCTGCCACTGGAGAACCACATCCGCTGTAGCGAATGTCCGGCCACAGAGGCGAAATTCCGTGGCTTTCATTGGCCTACATTCCGAAGATCACTTTCCTGTCTGTGTGTATCTCCGCGCGTGTATGGCGTGTGTCTGTATGTGTACCTATGTGTGTGCCTTCTTTAAAATTTTTGAACGTGTGATCCGACTTGTAGCGAACTCCGTACAAATACAGTAATTCAAACACGCCGAGTACTTACTTTTAAAATGACGACCGTTTTTTTTAAATGTAAGGTGTTATGTTATATCCCGGGAACCAACCAACCGATTTCAATCGAATTTTGCATGTTGACATTCAGTCTTATAAGCACTGAATTTAGAAATGTACATTCTTGTCAGTAGGTCACTTTGGGAGATGGAATCACATGGAAAAATGAAGCTTTTACGTGATATCTCGAAAAATACTCCACCGAATCTTGCCTAATTTGGCATGTAAGTAATACTATGGTAGGTCATATAACCGTATGCTAATTAAGTTTGTTAGGCACTAATTTTTAAAATGACGGCCATACAAATATTTTAGGTTTATGTGGTATATCGACTATACTGTTTCACCAATTTCGACAAAATTTTGTATGCTGAGTGGCTGTGACAAGAATCATATATGGCAACAAATAACTACTTCTACTTTGACCACCATTTTGTAAGATAGCACCACATGACGTATTAAAGTTTTTATGCTATATTTCAGGAACAAATGAACATTACTTACCCAAATTTGACTAGTAAATAGTACTGTGGCGGGTGATGTAAACTGTGATGTAAGATGGTCAAAAATCTACTTTCAAAATGACGGCCATATTGTAATTTACCTTAATATGCTGATATTGTCGAATACATGTAATCAATCCCAATCTAATTTTGTATCCTGGCAAATGTGTCTACAGGGCCACGGTGGCTGAGTGGTTAGATTGCTCGCCTCCCACCAAGTCAAACAGGGTTCAACCCCCGGCCGGGCCACCCCCGAATTTTCGCAAGTCGGATTCGTGCCAGATGATGCCGCTGGTCGGCGGGTTTTATCGGGGATCTTCCGTTTTCCCCACCCTTGCATTCTGGTGCTGCTCCATTCTCATTACATTTTAACCCTCATCGGCTCTCAATACCTCGTTGTTAAGAGCCGCCCAAATATTTCAACTCAACTCAAATGTGTCTACACAAAGCATCTTGTCCACCACTTTGTAAGACAGCATAAATGGAAAAATTAATTTTTAAGTCATATCTTCGGGGGGGGGGGGGGGGGGGGGGAACACAGATTACTACTACTAGATCAGGCAAACAAGTAAAGGCTGTTCATCATAAAGTGAGCAATTTTGAAATCAACCTTAGAAAAACGTCACTAGTCCTGCCTGCACATATTTTAATAAGCGCTCCGAGTGACATTCACTCAGTTAAGTTGGTAACGATGGATGGAAAGTAATTTCATATTTTAACGTCATCATATATTAACGTCGAATAAATATGCGTTAGGTAACTATCTGCGATAACTTAAATTATCTCTTTCGCTTTCTATATATTTTTTTTAATGTATCGAAGTGTAATATTGAGCAGGTTTGAAAAATATTTGCTTTCGTTTTAATTCCACAGTTTCACTTAACCGATGCATGAGTAAAGTGATGACGCCAATGGCAATGTTAGTATTACATAAGGCGGAAGAATAAAGGACGTGAACACAAGTAGATCGTAAGCAGGGCTTTCAAAAGTGCTCATTTTACCGTGAACAGTCTATAGCACTATCGCAGGCGATATAAGTTGATATGTTTTGAGTGGGTTACACATTTATATCAAAATATTGTACACAGCTTATTAACGTCCTCCGGTGTTATGCCTGAAGGCTTATTAGGGGATGGCTTACAAAAAACTCATGACCTAACTTAAACTAACACCCATTCTGTACATAGGATTCGAACCCAGAACCTCCTGCACCGCAGACCAGCGGCGCACCAACCGACTGCGCCACGGGAGGCCAGCTATTTTCGAAATAGCGACATATAAATATTTTAGCTTAATATACTATTAATACAGAACTGCGACACAAATTTCAACTTAACTTTGTATGCTATCAGTATAGATTACATCCATCTAATGGGTCTGTGCAGAGCATAATTTCTCTACAATTCTTTTTATAAGCCCACATGAAAAATAATGTTTTTGTCATTTCTCCGGAAACAATTTACCGATTCTTACCACATCTGGCGAAGGAGTTGTGCTTTGGAAATGCCATATTATATATAATATATATATATATATATATATATATATATATATATAAAGTGAGCCGGACGCTTATTTTCAGAATGACGGCTGTGAAAAGATTTAAGCCTAGTAATCTATACCTACGAAACTATGTAATCGATTATAACTTAGTTTGATTAACTTATACTGGCATTGTATATGATAATTATCGAACGTGCTAATGCACAAATTTTTGTCCTCCATTTATGAAGATTGTCGGATGGAAAAGTGGAGGTTTTATGCCATATATCGAGGACAAATCAACAGATTCCCACAAAATTTTACACGCAAATAGTTTTAAGTTAGGGCATGTGAACTTAAATGTTTGAGGTACTGCATGCCTTTTTTATAAATTGCATTAATATAAATAAATTACATTAGTATCTTACATCTAGTAAACAATTCAACATAATTTTGTACAGTATTTATTAGAAGCATCAGTAATGCAAGCAGAGAAATGGAATATTTTGATACATTTCCGGAAGCATTTAACTGATTTACACCAAAATTTGCACACTCGTAGTGCTACAGAAGTCCATGTAAACTTTCATGATTTAAGTGGGTCAGACTATGGGTTTAAACATGGCATCCATATAAATAATTTAGATAAATTGGCGATTTATATAATTCAGCTGAATTAAACTTTACTGTCGTATACAGAACCACTCTTTGGGAAATTTTGTAAGAGAGCACGAAATAAGAAGATTCAGTTTTTATGCCATATCTCGGGAATTTATCAGACGATGTACACAAATTTCCTTACACGACTAGCACTACAGTGAACCATGCAAATGTACGTGTTGTAAGAGGACTATGTACTGAAACGTTTTCCGTGAAATCGTCGTCTGCGCGTAAACGCGTATATCGGTAAATAAGAGTTCTGGATATACGACTTTGTGTCAGAAAGGATAAAAAAAAAAAAAAAAAAAAAAAAAAAAAAACTAGTGTCTATACCCCTGTCGTTTTACTTTTATCGTATTAACTGTATTAATGGTGAAAATAATTCTTGAATGTTATCAAATGTCGCAATTTTAAAGCTCGCTCCTATGCAGTTTCCTTGAGCGGTAAGAAAAAAGTACGGCTATGCGCACGTAGTTTGATCTGTGTACTTTAATTGCGTGTAATTGAACCCCTATGTTGCAGATCTAATTTGCACAGTACAGCGCTACGATGGAAACACTGCAGCCTTGCGCGTAGGAGCGATGAGGCACTAGGAGTGTGTGTTAGTGTCGCCCGTATCGCTCCCTCGCTTCTTGACCTTGAACGCACAGCTACATAGTCCTCTTAAGTTGCCCAGGCACGCGTTTTCAAAATGGCGGCACTGTAAATATTTAAGGTTAGTAAATCCTATCATTTAAAACATTATAATGATTACATCCGGAGTTGATGCTCCGAATCCTACCTCCGCAATGCAACTGGCTGCACGCTACCTTATGATACAATGTCTTTTTTTTTTTTTAGTTCGAATCTGGTAGGGAAGCTGTGTATTTGTAACTGTCTCACTGTGGTTGCATACTGTTCTGGTCCCTCAACAAGACTCTAAACCACTCTCAATTGACTATGCAAATACCTGGTGTGCGAGCTGGTAGATTTACAAATGATAATCTGTTAATATAAAACTACACGTTTATTCTCAGCTTGTTTACAATTACATATACAATACATTGATGTCAAAATAACAACAAGTATGACTTGTACCAACGTGCTTGATTGAAGCGTCAGAACAGATTCTGCAAGCAAAAGGAGAAATATTGAAGCTGAGATATTAAATTACTTCCGCACATAAATTCTCGTAATTCGCTGCGCGTAGCTTTCCCTAACTGATGACCTGCACTGGGAACGGGATTCACCTACAGGCTGTTCACGGTAAAGTGAGCACATTTGAAAGCCCTCTCATTTGGAATAAGAGTCAATAAATATATTTTATTGTACTATTAGACGTTAACTTACTAGTGCGGCGGAATATACACACTGACTGGAAGAAAAAAGTAACTAGGGCCTCAAAAGTGCTCACATTACCGTGAACAGCCTATTCCACAGAATGATACGTCGACCACGCACGAAGCTCCTCCGTCGTGGGATGATCCAGGTGTCCTCGCAGCTGACTGGCTGACGTCCTCCGTCGTCCGGTGTCTCCTGCTCACCGACTTACAGACGCCCTGCACTGGAGCCCGCCACGCATGAGTATCGTACAGAGTGGCGGGCTAACCCGGAACTGTACGTCCCTTCATAGTAGCCCATATGACGTCATTGCCACTCTGCAAAACGCCCTGCCTTCCGCCTTCGGAGCCGGAGCCATGACCTCATCATGGCCGACGTAAGGCACACACACTACCGGGGTGCCGCGGGTTCGAGACCCGGGGGTCACAACAATACGTTTTTGGCTCCATCTCTAATTATATTGCCGTCAACGAGACGTCAAGGGCCGCCTACCCTCTGCGTTTTCTAAAAAAATTCCATTGAAAATTATTTGCACCTATGTAGAAGAAATTTAGACTCATTTATACATAGTATAAAATAAAGTCGCCCGGCCGCGTGTGCCTGTGTATTCTGATAAGGCTCCTAAACTACATAATGGATTTTGATGCGGTTTTCACTATAATTTAGAAAATTTCTTGTGGAAGTTTTAGGTGTATAATACATTAATATTTAATGCAAGGATAGTAGAGAAATGTTGACGTTTTATAATCAAGTCGGAAAAGGCGCTTTTGGGGCGCTTACATGGCTTACACTGACTGAACCATAAGGGATACACCAAATTAATGTGCCACAGAATTGTAGATCTCAGAAAGGTCTACAAAAAAGTCCGCGACATCATAATATGAAGGATGACCCAGAGTAACCATTTTGTCTTTTAGAATTTGATAAAAAATAATGGTTCACTTACGAAGACTTTGTGAACCACAAAGTGTTAATCCTATGTCAGTTACCTGAAGCATTTAGTGCATGGGTAAACTCTGGTTAGTCTGTGATACTGGTAACTCCGTGATACTTTTTCGTTAGTTCCTAGCACGGACTAGACGAAGCTGTTCGAGTTCAACTAAACGCTTGTAGATAGCGTGGAAGTTCCAGTTTACGGAGGTACCAGAACCAGCCTGATAGCTTAAACGGACATGAAATTACTTCGTTACGATATGTAGGTGTAATTTTGGTGCAGATTTGATCAGTTATATGTTAATGCGTGTAAATTGTTCCAGAATATACATATAACGCTGAAAGTACAGGTAAGCGACTGTGAAATCGTACTGTGACAATGCCTTATGGTAACTTTAAGGCACACAAAATTATGAGAACTTTGGATGCTTATAAAATGTAGTTAAAATCTTATTTTTTTATAAGATATGCTTGAGGTCGCTTTTAAGTTACTATGTCTCTAAAAATAAAACTGAAACAAGTTTATGCACGGAAATCATATTTTTGTGGTGTCTTTTTACTCTATAATGTTGTAAGCGTCTTAGGGTAAATAAGCCCTAACATCTAGGGTTAAAGGCCGTCATAAAAAAAATATATAGGCCTAACTACACTGTGAAATATATTGTGCAATAATACTTAAAGGGAGAAACAGTAAATGCATTCGCCTTAGCGTTTCAACCTCTCAATTGGAGGGCTTGGGTTCAAATCCTCCCCAAGAAGAGTTTTTTTTTCTTCATAATTTTATTGTATGGAAATATCCGATTTAGGTTACAACTAGATGTTTGTGTTGCCCCTTCATTTCCAATGGTAGCCACTACGGAATCTTCCGACCTGTCTAGCTTGGCTGTGTCGCCGTGATATAGTGAATTCATAGTAGGCCTATCTATGCTACAGTTTTTAGGAAACATTTTCATACATGCCATCATTGTCTGGGGACGTGGGCGAACCCTTTCGCATAGGCCTACAATGAATGGGCTATGCCCTATATCAAAATCTGCATTCAGGCTGATCACTTAATCATTCAAAAAATGATATATGGCTTGTTAGATACTATGTAGGCATTTTTTGTTGTTCTTAGTTTGTTTACAATGCCTGCATAAACTGACACTAATGAGTATTATTTTAGAGATGCCTTAAAAAAAACTAATCCACCTGGTGACAAAAAAAAAAAAAAGAAGAGTGGGCCAAAAGAGCGTGGCTATTCATCCCTCAGCATGCAGGCAGCCTTTCATAAAATTAAAGTTGAAAATTAGTCTATTTACAAAGCAAGTAAACACTACTCTATCCCATGGTCGACACTGAAGGATTAGGCTTCAAAGTATTTCCCAAATGAAACAAACCAAACAGATCTGACAAATGTGAAACTTAGTGGAATTGGGAAACTGTTAGGAATGAGCAGTGAACTTGAGGCGGAGCTAGTAAGCTACAGTGAACTTGAGGCGGAGCTAGTAAGCTACAGTGAACTTGAGGTGGAGCTAGTAAGCTACAGTGAACTTGGGGTGGAGCTAGTAAGCTACAGTGAAAAAATGCAGGAGCATGGTTTCGGTTTGACAGAAAGTAAACCAAATACGACACCTTGCCTACTAGTCAGCAGAACAGTCTGGATCCCAACATCAATTTAACAAGACCAAAGAAATGGCGGGTTGGTTTTGGTGGGTGAATTTCAAAATCCGTTATGGGCTTACACTTAGGCAACCGGAAAACCTTGCGCTGTACAGAGCATCAACTGCAAACAGAAAGATTTTAAATGACTTCTACACGAAGTTGGAAAATCTAGCAGAATCCTTGCAGGTGACACACTTGCCAGGTCGATTTTGGAATGTTGATGAGACGGGTCACACCTATGTCATGAAGCCAAACAAAGTGGTAGCTGTTGTAGGTGAAAAATATGTGTAAAAACAGACCTATGCAGAAAGAGGTACCACAACAACTGTGCTGGGATGTGTAAGCGCATCTGGACTGTCAGTTCCTCCACTCATAATTTTTAAAGGTGTTCGGATGGTTGACAGTTTGGTTGAGAACTTGATTCCAGGTGGTCTTGTTCGCCTGCCGAAAAATGGCTGGATCAATACTGACTTGTTCATTGTATGGTTCAATCATTTCTTGGTCAACATTCCTCCACAAAGACCAGTTATTTTGTTGATGGAAAGTCATGCCAGTCACTTAAGTCCACAGATTCTGGAGCTCGCAGCCAAGAATGATGTCCATATTGGTACTTTTTCTTCTCACACTACGCACCTTCTCCAGCCACTGGATGTTTGGTTGTACAAACCCTCAAAGAGCAATTGGAAAAAGCAATTGGATGCATTCGTGCATTCACATCCAGGTGAGAAACCAAGCAGAGTTTATTATAATAGCTTGCTTACTCCAGCCTGGCTGTCCACTTTCATCCCACAGACCATAATTAACAGCTTTCGGAAGACGGTAATTTTCACCATCGACATATGTGCCATCACAGATCAAGCTATAGCTCCTTCTATGGCGACAGAGCGACCACAGGCACACCAGAAATCCACTAATGATGGGAACACCACATACAAGCCCATTTTTCATCTACACCAGACTAACCAAGAACGAGTTACCCCAAAAAGAGATCCTAAGGCAAAGATGATCTCTCCAACTTCGCAAGCTGGGCCAGCACCAGATGCCACAAGTTACAATCCAACTCCAGATTCCACAATTTCTCATCAAAAAGTTTTGCCTCTGAAGCAAACTCGTTCAAGCAAAAGCAAGCAAATAAATATCAAGAAGGGAAAATAAAAAGAAGACTGGTTTTGCGGATCTTGTGGAAGAAGCAACAATGAAGATGTAGTCGAAAAAAATGGTGCTGAATGGGTTCAGTGTAGTTTTTGTAGTGTTTGGTATGACTGTGCATGCCAAAATGTTACTATTGACGTAGTATTCATATGTGATGGATGTGCAAGTAATACTGACAGTGAGTATAATCATTTCAAGCAAATACACTATGTTACAGACTAAAACGGACCTATCACGGACTTAATCGAGTGGTATCATGGACTAAACAGAGCTATCACAGACTTACCAGCATGTTTCAAAATAAATATTTTTATAATTTTTTTACTTTAAAGTATGTTAGAAAAATCGGATAGCCTAATAGTTGTTTCCATTAAAGTCAAAATTACCAAAACCATCTCAATTAAAATGTTCCATTTTTCAAATCTCATTTTATATTAAAAATTCTAAAATTATCACCGACTAACCAAAGTTTACCCTACTAGCTGTAAACCTAAAGAACGCCATGTTAGTAAATCGCACCCCAGCGAGTCTGAGGCTAGTTAGTTATATCAGTAACTTATTTTGTTTTTTTATGTGGGTATTCCCATTCACTGATCGACTGATTGAGTCTTCGGGGACTAGCCTCGTGATTGGCAATTGCGTGCAGCGAAATGTTCCCTGTTGGATGCTGGGCTGCCGGTTGGCTGGAAGGTCACCAGGCGTTGAACATGGCCGCGACATGTTGGTTGCCAGTGACACGCCATCTTGCTTTCGTCTGAGGCTGGAGTTCTCTGAAGAAGATGCACTTTCCCTTCTGTATTCTTAGGTAAAGGCTGTTCACGATAAAGTGAGCACTTTTGAAACCAACCTTATAAATAATTCACTATCCCTACCTGTACATATTTTAACGGGCGAACTGAGTGACATGCGCCCAGTAAGTTGGTACCGATGGAGGGAAAGTAGTTCCATATCTTAACGTCGAATAAAAAGAGCCAGGTAAACATTTGTGATAACTGAAATTACTTCTTTCACTTTCTGTTTTTTAAATGCATCGAAGTGTAAAAATGAGCAGATTTACAAAATATTGAATTTTTTAATAATTTCGCAGTTGCACTTGACCAACGCATGAATAAAGTGACGAGACCCGTGGCAGTGTTACTTCTGCATAAAACGGAAGAATACACAATGTGCATACAAGTAGATCTTAAGCCGGGCTTTCAAAAGTGCTCATTTTACCGTGAACAGCCTTTATATGCTGTTCACTGTAAAGTGAGCACTTTCAAGGCCCTAGTTCATTTTTCCTTCCAGCCATTTGTTATCCTTTAAACCTCCTTTTTAAAATAAACACTGCCCTGTGAGTAACAAACACAGTGTGATTATTCCACCACACTCGGAGGTTAACGTCTGATGCTAAAATAAAATATATTTATTGGCTGTTATTCGGAATGAGAGGGCTTTCAAAAGTGCTCACTTTACAGTGAACAGCCTATAGTCTATAATGCAGAGGTAAAAACAGTCGCTTATAACGTAAACTCCAGCCGCACGAGCCAGTAAATTGGACGTCACTGACCATTCGCCAATCAGAGCCTGTTACCTCACTCACCAACCAGTTCGTCTCTTATGGTGATATTACACCATACCAGATTTCCGTAAAAGCTTGTGCAAGGTCTGCCATAGCGGCCGGCACACGGGCTAGTGTGGCACCCGTCATGACATTTCCCGCCTTGTACGGCCAGATTTCGTAGCAGGTTTGGTAATTGGACACGTCCTATTTTTCGTGGCAGGTTCTACACCGGCTCTCGTACCTGGCTAATCACATTGCAGTTTCAGAGCGTAGGGCGCTCCCCGTGGCTACCACTTGCAACGAGTAGATGAAGAAGTTGAAAAGGACGCCTCCATCTTGATTTTACGTCCGTGAGGTTGAAACTCTTTCAAATAGATATAAAATACGACGATTATTAATATTGGCCATGCCAACTTTAAATTTCTGTAAAAAACCGTTCTGAATACTTAAAACATCACCTACTCTATGGAAAAAGTTAATTTTCCGCGCGGACAATATCATGGTACGTAAAGGAAAGGCTATATTTTGTAACTGGTCAGTAATTTTCGTCAGAATTAAAAATAACACACTCGTACTCATAGTGACTTCGCGTCATTTTCAAGAAAATGAATGAAACTACGCTAGTAAGCAATCAATTTATTTAAAAGTAGAACGGTGATACAGCCATATAGAGTGTGGTAACTAGTTTTTTTTTCACAGGCCTACGCAAGTTAATTACTAGTAGAAGTTGTACGAATGGGGGTTCGTATTTACTACGAACCACACACTGCGCATCCACCGAGGGCGCCAAATGCCAGTACGCGAATTGCTGTTGTGTAGTGCGAATCTTCCATGGCGGCTCACATAGCGGCTGGTATATCGGCTCGTGCACCAGGGCTTGTAGAATCTTGTACAAGAACCAAGCACGGCTGCAGGTATCGTGTTATATCGGCTTTTGTTGGGATTCGATTCCCGGCGGGGTTGCTCCCAGATTTTCGGACGTGGGAATCAGGCCGGACGATGCCGCTGGTCAGCGGGCTTTTAATCTATCCGTAAGGATAGTAAAACAGTTTTTTTGAATACATTTTTTTTTTCTAAAAACAGGGCCCTTGGAAAATAATTTTTGAGGAATTAACAAAATAAGAGGGAAACGCCATAGTGAAAATATTTTGCAGTCGCCATGTGCATATCTAATCTTGCATACCCGACAGGCTGGTTCTGCTTGCAAACAACGAGGAGTTGAATGTTATCACCTTCAAATGTGCCGTGAAGATATACAAAAGTTTGTAAACAGGGGTCACCGGACGATAACCTGTCATAAATAGCCATGGAACTACTGGCACGTAATTACTACAGTGCCTGAGAGATAATGTGGGAGTAGCAGGACTAAAACTTTGCCAAACAGTGCACATAATTATACAACAAATTGGCTATCATACGCGAGCTAAAGTAACCATTTTAAGCCAGGATGGCCCAATCAATAGCAATGTTCGTACAAACAATTATATGAAAGACTCGTAACACATATGTTATGTTTTAAATAATGTGTTTTTTATTTTATAATTTAAATAACGATGACTAGAAATGAAACGCGTCATAGTACTTAACTTTATTTTACCATATAGTTATCGTTGTGATTTAATAAGGTTTGACGCTCTTAAATGCAATGACTATGAGACAGGAGTTCGAAACAACCTAGAATATAATTTTATTCCATGAGCGTTTTCGTGTTGAGGTTTAATAAGAACTGCCGCCATTAAATGTCATGCGATGGTTAAAGGGAAGTAGTACAAGACAAAACCATTAACCACAATACAGTTACTGCTGCCTTGTAAATCGATACACACACGAAGCAGTTACCAGGGGAGACTGACATGGACGAACAGATCACTATGCAAACCACAATAATAAGAATAATTACGAATACCTACTTTACTATAGGAAAAAATTAAGTTGGAATTGTAATTCTGAGTTAAGGACTGGGTAGCCTGAAAACACTAAAATGAAGGAGTTAATCATTCACAACCAAGAACAGTTAAGTAAAACTTCCAACTACAAAATACTGAACTATGAATTATATAAATAATTATTTTAAACACAAATGCAACAATTAAAACATAGTGTCAATAAAGAGTAAACAACTTCAAACTTAAAAAAAGACTGAGCTTGGTATAATTAGAAAATACTCATTCATGTTCCCTTAATTTGTGTCCAAAAGAGAGTTTCAGAGCTACGAAAATGTAATAAAGCTATCATAAACAAAATCAGTTTTCAGGTATTCATATTTATTGGAAAACATAATCGTTTACTTTCTTGTTCAAACACATTAATTAAAAATAAAACTATAAAAGTATTTTTTTTATTCCGAAGAAGATTAGGCATAAACGAAACGGTTAAGAGCAGCAGTTTACCAGATTTTAAAATCATCAACTTTAAATTAATTTGTTTGGCAAAACAAGCAGAAATATGTATTTATAACCTTTTTTAGTATTTTTTTACGTAGATCATGGCACAGAGGGTTATGGGAATGATGATAAGACGACAAAAGCCGGGTTTTGCGAAAACAGGAAAAAACATGGAAGTGTCTGGGAAATTCTGGACACATCTTAAGTAAAGAAATCCGCTCAGCTTGAAAACTGAACTGAAGAATAAACTTAAACATATTCCAAACTCCAAAATACGGAATGAAAATACGAAATAAAGCTCCTCTGTGTGACTTCGTGATTACTGAGTCACCATTCTGACTGAAAAATTCGCACAACTTCATCTTTATGTATGCATGCGCTCATAAAGTCCCTGGGTCGTCAGGTCGGTAGTGCTATATGTGTGAGCTAGACAAACATTTCGATGGCGATGGAAATTGGCATACATAAAATTACTATAGGGTGTTTATACATCAGTATGCTCAGAAAAGGAACAGCACTGTCTCTATAGCTCAAAACACTGTTTTACAGGGGAACAAATATCGCAAAGAGAGGCTGGGCTACTTACGCCGATTTTCTCTGAATTTGACTCTTTCATGTTTTAATAACCAAATTTATGAATTGGCAACAAAATATTGTTACAATTTTCCTCTCTCTCTCTCTCTCTCCTCTCTCTCTCTCTCTCTCTCCTCTCTCTCTAGAAATTAAATGAGCTATACCAAGTTCGTTAAGGAATGGAGGTCTTAATTACATAAAATAATTCAATATAATTTTCTAACTTTATTTACATTAACTACAAACAAAATCCTCTCGACTCAAAATCTCACTGTAAATTGATATCACCTACTTTCACAATAATGACTCAAATTTAAAACAATGTATAATTACCATAAAGAAATTAATCAAATTAAATAAATAAAGATCAGTCCCAATAAACAGTGTATCAACCTATTCAATTATTTTATAAATTCAGCGTCCATATTTGACCGTTCGAATATTTTCAATAAAATACATATTACATCTACACTCAGTCCCACCTCAGTTCAGTCCATGTCCCGCCAGTCTACAGTGTTCTTGAGTCCTCCGAGCTCCCTCAAGCACAGTAGGCTTCACTCCTCGGTTTCACGCCCTCTCGTCCATTAACACCGCAAACACTCGTCCGTCGCACGTCGTCTCGACTTTTCTTCGCTCGCGCACTGCCAGATAGCCTCCGTCAAAGACTGCTGGCCACTGGGTCGCGGCAGTTATATATATACATATATATATATATATATATATCGTCGTAGGCCGTCACCCATAATTTCCTGTAACTCGCGCGCTGCCCCGAGAAGGGCTGTGGCGCCGGCAAGTCTTACCAGAAAATTCCTGCTTCGTCGCCTATCCCGTTGGAACCTCCAGCAGGGGAGAGGGGCCGTGACACAAACAAGGCGCCAAGCAGTGCGACAGCCCGACGGCCGCTGTCCATTATTCACGGGTTTCCCAGAAAGAGGGTACGGGAGGCAACGAGTGTGTCAGCCCGGGGAGAGGAGTCATGTGGGTCCACCCCCACAGCACCAGGCAGCCTTCTGGCGCCAGGTGCAGCGTGTAACAATATAAACTTTCATTTCTGCCCTGGAAAAAATGTTTACAATTTAAATATTCTATAAGTTTATTTAATTATAATAGACACATCTGCTTACAGTGAGACCCATCTTACAGGGAGCGAGCCCCTTTTGCGATTAAACGAGTGCAAATGTGGTACAAGAGACATTTTATGAACTTAGTAAGGCTTGTTCTCCCCTCCCACACCCTTCTCAGGATTCTGTGATTGGCTGAGGGGTTCATCCAAAAAAACCCTCACCCTCCCTCCCGTGAGAGGTGTGCTGTGATTGGCTGTCGGGCTCCCCTTGCACCCCCTGCCTCCTCTGAAAGGTGTGTCGTGATTGGCTGTTGGCTGTGGGGTATCCTTGTGGCTGACAAACCGCCCAAGCGTCATTTCGGGACTTTGTATCACCAGTGGTGTGAGGAGGCTGTTTGGCGGGTTGTCGTAGGATGAAGTGCCACCAGAATGGGGGCTCTAGCGACCGGAGTGGGCCAGTACTTGGTAAGATACTGGTCGAGATAAATTAAGCATAATTAAGCGAAATTGGATAATTGTGCAATTATGCATAATTATATACTAGACCTAAGTACACATGTTGACCCTTCGACTGCCGAACCATAAGTGAGGAGATTGGAAGAGGTGTTTAGGGGTATATGCTATGGTGAGGGGTGAGGGGGAGGTTAGAGGTTAGAGTGAGGGTTTCTGGTTCGTCACCCGAACAGGGTAAATATGTGCAATTAGATTATTTAATCGTATAATGAATAATAAGTAGAGACCTGCAAAATTCACGTTATTATTTGCCATCAAGCTTAACTTTACAGTACTATATATACTCGGGCTGGCGTCGTTTCTCTATTGGCTGCTGCATAAATGTGAAGCCACTACCTTTCTGACTGAACTGCACATGTTTGGACTAGACAAATGTGAAGTGTTTATTTATTGGCTCAGAGTTACCCAGGGCGTGCCAAACAAAGTATGATCCAATGACAGACTTTTTGCAAACATACATGTGTTTAAGGTTCAATGTGTCCCCAAATAATAACGCGAATTTTGCAGGTCTCTAATAATGTTTGCATAGTGAGAGTAGTACTATCAGTAATAACAAATACTAAGTACACATAATTACACAGTAAGTATGTGCAATGCATAATTGCACTATCACCAAGTATGCACTTACATAGTTAGCAATTGCACAATTATATGTAATTACAGACACTAAGTACACATCTGCTCCCTAGCACTCCTTACTACCGACTGAGCCAAGATTGGTATAGACTGTTCACGGTAAAATGAGCACTTTTGAAAGCCCTGCTTATAAATATACTTACATGCACATTGCGTATTCTTACGCCTTATGTAAAAATAACATTGCCATGGACCTCATCACATTATTCATGTGCCAGTCAAGTGAAACTGCGAAGTTATAAGAAAAGTAAACATTTTATTAATCTGCTAATTTTTACACACTGGGGCGTTAAAATGAACAGAAAGAGTAAGAAATAATTTAAATGATCACAAATGGTTACCTAACACTTTTTATTCAACGTTACTAAATGGAACTATTTTCCCTTTATCGTTACCAACTTTACCAGGCACATGTCACTCAGGACACCAGTTAAAATACATATATGCAGGCAGGGGCAGTGACATTTTTCTAAGGTTGATTTTAAAAGTGCTCACTTTATCGTGAACAGCCTATAATATCATGAATTATATCCCCAGTGTCACTATTGATTGCGCTCCTGCTTAACCTACTGCAGCCACTGTCGTCTCGGACCACTTGCTCCCGGCCGCCGACTGAACATTTCGTGGCGTTGCCACTGGATGGAGTATACTTCGTTTACCCTAAAAGTGAATGGCCTAGTGCCATTTGTCCTACTGTGTTTATCCTAAATGCATTTAGCCTAACTTCGTTCAACCTAATTTCATTTGGCCTAACTTCGTTTATCCTAATTTCGTTTAGAATCACTGCGTTTGTTCTAATTGCGTTTAACCTAACTGTGTTTGTCCTAACTTCGTTTGGCCTGATTGCGAATATCCTAACTGCGTTTATCCTAATTTCTTTTGGTCTAACTTCATTGACCCTTATTTCGTTTAGCCTAACTTTAGGGAAAATGAAATTAGGGCAAACGCAATGCCACCACTGGATGCGCCACAACCCAGTGCACCAGCTCTCTCCGTGAATTGTCTGGCGTTGTCATGTAGCATTTACTCGCATGTATTTGTTTTGAAATGTATACTTGGATGTCACTCATCACTCACGTAACCATATTACAAGCTTCTTACCACACACCATTATTAACTATTCCAGTAAATAATATAATGTGTTAAAAATTCTCCCACGTTTATGTAAGTTATTTTTAAATTTTACATTACATTATATTACATTAAAATGATAGAATAAGTGTGCTTGATTAGCACATACTATATTTGCACACTGTGTGTGATTGACATGCTTTTATGTGTACCCCCAACCCCGTTTTTTTGTCACACTTTTCATTATTTGTCTCATACTTTAAAAACATATAGAATAAGAATGTTTGATTAGCACACATTATATTTGCACACTGTGTAAGTGTTTGTGCTTTTACGTGTAACCCCATGTTGCATGAATTATACATATTAAGGTAAGGTAAATAAATAAATAAAAATAGACACAATTATATTTGTCAAAATATTACTACTCACCATACATTTGCACATATGCTTGATTTAAAAATGTCTCGCCTCTTAAATATTTCCCATTAATAAAACCTGTCTTTCCTGATGACATTGAAGTTAATGCTCGTAATCATAATCCTATGTTTATACTGGGTTGTATTCCAGCTTACGGTACGAGGGGTTCTGGTTTAGTATCTTGGTTAACACATTGACTGCCATGGCAGCTATGGTAATATGATTATCCGAATACAAGTAGGTTTTTCTCTCACACACATTGGTAGTATTGTAAAAAAAAGATTTCATATACATTTCATTTGGTTATCTAAATTATAATAGTGAAAATGAACAATAAAGTGTGTCAGTCACATGCCTGACGTGGCATCATTGTGTCATGACTTCATTACACGGCCGTGTCAGATACATGCGATTGACACCATAAGAGGCATGAACTGTCTGTTTGATTGAGAAATTAATTTGAAATCATGAATCCTATTCATCACCAGGCACAACCAATAATGCGCATGCTCTTTCAGCTCCGTTGTGGTTGTGTGTAAATCACAAGTTCAAACTCTGTGATTTGTGAGTACCTCATTCATCTGATCTGTTGAATTTCTGGATGTAAGGCTCTATCCAAGGCCCTGGCGCATGGTGCTGTATAGTGAAGTGAAGAGTGTATATATTGTTGTCCCGTAATCTGTGCTAGATGCCACACAAGAAAGTGAGTGCGGACAAACTGCGTAGCATTTTAGAAAATAGTAGAGAGGAAGAAATTTCTTCTGATGAATCTGTTGCGGATCCGTTATGTAGTCCCTCCGAATCTGAAGAGGACGGCAACACTACAGAGGATATAGCTGCTATAATTCAGTATTTGCAAGTGGATGAGGATGAGGAGGAAATGGTGATCCACGAAGATACTGTCTTTCACATAATTCTCATAGTTATATGCTGTTGAACAAGAGAGGCCCTGAGAATTGTGTCAGAAGATTCACCAGAGGCCGTGTTCTCACACTACAATGTAAAATCCCATTTGGTGTCAGTTAGGAATGCCTGACACAGCCTGTTCTGAAATGGAGTGTGTCAGGTGTATCTGTCTTATGTGGCCTTGCAAGAATTATAGTGGTGTCAGTCAGATATGTCTGACGTGGCAGTCAAAGTGCTAAGGCACTTGTGTAGGTATACACAATTGTCTCACTAGTATTGCATGTGTTTCCATTATCTTATAGTTTAAAAAAACTGCCGTATGTAATAAAGATAGCTTAACCAGTCATCATCACAGAGATAATCGCTTTTAACGAATATATCGAAGTGCAAGCGAGCACGACAAGGCAATTTCGTTAGAGATTGTGAAAGTGCGTTCTTTGAAATTAAATCTATAGTTTATTCACAGTTCCTTCATACTTTACCAAGCAAAGCTTTAAAAATTTACGCCATTTATGACGTGTCGGGTCGTTTCCTAAATATGCCATGTGTCACATGTCGTTCTATACTTGTGTTAGCATAAAATACCTTATTTTGTATAAATTGATTATTTAATTATATTTTATCTATAAATTATAATATTGCGTGTAATATTAATAACGAATAAAACCGAGAGGAAATAGTTGTGTTGGCAATACCTATTGAGAAATAGTTCTTATGCAAAATATTACTACACTGAGTGCGCATGAATGCGGTGTGTACCCCGTTTTGTGTAATATTTAAAACTCGGTTAAGCTATGTTTGCATGATGCAGAAGAATATCTTGGAAGTAGAACTTTAGCAGGGCTTCAGAAAAGTTGGAAGTAGCCGTTAATGGACTATAGATCTCTCATATAGCTGTATTTTCTCCATTTCATTTAGCAAAATCTCGCGATATTGAACATCATTGTATTACGAACAAGTGAAAAATTTCCCGACGGAATTGCATCATCCTGTTAAACTCCAAAATCGTATATCAAGTCATCTAATGTTACGTTTATAAATTGTAAATAAATTTAAACATCGGATTTAAATGATCTGCTTGCCAGACAGGCCTGTGAATGGTAGAGTTTCGGACTTTTGTATGACGCAATGGGAAATACTAACTTATACATATTTTTTTTTTGTAGTTTATGAAGAACGTCTGGCGGCAGAAACCACCAAATTATTAGCCAGTTATGCTTCGCTGTACTATAGAAGTACAGAAGAAATGTCGGGAGAAAAGAAGTTTCAACAGTGCATGCATACAAGTCCGCTTCAAGTCCTCGTTTTTAGGAACAACACGAATTTCGCTGTAATGGAAAAGGTAAGTGATTTTGGTTATATAAAGGAAGAGAAACAAAGTTTTTATAAGAAATAGCTGCTATCTATCGGTAAGTTATTTTTTTCACTTCTAAGTCCTAGGTGTGAAGTGAACGTAATTAGACATGCCGTTCATCTCTGACCCACGTAACACAACATTCTGATTTATGAATTCATCTTCAGATGGCACGCAGTAAAGAATATAGTATTAGAATTTTTTTGAGTTATCATGCAAAAATGAACTACAGGTTGACAGCTTTACGAGTTAACTGACTTGTATGAGTGGCGCTAAGGAAAGACGGTATGTATGTATGCATGTATGTACGTACGTGTGTATTTATCTGCGTGTTTTCTGCTTCAAAGCCTTGTTTCCATATCCCAAAGGCTTTACTATCATCCGTTTTCGTAAGATTTTCACATCATAATGAGTACGTTACGTGCCTAAATGAATTTATAAGAATAACTGTTGTTCAATTTCAAAACTTAAAGCTGGGATTGTGCTGACTTACCAGCAATATCGATCATTTCTTTTTAAAATTTAAAACAGCGTTCGTAATAATCCTCAAGTGAGATATCAGTGCCGCGTTTTTTCAATACATCAGTGTATCCGTCGGCAATTGCAGTAATTTCTACTTTTATTATATCTAATATTACGTTAAAAATTATTCGCTCTTCAGGAATATATGAATGGCCAGGAACTGGGAGTTGTACACAAACCTCGGAAAACTGAGGTGGAGCTTTTTAAAATGCAAACATTCCAGTAAGGACTGAGTTCTCATTCTAACAACCACAGTCATCAGCGAAAAGACGAACTCTTGATATCTCATTCGAGGGAGAGTTTTGTAGTCCACGATAGACGGCGGAAGCAATGTGACTTGATCACTTTCGACTTTCGTGTTCAAACCTAATGAACACGAATGTGTTACTCTCTGCTTTTTTGAGAGTGATGATACGTGTTCAGAGTACCAGGACAGAGTGTGTTAATTTGGGGAAGATATTTCTTACAAGAAATTCAGTCGATTTTTTTTTTCTCGATAAAATTTAAGCTGTTAGCAATTATGCGGCCTAAAAATCTAATTTAAATTTCTTTAAATGATTATAAACGTTTTCACACTGAGCAACACATTTTTGAACAGTGTTAATTAAAGAAAAGGAAGCCCCCGAAGCCGTGGGAATTTTGTTGTTCTCTTATTCTCCCTTCGGTACCAAAATGGGAATTTACGCTCATTTTTGACCTTTATTTCGGTACACTCTGCTGTAATCCATCATTTCTTACGATAAATCAACCGCCATGTAAATATTAAAGCTCGTTTGTGTGTGGGTGCTAACTCCTGATAGCATGCAGCCAGTTTGCTATTTTGAAAGCCATGCTGCTACGTGAGGACTATGGCGTCAGCAGGTTATTCGACAAAATACATTTGTTTCTACTTTATTATGAATCGTTTTACATATTATTGTTAAAGCAGATGTGTTACCTTACAAAATGTGACGGCAAAGTTTTATTGAACAATACATACAGATTCACTGAACACGTTTACTGTTACAAAACCTGCTCGAATTTTCAGCACTTCATTTTCACACGTGCATGAAGGCGACGTTGTACCGACTGTTGTACACACTCTAGTACAATAGAATTTTCTTGTACTGCCTGGAAAGTATTCTTAACATATGGCCACATTTCTTGGTCATTTGTTACGTCATTGGCATACATCTGGTGCTTTAAATGACCCAAAGTAATAATCTAGGTGATTAGATTCGGTGGCCTAGGTAGCCATACCACTGGGGACTACTTTTCGAATCTAGTGCAGCGATATGTAACATCCAAGTACTGCTGAACTGCGAGAATGGAAGTGTAGTGGTGCTCCGTCGTGCATGTACCACATTTCATTGCGTAGCTGCAGTGGTGTAAACGTTCCAGTAACTCTGATAGGTCATCTCCAAGAAGGCCCAATAGGACGTCCCATCCAGATGCCCAGGAAATAAGTGGGGAGCAAATTCACGTGTTTTCTACAATGCCCACCCAAATGTCCAGGGAGAACTATGTTCGAAAATGCGATTTACTTACGACGTGGGGATTGATGTGTGTATACACATGCTCGTCGTGAAAGTTAAATATTACATCTTCTGTTAAGTGAGGCTTCGGTAGTGAAGACAGAGGAACCAAGATTTCCTTCTTCCTGATTTTAGGAACCACTCAGAGCTGCAACGGAGTCGGGTGATCTGGCAGACGAGGCGACTGTACCGGCTGAAAGTGAACTGTATTTAGTCCCTCCTGACGTATTACGTGACTTACTGTAGATCGTGATGTGTTCAGAAGTACAGCACTGGTGCGTGAGTTGTCAGCTACGCAGTCCAAAACATCGTCCTCCACATCGGCGACCTCCGATGGCACACGTAACTGTGTGCACACTTCGGGTTTCACGCGAGCAATTATCCACCGCAACGAACGTTTATGAATTGGTTAACTGTCGCTCTGGGAATGTTTCTGCGTATTTCTAGCGTGCGGGCGGTGCATTACATAACGTTACTTAAGTTAAGTAATAATCCCTCATATACATGCTAAGCAGTTAACAATATTATGTTATAATGCTAGATGTACTAAGGTTGTGGCCATCATTTAGCAGGTTTAATATCTCTGCAAACAAATTATCCTGACTTTTCTATATTCGCTCAGTTGGCAACATGATGACCACGACTGCAGTTATATGCAATGACAACGTTATGGGTTCGTAAATGATAATCCACACACCAGGACATAACTTCTGCTGTTATTTTGCACATATGACATTGGTTTTCTGTAAGACGACGATCATTATAGTCTGTTCGCGATGAACTGGGTACTTTTGAAAAACCTGCTTAAAGTCTACTTGTATGTCCACTGTGTGATCTTCCACCATGCGTAAAGTTAACATTGCCGTTAAACTGGCCGCTTTATTCATGAACCGATAAAGGGAAACTGTAAATTATTAGAAAAGTAAGTATTTGACAGAGTTGTCGAGCAGTGCGCGTGTCCACAGCTGGCGGCGTCTTACCTGTGGAGGTCCTCGGTGTGGCTGCTGGTGTTTGACGAGGATGGCAGTGTGGGGACGCTGGAGGACCTGCTGCGGCCCACCTGCAGGTGGCACACCCACGTGGTAATGGCCGCCCAGCTGTCTCCTCAGGGAGTGCAGCTATCCAGAGTGTCCTGCCCCCGCGGCCATCTCACTCGCAAGCCACTGGGTCTCTGGACGGGAACCACCAGGCTCAACCTGTCGCCAGGCTACGAGGCCGCCGCCACCAACCCACTCAGCGGCTCCACTCTCAGAGTGGCTGTCCTCGAGGTCAGAGTGAAGCCCCTGGCGGCACGATAGCCGCTTGGTGTTGGTGGCAGTTGAAGTACAAGGCAGTATATGTGACATGGAGCAATAGGCGGTTGGTGGGTGATGGTTGGTCGTTGATGGTTGGTTGTTGGTACTAAAATCATTTCAACTCGCAGTTGGTACTTGATCTTGATATTGTTGTTGGTGTTGTAGCGAGTTGCAATATATTGAACTTTTACCACCAACAGACCAATCAGAAAGCGTTTTCTATCTTCTGAACGGGTGACAGCTGGAAAGATTTGAAATGGCGAAAAAACATTCGGGAAAATAAAATTATTTATAATTTTAATTATAGATAATAATGTTACTAAGCAACCATAAATATTTATTATTGAAAATCGCATGTGTAAGAACGTAAAAGGTAAAGCAAATCATTTACATTTTATTTTATTTCAGGCTTTTGTGAAGCGATTGCATGTAATTCGACTTAGGTATATGAATATTATTATTATTTATTAAAAGCCAGTGCACTTAATCCTTAGTATAAGTAAATAACTTATTGTTTTTAAATTAGTATACTTTAGTTCTTTATTTAAAAAAGTTAAAATATCAGCAATTAAAGTCTCATCTGCATAATTTAAAAAAATGGGATTTCAGAAATAGCCAATTAAAACATTTCTTTCACCTGTCTTAAGACGTGATTGCTATCTATTAGCATAGCTGTGGAACAATTTAGACCAACGCCAACACTGACTATTGTGCCATGGAACACATGCCACGCCAACGGTAAACCACCAAAAACCGTCAACAACTATCACCACCAACCTTCTATTGTGCCAGGGCCTTAACGCCACACTTTAGGGTTAGTAGTTCGGGCATATTTTCCGTAAATTATTTGTTTGGGCGTTGAATTTTATCTCGGCAAATAAATATCTTGGATGAAATCTAGTCGATTCGTGGTTTCTTCATGCTTTTTGAATCAAACCTTCAAAAATTCTCCCCATGTGTGACGCGTTTGGTTGTTTCCTTATTATGTTATGTATCACAAGCGTTTAATACTTCCGTTGACATGATATTATACAAAAGTACCCCATTTTTATTAAACTGATGTATTATTTATATCTTGTCTATAAATTATATCGCATATGTATATATGACTAAAATGAATGAAAACAGTGAGAAAATAGGTGTGTTGGTAATGCCTAGTGATAAATAGTTCTAATGAAAATATTATTCCAGAGTGTGCGCACGAATGTGGTGCGTTGTCCCCTTTGGTGTAATTTTCTAAGCTCGGTTAAGTTTTGTTTGCATGAGGCGGAGGAATATTCTGGATGTAGAACTTTAGCAGGGCTTCAATAATGTAGGAAGTAACCGCGAATGAACTACATATGACTTTTTGCCATTTTGATTAAATGATAAAACCCGTAATCTAATCCCGTGCATTTTAGTTTTGACCATTGTAATCCCGACAAGCACGACACGACAGCTCTGACATGGACACTTAAAAATAAACAGTCAATGAAATACAAGATAGATCTGACGTAAACCCGACGAATTCTGTCGTCCGACCAGCAATTTTGGATTAGAAACTATTTCTATTTTCGCCACGTTGTGCGGCACGACACACAGAGTGCAAAACCTTGCAAAATGAAATTGTACGGAAGGCTTTCCCTACAATGACAAATACACTGCTTAATTAGGGGGGGGGGGGGTAAAATTACTGTATTTAACTCTTAAAAATAATAATTTTACTTTTGCATTAATAACGATAGCACTTTGTCACCATTGTGTATTACAGATTTCCCGTCTGCCCACCGCCTTTGAAACTAGCGTAGGTAATCAGCGCCTTCTAAATGGTTCCGATAATTTCTACTGTTCGCGTCGCGTGAGCAAAACCGTCGGGCTGTAAATTCGAGCAGTCACATTGACATGCCGTGGTTGCGATTTTTGTCCTGTCGTGCTGGGTTTGTCGGGGCTATGTGACTCACTCATAAGTGTATGCTAAGAAAAAAAAATCGTGAAAATTGGTTAAAAAAAAAATGGGGTGTGGTTGTGTTGGGGACACGGACCGTTTGTTTTGCGTGAATCCGTCTACGTTGACGCGCTCGGGCGCCTTGGTGTTTTTGTTTTTTTTTTTTACGTTCCCGGCACCGCTTCACTCGAACGTATGGAGTTTTATGGGTATCACTGGATTGCTTTTGAGATGCTATTTCCAACCGTATATGATTTCTGCATTTTACTTGCTTTTTGACGAGTATAGGCGACATTGTGTTGTCATAATTTTTTACATTAAACTCATACAATTTCACCATAACCACGTCACACAACTGTTTTTATACACACAATCAAAAGTTATACTACGTGGAAGTTATGAGACGCGGCGAATCTAAATTAAAATAGCACCTCTCCCTCCCCCTTCCCCTTTTCCAGCGCCGAGCGCGATACTTCGCAGTCCTCACTCAAAGTAACATGTTATTTGATCCGTTGGCAATCGAGTGGTTGTAATTGAATTTAGAATGTAGACGATAGATTCGGAGCTGCAATGACAAACTCTATCCTCCGATTTTGTTATCATTGAATGTTCTGGATTGCCTCCCACTACGTTTGCAAATTTAAAGACGTATTCACGTCAATAAAAGAGCATTTTAGAGCCTATCTGCGCAGATTTCGTAAGAGGCAGGAGAAAAGTAAAACACTACAGTCGTAGATTAATCCATGGGCTTTCATCGCGTGTAATAAAATCCCACAATTACAGATCTCATTTGCAGAGTAAAGCATGACGACGGAAGCACAACACGCGCAGAGAGTCCTTTGTTTTCGTACCGCAGTTTGAGATTCACAGTAATTATTCGAGCAACTATAGGTGGAAAATTTATAATTTACAAAAAATTTATAAAATGCCATAGCTTGTCGTATACGTTCAAAGACCTCAGGTATGTGCTATAGAGAGTAAGCAGCTTTTGAAATAATCCTAGCGACTAGCTCATCCTTCAGATTCAATTAAGAGTCTCTACACCAGGCTCTTCTACTGAGAGTGAAGAGATTTGGGTCGATGAGGGTGACTGAGGTGAGTATGGAGCAGCACCGGAATAAAAGGGCGGGGGAAACGGGAGATCCCGGGAGAAAACCCGCCGGCAAACGACACTGTCCGACACGATACCCACATGTGAAAATCCGATGACCCGGCCAGTAGTAGGGGCGGGGGCGTTTCACCCCACTTTGAATTAATCGGATTAACCATTTGATATCAAAAAGGCTAATCCTTAGTACGATCAAAATTGTTAATCCGATCAAAAAAATTTCGTTGATCCTTAATCCGATCTTAATCCGAGAGATTTTTTGTGGGTAATTTTGGTAGGATAAAGATGGTATAAAACTTTGATTGATTTATCCAAATACTTTAAATTAATTAATCAATCAAGAATTGTTGTGTAATAAGTCATAGTTAAGTGCAAAGGTGTGCTAAGACACTTAATTTTTTCTTATTTTTTTGTGGGTGGGGAGCAACTCTAGTACATCCTCACCCTTGGAGCTCTGGCGTTGTATGAGGTGTGCTGTGTTGGGGAAGGGGTTAATATATATATATGTGGTTGAGTTTTGTGCAAGAGTGTAATAAGTGGTTTTTTTTTAGGTTTGGAGAAGATATTGCTTGTAGACGGTGTTGGGAGATAGGCGGTTTCTGAAAGATATGATTTACATTGTATATGTTAGTAATGACAAACAGAAGAACTTAAGTGTAAACGATTAAATAGACGACGACTGTTTCCGAATGCAATTAAACCAGTGATGTTACACACAAGAGAAATTAATGTAAATACAATTTAAATAACACAACTTCTTGAGTCTCCTGGTGTCGACAAGTGCTAACTCACTAAACGATGACAACTATGTGAGTATCCTGTATGAAATTAATTATCGATGTACAACAAAGCAAAAATGTCCCTATGAATATAGAAATTAAACAGCAGTTATTCATAAAGGTATATTTGAAAACACTTAAAAATTACACTATTTGATGCCTCAGAGTTGTTCACATAGCTTAAATGATTTTAATATATGCCGTTGGGTTCGGGAGATTTGCAGAATGAATAATTTAAAGTGTGTATTCTGTAAAATGAAATCTACCCTGTCTGATTAGATATGCATTTCGAAATAAATTAAATGGTAAACGAACATAAGTATGTGACTATCGCTAAACGAATTACGGAACCCAGCTATCCTGTTCTTTAAATTGCTGAAATTGCACAAGCACCTCTCCCAAAACACGTCTGTCTGGCTGGGATGTCAGTCAAGGAATGAGATGTGGAACTTGCGGCCGAGTTGAAATTATGGCAAAAACTCTGAATACGACTCACTAAACGAATTGCAGAACCTATTTCCCTATAAAACTTGTTTACTACCTATTCTGGTAACTTAAAGATGGAATAAAGCACACATTCAAAATATGCAAACTTACTAAGAACTTATTTGAATATACTACATCACAGACAATTAAATATTTCCAAACTCGCATTTAGAATTAAATTTCTCTCTCATTTGTACACATATCTTAAATTATTTTAAAACATGTCCATTTGTTGTGGAGTCTGATGTAGGAATGAGTTGAGCACACCACTTATGTCGATTTATAAGCACAATTAGAGATGTGGAGTGCGGTCGCCAGGCAACTCAGTTGAAATTATGGGAAAAACTCGTAAGTGAAGGAAACATTTTTAATGTTAATGAAATAGCAATTAAACTAAAAGAGGTGAACACACAGAACTATGTTTACGATGCACATAATAATCTACAAATCTCAACCTGGGAAAATTAATGTTCATATCGTAAGAAGTAGAATAATAAGCAAATGAGTTGAATTTTATTTTAAAATCGTTTAAAGCTGTTTATGATTGTGTTTTACCACCAGACATCATCATGTTGGTTCCTCAGCAGCAGTAGTTGTAATCTGTTTTGTATTACAAAATATTTCTTTTAAAAAGTTCGCTGACTCCAACTCTCGCTGCTGTAGATATGAAGGTCAGCGGGAAACGTTCTTCGAGCTGTTGTGTGTCTCTAATACGTCTTGTACCTGCTTCTGAAAAGGAATTTATGTCAGCCACTTTACCCATTTCTTATGTCTCCCAGGATCCTTCAAGTTTAGCTGTGGCAATGGGGCTTTCCTCGAAATGCTACTGTTCCCTCTCCTTTCATTCATTCAGATGTTTGAATATTTTCTCCATCACTTTTGTTATTCCCATCAGTTGTTCAGAGCTGTTTGATTGTAACTTTTAAAATGTATAAACAAATATATGTTTTTCTCGCTCACAAAGATTGCAGTGAGAAACTTGAATTTTCTCATGACAGGCACCCAGTTACCTGAGTTTAAATACAAACCACACCTGAAAAGTTTGCTACTAGTGACCCACTTGTTTCAAGTTTACCACATTTTCGTTTCAAAGTTCTCTTTAGCAGTATGAAAAATGTTATCCAATCATCATACACAAAATAATGCTTGGGGAATGACAAACTATTAAATGGCAAGTCACATTACTCCTTCTCATCAAAAATATTTTTATTTCAAATTTTCTTTTCAAAAATGTATCCTAAAAAACTAAATATTTAAAATGACTCGTACAAAAATTTAATTTACAACAAACATATTTCAAACAATTTATAATCTAAATCCAAATAATATATACAACAAGCATTCTTCCAATTACTTTAAAAGAACATATCAAAAGAATAAAATTTACAACAAACAATCCTGTCACAGAAGACCCCAGCAGAGCTAGGCTAGCGGCAAGGGGTTCCGAGCATGAGCCATTCACACCCTTGTCGCTATCCTGAACACCCAAAAGCAGCTCCGGTGCGCGGAGGCGTTGGTGAGACTGGTTCACAGTTGGCACAATACACCCGCACACTAGATGGGAGCTCCTAGCTCCATGAAGTCAGAACAGCAAATGTATGAGCAGCGGGAAGGAGCCCCTATTTATACCTACACCAATCTCCCTAGTCGCAAAATTCTATATTTTGTAATTCACCTAAAACCTATTAAAACAAACGAATCGATATTCGAAATGTTTTAAACTCAATTTTAACCAAATTTAATGCATTTAAAAGTATTGAATGTGTTTTTGGAGATTTAATGTGTATATATTGGAATTTAACAGGTATTTATTAGGTTTTAAGCAATTAGATTTGAATTATGTTCGTATTTAAGAATTTAGTATGCTAACAATTGTAATTACGATATGAGCTTTTCCCAATACGAGGTTTTTAACCCAGAATTAAAGGATTTTTCTATTATTCAACACCTTTGCACGCTTTGATGTACACGAACGAATTATTAATATTTATTAATATATTTTTAATTACATGATTCGTTTATTATTACTTCTATGTTTTATGATTTTTGCCTTACATTCATATATGTCTTAGCCGGGACTAGAACCCAGAAACTAACTAATACTAAGCATACCTTATCCGGGATTCGAACCCAGAGCCTCATACTAATGCATAAACTGATTACTCTAAGGAGGTGGGCGAAAGAATAAACTCTTTTTGTGTATTTATGATGTGTTGTGGAAATAATACTACATTTTACCACCAGAAACATTTTTGCCAGGAGACAGATTCGAATATTTTTAGTTAAATAGTATTTTGTCAAACAAATAAGTTTGTAATCTGAATTTTTCTTTACAACACCAGTGTGCGTTATTGTAACATAGTTTGATAGAAAACAAACAGCTTTTAAAAATCTCTCTCTCTATTATGTAATTTATATTCCTTTTTCGTCTCTCACTGTTGAGATAATTTCTTTTATCACTAGATAATTTCTTCCTCAGGAAAATAAGTAAACTTTTAAAAGTGCCAGGTAAATAAAAGTATGAATTAATTAATTTTAAGACAAAAATTTATCGATAAATTGTTTCAAAATACAGTTTGTTTCACAAATTTATGTACATCATTTCAAAAGACAAATTTATCTGTTATACTACAGAGTATTCTAAAACATAGCAAGCATTATTGCACATAGCAAAAAACAAACCAGTACAGGTTGTATCAACAATTTTTATCCAACATTTTTAACCCTAGCAAATATAGGATGTTACAAAGCATATTAGACAATTATTTAAAAAAATATACAAATATAGGTTGATCCAAAAATTTAGTTACAATATTTTAACACAATTCAGTGCAGGTTGATTCGAAATATACACACAATTTTTTTTTTCTTTAAAAACAAATATTTTATCAGCTGTTAGCAACTTCCATAAACAAAGTTTTCATGCATTTTCTTAATATTGGATCCAGATCGCCGTCTTAAACTCTGCTTTCAAGAAGGGGGCATTTCTTATGGCCTGGCTTTAACCTGTCTGTACACATAACTCTTTACATTCTGCAGAATGTAAAATTATATTTTCAACTAAGTCTGGCTATTTTTCAACATAATGTGAGTGTACATCTTTAATACTGGATGGAAGAGGTGTTGTTGCAGTCATGTAAAACACAGGACATCTAAAACTATCAATACCATGTATCAATTCATTGCTCTTTTTGTTTCCTAGTGGAAAATAAATCACTTTAAAATGGAATACACAGTCACAAGTCTCTGTAAATTCACAGAGAAGCCCGCTACACCATAGTACATAAGTTATGTTAGACTTTCCTGGTTTGATACTGACATAATGATTTGCAGGATAAAAAAAAACTTCATGTTACTCGTGTTCTATCCAACACTTGACAGAGAACAATTAGCATGGAACAATGTATGAATATAGATAAATTAATTCTTTAACATTTGAAGTTAAACATTGAATTAGGCAGACATTTTATTTTTGCTTATTTTATTGCTCGATGCAAGTGACACATTGATGAAACACACCCAGTACGAGATGTGTAACCAAACTTTTTTTTTGTGCTAATGGTATAAAGTATGAAGATTATCATCACATTCTTCGAAATACTAATGGGGTAAAACATTGTCTGGATTATAAATGAGATGTTTCAAACATTTTCTTTCTAACAAAATGTAGTTACAATGTGCTCACCCTTAAGCTTACGCTTTCGATCTACTCTATGTGGCCTGTACTGGTTTACAAGATATTTCTAACTGTTGCAATTAGTTAAACTGGAATCAAAACTACACAGTTTATTATGTGCTGACAAAGGTTGCGAGGAATGCGTACAATTGAAATGAATGTCTGACTCACACATTTCCTTAACAACAAAATGTGAATATGCTATGCTGTAAGTTTCAGAATACAAGCCTTTATTAATAAATGCATACTTGCATATCGGCAGGAACATTATTCAGAATTAGCTACTTCACATGCTTATAAATTGCACATTGAAGTAAAAACTAAGCCTCCTTGTTCGAAAAGAAAGTTGTGGATGTCCCCATCGCAGGTCTCCTTCCAGCAAATGGTGATTCCCTGGTGAGGTCTGGTGAGTTGGTAGGCGATTACTCTATGTCCATGCTCCTCTTCTAGCTCCTTGCTATGACTGGCAATCATAAAATCTTCTAATGTTGATGGTAAGTCACTGTCGGGGTGAAGATATCTCACAGCACAATTGTTGCATGCTATTCCTTCACCAAAGCACGTGCCGAAACTGTTATCAAAAGTGTAGCACCAATGTTCTATATTGTTTCATACTTGAACATTTTGAAAAATACTGGCATATGGCTTAAAGAAGAATCTTCAATATCCTATTTTCAGTATTTTGTATACATCTGTGGTTTTGACAATGCAAGCAATGACTGACAGTATATTACTAAATGGCCTCCTTTATATACATATGGTGTTATCACTTTTTATCATTTTAAGTGATCTTACTAAGCCAAACTTTACAATTCGACATGCCACACAGAGTAGTTAATTCTTGGTTTCCTATATATGCAAAATGTTTCTTATTGATACATTGTTGGCTCCATACTGTAGTAAGAGAACAACAACTACATTCCTTCTGCATTATGTATTAAATTTTCTTGTAGAATGTACATTTCGTGATGTGTGCACTTTGAGCTTCAAATGCTAGTTGACTGTCACTGCAAGGTAGTTTGCTTTCAGGATGCAAACTATACAAAGGACAAAAACTTCGCCCATGACAAATGTCGAAAACTTTTAAAGTATATCAGGACTAATTAACAAGAAATGCCAATGTTCATCTCCATTTCACATCTGTAGTTGACTATCTGTTTCTTCAATTCGAAATCACACTTGTCTGACTCCTGGAGTAACACTGGCATAAGGAAATGATGACTCGAGTATCTCCATTGTAACTGAAGCTCCAGTGTATGGTTCTCTCTCTCTGTTTATATATGGGAATTTTCATCCAATTTGAGATAATATTAGTTTTTCAATGATAACTTGGTTATATAATATTTACAGACACAAACATTGCTGTTCGAAAACTCACAGTCCCACATTCTACAAGACGACATTTGAAGGCAGCTACTGCCTTGCATTTGCATGATGTGTTCCTTATTATTACATGTTTCAGTCTACAGAACTCTTTATTCAATTTATATCTTATTTGCCTAAATCCTGGTTCCTTGGTTATTTCTTCACTTCTATTTTTAAAACATAGATCCCAAGAAGAACAGGGCGGTTTGTTGTTGGGCCACTTATTAAAAACCGGACAGTCATCTTCTACATAACACAACACTCTTTCTGTGTTCATGTTTCCTACGAAACTTTTTGCAAAGTCCCAGTGTTCATCTCCATTGCACATCTGTATTTGGAAGTATATGTTGTATAGAGACTGGAACCATACTTTCTTGTATCCTCGAGTAATACTGGCATGTTTTCTCTGGGTTGAATTTCCCCATTTTTTATCCAAAATCTTATGCATTTTTCTAAATTAATATATTTACATGTAGGTAGGATGTTGGTACAAATATTCTCTTAGATCTTCGCTTTTGCCTTGTGAGCAAAAAATTTTTATCTCACAGTGATTGGTATTATAGCATTTGACTATTGAATTGATACTCGAACAGTCATAATATTTTCTGATATCTATGATTTCTGCATTGGGTCAACTTTTTAAAATTTTCTTCTGCTTTTTTCAAGCACATATGCTGGATAATCTTTGAGGAGCATATCGTTTACACATAGGAAATGCTCTTTGTAAACTATGGCACCAGAATCCCATTTAGGTCATGTATCTCATAGGTCTGTTCCCAAAACATCATTTTAACTTCAGGTTTTAAAGTATACCAAGGTCTGGGAGATTTGAATCATAGTAATTTAGAGGCATTAGCATCGGTTGCATCATAAATAGCAAGCTCCTTAATTACAAAGGAGTTGTGATGGTAGTTTTCGAAACCTTGTGCATTGCACATCATTTTTACCCTATTTCTTTTTTTTTACACTATATACAAACACTCTCCACTCATATTTTTTATAATATATCAGTGGTCGCCTCGGAATCCACTTCAACAACCCCAGAATCGTCCATTACTACATCTGGGATAATTCTGGCTTCAATTAGCTGTTACAGCCTGAGTGAAATTCAGTCCCTCCGCATATGTTGATTATTTCCATCATTAGAAAAGGCAGGCATGCCACGAGGACAGTCTTCACAAGGCAAATATGACACGATATCCTCATCAGCTTGTAAATGTTAAGGAAGGAATGGATACACTAACATTATTTTATGTCCTGCAAAAGCAATAATAAACTCTTTCACCAACATCCATAATTTAGAGGAGTCTAAACTCGATAAAGTTTTCGCCTTCCAATATGCTAGCATAACATCGAATACTTCAACACATTCCTCATCACAGTTATCACAACAGTGGCAGTGATGCATTATACCTGGAGTGGACTGGTACAGAGAGAGATGTATTCCCCTGTAGATTCTGCATTGTAGATATAGATGATATGGTGGATGGTTGGCGATGTAATAAGCATCTGGTGTTGTAGTGGACGCCTGGCATTGGTGTGGACATTGTAGTAAGCATCTGGCATCATTCTTGGTGTGGATGCCTAGCATCGTTCTCGATGAGATGTCTGGTGTTTTTCTCAGATCTATTGCAGATGCCTAAGTCTGACTACTGCTAATGCAATGCACATGCTGCACACGAAGTGGCCTCGGCAGTTGCGACTTAACACTGAAAAAAAATTAATTTACTCCTCCTTATATAGTAACTGGATTCAAAATGGCAACAGATTTCCTTTAAATTTGCTTAAATTTGGACTTTATAGAAAATAAGTTGAAATATTGTGCAATTAACAGATATCAGCTTAGATAGCAGTCATATCAAGCCAGAGCCGTGCTATTTCATTAATATTACCTCGAAAAAGTTGTACTATTTAATTAAAATAAGTTTCCATTTGTTAAAATATACACATTTTATGCTGCACAATATAATCGAAATTCTAGGCTGGGAGGCTTTTGAATCGAAACTTTGGTTATAAGTAAATTTTAGTGTTGTAGAGAAGTCTATATGTATAATACATATTTTTCTCTGTTATACACATATATTTAAAACAGACTGAATATGTATGCATGTCTGATGTCTTCCATCATAATAGTTGAAACTTAGATATATGGAATGATACTTGTTTGAAAAACGGTCTTCTTTAAATCTTGTAATATTTATCAAGTGATAATATCTCTTGTACAAAATATTTTTTCATAGATATCTGCATTACTTTAAACTTAAAATTAATAAGTTTGCTGGAAAATGGGATGCACTTAAAGTTTATTGGATAAAAATTCATTTCTTGGAATGATAATTTATCTTAATTTCAGGGAAATAATTTCATAATCGGGACTTGGCTAGCATATTTTATTTTTCATTGGAAGTAAGCCAGGGTTTCAAGAATAGCATAAACCTCCCTTTCTGAACAAGTAAACAGAGAAGCAAATGTGAAAGTTTGAAGAGCAGAAAGGGCAGGGAAACTTTGCAAGCAGGTCAACACTTTTGGGTGGGTTCAAAATTTGTTGGGCCGTGGTGTGTCTGGCAGGTGGAGAGTCTCTGACATGGTGCCAAAGACGCGTTCTGGGGTGGGGTTGCAGATGTGTCTTGCTGAGGCAGCTCTCATCTCTGACGAATATGTGCTTTTGGCTAGGGGTTGGAGGGGACTGGTAAACATAGCACTAGATGGGTTTTGCAGATCATGGCATTGGATTGATAGCAGTGTACAGAAACTCTCTTTTGGGACTAAGTAGCGTTCTGGTTAAAGGGGGTGGGGATGAATTGCAGAAGACATGGTCTGGTGTTGGGGAGGGGGTTGGGGGAAGGGGTCCAGTGCTCCCCCTGTATAGAGTAGAGGTCCTTCCACCCGCAGCTAAGAATCGCCATGTTAGTTTGGCGACAAATCTTACCCTGGATACACACAAAACCCACATCCAGAGTTCTGGTGCATTTCTGAAGGGGTCCAAAGCCTTGGCAAGTGGGCTTTGGGGAGCCTAGGCATATCATATTCCTGACTGTTAGCCATGTTTCTCGTTAGGCGATAGTAAATGATTCCAGGCTTCAGCTATTGTTTTAATATAAATATTTATATAACTTTTAATTTATCGGGGAAACATTTTTTTCCCCCTGTGTTAGCTGATATAGTGTGTCCATTAGTTAAAAACAATTTTATATCCATTTATCATGTAAACCCTGTTTCTGAGCATGCTAGACAAAAGTTCATAGGGTTTCAACTATCCTTTTGTTAACAAGTGCAGTGAATTTCTCAGACTTAACAGTGATTTGTGTTAACATTATTTGACTCAATGCAGTATGTCCGTTATTTAAAATAATTTTTCTTTGAGGAAGTTTGATTGCTTGTTAAAAGTGAATTATCTTAAAATACAGCCTGTTATGATATGAACATTTATTTTTCCCAGGGTGAGATTTATAGATTAGTACATGCACCATAAATGCAGTTGCGTGTGTTTACCTCTTTTAGTTTAATTGCTATTTCGTAAACATTAAAAATGTTTCCTTCACTTACGAGTTTTTCCCATAATCTCACCTGAGTTATCTGCCGACCGCACTCCATGTCTCTAATTGTGGTTATAAATCGACATAAGTGGTGTGTTCAACTCATTCCTACATCAGACTCCACAACGAATGGACATGTTTTAAAATAATTTAAGATACATGCACAAATGAGAGCGAGACATACGTGTATGTCTATTATTCTATTGTGTCTGGTAAAATTTAATTCTAAATGCGAGTTTGGAAATATTTAATTATCTGTGTTGTAGTTTATTCAAATCAGTTCTTAGTAAGTTTGCATATTATGAATGTGTGCTTTATTCCATCTTTAAAATATCAGAATAGGCAGTAAACAAGTTTTATAGGGAAATAGGTTCTGTAATTCGTTTAGTGAGTTGTATTCAGAGTTTTTGCCATAATTTCAACTCAGCCGCAAGTTCCACATCTCATTCCTTGACTGACCGCCCAGCCAGAGAGACGTGTTTTGGGAGAGGTGCTTGCACAATTTCAGCAATTTAAAGAACAGGATTGCTGGGTTCTGTAGTTCGTTTAGTGATAGTCACGTATTTGTGTTCGTTTGCAATTTAATTGATTTCGAAATGCATATCCAATCAGACAGGCTAGATTTCATTTCACAGAAATACGTGCTTTAAGTCATTCATTCTGCAATCTCCCGAACCCAATGGGCATATATTAAAATCCTTTAAGGTACATGTACAACTCTGAAGCATTAAATAGTGTAATTTTTATGTGTTTTCAAATACCTTGTTTGTCTTTATGAAGAACTGCTGTTTAATTTCTATATTCATAGGGACATATTTGCTACATTGTATATCGTTAATTAATTTCATACAGGACACTCATGTATTGTCATTGTTTAGTGAGTTAGCACTTGCCAACACCAGGAGACTCACAAAGTTGTGTTAGTTTGAAATTTGTATTTCCATTAGTTTCTCTCATATGTAACTTCACTAGTTTAATTGCTTTCAGAAACAGTCATTGTCTATTTAATTGTATACACTTTAAGTTATTCTGTTTTTCATTACCAACATACACAATGTAAATCGTATCTTTCAGAGTAGCCTATCTCCCAACACTGTCTATGAGCAGTACCCCCTACAAACTCAAAAAACACTTATGACACTCTTGCACAAAACTCAACACATATATACCCCTTCCCCAACACCTCAGTACGATGCCAGAGCTCCAAGGGTGAGGACATACCAGAGCTGCTCCCCACTCCAAAAAAAAATAAAAAAATTAAGTGCCTTATCACACCTTTGCACTAAACTATCACTTATCACACAACAATTTTTGATTGATTAATTAAATTAAATAAATTGGATCAATCAATCAAAGTTTTATACCGTATTGTCCGATCAAAATTGCCCCACAAAAATCGATCGGATTAATATCGTATTTACGATTAACAAAAAATTCTGATCGGATTAAAATCGAATTAACTATTTTTAGTCTTATTAAGGATTGCCCTTTTAATATAAAACGGTTAATACGATTAATGAAAAGTGGGGTGAAACGACACCACTCCTACTACTCCGGCCTGGCATTGAACCCGATTCACCTTGATGCAAGGCGAGCGGGCTAGCCGCTAACCAATTGCATTCCCGGGCTCTTCAATTCCCCTTCCCATTACAGTTGTGATGTCGGAGAGCATTCGAGTCGCAGATCCGGTGAGCAACGTCCTGGTTGGCCGTGGATCCATTACACGGCCTACTGGTTCTCCCGATCTCACCTCACCTAACTGTTTGAAGCAGGAGGCCGAAATTTTGAATAGTTTTTGTAAAGCACTGCAACTAAACGTAAATGTAATGGTTTCATTCTCATTCTCAATCACGCCAACAAATAAATAAATTGTAAAGTTTGATAAACTTAGGTTAGGTTAGATTAGGTAGGGTTAGGTTAAGCAGGGTAAGTTAAGTTAGGTAGGTGAGCACAATTTCAATAATCATATAATGAAAAAAATTATACTGAATTTAAATAGTGGAGGTGGGCTCTAATAACTTAAAAATAATCAAAACACTCATGTCAAAGAAATCAAACATTATTATTCAAACAAAGAACTGACACAAAACTTTCTCATAACAATAAAATATAGCAAATGTCCAACCCTATGTTAGCAAAAATATCTCTTTAGGGCTCTTCTATCGCCCTTATATGTTTGAGAGAATAGAGTGGGGAACCGTGGGTGGCTTTAGTCACCGAGGTGTTGAAAGCCGACGACAGTGAAGCGAGGTGATTAAGGAGCAGCGCCGGAATGCAAGGGCGAAGGTAGACGTGTGATCCCCGACAAAACCAGCCAACCAGCGGCATCGCCCGGTATGATTCCCACTTGCGAAAATCCGAGAGCGACCCTCGCTGGGAATCGAGCTGTGTTCACATATAGATGGGATGAGAGTAGTCTCGCCACTACACCACCGCGGCACCCTACACGTTTGAGTATTGCATTTTTAATTCCACCTGTTTTGTGTAACTCGATTACACCGTTATTTGCGCTACAGCTTAGTCAGATGAAGTGTGATAGTATATTATAACACATATTCAAGGAAATATTATCCTAACTTTAGCGGAAGCCACGCTGTTTTGGAAGAAAAGCAATTCAGTTTTGAGGCACAGTGATTGTTACTCGTATGCGTTTTGTGGCAAGCTTCTCTGGTTGGAAAAAAATATGTGTTTGAGGGTTTTCTTTTATTCTAAAACTAATTAATTTAATTCGCCAAAAATAACCCCTTCAAAAGTTCTTCAACCTAAAGCTTCAGTTTACTCATAAATACACCATAATTCTTAGTAGGTACATTGAATAGTTCGATAAGACGATTAAATTAAAAATATAAAAAAACAAGAAGCTAATAAAAAAACTCTACTATTATAATTTATATCACTCAGAGATAACGATTTTTATATTTTACGACTACGTAATACAGTTTCAATGCATCTGCCAAAACGAAAACCAAACACATTCTTAAACGATTTATATTCTGTACATTATTATTCTTGCCGATGAATCCATAGCAAGGCAAATATACACCACTGTTTTTGAAGTTTGTAGGCATTCTCGATCTACACCAGTCGACTACTGTAAATGCCGCCATGTAGCTGTTCGGAAATTTCTAAATTATTTGCACACATTGAAGTAAGTAAGAGAGCGCAATGAATGAAACTCATCCTACACTCCAATGTATTCTGGAATAAAAATTACATGCAACATCGTCTTTTGTTGCAGGTGCCAAGAATTACCCACCTGTACGCCAACAAAAAGCGCGTTGGAGGAATATTTGGAAATATCTGGGAGGCTTTTGCCAGAGATCTGAACTTTCACGTAAGGACAACACACAGTAACAAATTATTGTCGATTTCATTTACCTCAAATTAAAATGCAAGTATAAATTTAAAAGCCCCGTGTCTAGTCTAGATGCGAGCAATGGCGCAGACACCTCGATCTAGTAGCTAGACCATGAGCTAAAGTCTGTTCACGATAAAGTGAGCACTTTTGAAATCAACCTTAAAAAAAGTCACTGCCTCGACCTTAATATATTTTAACGGTCGCAATGAGTGACATGTGCCCAGTAAAGTTGGTAACGATGGAGGGAATGTTAGTTCCATATCTTAATGTCGAATAAAAAGTGTTAGGTAACTATTTGTGATACCTTATATTATTTCTTTAGCTTTAAGATTTTTTAATGCGTCGAAGTGTAAAACAGTTTCACTTGACCGATGCATGAATCAAGTGATGAGGTCCATGGTAATGTTTATTTTACGTAAGATGGAAGAATACACAACGTGCGTACAAATATATGTTAAGCAGGGCTTTCAAAAGTGCTAATTTTACCGCTAATAGCCTATACTGAGGTTGCCATGCCGAAACGGCCATGGAGTAAGGTAGACAAGTGTAAATTTTAGGCGATGTCTTTATCTCATATCTTAAGGAGGTGAGCTTCGAATTCGATAGGCAATACACAAACTTCAAAATAAGAGATGTTTCTCGAACATGGAATAGGAAAAACATATCAACTATTTTCCATTTTAAAATTACAAAAAAAGTTTCTGCATAAGAATAATACAGTTTGCCAACATTATCTAACAACATTAATTGTGTGTGTGTCTGTGTAATAGCGACCTATTTCCTTAACATTGCTCTTATCTGTACATTAGCCTTACAACAATAGAGGCTTTTGTAGCTGAGGTCGCAAATTCATTGCCACAGTACAAGATTCTGCATCCAAATACCGGGAATGCATTTTATGTGTTCACTCCTTTAGAGTATTCTTTTCTTTTGAAAGCTGGCTCTTGAAATGGCCTTCGTACCTAAAGCCTACACAGACGGTCATCTTTTGTGAACAAGAAGGTGATCGTCTAAAGGTGAACAAGAAGGTGAACGCTCAAAGGTGAACAATAAGGTGAACGCCCTCTTGTATTCAAGCCCCATGTGTTGGTGGGGCCTTTTGGACCAAGTAGTGTGAAGCACCACTAAAATAAGGTTGGGATTCTCAGCAATACCATAAGAGTGGAGAAATGCCATTTACTCCATCGACATCGAAAAATTTGCACTTAATTTGCTAGCCAAGATTATGTGAAAATGACGAAGTGCAGTATTTGTGATGGAAATAGGCCTCCAGTCCGCTGGTTACTGAGGATTTTCTGTCCTTGGAATGAGGACTGGCCTAGAGGCATATAGCCAACTTGGCATCTTACAAGGATGCAAGAAGATGTTAAAGACAGTCTGTTGATGCTGAGCAAAAACCTCTCCTGATTATTTCAAAGCTAGATCCAGGAAAAGCCTTCATACATGAAGGAATAAAAGACCCCACCTAAGGCTTCGCTTTAGCAGGAGCCTCGCAAAATTGTTTATATTTTTATCGATATAAAATGAAAATAAATCATTTAATTCGTCTTTTTAAATTATAATTTAAAAGTGAAATGGCACATATTATGTTTTAGTTTCATGATACTGAGTTATTGTACATCGTTACAAATTTATGCATATATTGGATGCAATACAAACTATCACAGATTATGGGTGCTTATAGGTTTCCCTCCACAATGATGCATTCGATTTTGGTGCATTAAGGGTTGCACTAAAAGAAGCACCACATCATTCGCTTCAAACCATTCATGACACTAGATGGCCAGTTGAAAGGAAAGATCACCATCACTAAAATATATTTCAATTGCATCAACAAGGAAACCACTACCTGTCAATCTCCACAGAGGCCCTCAGCCCACAAAGAACTTCCCTTCATTGGTTATCTAGCAATATCACCTCTTCATGATGAGTGTGAGGTGGTTCTTTCACTACAAAAACCTCGGCACAGTGTCACTTAAGGATGAATTCACAGCACCAGCAGGGATTCGTTTCCAGAGACCAGGTTTCCTGCTGTCACCCCTCCCACCCCATCGCTAGGAATTGGATGGGGTGGGGTTTCTGAGGAACCATCCTCACTCATTGACACCCTGCAGCAGCGAGAGAACTAGCAGTAGCAACGGCCTTTGCAGCCTGTATATTAGTCAGACAGTATGGTACCTTGCAATGACTCTTAAGACACTTTAAACTTTCAAGAGTAACACAAAACATTCCACGTGACTGAAATCTTGCCATAAGTAAGAAGGCAATCCTCCTTCGTTCCCTGTTAGACTGTAACAGTTCTTATTTCGATATAATGGACTAATTCCTCGTTTGAACACACGGAGTTTGAGCCTGATGTCTCAGGCAGATGGCAATTACATTCGCTCAAATGAGCAAAGCTTTGATGTTGGGAGGCTTTACGCCTAGAGCCAAAGAAGCGATCGCAAAAGTGACAAGGCACAGCCTTCATATAAAAAAAAGCAACAGAACACTCTAATTGGTTACAAGCAGTACCCTTCTCCAGCGGGAGAAGGAAAGACACCTTTGGAAAATTCTCTGCTGGACTCATACTGTTGCCAGCTATCAGCTGCATATTGCCACCAGAACATGTCTGATCACATTGAAGGCACATGGTCACTCAAAGACTGAGAAAATGTCACCTATAACTACACACACCAGGTGATAGCCACGAGAAGGTATACAGCTCAGTACATTTTTATCTGTTTAATTTTATATTAGGAATTTTGCCAATGAATTCAATGGCAAAATTAATTCAACACTGGATATTAAAATTGTATTTTTTGTAAGTTGAGCATCAGTTGAAATTCATATAGTTTTCAACGCAGATTGTGAGGTGCCAATGAAAATGGTACAAAGAAATTTCCAGCTGCCACCAGTAGAGCTGGACCACTGGGTGCATTGACAAACATGAATATAGAAAAATAAACCCTTAAACTCATGGTTCAGGAAGACTTGTTTTGAAAACCTTTCTGCCGAATTAAAGTGGAACCATAATAGTAAGCGTTGAAGATATTTTGTTTTATATACAACAGCATAGGTAAAGTTAAAAGAAAACAAAGGAGAGGATGGCGATATTTCTAGTATTGATACAAACATAATAACATTGTTATCACCTTACATTGACTATCAAACTTGTACTGCTAAAATATAAAATATATCGTTAAAAGTCAACTCTAATTGGATTTGCAATGGTTTCAAATATTTTGACCTAATAGTACACCCCTAGAATTATTACTTTATGACTTATAAGAAAATAATGTATGTGATATAGTATTCATACCAAATTTCAAAATATCTCAAGTTCACTATCGTAAAAGTTTGCCCCTCTTGGCAAAAAGTTTAATTCGTGGACTGGGTGCTCTGACTGGTTGTGTGTGTGTATATATATATGCTGCCAGCTTGCATAAGAGAGTAGGCAGGTTGTTAGGGCTTAGCATCTCGTTGGCAGTGAGGTCATTAGAGATGGAGCAAGTTGTACACAGAAGCAGGAAAGTGGGAGGAAGCCACCACGTACTGCAGAAATGAACCATTCCAGCATTCCCCATGAGCAGTTTCCTGAAACCACGGTAAACGAAACCAGGATGGCCGGACCAGGATTTGAACTCATTTTCATTTAAACAAATTTAGAGGAAGTGTGCAAACATTTCAAAGGACTTACTTTTATAAAAAACAGTGTTCTAGCCGAAATGTTATCCGCGTTGTTTATGTTAGTGATAAAAAGCAGCTCAACATTGGGAATGGAGAGTGGCCACTGTGTTGCTGAGATGCGCCGATATTTACTTTCAAGTAGCTCATAATGGACTGTAATGTTGGCAGGAGTGAGTTCGTGCGGTGCCGAGCAGCGAGTATGGATCGCAGGAGCCGAACGGCAGTTGGAACGGAATCGTCGGCATGGTGATGAGGAGGAGGTGGATGTGGGGCTGGCGCCTCTCACCATGACCAGGTCGCGGGCCAACGTCGTCGAGTTCACCGTCCCGCTTCTCATGTCCAAGTAACTACTGCCTTTTCCACTGTCTTCAACCCATGTCCAAGGTTTATTCTACTATAGAGAGGCAAGAGAGTGAGACCAGGCGCCATTACAGTGTCCATAACTCTGTTGTCGGGAAGCATAATGCTTTTAGTTTGGCAACTAAAATTTTTAGCCACTATATAAGCGCTAGTGTCACATTGTTCAGGATTTTTCTATTTTTTACATTAAGGAACAAAATAATTGCAATAGTCTTAAATCAAAATTAAAAACAACTCCGTAACTAAGTAAAATCTTTCTTTTGTATTATCGATGTAGCTTAAAATTTATTAAAAGTTACCTCTTTGGAACACTGTGCACCTAGTGGCGGTAATTTTTTCCATGCCAAACTCTTCCATAAGAAAAGTCGTTTGGTTCCCCAACCCGTGTCACAATGTCAAATTTTCCCATCAAACTACTTCCAATAGGTTTTCTAAAATAAAGTTGGACATTTGTGATGTTACCGAAACTGCATAAATGCCACAATATTTGTATGGATAAGTTGGATGGCTCTGTTTTTCATCAAACATGTGGTTATTGGACCTGTTCCCCTGGGTTACGAGGTGGAAAGTAACTGATCAAGCGTAGATTGGCGAAAAGCGCCCGAACATGTTGTTCGCCAGACACCATTTTGCTGTCGTGTGAGCGATTGGTGTTCATGTGTAAGCTGCTATTTCATCTATGTAACAACTCTGAGATCTCATTGCACGACCAGCGAGTACAATATTCAGGGAGTTTCGATGAAACATCGAGTAGAAAAAAGGAACAGGGCAGACGAGAACCTCCTCTCCGAGGCAGTAGTAATATTCTGAAAAACAAGTAAAGCAAATTTCATTCTCCACAATTTTTACCTCTCCTGTGTGTACATGATATATAAGTGATTTCGATCATGCCCGAAGGATAAATAATATATAAACAATTTTAGTAATTGTATTAGTTTGGTTACTATTATCTATATTCTTGATAGGATGTCTTTTGGTAAATGGAGATGTTAATTTTCACAGGAGGCGAAAAGTTACATAATGCCCGGAGAAGAGGGATTAACCTGATTCTGGGTCAGTATTAAAGATCCGGACCCATGACCTTTCACTTGCAAACCTTTGATATCATCACAACCATCTTGTTTTCGACCACCATATTGTCCACCACTTTGTTTCTGGCCACAATATTGGATTTCATTTTGTCATGCTCTCGCATTTCACTTTAGTTGCATTCATTCCACCACATAATTTTGACATCATGCTCTATCATTCAATCCATATTTTCTCATGCTCATGCATTCCACCTTAGTCATAATTGCTCCACCCCACCATCTTTGTTGGACTTAGAAAATATTTTGTGTTCTGTAGAACTTGTAAATTTTTTCCATTGTTGTAGGAATTATAATATTTATCACCACATGTAGGACAAAACCACTGCATATAGGATCTAGAAAAAAATTTCATCACTGTCAACCTAACCTAACTTCATTTGTATAGGGACCAGTGGACAAGTTTATTTAGTTCTGTGAGATTTCGACAGAGTACTCTACAATCACCATCCTCCCTCCCCTCAGTCAACAACCAATCAGTTTACCAGCTTCCATATGCACTACCAAATCGAGCCTATATAAGAATAAAATCTGGAAAAAAACTCTTCAGTCGGAGATGAGAACTCAATAGAGTATAATCTCTCCTCCCAGAGCAGAAGGAAAGGGGTAAGTACAAAGAGTTAACGTCACCTAACCTAACTTAACATAAATTCACCTAACTCAATGTAACCTAACTTCACCTAATTCAACCTGACCTAACCTAACATAACATAACCTGACCTAATGTAACATAATCTGACCTAACCTAACACAACCAGACATAACCTTACCTAGCACAATCTATACATCATTCAGGACTTTTAGTCACCTTTGTTTCACACTTGTGTAGAACTTTGAATATGTTTTGCCTCATATAAGTCTCTGAATATTATTTTCATTTAGTCTCTAATATTTTATCTTTACTCGACACCCACTTCACTTAACCTAACCTACCCCCTTACACTCCTTTCACTTTAGTCATCATCAAACCAAGTTATGGCTTTTACAACTTTGTAAGAACTTAGAATACTGTTTCATTTAGTTACCTCATGTAGAACCTTCTTTCTACTCACATATTCATAGTGTTTCTGTTTGTGTATATTTTGTTAAGGACTGTTGCATGTGATGAAATTTAAGAAAACATAATAACAGAACTTTTATTAAATAAAATAATATAAATATACTTATTAATATATACAAAAATATTTACATGCTCCTGCCCTTGCTCCTGCACTCCCAATGGATTGAACAAAAACAAATACTTTAAGATTGTCCAGCTGGACATTTATCTTCCTGTGTGAGACCAACATGGTTCGGTAATCGCGACATGGTCCCCTGCTGCCAAATACCATTTGTTGTATTATTGCAGAACCATAAAATTGCTGCAAGGCATGTGTGATGCTAAGCTTAATTGAAGAACCAAATGGTTTTCATTTTGATAATATGTACTTGTACTTTAAATCCCTAGAGCAGCCAAAGTACCTATGTCTGGCATACATAGTACAAGCTGTAGATGGTGTAGAATATTTCCACTTAGTAATAACAATAATGTTGTGCCTCCAGATGAATGCTTTACCAGATTCTGTAATTATTTTTTGATGATGTAGCATGTGAGAAGCAGAAAATCATACAATATTTATGTATGGGTAGACATGCACAGTGTATTAATTTACCCTTGCCAAACTTATTCACATATACTCAAGTAGTTATTTCGCGACAGTGCAAACATGTTGGTTTTGTTTCGTATGGATGACTTATATTTATGTCATGTTTATTGCGACCATTTCAATACAGATATAACTTTTGATAAATTTTAAGATGTGTGTGCAAGCTGTTGGGAAGAACCACATAGCTTCCTTTATAGTTAAAGACTTTCCCCTACTTAAGCATACATATAGTGAGAATTTGATCATTTGTCGTACATCAGTAAGATATGACATATGATGTCTATTATATCCAAATTTGGTCACAGAGATGGCATAAAAGTCCTGCATAAACTATCTGATTAGTATGGCAAACGGTTATTGCAGAATCGGTGGGAAATGGCTTAAGAACATAGGCGATCCGAAGCAAAGGTGGAGATGAAGTTAATATGTTGTATGTAAATTCTGAAACATCAACCAATTTGACTTTGCTGCAAGCATCGATGGATAAAGAATTGCAGCAAGTAAAGAACCTGAGAGAAGAAATATGACTGCTTTGAATGGTGTCACTGCTGAAATCGAAGATGTATCTATTCATATTAATAGCATAATTAATAAGCAGTTAACTTAAGAAAAGCTTCGAGCAGTGTTAATGGATGTTGTGTGTGATGAAAAATTCTGGGAATATGTTAAACTTGAGAAACTGCTGCTGACGAGCAACTGACATCGAATCTGTGCCTCCTACCCTGGAAGTGCTAACTAATCACAGACCTGCAGAACCAAACTCTAAGCATCCATCATCGAGAAAGTATATTAAGTGTGTTGCACATTGTTGTTAATCAGTGCAATATCTGATGTCGCAGAAGAATTACACTGAGTGACTCAAAGTGTGTATGCGAAACATTTAGTAAAGAAACAAGCAAAGTTGGAGTAAGACATGGAGAACGAAGAATGATTTAATCCTGTCACTTCATGTCTGGATGATTTGAGATCTACTACAATGATAACACAAGTAAAGACTGAACCCATGGCTTCGAATCAAACAGAAAAAATCAAGTATATGAATACGACCTGCCTTTGACTATATGGGCTCAGAAAAATATTAATTCCAACAAGCATAGCACTGTGACCAAGCGATATTTATCTGCCTACTTGCGTAAGATAAATGATAAGTAGAACCTGAAAATTTTGCAGATTCATGTTGGGACAAGCTAGAATTCAAAACATGTGTGTTTATCTAACTTAAGCCATTGGTCCACACATTGTTTGACACCTCCCTGAACAACAGTGTCCAATTGTCATCCTACACTGTGACAGCAGAAAACCAATATGCAGCTGATGTCAGCATATTTGTACATAAGACTGTAGATAAGTTGTATGGAGTTTACCATCGCAAAATGAGGTGGTTTATGGACAACAAGGAAATATGTTTTCCCTACAAGACATATTCAAATTGGTGATGTGACTATTCATGCAAGTCCTAAACATTACGAAATTCTTGTTTAAGAAGGAACTGGACACATATTACAACAAAGTATTATGGTAGTAGAAATGTTTGCTAATAGCCACGAATACTCACATCAAGAATAACGATCTTGCGACCAATGCATATAAAAATGAAAATCACTCGAAATTTGGCATTGTGTGTAAGCTATTTTCAGAGGTAGGAGGTTTGTCTGGCAGTGGTCTGGAATTGAAGGATGAAATTGAAAATGGGAGGGGTGTGGATTACACATACTGGAAAACCCGAACGAATTGGTGGACAGTTTGCAATTACTCCATGCTTCTCAGAGAGCTGGCAACAATTCGTATTGAATAAAATTAATTCTATTTTAGAAGTGTTGCAGGAGGATGTTTACAAACAATGTCTTGTGCTGAAATCGCACAAGAACTCCATATATCCACAAGATGATTATTATCAAAGATGCAAAGTACTTGTGTTTGGTTACGAGATCTTTACCAGGCTGACTTGGTGGAAATGATATCATATATGAGAGCGAATAATGGATTAAAATACATGCTTACAGCCATAGATTATTTTACTAAGTATGATTGGGTATTGCTTGTCAAGACAAAAACTGGGAAAGATGGGACTAATGCAAATGAAAATTGTTTTGAATGACAAAGGACCGCACAAAAATTTGCAAATAGATCTTGGTAAAGAATTTTACAATCCTTTGTTTCGAGCTTAATACCAAACATAAAATCAACCATTATTCTATGCATGGTGGAATTATTAAGGCTGGAATCGTCGGAATTTTCAATAGAATTTTGAAGGAAAAATGTGGAGAGAATTTACTGCATGAGAGGAATTACTAGTTGCTTGGAATTTTGTCAACACTTGTACACAAATACAATAATGCAGTGCACACACCACTGGAATAAAACCTGTTGATGATAAAATTAACGACTTGCTGCTTTGTACTGATTTTGCAATGAGGAAAAACTGGAGCCGTGCAAGCCCAAGCCAAAGGTTGAAGACTATGTTATGATATCTAGGCAAAATAGCATATTTGATAAAGGGTATACGGCGAAGTGGAGCACAGAAATTTCAAAATTGTACACATATGCTGTAATGAGTCATGAACATATTATTTTGAAGATCCAAGGGTTCAGCGTATTTGAGGTTGTTTTTACAATGAGGAGGTATTAAAGAAAAAGTATCCAAATAATTATTTAATTGGGAAATTTTTCTGATGCAAAAAGAAATAAAGTTTTAGAAAAGTGACATGGATTCGATCCAAGTCATGACTTGTGGATTCCAAAGTCAGGCATCGCAGACAAATAGAACCAATACTGTGCCATGCCATGCTGAAACATGTGTGTTTACACAGCTATTACTCAAGGAGGCTGCTTAGTCATTTGTTTATCATAGAAAATGGAAAATACTGATAAGAGGGATGTACAAATAAAAATTAAGTTGTAGACTGGCTTAATTTCACTCAAATATCCGAGCAGGAAACAGCCAAGTCACTCAGCAATGGAGTATCATATCTACTTTGGAATGAATGATAATGCCATGGGATCACTGCCCTTGCCAGCACCATCGAAGACCTGCAGCAAAGAAAGGGATGCAGAAATCCACCAGCTCCTACAAGAACATTATGACATGGATGTGGAGATTGTTGGCTATATTATAATGAGACTCCTTGGAGGACACCGATACTGCTTCATTAGTCATCTCAGGGAGCATCATAGCATCATTATAGATGTTGTGTAGAACATAATCAAAGCTGAAGTAGCACAACAGTTCAAGAATGATCCAAAGTGACGAGATTGTAATTTATTTTGTCTTGAACATGTATATATTTCTGTGTAAATAATGAAGTAGTTATATAAAAGTTATTTATTTCATAAAAATCGTGTTACACCTTTTTCAAAGGCATCAGATGATACAGTTTTTAACGAGATATACACAAACAGAAACTCCATGAAATATAAGAGTAGGAAAAAAGGTTCTACATGAAGTAACTAAATGAAACAATATTCTAAGTTCGTACTAAAATGTAAAAGACTTGACTTGGTCTGGTGATGACAAAAGTGAAAGGAGTGCGGTGGTTAGGTTAGGTTAAGTGAAGTGAATGTCGAGTAAAGATGAGAAATTAGTGACTATATGAAAAAATATTCAGTCTTATAGAGGCAAAAGATATCATAAGCCGTACACAAGTGTGGAACGAATGTGGCTGAAATTCCTACATGATGGATAGGTTATGTTAGGTTGGGTTATGTTAGGTTAGCCCAGGATATGTTAGGTTGAGTTAGGTGAAGTTAGGTTAGGTGAAGTTAGGTTATGTTGATACCGACGAAAATTTTTCTAACTCCTATATTCATTGGTTAAGTCTTACATATGGCGAAAGATATTCTAAATCCTACACCAATGAAAAAAAAAATACAAGCCGTACACTACATGAAAAATATTCGAAGTCCAACAAAGATGTCTGGGTAGAACAACTGCGACTAAGGTGGAATGCAAAACCACGATAATATAAGGATTGAATGATAGAGAAAGATGCCAAGATTGTATATATCAGGGTTTAATGATATAGCATGAGAAAATTAAATCCAAGATGGTGGTTCGAAGGGAGTGGAGCATAAGCGACAGAATGAGTAATTAACAGGTGACTAAAGTGGAATGCGAGAGCATGAAAAAATATGGATTAAATAATAGAGCATGAAGTCTAGATGGTGGACATCAGAATAGAGTGATAGAGCATGGTGTCCAGATAATGTGTAGGAGTGAAGCGACTAGAGAGCATGAAGAAAATAGGGATGGAATGGTAGAGCATGATAAAATTAAATTCAAGAAAGTGGCCAGATACAAAATGGCGGTGATGAAAGAAAATATCAAAGGCCATGGATCAGGATCCGAAACCTGAATCCTGGCCTAGAATCTGAATAATACCTCTACTGCCGGGAAATAAGAAATAAGCTTCTTTTCTAAAAGTTTTCAGATAACAGTTGACAATCTGTAGTTTTGAAATGGGGCATGATGTACGCAGGGGCGTTGAAACATTGCTGGGCTTGAGGGGAGGGTGAAGGCAGGAGGCTTTGTACAGAATCTGGCACCCCTGGTGCTTGAAGAAGCTCTCTTCCCAAAAATTTGGTTTTGAAATAAATAACGTATAACAGTAATTATATAAAAATTGTTTCCTATTCACTTATTTAACACAAAATTCTTACCATGTCAGTAAAAAAAATTAGGAAAGGCTTTTCACTGTTAAATGATCACTTTTGCAATCAACTTCTGAAAAATCTTTTGCCATTATCTGCATCACTGACTGACATGCGCCCAGTTAAGTTGGTAACGATGGAGTGAAAGTAGTCCCATGTTGAAACATTCAATAAGTGTTAGGAAAAAATTTGTGAATACTGAAATTATTTCTTTTGATTTAGGTTTTCTAATTCATGTAAGTTACAAAATTAACTAATTGGAAAATATTTACTTTTCTAATATATTCACAGTTTACTTTGATAGATGCTTTGATAAAGAAATCAGGCCCATGGCAATGTAAATTTTACATATTGTGGAATAATATACAATGGGCACACAGGTAGATCTTAAACAGGGCTTACCAAAGTGCCCAGTTTATTTTGGAGAGCCAATAAAATTACGTAGACTATGAATCTTAATCTACATTGTTTTCTAGTTGTGCCCACACATGAAGTCTTTGGCACCCCAAGTGAAAGGTGCATCTGTCCGCAGCTACATGGTCTTCATCCGGAAGCCGAGCGCGATGCAGATCAACTGGAAGAGCTTCATGAAGCCGTTCAGCTGGGAGCTGTGGCTGACTGTGGCTGTGCTGGTGGTCGTCGTGGGCGCAGCCAATACCGCAGTTTACGCGATCATCCGCCGCCATGTTAGCCCACACGAGGAGGAGTACATTCCCCCGGCCGACAACCTGTTCTATGCCTTCACCATCCTCTACTGCTATCAAGGTACTTCACCATCCTCTACTGCTATCAAGGTACTTCCCCATCCTCTAATGCTATCAAGGTACTTCACCATGCTCTACTGCTATCAAGGTACTTCCCCGTCCTCTACTGCTCTCAAGGTACTTCACCATCCCCTACTGCAATCACGGTACTTCACCATCCTCTACTGCTTTCAAGGTACTTCACCATCCTCTACTGCTATCAATGTACTTCACCATCCTCTACTGCTAACAAAGTACTTCACTATCCTCTACAACTATCAAGGTACTTCACCATCCTCTACTGCTATCAAAGTAATTCATCATCCTATACTGCTATCAAGGTACTTCATCATCCCTACTGCTATCAAAGTATTTCCCATCCTCTACTGCCATCAAGGTACTTCACCATCCCTACTGCTATCAAGGTACTTCCCATCCTCTACAGCTATCAAGGTACTTCACCATCCTCTACTGCTATCAAAGTACTTCACCATCCTCTACTGCTATCAAGGTACTTCATCATCCCTACTGCTATCAAGGTACTTCACCATCCTCTACTGCTATCAATGTACTTCACCATCCTCTACTGCTAACAAAGTACTTCACTATCCTCTACAACTATCAAGGTACTTCACCATCCTCTACTGCTATCAAGGTACTTCACCATCCTCTACTGCTATCAAGGTACTTCGTCATCCCTACTGCTATCAAGGTACTTCACCATCCCCTACTGCTATCAAGGTACTTCACCATCCTCTACTGATATCAAAGTACTTCACCATCCTCTACTGCTATCAAAGTACTTCACCATCCTCTACTGCTATCAAGGTACTTCACCATCCTCTACTGATATCAAAGTACTTCACCATCCTCTACTGCCATCAAGGTACTTCACCATCCCTACTGTTATCAAGTACTTCACCATCCTCTACGCTATCAAGGTACTTCACCATCCTCTACTGCTATCAAGTACTTCACCATCCTCTACTGCTATCAGGTACTTCATCATCCCTACTGCTATCAAGGTACTTCACCATCCTCTACTGATATCAAAGTACTTTCACCATCCTCTACTGCTATCAAGGTACTTCACCATCCCCTACTGCTATCCAGGTACTTCACCATCCTTTACTGCTATTAAGGTACTTCACGACCTTTACTGCTATAAAAGTACTTCACCATCCTCTACTGCTATTAAGGTACTTTGTTTGAAGAGCTCGCATGGTGGTCGGTCAGACTGCTCGCCTCGCCTCCTCACTACCTAGGCGAGCCGGGTTCGATTACCAGCCGGGGCGCTTCCCCCGCCTCTGCGTCCCGGCGCTGCTACATACCTCATTTCACCATCATTGGCTCTCAAGATCTCGATGTCGAGAGACGCCCAAATCTCTCCACTCCAATTCTTTCAACAGAACAACTTCAGCAGTATTTGGTTTATTCCCGCAACAACCAGAACTGTAGGCCCTAATAAACAAACTGAATATTTTGCTGCTGGTACAAAAGTTTGGTTGCAGCTGCACTGAAGCCAGTTTACAAAATTGTTTTGTTGTCACATCTCTGCTGATTCTTTTCAGTGCATTAAGCACATTCCACTATCGTAATACATGTTGCCAGCACAAAAAAAATCTCAAGAATGTTTCATCATTCTAACAAAATATTTACTCACAATGTTGGCCAAAATTATATATATTGCACTATAATTTCCTTGTTCTTTCATACTGGTGCCTATAAAGCTATGGACTTGAATTTATGTGCTCAGCGTTAAATTGTACCCCATGCGCTGCTTTGTGGGGGGGATTTGTGGCACTATTGTATTATATACAACATCCTCCGCCGCCATCCTACGGAGCTATGTTTGCTAGAACACGTCCGAGTCTACATTACTGAGTTTATGAGCCCTACATTTTTAATATACGATTACTTATCTCGGGATTGTTCTCGTCCCCAGCAGCCATCAGTCTCTGCCGACACAAAATGCTGCAGGGACTTAAATACTAAATCAAAACTAGCGGCGAACCACGAGAGGGGGTTACGATACTACCCTAGCAAATAGGAACGAGTTGCAGGTCGAGTAATTCTCAGAATTTGTGCATGGAACGCCATCTATTCTTTTTAGAATTACGGCTCGCGCTCCCTATAGGCTCGACGTCGCTAGCGCTCTAGGCGCGAGCATTACGAACTATGGATGGCTGCCATGTTTCCCAGTCTGTTCCCAGCAGTTATGCTAGTCGGATGTCCGTGCTGGGATCTGCACGCGAACTTCACGTATTCGTTATCGTTCGTCGATTTCACACTGCTAGTTCGTGTACACAGTAAGTAACAGGTAACTTTATAAGTTTAAAAAGGCCGTGAAATGATGCTTTTGCGTCGTGCAATTTAGCAAGCCGGCGGGCTGACGGTTGACACGCTAGGGCTATGTCGAGGCAAAGGCAGTCACCTAGGAAGGTGTAGGCGGGCTGGTATTTTTCCGTGCATGATGAGACGTCCACATCTCATCGTCTCAACCTTGTTAAGCACGTTAAGAATTCCGCCTGGCTGGAAGGATGGACGGGATTCAGACGGTTAGTAATCCCGTTTTTTTTACAAACAATTTCACGTGTGTATATAAAAAAGTTCAAAGATACGTCTGCTAAGGTATGGTGTTTTGTAAGTGCTAGAACCACTGTTATTATTTTAAAAAAAATTAATGAAAAGGGCAAAATAAACTTAAATAACCTCGAAAACAAAATTCATCATTTACACAAGAGAGTTATGTTGCGCTTTTGCAAATAATTTAGAAATATCTGCACACCCAAAGAATATCAAGCAATTTGATTTTCAAATATCTAAATTGCATATACACAAAATAATTATGAACAAGCCAATCGATAAAATTTTAGTGTGTACACCAGTATTGTCACATGGCAAAATTATTTTGGTCCATTAGTGTAAATCGAATGGGTTTATAACAAACCCAGGCCGCGGTTTGACAACCAGGATCCAGCATAAGGAAAGATAAGATAAATTATACACCGTCAATATTCTAATTAATTGTTTAATAATAAAAAACCTAATTTAAGCTATTCCGATTTTCTGCGGACTAATGATTCAGTGGCGTGAGGTGAACTGTTGCAAGGTAAGGTGGCTTTAGCTCTGTGCTGTACCCTGTTCCTTGCTAGTTTACACTTCCACCACTAAAACGTAGAACGGAAGGTGACGTCACAGGACACCGTGTATAATGGGACCCTTGCCTGCTCGTTGTGAGTGGTCGAAATACATTTAGTTTCCGTAGGCCCCACAATTTTGATTGGTTCCTGCTGCGTGCAACGACAATGTACAGTCGCGGGAAAGCACCAGATTACCTTGCAACAGATCACCACCCGCAGGTCTAAATCATAGGAACCTACAACTTGCTATCTATACATGTTACCCAAAATACTATTTATACCTTGAGACTAATCCATATCTTAAATTGACGCTAAAAACTATGCCTGTAATTTGATATTGAAGGTCTGTGATAATCATAAAGGAGTTATAAATTACTGCTTAGGTTCTTTGTGAGATCCGATTGTTTAATCTGTCTTACACCATACGTTTGCGAACGTTTCATAATTAAATATATAGTGTATTGTAAACAATACACTATATGTGAATGTTAGTTTCAGGAAAAAACAATGCTGAGAGATGAACAGACAAGAGAGCAGACCTAGCGGCACTAATGTTTATTATTTTCGTTGTGAAAAGAGATATGTTTGCGACAAAAAGATCTGTCGACCTTCGGCTACCGTCGAAGCGAACTCTGTGAAGTAATTTTCTTGCAGCGACGGTTTGCGCAGAAGCAAATATCAAGCTTCCGAAGCAAGCCTGTGCGTACAGAATCACTCGCGGAAAACGAAATCCTGTCTCTGCAGCAGAAGGAAAGCAAATAGCTTCAAGAAGCGAGTTAGCGTTGGAGATAGAGAATAAGAAAACTGGTCTGCGTTACGTTCCCTACATCAATGTTCTCTTAGTTACAAGAAAACTCGTACAGTCTCCGTGAGAAAAAAAAAAAAGAAGTGCTTGATTGCTCACGAGTACGGAAAAACCACCGGGAGTTTGTTTAGTCATATCGCTTGAAAGCAAAGATGGAAACTTCACAGTATGTAAGCAAATTTGACTCAACTTTACCTAGTTCACGTAACTTAACGTTAATGTCCGAAGTATGCGTAGTTTAACATCACTGCGAATTACACAGATACGCGTCTTCTAGATACACGCCTACACTCTTAAAGAAAATATTTGCAAATTTACCACATAAGTGTATATGCAGAGTGGGAAAGCGCATACGGTAACGTTATTTCCCATACATCTATGGTAGCGTTCCTACATTTGCTCAGGAAACATTCAAATGCGCAGGGACGTTCCTAATTTTGTATGGTAGTGATACTAAACGATCCTATACTTGCAGTTTAATGTGTGGTAATATTTACATACAATTCATAGGTTCAAACTTCGAATACAGTTGAGAAAGTTTACCTTTTTTTTTTTTTTTTTTTCCATATACTAGTGTACCAAAGAAGGTCTTGAAACCCAGAAGCGAAAACAACGAACTTATAGTTACCGCTAACGGAAGTTCGTGTTCTAGTAAAGTACCAAAATATTTCGGAAATAACAAGATTGGCGACTTTGTATTACAGCGAGGGCTACGAGATGACGGCGGGACGCAAGATTCAGCGCGAAATAATTCAACGAGCAGAAACATCAGAAAACTGATCAGAATATGAACTTGAAGGTGGGATAATGGGATACAGAAGAGTTTTAACCTTCGTGGCGCACGACATGAAATATACTTCCCACGTTCTAGAAAACATCCTGTAGTAGCGAGATTGCAGATTGTAACTACTTTCACAAATCGAGGACAAAGATATTACGTACTCGCAATTTCACCGGTTGTCATTGTTGCTGCGAGTATAGGTACAAAGTTCAGTTGAAACCTGTTACATAGTTTTGTAGGTACAGCACACGAAGCTAAAATGTTTTTATAGTAGCCATTGAGAACTTAAGTTTCTGGCACACTTAAAACATAAAAATTAATATGGCCTACCACAGTACAACTTATTCCCGAAATTGGAAGGAATCGGTCGATTATTTCCCGATTATTTGCTATGTCCAGTGTATAAACCTTGTCCAGTATCTTTGTACAGCTATGTATTGAAAAAATATCTCGCGGATGAAACGGAGAAATGAGACTTTGTATAGACAAATGTGATTGTATAATATTTGTCTATATATAACATACTGAGCTAAAATATTAAATGGCCACCATTTTGAGAATAAGCGACTGACCTACTAAAATATATAAACTTACATGACCTGCTATAGTGCTATTTGTTTGCCAAATTTGGTGGGACTCTGTTTTTTCCGGAGATATGACACAACAAATTTTAATTCGCTGACAAAAGAGACTGAGTGCGCACGATTTATGGCTGTAATATATACTCTCAGCATACAAAGTTAAGTTGGAAATAATTGCATGAATTCGACGAAATAGCATACTAAGTTAAAATTGGCTATGTAGCCGCCATTTTGTAAGGCAGCACCACACGAATATATCAAATTGTTGTCATATCTTTAGAAACAATAGACCGATAACTGGAAAATTTGGCAAACAAGTAGTACTGCGGCAGGTAATGTAAGTAGGTGATGTGCTTTAAGTAGGTGAAACACACATTTTCGCATGTCACTTGTTCAATAACTAATTTCCATGTCCCACCTTTACTCTGCAAATTGTTGTCATATCTTTAGAAACAATAGACCGATAACTGGAAAATTTGGCAAAACAAGTAGCACTGCGGCAGGTAATGTAAGTAGGTGATGTGCTTTAAGTAGGTGAAACACACATTTTCGCATGTCGCTTGTTCAATAACTAATTTCCATGTCCCACCTTTACTCTGCAAATTGTTGTCATATCTTTAGAAACAATAGACCGATAACTGGAAAATTTGGCAAATAAGTAGCACTGCGGCAGGTAATGTAAGTAGGTGATGTGCTTTAAGTAGGTGAAACACACATTTTCGTATGTCACTTGTTCAATAACTAATTTCCATGTCCCACCTTTACTCTGCAAATTGTTGTCATATCTTTAGAAACAATAGACCGATAACTGGAAAATCTGGCAAACAAGTAGTACTGCGGCAGGTAATGCAAGTAGGTGATGTGCTTTAAGTAGGTGAAACACACATTTTGCATGTCACTTGTTCAATAACTAATTTCCATGTCCCACCTTTACTCTGCAAATTTATTTCCAAAAGCACCTGTCAAAACAATGGAAACTTGATTGGAAATAACATAAACGTTTATTAAAATAAGCGCCTTTAAGTGCTTGTACACTACTTTTGATCACTCGAATATATTTTGTTTATACTGGGTGAGTCACCCGCGCCTATTTTTCCGCATCTATGCAACCCGCACCTAATATTACTCGCCCAACATAACATCAGTCGTAGCAGAACACCACGTGCGAGTTGATTCGTTGTCGTCAGCACAGTAAGCTGTGAACGGATGGTGTTATGTCAGCAATGCGTTAAGAAGCAGTCACGTTGCAAAGAATGCACATCCATTGATTGTGCTGAAACAGATTATTGCGATGTCTATCGAATACTTTGGTACGCGACGATCGCGTCTTTTGTAACACACATCTGCCTCGCTTCGAGCCGTTGTGTTTATTCATGTGACATAAAGATACAGACACCGCTTACTGTCTTGACGGAAAGGAATCAATGTGCACGTGCTGTTTTGTAGCGATTCTCTATTTTCGCGCCGCTGATTCGGGCAGGCTGACAACGCCGTCGAACGTTCAGCTAACAGACGAGGCGTCGTAACGAGTACGTACACGGCACGGGACTGGGCTACACAAGGGACAAATGTTTTACAGTGGCGGAGATGTTTTGTACATGGATCGTAATGTGTGCGGTTCGCAGAGATGCGGATAAATAGTAGCAGGCGGCTCACCCGGTAGAAAGGCGTGAATTTATTGAAAGCCAAGCGTATGTAAATAAACAACCTGGTCACGGTTTTACCACGCGAATTTGGCAGTTCTGTTGGTGGTGTGCGAGTCAGTGTTATAAACAAGAAGACGGAAATCTGTTTTCCTCATACACAAGAAAGTAGGAAACAACACGTATAGGCTGTCCACACTAAATTAGGCACTTTTGAAAGACCTACTTATAAATTCTACTTGTACGCGGATTGTGTATTATTCCACCCTGGACCTACTCACTTTATTCATCCGCCAGTCAATTGAAACTGCAACATTATTAAAAAAGTAGTTTTTTAATCATTGCAAATTTTTACTTGTATGTACTGTACATAAAAAAAAAACAGAAAACTAAGAAACATTTTCAGTATTCACAATAATGTTAAGGTGGATTCCCATCCGCCAGCTAGGATTTATCAATTTTCTCCAAAACTTCTATTTCAGAAGGTGTATTGAAATTTCCCGCACGACATAGCCTAAATACCCGCTCCCCAAACTTAATCGAACTGCCATCGCTTTGCAACATTTACTAACTTTTAGTTGGTAACTGTCGACGCGAAACGCGAGATTATATCTTGCAAACAATTACTAAGGCGACGATATCAACAGTAATCAAGAAATACTGTCCTCAGACAATGCACTAGGCAATGATCTGTGCCCTGTCGTTCCAAAACAACATTATACAAAACTGTATTTCGAGAGTATAGCAGAAATTCCGTGAATCCAAGATGGCAGGTGAGAATCTGCCTTAAGCAAAACTTCTAATTCAGCATTAAGATGTAGAACTAGTTTCCCTCCAACGTTACCAATTTTACTGTGACTTACCAGTCAGTGTAAGCGTTACGGGGAGCAACTTTTTCAGACGTTGATTTGAAAAGTGCTTCGAAAAGTGCACAGCCTGCAACAAGCTCCACTGCCCGGTCATCTGTACTGAAATGGGGGGAACTCTGGGGTTTCCCCGCAGGTCTGGACAAGCTACCCAACGCCACGTCCAGCAGGATAGTCTATATACTAACGTTCTTGACGGCTGTGGTGCTGTCAGAGGCGTACTCCGGGAAGCTGATCTCCTTCATCGCCGTCAAGAAGACTCACCTGCCGTTCACCTCACTGCAAGGTCTCTACGACGATGGCACCTACAAATTCGGCGTCGGCATTTCCACTGCCGAGGCTGATCTGTTCAAGGTTAGGAACGTACTAGTAGATATTAATTCATCGTCTTTATTTGTGAAAGCATGTTTAATGGGTCACTTGTATTAATGCTTAGATACGTGCATAGTTCGCATTATCTTTCGGGACAGGGTAGACTCCACTGCCTTATAAACAAGCGAGCATAGTCCGTGTTTTCATTGGCCGCTGAACTTAAATCAACGTTATAATGTAGGGAATAATTTTTATAATTGATTTTATGTGCATCCATTTGTTACAAACATTAACGGCTGAAACTGACGCAAATAATGTTACTTATAAAATTGATATGGTACATTATTACTAGGATTTTATTTCACACAATCGTAGTAAACATTATTACGACCTTTCTTTTAAGAAAATCTTCTTGCAAATTCTGCTTTCCGAGCATTCAAAACGGAAATGCATTTAAATTTTGTTACAAATGCAGATACTATCGACAGATTTTTTTTTTTACATTTAAAAAGTATATTTTAGTAAAATATTTTACAATTTGCAAATAAAATTATATATTATATTATTACTTTCAAATACAGCATAAATCACACTTTTCTGATAATTTTTTGGTGTCTGTACTACTTTTTTTTATGAGTTCTTCCACGTGTAGTCAGGTGCAGTGCTCCATAGGCAGTTGCTTTACTTCAACCTTAAAGTATGATATGCGTATAGTAAAGTTGGCAACGATGCGAAGGGAGAAAAGAAGTTCCATGTTTTAACGTTGTATTAAAAGTTTTAGGTAATCGTCTGTGAATACTAAAAAATTTATTTTACGTTCTATTTTTTTAAAATGAACTTGAGTATAGAATTAGGAAAAACTTAAAATATTTACTTTTCTTTAATTTCAATTTTCCTTGCCCGAACGCATTCATTAAGTGACCCGTCCCATGGCAATGTTAATTTTACATATGGTGGAAGAATACACAATGCACATACAAGTAGATATAAGCCGAGATTTGACAAGTGCAGCGTTTACCGTGAACATCCTATACACATAGATGGTAGGAACGACCATTGTATGTAGAAACAATTAACATTATGCACACTACTTTCAACTCAAGCTGTTTAGTAATGACTGCAAATAAACGGGCATACCCGTGTCACTAGAAACATAAGATTAACATCTAAATTGAACACAGCTGCATGGTACTACTGGAAGGTAAAGCGGCAATTTCAAATCGAGCAGAAATCTTCAGAAAATACTTAGCATGAAATGTTTATTTTATATCGATGTATACCATACTGACCTGTTTCGTTCCACAACAAAAATTAATCAAGGTAATTACCACAAACTAGTTATGCTCGCACTGACAAAACAATAAAAAGAAATGAGGTTCGTTGTTTAAATTAATAAAAAGTTACAAGGGTGTATGTGTGCTAGTAGTACTTAAATAGCTAAAAATAATAGATACGAGGCATACTTCTCCTTAAAAGAATCTGTGCAGTAAAATAATAGATACGAGGCATACTTCTCCATAAATAAAAATAGAATTTTAGATTGTGCAGTAAAATAATAATACGAGGCATACTTCTCCTTAAAAAGAATTGTAGTGACAGTAAAAATTATAAAATAGATACGAGGCATACTTCTCCTTAAAAGAATTTGTGCAGTAAAATAATAGATACGAGGCATACTTCTCCCTTAAGAAGCATATTTTGTTGCAGTAAAATAATAGATACGAGGCATACTTCTCCTTAAAAGAATTTGTGCAGTAAAATCACCTCGACTACTGGTAATATTTCCGTAATAAGTAGAGGTTAAATAAAACAGTGTTTTGGTTACGCGCAGTACGTTAACACAAAATATGTGGCATCAGAAACTGAACAACGAACGAGGACATTCACAGAGTGATTTATGACTGCTGGTATAGAGGGCCTGGACCTTAGGAAATTAACGAACATAGGACATACCAAGAACTTGTTTCGAGATATTTTATTTACTCTCAGACACTCAGACTCTCAGACACAAAGTGTTATAAATATTACGTGTTTCCTTACCACTTGCATTAACTTATGTTTAGTTTTGTGACCTTAACATCAGTTATTTGTCTTTAATTATTTTTATAGTATTTATGTGGTTATATTAAAATGAATGGTGACTCTCTCACCCTTATATGCCACGAAGGTAAAAATGACGATGAATTATGTAATGAATTAACGGCAGATAATTAATATTTTAAGGCGAGACCCAAGGAAGGCAGTAAAAAGAAACAATACTGTTGTATCATGTGTGAAAATTCATTAATAACATCACCTCTTCTGCAACTTTTATCTGGTACTGCAGAAAATATTGTGCTTGAACCATTGCAAAAGAAATCGTAATAATCAATGCCAAACTATTCTAGAATTCGATGGAGTTCCTCCTGAGGAATGTGCACCAGAAGCTGATGGCCCCAGACCCTGACAACTACGTGGCAGACGAACTGCACGGACTGCAAAGGGCTTGCGACATTGACTATGCCTTCCTCACTCCTACGAGGAGACAATCAGCTTCGTTCCTGAAGTCAGTTGCGCTGTTGTGACCCTTCCAGAGATTTTCTTCAAGTCGGCACTAGCTATTGCTCTTCCGAAGGGCAGTCCTTACATCAAAATTATCAATGCCAAGTAAGTATTATCTAGGTAAATTGGGGTCGCGGTGGTATACAAGTCAGTTTACTCGCCTCTCACCGATGTGAATCGGGTTCGATTCCCGGCGGGACACCCGGGCTATCCTGTGTGGGAAACGTGTCGGATATTACCGTTGATTGGCGGGTTTTCTCGGAGTGTTCCAGTTTCTCCCGCCCTTGCATTCCGGCGCTGCCACAACCTCATCTCATTTCACTGGAGGTCAAGAGGTTACGAGATCAAGCCAAAACCTATAAACTCAACACGTGGTACATAGTTTTTTTTTCCAAGTTAACTGCATTTAAATAAGACATTCTTACTGATCTAAACTTCACACACAAGATAGTAAACTTAGTCAAGTCACTTAGACAAAATTGTTCATCTTTAATTCATGCCATGATACAGCGCCCAAATTTAACTTGATATCTTTCAGCTAGTATTTGTATACCATGCCACGTGTTCATTAGATTGTATTTCCTTCGGCTTTTATTTTCAACAGTTTTACAGCATATGTGTTGGTAGCGGTAGTCCTATGAATTTACAAGTGTTTTAAAAAAAATTGGTAACTATCATGATCTATATTTAGATTTAAAGTCGTTTGAAATCTTTAAGTAAAATATAGTTCACTAAAAAGTTCAGCCGGCCAATAACTACAGACAGGACAGGTGTTTTTCGCCAAACAAATTATAGACATGCTAGACTTTAATATCCTACGTCCACAACCACAACTTCCTTTGGTTATTGGCCATGTGTCTACGTGAGAAGACGTTTTCCTATTTGACTTCGCCAATCGTAATAAAGTACTCCGATACTGAACGTCCGTGATTCGCGGAGAAACACTTGAGGCACGTGACATTATAAATCATCCAACCACGAAAGAGCACATGAACTGAAGTGTTTTGGAGTACAACTGGTCCTGAAATCTTTTCGCGGGAAACATCTGCCTCTACCAATAACCAATTGAAAGATAGAGATGATCACTAAGAATATTGAAGCCTAGTGTGCACACAAATATCATCGAAAACGACAGGTGCATGCACGTGATACAAAAAACAATGTTGGGTGGTCAGGATAAATCACTAGTAGTATGCATTTTTACAAACGTAACAAAAGACATATTTTAAAAGATAAGTAGTTAAAAAAAATTCTTATTCATTCCCTTTTTCCATGCAGTTAATCATGGTTAATATCCCCTTCCTACACTAGAAAGGGACATATGAAAGGTAATTTTGAAAGGAAATTATGAAAGGCCACAACACTATGTTCAAAGTACCGGAAACTTCCTTCTACTTCCATAAAATACTCGACCCTGATGGGAATACAACGTAGGATCTTCAGCCTGTTAGGAACCCTGACCACGAGACAGCAGGATTCACAACACATTTTTTACTCCATTGTATACGTTGGACCCAAAATATTCTTCATTTGTATACGATTCAGATGATAAAAGTTTCGAAATTAAATTCTAGCAATACACATTGTACATGCATTTAGGCGAATAAATGAGTGGGGGGTGGTGCTACTTGGAGCAAGCTGATCTGCCTGACGCATTCCGGTCAGCTTGAAGAATAAATAACACGGGATTAAATTAAGTGGTGGGAGGTTGCGGCTGAATGAAGACAGAGGCAGAAATGAGAGTGCCTTGAGAAAGCTCCTTAACTTCCGGCACAGAGCATTTAGGTATATCGAGGTGAAAGTCACCTATACCTCGAACTCCAGCTGCGCACGCGAGCGAAATAGCGGCAATGTTCAGCATATCGCTCGTCAATGAAAGAATAACCTGCACGAAGAGTCCTTTTTGCACTGAGGAAGCATTACGACAATGGCAACACACAGTTTATGCAAGGTGATACATTGAAGAACCCCACCAATAACTGCAACGATTCGTCTTTTGAGAGCCAGAATGAGATTCCACCAATACGCTCTGCTGCATCGATAGGTACTGATTCGTCACGCGATAATGATGAGACAGTTAGTGCTAAAGACGGAATAAGTGCAGTAGAGTCGGTTTGTGTGGGATCTACGTACGCTTGCAATACTTTCGTATGAAATCGATGAACTTCAAAATAAACGGTCGTCGGCTCTAAATAATGGTGATGACCATTTAATATAATATAAAATAAAAAAAACAGGAGATGAAGACGATCATGAATACAGCACTGATGGTGACCATGACAACAGTGTTTACAGTGAAGACAATGAAGATTTTCTCGATGCACTGACACACCCATACTCTACATTTGCTGCAACAAGCGACATGAAGAAGGCAGAAGACGCCAAAAAAGCTAGTCACATATTTCCCGTAAACCCGAATGAACTTGTTGATAGACTCAGACATTTGATTGACCTGCAAAAATACGGTGATCTCTCACGCATTGCTGAGATATCGTCAGTCATTAGTAAACTGAAGGATTGGAGATATATTGCATGCTGTAATGAACTGCTTTCTTCTGAAATTGTAATTACAAAATAATAATAAATTATTAATACTATAGATTGATTTCTCTTTAGTTCTGTGTGTCATATCCTTTTTTCCCCTCACAACTTTAAAGTGGCTCTATGAGCACTTAACTATCAAGGTAAAGATCCACATATAGAATATTAATGAAGACTTTACATACAAAAAATGCTTGAGCAGTGGACTGCATACAAAACTTTAAGTCTGTCATCATGAACAAATTTTGGAGACGGTTGGTAAATGGTTTTATTATTCATAATATGTCTGGATGGGGGACAGACGACAAACCCATGCACTGAATATGGATTGATGATTGATGGAGAGATTGGATGAAAGATTATGGAAATATTGCGAAATATTGATGGAAAGATTGAAATAGTGGCGAAGATTGGCGAGGATTGCGGAACGGATTGCGGGAATAGATTGCGGTGCGGATGGCAGTGTGTGCGGTGTTGATTGGTGAGGATTGCGAAATATTGATGTAAAGATTGTGAAAGATGGATGGAACGATTGCGAAAGATTGATGTAAAGGTTTTCTAGGATTGGCGAGGTTTGGTTGCGAATTGGCGAATATTGTGAAATATTGATGGAAAGATTGACGGCCAAGAAGAGCACGAAATTTAAGACTCTTTATCACCCTCTTACATTTAAATTCACATCAATTAAGCTTATAAAAGTGTTGGTACAAGCTGATCCATACCATGGTTGTAACATACTCGTGCATGTGGTCGCTATTAGTATGGTGGGCTTGGTCTAGTCATATAAACATACATTTAAAAAAATCTTAGTGGCCTACTTATACCTACAAAACAGTCGGGTAGTGAATAATTTGCAGATTCTGACAGTGTGTATTAGTTAATCTTCAAGATAGGGTACTGGAAATGTAGTAATTGAATGAGAGACCTCTGAATGTCTCCACAATACCTAGGTATGGTTTCGGTACAATATAAAAATTAATAAATAACTTATTAATTTAAAATAATTGTTTCGTTGTATAATAAATACAGAGCTACGATTTGAAATTCCCTATGCATATAAAACCAATATGGGCACCAGAGTGACTTCGGGTACATTCGACAAACCCGAGTCAACGGCTTCCGAGTACCCCTGAGTCAAACTGAAGATTGCTGAGCTCGTCCGAGTCGAGCCGAATCCCTCCAGCCACACAGCTCCCATTTAAAATGCAATATTTGTCAATCGCCTTATATACACTGCTGACATCCATCACATGCAGCCTTACTGCTCAGCTAATGATCAAGCAGAGGGAACATTTCATCACACTGCCACATCATCACAGTCTGAGTGTGCAGTCAGCATACACTTGACATCTGAAATATGACACCCTTCCATCATGCACCTGCACAAAACTATACCACACTGCACATGGTAAACATATCAGAATAGACGACAATCAACTCCAGTCGTTGTTTTAATCATCTGTGGTCTCAGACCAAGTAGAGTACTACTAATCAAACACCTCCAGATGCCATACAAGCTGAACGATATAGTCCACCGAGATTTGGTAACCAGACCTGTAATGGACTATAGAGGACAGTTTGAATCGGTTAATTCCCATTTCAAATTCTGTGCTGTTATGCTGTGCTTTTGTCATTTACCTTCGCACACCCCGCAAAAACATGATCAGCAGTGTCCTCCACTCCACACGCTAGTCAGAGTGCTGCATCAGTCGAACAAAAATTGAAATTTTTCTTTGAAATTGCCATATCCTGTCAGGTATGAGATTGGTAGCAGCCTGCCTTTAGCAACTTATTCCTAAGCTTTTCCCTGACATATTTAAATCTGCCATGCATATACTAGCCCTTCTAAGAGTCATCCCACCTTTCCTCCCATTTCTGCAGTGACTCTTCAAACACTATTTTTCGCTCATCACTTGTTGGTTTACTACCTCTGCGTTAAATCTCCATAAATACTTTCTCCTTAGTAAGAATGTAATTGGGAATGGCCCCAGTCACGACACGCAATGCATCACAGAGGTCAATTCTAAAAGCCTGGGGTACAAACAAAACAGCTACTCTCTGAACTTTGAACAATGTTCTTTTCATGAGGGACTCAGCAGCAACACCAAACCATGAAGCTGTGCCACATGCATATTGCCATTAACATTTTCAATTTGTTTTGTCCCCAAGTTGCTAGAGCTAAAGCTCTTAGCTTATAGAATGTCGCCCCTGCCTAATTAGCCAGATACCTCATATCATGATGGAACAAAAGGTTATCTACGACAACCACACCTAGGTACTATATCAAGGAATGAATTTAAGGTCTCCCATCAAATCATACAAATGTTTTGTTTTTAATACTCCTGTAAGTAATGTTAAATTTGTATTTTCAACTGCAAACTCTAGTTTAACAGCACTGAATCAAGAAATAATTTGTCCGAGAGCCCACTTCATCTTTACCTCCCAAAAATGAGTACGAACCCATCATCCACATAAAAATGAATCGAGCAGGCATCTACAAAGTCCAAACTGAGAAGTCCATCGAAAAGCACTTTCCAGGATATAGGACTCTAAACCGAACCTTGTGGAGAGCCTTTACTTAATCGTTTCTTCACTCTGTGAGGTCCCATTTCACAGATGCATGATCCTCTGGTAGGTTGGATAGTCTCTGGAGTCCACACAATGTTCGTTTGGCTTTCTGTTTCGCTTAAAGTTGGTGCAGATATTTTCACTTTCGGGCTTACTTCCTTATATGTATGACCTGGGTAACAACAATTTGGACAGGTATTCAAGCCTTTACAAATTTCCGAGAAATGAGCAAAACCCTGACAATTACAACGCCACATTTGGACCAAGAAATCTACTATACACTAACGAGAGAAACCAATGTAGTCTCCCTAAAACTCCTGGAAATTAGGTTTGATCCCAGGTGAATACTGGAGCACAATCTTAATCCTGGCAGCAGGTCCTCTATTCGCCTCTCTAGGCCCAGTTCGAATTTTCATATTAGCATCTCTCTTAAGTTCCTCCTTCAACAGTCCAGCCAATAGCTCCCTATTTGGCTAATAGAACCTATCGAACTATCGAAGAGCTCTATATTGTGCTCTCTTGGCACATCATAAACAATGACCTTTGAACCTCTGTGGTTGGGTTCTTCAAGCCACTGTGCGGGTTCTGTTTGGTAGTCTCATCACACTCGATTAAAATGCCTTCCTTTGAAACTTTACATATGCCAGTGAAATGCAGACCCAACATTACAGGATTGATGCTCCCCTGCAGGCTCTTTTGAGTTATGTCACTTCCTGGCACAGAGCCTGTCAGGTAAGAAACAATCACTTCTTGGAGATGGAGTATCTTTCTAGCCACCATCTCCCATGTCACATTTTCTTTCGTTTTGCCAGGATCTTTAAGAATAACAGTAAGTGTCATCACCTTTTTTCCCTGACTCCGACCGTACATTATGAATAATGCTAAGCTGGTTGCTGAGTTTTGCATCGCTGACCAGCATAGTGTAAAGCAAACCTTTCTGTTTCTGTATGCGAGAAAGCAAATGATTATACACCTCCTTCTTCATTTTCAAATTGTTACAAATACAGTTACTGCATAGGTTTTCCATTATCCATGATACTCTTACAGAAATGTCTTCGATATCTACATATGCCTCAGGTCCATGTTTTGCTTTCTCAAGTCAAACTCAGAGTCGTCACATTTTACTAAAATCTCCTCTACATCAGATTTGACTGTGTGCAGATGCTATCCATTTACTAAGTGGTGAACAGAGCTAAAACACTTCAACTCTGAGTAAGTAAGGGGAAGTATCTGACTCCAATTAGTCTCAGGATCGAAAAGATGATCATGTAATACATCGAGCGATCGAAGTATATATCGATTTGAGATAACTCTACGAGTTGTTCCCGTTAATGTCACCTTTTTTCTGTCAACCGAGCATACCAGGCCGACTTAGCCGGCATCCCCGAGGGCATACTAATGACAGAAGACATTCTGTCACCTTAAGTCGAGCTAGCTAATTAGCTGAACATACTATGTAGGTACTTCTAACATAAACGACTGGATACGAACTGGAGGCTCCGAAATCTCGGTGGAAGCTTGTCCACTCTTTTAGCCGCCTAGAGAAATTCATGTTTGACTGATTACCCCAGGTCTGTACACCCACTGGCCTATGCTGAGGGAGAGCAGATGCAACACCCCTTCTACTTATTCAATTTTCATTTAGGTCTTTTATATGTGCTTTCCATTCCACAAACTTAACTATCTCACTAACAGACGGCCAATAATTTCAATACACAATTACCTGATCAGACTAAATTAAGAATCAGTTAAAACAATTGTATCAGGTTAATCTAAAGACAGCAACCACATGCTAAAATAATTAGCCCAGTTTTATCCTGAGACGAATGCAATTCAATTGGGACCCCGAGAAAACCAAAAATCAGCATACAACAAAAATTTGTTCAGCATGTGCTTGTAAGGCGTATGCATAAGAATAATGACATGGTCAGCATTCTTTGGAAAATGAAGCCTCATGCCGTGCCCTTGTGTCCAGGATAACGGCAGCGATGGGTTCCGGGGTGGTGTCGCGGCTGTACCGGAAGGCGTGGCCACATGAAGAAGAACTGCCGTCAGTGGAGACGGAGCCCGTCGAGTTCAGTAATATTGTGCCCTTGCTGAACATCCTGGTAGCGGGAGTGGCGGTTTCCCTCGTTCTCTTGACCATCGAGTTGGCGTTCAGATCTAGCCGCGGCTGCTTCAGCAGCGAGCTGGTGCTCACATCGAGCCACCACACCTTGCATGAGATGTGCTGCAATTCGCAGGCGATGTCTGCCCTTCGTGGGGTCTGCAAGTCCAGCAGGAGGCACAGCTTCTGAGCCGCATCGTCTCTTCCTGCCACTGTCTCACCATTGAACATGAAGATTACTACAAGTGTGAAGCCTCTACACATTTTCTCTTGCTAGTGATGCTAGTTTCCTGGAGAAACAAAACACCAGAGATGAGGGAATCCACGATTTTCGACTTCTGAGTAAGTCCTCAATATTGACTTGTAGTGCAAAAATTAGGCAGACTGCCCATGCGAGCTGGGCAGATGCTATTCTTGTGTTGCGACAGTAAACTGCTTTTATGACAATAGTACTATTTAACACGACATAGATAACACTTGAGGTTATAATACTGTTTAAGTAAGTGCTGTGAGAGATTTGAAAGTATTTCATTTATATAAAAGCAGAGATCCTACAAAACTCGACCATAAACACACAGTTTCATCACTTTTGACCATGTCACTCTTGACAGTTGTACTAGTGATTACCGAGTTAATGTTGGTGACATGTGCAGCAGACTAAAATCGGCTTACCTCATTTTTAGTCTATGCACTGACTAACCTATAATTGTCAAAATTACACGGAGAACTGTAATGCACATGCTAGTTTGCATTTACTTTCTCTACAGACTCATTCTTTTACTCGAACATATTTTTTTTACTTATGTGAGCATTTCCTGGTTACGTTAAATCTAGGTCAGAGGAAGTGTTAATTATTTTTGAAAATCCTTACTTATATGAACAGTGTTCTAACCTTAAATCCTTAATAGACAATGGTATGTTTTTTTTTCTGTATAACCTAATATTTACCTTTGCAGTAAGATTTTGTACATAATAAAGTACATTAATACAATTAAATCCTGATTTTTTTCGGCTCACCAGAGATTCAATCTCCTGTTTTGAAAAATGTTAAACATCACATTTGCCACGCCATGCTAGAAATAATACGTACATTTGTTTTGATAATACTATGGGCAGAGAAACAGTCCAATGTTATAACGCGGAGAGTGGGTACTGCAGTTACTGCACAGCTGGGATATGCACACTACTTCCATGGGCGCAACAAATGTAGCTTTCTGGCAATGTTAACAACCAAGGCCGAATTTAACTACATGTAGTCTAATCTTAGGTCGTATAGCTTGTAGCAGAAATGGTGTAGCCCAATGTGAAAAGATAGCTAAATATTGTAACATATCCTAGATAACATTTATATTTCCTTTGTCCCTATAAAAATGCTACTAATGCCGGAATCACGTAGCCCCGACGCACACGACACGACGGAAAACAGACAATGAAATACAAGATAGATCGTCGTAAGCCCGACCGATTTTGTCGTCCGAGGAGCAATTTTGGATTAAACATTTTTCTATTCTTCGTCGTGTCGTGCGACACGACGCACAGAATATACAACCTTGCAAAAATGAAATTGTATTGCAAGATTTCCTTACAACGGCAAATACGCAGCTTAAAATAAAAATAAATTGAAAATTACACTATCTAACTCTTTAAAATAATAATTTTACCTTTGTATGCATTAGCGATACCAACTGGTACCATTATGTATTACAAATTTCCCTCTTGTTCACCGCCTTTGGAACTAACGTAGCCTATCAGCGTCTTCTAAATAGTTAGGTTAAATGCCGAGAGCGTGGTGTCGGTCGTCCTGTAAATTCAAGTAGTCACATTGAAATGTGTCGTGGCTGCGTTTTTGGTCGTGTAGTAAATTCTTCAGATGTGGAACGTAGCTTAGTTTTGTTATCTGTGGCCGAATTTCTGAATGCTTCCAGCCGAATTGCTGGTCTTTAGGTTGGTAGCTCTGTCTCATCTGTGTGCTCATGATGCTATTGTGCGGGAACTTTCAGAAGTCATAACTTCTTTTTTACTAAGAGAGCCTAGTTAATTCTGGAAGGGAAGAAGGAGATCTTGCAACATAGTCCATTCATACATTGTTACTTCCAATTTTTCTGGAGCCCTGCTGAAGTTCTACTTACAGAATATTCCTCCGCCTCACGCAACCAAAGCTTAACTATGTCTAGAAAGTCACACCAAAGGGACACTGCACCACATTCGTGCGCAATCAGTTTGATAATATTTTGCATAAGAACTATTTCTTACTAGGTATTACCAACACACCTATTCGTCTCAGTTTGATTCGTATTGATTGTATTGTTAAATGCTCTAATTTGTAGGTAAAATATAAGTCAAAGTTCAATTTGGTCAAAAAATTAGACACCTTTATGTTAACAGAAGCATTAAATGATTGTGATACATGACATATTCTGTAAACAATAAAACACTTCTAACACGGGGCGATTTTTCAAACTGTTACGTTTTTATAAAATTGTCTTCTTTTTTTTAAGTTTATAATGACGTACAAGTTGGGGTTAGGCGTATCTCAATGATGAACACTATTTATCTCTTTATCGTTCCTATATTGAAATCATATGAATTGCATCTCGTTTACAAACCTTCTGGTTAGTCTTTAACTCGGAGGAGCTGTTAATATATTAACTGGTTACATTGTGTTAATGGTTATTATTATTGAGTCACTTAATTACTTTAAAGTCACGCCACAGTAAACAGTCCATAAGGAACGTTGTCGCCATATTCATGATGTCGAAGGCTGATAACTAGACTATGTCGGCAGATGACACGCCCCCATCTCTGGATGTCTTCCTGGTGCAGTGCCTAGACGACAAAGACCTCGTTCGCTGTGTTTTAGCCATCATATTTGGCCCGTGTTTAGTAATAGCCGGCTCTGCCTGGAGGGGGTTGGTTTTGGACTCTCAAGGCTTCGTTCCATTTCCTCGTGGTATATTTGATTATGCTCTCACAATCAGGCTAGCATGCCTGTCGCTTCACATAACATTACCCCCTTACTTTGATAAGCGTGGTGTCCTCATCATGAATGATGGACGATGCTAATGTGAATTTATTGGATTATTTAACTGGCCAATTATTTAGTTACTGCATCTTCTTCTGGCAGTAGGAAAATGTACGGGGTGAAGTCCTCTTTGCTACGGATAGGACATTTAAAGTTGGAAGGGATAGTGACATTAAAGGAAAGTGTATGCGGGACTGCCACCAGCATCGTAACATGGTCAGGCATCTCGTCAAATGTACTGAGTACTCAACGGCAGATGGCCTTGAACTTTGCTTTTTGCAAGGGGTGTGAAAAGTGTCTTGCTTGCGACTCGCAGCTGGCGCACTCGGTGTGTGGTCCGAACCATCAGCCCTATTTTTCTGTAATTTTGCCTCCCAGTCAGCAGATCTTGCAGAAAATTTTCCGAATGGAACATGTATTAGCTGACCATGTAGCATGTAAGACGGCGTATATTTGGTGCTTGTGTTCACAATTATATTTTAATTAAGTATTATATCATCAAGCTATTAATCCAGTTTCCTGGTCGTTGTGCACATACAGGGTTAATTTTTCTCCAATACTCTTATTCATACTTTATTCTAAGTCATTGCAGGCTGGATTGTATGTGCAGGTTTTTAGTTGTTTTAATAACGGAAATATCAGCTCGTTCTCAAACAATGTCCCGCATTCAGTTAATATTTGTTTGGGGCAAGCGATTCTTAATATTACCTCCTTAATATATTCAGCGCAGGTAGAATCATCTATGTTCTGTACTGCCTTAGCAACTACGATTATATTTGATTATTCTGTAATAACTAATATAAACCGATTGCCTTGTTTGGATTTTTGGATGGGGCATTTGGCATCCAAAATTCAGCTTCTTAGGAGTGGGGGAGGGTCTATTGATTGCAACTGTCCAATTGGATTTTTGTTGCTACTTTAGTTTTCTGACAAATTTCACAGTCTTTAACATACTGTGTAATGTCTGAATGCATTGTGTCCCAATAGTACCCCTGTTTGATTTTTGCTAACATGTCGTATGTTCCAAAGTGACTGCCTCCCAATAGGGAACTTCCACTTGGTCTTCCCAGCAGTGCGGGCATGACCGACCCGATCCAGAGTGTAATTATCAGAGGTGAGTCAAAGTGATTAACTTCAGGTAATAGAGGAGTACTATAGCTTCCACACTACAACTTGTAGAGCTTAATAACTTTATACTGTCCTTCAGACGGAAGAATAATTATTGCTGTATTCAGTGAGATACAATAAAAGCTATATTTTGTCTACTTGGTTATTAGCATATTTCTAACCATAATTAGCTAACCAACAAATAAAAGTAAAACAAAATGTTCGATTCTAAAAGTGTGAAGTAACAGTGAATAGATTATAGTAACTTTTCTTCCTGCACAATGCCATCACGACCATACGGAGGCGGTTCCAGTGTTACCTTATGACTGGCCAAGAAACTAGCATCAAAAGCAAGGAGAAAATTTGTAGTGGCTTCACTGCAATATGAGCACCACATCTCACAATAACTTTCACATGGAAGAGAACGACTTTGACACTGTGTGACGTGTTCCTCCAACACTACCTTGTTGATGAACTACTTAATGATAATGTATACAGAATAAAAAATATATCTTTTAAATGAAACTGTGTAACTTTTGTAGTTTTACTAAATCGTAAAAGACATCAAACTACTTACACAATTAATTGCTAACAATACTCAAAGTTTTCCGGTAATGGTTCCAGTAATGGACAAAGTTTTTTTAAAAATGAAATGGTAAGTTAACAATGATCAGCGACATATCTCTCAATATCTTATTACACGTGGCTTGCGTGCATGGCAAAGATTTTCTCCCAATGATAACCTGTCATTGGAAATGTTAAGAAAAGTAACATGTAAAATAAAATAACTATTAGTTTTAATGAACGCGAATTTCAAGAATACAGTCAGAAAGTTTGCAAGGAAATTACTTGAAGAAGCCCGAACTGAGGTGACAAATATTTTACTGTAATATTGCTTGTGCTAATCTAATAAAAATGTTACCGAATGACATTGCGACTGTCTTGCTTATATGTAAACACTCGCACCTATAGCCATGCAAGAGGCAAAATTTATTAGAAGGTACACAATTTCTGACATATTAATGTCTGATTCTTAGAAACTAAGCAAGCTTCTTCAAGCAGCATGGCTGAACTGCTTACTATAGAATTTGGGCATGATCATGAACAGCTACACTTTAACAGTTTCCACACATGTTTCCGGCCAATACCCCTGCAAGTATTACTGTATGCTATTCCGGTTTCCACATATTCTATAAGAACTCTGGGAATTTCGTCTCTAAAGCTTGGGTGCCCACCTTCATTAGTTCTACTTGTGTTTATCATAACGAATATGTAATTACCATTGCTGATGAATTTTTATTTGCCTGACTCGTGTTCACCAGTGATCGTGAAAACAATTTTGCAAATCAGGAAATAATTTATAACATGTGTAGAAATGGTTTGTTTCGTTAACTGCCAACGAAACTTTAGTTAATATCTCATATGTACTCTATGTACATATTTGAGAATAATTAAATGAATATGAATTGAAAACACTCATTAGTGACAGCTGCTATAATACTTTGTGCATTAATCAGGAACAATGTACGTTAATGCATTTCCACTTACAATAGGAGCAACGAATTGTATCAGTTTAGTTCAGGAGACAATATAATTTGGGAATGATATTTTAGCAATAAATTGTTATTTTATATGTAAAATGTTAGTCCATCGTTTTCATTTGCATGGTTATAAAAATTATTTCTACTTTTTCCCTTTTTGAAGTGATGAGGTGGGTGTGGCATGCTGTTCGATTCCCCTCGATAGCAACTAAGCATAATTGCACAATTACACAATGTCTAAGTACACATGTTCACTCTTCGGTTGCTGAAACGCAAATGAGGAGTTTGGAGGAGATGTGTAGGGTATAGGCAATGTAGAGGGGCGGTGAGGGGTGAGTTTGGTTCAACAACCGACGAGAGAAAACATGTGCTAATTACAAATTAAGTACACACAATTATAGTAAGTACCGAGAGCAAATACTAATTATCGAAACAATAAAGCTACATCCTCATACATTTATTCTGACGAGCTGCTGTCGAGTACAGACTTCAGAGCATTTACACGTTGACTTGCAGCCAATGTAACATTACACCACCTGAATTTAACTGAGTTACTTGGAGTTTGTCTTTACAATACGACATGCGCATTCTTTGAAGGCACGGACGAAGAGATATTGCTTCGCAAGCAGTTTTCATAATGTTATCTGCTATGTAAAAAATTACGCCAGTAACACTCAAAGTGTAGATTATTCAGATTAACAAGATGGATAGTATAATATCCTACGTAAGAAACAACATTTGATTGAGAAACTTTCTACTAGGTATTATGTTGGCAGAGAGCCGGGTATTAACGCCTTTAATTTACGCATTACTTTTTCGTTCCAGGTGTTGCAAAAGACGAGATTTTTTACCTTTCTAGTACTTACGTATTCCTTGCAATTACTCACACAGTGGAACGTGTTATAAGAATTTCTGGAGTTGCGAAACTATCTGCACCTCTCGTTTATGAATATTTACTGCTGATATAGGCTGTGCACGGTAAACAGAGCACTTTGGAAAGCCCTGCTTAAGACCTAGACACATTGTATATTATTCCCCGGTATGAGGAATTAACATTGCAGTGGAACTGATCACGTCATACGTCGGTCAAGTGAAACTGTGACATTAGTAGAAAAAGCAATTATTTCACCAGTTTATTAGTTATTAAAATTATATCCGTTAAGAAATCTTAGAGCGAAATAAATAATTTCAGAATTCGCGTATAATAACACTTTTGATTTTAAGTTAAGACATGGAAGTACTTTCTTTCTGTCGTTGCCAAACTTTACTGGTTGTATTTCAAGTGGATGCGCTCGTTAAAGTACGTACAACTAAAGGTAAGTAACATATTTCCAAGGTAAATTCCAACAGTGCTCATTTAATCGCCAAAAGTCTCTCAACACCGAGCACTCAGAACGTTGATCGCTGGTTGCGGAAAGCACGCTTGACACAATAACAGTGCATATAATACCAACACTCGAGATTGTAAATAATTTCTTCCCCCAGTATAACATACCGAAATTTATGGAGGGACGAAACAACCGACAATGCCTCTTTTTCTGTAGTGGTGTAATTTCGTTCAGTTGTGTTGAGCGACCGGCTGACCATAGTTAAAGTCAATTCTTTCACCTGATTCGGTAAGCTGCGCAAGTTTTGATCCAAGTAAAGAAGCTGATGCATCGGTGTATAAATAAAATGTCCTGCTCTGCACTTGATGATGTCGCACCCTCTCATCAAGATACCAATCTTTAAGTACTTTAAATGTTAAATTTCACTCATCGGACCACTTCCTCTCTGCGCCTTTATTGAGAAAAGCCAGTAATAGCACAGTCATTTCCGACATCTTGTGGCAGTACCCCCTATAAAATCCCCATATCCACGGAAAGCCTTAAGCTGACGAGTATCTCGTGGTGTAGAAAATTCTTGTATGTTTTGTAGCTTGCTTGCATAGGTTTTGAAGCCTTGAGGTGTAAGAATATCTTAACTCAAGCTTTACCTATTTCGAGAGTCATGCCAGCATCTTTTATACATGATAATACTTCATCTATGTGTTGCAAATTTTGCTCAAAGGTGGAACTGACTATCAGTATGTCATCCACGTTACAACGAGCAAATTATTAGCATTGGGGTAGCAACGCTCTATCGAGAGATCGGGTGAAATCTGCTACTGCATTACACAGCCCAAAGGATAGGACATGGAAACAGTACTGACGATGTTTATATAGAAATGCGGTGTATAGCTGAGAATCTGTGTGCAATGGGAGATGACAGTTCTCATGGGCCAAATCAAGAAATGAGAGAAAATGAGGCTCACTAGAATGCCTCAAAATATCTTCTGCTGCTGTTGGGCTCTCCCGATCTTGAACAGTAATATCGTCAAGGAATGCTGCAACAAGATACAGTCGCACTGAATCATCCTTTTTACGGACACCGACTACTGGGCTGCAAAAAAGGCTAGCCATTCGGTTTATTATTCCCCATTCCAACATCTTATTCAATATATTATGCTGCTTCAGACGTGAAAGATGCTGGGATTTCGAAAGGTCGATGGTTAAAAGGTTTGTCACTGATAAGAGTGATCTTGACTTCATAACAATAAATTGCAACGTCCTGAACGATCGCTAAAAACGGTATTTCCCAGAAATTCGCAGCGATGTAACAATGACGTTGCCAAAAGCCCATTTAGTTGGTTGCAGAGCAGAAGATAGAACTTCATTGCTGGTATGCGCCGTGTAGTTCCCGAAATCAATCACTACTGAGTACTTAATCAGAAAGTCAATGTCTAATATAAAATGTACAATGAGACCCTTTACAATAAAACTTTTTACCCGCAATACCGCTAATGCACCACATGGCTTGTCGATTTACTAAAGGACTGGCTCCCGATGTCACGCCCACAATCTTATTGTGGCGCACAGACACAACCGGAATGCGAACCCAAGTATGAGCACAGCTAACTTCTGCTCCACTATCCAACATGGCGATGCATGGAATACCACAAACCATTACTTCCAGCTCAGAACACGAAGCTTCTCTCGGAACAGAGTTTTCGATTTTATCACTAACCAGCAAATACTCCCGCTCTTTGCCATGTAAGATAATACTGTACACATTACAGCTGATCGTTGATTTATTAATATTGTGCACTCTAGTTGCAGCTTCTTAGGACGACGTCTGAGTACTACCGACCCCGAACACCCCTAGTTTGTTTTAATCTGACTTGTATGCGACATGCTGCTTAAATGCTGCCGCGAACCTGGGTATCTTTGGTCAGGTGGGTGAAAAGGTGGTGAAGGAAGGTCAATATTCTCCTCTCCAGCTTGTTTGCCACCTGTTAGTGGGCTACCACGACCACATAAGGGATTAGGTGCCTCTTATGCACTTGGTGATCTGCAGCACATTAATTTTTATCCCACCTTCTTGCAGGGGTTCCCTCATTAGTGGACTGTTGACTTGAGTGGTTACCTTGTGGTTACCCAGTAAGTCGGCGCCATTTAGACTATTCCGATTTGTGACGTATGTACCCGTTCATTGGTGATAATCTTAAGCATGCATATTTTTTGTTTTTTTAAATATTTTAATAGTTATGCTGGCAGAATAAGTTATTTAGTTACGCTATGTGCGTTGTCGGGGACTCAGCTTGGGGCAGTGAGGCGCTCCAAGCAGGGGAGAGCAGAGAGGCGGCCCAGGTGCGGAATGCGGTGTTTTCGGAATTTTGAGTAACCAGGGGGTGGCATGAAGAAGGAGGCCTAGACGGGTATATAAGTGTGGGCCGACGACGAGCAGCCCTCCAGCTGATTGGAAGATGCCGCGACGCCGAGGCGCTGCAGGAGTGCGGCGGTGTCGGCGGGAGCCCCTGTCGACTGCAGAGGGTGCCGAGACTACAGTCAACTGTAGGGTGTTCACGGTAAAGTGAGCACTTTTGAAAGCCCTGCTTAAGATCTACTTGTATACACGTTGTGTCTTCTTGCGCCTTATGTAAAATTAACATTGCCACGGGCCTTAGCACATATTTCATGCGTCCGTCAAGTGAAAATGTAAAATTATTAGGAACGTATATAATTTAAAAAATCTGTTCTTTTTTACTCTCCTATGTATTAAAAAAGCAGAAATGGAAAGAAACAATTTAATTAATCACAAATGGTAACCTAACACTTTTTATTCAGCGTTAAGATATGGAACTACTTTCTATCCTTCGTTACCAACTTTACTGGACGGATGTCACTCAGTATAAGCCCGTTAAAATGTATGCATGCAGAAGCAGTGACTTTTTTCTAAGGCTGATTTCTAAAGTGTTCACTTTGTCGTGAACAGCCTTTATTATACAGTAGTGAGCATAACCTTCCATAGGCGCTAGGCGGGTACGTCTACCGACAGTTAGGTCGAGTAGTCTTTGCACAGTAAATAGCTCAGATTAGCATTTTAGCCTAATTGCCACTCATAGCAAGAAGATACAGCCTTCAGCATTACTTAAGTATTGGTAATGGACGATACTACAAATTATATTTGTGTGTAATTGAGTTTAATAAATTGACATGCTTATTGTAGAATATCAATGCTCTTTTTATTTATGCTACTGAGTTACGCTTTACCATCTCATATTGTACGGTTGCCCTTAAGGCAGACAATACCGTGACAGCGTGTAACATTGGTAAATATTTTGTTTATTGTTGTGCTTATTTCTGTTCTTGACACTGTTAATTTCTCAAATATCCAATGTTTAAATATTTTAAGAATATTTATTAGTTGTAACATATTATTTCAATGCAGCATTTTAAAGATTTAATTTAACTAATTTTAAAGTGATATGTATAAATGTACACATTTTTAATAGTTGGCAGCATTGTGCAAAACGTAATGTTAAGAGGTATTCTTGAAAGTCCTATCTTCCTATGAAAATTTTAAATTAGACTTTGTTGAAAAGTGGAATAGTTTTGGAACCTTGTTGGAGACATTAGATCCTGAAGATTTTTGCTGATGGGCAGATGGAATGCCCTCAGTGCAATTGAAGAGGGCCTGAAGAAATATTTGCTGAGAAATTGATTTTTAAAACTATGTGTTTGCTGGTATATAGCAATGGGTTTGCTATCATTGTGTAAGATCCTCCTGTTTCAGAATATCTGAGAGGCAGCTTTCACAACTAAGTAACCTTACTTTAAGTTGCAGATGTCAGCAGTTTTATTAAATTCCTGCTAAGTTTGTTTTCAAGACTCTGATTAACTAATGTTTTACTGAATTTTCCTGAATGTATGCCCACACTTCCATCAGAACTGGATGTCTAATGAACCTACCAATTGAAATTATGAACTGAGCTAGAGCTGAGGCATTAACTAAAATTTTACTAAAAATGTGAACTGAACTAGTGTGTGATATATATATTTTTTTTAATAGCCACAGACTTAAAATTATTCCTGGATTCCTTTTAAAGCACTTTACTAGGCTACCAAATGTCAACTAAATCACTAACCTTCTATTTAGAGCTTTTTAGTAACATTCTGCCACACATTTTCTCTGTACCTAACATGGAGTTATGTTTCGCACGACAATTTTATTAGTAATAATTAAATGTTTCTCCACAAGTGTATGTGTTTTGGATTGGTAGTTTTGGAAAGCATATTTTTTTTCAAGTCATTTGCAAAGTGCTTTTCCTGCGTTCTATTGTGAGTGAAATATGTCTTACAGACTCTACTGAGCTAATGCCGATCATATATTTTTATGTTTGTTTCAGACCTTCGCTTTCTGATTCACTGTGCATGTATATATATTCAAACTGTACGTGCTATGGATTCTCTTACACCCACTCTAAGAAATTATTTGTAAATTTACCATAGCAGTGTATATTTACAGTGACAAAGCACGTATGTTAAATTATTTTCCCATACATGAATGGTAACGTTTCTACAGTTGCCCAGGAAAGAGTCAAATGCGTAGGGAAGTTCTCAAATTTGTATAGTAGCAATGCCAAACATTCCTCTATTTTCAGCCTGGCATGTAGTATTATTTTCATACACTTTATAAGTTAAAAACTTCCATTGCAATTTGGGAAGTTTACAAGAAAAAATTTTTACAGTTGGCCCATACCCTACACTCTGTACGCATAATCAGCGAAGTTAAAATAACAACCCATTTCAGTATATTCCCTAATTATTTATACTCTATAACAACCCATTTCAGTATATTCCCTAATTATTTATACTCTATAACAACCCATTTCAGTATATTCTCTATTTATTTTTACTCCAATGTACATTAAACATTTCAGATCGTATTTTGATCATCCAGATTACCGTCATTACGACCTTTCCTTAGCTTGCGTCTCCAATATGGAAGCGATCCATGCTGAAACCTGTGCAGACATTAGTCATCTGGGTTTTGACTAGACCAGTACAATTGTTTAGATGATAAACGTGAAGTTTGTGTCGTCTGGTAGGCTGCCACATGGTAAGTGCTATGTTCATTCGGAGAATCGGAGAATTATATGAACTTGGTGGGGTTGGTGTGAGTCACCCCTAGACATAGTATACAAACTTGCATGTCTTTACACTTCATCGCGAAGCTGTGAAATTGACGAAATAGGTCGGGCTTACCCAGAACAGCTGATATCTGAGAGATAATTGCCGTAAAACTAATGAAACAAACGCATTAGAGGAGTAAGATGTGTCCGCTGAAACTTATTGGTAATATGAGCTTCTAAGGAGTTTGTACAGTTCGGTTAAAATCGTTCACTCAAAAGCTGTGCACGAAGTGAACCTTGGACTTGAATATTTCAGAATTTATCTGCGAAAACTTGACAAAAATCTTAATAGGAATGAATATTATGTTTCTCCGTCTCCCACCAGTCACTAACATTGTCCTTCGAAGCCAGATCTACATTCTGGAAATACTCCTATATTACCACCTTATAAGTATTTCAAGTTGCACACGCAATGATGTTTGTTGACAGTTATGATAATTATTTTCATATGTGGTTTGGTCACTATCACACGTCTATTTACATATTGTTTTGAGTAATAATAATTGTTTTAACGACTCCTAGGTTTATGAATATTTAATTACACACATAATATTATTTTCACTGTAAACCACCATTCAGAATTGTGTTTATATTTTTTATCACTATTTGTGTTATTCTATGACATGCGGATATGTACTCTGAGGTAAGGGGTTATAATCTGAATATGTTAATTTCAATTTATTGGTTCATTTATGTGTTAGCATAGTTATTTTCTTTAATTTTGAAACATAATTATTTCGTTTGCTTTTTGTATTGAGAGAAAATTAAGGTTTAATTATTTTTCCCATTTTGCTACCGGAAGTAGTTCAGCTCCTCTCACGTCACATCTTAGGAAAGTTACCGGAAGTGATTGCTTTTTGGAAGGGACTTTAGAAGGGTCCAGCAGGGTAATTTTTCGCTGGGATTTTCGATAGGAAAATCCCCAGCATCTTCGTAATGCTAGATCAGATTTAGTACCCAGAGGTTACAGTTAGCTATTTAGAGCCAGCCAGGTTAAGAAGAGGGCTGTCTCTATATTTATCAACTATATTTATTAGTGATTTAGGCCTAAGAAGAGACACCTAAGGGACTTCTTCGACGCCATGTTACAGGCTTAAGGTTTGACCTATACTCTGGATGACGCCTACGTCTTTTTGAAGCATACTGTTTATTTGTTTGAAAACTAAAGTGTTCTAGAGAAACTTGATTAATTATACTTTCATTATGAGGTATTGGCAGACTTATCCTTGTGGAGTTTTTATATTTTTTATTAGAAAGTTGTACCCAGTAGTCCTGCTCTACTGATGAGTCTAGTACAGGCTCAATTTAATTGGATTTGAAGAACCTAGTAAATGTTAGTAGTAGTGGACTTACAACAACATTAACTTTAATTTGAGATTTAATGTGTTGATGAATAATATGTTTAAAGTTACATTAAACACGAGACTTGAGGCAGTGATTTGTATTATTTTGATATGGCGCTCAGTAAACTTACGGTAGGAAAGAAAGCACTAATTGAGAACTACTTCTGGGAAACAATTTAAATTAGTTTTATTTCCAAGTTTAACTTATTTTGTGGCAGTATGAAATATTTTATTTTAAATTAATTTTCTGAAAATTTCAGTAATTTTCATCCTGATATGATGGTGGTATAAATTCTAATTTACAGCAATCCTAATTGAAGATTCTAACTTATTTAGTTAATTTTATCACACCTAATTTATTATTGACAGAAATACAAATTTTATTTTTATTGAAGTATTTTCACACAAGTTTATTTGAATAATCAATGGTTATTTTACTGGTCCATTTTAAGTTTATTAAATCAGTTTATCCCTGTGGTTTGTTTTCATTTGACTGCAGTGTCCCAGTGTTAAGTGCATGAAGTTCGTCTTTCCTGGATATATATTTAAGAGTTCCAGTGCCTACGAGATATTTTACGTAAGGTATAAGGCAGTAATATTCCTGTGCAAATATATGTCTTTATTGTCTTGTGCCTCACACTACTATTCACACACAATTTCGTATGTGGCAAATTGCATACCCTATTCCTGTTGAAGTAGTTCACCCCTTGCATAATTTGGCTTTCCCAATCGTGGAATTTAGTATATGTACATTTCTGTATATTCCACTACACAGATAAAAAAAAAATCGGTGCTACCAACGTATGGGTATAAGTAGTACATTCAAACTACACAACCTTACAACCTGACACACTATGTGAATTTTTTTTTTTGGCGACTCGGGAAACTAATAAGGTTTTCGTTCTCATGTCCCCGGAATGTGGGTCGTTGTTTTACTAGTAGTTTGGGCTGGCTGACAACATGTACATACTGTACTACCTGTGAAAGATTATCTGCTATGGGTGCTGGCATCGATGAGTCACTAGGTACTCGCTCTAGTTTCAGGAGGCTAACAGGCTCCTCTCAATCATGCACAAGGTGTTCTGTAAGGAACACTGCTTCACTGCCAGATTGGACTTCGGCTGCTGCTGAATCACATTCTGATTGCATTCTCTCTAATGCGGCACGCACTTCTTAGCACAGCGGCTCTGATATTGTTCTGCTATAACGGGCATTCTGTGGTCGAGCGGACCAATACGAGGACCTACCTCGCTAATAACATCTTCGGCTTCGAAAGTCGCTAGTATTGATCGTACCTCTCCACGCACAGACTGCAAATCTGTTCTGACTCTGTTCACTAACTCATTCCGTATGTGCTCTAATCTAGCACTAACTAGCTTCCAGTTGGTACTCTGCCTGACTAGATTATAATTGCGACTTGAGTTCTGCCTGAGACCTGAAGAATTCGCGGATTCATTTCAGGACAAGCTAAGATTCAAAACTGCCAACATTACGTAACTTGTTTTTGAGTTTAGTTCAACAATTTTTGCAAATAAACGTGATACGAAATAAACGTTTGCCTGAGGGGAAAAAAGGGTGGGGAGGGGGGTCGTGTGAAGTCGAGACTTTCGGAGATTTGGTGCAAACACTACGATTCGACATACGATTGAAAACTAAAAATAACATGCACACCATTTATAAATATTTAGGTTATTCGTAGTAGTATATGGTATCTAAAGTAATACTACTGGAGATATGTTAGGTTAAAACATTTGAAACCAATACAAACCCAATGAGTTATAAGTTAATCCTAATGACAAATTTTTAATAACACAAATTACGGTAGGTAAAACAAGGAAATACAAAATTGATAACCGCGCAAACTTATCAAGGAAAAACAAGCGCTTAAATCTTGTAATTTAATTTTATTATACTAATTACAGTAAAACTTTTCAGCGAGGTAAATCATTTTCTCTGGCAGGGAAATAATTTTTCTTGCATGAGATAGGGGAAAATTTTTATGAGAAAGGAACTTCTCCCGGTAAACCCCCTACCCTCCTCCGCCATTTTTTTTTTCACACACTGCAAGGACGCATGCTTGAAAACTTTAGTAACACTTCCTCCGAGTGATTTTGAACCCTTTCAACCGTGTGTACATAACCATGCACTCTGTAGATTACGCAAATGAATTGTTTTATTTGGCCGGCACTGTACATACTGAGACTCAATACTTTAGTGAACTTTCCTGCATGTAAATGAGTTGTAAACCGCGTGCTACTGATCTAAGTTATGACTGATTTAAATCATTATCGCAGAACACAAATACTAAAACTCGCTGGTTGCCAAAACGAAACAAGTTCTGTGACAGTTTAAGTAAGCTACAGTATCCATGAAAAAATATCTTATTTGCACACCTGGAGCCATAGATTAATGTGAACCTAAGTGGGTTATATGTTAGTTGTTACGTGTCTATATATATATCTATATAGTGTGTGTGTGTTGTGTGTGTATATATGAAAGGCTGTTCACAATAAGGTGCACTAAGAGGAAATCGAACATAATATTATTTTTATAGGGCCAAATATATATTTAGTTACCCCAACAAAATATATCGTATTTAGTTACCCTAACAAAATATATCGTTGAGCAAACAAAATTTGAAAAGCAACAAATTACTTTTGTTCGCCTAACAAAATATATGTTTGAATATACAAAATCTCTGTGTTGGGCAAAAAGAAAAAAAAAAATAGACTGTTAACTAAATACTAAATATTTTGTTGAATACACTGTATATATTTGTTTGGCAACACATTTGACTGCCTTTGTTCGAAAATACAGTTCGAGAGTTTGTTCGTATTTTTTGTGACAATTGGGATAGCAACCGTATTTGTTACTACATCTACTGATTATTAATAATCGTATAAACACATTAATAAATCAATGCAACAAGAAACTGACAAGTAAAGCTGTAAAACCAGAAATATTTGTTTGCACTCGTTGCCCAATATTTGCACTATATATATTTAAAAGCTTTCAATCGTTAACCGTTGTCACGTTAGCTGAGATTACTAAGTCATCGCGTTCGTCCGCAGATGATCTAGGTTCGAAGTTCGGTCCAACTTGTAAGTTCTTTTTATATCGGTCCAAACTGTTTAATGTACGTGTAGTTAAACAAATCTCTAGTTGCACCAACCAGTCTTACAGTTTGCGGCAGTCAAATGAGAACAACAAAATAATTTGGTTTCAGTAACAAAATATTTCATTGCCCCTATACAAACAAATAATATGGTTGCACCAAACAAAACTTGTTTGGTTCAACAAAACCTGTTCTCAGTGTGAGCACTTTTGAAATGAACCTTAGAGAAATGTCACTGCTCTTGCTTGGCATATACTATGTTAACGGGTTCAGTGGGCCCAGTAAAGTTGGTAGCGATGGAAGGACTGTTGTTCCATATCTTAACGTAGAATAAAAAGTGTTAAAAAACATTTATGATAACTTAAATTGTTTCTTTGGCTTTGTTTTATTTTTAATGCGTCAAAGTGTAAAAATGAGCGTATTTATAAAATATTAACTTTTCTAATTATTTCGCAGTTTCACTTAACCAACGTATGAATAAAGTGACGAGGCCCATGGCAGTGTTAATTTTACATAAGGCGGAGGAATACAGAACGCGTGTACAAGTAGATTTTACGCATGGCTTTCAAAAGTGCTCATTTTACCATAAACATCCTATATACATTATATGTATGTATATATATATACACACACGCGCGCGCGCATGGTAAAATATTTCTCTGTAATGTAATTGCATAGGTCGTTTAGAAATTCCCATGTAAACAAACGCCCCTTAGGCCGTTTGATAACGTGATTTTGAGAGTTTCTCTGGTAATTTGCAATCCAGTGCCACGGACACGCAGAAAGAAAAATAATATCTTCCTCTATCCGTTGCGAAGTTTTATCGTCTGGAAGTTCGAAAATCTCCTCTGTAAATAACAGCCAAAAAAATGACCGAGTTGAAGTTATGGTGTATCAGACCCGTGGCATACCCAGCCGAAAATTAGTACGTAATGGAATTCCTTATCTACAGCTTACATAAGACACCTGAAAAATTCGCTTTATTTATTAGTGGCAAACTAGAAGTCACGTGGCTGTACACGCTTGGCGGCCGTTCTTGATCTCATTGACTGACGGCCTTTGCACGGATCATTAGCTTACGCGACCGCGTTGTAGAACGTTGGTCACGCACGCTATTGTCCGGCAGAGGCAGAAGTCAAGTGAGCCAGATTGTAAGGAGAGTTTCGCCGGTCCCTTCTTATTCAACATCATAGAAAGTCACTGCGGCTTCGACCTAAACGGACAAAAAACGTTTTGTTGAATCAAACCAAGTTGGTTTAGAGCAACCAAATTAATCTTTTATTTAGAAGCAAAGAAGTATATTGTCGTGGGAACCAAATTACTTCGTTGTTCCTATATGGTCGCCCCAAACAAAGATTTGATTGGTGCAACTAAACATTTGTTGGCCCATACGTGCGTTGAACAATTACCTTAATATAGAATAAATTGGAAGCTCGACAGCGATTCGAAATGCACTTAAAAATATTGTCACTCTCCTGGTCGCGAAATAACAAACAAACTAGCGAGCTGTATTTTCGAACGAAGACAATCAAATGAGTGGCCAAACGAATATTTACAGTTTATTCAAGTAAATATTTTGTTTACAATCTAATTAATTTTGCCCCAACACAGATGTTTTGATAATTTAAGTGCGTATTTTGTTAAATGAATATCATTTACTTTCGTTGGTTTTCATGGGGTTTTTTTTTTCATTCAAAAAATATTATGTTGGCTCAAATAAATATATTTTTGGCCCTGTGCGAACAAATATTTAGTTTTGCTATTCTCTCAGTGCATCTTTAAATATTTGGATCCCTTTAAGGCTGTAATGTTTGCATACGATTACTGGCATTTAATGCACGTCAAGAGTGAGTCAGTTAACTAATCCGCCTATTGGCTTACACTTGTATAGGCTGTTCGCGATAAAGTGAGCACTTTTTAAGGCACTTCCAAATTTTTCCTTTTAGCCAATTTTTATCGCTCTGCCTCTTTTTAATATCAACATTGCAATGTGACTAATAAATACGGTGTAAACTTTCGCCACTCTCAAAAGTTAATGCCCGAGGTTGCAATAAAACATATTTGCTAGTGGTTAGTGCTTGGTGAGAGGCCTTAAAAAGTGCTCACTTCATCGTGAACATCCGATACAAAGGATGTGCTTGCTGTGTTGCTCAAGGCGCATTATTGGCTGGTCGTCAGCAACTGTGATGCCGGATTTATTTTGCTCCAATCAATTGTCAATTGTGTGAAATGATTTCAGTAGTATAGTTATCTTCATTTCGGGATATGTCTGAGGAGGATCCAGGAGCAGTCCGCTATCTTGGACGAAGTCAAGCATTTTCGTTTTTTTTTTTTTTTTTTTTTTTTTGCTACAGTATTTTTCGTTTTCCCTTGAAATAGTCCGTTTTAGCTTTCAAAAACCTGTTTGGTGCGCCAAATTTCCCTTCCACCACCCCAAGACCATAACCCTCATTAATTTCCAAAAAAAAAACTAGTGAAAATAGTGCTTCCTCATCAATGTGGCTGACTGTTTCCTCGGTGTGGCTGAGATAACCAGAAAATCAGCCACAAAGAAGAATCTGAAGAGGCAATAACATAAAATAATTTTTAAATAATTAATTTTTAAAATTAAAATTAAAATATACTTTTATAATAAAAACTCAAAGGCGTAAATATTGAGCGTGCTACTGATCTAAGTTATGACATTCAAATCACTATCGCAGAACACAAATTCTAAATCTCACTGGTTGCCAAAACGAAACAAGTTCTGTGACGTTTTAAGTAGGCTACAGCATGCATGAAAAAATGTCTTATTTGCCACATCTGAAGCCATAGATTAATGTGAACCCCAAAGTGGGCTAATATTGGTGTGGTGAGGGTGAAGAAGGGCGTGGGAGTATTTTTGAGGAGGGGCGTATGTTTCGATACTTTCAATATCATTTCCGACGATGTTTGGGACAGTGTTATAAATCGCTTAAATTTTTTAAATACTTTTATAAAAAATGTTTTTGAAAGAGTTGCGGGTGGGGGCAAGGTGGGGTGACGATATTGGATGAAGGTTAAGGTGTGGGTGAGGTGTGTTGGTAAGGTAGGGAGACGGTAATGAGGTTTGGTTATTTGGAGGGTGGAGGAGGGGTATACCTCTTAAATACAATATGGTGGTCCTGACATTGGGTTTCATAATCGATATATCACGATAGTTGCACCTTGAAAAGACGAGTCCGGTGATATATAACACTGAATACTTACGCCGTTAATTATTTTATTAAAAGCATAGGGCCTAAATTTAATTTTATCATTAAAAAAAATTAATACTTTTTAAATAATTGTATGTTATCTATCGCTCAGACTGTAACGGATTTTTGGGAAATTTCAGCCACATTGAGGAGCAAGCACTACTTTCACAATTTTTTGGAAATTTACGAAGATAGATTGGGGAGAAGGGAAATTTTGAGGACAAACCAGACTTTTTCAAAACCTAAACGGGCTATTTTGAAGGAAAACAAAAAATTCTGAGGGAAAAAGTGGGAAAATTTGTGACGTCATCAAAAATGGCATAATGCTCCTGGCTCCTACTCATGAATCATGTACAGAAATAAAGATAACTATACTACTGATTGACAGTCAATCAGGTCATTCGGAATGGCTTTAACAAATTATTATTGCCAGGAAAATTACTGTTTCTGAGATGTCGTATGTTTGTAAGATTCTGCTGAACACCGACCGAACAAAAAAAATTATTATTATTTTCCCGTACGAGTTTTGTCTCTATGAGGCAGAACTTTCAAAAGTGACGATGGCGCTGCTCGAACTGCACTGGAACATTGTTCTCAAAGTGTTGAATAGTCCACGAAACGGGAAAGGGGGCCATGAAATATGTATATTTTATCTCTACAGTTGATAAATACGACGAGATTTATAATTTGAATATGGTGCCAAGAATCAAGGATTCAAGCATACTACCTATGAACGCCTAGTCAGGTGTTTCTCCGGAACTTAAGAAGACATGTCTAACGAAACTCCAGAAGCCGTTAAGTGGCTGCAGAATTTCAAGAAGTACTTGTAGAGATATTGTTTACGCTTTATGAAGTGTGGTGTTTTCAAAGCGTCTTAAGTAACCTTTTACGTGAGTCGCAACCCAGGGTGGGGGTGAAATCCATCGAAAGATGCGCTTTCGAGATTGGACCCGTAGTCATACCAGGTTCCCGAGGAATGCTATGGAATGATTCTCGAAGATGGAGTGGATGACGGAAGCGAGGGACCTTGGGAAATGGGCGGTTCCAATGCCAACGTCTGTCAGGTTTCCAAGTAAGGGAAATTCTGGTTGACCCTCGGATAATACTCTGGATTCGCATTCAGGAGGACCAGGGTTCGACTATAAAACCAGCCATCCTGACTTAGAGTTTCATTAGATTTTCCGAAATCGTTTCAGGCGAATGCTGGGAATTATTCCTCCACTGCCACGCAGACGTCAAGGAAAGCGATTTCCCTCGTGCTTGCCAGTCTATAGCCAATCGTAGACCAGTCTGTATTGTAGCTGAGCGGTTAAACTGCTCGCCTCCCACCAATGCGAAACGGGTTCAATCCCCGGCCGGTTCACTCCCGGATTTTCGCAAGTGGGAACCGTGCTGGACGATGTCCCTGGTAGGCGGGTTTTCTCTAGGATCTCCCGTTTCCCCCAACCCCTTCAATCCGGCGCTGCTTCATACTAACCTCGCTTCACCCGCATCAGCTCTCAAGACCTCGACGTTAAGAGCCGCCCAGATCTCTTCACTCACTCACTCAGCTATAATGTGATACAGGTCATGACGGCTTCCTTTCCCGATCCTTATTGTCTGATGACCTCGCTGCGGACAAGACTTCGAGCCATAACCATCCATCCATTCGGTTTAACCCCTCGGGGAATGGAACCCGGATCTCCGTTGTGGGAGGTCACCGCAGTTCTACTTCTCGTGTTATTTTGTATGGGCTGCTCGCTGTAAACTGAGCGCTTTAGATAGCCCTGCTCAAGCTATACTTGTATGCACATTGTGTATTCCTCCACCATGCGTAAATGTAGCGTTGCCATGATCCCAATCACCTTACTCATGCGCCGGTCAAGCGAAGCTGGGAAATTATTAGAAAAGTTAATATTATATAAACTTGCTAATTCTAACAACCGATACGCATTAATACAAAGAGACGACACAAGGAATAATTTTATGATTCACAAACGTCTAATTTCCTTTTACTTCAACCTTGAGACATGGAACTTTTAATTCAACGTTGAGACATGAAACTTCTTTCACTCCGTCGTTACCAACTTAACTGGGTTATTGCCACTCAGTGTGCCCGTTAAACATATAAAGGTAGGGGCAATATCATTTTTTTCAAAGATTGATTCCAAAGGTCCTCAGTTAACTGTAAACAGCCTATAGAACGTGTTAAAAAAGAAAGCTGATTGTAAAACCGGAGTTGGTAGAAAAGTGGAAAATGTGAAGAAAACATAGGAGCCATTTTGTGGTACAGTCGACCGTTTGGTTGCAGCTGCTCTACGAATCTAGAGTTTGATCAGTGTAAGAGCTAGTTTCAAATTAAAGAAGTAAACTTTAAAACTGTTCACTTCAACAAGTATGCTAATTTAAATAGTTGCCCCAGCTAGCTTCATATTTCTACCATCAACTGTCACACATTTCATATTAAATAGTCTTATAAGATTTGTTTTTCTTTTAATAAAATCATTAACTTTAAAAAAATATTAACTGTTTATAAATTAAATGATCCTTTTATGAATATTTTAAAAAAATCCAAATTTCAAATCACAACAAAATCCAGTGTCAATGTTAATGATGGAAATTTCTGCATCAACCAATTCTCGCTTTCATCCATAAATTAGTAGTGGAGAGGACAACATTATCGTAAGGATTACTTCAATAAAATGAGCTCAATTTCGCCGCTGACCCAGTTTAGTATTAATAAGGTTGCATAGGACTTATCTGACGCTGCAACTTCAGGAATGGCGAACGATTTGTAGACTCTCTCTCCCTCTCTCTCCGACTTGATGGAACCTCGCGAAGCACGTCGTCAATGCTCTCGGGTGTGCGGGCGTCGGTCGAGCTTCGTCGTCAATCCGCCGCAGAATGATCCCGGTTGTACAGCAGCTCACTAGTTGACTCTGCAATCCTCGATGAGATGGGACTTCCTGCCATCAGGAATCTCTTCTTTACAATCTTGCATATCGTTAGATATTATGCAACATCTTCTTCCAAATATATCTGCAAGCTAAATCATCTTGCAAATTTCAAGTATTTATAATCAACTTCTTCTTGTGGAAATACAATGTTTGTTTATACGTGACAGTGATTAATTATAATTTCCCTTTTCAAAATAATTTAGCTTTTATACAACGAAACATCACTTAAATTTTCTTGCAGAATTTTCCTTTTACCAAATTTTTTACTCCAGTTCCATATTTTATTCCAAACAAACTTTTTTTTTTTTTTTTTTTTTTTGAACATTCATGTTATTCGCCCCTATCAACCAGTGTTTATTATTCCTGCGAGCAAGGTGTATGCTTAGTCATAGACAAATACATTAACAAAACATTAAATCATCTCCAAGGAACATTATAATACTGTTAAAACCTATCTGAATATCATAAATTAACATAGTGCAAAAAGAAATTAAATATTAAAATTAAAATTAAATCATACCCGAACACAGAGCAAAGATAAACAGTTGTTACATCAACAAATAACATTGCAGATATGGCGGTAAAACTTCAGGCCGCGATTATAACAATTGATGAGGAGATGCTGAATAAGTGAGAAGGTAATATTTCGTGTTGCGCGGCCTCGTGTCAGCAGATCGATGGTGGGTACTTTAAACATCTGATGTGATTCCCGCCCGTCCACTATAGTGGACCGCTGGTTCGACTCTCGTGCTTGTACTGTAGAGTTGTGCGTGTTGGTGTGCAGTGTTGCTACATGACGTGTCACATGTGGGATTTTACAATGCACAATATACTGACATCATCACAGAGCACTACCGTGTAGCTTGTGCCATACGCTGCTCATGGTGAAGTGAGCACATTTCAAGCCTTAGTTACTCTTTCATTTAAGCCATTTTTTAAATTTTTTTAACCACATTTCAAAATAAATATTGTCATGTAAGTAATAAACACAGTGTGTGTACTCCGCCGCACTCTGAAGTTAATGTCTAAGGCTACAATATAATATATTTATTTACTACTATTTCAAATGAGAGGGTATTCAAAAGTGCTGACTTTATCGTGAACAGCATATACAAACTCCCCACCAATAAAATAACAGGGTCACCGCTAAAAGTCCTATTGATACTCGCAGTGTGACGAGAACACTGAGCGCCAATTCAGTGCCTCGCGCTTAGTGACGATGGCGTACTTGATTCGCTTGGCATTGTTGCCCTTATAGCTCCTACGCTTCTCGGCCTCACAACGCGGTAAAAAGCTCCAGTTAGGCGGGAGCCTTAATTAAGGCTGTTGCCTGGCTTGAAAGCAGGGAGAATTTGGTGTAGGGAAAAACGTGCCAGTGAAGTTGATTTTTTTTTAAAGCCAATTTTGATATGAAGATATAATCTTGAAACAAAAACCTAAGTGTGAGAAATGGCACTCTCAATCTCCGTACCGATACCAAGGTAGCGATTTGTTTTTCAGTATTTTTAAAATTTAAACATTACGTTTTCTGTTATTTCAGGCTATACACTATAAACAGGCTATACACTAATGTTACAAGAGTATTCACTAGCAAAGAACCACACAAGTTTTTGATACAAAAAGTTCTGTGATTATATATATATATATATATAATCTTTAACGGGTACGCCAAGAAACAGAATTTCGTTAACATGTATTTCCCTATACCAAAGACTCACTATTTGTTACATGGCCAGCCGTAGGTTGATCCACCCATGTGTGTTTCCACCCCTACAACTGTAATCTTTCTGGGCAATGGAGTATAAGAGTTATCCTTTGCTTTTACGATTTTCTAATATGTTTGTTTTTACTTATGGCTGCCTGTTGCCGGACCACATTATTTTAACTTTTTTTTTTTTTTTTTTTTTCGTTTATTACATGCATCCCACCACATAAGTGGCTTGTCACTTCTATTTCAACCCTTCAGTGGTTGTCCTTAGTGCCTAGAGTATGGAAGTTACGCGGTTGACCTACCATTCACCACCGTTCCCCACACATCAAGGGGACTGCCAAATACTCACTGCTTTCTAACCAGGCAAGAGCTTTAAGGTGGCCGCCTGGGTATAGGCTATTCACCGTACAGTGAGCACTTTTAAAGCTATCTCATTTCGAATAATAGTCAATAAACATAGTTTATTTTAGCCTTCGTCGTTAATTCCGAGTGTTTATCATTTACACCGTAATATTTATTTTAAAAGGTGGTTAAAGGATAAAAAGGCTGAAAGATAAAAAAGTAACTAGGGCCTCAAAAATGCTCAGTTTACTTTGAACAGCCTATAAGCCGCCGAACAGTGTGCTGAGCTCCAGCAGAAAACTATTTATTAACATACCGTCCAACGTGCCTGATTAAGGTCTGCTTACGAATAGCATTGAAAAAACGTTACTTGTTTGCGTACGTTTTTCAGTTCCTCTACTTCCCTGTAAAGTATGTTTCTGTGATAGCTAAAATGGCTCAAACGGTTGTTTTCACAGTCATTTTTAGGTGTGAACATTCCGGTGGGAATCATAAAAAAAAAAAAAAAAGTATACGGACGTGCTTCTTCAAACCTTTATTTTTATTATCACGTCATAAAACGGTGGGGTCTCCACTGAAAGTCTCGCAGAGGCGCGTTATCGACGCCAAGACTGCGCGCCAGTTCAGTGACTCCCTCGTAGAGGCGATGAGAGAGCTGATGCGCATGTCTCGGTCGCCCCTAGAGCTCCCACGCTTTTAGGCCTCAGACGTGCAAAATTCCTTCGAACAGGCGCCGCCTTAGACAGGAATTACGACAGCCCGTCGCGTCCGTCGGTCATCCGATCGTCCGTCACATTCGTCCGTCTCCCAGCCGAGCGATTTACAACTAATTTTCTACGTCTGTCGTAAGTTCGTTGCTGTAAACTAATGAAAACAAAACCGTTTACAAATAGGAAAAAATTCTCCATTAAAATGAAAGTTTGTGGCTGTATTGTGTTTCTAAGTACCCAATACGAGCATATACATAATTACTGAACGGAAATTAATAGATGTATTTTTTCCATAGGATATAAAGAATGATTTTATTACTTTTACTATTGCTCAAAAGGAGCTCGTTTTTTCAAACGTAATTATCAATTAGTCTTCAGGAAAAATTTAACTTAATTTAATTTTAAAGTTACATAAACAAACAAATGAAAACAAAAGACAGCCAAAACAGAAAACTGCACACATTACAGCCTTGTAAAGAACTCGGGATGAACGAGCAACAAAACGTGCAAGTGTAGAAAGCTGTAATTTCATCCGTTCGCCCGTCGAAGTTAAAGCTTCCAAGGTTTGACGGACGGGCGATAGAATTATGGCCACCTCTGATGGACTGTTGTCACGTGATTGACGGAGGGCGATAGATTTATGGCCACCTCTGATGGACTGTTGGTCACGTGATTGACGGACGGCGATAGAATTAATGGCACCCTGATGACTGTGTCACGGATTGACGACGCGGATAGAATTAATGGCACCTGATGGACTGTTGGTCACGTGATTGACGGACGGGCGGATAGAATTAATGGCCACCTCTGATGGACTGTTGGTCACGTGATTGACGGACGGGCTGATAGAATTATGGCCACCTGATGGACGTTGTCACGTGATTACGACGCTGATAGAATTAATGGCCACCTCTGATGGACTGTTGGTCACGTGACTGACGGACGGACGACGCGATGGAGCGTTGTAAATTTTGCCTTAGGCTGTGTCCGAATTCGCCTGAAGTACATACTTGTGCGTACCTGTCCCCGGAAGTGACGTTGTTAGTTCTGTTCGAATCGCAAGTGAAGTATGTGAGTATACGAGTAAACTAAGTTGTATACTTCCCGAGTACTTGCGGAATATGTGTCGCCATTTTCAGAAGCAATTTGTAGGTTACAAATGATTTCCGACACAAGTTATTTTATTTAAAGTTTAATAGGATAACATTACTACTTCGTAGACATAGGACTTTTAACTAAGTAAATAATTATCGCATGGTTCAACTTAAAAAAAAAAAGATCTAAACAATATATTCGTATTAGGCATATGTTCCTAATCTACAGAAGCTAATATAAAAAAGCAATACAAACTGCACGTACGTACAATGATGCAAGACAATAAACGTTATGTAAATCAAATTGAAATACTATTTAAGACTTTATTTAACCCCTAAAACTTTCGGCAATTATCAAATTCGTAAGTTGGAATACACGTACATTAAAAGTGGTTAGCTGGCTTATAACTGCTATCGAAGCCAACAAGACTGCCTGTCCGAATTCATAAAGTTTGGTGCCGAGGGTAAGTGAAGTATGCAAGGATTCAAGTACGCATGTATATACCTGAATTTGGACACGGCCTTAGGTACCACAGACTAAACATGAGGTAGACCGATCTCGCTAGCTGTGCACAACCAATCTCCGTGTTCCAACATTGAACTGCTCTTCTGCCAACACGTCTAGTAAAAATGGCGTGGATTGGGTTTTAGGTCAGAAAACTGATTTGTAAACAAATGATTTGAGCTGTATGTATACGTTGTTTAATCAATTTGTAATGTAGTTTGATGAAACTGAACCTGGTAAAAGTATTTTATTCATGTAATATCGCTTGTCATTTAAAATTAAGATTTAAACAAACAAATTCATCACTGTTGACCATGTGACTTTGAGAGTTGTGTAGGAATGGGGTAAGTGAATGTTGGGTACATGCTCAGAAGTCGAATAAGCGGCCTACTTCATCTTTAAGCTTCTTGCACAATAGAAAACATTAGCATTTGACTTTACGTTTCCTTTCCTCAGACGAAACCACCAATACACAATACAACTGTAAAGTCAGAGTTTAGACAATTGAACATCGGTTCTGCGAGCTTCGAAAAAATTTGTATCTTGTTATGTAAGTAATTCTGATATTATCCAGGAATGCATTTTACGTACCTTTTTTTTTAATAGGCTTAAAATTTACATTTAAAGTTTATTTCAAAACAAAAAACTCATTTGTTTACTTTATTAAAATATGCCAATTCATTTTTTTCATCTTCACGTTATATTTGTTTGCCATTTATTTAATTTAAGACGAGCTTTGTTTAGTTTACCGAGATTTAAATCACCCTACAATAAAATAACGACTTTCCACATGACCTCTGTCAAATTCTCGGCAAAATGGCAGCTCGACTTTGACTTTAAATTTCAACTTTTCGAAATCGTAAAGTCAAGAGCGCTTGACTTTACCTTTGACAGTTTCATTGTGTGAAGCTCCATAAGAAACAACATGTCGGAAAGCAAACGTAAAGTCAAACGTTAAAGTTTCCCAACCGTGTAAGGGCCTTTAGTCTGCGTTAGGTGCGTGCACTGTACCGAAGTCGTGGTGGCAGAGTGGACGCCTCCGGTGACGCAGCGAGAGGCAGGGGCCACATCCGGCCCGGCCCGGCCCGCGGACTTCGGCCTTGTATGCGGAAACAACGCCGCACCATTGTGTCTCCGTGTGTGTCTGTGTGCTGTGTTTGTCCCATTCGGCGTCTGCTACCTCTCGCTCGCTCGCCCGCCTGCGATCCGTTCCGTTCCGTTCCGTCTGCTGCCGGATACTCTGTCCCAACTCTCCCTTTCTACCTCTCCCTCTGCAACCTCGCGCGGGTGTGTTGTCACACCGAGGGGGGGGGGGGGGTGTTAATCGAATCCGGAGAATGTTCCCCGGTCAGATCTCGACTGCTATCCGTGTCCTGATTTGTATGATATTTCTTTTATCTTTTATTTGATCATCTGAAAGAGCTTTCGAAAAGTGCTCCCTTAATGTAGTTATTAGTTGTCAAATCATTATAGTTTGCAAAATATAACACTTAAAAGTCTCTTAATTGCCCGAATTCTGCAGCATGCTAAGCTTCGCTCCTGGATAATTTTTTTCCAGTCAAATAGCATTTAATGCAATGTGTAGGGCGTGCAGAACATGATTATTCAGTATGAGTGTGATTTATAAACAGGTGAGCGAGTATTGGCATTCTGAGTTTTGTTGAAGATAGGGGCCAGACTTGTCGTAAATACCTGTATTTTTGTTAATTCGAGAGAAACTATTAACATTAATTTAATAAATAATTTAAACCATAAACTGTGGAGGAAAAGTTGTTTTTGTTCCTTTTATAGCTTGTAACACAAATTCAGTATTCCGCGTTTACTCTAATTCAACATTTTGAACATGCCTATAACACTATCGTGTCGGGATCTGAGTGTTATATTTTGAAAACTATAATGATTGGACAAATAAAAACTGTATTAAGGGGGTACTTTTCGAAACCTCTCTCGGATAACCAAATTCTAAAGAAATGAGATATATCACCTTAAGGTGGATTCCCAACCGCCAACTTGGATTTACAGATTCTTCGCCTAAGCTTCTATTTCAAAAAGGTGTATTGAAATTTCCTGCACGACAAATCCTAAATAAAAGCTTCCCAAACTTTACAGAACTGCCACAGCTTCGCTACATTGATTAATTTGAGGCCCTAGATATTCGCCCAGGACACCTCAAGGACACAATTTCAAAACTATACTAACAACCAGTATTTTCTTTGCCGAATAAAGATAGAGAGAAACCAACATAGCCAAAAGATTGTAGTCTTTCACTGCAAAACACAGTGAAAATTAACCTGAAAAATAAACAAGGTTAACGCTACTCTACGCAGATAAAAAAAACAAAATTTGAATAATTGCATTGTATTCAAGTCTGCGTCTTATCTTTCTCATATCACACAACATACACAACTTTAAAACCTGTATATAGAAAATCATAAATGCACGTGGCAAGCTTACGTAGCATCACAAATGTACTCAATGCCTTTGGTATCTTTACATCTTCTCAAGCTATTTTTACTTTTTGAAAACAATATATCGAATTACACTTAAACATCAGGTACAGTGCTGAGCCATTTGTGCATATTCAAACATTTCTAAAAATTATATGCATGAATCCTAATTCTACTGCACCTCCATACAAACACGTAGTTCAATTACCATGGTTTTACTACCAATAAAACCTCTGTCTATCTTTGCTACCATTACTTCAATTACACAAATTAAAAGATCCCAATAAAAAAAAACATCATTGTCACCCGACATAGGGGTTTCCTCCTGGCCAATTCAGGCGGTTGTGGCCACTACAACAGGTCTGTAATATTTTAGGTTAACTATAGTGAGATTATTGGTCACTCGCACCTGCAAATCCATACATTATTGCAACGAAAATAAACAGGAAAAGTTTTAACAGGCCTAAACCACATTAATTTTTTTTTTTGACATTCCTACCAAAATGGAGGGCTTAACAAAACCATTACTGCCCCTGTCCAATCTACCAAAATGGCAGAGAACTAGCACAAGCAAAAGTTTTCGTTAAAGTTAGAAAATTAACATTATATTTCAAGTAAGAAGTTGGTCCCAAGCCTTTCACCAAACACTGACTTTGTCAAAGAAAAATGAAGCTTGATTCCAATAAGTTTCATGAGGCACCATTAAATTGCTCTATTTAAAAATTATCTTGACTGCAAAATAAATGACTAGAAACGTCAAAGTGACGTTCCTGCATTCTGAAAGGTATTACATTACGAAATAACAAACAACCAAGCTACCTGACCTGTTTCTCCATGTGGAAGCCCTCTCTCGATTCCAAGCATCTGACTCAGTTCTTGGATTTGCAGGCCGTATAAATACAGAAAACGACCAATGACTGGCTATAGGAGTCACACATTCATCCACCAATAGCGAACCAAGACGTGATGACCATATTGTTCCTTAGAGGGGTACAACAAAATCACAAATTGAACAATCTGGTAACATGAAAATACATTGGTCTCTATGGAGAAAACCAATACCTCCTTAGAGGGGTCAGAACAATTCACAAATGATGACGTCAAATCGGAATTTTTGAACCAACCAATCATATTGAAGTTTTCCTTCCGATACACTTGAAGAAGGAACAGGCCTGTCCTCTATCGGGCGCGCGCTAAAGCTCCACTCCGTGCCAGTACGACCGCCCCCACACAGTGTTATATGAGCTGGTCGAAACAAAACACCGCTGCTCGTCGTTCGTTCGTGAATGTTTTTATTTTATATTTATGTGCTACATCAGGCCGTGAATTTCACTTCAACGATGTTCTTCAGGCACATGTAAGTGCTTCAAAGTTGTACTTTGTAAGTACCGTCATAAATTTAAATAGATTTTAAGTGTTTTTGCGTGTTGTGCAGCGCGGAATAAAATGTTCTTCCGTTGACATAAATGCTCGTTACGGAGTACGTATTGCAGGTAGACCAGGTCGTAACACCGGTAGAATGGGGGCTTAGGGGAAAATATAGAGGCCACGTACGTATTTCTAGACATGAGTGTCTCAAATTTTTAGCTGGTAACTGTCGAGGCGAAACACGTAGTTATTTATTGCAAACGATTACAAAGGCGACGACATCGACAGTAATTAAGAAATACTGACCTCAGACAATGCACTAAGCAATGCTCTGTACTATATAGTTTTAAAAAAAAACATGACACAAAACTGCATTTCCAGAGTATGGCAAAAATCCCATAAATTCAAGATGGGGGATGGTAATCTGCCTTAAGGCCCGATCATATTTTGCTTACTTTTATTACAGGTTGTGAAGATCAATGTTAAAAGTTTGGCAACCAAAAATTTTCGCCACTACGAAAACTGCTAGGTTCACATGTGTACCAGATTTGCTCTATGTTATACATAAAAAACAGGATAATTATAATATTCATAAATCACATACAAAATAACTTCGTTATTAAGTAAATTATTTCTCTTTTACTATTTGTCTAGCTTAGATTTTTTAAATTAAAATTTACCTCATGGAACTCTGCGCACCTAGCGAAGGAAAATTTCCCTATGCCGAAATCCCCATGAGAAATAAGGTTTAAAGATATTGAGATGGCCATGAATATGCATATTTCCAATTGTACCAACAAACTTTTAATACACCCAAATATGATCTTCAATCTCAAAATTCATCTTTTTACGCTAGTACAGCGAAGCGTTACCGAAGACAATATTGACAGCAGTATTGCCCATCTTCCCTTCATGAACTGGAAAAGTCTTCCAACATATTATATCACGTGTATCGATGTCACTAATTTTCTTAGGAGCAGGGTCCTTTCCATTCTGCGGCTTTCTGAAGAAACACTAACTTACCTGCCTTAGTAGTAATTCCTTGAAGACCAAAACGATACAGAAATGACAACAAAATATAACTTTCTTCTACATCAACAATTTTAACAGTCCGAGACCTGTCTTCTTTATCAATGTCCTTTGAAAACGATAAAATATTACAGCATAGTTTTCTAGGGTAATGACCCGGCCGCGAACGCCTCCGCAACATTGTGATGTATCTTCTCTAATGACACGGTGCTAAGTGAATGAAACTGTACACGGAACCTCCTTATATACTAACCGAAACCCTTACCCAAAGTACACTGTCACAAATACGAAGGAAAAAAAGACCCGGATCCTTTACGCTCCCACCACTAAGAACTTAATAAAAATCGCGTCGCATTTAACATGGGAATACGGGTTCCACGACAGTGCTCCGTAGCTCTAGGCGCTGCTAAGATAAATGGGGGCTCTTATCACCAGACCACATCTGGCCACAGCCGAGCGGTTTCTTCATGATTTTTAATATAACTTTTGAAAAATCACCCCATGTACGACGCGTTTGGTGGTTTCCTAAACACACCATGTAGGTAACGTGAAAGTTCCTCATTTTTGTTGCCGACCTCCCGTTGCGCAGTCGGTAGTTTCGCCGCCGGTCTGGGGTGCGGGAGGTTCTGGGTTCGAATCCTAGGTAAGGCATGGTAGTTAGTTTGTGTTAGGTCACAAGTTATTCTGTAAGCCGTCCCCTGGTAAGCCTTCAGGCATAACACCATGGGACGTTAATAAGCCCTATCCAATCCTTATTTCGGTTTATATTGAACTTTATTACTTTATATTACATCTACTTATGAATTATAATATTTAATTTACAATTAATATAAATATAAACAGTGAGAAAACACACGTGTTTTTGATGCCTAGTACGAAATAGTTATTATGCAAAATATTATTTCACTGGGTGCATATGAATGCGGTACGTTGTCCCTTCAGTGTTTATTTTTCTATGTAGGTTAAGCTTTCTTTGCATAAGGCGGAGGAATATCACGGAAGTACAACTTTAGCAGAGCTTCAGAAACGTTGGAAGTAACCGTGTATGGACTATACAATCGGCCGTAACTGTGGATGTGGAACTGCCCGAATCTCTGTACTCAAGTGACGCAGTCCGAATATGGTTTACAGACCCATTGTCCGAAGGGAGCTTTCAAAATCTGACACTGGATCGCAGTAAATTCGGTACGTTGTTTGTTTTTGCATAGTGGTTATTTAAATATTGCTGAATTATTTATTACTTAATGTGTCCGACGCAGTGATTAGAATATTTATTTTTGTTTAAGATATAGACCCCAACTGTTCACCAACTGATGTCCAAGAATTTCCTTTGAACGTTACGTTTTTAAAAGTTTCGTCGTTCATACCAAATACTTCAGACCAAACGAAGACAGCACTACATTAACATTTCATCACGTTTGTCTCGAGGAAGCCCACCTTGCACGTCCATTGTTTACATTTAAGACGTAAACATTACACGAATGACTAGGAAAGTATAGGAAGTCTTTTTACTGCTGTGTGCGGTTAGCGGTCACCTGGTTTGCAGAGCCATTCATGTTTTTCACTGTGCGGACCCTTCGATGATGGAGATGGTGTCGGCTGTGGGTGCTGCTGAGCAACGTCGCTATTGTATTTTCTTTCATATCTCTTAAACAATTAATTTTCATAATAGGCAAATAGGTTTAAATTAGTAATAAATGATTTAAATAACTTCCTTCAAAATTAAACCCCCTTCCCACAAATAAAACAGAATTTTAATTTAATTTAACTGATTATGTAACATAGTTCACGAATTTTAATTGGGATCAATGTGGGGGAGAGGGGACTAAAAATATGTCCAACATTCCCCTTTTCGGCTACTACCCGATAAGAGAAATAAGTAACGTTATATAGGAAGTACATTAATTAGCTTTAATTTTAAAATATAATAGAATTCAGCTGTGGCCAATGGCCGAGCACTGATCAAATTTGTAATTTCTTTGTTGTTGTTGTTGAGCAGCGTCGTATCTTGCAACAGCTGTGGGAATGAGGAGTGTCTGGAACGGAAGTGTTACAGTCCTCGAAGTCGCGATTATCTTCGTCCTGCTGCAGGTAGGCCTGAAGTATCTTGTACTCGTACCGAGCTTCGTGGTGCACGCATGTCAGCAGGAACTCTATTTTGGCAGAGAGGCGAGCGAGTTTGCTTTCTGTTTCTAGGGCCGCAAGCGACCGCAACCTCCCGTACGCGACGATAGCTGAAATTAATTTTTCTGTCCACTGGGACAGCACGCAAACACCTGCTGCTCGGCGATGAGAAAATTCCAGACGAGAAATAAACTGTATACTTTAAGGCGAGCGACTCGAGCAGGTGACGATGATGGCAGCAGCAGGCAGGACACTGGGCCCCAATGCCTTTTATATGCTGGTATATGAATGCAATAGAAGGGGGTAGGGAAAACTACTGATTGGTGGCGCCAAACTAGCAAATGGGAAAATTGGTTAGAGTTGGGAGAAAGAAGAAGGGTTTGGGGGGAGGAATGGGATCGGTGGGTGGATATGCAGTGCAGCAGAATGGGTTAGGCGGACAGGAGGGCCATGATTGGTGGGGTGCTCGGGGGGGGGGGGGGTTAATCAGTACTTTCCCGGGTGCCCTTTTTCAAAATAAATACATTGTAATATTAAGGAAAAAGTAGAAATGTAATAACAATCTGCTATTATTTTCGCATGAAAGCTAATACAGTTTCTAACAAACAAATGCAGGAAACAAATATTTTTATAGTAATTTTTTATTGCGCCACATTTTTCCTAGACTTAAAAAATAGCCTTGCGACTAGTTGTGAGTCCCTGCTCCTGGCCTATTTTATTTAGCTAAATTAGGAAAAATTGGAATCGAATAAATTTAAAGTCCTTTAACAAAATAACTGATTGGTTTAATTTCATATATACCTTGTTTTTAAACCTTCTCATTGGCATATGTCCCAATAGCCGGGTGGTCTAAGGCATCTGCATGCTGACCCAAGGTTCACCAGTTCGATCTCGCCCTCCTTCAGACGATATTTTGAGCTCTGCTCTAAAAAAAAGCATTGCTCCTGGTGGCTAACTCCCCGAATCAAATATGAATGGGTGAGGAATCAGGCACACTATAGCAGACGTTGAGAGAACCAACATGGCGGCCGAACGAGAGCGGCACCAGCTCACTAGCAGGCGAAAGTTGAACGAAGGTTGTCGGGACGACATCCAATATGGCGGACGACATTAGTCGTGGCTACAAGTAGTAGTGGCACACATTAGCTGCCATAAATATTACTGGACCAGTGATGCACTCTAGTGGACGACGAGAGAACTACAGCACGTAGAGCACATGCGACGATGCGAAGGTGAGTAATTGAGAAACAGGATGGCGGTGTCGAACGATGGTGAGTAATTGAGATATGTCAGGCAGAATCAAGGTAGCGAACGAAAACAAAATGGTGGTCGGAAACGAGATGGTGACTGGTAACAAATGGCGACCTGAATGAAGATGGTCCGCAAAGGTCAAAGTCAAGGACACAATATGGAGTAATCCAAGATGGCGGACGCACCATGGCGTCACAGCCTTCAGCCTCTGTCCTCTTGCATAATATTTCTATTTATCGTATGATTGTAGTGCCAACAACACCACCCCAACCAAAAAAACATGACTACAGTAATTTAAATGCTACTCATCAATATTTGTAAAGGCTGTCCACGATAAAGTGATCACTTTTGAAATCAACCTTAGAAAAATGTCACTGCTCCTACCCGCATACATTTTAACCGGTACACTGAGTGATATGCGCCCAGTAAAGTTGGTAACGATGGAGGGGAATGTAGTTACATATATTTAACGTCGAATAAAAACTGTTAGGCAACCATTTGCGATAACTTAACTTATTTATATTGCTTTATGTGTTTTTAACGCGCCAAAGTGTAAAAATTTGCTGATTTTTCTAATATTAACTTTTCTAATAATTTTAGAGTTTCACTTGACCGACGCATGAAGAAAACGATGAGGCCCAAGGAAATGGTAATTTTACATATGGCGGAAGAACACACAACGTGCTTACAAATAGATCTTAAGTAGGGCTTTCAAAAGTGCTCATTTTACAGTAAACAGCCTTTACTTGAATATTTATTTCATACCAGTTTCAAGCTTTTTGCCTTACTGAACAATTTTAAACCTTCTTTTGAGCTTCCTTGCTTTGTTCCCTAAATGTCAATGGTTTTAAAAAGTGGTGAATCGGTCATTTATATATATATATATATTTTTTTTTTTAATGCTACTGTTTGCTAACAAGTTGTAACAATAAGGGTATCCAGCATTTTGCATTTCTGTTCTTTATTATTTTACATGAAGCACACGTGCACAGACGGAAATAAGCACTAAACCATACATACTCGTATTAACCAGTTATGCCCCCAAAACCAAATAAAAATCACTCATATAAAAGCAAGTATAGGCTGTTCACGGTAAAATGAGCACTTTTGAAAGTCTTGCTTACGATCTACTTGTATGCAATTTGTGTATTCATCCGCCTTATGTAAAATTAACATTGTCGTGGGCCTCATCACTTTATTAATGCGTCGGTCAAGTGAAAGAGTTAAATTATTATAAAAGTAAATATTTTACAAATCTGCTCACTTTTATCCGTTGATGCATAAAAAAGAACAGAAAACGAAAGAAATAATTGAAATTATCACAAATAGTTACCTAGCACGTTTTATTTGACATTAAGATATGGATCTACTTTCCCTCCATCGTTACCAACTTTACTGGGCGCATGTCACTCAGTGTGCTCGTTTAAATATTAAATATATGCAGATTGGGGCAGTGACCCTTTTTTCCTAAGGTTCATTTCAAAAGTGCTCACTTTATCGTGAACAGCCTTTAATGAATAACACGAAAAATCAAATGTGATATCAACACAGTCTGTATTGATGTGTGGTAAAGTGGTCGAACTACTTGCCTTCCACCTAGGCGAACCTGGTTTCGGCGGTTCACCCGGATTCTCGCAAGTAAGTATCGTGCCGGACGACACCGCTGGTCGGCGGGTTTTCTCGGGGATCTTCCATTCCCCCCGCCCTTGCAATCCAGCGCTACTCTATACTCACCTCGCTTCACCCTCATCGGCTCTCGAGATCTCGGTGCCTCTACACAGTCACACTTCTAGACTTCCGACACTCGCAACCACACGGCGCCCTTAAAAAGAGCAGCGTTCCATCCATCTTGAATTAATTTTTGTTTCACTGTACAATATTTTTCAAATAAAATATTCGAAAATGAAGGTTGTCGGGGCAAGATCCCCGAGAAAGCCCGCCGACCAGCGGCATCGTTCGGCGACGATTCCCACTTGCGGTAAATCCGGAGCGAACCGGCTGGGGATTTATCCCGGTTCGCCTTGGTGGTGCTCACTTTACTGTCGACAGTCTTAACCAGGCGCTGATTGGCGAACTTCGTTTCAGCGCGTTGGTGGCTAGCAACACCATATCACTAGTGTAAGCGGCTATTTCACTTCTCTATTATTATTACTCTATGTCAGTAACGCGCCGGAAAGTTCCTCGCCAATCACCGCCTGGTAACTCTCTTTTAGGCTGTTCACGGTAATGTGAGCACATTTTTAGGCCGTAGTCACTTATTCCTTATCGGCCATTTTTAATCCTTCCAGCACTTTTGACGTGGATGCACCTTTAAATTTGCGACCATAGTGGGAGGCAAAACAGAAAATCCAATGATAACAAAATCGGGGAATACAATTTGTCATTGCAGCTCCGAACCTGATCGTCTACATTAAAAATCCAATTACACCACTCGATAGCCAAAGGACCAAAAAATATGTTACGTTGAGTGAGGACTGCGAAACATGATGCGAGGCGAAAAGGGGGGGGGAGGAGGGGAGAGCCCCGCAATTTTGAGTTCGTTTCGCCGCGTCTCATAACTTCCGCGTAGTAGGGTAATGAGGGACAAGAGTCCGCACTTAAGGAAACTTAGATGGTTTACTCACATCTATTACAAAACCGAGTCCTGAATCACACATTATCATATAATTACAAGATTTAAGAACACAAATGTTTACAATTCCTACTGGAGGTTTTATGAAGTTTTAAATTTAAAAAATTCACTATCAAGTAAAATAGGAAACTTGCTCCACATGAGGGGCAAGGCTCCTCACACTTGGTGGTAAGAGTCCTACTTGCACCCATTACATTTAAAAACGCCAGTTCCTTTATAATCTGTGCAAGTCTCTTCCCACCACGATCTGCATGCATGACACGTTATCCAGTCTACACTCGGAGGGCTCACAATACACTGCACCGCAACCCCCACAGTAGTAGTCACATTTACCGGAGCCCTTCTTAGCATCCCACGTTAATTGACGACTTGCTAAAATACCTTTAATGGCCAACTGTTTTGGTTTACATTTATTTGGCATGTTTTTCTGAGAGTCAATTTCTGTGTTGCTGCTCGACTGTAGAGAAGAAATCGTTTTAACATAAGGAGACCCTGTGAGTAGTTGTGATTTTTTTTGGAATTTTTACGTCTTTTTTTTTAGGATGGCTATGTTTAGGAAGAGGTCTTATTATTTCTGGTGAAACAGAAGAACAAGATTTTCTAGGAGTAGACATGACAGAAGATACAGCATGAAGTGAAAGATCAGATAACCTTGGCCTATTTGAAGCACATTCATTTCCATTGTCAGTTTGAGTAGGCCTTGGCCTGGATGGGGTACGTACATAACTATTTGTATTACTTTCCAGAAAACAATGCGAAGAGGACGATGTAGATGGTTCAGCATTGTTGTTTGGGGCAGGCTGGTCAGTGACTGTAGATGAAAGGTAGTCAGCATCTGTGAAAACATCAGGGTTGAATGGGATTATGCGATGATTAAAAACCTTTGGCTGCATTTCGCACAGTTGCTGCTTTTTCATATGTCAACTGAAAGAGATTAGCAATTTGAAACTGCATGACGGATCGTCCAGGATGAGCTGACATCCATCTGCTGCACGCACTTGAATAATAAACTTTTAACGGACCAAAGAATGTTTTGTCCAGTGGCTGGGCTTTGTGCGAGCTGCGAGGAGGCAGAGAAAGAAGATGGATATGATTATCCCGACAGAACATGATAACATGTATTGAAATATGTGAGGAATGATTATCCAAAATTAGTATGACAGGGTCATCTATAGAAGTCTTAGAATGTGAAACAAAATGTTGAAGGCACTCTAACAACAGACCGGAATTCATGTAACCAGAGTCAGAAAGAAGAAATAGACTTGACGGAGGAGCTCCATCTGAAAGTTCAACCTTCATTCGTTTTCGGGGAAATATCATGGCAGGCGAAACGAAATGCCCAGCTGCTGACATGCAGCAAACATCTGCCACCGTCTGACCACGCTCTCCAGACACAACTTTGTTTACATTCCTTTGACCCTATGTAGACACTATTTTAAGAATTCTGTTGGGGACAGTGGATAGACCGCTTTCGTCCATATTATACATTCTGTCGGGTTTGGTTAGGAACCCATGTTTCTCGTCTATTTCTTGTAGATTTTTAAAAATCGATCCATCTGAACTTTGTTAAAGTCTACAGACCTTGCTATGCTCATACCTTCCGGCTTCCTTAAACTTAAAGATGGGTGGCGTGAAAGGAATCCATAAACCCATTCCTGCCCGGCAAGTTTGATGGCCTTATTAAAGGGATGCGCCATGTTGTTTCGTTCCCTAAATGTCAAACCATAAAATCTTCTGTCAGTTTCGTGTAAGTAACTCACTAGCTCCAGCTCCATTTATTTTGTAAATGTTGACGTAAATTGCTCACATGATTCAGCTGGACTACCCTAAAACAAAAATGTGTTATATTTAGTCTACATTTTATTCTGAGTTTCAAAGCTTGCATGAAACGATTCACCATTCAACCATTTCTTACCACTTTAAATCGTTTCCGCAGTGTGCATTCATCTATGTTCATATTAGCTGCAATTGTCCGGATTGATCCACCATCAACCCTTCTTTACTTAGCTTGCTCTAGTGTTTCGGAATCAAGTGGTTTCCCATTTGTCTTTCTTTTGTAGTTCCTCATTTTCTTGAAATAAACAATAAAAATGTTTTGTTACGTATATTTCCTAATTATGTTCTGGGCTTAATACATAGCCTACATTCTAAACCTGAATCATCCAGAACGCACTGACTTACAGCCGATTTCAGAATCTAAAATCGGTGAACACGTCTCAATCATGAATCATTGGAAAAGTACTGGTTTGTTCAACGGGATAAAATTCACTGATTGGGTGAGTGGAATATTGCAGCCAGTCAGTGGATAAACAAGATATTGTTAAAGGTGTAATTATTTTGATTATGCATTAATTTTTAAACCTGCTAGGCTATGTTCTCTTCATAATGTGACAATAAAATTTACAATTAAAAATAACCACATTTGCATTCTCAAACCATTGCACTACCCTCTTTAGTTATTTGTTTAAATAGCATGTGCGGAACACTAACCCCTTTGTTCATATACATTCCATTTTGACGAATATAATAGGACAACACATAACTTCATTGCCGAACCAGGATTCAAATTCAGGATCTCTCGTTTCAGAAGCCAGCCGGCATACGACTGCTCTACGGCAGGCATCTGTAAATTCCCATGCTGTGTTCACTTAACTTTGACTTAATTTTGTGTTATGGCACATGAAGCGTTAAATCACACTAACAAAATGTTACATATTTTGTAAATGAAAACAGCACGTATAGGCCTAAACAAAATTTATCACCGATTCAGGTTTTGAGTGTAGAGATAGGGCATTATTTGTGGACGAATATTCATTCGTTCCGACTAGTGGAAATACGAATTTCGTATTTGCCCAATTTACTAAACAAGGCTCCCAACCAATATTTAAAAAAATTTAATAGGTAAATACTTTAAGATTTAGTATTAAGACATTAAATACATCTATCACATCATTATGGCTGTGTGGGGCAAGAGTCCGCGCAGGATGTTATACGGACTCTTGCCCCAGGAAACTTGCCCCCGAGGTAGCAAAATGTTTCATCCATTGGCTATGTTTTACCCGCCAATACAAAACAAAAGACACCCATATCAATTTATACGTAAACATTTACTTTTAATGTGTACGTACTTTTTGCTGAATAGTTTTGAAGACTTCAGATAAATGTACACGCTCTTCTAACCATAATAAATAATATAACACGCTGCTTAAACAACTAAACTGCAACCACTCTCACTGTAATGGCGGCTGTTACACGAAAACAGAGCTCTGAGTGTTGAAACTCATCTAAAGGAAGCGCACGGACATGCCAGTGCTATCTGGTGACAATGAACAGAACTACTACGAAAAAGGCTTTCCCCACAATACCCTACAACTTTTGACTAGGAGAAGGTACGAAGCTCGTTTAAGTTTCAATGACAACTCTCGTCAAAATCAATCGATTGCGCGTATAAAAACATTTGTGAGGCGTAGTTATGGTGAAATCGTATGAGTTTAATGTAAGAAATTAAGAAAACTTAACACAATTTTGGCCCATAATCTTCAAATAGTCCAATCGAAATTCAAAAATCCAATACGGTGGGAAAGAGCATCTCAAAAACAATCCAGAGATACCCATAAAAACCCCATGTGATCGAGTGAAGCGGTGCCGGGAACGCAAAATAAACACCAAGGCGTCCGAGCTCGTTAACGAAGGCGTATTCACGCAAAACAAACGGCTGTGTCCCCAACACAGCTACACCCCATTTTCAAAAAAATTAATATGATAATGTAAGTAATAAATACACAGTTATATATATATATATATATATATATATATATATATATATATATATATATATATCACCGGGCTAGCAATTTAACGTCCGGGTCTTCAACAAAATATATTTATGGACTACTATTCTAAATGAAATGCCTTCCGAAAGTGCTCATTTTACTGTGAATAACCTATACCAGCCGACATCCCAGCAGACAGGGAACATTCCGAATAACGTAGTATCCAACCAGATGCAAGGGTCGTTCCTAGCGACTCAGCGATTTAGTACACGCCCACATCAAAGGAGCTGTTCGACCACACATTAATTTCTGTGTTCAAGTGTTGAAAACGCTAATATTGTTCCTTTATGGGCTGAACTTGTTTTAAGAATTGCCTTGCAACCTGTAACTACGCGTTGCTATAGGCTGTTGGATGCTATAAGCTGTTCACGGTAAAATGAGAACTTTTGAAAGCCCTCCTTAAGATCTACTTGTATACACGTTGTGTATTCTTCCGCCTTATGTAAAATTAACCTTGCCATCGGCCTCATCACTTTATGCATGCGTCGGTCAGCTCAAACTGTGGAATAACAAGAAAATAGAATATGCTATAATTCTGGTCATTTTTACTATTCGAAGAATTAAAAAACAGAAAGCAAAATAAATGATACAAGCTATTACATATGGTTACCTAATACTTTTTATTCTACATTTACTTATAGGACTATTTTCCATCTATCATTACCAGCTTCTCTGGGCGCATGCCACTCAGTGCGGCTCTTAAAATACATGCAGGCAGGGGCCGTAGTTTTTTCTAACGTTGATTTCAAAAGTGCTCACTTTATCGTGCGCAGCCTTTATTGGCTTTAACCATTCACGCCAGAGAGGCGTGGAAAATTCCACAAATAAGATCAACCGCAAGGAAGACCTGGGCACCGACGCCTTCCCGTGTACAGTACCGATCACGAATGTCATTAACGCGCGACGTGTCCTCGCCAAGGCGAACCGGGTTCAATCCCCGGCCGGGTCACTCTTGTTTTTTTACCACAAGTGGGAATCGTGCCGGACCATGCCGCTGGTCGGCGGGCTTTCTCGGGGATCTCCCGTTTCACCCCGCCCCTTTATTCCGACTCCTCATCATTCTCTCCTCACTGAATCCTCGTCGGCTCTCAAGACCTCGTTGCTAAGAGCCGTCCAAATATCTCAGCTCAACCCAACGTGTCCACGACTGTACGGGGTACGCCATGAGCAGGCCGCGTGACGTCAGAACAGAACAAAACGAAATTAAATTTTATCAGAGCCCGGCTATTGGCCGTAACTGAACTCTGTTATGCATGTTTAAAACAAAATAAAATAAATGAACTTCCTATTTGACATTATTCAATTCTTTAATCATGTAGTAGCCGAAAGGGGGAACTTTGGACATATTTTTAATACCTCCTCCTCCCCCACATTGATTCCAATCACAAGTCATGAACTCTGCTATATGTAAAGACCTGCAAAATTCGCGTTATTTTTTTGGCATCAGGCTAAACTTCACAGTACTGTATATACTCGAGCCGGCGTCGTTTCTCCACTGGCTGCTGAGTAAATGTGAAGTCATGGCCTTTCTAATTGGACTACACGTGATTGGCCTACGCAATTTTGAAGTGTTCATTTATTGGCGCAGTTACACAGGGCATGCCAAATAAAGTATTGCCTAGTGATAAGCTTATTGCACAGGTGCGTATGTTTGACGTTTAAAGTGTCCCCAAATAATAACGCGAATTTTGCAGGTCTCTAGCTATACCAAATCCAGTTATATTAATTAAAATTATGTTTTATGTTTTATTTGGGGGGGGGGGGGGTTAATTTAGAAGGAAGTATATAATTTACCATGTAATCATTCTTTAACCTAACTACTATATTAAAACTGTAATTATAACTTTTGGTGTATTATTTAAATAACATTAACTTACCATGGGAAACCACTGCGAAAAGAACTTTGCTAAAAAAAATTAGGATTGATGAAATGAGTTAACAATTATGGTTATGATGATATCATTTCTTTTTTGGGCTTGTAAATTTCTAATGAGGGGTCCCACACTCAGATGTTACACGAGTGTGAGAAGGCGGCTGTCAGTCCGGACGCCCGTGTTTTAGATTAACTACAATATCGACGTCACTCGTGCATCGCGTCTGTTTACCGCGTGCCAACATAACAGAAAAAAAAAAACCGGTCGGTGGAACGCATCCGCGTTCCTAGCGCATCCGCCATCGCGCCTACGTGGCCGCCCTTGGCTACGCTGTTTTCGGTGTTAAGGGGCGAGCGAGCCGTTTGCTCGTCGCTGACGCGCGGCCTTCGCGCTAATTGCACGGCGGGAGTTCTTTTTTTTTCCCCCCTCGCCGCACCGGGTCGGGTTCAGCAGGTACCACGCTCAACACCAGAAGCTGACTGGAGCCCAGCCCAGTCCAGTCCGGTAGGCAACACACCCACGCTGCCCGCGCGAAACGCGAACACGATAACTTGTTTAGGGGGTAGTATCCACTCCATCTTCGAATTTTCTCTTGCAAATCTTCGTAATGAAAATGTATGACCAGAAAAAATAATCAAAACTAGACATGAGATGGACGACTACTTAACGATTTTTATTTTTAATTTGTAGGGTTTCAAATATTCTTGTATTTTCCCATGTGGGACTGAAGTTATTAAATTATTAGATCATGTTTGATTAAGGTTACAGATGTGACACTAATCATGTAAGAAAAACAAGTGGGATTTAGAAATAACTGTTAAAATGTTACCAATGTCATGACTAGCTTGGTTTTTAAATATTGACTCCGAAAATTAAGTTAATGAGGAAAATACGTAAATCCAAGATAGCTCGTTTGAGGAAGGGAAGCGCGGAACCGATAAGAACGACAATGGCACGCGCGCCTGATGCCCCTTCGCTCCTACGTCCTATCATTTTATTGGTGAAAAGTCTGTAGGAAGGTTCAGTGCAGATCCCTCGAGTAGTTTCACATGTTTCTAACCAATATATTATGAGATACAGCAGTGTGAAAAAGCCGTTTTTAGATATGTTGGAGGGCTCGGGAATAGCATTTATAATGCACGTGATGTATTGAGAGTATTATACGTACCTCGCCTGAAATGCGTTTTCTTTTCGTGCATTGGTATCATGGGGGCACGTTTAATGGTTTCGAAAAGAAAAAAAACCGCGGATTTCAAACATTCTGCAACGCGTTTCCACCTCCAGGTAGGCGGCGCCCTTAAGGCCAGGTTTCACCATGCATGGGCGTATAGAGAATTAAATGCCAAATCCGTACAAAGATCTCTCATGCCCGGTTGCATCAACACCTTCCCCGATACGAGATCAAATGATCCTAGTTCCGTACCAGAATCCAGTTTGATCTTGGTTCCAAATTAAAAGTGTTACACCAACGAAATTTCATCATTCTGGATCTCCAATTCGTCTATCTCAGTTCCAAAGTGAGATATCGAGATTAAGTATGAGACAAATTTTGCTATTGTTCCGTAATATATGACGTCATGGAAGTAGGCGTATTTTCCACTATAGATAGAAATAGATGTGCGATGTTTTATGTTTTTTAAGTGAATTATTGTTGTAGGAATTCTACTGAATAACATTCAAATGCGTATAATGTTGGTTTGATTTTCCAAGAAAACAATCGAACGTAGTTCTATCCGTTCGCGTATTTTCAAACTACATTTTTTCGGCTATGACTGCTGATCTCGGATCGAGATTTCGAACCGTCAATTTCAGCGGTTCGAAATGAACTTCATCTCGATCTCCAGTCCAGCTCTGAACTCGAATGGTGCAACAGTTTTCTGTGTCGATCTTAGTTCCGATCTCCGATAGAGTTTCGAACCACGATGGTGCGACCGGGCATCAGGCCTTTTTGTGGTAGTATTTTCAACTAAAGGCCGTTCACGATAAAGTGAGCACTTTTGAAATCAACCTTAGAAAAAAGTCACTGCCCATGCCTGCATATATTTTAACGGGCGAACTGAGTGATATACGCACAGTAAAGTTGGTAACGAAGTATGAAAAATAGTTCCATATCTTAACGTCGAATAGTAAGTGTCACGTAACCATTTGTAATAACTTAAATTATTTCTTTCATTTTTTTTTTAATTTTAATGAATCGAAGTGTAAAAATGAGCAGTTTTGGAAAATATTTATGTTTGTAATAATTTCACCGGTTCACTTGACCGACGCATGAATAAAGCGACAAGGCCCATGGTAATGTTAATTTTACATAGGGCGGAAGAAGACACGATGTGCATGCAAGTAGATCTTAAGCAGGGCTTTCAAAAGTGCCCATTTTACAGTGAACAGACTGTAATGTTTACTTTTTGTGATTGAACGTAGCCCTATATAGGTTTGCCAACCGTCCAAATATTATTTTTTTTAAATTTTGAATTCACTGTTTGCTTATTTATAAAATTGTTACACATTATAAATAATAAAAAAAGTGACTTACAAATTACAAAATTAAAATTTGAACAGTTTACAATTCTTGAAGTGTACAATCTCTAACAAAAAAATCCTTAGTTGAAAATACTACCACAGAAAATGACCGAATTTAGCATTTAATTCCCTATACGCCCATGTATGATGAAGCCTGGCTTTAACCCGTGCAGTAACCGTGTCCGGAAGTGTACACGGCGTGGCGCCAGTGCTCAGTCTTCTTCGTGGCGAATCCTATTTGTGGACTTTTCTACGACTCTTTGCCACGAATGGTTAACACCTATATCATCGATCACACAGCACGTTCATTGATAAGTACAGTTCATTCCAAAAACTTACGTGATTGCAACGCTCCAACTCGGAAATTCAGGCGGCTTAAGGTGGCCGCCTGGTTGAGGGAATTTCACACGTCTGAAGCCTAAAAGCGTGGGAGCGCTAGGGGCAACTGAGACAAGCGCATCAAGTCTTTCATCGCCTCTATGCTCAAAGCACTGAACTGGCGTGCATTCTTGCCCGTCGATAACGTGCCTCTATGAGACATTCAACGTAGACCGTACTATTTTATAACGTAATTATAAAAGTAAAAGTTTCATGCATGTCCTTATTCCTTTTTAAATGTTTTGTACCAGAATGTTCATACCTAAAAATTACCTTGAAAACACCCTTTTAAGCCATTTTCACTATCACAAAAACATGCTTTAGTGAGGAATGGAGGAATTGGAAAATGTATACAGATGCGTAACGTTTCTTAAATGCTATTCGTAAGCCGAACATATTCTGACACTTGGACGGTTTTTTTAATAAAACGTTTTCTGCTGGAGATCTGCACACCGTTCGGCGGCCTACCCAGGCGGCCACCTCAAGCTTCGTCTGCACGAGGCGGAGGAATATCCTGGAAGTAGAACTTGAGGAGGGCTTCAGAATAGTTGGAAGTAACCATGAATGGAGTATAATCGAATTGCTTACATAGCAAGTGCGTTGCCCCTGTTGCACCATCGTGGTTCGAAACTCGATCCGAGATCGGATCTAAGACGACACAGAAAACTGTTGCATCATTCAGGTTCAGAGTTGGACTGGAGATCGAGATTAAATTCATTTCGAACCGCTGAAATTGGCGGTACAAAACTCGATCCGAGATCAACAGCCATCGTCGACAAATGTAGTTTGAAAATACGCCAACAGATAGAACTACATTCGATTGTTTTCTTGGAAAAATAAAACATTATACGCACTTGAATATTATTCAGTAAAATTCGTACAACAATAATCCTCTTAAAACAGTTATAACATCGCACATTTAGTTCTATCTATGGTAAAAAATATGCCTACCTTCATGACGTCATATATTACGAACTAATAGTAGTAGTAGGATTATGGCAAGTCGGGCACAAGGGAATGGGGAATCATATTCGGATTCGCCCGGATGCCATCTTATTACGTAACCGTCCACCATTTTTTCCTCTTTTTTCCCTCAAAATTTCCTTTTTTTTCCCACAAAACCAACCAAAAGACCCTAAAAATTTTCCTTTGTCCCCAAAAATTCCCCCCCCCCCCCCAAAAGTTAGAAGCCCCCAAAAACTATAGAAGCCCCCCTCGTGCAAAAACAAGCCCCTGAAATCCAATTTACGTAATTTTCATCAATCTGTGGGCCTTCCTTCGGACCTACAGAGCAGTGGCGCCCATGTTGGTTTTATAGTCATACCCTATGCCAAATCGATACAAGGTATAGAGGATTGGGTTCAGACCTAAGCATCGGCCATCTTGCATTCATATTGCATGCAGATGACCTTTGACCCCGACCATGACGTTTGGCCTTGACCATTGACCTTTAAATGCAAAAATCCCAAAACAATTTTTTACAAATTACAAAAAACTCACAAAAAAATTAAAAATCGATAACAAATTTATAAAAGATTTATTATTACAAATTTTTACTAAAAATTGCATAATAATTTTAGAAAGGAGTTTGAAAATTTGGTTATATAGAATTTTATTTTTAAAATGTCATAATTCAAAAGGCTTTAATCCCGGCGGCCATTTTCCCTTTTCCTGCTGAATTTACCCTTTTCCTTAAAAATTTCCCTCAAAAAATTATAAAAATTTTAATTAAAAAACTTACATTTCCTGAGGTCTCCCCACCACACCACCAGTTACTCACCTCTGTTCGAATCCAGCAGACGTCTGACTCCTTCGCACCCACTTCCCTCATCTATACTCATTCCGCCATCTTGATTTTCAGTTCGTCATTTGTTTACATACTACTGGAGGCAGCCATCTTTGTTTATATGTTACTGTATGCCACCATATTTGTTGACATGCTACTGGAGGCAGCCGTATTTGTTTATATGTTACTGGAGGCCGCCATATTTGTTTTTTCGTTCGTCATTTGTTTACACATAATCATCGTAAACATGAACGTAAATTCGTATCGTCCATGCGAAACAGCACCAACATGTTTGCATTGTCGCGAAGCAGTTGTTTGGGTATCCGCGAATAAGTCTGGCCGATGTACATACAGTCAACGTTCGCGTGTCGACCCATGCTAAAGTATTCTTGTATGCAAGTTTATTTCTCGCAGGCAATGTCGTCGAAGACAAATATCGACTTTCGCAGTGCTTCGCTCGGAGGTACGATGGCTTCGTCATCACTGCATGGAAAATAACCCACGCCATTCACAGCTTGCAGTACTCGTGCCAGTCGGTGGTATTTCGGTTGCTGAAGTGACTTGGAGTATAGGTACACCTTCTCAAACCGAAGGCCGTTCTCTTCTGCCAGCAGGCTCAGCAGGACGCATGTCTTGTCACAACCCGATGATCCCACGATGATGCAGCGCACAGTATTCAGAAATAGGCTTCCGTGTCGCGATTCGTGGCAGATAGCTTCATCTTCAGCACGAATGCATATGGGTAGAGTAACATCTTGCTTGGCGATCCGTATGTTACCACTACGATCTTCTAGAACTGGTGGAGCCGATTGTACTTGCAGAGAACCAATACTACAAGTTTTAGAATGTTTATTTAACGCATCACTACGAGAAAAATGTCTATGGCAGAATTGACATTCAAAAGTCACACTCGGACTTTTCACTCCGCAGGTCGATTTTTCATGTCGCCGTAAATTCCGCAAAGCTGTGAATTTTTTACCGCAGAAGTGGCACAGCAGATGCGTCATCGAATTTTTACGTCTGTACTGTTCCAAGTCTAAAATAATACTGAAACGAAAATGTATAAAGGGATCTTATTTATACATTTTAACCAGCATCGGACAAGCGCCATACGACATATGGCTGATACTCAATACTGCATATATAAACTAATATATGCATGCAACATGCAGTTGGTGAACGAATGTAATTTCTATGCATATGGACGGAGGGCACAAACCGAAATATTGCAATAGAGCGACGGAGCGATGGAGCATTTAATCCAATACAGTTTGTGATGATGCGGTCACAACCCCATGCTCGTCGAGGTCAAAATGCAGCTCTTCATATTCGCAATTCATCTTCGTGGTATGGGAGGGAAAAAGAAAAATTTTGAGGGAAAAAAGGGGAAAAAATGGTGGACGATGACGTAACAAGATAGCGGCCGGGCGAATCCGATTCCCCAATCCCTTGTACCCAACTCGCCATAATTCTACTACTAATAGCAAAATTTGTCTCATACTTAATCTCGATATTTCACTTTGGAACGAAGATCGACGAATCGGAGATCCAGAATCATAAAATTTCGTTGGTGCAACACATTTTTATTGGAAACAAGATCAAACTGGATCCTGGTTCGGAAGTAGGATCATTCGATCTCGGATCGGGGAATATGTTGGTGCAACGGGGCATGTGTGAATCGCTATGGGAGAGACGTGTGGACGAACGCGGCACGCTGACAATCATGTGAGGCGGAAGATTACTCGCAGCACGGTTGGCATGCGAGAACGGCCCCAACCCCCCTGGCCCTGTGGCGACGACGCTTGGGAACAGCTCGTGTAGCGTCGCGTCGGCTCGCGGCGTTCTGGCCCGGCATCCGGCCCCGGCGGCCTTCAGCGGGGCCCCATTCATGACGCCGACCAGGAAACAACCTTCGCCACGCCGCTCCGCGCTCCGTGCGTCCCGCCGAGTCGTAGAATAGCCCGCTCTACAGAGGCGCAATGTAACTTCATTTCTCACTTGATTTACGTTTTAATTAATGGAATATGCAAACAAGTACAAGATATAGAAATACAAAAGACACAACCTTCCAACCTTCAGTGGGAATTTGAGAGATTTGGGCGGCTCTTAACATCCATGGCCATGTTGTCAATAGAATAAAATAATCGATTCGGGGACATGGAACATTGGGAAGGGAGGAGTGGGTGAGTGAACTCGGGTGAGCGGCCATGATTAATGTGGGTGATCTTGACCTGGGGATGACCTTAACATTGATCCAGAATAACCTTACCTCTGAGACATGCAAAAGAAAAAAAAATGTCAAAGCTAAAAAATTATTTGAGAATTCAAAAATTTTAAAAATTGAAAATTATATAACAATTCTGGAAATATGTATAAAAAAATACGATGGGGCAGCCAAAAGAGGTTTCATAGTTTGCTATATGATATTTAACTTTACCGTAAAAAAAAAAATCCGTTTTAATGCGAAGCCATGGTGCGGAAACAAGATAGCGAACGAAAAAAAGACAGTCGGTGGAAACAAGATGGCGACCAGAAAACAATATGGTGAACAGATCCACAGATCTACAACCACCAGCCCTTGGTCTCGGACCAGCTATTGCTCTTTGTCAGTTACTAGGACCAGACCTTGGTGACGGATTGCACTTGATCTTTGACCACCCAGCGGTTTGTCACTATTTTTCTGCAGTTGAGGTCCGCTGTTCCATTCCATGCCCAGCCGGTAAATTTCTGATGGCGAGTCGCGCGTGTTGAAGTGTGATGGACTCTGAATAGATGACAAGAGTTTTTCTCGAGTTACATTATTTACCCTGCCTTCATTCCGCCATTGCTTCGTCCCCAACCTCATCGCACCTTGTCAACTTTACGGAGCTAGTTGGTGCGAAGTTCTGCCTCTCCTGTATGATGGCCGGCGCCTTACATTTGCCAAAAAAGAAATCTTATTAATAGATTGGTGGCTGGCGCGATAAGGTTTAAATACAAATAGCATTTCAGAGGTACATAATTTTGCATTGTAGAATATAGCTAATATTAAGTACATAAGGGGTGCATCGATTATGGCCGCTGTTCTGTGAGTATGCGAGGCGCAGATGATTTATAGACGCGCGTACGCTATCAGATGAAATCGGTGGTGCAACTGCTTTTCACAAAGGACTGTTTACAAAGCCTGACTGTTGTGCCTATCAGGGTGCATGCCGCTTCTGACGTTGGGTATCGTGTTACTTTTGAAGGAATATTATGGTCATTACTACTGCTATAGTTTCTCTCAGCGTTACTCGTGGTGTCTTGAACCTTCCAGATCAAGGGCAGCGTTAGTATAAAAGTGCGTCGGGCCACCGAGCCGAGAGTATATGAGAGGCGGGAATCTGGCCGATTGTGCGACGAAGAATAACGAATAGCACCGGAAGCCACCAGAGGGAGGAAAATCTGCGTCTGCGAACATCGGAGCAGTGGAGAGCACGACTGCAGGCTGGACCATTGAACTGTATGCGAGAATGAAAGACACTAAGAATGATAGCAACAGACGTGCTGAACGAGTGTTGATGATGAGTATCAGTTAATAGACTATAACCAAACTGAGACATTAAAATGTTAATTAGAGTTGCAATAGACATGAAATATAGCGCTCACTGAGAAATAAAACGAGTTATTGTGGAGATAGATAATTCAATGCTGTAAATAATAACTGTGAAAAAAAAATTAAAACTCAAATTTAGTTCTTCATTTTCATTAAGATCTCGATCCCTCACGAACTCAGACACGCTCCCCATGCATTCATGTAACCCTGGTGTCAGAAGTGGGATGGAGGCCTTTAATTATCAATCAAGTTAGGAAATAGGCTAGTAATAGTGGTAAAGATAATTTATTTAGCCTTTTTTGTACAACCACTGCGGTGAATGACAACTAGAATAATGCCTGCAGAAATGGAAGCACTACGAAAGGCTAGGTAGCCAAATGGTAATATGAGCGCGAGTGTAAATAGCCTTGATAACAAATATAGCAGTGTAAAAGAAAGTGTAAATGAGACTGTCAATACCCAAATAAGTACTGAGATGGAAAATTTAAACGAGAATGTAAATAGGAAAGTAGACTCTGTAAATGAAAATGTAGACAGAAAAATAGGAGGCAATAGCGAGTCAGTGAATTGAAGAGCTGACTATGTGGATAAGAAAATTTACAGCATAAATGATAAAGAGGACAGTGTTGAGAATGAACTGAAACAGAAGATCAGTTCATTAGAGAAGGAATTGCTCGAATATCTTCAACAACTGAGTTCCAGTACCACAACATGGACAGCTGAGAAAAATGAATATACAGTACAAGTCGTAACCAACACAGCAACCTCAGAATATGGTCAGCAGCTCTGCAGCATTGGTGTAGCACAGCCAGTAGTGGGGAAGGGGATCTCAATTAAACCCGCCCTTATGAATGCCAGACTTCATGGCCGGAGTACTATCACCAGTTTGAAATAGTCGCCCCTCTGAATGGCTGGTAAGCCGAACAGCAGGTTTACTACCTCGTCGCAGTACTGAGAGGCCCCATACTGAACATACTACAATCTCTGCCTGAGCGACATCAACTGGAGTACCCCAAATTGGTGTCGGCTTTGTAGCTACATTTTGACTACCGATACCTGCGACATGCCCACCATGCCCAACTGCGAAGCTGCATCCAGCGACCATGAGAGCCACTGTAAGAGCTGTGGCAAAACATTGTGCAGGTTTCCCAACTATCCCTGGATGGGCGCACCTAGATGGTGCACGGCATCAACAAAGACAGCATGAAGAAAACACTGAAGGAGTTGCAGATGGCTGTGAAGGACATCACTTCCATGGTCCGTGCTACAGAACTTCGGCACCCCCCACCCAGATGGCCTGAATGTTGGTCAAGTGGCCAGTCGGGGCACCTGAGAGCTTAATTTCCACAACAGCAGCATCAGAAGCAGCAGTGTGTAAAAGGCAGCCAGAGGCAGGTGAGAATACTGCACATTCGGAAAACTTCTAAATTCCAATCTTGCGGGGCGAAGGTCGGCAACTGCTGGAGGGAAGGCCCCGAAGTTCTTACATGTACAGTCGATGAAACAGGATTTCAATGCAATGCTGGTGGAGGGGAGCCTGGATGTTGTTCCTTGCCAAATGATCGTCGACACTGGGGCGACCACAACTGTAGCTCCTCCCCCCCCCCTCCTGCGATCACCATACAACAGTATGGAGTGGCGTTACATGGCTACAGTAACAAGTGACACCACACCTGTCAGAGGTAAACGAAAAGTAATCTTGAAGTTTAGTGACCTTAGCATAGAGCATAATAAATACATAGCAGAGATATAGGGTGAATGTGTTTTGGGGCTTTATGTACTATGTAGACTGGGGTGATGTATAGATAGTCGACTTGGTGTGCTAAGGGTAGGCAGTACAGAGTTGGTGGTATAGACACGGAACGATTTGTCTTCCCCAATTAGCTGCCCACTAGTCTGTGGTCAACCCAAGGTACTGCCCTCTTCTAGTGAAATTGCCATTATGCACAGATGCCAAGGAACATTTGCCAGGTATTTGGGTCTAATTGAGCCAATAGAGAGGTTTGACATCCTGCCAGGTCAAGTGGTTTGGTATCTTCTAGTTCTGACAGTTTCCCAGTTAGAATGATAATTTTGTTGATAGCGACATTCGTCTTGAGGAGGGTGTCATGGTAGGTGTATGCAAGCAGGTCACACAGATACTTCCAAATGTTCCAGAAGATTCTAGGGTAGAACAAATAGAATGTCTTCTACCAGAAGTATTGGATGTATTGCTAATACAAACAAGAGAAAATCTTAACTTGCGCCAGGAAATGGCTCTCTATGAGTTACTGCTGAGAAAAAGATATTCCTTCATGTGTAAATCAAATTACCTTGGAAGGGTTAATGTGACCAGTCACCAAATTGATACAGGAGATGCCAGGCCCATAAAGTAGCCCCCAAGACGACTACCACTAGCTTCACACGAGGCATTGATGGAATTTGGAAGGAAATGAGGGAGTTAACTCCCTCGGAACCATAATTTATTCCGTGGTCGTCACCCGTCGTTCTTGTTAAGAAGAAATATGGTTATCTGAGACTTTGTGTAGATTATCGCCAACTTAATAATCTAACAAAGAAAGACTATTATCCACTTCCAATGATAGACTACATGCTGAACAGCGTATCATTTTCACAGTGGCATTCTTCCTTGGACATAAAGAATAGGTACTGACAGTGCGAAGTGGCCCTGGAGGACCAAGAGAAGACTGCATTTTGTGTCCAAGGGAAAATAACCTGGAATTTCAAAATTTTGCCTTTTGGGCTGTGTAATGCCCCTTCCACGTTCCAATGTATGATGAAAAAAGTCCTGCCGTTAGATATATTTCAGGTTTACCTAGACGACATTTTTGTGACAGGGAAGACATTTGAAGAGCACCTATCATGTTCATACTCTGTATTTCTGAAAGTTGCTGCAGTCAACTTGAAACTACTGGTTCCTAAGAAGTGCCACCTGCTCCAAAAGAAAATTAATTTCTTGGCACATGTAGTGTTGGACCATGGAATAGGAACAGGCCCCAAGAATATCAAAGCAATACGAAATTGGCCGGCATTAAATGACAAAACTGAAGTGGTGAGTTTTCACGGCTAATGATCCTGTTACTGTCGATTTGTACCTGGGTTCGCCACAATCGCCAACCCACTATATGAACTGACTGAGGTAAGAAGAAAATTTCATTGGACCACCAAGTGTGAAGATGCTTTTAGTACACTAAATGAAATTGTAATATCTCCACCAATCCTGGTTTCCCCATGAAAAGTGACGACATGTTCATTTTGGACACTGATGCTTGTGATGTAGGCATTGGAGCTGTGTTATTTCAGGTTCAGGATGGAAATGAAAGACCACTAGAATACTCCAGCAAGGAGTTGTACATACTGTGGCCGATGCACTCATAGAGCATGTCTTCTTGAGATCTGTGGTGCCACTGGAACTCCATTCTGATCAAGGAAGAGACTTTGAAGCTGTGGTGTTCCAGGAGGTAATGAAGATTATGGGGATGAAACCGACTAGACCTACAACCTTACACCCTCAGTCGAATGGAATCGTCGAGAGTCTTAACCACATTCTTGAGCAGTACATGACGATCTTTGTGGTAGACAACCAAAATGACTGGGATTCATAGGTGCCATTATTTCTTCTTGCTTACTGCTCAGTAGTTCACAAGTCCACAAGGGTAACACAATTAAGGATACTGTTTGGAATTTAGCTATGCCTCACTAGTGACCTTTTTTTGGCCGATCGACAGAAGAAGAAGTATCAGCCCTTGATTATGCCAATGAATTACATAACATACTGATTGGCATTCATGATTTTGCTCGACAGCACCTCATAATAAATAGTGACAGGATGAAAACATGGTATGATAGGAGAATGTCGCGCAAGGTATTTCAAGAAGGACAACTGGCGTGGCTGTACAACCCACAGAGGCGAAAAGGGTACTGCCTAAACCTATAGCTATAGAAATTTTTTTGAAAGGCCCCTACACTATTCTGAATAAAATCAATGATGTTGTATTTATGAGTTCTCGTCGAGGCTCTCGGGCGAAGCCGAAGGTTGTCCGAATCGACCAACTGGCACTCTATGAAGGACCAGATTTAGTAAGTCTGTTTGGGATGAACAGACTTGAGGAGGGAACAGTGTTACAAGTGGCCGCTCTGTGAGCATGTGAGGCACTAATGATTTATGTATGCGCACACTATCAGTTGCAACCCGGAATGCATTGCCTCTTCACAAAGGAATGTTTACAACGCATGACTTTAATGCCTATCATGGCACGTGCTACTGCCTACCTTGGTTATTGGATGTATTTTGAAGGAATATTATGGTGTTTTTTACTGCCCTAGTTTCTCATAGTATGACTCGGGGTGTATTGAACCATCCAGATCACAGGCAGCGATACTATAAAAGTGCGATTTGCCTCCGTGCTGAAAGTTTACGAGAGGCAGGAGTCTGGGTGTTTCTGCGAAGAAGAGCAACGAATAGCACCAGAAGTGACCAGCGGGAGAAAAATCTGAGACTACGAACATGAGAGCAGTGGAGAGTATGATGGCAGGCTGGACTATTGAACTGGATGTGTGAGTGAAATTCATTACAATTTATGGCAAAAGATTGATAGAATGTATGTTGAATATGATGTTAATTAGAGTTGCAATAGACTTTAAATATTGCTCTCTCTAAGAAGTTAAACGAGTAATGGTGGTGATAGATAATTTAATGCTGTAAATAATAGCTGTGCAAATAAATTAGAAATACAGTTCAATTATTTTATTTTTACTAAGACCTCTACCCCTCACAAACTCAGATACACCTTTCAGGCATTAATTTAACAATAGTTCCATGCATGCACATGTAGAGTATAAGGAATTACAGGTTAACACAACTTCCACCACAAAACCTTGCCTGGGAACTGAACTCAATACTTGTCGCACTCTAAACCAGCATGTGGTGACGATTGTTTTATCGAATTAAATCTTCAATTTAATACGAGTAGTATCCGTGATACTTAAAAAAATATGGCGAAGTCAAACTTGCACGGTGTCGGTTTTGTAAGTAGTGAGTTTTAGTTTTGTATTTTGTAAGTAAAATATTGAATGGCGTAATGGAAGCATGTGAATGCACGCAGAAAACATGGGAATGTCTGCAGAAAATGTGGGAATGGCTGCAGGAAATAAGGGAACACATGTGTAAAATATGTGAATGCCTGGAGAAAAGGAATGAATGACCCTAGGGAAACGTATGGACGGTTCGAGCGAAAGGAAAGATGACATGAGGAAAGGGAAGGACACCCTGAGGAAAGTGACGAAATTCATAAACAAAATAGAGGTTGTCATAAGTAATATGGTTTGAAAAGGGTTATTTAAATGCTAACGAATGACATGTTATATGTATAACCATTATTTCCTACAGATTGTTGCACAATAAAAAGTGGACTTTGTGTGTCTATAAATAATCTATGTGTGGATATGGAGGGTTAAATGATAGATAATTGCATACCAAGTGAAGAGACTGGCAGTCAATCATTGGTGTGGTATGGACGAGAACACGTCAGCTCTCGGCTATAGCCTCATAGACTGTAATAATATAAGCCATTACAGAGTGAAGGAAGAATCTGTTTACCCAGTGGCTCTGAATTGTGTTTTTTTAGTACATGTTTTGAACATAATGCTTACCATGTGACCAGAATGTCGATATTTTTTCACATTCTGTGTGTTTTCAGTTTTGATCACAGGCTGTGATACAGAGTATTGTTCTTCACTGCGTCCAGCCTGCATACTGTTTTACTTTGATTGAATTGTGTTTAAAATATACTTGTTAAGGTTGGGGGGATCTCATTATTGTAGAGCATGTGGAGTAAATAAATATAAGGAACTATAGGTTTCTATACTGCTATATAATAAAACATATGGATATTACATAAAACACTATAAGTTCTGGGGTGTATTGTTAAGTTAACTACATCCACTACCTCACGGAGAGCCACGTTAGTATATTGTAAATGTACCACCTTGAGAAGAATCCGAAGGAGGATGAAGTATGACGAGTTACAGTACGACAGTCGGCACAGAAGGCTTCTTGTGATGTCCATCTCGGCTGGCAACACATGAAGAAAGGACTGTGCCTCTAATCTACATTGCCCTCATATCGGCATGGCATAACACCACATGGTCTGATACCCTGGGTGTTAGAGGGGATTCCTGCTTACCAAGGTTTGGACAGTGCGAGTCCTGAATGTGAAAACTGATGGTTCTGATTACCGCTCATGAGTGATAGTGTGTTCAGGCAGGCCATCGAATTAATACCTTTTGATGCTATTGTAACAATACGTAGTTTGAGTAAATGTTTAGTGTGATAAGAGATTAGTCATAGTGTTTGTTATATGCCAATTTTCATATATATATATATATATATATATATATATATATATATATATATATATATATATATTATATATTACAATATATATATATATTATATATATATATAATATATATATATATATATATATATATACAATTCTGTGTATTGGGTCTCCTTTGAATTCACAATAGTTTAGTTTGGTGTCTTAATCTCCTGTCCTTTTGCCATGGGTATTAGATCTGTATTGGCCCCTCTATCATGGTTACATTTAGTCCCCTCTAATGGTAAGTTTTTAGATTTCTTGATAAGTTACACTGTGACTATGCTCTATGTATGTTGTATTGTCTGTTTCTTGTTCTGTGTGCAACATTGGCCTTCAAGCCTGCAATATCTTGCCACAGTATATTTGCTCGTCAAGTTGTATCTGTCACTGTTATTGGGTCACCCCTGTTGCAGTGTGACTGAACAGTTCGGTAGATATGCCACTTCCTTAACTCATGTTTTATGATATGTGTTTTAGTTATTTTTATAAGTTTACATTGTGACAATCGTCTCATTATGCATGTTATATTTTGTGTATTGTTCCTGTGCTGTGTGCGACAGCAGCTTCTGTGGCAACAATTTTTGTGACAGTTCACATGTTGGATAGCTGGTCTTTTTACATCTTGATTTTCGCTGTTTCTGGATCACTGTTAGTTGGTTCCCCATTACAGTGTACGGGGATTCAGTAGATAAACCATTTCCTTTACCTTATGTCATTAATTTGTATTCATATCGCTTGTTATTATTAACTCTATTAGTTGTATGTCTCTTACGAACATTATTTAGTTCTATATTTTTTTTCATGCCATTCAGTGATTCTTCCTACCTGGTCTTTGTCCATGCCAGTGGTTGGCTGCGAATTCCACCAATCACGAAGTGTTCTCATCCCGGAACTTGTTTCTGTTTAGAAAACCTGCTGTAAATTTCTTTGTTTTCCTTTTGTTTTTATGCTTTATTTACCACTTCCTTATCACATGAATTACACACATGGTTGCGCAGTGCCTCACAACTGTGACACGCTTTAGTACATTTTCCCCCTATCCTTGTGCTTTTCATTTTTTAAATAATCATATAGGCTCGGCTCTCAAGACCTCATTGTTAAGAGCCATCCAAGTATATCAACTCTCAGTGCAACTTTCTAATAATTATAACATCTCTTCCACACCTCTGAAACACACTAACTCTTCACAGATTTTGTTTTTAATTTCCTTACTGTTTATTAAGTTTCCATTTTCTTATCCCACAACATTTCAGACCTAAGGTTTCAAGGTGCCATGGAACCTGTTAATACATATAAAACTTACTTTCACCTCTTGGCTTTCATTTCTTGGTCTTCGCATTATTTTCCTATTGTCCATTTAACTTTTTGTTCCATGTGTTGTGTTATAATTATTAATTCACTTTGAGGGCTTAGTTATTTTCGGCAACTTATTTCTTACTGTCATTTTTGTCAGTTTCAGTTACATTTATATGTATTTTCTACTACATAATTGCAACAGAAAAGTATTTTTTGTATACTCTAATATTGATTTGTATTATTGTATCTTTGTTTGTAATTTTAATTCCATCATTGTAAATTGTTCCTCTCATTGAATAAAAACATTTATCAGTCAAAATCAATCAATTAATGTGTGGACCCATGGCTTTGGAGACGACTACAGTGGCTGTTACACCATTGCTCTCGATTCAGACAGTGGCGGTATCTGCTGCTGTAGTCAACGGCAAATATTGTTATTGAGGCAAGAAATTCGTAAGAAGAAATAGCGTCTGTAGGGCACAGTTTACAAGGGGGGAAAACTTGAGTGTACGTGATGAAACTTGTAGGATGGCATCACCGACCCTAACTTGCGAGTCAACAACTAAGTTGGGTACTAACCAAATATCATGTTTTGTCTCTGGAGAGCACAAAGTTATGAAAAATATGAGAGCTTAAAAACCCTGCCCGAGTGTATCAAGTGCTTGGGGTTTGTGCTCTTCAATAGAAATAAAAGCTTTACTAGATACATCAAGACTTGAAAATATGACGATCGAACATCTGCCGACCAGCAAGGACAGATGAGACTATCATTACCAACAAGTGAAGATATAATATCATTGTCGGGTATGGAAATAAAGAACAGTGTTTGCAACAACAATGGCGATGGTAACTGTACCCTCTCCGGATTCTCACCTATTAACAATGCATAACAGTACTTTTTAAATTAATACACCTTGTCTGGTGACACGAAAGACACATCTATAAGAATAACACTGACCGAACGACATACTTATGTGAAAAGTATGTCAAGCAGATGTTAAAATTGAACTTGAATAGACAATGCAAGAAATGTCGGTTTGCTACTAACTGTGAATCCGGGTCTTGATACTGGTACCAGTGGCAGAGAGGAGAGTGACTGATGGCGAGTACATTTTTGAAGCAAAGTATCTGTGAAAAAGGGATATGAATAACTAATATGGATAATATTGATCAAATTGTAATTGTAAAATGCGATAGTTACAAAATAGATACAATGTATGCGTATAGTGTAAGTCCCCAATTAAAAATAAACTGCTATTTGTAATATATGATGGCTCGACTGGTGATGAATCAAATCGCGAAGGATTGGGACTGATATAAGTATTGGTGTCTGAAAAAACACGAAAGATAAGACTGTTTATCACCCGAGGTGGCCTTGTATATTTCAAGTCTCAAAGACACAGCAAAATGAGTTTGTAAACCATAGACAACTATGCCTATGAAAATTCGGTGGATGCCTATAACCTATAACATGGTTATAACATGACTTGGGCAGGTGGTCGCTATTCGTATGAAGGGCTTGGATTGGTCACATATATACACTTTAAAAAAAATCTGAGTAGCCTAAATATTCCTAGATAAAAGTCTAGACAATCAATAAAATACAGATTCCGACATTGTGTAGGCCTAATAATTAGACTTCAAGAGAGGAGACCAGAAATTTAGTAACTAAACGAGAGACTTTTGAATGGTTCCAATGAACGCTATGTACAATTTCGGTACATTAGAAAAATAAATGATTTTTAAAATTGAATTGTAAATACAGATTTTTATTTGACATACCCTACACTTATAAAACCAATATGGTTACCAAAAACAGATATATGCTTGAAGGGTTAGTGGTCGTAAATGCTGAGCTCCTTCGGGTATGGTGAGAAACTCTGAGCCGAAGACTGCCAAGCACCTTCCCGAGTCGAGCCGAAGACTCTCGAGTTCGTCCGAGTGAACCGAAGCTCCCCCCAGCCACAGCACAGCTGCCCCATTAAAAATACATTGCACCACGCTCACCATAATAACACTACTAAGAAAATATTATGAACTTGGTGTAGTACCTGATCGGTTTGAAATCTGCTACGTCACGAAAGACAGCAACGTGTGAGAGAAGGCTAGGACAGTGACAAATTACCATTTCACAGAGACAACAATTAATGTATAACAAATTTAACAATAAAGTGGTTTCTGTCACACGTGTAAACTCAGAAGGATCTTATCTAATGTTATCTGCCAAGAAGAATATTGGAACGAAGCATTGAAAATTGGTATAAATGTTTTAGTGGCATAGGGTTGTGAATGCGGAGCAACACACAGCGATGCGCATTAGCTTGAAAGTTATCAGGAAGAAGCAGATACAAAAAGTTTACTTCATTTTGCTGAAGCCACAAATAAGGGAGCTTCCAAACTCGACATTCACTCTCCCGACACAGATATTTCTATGTTTGCAAGAATTGTGCGCAGACACAAATATTGTAACTGGGAAAGGGGAATTGTGTCGGACGATTCGTCTGCTTCCCCTACATGAAGTTCTTGGACACAGTAATGTTTCTGCATTGCCTTGCTTACAAGCTATCGGCGGAGTTGACAATACAGGAAGTTTTGCAAGGAAAGGTAGACCAATGTTTCTGAAAAACTTCCAAGAATGCCATTGATATAGTTATTGGTACACTAGCAAGCCTGGGGAAGGATTTACTCCTTTGTGATGAGACATTTGCTGCCCTCAAAAAATTTATATTCCAGGAATATTTGCATTGACGCACAAATCTCGCAGGTTCATAAGTTAGGATGGTGGCTCCTTTCCAAGAAATATGCACAGTCAGAGAGTCTTCCACCTTAAAATGATGTATTAAAAGAGGCAATACTAAGATCACGGTATCAAGCAACGATTCAGTAAAATTGTAAAAGGACATTAACCCTGCAATTCCTTCAGATGTCAATTGTGGGTGTGAACTAGAATGAGATGTATGGATGTCAAAAATGACTAATCGACTCCCAGATCCACTACCAGTACCTCAATTGGTGAGATGTTGATAGACTACTTATAGATGCCACGGTGGAATATGCAACTGTCATAAAGCTGGTTTGATCTGCTGCGATACGTGTTTCTGTGTTTCTTAGAACCAGGAGATTGCTTGTGACAACATTACGGATCTTGAAGAGTGCCAGAAAGCGAGGAGTTGGAGGAAGACAGCAAGAGTCTCTATGAAAACACAAACCAATACAAATAATGTAATATGCGAGAGTACAATATTATAAATAAATACGTATAAATTTATATAAATTTACATATCAATGTAACATGTAATAGCAGTAATACTGAAAGATGCAAACCAGTTGGATTTTGTACAAAATAATCAACTTTGGCTGGCAACACAGCGATCAGAGCGGCTTTTCAAACTGTCTACTTGTTTTTCTCATTATTTGAGGTACTGGCGCATACACAATAATATATATAAGTTATTTGCTTCCATCATGAAAATACTCTCAGGACTGTAGGCCTACATGCTCCCGTTGTTGCCAAGACTGTTTGAAATACACGTTATTCTACGAAACTTGTAGACGTGCTTCCAATGTGTTGATCTACGAAAACAACGCACACTTCATAAGAGGTCTATTGAGAGCTTCCAAGACGACACGCACATTAGAAACAACATTTCAGAGAACTCCAAAATTTATAGAAAGTAATAAATTAACAGGGTCACAGATGAAAGTTCAATAGGTGCACCCATAACGACAAGAACACTGTCTTGTGGCGGTATTTATGGGGCAAGACATTTGGCAGGGGTTAACCTACCAGGGGCATTCTCCCCCCAACAACAGCACAATAAAGGAAACGCCCGAGGGCCAGGTTGCGATGCGTTTCTGCATAATTGGATGTTAGTAAAGGACAGTAAAATGCCTAACCCAAAAGTCAGCTTCTAACAACTTATTTCACTAAACAAAACATTTGGTAAGTACCTGTAGAAACTTAGGGTTTAAGCAACTGAGGTGCTTGATATAGTTACGATATTCATTTAAAAAAAAAAAAAAATTCATCTCAGGCGGCATTATTATTTCTTTTTATTTAAAAGATCTTATAATTTACAACAATCAATAAAAATCTTCGAGAACAAATGTTATAACAGAAATAGATGTTAATGTAATTTAAAATGAGTATTTAGGTTTCCCTTTTTCTTTCTTTTCTTTTATTACTTTCACATTAATTCGGGATCCCGTATGAAATTGAAACTACTTAAATTATTTTTCGTAATTGGCCATTTTGGCCGAGAAAATCAACACACGCACTACATTGCCTTTCTTCTCTTAGGCTTTCAAACCAAAATTAATTAAGATTTAGGATCCTACTGTCATTGATGTATCGGTTAAAAAAAAAAAAAAAAAAAAAAAAAAAAATGAATTGTTCCAAGAACAGTTAAATTATCTTCAAAGGTCAGTCTAATACGATTGTTAGTAGCACTGCATACGGAAACTAAATAAAATGAAAATAATTTTGGCCTGGTGATGCATGCTTAGGAGATCAGGAACACGCAATCTGTGATCGAGAATTTAAATCAACGGAGAAAGGACGAGTACCAACATAAATCGAGTTACATTTCGCGACTTCTAAAACTTAGTTTACAAATAATACATTTAAAGTAAAACAAAATTATAAAGGTAACAGAATTAGTTATTAATTTTCAAATACACCACATTATACGGAATACTAATTTTACAAAAAGTAAGTACTCGTTTTTCTGGTACATGTAAAATCTTTGACATACTGGTTGGTATGGTTTGAAAATGTATTTTATCAACAAACGGAAATTTTCACCTCAGATAAATATTACATTAGTAAACAAAATATAATTAAAGTCTTTAAAACGCAAAGAATGTCGGTGATAGTTAATACACCATTCACTTATTTACACGATGACATAGTTGATATAAATATTATGAAGTTGTTATAAATAAAATTTTAAAAATGTTTCCAAAACAATTAATTGCGTTTCTGAACAAAACTGAAATATGCACATGAGACACAACAATAAAACAAGATACAAAAGTTAGCACAGTAACTAGTACTTAACAATTACTTTATACTTAACCAATACCTTGACAGAAAATGGGATAACTGAAGCTGAATTCCGCGGTTTTACCGATTCCAAAAGCGGAATCCGAGTCGCGGACCCACACAAAAACAAGAATTGAACAAGTTAGAGGGTGTGGGGCCCCCAAGGCTGCGCAACTGCCCGGGATTGCAAAGCCTGGCGCCTAGCGGCGATGGCGTCCTTGACGAGCGTGGCAGTGTCGCCCTTATCGCTGCCACACGGGAAATAATTACGGATAGTCACGAGTCTTAATCTTCGCACCGCGCCTCTCAACAGGACAGTCTTGGCATGTTACGGCTGTACCGATGTAGAACTACAGTGTTAATACTATGCAGCAATAACATAAGTGATAACTGTATCGTTTTCGTTAAAAGAAGTGTTCGAAACCTCTCGAGGATGTCACTTCGTGCAGGATATTTATTCAGAGTCATTTTATAATCAAATATCAACTTCAACTTACCAGTACGTCCGTCAGAATAGTTTTTCTTACGCTTTGAAGAGAGGCGAAGAACGCAAGTCGCTTCCCTTAGTCATAAAAATCACACGGGATGGTACCTGCTCCTGCACTAGTAGTTATTTGCAAACAAACTTTTAATAAGCTTGTGGTGTATCGCAAACTTTAAATTAGACTACATAAATCAAACCAGAGTTTCATTAATAAGGCGCCGATTTTCTTCACTCTATTAGTGACCTTAAAAAAAACCGGGTCTTTCTTCCAGTCTATTTTTGTTCAGCTATATTGCACAAATTTTGCACGCGTAGTTAAATTATTATTTGTTTCTTTATTTATGTGCCATAAGGTAATCAAACAGGCTCTCAAAACCCGCTGAGTTGGTATCACAGAGTTGGTAGCCTAGTACATGATGAGCCATGCGCGAAAACAATCATGTGACCTAGCTTTCCACTCATAATATCGCGAGTGGAGATTTTAGGCTTCTTTGTATTATATAATACTTCGTTATTCAGCACGTGTAGCTAGATAGAGTTTCTGTGTACTTTCACGTGGCAAATCCGTTGCACTGGAGAAAGGAAAAAAAAAGAAGGGATTTAAGAGACCCTGCAAAATTCGCGTTATTATCTGGGGGACACATTAAACTTCAAACACATGTACCTTCGCAAATAAGTTTGTCATTGGACCATACTTTGTTTGACACGCCCTGGGTAACTCTGAGCCACTAAATAAACACTTCACATTAGTCTAGTCCAAGCACGTGCAGTCCAGTCAGAAAGGAATTGGCTTCACATTTATGCTGCAGCCAATAGAGAAACGATACCGGCCCGAGTATATATAGTACTGTGAAGTTTAGCTTGATGCCAAATATAACGCGAATTTTGCAGGTCTCTGGGCATAGTGTATTCGTAGTTTCTTCTCGCGTTTTGAATCAAACTTTTGAAAAATCACATATTTGACGTTTTTGGTTGTTCCCTAAATATATCATGTATCACAACCGTTTCATTATTGTGTATTAACGTAAATGTGCCCTATTTTCGATAGTATTGAACTGTTGCTTATATTTGATCTATAAATTACAATATTTAATTTATAATTAATATGAATAAAAACAGAGACAAAATATGTGTGTTGGTAATGTCTAGTAATAAATTGTTGTTATTTAGAACATTATTACACCGAGGGCACACGAATTCTATGCGTTATCACGTTGGTGTAATTGTTTAGACTCGGTTCAGCTTTGTTTGCATGAAGCGGAGGAATATTCTGCAAGAAGAACTTCTGCAGGGCTTTAGAGAAGTTGGATATAAACGGGGATGGGCTATATTTGAAGGGACTTATGTTACAAAGTTCAGTTATTTGTGAGAGAAAAAAAAAGTCTCTCTAGTATAGGCATTTTTATTAGTAAAATTTTGACAGTTGTATAAAAATTATTTTCACGAAATATGTAGGCCTATACATTTTAACAGTAACTGCAATATTCATGCCTTTAACTATGTATCATAGTAATTACATAAATGCCTACAATACAAAATTTTATGCAGGAGAGTAGGTTCAAACATAACATGTCCTGGGCATTCCGTCTTTTTCTTCTCCCAACCGTTTGGCTAAAAAATGTAGTTTTTATGAAAGTTCGATGTTTTCATCATGGTTAGTAATGTCCGTTCCAACGCGTTCGGCTCGTCAATGCCGTGGCACGCAAAATACAGTTGAGTGTAATATCATAACACTTTTTAAAAGCTGTTCACGATAAAGTGAGCACTTTTTGAAATCAATCTAAGGAAAAAGTCACTGCTCCTACCTGCATATATTTTAACGGCCGCACTGAGTGACATGCGCCCAGTAAGTTGGTAACGATGTATGGGAAAGTAGTTCCATATTCTAACGTCGAATGAAAAGTGTTAAGTAACCATTTGGAACAACTTAAATTATTTCTTGTCCTTTTTTTTTTTTTTTAATGCATTGAAGTGAAAAATAAGCAGATTTGAAAAATATTTATTTTTTTAATAATTTCACAGTTTCACTTGACCGACGCATGGATAAAGTGATGAGGCTCATGACAATGTTAATTTAAGATAAGGCGGAAGAATAGGCGACGTGCATACAAGTAGATCTAAATCAGGGCTTTCAAAAGTGAATATTTTACCGTAAACAACCTATAGAAACATACATATGTGATTTTTTTTTCTTTCAATTTCCTACTGTAATGTTTATGATATAGGCTGTTTCACTCGCTCACGTCCCCTGACGATCGTTCATAAATATTAAATTATGTACTGGAATATGCCATGGGCATGAGTTGGTTTATGGGAAGCATGGGGACGTCATTGGAGGCTGCCTGGTAACGTCATTTGTTGTGGCGCCGTAGTGACTCTAGCCCCTTGCGCGCGCTTAGGCGTGCGTTTGGACGGTTCGGCGTTTAAATATCAACATAACGGAAGTCTGCGCTTTCTGTCTGAGTTCTTTTCCCTGCTGTTGCGATGCATATGTCAGTGGTTCGTGTTTGTTCCGGTATAGTATGAGTCAGTGCTCACTGGAGCAGCATATACTTATCGTCCGCACGTGCTGGGAAACTGAGATCATGAAGATGTGCCAGTGACAGTTAGTAGTATATCTCTGGTTCAGCTTGGACTGCTTTCGGTATAATTAAAACGTCTAGCTATATTGGTAATTGAAATGAAATATATTTTAAATTAACAACTTAAAAAATTATATTTGAAAATTCGAATTAAAAGCAATTTTTATTATAATTAATATATGCATTTATTTACAACATAAATTTGAAAACTAAATTTTGATGATGAATTAAAATAATATACTTACCGCTTGAATTTAGAAATAAATTTAAAAGTTAGAGGGTATCCTATATGAATTAAAGTTACAAATTAAATTAAAAATTTTTATTTAAAAGTAACTTTTTACGCATTTGAATTCAGCGACTTATAATACATTAAAAACAATTAATATAAATTATAAAATTTAATTTTGAAAATTGTTAATAAAAATATTTTACATTTTGGTTAGTACATAAATATTTGAGTTATAAGCTGCGCCAGATTTAGAATACTTCAAATTATTGAACATATTTAATGCCAGAAATCGCCTCCGAGGTTTTCCATTTAATGAAGGCCAAGGTCGAGTGGAAAATCCTGTACAAACAGAACTCTGTTTTGGTGGTCAGTACTTTGAAAATTTCACCTGTGCAGCTCATGTATTCTCGTAAAGATTGTTGCTATATGCTGTTCACAGTAAACTGAGCGTTTTTGAAAACCCTGCTTAAGATGTACTTGTACGTATGTACGTACATTGTGTACCCTTCTGCCATACGTAAAATCAATATTGCCATGTGCTTGATCACTTTATTCATGCGCTAGTGTCAATGCATATTACCAAATAGAATAATTAAATCTTGTTTAGCGTTAAAAATAATGTGTCTATATTCTTCAGCGAAACCTAAAACCATACTTAATGGTATAACAACTTCATATTTTCTGCCTGGATTTATTTTTAGTGAATAATTGCTATCATTGATCCACCCAGCCATCAGACCTGTATAGAAATTGTTTTCAGTTTGCAAGAGAGAGTTTTTTTTTTATCGTGGAAGTAATTACAGCATCTCATGTCTGATCGATTTCAACTCCATTTAGCAAATATTAAATTAAATCGATTTAATTAATTTTTCTATTTCTTACTATTTCTGTAGTTGCTGAATTGCTTGCGTCAACTGTTTTTTTTTTTTTTTTTTTAAACCTCAAACTTGATTTCGATGGTAGTGTGTAAATATTGTGATTTTGTATTGCAATCCTTATTTCCAATGGAAATGTATATGGACCAACTCGGAATGTTTCATACACATGTATTTCAGTATTTGTGATTGCATCTTCATAACTGATCGGTTCTTCAACATTAAGTATGTCGTCCATTTCGATTAACCTCATGTCCCAATACTTAAAAAAACAATTCGTTGCCTCGTGTTAACTTCACAGGTAACTCACTTGAAGTGAGCGTTTTATGCGTGTGTCTACATCTTTTTATAGTCCCTTTCTTCGAAATATGTTCCTTAGTGAGATACGTCTTAAAAGAACCTCCTGCTTTGCGTCCGTGTTGGGTGTTATACACAATACCAATTTTGATTGCAATGCGTACGGAATGCAACTAACTTTTTTAAAATGTGAACACACTGAAATTTCTTAATTTATAAAATTAATAAGTTTACCATCTTGTTCGACAATTGTAACAACTATTTCATCAACACTATTCACTATTACTGGAAGATATATCAATGTATTCAGTTTTTTAATCATTTTATATCCTGAAGCCACCACAATGTGAGTTCATATAATGTATTTGTCTGTTTCCCATTCACATATGAACTGCCTACAGTATTAACACTTATACAACATACATTTACCGATAATATATTAACCTGTTTGCATGATTCGTGTAATTCATTACTGGGATACACTATCCGTTAATAGCCTAACATATTTGTAATTGAATTATCTTCCAAGAAATTGATATTGACGTTACCGTACATCGCACTAGTTAACGTATTTGGAATTTCACATAATTGTAAATGTATATCTCTAGGTAATACTGCTTTAATGAATGTTTCTAAGTTTTCCAACTCTTACGATCCTATTGGTATCACAATCTTGTATGTTTTCTCACCATTGTTAACCATAAATTATTGGTAGTGCATATCAATGTTTGGTATGCTGTTGTAAGTAACGAAGTCGATTAGATTTATTTGCCATTCTCCATCTAACTCCAACACAGGGAAATATATCGCATAAAATTGTTATGAACTATAACTAAATATCAACTTTATTGACATATTACTAAAATTTTAATATTGCGCTTACATATATTTTCTATTTATAGACAAAAACATTGACATAAATGTCTACAACTGATTGTAGTTGGCAATTGTTCCATTTGGTAACTGTACCTTAATTGCATGATTTAAAATAATTATGTAATTCAATTAGAGGATGTAAATCGCCAAAACTGTCATAATACAATTATTGATATACATTCTCAATTTATGCTACCTAATGTTCTCCTTCATTTTGTTTCGAATCTAAATTAACAATCATACATTCACGGATATGTGGTTTCTTTGGTAAATTGTTTCGCATATACACACCTCGGAAATAGGGAATATCCAGTTTCTTTACAAATACATGAATATCTTTGTTTGCTAATGCATGTTTTGGAAGACTATTTAGAACTTTTGTGTTTTTTCCCACATTTGGGGTTACTTCGTCCTTGTCCAACTTTATAGGGTTTCAAATACATTCCTTTACCCTTTGATTTAACTGCTCTACTGATAGCCAAAACTCCAAGGATTAATCCAAGAACTATTAATACTGGAAATAGGAACAGAATGAGTGCTTCTTTCTATGTTTTTCGTTCAGTTTTATATTTTAAACCCATGCCTATTTTAACCTTCGTGCGCATGACTTATGTCAACAACCCAGGCACCTAGTTTTTCACCTGTCGATTTAGATGAATTCTTCCTTACATTTGCTGCTTTATTGGCTAGAATTGTGCCTGCTTTATGTCTTTCTTTCAAATTGTTTGTTCAATAATAAACTATATAGTGTTGTTTACAAGCATTATCTAGAGAGTTTATTCCTTAATCATTCCACGCCAGGCGTTTTGCAAATTTAGTATCAGGCCCACAATAATAGTATTTTGGTAAATGCAATTCAAATGGTAATTTATTTATTATTGTAATCAATACTCCACATTCTTTTTTGATACATTTAGAATGACCCATTATTTTCAACTGAATACAAGGCTATAAATAGACCGCATTTATAGTTTTAGGTTAGTATGTTACATTTTGTAATATTGTATATGTGAAGGTTATAACACAAAAAGTACATCTTCCTTTAATTGTAAATACGAAAGAAAATGTAATTAAACAGAAACATGGCATTCTTTTACCACCAAATATACGTTGTATAATAAGCTGTCCTTTTTCATGTGGAAAAATGTATGTTATTATTTTGCTGTTGGAACATCGAAATGGGCTTAAATTTGAAAACATATATATATATATATATCTAAAACATTACAACAAGAGAAATATCAACGATTAGCGAGTATTTTATCACTAATTGAAGGAATATGATAGTTCCCTTTTAAATATAAAGAAGATATTGTTCCTCGGAATTAAGCCTTACCAAATTCCATATTTATTTTTGACGATGTTTGGTTTCGAACAGTTACGTGAAATACAGCAATATTTTAGTTTTGGTCGACATGCAGATGCTGATTGATTTTATCGATCACAAAGCTACGCATGTATTCCAAAACACAATTTGTGAGATAGTGCAAATATGATAATTGTGTTTAAAATGGATAACATGAACCTGCAAAATATTTACAATGACCATATTTTAGGCGATATAACATTTACAAAGTTTAAGGATAGGTGATTTTACTGTTGGAAAAACAAATATAGTTTTCTGGTGATTATACCAATGCTTTACTTATAAAAAGGCAGATATAGGTCTATATTTGACAGTTTTTTACTTGCCAAGCAATAATAATGAGTATTGCAAAGTTTGGACATAGCGGTATAAAACACAACCTTTCCAATAGTTGTTTAACCAAAAATCGCGATGGGAACTGTCATTTGAACTGACATATATTACGTAATGTGGGTATGGCTGTGAAAGATACTGATGTGGCAAATAAAAATTATGTTGATGACTTAAACACCATTATGCTAAACGTGTTTAAATCACAGTCGACCAATATTCAAGAGAAATGAATAAAGTTAGTTTGTGGGAATGATAATGTTTATATAATACGATTGCAATTACAAACATTTTAAGCAATATTAGTAATGATTTATAGAGTAATGGACTTAGAATAGAAGAACTTTTAAATGGCTTTAGTAAGGACTTTAATGGCATGACAAAACTAATTTTTACATCACAACTTGCAGAAATGCAAGATAATGAAAGAGTTGTAATTAATGAAGCATTAAGTGCTAGTATTACAAAACAACTTGAAACACGAATGGAAGAAATAAAAAATATATAAGTGATGAATTGATTAATACAAAATATGGTTTAGTTATGCAAACAGATCTGAGAGAACAAAATAATGATTTGGAAACACAGATAAATTATTTTATTAATTATTTGAGAATTAAAATTGTATCTAAACTATATGCTGTTTTAAGTAAAGTCAATAAGATTGAAAAAGTGCAAACTATTCGATCTAGTGGAGCAGTTAGTCGACCTACTGCAGCAGTTCGAAAAGCAATGACTTAATTAATATATAAATAGCTGGAATTTAATGTAATACAATCAAACATGTCTGCCTCTGTTTCGGAATTACATAATGTCATATCTGTTGTGAAGGAGAAATATTTACAAGCCGAACGAGTCCATATGGAGCAGGATATTTTTAACAAAGAAATATTAAAACCTGTTACGAGTAGAATGGATGGGTTACATTCTGTGTTGAATATGCCTAATGAAACACATTCGGAAATTAAATCGGAAGGAGATAATTTCAAGAAAAAGAAAAAGCAACCCCTTTCTCATTTAACACATTGTTATTTAGTTTTAAAACATTCTTCACCTATGCGCAATACGACATTTGGTGTATATCGAAACAGAAACAGATGGTTTCTGGGAGATTCCATAATTACATTTTTGTCTGACAATAGAATAGGTGATTACATAACTGATGTGAGTGAAGATTTGTTCGATTTATTATTTAAAAATGTTCCAAACAGATATTCTGACACCGATTTGGATAAATATAAAGAACTTCATTGTACGAACATGAATAACCATTTAGGAGATGCAAATCAACCGAAACTACATTTTAATAGGATATATTGTCGGAAGTGGAATATATAAAGATGAAATTGGTGATCAATTTTCTCCTGTATATTAGAACAATCCTTTTGAATTGGACGATAGTTTAAAATTTCTCACCGCTTTGAGAGAATCTGGTAATATTTCATATACAAACTAAATTGTTTCTGTTATTGAAGCCCTGAAATAAGATGGTTATATTACCAATGAAGTTTAGTAATATTGCTCAGAAACTTCACGCAAGCTGATTTGTGTGAAATGACATTGCTATCTAAATACAATAAGGGATAAAAATATATTTTAACCATAATAGATGTTTATTAGAAACATGGTTGGGGTATACCTTTGAAAAACAAAACTGGGAAACATGTTAGCGATCAAATGATGACCGCTTTGAAAGAGAGAACTCCAATTTCGCTCCAAACAGATAGAGGAACCGAATTTGTTAATGCAACATTCCAGAAACTAATGCCATATTATGGTATTAATCATTATGCAATATATTCAGAACTTAAAACCAGTGTTAGGAATGATAAAACAAATCGATTAAACAGTTAATATATACACATTTCACGTCGAAATGTACTTATAAATTGGTGGATGTTTTACCTTAAATACTTAAATTCTATAATTCCAGATATCACAGAACTATCAAGATAGTGCCCAAAGAAGTTATGGATAATACTTTGATGAAAACCATTTATAATAATGTGGACATGTCCGATCTGAGGAAGCAGACATTCAAAGTGGGTGAATATATATGAATCTCGAATCAGAAAGGTATCTTTAAGTAAAAACTTATTGTTAATTGATCTTATGAAATATTTAAAATTATTTCAGTTAGGCAAGCATTTCTCAGAGTGTATTACCTTGAAACCTATTATGGAGAGCCTATAAAAGGTGGATTTCATGAACACAGATTGCAAAAAGTTAGTTCTCCACATGAATATTGATTGACAAACTCATTAAAAGGAAAAAACATATGTCCTTGGTTCGTTGGAGGGGCTTCTCAAAAGCACATGACTCGTGGGTTAAGAATAAAGATCTTAATAGATTTTAATACAATGTTTGTGAAATTTTGATAGAAAATAAAAATATTTTAAATAATTTTTTATGTGTTATTTTATTTAATAAACCTATCGATACCAATGTTGTTTGGATGTGCAATAAATCTGCTTGTTGATTGGACTATCTTTCATTGGATTAGCATTTAATCAATAATCTATTTCATTAATTTCATTTTAATACTATATATCTTAGAAAATTATTTAAGTTAAAAACATTTATAATTTAATTATTCCCTTTAATGGGGATGAATATATAGTTTTACAAAGTGATTTATTTGTTCACTTCTATTTTTACTGGAAAGAAGTCTTTGTAGGGGAGACTACAAAGTTTTAACAATCAATGTGTATGGCAAAGGAAAGGGGCATATTGATCCTGTGTTAACAATCAGTATCAAAATTGAAGAGACAGGGGCAGGTAACAAGTGAGGTAGGAGAAAACCTAGGTCAGTGTTCATTGCATGTTCCTAACAAGACTTTAATTTAGTTTCCCTTAAACATTCACAATGGATTAGAACATCCTATACACAGGCTTAGCTTCCAATGTTATTACTAGTGAATCCAATGCTACGAAGTAAATAAAAGTGTAACACTGGAAGAAATTAAATTACTTTTCTAAAAATGTCATTAAAGATTTATAAAATGTCTTCCATGCGTGATTAGAGAGTTGATAGTTTTCGATGGAAGAGGTGATAAAAATCTTTTATCATGTTAGCTAAAATTATTGAGAATCGATAAATTGCAATTACGTAAAGACATTTACATATCTACATAAATTGCTTATTTTTAAAAATATATCTTTTAATGTTGATGGAAAGTAAAAGTTTGTATGGCTGAGGGGAAAGGGGAGGCAAGCAAGCCAGTCCACTTCATATTCATGGGGAGAGGGCAGGTTTTGCAAACAGGTTAACATATTCGAATGAGTTCAAAACTTGGTGTCTCGAGGGGTTGTCTGACAGGTGGAGAGCCCTCGACATGGTGGACAAAGATGCATTCTGGGCTAGGGTGTTGGAATGGGAAGGGGGTGCCTAGCTGAGGCAGTGCTCCAGCTAGTCGAAAACTTGTTCTGGGTTGGAGGTGGAGGGGTCGCATACACGATGTTTTCCTCTGGTCTAGGGGTAAGGGTCGGGGAGGAGGAGTAGTTCTCTCCATGGACAGGACAGAGGCCCTTGTAGCTGCAGCTCAGAATCGCCATTTTAGTTCGTCATAAACCCTTGTTCTGGATACACTCACCACTGAGTGTTTCTCTTCACCAGAGGTCTACCAGACCCCTATGGCACGACCAGGCCCTATGAGCTCTGCGGACCTGGAGTTTCAATCCAGCCTACAGCAGTTAAAATCTCGTTAAGAGATATTATATACACATGTCACTATAAACATTTTTATAACATTTAATTTATTTGGAAAATTTATTTGTGTGTTGAGCTGATATAGTGTGTCTATTATTTTATAAATGTTTATCATGATACACACAAGTTTCCCTGAACTTTTATTGCAATAAGTTAAAGTGTACACATCATTTCCATCATTTTCAAGTTTATGTGCGTCTATTATTGTTTTTAACAATCCGCGTGTCATTCAGTTAGGAATTTTTTAATATAAATTACCAAAATGTATGTTAAATAATTTTTCGGACCAATGTAGTGCGTTTGTTATTTTTAATATTTTTCTTCGAGGAAGTTTGTGGATTTATTAAAATATATACTAAGTTTCTATAAAGTGTTACAGGATTAAGCCCTTCTTCACACCATCTGAGTCTCCTTATGTTTAGATGGAAATTGTGTTAAAAGTGAATTATTCTTATTCGTACAATAGTGAAAATAAATTTTCCCAAGTAGTGTCAAAACTGGGTAAGTTTTTCTCAGTACTAGTATGACCATGCTATTGTTACGTATTATGAAAAATTCTCTGTTTGTTTCACCACTTAAATTACATGTCATTAATAGTAGCTTGGTATTGATACCTTCTTTTCTAGATATAATTTAGGATGTGTATGAGTAGTGTGTAAATTGTTTCGTTGTCTGTTGTAGTGCATTCAATCAGTTCGTTTGTAAGTTTGCATATTTTCAACATGTGCTTTATTCCATCTTTAAGTTATCAGAATGGGTGGTATACAAGTTTTCATTTTTATGTGGAAATTTATTTTCTAGGGAAATATTAATTCGTAAACGGAATTCTTATCCATTCTCATAGTTGTATGTTCAATGCTCTATCCTGTAAGTTCAAGTCGGCCATAAGCTCCACGTCTATAAGTCACTCCTTGACTGACCTCCCAGCTGAACAGACGTGTTTTGGGAGAGGTGCTTGCACAATTTCATTAATTAATTCTTTTAATTCAAGTTGGATAATTTATATATTAGTATGTACATTGTAAACATAATTTTTATTCATTTGTCACATAGTTGTCTTTTCACATCTCTTTCCAAATAGCTAAAACCTCATTGTCTGCCAGATGCCAGCTGCTCTCTACGTCTCTAATCGTGCTTATAAGTCTCCACAAATCCTATACTGTCATTCCTTCAGCAACCTCGCAGTTGGATGGATGTTTTTCTCCTCCATTTACAGTTTCATTAATTTAAAAAACAGGATAGCTGGTTTCCGTAATTTGTTTAGTGATAGTCATGTACTTGTGTTCATTAGCCGATTAATTAGTAATTTTGGAAACACATATCTAATCAGTTGGGGTCGATTTCATTTCCCAGAAATATGCACTATAATTCTTTTCATTCTGCGATCTCCCGAACCTAATGGACGTATATTAAAATCATTTTATTTCTTTCCATAACTGAGGTACGTTATAGTTGAAACTCTCCTACATTTCTCTTGTGTGTTAACAATACATCGTTTTCTCTTTCTGTTTAATTATTATAACCAAAAAATATACCTATCTCCCACCAGTGTCTATGAGCAATATCATTCCCAACTCAAAAACACTTATTCTACACTTGCACCAAACTCAACACGTATATACACTAGACAATATAAGATGCCCCTCAGTCGAGTGCTAGTCGTGCTGACAACATCACTCACCTATATAACCCCTTCCCCAACACACGAACACCTCAGTACAGCGACAGAACTCCGAGAGTGAGGACTTACCAGAGCTGCTTCACACTCAAAAAAAGAAAGAAATATAATAAAGTATACCAAACTATAGACACAAAAAATACATCAAAGAAATTTAATCAAATTTTTCATCGAAGAAATTTGATCGTGTTTCTTTGATCAGATGTATCGGTTTAAGAATGAATCCCATTGCATTAAAACGGTCGCATTAAGATCGAATTAAAACTTAATCGTATTAATTTGATATCAAAGGGTTAGATTAATCAAATGGTGGGGTAGGACCCGTGTGCCCTTACTACTACTATAGTTACGGCCTGACGTTTTGTCGACTGCGGGGTTGTTACATATGGCACAAGGTGCTTGGGGAAACAGAATCGGCCATACCGGCTTTGGGGAAAACATGGAAAATCGAAGTCAAGATGGCGGGACCACAACTGTGTTTCCTCGCTCAGTCACACATCCTTACTTTAGCTGGAGAGCTATTCTTTTCCTAATTCGCGACCAACCTTAATTACATTATGACTGCTACCGGAATTTTCTTAAGGCTCCCGCCTGACTGCCATTTAAACTGCGCTGCAGAGTGTCTGTAATACGCTTTCCCACGAAACTATTATGATTGGGATGGACTCCCGCGTTTTTTTATTTTTTTGTGAAATAGTTGTTTACGGGAATACGCGTATCTCGGTAAATAAATGTTCTGCAATACGACTTTTTGCCAGAAAAGATAAAAAACAATTATCTATGCCTCTATTTCTCTTTTGTTTTGTCTTATTTAGTGTGTTATTGGAGAAAAAAATGTGAAAATGGTCAAATATCGCATCTCTGAAGCTTGCCTATGCAGTTTCCTTAAGCGACAAGACAAAAGTACAATGATACGGGAGTACTTTAATATGTTGGCTTTCATCGAGTGTAATAAAACCCCATTGTTACAGATCTAATTTGCACAGTACAGCGTCACGACGGAAACACTGCACGCCTTGCGCGTAGGAGCGACGAGGCGCTAAGCGTGCGTGTTACTGTCGCCCGTATCGCTTCCTCACTTCTTGACCTTTTGCGGGGGATTCATCCCACGTGCGTCCCATGTACTCATGTGCGAAAAGAACATACACTTCAAACGAGGGCTGCAGTTTACTCTCAAGACGTCACGCACATTGGAAACACCATTTCGGAATAACCCAAAATATATGCCTACAGACGGCTTTTCCAAAGCACCACGCCGTATGTCAAACGACACGAGTCAGGCATGTACAGCATATCTACTCACGAGCCCTGCACTAAATCTTCCCACAGACTTTCCACCAGTAAAACAGTAAGGTCGCCGCTGAAATTCCTATAGGTATGTACACGTAGTGTGACGAGAACACTTCACACCGGTTCGAAGCCTTGCGCTTAGAGGCGATGGCGCACTTCATACGCCTGGCAGAGTCGTCCTTAATTGTCCCGCGCTCGGTGCCTCAAACGCAGGAAAATTCCCCAGGTAGACGGGAGTCTTAACGTTCTACTATATATTTTTATTTTTGAAAAATTGCAAAATATAAAAATCGTTATTTTGAAAAAAAAAAATAATAATAATAATAATAATACTATTATTATTTTTTAAATATAATTCGGAGAGAGAAAAATAAGAGAGGAAAGAGTGGAATCCCGCCAGTAACAGAAGGGAAATTCCCCGTGAAATTCCCTCCCTCCCAACGCGCGTAAATGTATGCAGCGTGGGAAAGGTATATTTTGTTTTCCGAAGGTTGAATTTCAAGAGTGCTCAATCAACCGCGAACCAGCTACAAGCAGTTGAGTTGCACGTGACGGCGTCGGCGGCGCCGTGTTGGCAGCAGTGCGGCGGAAGGCGGGCTTGTTCCGTTGGCACGAGCGGCGAATGCATACTACATGAAGGAGGAAGGGGGGAGGGGTCGCCCGCGCTGTTATCACGGCGCAGCAAGGTCGGCCAGTTGCTACGTGATTTGAGACAACGTCTTTTGAGAAGGGGGGTGGGGGGACCTTAACCCCGTCCGCTACAGACGCCGGCGCCACGCGTCCCGTCTGGAGGTCGCTGCCGCATTCCGCGTCTAGCGGGAGGATCCCCCCCCCCCTTCCTCCGTCTTCCACCATCAAGCTCCAGCCCATCCGCTGGAGCCTCCAGCCGGCCGGGCCAACTTTTGGAGTCCCGCCACATTGACTGACTGCTACGCCCCTAGACTGAGAAATGAGGAAGTGTGACACCCGTCTATAATCCATTCACTGTTAATTCACACTTTTCTGAAGCCCTGTTAAGGTTCCACTTCCAGGATATTCCTCCGCCTCCAGCTAACTAAGGCCGTGTCCAAACTCGGGTATATCCTTGTGTACTTGCATCTTTGCGTACCTCACTTACCCTTGGCACCAAACTTGATGAATGGGCATGCGGTCTTGTTGGCTTCAGTACTAGTTATTAGCCAGCTAACTACTTTAAATGTTCATGTATTCCGACTAAGAATTTGATAACTGCCGAAGGTTTTAGGAGTTAATAAAGTATTCAATAATATTTAAATATGATTTACATTAACATTTATTGCCTTGCATTATTGTATATAAGTGTAGTTTGGATTGCTTTTTTATCTTGGCTTCTGTAGGTTAGGATCATAGGCCTAATACGAATTTATTGCGCAGACCTTTTTTAAGGTGAAACTTTCGATAATTATTAATTCAGTTCAAAATTCCATGTCTACGAAGTATGAATGTTGCCCTATTAAACTTTAAATCAAATAATTATGTCGGAAATCAATTGTAACCTACAAATTGCTTCTCAAAATGGCGGCACACATTTCGCAAGTATGCGAGAAGTATACAACTTCGATTACTTGTATACTTGCATACTTCACTTGCAGTTCGGACAGCACTTACGACGTCACTTCCGTTGACAGGTACGCACAAGTATGTACTTCAGGCGGATTCGGACCCGGCCTAAGCTTAACTACTCAGGTTGGGAATCTCAATGCATTTAGTTTGGCAACTGAAATTTTCGGCCACTAGGTAAGCGCTAGTGTTATATGTGTACAGATTATTTTTCTATTTTATACGTTCAAAAACACTATAATTGCAATAATACTAAATAAAATATAACATAACTTCCTAACAAAGAAAAATAATCCGTTTTTATTATTCCCGTAGCTTAAAATTGTAATTGTAAGTGCCCTCTTTGGAACACTGCTCCCCTAGCGGCGGAAAATTCCCGTATTCACACTCTGCCAAAAGAAAACTCGTCTTGTTCCTAACTTGAGGGGAATCAACCTTAGGTTAACAAAGTCTAAAAAATTACACCAATGGACAACGCACCGAATTCGTGCGCACTCAGTTGTAACTATACGGGATCATCGAAAAATAATGGTACAATTTCAAAAAATCACAGCTTCGAAACAATTTGACCGATTTGGTTGGTTCTTGTACCAAAAAGAAACAGGAAGAATCAAAGTTTTGCATACCGTAAACTCTGTATATGAGCACTACATTTGCAGCTCTGCGTATGCCCAGGCGATGTTCGACCTCCATCCAAACATTCCGGAGCACTGTCGACGTAATTGTCTCAATGGTAGCAGCAATTCTCTGATGCAAATGGTCCAAATCGCGAATCTTCACAACGTAGACAATGTTTTCGACATATTCCCCCCCCCCCCCCCCAAAAAAAAAAGTTTAGAGGGGTAAGATCGGGGCTTCTTTCCGTGTCCTTTTCTTTTAACATGAAAACAGCAAATACAAAACGTTTGGGCCTATTTACCAACTTAATTTCATACCGCAATTGAATCTTGTAGGCATGCAGTCTCAAATATTTATGAAGAACATTTTGCCTGGTAGACTTCGGAATGCCAATCTCCAAACTGTGGCGGGCAATTGACGTTTTAGGGCTGCGCACACAAGATAGCCTAAGCTGTTCCACCTTTTCTTCGGACGTTTTTGGCCGTCCTGGTGATTGATTTTTCTGTACAGTACCAGCTTCGTGGAAACTTTTAACCCACTGACAAATAGCGCTCCATTCTGGTACACGTTGTTCCGGATCCTGCCATCTAAAATTATGTTGCACAGTCACTGCAGACTTGAACTCCGCGAACCACAGAACGCACAGTGCTTTCTGTTGCACTGTCGCCATCTCACTGGAGGGGTCGGCGCAGATGTCAGATGGCTCTCTCGCCCCTGCCACAATATCAAGGTCGATTTGTGACTGTCGAACATCCCTCCAAAAAAAAAAAAAAAAAAAAAAAACGTTCGTCCTTCCACTACAATTTAGTGCAAGAATCAGCTAACTCAGTTAAATAGTTTTATCGCTATAAAGTTATGAAATTGTACCATACTTTTTCGGTGAACCTGTATCATGCACGATAACTATTTCTTACTAGGCGCTAACAACACAATTGTTTTCTCGCTGTATTTATACAAAATACAGGTAAATCTTCAATTTAACGAAAAATAAGATACTTTCATGTTAACAGAGGTATTAAAAAGTTGTGATACGTTGCATACTCATGAAATAACCAAACACGTCATGCGTGGGGTAATTTCTTGAAGGTTTTATTCAAAAAGTGTGCTGAAACCGTGAATATAGGCTGTTCACGGTAAAATGAGCACTTTTGAACCCCCTGCTTAAGATCTACTTGTATACACGTTGTGTGTTATTCCGCCTTATGCAAAATCAACATTGCTATGGGCCTCATCACTTTATTCATGCGTCGGTCAAGTAAACGGTGAAATTATTAGGAAAGCAAATATTGTACAAATTTGCTCTTTAAAAAAAAAAAAGAAAAAAAGAAAAAAAAAGCGAAAGAAATAATTTAAGTTATCACAAATGGTTACCTAACACTTTTTATTCGACGTTAATATATTGAACTACTTTCCCATCCATTGATACCAACTTTACTGGACACATGTCACTCATTTTCACGCGTTAAAATACATGCAAGCAGAGGCAGTGACTTTTATCTAAGGTTGATTTCAAAAGTGTTCACTATATCGCGAACAGCCTTTAAACTATATGTAGTACGTGTTCTGACGTTCACTTTCTACTGTGCGCCTAGCTGTGTTTCCTAGTTCACGCACTGCAGCAGAAATTACGTCACACGTCTCAGGCCGGTATTACGGTGACTTCACGTCTCGCGTAACACGTAACGAGTAATACGTCCACGTAAGCCGGCTACACCTTGACTAATGACTCTCAATGAGACCCTATCCCTGTCGTTGTCAATGCCTAGCCTTTGCACGTGACACGTGACTATGCACAACGTGATCTCGCTGGAGCATAGTTTTCCATTATATATATAATATATATAATATATATATATATATATATACATTACACAGAATTATTCGCAATAAGACCGACAAACTTCGGGAGGTGATTCTTCATGAAAAAGTAAAAGGAAAACATATGTGACACTTTATACCTGAACCGATATTAAGGGAGGTATGAGCCCTTAAAAAACGAGATTTTAAACCGTATTTTTGCGAGATTTCGGTAACGAAGTAAAATACAATCGGGCTTACTTGCTAGACGCCTGTTACGGGTAACGTGAAGTCATCATAATCCAGATCTAAGGCGTGTTCCATAATGCACGGATGTATATGGCAACGGCCAGCGAACACATAAACGGAACAAGCTGATAAATCGGGATGAATTTGAGATATTCTACAACACACGAATATGTAACATTTTGGAAATAAACAAAAATCTTCCATTGTCACTTGCATACATGAATAGGCCACGGTAAACCGCGCACATCTGAGGCCCTAGTTCAGTTTTACTTTCAGCCACTCCGACCTCCCGTGGTGCAGTCGGTTGGTGCGCCGCCGATCTGCGGAGCGCAAGGCTCTGCGTTCGAATACCGGGCAAGGCGTGGGTGTTAATTTAAATTCGTATATCAGTTAATTTGCAAGCCGTCCCTTGCCGAGCTGTCAAGCATAAAACCGGGGGACGTTAAAAAGCCGTTTACAACCACACCAACAACATTCAGCCACATTTAATCCTTTAATCACCTTTTTAAATATATATTGCCATGTAAGTAACAAACACAGCGTGTATATTCCACATCACTCGGAAGGTAAGGTCTAAAGCCCCTTTCACACTGTCAAATTTGCTCATCGAACTGCTTCCAATAAGTTTGGTCAAATAAAGTTGGACAGTTATGATGTCACCGAAACGTCATAAACGCCACCATATTTTTCTGAAAAAAATCCGGATGGCTTCAGTTTCCATCAAACATTTGAAAATTGGACCAGTTCTAAAATTGATTTGATTTTTTGACGTTCTCGGTCAATCAGAATCGTGCACGACAAAAATGGACGTCAATGAACTTAAAATAACGAACAATTGCTGAAACGAAGTAAGTTATAAGATTATTAATTTATGTAGAAGTTGTCTGGGCGTGAATGCTATTTTAAGCGAAAATTCCACATAATATTACGAACTCAGAGGCATTATATTTTATTGTGCAGAAAACATATCTTATAAATAGAATTTTAATTTAGTAAATAAACGTAAATGAATTACAATATTATTTACATTTCTTACTGTAATGGACCGCATGGAAAAACAAAAGCAACATCTCACTATGAAAATAATTTTGAAATAACTTAATGTTTAAAATTAGATTCTCCCAAAAAAAATTTAACAGTGTGTCACATATTCAAACACATTCAAGATTATTATTTGATAAAATTTGTTGGAAGGAAAAATTCGATGGCCTCAAACTTTACTGTCAAGTATGGTTGAAGGCAAAAATAATATAAGTGCGACAGGGACTTTAGGCTAAATTAAAATATTTTATTGACTTATTACAAATGAGAAGGCTTTCAAAAGTGCTAACTTTACCGTGAATAGCTTATAGTTGATAACATACACACACTATTGTGAAGATTTGTATAATTTTTAACATATCTTAAATATTACTGTTAAGCAGTAGGGAACATAAGAACATACAGACGAAATGGTGTGGAGGTTACTTTGATGTGGGTGTACCCATTAATTCTCTAATTGGCTGTGCGAGGCTCTAGGAACGTAACTTATGTCTCTCATCGGATACTGCGTGCTGTGGAAACCTCCTATTAGCTGGCGCTGCTGATCGGCAAACGGCATTCCATTTTGTTGGAGTGTGCGGCTGAAATTGGTGGCTTAACCCTTTCAGTCAAAAATAAATACAGATCATTTTAGGCATTGCAACAAAAAAGAATATTCTGTTCGCCACTGTACTGATATCCAGGAGACGCTTTGCCTTACGTAGGGACCAATATCAATCTATCTGTGCCCTATGTTACTGGCGGCAGTGATTTACGAGGCTACGGAACATAGTCTCAGCAGCGAATGATGTCTCACACACGTGGGGAACCTTTCTCATTGGACGGCATGTTCAGCTGTGTACAGTGCAGACCATTCAAGCCACATCATACGCAACGTCCTAGATAGAGGACACTGTGACTGAAAAGGAATAAGCGGCTGTTTAACCTCTGTCTTCCTACTTACTCTGTGACTATACATAGCTGTTTTCTAGTTCACACACCGCAGAATGACGTCACGTTACATGTGAATAGCCAGTTAACATTGGCCGGGTTCCAGTTGACCATTTAGAATAATCAATATTTTAGCATTTACGGGCTGTTCACGATAAAGTGAGCACTTTAGAAATCAACCTTAGAAAAAAATCACTGTTCCTACCTGCATATATATTAAAGGGCGGACTAAGTGACATGCGCCCAGTAAAGTTGGTATCGATGGAGGGAAAGTAGTTCCATATCTCAATGTCAAATAAAAATTGAAACTTAAATTATTTCTTTCGATCTCTGTTTTTCTTTAATGCACCAAAGTGTAAAAATGAACAGCTTAGTCAAATATTTACTTTTCTTATAATTTCACAGTCTCACTTGACCGACGCATGAATAAAGTGATGAGCCTCATTGCAATGTTAATTTTCTATAAGGCGGAACAATACACAACGTGCGTACAAGTAGGTATTAAACAGGGTTTTCAAAAGAGCTCAGTTTACCTTAAACAGCCTATATCAGCGTTGCTCCAAACATCTGCACTCGTTTCTTCGAACCAAATAAATTATTTAAAAATAATTAGTTGAGATGAACAATTACTTGATAATTCCAACATCATATATTATATATATATATATATATATATATATATATTATATATATATATATATAATATATTATATATTTATAGTCACAGATCTACTGGACGCGGAACCATAAGGTTATATTTATTATATGCATTTGAGCTACACATATGTTTTGGACAGTAATATTTAATTGATTTTACATGTTATTTGAATGTTAATATAATTCTTTCCACATGTTTATTATATTTTATGTTAACATTTCATTTCCGTAATTTTTCGATATATGTGAACCACCAGTCCACTTCTTTATGATAATTTTCACACGTTGTTCTGAGCTCTACATATGGTCATGTCAATACTTTTATTATTGTATTAATATGTTTGATTTTATTTTAAGTAATTGTTTCATAATTTTTAAAGCTAAATTTTTGATTTGTTTTGGGATTTTAAGGCATAATATTTCAGACCTTATTTAGTGAAGGTAAAGTCGTAAGCGAACCGTGATTGGATGTTGGTTGGTCGGAAGACGGAAGAAGGAGCTTCTGGGAAAGACATTGAACATGTAAAGCGTCTAAATTTTCGGTGGAATTTTACTTTTGAAATTCCAATGCCATCATACATTTATTTTAGAAATTATGCTCCCAGAAGTTAAGTTTTGGTAGTCGCCGCAGCAATATTTAAGAAGTGGCTGTAGGCTAAGTCGTAGATAATTATTTGGTGTGTTGAATTGACGAGGCGAAAAGGACGCTGGGATTACGATGCCGGCACCATGCCACGAGATAGCGCCCGAGGACCTCAGGTGACGCCAAGGCAATTTAACGTATGGAAAGCTTAACTACATGAATTGTTTTTCAAGTATTGAACTTAAAGGAACCTGAACTTATTTTACTAAAGTTACTATTTTGATTTTTCAACGATTTGACTGTGAGTTCCATGAGTATGTTAAACTAGTAGTCCCGAACTTTCGCATATAAGATACTACAGCAGGAGCAATATGGAATGAGGAGTTAAAGCCTTATTTTGAACTTTCAATATAAATCCAGAGTAATTTTATTTTGTGAAGTATCAGATTTGAAATAATTAAATAATGAACTGACTTTTAACATTTAATGAAATATCAGTGAATGAATGTGATCCAAGAAATTTAAGAATTTATGTAAGAGCTTACCAAACTTTCTGGAAATTTAAATACAGAGGAGGCCACTTCCGGTGGAACCTGATTAATATTTTTAACTGAAATCACAAGTAAAAGATTAATTAATTTTTTTATATAGTAGTTCTAAAGTTTCGCAGCATTTTTCAATCTTTTATTTTATTTTAATTCTGCTCTCTGATTTATCTCTATTCTTACTTGGATGGTGGTATGTCATTAATGTTAATTATCATACAGTATAATTTCATTTTTGAGTAAAGAGATTTCTGTCACACACACACACATTTAGTTTTGCATCTTGTTGAATTATTCACATGTTTGGGTCTGAGTTTATTTATTTCCTTTTTTTCATTAATAAATTAACTATCAAGGTTACACATGTTTGATTTAAATGAATTACTGTAAAGGTTGGATTGTGTTTTCTATTGCATGAGGTTTACAGCATCGCCGGAGAGCTTCTGATTCCAGTGTGGTAAGACAAAGGTCATATCACGAATAATAAGGCACCCAAAAATCTATTAAAATCATTATAATTATTCTTTCTCTCAACTCACACCAAATAGATTTACACCCACGCTATTACAGACACTGTTTCAGAGTGGCGAGCAAAACGAGAACCATTACAATAAATAAATAAATATATATATATATATATAACACACAAATACACTCATTGTAAAAAAAATATAACCATGAAAAAATTCCGCGAGTATAACGATGTTTGCCACACAGTACCATCAAGCTCAGGGTTAAAGTCGGATTGAAAATTAGTGTATTTTACAAGTACTGTGACATCTGGTAATTTGTAAATATTTTTGTGTACTTGTTTTGTTTATTTTAGATAGGAAAAGCTAGTAATTTATAGAATTTCTTTATGCTTTTAAAATTATTATAGCGGCGTGTGTAAAGATGATAATCAGGACGGTATCTATATACCAGCGAAACTGTTATGCTTCCCATATTATTTGCTGTATATGGAGGAACGTTTGCGTTCATCTGTATGAACTTGGAAATGTATTGCAAATGTAAAAGAGGCGACACTTATAATGACAAATTTAGTTTCGATCGGCGTTTGTTTTGTTTTGTTAGGGATATTATTATTAGTCTTCAGATGGGCAAAAGAATATTGAGGAGTCGGCCAAACTGATATTGAGAAGTTGATAAAATAATAGTTTTTTTTTTTTTTTTGTTCTGCTGTCCAACCCTGATTTATAGGAGTGATGGTTATGATATAACTTGTCGATATTAAAATTGGACAGCATAAGATTTAATGAAGGAACATGGAGATAAGACTTCAATCCAGGAACAGATGATGACCCAAGGAAGCATGATCGTATGCCACTGCTAGGGATCCATCGCTGAATCTGGAGTGTAATATGGCCTACCAACACTTCGAGCCACCGCGGAAGTCCAGGGACCAGTGTTCGAGCAGAGAGCTTGAGTGATCAATGGACACCGAAGGAGGATCATCGTCATCCCTAGGCGGTATTCCATTCAAGGTTTTATGTGGCCGTATATCTAATTAAAGATTAATCGAAAATTAATTTTATAATTTTCTAAAAATGAACACCTTTTCTTTTCTCTCACTATGTTAGGTAAATTATTATTTTAAATCTAATCTTCAACAAGTCATGTCGTCTCTAATTTTTTTTTTTTAGTAAAAATGTTGCTTTTGAATGTGGCTTGGATTGTGAATACATGGCACTTTGTTCATATGAAAATTTGATAAAGAGGACACGCTAATTTGTTCTTTCTGATATTCATTAAAAATTTCTAAAGGATTCACCTCATAATTTTAAGAAGTGTTAATTACGTTATTATTTTTGCATGTCAGTTGTATATTAGTATTTTTTGTCCTATTCTCGATCTCTATGTCTAGTTTACATTGTGTAGTGTTACCTAAACTTGAATGAGGAATTGATCTTCTCACTAATGAAAGGTTCCGAAGCTAGCCGTGGCAAAACATATATAGTAAAACTAAATTTGTCACGTTTGATAAGTTAAATTTTAAAATTCTCTTTTCTCCGTTACAGTACTTTCAAGAAATCGATTTGGTTACCGTAAATATTATAAATATCATGTTAGAGTCAAATTAATATTCATGACAATTAGGGCAACTACTAGTGTTTTAGGCAGTGTATTGATGAATAGTAATGGTATAAACAATCCGAATGAAACAACTTCAACAGGGAACAAAAAAGTAACACTGTAGGACATGAATGTATATATATATTTTTTGTGTACGTGGGCTATATTAGCTAGGTATGTATTTACAAACATCCCAATAACTGCTGTAGTAGTCATGTTAACCAAGATTTCTAAGGCATGCTGTTTGAGTAAAAAAGTTCCGGACTCAAAACTAGGTCGTCCTCATTTTTATTATAACCGAAACTACTTAAGCCTATATACGCGGAGCCATACAAATGTTTAGGTGAACCAAACCAATACTACAAGTTTTTGGTAACTAAACACGAACAACAAAGTATTTTCACTTCAACAACCAAATATTTAGACTTTAACAACAAAATGTTTAATTTCCCTTCTTTAAAAAATTGAAAACCACAGGAGAAATACGCCGTGAGTCACATTTTGCTAATTTCACAGGAGAGCGATTTTAGGTTTAGACGTGTTAGTTTATGTGTTTAGTGTATGTTGATATTTCAAATGGCTGTATCTTATGGCCAATTACGTTCTTCCTCGTGACTGTAAAACCAGTAGAAAATACTATACCGAAGCAAACAAATGACATAAAAACCCGGAAATTGAAAAAAATTGGACTTGACAGGTTTTTCCCCTGTGGCCTTCAATTAATTTGATTACGCCAAGCAAGAACTGTTTTACTAAAGGCTGTTCACGATAAGGTGAGCACGCCAACCTTAGAAAAAAGTGACTGCCCTTACCTGCATATATTTTAATCGGGCGCGCTGAGTGACATCCGCCCAGTAAAGTTGGTAATGACGGAGGGAAAGTAGTTCAATGTCTTAACGCCGAATTAAATTGTTAGGCAAGCATCTGTGATAACTTAAATGATTTATTTCGCTTGCTGTCTTTTTATGCACCGAAATGTAAAACTGAGCAGACTTGTAACATCTAAGCATATTTACTTTCCTAATAATTTCACAGCTTCGCCTGGCCGACGAATCAATAAAGTGACGAGGCCCATGGTAATGTTAATTCTAAATAAGGCGGAACAATACACGACGTGCATACAAGTAGATCTCAAGCAGGGCTCTCAAAAGTGGTCATTTTACCGCGAACGCTCTATAAAAAAAATTGTTCTCGGTGTGTAATCGGTAACGCCCAAAGGCGAGTGCAAAAACGCGCGTCAGTGTTGCGTCGTTAACAGGTACTTACAGACTCGCGAAACATGAAAATTCCTTGGCCCTGTTCTCCTTGGCACATTGCGTAATGGCGAGCGGCTGCTCAAAGCGGGAGGAGAAGGGGGGGGGGGGGGGAGTGAGAGAAGCAGAAAACACATTCAAGATGACGGCGGGGGATAGCGTCGAGCAGAGATTGCGAGCATTTGGAAACAATCCCGTAAATTCGCAAAAGACACTTGCGAGTTTCGCAAATTTAAATTTATAACTTACGTGTGTGACGAAGGCGAAATGAAACCATAACGACGTACATGGGTATATATATATACTATAGGCCTATATTTATGCATCCAAAGTTTTTTCCTCCAAGTATTACTGATGCGATGGCATTTCAATACACGCTAAAATGCAAGCAGTGTAAATGCTAGGGATTGGAAGGAAAAAAACCGCGAATTCATTTTAGAACAAACTAGAACTCAAACACACGAATTCTGTTACGTTAGTAATTGGATAATAACTTACAAGACAGTAGCCAGGTGAACTCTGCGCCAACGACAGGCCTGCAAGGGAATAAGCACTGAATCCCTCGCCCCCTATTCTGATGTAACACCTACGCATGGGGAAAATAATTTACTATTCGCACTTTCACGCTGTAAGTATATACACAACGACGTCGTGGTAGATTTACGAATAATTTCTTTGGAGTATTGCTACAGTCAAGGCCAGTGGCCAACGAACAGGAAGCTGATGGCTGAAAATGCACAGGACAGTGGATTTTACCCTACAGTAGAGGTCGTCGTAAAACGCTTAATTTTTCCGTCCATCGTGATAACTCGCATGGCTCTACCCTCCATCGTTCGCTTTTCTCGTACAGGTGCACGAGAAAACGTTGGAGTTGAAAATTTCTCTCACAGTTCTTGTACTTTGTTGATTGACCTTTCTTCTCGTAATTTCGCCCAAAACGCCCTCACTCGCTGTAGCTTGTCTGAAACTGCGTTTTCCTAGAACACGAAGTGATTTATTTTTAATTTTGGGAAAATTATTATTATTTTTTTTTAAGTTTGGCGAAACAAGTTAACCGCATTTGAACAAAAGTCTTAGTGTCTAAGAAGAACATTTGATTATTTGTAATTAATTGGTCTGTACAAAAATTTAACTACGTGAAACACCCTAACAACATTAATTTGTATCATATTACTGATGCATTAAATACTGTCTGATAATAAATATTTTTAGAACTTTTATGCTGTATGTTGCAAACACACACGAAAGAATTTGAAATGAAAATCATTATACCTAATTCCTGGCATTGTCCTACTACAAAGGAATTTCTTTGATTTACTTTCACAAGAACTTCAAAGCTGCTAATCTACGTGATATATCTGGATACTAAAGGGCTCAGTGCTTTTAGGTACCTTAATTTAGTATAACGAATTACAGAATAAGGCTTATAGTTGTGCTTGTAGTTAATTGATCGAATATATATCACTTTCACTTTAGAATTGTTATATTCTTAAAAATGGCGATGTTGACAGACGCAATTAATTTTAATTGTTTCAGTCTCATAGAGTCCAGTTTTGTAATCATTTGCAGCGTGGCAATAAATTGAAAAATTCCAGCATGGTGTCATCAGTAAACAGTACATTAATGTCAAGAGAAATTTTACTAAGATGTTAAAAGCACAAGACCACAATAGAATTCGTATCAGAAAGTTCGTATGATATATGCTATGGTTTAACGCACATTTCGAAAACTGAAATAAGGTTTTCAGCACAAATATTGTAATACACTTTAAACTGGAATGTTCCTAAAAATATTTTTTTGTTCAGAAAATAGTCTTAGGTCAATTAAATAATTAATTAATTGATATTTACCTATTCTTAAAATATTAGTCACAATTAATGAGTTGTGGCCGGTACGAACTCGGAAATCAAATTTCTGTAACTTTCACTTCGCTTACAAGGTGGCACAATGGAAAATGTGGCTGGTGCTTCCCACTCCTACCACAGTACAGCAATCCGAGGTCGATCCCCGACCCTGATATTTACTAGGAGTAAAGGAAGCAGACGTAGCCGTTTGCGGCTGGGTTTTCTCTTGGTACTCCCCTCCAACACACACACCTTTGCATTCCGTCGCCGCTCCGCTCTAGGTTGTCAGTGCCACCTTACACTTCAGCTATGAAGAATCCAACTCGCGAATCCGTAACTTGGTGGCCATTACCCCCGCAGCCTAAAGATGAGGTGTACAAGATTTTCATCTACTGCGCATGTACCCAACATTGGCCTACCCCAACCCAATACAGTTGTCGAAGTCACGTGGTTAAAAGTGATGGATGTGTTACTGTTTATATCGAAATGTTCAAAAGGCGATCACTTTTAATATTAATAAAATAGTTTAATGAATTTGAATTTAGTCAAACTGTATTGCAAACTGGTTAGAGGAAGTATACAAACACATCAAAGCACTTATTTACTATTCCGTGCTCAAATCTCAAATCATGTCAACGTCGGTTATAATAGTCGCACTGGCTGAAAAGCAGAGTAGAAGGAAAATAAGAGATCTGGAACACTTAGTGTTCTGGCAGGGTGCCACCGCTGCCATCTTGGATGGCATCAAGCCGCCGCCACCTCCCGTGGCGCAGTCGGTAGGTGCGCCATCGGTCTGGGGTGCAGGGGACTCTGGGTTCGAATCCTAGGTAATGCATGGGTGTCAGTTGTAAGTTAGGTCGTAAGTTAGTTTGTAAGCCATCCTCTGATAAACTTTCAGGCATAAAACCGGTGGACGTTAATAAGCCCTATTCAATACAATGACATCATGCCGAAACCTCCTGTTCTGTCATTCTTCGTCAGCAGCATCCAGCTTGTTTTTCCCTACGGAATTCCCTTTTTTGCCCTATTCGCGATTTCCTTCTGTATCATTCCACCTTGTCTCTTTCATGCTCTTGCAGTCCGAGTTTTTATCTCATGCTCTGGCATTTTAATTTTCTTTTCTCATGCTCTCTCATTCATTCCTGTCCCTCTGTCTCCCACACCCGTTCTCTCTTGTCTGCTCTATCCTTTAGTTTTCTTATATTCTTCATAGTCACCTTTATTTTCTCTCTTGTCTCCCACCCCTTTTCTCGCTCCCTTCGATTTTTACGTCCTTCGTCTTTGATTCCCACACCTGCGCCCGTCTTCTGCTGCAGGCGGCCATATTTAATTCTTGCACCCACCACCAAAGTGTGCGAAGTTCTACCATTCGCAGCGAGGAGCGCTGGTATCAATGATGTGGCCATTTTGTGTGTGTTAGTAATCATGTCGCCTGTAGGGGCGCGTTAGCATCAGGAGATTCAGTTCAATCGGTGGCCACCAGGAGTGCTGAAATTATTATTTTTCGTTGTTTTTGCGGAACTCAAAAAATGCTGGAGGCATGCAAAATCGTTCCGGCACTTCTTGGGTCGGCAATCGAGCATCTCGACCACAAGGCTACTGCGACATATAGGAAAGGATGAATTTTAATGACAAATACGTATAGAGTTATTACCATTAAGGCATTCGGAAAAAATAGACAATGGAAAGGCCCCCCGACTCTATATATATATAGCCAATCCATGGCTAGGAAAAAATAAAATGCATAGTTGCATAGGCCTAAGCACTCTCCAGATAATAAACTTGTCATCCCCAAAAAATATGATTTTTAATGACGAAGACAGATAGAAAAAAAACTACAGGCACCGTATGCATACGCACACACTTTATATTTGTAGAAGGTCTGCTACATAAAAATTAATAACACTTGTACTATGCATATTCATGTCTGCATGAATGTTGGCAACTCATTTAAAAACTACATCCGTATATTACATGCATGCATCCATATACACACACAGACAAGCCACGACTTTAAAGAAAATATTTAATATATGAAAAAGATACCATCATTCTATCATTCAGAAAATAAAATTTATATACATAAAAATTTGGGCAGGTCGCATCTCATGCACGCTCAATTCTGTGTCTGCAACCTGCCAACTTTTCCGTGTATTCAGGGTAGCGCGAAGCGAAGCTGGTCCATGCATGCTAGCCTAGAGTCGCACCAGGCATGGGTCAAGTACACCTTAAGCCCACCTATAGGCATAATTGGCTGTAATTTCCGAACTGTTGAGCATGCGCACGCACTTCTGCATCTATAACTTGTCTGTGTAATCAGCATGGCACGAAGAGAAGCTGGCCCATGCTTGCTATCCTAGAATCGCACCATGCAGGGTCAAGTATGCCTTAAGCACTGTTATGAGCTTAGTTGAATGAAATTTATGAACCGTTTAAGACACATTCACCAAATATAAACATAGGCATCATCCCTGATAACGAAAAGGATGACAGTGTCAAGTATGCCCTAAGCTCACTTATAAGCTTAGTTCGCTGTAATTTTCAAACTGTATAAGATACAACCACCAAATGCATGAAATAGGTATCACCTCTGACGACGAAAAGGACTGCAGGATCAAGTATGCCCTAAGCTCACTTATAAGCATAGTTGGCTATAATTCCCGAACTGTTTATGATACAGCCACCAAATTCATAACATAGGCAAGTATGTGCTAAGCCCACTTATAAGCATAGTTGCCTGTAATTTCCGAACTGTTTAAGATACAACCACCAAATTCATAACATAGGGATCACACCGATGATGAAAAGGGGCACAGGGTCAAGTACGCCCTAAGTCCACTTGTAAGCATAGTTGACCACAATTTCCCAGCTGCTGAAGCCATAGACTTCAAATTTAAATCATATTCATCAGTCCAGACATCGAACAGGGCTGCATATTCAATTACACCATATTCCTTCATATAAGCATAGTTAACAGACATCTCCTATCCGCTGAAGATATAGCCACAAAATTCATATCATAGAAGGCACACACAGCAATGAGAAGTGCAGCTGGGTCAAGTATACCCCATGCCCTGTTATAAGCATAGTTGGTCACCATTTCCGAACTGTTTAAAATACAGCCATCAAATTCACAACATAGGCATCACTTCTGATGACGAAAAGGACCGCAGGATCAAGTACATCGTGAGCATTCGTATAAGCATAGTTGGCTGCCATTTCTCACCCGCAGAAAATATAGTCACTAAATTCATATCATAGGCATCACACTCCGATGGTAAAGAGGGCGGTAGGGGCAAGTATACATTAAGCCCTCTTATAAGCATAGTTAGCAGACATTTACCACCCACCGAAGCTACGACCATCAAATCCATATAACAGACATCACTTCTGGCAGTAATTAACGATATAAGCACAAGTAGGCCTTAAGTCCTGTTAAAAGCATAGTTGGTCAGTATTTCCAAAACTTTGAAGTTCGGGAACATGTAACAACCGTCCACCCATGTAAAGAAAAATGAAGGTAGGTATACATACAAGTGCGTCGCAAAGTTACCGTTGAATGTAGGAGTGAAGGGTCTGAAATAGCACACATAAGCATCGGCCTGCATGTACTCGACAATCGCCTACCACTGCCTTTGTCATCTTCTACATACAATCTGGTGAATTCATCATACCAAGCCTGTACATGCCTTCAGTGATTGGGAAAGTGTTATGCATTTATTGCCCATCGTAATTGGCCGTGTACAATTCTCGATGGAAGGTTCAATACAAGGTTGAAATTTAAGCAATCAAAGAGAGGGTGATAAGAGTCATCTTAACCATCTTGTTTTGAGAAAGAGCAATCAAAACTATAAAACACTAATGTATAGTAAATAAAAAATCACGAATATGTTTACTGATCCTAAACTGCACAGTGTGAAAATTTATGGTAAACATCCATGTTTATTAAAAGTTCCAGTTCTAACCATAAAACGATTAGGCTCAGGGTATAAAGTCATAAAGCTGAATTTGTCAGTGAATATTGTTCGTGAAAAACAGTTGCAGAAGTAGAATAATAATTTATGCTTTAAAAAAATGTTTAAAATATGCAAATTTCTTATTACATTTAACTTTTTTTTTACATTTATATGGCTTGTGATATGGTAATTACATACGTGTTACGCGGTAGCCCACAGTATTAGTTTATTTTGTAATTTTTTTCATTTGTACAACTTAATTAGTATTTTTTGTTATAGATGCAACAAAACAGAAAAAATTTGGATTCGACATCGAATTATTCAAAAACATATGATGTGTTAAATTTCTTTATTCGAGGAAAATGTCATCACTAAACAATGCGTACAAGTTAAACAATATTTCGTACGATTATAAAATATTGTTTTGGTATGCAATATTCTTAACATCGAGATCTCTCAGAGCCGTCGAGGGTGAAGTGAGGTGAGTGGGGAGCGGCGCCGGAATGTAGGGTCGGGGAAGCGGGAGACCCCCGAGAAAACCCGCCGACCAGCGCCACCATCCGGCACGATTCCCACGTGCGAAAAGCCCGGGGGACGGGGATCGAGCTCTGTTCGCCTCGGTGGGAGGCGGGTGGTCTAACCACCACACCACCACAGCCCACATAAGCGTCTTACGCAATAGAAAACTTTATCATTTGACTTTACGGTTCCTTTCCTCTGACGAAACCACCAATACACAACACAATATTGTAAAGCCAAAGTTCAGACAACTGAACTTAGGTTCTGCGAACTTCATAAAAATGTGTATCTTGTTATGTAAATAATTATGATATTATCCAAGAATACATTTTACGTACTTTTTTTTAATAGGCTTAAAATTTATATTAAAAGTTTATTTCAAAACAAAAAATCCATTCGTTTACTTTATTTAAATATGCCAAATCTCATATTTCTTCTTCACATTATATTCATTTGCCATTTATTTAATTTAAGACGAGCTTTGTTTAGTATACCGATATTAAAATCTCCCTACAATAAAATAACGCACTTTCCACATGACCTCTGTTAGATTCTTGGCAAAATGGCAGCTTGATTTTAACTTTAAATTTCAACTATTCGAAATCGTAAAGTCAAGAGTGCTTTACCTCTGACAGGTCCAATGGGCTAAGATCCATAAGAAACAACATGTCGGAAAGCAAACGTAAAGTCAAATGTTTAAAGTTTTCCATTGTGTAAGGGCCCTAAAGGTTGGTTTAAGATTAAAGACTGAAGAATTAAGAATTGTACTTAATACTCGATAAGCACCCCAAAAACCAACAATAAGAAAATTTACAGTTTATGATTGAATTAGCAACTGTTAAGTATAGCCAATCAAATTCGTAGGAAATGTAAGCTACCGAAATAACCTGGAAAAATGGACGATATACATTATATTTAATTACCTGTGGTTACTACTTGTGTAATTTTTTTTCAAAGTGGAATCTTATAGAAGGGGAAGCCTATGCCAACATTAGGCATTTACATAAATAAATCTGAAAAGGTCAATTAAAGCGAATTCAATAACCTCTTCCACGAGATAAAACATGCCCAGGAACTATCCTTTAAACTGAGAGGTTACTGTCTTTCGATTAAAATAATTACTTTCATGCGATTTCACAATACGACATAACCTAAATACAGGTTGTAAATACAGTTTCCCGCCAACAACAACAGTCGCTGTGCTCTGGTTGGCTACTTCGTCTTGACTTGTACTTAAGATATAAAATATAACGATATCTTAAGTCCCGCCAAGAACGCACACGACAGTCATAAACTAATACACTTGAATGCATTGAATCATAACTTAAGCACACGGCGAACTTATGCCGGAATCACGTAGCCCTGACGCGCATGACACGACGGCCAACAGCCAATGAAATACAAGATAGGTCGTCGTAAGCCCGACCGATTTTGTCATCCGAGCAGCAATTTTGGGTTAGAAATGATTTATATTCTTCGTCAACCTACGACGGCAAATACGCAGCTTAAAAGAAAAATAAGTTGAAAACTACTGTATTTCACTCTTAAAAATAACAATTTTACCTTTTTATGCATTAGCGGTACCAACTGGTACCATTATGTATTACAAATTTCCCTCTTGTTCACCGCCTTTGAAACTAATGTAGCCGATCAGCGCCTTCTAAATAGTTAGGTTAAATGCCGAGAGCGTGGTGTCGGTCGTGCTGTAAATTCAAGTAGTCACATTGAAATGTGTCGTGGTTGCGTTTTTGGTCGTGTCCTGCTGTGTTGGTCGGGGCTATGTGATTCCGGAATTATTCTGTTAAGGGGGTAGTATCCACTCCATCTTCGAATGTTCTTACAAATCTTCGTAATGAAAATGTATGACCTGAAGTAAAAAATCAAAGCTAGACATGATATGGACGACTACTTAACGATTTTTTTTTTATTTGTAGGGTTTAGAATATACCTGTATTTTTCCATGTGGGAATGAAATTATTAAATAATTAGATAATGTTTGATTACGGTTACAGATGTGACATTAATCATGTAAGGAAAATAAGTGGGATTTAGAAATGACTCCTAAATTGTTCCCTATGATACTAACTTGGTTTTTAAATATTGACTTCGAAAATTAGGTCAATGAGGAAAATACTTAAATCCAAGATATAGTCTGTTCACGGTAAAGTGAGCACTTTGGAAGCCCTGGTTACGTTTACCTTTCAGCCATTTCTAATCCTTTAAGCAGCTTTGTAAATAGATATTGCCATATAAGTAACGAACACAGCATGTTGATTCCACCGCACTCTAAAGTTAATGTCCAAGGTTAGAATGAAATATATTTATTGCCTACTGTTCTAAATGTGAGGGCTCTCAAAAGTGCTCACTCTACCGTGAACGGCCTTTAGCAAGGATACTTCCCCGCTTAAGTCAATCGGCGTGGACGGAAATCCTCCCACGCGCGCCGCGAAAAGTGTCTTGCTCATGAGTGGCAGGGGAGGAGGTTTGGACGCGAAAGCGGAGGTTGGTCGGGGAGGATGGTAATGGCGAGCGTGTGTAGGCAAGTGACGGAGGAATTCCGCTCATACCGCGGGTAGCGGGGAGACCCTCCCTCAAGGTTCCGCTCTAGCCTGCAAGGTCGCGCGCGCGACTGTCCGGGGACTGGACGACCAACGACGGGAACCAGCCCCGCGAAGCCAGGCTCTCGCCTGGATCGCCTTACCCGCACATACACGCTGTATCTTCGCAGTTTTCGAATAGAACCTTCCGAAAAAAACTACCCCATATTTAACATGTTCGCCTGTTTCCATAAGGGTCCTATGTACTGAAACGTTTTCTGTAAGATTTATGTTCGCGCCTAAACGCGTGTCTCGGTAGATAAATATTCTGGGAATACGAAGTTTTGCCAGAAAGGATAATAAAAAAAAGCTATTGTCTATATCGCTATCGTGAAAGTGGTTAAATATCGTATTTTTTAAAGCTTGCCTATGAAGTTTCTTTAAGCGGCAAGAGAAAAGTACGATTGTACGCAGGTGTAATAAAACCCCACAGTTACAAATCTAGTCTACACTGTAAACCGTTAGTACGGAAACACTGCACGCCATGCGCGTAGGAGCGATGAGGCGCTAGGCGTGCGTGTTAGTGTCGCCCGTATCGCTCCCTCGCTTCTTGACCTTGAACGCACAGGTACATAGGACTCTTAGGGCCAGGCTTCGCCATGCATGGGCTTATAGGGAATCAGAGGTTAAATTCCGACAAAGATCTCTCAGTCACTTTTTGTGGTAGTATTTTCAACTAAGGTTCTTTCGTTTAACATTGAATGCACCTACATTTGTAAACCATTCAAATTTTAATTTTTAAATTTTAAATTCACTTTTTAATTATTTATTAAATGTCACGATTTTATAAATAATAAAAATGTACACTTGAAATTAAAAAAATTAAAATCTGGAAGCTTTACAAATCTAGACGAGTTCAATCTCTAACAAAAAATCTTTAGTTGTAAATACTAACACAAAAACAGATTGAGAGAGCTTTGTAGGAGTTTAACCTTTGGTTCCTTATAAGCCTATGCATGGCGAAGCCTGGCTATAATACGGCAAGCACCACAAACCTTTTACACTTGTGTTAACATAAATGTGCCTTAACGTTGGTTAAAATTGGAATATTGTTCATATTTTATCTAAAAATACAGTATTTAATTTATAATTAATACAAATAATAACAGAGACACAAAAGGAGTTTATTGCTAATGCCTGGTACGAAATAGTTCTCGCGCAAAATATTACTAAATTGAGAGCACACGAATGCGGCGTGTTGTCACTTCGTTGTGATTTGTTGGACTTTGTAAAGCTTTTGTTTTCATGAGGCGGAGGAATAGTTTGAAAGTAAGTGCTATTCGACCCGCGAAGAACGGAAAATTAGCATTCGGTTTTTAAAATGCTGGAAACTATTTGACACGAAAGGAAACAAAATTCCCACGGTGTATCATCAAACGAAGGTGACCAACTTCTGACGAGGTCGATGCAAATAACATCCGCAATTGGAAACTAAACAGGGGGTCGCTGACCTCATGTTGCAGTAAATGCCGTCGCCATGGGCATTTGGTAGCTTTACGAGACGGGATTTTTAATTACCTTGTCCGAATGTTGTACGCATCGTCGGAACACTAAAGGCCCGTGTCTACAACCGGCCGTTCTTGTGGACGCGGACGTGTCCGAAACTCGGCGTCAAGTGACGTCACGATGACGCAGTCCCGAACATGGCCTACAAATGCGTTGTCCGAAGTGAGCTTTGAGAATCCGACGCTAGGTCGCAGTCAATTGGGGCACATCGTTTGTTGTTAGGTAGTGATGTTTAAATTTGCCGAATGAATTATTATTTTATGTTTACACGAAGTGGGTGATTTGGATGTTTATTTATAGTAAACGCCTTAACGGTTTTATTTTAAATAAGTTCGCCAACTGACATCCAAATTTTAATTTTATAAACTTGCGTTTTTAAATTTTTAGCCTTCAAATAAAATTGTTATTGCCGAACGAATACATCACGAATTATTTATTGTCTACCATTTCATAATATTTGTTTTGAGAAAGCCCACCTTGCACTGTTTACATCAATAATGTAAACATTTCACGAATACTCTGGAAAGTATTTGAAGTCCTTTTATTTTCCTATCAGCTTAGGACACAACTTACGGACAAAAGTTCACTGTTCCAAATACTTCGACTTGGAACAGATGTTGACCAGGGGTACGGCACCTTGGGACAGCGCCATGACGTCAGAGGGTCACGTGCACCAATAGGCGCATCCTTGACCTAAGACACGGGTTGGGATCACGTAACTGTAACCCGCTAAATTTTGCGAGGAAAATAAATCCAGATCAGGGTGGCCGTCCAGGACCTTACAGGTATGCAAACGGAGTGGCTCACGTTTCGCTCAATTTGCCTACCTTCAAGTGAGTGAAGAGTTTTGGGCGGCTCTTAACAGCGAGGTCTTGAGGGCGATTGAGGTGAGTATGGATCAGCGCTGGAATGAAGGGGGCGGGGGTTAAACGGGAGATCCCCGAGAAAAAATCCGCCGACCAACGGCACCCCCCGGTACGATTACCACATGCGAAAATCCGGAAGTGCCCGGCCGGGGATTAGACCCGGTTCGCCTAAGTGGGGGGCGAGCACGCTAACCGCTCAGCTACCTTCAAGACAGTCGTCGAAGTTTATACTATATATGTATTGCTGGCGGAACGTGATCAATGCTCCATTTACACAAGTTCTATGACTTGCTTTGCTGTTGTTTTACCGGGCAAATTCACGAGCTAAAATTCACAAAACTTATTTCTTTAACTGGTGTAAAATACCCAGTACCGGAACCAACTTCATAGCGTCGCGATTAGAACTGTCGATCATTACAATGCAATTTACCATTTCAGGATCACTTATAAATTGTTTAAATGCGTGTGGTGATAGTGTTTGCTTGAATTTTCTTATACACCATAGGCCTATGTAAACTTTCTGTAGTAAATTTCTATAATCATTTTCGGTTGGGCTCACAGTCACCCGTACCGCAGCCATCAGTCGCCCGCCCGTCCGTCAGTCAGTCGTCAGTTTGTTTTGCCGTCCGTCAGTTGAAAGTAATTCACAACAGTCAGTCGTCCGTCAATTTTTCTTTACGGCAAAATTTCAGTGAAACTTAACATCGCGACCTTACGTTAGTTGGAGGTATATTTTGGTTGGAAATACATTTTCAAGAAAAAAATTATTGGGGAGAATTTTTTTTTTTTTTAACGTGATAAGAGTTCATACTGAATTATTGTTTACATTTTAAATTTCCCAATTTGCCACAAATGGCAAAATCCTACATAGATCTACCGCCTCGCATTTTATTTCAAAATGCGTAATCGCGTCTGCGGCCGCGGTTATACGGGATGCAGAACTACTTCACTTAAACAAGTTAAGATATTGAATATGTTACATTACCTTCGAACGAGTCCCGATCGCAGTTGTTTATCTCTCAAAGTGAACAGTTTTCACAAGTAGTTTCGAACGACTTCTCTTCTCTGCTGCGCTCCTATTGGCTGCTTCCAAGTAGAAAATATTGCTGAGTTTGTCGGGAATTCCTGCACTTCTTGAATTAACTTAAGTTTAACGTTGAATGTACTAATACCCACCCATTATGCCGTTACAGTAAAAGCGTAGGTTCCATAACATTTAAAAAGATCAATAGTGATCAATGTTGGAGGCTATTACAATTTTAATATCATACATATTAAGTTCCATGTTTGTTGAGGTTAGAATTTCCATAGGTTTCATTCTGCTTTGGGTGTGTAACCGCGGAAACACTTTCTGTTTTTAAACTTGTTCAGACATGGCTACCGAGTGTATTTAGCTGAACGTGTTCAACGGCACTCGTGTAACCACGGAAGTTCCGTCGAAAGTAAAAGTTTCAGAAATAATTGACGGATATAAAACAAAGTTGCCCTTCGGTTGGTTGAAGATCACGAGGTCACCGGACGGACTGACAGATGCGACGGAAGGTTGAGAGCTCGTCTTCGGACGAGCAGTCGATATAGACAGAAAACTTTGGATGCCGCGTGTCCCATAATTTTTAGCACGACGAATTATGGCGCTGCTCCTTGTGCAAGCTTGCACTATTAGTGATGACGGGCTTCGCTAAAGATGAATACGCACTTTATTGTGGGCACTTTTGAACTCTTATCTTTCAATCGCAAGCATAAACTGCACTCGCACAACGCCGCGAAATAACAACGCTAGAACATTCACGTCTGTTGGACGTTTGATTACGATTCTCCAACAAAAAAAAAAAAAAACAGAAGTGTTAAAATATTCGGCGCAGTGTTGCCACCTTGTAAATGGAGAAACAACACGAACTCGTGTGTTGTTAACACATTTGCTTTCGTAAAAATTTTTTACGGTTTCACTCGGATGACTCGAGAATAATGCGAGACGGTCCACGGAAATGTTAATTTTTATACATCGCGGAAGGATACAAAATAAGAAAAAAGTAGATCCTGAACAGAGTTTTTAAGTGATCAGTTAAGGTGGCCGTCTGGTTGAAGGAATTTTGCACGTCTGAGGCCTAAAAGCGTGGGAGCGCTAGGGGCGACCGAGCCATGCGCATAAACTTTCTCATCGCCTACTACGCGCAATAATATGACGTCCTAATAATAATAAAGGTTCGATGCACGTCCGTGTTCCTTTTTTTAATATTTCGCGCCGGAATATTCATACCTAAAAATGACCGCGAATGTAACCGTCTGTGCCATTTTCACTAGCTCAAAAACTACTCGTAGGCAGACCTCTGTCAGAATTTTTTAATAGAAGGTTTTCTGCTGGAGCTCTGCACACCATCGCGCTAGACTTCAATATCCTACGTACCCAACCACAACTTCCTTTTGTCATTGGCCAGTTGTCTACGCGAGAAGACACATGTTCCTATTTGATCGGGCCAATCGTAATAAAGTACTCCGATACTGAACGCTCGTGACTCGTGGGCAGACACTTGAGGCACGTGACATCTAAAATCATCCGACCACGAAAGAGCACATGAACTAAAGTGTTTGAGTACAACTGGTCCTGAAATATTTTCGCGAAAAACTTAGTAGGTACTCGAACCGTATTCAAAGAGGAAGTGCTCATTGCCAGAGTGCCGAGCCGGAACTGCGCGCCGGTTTGTTTGCGCTGTTGCCATGGCAACAAGCATGCCTGCCAAGAGTAGGAGAGTGGCGGGTCGAAGAGAGGGGGGTTGGCTTGGGAGGGGAAGCCTAAAGAGAGGGAGAGTGGCGCCTGGCTCGCGGTCTTGACCTTTGCGACCGGCAGACTCGCGGAAGACGTCGGGACACAGTGACATGTATTCGCGCGCCAAGTTTGCGTATCCACGCTCTCTCTCTCTCTCTCGCTCTCTCTCCCGCCGCCCCTCGTCTTAAGGCCGCGGCTACACGGTATGCAGAACTACTTCACTTAAACAAGTTCAGCTATTGAAGAGGTTACATTACCTTCGAACGAGTTCCGATCGCAGTTTCTCGTTTCAAAGTGAACAGTTTTCATTAGTCGTTTCGAATGACTTCTCTTCTCTTCTGCGTTCCTATTGGCTGCTTCGAAGTAAACAAACAGTGTAATAAATATTGCTGAATTTGGCGGGAATTCCTCCACTTGTCGAATTAATTTAAGTTTAAGGTTGACTGTACGAATACCCACCCATTATGCCATTACAGTAAAAGTGTAGGTATCATAAGAATAAAAAAGATCAAAAGAATTAAAGGTTCGAATCTACTATGATTAAATGTCATACATTTTAAGTTCCATGTTTGTTGAGGTTAGAATTTCCACAGAATTCATTCTGCTTTGGGTGTGTAACCGTGAAAACACGTTCTGAATGTGTTTAACAGCACTCGTTTAACCACGGCCTAAGTCTGCGTTTCTACGGTCCGTTCGCGGGGCCGGCCGTTGCGTAGTGGTTAGACTACTCGCCTCCCAACCCAGGCGATCCGGATTCGATTCTCGCGCGGGGGTCGCCCACCGGGATTTTCGCGTGTGGGAATCACGCCGGACGAGTCCTCTGGTTCAACGGGTTTACTCGGGGATCTGCCGTTACCCCTGCCCTTTCATTCCGGCGCTGCTCCATGCTCACCTCGCTTCACTCTCATCGGCTCTCAAGACCACGGTTTTAAGAGCCGCCCAAAGCTCTTCTTCACTCGTATAGTCTCACTGTTACTTCCTACTTTTCTGAAGCCCTGCTAATGTTCTACTTTCAGACTATTCCTCCGCCTCATGCAAACAATGTTCAGACTGTGTCTAGAAAATTACCCCAAAGGTACAGCGCACTGTATTCGTGCAAACTCTCTTATAATAACATTTTCAATGTGAATTATTTCTTACTATGGTTTACCAACAAAATCCACTTTCTCTCTACTCTTATTCACATTAATTTTGACTGAAATATCATTAGTTTAATTGATCCAAAGAAGATACTGTTATGTTAACATGCATAATAACGATTTGGTATCTGACAAGTGAAATACTACTGTCAATTTCAGGGAAGTGGGATACATTTTGACGGTCCTAGAAAAGCAGTACGGGTACAGTGTATCCTTCCACCACAGCTGTTATGTGAATGAAGAAAACAACGTTTGTAAACAAATGTAATGAGACCAATACTCACTTGGATTTTCCTCGTGTTTCCTGTCAAGGCAGGCACTGAAAAATCGACGTTAGCTGACTTCCGTCCAGTAATCGATGTAGGATTTTATACCTAGGTTGGCATTCCCCTGTTTTATTCATGAAATTGCCAAGTGAAGTTTTTGGGGCACTGCTAATTTTTTTCGAGGGTGAACAGAAAACCGAGAGGAGTGGAGGGGGAGTGGATGTAAGTTTAGCGTCTTTCGGGAGACGGCATTTTTTATTCTTTTTACTAGAGTGTGTCATTTTGAGTTGCATATTATTTTTATGGAGCAATGAAAAACCTTTGCACGTACAGAAATAACTTTCAAATTGTTATAACTTCAAAATTTTTAACTTTAGTTGAAAAACAAACGCGATACATACGTTGCTGTCCGTACGGATGCAGCAATAAACACACATTTGACCGAAGTTAACCTTACTCGTTGGATTTGCGATACAGGCCAAATAAAGAAATATTTACACACTTCAAAATATTTGAAAGTGCGGTTTTTTTTTTTTTTTTTTGAACACGAGCATTTAAAACATTATAGAAACGGTTTGGAAATATACTATTTACAAAATGAATTAACTTACTGTTTCTAATTCGCAATGTCTTGAACACGTGTTTTTTTTAAATGGAAATCCTTGAACTATTGCTTTACTAAAATCAGGTTTGTTCGTCACTGAATCTAATTTATTTATTTGCTAAATCATTCAGTAAAATAAAAACTTCGCGCTCTTCCTGAAACCAACAAACTTAAATTTAGAAACCTAAATTATATTCACGTCACTTTATTTCGGACGGTGGTTAAGGAAAATGGCGGTACGAGCCGTATTACGAAGCAGTAAACACATCCCGAGTACATCACATTTCACTCAAGAAAGCGCAATAAAATGGTACCTACAACCAACTATGCTAAGGAAATCAAATAAAACAATAATTAACCACCGATAAAATATTCTTACACCGCCAACAAGGTACTCGTTTAAACTATAAATGTGATGAGAAAACAGCACATGCACATGCACAATTGCGTTCACCGGGCTGGAAACATGGTTGGAAACGTTTCAATGCTCATAAGTGTCGACAAGCTCCGTCATAATTGCTAAACGTGTTTATAAAGTCAATTCACTAAATGCATTAAATAAAAATAATATTGCTTTAAAAACATAATTTAAACCATTAATATGTTAAGCACAATTAAAGTTAAAAAAAAAACTTTTAGTTCTGAGCATATTATGCTCTTCCAAGGCCATCATCAAAATCGCCAATATAACAACATACATCCCGCAGCAATTCATCAGCTGACACAGTACTTTGCAAACGAGAGAATTTACTTTTTACGTATTGCGTAGGTTGGTCACATTATCTGTCAAATTTTACCCCACTTATGTGAAAGCAGAAAATCTTGAAGAAAAAGAAGAAAAATGAAAGCGAAAGCAAGAGAACAGAACTCGCTAAAGCAAAAATATTTGAAGGTCAAACAAAAAAGAAATTGACAAAAAAATGCAATGTGAATATTAAAAAGAACCAGAAGAAGAAATTGAAGAAGATTGTAATTATGACAATGACTTTGAGAATGACAGAAATTAATCCGAGTTCACTGACAGTGTATAAGACACTATGGTTGAGCCGACAGTAGAAGATTTTGCCCTCGTCAAGTTTTTGTGTTATATAGAAAAATCATAATGTGGGGAAATTAATTAATGAATGTGATTGCAGAGACTTTGAGCTTTCATGCCTTAGAAAATCAACAACCTCAAAGAATTAATTTGAGTGTCCAAACATAGAAGACATTAGTAATGCACCATTCACTGATATTCTCAGAATTTTGCCTGCTCGTAATGAAAGCAGTAAAACTAAATGGCAGCAGTTATCATTGTCTATCCCAGCAACACGGGTAGAGAAAACGATGCCTTAAGGGTGATATGGTCTCCCAGAAATTCGTTATTTTATGTTATGTACGAAATACTGCTCAACTCGTATACATTAATTTACAAATACTATTTCATTGTATAAAAAATTTAGACCACATGTATTTTGCTTAAAGATAAGTGACAATCACAATTTTAGTGTAAATAATAAAAACTAACTCACTTGCCGAAATGATATAATTCATATTTAAATAATATACCATGAGTTACTGCATGAAATGTTTTCACGATTTAAAAAAAAACTGCTCAAAATGAGTGAGAATTAACATTTTGTGATTTTGACATGCCATTATACAGAAAAAATATGCGATCTAAAAAAATTGTTATGAGAGTATAGAGGACTCACAAATATTGTTTACAGGTTGAACGGTATTTCGTATTATATGCTGTTCACGGTAAATTGGACACTTTTGAAAGCCCTGCTGAAGATCTACTTGTACGCACGTTGTGTATTCCTCCACCGTATGTAAAATTAACATTGCCGTGGTCCTCATCACTTTACTCATGCGTCGGCCAAGTGAAACTAACAGATTATTAGAAAAGTATATATTTTACAAAATTGCTCAATCTTACACTTATAAGCGTTAAAAAAAGCAGAAAGAAAATCTAATAATTTTTGCATTCACAAATGTTTACCTAACTTTCTTAATTCAACGTTAGGAAATGGATCTACTTTCTCCGCGTCGTTGCCAACTTTACTGGCTGCATGCCAGTCAACGTGCCAGTGAAATTACATGCATGTAGGGGGTAGTGGCATTTTTCAAAGGCTTGTTCCAAAAAAGGCTCAAACAACCCTGAACAGCCTATACCGTACTTGAAATGGTACAAAACTGACCGAATGAAAACAGAAGCGAGCGAGTTGCATTACTAACACACAACAAAAACGACTGAAGACATTGTTGACCTCTTGACCGCACATGTGCATACGCCGACAACGAGGATAATTCTGTATAATCCATTCGCGGCTACTTCACACCTTTCTGAAGCCCTGCTGAAGTTCTACTACCAGGATATACCTCCGCCTCGTGCAAACTAGATCTAGAATGTTACACCGAAGGTCAACTCACCTGATTCGTGCGCACTCAGTTGTAATGGTACTCTGCATAAGAACTATTTCCTACTAGGCAATACCAACACACGTGTTATCTTCACTGTTTTATTCATAGTTATTATAATAAAAATATTTTAATATAAAAATAAAATATAGCGTGTGATACATCGCATATTTAGGAAATCACTAAACACGTACAAGGTGTAATTTTTCAAAGGTTTGATTAAAAAAGTGTGAAGAAATAGCGACTGGACACTATCTTGAAAACTTGACGCCCTTATTGACCCATTTAGTTCATGAACCCAGCCGCAGAGCGCTGCTACCGAATTAGTGTTGTTGACATGGCTAGCATAGGGAGGGGAATTGCAATTTTTTCTTAAAATGGGAAAATGGCGTTCATATCTCTATGGTGTTAACGCTAAGGACACTAGTTTGCTCGCAGCGCTCCGCGGCTAGTGAATGAACTAGATCAGTCAACACGGGCGGGTCGGTTCGCTAACATTGTTAGATATAGGCGAGTGTCCAGACCTGTGTTCTACGGCCGTGTACTGGACTATACCAGCTGCCATATTCCTGGCCATTTCCGCGACGTGTAAACAGCTGGTGAATAATCCTCACCTGATTTAGCACCGAATGAGAAGTGGTTCGGCAAGGGGAGCCTTGCAGCCGAGTCACGCCGAGGGACAACCTCCGCGAATTTTTCAAGCAGTGGGAGAACTAGATTTCCTTTATCAGGAAAGGCAGGCGGACTCGTCGCCTCTTTATACGGCCCAGTCGCTTCCACAGCCTGTGGCCCAGTCGCTTCCACAGCCTGTGGCCCAGTCGCTTCCACAGCCTGTGGCCCAGTCGCTTCCACAGCCTGTGGCCCAGTCGCTTCCACAGCCTGTGGCCCAGTCGCTTCCACAGCCTGTGGCCCAGTCGCTTCCACAGCCTGTGGCCCAGTCGCTTCCACAGCCTGTGGCCCAGTCGCTTCCACAGCCTGTGGCCCAGTCGCTTCCACAGCCTGTGGCCCAGTCGCTTCCACAGCCTGTGGCCCGCGAACGCTCATGAACGACGCGCGGAAAATTCACTTGGCCCGCCTCACCCGACATATTGAATTTTTTTATTAATTTTTTACTAATTCAAATTTACGAGAATTTATTGAAAATGCGATAAATAAGCTACGCTAATTACCTTGCCCATCATTGCGTACATGACATATGGATATGAACTTCTAATGCATATTTACACAACAATTAAATCAATACTAAATTTTATGTATTATTTAATTCTCATCTTTTAATGGCAACCGGGGAACCATGATATGTAATGCTTCTGTAACTAAGCATTATTAGTATTGACCCTGGCTCTTCTGTTATGACACTAAAATGAGAATTTTCTGTATAAGGGATGATCCAGCCTCACGACAGCCTTTGGAATATTTTGATTCTGGTTTCAGCATATTTTTTGCGGGATACTCTCTAAATTCGAATCAGCCTGACTGATTCAACAATCACTTCAGTGAATTTAACTAATGAATGAGTGAAAAAATGACCGATTTCCAGAGGGACATGTCCCTTGCCACACCCACTCACGAAGGCGACTTTCTCTGAAGACATTCACTATCGAACGAGCCTGGAGATTGTAAAAATCAGTTTACACACCCCAGCATCATCTCTGAGAACCCTTTTTCGTATTTTTTTTTCGTGAGTTGGTGGCCCTGCAGTAACAGTTTCAAAACAATGTTCCCTCCTCGCTACAGTATTAAGAACGAGTTTTTTTTAATGTTGGTTCCCCTGCTTCGAGTCGAAGTCCTCTGAATGCATGCCCCGAGAGATTTGGCCAGACTCACTGCTCCTTCAATCTTATGCAACAGGTTGAGTATATTAACAGTGAAAAAATTCTTACAAATCCCTAAAATAAAGTTCCCAATATAAGTCCTAGATTTATCATTCCAACAACAAAAACAAATGTATATTTGAACCCAGCAAACAACGATTTGTATAATCACACAAGACTTAATTTTATTTACTCGTTAAAGCAGAAATGTTTTTACAAGTATTAAAGCAAAATATATTTTATTCACTTGTTAAGAAATGTTTTCACTATTAATTCAATGTATAGGAGAGAACATATTGAGAGAGAATTTGATGGCTCTTATCATGGATGTCTTGAGAGTCAATGAGGGGGAAGCACCAAGTCGCACACGAGTGCATGAGACTAGGGGAAATGAGAAAGAGATCTCCGATAAAAACCCTTGTATCAACAGGAACGTCTAACATGACTTCCACTCATTGCAAAATCATTTGTTTTTATGCTTTGACCTGCTCGGGGAGGCAAGCGTGCTAACCAATGTGTTCCCCTTATTTTTATGTTCAACCAGAAATGTTCCAACAGCAAAAATATATTCCATGTAACATAAAATGTATATATTTGAATTTATTTAATATTTTAACAGATTTAAACATAAATTTAACGAAACACTATGACTATAGGTGGAAATTATGTTTTTTTTTTCGGAGTTGGAAAATAACGATTACAACATTATTAGTACTATTTTTACTAAAACGTCCAAATGACTGCAAATTTTTGAGCAAATGGAGGCCATTTTGAACCCTTACAGTATATAAGGAGGGATAAATAAATTTTTTCTCAGTATTAACTAGGCATCTGCGAAGGTCACTTCATGTGCATGTGGGTGCATTGCATTAGCATTGATAATGATGTCAAGTGTCTAATGCAGACATCCAGGAAGCATCGTCATCAAGTGCAAGTATTGATAATGTGAACACCACCAGGTATCCACTAAAACAACAGACGCTCACTACTATGTCTGCTACAGCTCCAGATACCTACCAGAGTTTCAAATGTCCATCACAATTACTACAGCTTCAGACATCCATCATGATTACTATAGCTCCAGGCATCCACTACAACACCAGATGTCTATTACTTCATCTAGAACATTATCAACACAGAATCTACAAGGCATTTTATCAAGTACATTGCATAAAGGTCACTGCTGTTACTATTGGGATTCTGAATGTGTTGAAACGTTCAATGCTATTTTAGCATTGAACTGCAAGTGTTGGCTAAAGAATTCATAATTTGTTTTGCGGGTCACAAAATAAAAATAGGGTATTCCTTCCTGCCTGAACATTTAAAAGCCAATGAGGATATTGCATCCTATTTACCTTGTGGAGACTGTCCTTATGGCACCACTGCTTTTGCTAATGATGAGAACTTACAGTATATGCAGAGGGATTGTATGTCGAGCAGGCTGGAACAGTTGCTTGAAGCTAGAGTCATTCCAGATATACTAATGGACGATTACGGAATCGATGAAGTAGATTCCGAGGCGAGCACTGTCATATTATAAAATTATATATGAGAGAGAGACTTTTTTGTAAATAGTGCCTAAAAAAAATAAATAACCTTAAAATGAAGTGCTATGCTCAGGCTTTCGAAAACTATCAAGACAACTCCTTTGTAATTAAGGAGCTTGTTATTTCTTATGCAGCCCGATGCTAATGACTCTAAAGTATTATGCTTTAAATCTCCCAGACCTTGGTATAGTTTAAAACCTGAACTTAAATTGATGTTCTGGGAACAGACTTACGAGATACATAACCTGAAATGGGACTCTGGTGACCTAGCTTACAAAACATGTTTTCAATATGTAAAGAATGCATTACTCGAAGACTAACCCATATTAATGCTTGGAACAAGACAAAAGGAAAATCTAAAAACTTTAAGAAATGCAGAAGTAATAAATATTAAAATATACTGTGAATGTTCGAGTATTAATTCAATTGTCAAATGTTATAATACAAATCATTGTGAGGAAAAAACATTCTGCTCACAATGTAGAAGCGGGGCTTTGAGAGAATATTTGTTCCAACATCCTACATACGTATAAATATATTAATTTTTCCAAAAATCGTTTGTTCCAGGTAGCGTATGATTTCGAAAAAAAATGGAGAAATCTGACCCTGAGAAGATATACACTAATATTTTTCGAGGACACAAGAAAGTATGGTTCCAGTCTCTAAGCAACATATACTTTCAAACACAGATGTGTAACGGAAATTAACAATGGGATTTCGCAAAAAGTTTCGGAGAAAGCCTGTATACAGGACAAGTGCTGTGTGATGAAGAAGAAGACTGTCCTGGTTTTAATATGAGACCCGACAGTGAACTACCGAGTACTTCTTGAGACCTACATTTTATAAATGGCAGTATAGAAATAACCAATGAACTAGGGTTTCATCAAATCAAATATAAATTGATTAGATAATTTTACGATACGACCACAACCTTATGGGCTGAAACATGTAATAATAAGGAACACATCTCGCAAATACAAGGCAGAAGCAAACTTTTAAGAGCACCATGTGGAATGTGGGACTGTAAGGTATGGAACAGTATTGTTTGTGTCTGTAAATTTGATCTAAAAAATTTTTTTGAGAACTAATTTTAACTGGAAGAATATCTGTCTAGATATAAAGAGAGAGAATCATACAACAGAGGTTCAGTTAAGATGGAGAGGTTCAACTCATCACGTCAGTATGCTAGTGCTACTCCAGGTTTCAGGCGAGTGTGGTTTCGAATTGAAGATGAAGGTAGTCCATTACAGACACAGATGTGCAACAGAGATGAACATTGGAGTTTTTCAATAACCAATCCTGAATGTATATACGAAGAAGTTGAATAATGCATTGGTTGCATGTGTGTAGTGTGTAATTTAAGACCTGGCACTGATTTTCTGATTGGTTTAACCAAATTAGTATGGGACATGGTAGACGAATAAATCACTAACTATCCACCATTTAGTAAAATTAAATATAAGTTGCCAAGGGAGTATTACTCTGAGCATGTTGTCTGGACAGAAGAATGCAACAACAAGCAACATTATACATACATTGGTGACCAAGAATTAACTTCTCCTTGTGGCATGTGGGAATGCAATGTTTCTCAAAGCAAGACCGTCAGTCTATATAAAGAGAGAGAGAGAGAGAGAGAGAGAGAGAGAGAGAGAGGAGAGAGAGAGAGAGAGAGAGAGAGAGAGGAGAGTCGTAGAGCAGAGCTTCAGTTACAATTGAGAGGTTCGACTAATCACTTCAATATGCCAGTGTTACTCCAGGTTTCAGGCTAGTATGTTTTCGAATTGAAGATGAAGACAGCCCATTACATAAAGATGTGAAACGGAGACGAACAGTGGTGTTTCTCGTTAATCAGTTCAACATAAACTTTTAAAGTGTTCGATGTATGTTATGACCGAAATGATTGTCCTTTATATATTTCACGTCCTGACAGCAAGCTACCTTGTAATGAAGGTAAACTGGAATTCGAGGCTCACGTTTGATACATCACCAAACGCAAGTCCCACAATAAAATCAAATACATTATGCAGAAGAGGCGTAGTTGCTGTTCTCGTACTACAGTTTGGACAGAACATTGTAACAACAAGCAACATTATACATACATCTGTGACCAAGAATTAACTTCTCCCTGTGGTTTTGTGGGGATGCAAAGTTTTTCAAAGCAAGGACATCTGCCACACTATATAAAGGAGTGTGCTCAGTATAAAATCGTCAGTCATGACTAGGATCTTCAAGCCTATAGGTGTATACGAGGTCCTACAAATTGGATACAGAAGAGTGTTCTTTAAACTGAATGACAGTCTTCTACAAGTTCATGGCTGTAATGATATAGAACATTGGTGCTACATTTACGACAACAGTGTCGGCATTCGCTTTGGTGAAGGAATAGCACGCAACGATTGTTCTGTGAAATATCTTCGCCCAGACAGTGACTTGCCATCAACCTTACAAGATTTGACGATTGTCAATGTTAGCGAGGAAATAGAAAGGAACAGGGATACAGAGTAATCCACCACCAGATCACCAGACCTCACCAGGGACTCACCATTCGTTGGAAGGAGACCTGCGATGGAGACATCCACAACCTTATTTTCGAACAAGGACGATTAGTTTTTCCATCTATGTGTAATTTATATGCGTGTGAAGTGGCTAATTCAGAATAATGATTCCAAAGTTCCCATTGTGTCCAATGAAATACAAGTATACTTTTTTTTACTAAAAATTTGCTTTCTGTAACTTATAGCTTATTATATTCACATTTTGTTGTTAAGGAAATGCGTAAGTCAGAGATTCATTTCAAATGTAAGTATTTCTCTCAAGCCTTGTCAGCATGTAGTAAACCAAATACTTATGATGCTACTGTAACTAGTTGTAATAGTTCTGAATGTCTTGTAAACAAGAACAGACCTCATGTAGTAGATCGTAAGCGTAAACTTAAGGGCGAACACATTGTAACTTCATATTGTGAGGAAGAAAAATGTTTGAAACACCTTGTTTATAATACAGACACTGTTTTGCCTTATCAGTATTTCGAAGAATGTGATAATAATCTTCATACCTTATATCACTATAGCAAACACAAGTTTGGTTACATGTTCCATACTGGGTGTGATTAATCAAAATGCTATGCATATTATATCGAGCAACAAAATTAGCAAAAATAAAATTTAGCCCTAAAAAAAGTCTCAACTGCAATTTTGAGAGAATTAATATGCATACATTGTTCCTTGCTAAATCTTCTCAGTTGAGTGTTGGATGTTATAGTGGTAACATGGTGTATTTTCATTCTACTAATCATTATGTCATTGTCAAACAAGGGAAATCCAATATAACTTACAAATTTTGCGAGAATTTACAGAAACCAGTGACAATATTTTTCATTTTAAAGTACTTTGCTTTCCTCTAGGAGACGAGAAGAGCCATGAACTCATACAGTGTGGTAACAACAAGAAATGTCTAGTGTTTTATATGACTGCAACAACACCTCTTCCATCTAGTATTGAAGATATCTACTCTCATTATGTTGAATCCTATCCTGATTTGGTCGAAAGCATTGTTTTACAGCCCCTACTTGTAAAGAATTAGTGTGCAAACAGACAGATTAAAACCAGGGCATGAGAAATGCTCACTCCTTGAAAGTAGAGCTCAAGAAGGTGATCTGGATCAAATTTTAAGAAAATGAATGGAACGTTTTTTTACGGAAGTTGCTAACAGTTTATAAAATATGTTTTTAAAGAAAAATGTTTCATTTGATAGTATTAAAATGTTTTGTGTCACCATATAGCTGTTTTGGGCTTGGTGTAATTGTTATACATAAAGGTTTGGTATCTACCTGTATTTTTGAAGAAAAATTTGTAACAATGCTGTATTTGCTAGTATTAAAAAATGTTGTAAATATATTGTGAATTCACTTGTGTTTGCTTAAAATGCTACTGTTTGGAGTAAATTCTACTTGTTATTGTTTTTGGACGCCTTGTCTCTGATTGCTTGAAACAAGTGTGTGTAATTTGTGTTTCTTTTGGAGAATAAATTTTGGATCACCCGGTGTTTGTATATATTTTGTAAATAAATATGATGTAAAATGAATCCATTTATTAAAATTCATCACCCTATTCCTTTTTTAAAAGTGAACTGTCCAAAAGGCAACTTGTAGCTGTTTTCCATATCCTGCAGAATTACGATGTTCACTTTCTCATAAAGTCCTTGGCTGAAAGTCATGTAAAATTACACAATGGAACCATGGTAATTAAAAATTCTGGAAAAATTAAAGTGATTGGAATGACCCTGGAAAAATACAAATATATCACAAAAACAGATGTCCAATGGGATAGATTGCAATGGAAAGGCGCAATATTTCAAGCTAAGATTTATTGATTCATTCCAATTCATGAGCACCTCTCTGGAAACTTTGGCAGGTAATTTGCTGCCTGCGCAATTGAGTTTCACCCCCTCGATGTTTCCAGACAACACCCAGTTCGAATTGGTAAAGTGAAAGGGAGTTTTTCCGTATGACTTTGTTAAGTCGCCAGACTGTCTGATGCGCAAGTCACTCCCACCAAAGGACGCATTTCATAATGATGAGAGGCGAAGGCATTAGCGATGAGGATTATGCCACACCCAAGCTGCATGGGATGCGTTCAACTGCATAAACTTGCTGCAGTATGTCATTCAACATTTATGTGTGGACACTTGTTTGCTGGCTGATGTTTTTGAGGATTTCAGGACCGTGTGTTTGGCTCATTATGGTCTTGACCCCGCCATGTCGTCACAGCTCCGTCTCTTTCATGGGACACTATATTCTTAATGACACATGCATGGCTAGAGCTGTTGACTGATTCTGACATGTATCTTTTTGTAGAATGGGGGTTATGGTGGCATTACAAGGTTTCAAAAAGACGTGCAGACTGTACAGTCAAACAACGGGCTGTACAGTTCATACAATGCGGCCCGAGTTTCAGATTGGTAATTTCGAGTGGGTGGAGGCTGATGTGTTCTCTTCATGGGATTTTACAAACACAATGAATGACAGTGACACTTGTTTTTTTCGCAGAAGTAGATCTGTCATTTCCAGAGAAGTGTCATGATAAACTATCTGAGCTGCCTTTGGCCCCAGAAAATGGCATACCCAGAACAGCTCACATGAGAAACTTATTTAACACTCTCGCCACGGGTTGATGTACGGGGCCAAACTTGACTCTGTTCATTGTGTTTTGCGCTTTGAGCAGAAGGCATGGATGGCTCTGTACATAGACTTTAACATTGAGAAATTTGCCCAGCTGCTAACACATTCGAAAAATCGTTTTTCAAGACGATGAATAATTCCGTTTATGTAAAAACATTGCAGAATGTCCGCCAAGAAAGGGACATTAGAGTCGTTTCGAGGTATGACATGATCTATGGGGCTGTATAGCTAATAGGACATCCGACATTCAAGGTGCGGCAGATCATCGATGAAAACGTAGTCCTCATCGAAATGTCAAAGAGTTCTGTTGTGTTCAACAGACCTTTGTACACTGGTGTTGCTATTCTCGACCTTTCAAAATTATCACTCTATGAATTTCACTATCAGTACATGTGTACAAGATTTCTTCCACTGGTTTTGCACCTCCTGTATTGTGAGGCCGATTCCTTAGTATACTCCATTGCTTGTGATGACATATATACATCCAACTATGCACTCGATAATTCACAATGATTACCTCAAAGGGACAAAGGCCATACCAGGGTGATGAAAGATGACTGTACTGGGCGCATAATCACACACTTTTTGGGTTTAAATCCTAAGCTTTATGCATATGTTGTAGCGAAAGAGTAATGTATTCGTAAGGCGAAGGGTGTAAAACCCAACATGTTGCAATCACTCAGGTACAGGATTATAGAGATTGCCTCGAACATTGCACAAGGATAATGGGGGTCCAATATCAGTTCCGTTTGTGTGCTCATCAAGTCTACACCGAATGCATAACAAAGTTAGTTTTTCAGGTATGGATGATAAGCAGTACATTGAGGCAGATGGACTATACCTTACCTTGGGGCACTGTCGAATACCTGAATCAATTTTTTTTATTTTTTATTTTATTCAATATAACAGTTTTAACTCCACAATAATTTTATAGACTTCTCAACAAGCACACCCATCTGCTGACACCGCACGCACCTCCTGTTCCACAGTCATCGCAGTTGGCTACAATCATCATTGCAGCTGGCTATAATCATCATCGCAGCTAACTAGAATCATCATCGCAGCTGACTATACCAACTACAAATTGCATTACCATTCAATGCTGTTGCTCCCTGTTTGCCTAGCTGTAAGGCAATACATAACTTCATTAACAACTCTCTTGTTACAAGTGTCTCCGATCCAATTTCCCTTGTCAAAGAAGAAAAAATGAAATTGATGCCTTCATCATTGAAATTTGGAAACTGCATTCGTGTGAGTGTTTTGCCTCAGACACTAGGCATGTGTGAGTTTGGCAAAATCAATACCCAGATGTGACAAAAGATCGCCCCCCTGTGCGTCTTTACGAACACCCCAAAGGTGTGTTGTTAAATGTACATAACAAATATACATAGGTAGGAAAGGGACAACCAACAGTTGATCTGGTAAATATTATATAAAGAAAATTGTTTGTTGTACATAGATCTCTTCAATTGTGTTTTAGTTAGTGTTAAAAATTTTTAAATCTTGTAATATATGTCAAACACTTTGGTAAGAGTAATATTAATAATAGTAGTTTTAGTAACAGTAGTTGTAGTGTTAAGTTCCAGATGTTGTACATAAATTTTCTTAAATTGTGTTTCAGTATGTGTAAATAATAACTTGATTTAATGGAAAACAATGTCTTTTTTTTAAAAAAGAGAGAAAAATATGTAAACTCAATGCTTGTTGTAATTGGTTGTTGTTGCAGCTTTTTTTGTATATAAATGAGAAAATATGTTTTAGTATGTGTTAAAAGTGATTGTTTGATGACTTTTACTGTAAATGATGAATTGTTTGATTTAAATTCAATCTTTTTTTGTGTAATATTGTTAATACATAGGTTTAAGGAGAATTTTTTGAAAAAAGAATATTTTATAATAGAATGTTAAAAAAGGAATAGTATGTGGCTTTTTATTTATTAATTTTAATAGCTAATGATACTATTTTTTTCAATAATATTATATGTAAAATGAGATAACAAAGCTATAGTAGATATCTATCAGTATTGGTGAGCTTATGACTTGTATTTAAATAAATAATTTTTTGCTTGCTTTCACGAAGAAGAAAATGCACTTTTCTTAACTTACAATACTTGCAAAGACTTTGAAGGGCTGGGGGGGGGGGGGGGAAACCTATGCTGAAAATCAAACATAGCTGAATGAAGTTTTTTTGCAAATGAATGGGAAGCAGGTTAGTACCTTGAGATGACCTTGGTCCACTCAGGCTATTCAACTTGAAAGTTGGAGCAGGACACGGCGGTCTATTGGCCAACTTTTGTGACATCCTAGGGGAATCTATTGAAAGCGAAGCCCCACATACCTTCACAGAGGTAGGTAGCAAAAACCTCTGGCCCTCCTTACCTTCAATCTACGTCTACACCGAACACATTCCAGCAACATTTTACAAAATATATTTCATTTTACATACAACCACACAAATTACAAGAGTTCCTGTTCAAGATACAACACGATGATGTCTGGAGACGAAGATAAACATAGTACATTTAAACTAGTTTTTAAATAAAATTCAACTCAAGTTATTAATAATACCAATATATTTTCTCATAAATTTACTAGAGTCTGATCTACTTTCATCTCTAATGATAGCGCGATTTACGTAGTATTTTATCTGGAAAATATAAATATTCATGTGTTAACTAATTTTTTTACTGATCGATATACTGCGTTTGCGATAAGATTTTCAATTTCTGTGTTTAGTAGACGAAAATACAGTTTGTGTTAACAACTCGAGTTTTTTGTTACCAAGTGACATGAATTTCACAGATTTAACGGAAATTTGTTGTACGTGTCTATATAGTGTTGCACAATTACTCTTTGCGGGCTTAAGAACTTCTTCACGTCATCCGAATGTCTCTATGCTTCTACAGAAATAATTTGTGTTAAAGTGAATTATCCTGGAAATGGTGAAACTTTAGTTAAAAAATTGTCATTTCGTTGTCTGTTGTAGGACAATCTGCAGAGTTTTAATCTTAATAAGTTCAACTCATTTGTCTATCAGCTTCGCTACACGTATATAATCAGGCTCTCGACATGCACAGCTTATAATACGACGTAATTGCTACGCTGGACTCCACATCAAATGGAAGTGTTTTGAAAAATACTCAAGGTATGTGCAAGAGGCTTTAAGTAGTGTAGGTGTATTTCTATTACACTATTGTGTCTGTTTAAAATTTAAATGCGATTTCGGAAATCTTCATTTATTCATACTGACTAGCTGGATTTCGTTTAGTGAGTTTGCATTTGTTGACATCAGATGTTATTCATGTAGTTAAAATTCTCTCTCTTGTAAATTATATTTCCAAGCTCGAGACTCACATTACGTTTAAGACTCACGTAATTGCACTTATTATTCACATAGTCGTTTAAAAATTTCCGATTCGCTGCGTGGAATTTTTTCATATGTAGAACACTCTTGAATTCTCTAAGGTTTAATTGTATTCTGAAGACAGATAGTTTAACACGTAAATTGCCTCTTTCAAAGTCGCCTATCTACCGTCTCCAAGCAATATCCCTCTAAAAAACATAAGATTTACACTTAGGCCACTCTTAGAAATCGCTTAAACACTCTGAAATTCTCTCGTGTGTTAAATATATTCGTAAAAATCGTCTATCTACCACCAACATCCCTCCAAGGACCTCAAAATTAGAAAAAAAATTAGCCTTAGCCTACTCTTGCACTCAACTCTACACCTATATAAGACATTGAAACTCACCGCTCTGGTCATCCGCCTGTAGAGCACCACACCGTCAACATCGTACAGAGCTTCTGCTACCCCCACCCAAAAAAAAGAAAGAAAAATAAATGAGTAATTAAAAATTAATCCTTTAAAATTGAACCATTTCAATAAATGCAACCTTTTCAATTAACCTTTTTACTAACTCTTTCAATCAATTTAATTGACCCTTTGATATCAATTTGATATCAAATTAATTAGGAAAATCAATAAAGGCGGCATCCCTTTATATCTAGAACCCCTACTACTGTCTTGGGAGATTTTCTTGACTTAAGTGGAGCCTTCGATAATGCATGATGGCAAGGAGTGCTTTGGCAGTTGAGAGAGAAGTGCCAGCTAATATTTATGCGATATTAATTAATTACTTTGCGAACAGGATAAGTCAGTACAAATTGAACAACATATGTGTACGGAAGACAATGTCTAAGGGATGTTCCCAGGGATTGGCGTAGGACGTGTTTTGTGGAACTTCCTTTTTGACTTACTGCAGCATTTGCAGCTGTTATAAGAAAGTGAGATATTTGCCTACGCCGATGATGCTCTTGTGATAGTTCCAACATGGAGCCGAGCTGTATTGGAACACAGAACAGAAGAAACATTACAGAAGATCGAGAGATGGGGAAATATAGCCAAGTTGGAATTCAAGACTTCGAAGATCGCCAACGATAAGATTTAAGGGAAAACCAGTGAAGATAAAGAGCACAGTTACGTATCTTGGAGTGGTATTGGTTAGCAATATACGCTTCCAGGATCACATCAATTACCTCATGGGTAACGCTGTACGTGTTTTCCAGGAAGATGAGAGCGCTGTTCACATCATCATGGGGACTTGTATTTAAAATCACGAAAAATTTGTGCAAAAGTATCTTCCCATTGTACGGTTCTGCAGTGAGGTATTAAAAAGCAAGATTAGTGCATACGAAGAGACTTCTACTGAAGACGCAGAGAGCTGCATTGCTTGCGATTACAAAAGCATACGGAACAACAATTACTGAAGCATTGTAAGTGATAGCTGGAATGATCCCCCTCGATCTGTTAGTAATAGAACTAGGAAGCTTAATGAATGAAACTGATGGAAGATCTGCATCTGTGGCGGGGAAGAATGGAGTCAGAAGATAGACGCTGGACCTCTGGCAGAAGAGATGGGATGCCTCGGAGAAGGGGAGAACAATGTGCAGAATATTCCCTGACATAAGGTATAGAGTCTGTCATAACTGGATCACGACTCATTATCATCTGTCACAGATATTAACAGGACATGGAAATTACAAAGCAAATCTATACAGATTTAGTTATGTAGAATCCTCTTTCTGTAGGATATGAAACACTGAAGACACAGTGTTTCATGTACTACAATAATGTCCTAAGGTCGAAGACTTAAGTAGTGAATACTGTAGAAGACTTAATATAGAATAAAATGAATGCGACCTACCTGATATAATGTCCAATAAGGGAAATGCAAAAATAATGGAGGAATATGCAAGCGAATCTCTGTAAGATTAAAAGTGTTTGATCTGTGGATACAAAATAATTAACAATAAATGGAAGATAATTCTCCGAGAAAATGATACCACACCCTAATGCTTATAAAGAAAGCCAATATATAAACTTTGATGCTGCGAGCGGACCTGCTCAACTAAGGTGGACATGTAAAACTGCTATATAGATTGTGTATTGGGAGCGGACCCACTACAGATTCTGGATAATCCCAGTGCAAATACGTAGAACTTTCAAACGATTCATCAAAAAGCAACTGATGAGTTTGGGGTGCTTCACCCCCCCCCCCCTCAGGAAGTTACCAGATGCGATGCATATTTGGCAAAAACGGAGGAACAATGACCTAAGCAAGGAACCAGGATATTAAAGTGTGGAAATATAAGGACTTGACAATGGAACATAGAACAGGATCATTAAATGACGAGAATCCAGACTGAAGGAAGATATATGCGAGGGGAGTGGGATTGAAAAAAGGTACACATGCCCCCCTCCCGGCTGCTGCCTAACGAAGGGATGGATATATTTCATATATTGTGATTAATATAAATAAAATAACCCCCCGTTTGCTGGGAGAGTCAAGGTGGAGGGTAAAATAAACCGGATAAAATATAGTTTATAATCGTATACAACAATAATAAGTAATAAAAAACCAAACAGTTAAAATAACGTGGCCGGATAGAGCCAAAGGAAGGAAAATTATAAGATATAAAACACAATGATATGCTAAAGGACATACTTACAGCCTTGCATTAACCAGAAAGAGCATAGACGCGGGGGTGAGAAAAGAAAATGATTGCGTGTCTGGCTTGTAACTGGCCACAAAATAAAAGTCTAACCACTGAGCCACCGCGGCCCCGCGTGAGGAAAGCGTGTGTGAAAAGTGGAAGGGGGAGGTGGAGAGGAATTCAGACAGACGGGCCAGGTAGGCGAGGCGTCATACCGGCGACGAATCTTCATTCCACACGACGACGACGCGGCGGCGCGGCGGCAGGGCAGACCTTGGGGCCTGGAGAAAACCTGCAGCTCCGCCAGAAATACCCTGGACCAGCCTTCAACTGGTCGACAGGCGCCCGCCACAGCCGCCCGTGGAGAAGGGAATCGTGCTGGATCCGGGGAGTTACATTAAAAGCTCGGTAATTAATTAGCCAGCGAGCGCCGGTACTTCGTTCCCTTGCTGGCGTATCGCTGTGGCAGTCCGCCGCCACCTCAAGTGGTGGGCAGACAGGAAACGTCACGCTCCTTGTAGTCAAGAGACCTGCGAAATTCGCGTTGTCATTTCGCTACAGACTACCCTTCAAACACTTGCGAGTAGGTATAAAATGGGACGTCGCGGACAGACATCATACATAGAGGAACCGCCAACCACTTCGGTTGTCGAGGTGGTCTGGGACTGCCATATTGTGATGGCACCCAATCATCATATTGGATATTGGGGCCCTGGAATTTGAGTCTGTGCTCGTGACCTTGAATAACCTTGAACCCGATTTTTTTAAATCTCAAAAAATCTGAAAATAATACTAAATATGGTGGAATGTATAATGTTACCCTACACTATCCTTCGCTAACCCCTACATACCGCACATACCCACATCCCCAACCACCAAAAACTGAAAATCATAAAAAAAAAAAAAAAAAAAAAAAAAAAAAAAAAAAAAAAAAATCGCAAAAAATCGAGAAAAAAAAAAAAAAAGAAGTATTGATAATCGAGGAACATACACACTCATCCCAATCACAATGAGTGTGTATGAGGAACATACACACTCAACCCCTCCTCCAAAGGCATTCTCCCAATCGTCAAAAAATGTCGAAAATCGATAACAATATTTAAATAATTTAGGAACATAAAATGTTCACCTCACACTCATTCCATCACCCTCATCTCACCCTCTTTCTGACCCAACCCCTCCCAATCATAAAAAGAAGTTGTAAAAAGTACAAAATTCGAAAAATTGATTCTGAAAATCGATGTTACTTCTGTAGTTATTTATGAAGCAGTGCATTTTATAATTTTGCTTATTCGTTATGCTTTCTTTACATTACACTTACTTGCTAACTTCGTCACTACTGCGATTTGGGCCTTCATAATATACTCATTTATGTAAATTCAACAGTGAAAAATATTTCGCAAATATATTAGACTATTATTTTAAGTTTAATCAAATATGTGCTTCACAACCTAGTAAATTCTGGTGGTTTTCTTTCACTTGTTGCCTAGTATAATTCTCTTCGTAAATTTTGACAATGCTGATCAAGAGCGCCATCGATGCTATGCGCAGGGATCTGAAATGAGGCGCAGTGCTACCAACGTATTGCGTGTACCTAAGGGACTTTAAGCAGGGACTCTTTCATTATATTGGTGAAATCTTTGCAGCAAAATTCAATCCAGGACCCTACACTAGTTTCGCTGAAAATTTTAACCTTCAGCAGTCTTTTCTGGGCCTTTTCAAGTCCTTCAAAATAGTGTTTGCAATAAGCGTAATCCGTTAAAAAATATATCCCGCCATAGTCCGGAGAGTAATTTCATTTGGTGTACAAACAGATTGTGCACAGGGGAATAATTTAATTCTGTAGACTATGCTCGAGTGTGGCTCGGGCAAAGTTAATTTGTAAATTACTTTATTGTTAAGAAAAAAACTCGAATGTATGTGCAGTCTTTGTTCTGCTAGCGTGTAACACGGTCTCACAAGAATACAACACAGCAGTAACAATGATATTACTAACTATAGAATTCCTTTTTTTTTAATAACCAATCAAAGAGAAATTATTGATTGTAAATACTTTTATACCATAAATGACATTTGATTGGGTCAATATCAGCTCGGCTCTCCATTGGTTGATGACCGACCGATAATGAACACTGTAAAGTACAGGGTAGTGTCCGGTGTGGTATGGACGAATAGGACGATGGTGAGTTCTAACACAAACACTAACAGAACCGGTGTTCTTGCAGTAGTGGATATAGTTTACTCACTTCTAATTTGTCTCAAGTGCCAGTAAATGTGTGCAGACCTCAGTGTGTTAAAATGTGTATTTACAGACACACTGCCATTCTGTTTGCGGGTCAGGTAGACGGGCGCCTTGAGATTCACAGAAGAGAAACAGCCGCTTATTCTGCGAACTCCAACCGCACACGCCAGCAAAATTGCGTCGTTGGCCAACATCACAAGAGTACACAAGGACACAGAGAAGACATGGGCGTGGCGGTTACTCTGGTGTGGGCGTTCCCAGTCCCCTGATTGGCCGCGCAAGTTTCCGGAACTGGTCTCGATCCTGATTGGCTGCTGTACGCTGCGAAATGTTCCTTACCGACTGGAATGTCGGGGGACTAGCAGGTTGCCAGGCGCCGACTGGCTAACGGCGTTTCAATATTTTGTTGGCTAGTGGCGCCATTTTGATAGCGCGTGCGGATGGAGTTCTCAGAATAGGTGGCTGTTTCGCCACTGTTATCGGAAGTACTCTGTGCCGATATCGTATTGGGACGCGCCGTTTGCCAATCAGAGCCTAGTAACCTACTCATCAACCGGTAGTCTGGTCGATAGGGAACTTCTTCGCATCACGCAATAGCTGGAGACCTGTGAAATTCGCGTTATTTTGGAGCAGCAGGCTAAACTCCAAGATGTTGTAGGCTCTTGCGACCTCTACCATTTACCATTCGCCGACAACTTGTTGTCGGATGCCTTACGGGCGCTGATAGCCTATAAGTAGAAGTGAAAATAGATGAGAGTAACCTATTATTGGATACTTTTTTAAAGTACAGATTGGTGTTGGAAAAAATGCAAATTTTAAGTTGTCACTGAGCTGTAATTAACATTATATATCACACAACACATCGTTAGGTTGTAGCAATAAAACATGTTTACAAGTAACGTAAAAAATAATCATGTGTAAAAGGGTATTTTTTTGGTGTTATAGAATTAGTCGCCTAATACCAGACAGTAAGTGTTCTCACTATCGGATAATATCCGATATTAAGGTCCATATATTAAGGTCCATCGATATTCTCAGCTAATTGAGTGCGCAATTTTCACAAATAAAGTTTTTCCAGTCAATCACTTGTGCACACTGATCGTGGCATCATTTAAGCATTTGGTGCATCTCACCCTTTCTTCACCTTTCTTATCTTGGTAAAAGAAGCCATGGCAGTAAATGCATTCAGCATCGTCGTCTTTGTCTTCATGACTACTTCCCTCGCCACCAGAATGCCTTGTCGAATTTTGGCTTCTTTGGAGCAGGAAGTCCACTCATGGATTCCTCAAGTTGTCTTTTATATGGTGAACTTGTGATCCGTACTGCTTTGTCGGACCGTGTTGGTAGATGCTGTAGAAGGGTTGGCTTGTGTAAGACTAACAGTACCCACGATGTGCAAAGAGATGTGCTCTCTTCGTGAATTAATTGGGAGATTCCAGGGCTTGGTTTTCATTAGACCTAATTTCGGTAGCTAATTCGCTGGAAACATCAAAAGGAAAATCAGAGTCACGGAAAACGGACAGATGCAACATTTCCGGAAACCATTTACAACATTCTCAATGGTTCTCATTAGCTCAGCTACCTGATAAGCAGTAACTACCCTGAATTGATGGTTCTTCCAACCATGTTTCTATTTCTTTGGCATAGTATGTCTTAAGTGGACTCATGGAGGAAACATCCAGTGATTGGAGTTTGTAGGTGGAGCGTGGTGGTTAACAAACAATGTGAACTCCATGTTTCCTTCCTATTTCAATAACATCTATGTTTCTGGTATGCTAGTGTCCGCCCAACACCAATACGACAGGATCATCAGGTTTCGGTTTTGCATGGTCCACGAAATTAATCATCTATTGAGTGAAAAGTTCTTGATGAATCCAGCCGGAAGGATGGCATACAGCAATGGTATCTGGTGGGGCACCCTGTAGAAGTTCAGCATTCATATTTTTACGTTGGAAACACAAGCATCGGTGGTATATATCGGCCTGAAGCACTCATGCACGTCACGAGGGTAATCAGAGCACCTCTTTCAGCTGAAGAAAGGCTGGTTACTTGTTTCTTAACCTTTCAGACCGACAACTTTCGAACATTTATGCTGGACTACAGTTAAGACAGTTTAATCTCCATTAAATATTTTGGACGGGGAAAAGTTAACTAGTTGCAGAGATTTATCAAGAACTGCGTAAAACTCGACTACTTTCTCTTTACAGAAACCCTTTGCTCTCGCTGCAGAAATACTTGAGGTTTGCGCAGTGAGAGTGATGGATGGCGACGTAAAACTTTATTTAGCCACTTCTTACCTACTGCTCCTTTGTCTTCTGAGAAAGGGTGTTTCACGTTGTTTTTGGCTGTTAACTGAAAAGCCATTCTTCGAGTGGCGTTGGTTCGCAACCCATAGAATCTTTCTTTCATGACCATGCAATATTCTACTAATTTAGGCTCCATTTCATCTGGTAGCACACACACTCGACCCAACTTGGTAGAATACAGCACTTCAGCATCTTGAATAGTTTTATGGATGTTTTAGAGTCTTTCAGATAGCCCATTTCTTTATTACGCACTGCTTCCACTGCTTTCAACATTGATGCTGATTCCCATTTTTTCCTTGCCGGCTTCAACAAAGTTGATGCCATCTGCAACAGTCAATGTCCACAAGATTTAATTACGTGAGGCCTCTTGTATTCAAAACTTAAACTAATGTACGATATTACTATTGGTCTATTGTAAACCAAACATCACATTATACCCCACTATAATGAACTCCAATGGTTTTAGCAATTATTGAGTATGGCTAATGTTTTTAAATTTAAAAATAAAAATATAATTTATTTACAATAGTTTCTTCTTTTTGTAAACATATTTCAGCATTATTTATTGATTCTTAGTCACGTTTTTACAATAATAGATTATTTGTAGAGTAAAGCAAATTAATTTTTTTACACTTATAAAATAGTGTTCTAAATATCGGATACCAGCCATAATATCGGATATCTGGTATTAGGCAGTGCCAAGTATCCAATAATACGACATTTAGTGAAATTGTGTTACGTAAACATACATTTTCACATGTTCAGTATTCGTGCAAATCTGTTTTCTTCACTTCAAACTATGGAACATGCAGTTTTGCTTGTGAGACAAATCATTCGTTGATGTACTCACCTTCTGTAGTACCTATATGTGCTTTCGAAACAATCTCTACAAAAACTCGGAAAACAGGAAATCACAGAAATAACTCTCCAATGAACAATATGGTCGCCATCTGCGTCGCGCTTCTACACGGTACTATCGATACAGATCGGACACAGTTTTAAAGCCTAACGCTAGGTGGCAGAACTTACAAGAGCTGTAACCTCACTATCCGATATTGCGTACCTATCCGATATTCGATATTCGGTTACTTTCCTCTATGCATTTGGTACAAGGTCGTGGGGGCGCGGAGCTGTTCATGCTCTGTCCTTACGGTTCCACGGAGGCCATCTTGTCTTTAATATTGGATGTCGGTGACCTTGACATTTGACCTTAACCTGTGACCTTTGACCTTGAAAACCCAAAAGAATACAAAAATGTTAAATATATATCAAATAATTAATTTAAAAATTATAAAAATTATTAAAAATATATTAAAACTTTATTTTAAATTTTATTTTAAAAACTCATAAAATTAAAATTTGGAAAGTTTGTGCTCAGAGGGCTCGGAGAGCCGGAGCCGACCGACTGCCATGTTGTGACTTCACCCGATCGCAATGTTGAATGTCGGTGACCTTGATATTGACCTTGACATATGTCAAATCTGGACTATAGAAGAGAAGAGAACTATCGTAGAGGTGCCTTTCGCTTCTTGCTTTTTCTACCGATAGCGGCGAGGTTACTGATCAGCAGGAAACCACTTAAGAATACCAGTAGCCAATCAGTGGTCTACCTATCAGCTGTTTCTTCACACCTTTTCAATAGAACCTTTGAAAAACAACCCACGTATGAAATATTCAGTTGTTTATTAAATGTGTTATGTATCAAGTGTTTTATACTTCTGTTAACAAGAAAGTACTTAACTTTTTGTTCAAATAGAATTTTTACTTACATTTTATCTATAAATTATAATATTTCATTTATAAGTATTGAGAATGCAAACAGGGGAAATAATTGGAGTGTTGGTAATGCCCAGTAAGAAATAGTCCTCGCGCAAAATATTATTACACTGAGGGCGCACGTATGCGGTGCGCTGTCCCTCTGGCATAATTTTTTAGGCTTTATTTGCATGTGGCGGAGGAATATCCCGGAAGTAGAACTTGAGCAGGACTTGAGAAAAGCTGGAAGCAATCGTGAATGGACTATCAATATAGTGGTGTCCGCTACGCTAGACAAGCTTGTGGACATATCATTAGTAACAGATGGGTTTGCAATGAAAAAGCGTAATTAATTCGTTAAAAAAATGCATCATGGACATTTAATTAAGGTTAAAATAATTTGGCACTAACGCATCTTCGCTATCTTCGCATCCTCGGAAAATAAAATCAATACTACATTTTCTTGGTCATAATCATCGTTTACCACTGCCGTGTTGTCAAGACTACTGCTGCGGAGACCGCCTGTTATACACATCAGTGGTAAATTAATATAGTATATACGTGGTTCACGCTAAAATGAGTACTTTTGAAAGCCCTGCTTAAGATCTAGTTGTATGCACGTTGTGTGTTCCTTCGCCTTATGTAAAATTAACATTGCAATGGGCATCGTCACTTTATTCATGCGTCGGTCAAGTGCAACGGTGAAATTAATGGAAAATAAATTATTTTACAAATCTGATAAAATTATACTTCGATGTTTTAAAAAACAGAAAGCGAAAGAAATAATTTAAATTATCACAAACGGGTTACCTAACACTTTTTTATTCAATGGTAAGATGTTGAACTACTTTCCATCAACCGTTACCAATTTTAGTGTGCGCATGTCACTCGGTGCGCCCGTTAAAATATATAACGTTCGTAGCAGTGACTTTTTTCCTTAGGTTGATTTCAAAAGTGCTCACTTCATCGCGAACAGCCTTTAGTTCATTCTCCGTTGCTTCCAACTTTTCTGAAGCCCTGCAGAAGGACTACTTTCAGGATATTCCTCCACCTCATGAGAACACTTAACTATATATAGAAAATTACAGTACTGGTAACACACACCGCATTCGTACGCACTCAGTTCGAAGATATTTTGTATAGGGACTATTTCTTACTAGGCATTACCAACACACCTATTTTTATCTGTTTTATTCATATTAATTATAAATTAAACATTATAATTTATTGATAAAATATAAGTAAAAGTTCCATTCAACCAAAAAAAAGTTACTTTTAAGTTAGCAGAAGTATAAAACTGTTGTGATACATTATATATTTAGGAAACATTTAAACAGATCATACATGGGGTAATTTTTCAAAGGTTCGATTTAAAAAGTATTAGTATACTGCCAATAGACTTTAGATGACTCTGCCGATATTTTGCTGATAGATCATGCCCACGGTACTGTCTAACCAGTCTTAATCTTTACTGGACAACCCTAGTAACAAATAAGCGAGGTGTAAGATACATGTATGAGATAAGACCATTAACGAATTGTAGGCTTATTGCAACTACGTTAACTCTAATTTTCGTGAAAAGTATTCAGCTAAATTAACAACATTCTAAGTTCGAATCAGTGGGAAACCACTGATTCGCAGTGAAATTCAACTCCTCGAATCACTGAAAATGGGTCCACTTAGAATCAGTGGAAAATCACTGATAGTTTCAGTGAAAAAAGTTAACTGATTTAATTAGTGACGTGAAATTATTTCGCTGATTGAATAAGTGACGGCCGACCACAGTGATGAATTGAATATCATTTTTATTGAATGTAGCCAAATAACTACGTGAAATAAACAGATTTATCATAGTTTACTATTTATATTGCTCAGTTTACCGCAACTTAAAGAAGTAAATAATTTCGGAGGCGGCCGGGGTTAAATTCACACACCGTTCTATATTAGGCCGTTACCTTACTATCTGCAATTCCACGCCAACTTGAATTAGTTAGATGGAAATTTAGGTGTTAAAGTTACGCCACAAAATCGTGAAGATTTTAATTGTATGCTTTTACTATTCGTTTTAGGTTTATTGGTACCGTTAAGATTGTTTTAAAACGAATTGTCATATAAGTGCACACTCTTCATCGCATTATGTGCAGTTTAAACCTTCAAACCGAGCGCTTTGACGATTACATGAAAACGAAATGAAAGATGTAAAAATGGAATGAATGTCTGTGTGTTCATATTACCTCATAAAATGGCGTTCTGAAAGACGAATCAGATTTCAGAAAGTATTTTGTATAGGTTTTATTAGTTCATTCGTTGTTATTTCACATGATACACTCTGTTTAACGGCCATTTTTAAACATTGTTTGACAACCATTTTTACACGCTGTTAAACTGATCGATTTGTCAAAAATAAACCACTGAGTAAACAGTGAAAAAAACGACTGACGAATAAGTGGAAAATGTCACTGAATCAATAAGTGAAGGAAATCTGGCATTTTTTTTCACTCATTCATCAGTTAAATTCACCGAAGTGACTGTTGAATCAGTCAGATACGTTTGACTAATTGAAACAGTACAATTTTCACTGATTCAGATTTAGAGTGAAAGGCGTTTCCTTTTTTTTATTTTGGAAGTAAGCATTTGCGTGGTGGACGAAGATGTGAAAATAATGTTTTCGAGTCCTGTGTTTGAGCAATGAATCTTTATTATGTTGTTAAAATTACTTTCTTACCTTATCTGCTATATTTGATGAGTGGAAAGAGTAGTTCACAGTAATCAGTCCCAAGCTTAGATAAAAAAAATTATAGTTAGAGTAACTGGCTAGCAACAGAGTTCTCTGCAGCAAAAAAGTAGAAGTTTATTGAGCAGGTGCACGCATCGGCATAGGACCGATTTATAAATTGCAAGGACGGCGAAGGACAAAAAATTAAAGGAAACAAAAACACGTATCATTATTTTTTGATGGCAACATGGTACGTAAAATCTCTACCAACGAAGATAAAAAAAATAGCGGTTAAAGAAATCACTGACAGGAGAATAAACCCACATGCCCTATGAATACCCATAAAAACAAAAAAAAAAAAAACAAAAAATTGCTCTCTGCAATAGTATGTTAACGTATAGAAAATTTGCAAAAGAAATAAGATACAAATAACAGTGACACTCTAAGTCTACAATAAGACATCTTAAGTGAGTGTAATTTCATCTCATGTTTGATTATACTCATTAAACTGAGTGTAAGGGAATTTTACAGCCCAAAATGACAGATCATTAATTTTTATGAGTACATGTCCTTCAGTTTTTCTAAACTCTTTAATAGACTCGTTGCAACATCACTAACCAAACTATTATATTAGGAGATTTCAATGCACGAGGTGGAAACATTTACGTCCCCCGGCATCAAACAAAGATTTCGTGACGGTCCAAAATGAAAATGGCTATCAATTAATTAATCCTTTCAGAAACAGTAAATCAGCAAATAATTATTAATAGTTGATACCCTCTCCAGACATAAACACCAATAAAATACGTACCTATCAACACAAGAGGGCAAAAGTCCACAATAGTTTGTATTCTGACAGAGCTTTAAATGCTTCTAGGATCTTAGATTCATCTCACGCAGGCAGTGATTACAGCCTGCATTTCAGAAAACCCAGAATACATACTAAAATATACAAAATAGATAGAAGGAGAATCATAAAAATGAACTGAAGTTATAGAGATTGAAATATCCATCGGTAGAACGTATAGATCAGAAGAATTCACCAGACGATATATTAATGAATAAGAACAAAAGAGGAGATATGTGAGCAAGCTGGAAGAAAGTAGAAATTAATGTTATAAATGCAGTAATGGTATCACTCGATGAAGAAATGTGTCTCGGCAGTATAGATCAACGAATAAGACACAATATTTTTTGCGAAGAAGTGGTAAAAAAGGGCGAAAGAGAAAAAAAGAAACGTTTCTTATAACATAATAAGAAATGAAAAATTTGCTCCGGAAGAGTCTGTATGCTGAGAAAGAAGTGAGTGAGTTAGTGAGTGAAGAGATTTGGGTGGCTCTTAACAGCCTGGTCTTGAGAGCCGATGAGGATGATTGAGGTGAGTACGGAGCAGCACCGGAATAAGATGGCGGGGGGAAACGGGAGATCCCCGGGAAAACCCGCCGACCAGTGGCATCATCCGGCACGATTCCCACATGTGAAGATCCGGGAGTGACCCGGCCGGGGGATTGAACCCGATTCGCCTTGGTGGGAGGCGATTAGGCTAGCCGCTCAGCCACCACGGCCCCGAGAAAGAAGTATGAGCAGCAGAAACATGTGCGATGGAACAGTCACAAGTGAACAGTGCCCTATTTGGCGTATACAAGTAAAAAACGTTCATTTAACCCGACAAAAGTAAAAAACTAAAATGTTGCCAGTCAACTGAAACTGCTGTGAAAACGTTCATTGATAATGCAAACGTTGTTAAGTAGACTTATTCTGATCGAGTTTCAATACAGTAATGACGTAATCAATTTACTCACTTCTTTTGATAAAAACGCAGACAAGTTAGGAAAGCTCAATAAACAGTAAAGCGATGCCCCGGTTTTATCACAATTGGCGTAAGAATTGCATTGTCTCTCTTGACCAACTGACAAATATTTCTCATGAGATCAAAGACAAAGCAAATATTCGAAATTTGGCGTGATTATGCGAGCTTAACTTACATAAAGAACTATTCAGGAGTTTCAGACGTACTCATTTGTTCGAGAACAAGGCTCTACACTTGCCATGGATACACCCTACTGGAACGTTTACCATAGGCACAGTTAAACTGAATGTTTGCCGCACAATTTACTATAACGTTTACCGTAGGTACAGTGTACGGAGATGTTTGCAACAAGTACAGTTTACCGGAATGTTCACTGTTGGTACAGTTGACTGAAACGTTCACTACGACAGGTGCCGTTCACTGGAACGTTTATCGTAGGCACAGCTGAATGGAACTTTTATTGTAGATAAAATTTACTGGAACGTTTACTGTAGGTTTACCTAACTGGAACGTCTACTTTTAGTTCACTGACTCACATGTCAGATGTACAGTTTACTAGAAAGTTTATAGTAGGTATAGTGTAACGGTTATCATAAATACAGTTTGAAAGAATGTCTCTTTGCCGTAGGTACACTTTCCTGGAACGTTTGCAATTGACACCGTTTACTGGAACGTCTGTTTACCGCAGGTAGAGTATACTGGAAGGTGAACTGCGACCACCACACAGGCCAACCACAATGACGTGACGAACGGGCTGTCCGCCGGACAGCTATACACAGTGACTTCACCCAGTAATGACGAGCTTCTTCTTTCTGGCGAACCATCTCGCACTTTACTCACCTTTATTATTAACTATCCCAACGGGATAAAGTCACGCTCTCTGAACAACGCCTACTTCCTGAGCGAAACACGACGCTGGCCGCTCGATTGCTAAGCAAACCGAAAATGAAATCGCGGCATTCCTAGCGTACAGTTATCACGAGCTGTTTGCAAATAGACGTACGCACGGCTCATGAGCTATATTTGACTATATACGAGCGTGTCCGGTGAAAGAAACAACTGCCGTTCCCGTGCTATGTGAAAGTCTTTAATATACTTCAGTAAAAGTAGGATACAAATATAAAAACTTTAAACCAAATACTCGTATAAAAAAGCTATCCGTTGGAACGAAAGACAAACTAAAGGCCGTATGCAGAGAAGGATTCAGTCGCCACTACCACTAGAAACAAAGGGAAATCTTCATTAAATGGCTCGTTTCGTATGTTCAGTCATATCAAGTGTTAGTCCGTCTAGTTTTTTAAGTGTAGAAGTATAGTCGATAACGAGCCCACTAAATAAAAATATAGTGGAAGTTGTCTGCAAAATGGCGATTGCAAGACTCGTATTAGTTTAAGATTTAAATATTTAAATTTGTATCGAGCTGAAGATTCGCACATTCCTGCCAAGAGAATGTATTTACGGAACTGAAACACCACATATACGATTTATTTTTTATTTTTCGCACATTTTCGTTTTTCAAACGTAACTTGTAATTCGTATACATCACTATTAGCTCTGTTGCAGTAACTCTATAGCGCTAAGTAGGATAATGACGTTCACAATATCGATTAATTGTTATCGATACATCTATATTTGTTCCCACTCTTAGTCTATCCAGTGGAACGAAGTGTTTATTATCTGAAGTGTACACTTTGTTACTTGCGAGTTCAGATTCACTGTCATGTTTGTTAATTTTTTGAGTCGACGACGATATTAAAGAAAAATGTAAATAATTTGGGCTCCAATACAGAAAGCGTTTCACACACACACTCACGTGCAGAGAATTTTTAAAAAGTTTGTATAACTAAATATAATTATATTACTATGCAATACAAATTTTGTTATTAATAATTTATATATTTATTGTATATTGAATTAATAATATTGTAAATAATATAAATAAATAACTGTATATGTAATTGGAATATCAGAAAATAGAAAGTATTTGGGATTCAATACAGAAAGTGTTTCACATACTCTCATGTGCGAAAATAAATGATAATGTAAGTTAACACATTTCCAACAACATAATAAGCAACTAACTATATAATTACCGTGGTTCAGCAGCACATCTCAAAACATATTTGCCCATCCTGCTTTCAGAAGAAGCGAGGCAATGATAGAACACGCGAAGTGGGATAAGACCAATTATGCATTACCGACTGTGATGATGTGGCAAAGTGTCAATATCAAATGTGTTCACATTGGATAGCCTCATGAGCAAAACAATTTTATCCCATTCTGAGAACAATATTGTCACTTATTTCTTACTATATGGAGTCCCATTCCTGCACAAATGCCACCCGAAGTGCGTTCCAAGCATACTGATAGGAATAGGGCCGCGAGATTTGGACGGTCAGTAGAAACTGGCAATGTCATGGATTTCAGATAGTCATCCACCAATGCAAGCTGATGTGGACGGACATTATATGAAACAGGATATGTGTTCTCATTTCACCCCTGAAAATCCTGACCTACTGTTGGAGGACATTTCCGTATGCCTGGCCTCTTACAGAACCACAGTCAAGCGCATAGAGGGGTGTAGATCATTTCAACATGATTACATCCCAGATCTAGATGCCGCTACCTCCATAATTGACCTATTCATTAATGCTATATGGACAGTACGTTACTTCCACATTCTCACCAAAAGCAAACACCTTGGGAATCATTCTGGAGATTGAACCTGGGATCGTCTATATACAAGATGGATCTACTTCACAGTATTTCAACACTATTTTGACTTCCATGCCAGGGACACCCCCAATATCGTACTAATCTCTTTCGAAGTTTAAACTGTATGAAACCTCCATCAACGCTCAATCAGCGTAGGCACTTCAGCTAACAGCAGTTGTGCACCTTTAGTGTCCTTCCACATCTCCAATAAGACTCTCGCACTCAGATTCACCCGTATTATGGCCGAGGTGCTAACCTAAACTCTAAACACCAGAGATTTATCACCACTTACAAGCAAGTTAGATTTTAAAATTACAGAAGCTTAAAATTATATTTTGTTATATTCTTAAAGAAAAAAATTGCGATATAATTTAAAAATGTCGAAAGTTAAAATTGTTTTGTCTCCACCCTTGAACCCTCACCACGTCATCCTCTCCGGAGACAGAGGGGCCGACGGTGGTTGTCGTTTTCGTGAGGTGTCCGTCGGGTGTTTGATGTTTGTGTTGGTGTTGTGATGGTGTCAGTGTAATGTTGTTTGTGTAGGATGTACAGCGCAGGTGTTGTTCCTTTAGTTCATTTGTTCTTTTGTCTAAAATACGAATTGAGTAAAATACTTTAAAAGAGGAATTATCAGGAACATCTAATATACATGATTTTCTGTCTATACATAGTATATATATAACAAAGTCGCCCGGCCGCGTTTGTCTATGTATTCGGCTAAGGCTTCTAAACTACTCGATGGATTTGGATGCGGTTTTCCCCATCATCATTTGGAGAATTCCTTGTGAAAGGTTCACGTATATAATACATTAATATTTAATATAAGAATAGTAGAGAAATGTCGATGTGTAACAATAAAGTCGGAAAAAGCCACTTTTCGGGCACTTTCATGGTTTACGCTAACTAGACCATACGACATACGCCAAATTAATGTGCTTAAGAATCGTAGATCTCAAAAAGGTCTACAAAAAATGTCCTCAAAGCATATGTTTATTTTTTAAGGATGACCTACAGTAACCATTTTTGTCTTTTAGGGGTTCACTTACGAAGACTTTGTGAACGACAAAATATTAATCTTACCTTAACCATTTAGTATATATACTTGCTGTAAGCCTAAACAACGCCATATTTGTAAATCGCATCCGAGCTAGGCCAAGGCAGATCACCAGTTATTTATTTCAGAATAAATATTTGAAGAAAATGAGCTGGTTGCTGAGAGCATTACAAATGCCCCAAGACACAAACCAAACCAATCCTGAGAGAACCTAACAACTCAAGAGTGAAATAGTCGCTAACATCGCGAACTCCAATCGTGCACGACAGCATAATGGCGTCACTGACCTTCAAAATGCGGGAACGCCATTTGCCAACCGGCGCCTGGTAACCTACTTGCTAGCCAGAAGCCTAGCCAGTAAGAGATCTTCCGCAGCACGCAGCAGCTAATCAGACACAAGGCCTGTATGTGCCGATCTACGAAAAGAACACACTTCAGACGAGGACTGTTGAATGCTTTCAGGATGTCATGTATATTAGAAGCACCATATCAGAGCACTCCAAAACGGCTGAAAACGGCTTTTTTTACAGCGCTATATCTCAAAATATATGCATCAGATCCAAACAAAACTACCTACTCAAGGGCCCTGCATTGAACCTTCCTACACACTTTCCATCAATAAAATAAAATGGTTACCCCACTGAAAGTACCATATGTAAAGGCTGTTCAAAATAAAGTGAGCACTTCTGAAATCAACCTTAGGAAAAAGTCGCTTCTCCTACCTGCATATATTTTAACGGGCACACTGTGTGATACGCGCCCAGTAAAGTTGGTAACGATTGATGGGAAGTAGTTCCATATCTTAACGTCGAATAAAAAGTGTTTGGTAACCATTTATGATAACTTACATAATTTATTTCACTTTCTGTTTTTTTTTTTTTTAATTCATCGAAGTGTAAAATTGAGCAGATTTGCAAAATATTTACTTTTCTAATAATTTTAGAGTTTCAATTGACCGACGCATGAATGAAGTGATGAGGTCCATGACAAAGTTAATATTACATAAGGCGGAGGAATACACAACGTCCATACAAGTAGATCTTCAGCAGGGCTCTCAAAAGTATTCATTTTACCGTGAATTGCCTTTTTCACGCAGTGCGACGAGAACGCTGGACGCTAGTTGAGTCTTGCGCTTACCGACGATGGGGTACTTGATGCGCAAGGCAATTACGCCCTTATCGATCCCTCTCTTTTCGGTCTGAAACGCGAGGGGGAAAAAAGCTCTAGTTAGGCGGGTGGCTAAATGTGTGACAAAACTTTTGGCACATCGTCCCGGGGGCGAAGGGACGCCGCGCGCCGGATCCGCGGATGGCGGAAGATGGGAGCCGCATTCCGCGCGTGGCTGAGGTAAACCCCGCGCCGCCGCTCCAGTCCTGCCCGCGGCCCAAGGTTGGCAGCTCTGAGCCGCCCACTCGTGGCCCGTGCGCACCCGACGCCCAAGGAATTTGCGCACTTCGGCCCATAGAGGGAATATAACGTAGGGTATGCATGCGAGCTGCGAAATAGTCGCTTTGCGGGTCCGCGCATTGCACTGCTTTTCTGTCAACAGCACTACCAAAAGCAACGTCAAAAGGGTTAGAGGTTAGAACACTGTTTAAGTCCTACGTGCTTTGAGATGTTCGTACGCTTCCTAAAACTTAATTCTATTAGAAGCAGAATATGTTTCAGTTATTCAAAGGACATTATTTATATAAATGGGTGTGGTTTATAAAAATTAAAATTTAAGCGAACACGTCTATTACTGTTGTCTTGTTGACCGTGTGACTTCTACGTTTGTACTGGCGACTTCTGAGTGAACGTTGGGAACATATCCCTAAGAATAAAAAATCGGAATTTTTCGTCATTAGTCTATGGAGGATCATTAGGCCCATGTTACATAGTACATTTTCACTCTCACGAATAATTTCACTGTAGCAGTGTATAGGAATATTTTCTCAACTTGGTAAAAAATAATTCAATAGTAATCACTTTTAAGAGTTTTCATTATAATAAACGTACAGTATATTAAATTCGATGTAATATAAAAGTAAAGCATACAGCGTGTTTTGCAAAGTATGGCCCGATTTGAAATACTTAATACAGTACTTAATTATGAAAATGTGTTATAGTTACATAAATCATTACACATTATTAAATAAGTCCTCAAGTTTTACTAACAGTAGTAGTATGATATAGATGATTCTGGGACAAGAGGTCGGCGGACAGGCGCTAGGCGCCAACCACCGCCATGTTGGATTTTTTACTCAAAATATCTATTTTTCCCTCAGAATTTACTATTTTCCCAAAATTTCCTATTTATCCTCAAATTCCCCGTTTTTACCTCAAAAAGAGCCAATCCCTAATTTGCAAAAAAACCAGCCTCCAAAGCCACTTTTAGATCCATTGAAAGGATTTGGGCGGCCCGCTTTTTACACTCAAAAAGTCCCATTTTCTCTCTAAATCGTTCTTTTTTTTTGTCTCAGGGTCCCTGCTCTGGGTCAAACCTCCATCTTGTTTTCTGGCCGCCATCTTGTTTTACGGACGCCATCTTGTTTCCAACTACCATCTCGTTTCCACCCACTATCTTGGATTCCATTTACACCACCTTTCCTTCCTGCTCTGTCGTTCCACATCGATTTAGTAGCCTGCTGTTTACTCGGTCCCCACGAACAGCCATTTTTGACTACATCACTTCCACTAACATAAATTTTTAGACATTTGTGTAGGACTTCTCTTCGTCATATACTGCACTGAAGACGGTCAAACCAGGCCCGACTCGATCTTCGACCTCCCCTTCCTATGTGTTTGTGGAAGGAATTCCCCTGCTTGGTAATGCACGCATTGTTACTCCAAGATACAATCAAGACTTCTTATTAATTCGTGTCGTATTTATACAAGAGCCTTATAAGCCACCTGCGTCATTTGGTTATAATTCACACTCTACATCAACTGTTCGAAGGAGCGAACAGATTTCATATAGCTTCTTGATGTATTGGCTGCATTAAAGCGTAATTTAATATGGGTGATACTTAAAATTGACGTAAAATTTACAAAGTGAAACAATATTTAATAAACCAAATTAGAGAAGTAGTTGAAAAACCATGTTTCTGTGAATTTCGACATTTTATTCTCGGATGTGTATCTCTCAAACCACCCCCAAGTTAATCCATCCAGGCACAAAAAATCAAAGGTCACTGAAAAACATCGTGTTGATGATTTTACAAAGCTATGTATATAATTATTATTTACTCTAATATTATGTTTAATCATTGTAACCATTAAATTCGTGAACTGAATAACGTAGTCTTTCTTTTCAGACTGGCAAGTAAAGTTACATGCCACAATGCAGCAAAAATAGGCAATTGCTGCAACGGGTGATTGGTGAATACATTGACTCTGCCCGTACTTACCGGATATGAGTCCCGTCTCTCCCTGTTGGTTCCGAGAGCAATATTAAGGCGATTCTTATCGCTAGGGGCGCAGTGCTTACTACCAACCAATCGGTCGTCATGTAACATAAGTTGTCTTCACTTACCTCCGTTCCAGCGACGTATTTTACAGAAAGATAAATGGAAGGAACGGTATATAACATTGCTATCAAACTTTTAATTTCGTTACATTTGTAAACAAATGTTGACTAAACATTTCATTACGTGTTTTCGTTTGTATTTCTAAGGCAATTTCACAAAACAATAACTTCACCAATATCACAATATAAAATTTGCAGTAACAATCTAAAGGTTTTTAAAGAAATAACGTAAACATTTAAAATGTCTGAGTTCATTTAGGTAGCTATACCTTGTTTTTCTTTCAATCAAATTTTCTTTATTGTACAGGTATTTCTATTAAGGCTGCAATAGCAGCCTAAAATGAAAATATGCGACTTCAGTTATGCTATTGCTACAGTAATTTATAATTAGGCATACACTAAGGACGTCTGGTACATTCGTATACGTATGCATAATACTTTACGCTTCTCATTCTCTCTCACTCCTCTCTCTCTCTCTCTCTCTCTCATGCTACGATGGATTAGTGGTCAGACTGTTCACCTCTCACCTAGTGAACGGGTTCGGTTTCGAGTGAGGTCGCTTCCGGATTTTTGCATATGAGTATCGTGCCAGACGATGCCGCTGGCCGGCGGGTTTTCTCGGGGATCTCTCGTTTCCCCCGCCCTTACATTCCGGCACTGCTCCGCACTTACCTCACTTCGCCCTCATCTGCTCTCAAGACCTCGATCTTAAGAGCCGCTCTCCGCCTTTCATTCTTCCAGCTGCATAGCTTTACTTCCCATTTTACAACATTTTTGCTTGAAAAAATAACATATCAGTAGAGACCTGTGAAATTCGCTTTATTATTTGAGGGCATGTTTGTCTTCAAACACTTTTCCTCTGCAATGCGTTTGTTATTGGACCATCCTTTATTTGACACGCCCCGAGTAACTCTGCGCCAATAAATGAACACTTCAAAATCGTGAGCCTCAATGACGGGCAGTTTTCTCAGAAAGGGAGGCACTTAACATGTAGACAGCAGCCAATGAAGAAGTAACGCCATATATACTGTGAATTTTAGCTTGGTGCCAAAATATAACGCGAATTTTGCAGGTCCTTACATATACATATCAGTGAATTGTAGACGCACCTGTTTCATTCATATTCACCGACCGAAGTACACCATGTCACCACACACAAAAAGCAATGGGCGGAAACAATGAGTTACGCTTTCTGGCACGTAGCCCATTCGTTAATTCTAAAAACAATAAGGAGGTACAGCTTATATAATTTTGAGCAGTCATTACAGCTGTCGGTAAGTACCGTAACAGAGTGTGATATGGTAGGAAGTTCGCCTTAACAAGTGCATAATTAGGATTCCCATAAATAAATGGGTTACACATGTCACTTAGCGCATTTATAATTTCCACTATACAATTTATAGTACTTTTTCTACAATTCAGGCTGTTTGGTTCTATAGGCAGTTCGCGGTAAAGTGAGCACTTTTGAGTCCCTTGTTACTTCTTGTTTCAGCCTTTTTTTTAAATCCTTTAACCATTTTTTCTAAATAAATATTGCCATGTGAGTAATAAACACAGTTTTTACATTACACCGCACTAGGAAGTTAATGTCTGGGGCTAAAATAAAACATATTTACTGACTATTATTCAAAATGATTGGACTATCAATTGTGCTCACTTTACCTTGAATAGCCTACAATAGTAAGGATTAGCTAATACACACCTCCCCAACGTTTTAAAAAATGGCTTGTTTTCTCCCAAAGTAAGCTGTGTGCCAGGTATTTGAATATTAAAAACTAAATGATCATGAGGACTCCCCGAAGCAATCAAAACCAGTTTGGCTTAAAATAAATTACATTACCTCATTTTAACAATCCCGAGGAAGGTTGCTGCTAAACTATTCATCTACAGATAATCAACTTTAACTCACCACCTTTTGGAGAGAATTGTCGATTATATCACTTTCCTCTCTTTGCATCTGTATGTATATATGTGGGTTTTTCCTTGCCAACTTTTGGACAATTGCATTTGAATTGCACCAAATTCCATATATTTGTAGTGACATGTAAGTAATTATTAAAACTAACTTTTTTTTTTTTCATAATATTGTGTGACCTATGTTAACCGAAGATGATGTGCTGGCCAAACCAAATGAGAGCATTAAATTCACTAACCCAAAGCCTTTTTTTGTTTGCCATTCTGGAAGAAAGAACAATTTGAAATATGAAATGCTATGACTCAGAAACTGCTCGCTGCTCACAAAAATTGATATCAAATACTTTAAAAAGCAAGCTACAATATGAAAGTTGAATAGAATACTAATTTATTTTCAAAATAGTAGCCTGTTTAATATTATGCGGCAATATTACATAGTTATAAAACCACCGAACCATTTTGAACCAAACTTATATGCTGGCAGCAACTATAGGCTGTTCACGTTAAAGTGATCACTTTTTAAAGCTCTGCTAAATTTTGCTATAAGAAAATTGATATATTTTTACTATTTTTCAATATAAACATTGCCATGTTATTAATAAACACAATATATACATTTCACTAAACCCAAAAGTCAACGTCTGAAGTAGCCACAAAATATATTTTTTTTGTGGGTAAAGCCATTTGGAAGGGCCTTAAAAAGTGCTCACTTTACCGTGAACAGCATATAATAAAGCAATATCATTCACTTCTTAAAACATCTTGAACAAATCGTTCCGAAAAATGCTGCCTTTTCTCAAATTGAGCTTTTACGACGTCCTTTCTAACATAACAGTGACGACAACGTTAAATTAAAATATTAATTTCATTTGCTATTTTGGACATGGTCCCATCTTGAATATTAATTCAGTTGCTGTCCTTTTTTATTACATTTCGTGAGGTATGAACATAGATATCAGTTATTTATTATTAATTAGCTTGTATAAAAAAACAATCAAGCTACGCTGTGTTTTATCTTAGACACCTCTGTTTCAAAGGAATACATGCCGAACCTTGTTTAGACAAATTTGTAATGCCCGCAGATGAGCAACCCACAATACACTCGAGGAAATATGTTAGTGTGAATGTAACTAACAACCAGTCCACAAAGAACATCGAGAGAAACGAGTGTTGCTCAGTCATTTGTGTCAGTCAAAACTCTGTGTTTTATTTTTAGTAGGAAAGGGTTATTAATTAAAGCACATTCTTTTTCGTCTTTGCACTTTGACTTCCACAACCCACTTCTGTTTAGTTCTACGCTGAAATGGAGTTATGGCACAAGTTAATATTCACACCTCAAATGTATTAAAATTTTAATTTTAGGTATATCTTAATGAACGTTATTTATAAATGAGGTGCTATATATATAAATAAATGAATAAATAAATAACTATAATTATATATATATATATATAGGAGAAGAGAGAGAGAGAGGAGGGAGAGAGAGACACACACACACTAGCTAGCATTGAGCTCAATTTGGCTCTCTACAATGGTAGTTGGCAAAATGTATTGGTTTCTTGAACTATCCATGCTATTTTAGTGACATTAATTATTCTGCCGCTTCTAAATTAGTTATTATGAACATTAATATTTTCAAATTCAAGAGCATGTTGTTAGAAAAAAAAAGTTTGCAAACAACGGTTAAAAAATTCTAGCATCACACATATGTTCTTTTTTAGTTTTCTTGCCAATGTTCTCAATATTATTGGTAAATTTCTCTGCAATGCGAGAAATATGCATATTCAGAATAGTAATGGTCCGCATTTGTTCATATTTCTTTTTGGGGAAAGGTGGGTGGGAGAGATTTCATGTGTAAAATTTGTTGTAAATATTATTGGATGGTTGAAATAACATATTCTTGGTTTTTCAGAGATACTTTCATGTTACTAGAAAATGTAATGTCAGAGTAAGTAGGCCACTTAATTATATATTTTAAATACTATTTCGTGATGCCCAAGTTATGGCGGTGGGCAACTAGTAGGGACAGGGCAGGTTTTGTACGGCATTGACACTAAACTTATACCCAAAAACGACACGTACATGTATTTCTTATTTGGTAACCTGAAAAATAGAAAAAATCACTGGCATCTTTATGATGTAGAAACATACCTGAAACGGCACACAAGTATCTACTTGCTTAAAAAGGATTCAACCCTTGCACCAAGTAGCCTCAAAGACTTCGGCCACACAGAAAATGCTATCTTAATTTGCCTTAACCAATACAATAAATCAATTATGCATTATGGCATGCAACACTACATGCAGGAAATGTAAAAGTTTTCTTGGTAAAAACATACTTACCAAGAAATTAATAATTTGTAAAATTAATAATAATTTATTGAGTAACCAGATTATGCAAAATAGTGTGATATTGTTTAACATATGTATACACAGTAAATGGTTACGGCCTTTAAAAAATAATAATAATTTGTGGTGTATTATATTTATTCTCTTGAATGTGGGTTTAAAATATATGTTTTACTGTGACTTCCCAATGAGCTTAACTCCTAAATTCTTATACATTTGATACTAGGCTGAAATTGTATCGCAAGTCACATTCACTCAAGAATAAAATATTTATCAAATGTTGTTCTGTAATTTTCTGCCGTTTTATTTTATGAGCAAAAACGTTACTAGTAAGACACTGTGTCAGTTTATATTATTCAACCCATTAAAACAACTTCTAAATATTCTTTTACAGTTCAGTGAAATCAATAAAAATTAAGGTTTTACTTAAATAACCTTCATTTCGGCTCTGATCAGTTTATAAACAGATACTTAAGTAAAGTTTATTTTTCATGCCGTTGGTTTATATCACTTAAATATTGCTGTGTTCCTTCCCACCCGTTTTTATAAACCACAAAGTACATAAAATGTATAATTCACAATCTTGAATTCAGTGTCCGCCAAGAAAAAAAATGATCGCCTTCTTGTTGAACACACCTTCAGAAAAGCGCCCATTTGCTGCTCTTGTTAAATTTCCAGGAATTAAACTTCATAATCGGTAGTCTCGCAGTTAACAATCACACTCGTCATAAAAATTTTCGCACTTTCTAAACTTAATTCGATAACAGTGAAAGTTGGTAAATAGACATATCAATGGAAAATATATGGAAGTCAATTGTCCAGCGACGGTACGACATACGTTACGCGAGGGATCTGTCATCCATCGCTCTTCTTGCGGCGTATATAAAGAGCCATCAGCTGTACTCTGCTACATTTATTATTGACTGTCCATCGGACAATGGAGTTTCTTGTTGTCTGTGTGCCCATCAATGTGTCGTGACAGATGTAGCATGTTTCATAAATGAACAGTTTTATTCTTATGAATTGAAATAGTGACTAGTTGTAATCTTTTACTTAGATTCCCATAAAGTCCAGCAAAACAGTAAATCATAGAAGGGTGAGATTCGACTTCAAGAGAAAAAAAAATTCCAAATAAACGTTGTCCGAGTATATATGTTAACCGCGGACCGAACAATTCGTCGGCTCGGCAGCAAGGCAAGCTGGTGACCGGCGGAGGCGTGTGCCGGCCGGCCCTGCAGCCACCCCCGGGGGCGGAGTGGGCGGGCCGCCCCCTCCAGCCGCCTCCCTCCTCTCCAGCTGCTGGAAGGAAGGGGGCGACGATCTGCGACCTTGCCACGGCCTGGCCGGCCAGGGCTCCTCCGCTTCGGCGGTCCAGTGGCGCTGCGCCGGCCGCCTGGACGCCTTCCGCTGCGGCCGTCGTCATCTGCTGCGCTCCACGACGCCAGGTCAGTACTGCACTTCGCGCTTTCCTCAAGTCCTACTTCCAGGATATTCCTCCGCCTCGTGCTAACGAAGCTTAAGGTGGCCGCCGAACGGTGTGCAGAGCTCCGGCGGAAAACGTTTTATTAATAGAGACCTAAAATATTAGAGGATTCATTTTGGGACAAGCTAGAATAAAAAAAAAAAACCGCGCGTTAATAACACTTCAGCCATTGGTCCACACGGTGTTTGACACCTTCTGGAGAACGCTGGCCCAATCGTCGCCTTCCAGTGTGACATCAGACAACCAATGTACAGTTGATATCGGCATAAATGTACATACGACTGTAGAGTCTAGTCTGCAGGTCATTGAACTCACGAATTTTTTCAGCTCTCTATTTATTAACCCTTTCAGTTCCGAATCAATTTGCAAGGCTCAAGTATCGCAATAATTTAATTTTATTATGTTTACTATACTTGAAATTGACGTACTTCCCGTATCCACTAGAACAACGCGGTGCGTGTTAAGTTGATGTCAACGTTAAACATTCATCAACAAGAGGTGCTGAAACTTCAACAAATAATATCACTCCAAAGAAGATGTTCAAAACACCTGGCCAGTGATTTCTTGTTGTGTACAGTACCGACCATAAATATCATTCATGTGCAACATATCCTGCCTCGTTCATGGTGAGGGCGACGAATGGGTTAAAAACCGTCCAACGTGTCTGACTGAGGTCTGCTTACGAATAGCATTCAAGAAACGTTATGCGTCTGTATACTTTTTTAGTTCCTCCATTTCTCTCTAAAGAAAATTTTGTGATAGTTAAACTGCTCAAACTGGTGCTTTCACGGTCATTATTAGGTATAAACATTCCTGCGCAAAACATTAAAAAATTAATGGGGACGTCCATCAAACGTTTATTTTTATCATTAAGTCATAAAATGGTAGGGTCTCCGCGGAAAGTCTCATAGAGGGGCGCTATCGACGGCAAGACTGCACGCCAGTTGAGTGCTTTGCGCGTAGAGGCGATGACGTGTAAAATTCCTTCAACCAGGCTGCAACCTTAAGGTTCCCGCCCACCTGGAGCATTTATTTTTCCGCGTTTGAGGCTGAGAAGCACGGGAGCGATAAGGGCGACACTGCCAAGCACATCAAGTGCGTCATCGCCGCTAAGCGCATGGCTTCGAACCGCCTGTACGTATGAGACTTTCAACAGCGACCCTATAATTTTATTGGTGGGAAGTCTGTAGGTAGGTTCAGTGCAGGGCCCTCGAGTATATTTGTACGTGCCTGATGCGTATACTTAGAGATACAACACTTTGAAAAAGCCGGTTTTATCTATATCGGGGTACTCGGAAATGGTGTTTTTAACGTGTGTGATATTTTGAAAGTACCCAACAGCTCTCGTGTGAAGTGTGTGTTCTTTTCGGATGATGAGTACATGGGACGCACGTTTAATAATTTAGTGGGAAAACGTGTATTTCGAACACTCTGCAACGTAGTTCACGTGTATGTGGGCGCGAGATTTATGAACACAAAGGAGTGAAGAGGGAAGAAATTTGGGCGGCTCTTAACAGCGAGGTCTTGAGAGCCGATGGGGGCGATTGAAGTGAATATGGAGTGGCCCCGGAATGGTGAGGGGGCGGGGGAAACGGGAGTCCCTGGAAAATCCCGCCGACCAACAGCATAGTTCGGCACGATTCGTACTTGCGAAAATCCGGTGACCCGGTCGGGGATTGAACCCGGTTTGCCTTGGTGGGAGGCGAGCGTGCTAATCGCTCAGCCACCACGGCCCCAACACAAAGCAGAAACAAGTCTATTATATCGCGAACTCCAGCAGTACTCTCCAGCAAAATGGCCTCACTAGCCAGCATCATGCCGCAATACCGTTGGTCAATCAGCGTCTACAGTATTTCACTTGCCGTAGCCAGCAGGCTAGCCAATAGATAGAGACCTGAACAATTTGCGGATTAATTTTGGGACATGCTAGAATAGGAAAAATCTTAGATTTGTGTCTCTTTTTCCATTGGTCCACGCGTTGATGACACCTCCAGCAGAACCCTGGGCCAATTAGAAACAAACAAAAAAATGCACCACCAATCATCGCTCTACACTGTGGGAGCAAGTAACGAAAGGGCAATCGATATCTGCACGATTGCACGTGGGACCTTGGAGTCTAACCTGGAGGACATTGAAGTCGCGAATTTTTCAGGCCTCTTCCAGTAGACAAATATTCGCAGCATTGCAGTTGCCAGTCGGCTAAAACCAGAGCCTCGCGCTCAGGCAGTCAATCACAGAACTGGTACGCGGTGTCGGCGAAGTTGACGTTATAAACAAATGCCACGTCGCTGTTATAGTTTATCCGGGGTTTCTTCACACTTTTTGAATCTAACCTTTGAAAAATTACCTCACGTACGACGTGTTTAGTTATTTCCCGAATATGCTATGCATAGACACCTGAAAAATTCTCGAGTTCAATAACCGGCAGCCTAGACTCTACAATCCTAGGTACAAATATGCCCATATCAACTGTGCATTGGTTGTCTGCTGTCACAGAGGAAAGCGACGATTGGGATAGCGTTCACCAGGGGATGTCAAACACCGTGTGGACCAACGACTGACGTTATCTAAACACACGTGTTTTGGACTCTAGCTTTTTCCAAAATGAATCCGCGAATTCTTCAGGTCTCTAGCTATGTATCATAAGTAGGGACAACCGAATTTCGCGAAAATAATTCACGACCAGTTGTATTTCATAACACTTTAGCTCAAATTAATTTTTTTTTGGGATTGGATGGTTTCCGTGTTACGCGTCATAGGCGTATACCGGCGAATCAAAGACGCACAGTATATTGAAGTTACCTAATTATGATTTCCCAGTTAAGTAGGAGAAGATATCCCAAAGGCACGCCGCCAATAAGCAAATTAAAACAATTTATATGCAGGTAGGGTATTGAAATCTAGCATGCACGGAAATTTTTTTCGTGAAATTCCGCGTGTCCCTAATCATAACTTTTATTAGCTGTGTTAACATGGAACTATCTTATTTTTTTCGTTAAATTGAAGTTTCGCCAATATTAAAATTTATAAATTATAATATATCATTAATAATAAATATGAATAAAAACAGTGAGATAATGTGTGCGTTGGTAGCGCCTAGTAAGAAATAGTTATCATGCAAAATATCATTATAGGCTGTTCACGGTAAAATGAGCACTTTTGAAAGCCCTGCTTAAGATCTACTTTTATACACGTTGTGCGTTCTTCCGCCTTATGTAAAATTGACATTGCCATGGACCTCATAATTTTATCATGCGTCGGTCAAGCCAAACTGTGAAATTATTAGAAAAGTAAATACTGTACAAATCAGCTCATTTTTACACTTAGATGCATAAAAAAAAAAAAAAGCAGAAAGCCAGAGAAATAATTGAAGTTATCACAAATGGTTACCTTACACTTTTTATTCGACGTAAATATGTGGAACTATTTTCCCCTCCATCGTTACCAACTTTACTGGGCACATGTCACTCATTGCGCCCGTTAAAATGCATGCAGTTAGGGGCAGTGACATTTTCCTGAGGTTGATTTCAAAAGTGCTCACTTTATCGTGAACAACCTTTACAACTGAGTGCGCACGGATTCGGTGCGTTGTCCTTTGGTGTAGTTTTCTGGACTTGGTGAAGTATCCGCGTACCCGCTACTTGAACTGCATTGGAATATGTTTGAAATACGTGTTTCTCCATGGAACTATTGGACGTGCTTCCAATGAGCTGACTATGAAAGAGACGCACACTTCAGACAAGTACTCAAAATATCACACACGTTGGAAGCACCATTTCGGAGTACTCCATCATAGATAAAAACCGGCTTTTTTCAAAGTGTTGTATTTCTAAATATATGCGTCAGGCATGTACAAATCTACTCGAGTGCCCTGCACCGAACCTTCCCACATACTTCCCACCAATAAAATTATAGGATCATCGCTGGAAGCCCCATACGTACAGGCCGTGTGACAAGAACACTGCACGCCGGTTCGAAGCCATGCGCTTAGCGGCGATGGCGCACTTGATGTGCGTGGCAGTGTCGCCCTAATCGCTCCCTCTCTTCTCGGCCTCAAACGCGGAATAAATTCTTCAAGCCGGGGAAAGCCCTGTGACCATACGGGTCATTTAATTTTCCTGCTGTCAGCACTGCGGTTACTCGTCACACAGTTAACGCTATAAGAACACCATCAGCCAATTACTAGCCTCGATGGCGCAACACTCGCAAGCAGTGGAAATAAATTGCGTCCGCTCCAAGTTTATAAGCAGGGCTCACTTTTCACCATGATGGGTAACCCAGCAGACATCAAATTCGTGGACACTAAATTGATTTAATTCAGTTCCTATTTGCATCTCGTGCATAAGGCCATGCACTACTCGCGAAAAGATTTATGTTCATGCAGTACGTCAATATCGTACGCCCACAAGCACAAGTTCCATTGGTTATGGCCGCGCGCGTACCTGGGAAGACATATTGTTATTTGATTGGGACAATCAGAATAAAGTACTCCGTTAGTGGACGTCCATGATTCGCGGCCCAGACACTTGAGGCACGTGACATTTAAAAATCATCCAACCACGAAAACGCATATGAAGTAACGTTCTGAAGTAACGTGTTTTGAAGTATAACTGGCCTTGAAATCATTTCGCAAAAAAAAAAAAAAAAAAAAAAAAACACGTGCCCCTAATCACGCACATGCAGATCATGATAAGGATGTTATTGAAATAATTGCATTTCTAACAGTTGCACATTTTCACTTCATAGGGCACATATCTCCCTGTTTTATTAATATTATTTATCAATTAAATATTTCAATGTACATATAGAATATAGGTAAAATTTTAGTTTAGCTAAAAATAAATTAATTTTCTTTTTAACACAAGAATAAAACACTTGAAATACGCGCAGATTGAAGAAACAACCAAACGCTTCAGATACAGACTGATTGTTCGAAGGTTTGATTCAGAATAGAACAAATAAACCATATAATGACAAAAACTGAAAAAGATAACTTATTTATTTTAAATTTTTGATCCATTAACAGTGAATTTTCAATTAAATTGAACAGCCCATTTATTATTTTAAATGATACTACCGTCATACAATTTTATTTTAAGAAGACAGCAAATTGACTATAGGAAGGTATAGGGCCTTGTGTTCGGAGACAGAAAATGTTCGGACAAGTGAAAACCGGCGAGGAATCAGCCGCGACATGTCTTTAACACTTTTGTATGTCATCGACGTAATATAATTTCTCTTGAGTTCAACAGTTTTATAAAAACTGTTCACGATAAAGAGAGCACTTTTGAAACTAACCTTAGAATAATATCACTGCTCCTGCGTAGCAGATATTTTAACGGGCTACAGAGTGACATGCGCCAAGTAGAATTCGGTAGGAATGGCTGGAAAGTAGACCCACGTGTTAACGTCGATTTGGAAAGTGCTAAGCAACCATTTGAAATAACTTAAATTATTAATTTTTTTTTCTGCTTTTCTAATGCGCCAAAGTGTAATAATGAGCAGATATTTTAAAATATCTTCGTTTCTAATAATTTCACATTTTCACTTGATCGACGTATGAATAAAGTGATGAGTCCCATGACGATATTAATTTTGCACAAGGCGGAAGAACCCACAACGTGCATACAAGTAGATCATGAACAGGTCCTTCGAAAGTGCTCATTTTACCGTGAGCAGCCTGTAAGAGATTGCGTTAACATAGCACGTCCTCGTTCTTTGAAACTGCGACGGGTTACGGCCATTGGTGCACGAAAACAGTATATTTATATAATTTATGTCACAACTTGTTTCACAGCGGATTTCCAAAATTTCTTGCATCTCAAGACGTAAATAACAACTTTTGACACCTTCTTACCTGTTAGATATTCGCTGCCGTCATTATTCTCGGGGCACTAATGGAATAAAATGAAGAATTTTAATTTTCTTAGCTGCAATCAGTGCTCCGAGAATAATGACGGCAGTGAATATCTAACAACGTAAGAAGGTACTCAAATTCGTTATTTACGTCTTGAGATACCAGAAATTTTTAAAAATCCACTGTGAAGCAAGTTATGACATAAATTATATAAATATACTGCTTTCATGCACCAATGGCCTTAACGTCGCATCTCAGAGTTAACTATGACCCGACCGGGTTGGAATGGTGGCGTGTCTGCGAACTCCAGCCGCACTTGCCAGCAAGATGGCGGAGCGTCGTTCGCCAATCACATCCTGGAGACTAAGGCAGGATTTACAGCATCCGTTCGTCGTCCGTCCATCAGTCACGTGACCAACAGCCAATCACCGGCGTCCATTGATTCTATCCGTCCATCCGCCGAAATCTTGGCAAGCCCTAACTTTTGACGGACGGAAGGATGAAGTCACAGCATTCTAAACCTTTATTTTTCATAACCGTTCACTTCTAGTTCATTAGAAGGCTGTGTAGCTTGTGCAGTGTTTTGTTTTACTCGTTTTTTTGTTTTCATACGATGGCTTATGTAGGTGTAAAATGCAATGACGTAACATTCTTCCTGAAGAAATGTTGATAATCATATCGAGAACACCATTTTCATATTTTCAAATGTAATAAAATTATTCATATTATATAAAAAATATATTTTTTAAACTACCATTAATCTTCGTAATTTATATGTACTTGCGTTTTGTGTATTTACACACACACGCACAAAACCGCCAATAATTTTCACTTTTAATGCAGAATTTTTCCTAATCATAAAAAAAAATTGTTTGTATTAGTTTGCAGCATGACGGACTTACGAAGTTTGGTTGTAAATGACTCGGCTGGAAGACGGACGAATATATGACGGACGGGCGAACGACGGACGGACGTGACGGGCTATTGTAAATCGTGCCCTAACCTTCTACTCGGCAGCTCGACCAATGGGGAATATTTCACGACGTGCAACAGGCCAGTCAGACCTAAGGTCTGTTCCCGCAGCTATGCGCGGCCAATGAACAGCCAAGTTCGCTCGCATCAAAGGTACCGGCAACTCCATTTCGCTTCCGTATACTTACTTGTTCTTTGATCATATCTCCTGCTTGTTCCATAAACTTCACTGCAACTAAGTATTACGTTGACAGCACTCAAGGTGTAAACAACTCAAATGAACGTGATGAAATGTATACTATTATACTGTGCCTGACAAACACATGTGATTAATGAGGGGAAAAAATTGACGAAACTACAAAACTACAATAAAATGGAGCAGATATGTTTTCTCATAATTATTTCGTTATTCTATTTCGAACAGTTTCGAGAATTCCGCCACTTTACGACAGACAGCAATAAAAACATATGTTCTCGTTTACATACTGAAAATGGAAGGTAATCTGTAATTCGGCCTAAAGAGTTCAGTATTTCCACCACGGATCTGTGTGATACAGTCCTACTACCCCTCAACCCTTCCAGTCACAGTGTCCTCTAGCTATGACGTTGCATATGTAGTGGCTTGAATGGTCTGCACTGTACACAGCAGAACATGCCGTCCAATGAGAAAGGTTCCTTACGTGTGGGGGACATCATTCGCAGCTGGGCCTATATTCCGTAGCCTCATAAACCACGGTTGCCAGTAACTAAAGCACAGAGATATTTCTGTTGGTCCCGATGTAAGGCAAAGCGTCTTCTGGATATCAGTGCAGTTCCGAATGAAAGATTATTCGTTAGAACACCTAAAATTACATATTTATTTTTGACTGGCGTGGTCAACACTTTGTAGACTATGCTCGAGTGTAGCTCGAGCGAAGCTTATTTGAAAATTCCTGTATTGTTCGGAACAAAACTCACATGGATGTGCAGTTTTTTTTTCGACTAGTGTTTAACATGACCTCACAAGAACTCGCCAGAGCAGTAACTATGATATTGCTAATTATAGAATTTCCTTTTTGTAGCCATCAAAGGGACATGAACGATTGTAAATCCTTTTATACGATGAAGGACATTGAATTGGATCAATATCATCTCGAGTCTCTATTGGTTGATGACCGGTCAATAATAAACGCTGTAAAGTGTCCGGTGTGGTATGGACCAATAGGACGATGGTGAGTTCTAACACAGACACCAACATTACCGATGTTCCTGCAGTATTGGATGTAGGTGACTCACTTCTAATTTGTCTTAAGTGCTAGTAAATGTGTGCAGACCTCAATGTGTTTAGTAGTTAATTAAGTTGGCTACAGAAATACTTCCATTAGCGTTCGAGGCGAAACTCTGCAGACGTCGAAATGTATAAAAGTCTATGTGAGCCAGGCTGTAGATGGGAAGCCACGGCGGTCCCAAGTTGGAGTAAATGGTACGCGAACTTGATGGTTCTGCCCTTAGCCAAATTTTCGCCTCTCTGTTATCGGGTTTTTCGCAAAATTTGTATTGTTCTGTGTTCATTCAAAGGTTATTTAACATAGCCCGCCTTTGCGAATCTCCTCGTGATTCACAGTGCCCATTGTAATCTCGACGATATGAGCTACCGAAACGTGTGTGATTTCGTTGCAGTATCTTTCGGAGTTTACTGTACTATAATTTAATCCTACATATGGTATAATGATTATTTTCAGTTAATTTCATACGTATGGCTTATCTAAGAAAGTTCTTCTCTTTTATTTTCCAATTATAGATTCGATGACACTCAAGAATGTCTTGTCCTGTGACATTTTGTGGTGAATGGAGTGGGGGTGAACCAAAAGTATAACTTAAAACGTGGTTGATAAAACATAAAAACTGCTTCTATATTCTAAAACTGGAACTAACTTTTTTCTAATATTTGAGCAATTACATAAGTTAGCATAAGAGACTTCTAAAAGAATCTAGGGAATTTCTCCGAAATGACTGAAAAAATATTCTATGTGTGATCAAGAGACTCTTTACAGCCCAACCCCACTCTAGTCTATGTGTTCCTATGGACTGACACGTACATGTAAAGAACCTGTCGTCATATCAAGAAAGTAAACGATGGTCCACAAAAATAAGCTATGGAAAAAGGAATCTTCCAAAAACGTTTACACCTCTTATGTGAATCGTTGTGTGTGTAGGCCCTATAGTTTTAATTGTTCGATTTTACTAACGCATGCCAACCGCCCTCCCCCTGAAACATGATGGACATTAATTCTAAGTCTCTACTAATATCTAATTTTAAATGATGTAGTTGATCTGAAAAATAATATTTCTGTAACAGAACGTGTTTTCTTTTGTCAGCTAAGTTTCTGCGACAGTCAAATGGAAATTTTTTATGTTGTTGTTGGTGACTTTTAGTTTTCGGTATAGCAAATGAATCAAAGCTGTGCAAAGTACAATGAATTGTTAGCGAGAGCTGACGGCATGTGTAATATTGCGGCTAAGCGAAGTAGGTATTTGAAGGTATAATTTCGCTATGACTGTATTTTGTGTAAACAAATTTTTAGATCACAAAATTAAGCAAGTGAAAGATAAGTTGCTTATTACATATTTTAGACTGTTTCTGGATCTATAATATAAAAAGGACATACATTTGTTTCCATAAAAGTTCGGAAAACTCTTTGACTATGTAGTCTTGCCAATACTCTACTTGATTAGAATGGTGATGAATTTGATTATTTTAGGTAATTTGCATTTTTTCTCTCTGGAGACCAAAGAAACGCTGGAAAAAATAAGCGCAAAAGTGACATATTTTGATCAGCCAGTTAAATTGTGTTCAATGCGAAAGTGGTTTGATAACCAGCAGTGTAAAATTGTTGCCCTAGCAAAAGTTTACTATTGAAAAAAATTACAGTTGGACTATTATTTCGTGATAGGTAAAGAACTGAAAAATTCGCGAATTCATTTCGGGACAAGCTTGAATTCAAAACAAGCGAGTTTATAAAACTTCGGCCATTTGTCCACACGGTTTTTGACATCTCCTGGAGAACTCTGGCCCAATCACCGAGTTCTACTGTAACAGCAGAAAACCAATGTGCAACTGATATTGGCATATTTGTACATAAGACTATAGAGTTTAGCCTGCAGGTCATGGAACTTGCAAATTTTTCAGGTCTCTAGTGATAGGTCTTATTCGTAACAATTAATTTTTCCATTGTATTTACGTTATTAGGTAACTATAAGTCAGCTTGTAAAGCTCACTTGTATATAACCGTGGACAAGATATCATTGAATACTGTAATTATAAGGTGTTAAAAAAATAGTAATAAGATTCATTGCGATCAAATAATTTTCCATTTGAAACAACATAGAGTCATTGTAAAATTTTGTTTGCAGAAGGGTTTTATTTATAGCGTCGTTAAAAAGTTTCATAGATTTTCTGATACTGAAATAATGGTTGTTTTTCTTCAATAGTCAACTTAATAAGTGGACCACAACTATTTCAATGTTAGTATGGGTCTGAAGGCGGATATACATTACTAGTATGCTGAGCATTTATTAATATTAAATTAAATAGTCTGTGAACAATACATTGATATATTACAATTCTACATTTACAGAAGCATTGCTGGTTATTTGTTCATGAAAAGTGTATAGAAATTCAGGTGGTGGTTACTTGAAATGTAAGAAGCTTTAATATTAGTGAAGATTTTGAAGAGAACGTACAATAATGTGGAAGCTGTGTTTCAAGTGTTTCTGAAATTGTTAATCTACAAAGTTAGAGACGGGGGAACTTGGAAATAAAATAGAGACGTAAAAAGATTTTATATATTTATCAGTAAAAATCTGCTGTATTGCCGGCAGACACTTGAGGCACGTGACATTTAAAAATCATTCAACTACGAAAATGCATTTGAAATAAAGTGTTTTGGAGTACAACTGGTCTTGAAATATTTTCACAAAAAAAAAAAAAAAAAAAAACCGTGTCCCTAATAAGGCACATTAAAATATGAGTTATAATTCTAGTAACGTAATTGTATTTCTAACAGTTACACGTTTTCACTCCATTGGTGCACGAATTGTAAGTTCTTATGACTTTTGAAATGTTTGGTGATTCCCCTTAGAAAGTGGAATATTTGTGTAGAATGCAGTGATAAGTGAATAAGTAGGCCTACTCTATAAATGTTAAAAACAACTTTTCTAAGAATTATTTGAGCTTGAATAATGCGCAAACTAACGAGTGAATATGAGATACATAAATACATTTTTCCCATCCTCAGAAATGATTTATTTCGTGTTTTTTTTTTTGTAACTCCTCTAAATTTATTAGGATGTTTAATTCATTACACGGAAGTTTACATTGAAAATATTGCAATAGGCTATTTTTGAACTTTCCCCTGCAGTGTAGCAACAGCTGAATTGCCTTTCTTTTTTATGAGAAACTGCGCGTGATATAATAACTAACATCTAATATAAAGACAAAACTTTAACTATTTCGTGATAGAAAAACATATCGCCTTTTTCTTTATATGCTCGAAAGACCCCACTTCTGTAGTTAAAGGTGATGATAGTTTGAAAATGTGTTAATTGTGGCAATTTAGCTAAGCTTTAATTTTTCAGTAACGATTTTTAACAAGTACGTCCTCCCTCCTACTCTCTTAATTACAAAGTCTATAGTGACATGCAAAAAAAAAAAAAGCTACCTTGCGAAATATACTGTAATACCGAATACATAATGATTGTTTATTTTTGTGGGTATAAAATGTTGCACTTTGTTTAAAATAACTTCCAAGCGTCTTCAGCTAACCTTCATTATTAAATTAATTTCAATGTATAACAAAGTTAATGCACGCAGCATATGTGGATTTGTTTTATTTTTGTACAGTATAACAGCTTTTCTAAATAAACATATATCCAATTTAGGTCGTCAAAAGTTATATAAAATAAGAGGCTAAACTATGGAGTTATAAATTTAAATGATTTTGTGGTTTTAATTTGTGGCTGTAGATCATTCCTCTAACCCGAAATGTTGGATTTTTCTTCAGCAGTTATTATTGTATATTAGTATTATTCAAAATTCTTAGAATATTTTGTAATAACGTTGAACAAAATTTACACAGGAACCTTTACCAACCTTTTCATCTGCTTATGATGCAGGATTTACTTGGGTCATTTAAAAACATCTTTTAAAGAGAAATATCAATATTTACAAACAGAATAGTTCTAATGTAAAATAAATCTGGCTAATTTAATTAATATTACTTTTTGAAACACAGGAAACAGGAATTTTATTTTGATATATTATTCTTGCAAGCACCGACTTCAGGTATGGAAATTTTGAAGGAATCATTTCAACTTCTTAAGCAAATTTTTCATTCGATATAGTAGGAATTCAATTAAATGATAGAAAAGTTATCGAAATATTGGCTCGATACTGCTGAAAGTACAAATCATCAACATTATACATTTAAATTGCATCGCATTTTTCGTCGCAATGTATGACGAAATGAGTGAGACAACTCTCGTTTTTAGAACAGCGGCAAGACTAGCCTTCTTCTTGAAAGACGAAAGAAGTGTTATCAGGAAAATATAAAATAACCATATATATTTCGTACATAAACTTTGTTTCACTACCTTTGTCTTACTGCTCTCCTATTCTGCAACGATCTATTGGGGGGTTAATTTCAGAGCTATTCGATAACATCATAGCATAACTGATGTCTTCTTGTGATAAATTTGTGGATCCATCTAAACATGTCGTGTTATAGCAAGTCACTTTGTAATTTTATCGTTATATTTCTAACTAGCAAATCGGAGAGGGTAAACTTCGGGATACACTTTATGATCATACTTGTAACAATCAGTCACTGGTGGAGTGCACAGTAATTGGTCAGGCAGCTTTCGTAACATTTTACTGGTGACTAAACAACTTTCACTATGGAAATATATAATCTATTCCTGCATCATCAGTTTCACTGTCTGGTGACTAGTGCAGTAACGCCAATTTATTCAGCTAAGACGCAGATTTCTGGCCTTAGCTCAAAAATATTTGAGCTAGGAGTGTAACTTTAAACCATCAGTCATATTGTTAGGCCTAATTTATACTTTACAAAATCTCACAGCTTCGTAATGAATTTTTGAGTCTCTGCCTCGCCAAACTAAGGCAACATTTATCTTTCCGCCTGTTACTTTGCTGACACGAATAATTTTTCCAATTTGATATGAAGTCAAGTTGCTTTAGGCTACCTTTCCGCAGTAATCGTAGCAACTTGCTGGAATTCTAGCGTTTTAACTTTGAGGCCTAACCTTGTCCCTCAGAGTTATTTTTATTTCTTATGATTTCTGGCGAAAATAAGACTGCCCCTGGAGTTTTCCTTCTTGATTTCGTAGATACGCGTTATCATAAATTCTGCCAGCCCTACTAAAGCCTGGTTTTGATTTGTCATGTTTAATTTAATCAGAGTTTTGATTTTTTTAAACTGTTTTCATTGATACGTACAATTTCTAGACTTAAAAGAATAAAGTACTTCATAACACTGCCCAATCGAAGAGAATATTATTTAGTTTCCTTGTATATAAAATATTACCACAAACTAAAATAATATAACCTGAACCTTTTTTTTTTTAAATCGTAGGGCCATACCATGCCAAAAATTTCACATAACTTGTACAGACTAAGCAATGCTTTAAATGCAGTACACACAAACAGAACTTAACACTTTCGCAGAAATTTTACAAAACCTATTTAATATATTTAATATGCGTTACAGTTAAAGCAAATTAAAGCTCCCGAATTTTGTTCGTATTCTCCCGGTTTCACTAACATCTGAAAAACACAATAACTAATACAATTTAATTGCCAATTTCCACTTGTATCACTACTATTGGTAAATATCCTGGTACATTTTCAGAAGAAATTCTGAAACGGCGCTGTGGGGCAGTCGGACTGAAAATAAAAATGGCATTTGCTTAAGGCTAGCACATCAAGTCAATTTGGGCGGAAATCCTCATTTCGAGGTAATGCTGAGCCCTCGGGTAAGTTATCAATTTGATCAAGGAGAGTTAAAAGCAAAAAAAAAAAGTTGAATTTTATTTGGCGGTATTCAATAACGAATCGGTCCGTTTTATTGTTACATAGGTATTTACAATAATGTTGCATTGCTTTGCAAGAAAGTGCTCCATCACTTTCTCAATAACTATATTTCACTAAATTTATTATATTGTCAGCTTTGCTTACGTATAACAAAACAGTAAAATGAATCACCCGAGCATTTGTGTAGTTCAATCATAAATCGTCGAACTGATTTATTAGCACGATGAGATGATTTAATTACCTACATGACATGTGTTTTCAGCTGTATTTCAGTATGGCTGATCATGAAGTTTTCAAAAAGCTGCTGTTTAGTAATCAAGGAATTTTTCTTTGGTATCTCGAGAGAGTATCTTTCACTGTTATTGACAATAGTTCCGTAACAAATTTATGCATTATTTTCTGTAGTATATGTTTAAACAGATACTCTCAGATGTGTGAGAAACATTTTGCATTATATTACATTTTATTTTCAAGAAAACAACAATAATTTCCTATTAAAAATAATATTTTCCCTGTAACCTAGCTAGATTTAAATAATCGGATACCAGCGAAACGTTCTTTAGGGAACCCTAATGCCTTGGGTGGGAATAAAAATTTGTTGTTTCACTAACTTTTCGGCATGATTTCTGTTGTAGTACAAATATTTAAAAAAAAATGTATTTTCTAATATATTAAGAGTTTATGAAGTAGTTAAATTCGTTTTATATTCTTAATCATTTCTTAAAATGTTTAATATTTATGCCCAGTAATATGTTTTTGCTCATTAATGTGTTTCTAATAGCTGTCATAAAATTTCAGACACGATTTCATATTTTCCAAGTAAAGGCTCAAGAGTGAGGCATCGCTGTTAATATTTAGTCTTCGTCATATTGAAATTGTTATAGTAATTTCTGATTGCTCTCCGCTGTCATATGTTAACCAAGAGGTAATTTGCTCATAATATTTACGTACTATGAAACAGGCCGAAATTTTTCTTCGGTACGTACCCTAAACATTCGTAACATAATAGGTAAACGGAAACAATGTTTAAGTCAATGTTTCTAAAGTAGAAAGCATTTTCTCGAATAACTGTACATGATTATTTCATAAAAATCAATTTCTACCAAATTAATTGCATAACATGTGCATTAACGTAATCCAAACACTAAACCCGAATATACACGCCACCTGTAGCCTGCATAATTTATAGAGCATTTGCGGTTTCCTCGCAATTTTGAATCAAACCTTTGAAAAATCACCCCGCGTATGACGTTTTTAGTTATTTCCTTCATATACCATGTATCACAACCACTTTATATCTCTGTTATCACAGTAGTGTCTTATTTTTCGTTAAATTGAAATTTCACGTATATTTTATTTAACATACGAATTATAATGTTTAATTTGTAATAAATATGAACTAAAACAGTGAGAAAACACGTGTGTTGGTAGAGGCTAGCAAGAAATAGTTCTCGTGCAAAATATTACTATAGTTGAGTGTGCACGAATTCGATGTGTTGTCCCGCTGGTGTAAATTTCTAGACTTAGTTCAGTTTAGTTTGAACGAGGCGGAGAAATATCCTGGAAGTAGAACTTTAGTTGGGCTTCAGAAAAGTTGGAAGTAACAGTAAATGGACTATAAATATAAATCTTTCTAACATAAAAAATATAGCTTGTAGAATTTTCTCGCTGTAAAATTATTAAAGCCGTATTCGTAATACGTATATAAACAGTCTTTGTACTGACCAGAAATCTCTTCACGTCGAAGTTACAAACTATTACATCACGTGATAACTCTTTCTCTTAAGACAAGCGAATGGATTTTCCGATGATATGCTACTAAATAGGAATCAAAATTGTGTTGTGGTGAGGGGGTTGGAGAGATATATCTCAAGTGTAGAAAACTCTTTCTTTTACTTGAGGAAATGCGATCTCGTGCGATCAAACCGTTGTGTGTATATCTACATACCCAACAATTTTGTAGCCAACAGAACAGACTGTAATAGTATTTTGCGTATACTTATTGCCAATAACTGTTTTTCTGTCTCAGACATTCATAAAAGAGTATATTCTGCAACTAACAAACTGCAGCCGTGAAATTTCGCGATCCGGCTGCAGATTTTTTACTATCGTTATAAGTGCAGTTATTCTCTAAAACTAATAAACGTAAATACGGACGCCATTAAATTTCTTCATATTACTGATGTTACACCTAAAGAAGTCTGAAAGATGTTAGACAAAGTGTTCGTATGGTAAAATGCTTTACCAAGGAATATCGGCTGAAATGTTCAGCGACGACACCCGGCCCTTTGCGCCCGCGTACTTTTTAGACGCCTGGCCTGGTAACTAGAGCTACTGACTTTTCGCGAATAAATGTGAGTACACGATAGACTCCAATACTATAGGCACCCAACAGCAGTTTGTCTATTGCCATTGGTTGCTGCGTGCTTGAGAAAGTGTTTTCATATTTGACCGGGCCACTCAGAATTCGGCAACATCGTCACGGATCCTACGTGATTCGTGTGCAGGCAGTTAACACGTGTCAAAAAGCAATCCAGCCAATAAAATTAGGTAAACGAACCTACAGTGTTTTGAAATATAACATGTCTTGAAATATTTTCGCGAATTTCACTACTCCTACTGGTATCACGTCGCGGTAGTCAGGCAGCGTCTCTCCTAATATTTGTCATAGTATAAAGTTAATATTATCAATATGCTTTCTAGTGTGGTATAGTCATTATATATATATATATATATATATATATATATATATATATATATATATATATAAATCTATTTATGTTTGAAATTATCGTACTTTATTTTGTATGTTTCACTGAAGTGGTTTGCTGTATGTTATGGGCAAAGAATTTACGAGAGGTCATTAAAATTAATTTTATAAGGAGAGCTTGTACAAAATTCAATGTAATTGAAGACGTGTGGCAGTTGGAAAATAAAAGGCCAAAAGTGAGCCTTGAGGTTGTCAACCAACGAGAGTTTACCTACCAGTGACTATTTTAAGTTTTGCAACAGGAGTTATTGAAATCGGGAAAAGAATGAAAATACCTAAGATGAGGCCCTCGCTGTCTAGGGTATAGTTATAAGTGCATGTTCTGTAGGAGTGAGCCAGAACTGAATAACCCGATCCCCACCGGTACAGGGCGTCTCAGAAATTACCCGGCCGCGAGCTGCTTATAACGGGTTTGATCTACAGTCGTTGTGTGTATCCAAAAACATTAAAGAGAGAGGAGTGATCTGCGGAAATATACGATAAAATAAACCGGTCATTTCCAAAACCTTATTATTATTTTTTATTAAGGGGAACCCTCCTCCGTCGTAATGGATTCTCCGTTTTTCTAGCATGTTTACGTTTTTAAAAAAGAAAATACTGGAAGTGCCCCTATACCATCGGCGTGCGCACGGATTGTGTTGGGTGAATCCAGGCACACTCTAATGACCAGTATACTCATTATAGGCTGTTCACGTTAAAATGAGTACTCCTGAAAGCCCTGATTAGGATCTACTTGTATGCACGTAGTGTATTCCTCCACTTGATCTAGAATTTGCATTGCCATGGACCTCATCACTTTATTCACGCGTCAGTCAGGTGAAGCTGTGGAATCATCAGAAAAGTAAATATGTTACAAATCTGGTAATTTTTACACTTCAACGTTAAAATATGGAACTATTTTCCATCCATCATTACCAACTTTACTGAGCGCATGTCACTCAGTGCGCCCGTTAAAATAAATGCAGGCAAGGGCAGTGACTTTTTTCTAAGGTTGATTTCAAAAGTACTCACTTTATCATGAGAAATCTTTAATTTTCAATTGTGCCTTTTGAGATTTATTTGATTATCTGGAATTTTAGTGTGTACTATTCAAACCTAAATTCAGCTTTCATATATTCACTCCATAATCGGAATGTTATTGTTTTCTTGGAACTGTTTTTAATGAAGCACGTGTATACTTCCATTTAATATAGGTGAATAATTGTTTAAGATAGTGTTTTAATTAATTTATCTAGCACTGTATTTACATTTTTGCACTTAGATACACAAAAAAAAAAACAGAATCGGAAAAATAATTTAAGTCATCGCAAATGGTTACATAACAATTTTAACTCTTTCGTGTAGGTTGTTCACGACAAACTCAGCACTTTTGAAATCAACCTCTGGAAAATGTCCCTGCCTCTACCCGCGCATATTTTAACGCGCGCGCTGACTGGCGTACGTTCAGTAAAGTTGGTAACGACGGAGTGAAACTAGTCCCATGTCTTAGCGTTGAATCGAAATTGTTAGGTAAACTATAATGAATACTGAAATTATTTCGTTCGCATCCAGGTGTAAGAATAAGCAAATGTGTAAAACATTTACTTTTCTAATCATTTCACATTTTCACTTGACCGACGCGTGAATAAAGCGGTGAGGCCCACGATAATGTTGATTTCACATATGGTGGAAGAATACACAACAGATCTTAAGCTGGGCTTTCAAAGTGTTCAGTTTACCGTGACATACTATAATGGTTGGTCGGTATCGAACCGCCTCCTGATTTAAGAGGGGGTGTTTTTAATAAGTAGATTTTAAAACATTGCAATATTTGGGCTAAGTTGCTATGCTCCGTGAGCCCATAAATAATGTAACTTTATATAATTTATTCAGTATCAAATTTTCAATGTAATCTTAAGCTTTTTTCGGCGCTGAAATCTTTTATTATGCTTGTATTTTTTAATGACATTTCATATGAAAAAAAAAAACAACAATCCACATAAAACAAAATAAAACAACTGTTTTTTTTTATTACCTACAATTGTATATAATTATTGATAAAATCTTAATGTAGAAGCAATTTTTTTTTTGGCGCTTGTTTTTAACATTTTTTATATTGGACATTTCATATGAAAAAAAAAAAAAAAAACAACAATCCCACATACAAACAAAATAAAAACAACTTTTTTTTTTATTATTATCACAATTGTGGGGGATAAATACTTGATACACCAATCTGTATTTGGGGATAGTAAATTTTCTCGCTATATTTTGCGACTTCGTTATTTAACCTATTGCACTCTGAAATTGAAACTATATGATTAAAAGTTTTCGACTAGACTCATTTGTAGGGACGCCCGCATTTCGCGAAAATATTTCACGACCAGTTGTACTTCATAACACTTTAGCTCAGATCCACTGTTGTGATTGGATGGTTTCCGTGACACACTCCTTAGGTGTCTGGCATGCGAACCCCAGACGTACAGCATTGAAGTTACTTAATTTCGAATAGCCAGTCAAGTGGGAAAATACATTCTCCCAAAGACACGCCACCAATAAGCTGGAAGAAAACTGCTTGTGCGTCCATAGGCTGTTGAAGTCTAGCGCGCGCGGAAATCTGTTCTCGAAATTGGGTTGTCCCTACTTATTTGTAAATAAAGTGATGGTATGGGAGGAATGGGAGTAGGACGTCACTGTGATGGAGTGGTTGGTTTTCTGCGGGTGCTCCCGCTCTGTGGCGAGACCCCGGAGTAAAAAGTGGAGCCCCGACTAAATCTCCACGCGTGAGAACTCTTCGCCCGAATATTCCCAGCTCGCCGGGGCCTGGGATCGAAACTGGGACCTCAAGAGTGGGAGGCCAGTGATTAATTAACCAACTGAGCCGGCAGTGGGTCCATGTTATAGAGAATATTTATTGTAAATTTGTTACGTAATTCGCCTTTCTTTCAAGTTTAGCTGTTGAAATAAAAAATGAAAATTAAAATAGGCAGACGTTCAACTGGTTACTGTGGATAAACCGTGCTTCAAATTTAAAAAATAATAATATATTATTATACTTTCATAACTTTACCAAGCACTTAAACCGAATTAAATTGTTTTAAATAAATTTGCAAAACTTATACGAATCTATGTATTAAGATAAAATTCTCATATTTACGCTAGAATTTCCAAACTATTTAGTGTTTTGTTTTATATATATATATATATATATATATATATATATATATATATATATATATATATATATATATATATAATAATTACATATCACGAATCTACAAAATACAAAATAGTCTCTAAACTTATAAAAAAAATTTTTAACTCTAGAACAATCTTGAAACATTATCCAGCATTTTACTAGCACAGAAGCAAATGATCGATAAGCAGGGATAGGAAAATTTCGCGAATTCATTTCGGGACCAGATAGACGTCCAAACACATATGTAGTGAAGTCACCTTCGCAATTGGATCACAGTTTATTAGACCCGCCCTGCACGCCTGTGAGCCAATAGCAAACTTGCTAGGAAACACCTTGCGAATCCAATAACTGCCAGGTGTGGGGCAAAACCAATGAACACACAGCTGAGTCTCCAGTATTCAGAGGACTGAGAAGTCTAGCCTACAGGTCATTGAACTGCGAAATTTTCCTACCCCTATCTATAAGAATGGCTAGAGACCTTAAAAATTCTCGAGTTCAATGTCCTGCAGGCTAGGCTCTACAGTCTTATGTACAAATATGCCGATGTCAAAAGCATATTGGTTGTCTGCTGTCACAGTGGAAAGCGACAATTGGACTCCGTTCTCTAGGGGGCGTCAAACACCGTGTGGACCAATGGCTTAAGTTATATAACGCATGTGTTTTGAATCTTAGTTTGTTCTAACTTAAAATGAATCCGCGAATTCTTCAGGTCTCTAAGAATGACACTAACACTCGCTCTTTCACAGCTACGGAATCTTTAACGACGACCCGGTAATTTTATTGGTAGCAACTTTGTAGCAAGGCTCAGAGAAGTCGTCAATCCTAAATTTCCATTCAACATTCATGTGTACTTTAAGATACAGAAGTCTGAATAGGCTGAACGGCCCCACATTTGTGTTTCTATAGGCTGTTTGCCATGAGCTGAGCTTGTGATATACTTTCCTACTCATTTTGTATCCTTCCGCCTCATGTAAAATTAACATTGATATGAACCCGAGCACTTTATTCTTCCGCCGATAAAGTGTAATAGCTAAAATTTTAAGCGACAAAAATATCGTTACTTATATGGTACTCATTCTTACTCATATATGCAAAAAACAAAAGGAAAATGAGGAAACGTTACTTTTGTGTCAACGAATTTCAAACTTTTTTGTAGTACGACATTGCGGCATGATACTTCTGCCTTTTCAATCGCTATCAACTTTCCTGGGGTATATCGAGGGACGAATTCATAAAGGTGGCTGCGAGGGGTACCCCCCCCCCCCCGAAGAATTTATGTTCAAAAAATAAATAATAAATTTTACCCATTCAGATCTAGTGTACACGATTGTGTACACTGCGCGCGTGTCGGTAATTTTTGGTCTGTACTGCACACTAGCGAATCTCAGTGACCAATGATCTTACTTGTGGGTAAATTATTTACAAACCGTATTTCTTGTCTAGGTCGTAATTGGTTCATCTAACTGCAGCCATACCTACGGCCCACAGCTCATTGTCTGTGACAACGGAACAAGTGTTCTGTCGACTTAAGTACAGCACGCGCCATAATATTTTGTTTCTGCGACACTCTGAAACCGTAAATTAAAGTGGGCCTGAAAGGGTTAAGAATATTTAATAATAAATTAACAAGTATTTCATAAGGGAACCACAGGGTACACAATATAATAATTGCATTACCAGTGACACGTATCTTTTACGCAGAAGGCAGCTTATTACCATTTCCTCTGCCCCGTTGGTTTGTCGCTCGTTATCACCTCCCACGCATCTGGGATTCTCTCGTTATCGGCATGATTATCACTCCCCACGCACCATGGGTTCGACGTTCACCACCTCGCCAGCAGATGTCTCCTCCACATCTCCGACTTCAGTCTGCAACAGTGCAGCAGCTGCAGAAGTTTTGGCTCTCGCGTCGCGTCGGATGATATGTGAGTGCGAGCTGTGATATCGAACTGTGATTTACGTCCGGAAGTCAGTCACTGATGCAGGTACTTCAGAATGAACGCCGCGAAGCCGCGTTTGTGGTAAAATAACAGATAGCGCTCGGACGTGTGTCCGCGAACTACGCGTGCACTGTTCAACGGATCGTTCCGTTGGGAGAAAAAGAACACTGAGTGGCATTGAAGTCGAGGAAAACGCCGTAGTCAACGCAGTCGCCACGAAACAAGAGCCCAACAGGTGACTTCTTAGCTTCTACGCCTGTGTCTTCAACGATGATCTTCGACGCCCGTAATTCTGGCATTGACGATGATTCTGGTTTTAGTCTTCATACATCATACGATATTGGCTCTTATAACGGGAAAACTGACGAGATTAGTGGAGATAATTAATATGTATTTTGAATGAAGCTATGTTATTTTTAACTTTAGAAATCCCACCTACACAGTTTCAGTCAGGTTTAAGTGTTTTTACTACATTTTGTTGTCTGAAGCCTATTTCATAAAACATAAATTTGTTGGATTAGGCAGGATGATAATAATTTTATTTTTAACATTTCCTTGCGAAAAAAAATTGCCTACCCAAAAGTATTACAATTATAGCAGTGCATAATTTAATAACAAAAAAACAGTTAAACATATTTTACATGCAATATTAGCTGTTAGGAGACATAATTATAAATGCCTTTATAAAAAGCACTTATTTCATTTTAAAAATTTTCTTGCTGACAATTTGTAAAATTCCATGCATTAGAATTTTTTTCTATACTTTTTGTAGCTTTAATAATTGAAAAATATGGGTTTATTGATAACGTGTTCTGGTATCATGCAGTGAAAAAAATATTATTCTGCGAAGCGTAATAATTTGTAATATAATAACATGTAATATTACATGGACATGAATTTATTTTTCTGTGAAAAGATTTTACATAAGAATTTTCTTTGTATGTTTACTACCGAACTAACACAGAGGAGCTCACTGAGTAAGACTATATTGGCAGTTAACGGTCACTTAAGCTCTTTTAAATTTAACCGTTAAAAAATATCACCTCTCCTACCTGCATGTGTTTTAACTTGCCAATGTCTGGAATGCTCCCACAGAAGTTAATAACGACTGCAAGTGAGGTAATTCCATGGCTTAACATTGAATTTAAAGTGTTAGCTAACATTTTCATATACTTTCTGTTTTTTTAGTGCTCTGGGTGTAAGATGAGCAAGTTTGTCAAATATGCTATCGTAATAATGTAACAGTGTGCTAGACCAATATGGCTATTGACAACGTTTCTGAGGAAGAAATCCCAGACTACTGACATTAGAGAGGAAATTACATGCCCCCACTACCCCCCCCCCCCAGCCATCTTTCGAAGTATGTCCGAACCCACACTTGGGCATGCCAACGAGTGTGCCCGTTAAAATATACGCAGTTACAGGAAGTATTATTTTGTTGGTTGGTTTCAAATTAGCTTTCAAATCAGCCATGAAATGACAGTTCCTACCTCGCCAGAAGTGTGTCTTCTTTTAGTAGATAAGTATATTGGGAATGCGTTAACGTGTAATTCAAACACACTACAGCACAGGTCAAACTACGCGTAGGCGGGTCCCTTAATCCTTTAGGAAGGCACAGATTTACTGTCACTGAAGACAAGGTTGAAGTGAGCTGCTTATATTCTTCACTACACCAATGACAGTTCCTACCACGCCAGAAGTGTGTCTTCTTTTAGTAGATAAGTATATTGGGAATGCGTTAACGTGTAATTCAAACACACTACAGCACAGGTCAAACTACGCGTAGGGGGTCCCTTAATCCTTTAGGAAGGCACAGATTTACTGTCACTGAAGACAAGGTTGAAGTGAGCTGCTTATATTCTTCACTACACCAATGACAGTTCTACCACGCCAGAAGTGTGTCTTCTTTTAGTAGATAAGTATATTGGGAATGCGTTAACGTGTAATTCAAACACACTACAGCACAGGTCAAACTACGCGTAGGCGGGTCCCTTAATCCTTTAGGAAGGCACAGATTTACTGTCACTGAAGACAAGGTTGAAGTGTGCTGCTTATATTCTTCACTACACCAATGACAGTTCCTACCAGCCAGAAGTGTGTCTTCTTTTAGTAGATAAGTATATTGGGAATGCGTTAACGTGTAATTCAAACACACTACAGCACAGGTCAAACTACGCGTAGGCGGGTCCCTTAACCCTTTAGGAAGGCACAGATTTCTGTCACTGAAGACAAGGTTGAAGTGAGCTGCTTATATTCTTCACTACACCAATGACAGTTCCTACCACGCCAGAAGTGTGTCTTCTTTTAGTAGATAAGTATATTGGAATGCGTTAACGTGTAATTCAAACACACTACAGCACAGGTCAAACTACGCGTAGGCGGGTCCCTTAATCCTTTAGGAAGGCACAGATTTACTGTCACTGAAGACAAGGTTGAAGTGAGCTGCTTATATTCTTCACTACACCAATGACAGTTCCTACCACGCCAGAAGTGTGTCTTCTTTTAGTAGATAAGTATATTGGGAATGCGTTAACGTGTAATTCAAACACACTACAGCACAGGTCAAACTACGCGTAGGCGGGTCCCTTAATCCTTTAGGAAGGCACAGATTTACTGTCACTGAAGACAAGGTTGAAGTGAGCTGCTTATATTCTTCACTACACCAATATCAGTTTTTTTGGTCTCTGTATTTATACTTACCTACTTCCTATTGGTCCTCATCACATAAGACACGCTTACTGTACTCTGCTAGTCTGCTACGTTTCTTATTGACTGCCCATCGGCCAATGGAGTTGCTTGTTGACTATGTGCCAATCAATATGTCGTGACTGATGTAGCATGTTTCTCAATCCATCGTGTTCATTTGTGAAATTATTAAATGAACAGTTTATTCTTACGAATTGAAATGGTGACTAGTTATAATTTTTTGTTATTAGATCCCCATAAAGTCAAGCGAAACAGTAAAACCACACAAGTATGAGATTTGTCTTCAAGAGTAAAGGAATCTCCAAATATACATTGCCCGAGTATATATGTGCATACTCCTCAAAGGGTTCAATATACTGCTACCATAAATAAATACAGTTATATGCAACTGTCTCGAAGTGACATTCCGTAAGGTAGGTAGAACATAGTATTGGTAAGGTAAAATTTCTCTACCACAGCCTTTGTAAGGTAGGAAAATTCTTTCAACATCGTCGGCTCTGATTTGAAATCCACAATCTGACTGCTGATTTATAGTTTTATAACTATTTCAGTGAACCGACTGTCATAAATTACGTCATTTCAGCAAACCAGCAATCGCATTTGTATTCTGTTAGTCTAATTCCATAACAGTTATAACCTTAATTTACTAGTCTGTAAAACGATTAAAACAGGTAGTTAACCCGGTAACTTGTCACAGCGTTCCGAGCTCGATTCCAGGCTGGGTCAATCGGGAATTACGCGTCTGGGTCACATAAAAAAATAGCACAGAAAACTTTGCAAAATTACAGAACTTTTTTTCCTCTATAAATGGTTATTCGTAAAATTCACAGAATTCCCCTGTCTGGAAAAAAAAAAAAAGTTGCACTTTCGTTATACGTTATTTCGTCATGTATTAAGTAGAAATTAAAATAAAAAAGTGAAAACAGTTTGTTATGGACCTGTATGTGAACATTGATCAAAATGTCCACAGCCTGTCATTCTTTTCACTCACCTATTACCAGGTTTTTGTGACAACACCTGTGAATATGAATAATCTTATCATGAGAGTGATTATGTGCTATTTTCACTCGGCACGTAAAGAAAACATATTTCAGACTGTAGGCTGTTCTGCGGCAAAATGAGCACTTTTGAAAGCCCTGCTTGAGGTCTACGCATATGCACTTTGTGTATTTCTCCGCCTTATGTAAAATTAACATTGTCATGGGCCTCGTCACTTTATTCATACGTCGTTCAAGTGAAACTGTGGAATTACTGGAAAATTAAATATGTTACAAATCTATTGTAAATTTTTTACTCGGATGCATAAAAAAAAAACAGAAAATGAAAGAAATAATTTAAGTTATCACAGACTGTTACCTCACATTTTTTTCGACGTTAAGATATGGAACTACTTTCCATCCATCACTACCAACTTTGCTGGGCGCATGTTACTCAGTGCGCCCGTTAAAATTATGCAGTCAGGGGTAGTAACTTTTTAATGGTTGATTTCAAGATTGTTCATTTTATCGTGAACAGCCTTTAGTCGTATAAGGTACTTTGAAGTAATCATGACAAATTCTTTTCTCAAAATATATAAACTGTATTCATGCGAAATTACGACTGAGGAGTGAATTGATTTCGGTACATTGTCGCGTTCAATAAAACGATAGGGTCACCTCTAAAGTCGCATAAAACCAGCGGAGCGACTGGAAGCACTGCACGCGAGTTCACAGCTATGCGGATAGAGGCGATATCGCTTTACAAGCGTCGACAGGCGTCGACCGTAGCGCTTCGTCGACGGTTTCTGTATCAAATAAAAAAATGTAATAAATACCTTGGGCAGCTTCTTCATGAAAGAAAACAAGAATTGTCGTTGCAGAGCAGTCGCGTGTGCAAAAGCCAAATATCATACACTGTAGAAAAAAAAAAGTGTAATTTTGACTAAGAATTAATTTTTAATTTTATAAATGCTTGTAACAGTACAAAGATATGTCTTGAAAAACTACTCGTTTGTAAAACTACAAGGGCCGTGTTTGTAATATACCTCAAGAAATGTTTGTACTATACCGACGCATCCACGAGATTCAGCAAAACGGCGGACATTTAACAACGTAAAACCATATATAGAAGTTTTTGCAAAAAAACTATGGGTCATGTAGTTGCCTGCAAAAAGAAATGTATTTCAAGTTTGAGTAACGTCAAACACTTAAAATAATAATAAGACGACAATTTAAATAAAACGTGACCGTATTACTCAATAACTGTTAATGTTTCCTAGCTACGCAGAACTCTTAAATAGACTCTCAGTTCCTCGTTGTTAAGAGCCGTCCAAAACTCTAACTCAACAACAGAATTCTTCAAATGAAATAAACATTCTTCTTAATCAAACAACTTCCTTATTTTGTAAGTACGTTAGCTGATATTTACTGTAAAACTAAGTCTTAAATATGTAGCTGCAGGATGGCGGTACAAGGGGTGTAAGTTCTAGTCCCCATGCTGGCAAAGTGAATTTTTTTTTCTTCAACTATATTTTGGAATATTTTTTTTTTTTAAGTTACTATGTGTTATTAATTCATCGCATTTGTTTTCTAAAAAAAATTGTATTTCCGATTCTCAAAGGGCTATCAATTGTAATATTACAAATAAACGTTTTCCAGATTTGACAAGAAAACTGTTTGTAGATTAACAAAAGAATTTCTTTGCAACTGGGTTTCCAAGAATTTTTCTTGTAAAAGTACAAAACCAATTTTTGTAGACTGTGGTTAGGGACAGGTGTTTTTCGCGAAAATATTTATAGCCATGTTAGACTTCAATATCCTATGTCCACAACCACAACTTCCTTCGATTATTGGCCGCGTGTCTACGCGAGAAGACATGTTCTCATTTGACTGGGCCAATAGTAATAAAGTACTCCGACCCTGGACGTGCACAAGACACTTGAGGCACGCGACATTTGAAATCATCCAACCACGTGAGTGCATATGAACGAAAGTGTTTTGGAGTACAACTGGTCTTGAAGAAATCTTTTCGCGAGAAACACATGTCCCCAATCACGAGTGTTCCTGCCGAAGTCAGCTACTCAGCCTCCGAATGACTGCACGTTAAGTGTGGAAACTGCTTGATCTTGTGCCTGGTTGGCTATCCCAGATCACGGCACAGCACACACGTCCCGGCAATATCGTAGGCGTAGACCGGCTTAATGATGTGTCGTATAAATGACGACACGTCTTGGCAATTTAAGGCCTGGTCGCGCTGACTTTTACGGCGTCTCTGCCAGTTTTCCCTTTTTTTTTTTCTTCATAGATATGGTAGGCAATGCGATGTATGTGCAGCGGCAAAGTATAGTCTATTCGCAGTTTCTTCACACTTTTCGAATAGATCCTTTGAAAAATCACCCCATGTATGACATGTTCTGCTGTTTCCTAAGTATGCCATGCTTTACAAGCGTTTTGTACTTCTGTTAACATAAAATAATCATACTCTTGGTTATATTGAACTTCTACTTATAATTAGAGCCTCGAGTATTTCGCGGATTGAGTTGGCAGCAAGCTAGACGGGACACCACTCTATACACTCGAGACATTATCGTTTGCTTATTGGTAGGGCCACGAGTATTCCGGGAATTCAATCGGAGACGAGGTGGACTCCAAAAACTTGTTCTTTTTCCCCCTACATTTGTGATTGGACGACAGTTATTTGGACACGCCCCGTTTAACTGCTATCCAGTAATAAGCAGGAAGCAGTAGTGTGATTGAGTTCTTAACAGTCCTGTACAGAGGCCTCGCTTGATCACGGCAACCAACAAGCAAACGATAATGTCTCGAGTGTATATAGTCCTGTCCAGCTTATAGCTTGCTGCCAACTTAATCCGCAAAATACTCGGGGCTTTACTTATTGGTTGCAGTGATCAAGATACGCCTCTGCACAGTACTGTTAAACACTCACTCACACTACTGATTCCTGCTTATTACTAGGGTTAGGAACATTTTGCGATTTCATTTCAGGACAAGATAGCGTCAAACATGTGTACACTGAAGTTGACTTTGCAATTGGATCGCAGTATATTGGACACACCCTGGACGACTCCGAGCCAATAGAAGACTTGCAAGGAAAGAGTAGCGAGTGTTCACAGGACTGTTGAGTCTAGCCTATGGGTCATTGAACTCGCGAATTTTTCCCATCCCTACTTATTGCTCTCGCACAGTTAAACGTCGTCCAATCACAACAGTAGCAGAAAAGAACACGTGTTTTGAGTCTACCTCGTCTCCGAATGAATTTGTGAAATACTCGTGGCTCTACTTATAATTTCTCCATAAATTATATTATTTCATCTATAATTTATATAAATAAAATTATAGAGAAAGTAGGTGTGTTAGTAATGCCTAGTAAGCAATAGTTCTCATGCAAAATATTATTAAAGAGAGTGCGTTCGAATACGGTGCATTGTCACTTTGGTACAATTTCCTGTATTTGTTTGTTAAGCAAGGCTTCAGACTGGTTTGTAGCAATCGTGAATGTTCTAGAGATGAAATGTCACGGGGCCGCGGTGGCTGAGCGAATAGCCTGGTCGCCTACCACGAAGGCGAACCAGGTTCAATCTCCGGCCGGGTCACTCCCGGATTTTCGAGAGTGGGAATCGTGCCCGGTGCGAAGGGGGGGGGGGGGGGGGTTCTTTGGGGATCTCCCTTTTCTCGCACGCCTTCATTCCGGCGCTGCTCCACACGCACCTCGCTTCACCCTCTCATCGGCTCTCGAAATCCCGATGTTAAGAGCCGCCCAAATCTCTTCACTCGCTCATGAAATGCCAAGGCGGTTCCTTATGGGTAGAGACCCGGAAATTGCGTGGATTCATCTGAGCACAAGTTAAACTGCATTCGCGTGTACACGTGTGTTCGTGCTTAAACTGGTCAATAGTTTGTAAAACACGCCCCGAACGACTTTCAACCAATAACGAACCTGCAAGGAAAATAAGAAACGAATCCCGTGCTGACTGGCCTGAGGTCAAACTGGAGCAACAGTCAATTAACGACGAACTGATGATGCTCGAATGCACGAAGGGTCGTGGAGTCTAGCTTGTTGCCGAATTAATCCACGAAATTTCTCGGTCTTCACTTATGGGCGAACCGATTCTCTGATCGGCTGCACGTAGCTCTGGTAACGAACGCTCGTGTATGATTGGCTGTTGCATGCCGCGAAAGGGTTCGCTATTGGCTCGGCAGCAGGCTGGCGAGCGCGTTGCCGTGCCATGGCGAACTGCTTTCAAACATTCTACTCGCAAGTTACGCCATTTCGCTGGCGTTTGCTGGATAAGCCGATGTTTAATCTCGGCATTCCTTCTCTGTGGCGCAACTACGATGGAGCTAGGTCCGACCGCGGCCATGTGGCTGCTCATTGCTTCTCAACTGGCTGTGTCTGCTTCCTTGCGTGTATTCTAGGCGCAAGTTGTCCAGTCCTGAGACGCATTTACGTCCTGTCCCTTACCTAGGACTACCACTTCAAACACATTAGATTAGGGTGTTGCCTCGCCCTGGGTTCACATCCCCCCTCCCCGCATACGCATTTATTATTAGGGTAGTTTAGGATTAAAACAAAATTAAATTACGTGTTAGATACTACATGTGACAGCTTTTCGCTACTGTTGCGAACAGCATTAAAGACTGTTCACGATAACGTGAGCACTTTTGAAATCAACCTTAGAAAAAAGTCACTGCCCTGCGTGCATATATTTTAACGGGCATCCAGAGTGACATGCGTCCATTTAAGTTGGAAACGATGGATGGGAAGTAGTTCCGTATCTTAACGTCGAATAGAAAGTGTTAGGTAAGCATTTCTGATAATTTAAGTTATTTCTTTCGCTGTGTATTTTATTTTAATGCATCGAAGTGTAAAAATGAGCAGATTGGTAAACTATTTACTTTTATAATCATTTAAGAGTTTCACTTGACCGACGCATGAGTAAAGTGATGATGGCCATGACAAAGTTAATCTTACATAAGAAGGAAGATTACACAACGTGCATACAAGTAGATCCTAACCGGGGCTTTTAAAAGTTATCATTTTACAGTGGACAGCCTATATATGCTACTCTTTCGCTGTCACGGGACTATTAAAACTGAGCGTCTACAGCGAATGATAGGTTCGCGTAGGCTTTGAAGCTTGCTTCGATGGTTCGCCAGTTAGGAGACTTTAACGCGTGGATAATAACTTATGCATTTAAGTATGCACGTATGTATCTGTGCATGTATTTATGTATATGTATGTGTTTATACGAATGTGTGTAAGTAGCCTACGAATATACACTTGTATCACGTGTATACGTATGTATGCATGTTTCTATATATACACGTGCTTACTAATGTGTATATATGCATATATTTACATGTAAATAGGCATGTACCTTCTTCTGTGCGTGAGTGTGTGTTTCATGTTAACAGCCGTTACAGTGCGTAACCTGAATTTTTAAATTTTACTGTTGTAATGTGCAAAATACGTTTAATTGTCCAGTACTGCACGAAAACATTTTGAAGCACTTTTTCAAGAGTCTGTAAGTTACTCACGAAGAAAGAGTCTGCTGTGACAAGGATTTTGTTTTACGGGACTGGTTGCCAAAGTGATCTAACCATTCTGCCTTAAAACTGTATCATGCTTAAATACTTAACACATTGATTACAGTTTATAAGTATTTGCAAGATAGGGCAGGGAAAACCATAAAGAGTAATTCCATTGCGTATGTCGAATTTTTAGTGACGGAGAAAACGTTGAAGCGAAGTGCACTCTAAAATTTTTTTTTGTACTTTTACAAGAAAAATACTTGGAAACCCAGTTGCCAAGAGAATCCTTTGTAAAACTACAAATATTTTCTTGTAAAATCTGCAAATCATATATTCGTAATACACTAAAAATGACAGCCTTATATTAAAATTTACATTATTGAGAAGTGTACATAAAATAAATTGTCTTCTAGAAAACAAACGTGACGAATTCAATAACAGACATAAAAAAAAAAAAAAAACAACATTTTGCCACGACGAGGATTAGAGCTACAGCCCTTGCATTATTAGCCCGCGCCATTAACCACGAAACCAAACGGAACTACGAACGTAACACTTATTTTTATAGTAAATAAAACTGCAAGTACTTAAAAAATATTACGGAATTTAATTGATTAAGAAGAATAGTACGTTTATTTAATTTTAAGAGTTCTGTTACTGAGTTGAGCAATTTTACAATACATTTATTTTGCATGCAGCTACACGTTTTGCACAAACAGCTATGTGTTGTTTTACGTTGTTGAATATCCGCCACTTTGCTGAAGCTCTTCGATACGAGTCGGTATACTACAGACATTTCTTGAGGTCTATTACAAACACGGCCCTTGTAGTTTTACAAACGCGTAGTTTTACAAGAGAAACCTTTGTACTGTTACAAGCATTTGAAAGGTTACAAATAATTTCTCAGTAAAAATTACAATTTTTTTTTTACATTGCGTGGTTCCAGCAAACATGGTAGTAATGATATTAATAGTTAAGAGTCCCGGAAATCTCGCGTACTCATTCTGCAACAAGCTAGACTCCACGGTCTTTTATGAACTCGAGCCTTAACTAGCAGTTCATTGGCAATGCTCCACTTTTTTCCCCGAGACCGAGGGGCTTATTCTAAGTTTTCGTTCCGACGAAAAAAAAAAAAAAGTAGCATCCATACAATTATCAGTCCCAACCTACTATTCGGTATTCTAACCTTGAAACGAAGGTCGAGTGACGTCACGAGTAGAGTTGAAACTTCTAAACTGCTCACGAGCAGTTGGCAGGCTAGAATTTCGTAGGTAAACCATTATGGCGGGCGCCTGTATTAAATGTGGACGTGTATTTCAATGATACGGAAGTAAATATTGTGTAGTATAAAGTCAGTGCAGCACGTGTTTGTGTTGTATGGAGTTATATTTTTCCTGCACCGTACATTTACGCTACGAATAAGCATCAAAAGATTGGTTCTAGGGATAGGAAAAATTCGCGACTTCATTTCAGGACAAGATAGATTTCAAACTCGTGCACACTGAAGTCACCTTTGCAATTGGATGAGAGTTTATTAGGCACGCCGTGGACGACTCCGCGCCAATAGCCGACTTGTAGAGGAACAAGAAGCGAATTCCGTACTGTCAAATGTGGGGTAACACTGGGGCAACAGCCAATGAACAAACATCTGCGGTTCGACTGTATAAAGGTTTATGGAGCCTACCGTACAGGTCATTGAACTCGCGAAATATTCCTACCCCTTGTTATAACTATTACAAAAACATTCATCACGCACGTGCGTCTGTCCTTAAACATTGTGCACAACATGATATAGGCTATTTTACATGTGGGATGTTATTACAAGTGCGTAAATGTACAAACACTCATTGGTAATTTTTATTTTAAATAAAATATTATAACTATAGCTTAAATACGCCTCAATTCGTCCTTTCAAACACAGTGTTCGATGACTTAAATGCCTTGCCCTCATAGCTCAGGGGTAGGGTGGCCGACCTGTAGTCGGAGGGTCGTGGGTTCGCGCCCCGGTGCCTCCGACGCGGCAGATCTTTAGTTCGCTTGTCGCGCTAGAAAAATAGTACGAATTTATCTTTCGTTCCACAGCTGTTTTGTCAGTGAAGAAAAAGACGTTTCTAAAGAAATGTTTAAATCCACTGCACACTTGCATGTTCCTTCTCCCTCGTGTTTCCTGTCGTGACAGGCACTGAAAGACTAAAGTTATCTAACTTCCGTCCAGTAATTAATGTAGGATATTATAGCTAAGTTGGCATTCCTAATTGTATTACTTTTTGTAATTGCCAAATTAAATTTGTTGGGCTTCTGTTTATTTTATGTCGAGGGGAAAAAGGAAACAGAAATGGCCGGAAAAAAGGGGGGTGGGGAGGGGGAGCTTTAGTTTTACGTTTTTCACGAGACGGAATTACTTTGATGTTCTTACTAGTGTGTGACATCTTGAGTTGCATATTTTTTTGATGGTCCTGTGGAAAATTTTACTCGTATGGAAATTACATCAAATTATTTAACTTCGAAAATGTTAACTTTAATGAAAAATCAATACGGGATACATAGGCCTATAGATCGCTGTTCGTATTTGTACAGATGCAGCAATACATGCACACAAAATCAACGAAAACTGTACACTATTATTTGCTTATAAAACACATACTTATTATCATATACTATTGTTTATGAGCTAAAAAATATAAATCTTACTATTCGTATCTTTAAGTAATGTTTTTTTTCAATGGATTTGTGAAATTTTAAAATAAGCATTTCTAGTAATATTTTGTTGGTACGTTGTCGAGCGTGCGTAGACAGACGAACGTTCGTCTAGCTTGGAGTGGGAAAAGTCGGTAACCCGCAGATGCCCGGATTGCGCCCCCGTGCTAAACGACTGATAACTCTGAATACCGCTTTGGATCCGACGAATATTTTGTCGGCTGCGAGACAGCGGGTACATGACGATGCGGGCAGTTACCGACGAAACTTAGAATACGCCCCCTGGTGGCACGGGGTTGGGCTGTCTGTTCCATGCGTGTTACTTATTGCTTCAAATGCGCCCGGGGCGTGACTTATAAAGAATGCAATCCAATTAAATCGAAAGTCAAGTGCGTATACGTTTGAAATCTAACTTGTCCTCAAATGAATCTGTGAAATTTCCGGGACTTTATTAATAGTAAACAGTGATAATAGTGTAAAAGGTGATAATAGTGTTATTTATTTCTTTAGAGTTTCCTGGCACTATAATATACAAAATATATATATTTTTGTTGGCAATAATAAACACAAACTAGTCCCTTGCATTCAATTTTGTGGTATAGCCACTTACAAAGGTATTTTGGTATGTTCAGTAGAAATTTCAGTTAAACTGCAGTATCGACTGCAAATTCAGTGAAAGTCAGGAATGCCTTTAACGTGCCGCCACAGAGTTATTAATAAAGACGTGCAAAAAAACGCGTTATCTTTATGTGACAGGATAGACTCCACTGCCTTAAAAACAAGTGAGCACAGTCTGGGATTTAATTGGCCGCTGTACTTTAATAATCAACGTCACCTGCCTGCTTGATATCCTTAAAAGGGATTGGCCACTCCATTGCAGATCTTACATTATTGGCTCAAGCGTTCACCGAGGAGTGACAGACATATTTCCGGCCAATGGCTGAAGTCGGTCATACGCACAGTAACATGGAGTTCAAACTGTTATTAAATAATAACGCGAATTTTGCAGGTCTCTACCTACTACATGACGTCACAGAGTGATTAAGTATACAGTCGTGAAATAGCCGCTTACCCCGCAAAGTCCAGCCTCACACGCCAGCAAAATGGCGACGTGTTGAAAAGCCGTTCGCGAAGCAGCACCTGGTAACGGACTCGCCAACCGGCAACCACAGCCAATAGCGAACCAATAGTAGTAGCCAATAAGATGCGAGGCCCGTTCCCAAAGCCCCGTGCAGCCAATCAGGTATTGGGGTTTGCCACATCCAATGAACCGTCTCGCCATTTCGTTTCTGCCTACATATCTATAGGCTGTTCACGGTAAAGTGAGCACTTTTGAGGCCCTAGTTACTTTTCCTTTTCAATCATTTTTTTACTCTTTAACACCGTTTTAAATAAATACTGCGTATGTAAGTAATAAACACGGGGTGTGTATTCCACCGCTCTCGGAAGTTAACGTCTAGTGCTAAAATAAAATGTATTTATTGACTATTATTCCAAATGAGAGGACTTTTAAAAGTGTTCGCTTTACAGTGAATGGTCTGTACTGTGTTGCAATTCGCTACAAACGTCGCATGGACTGAACAGTCAGACTCGCTCACCGTCAGTGTTGCTAATGTTTAAGTTAAAAAAAAAAAAATTCCCAAGTTGAGAGCAGGAATGTCCCTTTCAACTGCAAAATGCCCCATAGTTTGAAAATATTATATTATTGCCGGTCCGAATGGTGTTATGTTCAACGTTTATCTCTTTCTACGTCACCTTCGCCACAACTATTTACTACAATGCGTAATTTACACTGCGTTAGTTTTTTTTTTTTACAGTGTCTACCCACCGCTTGAACAAATCCATATTAAACAAGCAGCCAATGTTTAGGAAATTCGGAGATCAGGTTTTCCTGATATGCACTAAAGGACCTGAACCACGCAACACTAGAACTGAATAGGCTAAATAATCATGTGGCATCACATTTGCATACACCTGATGTTTTTGATAAACCGCATATATTGCACAACATTAATATCTTGCTAATGGGCATAACGGAGAAACTTAAAACTGATTAATAAAAAAGTCTTCAAGAAACAATATTTGAAATGTATTCGAATGATGCTTTACACCAGAAAAATGTTTTTTTGTTGTTGCTTTAATGTTAAAAATGTAGTATTTAGACGGTGAATAAGCTCTTATTAAAATGTCCCATATTATTAGTATGGTGAATTAAAAAATCCCTTCATCCCATTTCTATTAGCCTGCTTTCCGAAAGAAAAATAATCTTATACAATCATTTGAATGTCTGTCTGGAATGTCCCCCCCCCCCCCCACGACCCCTTCAAAAACACTAATAACTTTTAAACCTGACAACCGAATTTCACCAAACTACATCCACATGTAGTATTTAGTAATGCCATAGGACTTTTATAGTTTTCGATTACGGCGGGTAACTATTTTAAATAATTACCGAAATTTTAAAATTTAGGTTACTATGTTATACTTCGGGAACTATTAAACGGGTTTCAACCAAATTCAGTACGTTGATAGAGCATGATCCAAGCATTGTAATTGAAAAACGATAAAATATAAATCAGTCATTTTGGAAGGTAGTGCAAATTAAAAAAAAAAAACTGTTTCCTTTATACCTCGGCAAACATTTAACAGATTTAAACCAAAATTTGGTACGTTCATAGTGAATGCTGTAAGCATTTGATCAATGTTAATAGCGCAAGTTTAAAAATAAAGCTTTTACATTATATCTTGGGAACAATTTAACCAATTTAAATATTTGTATCAACGTAGAGGAAAGAAGGTTAACTGGTTATATCGATAACTTCTTGCTATCGATATAACCATATAACTTCGCAGTACTGTATATAGTCGAGCCGGCGTCGTTCCTCCACTGGCTACTGCGTAGATGAGAAGTCACGCCCTTTCTGACTGGATTACACGTGATTGGTAGAGCTAGCGATATTTCGCGAAAAAATATCCGTGCACGGTAGACTTCAATACTGTAGGCACCGAACGGCAGTTTGTTTATTGTCATTGGTTACTGTCTGCTTGAGAAGGTATTTTCATATTTGACCGGCCCACTCAGAAGTCGGCAACATCGGCGCTGCTCCTACGTGATTCGTGTGCAGGCAGTCAACACGTGTCAAAAAGCAATCCAGCCAATTAAGATTAGTAAACGAGCCTACAGTGTCTTGAAATATAACTTGTCTTGAAATCTTTTCGCGAAATTTCACTGCCCCTAGTGAGTGGACTACACAGTTGTGAAGTGTTGATTTTTCAGGATTTTATTGGCCCATATTTACACAGGGCGTGTCACATAAAGTATTGTCTAATGAGAAACTTCTTGCAGAAGTACATATGTTTGAAGTTTAACGTGTCCCCAAATAATAACGCGAATTTTGCAGGTCTCTACTCATGACCTGGCAACACTGCTCACAGTTGCGCTTCAGACTAAGAACGTTTTATTCGCGCTCGCTGGATGTTAATCATGCCTGCCGATTACGTTGAAAGGCTGTTGTTGTTCAAGTTGGCGAAGGAGTTTGGTCCAGAGGAGTGAGGTGGGGGGGGGGGGGAGGGGGTTAGGCCGCCACCAGGCTTGGTCCTTCGCATCTCTCCGTGTGCAACGGGCGGTGCGAGCGGCTGACGTCAGTGAAAGGAATGCTATTTTGAAATTTGAACTGGCTTCAATGTCGCCGCGTTGGCGCCAGGGGCGGGCGACGCAACCTGTCTCCCGGCGCGAAATTACGTAACCGTTCCGCGGAGCCGCGACGCGCGCGCCCTCGCGCGGGCGACGCGAGAAACCGGAGCTGCGCGCGCAGCAGAAACCACACACACACACACACAACTTCCTACACCCGTGGGCGGACCCGGTAACGCTCCGCAGTCTCGTTAAGGCGGCCGCCTGGTTGAAGGAATTTCGCACGTCTGAGGCCTAGAAGCGTGGGAGCGCTAGGGGCGACCGGGACATGCGCGCCAACTCTCCCGTCGCCTCTATGCGCGAAGCACTTAACTGGCGCGCAGTCTCGCCGTCGATAACGCGCCTCTATGAGACTTTCAGCCGAGACCTTGCCATTTTATTACTTAATAATAAAAACAAAGGTTTTATGTACGTCCCTATTCCTTTTCAACACATTAAGAGGACTATAAGGCTGAGCGAGGGAGCGATACGGGCGACACTGACACGCACGCCTAGCGCCTCATCGCTCCTACGCGCAAGGCGTGCAGTGTTTCCGTCCTAACGCTTTACTGTATATTCTAGATCTGTAATAGTGGGGTTTTATTACACGCGATGAAAGTACACAGCTCAAACAACCTGAGTAATATCGTACTTTTTTTCTTACTGCTTAAAGAAGCTTCGTAGGCAAGCTTTAAAAATGCGATATTTGACCACTTTCACGACTTTTTTCCTCCAGTAATACACTTAATATGATAAAAGCAAAAAAAAAAAAAAAAATAGCGATATAGATAATAGTTTTTAAATCCTTTCTGGCAAAACTTCGTATTTCCAGAACATTTATTTACCAAGACACGCGTTTACGCGCAAACAACGATTTCACAGAAAACGCATCAGTACATAGGACCCTTACGATCTGCACACATTTGCTGGCACTTAAGATGGATTAGAAGTGAGTCACCTATACCCACTACTGCAAGAACACCAGTTCTGTTGGTGTCTGTGTTAGAACTCACCATCGTCCTATTGGTCTGTACCACACTGGACACTACCCTGTACTTTACAGCGTTAATCATTGGCCGGTCATAAACTAATGGAGAGCCGAAGGGGATCAGTCCCAGCCATCTTGAATTTATCCATATTCCGCCATAAGTTACATTTAAGTTGGTTTAAAGAAATTTTTCTGACGACATAACATAAATAATAGCTTCTCAAGATTGATCAAGTTGTCGCAACATCACTGCCTTTATTAATTTTCTACTAGTAACAGCCGAGGAAAAGAAAGTGATTTTTTTTTTTCCTCTGGGCGACTATAGTAGTAAACTAACCAATGCAGTAGTCAAGAAATACCAACTTCAGACAATGTACAAAAGAATGTGCTGTGTCGTGTCGTTCCGTAAAATTCAATACAAGATTGCGAAAATTATAATAATCAAAGATGGCGGGGAAATTATCCCCCTTAACGTTGGTTTACGATTAAATACTGAATAATTAAGACTTGTAAAGGCTGTTCACGATGAAGAGAGCACTTTTGAAATGAACATCAGAAAAATGTCTCTGCGTCTGCCTGCACATATTTTAACGGGCGCACCAAGTGACATGCGCCCAGCAATGTTGGTAGCGATGGATGGAAAGTAGTTCCACATCTTACCGTCGAATAAAAAATGTTAGGTAACTCTGTGTTAACTTAAATTATTTCATACGCTTTCTGTTTTTTAAATGCATCGAAGTATAAAATAAAGCATATTTATAAAATATTTACTTTTAAAATAATTAGTTATATTTTCTCTGGACTGACACATAAATAAAATGATGAGCTTCATGCAAATGTTAATTTTACGTAAGTTAGAAGATTACAGAACATGCATAAAAGTAGATCTTAATCAGGGCTTACCAAAGGGCTCATTTTACGGTGTAAATTCTATACTTATGTCTCGTTAAGTACAAGAAAAATAAGTTTTGCAGTTTATGATTGATCTAGCAACTATTAGATACAGCCAATCAGAATCGTAGGAAACCAAACTAGCCAATATAACGTGGAAAAAATGGACAAGGGTGGAGATTATATACATATTTTTAATTATTTGTGATTATTGCGAGTATATTCGTTTTGAAAAACTCGTGATAGGTTAAAAAAAAAAGGAGGCACCGATGACAACATTGGGCGGTTGGGTTAATACATCTAAAGAAGATTAAATTAAAGCAAATTTAATAACCTCTTCCAAGAACTAAAACACGAGGAACAATTCTTTAAATACGCCCGAAATCTGTCTGTGCTTTATGTTACTGGCAGCAATGGTTTATGATTCTACGAAACATAGTCTCAGCAGCGAAAGAATGATGTCTCCCATACGTAGGGGACCTTCCTCATTGGGCGGTATGTCCTGCTGTGTACAGTGCAGACAATTCAGGCCACTTCATATGCAACGTCCCAGATAGAGGACACTGTCACTGAAAGGATTAATTCGAAGTATCCCACCTAGGACCACCAACCTCTTTCTGATGGACTAAAAATTCCCACCTTTCAGGATGCATTTCACTAAAAATTGCATACGACCAAGTAGCTACTACGACGTCCATGGAAACGGCCAGTCGACGGGTAAGTCTTCCATTAAACATTCCAGTCCAGCAGGAATGCTGGAATTTACCAAGAAAAATTCCCGCCATTGCACGCGGACTTGAAACAAATCCCGAACAATTTCGCTAGGCTATTATTGTGCCGCCTGTCTTCGGAGTTCATTCCGACGAGCCTTTGGCTACTATCCTACCTGGTTAAGGTAAACGTGCCTGGGACACGCGCTGAAAATGTTCGCAGTGTGTTCGTAACGGGCTTCCACGACCTTGGATGTGGAATGAGAGGCATGTCATTAGTTGTCAGTTGATATGTTCTGCTAATTTTAGCTCAAAGACCAAGAATGGGAGTGAGTTAGCCGTATACAAAGTTGGGAACTTCCCCATGCATTTGACGGTTTCCCAAGCAAATGTAGGAACTCTACAATGAATGTACCCATAGTGGAAATCATCACCATTCCCGCTTTCTCGCTAAGCGTATACACTGGTATGGTAAATTTACAAATAATTTCTTAGAGTGTAGAAATGGTGAATGACAATGAGTACTTTTGGCTGTAAAGATGAGTAGATATTTGTTACTGTTACATTGTCATACCTGTTAAAAAATACTTGTTATTTTTGTACTGTTAACAATGTGTAAGTATTAATTATTTATTGAATGAATAAAAGAGCGTGCAGGAAGAACATTCCAGCCAAGAATAATTATAGGTTACATTAGTTCTCGTAGTTTACGGTGTTTAGGTACTAACACTCTTAACAATTGAGTTCCTAATCTATACTACGAAATGCGTTTAGATAGTTAATAGTTTCAATCATACTAACTTTATTCGAAAAATATTAATTTACTTACCGAAATTATGTATCGCTGGATAGTCATCTCTCTTTCTGGGTATTTAAAGAGTTCAGTGTTTTCTAACAACTTTTTTTTTTTTTAGATTGAAATCTAGTAATACTGTTTTTGCCTGCATAAATACACACTTCGCTAAGTTTAGCTCAATTTACTTCGAAATATCCTACTTGCCAATTCGTTCATTTTCTGTTAAGTATTTATGACTACTCTCGTCACAAACATACGCTGGTCGTATTCGCACTGTTGTAGTTACAGATGCAATACCAAACGAGTTTGAGTACATGTTAAATGTACGTGGCGTATCATTACGAGGCATACTGTGTTACCCAATGAGACCGGGGCTGGTTGTCAGACTTGTTACATATTAATTTTTATTTCAATGTTGGTGCGAGATAATAAAGTTTTCTGGACAGAAATTAAAAAAAAAAAATGCGGCGTTTCACACAGCTTAGGAAAAATCAACATTATTCTATGGGATGGTTGTCTCAAGTACCGGAGTTGCTTGTCCCAGCTTCTTTCAGTGCAAGAAAAATCACTGAGCATTTAACATATACTAGTTCTTAAAGTAATAATAATATACGGAAAGGTTTTGTGAAATGAACTTAAACATCTTAAGTAAGAATGATGTATGATATAACTACAATACATAACAATTATATTATCACATGCTATGACTTGCAAAGCTGAGTTACTTTGTGAATAAAATTGGTTTTGCTGCAACTAAAATAGTGGCAAAAATGGAATATTATACTAGCAGCGAACTAATAATGCACACATACTGTTTCTAAAATAATTTATTAATAAACGTATACTAATAAATTTGTAGTTAATTTTAAATTATTAATATAAATTGATATGCATATGTAGAGCGTATACTCAGTTACGATAACTGAGATGGAATACGTTTTACAGATAATAAGAGTCATTATCATTTAAATAACCCTTATTAAATGAAACAATATTATTAGTCTATACAATATGAAACAAAACGGCAAGCAAAGTAAGCAACGTTATTGTTAATGAAGAACTTTCACAGTCTGTTGTGAATAACATCATCAGTGAATAATTTCGTCAAGCACAAGTTTTACTGTAAAGAATTGTTTGATGGTGTATAAAGAGACTCGATATTGGCAAACAATATCAGTTAGTAGTTTATTAAACTACTAACTGTCACTGAAAAAAATGAATATGCTAAACCATTTTTAGACTGCTCCTAATCATCACCACTTGACATGTCTGAAAAAAAAAAAAAACAGTTATGGCAAGTGCAAACACGATTTTTTTTAATGGACCATAAACAGACCTATCCAACGGTTGTAATTTTTGACTACAATGTGGTGGGAAATAAAGCGTTACAGTGCCGTTTGCTTTTGCATAATTTAAACTATCAATGTTGACCCGAGCATACAGATTATCGACCGGAGTATGTAATACTGGTAAATGTTACTTGAAGACGAGTACTGTAGGTATAACAGATTTAAAAAAAAGTAATTTATTATATGTGGAAAAAATTCACAGTTGATCTGTATACATGAAAAAGAAATGTTAAACATGTACGAGATAAGTGGTAGGTAATGCCTGTTACTTTTAGTTCGTACTCATAACAGATACTTGTTATATGTTGATACTTAAAAAATATCTGTTACGTAAATTACTCCCCAATCTTTGTTTAAAAGTAACTATAAGACTGTATATTTCTTTCTGTTGGAATTTGTCGGATATGTTCAATAAATAAATAAGCATAAAGGTTTACTACAAATAATCTTTAGTATCCTTACTTAATATTTCCAGCAAACCTAAACACTTTTCTTTTCGAAAAAAAAATTCAGAAAACCAAAAAATGTAATTAAAATAACAATAAGGAAAACATAAAAAAATTGTTTTTAAGTATTTATTTTAACAGCCTGTTATTTAATCTGCCGATCCACTATACACGAACTACAGCCTTACTGAAACTGCGTACTTCCTGTATTGCAAAAAAGTGCTGGAGACCGGTTTAGTGGCTGGCCGAATGTCGACTTTGTATATGCAGCATGCATGTCGGAAATTGAATGTTTCTCAGTTTCCTTATTGCCTTACTGCACTTACGATTCCTGCTTCATCCTCAGACCCTGCCCGAGGAAGAAGTCAGCATGTAGGTGGATCTGGTTGTATATACGCTGTTCACGGTAGAATGAGCACTTTTGAAAACCCTGCTCGATATCTACTTGTATGCACGTCGTGTATTCCTCCGTGTAAAATTAACATTGCCATGGGCCTCTTCACTTTATGCATATGCGTCGGTCGAGTGAAAATGTGAAATTATTAGAAAAGTAAAGATTTTTACATATCTGCTCATTTGTACACTTCGATGCATTAAAAAACAGAAAGCGAAAGAAATAATTTTAGTTATCACAGATGGTTACCTAATACTTTTATTCGACGTTAATATATGGAACTACTTTCCATCCATGTTACCAACTTCACTGGGCGCATGCCACTCAGTGCGCCTGTTACAATATGTGCAAGTAGGAACAGTGCCATTTTTCTAAGGTTGATTTCTAAAGTGCTCACTTTATCGTGAACAGTCTTTAATAAGCTAAACATGTGTTAGTGTCTCGTACACTCTTAATCAAGGATGGCAGCCGGAACTGGCACCTTTCCAAGATGTCCGACACTTGAAGTCTGTACGCCAGATAGTAAATAATTGTGCTACTAAATAAAAAATAAATTTTAATTTCATTATAAAGCGAAATAGGGGTAAAATCTCAGCAAGAAAACCCCTCCCTTGCCACAATACTTTAGTCACGTTGACAAGGGCGTTTTCAAAGATATCAATTTCAAACAACTGTCTCTTGTTTTAATGTCAGTTACTTAAAACGAAGTGATTCCCTCATCATTCTCATTTACGATATTTATTTATTACCTGTAGCTGGTACCATACGCCTGAAAAGTTGGTCGGAACTAAACCTGTAAAATAATAATTGAGTTCATTAATTATATATATATATATATTATTTTTTTTTAACGCAACAGGACTAAGCAGGATATTATACTAGCGGATGAAACTTTCTATGGTTCATGTTAAAAACGGCTGGGCCATAAATTAAAACATGTTAATCTAAGTCTGCGGGTTTCTGGAAAGCGGTATAGAAGACCGAAGAATGGACAATGCTAGATTGAGGTTTCCTTCAACTTAGTGATTAAATATTTTTCCAGACCGATGTATTTCTGACAATATCTTTCCTATGTAAATTTGCGAACTTGTGCTGGTTGTAGGAGCAAAACGTCTGAAAATACGTGACTTAGTGGTCAATGTGGCTGAGCGATTAGCCTGCTCACCTCCCACCAAGGCGATCCGGGTTCAATCCCCAGCCGGGTCACTCCGGATTCTCGCATGTGGGAATCGTGCCAGACGATGACGTTGGTAGGCGGGATTTCCCGTACCCCCCGCCCTTTAATTCCGGCATTGCTACATACTCACCTCAATCACCCTCATCGGCTCTCAAGACCTCGCTGTTCAGGGCCTCCAAATATATCTTCATTCACTCAGTACGCGACATCGTATTCTTCAAGGGCGCCTTTTGATAAAATATGTCTTAATACACTGTAATAAATGTTCTGGTAAACTTCCTAAACTTCACACTGTATGGTAATATTACCACACATCAAGCTGCAGATAAAGGAATGTTTAGCAGCGCGACTATACAAAGTTGGGAACTTCCCCACTCGAAAGACTGATGGAAAGATTGTGCAAGATTGATGGAAATATTGATGGTAAGATTGAATATTGATGGTAAGATTGAAATATTGATGGAAAGTTTGGAAGATTGATGTACAGATTTAAATATTCATGGAAAGATTTAAATATTAGCGAAGATTGTGGTGCAGATTGCAGTGCTGATTGGTGGAAATATTGTGGAGCTGCTTAATAAAAATATTGCGAAATATTGGTGGAAAGATAGCGAAAGATAGAGGGTAAGATTGAAAGATTGATGGGAACATTGAAAGACTGATGGGAAGATTGAAAGATTGATGGGAAGATTGGAATATTGAGGAGAAGATTGAAGGATTGGTGGGAAGATTTAAATATTGATGGGGAGATTGAAAGATTGATGGAAATATTGCGAAAGATTGATGTATTGATCCAAAAATCGATGGAATGATTGGACAATTGACGAATTGATGGTCAATAAGAACACGAAAAATTAAGAATATTTATCACCGTCCTACATTCCAAGTCTCCAGGGCCTGGCAGTAGTAGCATTCAAATTAACGCCAATCAAGCCTATAAAGGTGTTGGTAGATGCTGATTCATACCACGATTATAACATACTCGTACATGTGGTCGCTATTAGTATGATGGCCTGGGTTTGGTCATCAATAAATACATTTAAAAATCTGAGTAGCATACTTTTACCTACAAAGCAGTCGAGGTAGTGAATAATTTGCAGATTCTGGCATTGTGTATTAATCAGTCTTCAAGAGAGAGGACTGAAAATGTAGTAACTGAGTGAGAGTTTTTTACATGTTTCCGCAGTACCCTATGTATAATTTTGGCACAATAAAAATTTAACTCTTATTTAAAAAAAAATTTAATCGGATAATAAATACAGATTTGCGTATTGACATAACCTAAGCTTATAAGATCAATATCGCAACCAGAAACAATCACATGCTTGAATAATTAGTGGGGGTAACTGCCGAGCACCTTCGGATACTTTCGACCAACCCGAGTCATCGGTGGCTTCCGAGCACCCACCGAGTTGAGCTGAAGATTGTCGAGCTTATCCGAGTCGAGCTGAATTCCCCCAGCCGCACAGCCACAGCCACCCAGCTCCCATTAAAAATATATTGGCCTTGAAGATACACAATCATACTACTCTGAATTCCTGTCGAATTAGATCTGTAACAGTAGTATATTATTACACGCGATGAACGCCAATGTATTAAAATGCAGATGCCACTTTATTTCTTTCCCTCACGGTAACTATGCAGGAAAGTTCTAAAAATCCCATTTCCAGTCGTTTTCACTAATTTTTTTTTTTTTTAATAAATTTAACCCTTTCAGACTGAGTGTACACAATTGTTTACATTACGCACTTGTAGGTAATTTTTGTTGTGTACTGCACACTGCGAAACTCAATGACCAATGATCTGACCTGTGTGTAAATGGTTTGCAAATCGTTTACTGGTCTAGAAGTTAATTGGTTTATATAACTGCAGCTGATCATATAGGCCACCGCTCATTGGCTGCGACCACAAAACAATTCTTGATTCGACTTAGTACAGTGAACATCATAAAATGTTTGGTTTGCAACACCTGAAACCGTAAATTGAAGTGAATCTGAAAGATTTAATAGGGTAAAAGTGAGACGTGGTGGTAGTAGATAATAGTTTTTTTTATCTTTCCTGGAAAAATTTGTATTCCCAGACCATTTAACTGAGATACACGCATAAGCTGAAACACTGATTTTACTGACAACATTTTATTGGCTTTATATTCACTGACAATATTTTACTGACAATATTTCACTGACAACATTTTACTGACAACATTTTACTGGCAATATTTTACTGACAATATTTTACTGACATTATTTTACTGGCAATATTGTACTGGCAATACTTTACTGACAATATTTACCTAGGGATGTTGGGATGTTGAACAAATGTTTTGTACATGGAAACGACGATGTTATATCAACGATCTATAGATATAGATCGTTGATATATTTAAAAGATATTTTATAGAACTCAATTTTTTTTCAGGTATCGAAAAATAAATATTTTAAAAATTTTCTTTTACTAACCTCTGTTTTGAATACAAGAATTGAATTTAAAAAAATTACCAAAGTGACTTTGGCAACACGCACCCCAAAAACAGGCGCCACATCTTTCGCCATTATCTCGTGTACTCAACGTGTAATATTCCAAGGAATTTTACATTTCTCGAGTTTACATACAATATCGGATTTCAATGTACCGAAAATCGATATTTCACTTTCGATATACCGTTTAGTATAACGATACTTTTATAAATAACCGATATAAATAATATCGATTTTTCCCGCGATATCAACATCCCTACTGTACTGCAATGCTGAAAAGCAATCTCTTTCCATGTTTCTTTTTGTCGGCATTAGAATCTGTTTCGTGCTCACCCAGTGGCCACCGCATCTCAAGAACCTAACCCTTGACAACTTTTTCCGTGCGCCTGCCATACTTGTCTTCAGTGTGGGAGAACCTGACGTCTATTTCTGGCGTCGGAATTTCCATGGCGTTTATCCCGCGTCACCGATTCTCCCAGCAGTATTCCTGCGCCCCGGGCTAGACGACAAATAACAACTGCGGTGTTTTCCAACGCTCTTTTTACAACTGTCGGCGACACGACACTCAGCGACCGTCGCATGCTACGGCCCCGTCTACAATCCACATGGCGCACATAACACGCATGGCATAAAGTGGTAGAAACCTGTGTTTGAGATGGTAAAGTCCACAACTAGTATTTGGCGTGACTTACTTGGCGTTATTTGCGTGACTTGGCGTTAAGGTGGTCAACTCTGAGTATCTTACGGCGAGTTTTAACGCCGGCCAATGAAAATGTGAAACGTCATAAAAACTCCTGTAGCCAACTTATGCAGGTAAAAATTCTTGAGCTGGGAAAATTATTTCTTATTCGTTTGCTCTTCCTAATGGGTTAACGCCCATTGTAGACAGACTATTTCGCTTGCTAGGCCTATGCTTTGTAAGTAATTTTATTTAAGCCAAGTCGTTTTTGGACGGGGCCTAACTGTCGTCCGTCGATTTTACTATAGCGCGACTTTGTCGTTGCGTTTATATGCGTTACTGCCATCTATCGTCGTAGGTGGAAACTAAAACGAACCAAACCCGGAAAAATTATTGGGCAAGCTTTTAACGTTCGCTAATTTATTTAACTGATGTCACTAATTTGAAGAGGTTTTGCTACAATACATATGGATCTGGGCGAAATAAATAACAAAAATACATCTCACTAGCCCTTTTTAGTAGCATTGTCGCTGTTTTACTGTCGCACTATTGTAAAAAAAAAAAAACATTGCGGCTGGTTCACAATCAAACAAAAAATTCACAGTGCCTAGTACATAACAGTAGGACATTCATAAGACCTGAAATCGTGTGCGAAATAGATTCGCAATTGAATACTTATGTATTATTTTTATCCAATGAAATTTTAAGATGAGCCTCGCGTCACTTGAGTTCAGAAGAAATGGTTTAATTTTTCGGCTGGTTTCCGCACACACGAAATTGATTTTAGTAACAAAATAGTAATTAATAATAATTTTGAATTAAAAATTTTTTTTTTTTAATAATTACTTTTGCGATTGTAAATATTTGGACAACCTCTAAATATTTATCCTGGTACACCGCCTTCTTTCCTCTAGATGTATATCTTGCGACATTCCTTTGTTTCTGCAGTATAACTATTCCTCCATTTCAAATAAATAACTTCATCGGATTGGCTGTATGAAATATCACAGTTTCTTTTGCGCACCATGTCAGGGCCTCGCAGGCCGTGTCTCAATTGGCCCGGAGAGCGCTCTCTCGTGCTCTCGCTCTCACGACGTCCTTGTGCCGCTAGATAGAACGCTCTCTGGTCTCCTCAATTCGTCGCAGAGAGCGCGAAAGAGTGAGAACACAGAGAGAGCATGAAGTTGTGTACTCGCTGGCGCTCTCTCGCACTCTCTGACCATGCGCCATATTTGTTTACATTATTCCCGTGTTTGAATAAGGTTATAGTAGCTTTCTGGGCCAAAATCACGTTGCGTTTTAATTTTACTGTACATGAATAATTTCAACTGTTTTGAACAGCGTAATAACATACACAACACGTATTTATAAAAATATAAATACGGATTTCTCGATTTTTTTCTCTCTTTGCTGCAACATAAATAATAGTATTTAATACGCTAATGATTCTTCCCATAGTGCTATAATTATACGTGAATTATTTTGAACCCAAATAAATTACTGACTCGAGCAATCAACGCGATTTTAACTTAACATGATTTCCCGCCTCTTGGAATCAGCTGTTTGCCTGATGTCAAAGAGAGAAATGAGAGAGTGGTCGTCTCAATCCCACAGAGCGAGAACACGAGAGAGCGCGGAGCAGTGCTCTAGCCAGGTTGTGCGAAAGAGCGCTCTCTCGAAAGAGTATTCCTTGAGTTGAGGCACGGCCTCGTGCAGATGCCATCTTATGCGCAGTTGTGAACCAATAGGTTCGAAAACACGGCGGCCAATTCTTGCGCACGCGACCTGTGCTTCATGGTTACTACGTATTAACGCGTTCAACTGCGAACCAAGCTTAACCTCGTTAACTGTAACGTAACGTGCAGTAATTTGCACGTTTTTTTTTTTGCAAATTTGAAATAATGCAATGAAGTGACTATAGTCTATCCGTGGTTCCTTCACATTCTTTGAACAAAACCACTGAGCAAACATCCCGTGTTTGGTTTCTTATAAGTGTGTCATACATCACAAGCGTTTTGTACTTAATCTTAGAGACCTGGAAAATTCGCGGATTCATCTCGGGACAAACTGGACTTCAAAACGCGTGCGTTTATACAACTTGAGTAATTGGTCCACGCGGTGCTTGACGCCTCCTGAAGAACGCTGGCCCAATCGCCGCCCTACCACCGTGACAGCGGACAAGCAATGCGCAGTCGATATCGACATACTTGCACATGAGAGTGCGCAGTCTAGCTTTCAGGTCATTGAACTCGCGAATTCTCCAGGTCTCTATTTAATGTCTACCACCAGAGACTTTAGAATATCGACTACAGTTTAATGTAGTCCGACGGGAAGGGATAGGTCCTTTCCAGTCGCGGTGGGCTGGCGTGGATACCACCTCATTTGTCAACAGCAACGCACGGGGTAGAACCTTTGCATACCCCCTTGATGGGACCGAGGCCTATCCCGCTTCTATACGAAGGCAGTCACAAGTTATAACTTAGTATTCCATATCACAGAGTACTCGACCCTTTCAGTCATAGATAAATGTATAGTTGCAGGTATGCAGCAAACATTCCAAAGAAGTCTGGCATCTTTTCTTCGTTACCAACTGTTGATAATGTGGTGAAATCTTGGTTTGAAACAACTCCCGTTATAATTTTTAAGTTTTCATCCGTGAGCTGACTTCTTAATTTCTACTTCTCCAACTTTAAGAGGAAAACATACTGATCGAAAAATAAAATTAAATGTATTACACTGACTTTTTTATTTCCTGTTCTAAAACGTATAACCTCACAATAATTAGGCTGCCGCAGTACAATTTATTTCACAATGATAAGTTAGGGCTGTAGACTATTCCTGGTGAAGTGAGCACTTTTGAAAACCCCCTCATTTGGAATAATAATCAATGAATATATTTTATTTTAGGCTTAGGCGTTAACTTCCGAGTGCGGTGGAATATGTGCACTACGTTTAATACTTACATGACAGTATTTATTTTAAAAAGTGATTAAGAATAACGAATGTCTGAAAAGTAAAAGTAACTAGGGCTTCAAAAGTGCTCACGTTACCGCGAGCAGCCTATAGAAATAGACAGGGCCCGCATACGGCCCGTAGACCGCAAGTTTGACATGCCTGGAATAAACTGAGAAAGATTTAGCAACACAGTAAATTCTTTTTGTGTCATAACGCACCTTTGCATTAGAGTTAGTAGAGGAAAAATATTTCTGAGCTCGGCCTTTTCAAGTTTTCCAGTCTTCATTTTTAAGGGTCTTCTAGGGCTTCATCCCATCAGTCCCCCCCCCCCCCCAAAGTTTTAGATACCATGAAAAAGTATTATTCCTAAAAATGATGATTCAAGCGATCTTTTATTAATATTAAATAGGTATCTGCAACAACACAGTTGTGTTATATTAATTTCTTCACACAAACACTCCTCTTGCGAATGAACAAACGTTGACAAAACGTGATCTTGTAAAACTAAAGAAGGTTATAATTCCACGAGAATACATCAATTGCAAATTCGGAATAATCAGTGCATGAATTAACAATTTCCCGTAGCAAAACTTTAATGTTACCTTTCGAGTGGAAAGAGAATTAACTAACGCTGTAAACCCCGTCTCGATATCTCAGCTGGTAGAAAATATATTTAGTTTTGGGAAATTTATATTATATTTTCGGGACTATGTGAATTCAGTTCACAAATAAAAAAATCTTGTTTGTAAATTTATTATGATCTTCGTTTGGTTTTTTATTTCCAGTGTAAATATGAAGGCAATTAAAAAATAAATAACACTAAAATATTTGTGACGAAAATGTGAGTAGTATGATTCAAGGAAGTTGGGCATATCGGCATCTGGAATCGGAGCCGGAGCCGGTGGAACCGCCATCTTGTTACGTCACCCAACCGCCATATTGGATGTCATTGACCTTTAACCCCTGACCTTCAACCTTGACCTTGACCCGTGGACCTTCGACCTAAAAAAAACCCACTAAGAATCATTTTAAAAATTCCAAAAAAAAAATCCCCAAAAAGTGCCAGCTGCAATCACGTGACAACTCGGTGAATAGCTGGTCGGCCATTGGCTGGTCGGTGTTTGCACAGTGTATTAATGGTTCAATACGATTGGTTCAACGTCGATATGGCGTATATAAGCAGCAGGGATGTCAGCTGAGAATCCAAGTTTGAAAGCAGTTCCCGTGAATGGTGGATCGTCTTGGCTAGCTTGTGCCTATTCGCATGAAAGTCTTATTATATATATATATATATATATATATATATATATATATATATATATATATATATATGCGATGCCTCCGGGTACTCCAGAGCTAATGGTAGTTACGGCAGTGCCATCGACTTCTTCGGGAGTGGTACCAGCAGTTCCATCGACTTCTTCAGATCGATTTCTTCAGGTATGGTGCCGACAGCACCAGCGACTTCTTCGGTTAGATTTCCTGTGGCATTGCAGCCATCGACGACATCAGACATGACGTCGATCGTGTCATCGACTTCTATGGGTGGGCTACCTACGGCAGCTCCATAGGCATCGCCAACAAAGCCATCGACCTCTGTTCCAGCAGCATCTGTATGTTCAACCACCTCTACTGAACCAATCCGACATTATAAGTGTCGGTTTTTTGTGAAAAGACATTCACGGGCAGTAGCAATGCTCGGCGACATGGGCGCTTTAATTGCGTTAAAAATCTCTGCTGCATGTCACATTTGTGTGACAGGTGCGGCAAGCAGATCAGCCGGAGCGACAGTTTACTAAGACATATTAAAGAAAATTGTAATTTTTTTCAGGGTGTTAGCGACTGTAATAAGTTAATTGAATTTTTAAAAAATTTGTGAATAAAATTGTGTTTTATTTCATATTTTGCCACTTTGTCAAAATAAAATTAAAATTTAATAGGTAGAGAAATTAAATACATTTAAAAGGTAGATAAATAAAATAAATTTTTCTAAAAAGTATTGTACTATATGTACGATTATATAATTAAATAAAAAAGTTTTTTAAAATTGATAAACTTTAAATTTTAAATAACAAATGTATGTTTTATTAATTATGTATGTCGTCAAAGTCTCGCATCAAGGTTGTAGGTATACAGCTGATTGGAAACAACTGTTTTAAATAGTGTGGAAATGTTCAAGTCTTTTGTATACCTATAAATATAAGGTCGAGCTTTTGTTTTCAAGGTCATTCAAAGTCATGGTGTCAAGGAAAATGTAGTCTGCATCCAATATGGTGGCAGTAGTCTGTAATGTATTACGCTTGCTGACTTTTATGGATTTTTCTCTATATTTTTGTTTTAAAGGTCATTCAGGGTCATGGGGTCATTGGGTGAAAAATTTTGTTCGTGGAGACCGTACAGTATATTGCAGTGGTTCATATTATAGGCTCTTCGAGGTAAAAAAAAACTGACCACTTTTGAAAGCTCTACTCAAGTTCTACTTGAATGCACGTTAAGTATTCTTCCGACTTATGTAAAACTAACATTGCCATGAGCCTCATCACTTTATTCATACGTCGGTCAAGTTAAACTGTGAAATATTTAGTAAAGTAAATACTATACAAATCTGCTCATTTTCACACTTCGATGCATTAAAAGAACATAAAGCGAACGAAATATTCCAAGTTATCACAAAAGGTTACATAACACTTTTTATTTGACGTTAAGATATGGAACTATTTTCCATCCGTCGTTACCAACTGTACCGGACGAATGTCACTCAGTGCGCCCATTAAAATATACGCGTTCAGGGGCAGGGACTTTTTTTCTAAGGCTCATTTCAAAAGTGCCCACTTTATCGTGAACAGCCTTTAACAATAAATTTCATTGCGGCGTCAAATCATGTGTTACAGCAAAGAAAGTGTTTTAAAGTGTATAGCCACTCTCCGGGTTTCGACATTGAACTACTTTTCTGCCCACAGCACTATAAAAAAAGTGGATAGAATTTGAGGTTAGAACATTGTTTATCTAAGTAAGTGCTTTGGTTCATTTCACAGGTATAACGAAATTGTAAGGGCTATCAGGCCCCGCCATCTTGAATCCATACATTTTTCGCCGTAACTTTCATTTAACGTGGTTTAGCGAAATTTCTCTCACGACGCAGCATAAATAATAGCTTCTCAAGCTTTATCAAGATGTTACTTTTTTACTATTTTTTAAAATTAATATTTGACCATTGATAGTTGGGAAGAAGTGAATGATTTTTCCTCTCGGGTGACTACAGCGCTTGAACTAGGCGCTGAAGTTAAGCAAATGGCAACTTCAGAAAATGTACAACAAGAATGTCACGTGTCGTGTCGTTTGGTAAAACTAAATACAGAATCTGAAATGCAGGGTTTTACGAAAATTCTAAAAGTCCGAGATGGAAAGGTCTAATTCCTCTTAACGTAGATACGTTCTAAAACCACTTCCTCTACTGCAACACAAGACTTGTTGCCACAAATAAATTATTTGTTAAATATGAACCATTGCAAGGTAGGTTAGTGGCAAATAACATTTTTGTTTTCATGTGGTAATTATGATCTTGCATTGTCGTTACAATATGTTAGCAGTATTCTTCCTGGTTAACACATTTAGGTCTGCACACATTTACTGGCACTTTAGAAGTGAGTCACCTATATCCACTACTGTAAGAACACCAGTTCTGTTGGTGGCTGTGTTAGAACTCACCATCGTTCTGTTGGTCCATACCAAACAGGGAAAAACTACCCTGTACTTTACAGCGTGCATTATTGGCCGGTCATCAACCAATGGAGAGCCGAGAATATATTGACCCAATCAAACGTCCTTTATAGTACAAAGGGATTTACAGTCTATCATGTACCTTTGAGTGGCTATAAAAAAAAAGATATTCTATCGTTTGTAATATAATTGTTGCTGTAGTGTCGTGTTTTTGTGAGGTCGTATTAAACACTAGCCGAACAACGACTGCACATCCATGTGAGTTTAGTTCTGAACAATACAAAAATTTTCAAATTAACCTTGCTCGAGCTACACTCGAGCATAGTCTACAAAGTGTTGAGTTAGTTATTGTACTTTGATGAACAAACAATTGTGTCGGTAATTTAACGAATTTGTCGTATTTGTAAAAGTAATATTTAACAACCTTCATTACGCACTTATAAACTATAACGTATGAAAGAAATATTTTAATATTACTTTACCCTCTCCTCTGGTACGCAGCAAGATTTATTTACTACCAAAAAACATACAATTTCAAAGAAGATTTTTCTTTGCTATAAAGAAAAATAATTTCGCCATAAACAAAACGTGTAAAAAAATTAATAACAACAAACCTAAATTTCATTGACATTCCTTTTGAATTGCAATAAGATTTTGCTACAGTAAACAAAAGAGCCTCAAATAGAGTATGATTTCTTTGCAGTGCAGAAAGATTTCGACGTATTTTTTCAAAGTGTAGAATTCATTCAAGTTGGTCAACGCATTTCATTCATGTAAAAGAATGGGTCCGTTAAAAAAACTCGTATGTAAACAAAGACGTTCATCACTGCTGACCATGTGACTTTGAAAGTTCTATTGTCCACGGGTGAGTCAATATTGTTGATACACGCAGAAGACAATACTCGTTCTATAGACTATTCGCGCTTTCGTCACACTTTTTGAATCAAACCTTTAAAATATCACCCCATTCATAACGTGCTTAGTTGTTTCCTGTAAATGCCGAATATCACAAGCGTCGTATACTTCTATTAACATAAAAGTACCATATTTTTGGATTAATTGAACTTTCACTTCTACTTCATCTATACGTTATAATATTTTATTGATAGTTAATATGAATAAAAGCAGGGAGAAAATGGGCGTGTTGGCAATGCCTATAGTAAGAACTAGTTCTCATGTAAACCATTATTACACTGAGTGCGCACGAATGCAGTGCGTTGTCCCTCTGGTGAAATTTTCTAGACTTCGTTAAGCTTTGTTTGAATGAGGCGGAGTAATATACTGGAAGTAGAACTTTAGCAGTGCTTCAGAAAAGTCGGAAGTAATCATTAATGTAATGCACTATATATCTCACCTTTAGTGTATGCATTTTGCATTTTGGTGTAGGTGAATTTCTACCAAATCAGATCGGGAACAATGGGATATTATTACACCCGATGAAAGCCATATTATTGAACTAGAAATGCCACTTTGCAGTACTTTTTTCCTTTCCCTTATGGCACCTGCGGGCAGGAAGGAAAGCCCTAAAATTGCTGTTTTAAAGAGTTTTCGTTATTCTCCCCGTCTTTAAATATGGGACGAAGTAAAAAAATTGCGGCTGTAGAAAATATATTTGTTCCATTCCTGGAAAATAATCGTATTCCCAGGCAATATTTTTTACTGAGATACGCGTCAGCCTATGTGCGCAAACACTGATTTTACATACAGTATTTTACTATGTACTCCCCTTAAGAAGCTCTATAACCCCTTATAAAGAAATGGTACGTTTTAGTGTTATAAGGGAAGAATATGTATCATTACCGAAAATGTTTAGTAATAGAATAATTGCATTTCATGTTTATATGAAAATTTTTGTATCTGCTTGTTAGAGACGTGCAAAATTCGCGTTATTTTTTAGCATCAGGCTAAACTTCACAGTGCTGTATGTACTCGAGCTGGCGTCGTTTCTCCACTGGCTGCTGCGTAGATGAGAAGTCACGCCCTCTGTGACTGGACTACACGTGATTGGACTACACAATTGCGAAGTGTTCATTTATTAGCGCAGAATTACACAGGGCGTGTCAAATTAAGTATTGTCTAATGAGAAACTTTTTGCAGAGGTGCATATGTTTGAAGTTCCACGAGTCCCCAAATAATAATGCAAATTTTGCAGGTCCCAACTGATTGTTAATAGGTGTTCCCTCTGGTTGTCGATAAAATGTGAGTATATATTAATATATAAAATTTCGTATTAAGTTATTGTTGCATTAATACACATTAGTAGTAGTTCATATATTATGTATTCAATAATGGGTGAAGTAATTAACTGAGCTTCTATTGTCACATTTTTCAACAAATCCTCATAAATTCTAATTAAGAAGAAATGAAATATGATTCAATGCGGAGGGTCACACGGGCTCTTAAGATCACAATTTTTGGTTAACCCTTGAGCCGGAACTAAGTAATCAAAATGTCATATTACAAATAATGCAATTTTCTATGAATTAACACTTTTTTTTATGGATCGCCAGAGTTTGTAACTGTCGCTATGTTGCATTCTTGAGCACTTTTCTAAGCGTTGAATTCATTACTTGCTAGTACGTTGTGTAATATTTAATGATTGGTCCTATTTGACTCTGTGGCGCATGTAAAAAGTGTGCCCGTTAAATTACACGCAGGTAGGGTGGAGTAGAGTGCAGAGATTTGGGCGGCTCCTAACATCGAGGCCTTGAGAGCCGGTGAGGGTGAAGTGAGGTGAGTATGGAGCAGCGCCGGAATGTAAGAATGGCGGAAACGGGATATCTTCAAGAAAACCCTCCGATCAGCAGCGTCGTCCAGCACGATTCCCACAAGCGAAAATCCTGAAGCGACCGCGCCGGGAATCAGACCCGTTTCGCCTTGGCGGGAGGCGAGTGTTCGAAACCAGTACACCACCGCGGACTGTCGTTTCAACGTGCAACAAGCGGCGAGAACTCTGCGGGCGTCGCTGCGCAACACCCAGTGACATGTCACGGAAACTGGCGATATGGGTATGTCTACTGGTGCCATATCCAGGAGGCGAGCAGAGCGAGATCTGTTGTCGCGGAGTCCCTTAAACCCATGTCACGCTGTCTAATATTTCTGTCGAACTGCTTCCAATAAGTTCGGTCAAATAAAGTTGGACAGTTATGACGTCATCGAAACGTCATAAACGTCGCAATTTTTGTCTGAGAAAGTTGGATGGCTTCAGTTTCCATCAGACATTTGAAAATTGGACCGATTATTAAATGTATTTGATTTCTGATGGTCTCAGCCAAACAGAATCGTGCACGACAAAAATGGACGTCAAGAAATAAAAATAACAAATAATTTCTCGAAACGAAGTAAGTTATTAAGATAATTAATATATGTAGAAGCTGTCTGGGCATTAATGTGTAACACAACTCTAAGCTTGGAGTAAACACAGTATTAGTAAGGCCAAATAAATATGTAATGTGTATATACACGGCACGATAATAAACTAATTTTGTGTTTAACATATGATGGCACCTCCAATGCGTGTAATGCTGTATTCATATCTATATACATATATTTATTTATAATTTTATGTAGGGAATGTGTCTGAATTCCAGAATACTGACGTGGAGGGTAAATGAACTGGTGTACTGCCACGTGATATTACTCGGTAAAGGGCGCCAGCTTAAATTAAGCAGGATAAAATATAACTGAAATTATGTTTAAGATTGTATCTCATTGACCAACTTGTCGTGTATATTAACTTATACCTGCGTACATATGAGGTTAATTACATAGCTTGTGCACTTCCCTCTGGTATCGCATTAATTCATCAGTTTGTTGGCTATATTTATAAAATTTGGCACGGGATATTAGTAGTCTGTTAATGCAGCTCAGTAACACGTCCGCTCTAAGCCAGGCGGCCTCCGACTCCAGACGTTCTCTGCGTAACCAAACTCACCTTGTTACACATTACGACAAACCGCATTTAGCCAATCAGCTGAAAAACTATTCTCACATCCAAAGACTCTTAAACCTATTTTGCGTTATTTCAGATTCAGTTTACATATATTAGGAGAGGATCCAAACCAAGAAATCATGTAGAGATGAGAATACGAAAACACGTCAGACACAGTGTAATTTCCAGCAATTATCCTTTTATTCAATAAATATGTGTAAACTTAAAAATCAATGCTGGAAAATGAAACAATCACACAACCCTGAATGACAATGACAATATTAAAGAGAAGATATTTAGAACCTACACTGTCGTTAGGGAGCGGCCGGGCGTAACGGTCATTAGCATATATGAAAGTCTGACGTAACACACTTACACTGTAAAAATCCTCTCTTATATGAAAAATGTCTCAGTTCAAAATCTACTAAACTTATGCCTCTGGCGTAGCTGCTGCCGTTATAACACTAAAGCTCTCACTGGGGTTTCTTGTAGTTAACAAATATGTGCTGGATTAAACTACGGACGCCTAGCCAACATAGCGTCGGGTTTAAACGTCTGTACTCGATACGTAGCAAAATTGAATACTGCACTTCTTACGTTACTGTTGAGTTGCTCTCGAAGAAAAATACCATTTAATTTAGAGGAACAGCACAGGATCAAATCTTGTAGGCTCAGGATGCAACAATTAGTAGTGTAGGGGTCCTTTCTTGCGTGGCTCACGGCTCACGAACGTAGCGACGTCTAACTACTTGACTATATCCTAAACAGCTGCTTAATACTTGAACGGAGGAGCTCTTACACTCTCTACTCGACGTTAACACACAAAATAAAACTTAAAGCTAGTTGTTAAAACTGAACACCCTAAAATCCAACTTAAAATCCTAAGCCTCGTCCAACTTCTGGACGGGCGTCCTGTTCTACGTCTTGATGCTTCGGAATACGGCGGCAGATGGAGCGAGATTCTAACCGAAATGGAACTGCTTACCCTATGCTGGACTCTCCCGCCAATAGGGGTGCAGGGTTTAAACCTGCTGACCAATCGAATGGCTCGCTACGTAAATCTAAACTGACTCACTCCAAAACGACCTAAATCCCTAATCCATAGAATTTAAGGTCTCGTAGAAATGTAATAAAAGTATTCTAAAATATCCCTGAAACATTAACAATCAGTTGAGACCGTGAAAATTAAAATCAATATTAAATATTCATTTAAAACACAAACGAAAAATTAAACTAGCTAACTAAATGCATTTACACATTAATATTGTCATTCGTACATCTAATTATTAAAAATCCTAACCATGTGAAAATAAATAAAAAAGTAAATAAATAATATATTTCACAATATACAGAAAATTACAAGTGTTAAATATAAGCAAGTTTAAACGTGTGAAAAGTACATAAATTATGTTGACAAGATATAGAAGTAGTGAAAAATGTGGACTTAACAAATGCTATTTTAAGTAAATATTGCACGTAATATTACGAACTCAGTAGCATTAATTTCACTGTGCAGGAAACATATCTTATAAACGAGATTTTAATTCAGTAAAGAAACGAAAATAAATTACAGTATTACTTACACTTCTTCCTGTAATGGACTGCATGGAAAAATAAAAACAATATCTCACTATGAAAATAATTTCTTAATCACACATCAACTTAGATTCTCCCGATAAAAAAATTTGACAATGTGACGCGTTTTCAAACACATTGGAGATTATATGATAAAATTGGCTAGAAGGAAAAATTTGATGGCAGTATTTTGTCCTCATAATTTATTGTCAAATGTAATTCAAGGCAAAAATTTGATAGTGTGACAGTGGCTTTACGAAATCTGTTATTACGACTTGAGAATCGCCGAGCACCCGTGACTCTCTGCCGAGAGGAGGCAGCATGGCAGCTCGCGCATAGACTAAATATGAGGTAGACAGATCTCGCTGGCTGCACACAACCAATCTCCCTGTCCAAAAATTGAATTGCTTTTCTGCCTACACGTCTAACAAAAATGGCGTGGTTTGGATTTTAGGTTAGAAAACTGTTTTGTAAACAAATGCTTTGAGATGAATGTATACTTCCTCTAACCAATTTACAATGCAGTTTGATTATATGAGAACTGGTAAAACTATTTTACTGATATAATAACGTTTGTCATTTAAAAATTAAGATATAAACAAACACGTACATCACTGTTGACCATGTGACTTTGAAAGTTGTGAAGGAGTTTTGTAGGATTGGGGTATGTCATGTTGGGTACATGCGCAGAAGACGAATAAGCGGTCTACCTCATATCTAGTCTATGAATTCGCGCATTGGCGAGGAGTGGTGTTCAGCGATGAATCACGGTTCTGTCTGGATACAGACAACCGTCGAGTTCGAGTCTGCAGACATCCTGGCCAGCAGCGTCGTGATCCTCGCTTCATTGTAGTGCAGCTTGACAACTACATTTTCCCGCGGGATGACGCCCGGCCTCACACACATCTCTGGCTCGCCTTCGTGATGCCGACATGCTTCTTTGGCCAGCAAGGTCCCCAGACCTCTCGCCCGCCGAGAACATCTCGGATCAGATTGGACGACACCTTCAGCCAACGAACTAGGACGGCGGATTTGGAAGGACAGCTGCACCAGCTGGGGCAGGATCTTCCTCAAGAGAACATCCGACGTCTGTATTGCCTCTATGCCCTAACGTATCGCTGCATGTCTCCGTGCTATGGGTAGAGAGGTGCAAAATTCGCGTTATCTTTCTGTGCAGGATAGACTTCACTGCCGTATAAACAAGCGAGCACAGTCCGTGATTTGATTGGCCGCTATACTTTAATCAACGTCACCTGCCTGCTTGATATCCTTAAAGTAAATTGGCCACTCGATCGCTGATCTTATATTACCGTCTCAAGAGTTCTCCGAGGCGTGACAGACATATTTACGGCCAATGGCTGAAGTCGGTCAAACGCACAGTAACTTGGAGTTCAGTCTGTCCTTAATTGATAACACGAATTTCTCAGGTCTCTAGCTATGGGTTGTCCAACACCATACTGAGTGCATCCTGCAAGTGTTGGTCTCCTGCAAAAAATCTTTGGTGTAGTGCAATATTTTGATATTTTCGGTATACTGACTACTATGTTCTGAGCCTGTAACCATTTACGTGTCCCTGCGAAATCACATATAAGGTGATTCATTTTTTTTTTTGCGAACGAGTGTACTTTGTCAGAGTAAATAATTTCTCTCCAGTTGTCTGTTACGCCTCAAGTTTCTATATTCAATTGGACTTTAACCCTTTCAGGCCCACTTTAATTTACGGTTTCAAGTGTTGCAAAACAAAATATTATGACGCGTGCTGTACCTAAGTCGACAGAACACTTGTTCAGTTGTCTCAGACAATGAGCTGTGGGCTGTAGGTATGGCTGCAGTTAGATGAACCAATTACGACCTAGACAAGAAATACGGTTTGCAAATAATTTACCCACAAGTAAGATCATTGGTCATTGAGATCCGTTGTGTGCAGTACAGACCAAAAATTACCGATACGAGCGTAATGTATGTACACAATCGTGTACACTGTCTCTGAATGGGTTAATACATAGTGACACGAATTTGTTCAGACAAACTTTACATAACAATATAACTTAGTAAAAATATTCCAAAAATTTTACTGCTGTAGGCAGTTGACAAGAGTATTCTGGCAAAGAACATCTTACACTCCTCGTAACACTGAAACCCACTTTCAAATAATTTAAAACGAATTTTAACGGTAGTAACTTCAGGCAACATTCTGATATATTTGAAGCCCCGTAGATCCCCACAGGAGCATCGGCGACCATGCGTAGATTTTATACCAACCTCTCCTCTTTTGTGATCACGTTGTTTCAAAAACGTCTGAATCCACGCCATGTAGGGTTTATAATTTCCCCATGCATACAATGTGCTCGTGCCGGTCTATTCAAGGCAAATCCAACCCACTTGCTCAAACTAATGTATTCATTCGTGCAACGGTGCACATGCGGGCTTACTCTGCGCATTGCGGTAAAACGTGCGCCTCTTGTTTAACCTCGCGGCGAGCAACTCAATCGTCTTCTTTATTAAAACGTCACATGTACTCGTTTTGTGGAGGGCTTTGCTATTGTAGTCAATATGTTTCTAACGAAAATGTCCATGTGTAAATCAGAACTCCAGAGCTCTTTCAGAGTATTACGTCAAGCAATTAATACACTGTAAGAAATTATTCGTAAATTTACCATACCAGTGTGTCCGCTTATTGAGAGAGCAGGAATGGTGATGTTTTCCACTATAGGTACATTCACTGTAGCGCTCCTACGGTTGCTCTGCGAACAGTCGAATGCGTAGGGAAGTTTCCAGCTGTGTATAGTAGCGCTACTAAACATTCCTATGTGTGCAGTTTGATGTGTGGTATTATTACCATACAGTGTGTAGGTTACAAACTTCCAATACAGTTTAGGATGTTTACCAGAAAATCTTTTACAGTGTGGGATTTAGAAATTGCGTTGAGCAATATGTTTTATATCTGTATTTGCACTCTCCGGTGATATTTTACCTTTCCTTTCGATGATAAAACCTAAAAGCAATGTCATATGTAAATTATTTCTAGAGAAAAATATCCCTGTACTCCACATAAGACCAGTCATCAAAACTTGAAAATTCGGAGCTTCAATTTGAAACGAAATTTTCTCTTTCCTTGAACCCATTCTGCTATATATGGTCGTGGAACTATATGACGTGAGTGCTTTAAATTTCTTATTCTCCGCTGGTCATCTGTAAGCCACAGCTCTAATACGCTTATGAAGTATTAACGCATTTCACATTTTTCTGCCTGGCAATGCTTTTTGCTAAGCACGGATAGTATATGTTCGCTATTAAAACGTAATTAAGAAAGCCGCTCATTTAACTTGCGTAAAGGTTTTTTTTTTAAATGTGTATTTGTGTGTGAGCAAGTGGTGATCTTGACTACAACTTCTTAATAATTATCGTTATTTAAGTTGCGTCGGACAGCTTTAACACTGCATTATTTATAAGCAACTTCGTAAACACTTTCGTATGGAAATTAATAATAATGACAGTCGATCGGAAAAGTTCTCTCATTGTAATAATAACTTATAGACAATAGCAACATTGGTGTTAAATGGAACTAAATGTGTCTAGACTCTGTTCTTGGAAACAGTGTGTAGCATTTATCAATAGACCGTTGCTGAACTGTAGTCAACAGTTTCCATTTCCGATTTGTAGAGCACTAAATGTCAGAAACTGATTTAGTGCTTTGACAATTACAGTTAGATTGAATTTAATTTTATGTTTTTTTTTTCTACTCAGGTCGATGCCGCTGGTCGGCGGGTTTTCTCGGGGATCTCACGTTTCCCCCGCCCTTTCATTCTGGCGCTGCTACTTACTCACCTCAAACACCCTCATCGGCTCTCAAGTCCTCGTTACTAAGAGCCGTCCAAAACTCTTCACTCACTCATTCCCTCGGGTTCATCACAAAGTTAATTTGGTGAGTTAAATCTGGATTTTAAAGCTAAATGTGACATTTCTAGGAATGTTTGTACTGCCTTTTAACGCCCAAGATTTACGAAGAATTTAAATATTCATCACAGTAAAAAATACTGGCCGGCCTTGCAAAATTCGCATTTTCTTCACAAAGTCACACATTTTGCCGATTATACCATCCTTTAAGAATTCCCTCTCGGGGAAATGTTTTTTAAAAGGAGGTGCATTTGGCTTTCCCCTCTTTCCGTGGCAACGCTTTGAAAGTAAAGTGCACCGAAACCCCACTGGAATAAAATAAATTTTATAAACCACTCGAGGGGCTGGAAAAAAAAAAAATTAAGTAGACTGATTACGAGAAATGCGGAAATAACGGGCATCATTTTCCCCTCGTTCGGAAATAAAGTCCGGATGATTTTTTAAAATCTACATGGGTACATTTAAAATCGTTATTACACTACGGCTACGAGTAACCATAACATTTTCGTAGGGGCACTTGTGACTCTCATTAGAGCGGCAGTGATTTCGATTTCGATTGACTGAAGGTCGTTCACAATATAGTCAATTAGCGGTTTCTTCACATTTTTTGAATCAAACCTTTGAAAAGTCACCCCAGTGTATGATGTGCTTGGTTATCTATAGTACAATACTATAAAATACTGTTGCCCAGTTTATAATTACGATAAATGCACTACACTCTGAATTCGAATCAGCGGGAAACCACTGATCCGTAATGAAATTCAATTACTCGAATCAGTGAAAATGGCTCCACTTAGAATCAGCGGGAAAACCACTGATTGTTTCAGTTGGAAAAAATTTCACTGATTGAATTAGTGACGTGAAACAATTTCACTAATTGATTAAGTGACGACCTACTGCAGTGGGGAATTAAATATGGCTTTTATTAAATGCAGCCAAATAATTACGCGAAGTAAACATATTTACGGTAGTTTACTGTTCATATTGTGCAAATTAACGTAAGTGAAAAAAAAAAAAAAAATCTTTGCAGGTGGCCAGGATCAAACTGACACTCTTTTCACTTCGCTGTCACGCTTTTAATTTACTGTCTGCACTACCGCGCCAAGTTAATTTGTTCATACAGAGGATTATATATATATATATATATATATATATATATATATATATATATATATATATATATATATATATACACGTCTTATAATTTCGCTGCAAAATCGTGACGATTTGAAATGCATGCTCTTCCTTTTCGCTTGGTTTAAATGGTTCCGCTAGGATTGTTAAAACGAACAGTATATATAAGTGCACTCTCTTCATCACATTATAAGCAGTTTAGAGCTTCAAACAGAGCGCCGTGATGATTACATGAAGACGAAATGAAAGACGTAAAAACGGAATGAAAGGTTGAATGTTCATATTACCTCATAAAATGGAGTTTTGAAAGACCAAACCGATTTTAGAAAGTATTTTGTATTGTTTTTACTAGTTTCTTCGTTGTTATTTCACTTGGTACATGTTGTTTAACAGCCATATTTTTTAAGGTTTTTTGACGGCAATTTTTACACGCTGTTTAACCGATACATTAGTTAAAAATAAACCACTGAGTAAACAGTGAAAAAGTTGATTGACGAATCAGTGAAAAACGCCACTGAATCAATAAGTGAAGGAAATCTGGCATTTTTCACTGATTCATCAGTTAAATTCACTGAAGTGACTGTTGAATCAGTCAGATACGTCTGACTGATTGAAACACTGAAATTCTCACTGATTCTGATGTAGAGTGTATGATGTATGCATTGTAATGGTTAGGCGATTGTATTAAATTTGCTTGTAAAATTGGAAGTATGCTACAAATAGCAGCCAATTTCCCCGGGTAAATTTTTTAGTAAATTTAGGTTGTTGCAGACTTTACGAGATTATTTATTTTGCTATGGGGGAAATTTTATTATGTGTGATTGTGAAAAGTAAATTACCGCTGGATAATCTCAAGGTAAATGCAGAGTGATGTGTACATGGCGATGTTATTCATGTGCTTTCTTTAAATATGTTAAAAGACCATTGTGAAAATTAAGTATAACACAAATAGCAGCCAATTGTCATGGGTAATTTTTTTGGAAAATTCAGGTTGTTGTAAATTTGACGAGAATATTTATTTTGCTATGGACGAAATTTTATTAAGCGTGTTTGTGGAAAAATATTGGTAGTAAATCTTTTTTGGTAATTTCAACGTAAATCCAGTATGATGTGTAGCCTACATTGCGAAGCTGTTCGTCTACTTTGGGTAAATGTGTTAACAAAAACATCGTGAAGACTAAGTATAACCCAAATAGCAGCCAATTTATACAATGGCCAGTTAGTTAAATGTTTAAGCTATACTGTATGGAGTGGACAAAACTGTATAGTTTTTACTTGTGTGGCACAGATAGCAAAATTTAGTGGAAGCGTCGACGTTTCGTGTACACTCAATTGCAACAGATATTATTGAACTTAAATGATATTTTGATAGTTTCACAGTTCCTGTTTGTACATTATTACCAGTGGCTCCGAGATAAAAACAAATAATTGTAACATTGAATTTAGGCTATTTACACCTGTGAGACTACATGCAGTACGTTACAATGTCATGTATAATAATAGTTTAGTACTTATTTTAACATAAAAGTGTAGTTTTTTAATTAAATTGAATAAATATTTATATTTTACCTTTAAATTATAATATTTATTTTATATTTAATATGAATTAAAGGAGGGAGAAAATACGTGTGTCCGTAATGCCTATTAAGAAATAATTCTTATGTAAAATATCACATAAAGTGACTGCGCACGATAGTGGTGCGCTGCCTTTTGGTCATATATTCTGAGACTTGGTTAAGCTTTGTTTGCATGAGGCGGAGTAATATCCGGAAGGTAGAACTTTAGCAGGGCTCCAGAAAAGTCTGAAGCAATCGTGAACGGACTCCACGTCTTGTGCCCCTTTCCCTATAACAGAAGATCCTGGCACAGACGCCGGCGTAGCGTCGGGGGGGTAGGGGGCGAGAGGACGGGAGACCTCGGCGAAGGCCAGGGCCGGAGGTAGACATTGGTCGGCGGGCGCACTCCAACCTCCACACGCCGCGGCCAAGAGCAAGGCTGTCCGCGTCCCCTCCTCCTCCTCCTCCACCACCTCCTCCTCTAGCCGGCAACACGCCCCGGGCCACCGCCAGCAAACCACTTCCCGGACCACTCACTCCAAAACATCGCGTACCTAGACTCCGGTAAGATTGCGAATATTCATCTGACGGTGCGGTAGGCCTTTTTACCGGCCATGGCCGACAGCGTGCAACCGGCAGTAAACAACTCTCCGAGCAACTTACTCCGGAACATGACATATTTTGGCACCGAAAATTTTTGCGAATACTCATTTGATGGAAAAGTAGATTTTAAGCATGTCACTTTTTAAAGCGGATCACAGTCCGCGCAAGGCTGAACTTCCATCTGAGGTGTTGCTGCCACGCCAGTGCAATTCACTAGGTATCAGTAGGATTCACTGATTAAACTTGAATAGCGGCAGCTAATTTTATCAACAGAATTTAAACTATTCAAGCGGAGCAGTTTCACCTGATCTGCAGTCAAATAAGCTGATTTGAAGAAATTTTAACTTTTTTGGATTCTACAGTTAACTTTTGGGATATTGAAGTTAAGCGTGCGTGAAACTCTTTCCTCCAAAATCACGTTTCCCTAATTATAGATTAATTAAAATATTATGACGTGATCAGAAAAAAATACACTCTGTTTTGTTAAAGGCTGTTCATGATAAAGTGAGCACTTTTGAAATCAACCTCATAAAAATGTCACTGCCACTAACTGCATATATAATGGGCGCTGTGAGTGACATACGCCCAGTAAAGTTGGTAACGATGGCTGGAAAGTAGCTCCGTATCTTAACGTCGAATAAAAAGTGTTTGTAACCATATGTGATAACTCAAATTATCTATTTCGCTTACTGTTTTTTTAATACATCGAAGTGTAAAAACGAGCAGATTCGTTAAATATTTACTTTTCTAATAATTTCACGATTTCACTTGACCGACGTATGAATAAAATGATGAGACCCATGACGATGTTAATCTTACCTAAGGCTGAAGAATACACAACGTGCATAAAAGTAGATGTTAATCAGGGCTTTCAAAAGTGATTATTGTACTGCGAACAGCATATAATTATGTGCTGGTTCACAATATAAATCAGTAGGTCGTGTGCGTTGTTGAGTTTTCGTCAAGCATTGAAAGAAGTCCATTCATGGTTACTTCCAACTTTTCTAGTAACGTTCTACTTTCAGCGTGTGCCTCCGCCTCGAGCAAACAAAGATTAACCAATTATATAAAATAACTTCAGAGGAAAAACGCACCGTAATAGTTCGCCCGCTCTAGAACAACATTTTTGCACGAAAACTTTTTATTTCTAGCCCTTATCAACACACCTATATTCCCCGTGTTTTTGCAAATTAATTGTAAAAAATATAAATTTAAAATTTATAAATAGTTTATAAAATAATTATAATTTTTAAATGGAATATAGGTAAGTTAAAGTACAATTAAACGAAACATAAAACGCGTACGTTAACAGAAGTATGAAACGATTGTTATACGTCACATATTTAGAAAACCACCAATTACGTCATACATGGGGTGACTTTTCAAAGGTTTGTACCTGAAAGCGTGGCTATTCTGCGGATAGGATATATATTTGACATATTAGTAAAAGTTCTGTGACAGTTACAAACTATAGTATTGTAGAAGTTGTTTGACGGGAAGCTATTATTTACATTTAAAAGCTAGCATTGAAAATGTTAAAACGGTGTAGGCTCCTAAGATTTCTAAGTTTTCCCTAGGCTGACGCGCGACGCGCGAATGAAGCCGTTAGGATCATGGTAATTCAAAATTTTCACACACCGTAAGGATACAAAAAAATAAGAGAAAAGGTGATCTTAAGCAGGGATTTCATGATTGCTCACTTTACCGTGAACAGCCACAGAAACATCGATTTCGTTAAGTGCACGGTTTTCCGTCCCCGTGAACAGAATGTGGGCGTTTGCATCTTCTTTTGTCAATCTCGAAAATATTATTTTATAAGGTTTATATTTGGTGGCAAAAATTAATTTACCTGAATTTACTGGAATAGCGTGTGTGATTTTTTTTTTTCCTCCGACAAGATGCCCAGACTAACTCTGCAGCAAGCAGCGAGCAATATCTTTATTCAAACTATTTCGGTACACTCCAACAGTAAACTTTACTTTTAGAGGATCGTTTTGTAACGTTAACTATGTGTATATTAAAATCATATCTGCAACTGGAACATACGCAAGACAAGCCGTGGATGGAAACAAGCCAGTAACAATCCCGGCAAGGAAACTAGTAGCGAATCATGTGCTACAGTCTAGTCAAGTTATCTTCACATCTTCTGAATCACACATTTGGAAAAATCACCTCACATGCATGACGTGTTTGGTTAGTAGTAGGGGTGTGGAGGTTCTTAAACAAAGGGGATGCCGCCTTTATTGATATCAAAGGGTTCAATTGATTGAAAGGAACAATCAAAAATCGAAAGGGTCAGTAAAAAATTGGAAGGGTTAAATTTAATGAGAGGGTTAAATGCATTTAAAGAGTTTTCTGTTTGGTGCAAGAGTGTACTAAGGGTCTTATTTCTTTCCTTTTGTGAGGAGCAGCTCTGGCACGTCCTCACCCTCTGAGCTTTGGCACTCGGATGAGGTGTGGCGTGGTATAAGTGTAAATTTTGTCTCTTGTAGACAGTGTTAGTAGATAGACGATTTTGAAAGATAGTATTATTCGAAATGATTAACAGTGTTACACGAGAGGAATTTCAGAGTACTTAAACTAGTTCTACATATGAATAAATAACACGACAGAGAAGTATAACTACCTGGTCTCATAAAGAAACTAGTGTAATTAAGCGAGTCTCCAGGTGTCCAAAAGAAATTATTACTTAGTGAAAATCAATTAAAATAAAGAGATTAATATGTATACAAAGTGATTTTACTACCCCAACTGTATGTTAGAAAATAATTTACATGAGAGAAGTATAACGAACGAACACAACTATGTGACAATCACAAGTACGAGAGTGTGCATGTGTCATAAAACACTTAAGTTATGAGTTCTAGGTACAATGAAGGTAAAAACTGTCGCTATAAATTAAACAGCTAACGAACACAATAACAAGATATATGAAAAATGAGACATTACTTGATGCCTCTGGCACATACCTGACAATATTTTAAAACACATCCGTCTTCCTGTGAGACTGTTGAGGAACTTCTGAAATGGTAACCACATGTAAAAATAAATCTATTTATTAACACACGAAAGTTTGGACTTTTTCAATCTTATCGACTTTACTTAAAACAGCATGTAATTAAGTTGCAGTGTCAGCTTTATAATCATTAATAAAATAATTTATTTGTGTTTTCAAATCATTATTTGTTTTCTGAAATCTGTTTGTGTAACCAAACCAAATTTTTTATTAATTATTTGATCCTTTATATATTGCATTATTTGTACTATTCGTGTTTCAAGTTGTTTGTAATGGTGTCGCTTACCACTTCATTAATTACAACTCACAAATTTTCTTGCATTTATGTAAGTTATATTGTAAAAACTATGTTTGTCATAACATTAAAGTCTTTACTAAATCCATTTAAAAGTTCTTTTATTCTAAATACATTACTCTGCAAATAATTACTAATATTGGTTAGAATGTTTGCAATTATGTGTGTGTTTTTATAAACATTATCATTCAAATCCACCAACTTTATTAATTTCTCTTGAATGTCGTTTAATTGCGATTCTAATAGGTTTAGCATGATAGTGTGTAAGTCTTCCACATAATGTTTATTTACCACAGCACTATATTTCACAGCCATACCCAGATTATGTAATATATGCCAGTTCAAATCACAATTCCTATCGCGATTTTTGGTTGAACAGTTATTGTAATGATTCCGTTTTATACAGCTATGTCCAAACTTTGAAATACTCATTGTTCTTCGCCTGGAAGTAACAAACTGCCAAAACCAGACCTACATCTGCCTTTATATAGGGGAAGTGTTAGTATAATCGCTAAAAAAAAAAAAAGTATTTTTCTTTCGAACAGTAAAAACACATATCTTTAAACTTTGTAAAGGCTATATCGCCCAAAACATGATCATTGTAAATATGTTGCAGATTCATATTATCCATTTTAAACACAATTACCATATTTGGATTATCGTGCAAATTATGTTTTGGTATATGTGTGTAAATTTACGATTGTAAAAGGGAAATATTGCATTCCTTCACTTAATGACAAAATGGTTGCTAATCGTTGATATTTTTCTTGTTGTATTGTTTTAGAAAACACACATACATTTTCAAATCCAAGTACGTTTGGATGTTACAACAGCGACATAATAACACAAGTTTTTCCACATGAAGAAAGACCGCTTATTATACAACATATATTTGGTGGTAAAAGAATGCCATGTTTCTGTTCGATTATGTTTACTTTCGTATTTACAATTACCAGCAGATGTTCATTTTGTTTTTAACCTTCATTTCTTCACAATTAGACAGTATATAGTAATATAATGCAACATACAACATATCGTATAAGTAAACATTGCAATGTACTAATGTAAATGTATCATATTGTAACATATCGTAACATACTAACATAGCATATTAATGTAATGTACTAATGTTTAACTTACATAACATACTAACATAAAATTATAAATGTAGGTCTATATATAGGTTCATGTTCAGTTGGAAATAATGACTCTTAACAAACATATCAAAAAAATGAATGCTGTGTATTGAAAAAATTGATTAATAAATAAACATTTGAAACTACATTTACCGAAATACAATTATTGTGGACCAGGTACTAAACTTGCCAAACGTTTTGCATGGACTGATCAAGGAATTAACTCTTTGGATAACGCTGTAAAGAACACGATATAGTTTACGATCGAACAAACAATTTGAAAGAAATACATATATCACATACAATTCTAGCAGTAGAGCTGCAGATATAAAGAAGAATCCATCCACATCTACAGGTGAAAAGCTTGGAGCTTGGGTTGCTGATAAAATTATGTGCTCAAAGGTGAAGAGAGGCATGGGCTTAAGATGTAAAACCAAACGAAAACAATGAAACGAGGAATAATTCGATTGCTATTTCCAGCATTAACTGCACTTGGATCAATCCTTGGAGGAGTTTCGGCAATTAGTAGAGCATTTAAATCAAAAGGTAAAGGAATGTATTTGAAACAATTTAAAGTTGGTCAAGGATGAAAAAAATCGAAATGTGGAAAAAAATGCAGAAAGTCCAAAATGTGCATTAACAAACAAAGATATTAATGTATTTGTAAAGAAACTAAATATACCCTATTTCCGAGGTATGTATATGAGAGACTATTTACAAAGAAACCAAATCTTCGTGAATGTATGATTGTTAATTTAGATTCGATACAAAAGATGGAACACATTGAGTTGCATTAATTAGGAACATAAATAATTCATTGTATTACAATAGTTTCAGCAATTTACTTCCTCCAGTTGAAATACATAATTATTTAAAAAAACGCAATTAAGGTACAATTACAAAATGGAACAATTACCAAATACAATCAATTGTGGAGATTTATGTTTATGTTTTTGACTATAAATAGGATTATATAAGTAAGTGTAATAGTAAAACATATCAGTCATATGTCAATTACATTGATATTAAGGTAAAATTTGTCGCAATAGCATTCAATATATTTCCCAGCTTTGGAGTTAGGTGGTGAATGGAAAATAAGTCTAATCGAATTCGTTACTTACAATGGGATACGAAACATTGATATGCATAACCAATCATTTATGGCTAATATTGGTGAAAAAACCTAAAAGATTGTGATACCAGTAAGATGTTATAATTTGGATGACTTAGAAACATTCATTACAGCAGCATTACCTGAAGATGTACATTTCTGATTATGTGATAATCCAAATACATTAACTAGTGCAATGTATAGTAACTCTAATATCGATTTCTTGGAAATGTGTCAATAGCAAATATGTTAAGTTATGAATGTAGAGTGTATCCATCTAATCAATTGTATGATTCATCAAACAGGTTAATATATTATCAGTAAATGTATGTTGTATAAATGTTAACATTGCAGGTAGTTCATATTTGAATAGAAAACCAACAAATACAATATATGAATTCATGTGTGCTGTGGCTCCAGATATAAAATAATTGGAAAACAGAATACTTTAATACATCTTCCAGTAATACTGAATCGTGTTGATGAGATGTTTGTTACAACTGTCGATCAAGACAGTAAACTTATTAATTAAAAAAGGTAAATTACTGTCTGTTTACATTTTTTAAAAATCTATGTAAACAATTGCATTCCATTGCTCATTACAATCATAATGGCTATTTTGTATTTTGCATAATAGTAAATTCGGATGTAAAGTAGGTGCTTCTTTTAAGAAATATGTCATTAAGAAACAAATTTCGAAGAAAGGAAATATAAAAAGATGGAAATGCAAGCATAAAACACCCACTTCAAAAAATTAACTGTGAAGTTAACACAAGGCAACTAATTGTATTTAAAAGAATTAGGATATGCGGTTAATAGAAATGGAAGACATACTTAATGTTGAAGAACCAATCAGTAATTAAAATGAAGTCACCAAATACAGAAATACATGTGTATTAACCATTCCGAGCAGGTCCATATATGATTCCTTTGGAAATAAGGATTTCAATACAAAATCATAATATTTACACCGTACTGTTGAAATCAAGTTTAAGGTTGTGAGGAACAATTAGAAATACAGCCGATGCAAGTAATCCAGTAACTACAAAAATAGTAAGAAATTAAATACTTAATTTAATCGACCGAATTGCATATCTGCAAAATTGGGGGGGGGGGAGGGGAGGTCGATCAAAGACAAGATGTTGAAATTATGTCCACAATAAAGAACTATCTCTCAGGAACTGGAAGTTATATTCATACAGGGCTTATGGCTAAGTGGAGCAATGCTAGTGATTACTCACTACAAATAAACCCAGATGTAAAATACAACATTGTTATACCATTACGTATTGTTTTGGGTTTTGCTGAAGACTACCTGCATGTCATATTAAATACTCAACAAGAATTAGTTTTTCTATTCGGCAATACACATTTGAATGCTATATATGATACAGATAATAACAAGGAAGGCGTAACATTTGAATTAAGAAGTGCGGAATTGCTGATGCTGCATATTGAAATTAATACTCGTGAATGTGTTAAGTTTTTAAAATTGATCGAAAAAGGGAATAATTTAGACATTGCATTAAGATAGTGGGGTTTAGAGGTTTATCCAACTCTACTGTTGGCTCAAAAAATATTGTGGAGTGTGAAATCAAGTTTTTCGTAGGAAAAACTGAGATATGTTGTCATTTGTTTTGAAAAAATTGACAAAACAATTTAAATGCTGATAGATCAGTATTCGATAATTGTGATATGAAAAATATTAAACTGTATCTAATTAGTCAAGATCAGAACTACATGGATTTAAATATGAACTTTGCTAATGACGAATTCCGTATTTCCTATGATATGTATACAAAGTTCAGGAAATGTACTATAGCAAAAGTAGTTCACTAATGCTAGAACCCAAAACATTTAAAAGTAGAGGAGTGTTATTCCTGTTTGATGTAAGCAAACAAGATGACATGAATACAAATAGCATGGTTGATTCATGAATTGAAATTATTGCAAATACACCAATTCCAGCAATTATACAAGCGTACACTCTGATAATTCACAATAGATTAGCAAGTTACATTGTAAGAGATAAGCTGGTGAAAATAATGAATTAAGTCAGTAGGCGACGAGCCACATCTACAACAAGATGTTTTGCAATGTGAAAGGATTTTTATCTGCTGAAAAAATGTGTCATTAAAGAATTAGCTATTACTGAAAATGAAGAATATACAACTGTATTCAGCTTCAAAGCACCACTGGAAATATCTAACTCCCAAATACAAGAAAACTGATAGATGGGTTAATATCCATCACCACGGTTTAAAATGGAAGAATGGGTGTTAGAGAATGAGAATATTGAAGATATTTGCAAACATTACCTAAATAATTGTGAAATATATGTAGGTGGAGTTGAGCAAAAACACATTTTAGAAAGTTGTTATAATGGGAAAGTAATAAATTTTCAAAAAGAATACAATTGCCCCTCAATCAAACAATGATGTAAAACCTAATAATATAATTCTACATTCTTCTCTGCTGAAGAAAACTCAAAATTAGTGCTAACTTGGGCAATAATGTCTGATTAGGGTGAAACAGACTATGATATTCTCCTCCCGAATCACCTGTGGATATTATTCTAGTGATATGGCATTATTTAGGATGAGTGAAATTTAATATAAAAAGTATTTGGTTGTATGTTATCCACTAGTTCATAAAGATGGATCAACAAGACAACGTCACCTGTTCATGTGTACAGAAATCAAAATGTAAAGTGAATATCAGCAAGTTATTAGCACATTGGAGCAAACCATTTGTCTTTGTTTTGTAAAGAAATAATTGTGTAATTTTTGTGACATCCTGTACTTGTTTTTGTGTTTAGAATCAACCTATATTTGTTTGATGCTTTGTGTGATAATGTTTTGGGACACCCTTAGTTACTTGTGTGTTATGAAAAATCGTATCATTAGTTTGTTGAAATAATAAAAATATAAATAAAATGTGTTTGTATATATTCTGTCAATAAATATGATGTAAAATGAATTTTTAGTTTTATTTCGCCTATTCCTTATTTAAAAGTGAACTTGTTTTCCTAGAAAAAAAATTGATAAAAGGTATGTTGCATTAACATGTAAAGTTCTGAAAGTGGCCACTCTAACAGCTTTTCCATAACTAGGCATATAATACACCATCCTGGATAAGGCATAGTTGATATTCGCTAGTTTCTGGGTTCAAGTCCCAGATAGGTCATGTATGATATTAGGTAGTTTGTAAGTCAGTGGCAAAACAATCATAAAAGTAATAATGAACAAAACATGTAATTAATAAAATAAAAATTCATTCCTGCATGTGAAAAATGTAGATATGCTCTATTTTATAGATGTTAAAATTAAAATGAATCACATGAAATATTTCCAATCAAACATTATTAGCTAACAAATTTATACTCACTTCGAAATCTTAGACTTATAGCTTTGCCAATGTCTCCATACATGAAAAACCTTTTATGTTTAGAGATCTACCACATTAGCAATGTGACTGCTCCTTCTCCACAGTCATAAACATTGAAGGTTCGATTTCAATGTTTTTCCAATAGTACCAAATAAAAAAAATAGATCTCAGAGGTTGCCAGCCTGACTTCAACAAACCCCTGCAGAATGTATTTTGGTTTTATAATACCCTGGGGAAAATATCTCTTTTGACAAAGCAAGCTGACAAGGTCCTTGTCCCATCCTGCTGGTGAGGGTAGTTCAGGTCGACGATTTTAATTGTCAAGGATACCAAGGGGGAAATGTCTTCCTATGTTTGGAAACTCCCTCACAAAATATAGTGTTTTCTACTTGATAAAAATTAATATTCACTTTGCAAACTTCTTTACACAGGAAATTATACATAAATTAAAAAAAAATTACACAAGACTTATATATAATGAACAAATATTTATGAAACAAGTTTTACTTCCCGTGCACACTAATCTTTACCCATTTTTTTTAAATATCTTATAAAATAGAATTTTAACCATATTGAAAACATGTTCGGACACATTAACAGAAAAAATATCTTTATAAGTTTAGCGTAAAACATGATGAATATAGATATATATAGATGAATACATATACTAAAATTAGATTGTAAAGTGTACCATGTTTCTAGACTAAGATAAGACATATTTTAAATAAAAAATATTTTATGAAAATTGAAGGTTTGCAGAAATATTAGCAGATGTCAATAATATTACGAAACATAATACTTCATTCTTTTCAAAATTAATCGCATTTAAAATTTCGAAAACAAACAAAAAGAATAATAGTTATTTAAAAGATTAAAGTAATTCAAGAGAAGCAAAAAGAGGTATAGTAGCAAACGTGAATGGTTTTTATGGATTATAGTACTTAGTTTTTTTTTTTTATAAATTATATATCACTTTATTGACTATGTTTATCTCTAATACATTGCTTATCCTTTTAATTGATTATTAGTTAAACAGAATTTATTTGTTATGAAGCAGAAGTTATTTTAGTGATAAAAAAATGTTATTTAGCTCTTTGAGGAAGAAATTTAGCAGAAAGATTCGTCTCAGAGGCTGGGGTGTTGGCTTGAAGATTTTTGAAAGTCGGGGCTGCTGGAAGGAAGGGAGCTGGATGTTTGAACTTTCTACATATGGTTGCAGTGGAGAAATCAGGTTTCTCGAATGTTTACCTGGAAATTTGAAATTTTGATAAATAGTGCTTTAGCTTCTACACCCCCTTCCACTGTTTCCAGTGGTTTGTCAGTTTGGCTCGCCTTAGCATGTCGTGCTCGTATGAAGATTATTTTCTTGGCTTATATACCCGAGATTTTAACAAAGAATTATAGGTTTTAACTGGGATTATTTTAATGATCTATTGAACGGACAAGATGCCTTGACAAAATTTTTTTTCGAATTTTAGGTTGACGACGAAGAAAGTGGATCATCTCTACAGCCGTTGCTCTTGTCAACACCTTCAATGTTAAGAACAGGTACAATGATGTATATGCTGGCGAATCCTACAGTAACACCTTCATCAACGAAAGCAGTGAAACCTACACTGACGAATTCTGCAGTTACACCTTCAACATCAAGGCCAACAGTGACGCCATCGATGTCGAGGTCTACAGCGACACCTGCGATGTCGAGGTCTGCAGCACAGCCTTCGATGTTGAGGTCTTCAGCGATGCCTGCGATGTCGAGGTCTGCAGCACCGCCTTCGAAATCGGGGTATACAGCTACACCTTCGAGGTCTACATCTACTCTTCGACATCGACCTCGGTGCCTTCGACGTCGACCTCGATGCCTTCGACATCGAGATAGGAACCTCTAGATTTATCATCAGTTATCAAGTCAGGTGAGGCATGTATACAGAAATCAGCAATGTGTTTGTGTTGGACTCCACTAGATTTAACCTCAAATAATGTGTGGGTAGATATGTAAAAAAAAATAATATCAAGAGTTGGGAGAGTTTTTAGAGTTCAATTTTGTGTTTTTACCTGAGTCAGGTTTACAGTCTCCTGAATTACCACAGCATAAATTAATTTTCCCACCTCTTCTTCCTTTATATCTTCACCACAGGAAATTATTTATACTCCTATAAAATCATATATATGATCATATATATAATCATCATCACCATATGTTGTTCCTGTAAAGAAACACAAATTCACCTTATCTCTTAAACTCTGAATGGAAATTTTATAAAAATAAATCAAACTTATAGTGATGCTTTCTGATGCAACATAATTTAATAATTTTTTCAGTTTTACAATTGTAAGGATGTTAAGATGTCATATGTTGAACAGTTTTCAGGTGTAATCTGATGTGTAGTTTTTATAAATGTAATGATTTTCACTGGTAATATGCTGAGAATTTTTTACAGTTTTAATGATTGAAAGTATAAAGTTTTCACAACTTTAAGAACATTTCATTCAAGTTGTAAAAGATTCATAAAATTTTTTAACAATTTACTGAAAGTTTAACGATTTCAAGAAAACTTCATTACTTTGTTAAAAGTTTTAAAGATTTGTTAAAAAGTTTTAAAATTTCTTTCAAATTTAAGAAAATTTCATTCACTTTGATAAAATTTAAACATATTTCATTCAATTTATTAGAAGTTTTCACAATTAATTAAAAAATTCATCCAGCTGTTAAAAGTTTTAACGATTTGCTAAGAAAGTTAATGATTTTAATGATTTCTGACATAAAATGTTGGTCAGTTTTAAAAAGTGTGTGATTTCAATCATAAAATTTTTGGAGAGTTTTTAGTTGTAACAGGAATTGTGATATTTTGCAGTTTTATGATGTAAGATGGTGTTTTGGTTGAAAAGCTTAAATGGGTTACACTCATAATGGAAATATATTTAATGATTTTCAGTCGTAACAAGAATTGTGTTTTTTTTTGCAGTTTTACGACATAAGATAGGGTTTGGATTAAAAAGCTTGGATGGCTTATACACAATGGTAAATATGTTAAATGATTTTCAGTTGTAACAGGAATTGTTGTGATTTTTTGCAGTTTTATAATGTATGATGGCGTTTTGGTTGATGTGAATAGGTAAAGAATTGGGTTTTACGCATGTTAACTAAGTATGTTTATAAATATAAAGAAATAATTTTAACAAAATTTTTCTACGTTAAAATTGAATACTGTTACTTGTTATTTATTAATTTGGAAATTTTCTCTCTGTAATTATATATATTTTATACGAATGATTGGATGTGTCATAAGTACTTGTATATGACTGGATATCAAATATAAAAAAATTGGTAAGTTGAGTTGAGTAGATGATGGTAGGTTGCTTGTTTAAATTTAAAATCAGGTTTTATGTTTGCTCACTTTCACGAAAAAAAATTAACAAAATTGTTGATTCCAATTTCCTAACAGAGAAAAACTAACATTTTAATTAAAATGTAATAAAAACACACTCTGATGAGATGAGGAGAAATCACAAAAATGTTTGAGATAAACAAACATGTCTGAATGAATGATTTTAAAAGGAGAGGGACCAGAATACCATCTCGAGAAAACTTTGCTGAGCCATTGGTCAGGTTCAGAACCCTGGGGAATTTAACAATACCGAGCATCAAGTGACCCAAATACCTTTTCAGGGCCAGGTAGGAAGAACTCTTAGCAACCACCACAATGTTTCCTGCTGCCCTACAACTCTACAGCAAGCAGTGGCAGAATTCGACGAAATTTGAAATAAAAATAGTTTTCTTACATAAAAAAGATTACAACTGCTGCAGCTAGAAAATCAGTTGAAGTATCATGAAATTTTACAGATTTCAGCTATGACATCAGTCATTTGAAGCTGGGTACATGATATTTCAGTAATATCAGATCAGTATTTATTTTCTAGGGCAACAATTTGTAAATATATAAGCATTTTATGGTAGATAGTAGAGTCGAAATTACTACAGGCTAGGAAAAAAACTACAAGTGAAATATGCACAAATGTTTAACAAACAGATTGAAAGTAAAAAAAAATTTCGAACAATTTTTTCCACTTAAGTTTTCAATGTTTGAAAAAAGTTTAACTTCAGTATTGTTTAGTTATAATAATGGTGTTCTAAGTTTAACTTGTTTAAGTGGAAAGATGTGTGGTTTTTATTACTTAAAATTTTTTTTAGCAAGTTAAAAATATGTCTTATATTTGTGTTGGAATGAAAATTAATCATTGATTAGTTCAAACTTAAATAAGTTTGCTGGAAAATGAAATAAAGTTTACAGAATTAAACTTTAAATTTTTTCTTTAAATGGTTTATATTTTTAATTTCATGTATTGTGTGTTATAGACATTTGGAATGCATTTGTTAGTAATGATGAGGAAAATAAAGTTTCATCGGTGGGATTTGTGGAATTTTTATTTTGCCAGATATACACCAGGTTATTGCATCTCGAAAAACAGGAGGAATCTTTAGTCTCCAATTCAAAGTAACAGTTTGTAGGGAATAGGGTGGAGGGGTAGCTAGTCCGGTCAGTTCAAAATCAGCTGCTGCCCCAAGGGATGGAGACGTCGCGACATTTTACACAAAAGATTTGCGTTGACTTTGAAGCAAACCTCCGTTCCTCGCCGAGACAGCTCTCGTGTCAGAAAGTGTGCGCTCTGGGATGGGGATGAAGGGAGGGAGTGCTGGGGATGTGTGGACCGGGAATTTCTATGGAAACATGTTCATGACTGGTATAAGGGGATGGGGGAACTGCGTGCCTTGAATCGACAGCGAAGGTGGGGTGCTTGACGCGGGAAGTTCTCCAGCCAGCAGAAAAATACACTCTGGTGTGGTGGTGAAGAGTGGGGGGCGTGGGCTTGGACAGAGCAGCTCTCCGAAAACGAACTCTGTGTTGGAGGGTAGAGGGCTGCATGACCTTGAATAGAAACTGTCTTTTCGCACAAAGTCATCTTCCAGACAAGGGCTTGGGGGAGGGAGAGGGAGATGAAGTGATGAGCTATGTGAACAGTTCTCGAAGTCTGCCACCATGTTGTTTCATGACAACACTTGTCCAGGATACACATATACATTGGCTCTCTCGACTTCACCAGGCGTGGCGTCAGCAAGCTTTGTGATTCGACAGTGAACTTCACAGGGAGCGGCGGCCAGCGGGCTTCGAAGAGTGATAGCCAGGATTCTTATTATAATAAAAATAAATTTAATTTATCAGGAATAAAATAATTTCCGTGTAAACCCCGTTTCTGAGTTTGGTCGACGAAGCTTGGTATGACTTTCAACTGTCTGTTCTGTAACTAGTGTTGTGAATTTCACAGGCTTAACGGATTTTTTTGTAGTATATGCATTATTTAAAAAAATAGTACATTTATATAAAGTGATGCACAATTAAGTCATCTGAGTGTCACTACACTTTTACAAAAAAAATTGTGTTAAAAGTGAATTTTTCTTACAATAGTAAAACTTTCATTAAAAAATTATAGTTTTATTGTCTGTTGGAGGACGAATACAGAGTTTTTCTCGTACATTTCAACTCAACCGGCTCCATATATATACATATATATATATAAGCTTATAAGCTGGCGCACATAATTCATTCGCCTACCTCCGAGGTGGACGATGTGTTTTGAAAATACTTAAGGGATGTGTACAAATGAGAGGGAGACGTGCACTATTGTGTCTGTTTAAAATTCAAAATGCGAGTTTGGAAATCTTTATTTTTCCATGTTAACTGGAAGTGCTAAATCGTTGTCCACGCATTTCGCTGCTTAATTGCATGTCGTTAATACTAACTTTGTAGGGATACCTATTTTTGTAGATATAATTCCGGTTGCGTATGAATAGAGTGTAAATTGTTTATTCAGTAGTAATTTCAATGCCGTTTCCTGTCAGCCTTCGACTGCGCTCCACGTATATATAACCGCTTATAAGCCGGAGCACGTTATTCATTCACCAGCCTCCGAGGGGGACAGAATTGTTTTGGGGAGCTCCTTCTCCAATTTCATTACATGTTTTTTTAAAATTCATTTAATGACAGTCACATACTTGTGTTTGTTAGCTTTTTAATTTATTTCGAAATATTCGTTTTGTATTTTCATTAAAATGTCCGAGTTTTCACCTCAGTCTATAATCAAACATAGGTTATAAGCTGACGCAATTCTATATCCAAGTCATTGCTGCAGCGACCTCCCGAGCGATGGACATTTATAAAACATTTTATTTTTAATTAATTAATTTATTTTTACACTGGATACAATTTCAGAAGTTCCTCACCAGTCTCACAGGCAGACAGATTTGTTTTAAAATATTGTCAGGTATGTGCGAGAGGCTTCAAGTAGTGTCACATTTTTCATATATCTTGTTATTGTGTTTAATTTATAGCGACATTTTTTACCTTCATTGTACCTAGAACTCGTTACCTAAGTTATGACACATGCACACTCATGTACTTGTGATAGTCACATGGTTGTGTTCGTTCATTATACTTCTCTCAATTAAATTATATTTCTAACATACAGCTTGGGGTAGTAAAATCACTTTATATACTTATCAATCTCTTTATTGTAACTGATTTTCACTAAGTAATAATTTCTTTAGGACACCTGGAGACTCGCGTAATTACACTAGTTCTTTATGAGACCAGGTAGTTATGCTTCGCTCTCGTGTTATTTATTCATATGTAGAACTAGTTTAAGTACTCTGAAATTCCTCTCGTGTAACGCTGTTAATCATTTCGAATAATACTATCTTTCAAAATCGACAATTTACTAACACTGTCTTCAAGAGACAAAATTTACACTTATACTACACCACACCCCATCGAGTGCCATAGCTCAGAGGGTAAGGACGTACCAGAGCTTCTCCCCACAAAAGTAAAGAAAGAAATTCCTTAGGACACTCTTGCGCCAAACACAAAAAATTAACCCTTTAAATACATTAAACACTTTCAATACATTTAAACCTTCCAACTTTTGATTAACCATTTCTATTTTTGATTGACCCTTTCAATCAATTTAATTAACCCTTTCATTCAATTGAACTTCTTTGATATAAATAAAGGCGGTATCCCCTTTGTTTAAGAACCTCCGCGCCTCTACTACTTTGGTTGTTTCCTAAAAAAAATGTGTCGTGCACTGTAAAAAAAATTTTCTGGTAATCTTTGTAAACTGCATTGGAAATTTTTATCCTACACATAGTATGGGAATGATACCACATGTAAGATTACAAATATGAGAATGTTGAGCGTCGTATCTTAACAAGATTGGAAACTTACCTATACATTTGACTTTTTCGCGAGCGATAGTAGGAACGGTGCCATGTATCAATGGGAAAATAGTTTACCATTCGCACTTTCTCACTTTTCGTATACATTGATATAGTACTGTTAGGAATAATTTCTTAAGCGTTTTATACTTCTGTTTACATAAAACATCCCATATTTAGCCAAACTGAACTTTTATTTATATTTTATTGATAAATTATATATTTCATTGAATACAAATAGAAACAAAGAGAAGTAGGCTTTGCCAGTAATGCTTAAAAGACAGGAGGCTAATTACGAACACATAAGAATAAAACTAAGATGGAGAGCATTACTTGTTCCTAAGGCGTAGCAAACTGGCTCTACCAAAGCAAAATTATAATGCAGGAAGCCTCAGTACTTAATAAAGTGCGTTTACCTCTCAGCATACAAGCATTATAAGCTTAGTTCTCCTGTATAGTTTACAGTATAATAGATAGCTGGTTTTCAAAAACCTTATTACTTTTATTAGTGCCACGCTCATGACAAACTGGATATATTTTGTGATGTCATTTCTAGCAAATAAATAATTGAAATTCACAGCGCTGTACAACAATAGATCATTATCATAATTTTACTCTATTAGTAGTTCACAAACAATGGTGATGTAATATACATTAGCTTATTAAGGATCAGAGCTTGTGATATACGGCACTATTTACTAGGATTTGGGAAGAATTTGTTATATTAATTGACTTCTTTGTGTATGTTTTGAAATTAAATATTTAAGGAACAAATTAACTACATTTGTTAGTGTCTACAGATGTGACAACAGTAGAAGCAGGCAAACAAATGTTTTTTTTTTTTTTGTAAAAAGTTGGGACATGCCCGTGTTCTTACGGGCATGGCTTTTGAATGATGAGTTTGCAAATCAAATTATGCAGAAATTCAAATATATCTAAGAGGGACGAGACTTAGTGACCGAAACTACTCATTGTTACGATTTGTCGAATCCAGTGGCTCAGCCAGGTTCTTTAATCTTAACGAAATAAGTTGGTTCATAATAATTTCCTAATATATTTACAAACACACAAATATTATACTCTCGACCTAATATCTAACAGTAAATGGCTATCATTGGCTATTTAAATTAATCATTTTAATTGATACAATTTACAATCACCTAAAAATATAATGCAATCGAATAACTAAAATCAGTACCAATAAACAGTATGTCGAAACCTTTTGAATTCCTTTACAAATTATCTATCCAGCGTAGGCCTTCAAAATATATGTTGCCATAAAATCCGTATTATTTTAGCATGAATTTTTTGAGGACACAATGGGGGAGAGTAATTTTTAAACAGTTCTGTCTTTTAATATAATTTCTGAGGAAGTGTGATACGGTAAAGTTTTCAAAATATTGTATAGTAAGAAACTGAAAAACCTAAACATAAATTCTGAAAGAATGGTTTAATATAGAAATAGCATTTTCACAACAAATGAGTTTGCAATAGGCCGGTTCATGATAAGTTATCAACAGAATGCAGTTTCCCTGCTCATTGAGTAAAAAATGACAGAGAAACACAAAACCCGCTTCTTTATGGCAATTACGCTAGTTGTTTTGAAGTGCATTAAAACACATTTCAGGTTTGTGGTTTCTGTAATATCATCGTCATTTGGTTGTAGGAACGCGTTTTTGAAAAATACATATCAAAACTCGAAGCAGTTAAGAAATTCACACGTAAAATAGTGGCACATGCTTTTCGACCAATGCAAATGTTATAACGAATGCAAACCCAGTTTAGGAGAAAAATATTTATTCGTTCATATTGTTAAAGGCTCACGATAAATCGAGCACTTTTGAAACCAACCTTAGAAAAAAGTCACTGCTCCTTACTGCACATATTTTAAAGGGTGCACTGAGTGACAGGCGTACAGTAAAGTTGGTAGCGATGGATGGGAAGTAGTTCCATACCTTAACGCCGAATAAAAAATGTTAGGTGACCATTTGTGATAACTTAAATTATTTATTTCGCTTTATGTTCTTCTAACCCATCGAAGAGTAAAAATTAGCGTGTTTGAAAAAAATAACTGTCTTTTATTGTAATTCTACTGTTTCACAGGACCGACGTATGGATAAACTGATGAGGCCCTTGCAGTGTTAATTGTAATAAGGCGGAAGAACGCACAGCGTGCATACAAGCAGACCTCAAGCAGGGCTATCAAAAGTGCTCATTTTTACCTTGAACACGCTACACACGTAGGTACGGTCCGCGCACCACGTCTAGGCGCGGACGGACTCCATGGCGAGTTATGGAGTTCGTCCGCGCCTAGACGTGGCGCTCGGACTGTAGGTAGGGCTCTAAGTCTCACCGACAGCGAGGTTGTTAGAGATGAGCAAGTCGCTCAGAGAAGCACGGACTGTGATAAGGTTCCTTTGGTAAGGAACCACCCAGCATTCGCCGGGAGTGATTTCGGGAAGCCATGGAAAACCGATATCAGGATGGCCGGACCAGGATTCGACCTCGGGTTCTCCCAAATGCGAGTCCAAAATTTAACGTCTGTGCCGTCTTGCTCGGTAGTAAACAAGTCGTTTGAGATCTTTGTATAATTTCTCTAACCAATTTGTAATGCAGTTCGGTTAAATTAAAATTGCTAGTACTATTTTATTCATGTAAAAGTGATTGTATCGTGAAAATTAAGATACAGACATACATGTTCATCAGTGTTGACCGTGTGACTTTCAGAGTTGTGTTGGTGTGGGGTAGGTCAGTATTGTATACATGCACAGAAGACCAAGAATTGATCTATAGTCTATTCACGGTTTCTTCGCAATTTTCGAATTTAAACTTTTGAAAAATCACCTCATATACGACGTATTTAGTTATTTTCTAAATATGCCATGTGTCACAAGCGTTTTATACCTCTGTAAACATAAAATTATCCTATTTTCCGTTACATTGAAGTGCTCCCAATATTTTAAATATAAGTTATAACGTTTCATCTATAACAGTGAGAAAACAAGTGTGTTGGTAGCGCCTGTTAAGAAATAGTTCTCATACAAAATATTATTACAAATGAGTGCGCGCGAATTCGGTGCTATGTCCTTGGTGTAATTTTCTAGACTTACTTAAGCTTGGTTTTCATGAGGTGGAGGAATATCCTGGAAGTAGAAGTTTAGCAGGGCTTCAAAAAGTGCGTAGTAAACTGTGAATGGATTATCCTCTCTTTAGTCTATGTTCGGGCGCCACATCCGAGGGATGACCGCAAACGGCATTGGCAGCCTTAAACTCAATAAGACCCTGACGCTTACAACCTGACTGCTGGGTTCATGGTCATCGTAGTTCACATCACACATTTCCTCCGGTCGATCAGCAAAGGTCATGATTAAGAAACGCGCTGTGCTTGGTGCGTAATCAATCGCCCAAAATTCCTACCTCAGTCATAGATTAAAAATTAGGTAGGCCGCTTAATCGCCTTTCGCGCTTGTACCAAACACTGCCTACGCCAAAAGAACACAACTGTCAAAGTCACATGATCAACAGTGATGAACATGTTCGTTTGTATCTTAATTTTTAAATGACAAACTAAAACTTATTAAAAAAATTATTGTACCAATTTGAAGTTCATGAAACTACATTACAGATCGGTTAGAGGAAGTAGACACCTCAAAGCACTAGTGTTCTAACCTCAAAACCAAATCACGCCGTTTTTGCTACCGGCTTTGGCACAAAAGTAGTTCAATGTTGAGGCATGGAGATTAGTTGGGCGCAGCCAGCGAGATCGGTCTACCTCATCTTTAGCCTATGACCTTAGTATTCAAAAAGCGCGAGTATTGTACATTGCGAGAATATCGAGATACGATTATCAGAGCAGCGCAGGTGTTTGCGAAGTAACTGAAGCTAACTGGAGCGTAAATACACTGAAATAATTACTACAGCGGGCCCATGAATCTATAGACTGTTCACGATAAATTGAGCACTTTTGAAATCAACCTTAAAAAAAAGTCACTGCCCCTGCCTGCGTACATTTAACGGGCGCGATGAGTAACATGCGCCCATTTAAGTTGGCAACGATGGATGGGAAGTGATTCCATATCTTAACATCGAATAAAAAGTGTTAGGAAATCATTAGTGATAACTTATGCAATCTCTTTCGCTTTATGTTTATTTAATGCATCGGAGTGTAAAATGGAGCAAATTTTAAAAATATGTACTTTCCTAAAAATTTCGCAGTTTCATTTGACTTACGCAAGAATAGAGTGATGAGGCCCGTGTCAATGTAGTTCTGCATAAGACGCGAGAATACACGTCGTGCATACAAGTATATATTAAGCAGGGCTTATAAAAGTGATAATTATACCGCGAATAGCCTATAGACGGGCGGGATTTACTTCAGACCGGCGTTCCAAAACACTCTGCGAGTAAAATTTTCCTCTTTAGCTGTCCCAAAACACTCTTTAGACCGTGCTCTAATTCATTTCGAGCATTGTCTTTGCACATTTGTATTTGGCATTTTGTAAGGCGTAGCCGGAACACCACGACGTTCATCTGTGTAGCACGCCATGCTACTGTTAATACGGTGTTGTAATGTTTGTCAAATTAAAAGCACGCGAAATCTAATATATATATATATATATTATATATATATATATTATATATATATATATATTATATGTATGTATATATATATAACTCCCAAAAGTGTTTAGATACCGTAAAAAGTTTTAAATTAACAAAATAAAACAAATATGATGCAAAATTGTTACTTCTGAAGGAAATTTGTCTCATGAGGAAACACCTGTTTCAAGAACATTTCAGCAACTTTCTTTGTGAAATAATTATTATAATTACACCGTACATTTGTTCATTCAAATATGTATGGGTATTTAAAACGTTCAAAACAGGCAAAAAAACTAATAATAAATGCGCTTCGGTAATTTGTTAGCTTCGAAGCTAACAAAATATAAAACACAAATTACGAAGTAAGTCGTTTATTTTGTTAAGCAAAAAGTGCCAATTGGAACACGGTCTCAGTAAATGCCTTACTCGCCCTTGGCAGTGGCCCAAAACCTGCTCTGAGCATCTTGCCAGAGTAAAACATTTACGCTCCCCTTTTCAGCGATAACGAAGTTTAAACTGAAAGCGGGAAGTTTAGTAAGTTAAACAAATTCTAAGTAAACCTGGACATTCTGGATACACACACACACACGCACACACGAGAAAATTACAAATGTCGAGTGATCAATTCGTACAATTATTTAAAAGTTAACTTGTATAAATGTCGGTTGCATTTTTAAAACGCAATTTTTGCTATTGACTTATGGTAAGTAAAGCTGTTATTTCTTTGAAAAGAAAGAATCAAAGAATTTGATAAGTATCTTTTTGGAATTTACGTTTGTTGATTAATCAGTATATATCTGTAAACACATCATGCTATGTACATATTGCTCGTTCCAAAACCACGTTTACTCTTGCTTTTCTCAGCTGTTACTATCTGTTATTTTGCTCTACTTTCGGAGTGGCCTCAGTGGACTGAGCGGAGGAAAGTGTTGTAATAGGCACAGTGTAATGCTATATTATCCAACGCAAAAGCATGACCATCACTATAAAAGTTATACAACTTCTACACGAAACAGATATTTGTCTCTGCATATTGCACAATAACTACAGTAAAATTTTTTTTAATGTAGTAAATTGGTGTATTGAGGTATCGCTATTTGACAGACAAACACCAGATTCACGGGGCCGCTGTGACAAAAAGGTTGGTCATAATAAAAAAAAAAAAACGTATATTTTCTCGGCCGCTTTCACTTCTCTACGCAACCCAGGGGCCCCGGAGGTGTGGTGGTTAGACTACTTGCCTCCCACCGAGCTCGATTCCCGGACGGGTCGCGCTCCCGGATTTTCGCACGTGGTTATCGTGCCAGACGATGCCGCTGGTCGGTGGGTTTTCTCGGTGATCTCCTGTTACCCCCAGCTCCTTCATTCCGGAGCTACTACATACTCACCTCGCTTCACCCCCCACGTCGGCTCTCAAGACCTCGATGTTAAGAGCCACACAAATCTCTTCACTCACTCACTCACACCATCTACGCAACCCCGGTATTACAAACCGCCATTATTTTTACACGTTGTATAATTAAAATAGCATTTGGTTAGTTTCATGAACTCGACGACGGCAAACAGGTTGTTTTGCGGGCTAGTCCACTGGGGCACACCTAAAAGCGGACCAGTTGTATGAAACTAAAAACCAAGTATACGTGGGAGAAGTTAATTTAGGCCCGGCCTTGTCCTGTCAGCTGCGCAATGTTATACAGTCCGGGCAGGTAACACAAGTGCCGCGGCAGATATCACCTGTCAGTTATGTGAGCGCGGAGCGATCCGTAGGAATGCAGTCGTCGGCGACACCGAAAGTACACCACTGTCAACAAAAAAAACAACCGTAAAGGAGTTGAGGCGTAGGCACGCAGGTAATGTGGCTGAGGCTGAAGAAACTTCTCGTAAATCAACATAAACTCCATTCACGGCTACCTCACACTTTTCGGAAGCCATGCTTTAGTTCTACTTCCTGGATGTTCCTCCGCCTCGTGCGAAACAAGCTTAAATAAGTCTGGAAAACTACGCCAAAGGACGGCGCACCGAATTCGTGCGCACATAGCTGTAATAATATTTGTATGAGAACTATTTCTTCCTAGGTGCTACCAACACGCATGTTTTCCTCGCTGTTTTTTATAAATATTTATTATAAATGAAACATTGTAATTTATAAATAAAATATTTGTAACAATACAATTTTACGAAAAATGCGATACTTTTATGTTAGCAGGGGTATAGAACGATTGCGATACATGGCACGTTTAGAAAATAATTAAAGAATTGATACCTACATAGGATGATTTTTCAAAGGTTTGATTCAAAAAGAGTGAAGAAACCGTACCGTGAATAAACTATAGGTAGGGATGGGAATATTTCGCAAGTTCATTTCAGGACAAGATAGACTTCAAACATGTTTACACTGAAGTTGACTTTGCAATTCGATCGCATTTTATTAGACACGCCCTGAACGACTCTGAGCCAATAGGAGACTTTCAAGGAAACAAGTAGCGAGTTCCATGCCGCCAGGTGTGAAGTAACACTGGCTACTCTCTGGAGCAGCAGCCAATGAACAAAAATCTGAGGCTCGAGTATACACACAACTGTGGAATCTAGCCTAGAGGTAATTGAACTTGCGAATTTTTCCTATCCCTAACTATAAGCTACATATTTGTAAATTGACAAAAAACTGCGTACCTGTCAACGTTTGCATGTTTATAATGTTTATAGAAAAAAATTACTAGAGTTAAAACATAACCCCAACGATTTGCTGAAGGAGAGTGGAGTGGATTGAAGATATCCGGGAGGTCTCACCGGAATGAAGGGGCGGAGTAACAGGAGATCCCCGAGAAAACCCTCATCATCGGCATCTCCAGCATGATTCCCACGTGTGAAAGTCAGGGAACAGCTCCGCGGGAGTCGAGCCCGGTTCGCCTAGGTGGGAGGCGAGTAGTCTAACCACTACACCGCCGCGGCCCTCTTTAACCAGGCTTAATTCCTTCATTTTATCCTTGATATATCCTTCCTCCGTGGACATACTACTAAAGCACATGCTTCCTGCGCCAGGTTTTGCTCAAATATGTATTAAAACAAAATCTGACTAGTTACTAAGACTTCACACATTGAGCTATTTCTTTCCCATAATTTGCTGGCAGCTTGATGTAAATAACGTAGTAAACGCTTGCACAGGAAGTGTGCATTTCAAATCAGAAGTAAAGGTACTCTGTTATTCGCTAAGCAGAATAAAATTAATAACTAAGTTCGTGTCTCAACTGGCCCAGAGAGCGCTCTCTCGTGCTCTCGCCCTCGGACCACCTCATTATGACGTCAGGGAGGACGCTCTTTTGTCGTCTCAATTCGTCGAATAGAGCACTAAGTTGCATACTCGTTGGCGCTCTCTCTCGCACTCTCTGACCACGTTCCTAATTTGTTTACATTATTTCCGTGTTTGAATTTATAGTAGCATTCTGGGCCAAAACAGCGTCGCATTATAACAGTATCGAATAATTTGAACTGTTTTAAGAATCGAAATAAATTACGAAATACGTATTTATAAAAATATATCTATGGATTTCTGAATAAGCCTCCTTTCTTTTGTCACTTTGCTGAAATATGACGAAATATGACAAAAATAGTCTTTTTTATGTGCTCATAATTATTCTGGCAGCAGTATAAATATTTGCGAATTATTTTTAACATACACACACGTGTGGTTATTTTTTGTATATATATATATAATTTACAATAGCTATGATCGCGATTTTGGCTTATAGGCTGTTCACGATAAAGTGAGCACCTCTGAAATAAACTTCAGAAAAATGTCACTACCCATGCCTACATAAATACTTCAACTGACGCATTTACTGACATGCCCCCGGTAAAGTTAGTAACGACAGATGGAAAGTAGTTCCATATCTTAACGTCGAATAAAAAGTGTTAGGTAACCATTTGAGATAATTAAAATTATTTACTTCGGTTTCTGGTTTTTTAATGCTTCAGAGTGTAAAAATTTAGCAAATTTCATAAAATGTTTACTTTTCTAATAATTTCACTGTTTCACATGACCGAAGCATAAATAAAGCGACGAGGCCCATGGACCATGTTAATTTCACGTAAGGCGCAAGAATACACAACGTGCATGTTATTAGATCTTAAGCAGGGTTTTCAAAAGTGCTCATTTGATCGTGAACAGTCTTTGACATGATTACCCGCATTTTGGCAACTGCGGTCTGCGTGACGTAGGAGAGAGAAACGAGAGAGTGGTTGCCTCAATCCCACAGAGAGAGCGTGAAGAGCGCGAAACAGTGCTCTCGCCAGGTTGTGCGAAAAAGTGCTCTCTCTCTCTCTCTCACGCTCCCTCACTCTTTATCAATCTCTCACTCTCGCTCACTCTCTCACACTCCCGCTCTCTCTCATTCTCTCGCTCACTCTCTCTCACTCTCTCTCAGTATCTCACTTTCTCTCTCACTCTCTCTCACTTTGTCTCTCTCAATCTCTCTCTCACTTTACCCCACTCACTGTCTCTCTTTCTCTCGCTGTCTTTCTCTCTCACTCCCTCTCACGCCCTCTCTCATTTGCTCTCTCTATTTCTCTCTCTCTCTCTTTAAATTGAGACACGGCCTGAAATACGTGCAGAGATACAACATTTTCGATCTGTGATGCTATGTTGCAGGTGGTGCGGAGGGGCTGCTGGAAGCAGCGACTCAGGTCTGCAGGCGGTCGTGCCGTGAGGTAGCCTCTCCTAGGCTTTGTCTGTCCGCCTGCGGCCATCGCCCAGACAGAGCCTAAAAGAGGCCGCATCACGTCACGACGCGGGCTCCGCGCGGATCTCCGGGAAGCAGCGAAGCGACGCGGCACCCGTCGTCGGCGGAGAACTCTGCGCCAGCGGAAATTACGCTGCACAGCGTGCTGACGTCACCACATACGTCACAAGTTTTCTGATCAACGTTTAGGAGCCGCTGCATAGCAAACAACGTGTTTGACTGTGAGCTACGTCTAACACAAATGAGTGAAGAGATTTGGGCCGATCTTAACCGCGAGGTCTTGAGAGCCGATGAGGGTGATTGAAGTGAATATGGAGCTGTGCCGGAATAAAGGGGCTGGGGAAACGGGAGATCCCCGAGAAAATCCGCTGACCAACGGCATCGTCCGGCACGAGTCCCACGGGCGAAAATCCGGAGTGACCCGGCCGGGGATGAAACCCGAATCGCCTTGGTGGGAGGCGAGCAGGCCAACCGCTCAGCCACCGTGGCCCTTGTTATATTCGAGAAAATGTTCTGTATTCAGCTCCTTCCCCCGTTTTTTTTTAAAACAAACACACACACACGTCTTATTTAAATAGATTTCTGAGTCCGCTACTAGCAAGTTGTTAGTAGAAGGCGCAGCAGCAACTTATTTCAGAATAGCTAACTTCGATATAAAAAAAATGTAGTGGTTAGAATTCGAGCAAATTTTTTGTAATAATTTCAACGTCTGAATTGTTTATTATTATTATTTTTAAATAAGACGTATCGTTTCGGAAGTAAGCCTCTTAGTTCTCTACATCACAACAGTTTGTTCCTGTTCCTGATACCTCTTGCTGATTACACCCTAATAACTTTCTTTAAAAAAAATACAAGCGTTATATATTGTCAGTCAACCTCATCTCACAAGAGAAATATTACCACAAATATGATTATTTTTTATTTTATCTTTCATAAAAAGAAAATATATTAGCTTATTATTGATATTTCAGATTGTATCACTAATTATTACATACGTATCTTCACAATATTAGCCTCCATTCCCTCGATCATAAACAAGTCAAATCCAGTATCATTTTACTTCTTTTTTTATTGAGTTAAAATTACTGGTCGTGTGTTTGAAAACGGCGATTTGTGGCGTTATTTTAGATGACAGGAAGCAATGATTTATTTAACCTTATATACTCCAAAATAGATGCAGTTTGGTTCAGAGAGAACATGAAAATCTTCTTTGTAGCAGCTGTTCACCTATACCTTGTCCACCAGGCGACCATTCTTTCGTTACCGTGATAAAAAATCGTAATTTTCGTGTCTATTCGAATGACACAATTCCCTCTGACTCCGTATAAAATCTATGCTTTATACAGTATTTTAATAATAATGTTTTTTAAATCGTACCTTATAACTTTCGTGAAATTAAGGACGAATGAACTTTGTTATGCAAAACAATGCATTACTGAAGAGAGAATTGGTTATTTTTAATTACATTTCTCTGGAAGTGTGATGCATTTCTAATACTGATTTGCCTGTCACATATATTTTCATTTTAATGTAGCCATTCAATAAATAACAAATAGAGGGACTAGTTTTATACACTTTATTAAAAGTTTGTGCTTTGACAAGTAGGCTACAGTTCAGAAGCTCATTGTAGGCACTTTAAAAAGGCAAAATTTTTAGAAATATATTGACATTGGTAAATACCAGTTTTTATTAGTCACTTCTCGCTTAGTGGCACACTTATTCCTAAAAAACCTGGATTTTCAACATATTCAAAAAATATCTTAGTATTAAACGTCTCTGCTTGTGAAATATGTCATTTTATTATTGAATATGACAACTTTTCCTGCAGTCTTAGCTGGAAAACAACTGGTTAATGCTATCCTGATCTACACATTACTGATTTCCTTCAATTTTCAGACCTCCAATTCTTCGTAGGTCTATATGTATTCTGCTCGATCATCGGCTCAGTAAATAACGCAAATATATACTGCTACAGTCACTGAAAAAGGAAAATTAGTTAGTGGCTACAAAAACGGTTTGGTTGATTCTTTCCAAGGCAAAATTTTGTCGTAAAAAAACAGATTGTGGTGTCCAATAACACGTATATTGACCAGTATAGGCTGTTCACGGTAATGTGAGCACTTTTAAAGGCTTTTATAAATTTTTCCTTTCATCATATTTACATATTCCTGCTGGTTTTTAATATAAACATTGCAATGTGACAAATAAACACTGTGTATACATTTCACCGCCACCAAAATCTAATGCTTGTGGCTGCAATAAGATGTATTTATTAGCGGTTAATGCATTTTGTGAGGGCCTTAAAAAGTGCTCCCTTTATCGTGAGCAGCCTATATTAAAGCTATTTATTGCTCACTAACATATTTATTTTTTGCAAACGTTTATTGACTGCCACTGAATATTTAATTGGCAGCAACAGCCTTCAGGCTATATACAGTAAACGATAAAACCTTTCACTGCGACTGCAAAACTACATCAGTTATATTTTGCGCATGCGCTCTGGCGTATTCTAAGTGTCCGCTTCTGTCCGACTACGACACCATATTTGTCTGCGTGAGGTTCATTGCATCAGGTTACGAACTAGTTCATGAGGGATATTCGTAAGTACTTATTAACGGATTGTATAATTCCTTTATTCCCAGTAGGTTAATGTTACACGTAAATGATGCCAGAAAATTCACTTTCCATGAGGCGAAGTGTGCAATCCTCGCACTGTAAGAAATATTCTGGTAAACTTCCAGAACTGCAGTGGAAGTTTTTAACCCATACCTTGTATGATGACATTACTATAAATCAGGTTGCGAATATAGGAATAATACTATAGAAAGTTGGGATTTCACTACGCATTTGACTCTTTCCTGAACAAATGTAGGAACGCTACCATAAATGTATGGTAAAAACTTTGCCATCCGCACTTTATCAGTATGCGTATTCACTAGTGTGGTAAATTTGCAAATAATTTCTTACATTGTGCCGTGTGTGGCGCTGATAAGATTTCCTTTATTAACGTGCTGAAGAGAGCGCTTTAACATCGAGCAAGGTAACATAATTGGCTCTGCCCTCGTATCCCAGGGGCAGAGTGCACTGTAAAAATTCTTTCTTTGCTGTAACATAATTTGTTGCTGCAAAGAAAAATTTGTTTAAATACGCACCACTGCAAAGTAGCCTTGCCACAAATATATTTTTTGTTTGATCTATATAACAATGACTATGATTTGAACTGTAATTACAATAGTTCATCAGATGCTTTTGTGGTAATACCAGTTTCACGGTAAAGAAAATTAGCGCTCTGACAAACAAACGTAATTTGTAGAGAGAAGTAACAAATATTTCAAAATAATACTCAACAAAATCTAGAGCAGCTCCGAGATTCGAACCCACACACCTTGTGTTATTAACATAACGGCCTGCACCACATGACCACTTTGACTTCCTGCGTTCGGATCACTTTTGATAGGGATGTTGTTTCAGGTAGTAACTTGGGGGGCCAGAATACAACGCTACCTCTGGGAAGAATTGAGATTAGTGGTGCGAAGAATGGCCCAAGTTCAGAATGACATGAAACGTTTGCAGGAGGATTATAAATTCGCTCAGCTGCAGTTTCGTAACTGCCGAACATACTTAACGTTTACGTTGGGACAACAGTTACGTACTGAAGATTGCAACATAAGAACAAAAGCAGCTCGAATAATGTTTATTTCTTTGCTATAAAGAAAGGTAATATTGCCATATAAAAAAAAAATATTACCAGCAAACTTATGTTTCTCTAACCTTCTCTTAGAATTGAAGGTACATTGTGTTGCTGTAAACAAAACAACAGCAAATACATGTCTTTCTTTATCGTACAGAAAATTATGAATGGATTTTTTTAGAGTGTGGCAGACGCGTAGTGGGAAGGTCGGGAGTCCACGCCCCCAGTCGCTCCGCGGCAGATGCTCAGTTCGCATCTCGCGCACATGTGAGCTTTGTCATCAAGTCGGTCTAACTTGAGCTCGTCCAACGTCATCAACAACACGCAGTGTTAAATGTCGCACACGCTATGTTATGTCCTGCGGCAAACGTATCGGTCAGTGTGTCGATAAACTCAACATTAAAAAATTTAAGTAACACGCTGAGCGTGCAGTTGAGAGGTCCAAGGTCGAATCCCACTTACGAAGACTGTGAATTTAATGTTTAATTGTTGTTGGACCATGCCTACCTACAAAAGTCCATAACCTGCAAAACAACACTGCGGACCTCACTAACCATAATTGCTGCTACCATCGTAACAATTTCGCTGTGATTTAACGAACAGATTATTCCCTACAAGCATACTGAATTCTTTGGTGATCATAAACGTCATTTTGTAGTTATCGCTCAATACTTGAATGATAAAAAAAATGTTGTTGGCACCACAACATCTTTTGTAATGCTTATATTGACAAAGGAATTTTGTGGTCGTTAACAAAACTTGTTTGGTCACCACAAAACTGTTTTATTTGCAGTGATAGCTCTGTCATTAAAGATGTCTTTCTTCAACAACAATACACGGAACCTCGGTCAGTTATATGACTTGCGACAATGTAAGTGAGCTGTCAAAGTTTAAATGAAATGCACGATCTTTAAATTGTGCAACATTTTATCAACTGTAATGTGGTCCCACGATTGAGTGTATGTGTTGTTGCAATGAGAGTGTAACTGTGCATGACTATACTTCCAAACTACCCCACTCACCAGCGAAAAACACATATAAGTTTACAAAATTTATATTTAGCGGTGTACAAGTGTTCGAAGTGCCCAGAGTGGTGGAAACAAGCAAAGGTAAACAGAAAACAAACATTCATACGTGCTCCACAAGGCCTTGGCGCCAGGCGCCTGGTTTGCGGTATTGTGTGTGGGAAAACCAGTATAATTGTCTTACATCTAACAGTAAGTAGATCATGTGCAAACATAAATTGCAGTGTGGTGACTGAACTCATGAGAGATTATCTGGAATAGCAAAGGTAAACAGAAAACCAACATTCTTACGTGCTCCACAAGGCCTTGGCGCCAGGCGCCTGGTTTGCGGTATTGTGTGTGGGAAAACCAGTATAATAAATTGCAGTGTGGTGACTGAACTCATGAGAGATTATCTGGAATAGCAAAGGTAAACAGAAAACCAACATTCTTACGTGCTCCACAAGGCCTTGGCGCCAGGCGCCTGGTTTGCAGTATTGTGTGTGGGAAAATCAGTATAATTGTCTTACAACTAACAGTAAGTAGTTCATGTGCAAACATAATTTGCAGTGTGGTGACTGAACTCATGAGTCATTATCTGGAATAGCAAAGGTAAACAGAAAACAAACATTCATACGTGCTCCACAAGGCCTTGGCGCCAGGCGCCTGGTTTGCGGTATTGTGTGTGGGAAAACCAGTATAATTGTCTTACATCTAACAGTAAGTAGTTCATGTGCAAACATAATTTGCAGTGTGGTGACTGAACTCATGAGTCATTATCTGGAATAGCAAAGGTAAACAGAAAACCAACATTCTTACGTGCTCCACAAGGCCTTGGCGCCAGGCGCCTGGTTTGCAGTATTGTGTGTGGGAAAACCAGTATAATCGTCTTACTTCTACTAGTAAGTAGTTCATGTGCAAACATAATTTGCAGTGTGGTGACTGAACTCATGAGTCATTATCTGGAATAGCAAAGGTAAACAGAAAACCAACATTCTTACGTGCTCCACAAGGCCTTGGCGCCAGGCGCCTGGTTTGCAGTATTGTGTGTGGGAAAACCAGTATAATCGTCTTACTTCTAACAGTAAGTAGTTCATGTGCAAACATAATTTGCAGTGTGGTGACTGAACTCATGAGTCATTATCTGGAATAGCAAAGGTAAACAGAAAACCAACATTCTTACGTGCTCCACAAGGCCTTGGCGCCAGGCGCCTGGTTTGCGGTATTGTGTGTGGGAAAACCAGTATAATTGTCTTACATCTAACAGTAAGTAGTTCATGTGCAAACATAAATTGCAGTGTAGTGACTGAACTCATGAGACATTATCTGGAATAGCAAAGACACTGGTTATGAAAATTGCCTTATTTAACATTTCACATGTATTTGATGACTGATCACGGGATATCCAACTCAAATGCATTAAGTTAAATCATTACTTCCGTGTTTCTGACCGCTTCTATGAAACACATCATCAGTTAGAGTCGTTTTTACCAGACAATCTACTTTGATAGGAGTCAAGTGACCCTTTAAATCCCTATACTATATATCAAAACAAAGCACTTGATTAATAACACATGAGATTCTTCAAAATAAAAAAAATCGATACATAATCGGAAAACATCTTAAATCAGCAAAAATTCATCGTTATGAGAAATCACACATAAAATAGATCATTTTACACAAACATAGAATGAAAGAACTCTTAAATAAGAAACAAGACAAAAATCATTAACAGAACTTAGGCACAACTAAGATAAGACACATCGCAGTTTTCAAATAAGAAGCATGGGCATAAATCACAAAGACACACTGCAGTTTTCAAATAAAGGCATAAATCAAACATAGATACTTTGTGACAAATGGAAGAATATAGTGCAGAAATAACATATCAAGTTTCAATACAATAAAATATCCTGAGGACACTACTCAGAACACTAAAGAAACTACAGAACTAGGGAACTGTTATGAGTAGACACCAAACTTTCATTACAGTGTATAGGATTTTGGTGTGGGGCATTGAGCTTTGCGACGAAATATTAAAAGAAAAATTACATTTAATTTATCTTAAGCTCAGACTGCATCTCTCTCACTCAGCAAGGGTAAGAGCTCAAAAACAAAATAAACTTTATACGAGATAGTTCTACTTCCACACGGCTTAGCCAACAAATTAAATTATTTTTAATGGGCCGCTGGGTTATCCCAAAATAAATTAAGCACTCGAACATTTCCCTTGACTTTATGCGCTGCAAAAGTTAACTGTTCAAAATTTCTTAAAAACACATTTTAACTTCATGTTAGCCCACTCAGAAGCAGTTCTTAAATTAAACGAAATTATTTATATTCGTCGACTTTGTGCCGCGTCTCCGGCACATTAACAAGCACCACGGGCACGTGTCATCCTGATGATACCCACGTGTCATCCTCGAGCAGGAACAACAGCGTCCTTGGCGTCGACTTTCATTTCACGCCTCATTTGATACATCTCGGCCTAGCCTGCGAGCTGCTGAGCGCAGGAAGTCACAGGACCCCTACTACATACTGAAAAATTACATCTTGGCTAAAATCTGTGCCTCCTCCGGGCACAATTCTGTCAGAAACCTCGGGGCCTAAAAATACGAAGTCCGAGCTACATGGCTGCCGATGGGAGAAGAAGCGAATTCGGGGCTCGCACACCCACGCCAAGCGTGTTTACGGAAACCCCCGAATTGCATTGTTATCAGCTCAACCGAGATTGGCTGATAACAATCCAATTTGAATTCGGCTCCTAACCGGGCCTAGCGCACGCAGTGCACTTTCCGAAAACACACTGTAAACAAGCTATACGTAATGGCAAAAATCACATTAATAAAATGTATGCCGATAAAATTGAGACAAATAAAAATATTCAAATAATAAAAGTGGCAATTCCAAACTTTATACCCAGCTTATTACGATTAAACAGTTCGCAAACACGTGCGAGAATATATTAATCATTCAATGCCATGGTAAGTAAACGATAGTATTCATATCATTGCACAAGGAAAAAAAACACGTGTCGCTTAGCAAAACAAAATAAAATAAACTCTTCTCAATTCGGAAAGAAAAAAATAAACTTTTAAATGTAAATACTTCGGTTTGCCACATGTCTCCAGTGTAAATAAAAAAAACCTACATCACAACAGACAAGCTTAAATTTATTTAATGACGAACTGTGGTGAAGAATCACTACACAATGAAAACTGCGTTTAAAGTTAATTTGAAACATTTTAACCACCTCGAATATAAGGAAAACATTTGTAAGTTGGTACTGAAAATGCCTGGAAAAAAGGATACTCCGGCAGTGGCACGAGTAATGGTGATGTTCAGTGCACGCCGAGTTCCTCCGGAGGCGAAGTAAAGGCAAGAAAAGTTACTCCGCCCTACAGCTGGAGCAGCGATGCATATTTCTTTCCTCGCTGTCAGAAGGCGTGTCGCGTGATTATCGTTAACCGGGGGGGGGGGGGGCAATTAGGATGCATTAACTTTCGCAGTTTCGTAGCCACGTTTACCAACATGAACATGCAAATTGCATGCATGCCTGTGCAGCCAGGTCCTACTAACACATCCTGTCCGTCGTCCTGCTGGTGGCAAATATGGCTAATTAAGGACTGTTCACAATGTTTCCCTCATTAGCTACCAGAGTTTCTGCAAGACCGTCGTCACCGCTTGCTGAAGGTCGAAGACGGCGACGGCACTTTCGAACACCACGTACATAAATTACCCGCTGTAACGAGGCACAGCCGTTTTTTTTTTTTCTGAACAAAATTACAGCAACGCGAAAACCGTATTTAGTTAACTACTATGATTATTTTTTTTTTTAAGTTTTTGTTTTCTGTGTAATAATTCATTCGGACGCATAAATTTATAATCGATATGAAACGTCAATTATGGCACCTGTCTCCGTGCTGTTCGACCAATATTTTACTGAGTCTGGGGAAACCAGTTAATTCTCTGCAGGTAATCACTCACAAGTTACTGCACAACTCTGTCTTTAAATCATTCGTTGAGGAATTCGCTCGAATGAAGCAGCGTAACATTAAGTATGATCATTATAACTGTTGGGAACAGAATTGCAGGCGACACGTTCGCTAAGCACAGGTACAAGATTTGAATTACAGACTCACTTAGAACGAATAATGGAAAATGCAAGATTGGAAATTAGGTTGTGCCAGCCCTCTGGCGTGTCTGAATTTTTATCTGTAGCAACTGTAAGAGGCGCGATGTGTACAAAAGAGGGAAGAAAAAGGTTATTGTATATGTGGTAAAGGTAAAAAAAATAATTTAATGTAATAAATGTTGAGGTATGTAAATAGAAAGAAGGAAAAGAATTTCAGTTTACTCAAAGTGTAGCCAATAATATTAACACCTTAGATGTAAAATGGTGATATACAGTGACCCCGAGACAGCGTACACACAACAGTTATTTGATATATATATATATATATATATATATATATATATATATATATATATATATATATTGTGTGTGTGTGTGTGTGTGTGTGTGTGTGTGTGTGTGTGTGATGTGTGTGTGTGTGTAGTAAATTTTTAAACGATTGATATATTTTCTTTCTAGTCATTCATCACTAAATTTTACACAAGAAAAAAATATAGGCCTCAAATTTTGATACTATTCTAACATATTAAATCAATTATAACGTTTGGATATTTTAAATACCATCAGAGAAATAGTAAGTATCATGCATAATGAAGATTTCTATCATTTTATCTGTATTCCACAATCTTTTGTTAAAATTTCCGACTCTTGTAAAGTGAATTACGATCTAAGGATTCCACGGGGCATTACTTAAAATTTAATTACTTTTCCTCTGACTTTGGGTTCTCAGAATATTAATAAAAGTTTTAAACAATTACTATAAGTTTCATATGGAAGATGCTGTGGCTGGCTCCTGCGATGGTTGCTCAGCGGCGCACTGAGGCAAGGCGCAGAGCGAACTCAGCCAGCCGAGCCTTTGTTTTAAATATCACATACCGGGGGATTGAGCACGAGGTCAGGAAAGGAGTATAAAAGCTCAGAGCGATGGCGGGTCTGGGCACCATCTTGCCTGCCGCTGCCGTAGTCTCTGCCCGAGTACAACAAGACGAGAGGATCACAGCCCGTGGTCCACCTTCGACACTCGCCGAACCCGCTGTCGAGAGAGATGCTAAGTGACTTCGACGGAGAAAGGGTAATTATCCAATCCCTGGTAGGGCGACTAAAGGCATGCTAGGGCCCGGGACTTGTAACTGCTTTAAGCTCCCTCTGAGCATAGATTCGCCTTAATAACGTAAAGCTACACTGAGCTTAAGTTCGGGCATCAGCGCCCTTTTGGAGAAGCTGTCAAGACCTCTTGCTAATTGTAGATGAATTTCTTTAGAATCTGATTGGAGCTTGAGACCCTACTTGAGGCGAGTTTGTAGGTTAGTGTTTAATAAAAGTAGTCCTTTTTTAATTGAGTTCTTTTCCTTTGAGCTACCCTTGTTCCCCCTTTTCAATATGTGGCCGGATTCATCCTCAGGACAAACCACAGCAAATGGTGGAGGCACTCGGGTCTCCCACCCTCCCTCTAAAGTAAAATTGAATTAAATCTGCACAAATAAGATAGAGAAACATTGTAAAAACATGTAGTCCCGTCCACCTGCCTTCAGGGTTTAAATTCACTCGACTAGCCCGGGTCAACGTATCCGACATAGTAAACGTTCTGCTGTTGTGTCAGTCAGCTGAATATCACGGCCGCACCAGAGCAAGCAGGCAAGGACTGCCGCGTTGCAAAAGCTGCCAGGCCAGACAGTCACCCTGCGTATTCAGTAGAATAGTGTGTGTGCTTTGCTTAAAAGAATTAATGCCTACTTAAAACACAGTTCCGCTCTTTGGACCGAATTTTAACTTTGTTTGTTGCAAATTTCCACAAAAGTGTAGCAATTATGGAATAAATAGACTGTAAAATGCTTGAGATATTGTTGAGTGTTATATTACACATGTTACAGAAACAATCAATAAACATATTACATGTCAGATAAAACCACCACCTCTCTTGCCAAAACAGCTAGGAATATTTTAAAACATGCCACTGTAGACTTGACAGAAACACAAAAGAAATTTCAAACACGGAACACAACAAGTAAAGAAAAATTCCACCAACTGATAGCTTCAGCAGAGAAATTACTCACAGAGAGCACATAAATTGTAGAAAAATTCGACAACAGCAACACGACTCACATGTAGCTTCATTAACAAAATCACGAATAGCGGCCTTTCGTTATCTACATCCCAACCCTCACATAAAAATACAGAACAACATATTATTTAACACCATTAAAAATTGGCACGACACCATAACACGAATACTCAAACTTAAGCAAACCCCACAACCGAACACACATACCAGAATTCACCCTTAGCTTCCCCATGACAAATTGTCGGGATTCCTGAAACAATAAAACCACGCTGTCGAAAATAACAACTGGGATGACACTGAGAAATTACGCAGGTTCAAATACTATGTCACAGGTTCAGCTAATTACACATTAGAAAATTATCTGCTGACTCATGCTAGTCAAGCCACTTGGAACGATGCCATTTCTAAAATGAGAAAAAGTTTCCTAACACCAGCAAATGAGGAACACTTGAGAAACCTCTTATATACCACCAAACAAAAACTGCATGAGAGCGTGCAAAATCACATCGAAAACCTATTATTCTACAGACGAAAATGCAACCCTACAGTCACAGACACAGAATTGATTAGTATTGTGTGGATGTCTCTCCTCCCGTCCATCGTGGACAAAATCGTAGGCCTAAAAAATGACACAATTAACGACCGCCTTACGAAAATACAAAGAGTAGAGATAGGATTGTTTCAGTATAATCAAACAAACACATCGCAAATTAACCATTCAGAAACAGATTCATTACAGGCAGAAATGGTCAAATTGAAGGACGAAATTGCGAACCTCACGTTGCAGAAATAAAACCTCTATAATTACAAATACAGCATAATGCACAGGCGCCTCAGTATTAAAAATACAACACATACGGGCGTGACAGACAACCTGTGACCGTTGTTAAAGAATACGTGCAAACACCACACAAGTTTTAAAACACCGACCAAACCAACAGAAGACCACCACAAAACAGTAATTAAAAAAAAAACGAACTATTTCTGGTCAAACACTAAATGACAAAATACCGGCCAATATCAAAACCAACCAGGACAAAAGAACTACCCAACAAATAAACACAACCAACAAAAAAAACTCCCACACGAGGGGGCAACAGGCACAACCCTGCAGACAAATCAGTACGTAAAGTGCACCAAACTAAACATCACAGTTACAGACAGGCAGGGTCATTAAGTAATGTAACAGGAAATCACAGAAGAACACGTAACAGCGAAAACATACCCTCGCAAATAAACGACAGAAGTCATACAAATGTAATCAGAGACAAAAATATGGCGAGAGCAGAAAACATAGTAACGCAAGGATAAATGTTCAACCAGATGTAAAGGTAAGACGTGTAATTAACGCCTGCGAGGCCTCTTCAGCAAGAGAATACCAACGCGGTCATACACGGAAATCGCCAGATTAAACTCACGACCAGTAAATTTTCAACACTCTCAGGAACGGAAAAATCCAAATTACAAAGTTTCCCAAATGCGACACCAACGGAACCAGGTCGCCAGGTATCACCTTTAACGAACCTACACGCAGGTCATGGAACCAAGAGGAGAATCCCGACACCGTACACAAAGACACAGCGTCACGTCACCATAACACGGAGCCCGTGGAAGCCGAGTAGGTAGACAGCACAGAAGTGGCGGGGCAAGCCATGGTTGGACCCGTGGAATGCACGAAGTCAGCATAATCGTGACATCAGCGCAGGCGCGGCTTTCATCGGACCGCGGTCGCTGGCAGCCATGACGTGCGCCTTGCGTTTTATCAAGGTCATCGAGCCATGGATTGTTGGCTCTTTCCGAACCAAACAAAGAAATTCAATACCAAAATAAATGAGGGATTTAAGAATTTCAAAAGACGTTTCAGCTTAGTGGAAGTAAAAAATACGCATCCCTAGTACAGGTAGCAACAACACACCACAAGACAGTGATGACACAAACACTGAAAACGGTGGCGATGATGAAAAGGAGAAATTGAGCCACAGATCCGTTTTCCAAAATACAAACATACAAGCCCTGTGGTCAGGCAAGGACGAATGTCGCATAAGCTACGTACAAATGTCATGCTGGGCGTCCTTATCTGACTCGCAGGCAGGTCATTATAATGCGTTGCTTGACACGGATGCTCGTGTTCCTGTATAGCCACAACACTTGTAAACAAACAGAACCGGCAGCGTACAATTTCGAACATGACTGCCTTTTAATCGATAATTTAAAACTAGACATTATATTGGGTAAGATTTTCTTAAAAGATACGATATAGTCCCAGTACTCACCAAAGATGTAATGTATGTACACTCTAATCACAATAAAAGAGTAATCGAAATACCAATAAATACTAATCAACTGTATTGTGTAACAAACAATTACATCGAATACTACATTAATAAAATCGAATTCTATGGACGATCCGAAGGGTGCTACTACCCCAGGCAGCATAAATGAAAAACTATCCTCATGAATGAAAAACACAAATCAGAGAATTACTATATAAATACAAAGCTCGTTTCGGAAGTAACATAACTGAAGTAACAGAAATGAAAGATTATGAAATTAAATTAGAAGTACCTCTAGTAAACCTATTCATACTAGACCTTATAGAATAAACACACAACTATGCGAACAAGTACTCGAACATATCCAACAGATGCATGAAGCTACAAATAATCACTCCTTCTGAATTCCCGCATGCTCGCCAAGCCTAGTCATTAAAAAAACGCCAAGGTGGCATAAAATTATTAATGGACTTTAGGCTAATTAATCAATATTCAAAAAAGACTCAATACCCCATCCCCAGATCTGAAGATATAATTAACACACTTCAAAATTCCAAGTATATTTCATCTGTAGATATGTTTAGCGGTTTTCATGCTATCCCAGTAAGAGAGCAAGATAGGGAAAAACTTGCTTTTAGCATGGACAGGGTACGATTATACGAGCACGCTCGTATACCTATGGGGTTGGCCACAAGCCCAAATTATTTTCACAATTTTGTGGACATCATGCTCGGGCCCCTACGCTGGAACACAGCAGTAGCAAATATTTTATGAAATTTTTATCATAAGAGACAAATTCCAGGAAAAAATGGAAAATATTAGCTAAGTAATTGATAGATTACGTAAATACGACATAAAGATTAATTCCAAGAAATGTCACTTCGCAGAACAAGAAATCAAAATACTAGGGCATTATATATCACCATTATATAACACACGGACCCCGAAAAAACCAAGGCAATCAAACAGATGGTACCTCCAAAGAATCATAAACAGTAACAAACATTTTTGGGATTATTGTCTTACTTAAGAAGGTGTATACTCAACTATTCCAAACTAGCCGAACTCCTTACAGACCTCATCAAAGCGTCCACACCATTCCAATGGAAACAAGAATACCTGGTAGCGTTTGAAAATCTTAAAACAGCCGTAATAAACCCACCCATTAAAGCAACATTTAAGGAGGACAGACACGCATTACTACCCAGTGATGCATATCATAGAGCCTTGGGAGCCGTCCTTATGCAAGAAATAGCAGGTAATAAATACCGCAGTATAACCACGTTCCCATAGAAAAAACTCTCATTGAATGAAAAACAAAACAAAAAAATTGTCGGCCATGGAACGTGAGCTGTCGGCCATGAAATATTTTGTCATATACTTCAAACAATACTTGTATGGGCGAAAATTCACAATCGAAACAGATCACGCCAGCCTTTGGTATTTAAAGACAATGGCCGAACACATCATACGAATCCAAATATTAGCAATAGCGCTTACCGAGTACGGATTCGAAGCGAAGATAGTCAAAGGAAAATTATACACACTAGCGGACGCTATGAGTCGAATTCCTATGACAGGCAAAGTCGAGTTAACACATATCCAAGTAGACAATCAATATTAACCCATAAAATATGAATACACTAACTGTACTTCCTTTTACAAAGCTCTTGCAGATACATTGTTATAAAATCCGAACAAGAACGACGAAGTCGAACACAATACTGCTAAATATGTTATCAATAATTAGCACGAGATAGAAAATTAATGAAACCAGATATCGCTACAAACGATAAAACCCACGTAACAAAAAAAAAATTAAAAAAAATAAACTAGGAATATTTACCCCTAGATGCAATTGCAAAAATCACAACTGCCATAAAACATCTAAACATTGAAATCAATATGGAAGGTCACACCAACAAAATTAAATCAACTTGTATCGACCCCCCTCCCCCCAATTAAATTGCCAAATTGTCATTTCTGTAAACAATTCCAAACCACAGTACCGCCCCATTTATATTCATGAGCAGGAATATATCAAAGTCAAAGATGACAAAACCTATTCTGGCACCCATTACTCAAATACAATCATCGCAATTTTTAGCAGAATATGCAAATGACCGCCACATCACGCAACTCAAAACTGCTCTCACAGACCCACAAAACGCCATTTCAAAATACATATGACTAGCAAGGTGATATGGCGTCACACGAAACTGCGAAATTTATTATAAAGTTCACACCACCAATGGGGAAAAAACCTTCACTTTTGTGCCACAGTACTACGTATCAGAAATATAACAGCTCACCACGACGCTTTACTAGGTGGAAGGCATTTCTGCCAGTTTAAAATGTAGCAGAAAATCAAAAATCAATACTACTGCGACACAATGGGAAGGACGTTAAAAACTATATAAAGAATGCCCTACTTGCCAGAAGGTCAAGCATAGTAACCAGAAACCCATACGCCTCATGACCCCTATCGAAGCCCCTCCCTTATTCCATTCTTGGGGTCTCGATGCCAAAGGTCCACTCCAAACAGTGGCATCTGGAAATAAATACATCCTAGTGATGACAGAGTTTTTCACGCGGTATGTGGTAGCGAAACCTGTGAAAACAATAGATGCTAAAACATGTGCAAACTTTATTAAGGATGTCATTCTTCAGTACTGATGTCCCAAATCCATTTGAGCTGATCGGGGCACATCATTTAACAATTTGGCACGTGTTATATAGACAGTGTGTAAATACTTACACACTGTCTATATTATGTTATCCGCGAATCTCGTAAGTGCCTTTCCGAATTTGGCTAATTTTTGCAACTACACTGTTGATAAATATATAATAGTCAATACCATATTATTATTTTCCTTTATTATAGGTTAGGGCATGTGTCTAATATCCTATATGTAATTTCTTTAAAAATTTATTCAAAATTGTTGAGGAATTTTTGTGTACCAGTTAATCCTGAACTATTATAAAAATTACAAATAAAGAAATTGCAAACAACAGCGTACAAGCTGGCTTGTAATGGGATGACAGAACAGGTTAATATGGTTCTGTCTCAACAGCTAACAGCATGCAATAAAGAAGACCATGCGCATTAGGACAAATACGTCTAATACATAGTATTCAACTACCATTCCACCATAAATAATGAGTATAAAATTCTCCCCGGTCTGCCTATTACACTGCATTGAAGCCATCCAGCTATGTCACTTTGTAGCCCACACGTTTTTGCAGCATGCAGCTGACTGGTGTGGGCAACTCCACCAAGCCCGTGAACAGGCTCGTGTGAACTTACTCGAATTGCAAAAACAAACAAAAAGAAATTTTTGACAAAAATAAATTTTTGACAAAAAGGAATTAATATCATTATCTGTGTTACAAATAACATGACACCGATATGGTAAAGACACGAGTGGGGGCTGCTGTTGCTCATGTTCCACATAGTGTCAGCGTCCACTGATGTTTACTTTCAACAGCCCTCGCCGGCTGGCAGCAAGACAGCAAAGGTTCGCTTGGTTATAACAAGTCAGCTGCCATTCCGTATCAACCCACCACCGAAGATAACGTCGCAGTCCAGCCAGAGGAATAATTGTCACTCGGCTGAAACAGGATATAATTGCCGGCACGAGAAATGGACGACAGCGCACTGCGATATCGCCAGAAAAATATTGCTGCTCCAATTAAAGAACTATAAAACCCAGTGTACATTAATATAAATCTCGTTAATTCAAAATTTTCATTACATATCTCAACAAGTCTCTATTAATCTCTAGTGATTCCAAAATCAAATGTTCTTGAGAATTGACAATAGCCATAATGCTTTTTAGAAAAAAACTTTAATATTCCATCAATCAATAAAACTATTACACTGAGCATATTCAAACAGAAGAAAGAAAAAACTAAAATGCTTTACTCTAAGTATAACAGAGATCAAAGGTTAAATTTCTAACAAGCATAAACTTAAATGTAGGTTCTCCTCTCATTATGCCTCATTATATTACATATTATTTGTAATAAATTAGAATGTCAAATCTCTCATGTTATTCTGCATATAGAAGCATATACACATTTTAACATGGGTAGGGGTATGTAGTATTAACTCGTCACACTACATACATAAAGCGTCACTCACACCTAGCACCAATCACGAGACGGTTGCAAGAAATAGACATTACGTCATACGTTTCCATGACAACCAAAATAATAATTGATTTTAGCTCGCGACCTCCGTCCATGAATCTCTTTATAATAATTCAGTAGTACTTCCAAAAATAATAATTGCAATAGTACATAAGATTTCTGAGGGTACACATACCTACTTGCCATTAAAATAAAATAATAAAATAACAGTAATTTATACGGTAGCTGCCAAATAGAAACAAACAATAATCTATTAAATATCTAACGTGTCGAAACATGGGAAATTACTCTTATCAACAGTAGCAAATAAAAAAGGCATTTTTAAGGAATTACATTATTGTTTCCTAAATTTGTCACATATCACAAGCATTTTTCACTTCTGTTAACATACACGTATCTTATTTTAGGTAAATTCGAAAATTTTACTTACTCTGTATTTTATTCATGAATTCTTATGTTTCGTTTTTAATTAAAACGAATATAACAGAGACAAATTACTAGTAAACTAGGCAGTGTTAGTAAACGGAAGATAGGTCCAGTCAGTTTTAATTAAAGTTAAATGATTACGAAAATTTACATTCAAATGCCAGAGTAAATTACAACAGCTAAACTCCAATGACATTTTTATTCCGCGTCAGTAGCTTCGGAACGTTCAAAGTTGGCACCGAACTATATTTATTGCCATGTTGTTCTTCAACTTTGGCTATGGTGTTTGATAGTTTTGTGGTCGCCATAGGCCCTAGGTACATAATTATACCTTTTTACAACTTTCTATCTTTTTTTTTCTATTCCTACTATTTTTATTCATGTGTTCCGTATTTCGTTATAACACTGTAAAACTGTTCTTCTTGGACAAATTTTCAATACATTTCTGACTGGCTTCATGTAGGTAGGTAGTTAACCTTAATATCTCGTCAACAGCAAGGTCATTAGAGACGATCTGGCTTCATGTAGGCTTCCCAATAAACAGTGTGATATTGGACGGCCATTGTCTTACGTAGGGGATTAAAGAATAACGATTTTCAAATTTCAACTCTTTGTTAGCCAGCAATTAAAGTTTTTCGCGACGAGCTTCGAAAAAACGCGAGTTTCGTGTACGGAAACAGAGACTCATATATTAGTCACTTTAAACCACTTCTTTTCCACAGTAATTTATCAAGTAACACCAAATTTCTCTGTTATTAGCTGAACGTCACTTATCAGTCCTCCAATAATAATTTATATCTTCTTTGTAACCTAGAAAAATAATTTCTCTCTGGTCTGTTTTGTATTATTGAATTATTTTCTTCTTATAATCGCTATGTTTCTATTCCTTGTGTCTTTCTCTTTTTGTCAAGATTTTCATGTGAAGTTGATGCATTCCACCTAGAGACATTACTTAATTCAATTAATTCCATGACAGCCTCTGAGATCCTCATCTTATTTTCGTCCAGCTTTCTTTAACTTTTAAAATATCCTCCGATTTTATCTTCTGATATTTTTTATTAGTGGATCTTTAAATCAACCAATTCCTATTATTTTAATTTTTTTTACTTTCCATTCTGCCATTCTTTCTCAGTTTGCAGGTTATAATAGCTGATTACTTCGCCTGAGTTTAAAAACTCCACAACTAAGGTCGCATACACATGTATGGCTTTATTTCTCAAAATACAGTATGTCATGTAATTTTGATTTCATGTATATAACTTATATGGATACACACGTTCATCTCTAAGTTATTAATTCTTAATTCATTGTCTCGACAAAGCTTTATAATAATAACAATAATAATAATAAATGCGTATGGGGGTGGACCCAGGGCGAGGCAACACCCTCCGCATGACGGGCTTTCCAGCTGGGACCCGTAGGTGCCCATCATTGAACATGACATGAAATGAGACCCTAGGATGGAGCGGCACTCGAATGCAAGGGCGGGGAAAAGGGACTACCCCGAGAAAACCCGCCGGCAAGTGGTATCGTCCAGCACGATTCCCACATGCGAAAATCCGGGAGCGAACCCACTGGGGATCGAATCCAGATCGCCGTGGTGGGAGGCGAGTGCGCTAGCTAGCCACTGCGCCACCGCTGCCCCTAAATATTTATTAATGCACAGTTATGGGATATTGCTCATTCGTGCATTGGAGTCTCTTACAGTAAATGTTTGATGGTCACCTAGAAACCATCCTATTATATTTCATTTAAAGTTAATATACATTTTCTCTCGACATTTATAACCTGCAAACTTCTGGTCTGTAAATTCCTACTGTATTGAGTATGCTGATGGCTCCTCCTTATTTTTGATAATAATACTTACATACTGTCTATATTATGTTATCCGCGAATCTCGTAAGTGCCTGTCCGAATTTGGCTAATTTTTGCAACTACACTGTTGATAAATATATAATAGTCAATACCATATTATTATTTTCCTTTATTATAGGTTAGGGCATGTGTCTAATATCTTATAGATAATTTCTTTAAAAATTTATTCAAAATTGTTGAGGAATTTTTGTGTACCATCTATCCCATAATGTTACTTGAATGTGTTTTATTAGTTCCTTTCTATTTGTCATTTTTATCCCGCATAATCTGTCCTATTCCGAATTCTGAGGCTTTGGCATTTCCTGTGAACATTTAGATTCTACACAAGTGGGTTGCTAGCCGTTCTTGTAACGCTTCTATGTTGCGCCAATTGACACAAATAAAGTAGGCAAAACAAGAAACAGATTTCAACAGCATATTTTTTTCAATGCCACGATTGTACACGTGCATCCGTTTTCCACATCAGACAATATACTGGAAATCTCTTCAAACTCCAATAATACTGAACATTGATACAAATAGGCTGTTTTATGTTTGTCGCCTATTTAATGCAAACTTACGTATTTGTGTTGCCTCCCGGCTGGAGTGAGTGTGAGTGTCTTGATGTCTGCCTAACATGTTGTTCTGTTGTATGCAAGTGTGCTAGTTAAGCTCGTGTGCAGTGTGCAAGTGAGTTGTTAGTCTCCCGGGGCAGTCCACGTTTCAGCGTGTAGTGACATTGGAAAGAAAAATCAGTGTTAGTACACTACTCTAAGACCGAGGGGGGAGGGATCCTTGGGACCGGAGTTTGCCAGACTCGAGTCAACGAGGATCGTCTTCTTCCTGCCTGAAACAGACTATCAAGTCGGTGCTTTATTATAAGTAAGTAATAGTGTTAGTAGCATGTATAATTTATATATATATATATATTTGTTATATTTTATAACATTTTCTAAAATTGTTTTTTTCTTGTTTTTTTTTGTTCTTTTTTTTTTTTTGTTTTTTTTGTTTTTTTTTTTTTAATTACTGCTATTAATATTTAAAAAGTCATTGATACGATTAAGCTGTGTTATATTAGCCCTCCCCCTCCCCCGACTCCTACCTCAACTGGTATGTGGTTCTCTCGACCTGGAAGACTAGTGGTGGTTGGGGCTATTTCCCACGTTTCACGAATTCCCACATAACCAGCCTGGGCAAAGCACCCTATTTCACCAACGCAGTATGTCTGTGTTTCCGAAGCGAAAAGTTCCGGATAGGGGAATTTTTATAATAATTTTTTTATACTTACTTAATTTAGTTAGTTTTATTTTAATACAATTAATCACTAATGGTGTACTCAACTGTTTGTTCGTTTAGTGTGGTAAAGTAACTTGTGCTGTGAGAAGCAACATCTGTTTCTCATGTAGTGTTGTCAAGGCTTTCGTCTTTGTAATTATGGGCCTAAAATGGTCCAGCAGTTTTGCGAAGTGTGTTCCACGCAGAAATTGCGGCCAGTTTTTGCAATTCTGAGAACATTGTCGCGTTTTCTGTTGTGTTGGTGTCTCTTCTCCCGTGTTTTTGTATCTTGTCCCTCTGCTGTTTTGTGGGTGCTTATTCCCTGTGTGCATTTCCCCGTTCACTCTGTATTTTTTGACACTGAAGGGGAGGAAATTGAGTCTTTGACTGAATGTTGGTAGCGTATTTTCCCGAATTTCTTGCCTTCTGTTTTGTCTTTGTTTGTTGGATTTAGGGTCCAACATTTGTTTGCGTGTGTTAGAGTACTTTTGTATCACTTCGCACTGATTCCATACAACCGAGTGTCCTGTTTTCTTACACAGTGTACATTTCCACTTTGCCTTGTCTTGCTCTTTAAGAGAACATTCTGCCTTATGTGCTGTTCCACACACAGAGCGCAGACTGGCTTAAGAGTGCAGTATTTCTGAGTGTGGCCCAGCGCACATCGCGTGCACTGCACCACATCTTCAGCGCGGTGTTTATACAGTGATATATGAACTGATGTGTAAAATAGTGAGGTAATTTTCAGCACATCGAGCTCTTAGGTTGATGTATTACAGCCCCTAAGACTGCAGGTGCGTCAGCTAATGTTCGTAATCTCCAGATGTGAATTGGATTAAAACCATTTTCTCTGAGCTCGGTGTATAAACTTGATATTTCTACTGTGTGCAGTAGCTCTTTAATGAATACTTTGATTGGTCCTTCTTTTGATTCTGTGTGTGTATGATAAGGTATGAAATGTGACATGAAGCAACTTGAGGAAACCAGCACATCTATCCTCGTCTACAAGCACCCTCAAGTGTTGTTTATTGATAACTGTGATTTTGAGTTTCGTGACAAATGATTCACCAAGATGATGAGCCATATGCTAAATTTTTGTGTTGTCGGGGATATACACCGGGGATGTGAATTTTTGTGTGTGTATATTTTCTGGAACAGCCGTATTTGTGCGGTCCTGACTATCCTCTGAATGTGTGTTTTCTGTAACAGTCGTATTTGTGCTGCCCTGACTGTCCTCTGTAGTTTTTTCTTCTCCCTGAAAGGAGGAGTTATCTGTTTGAATTCTTGTACATGGTTGTGTCTGGTTCCCTGCTGGTACTGTGTGTTTTTTAGTTGGTGTGTGCCAGCTGTGTGTTGTGCACTGTGTTGTTGTATTGTGTTAGAGATATCGGAGGAAGGAATAGAGCGTACAGCAGTTACGTTTCGTATGCACTCCCTCCGTTCATGCTCTGTCGTCCTGTTGCCGACTCGCCTACCACCCAAAGCTTCGGTGGCTGACCAGTTACCTTGAGAAGAGAAGCAGGCTATGCCTTAGGGAGGCTGTCCTCCAGCACCGGAGCTCCGTGCGAAGTGAGTAGTAGATGCATACGCACATTGGCAAAATAAAGGCTGGGACGGCCAAATGGGGCTGCAGACAGACGAACACTATACGTTAAAATCTGACAAAGACAAGCCGCAACGCGGTTTAGTTTACGCCAGACAGAATTTTGAAAGAGCAGAAGAAACCTAAAAAAAAAAAACCTACATTACTGCAAGGTCCACAAAACAAGTACATATTTACGTAACTACACGAAGTAAAAACACTAAAGCAGCCCAAAATACTTTCAGCACACTCGTCTACCACTCGCCGTTTAGTCGCTCTCCATGGTACTGGCCACTATCAGCTTAGCACAATTGAATTTTCTAACATCATGGATATTCACAAAGTGCAATTCTCAAAAGCTTGGTGCCCTAACTGAAGTTCAGTCCTCAGCTGTTGTAGTAATTCACAGACGCAGCTCCGACATGTTCATAATCGTAGTGCTAGGAGAATAGAAAGAGGGGAGCGTGAACACGCGAATATATTAACATGACCCCTTATTAAGAGAAATTATGACTCAAAATGAGTGGTGGAAGGATAGGGGATCAAGGGGCGGAATAAGGAGGAGATGCCGAGCTCTGCCAAGGTAGAAGTCGAGCATTGCTGAAGAAACGGTCGTTTTCCAAATTAGACGGCAGTGGGCGCGCCACCGTCGCAATTTTGTCAGAGCTTGGGCCATTTGCTGTGCCAGAGAAGTTGCACACAATAACCACCATATACAGCAAGAATAGTTCAAAACTATCTTGAATGCGCAAAACTATGTGCGCTCATCCGCTCGAAAGACAAAACTCAAGTTGTCCAGGAATATGCCGAGAGGAGATTGTGTTTTGTACAATGCCCGACGGTCCCAGAAATTTCCCGCCTTCTTATAGTTCCAAGACTATGGTGTTATGAAGAGTAGAGTTCCCTTTCATTCCTGTGTAGCATCACAAGGGTAATTGGAGTCCAAGATAAACACATCACTCTATAGGGGACGGAGAAGGCCCACTCTCTGCAAGGTGGGAGCAACCACATCAACCTCCTCCAACATCCATTATCTGCAGTCTTGTTGTGGTCAGAGTATTCGCCTCCCATACAAAAAGCAAGGTTCTATTTTCCAAGGGGTTACTAGAATTTTCGCGTGTGGGAAATGTGGCAGAAATTGCCATCTGTTGGCGGGTTTTCTTTGGACACTACCGTTTCCTCCGCCCGTACGTTCCATCGCTGCTCTATCTTCACCTCGCTTAGCACATTCCATGGTGCTCAAGGCCGTCTATATTAAGCACTGGTTGTTGCGGGTATATAGTACCCCTTCTGTCCACGTACGGGCACAAAAGTTTCATCACCCATGTATGATCAGTGAGTGTCACTATGGCACATCTGGACTAAGTAGTCATACTCAGATAAATACCGTCCACCTGTCCAAAAATTAAAATCCGATATAGACGGCAGAGAAGTGGCGCAATTTTTCAGCCTTTACAAGAGGGGATGGAAATGGGTACACGCCCTCCAGCTGGGCTGAATATCTGGCTGCAGCCTGTTGGTTAGTGGTATCCAACCGACAGCACAGATAGCCTGGAGAGCCGTGGCCTACTGTTGATTTGAATTTAACCACTTTTCTCTTTGCTCTGGTGGTTCCTATGTTCCCTACCGGAGGTTTTTCCTGAACCCGGTACTGCTCTGGAATGGACATATTGTGATTCTGCTCAAGCGATGCTGGCAACACACCCAAGGTAATACATCACAATAAACAAAACAGTATAACTCTGTCCAACATTGTGTGTTTTATAGCAACTGGGGATTAATTTTGACTCTGTAATTGGACTTGAAACACAGAATTGTAACAAATCATCCTCCACCACTACTATCTGAAAATTGTATCTGCTTTCACTATTCACTATTTGATGATGTCGTTATATATATAGTTTTGACCTGCTCATGTTCGCCTGCCTTATTCCTCCTAATGAAGTCGAATGGGTGCAAGAACATGAGCTTGTTAGATATTGTAATAATGCAGTAATGGTTATAGTGGGCAGTGGTTATAAACCACAAGGGGTTTGTGGCTGTAAAATATTTTCATTCCTGGCTGAAAACAGGACTGATGCAGTTTCAGTGCTATGGAAGATCATTCGAAGAATATCTTAGGGCTTTGATAATGAGCGAGAGCAATTCAGCTATAAACTATGGCATCCTCCAGCACACACGTGTGCTAGTAAGATAAACAGCTATACCATTTCCAGTAGGTGCACAGCCAAGATAACCAAGAACAATGTACGGACAATAGGCAGTTCAAGAAATAGACTGCACTTTCAGAGCTCTCTGGTTTGTCTAATTTACCGAATACGGTAGAATAACACAAAAATAATAAGAAGGTCGATTACATACTTTTATATCGGCACTTGATATATGCGGGGGTTAACACTGTAAAATTGTATTCCTTGTAAAGTGAACGATAGTGGTTGGCACTAGTTCATGAAGATGCTATATACCTGTGATAAAACTGAGGAATTCTTAACCGCGGTCGTGACTTACCACTTATCATACAGATAGAATGGTTGGTCATAACACCTCAAAATATTCAGTAAGAGACTCCGGTAAATATCACACAGATAGGTCGTTACATATTTTGATGCGTTGGTATGTGTATGTATGAAGGTAGGTATGTAGGTGAATGTGTAGACAGATAGGCAGAAGGGTAGGTTGCAAGTAGTAGAGTGAACAGGCACTCTTCTAGATAGATAAGTTAGTTGTTGGGCAGATGGATTGCTAGGTGTATTTTTTTGCGTAAGTAAATTGGTCAATAGACAGGAAGATGTATGAAGATGCAAGTTTATAGGTAACATATTGTGCAAATTAAGTATATAAATAGAAGGTAAATAAAGGTCCAGGAAAAGTGATAGGTACTAAGTGTGAAATTAGTAATTTGGTATGTCGGTTGCAGTGCATGTAGGTATACAGCGGCATTTGTAAATATTTACGAAAATAGGTAAGAAGGTAAGTGCGTTAAAAAAATAGGTCTAAAACGTTTTGTTGTTTGTGGTCTTAAGTGATTTGTAAAAGAGCAAAAGTTTATATCTAACATTAAAAATATATGTTATAAGACTTCAAATGGACGACTATGGATAGTCCATTCATGTTTACTTCAAAGGTCTCTTAAGCCTTGCTGAAGTTTAACTACTAAGCTTTTACTTTGCGCCATGGTAACAACACTTAACAAATAGAAAATTACACCAAAGGACAACATTCCGCATTCGTGCGCACTCAGTTAAGTAATAATTCCCCGCTGTTTAATTCGCATTAATTACAAAAAGAAACATTAATAGTTTTAAATAAAATATAAGTAAAGGTTTTATTTAACCTAAAATAAGATACGTGTATGTCAACAGAAGTGCAAAAACGCATGTGATACATGACAAAATTAGGAAACAATAACGGAACGTCTTAAAAATGCTATCTTATTTGCTACTGTTCATAAGAGTCCTTTCCTATGTTTCGACACACGTAATATTTAATTGAATATTGTTTGTTTTTATGTGGCAGCTACCGTATTAGGCTAGTTACTGTTGTAAATGACTATTTTGATGGCAAGTACATATGCGTGCCCTCAGAAAATCATGTATGATTGAAATGATTAGTTTGAGAAGTATTTTCTGAATTATTACAAGAAGTTTATGGACGGAGGTCGCCAGCTAAGGCCAAACTGTTGTTTCGTTTGTCAGGGAAACGCATGACATAATGTGTATATTTGCTTCCCTCTAGCGACTGGCGCTATATATGAAAGTGACCTTTAAGTTGTAGTTAAGCAGAACTTTAGCCATCTTGTTTCCATCAGGCAGGACTCCCACCCAGTGGGTTTCGGCCTGCTAGGCATTTTATTTGGTTTTTATTAATTTGTTTGTACGCACTTTCTAAGCAGTTATTTGTTTAAATTCAAGTCGGAACTACCTCGTAGTGTTAATGTATAACACATACATGACACACAGTCACTAATTGTGTAATTGCATGTGTATCACGGATTGAAAAAAAATTCCACATGACCAAGAATATGCAAGAATATGAATGTACTGTATATGGTGCACCACAAGCCCGAACGCCTGATTAGGGAAGATGCTGGAAACGTCACAGGCATTAAGGAGGATGCCTAGCGATCCCAGATGCGTGATTTGTCAAGGTTATTTCGTGAGATTATATTTTCAGTTAAGTAATTTAAGGTCTTCGAACGCAGAGGCAACTTTGAAATTATTTTACTTATTCTCAGAAATTTATTTGAAGCGTCAGAGAAGCCATATTGGACATTAATTTTTTGAGTCGCTCAACATTTGCCTACGGAGTCCTTTAAGTTTCTCATTTGGCCGGATATAGTTTGAGAAGGCACATTTTAAAGATTTTAATTTTTCAATATTTTATGATAAAAATTCATTTGAATTTAAAGAGATGCCATCGTGAGAGATGCTGAAGTTATTGTAATGCAACACAAATCCAAGTTCAATTTGAGGGTTGCACTGACTGCATACTGGTTTTAGGACGGTTAATTTCCTCGTCAAATCGCTGGTTTCAGAATTACATATTTCGTTGAAAATAAATTTCACATATGTTTCCCTAAGTCTCGGTGGATATTTTTATTTCTGTAGCTTGCTGTAGATTGGCTCTAAATTATTCCCAGTGTTCATGTTGTTTGCAGTCAACTGAGACCACCTGAGACTAACGTTCCTGAGACGTATACAAATGGCGAGGCATATGTAAGTGGTTTTACGTTGCTGCAAAATAATTCTGTACTATCGAGCCGGGTGTATAAAAACTACAGGTGGGAACTCAGTGTTAGTATTGAAAAGCAAACTGGTTCAACCCAGTCCTTCATGCTATATTGTATTCTGTACAGTCACACAACAACAATACTGGGTGGTGTTCCAGCAGTACATTAAATAGTACACAGAGTTATAGTACAAAGTTACAATCAATACATCATAGGCTATATTGGTGATTAAAACAGTGTGAAGAAACTACGAATAGACAGTACCCAGAAACGTGTTAATTAACATATATAAGCATAGCTGTAAAACATGTTGCTGTTATCATAGTAATTCATAGAAATAACTGTGTTGCCACCTCTATTTTTCGCTACATTCGTGGTGAAGGAGAAGCATTTGTCTTTCAACATTTTTTTTTTTTAATCGGTGTGTCAAACATAACAAAATGTTTCTCCTTGTGTTATTATCCATACGACATTGTGGTTTATAATCTGCAAGTCGTTGAGAAACTAAGTATAGGCTGTTCACGGTAAAGTGAGCACTTTTGAGTCCCTAGTTAATTTTTCCTTTCAGCTATATTTTATCCTTTAACCACCTTTTTAAAAATATATTTCCATGCAAGTAATAAACACGGTGTGTATATTCCACCGCACTCAGAATTTAACGTCTAACGTTAGTATGAAATATATTTATTGGTCATTGCTTCAAATGAGAAGGCTTCCAAAAGTGCTCACTTTACAGTGAATAGCCTATAGGTAGTTAATGTGTGTAGGCAGGAAGAAACGTAGATTCTAAATTGTATGGATGTGGAAGTAGGTAGTTAGTAAGTTCACAGAAAAATACAAACGTTGATATGTAGCTGTTCTCAACGTAAGTAGTCAGATATTTATGTAGTAGGTATGTACAATCAGACTGTTTTATCACATTCCTGCACTCGAATGCTATGCGTGGTTGCCACGCGGTTACCAAAATAGGTTAAATACAAGAACTGTGCAGATTGATGCTGGGGGATCAAAAGACTACACGAGCAAGTATGCAAATGCTTAAAGGATCATAAGTGTGCAAACTCATATGGGCGTCACAAGGTGTTCAAGATAGCGTGAGCTCGCGTAAGTGCGCAAGTGTATAGACCCAGTTGCAGATGAGCCAAGTGAATTTCGGGAGTATCAGGTGCGCATGCGTGCGAAGGGCTATGTAAATGCGCAAGTGTGCAGTTGTTGGTGCCCAAGAGCACTATATCCGGTTGTTCACAACAAATGATAAAAAAAACACCAGAGTGGGGTAGATAAGTACAAATGGAGCATATTTAGTAAAGGAACCAATTGTCTAACGTCCATAGTTAACCTGTTAATGGCAGTGGTAATGTGCAGGGGCGGGTAGGCAATCACAACAATCTAGGCTACAGCAGTGCAATAAGATAATAATTTAGTTACACGTTTGGGCTGAAGGCATGGGGACAGAGTGTCTGTTCAAACTGTCAGCCGCACATCGGCCACACAAACAGTTCAGCGCTGAAGCATGTTGTGACGCACATGTGCAAAGATTTCCGGCGTAATGAGGTCATCCCTCGTGTCAAGTGGTGTGGCATACACATCGATTAGATGTGGCCCCACAGCCAGAAGTCAGGTGAGCGTGGTGGCCATGCTATAGGGTCTCCCTACATATCCACGGTTCGGGAAGTGCATGTCGAGGTGCCGGCAAACCGCAATGGCGAAAATGAGGCGGGCCCCCTGCTGAAACCACATCTCCTCACGTACGCTAAAGTAACTTCCTCCAAGTATTCCAGTAACACTTCCTGCAGGAACTGTAATACGTAGCACCTCCGAGACTGCGATCGTGCGGTACTGAGCGATGTATCAGGCACAGACCTGCGCACAGGCTGGTTACAATGCCACGTACACAAGGTTGCATACCCGCCCCTGCACATTACCACTGCCGAGACTGTGACCGTGCGTACTGAGCGTGTTATCAGCACACCTGCGCCAGGTGGTTACAATGCACTACACAAGTTGCATACCGCCTGACATACCACTGCCATCAGCATGTTAACTATGGATGTTAGACTATGATTCCTTGTAAATACGCTCATTTGTGCTTATCTACTTCCACTCGGTATTTATTGTCATTTTTTCGAAAACATCCAGTAAAACCAGCATTAAAAATTTCCAAGTTTTATAAGCGATCAGTGAAAAATGTGCTTTTAAAAATATCCGTCCTATATCAGAATGAATACTAAATGTAATAAGAAGGAGGAATGATGTTGGTATCCTGACTACAGCACTAGAGGAAGAACAGAGAGTTTTGGGCGGCTCTTAATAAAGATGCCTCGAGAGTCAATGAGAGTAAAGTGAGCTGAAAACGGAGCAAAGCCGGAATGATTGTATGAACGGGAGATCCCCGAAAAAAAATCCGCCGACCAGCATTATCGACTGGTTCGAATCCCACCTGTGAAAATCTGTAAGTGACTCGAGCGGGGATTGCATAAACAATGGGGGTTGCTTATAAAAAAGAGGGACATGTAAGATAATTTTTTGTGCGTTAAGGCATTTCATGCCCCTCCATCACAGAACCTACAATCCCACCAATCAAACCCTCCAGCTCTTTTCTGGATATCAAGATCCAATTCATCCTTATTCGCAATTACTGCCAGTCATCAAACGAACACCCTCCCTCCCCCCTACTTCGTCAGGCCACAAACCCCTCCGAGAAATTCAAGATCCTACTTCAAGCCTTATGTGAGGCTCTTATGTGCCCCTCCTGAAATAATGACCCACTATCCTTTAGTATTTAAAGTTTGTTCAATAAAGATAACATTGATACTTAACAACAACCACACTTGTAAACACATTCGGCCAATACAATATGTAGGAATGGCCAACACTTTAACTTACAAAAAAATTGAGCCTTTATTCGTGTTATGCGAGACCCACGATCGTTTCGAGGGTCCTTCACATTTTTAAATCAAACCGCTGAAAAATCATCCCATGTATTATGTGTTTAGTTATTTCCTAAATATGCTGTGTATCACAATCCTTATATAACTTATGTTAACATAAAAGTATCTTATGTGTGGTTACGAAAGTTCTGCCTATATTTTACTTATAAATTATAATATTTAATTTATAACGAATATGAATAAAAACAGGGAGAAAAACGTTTGTATAGGTAGCGACTAGTAAGAAGTAGTTCTCACGCAAATATTATATATGGGCGCTCACGATCAGTCGTGTCCTCTGGTGTAATTTTCTAGTCTTAGTTGCATGAGCGGAGGAATATACTGGAAGTAGAACTTCAGCAGGGCTACAGAAAAGTGTGAAGTAACAGTGAATAGAATATAATTGTGGATTCCGTCATTCAAACAGTTGAAAGTTTGTTTTGAGATCGTGGAAGTTTAATTTCGACGACGTTTGTAAAATTTTATATGTGGGTTCTCATCTGATGCTATTCGTGTTTCCATTTTTTTATTTTTTTATTTAAGTGAGCACTGAAACTGATTTATTTATTTTGAACCGTCAGTTTGTTCACTCCGGTAATGGTTTATCTTCTATTTCGATTCTAAATTGCTATCTCAAAAGTTAAATTTAAAATAGGTGTGAACCACGTAACACACTCCACACACACACACACACACACACACACACACAACACACACACCACCACAGATATATATATATAATATATATATATTATATTATTATATATTTATTAACATGGGCAATTATTATTCCCGAGTTTCAATTATTAAATTAAAAAGTGGCAATTCTTAGCATAATTGAAACCAAGTGGACCTAAAGATCACTCGTATTTTACCGACTGAGTTTTAAATTGGATAATATTTAAATTTATCCTTTTAGTAAGAATTGGCGGCCTTTATTAAAATCATATAACGTGAATCAGGTAGTTTTTCAAATTACACAAAACTACCCATCTTTAATCGTCTCCAAGCCTTCCATAAAAATCACGCAAGAGAAACAAACAATTACTGATAAGAATATTTATATATTCATCACAAAATGAATGCTGGCTTCGGTTATATTACACTGGCATGAATATAACACGACATGTACTGTGACACAACAGAAGCGTTAGCAATTTTGAAAACAAAATCGCCTGGAATTGGTTTCCAGCTATAGTCTATTCGCGGTTTCTTCACACTTTCTGATTCAAACCTTTGGACAATCACCCTACGTGCGACGCGCTTATTTGTTTCCTAAATATGGTATGTATCATAAGTAGAGACCTGCAAAATTCGCGTTACTATTCAAGGCCTAACTGAACTGCATGTAACTGTGCTTTTGACCGACTTCAGTCATTGGTAGGAAATTTGTCTGGCACGCCCAGGAGAACTTTTGAGCCAGTAGTATTGTTTCAGTGGTCAAACGGCCAATCGCTTTGAAGGAGATCAAGCAGAAAGGTGGCGTTGATTTAAATGCAGCGGCAATGGAAAAAACGGACTATGCTCACTTCCTTATAAGGCAGTGGATTCTACCCGGTGGCCGAAAGATAACGCGAATTTTGCACGTCTCTAATCATAAGCATTTTATAACTAGTGTCAACATAAAACAATAACATTCTTTTTCAATAAAACATTTACTTATATTTTATCTAATAATTATAACTTATTTTAATGATTAATATTCACGAAAAGGAGAAGATTTATGTTGTTGGTAATGCCTAGTAAGAAATAGTTATTATTCAAAATATTATTACACTGAGTGCGCAGAATGCGGTGCGTTGTCCCTTCCGTGTAATTTTCTAGACTCGGTTAAGCTTTGTTTGCATGAGGCGGAGGTATAGCCAGGAAGTAGAACTTCAGCAGGGCTTCAGGAAAGTGTGAAGTAACGTGAACGGACCATACACGATTGTTTCAAAACAACACAGTACCTCGCTGCTCTGGTGGCAACGCGTGGTAACTGTGCAGGTATTCCAGACCGACTAAATAATTTGTGGTGCAGTCTGAAGCAGGTACGATATCGAACCAGTTTTTTTTTTTTTTTTTTTTTTTTTTTAAGGGGCGTATGTTCAGTGGCAAGTCCTGTCCTTTGAATCAGGATAAACGGTTGTTAAAGTTTCACCTCGAACGATCAGCAAAGTAGAAGCTAGCGTTGTTGCCACGTATATTCTAGTGCCCATAAGTTATTTTTATTACTCCTAAATATCGAGCGTGTGGAGGTTATTAATTTTTTTCTAGAGAAAAATACGTTACAGGTCCAAATTTTAGTCTACATCTTCCATCCGCGAACCAGAAATAAACAGTGTGATTTTCCGTTCTGTCATACAATTATTTTTGATATATATTCCTTGTATTTGTGGAGTAATATGAGAGAAGCGACCGCACCAATCACATGATCTCGTTTCGTTTAAACTTGTTTCTGGTCAACTATCGCTGTCAAAAAAAAAAAAAAGGCCACCAACGGCCTTCAGGTAATTTTTCGGAGACGTCCGTAGTGATCGCAAATTTTTTGCGTTAATAGTTAATGACCCGTTTTCCAAGATTCGTTCAGCAACTGTCCTACAACCAGTACTTCATTGATACCGAAGGAAGCTTACGCACGTTTTCTGAGGTGCTTATGTCCCCTACATGTTGGGTTCTTTCTCAACTTCGCAAACCACTAACCAACCACGTTCTCGGAAGTTCGCCAATAAATCCACCAGTGTGGTGAACGCTCTGGTGTGCACCAGTGCACACGGGTTGACGAATTTCCGAACACCAGGTTGCAACATACTTTTCGTTGCGAAGCAATTGAATGAATTCGCAAGTGCAAAATAAATTTCCTAGTACAGGAAACCCCGCACCAGACACTGCGCTGACGTAGTTTCTAATAAACATGTTCTTGTTTTATAAAACACAAATTATGTCTCACATCTTTCTGCGATGTTTGTGCACATATCAATGACCAACATTTTCCCGTTGCAATTAAACGTGGCTATTTGCCTTAAAAAAAAAAAAAAAAAACTTTACCGTACACAAGTGGTTTGTATATTAATGCTGTTATATGTTTGGAGGCTGTGTTTGAAAATTCGTCGGTTGATGTTCCGTGCACATCCACCAGATCCACCAACGTTTCAGGTAGGTCGAACCGGCGGATACAGCGATTCAACCGAGCTCGATCAAAACATTTTTTGCGAGCGATTCGTGTATAATGGTGGATGCACTGGTGAATTTCCGAAGACGTGGCAACTATTTAGGTTCAAAATTAAAAATCTAATATTCTAATGGTGTCAAGAACTGTTGAATAGTATTTATGAAACGGCTGCGTGATAACTCCATCCGTATTTACCTCCGTGCAATTTAAAAGAACAAATCACTGTTAATTTTGATTAAGGTTACAGAATGATAACAATAAGGTGAAAATGACGAAATTAAAAAAATTTATGTTAATAAATAAAATACACCTCCTTTGACCTGACAGGTTCAGTTGTCAAAATTTTCAACCCAAAAACAATTTATAGAAAAATAAACGTAAATTTAAAAGGGAGGAGGCCATCTGAGTTAATTTCCGACTACATTGTCAAATTTTTTGATACGCTGCTTCAAACGAAGTTGAAAAAAAAATGTAAATGGTTCTGACGTCCGAAACACGCCATGTCCTGTTTCTTGTTTTTTTTTTTTTTTTTTTTTTGGCTTGAAGTTTCAGCCAATTTGAATCGTTCAAAACAAAATGGTGTTTCTACCGCACCTTGCTGTAAATTGGCAAACATCACTTGAGATCGATGGAAATAATGAACTTGTATAAGGTATTTATGCCCAAAAATACTTATAGGAATCAATGTACTTATTATCTTCCATCAGACAGCAAATATCTGCGGTAAGAAAATAATTATTTTTTCGGAATATCAGAAAAATTTTTATGGTTTACTTCCCTCCCTTGTCGATTTATACTGTCACGAAACAACATTATTCAGCTTTGAAATTGCAGCAGCCCTGCCTCCTCTGCCTTAGTCGCTGGTCTACACTTCACTCTGTATTCCTTCCAGTACTGTACATCTCAACTTTCGTCCTAGGACAGGGACTGTCCAAGGGAAACTAAGCTCTAGACGGATTGGTAGACCAGAATTCATTCAAACAACATCTTTATTACAACAATTAACTACACGTTTGCAATGACTGTCAAATACCCAATATCTAGTTACACAATTATCAACTCTCATTAATTACGCGAAGTACAAGTTACTCTAATTGCAAGACTCTTGAGTGACTGCCTCACCTCGCCAGAATTGTTACGTTAGGAAGACGGTAACGGGACTCGTTGCGCCTAACTGCTATGCGGGTTATGCTCACCACATAATCAGACAGCAATATGGCCTAGAGCTCCTCTAGGCCTGGGTTGAATTGATGTCCTCTGCTTCGTAGTCGGCTCCGACAAGTAATATACAGACTGACTTCTTGAAGTTGCGGTGACCGCCCGTGGGAAACTTTTGGGTGGTTTTGATGAAGGTGGGAAGGGGGGGCGACGCCCTAAGTGGTGTTTAAATACACAGCAATGTAGAGCAAGTTTTCCAAACAATTAACTAGCCAACAATCTATATTCCGATTAACCTTAGGAGGTTCGCGAGCGGCGCCTTGTTTGCCGCTACAAATGCAGTTTAATAAGAAGTCAAATGAAAAACTTTGACGATTACAGGATTTTCAAACATATTCAAAGTTATAAAATAATCTTTTTTGTGGCAAATTTTATTTTATTAAACAATCCTCTCCCAGAATTTTACCAGAGAGAATACAGAAGACTGAGCGTCAGTTTCCAAATGACTTATTTTGTTCCGATCAATGTCTGATTAAATATCAGATGTCAACGACAATTTCTGTTTCCCAATATGATGGCCAAGCATAACAAATATTAATTAATCTGTGGGTAGCGGGGACGAGGTTTCGTCGGCATAAAAGGTATGGATGAGCACCGGACGGGGTTTCCATTAACATTTTGTAGACTATTCTCGAGTGTAGCTCGAGCAAAGCTAATCTGAAAATATCTTTATTGTTCAGAACAAAACTCGCATGGATGCGCACTCTTTATTCGACTAGTTTTTAACACGACGTCACAAGAACAGATAGCGCATTAACAATGATATTACTAACGATAGAATTTATTTCTATAGCCAGTTAAAGGGACGTGATTGATTGTAAATCCTTTTATACGATGAAGGACATTTGATTGGATCAATACCAGATCGGCTAATCCATTAGTCGATGACCGACCAATAATGAGCGCTGTAAAATACATTCTGTTGCGGTATGGACCAATAGGACGATGGCGAGTTGTAACACAGCCACCAACAGAACCAGTGTTCTTGAAAATAGTGGATATAGGTGACTCACTTCTAATTTTTCTCAAGTGCCAGTAAATGTGTGCAGACCTAAATGTGTTAAGGCTTGAACTACGTTGCAGAGTGTTAGTAATTCACGTTTGTCTGCGAAACTGTCGAACGTGCGTCCAATCTGTCGATCTACGGGAAGAAAACATGCATCGGACGAGGACTGTCGATGCTTACAAGATGTCGCGCACGACAGAAACGCCATTTTTTAGTACTCTAAAATGGCTACAAAGGGATTTTCTTATAAAGCGCCATATCTGAAAATATACGCGTCAGATACATACAAAGCTACCCAAGGGCCCTCCACTGAACCTTCCTACACACTTTCCGTCGATAAAAGAACATGGTCGCCGGTGCAAGGTCCATGGGTGCACGCAGTGTGACAAGAACACTGCACGCCAGTTGAGAGCCTCGCTCTTAGAGGCGATGACGTACGTGATGCCCGCGGCAGTTTCGCCTTTATCGCTCCGGCGCCTCTCCACCTCGAACGCGGAGAAAAAAAAAAAAGCTACAGATAGACGGGGTTAGTTGAAGCTGCGCGTCCAAGGTCAAGAAGCTAGGGAGCTATACGGGCGACACTAACACGCACGCCTGGTGCATCTCGCCCCTACACGCAAGGCGTGCAGTGTTTCCGTCGTAACGCTGTACTGTGCAAATTAGATCTGTAACAGTGGGACTTTATTACACGCGATTAAACACCACAGAGTAAACTACGTCCGCATTGTTGTACTTTTCTCTTTCCGCTTAAGGAAACTGCATAGGCAATCTTTAAAAATGCGATATTCGACCACTTTAAGAAATTTTTTTCTCCAAGAATAACTTAATATACAAAAGTAAAACGGTAGGAATATAGCCAACAGTTTTTTTTAATCCTTTCTGTCAAAAAGTCCTACTTCGATGACTTTTATTTACCGAGATACGCGTTTGCACGCAAAAGACGATTTCACAGAAAATGTTACCGTACGTAATCCCCTTAATGCCGGAATCACATAGACACGATGCGCACGACACGACGGCCGACAGCCAATGAAATACAAGATAAATCGTCGTAAGTCCGACCTATTCTGTCGTCCGACCAGCAATTTTGAATTAGAAATGATTTCTATTCTTTGTCGTGTCGTGCGGCACGACGCACAGAATGTACAACATTGTAAAACGAAATTGTATTGCAAGCTTCCCCTACAATGGTAAATACGCAGCTTAAAAGAAAAATAATTTAAAATGAGTGTATCTAACGCTTAAAAATAATAATGTTACCTTTGTATGCATTAGCGAAGACAATTTGTCAACATTATGTATTACAAATTTCCCTCTTGTTCACCACATTTTAAACTAACATAGCCGATGAGCGCCTTCTAAATAGTTAGGTTAAATGCCGAGAGCGTGGTGTCGGTCGTGCTGTCAATTCAAGAAGTCACATTGAAATGTTTGTGGTTGCGTTTTTTGGTCGTGTCTTGCTGTGTTGGTCGGAGCTATGTGATTCCGGCATAAGGCCAATGGGGCACGAAAGCAGTACTTATATTTACCCTATTTTCGATATAACTTGTTTTTCAAAGGGTTTATCAATTTTTTTTTTTTTGGTACGACAAGACGTAAATATTAATTTTGAACGACTTCTTGCATTGTTAAATATTCATTACTTTTATTATCCTGTGAGCACTGATGGAAGATGAGAAATAAGATATTCTTTCTTGTCGTCCATCAGAGCTCTGATAGTAGTAATGGTAGTGAACATATATCAGCGTAAGAAGGTATTTGAAATTATTCTTTATGTCTTGTCGAGCCGAAAATTGTGAAAAATTCTCTGAAAAAAAAAAAAAAAAAAAACAACAACTTTTGACCAAAATCATACATGGCTTTCGTGCACCATTCCCCTTAAGCGGCTCCCGCGTGGTGATTGACTCGTCCGGGCTATAAATAGACCGGCTCCGGAGACCTGCCCCGCGTAGTTTCCGGAGGGGAAGATGGCGGCTGCCGGTTTGCCTTGGAAGGTCAGCCGGGGACGATGCTGCCAACCCGGTGGTGAACAAAGGACGCAAGTAAAGAAAAAAAAAAAGAACGACGCGGTGGCCCAACCGCGGTTTTTATTGGCTGGCCGGGCGCATCCTCGCTGGTAGCTCGACAATAACGAGGACAGCGGACTCGCATTCCGCTTTTTGATTGCGGCACTCTCTAAGTAGTCTAGTCGCAGGTTTTTTTTTTTTTTTCACACTTTTCGAATCATACCTTTGAAACGTCACCCCATGTATGACGTGTTTGGTTGTTTCCTAAATATGACACGTATCACAAGCGTATCATACTCGTGTTATCAGTAAAGTACCTTTTTTGGGGGGGGGGGGGGGTGGCTGAGCGATTAGCAAGCTCGCCTCCCACCAAGGCGAACCGGGCCCAATCCCCGGCCGCGTCACCGCACTTTCGCAAGTGGGAATCGTGCTGGACGATGCCGATGGTCGACGGGTCATACATTTCTGGTAAACATTACCTTCATATCTCTATGCAATAGTCTCTATGCATTAATACGAAACTTTCATAGGGAAAAGTAATTTTAAAAATGGGTTTTTAGGGTCAAAAGTCACGAATGCGTAAACTGATCTAGACGAAAATCGAACTTGACCTGTGTTTGACCCTGAGGATTCGCTCTGCAAAATTTGAAGAACTTAGGAAATATGCGTCTCTGGTAAAACGTTTGCAGATAAAAAATTCTCCACGCAACAGTTACTTGTACATTCTCTTTTGCCAGGACTAGTTTTTATGTCTTTGCGACGTTTCTATTGGCAACGCACGCACACTCAATCAGCTAATGAAATTTTCAAATAATCGAATTCTAGTTTATATGGCCACTAAATACATAATAACTATAAGTCGTCTTCACAACACTCATGGCTCTGCGACCAAATCCTGGCCGGATAAAATTTCATTAGCTGATTGAGTGTGTGTGTTTGTGTTATTGCAAAAAATAAACGTGCAAAGACACACACACACACACACCATATATATATATATATATATATATATATATATATATATATATATATATATATATATATATATATATATATATATATATATATATGAAATGCCAATGCAGAATATCAGCAAGCAATAACGAAGGTGTTACCATGGAACAAATGTCCCATCAAATAAACGGTTATTCGAAACTCTCAGTACTTAGAATGCAGAATTAAATGCTAGTTAAAATACTAAGTTTGAGGAACAGAATAGCGATTTGAGGGGATAGAAAGACATTTTTCTGGCGTAACTGAGAACTTGTCGATGCTGAGCAGCAGTGTAGAAGAAACGCAACACAAGTTATCTACATTGCAAATCGCAATAACTGAGTTAGCTGAAACGCAAACCACACAGTCAAATCAGGTGGTTGCATTACAAGAAGGCGTGCGTAACTTCGAAACACGAGTAAACGATCGTTTCATTAGAAATAAAGAAACCACAGAGTTAAGTTATACAAATGTACAGAGCAAGGTTGATAATATCCAATCGCGTGTTTTGTCAATAGAAATTGCCTTGCCCAAGGAACGTAAACAGATTAGAACTTGCTTGGAAGCGCAAATGTGCAGTTTTGAAAGCAGAATTGCCGCAGTTGAGAAACGTTATCCGTAATTTTGTCTAATACTGATACAGCTGTCATGGAGGATGTAGATCATCAATTGATAAATTTCGAACGTCATGTCGAGGCTAAATTAGATAAGGCGACTTCTGACGTATACTAACGAAAAGAAGTTTTGATAACCGAAGTAGAGAACTACAAGCAAAGTTAGTGGAAAATGGAAGTTAAGCTAACTAAACTAGATGATGATTTACAGACACTCCAGGTCCAGAAACCAAGGACATTATTGTCTAAGTTTTGGCAAGACGTACTAATCCCCGGAGGATACTCCGTCGGAAGTCACACGTTCTGAGATATGTGGGTAGCGTGGGATGTTACAAATTGACTACATATACACGTAAGCTAAGGAGAAAATCACGCAGACACAGTCAACAGAATGTGACAGATGCCAGTCTACGAGAGTCAAAGAGGATGTTTGACAAGCAGGAAGTCATATCTCAAGGATTCAAAAGACGTGAAAATACACCCATCTATTGCGAGGAAACTTGGATTCCATGTAAACAGAACAGGAGAAAACTCGTAAGCCGAGAGAGGAAATATTTCTTAGCGAGCAGAGGGCACATACAGCAGAGAGATCAGAAACGCTGGAGAAATACAGGAAGAGAACCGGAACGTAAACTGGAAAAACGACTCCAGTACAGATTACAAACTGCAGAGTGGCGCAGAGCCAAGAGTGTTGTGAAGACGGCTTATAATGTTTATGTATTTAGTGTCTTGTTCATATCTAATTTTAAGAGGGTTATGTATTATGTAATATTTTTATTGCCGCTCCCATACGTCTGCTCGCCTAGCCTGAGACAAGAGATCCTATTTTATTGTATCAAGGGACTTAGAAGTATTAAAGACGGACAGACAGACGGATATATATATATATATACATACAATATTAACTTATAGTAAATTCTAGATTATATATATACATATATAACTTATAGTAAATTCTAGATTATATATATAACTTATAGTAATTTTATAATTACATATATAAGTATAGAAATTTTAGATTATAATATATTATCTATAATTTATGATATTTCATTTATGACTAATATGAATATACATAGAGAGAAAATACGTGCGTTTGTAATGCCTAGTAATAAATAGTTCTTGTGAAAAATATTATAACACTGTAGTGCGCACGAATGCGGTGCGTTGGCTCTCTGCTTTGTTTGCGTAAGGCGAAGGAATATCCTGAAAGTAGAACTTTAGCAAGCCTTAAAAAATTGAAGTAACCATGAGCGCAGTATATAGACAGGGCTAGGAGTTCAGGGAAACTATATCTCGGGGAAGGAATTGGCTATGGCCTGTGTTAGGTAACCATCCCTATAATTCGCCTGGAGTAATTTCGAAAAATAACGCAGGGCTGTTATCAGGATGGCCGGACCGAGAATCGAACCCGTGCCCTCCCGAATTCAAATTCAAGTCATTACCACTGCGCCAGCTCGATCAGTGAGTTGTAAAATGTTTGTGAAACATGACAAATGTGACATTTACCGGCAGCTATACATATTTCCCAAAAATGCTGTTTTATGAGTTTATTAATTTGTTTTTCATTACCTTATTCAATTCTGAAGGCATAAAAAGTTTGTGACAAATCGGTATTGTGGCGTTCTACACATAAAAAAAAAAGGTATTAGAGATACAGTCAACGTTTATAAGGCCACCGGCTAGAAATCCATCTTAATTGGCTGAAAACTACCAAAGTCCTCGAGTCCTTAATACAAAGAGTTGAAAGTGTTGTGACTTCTGTGAAGTTTGGCGTACGGGTTGAGAAGTTCCTTAGAGGGCATCACGAATACAGAATAACATAGACCGGCAGATCATCGCTTCTTAAAAATTGCGCATGCGATTACTTGGCTAGCTACTACGTTGTATGTATATAAAAATCCACGATATTCAGACTACTGTGAAAACAGTTAGCATAATAACGTCTGTTTCACACAAGCAACGTATCCAACGATGTGGTATTTGTGCAGTAAACCAACGCAATGTCCACGACCTTCCATGGGTGGCAGTCGTAATGTTGAAAGCTCATTTGTCACTGTACTCATGTGACTACAAGCTATTCACAGTAAAGTGAGCACTTTTGAATACCCTCTCATTTGGAATAATAGTCAATAAATATATTTTATTTTAGCCTCAGACATTAACATCCGTGCAAGGTGGAATCTATACTGTGTTTATTACTTAGATTGAATTTTTTTTTAATAGTGATTAAATGTTAAAATATGGCTGAAATAAAAAAGTAACTAGGGCCTCAAAAGTGCCCACTTTACCGTGAACAACCTTAGTCGTTGCTGTCCAAATTATGCTATAGTCTCGCCAACAAGAGAGTGGTTGCTGTCTTGATTTGTGCAGGTCAATAGATGCGCCACGCGATTGATCGCAAATTTTGCGAGATATTCCCAGATTACATGGATGTATGATAGTCAGCGATTAATCGTAGCCCCGTAGCTATCGTTGTCAGTGACATAGCATGTGCAGTGCCCTTGACAACGAATTAGAGTGCATCCAACAATGCATCTTCATCTTCACCCAGACCGCCAAGTTATATGGCTACAGTACTATTGGCTGTCGCGGGCAACATCGGCATTGCGTTAGCAACAAGTCACTCGTGGAAAGTATAGATGATAGAGGGCATGAAACTGAAAGGCCGGGACCGTGCACAGGGGAGATGTTTTGGCGGTTAAACCTCTCCCATGAAGTCATGAAAGAGCTGCTAAAGATCTGCATCCAGGATGTTCGTCCGCCCGACGCAAACAAAGCTTGACCGAATCTAGTAACTCACGCCAAAAGGACAACGCACCACATGTGCGCACTCAAGTGTAATAACATTTCCCATAATAACTATTTCTTACTGGGCATCACCAACACTCCAATTTTCTCTCTGTATCTACTGTACGGAGACCAGAATTTTGTAGGTCCGTCTGTCGCTTTAAATAATCTAACTTCATGTATATGTATTAATGATTAGATATCGGCTAGAATTATTCTTGAACATTGGTCTTCAGGACTACTGGGGCAAAAAAAAAACTCAGACCACGAAATAACTCCTGCTTTGATTAGTATAATAAATAGACTTACCAACTGAGTGGCAGAAATGTCAGTTGAAACCAGTATTCGCGAATGTTAAAACATATTTCATATTGAATCCGACTGAATAACCTATGAAATTAAAATTAAAATTAATTCTAATTTAGTAAAAGAAACTGATGTAATATTCAATGCCAACAGCTCCCTGGTAACTCATGCATCGAGATTGGGATCACAGAACAAAAAATGTATGAACTAAAATACATAAAATAAATAATTATTCACTGTAGAAAGTGGCGCTGAAAATGAAGTTAGCCTGCCTATAACGGCTTACAAACACAAATTTAGTTTAAATAAAATACAATAAGTGCCACTGGACTCGAGAGTGATGCATTACAGCAGCCTCTCCACCCCAGGATGCAGACTTCCCGACGTCATCTAACGACATCCCACTCTCGAGCTGGGTAGCTTTAAGTTGAAAATATGGTAGGAACAATATTCAAACAAAACAACTACAGGGTAGTACTTAAAATACAATTGGCAGACTACATTAAGAGTACACAGCTACGCAAACAAGAAATAAGATTAAAATATGTGTAAACAATGAAGGACGAAAGATCAGTCTCTTACACCATGCTCCTTGCGCTCTCCCTCCTATGCCGTCGAGGATCCCAAGGAAAAATATATGGCAAAATAACAGGGATGGCTGGGCTAAAGCGTGAGGGTTGAGATGAGAAATACGAACAGGTAAACTAGTAATATAACTAATAAAAATTTATAATTCTGATTCAGTGGCTAGTAACAATCACATTGTGCAATTACTAGTGCAACATTGTGCAATTAATAGTGCAATCTCTTGAAAAATTACGAAACGCTTCAAACACCATACTCAAAATTAAAACAATTTATATTCAACTGCAAAAATATCCTGATCAACTAGTCACAAAAAAGTAGGTATTCCATAGTAATTTATAATAAAGGAATACGAGGAATAAACTAACAATTACAAACTACAACTATCGACTAATGCTTTTTTATACTCCCTGAGATTAAAATGTTATCATTAGTAGCATCACTCTGCTGCTCAGCCCATGCACCAACAGTATCCAGCAGTTGTACGGCAGCCAACACCTCAGGCATCTGGACCGAACTGGGACAGGACCTCATGGAGTAGCAACTTACCCCACTGGATCCTCAAGTGTCGACCTTCACCCTCCTCCAGTATATATGCCATCAAATGTGGCGATGATGCAGCTTCCCAGTCAAGACCTCACATCACAGTCATGCGATGAGCGTAAACATTTTAAATTTATGTTTTAGGCGCTAACTTACTGAATACAGTGATAAACACTCATATGGCACAATATATATCTTGAGGAAATGTGTATGCTAAAATAGCAACAGTTCCCAACTGTCTTCACTCTATATAAAATAATAAGTTATTATGTTACCTAAGATCAGAACTATGCTATAATTCAACTGTCTATTTTCAACTGTGCTTAGATTGCTTTCGACTCCGAAAACGACGAACAGACTGCATAATCCACATGAAATTTTCAATCTTGTAATTTTATTTTTAGAAATCCCTTAAGGATGCAGGTAGCTCAGGGCCGATTATCTTGTACAATCGCTTCAATTGATTCACGTTCAATCTCCCCATAACCTGCTCATTATCTTCACCTACTAATTCCACGCAACTTCTCTTGAATAACCTTCGAAATTCTGTAAGGCCCAGAGAATACCTGTAGTAACTTCTTTGTTATGAACTCAGCTTGGTTACTTACATTATGGACTCGAACCATTACTAAATCACCCAGACACAAACCATGCTCCCTTACTAACTTATAATGTCGTTTTCTATCTTCAGATGACTTAATTAATTGCTGGTTTGCCAGTGCTCGAATTTCCTCTAATAGCGCCTCTCCATTCATTCGACATCTTGATTAGAAGTATCCAAGAACTTGTCTGCCAAACAAGGAAATGGTAGCCTTGATACTGTGCCTTTCAAAACCTTAGTAGCCGTTTGACCAGTTTATTCATGTATGACGTTATTATGCAAGTATTCAATTGCAGGCAAACAGTTCCTCCAACTTTGTTGTTTGTAGTGTGAAAGAATACGTAACATGCGCGCTATCTATGCATGAATCACTCGCTCGATTCAACTGAGGATATCTCACAGATATTATGTTTAAGTGGAATCCGAGTTCCAGTTTTGTTAGCCCTGTCAAGTTCCAGGAAACCGTTTTTTTTTTTTTTTTTTTTTTAGAGCAGGTGCACGTCAAGCTCTGTCCGATTTACTGTACATGATTGGCTGGAAAGCGACGAGCCACTGAAGTCTCCCATCCCTCCCATAGCCCCCTACCCAACTGTTATGACCATCTCTCTCTACTCGCTCCACCCACTTCGGGGCGAAGAATCTGTAGCCCCACCACTCAACATTTCCAAAAAAAATTTATCTTGTGACAAGAGACTAGTCCATCTCGAAAACATTGGCTGTGAAATAACCTTCATATTCGTATACAGTATTATTTGCTGAGTAGCAGATAAGTAGAGGTATGCATTCTGAGATGTTATTAGGAGGGCTGCGCCCTGAAGCCCTCCGTCAGCAGCCGCCACTGGTTGTAACTGTTTCAGAATCACAAATTTCCTGAAAATGAGTCTATACGGACAATACTACACATATAATATTCGCCCTAGTTATTATGATATAACATGAAAAATATTTCTTTGGACTTTACTTACAAAACTACATAAACTTCATAGGAATACACCCAGTGGAAGACAGACAGTGAACACTGGTGTGACTGCGGCCATGCACAGATAATATGAATATCGTAATGTGAATTATATTAGAGCCTTTTATTTGCACTTTAAAAATGTACACAATTTTATAATGCCCTACGTCAAAATAGATTGGGGTGTATGACATTCGGGAAAATGTAACTATCTCTGCAAATTTACTCACCTTGCCACTCCGGTTTCTTCATCTAGCACTGTTCTAGCTCATGTCTGTCTGAATATAGTGGATTGAATAACTGCATCCCTCTTCCACTGGAAGATCGAAAATAGGTTTAAGGATTTCTTCTCCAGAATTTTCTGTGATTTCTACGGCAATTACTTGGAGCTTGAGTCTTTTCCTGTATAAAAAATTGTCATTAAATGGATGGCTAGCTCTCGACATCCATGGATTAATTATTTGTTTTGGCCAGCGTACACGATGATCTAGTAGATTATGTACACTACGGAAATGACGAAGAGGTGGAACCGCTTAGGCAAAAGAAATTTGCCAACACATTTCCCTTTAAACATATCTGAGGCTCGAAGGTAAAGACTCTATCTATGTTACAAATATTAAATTTATAGCTATTTTTGAAGAGCTTTTGCAAACCAAAATTATTTTAGTTTGGTGTTTTGCTGTCAGGTTTTGGCGCTGAAATTTTCATATTCAGTGTCACTTTGATACAATGGCATGAAACTTGTTTTCGTTATAGGATAAATAGGTTACACAAGTCCGTTTGAGGCAAGCTATCTATTGTATGACTACGCACAGTTCATCGCTTTTCACACAAAGGGGAGTTGAGAGGTCTGGACGATTCTTATCAATGGTCTTGAGAGCCGACGAGGGACGAATAAGGTAAACTTGGTACAGCACCCGGATTGCAATGGTAGAGAAAACAAGAGACCCCCCCACCCCATAAAACCCGCCGACCAACAGCATCGTCCAGGCAGGATTCCCACGTGCGGGAATTGCATCGCCAGGGATCGAATCTGGATCTCCTTGGTGAGAGGCGAGCATAATAGCCACTAGACCGTCGCGATGTGATGTGTGATGTACATGCCAGTGTCGGTTTAATTGCTGTCTTACTATAGTATATCAAACACGCACAATACTACCAAAAGATGGCCTCACAGACCTAGGCTGGTTAATGGTCAAAACAGTTGCATCCAAAACGGCGAAATGAGTTCTGTTTCCAGAGGGGACGATCCAGATTAGCGTAAGCAGGGAGTGGACACACTATAGAGCACGGCTGAATAGTACATTTTCCAGTTGTACTCTAAATCAAACCAAACAGACCGAAACTTTCATAATAAACTATAATAATGTTTATAAAATCTTTGCTTATATAAATAAGTTGTTAGTTGTTTATAAAGTACGTCGTAATATTAGGTCTATGTACGAAAGTTTATTTACATTACAATTTAACAAATGAAAATAACGCCAGCGCAGTGCCGGTGACAAGGGGGGGTTAAAGGGTACAGATGTACCGGACCCGAGCTGAAGGATAAAAAAAAAGTGAATATACATCGATACACGCCGGAAACGTTAGTAAAATTTATTATTGTGTCAACTAGCCATGTAGACTTACTATGCTTTAAATAATTCACACTATATAATCAATATAAAAATTAACGTATTTTATAACTATCAAACACTTTGTGCCAGAAATAGAGCAGCAAAGATGCTGCACTTTCGTTGCAAAAAAAAATTTCGAACTGTTTCCTAAAAATGTTTGAACAATATTTTTACGTTAAACGCAAGAAAAAAAGCAAGTCTATTGTTTGAAACAAGTTATAAATACCGATGTAGGTCTTAAATGACCTAAACTGCACCTAAATTTACCTAAAAGAGAAGAGAATTCGATTTTGTGTTGGTTTAAGTTTGCAATTTCTTATAGCAATCATCACAAAAAACCAATCAATGAATAGCATTGCGTATCCACTCTGCACTAGTACTTTATTTACTCTGTGATCGTAGGTAGGAAACGTCTAGGACATTGACGTCGACCGGTTGGTTTATTTGTAGTACATCTGTTTCACACATATATTACATTTTACCACTGCTCCATCCACGCCTTAATTCATAGCTGTTGCTGTTTTAGACCTCAGCTAAGCACCGCTCAAATTTATCAACCTACTCACTATAATACAGCTTATCTTCCGTTTCTGTATACTTCAATGGAAGTAGCTTTTCTTTCTTCCGGTGCGCACACACGCGAAGACGCGTCTTTTTTCCTCTTCTCCAGTCGGTTTTGCCTTCTATGCTGGACAGTTGTTGCTGTAGAAGGATCACACGATGCAAGATGCATATCGCTCAAGATTTCGTTCGAGAATGCCAACTAAATTGCTTGCGAAATGAGTTCACACACAGGCAAATATGATGACTACTGTCTCGAATCAAAATTAGTTTATAGCGCTGGTGAGTACCAAACAGACAAGGTATCATAATACAAAATATGGAGATGCTTACCTCAACAAGGCATTTGTTTCAAAACTATCCCTCCAATATATAATGTATTATTTTACTGTCAGCGAACCGTCTAAACTTCAATCCACGCTTTAAAGTTGTTTTCCAGCAATGTTTCATTTCCCTGTATTCCTCTTGCACACTTCAGATTATGATTTTCTTTTACTCTATGGTTGATTTACAACAGGTCACGTGACCAGCATACAAGGACCAATAGGATCGCAACTTGCATCGCCTTGCACGAGAAAAATAGGACCTGCTCTATCTCCTCATTTCGTGCAAGATGTGCCTTGCACAAGCACTTGTGCAAGAAATTATCGAGCAAGGTCAGCGTCTCGCACAAGATTGGTACTCATCTTGCATCCTGTGATCCCTGTTTATGAGAATATTACCTTTCTCGCACAGGGATGTTAGGTGGCAACTAGGAAATCTTGGCACTGGCCTCACCAAAAACTGGTACTACAGACTAAAAACTGGTACGCCATTCCAAATACACAGGCCATACGACAAAAAAAGCAAAACAGTTTTTTTCTTTATTTGGTTTAATTACTTTTTTTAATATGCAAGCATTTGAAAGCATGCCAAAAACCCTTAGGTACTACATCACAGCTTATTTGCATTAAGATGGTAATATTGTAAATGTTCCGTTTTTTTTTTTCTGGAATTGACTGTGAAGATTGAAGCTAGAAAATGTTAACTATGGCGTAAAAGTGAAAAAAAGAAACATTTGTATTCAGTTTGGAGGCATATCTGTTAGAATTATAACAAATGCTGAAATATTGATATTTTCGCATACCAGGACGAAAGTATCTTGGTACATGGTACAACACCCTGAAAACAGGTATGTATATGAAGAAACTGGTATGTCTATCACCACTGCAGTCTCGCATGTATCTGTGGAGAAACTTGAAAACCAGCTTTACTCCCGCACAGCGGGCGACCCCATTTTCTGTTCCCTTGAGCAGCCCTGCCCAAGTCACTAACCCCCTCTCCACAGGAATGTTCCCCCACCCCTGCCACGGGACTCAGCTTGCTGCTGGCACGACCCTTCGGCACGGGCCTAGCTCGGCAGGAAACAGCAGTTTGCAGTTGCAGAAAAGCTATAAATATTGATACGCAGAAGTAAGAGTTCTCGCGATTTAAAGCGAGGACAATATGTTCATTTTATATAGTTTTATTCACTAAGAAATTCTCTACATTTGTATCTAAGTATTTTCTTCTTCGGAGCCACGTTCCAAACACAAAAGCATTATGAAATACAGTAACTTTACTATTTCTTTAAAACAAAAATAATAAAGTAACTTAACTTTTGCTTACAAAGAGGCGTAGAAACCTTATTCCTTTACGCTTCCTTAAAATCTATTTCCTTTCTTTCTCCGATTTTTGAAATTTTACTTCGCAAAGTACGATGACAATGTGTGTTCACTTGAGGGTACATAGGAGTCTTAAAGCTAACATATTCTCTTTAAAATCTCTTTTTATGACAGCAGTAGAAAACAGTTTTACACACACACACACACACACACACACACACACACACATCAATATATATATATATAATATATAAATAACACAATCATTAACATACGAACCACAAAAAGAAAGACGATTTGAACAACTTAACTTAGTTGAACATGAACATAACAATCACCAAACATATGTATCCATACATGAAATACGCATGCACAACATCTTCAACACATATATACACAATTCAATAATAAAACAAACAATACTTTTTCATTCATAGTTCAAATGAAATGTATATTTCCTTTTTCCATTATGATAAATCTATTCCAAGGGAAATCTGACCCAAAAACTTGCAGTGATCCATCGGTACTATGGGCTGTACCATAAGACACTCGGAGCAAGGACAGCAACGATTAGTGCAACGCAATGTGATCCAGGTAGTGTCCATCTCCGAATTCAACGTACAGTTCATTGTCGCATTGGTGCACCACATTTTTTTTTCCTCATCAGCTGCAGGAAGAAGTCGCCGTACTGCACTTCAGAAAACGTCCGACGACATCGCTGTTGCTGTCAACATACTCATAAAATGATTCGGACAGTTAGTTACATAAGTTATCCAACACCAATATTCGTGTAGACCACTATCATGGGCAGACGTGCGCAACTGTTCATGGTATTTTCCTTTTTAAATACACATACACAAATGTTTCTTGAACGATTAGTTCAAATTGCGGTTCACTTTGAAAACACACACTTCACTTTAAGTCCATAATTGCGTAGACGAGATAAATCAAATATTTTCATATTATGCTTGGTTATTAGGGTATGCAGTAGGCAAATTTTTGACTTCATAGCTTTTCATTTGCATGTTATCCTAAAATTAACTGCATTTTAATATTGAATTTCTAGATGACCCTATCGACAGTAAGTGCGGTGTTTTGTTCCAGAGGAAATACATCCTCGCGCCCTACCAACGTTGACCCTACTATCGTAGATTAACCACAGATTACAAGAAAACTTATACATACTAACGTGTAAACAACTATACGATTAGTATATGTACAATCAAACATTATTTACAACAAAGACATATATTACAGTAGGAATATGCTTAAAACCTTAGCGCGCGCACAGTGCGAAGTGATCTGAGGAAAGTGAGAGAAGACTCGTTATTTTCACCAATTCAAGAATAATTAAATAAAGAAAGTATCCCTTTATTGTTCAAGATTGAAAAGATGTACTACCACTGGTAAGTATACTAGCAAGAGGAACACAACAAATACACAGTGTGTATGTTTACTAGAGTGTAAGCGAAAATATTCAACTGTGGTGTTCTTCAGACCTTTCTTTGCAGTGATCTTGCTAGAGCGTGTGCAGTGATAGCTTTATTTTTCAGTGATGAGCAGCGATTTTTTTTTTACGTGGCATTCAAAGAACCATCTCATTTTCATAATCCTGTCGCTTCATTTGACAGACTGCTTACGACAACACATCAAAACTTGCAGTTTTCTTACTATTTATTCAATTCTCCTGGCGACTGGAATACACTGAGTTGACGAATGGAATAAAATAGGATCTCTTGTCCCAGCCTAGGCGAGCAAACGTATCGGAGTGGCAATAAAAAAATTACATAATACGTAACCCTCTTAAAACTAGACATGAACAAGATACTAAATACATAAACACTATAAGCCGTCTTCACAACACTTTTGGGTCTGCGACCAAATCCTGGCCAGATCAAACTATCTTGCAATAGTAATATCAACTTCTAGCCACCTTATTATTTTGTCGATCCATACATAAATATTTTTCAGACAGTTTAGCTTTTAGCTGTCGGCAAATTTTTCTCTTTATTTTGCGACATCGAGGCATGGTACAGTTTTAGTTGTGTTATATTATATTTGCCTGTGTGATTACCACTTAAATCAATCAACTCATAGCAGTTACTCTTTATCACATTTACAAGGACCTGTAAGGACCTTCAAAAAACAAAAATAGTTTTTTTAATTACCAGTGGGGTTAGTTCGGCACAACACCAAATCATTTATCTTGAACTTATTCAATTTACTATTTCTGTAGTGGCGTATTCGGCTCTCAGCAGACATAAACAAACGTCTTCTAACTAAATCATTTCGTTCTCCTTTAAATTTATCTGGATCCTCTGTAACTGTCGACATGTTAAGTTGGGGCAGTGTCTTAAATCCCTCTACCAAATTTATCATTCTCTGACCTGTGAGTACTTATACTGAAGCTTGATGTGTGGTTATGTGAGGTTTAATTGATTTTGAGTGCCCTACTCATTCTATTCTTCGGCCTGTATTACTAGGTGGGGGCCAAGGTGGTATTTTGAATACTATTTTTACGCCACTCTGCATTTTTGCGATCTGTACTGGAGTCGTTTTCCAGTTTACGTTCATGTTCTCTAACTGTATTTCTCCAGCGTTTCTGATCTCTCTGCTGCATGTGCCTCTGCTCGCTAAGAAATATTTCCGTCTCTCGGCTTACGAGTTTTCTCCTGTTCTGTTTACATGGAATACAAGTTTCCTCGCAATATATGGGTGTATTTTCACGTCTTTTGAATCCTTGAGATATGAATTCCTGCTTGTCAAACATCCTCTTTGACTCTCGTAGACTGGCATCTGTCACATTCTGTTGACTGTGTCTGCGTGATTTTCTCCTTAGCTTACGTGTAGATGTAGTCAATTTGTAACATCCCACGCTACCCACATATCTCAGAACGTGTGACTTCCGACGGAGTATCCTCCGGGGATTAGTACGTCTTGGCCAAAACTTAGACAATAATGTCCTTGGTTTCTGGACCTGGAGTGTCTGTAAATCATCATCTAGTTTAGTTAGCTTAACTTACATTTTCCACTAACTTTGCTTGTAGTTCTCTACTTCGGTCATCAAAACTTATTTTCGTTAGTATACGTTCAGAAGTCGCCTTATCTAATTTAGCCTCGACATGACGTTCGAAATTTATCAATTGATGATCTACATCCTCCATGACAGCTGTATCAGTATTAGACAAAATTACGGGATCACGTTTCTCAACTGAGGCAATTCTGCTTTCAAAACTGCACATTTGCGCTTCCAAGCAAGTTCTAATCTGTTTACGTTCCTTGGGCAAGGCAATTTCTATTGACAAAACACGCGATTGGATATTATCAACCTCGCTCTGTATATTTGTAGAACTTAACTCTGTGGTTTCTTTATTTCTAATGAAACGATCGTTTACTCGTGTTTCGAAGTTACGCACGCCTTCTTGTAATGCAACCACCTGATTTGACTGTGTGGTTTGCGTTTCAGCTAACTCAGTTATTGCGATTTGCAATGTAGATAACTTGTGTTGTGTTTCTTCTACACTGCTGCTCAACATCGACAAGTTCTGAGTTACGCCAGAAATATATCTTTATGAGGCGATAAATCCTATCCTTTTCACACAGTTTTTATTCATACACATGGCTATTTTTAACCTATTCTAAACCGTCAGTTATCTATATGCACTTGTATGAGAATATAGTAATATCACTTAGTAATGTTAGCTAAAATTATTCAACATAACCTAACCTTGTCACTTCAGTTTAGTAGGCATGTGTTCATGGAAAAAAAGTTCCACCAAAAATGAAATGAATATTATTGGAATGTCAGGGCCTGTTGCTTATTTCATAAATATAAAATTCATCATAATGTTGCTGCGGAAGTTAATTTCTCGGAACATATGTGTTATTTGTTAATTACTATCTTCGACTCAAGATATTTGAATAAGCCGGTAGTGGAAACGAATTTCATAACACGAACGTGTTCTGTGTCAGGTAATTATTTAGTAATGCAAAAAATCGTTTGAAATCATCATAATGGCATACTTTTAGCATTAATGTCAATATTGATAAGTTTGTACTCTGTTGCAAAAAATCATCTCTAAATATTTTAATATATTAAATTTATTCCTTTTTGCTTTATCACGAAATAAAAACAGTTCATTTTTATTTCCAGGCCAGCCAAAGAAAACATTAACTATAAGATTGGTTTTCGATGCACACACAGCTGGTGTTGATCATGGTAGCATTATATGTGAACAAAGGAAGTTTGTTCTTGATAAATCTGTTCCATCTACGACAGTACATGATGATGCAAATCAAGTTACAACTTATGTGGGGGGCTTCATTTTAGTCAAGAAAGCAGCGTACGTAATACAAAAACCTACCATAATTAAAAACAGTTCTAGTGTGTGAACTGGAATTAATACACAGATTAAAATGAGAAAAATATGATTACAAGAATTCTTACATCAGCTGTGCTCTTGTAGATGATGTAGCCTAGGTACTTGTAACTGTCAATGTACCTATAGAATACCCTAACATATAATATTATTTTCATTTACAGGAAAACGATCCATGTGAGTGTTGAAAGTGACATAGATCATAATTATGCACCAGATGATGGACAAAACAAGACACCAGCACTAGATTCTGACTTCAGTGATAGTGAAGTGAATACTGATTGTGTGACTGCGGTACATAAAAAACGAGGCACATGAGGAAGGTCAAGGGAGGTAATAAACTCTAGGAAAATAAACCGGAATGCAGGGCAAAGTTATGTAACTGAAAATGGGAAGAAAATTAGAGCAAGATCGTTTCGTAGGTTGAAATGTGAACTTAAAGTTAACCAAGAAAATCAGCGATAAATATTTCAACAATACTGGCGAATGGGAACTCGTGACAGAATAGCATCTTATCTCGGAGGCTTAGTGACATATACCAAACCTAACGTTTCGAGAAAAAGAAGAAGTACCCTTGTAAACAGAAAAAAAAGGGGTAACATTTCATTATTATGTTCCCATTTCTGGCCGGAATGTGGAAATCTGCAAGTCTTGTTTCTTCGAATCTTTGCTGAATCACCAAAATTTGTATGGGCCATTGATCAGCAAAAACAAAACTCACTAGGAAGCTCTACAATGCCAGACAAAAGAGGTCGCCATTAGCCACCAAATAAAACCAACAAAGTTAATTTGGACAAGGTCAACGAATTCCTCAATGCACTACCAATGTACGAAAGCCACTACGGTCGAAAGGAAAGTAACAAGAAGGATCTATCGTCACATCTGAGTATATCTGAACTAAAGAAGTACTGTGAAGTCGAAGATAAGTCAGTTAGCTACACAGTATTTACGAAACTGTTTTATGAAGCAAATATTGCAATAAAGAACCCAAAGAAATATACATGTCGCACATGTGATGAATTGAAGATGAAGTTAATGTATGCACGTAATGATGAACAAATATCATTAAAGCAGCAGCAAGACATGCACCACAATGTAGCAGAACTGGTTTATCAAGTTAAAATTGCAGAAAAAACTTGTCCAAGACTGATAACAGCATTACTGTACTTGCATTCCACCTTCAGCAATGCCTTCCAACACCTTCCTTGAAAACTAGTGAAGCATTTTACGTACGACAATTAAGGAAATTCAATTTAATAGTGCATAAAATGAAGGATGACCAATCTACATGTTTTTGTAGTACGAATCGATGGCAAGGAGAAGGGCGAAAGAAATTGCATCATGTGTGTGCAGAGCAATTTTGGACCTTCCTGAAGAAATCCAGCACGTTGTTCTGTACAGTGATTCATGTCCAGGGCAGAATATAAACACACAGTTTCTTGCTATGTGTCTTTATGTTGTGCAGGAAAAGAAGAATGGCATGTTGGATCATAAATTCATGGTTCCAGGTCACAGTAGAATGGAATGTGACAGTGATCATACTGTGATTGAAAAAGTGAAGAAGAAGTACAGTATACAAATTAGTCATCATCATGACTGGGCACAGCTGATCAGAATAGCAGGAAAGAAGGAACCATTCAATGTAATTGAACTTACACAGAACAACTTATGTGATTATGCATCACTTCTCAGAACTAATATACAGATGAGGAAATCAAATGAAGATGGGGAGTAGTTTGTATGGCAACAAGTAAGGTGGTTACACTATTATGCTACGTTCTGTATAAGCCTACGAAAGTGCTGTATAAGACATCTCTGAAGGAAGAAGATACATTCTCTGTCATGGATATGTCACGATGCCAACAGCCTCATCCTTGTCTAAAGCCAAACAAATGTTACAATGATGTAGTGCCAATTTCAGGATCTTATATCATTGCTCCCATACATCCCACCTGTTTTCATGAGTTTTATAAGAACTTGACGACCGAAATGGATTTGACTGATCCTATTTGTGACTCAGATAAGGAAAACTAAGTAAAAGTCAAAACTTTATGTTTTCAGCATAATGTTTTCCCCATGTACGTTTCCTCTTTTATTACTTGTAAAAAGAATCTTTAAATGTAAATGTTAGAAATCTCCTAAAAAATATTGCTTTTTTTACTTCATTTTAATATGAATGTTGTTATGGTTTCCAAACAAGAACTTAATTGTACATGTTTTTAGTAAATAAATATATCCTCAAGCAAAGGGTACAAAACATAGGGAATAAACCCAGAAGAACAAAAACCCAAAACGAAAATGGTGCTGACACAAACCAAGCAAAAGTCCTGACTGCCACTAGCTAGGCTAGCAACTAGAGGGTGACTTGAGAAGCAAATGGGTGATCAGTCCACCCACAACCAATTAATGGCAACCTACACAACCGAAAGGTAAATAGAAACAAAAGTGAGGTTAGGTTGCCTACCAGAACTCCGATCAAACCTCATGAAACAGCACCGTCCCATACCAGTGCTACAACACAAAACTCACTGAAAGAAAACAAAAAAAAATTAGCAATTGCCCAGGGTCAAGGACAAGGACAACACAAAAAAATGTGCTTGCTTCAAAGCAAAGCATGAGCAACCAAGTGCCGAAGTAAAACCCGATCCTAATCCATGAAAAAAAATATCATAAATCAGTGCAAGATAAATTTAAACTACACAACTTACCAAAAACAAGTGCATACCATCAAATTTGAATGTTTATAATATTTTTTTAATTACCAAATTAAATTTCCACCAAAAGGTAAGGTTAGGTTACAAAGAAAAAATCGACGAGGTGTAACAGCAAGAATGTTATATACCGTCCCACTAAGCTATCCTTTCCGAAAAATATGAAGAAAAAAAAACAGAGAGAAATAAAAATGTCCTAGAAACTAGAAATTTCAACATTGTCCAGGTTCAGGGACAAAAGGACCGGAACAACATACTTGCTACCAAAGCAAAGTACAAGCACAAATGCAGACGTGGGACCAGAGCCCTTCAACCCAAACGACAAATCTAAAACTAGCCTGAGAAAATACAGTAAAACAAATGGCAACAGAAATAACATATTTAGTTACCCAACATGCAGTTACCCAAGGCCTACATGACAGGAGCTTCCCCAATTCAACCTAACGTGAAACATAACAACGCAACCACATACAGAACTTTAAACAAACAGACAGCTAAAACAAATGGTGAGTACCTTAATTTTGGAGAAACATATCCTGATATCAGCTCACTCATCAGAACGGCAGCAGCGTGGACCCCACCAGAAGCAGCTGCATATGGAAAACAGTGAGGCCAAACCACCTAAAAAACACTGCAGGGCAGCTACCTTGGTGGACTCCACACCCCAGGCCGCGCCAATGAGTGGACAGCCATCAAAACTAAAACTAAATGAAAAGGAACAGTACCACCACAATGGCAAACAAACCTGGGGAAAAAAAAGAATTAAACAATAATCTAAATTAGGATGCTAAAAAGACCCTACAAAAAGAGCCAGATTAGGCCTACAGATAACACCAGAAAAATAAGCACACTGTGGTAACACAAAAAAAAAAAAAAAAAAAAAAACTCAATACATATAAAGAAATGTAAACAGGTTAAAATAAATTATGGTTCTCATAAAAAAAAACTTGAGTTTTTACATGGAGCTCTGCAATTTCCCAAAGAACGACAGTTAGTTGGGGAATTATTAATACTATTTACAAGCAACTAAGTGTCAATTCTGAGAGTCAGTTGACTCTCAAACAATAACAAAATGAGAAAGTCCAGAAAATTACCTCAGGTAATTATTTTGTACAATAACGAGTGTACCACAATATGAAAGTAAACAAAAGGGAATAGAAAGTTTCTGTTTGGTTTTAATGGATCCGTAAGATCTTTTTTCAATACATAGCTGTACAAAGATATTGGACAAGTCAAATTACAGTATACAAAGTTTATATACTGGACATAGTAAACACACATATATGTCAGACTACACATACACACATCACATCCTCATAATTTGACCAATCCTCCTCTAACATGCTGTGGGGCATCATCGTTTTGATGAAACAGTAGAAATAGTAAATGAGAAAAACTGGAACAAGAAATGCATGCAAATACATGTTATGCAATAATTTCTTAATTTTTGTAATTTAGATATTCATTTACACTATAAAATGTTAGTTTAGAAAAACATTTTTTCACCTGTTTTTTTAAAAGAGTTTTTGGTTAGAAAAGCAGATATCTTTAAGGTGTTGTGGTAACTTATTGAAGAGTTGGTTACCAAAGTAGGATGGCCCTTTCTGAACAAGTTATAAGGTAACTGAAGCCACGTGTAAGTGTTTTTTTATTCTAGTGTCATGCTTATGAAAGGACCCATTTTTCTGAGAAAAAAAATGGCTGTTTTTGGATATGAATATAAGTACTGAAAACATGTACTCACATCCAAATGTTAAAATCTCTGAGGTCTGGAAAATAGATCTACATGAGTCTGACTTTCTTTTGCCATTGATTATTCTTACAGCTCTCTTTTGAACGTGAAAGACATTTTTGGTGTCAGTGGAATTACCCCAAAAAGTTATACCATAACACATGATGGAATGAAAATATGCAAAATATACCATTTTTGCTGAAAATTTGTTCAAGACCTTTGCAACACTCCGCAGGGCGAAACATGCTGAACTTAGTTTAGGTAAAATATACGCAATGTGAGATTTACAGTTAAGTAAACTGTCTACTTCTAAGTCGAGAAACTTAATCACTGCAGTTTCATTAATTTTGTCTCTGTTACTGCTAACATATGAATTAATATTTTTTCTGTTCTTTGAGAGGAAATTCAATTGATATGTTTTATCTAGGTTTCAATTGTCGGAACTCTGACTTTACAATTGTATTGTGTATTGGTGGTTTCGTCAGAGGAAATTAAATGATAAGGTTTTCTATCATGTAAGAAGCTTTACGTGATCGTAAACACGCGATTATGGAAACAAATTAAAGATTCCATTATAAATTAAACACCATGCATTATTTAAAAAAACAACACTCTATTATAGTTGCGTAATATAAAGTCCATTAACATCTTCAAAATGCAGAGACGAAATGCAGTTACGATTTTTGTAAACAAAACATTTAACTGGTAAAATCAACATTAACATTACGTGTTGCTTTTGAACACAGCGAAAGCAATAAATACTCATTCCTAAGTTATGGTTTAATGTATTCTTTATTTTCTTGACCTTCCTTTTATTTACATAGAACATACTAGACTTAAACAGCAATATTGATAACCTTTTATCTGCAATAACAACACACAAAACCTTTCCATCATCTCCTTCGTTTACCTATCAACAGGAACAGAAAGGGATCATAGATGTGTATAACAAACATTATGCTTTTGGCGATCTTCATAACTTAACACCCTCCCTCGCCAAAAGTCTCTAGTCCCATTTCTTTACAATTCTTCAGAAATACATATCTGGTTAAACCGTTTGTCAAAATGTCAGCGTGTTGACTTACTCTTTCAACAAATTGTTCACCAATCTCACCTTTCTTAACTTTATCACATACAAAACGATACTTCAAGTCAATGTGTTTTACCCTTCGAATGTTTTCTTGATTCTTAATTACAGCAATAGAACCTTGATTATCTTCATACATTGTAATCTTATCTAATTTGACACTTAAGTCTGACAATAACTTTTTCAACCATAAACACTCACAAACTGCAGTACTTAACGCTGCAAGTTCTGCCTTTGTCTGTTATTAACAAGGCTACACCATTCTGTTTCATTGTCACACAGGATACCACATTTCCATTTACCTGAAACTGATTTTCGATCATTTACATCTCCTCCCCAACCTGCATCAACAAAACAAGAAGGTTCAGGGGAACGGTTTCCTATGTACACCAATCCAACTTCTGCGGTACCCTTCAAATATCTCAAGACCATTTTTAATTGATACCATGCCTCATCAGTTGCTTTGTCCAGTATTCTACTGAAGTAATTTACAGCAAAACATATGTCTGGTCTGGTACCCAACATCAGATACATCAGACAGCCTGCCAGTTCTCTAAAATGTTTTGTTGTTATGTCATTTCCATGTGTACAAGGTTTTATGTTTAGCTTTGGCTCAATTGGTGTTGGCGATGATATACAATTCTCACATCCAAATTTCTTCAAAATTCCTTTAATGTACTTGGGTTTGGTTATTTTTCAAAACTTTGTTCTCCCTGTCATGACTTATCTCCAACCCAAGAAAATGTTTCAGTTTTCCTTTTTCTTTAACCTCGAAATTTGATGCTAGCTGAGACTTAACATAATTTATGAGATTAATGCTTGAACTGATTAGAATGATGTCATCCACATAAAGCAGTAAATACAAAATTTCTTCTCCACTCATCAATGTATACAGACAACAATCGTTTTCAGACCTTACAAGATCTAATTCTAACATGACCTTGTTAAACTTGTCATTCCAGAACTTAGGTGCCTGCTTAAGACCATACAAAGACTTATTTAATTTAAGAACAGAGTTAGGCTTACAACTAACACCAACTAGTGTATAAATACATACATCTTCATGCAATTCACTATTCAAAAATGCAGTTTTTACATCCAAATGCTCAAAATGATAAGACTTCTGATTTCCAACAGTTAACAATGTTCTTATGGTAGTCATTCTAGCTACTGATGCATATATATCATAAAAACTTATATTTTCTTTTTGTGCAAAACCTCTTGCAACTAGTCTAGACTTATACCTGTCACTTACATCCTCCTCTAAAGGTTTCAATGCATATACCCACTTTGTATCAATACCTTTTATATACTTTGGAATTTCTACTTCCTCCCAAGTTCTGTTTTTTTAATAAACTCAATTTCCCTATCCATTGCTTGTAACCTCATATCCTTGTCGACCCTTTTTTCTACTTCATTATGGTTCTTTGGAACATTCTCTATAAAACTCATCTCATTATATGCCATGTACATTTCATAGTCATCAAATATTTTTGGCAACCTTACACTACATTTGTGATCCCTAAATACACTTTCTTTTCCTTCTTCACTTACATCTACTGGACTTACACTAACATTTTCAGGTTAACTACAGTCCCCAGCGTCCTGTTTACGTTCTTCAAGTTTCCTTTCATTTCTTTCATAAAATATAAAATTACCTTCATCAAACTTAACATCACGTGACACTATGGTTTTTCACTTTTCAAGATTCAATAGTCTATAACCATTTTGAGAATACCCCACTAATATAAATTTTTATGCCTTATTGTCTGACTTTGTTCGCAACTCCTTTGGTACATGGCTGTATGCTGTACATCCAAAAACCCTCAGATTTTTTTATGTTTGGCTTACACCCATACCAGATTTCAGCCAGTGTGACTCCTTCCACGCATGCAGTTTGAATATGTTTTACAATATAAGCTGCTGTTCTGACTCCTCCCCAAAGTTGTTTAGATACCCCAGATTCACTGATCATACTACGTACCCATTCGACTAAACTCCTATTCATCCTTTCTGCCTTGCTATTTTGTTCAGAGTGTATGGCACTGTGTAATCAAGCATTACGCCTTTCTTTCTACAAAAATCAATCAATTCTTGTGCAACATACTCTCCTCCATTGTCACATCTTAGCTTTGATACAAACTGCCCAAAAAATGTTTCCTGTCATACTATAATAATCTTGAAAACATTCGGTAACTTCACCTTTTGACTTGATCAGATACACCATTAAATTTGAAAAAGTCATCAATGAATGTATCAAAATATTTATGACTCTCATTTGTAGTAGGTGAAATTGGACCACACACATCTGAATGAACTATGCCTAACACACTGTTACTTTTTGTTCTGTTACCAAATGGTAACCTCGTTAGCTTTCCATTTACACACTCCTCACAGAATTCATCTTTGTTAATATTTAACTCCTTGTTTATCCCTTCCACCATGTTTCGACTGACCAATTTTTTCATTTCAGAATAGCTTAGGTGACCTAACCTTCTATGCCATAACTTATTTTCTCCACACTCTACTTCAGTCAACACAACTTTCATTTGAATTTACATTAATTTTTCACTTATTTAAATTTTTCTAATACCCTCTCCAATTCTGTGTCCCTGAAGGTAGAACTGTACCTTACCGTTCTGAAAAACAACCTTAATATTAGCATTTTCTAAACATTTCACTAATAACAGGTTTTTTCTTAGGTTTGGTATGTAAAATACATTTTTAAGCTACATTCAGTTCTCTACCCTCTACTTACAAAAACCCATGAATATTTCCTACATCTGTTGCCTCAATCACACTATTGTGTTTAGCCACTGCTATCTTTACAGGCTCTTTCAATTCTACTAACTCAGAAAATACACTTCTGTCATTTAACTCTATAATGTGATTTGTACACCCTGAATCTACACAGAAACTCACAACAGGATTTTTGCTAATACTATCATTGTCTGCTTCTATTTCCCTTATGAAACAAATTTAGCTACAATTAGGGTGACTAGTTTGACATTTACCTTGGGTATCCATGTCAACATAATTGCTTTTTAGCTCACCCATTGTTGAGTAATGTTAAGATTGATATTCCTGACGACCAACTGCTTGTAAATTTCCGCTACGGTGAACATTTCCATAATACCTTCCAGGTCGATGATGTCTATGAAATCCCTCTTAAGCTGTTCCTGGGTAGCTGCTTACAGTTTCGACGAATATGTCCCTTCTTGCCGTACTCATAACATGCACTTTGAGTTGCTGATGAGAATGCTGATGGCACAACTGCAATTTATAATTCAGTCTTAGTAGATTTGCACTTGCGTTTTTCTTCTTCTGCTCGCAGCTTACTCTTCACAAATTCAAGCGTTAATGTTTCTGGTGGCATATTTTCAATGACTGTAACCACTACATCAAATTATTTGGATAAACTCGACAATAAATGGCAAATAGCATCATTATCCTTTAATTCTGCACGAGTAGATTTTAACTGCCTTACCATTTCATCAAACTGCCCCAGGAAACTCTCTACACTTTCACCTTCACTTAGCATCATTGACTGTACCCTTTTTCTTTAAATACAATTGCCCAGGCAATCACTTCTTCTCGTACAGATTTTATAGGCATTTCCACACTTAGTATGCAACATCATTTTCCCAAGTAACATAAGCATTTTGAACTTCCAATTGTAGTAATTCGAACCATTTAGTGGCTCTACCATATAACCAACTTTATGTTGCATGGCCATTTACTTTAATCTCTGAATAGCCACTTGGCACAAAAAATACTAACTCTTACTTCTTGCCATCAAATAGCTTCACACATACCTTGGCCATTCCATGCATTTCACTCCTACAACTTTTCTTCAAAACTTTCGCCATGCGCAGTGGAAGAGTGCTGGGCCCATAACCTATTGCTTTTGAACACAACGAAAACAATAAATACTCACTCCCAAGTTATGGTTTAATGTATTATTTATTTTCTTGAGCTTCCTTTTATTTACATAGAACATACTAGACTTAAACAGGAATATTGACACATTATATCTGCAATAACAACACATAAAACCTTTCCATCATCTCCTTTGTTTACCTATTAACAGGAATAGGAAGGAATCATTGATATGTATAACAAACATTACACTTTTGGCGACCTTCATAACTTAAGATTAAGTACATACATGTTTCAAAAAACAAAACCTGTAATAGATTAAAAGCAGGCATATATATAACTTCAGAGCGACACAGGTTATGAAGAACACTTAGCCCTAAAAAAAGGTAAATAGTGACGAAAGGCAAAATGAGAAGAAGCACAGTCACCAAACTTACTATTAAAGACGTCACACAATCATAGAAAGTAAAACATAGCTGAAGACCTTACAAGGGAAGCTTCATACACACCAAACATTGACAAACAACAGGTGTGCAGTCAACACGTGACTGCAAGGTCAAAACACTGGGGAAACTATGTTACTGTGACAGACTAATGACAGTCACTTCAAAAGCAAAATACTGTGATTAGCAAAATTATCAGTGTAAAATACCATAAATTTAACTTAAGAAATAAAGAATTTAAATATTTCCATGCAAAAAGAATTGGTAATAAAATGCTGAGCCATTAATGCATACACAAAATTATATTTATAAAACTCACCAAAACAAGGCTGTAAAACAATAACAAACAGCTGCATCGTGAGCATCCCCAAACAATCATGTGCAGTGGAAACAGTGGTGTCACGGGAAATTCTCAAACAGAAATAGTGTAATCGCAAGTAATAAGGATGGAATCAGACTTTCATGCAACACATTATTGTGACAATCTCATTTGCGATGGGCAAGGGGCAATTATCTTACAGTGCTGGAACTGTCAAATCAAATTCCACCAGAAATATCTCAGTGTGCACATGGTGAGCGGTTAAGTATGGTCACCATTGATATCAGCAGCATTACCCCCACCCCATCCGAATACAACTTCATTATCATATTTACCTATCAGTACCTATCTACCACCAATGCCTACCATGTACCCAACACCATTGTACCCGTCAATCATACCACTACTAACCACGCCTTATCCGACCATGTAGTAAATGGTACTGCAAGCAGAAGTAATACAGTCAACACCAAGAACCGCAATGGAATCGGCTAGAGAGACAGGGACCGATCAGCCAAACTTCAATGCAACTCTTCAAGGACAAACACACACCAGGACGCCTAAGAAATTTCAGATTTTGCCCACATTTGGGGGAACATCGTCGGAAGACGGCCTTACTAGAGGACTGCACCCGCAGACTCACTATGGTATGGTGTCAGTCAGGAGGAATGGGCTAGCTGTGTTGGTGTCCATCTCCAAGGAGATGCACAGTCTTGGTGGAAATCATTAAACCATTACGGGCTACAGTGGCAAGATTTTCGCAGTGTCTTCCAGAGCCGTTTCAGGGGTGTGTTCATCTCTATTCAGACACAGAGTCGACTCACCCTGGAAAAACTGGCAACTGCATTCATCACGCACAAGACACACCTAAACTGCCGGAATCACCCGCAGTTGCCGGGGCTGGAAGTCTTAGAAAATATTGCGGAAACAGCTAGGCCAGAATTCAGGGCAGCACTGATACTGCTACTGAACGGAACCATTGCAGACATCATGCACACAGTGATCTTACTGGAACACGACTGCATACAATCGTGCTGTGATCTGGATGTAGTTAGAGGGCGTAACGAGCAGAGAGACACGTAGGGACACACCGCCCCACCATCGGTGGAGCAAGAGTAAAACAAACAGTTCGGCCAAGCTAAAGAAAATTTCTTTCGACCACCACCAGTGAACAGACAGGCATACCAGAATGGGAGGAGGCAGGAGGTGCATGGTACAACACACAGTGCGGGTGTGCAGCCACCGCCACATCCGTGTCGGTATTGCCCTATACCAGCATACCACTCGCATAGCAAATGCCCCAACAATCCTCACATACCAATCATTCAGGAAGTACCAAGTAAGCAGCAGGAAAATGGGATGCAGAGGTGAGGAGGCCGGATGTCTCTTCCACCTCTGATCCACATAAGAAACCACAGGACCAGACACCACAACAATCATTGTTACAACAGGTCAGTAATGGCGAACAATAATTTATCAGGATCCTTGTAAATGTGAATGGGCGTCAATGTCAAGCGCTAGTTGATACCGGAGAATCACACAATTTATTTAGGCCGGAATTTGTAAAATCACAAGACATAGAACCTGTTAATTTTGTCATTCGGTTAGCCATCAAAAATGAGAACAGTACAGCACTAGGCCAAGCAAAAATTACAATAACATACAGGACATTAGCACGATAAAAACAGCTATTGTTACAGCGGAAATCCGGGAAGACCTCAACTTAGGAATCCCAGAGTTATTAGAGCAAAACACAATTGTGGAACTGGCTGCTCGCAGAATACATTTTGGGGAGAAAGAAAGACGTACAGTTTATAATCTAGACAGGTAATTTACCACATGTCATATTAAGTAATCTTGACCACAATATACCGCCCGAACACCAGGCTGCTTTTCAATGTTTGTTAAACGAGCGTAAAGATGTATTCGGAAAACGAGACACTTTATGCCGAACCACAATTGCAGAACATGAAATACCATTAGAATCAGAACTTGTACGGACACCGCCATGCAGTTACTTACCGCACCAGGCGAGAATAATTAAACAGCAGATCCAGGGAATGCTAAATGATGGTGTTCTTGAGTCAACCGACAGCAAGTACAACTGCGCAATAACACTCGTGCCTAAAAAAGACGGCATGTGGTGTTTTTGTGTCGAGTTTAGGCCATTAAATCAAGTTACCAAAAATTCATTACTGCCTTACATAAGTGTAAAAGATGCTCTCAGCTCATTAGGAAAGAAAAAAATCATGCCATCCCTTGACTTAAAAAGTGGTTATTGGCAAGTATCGGTTAAGATGGAAGACCGTAAGGAAACAGCATTTACTGTGCCATGTGGGCTACACTTCCAGTTCTGCGCTATGCCCTTTGGGCTTAAGTGCGCCCAGCCACCTTTCAATCCATGATGTTGCACATGTTGGATGGCTTAATAGGTGACTACACCATGGATGACGTGATCTTATGGTCCAACACATGGGAGAACACTTGCAACATTTGTCCGTAGTTTTAGAGAGGTTAGCTATTAATGAGATGAAATGTGTAATGGAAAAATGCCACATAGAAAAAACCAGTATTGACTTTTTAGGGTATATCGTAGACGCAGAGGGAAATAAACCAAATCCAGAACGGTTGAAACTAATAGCAGAGTACCCCCAGCCAAAAACGAGGAAGCAGTTACAGAAATTATTTGGTTTAATATTAGTTAAGAGAGCACATTGAAAATTTTTCAGCCATAACAACACCGCTGACATATTTTTTTTTTCACCAAAAAACAGATTTCAATGGTCAGGGAATTAAGGAGAAATTTCAGATGTGTCCAACACTGGCAAGGTACGACGAGGGCAAGCGCTTGTATTTACAAACCGACGCGAGCCAGGAAGGCGTACAAGCAGTGCTTTACCAACTAGTCGATAATAGTGAAAGAAATGTAATTGGCTTCGCTAGCACCAAGCTAGGCCCTACCGAGCTCCGCAACAATTTCAACGAACGTGAATGTCTCGCTGTAATCAGGGCGATAAAAAAATATCGGGCATACTTAAAGTACCAGAGCTTTACGTTACTCACAGACAACAGATGGCTGCTCTGGCTTCAAAACATGTGTGAGGCCCGCAGTAAATTAACCAGATGGGCATTGCACCTGCAATCGTTCGATTTCTCTGTGGAACACGTAGCAAGAAAGGAGAACCACTTAGAGGACATGTTTTCATGTGCACCAAACCCGCAAGTAATTTTGTAAGACGAAGAGGAATGGGAGGAGATCCTTCTGCCAGGTGACGGGACTATTTCCGAACTTAGCATACAGCAAGTGAGTGCTGTGGAAAATTATATTTTGATCTCGGAGTTGTTTGAGCAAGGAAAGCAAACACAGCAGGGTTGCCAATTTTCGCAAGACAAGACACTGCAGTGCGAAAAGGAATGGTAGAGAACTGGTGAGTCGTGAATGGCAGGTTAGAAATGTGCTCGCTGGGTAACCCAGGGAAGTGGAGAGTGTATGTCCATACACCTGGGCGGGATCAGATGTTGTCTATGCGCACAGTGGCAGTGTAGCTGGACATCCTGAGGTGTCCCAGACAGTTCCAAACATAATGGAGCATTTCTTTTCTCCAGGACTCATGAAACACGCATGCAGTTTAGTGCAAAAAGTGTCAGAAGTGCAATTTGTTTAAAAGTCGCAGGACAGATGGCTGGCAACAACAGCAGCCGCGCCTGCCGCAAAAGCCTTTCGAGACAGTGTGCCTTTATTTAATGGGACTATACCCTAGGTCAGCTAATGGGAAACAATTTCTAGTGGTAGTCACTGACAATTTTTCAAAGTGGGATGAGGCATACACGATCAGTAGTGCCCGTACAAATAACATCGTAAGAGTGCTCAGTAATTACTTTTTCCAGCATTGGGGTTTTCCTAGAAACCTATTGACTGATAATGGAACCCAGTTTACTGGGAAACAGGTGGCATGAATTATGCACAAAGTGGGGAGTGAGGCACAGGAAAACTGCATTTTACCACCCCAGGGTCAACCCAATGGAAAGGCGGAACCAGGAGTTAAAAGTTAAGCTTTGCCTCCATGTGGGTGGCCAGCACACAAAATGGCCAGAACATCTAGCAGGCGCATTGTACACACTCCTCTGAAGAGCAACGCAGCCACCGGCAAAACACCTGTCAAAGTATTGCTGGGAAGAAACCTACGTCTACCAGGCGAGGGAAAATTTGGGAGATTAGACAGCAGTGACGTACCAAGTAGTACTACAAACTGGCAAGCACGTAGGGAACAAAAGCAGGGCAAGAAGTAAATGTGAAGACGCAATGCAGTCTGCCACATGCAAGGAATTTTGCACGGGATTCACTGCTAAATGGAGTAGGCCACACCTACTGTTGCAGCAGTTGGAACCGACTACCTACTTGGTCCACATCAGCAGAAGAGAGTTAAGGGTGCATCGGGATTACATCCAGTAGTACTAATTGATCACTTGCTCGATGTGTCACTATGATTTTACCTTGGATAACACCCACAGCAGGCAAACACAACACTTCAATTACAAACCACACTAACTTAAAAGCAAAATACAATACACAAATTTCTAATGTATGTATATATATATATTATATATATGTGTGTGTGTGTGTGTGTGTGTGTGTGTGTGTGTGTGCACGCACTGAAATACATATGTCAATAATATGTATACAAAACACACATGACATTTTCCTCGCAAATGTCACACACAACCAAAAATATTACTTTGCGGGAAGTCAACAAACCCACGTGGTCTTCTCCCGACCACATGACACACTAGTACCCATTGTTTATAAACACCACGTGATCGGGACACGTGGCGTTATGACTGATAGCATTATACAAGCACACGACACAAAATTAATTACCCTTTATTTACTATTCTAACAAAATTGCAGTGATGTGGCACTTGGTGGCCCGCAGAGAACAGATGTGGCACTACTGAAAAACAAAAATAGCTGACACATTATACTTTCAAAACAATAACATGCACTGTATAACCCTCGAAAATTATTGACATGACAACTTAAACAAATGCATGTAGGTGCATCCTAAGCTTGTTCCGTTGCACTAGTGATTTAACTGATTGCAGGTAATTTGCACACATGGTATTTCCTATTTTTACACTGGTGCACAATGTGCGAGACGTGGAACATGGCTCGGAGCTAACCTTATAAACACTTTAAATACTAACCAAAACAAATACTTCACCAATAATAATTAAATTTGCCATTGAAAAATATACATTTACACTTTACATTCTCAAGCACTTGAACTGACAATATTAGCACGAGGCAATGCGTGACACTAACGTTGTCTGGTGCTGATGTGTTGACTGTGGTGCTGACAGAAGGTGTAGTGAATGGGCTAGCGCTGAGCTGCACACATCATATTCTTTTGCTGTCCCTCTGCGATTCACTGCAAATTCGTAACCTTTTTTGGAAATACTTTTTAACCAGTGTATTGCAAATACATTTTTTATAGGCAACCTAATCTTGTAAATAAATATTGATTTGTTTTGTAACTACTCTTATAAAATATAAATATTCTAGGTTCACATGGCGGTCCACACAGAACCACCATGAGCTGTCCTTTTTCGGAGCTAGGGTGATGGCAGAGTAGAATTCACTTTCGGGCGGATCTATGACGCCCTTCTGTAGCATTTCGGTGATTTGATATTTGATTATGCACCACTGGTGTGGGTAATACCATCGGGATGGATATTAGATGAGCGTGTCCATAGTAAGTGGTATAAGTCTATGCTATGGTGTTCCGGTATAGTGGGTAGGCGGCTGTGAAGACATCATGCCTCTCGTTGAGCAGGCATTTCATTACTTCCCAGAATTCAGGTGGTACCTCATGATCCAGTTCGTCCGATGCGATCACCCACACGCGCATCGTTGAAGAGGTGGTCGTGCAGGCATGGCATGGCATAGATGGAGGTGGGTGGCAGGTGCCTTGCTCCCCTCAGTATTGGACTCGTCCAAATTGGTGGTAAACTGACATCACGTGTGCTACCTGGGCCCAAGATGGCAGACCTAGATGACTTCTTGGCGGCAATGGCAATTTGGCACCGAAACTTCCCTTTTGCTGTTCTTCCTTATTCTTGTTTCTCCTTTTGTTGTGTGTTGGGCCAGAATAATGCACAAATTTGGTGGATGTTCACCGGTTGCTGGATTGTGGAGCTAAGGGTCAAAGGAACTAGAGCATGTGGGCCCATGTTGTCACATGCAGCGAACAAGACATGAAATTTGCATGGAGTTATTTGCTGGGAAAATGAGGTTGGGTTGAGGTTCAGTAAAATAATGGGATGGTTGATTGGAAGGAAATGCCATACTGAGTGAAAGCATTTGACGTGACCTCAGACTGGGTCATAAAGGAAAATAGGTCATGTGAATAGGATTTTAAAAATTACATACATTCTCCAGATGGCCGCCATCTCTCTCAGTGGAGAGTATACTGTATTGATAGGTTGTGTGGCAGATGACCCTAAAGTGGCATCCTCGATGTCCCCACGTCTCTGTAGTCATGGTAGATGTTTATGAAAATAATTCCACTATATCCTGAAAAGGCCTAGTCTAGTGAGGGTTATCGGAGCTTCTACCAAACACTCATACTCTCTCCGGCAGGTTGTTCAGGCCACGTCATTCCTTAAATGATACATAGTTATAAACTTGATAATAATGTGGCTAAGATGCAGCCTAAGTAAATAAAAGAGCGAATTCTGTTATGAAACATTTTATTTGCTTGAACTCTCACAAAGAGGCACTGAAGTAAAAATTCGCAATTTTAGTGGGCGAGCATTTAAACAGAAATTTAGCGCTAGGCCTTCATGGCTTACATGAAAAATGAAGTCCTGGCCATTCAAAAGATGAGCTGGGCGTGGAGTGGCTCAATTTCCTGCAAGAAAACAAACACACAATGTTCCGGTAAACTAAGATATTCTATTGATACACTACATGATTGGTTTTTAAGATGGAAATCCGGTGAGGATGGCATGCGCACGTACACTCTGCGAGATGACAGAAACTCTACCCGCTTGATGTTGGCACGGATCTTGCCATTTGGCTGAGTCTCCCACCGAAAATCACATGACTGTGATATTTAATGTAATAATGACTGCAAATGAAATGAAATGGATGGCTGCAGTGCAGATGGAGAGCAGAAACACAAAACCCTTTTCTTATTATTTTACAAAGGGAAAATGCATTTGTGATTTAAAATGTTGCTATGGCATCATAACCTCAACTTCTGTATGACTTTGTGGCAATTTAATTTTAAAATTCAATACACACATGAAAACCCTGCTCACTTTAAAATATTATTTATTAGAGGTTAACCGACCACACATATGGCCATGTTGCAGTGCACATTTGTTGGTTCGGTTGAGCTTTACTGAAAATACTGCCAAAGTCCAGTATTTGATACTGGCTGTACTGTTGTCATTTCTCAAAAATTAAAAGTGTGTGCATGCAAGACAAGTAAGAAACCAATAAATTCTTAAAATAATATTTTGCACACTGAATCGCAAGGTATGGCAATGCGCATCACTGTTAAACCCTATATTTAAATAAATAAAACATTTTAAAATTGATGCATTGCGCCTCCAGACGTGCTGGTGGCATGTTTGTGTCCCACCTGAGAACAGGTGGGGAACAGTAACTGATGATGTGCCTGATACCACATTTGGTGTAGAGAACGATTGTTGATGGGGGCCTTTACCACCGATGGTGTACAACGACTCTGGATACTCAGTCAATATGAAGGAGAGCTGAGTGAATTTGTCCGTTATATTACATAAAGGTAAAATATTGCCTGTGGAAGAAGCTGTCGGCCACTTCGCATGCCTATATTACCACTGAATTTACCCTGCTTGAGGGAGGCAGGCCCCATAAATGCAAAATGCACTGAAATACACTTGTAAATTTGAAGGCTACTATTAGGGTGCAATACCCAATGAACTCAGGAGAGTTAAATGAAATAAAACACGTCTAATTATGGTATGACTGTTTTATTACCGTAAAGGTACAACGGAATGTTACTGCACTTGTTAATGTGCACCTTAGTTAAGCGGACCTTGCACTCTGGACCTGCCGGTGGTCGCTACTGCTGAAAAATAAGTCATAGGCCTTAGATTGTAATCACATGAAATGCATCCCGTGCATGAAGTCCTGGTATGTTACGTTAGGATGCAGGAAGACCTCCCCTCGGCTAAATAAAAGTACTAAAAGGTTCTTGAATCATGTTAACTATGGATATGAAGAAAAATGCAACCTATAATGATTTGCCGAGGAGGGTACGCGGAGCTTACCATCTGCCCTGCCGGCTGTCTCGAGTGCTGAAGTCTGACTAATGACATGGCGTCGGTATCGCTGCACGTCTGGCGAATCCAGTACCAAAATTATAACATGAAAAAACTTAACTTAATGAATAACATGATAAGTGGGATTGTTGTTGTACATAATTAAGATTTGCTAAACTAAAACACATTGGTGATATACTCGTGAACACCATAGCCCCAGATATGGCTAAGAATGTGACATCATGAGAATGTCACCAGACTTGAAGGGTGATATTAAATGAAATGTTTCATCGGGTGGCTGATTCTCGTTAGATGATTAGATGTACACTCTTATAATTGACATCTTATAATCGGTGTGTGACGTTATGTAATTAATTTCAGGGATGTGTGTGGATGTGACGACACACGGATTTCGTAACTAAGGGTGGAGCTTCACCCTGTTTTCTATGGAATTTTATCGACTCTATGCTAGAGCAGGTGGTTTTTGTTTGTGAGTTATGGTGTAATCACAATGAATAATGTTTAAAATGCTCCTATTAATTAATGCTGCTAAGGAACTGCTCGCCACTTCAAACTTCCTGCAGGAATTTTATTCCCCGTCTTTTGAAACCACTCGGAGCCACGTCGCACTCCGGATTCGGCCAGGGCGCCGGCCAACATCGCACACATCGGAAAGTCGTGGGAATAAGCAGTGCCATTTACCCCAGTGTTCCTTCAAATGGCTGTTGCATCTAACGGTCATGGCTTCACAGGACACGCTTGTTTAGGTCACATATCCATTTATAACGAGAGTTACCTATTGTAGTGAATGCTAAATATTATGATTCACGGCCACGAGTTACAGGACAGCAAGAAAAGGAATGCCCTTCTCGTCAACCTGCACTGATCGAAACTGCGACTTAATGTCGATCGGTCGAGTGTTGCTTTGTGGTTGATGCGTCTGCGATGGAACAAACGGGCACAAGGGATACGTGGAAGTCAGGAACACAACCAATTTAAAATACAGTATAACACAATACACTGCAAGGTGAGCACTTGCAGATATTTACATTAGTTAGAAAAGGGGAAACAAATTGCAGAAAATAAAACACGCGACACATTACCTTTCAAATACAACACACATAACCGTAAGTTTCACTCATTAAAATACGAGCGCTGGCAAAGTAAACTCGAAAGACACATCAATTACGAATTTATACACTAATGCACTTCGTGCACAATATGGAACATGAAATCGTAGCACACAAAACTCTGTAAACAAATTAATCATGGAGCATTGCAGGAAAATAAATATTTAAACATAAAATAAATACTGTACACTATTTAAAAAATATGCCCTTGGAGATAAAAAATAAACCCCGAATCATATATATGTTGCACTGCATTAATTCACACACATTCGCACTAGAATACTACATGATGATACTGCTATCTTGTGTCGGTGTGTCCCCTGGCTGTGCTGCGAAAAAGCCTGGTGAATGTACTAGTGGTGGGCTGCATACATCTACTAAACTATTGATAAACTAAATTATTATCACAAAAGGTGCTGGCTGCCCAGGCACACGAACCGTGGAGTACAGTGACAAACGTCCACCCTTTCAAGATGCTCTGCAATGACTAAACTTGCAACATGAGGTACGTGTTGGTGATGGTGGGCAGGCGGACCACAGGGGACTATTTGATACAACAACACTTGCTTGAAAAACCCTTCCACACCTACCATATTTGCATGTAATAAAACATAAATATAGTCTACACTCTTAAACCTACAATACATTTTCAAACAAAGGGTGAAACGAGCTGAAGATGAAGACACGTGAAAATGAACATAACAAGAAAATATAAACATACACTTGCAATTACTCTAGGACATTAAGGTATCTTTTGAGGGTGGTTGGAGGTGCTCGCGTGTCTTTGCACTAAAGTGCCCTTGCCTTTTAAGGCCTTTCGAAATATTTTATCACGAGAACTATTTCTATGTATACCTGCACCCTGTGACACACGTGAACAATCGATCACGTGCCACACTCGTCACACTACACTGGCACTGAACTTGCCCCACTCACTATTACTCTAGCTCAGTGTGTTCTTTTTTCATTGTCAGAAGTACTAATATCACTGTCTCCGAATTTACTTTAATAGTTGTCAACTATAGTGTTACAGTTGTCCAACTTTAATACTGCAGTTGACAGCTGCAAAACTACTGTCGCATGCGCAATTAGGTGACTGTAGTCTCGTAGTTCTCAACTACAGAAACACAGCTGGAATAACTGTAGAACCTATTACCGTTACCAACCGTCAGACCACAGTTGGGTGACTGTAGTCTTACAGTTGTTGCTCAGTTGAAAACTTCAATAGATCAGTTATGTAAATACTGTTTTTCAGCCAACAACCACCGTTTGAAAGTTGCCTAGTGACTGCAAGTCTACAGTCACGAGCTTCAGAAGTGTAGTTAAACAACAGCCCTTTCGCAGTCAATAGTCATAAAACTGTTGTTACCTGTGGCCACACAGTTAACAGTTCCGATAATAAAGTTAGGTAATAGCAAATTCGTAGTTAACAGCCACAATCTTGCAGTTATAGACTGTGCAAATAAAATTGCCAACTCATCCCTAATTGGTAGGAATGTTACGATACTGCTGTTATGGTACTGGAATCGATCATTTCCTTTAGATATAGTATATTTTCTAACAATGCCTTAAATTTGATACTTTACCAATGACATATCAATAAATGTTTCGGTAAGGATACTTTTAGTTTCGGATTTACTTCTAGCTCATTGGCTGTTTTTCATCTACTTTTAGTTGGATCTAAATTTAAATTCCAAAATGGGAAAGAGAAGATAATGGATACCGTATTGTAAAAATATGAAACCTAATGGTAATGTGAAGATGTTTTAAGTTCCCCAATAAGCCTTCAGCATAAGTGACATTGGCTGTTTCAGAATTCTTAAAAATTGCATAATTGTGCGTACTTGTAACTGGAAGTGACACTACTATGTGTATACTAGCACTTTTTTAATTCCCAGTTTAGTACACACAGGATAAGTATTTGAAATTGTATACTTGTGGGCCATACTAATGTACTTACAACAATCGCCATATTGAATTTAAGGTGCGAAAATTAACTAGTAGATTTTCTGTTTATAAAGCTCGCAAGTTTTAAAAGTTAATAAGTAGTATTTACAAAATGTCGTTCTGTTGTTGTGTAATTAATTGTCATTTGAATAAATGTGCTTCAAATAATGAAAAAAACTTCTCATCATTTTGTAGATGTCTGCAGCATATTTCCCAGGTGTATTTCTGCTTACAAATAATATTTAAATTTCAATCCGCATTTCCTTCAAGTTATTATTAATGTCATTGAGTTGTATTTATGTTTCTATTGTTATCAATGTGTATATTGCCATGGATGGGCTGGGTAAATAATTGCCATGTTAATAAATGTGCTTAGAAACATGTATAACATTCTGAGCATTTTATATATTTCTGCAGCATATCGCCCGACGTATTTGCATACAAATAATATTACGATTGCATTCTGCTTTCCCAATTTAGTATTAAATCATTGAATTGTATTTATCATTCTTTTGGTATCAAATACATGATGGGTTAGTTATCAGGGAAAGAGGAAAGGATGTCAGTGTCTGTGTAATGCCCTTTTACATACGATAAATAAATGTAAAAAATCCCATAAGAATTGCTCTTATTTGTTTACAATCTTCTAATCATGTGATAAAGTAATATCACAAGGCTATTGGTTTTGACGTGTATTGCCTTCACCCCTAAGCCATTTGTCATGCCGGCCGCTCCCAAGCACAGCACACACACGCTCTCGACGACTGATCACCAGCGAGCAGTGTGGTGTAGTGTGGATGCAGGCGTGGACAAGAGCAGTGTAGTGCAGGGAGTGTAGCGCCACGTATGCCCACCAGCCTGGCAGAGCAGATGGAAAAATACACAGGCACGTGTCATGTAAAAAGAGCCATAGCATTTCCACAAATATATTTCTGGTCACATAAAGCGACACTTGTCACGGAAATGAGTGAAATATGTTTACACAGCCTTTATGCCCAAAGCTATTGTTTTTAAAGTGCTATTGTTGTATGTCACTTATGTTTATTATTATCACCACCAATGGTACATCACCCCATGTCATTTCAACCACAATGTATGCTGTAGAATAATTATTGATTTGCATTTTGAGCAATATTTCCACATTTGATAACATGTAACGGTATATCTGTGCATCTGCATTAGCAAGTAGGTCCCTCTGTGGCATGCGGGTCCACCACCGCCAGCCCTTGCACCACGGTGGGAAGTCAGTCAACAAGTCGCACAGAGAGAGGGAGGCATGTGTGAAACTGCCTTCATGCTTTTCCCATCTGGACAGCATCAAATTTCATCAGCGATCATATTTGAAACCAATAGTTAATTATCAAGAACCTTTTTTCGTTTTAGTCGTCCAGAACATTCCGCTTTGCCTCCCTGGGAATTACATGGCCTGGGGAGTTTTTAAAATAATCAGCTCACGTAACCTTTGTGTAAGTCTAGGGCTTCTTTTTGTACTGTATAGCTTTCGCCATAGGTTCACAGCGAGTAAGTGTATCAGCTATTCTCCTGGAGGGAATGTTTAAGTTTGTAATAAATGCATGAACTGATGATTGGATTGATTTCATTGCAGCAAGACATTTCAGGGCACAAACCCCTTAAAACCTACAATTTCCTGATGCAAAAGTCTGTGAAATTTTAATGGTAATTATTGATTTGTGCATGTGCTGCAACCTAACCAAAGTACTGCGAGTAGCAATTATGGGCGTGTGGTTTGGCCTTAACAATCCATGGATAGGAAGTTCTGTTTTGATTATGTCAACATCACATTAATTTGCAATACCAAGCAGTGATTGGGCCTCCCGAAGGGCCCCTCATTTAGGAACAACAGGTGAACTACTGCAAGATCTACGTGGGAATGTGGTCCAGGTGATCGGCCCGCAGCACCCCGAGGTTACGAGGACTCAGCTCTACCACAACAGCATCAGTGATGCAACCACAGCGACGTCTGGCGTATACCGGGTGTACGATTCCTAATACCTTTTTTAAATTATGTTCACCACCATTGTAAATCCCAATCAACCCCATATCCTCCAGTCAAGCCACATCAGTGTGGTATTAATATTTGTGAAATCAACAGAAGCTGAACAGATAAACATAACCTCAGGATACCGAAGAGCAGGAATTTCTAGCTTTCTGCTATTGTGTTGTTAAAATATAATAAATAGACGATGTCTCGGACAGATTTTAGGCTGGACCATCTAGGAGGAAAGGTTTTTTTTTTTTGTATTGGATTAGAATAATACCATAGTTGTTACGGGTGGGCACCAATATTCTCAGCAGAGAGCACAAGTACAGATGGGTCACGTGGCTGATTGCCTTAAGTGACTCCCCTCGATATGCAATGTTTCATTGTAGAAATAGCAGAAAGGTGAGAAATTTAACTGTATGCCATGGACTGTGTCCCCAGGCCTTTAAGCCTGCTCACCACGACACCATCCCAGGAGTCATCACTGCCACTCTGTACCACGTGGGGGCGCTGTAGCCGAAGCCACCGCCCCGCATGTGTACACGACTGCAACTTAACATGGCATAGTGCAGTGTAGTGTTTTTTTTGTTTTTCTTGATGGTAAATATTGTGTTCTTTCATTGTAGAGTCATGGAGTCCAGTGCATGTTGTGGCCCGTACGACCCAGCCACATGCCTTTGTTTATCTTTTCAGTGTTTATATTTTGCAGTGCTATGTCTGTGTTTACAAGGGTAATTGAATGTGGTTGTAAAGTTATTAAAATGTAAAGTGTGTTATGATGCCCCCAGTGCGAAACAGGGCACGTGAGTTTGTTGTGATTATTTGTTTATTATTTTCATCCAGTTCTTATGTCACATGTATTTCATGTTAGTTTTATTATTATTGTTTCCTGTTATCTCCTACACATGTATATATGAGAAAAATAGTATCTTCTATTTTTATTATATATTATAAGCATTTTTGTGTCAGTGTATTTGTATGTGTTTATTTTAAGAGTGATGCAGGTAATATGTTTAACGATAAGTGCGCCAAGAGCACCATCTGTAAAAGACGTTTGATAAAGGCACACATAAAATTTAACAAACCTGACATTTGAAAAGGAATATTAATTGTAAATATCCAACATGTTAATTATGTGACTAGATGTTACAGGAGTGGTCATCAGAAACTTAACCTAAAATACATTACTAAAGTACTGGCCATTACTGGCAATACTTGAACACGCAACTAGCCAAGCTAACCGGTGCACGTGATGCATCAACCACATAGCCAATAAATTTCAAACTGTGATTAAACTTGATATGTGTAATTTTCAAAGTTATGTCATATTTCAGAATGTTTTATTATTAATTTTAACTGTTTTAAAAATTCTAATTGAAATAGGGAAGAGCTATGGCACCCAGGAACTGTTATTAAACAGACTGCTGAGAGTGAGGTTAGAGTGCCTCGTATGCAGATTAGTTGAGACATAGATTTATTTTCAGAAGTATTTATTAAACTATGTTGTTATGTATTATGTAAAGTATTTCTAATGTTATCATGCAATCAGCCACATGGTTAGTTGCTTTCGTCCACTTTTTATTATCTTTTAATTATATCAGAAGTCACATGATATTTTGGTGGCAATTCGCCGTCAATGAGAGGGCCTAGCGCCCAAGATAGTCTGTCTTGATTATGGCCACCATGACACCGGGATCCGGGCATTTCATGTTTTTATTACCAATTACCATAATTTCTGTTGGATAATGTAATTTACCAGAATCATTTTGTTTTGCACGACCAGAGTCACCTCTGCCTCACACCCCAGCTGTATTTTATGCAGATGGGATAAGTTTTAATATACAATAAGTCATGTAGGCATCTCGCCTTTTATCAGCATAAGAGCTCGCATTGCTCAAACGGCGAACCACTCATGTGAGGTATAGTATTGAATAAAACTTCGTGAAGAATGACTCGGCGAGTTAAATTTGATTTGGTCACATCTAGGCCATATTAGTAGAGTATAACCTAAAAGTGTTATTTTTATTAATGACTTTGGGAGGCCACAACAGCCCACGGTACACGTGTGTAATGGAATTGGGGAGGCCAACAACCTCACTATTCTAGATAATGCTTGATATAACTCTACATCAATTACCAACAAACCTGGAGGTTGAGCATGGCAACCACTTAGTTGCCCTTCTTGTACATCAGCGGGGAATTACCAAGAAGACCACATGGGCCATCAGCCATCACGGCCTCTGATCAATTTTCATGCTTTCTCTACCACTGGCGCCCATACCCTGAGAATTTGGAAATATTGGACTTTTAACCTAACCTGCCCCAGAGTCATTTACTGCCAACCAGACATGATGTATCCAAATGCCAGGTGTAATGATAGTTATTGGAGCTACTCTCATATGCTCGTACTCACTCTCAGGTTTTTATAGGCCCCCTTATGCCTTAAGAAAAATACATATTATGATTTAAAAAGGTCATGAAGTGGCTTGTGAAATAAATAATAACCAGTCAGTTCACGTGATATGCTTATTTATTTTAATAACCTCCTGGAGAAGCACATACACATGTTGCCCCGTTTAAGCAGTGTGCTCGATAAAACTGTAAAAATACAGCAATGTGCAAACATGTAACTTATGAGAATTATGCCCCGGCCATATAAAGATGGATTGGGCTGTGAGACAGTTCACTTCCCAGGGTAGAGAAAAACCAGAACGGTTCCTGAATTACATTTTCTATTTAAAACTACATGGTTGGAATAAATGGTGAAGTGGCCGGGGAGGACATACAACGTGTGTCCGTCTAATGCGATAACCAAGGCGCCACTAAAAAACATGGTGGCAGGCTGCCTCCTTCCTGGCTCTAACTCCCACCACAGTGTCATGTGATCACAAGCTTACATTTAAAACCAAAATTTATGAAATGAAGTCTGAGCATGGACATGGATGAATATGTGACACATAAAACATTGCATAATAAAGAACAATTGAATATTAAAAGAAAGTAAGATATATAAAAACCTAAAAATTAACTTACTGTTTAAGACACCCTAACCTCAAATTGGTGCATTAAAATTCTGCTGTGCACAAATCTGTTCGAGCCAGGATTTCTCTACATACATGTACACAGCCCTTATTTATTTATTACAACACAATAAAAACACTCTTCATGTCAAATATAATATAAGAGTAACAGTTAAAAATTTTAGGCTGCTTTTTGGCACGTGGCCAATACAGTACGTCATTGGTGTCATATAGTTTACAACCTATGTAATATAAAGACTGACTTTTTCCAGTATTGGTACTGTCTGGTAATGTACAACTTGAGAATATAATAATTTAAGAGAAATGTATGTCAGTGCAAACAGCAACAAAACTCGGAGAATGTTTGGCTAAATATTACATGTGTGTGGTGTCTTAGCATTGGCTGTGCAGTTGGTTTACCTCTGCACCAGTTGTGCATTTCAACATACTTTTTTCATGTAAACTTCAAGGCGAACATAAAACACAATAAAACACTCAATAATAATAAAAACACATAACACTGAATCGTACAGTCGATACATCACTTTGCAAAACATTACACATATTTCGCAGGTGTGGCATCGGTGCACTCGGTGCAGTGTGTTCTGGACCACATGGTCACATGAAAACAAACAATAACGCTTTATCTCACTGAAGAGAACAATAAAAATAAAATAGAACACTTGATGGCCACGGAAAAGATCATAATCACACCCCAAGTACATATACTACAACACGCCCTATTCGAAACTTACTAATATTTGTACACACACACTTGCTGTACTCATGTGTAGGCGGGTGGTGATGAGATGATTTGGCAGGTTTTCTCCAGGTGTGGTAAATGATCTAGAGGTCAGAAACATGGCACACGTCACAGCATCTGTAACATGTGTGATCAACATAAGCCAAATGCTGCCAAGTTATTGTTTATTTTCACTCTTAGGTGATCCCTTGCTGTGTCTCTTGGCACTTTGTGGGTGCATATTTGATACAATAGATGGTAAATTTGTCCTAAAAGTTAGAATAAAATAGTGGTAACCATATGTAGAGTAAAAACAAAATAATTCGTAATTACCAGAATTCGTGAGTACAGTGTTCAAATTAACTGTATTGTATGTTGTGTAAAAGTATGGAGGGGGTGGGGGGTAAGACTTTGTAGAGAGAAAGAATTTCATGATATATTGAGTTCAATAGAGCATTAATATACGTTGTGATCGTAACAATACAGGATGTTGACCTGCCGACAAAACAGAAAAAGACAGGCAATTACATATGATGGGGAAAATTCAGGGATATATCGAGGAATTGTCACTTGGGTCAGGAAAAATATTGATAGTTGCTACTCTGCAAAATGTGTTAGTTGTCTGAATACACAATAATGTGATTATGAGCAGACAAATTTTAATATTTCAATTTTAAAATGTGTGATCAGTCAATAATGCATAGACCCTATTTGTCGTGTGTTTTCCCTTCGCCAAACCTTCGGGCACATCAGGGAACGGAGCCCTGCAAAGCCCGCCGAAAACACCTTACCTTTTAACAGTGTGTTATGAATGTAATTCATTCAAAGATCCAATAAGTCAGCAGTTCGGTACGTAATCAGGTGTGTAGGTCAGCCTTTAATAGGTCCACCACTTATTAAACACTGTAGATAGTACATGTGAGAGGTGATCAGGGTCGCTGTTCCATAAGACATCAAGAGTCTCCAGCTCTCGAACAACCTCGACTCAGCCACATGTGGTGTCAGTCACCTAGTCTGGTAACAAATACCACAACAATACTTTCCAACTTTAACCCCCACCGCCCCTCAAAACATCTTGCACCCCCAACTGAGCCTCCACAAGACATCAGTCTACATATATGTACAAAGTAATGTACTAGTGTGGCTATAACAGAAACTCATCTGGAGTAACTATCAATGGTGGTGTATGCCCATGTGAACCCTTCCCCCTTAGCGAGTTTGCATGTCGCACCAAGTTCCATAATGCAGTGTGTGTGTGCATGCTGTATGGGTGCAAGTGCAGTGCAGTGCTGAACAGAGAGAGGAGCGACCACGTGACCATGGTGCAGGTATCCGAAGATACACCCTGAGAAATTTCTGTTACTTTATTTTTGCAATAAACAAGGTAAGTTCACACAAGAGGATGCAAGTTATAAATATACATGCCTTCGCAGCCCTAAAGCCCTCAGTGTTTTTGAAATGTATTTTTGTAATTTTCTGTTATGTTCATTCACGTGTCTTTCATCTCCACATCATCCACGCAGTGCAATGTATTGGTATAATGAATAGATTTACAGGATTAATTTTATAAGCAATATGTAACAACTGGAAGGCAGGTTACATGCCCAATTTGCAAATGTAATGTGCAAGGAAGTAGTGCAGCACGTTGTGCTAGCCCACCAAGTTGGCCGGCACACCGCACGGAGAAAGTCAGTAGCCGTTTGTTTTTGTGTGGGGTGTGCCGCATCACGTCGGATCTCGTGTATCGAATGCTCGGGCAGCCATTACTATGTCGGACTAATAATTTCACAGCAATAGGTACTTTATTATACCAGAACCTTTTTCGTATTTCAGCTACCCGAGATTCCACCGCCCCTCGCACCTACCCAGTGCTTGCATCACATGGGTAGGCTTAAATTGTATTTGAATTTATTTCATGTGACCATGTTTATTTTGCACAATATTACCCGAGCTGATGGGTTCGTAAGCAGCACTCAATTTTAAGCTTTTCCCAGTGGGAATGTACTCATGTACTGAATATATCGTAGCAGTGACGAGTTATTACTTGTAATTTATATCCAGTCGCTGCAAGGCATTTAAGGTATGGACCTTCTCCTACCAATTTTCACAAAATGTAACTTACTATACGAGTATGATTGAAATAGTTACAAGTAGGCATAAAAAGTAACAGTGCTTGTATGCACGTGTGGGCGGCCCAGATGTCCCACAACACAACAAGTAAGGCAGTTCTTCAGTCAGTATTAATTTTTATTCTACAAGGGAGCAACTCCACAACTGCACTTGTCTACTCTACAATATCTGGCACCCTGAGTAATTATCTCCACCGAGATTTTAAAACTATATTCACCGATCCCTACCTAACCAATATTCTAACTGACCAACACCTTGGTATAATTTGCCAGCCGTCTGTGCACTAGACAAACGTCACATGGTCCATTGTGGGGAAAAATACCATCTTAAAACCTGAGCAATTTTTCCTACAATTTTCCCTCATCAAAACAATTTTTCCAAATATTTCCAAAAATTTTTCCTCAAGTTTCCAACATTTTCCGGGTATTTACCCGCAACATGGGAAATCGTGGCCAACCAGGCGACCAGCACGACACGTGGCAGCGTCGACGCCCAACAACGCCAGGGAGATGCACGTGGCCAGCGAGGAAAGCGTGCCAAAACAGCTTAGTGCCACCATTACTTCAACACAAGGGGGTAGTGGCAAGAAAGGTGACAAGGAGCCGCCATCTTGGGACAATGACGTGACGTCAAAGTAGCACGACAAAGGTCAGGGCGAGTCGAGTGCGCCAACCCACCCCTCCGCCCGCATCGTGCTGCACTGCAGACAGGGAGGAGTAACAAGTTGACGGAGGAACATCTCGTTGCTCCTCCCCTCATGTTCTCCACCGCAGACCGAGCAGAAGAGCTGAGAGCCCACCATCCATTGACCACCGCCAGCGCTGTGCAGGACTGCTACACTCCCGCGATACTTCAGTACCTGGCATTTGAGTACCGCACTTCCACATACCACATTTCCACAACCCATGTTTCTGCGCTTATGTAGTAGTGTTGTCAAACCACCATGGCTGGCCGGATGCAGTATGGTATGCCAGCACCGCTGTGTCTGCAGTGTCTGCATCAAAAACTACTGGACGTGGTAGACATACGAAATAGGGACCCAATTTTGGAAGTGCGATTGAAAGACCAGCCCGGCAAACAACCGCATTTCGAGCAAACATGGAGAAGTGCAAGTGACAGGACATTCATGCAGTATCAACAAAATACAAAATTTACCCCAGTTACATTTCTGCAGAAGTTTGTTATGCACAGAATCGGGAACCACACCGGGCACATGTGCACATTGCCATATGGGTGTGCATCAAGAATGCATGAGTCCCACGGAGTTACACACTGCTACCAGATTGCGGTTCATTTGGGATACGTGCATTGGACAGAAGAAGCCGACATTTCAACCGACTTACTCATGGGCAAACAGCCCGATGATTCAGTGTGCCAAACAGAAGACAGCATGGGAAAAATATGCAAGGAATGCAAATGGACAGAGATTGTATCACCACGGTAAACATGGTATGTCACATCGAAAGCATAGGAACAGACGAAAAGGGCGCACAAGCCGTGGAAATACACTGCACAGCCGTGCTCGCAACCACTGCCAACTCTACCCCTGTCACCTCTACCACTCCCACCTATGACACCTTACCTACCACGATTTTCTGCCTACTAACCAACACCAGTATTCCCACAACAAATACCAAGCATATTTCCACATATTTTCCACCACCGACATCTCTAACATCTTTTCCCGCCAATAGCTATGGACCACAACCTGCATCCAGATGGCAACCAGAGAGGGAACAACAGCGAGAAGCAAAAAAGACAAAGCAGCCCAGACCCCGCAAGTAAACCAAAACGAACACCAACACCTTTTTAAACACCTACCAACATTTACTGGCATGGCAAACGAATGTGCTAATGCTTTATTAAAGGAGCGCATGTCGCATCTGAAACATTATGGCGTGAATGAAGACGAGTGGGCCAGTTGCATCGGCAGCCAATTGCAAGGGGATGCAGGGAAGGGGTGGGGCGCTGTCAACCACTACGGCATGCAGTAGGAGGAGTTCATGAAAGATTTTCAGTGCCGATATGGAAGTGTGTTTACATCCCTACAAGCGCAAAGCAAGTTACTCAGGCAGGAGCAACATCTTGGTGAACAACTACCAACATTCATCACGCAAAATGCACATCTTATCAAGTGATTCCACCGGCAAATGCCAGATCGCGAGGCAATGGAAATCATTACCAAGACTACCTTACCGGAGTACAGAGCTATCCTACTACATTTACTAAACAGCAATATGGAGGAGGTTCTCAATGCTACTATCATTCTGGAACAAAACTAGAACTCATCACATTGTGAGAACGCGACCACACGAAGGAGGCACCAACAAAACGAGAGTGATATTAACACGTAATGGGAGCAGGCCGACTGTCCCGCGAAACTTTTCGTGAGCAGACCGGAACGGGTCAGTGCAAGTGTGAGCAGTGAAAACATTCCATGCCGCAGTGATAAGCCAACTGACAGCATGCGCATGAATACTGTTCAATCCCATGTGCCGTTTGACAAGAGCCAGCTACCTCTGAAATCGTGTGGGCCAGAGATTGTTCTCCACTGGCAGAGCACATGCCGTAACAACCTGCATCTGGGTACCTACATAGGACAAGGAAACTGCCAGTAGAGGCGAAAAACAATTTCCGCCAATCCATATTATAGCTCCCTATCCCGCACCTGGCTTTGTTTGGCCAGCTACAAGCATGTGAACACAAAGTGATGGGTGGCATCCATTCATCATTGCAGCCAACCTTTCACTTTCACCTGGACCTACCAGTGCTATCACTCCAGCAAGGTTGCAACCAGTACCTACTTTCGCTGGCCTGCCAACAGAGGACCTGTCAGCATTCCTGGACGATTGTACCTCCCACCTCTGGCGCCTTGGTGTATTTGAAGAGGAGTGGCCTAGCTGTTGACGTCGACAATGCCTAGGCCTCAGGCCATTCACCACATCGAGCAACCAGAAACATCAAGAATGCAACGCAACATCACACTGGAGCACCTGAGTAGACACATGCTTTTTAGGTGTCAAATGCAATGGTGTGTAGAGGGTGTAATTAGGGTAATGTCAGATTTTAGGGCGTATGCAGTGTGCATTAATTTTTGTATGTGTACGTCATCATCCTACAATGCCTCAAGTGTTAGTGTATAAGTGTCAATTGTTCTCATGCTATGTAAGTCTCAGTGTTCCCGATTGTGCATCAGTGTGCACAAATATGTGAAGTTAGGTTACCATGCAACCAGGTATGTCAGGCTGAGTGCCACATGCTTTTGGTTACTTTTAATATTTACATTTTGAGTGTCAATGTGTATGTAATGCCATATGTTATGTCAGTGTTTTATTTTCGTATGTTACTAATGCCACGTAAGTACGAGACAAATTGTCTCCTTATATATTATTATTATTTTAGTGTATTTGAGTGCAATCCTGTGTTTACATAATTATTATGTTGTTAACACTTTGTGTGCAAGAGATGCCATTTTGTGGACTTACTTCTACGGTCACAGATGAGGCTATTGTATAACGTAGATGTCTCTATAATATTTATGATAATTATTAATGTAACTTTTAATACATTGCAAATCATTTGTAATATTTTATATTTTTAAGTATGTTCGACCGGTACTGGCAGTATTGAAATACTGGAATTTCCTACCACATTTTAAAACGACACATCAAAATGGACTGTTGCACATGGCCACGTGGCAAATATCCACTGTAAAATCTTAAAAGTGTTTCTGAAGTGTTTTTTTCGTAAATTAATATGTACTCACATATTTTTCAGAACCACAAATCATATAGACATAATAAAGTTGACTGGTGACAGACCCTATAAAGAAAATATTGTTTATTTGTACATGTCAATGTTGAGGTTAGGTTGCTATGGCAATGTGGTCTGGTTGAACGTGTGTATTTATTTTCATATTATTTTAATGTGCTTTAACGTTTTGTTGCTAAGAGTTTAATGATATGTACATCTCATCGGTATCGTAGAACCCATTTCGTTTCATTCATTTTATGTAAAATTATGTCACGTGTTTTTTGGGCAGGAGCATCGGCCAGTGAGCGGCCTCCATGCCAAACAAACAGTAGTAATGTCTTAGATCTCGTGAGAGTACCATTGCGGTACAGTGCTCCGGGCACTTCATCTTTGCCTGATAATCATAATGTAATTCTTCTTAATTAATGTTAGTCTACCGGAACTTCTTGTTTATTGCTCTCCTGGCGTAAACAGTCTCGCACCCTCGGCTCATCTTTTACACAGCCGAGGTGTACTATGCAACTTAAGCTCATAGACTCTACCTACGTTTCGTCTGTATAAGTGCGCGCCTGGCTAAAGAGCTGTATGTAAACTTTAGGGCCCCAATAGGGAAGAACTTGTAATAATTACGTACTGGTGAGATACCAATGTTTTATTATTATTAACCGCTTATCAGTTACTTAACCTTTTCTCGTAACTTTACATTGTCCCTGTGTTTTTAATGATGGCGTTGGGTAGCCAAAATAAACCTTCTGGAGTGAGCTGGCATATCAGGGGTCCGACATCCCTGATTAGACGAGGTGATTTGCAGATCAGTTTATGGCTGGCAGAAAGGTACTTTCAACTAATAATATCCATCAAGACGTGGACATGGGGGCAGGCCAATGGTCGTCGGCCATCACGACCCAATAGGAGGAGTCTCTAGTAAGTATAATGTCTTGCTCGCACAGTGGGCTGACAACCCTTAACCCTGGCAAGTAGCATTTCACATCCACTATACATCATTTCCCCCATGGTCCAGCTCACTGCACGTTATGTCGCGCCACAACTAGTGGCATAACCTTTCCTGCCAACCATCCCAACACCCACCTACTTCAGTTTTATCCATTTATCAACCTTGTATACCAATCCAGTATCCTGCATTTTGAATCACTGACCCATACACCATGTGCGACCACGTGGGCATTAAATATCTTTCCTTTGAGTTCTGCTCACCATTACCACTACTGGGGAGTTTCCTTTCAGGCAACAGGAAGAAGGGTTCGACAGAACATGGAAAATTCACGAGGAGAAGCCAGGGAAGCCAAATGGAAAATTGTGCCAAAATGAGCATTGCTGTCCACCTTCTTGAAATCCGCCTCATTACCATGCCACCAGCTTGCAGATATAGGTCGTCCATTTTGGGACACTACATCAGCAAGGGGAAACAACCACCTGCCTTCCACCCCTCCCTCCAAGCGGCAGCATAGTGGCAGAAACAACCCCTACGGTGCCGCGCACACAGGAGTCAGTTGCAGGCCATGGGCATGTGCTCTGGCAGAAGATCCAAAATGCTGTTACAGTGTCAACCACATCGCATGCCTGATCAAGGACATTTTTATCTATGGGAACCAGCTTCCCTATGCGCCGGGTTGTTTACAAACAACTACCACTAGATCTGATCTCATTCGGATGGGAGCACAATAACTCCTGTATCTGTCAAGATCCCACCACCATGAAGTGCATTCGACAAGGAAGTGAGAAGGCGAATCAAGAACTTTACAACAGCACTCTAGCCCACATCAGAACGGGGAAAACTGAGGAGATGTGTAACTATTTCATGAAACCACAACAAGCCAATGGTTTTGTCAATCTGGTGTGTCCGCCATTGTTGTGTACATATCTGCTACTGCCCATCGACATGGAACTAGTAGGATCGCAACTGAGGAAATGCTGCGGAAGTGTGCCCATTACAACTGGTGTGACTGGTATGGAACCACCACACTGATATGTGTCAGTTGCCAACGCATCTACCATGAATGTTGTATCACTCAGTGGGAACGGACATCAAGGAGGAATGCATATGACAAGGAATGTGCCCACTGTGTCAACACATCTGTGAGCTGAGGAGTATGCCGGCCAGATGTATCTGACACAGACGCAATGCCATCAAGAAAATCGACATGAAGTTGCACAATGTTGTGGACAATTACCCGCTCCACACACCACAGTTGGTATTTCCTCATCTGCCACAGCATTCGACAATGCTTCTGCAAACAGCACCAATGGCAGCCTGTTACACAGCCCTGCCACCTGTGATGGAGTATGTGAACAAGCACCAATATTGCTAACCATATTCAGTGACACCAGGCTGGTTCCAGTCACTATCAACCTACACAGGTACAGCCAGTGAAGACCCCGGAGCTTTCATTCAGTACTGCGAATGGCACTTGAGTAGATATTGGATTGATCAGGAAGATTGGCCGCACTGCATAGGCAAAATATGTTCAGGAGACATGAAAACCTGGTGGTATGGTATAGCTCGCTACGGGTTAACATGGAAGAATTCCAGAGGAACTTTAAATGTAGATTTGCCACAACATTCATATCACTACACGCATGCAGCCAGACAATTATGAATGAACAAACTAACGAGTAACTCTACGACTTTGCCACTAACAAAATTAATTTAATACGTACATGTCATCCTGAATTTTCGCTACAAGATGTGTTGGAGTTAGTGGTAAGGTCAGCTAAAAAGGAGCATCGCCTGGCATTAGCCTCCGCCATCCACACAACAGAGCAAGAATTTATTCAAACCTTGTTTCTATTTGATGTAAACAGTACCACAAGACCAGGTAACGACAGCGATCAACCACAGCGGTGGCGAGACACAAACGTAAACAAACAGAAAAACCTGCCTGCGATATAAACTGTAACAAGAATTCCTGAAATGGTGGCAGCCCCAACCAAAACAACAATTTCTCAGCCTAGTGTGAACGAGTCGAATCGCACAACACAACTGCCCCGAGATTCACAAACTGCAACCCACCGACTCCACGCCCTTGTAGGTGGTGTAAAGGACAACATTGGAACAACAAGTGTCCGATATGGGCAGATTTTCCACATGGATCAAAAACACAACATAGACCACCGCCGGAAAATGGACTGCGGGATAGGGCAGCCTGACGTCACCCACCCCAGGCCACTACAACAACAAAATGCAACCCGCATCTCACTAGGCCAGATTATGAGTGAAACAGACAATTTCATACATATCCCGATCCAAGTTGATGATTTTCCTGGCAGAGCATTAGTAGACATAGCAGCATCTCATAATTTTGTTCACGATGGTTACATCGATCTAGCAGAAATCAAGAAAAATAAGCAAGCAATCCAATTGGCCACACGTCAACACACAGGCGAGGTTAGTGGCGAAGTGAAAGTGACGGTAAAAATATGGGACATTACAACAACAACAGCCTCTGTCACCCATGACATCAGGGAAGATATCATTCCAGGCATTCCCTGGTTAGTGGGACAAAAAGCAGTCGTTGAACATGCCACTCGACGGATACATTTTGGCCATAAAGAACATCGGACTGTTTACAACATGGAACCCCAAGACGCAGACTGTACACCAGCAGTCGCTCTGGATGACCTCGACCATGCAGTTCCCCGGAGTATTGCGAGGCTATACAACAACTGCTGAATGAACGGAAGGATGTATCTACCATTGCCGTCCTACTATGCATAACCACCATTGCGGAACATGCTATTTCGTTAACCACCGACAACCGCTGCCGACTGTGGTTACACAGTATGAAGGAGAGTCGAGGTAAACTGACACACTTGGCTCTTTTCATGCAATCATACGATTTCGAAGTGCAGCACATGACAGGCATAGAAAACCAACTCGCCGACCACCTGTCTTGAACACCAGGAGAAGAGATTGCGCAGAATGAGGAAGCATGGGAGTATGTTTAACCCCTCCCCCTGTTGACACATGAACACAGGCCATGTTACGTGTGCAATGCTCGAACATCACCGTGCTACCACAAGCACCCTCCTTTATCACTGTGAAAATGCATGTGGTAAACAAACAAGCTGAGTGCACCGTCGCACGTAAGTGGATTTTGGAATGCGAGCAATGAGTCAATGACCAGTGGCGCGTGTTGAATGGTACCCTGGAGTCACATGCCAACAACTACACTGACGTCTGGAGAACGTAAGTGCCGCTTGCTGCTCGCAGCGTCGTGTTACAATACACACATTCTAACAATCTAGCAGGACATCCCTACGCTGAGCAAACCCGCTGGAATATTTTGAAGCACTTTCACCGGACAGGAATTTCAGTTGACGTCCGTACCTTTGCATGCGACTGTAGAACCTGCAACAGATTCTACAGCCGACGCGCAGATGGTGCCTAGCAACAGCAACCCCACACTCAGCCATTCGAGATGGTATCATTGGATTTAATGGGTCCGTATCCTCGTACATATATGGGCAAATGGTTCATTGTCATGGTAACAGAATTGTTTTGCAGGTGGGTTGAGGCATATACTATGTCCAGTGCCAGTGCATGCGCCATGCAAAAAGTTGGTAGAGAATGAATTTTTCGCACATTGGGGATACCCATACACGGTATTGAGTGACAACGGCACTCAATTTACCGGTCGTACATGGTGAAATATGTGCGATAGATGGGGTGTGCGCCACATAACAACAGCTGTTTATCATCCACATGCAAATCCTACTGAAAGCCACAATCGGGAATCGAAGACCGAGCTGCTTCTGCACATGAGTAAAAACCATGCCTCGTGGGTGGAACAACTCTCTGCTGTCCTCTTCACCCTCAGAATGCAGGTAAACCAGGCCATGGGTATGACACCAGCCCATCTGCTACAAGGCTGTGACTTGATGCTCCCTGACGAGTTCTCAGGAGGAGCAAGAGATAGCGCCAGCTGCGCAGGAGGTGAAGCAAGAGAGGAGAGGCATGCATACAGAGTGAGAGAAGTGAGGGAAAACCAACAGCGCTACATCATGTAATGGAAACCCTTCTCGTCCAGACCCCCACCACAACTCCAACCGGGTCAGTATGTATATGTCAAGATGCATCACCAATCTGCACTGCAGAAGGGATTCTGTGCAGGGTTCACAGAGAAGTGGAGCGGCCCATACCTCATCATAAAGAAACTGGGAGATACGTGTTATGAGGTGCGTTTGAGCATAAGGAGAAAGGCATTATTTCACTACAATACCCTCAGGCTAACAAGTATGCAAGCCAATGACGCACCATGACAGAGTAGTCTGGAAGAGAGTGAGAGACCTACAACACTACTAGCGGAGGTGACAACCATCGGATGATTGTTTGCTTCACCATCGAGCCCACAGACAGCTGTCATGCCCGACTGCCAAGACGATTTCCTTCACACGGGAAACAGCTGCTCACGTCGCTACGATGCCCCCGAGGGATACATAACAGGACGTAACCACAACAGACAGCCAGGGTGTGCAAAAGATAAACATGCACCTGAGATGCCAGCAACCCGCCACGCATGTGAACAGGGCAACGGAGACAGGAAGTGAGCCGATGCGAGGAGCACAAGGCCAGGATAATCTGCTCCAAGCAGACACCACTCGCATGATGCAGAGGACAGCAGCATCAAGGAGTCAGGAGAAGGGGAACTCTTCTCCCCTCCCCGTCGCACGAAACATCTGAGATAGGAATGGTACGCCATGTGCAAAGCCTGCGGCCATACCCCTGGGACAACTGCAGCCCGCAAATCATCGCAGACCACATGGGAACTACGGCCATGTGGGCCGGCAAAACACCAACAACAATCCACAGAACAGCAGCCACAAACGTCACAACAACAGAAAGGAAGGGTTGAAGTTTCACGACCACTTGGACCAGCAGAACAACATGCCAATGTTTACAATCTGTAGCCATGTGCGTTCGTAAGAAAACAACAACACAAGGAGGAGTGTGTTGACAGATCTCTACCAAGTACGCCCAGATTTCAACATCAACAACAAGAGACATGTAACAGCTGCGACCACGAGATAAGCTTCAGCCACCGGCAAGATGCTGCGACGGAGCATAAAGAGGAAACACCGAGTGAATGGCCTCCGAAGGGGAGGGCGTTTGACGTCGGTAGAGCATAGGCCTCAGGCCATTCACCACGTCATGCCATCAGAGACGTCAAGAATGCAACACAACATCACAGAGGAGCACCTGAGTCGATGAACCAGTGCTATTAGCGTGTTTTGAGCAAAGTGCAATGGCGTGTAGAGGATGTAATTATAGTTATGTCAGATGTTAGGGAGTGTGCAGTGAGTGTTTATTTTTATATGTGTACTTCATCATCCTACAATGCCACAAGTGTTAGTGTATAAGTGTAAATTGTTCTCATGCTATGTAAGTCTCAGGGTACCGTATTGCTAATCAGTGTGCACAAAATATATGTGAAGTTAGGTTACCACGCAACCAAGTAAGTACTTGTACGGATGTCAGGAAGAGTGCCACGTGCATTAGTTTACTTTTAGTATTTACATTTTGAGTGTCAATGTGTATGTAATGCCATATGTTATGTCAGTGTTTTATTTTCGTATGTTACTAATGCCACGTAAGTACGAGACAAATTGTCTCCTTATATATTATTATTATTTTAGTGTATTTGAGTGCAATCCTGTGTTTACATAATTATTATGTTGTTAACACTTTGTGTGCAAGAGATGCCATTTTGTGGACTTACTTCTACGGTCGTAGATGAGGCTATTGTATAACGTAGATGTCTCTATAATATTTATGATAATTATTAATGTAACTTTTAATACATTGCAAATCACTTGTAATATTTTATATTTTTAAGTATGTTCGACCGGTACTGGCAGTATTGAAATACTGGAATTTCCTACCACATTTTAAAACGACACATCAAAATGGACTGTTGCACATGGCCACGTGGCAAATATCCACTGTAAAATCTTAAAAGTGTTTCTGAAGTGTTTTTTTCGTAAATTAATATGTACTCACATATTTTTCAGAACCACAAATCATATAGACATAATAAAGTTGACTGGTGACAGACCCTATAAAGAAAATATTGTTTATTTGTACATGTCAATGTTGAGGTTAGGTTGCTATGGCAATGTGGTCTGGTTGAACGTGTGTATTTATTTTCATATTATTTTAATGTGCTTTAACGTTTTGTTGCTAAGAGTTTAATGATATGTACATCTCATCGGTATCGTAGAACCCATTTCGTTTCATTCATTTTATGTAAAATTATGTCACGTGTTTTTTGGGCAGGAGCATCGGCCAGTGAGCGGCCTCCATGCCAAACAAACAGTAGTAATGTCTTAGATCTCGTGAGAGTACCATTGCGGTACAGTGCTTCGGGCACTTCATCTTTGCTTGATAATCATAATGTAATTCTGCTTAATTAATGTTAGTCTACCGGAACCTCTTGTTTATTGCTCTCCTGGAGTACACAGTGTCTCACCCTCGGCTCGTCTTTTACACAGTTGAGGTGTACTATGCAAATTAAGCTCATAGGCTCTACCGATGTTCCGTCTGTATAAGAGCCCGCCTGGGTAAAACAGCAGTATCAAAACTTCAGTGCTCCAATGGAGAAGAACTTGTAATAAATACGTACTGGTGAGATATCGATGTTTTATTATGATTAACCACTTATTGGTTACTTAACCTTTTCTCGTAAGTTTACATTAACCACGTGGGGTAGACAAAATAACCCTTCGGGAATTAGCTGGCGTATCAGGGGGTCCAACATCCATGACTAGACGAGGTGATTTGCAGATCAGTTTATGGCTGGCAGAAAGGTACTTTCAACTAATAACATCCATCAAGACATGGACATGGTGGCTGGCCAATGGTCGTCGGCCATCACGACTCAAGAGGAGTCTCTAGCAAGTACATCTTCATGCTCTCACTGTGGGCTGGTGCCCTTAACCCTAGCAATTAGCATTTCCTACCCACCATACCTCATTCTCCCCATGGTACAGCTCACCGTGCATCATTGTTTTGGAGGGTTAATCTCAGGCGAAGCATGTTCCTAGTGGCAGCCAATCAACTATTATGGATTGCAGTGGAAGAAGTTCCTTTATGCTCTTCACCGCCGTTTTGGAGGGGCATTTACATAATTGCAAGCACAGAGCAAATTAATGATGGAAGATAATTATTCAACAGAAAAACTTACCACTTTCATAACCTGGGAATTTCATCTTATCCGACAGTTTCACCCCCGATTCCTGTAGCATTAAGTATTGGAAGTAGTTGAAGATAAAGTGCATCCAGAATACCATGCTGCATTTGTCCCCCTGTTCAACAGCAGACTTGACGAACTCATGCATGTCACTATCATCTTGAAGCAGAAGCCATGACAATCTACCCTCGAATGGTACTCTAGTACTGCATAATGGAACAACGAGCAACAACATGCCAGTGCAAGCGGATAAATTCAAGCCAACAGCAAAAACAAATTGATGACTTAGGTGTTTGCTGGACCATTGGGAGGATTAAGGTTATGTAGACAAGAACATCGTTTGCGTGGTTTACCAGGTCGGGCGCCAGCTCTCACTGGAGATCATGAGTAGTTGATGCTGGGATCGTGTGGTCGACCGCCCACGTAGCTGTCCCCTAAATGTTCCACAGTCACCTGTAGAACTGCAGGTGCTGATGATGAACTAAAATCCAAATGCCTAGCCTAGTGACGGCTCTCTGGCACCCTCAATGCAATCTCACTCTCGAGAGGTTGTTATAGGCCACCTCAAGCCTGAAAATTTAGTCACGAAAACAGATGAATGGATCATGAAGTGTTCTAGTAATAAATGCATATGCGAAGTCCTTTTCAACCCAACAATTTATCCAGAACCCTCATTTGAGGCACACACCAGAGAGCCCCTGGTTCACTACCGGTGCTGCTATCTTTGCAGATCCTGTATTGATGACATCTGGTCTTTGTAAATTTTGTGTGTACTTGTCACCACCATCTTGTTCTAATGGGTGTTACTCTACCTATACGATGCTAGAATCTGTTCGCCTGTGCTCAATAGATATCTTCAAGAACTGCAATTGTTATTAAGAAATATATTTTCTCTATTTTGGTGCACCAGCACCAGACTTTTTCTCGTACCTTTCCTTTCTACAGCTTTTCAGCCACTGATCACGTATGTTGGTCCAATTTTTGTTGATTTGGTAAGTCCTGCTTGAAGAATGTATTCCGAAACTAACTAAACCTCAATGTGAATGTATATCTGAAGAGTTTTGCAGAAAAGTAAATTGTCCGCGTGGAAATGGTGCTGTTGACGGTAAACATATAAGAATAATAAAGCCAGCACACAGTGGCTCTGCGTACTTTAACAATGAAAGTTATTGTCCTTAGGTGTAACTAGCAGTGGCTGAGGAAAATTATAGCTTTGTTTATGTGGACATTGGTTATTATGGAATGGAGTCTGATTTGGCTATTTCGAAGAAGTAAACTTTATGGAAATCCTTACAGGAAAGAATGATTGACGTACCACATTCCAGGCCTTTACCAATCACATGTTCCTAGTGTGCCATATTATTTTTTGGACGATGAAGCATTTTCTCTACACACTAAATTGTTTCGAACTTTCGGCGGTTCTAACCTGAGTGTTAAAAAGAATGGTATTCAACTACCGACAGAGCAGAGCCAGGCGGTATGTTGAGTGCTAGTTTTGTATCCTTGGCAACAAATGACTCGTCGTTCTCTGAACGCCAGTCTTGAGGTCGCAGTGGACAATGTAAAGGCGTGTATGGTTTTACACAAGTATGTCCGTGACAGATATGGGTACAATTTTGAAGACGCTATGTCAGTGGTGGGTTGCAATATTTACCTCATGGTCAATCTTTATGTGGTGAGATTACAGCGAACAACATAAGAAATGTGGTAGCTGACTACTTCCTGACTGGCAAATGTCTAAAATCTAGCTGTTATATTATCAAACAAATATAGCAAATATTTATCATATTCTGCAGGTGTCAGAACATTTCTTTAATTTGACGTAACACTTTGTTTTATATCAAACTGAATAATGTGTACTGTTTACATGTATAGGCCGTTCACGATAAAATGAGCACTTTTGAAAGCCCTACTTAAGATCTACTTGTATACACGTTGCGTATTATTCCGCATTATGTGAAATTAACATTACCATGGGTCATATCACTTTATTCATGCATCAGTCAAATGAAACTGAAATTATTAAGAAAGTAAATACTTTACATATCTGCTCATTTTTAAATTTGTGAACTTTAAAAGAACAGAAATTGAAAGAAATAATTTTAAGTTATCGCAAATGGTTACCTAACACTTTTTATTCGAAGTTAAGATATGGAAATACTTCCCATCCATCGTTACCAACTTTACAGGGCGAATGTCACTCAGGGCACCCATTAAAATATACGCAGACAGGGGCGGTGACTTTTTCCTAAGGTTCTTTTCTAAAGTACTCGCTTTATCGTGAACAGCCTTTGACAGTATATACAGTTAGGTATTTATTATTACAACGCTTCGAACACCATTAAAATTTCAGTTACTGAATTATTAGCTACTAATTTTGGTATTCCCTTTAACATAGATTTGTGGAATCCATGTGGCTGGAATACAAGTAAACTGAAATATTATAAGTATATTCAAGTATTTATTAAATTAATGTTTGTAAACTTTGCATCACGACAGATTAATTCTTCACTGTATCCCATTCATGGCATTGATATTGTAAGTATGAGTAGATTACATAGCAACTCATAAGCGAGAAGGTGTAGCTAAGATTTTCCTTACAGGATGCTGTATTGCAACCATAGTTTAACGGTTATGTAAACACACTATTTCAATATGATATATGTGCTACATGTACAAAAATACAGTTTCATTTGCAGGTACTCTTACATATTGAGGACATTCTGTAATAACCTCATAAATAGGATATCAGAATGCTTTCCTTGTGGCGTGAGTGTGCATTTAGTGTGTCAGTATTTTCGAAATAATACCTCAACTGGTTAATATAAATTGTCCTGGTTTTCTTCATTTAAGAGACAACTTATTGTACATTTTCAATTTTAAAAATGATGTTTGGTATTAATACCGTAAGTATAAGAGACAACAACCTATATTTCAAATATAAATGCACTCCAAAGAATTTAATATAACACATATAACTGAGCAATGTAGTCATAATCTTTTCTTTGTAGTTGATTATTTTTATTTAGTTGGTTTAACGTGTAGTCGACAGCGAGGTCATTAGAGACTGTTATATTGTTCAATTCAGCATTCAGACAAACCCTTACCCGGGACTCGTTCTAATCACTTACGTATTATTGCAGACTGATTATGCTAACTTTACCACTCTATGTATAGGTTAAAAACTTATATTACATGTTAGAAAGTTTACCAAAATATTTTCTTAATTATATTTATTAAACTTACAATAAGAATTTTTTTCAGCATCACAAAATCCTTCAATATCTTGTCAAACACACACTTCTCCACGATTCTTTGGTTAAACTTCAGTCTTTATACGAATTTAATGTTTAGTCCCACAACACTGCCTTTGTTCGACCAACGTAATGAATATTTCTGGATCTACTTCTATGTCACTCATGATTAATAACCGATAAACTTTACTTCGCCCAAGTAACATACATTCAGCGAAGCCACGACAACAGTTCCTGCATGAATAAATCACGGAGCGTGTGAGAAGAGATCCATAGCTGGGAACATACCACTGGGAAGTTGTACGGGCGAATCGCCGTCACAGGCCCCGGATAAAGTAACAGGTAGAGAGACTGGTGCAGCGCGAGCGCTTGCCCGTACCGTATCGTGTGACAGTGCATAACGCTGGAGTCACATAGCCCCGACAAGCACGACACTACAGCCCCGACGCGACGCTTTAAACTATACAGCCAATGAAATACAACCTAGATGTGACATAAACCACACAAATTCTGTCGTCCGACCAGCAATTTTGGACTAGAAATTATTTGTATTTTCATCGTGTCGTGCGGCACGACACACAGAGTGTGCAAACTCGCAACATGAAATAGTATGGCAAGCTTTCCCTACAATGGCAAACACGCAGTTTAAAAGAAAAATAAATTTGAAAATTACTGCATTTAACGCTTGAAAATAAAATTTCACCTTTGTATACATTAGCGATAGAACTTCGCCACCATCGTGTATTCTACACTTCGTGTCGTGCCTGTGAAGTGTCGGGCTGTGAATTCGAGCAGTCGCGTTGGAAACATTAATGTTGCATCGTGGTTGCGGTTTTTATCGTGTCGTGCTGTATTTGTCGGGGTTGTGTGACTCCCGCATAACTACGCTGTTTAAAAAAAAAATTCCCTTCATTTAACGGAAAAGTGCTGGTAAAATTTTATCCTGTGTCCGTAAACTCTCCGTCAAATTACGGACACATCGATTTTCAGAACCGGACTTTCCGTAAATTACACGGAACCTCTCCGTTAATTACCAAGTTAGTTTTCCGTATTTTCTGTTTAAAATAAAAATATAAAATTAACATGTCTTTAATTTTCGTTATGTGGGTGTTCTGCGGTGTAGAAAAATTATAAAAAAAGTTAGAATATTTTGTACTTAAGCGAGGTTTGAACCCGAGTCAAAAAATTACGAGACTACGGCTCTAACCTGTTACCAACAAGTCTTACTGAAAACTGTGGTATAACTTTTATATTTATCTTCCAAAGACAAAAGCAAAAATTCAGTTTCTATTAAATTTGGTGTATTTTTAGTGTTGCCAAATGTTACAGACGTCTGATGGTATTTTTTAATATTTGAACGAATAGGTCATAGTCGCGTGGATAACCTTAACTGCCGCAGAAACGGTAATTTTCTTGCTACAGTGGCGAAGAAAGCTTCGTGTGGAATCGGCATTGTTCGTCCCCGTAACTCGAAGCCAAAGGGAATACGGAGACTTTCTGTATTTTGTATTTACGGACTTCATTGCGTTTTTCGTCATTACGGATTGCCTTTCCGTATATAAACTGTGCATTTACGTAAAACATTCGGTAAATATACTGAAATTTCTAACAGTTTATATGTACGGGCGAACACACAGATCCGGGCGATCTCCCGCACAGGGCAATACGACGTAGCGTGTGAAAAGGGTCCTAAGTTTCAGACGAGGGCTGTTTAGTGCTTTCGAGACGTCACGCACATTGGGAATAATCATTTCGGGCACTACGAAAACGGCAAAAAAACGGCTTTTTCAAAGCGCCATATCTCAGTATAAACGAGACAGAACTGTTCAAGGACCCGCATTGAACCTTCGTACAGATTTCCCAACAGTAAAATAACAAGGTCACCGCTGGAAGTCCCATGGGTACACGCAGTGCCGGCGAGAACACTGCACGCCAAACCAGAGCCTCGCTATTAGAGGCGACGGCGCACTTGATGTGCGTGGCAATGTCGCCATAATCGCTCCCGCGCGTATCGGCCTCAAACACGGAAAAAAAACGGGATGTGGCTGTGTTGGGGACACGGACGTTTGTTTAGCATGAATACGTCTACGCTGACGTGCTCTGACGCATATGTCCCGGCACCGCTTCACTCTACCATATGGGGTTTTATGGGTATCACTGGATTGCTTTTGAGATGCTCTTTCCAACCGCATACGATTTCTGTATTTCCACTTGGCTTTCTGACAAGTATATGCCGACATTGTGTTAAGATTTATTAATTTTTTACATTAAACTCATACAGTTTCACCATGACCACGCCACACAAACATCTTTATACACGCAATCGATTGATCTTGACGAGAGCTGCCCATTTAAACCTAAACGAGCATCGTAGCTCCTCCTAGTCAGAAGTTATACTACGCGGAAGTTATGAGACGCCGAGCGCGATGCTTCGCAGTCCTCATTCAACGTTAACATTATTTGATCTTTTGGCAATCGAGAGGTGTAATTGCACTTTGAAAGTAGACGATAGATTCGGAGCTGCAGTGTCAAACTGTATTCCCCCGATTTTGTTATCATCGGATCTTCTGGATTGCCTCCCACTATGGTTGCGAATTTAGAGACGTATTCACGTCAAAAACTCCATCGGTAATCGGGAGCGTCAAAATTGAGACACGGCTAGAGAAGTGGCCTGAATTTCTCTGGCCTCTCTAGGACGGATTCTCGCACCCGGTTTTTCTCCTGAAGACCTTGACGCCGCGGAAGAATAGGTGTGCGCGTGGGGTGGAAGTGGCGATTAGAAAAATAAACATTCGGCATGCGTAGCGTCCTGCCCTTGTCGACGGGCCATTGAGGACCGACCTTGACGCGAGCTGAAGGGTGCCTCAGAGGCCGGGGCTTCGCTTCGTTGGCAGGCGACCGAATACGACGCTGCTTGACACGAATACGCGAGATGCGCGCGTGACGTCATTCACAAACAAGCGAAGGCCGCTCGCCAAAGGCCGCCCGTCGGCGGGTGAGCGCAGGGGCTCACAAGACCAGACGAGAGTAGAGGCGGAATCGCAGTCTCGCATCGCGTGAACTCTTAGCCCTCGGCCAACTGCACGTCCACGCTGTAGAGCAGTATGGGCTGTTCGAGGTAAAACTGAGCTCTTTTGAAAGCCCTTCTTAAGATCTACTTGTACGCACGTTGTAAATTCCTACGCCATTTGTAAAATTAACGTTGACCTGATCACTTTATTCACACGTCAGTGAAATTAAACTGTGCAATTATTTTGAAAGTAAATATTTCACGAAATTGCTCATGCCTACATTTACATGAATTAAAAAATGACAGAAGGAAAAAAAAAAAAAAAAGTAATTTTAAAAGTTGCAATTGCTTACCAAATTCATACAATTCAACTTTAAGGCATGATATCACTTTTCCTCACCGTTACCAACTCTACTGGCCACATTTCACTTAGTATGCCCGACGAAATGTATGTAGTTAGGCAGTCAATAATAAACGTAGCAGAGTACAGTAGACGTGTCTTGTGCAGCCAGGACCAATAGGAAGTAGGTAAGTAGAAATACAGAGACCAACACAACTTATATTGGTGTAGTGGAGAATATAGGCAGCTCACTTCAACCTTGTCTTCAGTGACAGTAAATATGTGCCTTGGTAAAGGGTTAATGTATAACTTTTTCCTTATATCTTCATTTCAAATCCTCTCTCTTGTTGTAACTGCTACGATTGACCTCATAAATCTCATCTCCACTGCTTGTAACCTACTTTTGTCGTTATTTATCATTGTCCAATTTTCACTACCATAAAATACTCCCGGAACTGCCATGGTCTTATAGAATTGTATTATTGTGCCCTGCCTTATTATACATTTTTTAGCGTTCTCCTAATTGTCCCGCAAATTTTTGAGAGACTTTCTATTTTATTTGTTATATCTACTTCTGTTGTATACGATAATGTGCATCCTATAATTTAAGCTTACGCACTTGTCCTTGAAATGTCTGACCTAGCTGCGACCTAAACCAAGGGCGTGGCAAGGCTATTTGTATAAAAACCTAGCAAAACCAACAGGACACCAAAATGGCAAAAGCCATGCATAAACCATTTTTCTCTGTACAGTTGACAGTGATAACGATTTGTAACGGAAACAAGGAAGTGTGGTAATATTCATTAGTTTTGGTTGTGTTTCTTTCAATTCTTTTCATTTGCCATTAATCTTACATGTGAACAAACTTTCATTGGTTATCAATTTTACATACATGTGGAAAAGCTAGCATTATCTCCCTCTCCCTTAAGTAACAAATCTATTAACAATGTAACATAAAAAGCCAGTTTGCAAAATGTAGAGTAAAATTCAACCAGAAATTTCAGGTACAATATATTCGCTAGTACTTGTAAAATTCCCCACAGGTTATGTTTATGCCTCTAACTGGCCATATAGTTGTTAAATACAGAAGGTCATCACAAAATATATTGGGCGAATTAACCCAAATTACCTTCGTTACAAAATGGCGAAATTATGTCTGTCACGCCGCATTTACTCTTGAAATAACAGAATAATTTTTGTTCCTACACATGAAAACCCATTTTGGCAACACCTTACTGGTAGGAAATCAATGAACATTATAACTTCAAGGTTTAATACCTAATCTACTCGCGATCCCAAGTGGATGGGAGCATCTGTTCAGCAATGCCAGCCTTAACTCCCGCGAGTAAATATGATTTTGAAAAATGCACTAAACTTCGTAAAGTCACATATATCCTACCATTACCTAGACTCGTTTTAAAAATGCTAAGACCACAATATTTGTATTTGGTTACCATTAGTTACAACCACCCAACGTCTGGTTAAGACTTAGTCACATACTTCCTTGTGGGTTGTTTACAAAACTGGTTACAGAAGGTAACAGTATCAAAGTTCAGTTAAGAGGCCAACATTTCGCAAGCTTTAAAATATTTTTAAATTCCCGGCCATAATGGCCCTTGCCTAACGTCAGGATGATGTAAATGACCTATTCGCTCGAGGAGCCTAAATTTGAGTATCAAATAAGAATGCTACTTATCTGGTAGAAACTTGCCCCCCTCAAGGCCGTTGACTGACCAAGAAGGAAGCGCGAACAGGCATTAAATACACAAGTCCACCACCTAGCGCTACCAATCAAATTAGAGATCCAATATTTTCCCTTCAAAAAACTGCAATTCCAAGAAATAGTTGGGGCTATCAATTGTCCCTGAGAGGGGTACTGATATTCACGCCCAATGGCGTTTGATGTTACCTAACAAGGTGAACCGACGCAGCAGACACCAATTTCCCTTAGGGGGTATTCACAATTGAAAAGTCAAACACCAATAATATTACAGTACGATGTCAAACTTCCAGCCTCTTGATCAAGTAGCCGGAAGCTGCGAAACCAGACGTCGCCGTTTTGGGGAGCGCGCGCGCACCAGGGCAAGCAGTTCTCCTCGCTCGCCGTCGACGGTATGCTGCGTTGAAACTCAAGTCCGCTACACAAATGTCCGCCAGAGCTGGATGCTGCCGCACGTCGAAATTCACACGTGCAGTAGCACTTGTTTTCCAAAGTCTTTTTTTTTAAGGTAACGTAAACCTGGCGAGAACATTACAGTTTAATTATTTATTACTTGTGGGTCACTTTGGAGGTTTCTCACAGCAAAATCAACGTGGCAAAGAGTTCGTACGTGCCGGGCAGTTCGCCGCTCAAGTTACCAGGTTGCTAAACACAGTAAATATTGGGAATGGGTGACTGGCGACGTGGTCAGCTCTGCTTATGACTTCTTTTTAAGTTATCGAGGGCGTGCGCGACGAGGTCCAGCCCATTAATTTGAAGAGTGTTTAGTTGGAAGTTTGATTATTGTTCAAGGGCGTGCAGGGACGTGGTGCCGCCCGACACAAATGCCATACAATTTTATGCTGTTAAAAGCTGTTAAACCACGTGAGCTACTCAAGAATAATACACTCTAAACCTGAAACAGTGAGAATTGTGCCAAATAAATGAAAGACAGTGAAAGTTGAGCTATTGATATAATAAGTGCCAGATAAATAATCTATATGATTACTGAAGTTCACTTATTTATTTGTAATTTATACTGAATGACGAGAATTTAACTGCCATCAGTCTAGTTAATTTGTTTCATTTACTAGTCGGTAGTAGCATAAAAATTTACTTTCAGTTAAAGCTATTTCACTGATTGATATCACTAATTTGAGCTTAGAGTGTAAGTGGCTCAACTGAACTTAAAAATAGCATTCAATTGTACTAGGCTTATGCTAAGTTAGTTAATGAGTTCCTGTTACATTGGGATACTGCATTGGCGACATCAAGAAGATACAAATTTATGAGATGGGTAATCAAGAATAAGTATTTCTATACATAACAACGAAATGTTTGTCCAACACTGCATTCCTAAAAACGTAAATATTACAGTTAGAAACGTTTACGAAAAAATAAAATTTTTGAAAATGTATTTTGTTTATAGGAATTTATGTATTTTAGTTGAACATAAGTGTTGTATCTGTACATAACTATCATACAGTGAGTTAAGTTCGATAGAAGTACTAATTAATACTTGGTAAATATTATACTAATAATCATGAAATCAAACGTATACCGCATGTGTGAGGCACAGATGGTGTCCTTGTCTACAAGAAGATTTACTTTCATTATATAGATAGCCATATATCGAAACTGTTTGATCAGTAAGTCTTATTATGAACAATGCCAAATACTTAAATTATATATTCTCCAGAAAATATTAAACATTACAAAATTAAAATCAGTTAAGATTAAATTTCTAAAGGAATCGCAAGTGTAAAATTAAGGCAGTAGTAACGGTGTGTATGTTTGCATGCCTGTGTCAGCATGTATCTGTGAACGTATGTGGATGCATGATGCCATGCGTGCATGTGCACATACATGTATGCATGTATTTATGTAAGTATTAATACACGATTTAATGAGTATACATAATATAAATTTAAATTAAAACATCAGTTATCTCATTATCATCTTCTGGCTCCACAGTTATTTCTTGATAAATGGTAATTAATGCCAAACAATTTAGCCTGTGTTCTGTCGTAGTGGAGCGAAGGTACGTTTTAATTCGCTTTAAGGAAAAATTAACGCTCAGGTGTTGCAATGGTTACAGGAACAGTAGCACAAATAACAAAAAGACACTTAATATTGGGGCAAAAGTTAATATTTGTAGATGCCAGAGTATCACATGTTGTAGACGAACGTTCCTTGTGCGATTGCTTTTGCCACAAAAGATCCCACGTCTTCAAGTCGCCTTCAAAATTACCAATACTCCCTTGCATATCACAAGATATTATTTGGCATATCTGCGAGTTTTGAACTGTTAAATTGTTCACTGAAAATTGGAATCAACCCTTTCAAATTTTTAAAGAAACTTTTCTCCCCGGAAGATTTTAATTCCATTTCTCTAATCAGGTGATCAAGATCTGGATAAAAAACTGCGACCCTAAAATATGTTTCTGTGTCTGATGCATTTGGCAAATTTACTCTATGTGTTTTTACAATGTCTGGGAATTTGTTATCAATCTTAAGAAATAATTCAAATAAGATAATTTTTTTTTGTAAAAAAAGTTATTTTTTAACAGTTTTTTCTCAATTCTATATATGTGCATTTATTGTATATTTTAACATAGTTTTCGTTAAATATTTCACATAAGTTTTGGTTGGCAAACAACATTCACTCAAAGTCAGTTTTATGTTAGATTCCTACACAACATTTGACAACCAATTTGCAATGTTGGCCTATATATATATATATATATATATATATATATATATATATATATATATATATATATATATATATATATATATATATTGCTACTGGGGACTTGTAGTATGTTACAGCTTTTTCTGATTTTAGTGACACTAACTTTCTTTACAGTGCTAAGTTACCTCACAAATGATGCATGGTCAGAAACATGTTGACATAATGTGCATTACAGAATGTTAGCCCAACATAACATACCATACCAAACACCAACCGTTGAGTTTCCAACATTGAAACCCTACTAAACATATATCAAAGAAAAAAATATCTCACATCTTGAAAAACCTTTTATTATTTAAACGTAAAGGAACGGGACACTTTATTAATGAAATATTTTTTTCATAATTTGACTTTATATGTTCGTTGCAGAACACTAGCCCAACAGAAGAAAACATACCAATTACCAACAGTATGTTTTCCAACTTGTTACCAACTATTTACCAACCATTTTCAAGTTTTAAAAATATTATATTTGCAGTATGTTCTGCCCTTTTCTGATTTACTGACAGCATTTTCTCGAGAATGCTAAATAATCTCACAAATTGTCCATGGCAGAAATTTTTGTTGACATATTACATTGGGTCAACGTTGTTTAAATATTCGTGTTCCAAACCAACATACAACCTACCTTCTTAACGTATGTTGCTGCTGTGGGAAGTGGTACGTAATTTTTTTTCCCCACAAGATATAATGCTTTTTGCAATTTGCACCAATTTCCCCCGATTTGTGTCAATGGTTTTATTCACAATAGAGTCAATCTGAGTGTACGAACTGTTGGCACTGCCTTCAAATATTTCGCAAAAATGCAATGCTTTTTCAAGGAACTTAAATGGTACGTTAAAGATTAATGATACTTCAATTCCAATATTGCATCTTTGTACTAGTCAAAATATATTGAAGTAAAAAGGCCTTTTAATATGAGAAAATATATCACTGTTATATTGCAGTATAATTAAATTCAGTTATTACCGTCATATTAGAGTCCTTCCAACAGTTATTAAATGTTACGTTACTGAAGATGTTCGAGCGGCTGTTAACATCTAAGGTCTTCAGAGGTAACATTCATCATATCACATACTTTACCGAAAGAGTTTACATTAAAAAGGAACAAAAGGGAAATTCCTTTAATTATACACCACAGCTAATACAACGCCTGTACCTGAGGCCGCATTGGCGTAGGCACTAGAGTGGCAGACTTCACTATTCGGAGATCCGATTCTCGTTTCATCCACGTAGGTCTACGTTCCTCAATCGCTTCATGCTTATCTCAACTCTCTCTTCCTTCAGAATGTCCACAAGCGACAGAAGTGTTCCTCGGTTACGACATCAGGCTGTACTTAAGGCGGCCCCTGGTTGAAGGAATTATGCACGTCTGAGGCCTAAAAGCGCTGGGAGCGCTAAGGGTGACCGAGACATGCGCATCAACTCTCTCATCAGCCTCCACGCGCAAAGCACTGGACTGGCGTGCAGTCTTGCCGTCGATAACGCGCCTTATGAGACTTTCAGCAGAGACCCTGCCATCGTATGACGTAATAATAAAATAAAGGTTTGATGCACGTCCCTATTCATTATTTTATGTTTTGTAACGGAATGTTCATGCCTAAAAATGACCGTGGAAAAACCCGTTCGAGCCATTTTCGCTATAAAAAAACATGCCTGAGAGAGAAATTGAGTAACTGATCAACGTATACAAACGTGTAACGTTTCTTAAATGATATTTGTAAGCAGCCTCACTAAAACACATGGGGCAGTTTTTTAAATAAATTGTTTTCTGCTGGAGCCCCTCGCACCCTTCGGCTGCCTGCCCAAGATGTCACCTTAACATGAGCCTCTTCTAATCGCATCAATAAGCCCTGCCATAGGTAGGAAACAATACACGGGCGTTACTGTTACTGACCTCCTGACAGAATATGTTATAACTAAATTTAAAAAAAAAATGTTGCTTTTCGTTTGTCCTTGGGTATTAAATATCCAGCTAATTGATAAAAAGTCTTGATGTCTTAGAACACACTCCGTTAGTTAAAATACGATAAAAACTAATTTTGCCAGTCACAACTTCAGAAAAAATCCTCAGTTAAACATATGTTGACTATAACTTCAAAAGGGGAAAAAAATCTTGTAAGAATACCGTTAGAATAACATTGCAGTTTGCTTAAAGTCCTTGCCTTTACGTGTGATTGTCAACTAGGTGGCGATTCCCGTCTCGTGTAATATTGTACGCTTCTTGACAAGCTTGGTACTTACCACTGGTCCACAAGACACAGTAACCAGAACGATAAGAGCCAAATTATTAAGCAACTAGTAGAATGGAAGTGAAGACAGATTATTTTTAAACTGCTCAGAAAGAAAATGGTAAAAATCTGAATGTGCTCATTCCAGCAAAATTATACTTCCGTAGAGCCCTTTGCACGATGGGGAATTCGCAAGAATTTCGAACTTCAATTCGTTCGCCAGTTGGGAGAGTTTTGGTGGAGACCGGTAAGATACACGTGGTTGAAGGGCGGGGGGGGGGGGGGGCCACGTGCGTCCCCCTTAACCCTTTAGTAAAAAATTATTATATAATTTTTGTGTTGCAAAATAAAAATATTTTGTTCGCACTGTACTGATATCCAGACGACGATTTGTCTTACATAGGTACCAATATAGAATCTATCTGTACTTTAAGTTACTGGCAGCAGTGGTACATGAGGCTACGGAACATAGTCTCAGCAGCGAATGATGTCTCCCACACGTAGGGTAACTTTCTCATTGGACGGTAGTTCTGCTGTGTACAGTGCAGACCATTCAGGCCACTTCATATGCAACTCCTAGATAGAGGACACTGAGACTGAAAGCTGTTAAATACGCCCTTGCTACTGGCTGCTGGGAAGTCGGTCACCAGGGCGCTGATTGGCGAGCGGAGTTACCACGCCTTGCTTGCGGCGGCGCCATTTTGCTGGCGTGTACCCGAAGGTACTCTGTGTGTTGGCGGTGGCGTGGGTCCCCTCGCGAATGTCGCGCGCCGGGTGTGTTCCGAACGCGCAGTCTTGAAGTGGCCGTGGGCGGTGCGGCACGCCGAGTGGTTTTTTCGTCCGACAGAAAATTCGCCCGCGCGTATTCGGGCCAAGGAGCCCGAGCGATCCCTCGGGTGTTTGCTCTGCTCGCAGCAGCCGCAGCACCGAGCTTATTTGCGTTTTCCAACACGGCCATAACCTCCCCTCCCCCCTCCACCTAGGCCTAACCAACCTTCCAGCTTGCCTTGGTGTCAGCGCCGGTCATCGAAGAAAGTTTTCGACTCCTCGTTTGAACACGAGCTTCTTTTGGCACTCTTGAACCGCTGCCGACGTCTCACGAATACTACAGAGTCACAGACCACTTAACATTTCAGGCCCGATAATATTTATGGTTTCAGGTGTTGCAATCAAGAAATTGTATGGCGTGTGCTGTACTTCAAGCCGCACAGCACTTGTATCTAGGGGAATTCTGCCGGTGTTGATTAACTACAAAAAATTAGAAAAATATTCTATCAGTGTTATGGCAAGAGATAGGAAATTATTCTGTTGTATGGCAAAATTTGAGAAATTAAAATTTTTAACTGTTCCAAATAGTATATTGCAATTAAATAATATAATTTTTTTACGTACAAAACTATGAACTATTTGAATAAACTCATTAAAAGTCTTGTGAATGTTCTGTTTGTTGTTAAAGTTTTCAATTCATATCTATTAACCCTTTGAGTGATATGCACGTATATACTAGAGGCAACGTTTATTTTGAAATTTCTTTACTCTTGAAGACAAATTTCCCATTTCTATGGTTTTGCTGTTTCGCTGGACTTTATGGGAATCTAACAAGAAAATTACAGCTAGACGCCATTTCAATTCGTAAGAATAAAACTGTTCATTTTAATAATTTCACAAATGAACACGGTGCATTGTGAGACATGTTACATCAGTCACGGACAAACTGATTGCCACGCAGCCAACAAGCAACTCCATTGGCCTATGAACAGTTGATAATAAATGTAGCGGAGTACAGTAGGCGTATATTTGTGTGGCCAGGGCCAATAGGAAGATGTTAAGTAGAAATAAAGAGACCAACAAAACTGATATTGGTGTAATGGAGAATATAGGCAGCTCACTTCAACCTTTTCTTCAGTGACAGTAAATGTGTTCCTTCCTAAAGGGTTAAGACTGCCAATAACTAATTATAATATATTTTGTGACAAACACATATCGCTTCTTTGGGACACTGGTGCACTGTGGCTCCACCACTCGTGCCAAATTAAGATGGGCATTTGAAATACTTATGAGCCAACTCCGCGGCTCAGTGAACAGCGAGTTAGAATCTACAACTCTTTGTATACTGGAGCTTTGGTTATTTCTCCATTGGCAGCTGTCCACCAGTGTGATCCATTTGTACCTCAGACTTGTTGCAATGGGATCCGACCTCGTTTTCTTGTAGGTTTACGATTTGTTAAGAGTTATCCAGGGCGTATCTGATAAACGCTGATTCAATTGCAGAAGCAGCTCAAATAAACTTCATATTTTTAAGTGCAGTTTTTCCTCATTTGAAGTCACGTAATTCTCCTATTCTTTAATCTTAATTGTGATGCATCACTCTCTCCCTATATATATACACAACTCTCGTTTCCACCTGCACTATTGCCATTGCCAGGCGACTTGGAGAAGGAGAACTGAATTCTCCACGTTCCTTAAAGCCGCGACCGACTCCAATCATTCTAAACTTGAAGCAGTGAGAATTAAGCCAAATCAGTGAAAACAGTGAGAACTGAGCACCTCAATCAGAGCCAGATAACTAATTCATGTAGTGGTTGCGTTTCACTGATTTATTTGTGATTCCCACTGAATGTCAAGAATTCCGCTGCTTTCAATCTCTTGTTCCCAATTAATTCGCTTGAGTCGCGGGTCAGCAGTAGCTTATCAACTAACTTTCAGTGAATGTTGTTTTCACTGATTGATATCACTGATTCGGACTTGTGCAGTAACACCCCGAAAACGGCTAGTAGTTCAATACCAGTTCTGTCGAAATCGGGTGGCATAAACATCTGAGGAATGACAATGCGTTTTTCTTTAGTGATGAAGCCATGCTATTTTATTGACACAGACGAAACAATTATTCGTGTATAGAAGGGATACTGGTCAGCGTACAAATTCAGACTTCACTATTGAGCGAAACGTCGCCAAATATTAAGGCGGCATGGTGTAAGGAGCTGTCCCGTACGATTATCGGTTGTCTCTGGTAGTAATAGAGGGACAAACCGATAGCATAGCGGTAAGTTCAGGAGATTCTGGGGGATGGACGTGTTTATTTTCATGGTGCGGCTCCAACGGGCGATTTTCCAACAGGATAATGTTTGTCCACATATTGCACGGATTTCTTAGAACCGCCTGTGAAATGATGACACCCTTCCTTTGCCAGGCTGATCTCTCGACTCGTTTCGTAAAGAACATTTACGGAGTCAGTTGGGACGGCAGCTTCAGCCATCAAAAGGCATACAGCCACAGGAGAGGCAATTGTAACAACTATTTTGCAGGATCTTTCACAGCATATCATTATACATCTCTTTAAGTCCAATGTTGGGCCATACAGACGCATTTATCCCTATAGAAAACCAATTTTTCTTGAATAAAAGGCGTATTAGTTTTGAATAATTTTTTTATACTGTCGGTTCAGTTGTCTGTGAAGAGTTCAATTCCATTTAGTGGTCCCTTTCTGCACACGGAAATTTTTATGGCAATGAGTGTAGAAACACGTATTAATTTTTATGTAGGTATAGTTATTTATGATTAACTATATTAAAAGTTTTAAAACAATTAGACTGTTTATTATTTCCGATTTGTTTCTACTGTGATGCATAGGCTTTAAGTAGTAGAAAATGAAATGTGTAGGCTAATACCCTAAATTTTAATCAGTGGAAAACCACTGATTCGAAGTGAAATCCAACGACTCGAAACAGTGAAAATGGCTCCACTGAACCACTGATTCTTTATTTGTTTCAGTGAAATTTAGTGACGTGAAACAATTTCACTGATTGAATGTGACGGTCAACTGCAGTAGCGAATTAAATATTGTTTATATTGAACTTAGCCAAATAATTACGAGAAAGAAACATAATTACGATAGTTTACTAATCATATTGCACAATTTACTGTAATTTAAAAAATAAAAAAGTATCCCGCAGGTGGCAGGGATTGAACTCAAGTACCCTTTCCACTTCGCTTTTAAATCGTTATCTTACCACCTTTAAAAAAAATTGACTTTATTGACTTTATTGACGTATACATTTGCCGTTGAACATAGCGTGAGTGACGTTTGACGTTTGACAGTGCGTGTCTGTAGTTTTGCCACGTGAAGCTGGATTTACATTGGCGCGACGGATGCGACGCGACGGGTGTGACGTCACTGTAAATTGTGGAAATAATGAAAACAATGGGACACGACGCGACACCAAAAACACTATTTTAACCACTTATGGCTGAAAAGACGAGAATGTAGCAGAAGGTCCATCTGTGTATTTACGAGAAGGGACGAAGAAGAATAATTTGAAATACAAAGAGCCACATGAATGTTTATGTTTTATAGTTTTCCCGTTGGAAAAAATAGTATGGGCCTAACCATATCAATGTAGGATATTATAGCTAGGTTGGCATTCCAATCTGTTCTCCTTTTGCCTAGTTACGTTTGTTTGCGTTCTGTTTAATTTATTTCGTGGAGAAGGGGGGGGGGGGGGGGAGGAGGAAACAGTGAGGCGATGAGGGCTTAAGTTTAACGTCTTTCGTGAGACGGCAGTGGCATTTTGAGTTGCATATTTTTTTGACGGAGCAGTGGAAAATTTTTTCTCGCATGGAAATAGGACTAAAATTCAAATTATTGCAACTTCGAAAATTTCACCTTCAATGAAAAAACAAAACACAATATATACGTCGCTGTTCGAATTCATACAGATGCAGCAATACGCACACACACATACACGCATACACTTTGTCCGAAGTTAACCTTACACTCGTTGAATTCACGATACAGGTAAATAAATAATATTTACACACTACAAGTGTTGAAAGTGCAGCTATTTCAGGCACTGTTTGTAAAATTCGCAACCCTTTGAGCACACATTTTACAATGGAAATCCTTACAAGTTTACTTCACTAAAATGAGGTTTGTTCGTCACTAGAATTAAATAATTCATTTGCAGAATCGTTCAGAAAAATTAGCACTGAGCACGTTTCCTGAAAACACCGTTTTATGAAGCGGCAAACACGCGCTGATAAATATTACATTTCACTCAAGAGAACACACTACAGCGGTACCTACAACAAACTGTGATAAGGAAACTACAGCTAAAATATTTCGACAACGCCAACAAGATTAACCTCGCACGTTATAACAAAAGTTACCAACTTTACCTTGCCACCACTCTCGCAACAAGAAAACACATTCGTTTATTGACGATGGTCGCGCCCGCGGCGCGACTACATTATAAATTATTTAAATCCGTCGAAATTATTTATATTCAGAAAATCCGTCGCGCCCGAGATTTCTGTCGTGTTGACGTCATAGAACGCTCGTCTGTGATTGGGCGAAGCATTACTTTCGTCGCGTCGCGCCAATGAAGATCCAGCATGGCGAGCTCAAGTATAGTAGACCCGCCTGATGACAAATTCACAGTACACATGTGCACGACATCCGAACTGAAAATCTGCCGCGGAACAGAGGCGCTATGAGGGCAGGGCAGCGTATTAACTACCAAGTCAAGTTGATGAAAACGAGGAAAATATAGCCTATATCTTCCATAGTTACTCATAGAAAGCGTGTAGTTTTAAATTTAAATTTATGGTTTAATTGGTACCGTTATCATTATTGAAACGAATAGTAAATATGATTTCACTCTTTTCACCACGTTCTACCTTCAAACAGAAAGCTGTGACGATTATATGAAAACGAAATGAAAAACGTAAAAACCAGAATGAAAACTAAATGTTCATGTTACCTCGTAAAATGGTGTTTCGAAAAACAAAACACATTTTAGAAAGTATTTTCTATTGGTTTCGTTAGTTTATGCGTTGTTATTTCACTTGACACACGTTTATTAATGGCCACTTTTACTCTTTGTTTGGCCTATTTTTACACGCTGTTTAACTGATCCATCAGTCAAAGAACAAATCGCTATATAAAAAAAAATAAATAAATAAAAAAAGTCGCAGATGAATTAGTGTAAAATGTCGCTGAATTAATAAGTGAAGGCAAACTATCATTTTTCCCACTGCTTCATCAGTTAAATTCACTGAAGTGACTTTTGAATCAGTCAGGTACTGTTAACTAATTGAAACAGTGAAATCCTCACTGAATCAGATTTAGAGTGAAGATATAAGCCCAAACGAAGAAATAGTGTCTAATCCTACTGCTTTAGTTTTAATGTTTAGAATTTACTCTCATAAATCGCCTTTGTTTTCGTACTTATTAGTCAGTGGTTCATGAATCACTTGAACTCGAGCTCAGAATACTCAGAATAAAATCCTTGCCCTTAACGTTATCTAATTTACCCAAAATAATGACTGGTGAATTCTTAATAAGAGCAGAGAATAAAAAAAATATGTCCACGTCTTATTATACCTAACGCCATTGGTTGAAGTGGTGTATACTGAAATTGGTTCCGTTTAGTTTAATACAGCATAGAATAATACTATGTCAATGTCAACAATCAGTTTGTCGACGTGTGTATCTAATTACTGTTCCCATGTCTATCTTAATTTTGGAAATGTGGCTTATTGAAATGGGTTGAGATAGAAAGCTAAGAATACTTTTCCAAGATCTTTGATCAACCGCGAACCAGCCAAGGTCACGGGCGTAACACTCGCAAATGTACGTCGTTCGCCTATATAATTAACACATGCTATTTCTCACATCTTTATCCCTACATAATATTTCATGTACATTCGTAGGCCTATGCATATATTTCCACTCATGTCATTAATGTAACTTCATCTTGTTTTTATCTTATTTATTTTTATCTGTGCTTATTTTCAGACGTAGGATATTTTTCATTTAGCTGTACGATGATAATCTAATATGTGTAATTGGATTAGGCTAGCTAGTTTTCATTTTTGTATTCCTTTATATGTAAATAATTTAATTTTTATTTTTGGTCTCTTCTGTGAATGTTTCAGGGTTTATTGTTTCATATTTCGCCGTTTTGAGACTACATGTTCTATGAAATTTAACGTTTAAGGGGATCGAAAGGGGTTTTTGAAGTGTTTTAATCCCCATTGGCCCAGAGGTTCGAATCCTGACTTGTGATTGGCTGGCATTGTAAGCCCTCTTAAGCTAGCGTCAGCCGATCGAGCTTAAAGGGAATGATTCATGAAAGCATCATATATGCCAAATTTTTGTCATAAGTTGTTTTGGAAAGGGTTTAACGAAGTTTTCGGCTTGTTAAGAGACAAATTACTATTTTGAACACCTTATAACTGGCGTCATTATTCTCAGAGCACTGATGGAAAATAAGAAATAGATTTTTATTCTTATCTTCCATCAGTGCTCCGAGAGCAATATATGCAATGAATATCTAATAATGTAAGAAGGTTTACGAAATTATTATTAAAGTCTTGCTGTGCCAAACATTTTGAAAAATCCTCTGTAAAACAACTTGTGACAAAAATTACGTAAATATAGCGCTTCCATGCACCATTCTCCTTAATTCTCTCTCGGGAATCAGTCTCCATCAAGAGCTAATGTAGGTCAAGACACCCTCCCAGAAGTGGGTAGAGTCTAGGGTTGTTTTTGGTTTATTAGAGTCTTCCCCGACGTAAATATAGATGGCTTTTTTGTTACCAGAGATTAAGAGTGTTCTGAGATTCGCCCATTTCGCTTGGCTTTAGTTGGTCAGGAGGTAGTAAGTATCGTTAACTATGTATGTGTGTTTGAAGGGTATAACTATACGTATTATGCATCCTGCCTACCCTACATCCTACGAGAGCAGCCAACTACAAGTCCCGTTTCCAAAATAAAGCTGATTCCTACTTCGAGAGCAGCTATATGGTACATTTGATCGTCGGCCATTAGTTCTAGAATGTTTTACCTGACGCCAGTAGTAGGGGCGGGCCGGTCCTAGATACAAAGGGATGCCGCCTTTTTCTATTTACCCAATTAATTTGATATCAAATAGTCAATTAAATTGATTGAAAGGTTTAATCAAATTGAAATTGTTAAATGGATTGAAAGGGTTCAATTTATTGAAAGGGTTAACTTTTTCTTAATTTAGTACTTCTTTCTTAATTTTTGGGAGGGGGTAGAAGGAACTCTGTACGATGTTGACACTGTGGTGTCCTGGAGGCGACTAACCAGAGTGGTAGGTTGAAATGTGTTATATGGCGTTGAGTTGTGTGCGAGAGTGTGCTAAAGAACATTTTTCTTACTTTTTCTCATTTTGATGTGTTTGTAGGTATGTTGGTGGTAGATAGGCGATTTTTACGAATATATGTAACACAAAAGAGAATTTCAGAATGTTTAAACGATTTCTAAGAGTGCCCTAAGTGTAAATTTGAACTTTTTTGGGGGATATTGCTTATTGATGGTGGTGGGAGATAGGCGACATTGAAATATGCGGTTTACATGTTAGTAATGATAAACAATTGACGACTGTTCCCGAATGCAATTAAATGTTAGAGAATTCAGAGTGTTGTAGGTATAAATAAATTACATGCATCGAATCACAAATTTCAAACAACTACGTGAATAATAAGTGCAATTACTCCAGTATGGAATTAAATGTAATGTAAGTATCGAGCTTAGAAATATAATTTACACATCACTCCCGAGATCTCTGCACCCCAATCCACACCTCCCACTGCCACCCCTCACCAGAGCGACATGTCCTGGGGTCATTCACCTGTCTTCCCTGATTGTCAATTTTTCGCCACTGAGGCAAGATGGCGACAACTGGCAAGAGAGCTTCACATCCCCCCTCAACTGTAGGCATCCCCTACCACCACTACTTGTCCAGAGGGACATGCACCGAGGTCAAGAACCTAGGCCATCCCTCCCACCCCTACTCTAGAAGCTGTCTTCGCCCGAAAAAGTCAGTTTCTTCTCCAAGGCCACATATCCACAGCCCAGAACACGTTTTTTCGAATATCTTGGGAGCTCGTCTGACCACACAGCCCACCTTTGCTGCCAATCCAAATTCACGCAAGAGCCAAGCGTAATACCAGCGAATTAAAATTTTTCTACAAAATTAAATTTTATATCTCTGAAATAAAATTTCTTTAATCCCCGAGACAATCCCCAGATATAACATTTCAACAAGTATATATTTGAATAAAGCTAACTATGAATTGGAAAAAAAATCACACAGAGATACAAGGCATACTTGATTCACTAGTAAAAAATGTTTTTTTTTTGCAAAAAATACAGGAACGAGTCATTCTAAAACCTCGTGGACAATAGCAGGTAATGGATAGCCGAGAATCGAGTGTGTTTGGGAAGCCAGTGAAATTTAGGTCTCGAGAGCCGAGCCGATGAGGGTGAAGCAAGGTGAGTATGTAGCAGTATGGAGCAGTGCCGGACTAGGTCACGTGTGACTAGGGAAACAGGAGAGATATCTGATAACACCCTTGTATAAGCGTATTATATCACTTCTTCTACACATTGCAAGATTTTTTTTTGATGTGACCCACCTGGAGAGGTGAGTGTGCTAACTGCTCAACAAATGTGATCCCTCTCCCTATGTCTAACCAAAAACTTTCTAACAGCAAAATGTATTCCATCTAGCACAAAATGTATATATTTGAATTTATTTAATATTTTAACAGAAGTTTAACGAAACGGTATGTAAAAAGGCGAAAATCATGTTTTTTGGAGTCGGAATATAGCGATTTTCAATGTTATTATTACTTTTTAATAAAAGGTCAGAATTCTTGTAATTTTATGGGGAAATGGCAGCACAGATAACGATGCCCAGGCATCAATTGCAACAGCAGGCATCTAGACCGAAGGGAAGCATCCACATTGTGAACAACGCCAGGAGTCCTCTACAAAACAGGTGTCCATCATATCGACTACAACATCAGACGTGCATCATCACATCTACTACAGCTCCAGGTGTCCACATCGAGAACGACACCAGACGTCTACAACATCTTCTACAACTTCGCTACATCTAGATCATCATCAATGCAGAATCTACAGGGCATTTCATCTTTGCATCAGCTCGCAACATGTACAATGCATCAAGGTTACTGTTGTGACAATTGTGACTCTGAATGTGTTGAAATGTTTAATGCGATTTTAGCTTATGGGAAGGAGAAAACCTTATAGAGTGTAGAGCATTCCCAACTGTGAGTGATAACGAAATCATTTATAATTTATTTTGTGGCCCATAAAATAAAATTAGTGTGTCCATTCCTGGCTGAATATTTACAAGCTGATGAGGATATCGTATCCTATTTACCTTGTGATGACTTTCATTATGACATGCCTGCCTATGCTAATGATGGGGACTTGCAACATATGCAGAGGGATTGTATGTCGCACATGCTGGAACAGCTACTTGAAGCTAGAATCATTTCAGATATAGCAATGGACTCACCAGAGTCGATGAAGTAGATTCCGAGGCGAGCACTGTCATCTTATAAAATTCATATGAGAGAGAGACTCTTTTGTAAATAGTATATAAAGAAATAACATAGAAAAATGACATGCTATACTCAGAGTTTGAAAAACTACCAAGACAACTCCTTTGTAATTAAGGAGCTTGATATTTCTTATGCAACCAATGCTAATGACTCTAAAGTATTATGCTTTAAAACTCCCAGACATTGGAACAGTTTAAAACATGAAGTTAAAATGATGTTTCGGGAACAGACTTATGAGATACATAAACTGAAATGGGACTCTGGTGACATAGCTTATGAAAAATGTTTTCAATATCTAGATGATGCATTACTCGAAGACTATCCCATACACGTGCTTGAAAAAATCCAGAAGGAAATTTGAAAAACTTTGACAAATGCAGGAGTAATAAATATCAGAATATACCACGACTGTTTGAGTATTAATCCAATTGTCAAATGCTATATTACAAATCACTGTGAGGAAAAAATATTCTGCTCAAATCGTAAAAGTGAAGCTTTAAGATAATATTTTATCAACACCCTTCTTATGTGTAGAGATATTAATTTTATTAAAAAAAAATGGTTTGTTCCAGGTAGTGTAAGATTTCTAAAAATGGAGAAATTCGAATCAGGGAAGATGTATTCCATTATTTTTCAAGGATACAAGAAAGCATAGTTCCAGTCTCTAGGTAACATATGCTTCGAAACATAGATGTGTAATGGAGGTGAACATTGGAATTTCGCATAAAGTTTTGGAGAAAACTTGTATACAGAACGATTGCTGTGTGATGAAGAAGAAGATTGTTCTTGTTTTTAATATGTGGCCTGATAGCAAACCGCCCTGCTCTTCTTGGGGCATATATTATAAAAATCGCAGTACAGAAGTAACCAAATAACCAGGTTTTCATCAAATAAAATTATTATTGATTAGAGAATTTTATGACACCACCATCACCTTATGGACTGAAACATGTAATAATAAGGTACACATCATGCAAATACAAGGCAGTAGAGAACTTTTAAGGGTACCAGGAAGAATGTGGGACTGTGAGGTTTAGAACAGTAGCTTTGTGTCTGTAAATTTGATCTAACAAAGTTGTCATTGAAGAACTAATTTTACCACATAGTGGAATAACATATGGCATATATATATATATATATATATATATATAAAGAAGAGGAGAGAGAGAGAGAGAGAGAGTCATGCACCAGAGCTTCAGTTACAATGGAGATGTTCGACTCATCACTTCAGTATGCTAGTGTTACTCCATGGTTCAGGTGAGTGTCTTTTAGAATTAAAGATGTACAAACAAGTTAGAGTTTTCATTGGACACAAGTGTGTTGTCTATAATGTAAGATCTAACAGTGATTTACCAATTGGTTTGACCAAATTACTATGGGATATGGAAGGTGAAGAAATCACTAAATATATAATATTTAGTAAAATAAGAATATATTTTGCGAAGGGACTATTACTCTGAACATAGTGTTTGGACAGAAGAATGCAACAACAACCAACATTATACGTACATTGGTGACCAAGAATTAACATCTCTCTGTAGTATGTGGCTATATAACATTTCCAAGGCAAGAACATCTAGCAGACTATATAAAGGAGAGCATTCATTATAATATCGCCAGTCATGGCTAGAACCTGCAATCCTACAGATGTATACAAAGTTCTGCAAATAGGAAACAGAAAAGATTTCTTTAAACCGTACAATGGAATTCTACAAGTTCATGCCTGCAATGATAAAGAACATTGATGCTACACTTTCGACAAGATTGTTGGCATTTGCTTTCGTGAAGGAGTAGCATGCAACAATTGCACTGTGAGATATATTTGCCCCAACAGTGACTTGCCAACAACATTAGAAGATTTGATGATTCCCAGTCTTAGCAAGGAGATTGAAGAGGAATCGATAAGGAGTATTAGCCTACCAGCCCAAAAGACCTCACCAGGGAATCGCCATTCGATGGAAGGAGACCTGCAATGGAGACATCGACAACTTTATTTTCGAACAAGGAGGATTAGTTTTTCCATCTATGTGTAATTTGCATATGTGTGAAGTGGCTAATTCAGAATGATGGTTCCAATGTTCTCACTGTTTCCAATGAAATAAAAGTATGCATTTTAAAACTAAAGGCTTGTATTCTGTAACTTATAGCTTATTATATTCACATTATGTTGTTAAGGAAACGTGTGAGTCAGACATTCATTTCTAATGTACATATTTCTTTCAAACTTTTGCAGCACATAGTAAATCAGCTAGTTATAATTGCACTTTTACTAACTGTAACAGTTCTGAATGTTTTGTAAACCAGTAGAGACCACATATAGTAGATTGAAAGCATAAGCTTAAGGGCGAACACAATGTAACTTCATATTGTAAGGAAGAAAAATGTTTGAAACATTCTATTTATAATATAGACACTACTTTGCCCCATCAGCATTTCGAAGAATGTAATAATAATCTTCATACTTTATATAATTATAACAAAAACATGTTTGGTTACATGTCTCATAGTGGGTGTGATTCATCAAAATGTTATGTGCATCGAACAATAAAATTAGCAAAAATATAATTTAACCCTAAAACTTGTTTCAACTTGCAAATTTAGAGAATGAATTTATCAATATACATACATTGTTCCTTGCTAATTCTTCTCTGTCGAGTGCTGGATGTTGTAGTAGCAATATTATGTATTTTCATCCTACAATTTATTATGTCAGTGTCAAATAAGGAAAGTCCAATATAACTTATGCAATATGGTGCAATGGGTTTTTGCGAGAATTTACAGAGACTTGTGACAATATTTTTCATTTTAAAGTTATTTATTTTCTTCTGGGAGATGAAAAGAGTCTTGGATTCATACAGTGCCATAACTATAAAAATGTCCAGTGTGTCATATGACTGCAAACACACTTCTTCCATCTAGTATTGAATATGTGTACTCTCATTATGTGTAATCATATCCTGATTTGGTTGAAAGCATTGTTTTATATGCCCCTAACTTGCAAAAGACTTTGTGCACAAACAGACAGAGTAAAATTAGGTTTTAAGAAATGCTCACTCCTTGAAAGTAGAGGTCGAGAAGGGGATCTGGATCCAATATTAAGGAAATGTATGAAAACTTTGTTCACAGAAGTTGCTAATAGTTTATAAAAATATGTTTTTAAAGAAAAGTTATGTATATATTTTGAATTGATGTTTTGTGTTACCCTGTAGTTGTTTCTGAGCAAGGTGTAATTGTTGTACATAAGGTTTATGAATTTACCTGTATTTATATATATATTTAAAATAATTGTCTAATATGTTTTGTAACATCCTGTACTTGCTAGTGTTATGAAAATGTTATAAATGTATTGTAAATTCACTTATGTTTGTTTAGCATGGAAATGTTTGGAGCGAAATTTCTACTTGCTTAAATATGTTTTCGGTGAAATGTATACATGCTCAGTGTTAAAATGAATTTTTTAAAAAACATGTTGTGTTTGTATATATTAACCTATTCTTTTTTAAAAGTGAACTTGTTTTGGTAAGCAAAATATATTCTCCCAAAGAGAGCCAACCTCTATAGAGCAATTTGATAATACAGGAAGGCTCTGGGTTCGAATCCCAGATAAGGCATGGTAAATTGTAATATATACTTTGCAGGTTCGATTTCCAGGTAAGACATGGTTGATATAAGCTGGGTTAAATTCCTGCTTAGATCATGTACAATTGTAATCTAGTTTCTTACTTTCAGTATTTGGTAAATATTATTGTTATATATAGATTCTGTGTTCGATTCCAGGTTAGGTCTTGTGTGATATTAGCTAGATCATAAGTCAATAATCGTTAACCATATTAAGTAAAAGGATTAATCAATTAAATATAAATTTAAAAATGAATGATAGTAAAACAGGAATCGTTCGTAAAAGAGTGTTGAATAATATCATTCAATTCATTAAATGTTAAAATTCAGCATACCAATGATAAAAATCCAAAAATGCATTAAAAAGTTATAAATTGCATTGAAATAGTAAAAAATTTAATTAAAATGTCTTAAAACCTGTTATTTTATCTATTTGATATCCATTTCAGGCGAATAGAGTTATTTTAATTTTTGCAACAAGGGAGGGTGGTGAGGGAATAAATAGAGGTAAGCACCCACTGGAGCTCATTTGCTGCTGTGTCTTCATGGGGTCAAGACCTCCTCTCTCCTGCAGTGTGTGAAAGTATACCGACCTTCAGTCTTGTGAACAAATCCATGGTGCTAGAGTGTCTAGTTCAGGGCCATCAGCCGCCCTCTTGCCATTTACCTCTGCCTATCTGTTCTGCAATTGGGCCTTGCGACCAAGGGACATGCTCGCCCATAGCTTTTGCCACGATGGTGAAAGCAAACCTTCTCGCCTGCCAGAGAAGTCGCCCATGGAACTCGCTTAGAATTGCGATCACCCGACTGCTTGCTAGCCTAATGGGATAGGCTCCCATGGAGCGCTCAAAGGAATTGCGAGTACCCGCATGCTAACCTGTTGGAGTAGGAGCCCCGACGCTCACCTGGCAGAGTGGCCTACCTTTCAACTCGACTGTCCTGGGTTCGGGTCTTGCTCCACACACACCATGTTCGTTGCAAGAGTTTGAGAATGTTAATAATTTGAAACTAAAAGAAATTTAGGGTTTTTTGGTTTTTTGTTTAAATATGTCAGCATTTCCTTTAAACTTTGAGTAAACTTCATGCATTTCATTCGAGTTTTTTTTAACCAATTGATTGATTGTTCTTAGAAACTGTATAAACAGTCTTTGAAATTGTAAAACTTTTAATCTATTTGAATGATTAGTCTTTGAAACTAAAAATAAGTCTTTAAAATCTTAAAACTTTTTATCAAATTGAATGATTGGTATTTTAAATTGAAAAAAAGGTCTTTTAAATCATAAAACATTTTATTGATTTGAATGATTGGTCTTTGAAATCGAATTATTGGTCTTAGAACTCAAATTATTGGCCTTTGAAATTGTAAAAAAGTCTTTAAAATCTTAAAACTGTTTATTGATTAGAATGATTGGTCTTTGAAATTGTAAAACAAGTCTTTAGAATCGATAAACATTTAATCAAATATAATGCTTGGTCTTCGAAACCATAAAACAGGTCTTTAGAAATGTTGATTCATATGTGTGAATAACTGTGAGAGTGTATGTCTGTGAATGTGTGTGCAGAGGAAAGGTGAGAAGATTATTTCCAGATGTAATTTTTATGTACAGTTGAGTTTATTTAGCAGAGTTGAGAGGGTAATACATGTGAACCACCAGTAGTAGCTACTGCACTGTCTGGAATAAAGCTGTGTCAATAACACATACCTGACTCTTTTCACTGTTTAAATATTCGTAAAGTATGTGAAAAACATATAGAATCTATCACAGATTATTCTGAGAAATTTTGGTTAGGTAGGTGTGAGTGAGAGTGTATGACTGCAGTTGCGTGTGCAGGGGAAAGGTGAGAAAATTTTACTTAGTTTTATATAGTTTTTAAGAAAAGAGGTTTAAGGGAGGGATGTTGTGTGTATGAGGTATGAAATTTGAAACAGCTAAAACAAGGGAGAACTACGCCCCTCACACCAAGCGTGATGGGGGAGATGAATAATCTCAGTTTCCAATCTTGTTCAGAATGAGTTAACTGGAGAAGGATGTGTGAGATGATGGTTATATGAACTTTGAGTATTTCTAATGAATGAAATATTTTTTATGTGTATGTAACAGGTTGGATTGGGCATTTAAGTTAATAAAAGACATTTTATTTTAAATTTGAGTAATACTATTATTTAATTTTTTAAATATTTAGTTTGAATATAGTTTGTTTAGTTGCTAATATTAATATGTGGTGTGTTTGCTCCTTCACTAAAAACATTTAGACAACATTCATAATAAAATTTATGGACATCAGTAATGACAGAGTAAACTAATTTTTACAGCATAAATGATTTTTACAGTGAGCCCTAGAATGTATATTTTGATGGCGAGATATTGATAAATGTTTTTTATGGTATGTTATTCATAAAGGTTTTTTATGGTGTAAATTATTTTAGGATGTATACTACTTTGATGCTGTAAGATTCAAAAATAAAAAAAAATTGCCCTTTTAAAATGCAATTTGTTTCTCACAAAAATAATGTTTAAGCTGGGCTCAAAATTCAATGTTGTGTTGTAAATTAAAGCCGTGTACCTGGGCCGAAAAGCGAAATATTTTGAAAGACGAGGGCGAGACAGTCGCAAGGCGCAGTCAATTCTATACTGGAGAGGTACTGCGGACTGAAAGTTTCAGAGGGGAAGTGTCAACTTCCTCTCTTCACTTCTCCTGGCTCATCGTAGAGATGGTTCCAGCATCTATGTGATGAGTCGTTGGAGGGGTAAAGGGAGAATGTCGAGCGGGCAGTGGTTGTCGAGCATACATGGGAGGGGGGAAGTCGCCAGATGCTAATGCTAGGTTACTGAACTATTTTTCCCATTCTCTCGTCTAGGCAGCTCTGCTCGTGGACGGGCCTGGCTTGTTTCACTCGCATCTACACTGCTGACCCTCACAGTGAGTGCAGTCCATCGGGCGGGCGAGACCTTACCCTGTCTATTTCCTGTTGTGTTTAATTTTTCCTTGCCTGCTAGCTACCTGTCTTTCCCCAACAAACATAAAATTTAACTTTAATAAATACATTTACCCTTTTGTCTAGGATGTTATTAATAAAATTATGTTTTTAGTTATATTGTGTTGGTGTACATGTGAATGTGTGCTAATAAGAAGCAATTCAGAAGCATGATACACCTAGACATATTTATTGTTGTGTAAATTTTATATCGGGCAAACCAAATAAATATTTACTTAGTTAAAATGGGTGAACATAAGCAATCCAGTATTGACATCTTGCTTGAAGATCTTTATGTAAACAATTCGATCCGGAATCGCAGATGGAAAGACAAACAAGTATCGAGACAGTGTCCCTTCGCCTAAGCAGGCATGAGTTAATCTTTTGGAGGAAAATCTGTACTTAAGCAATTCGAGCACAGATTCACTTACATAGAGATCCTTTACACTCAAAGGTCAAAACATGTACGCTTCCTCCAAAACATGAGAATGTTGATCTTTTGAATGACGACTTATTTCTATCAGACTTGGAAAATTCTTGTAATTCGGAGAGTGCTCCAATCATTTCACACCGACTTTCGAGTCGGTTAGAGATATTTCGACAAGTAAGCGGGAAAATAATTCCTTTTCCGATTCCCAATCCTCAGTGGAAGCATTGCCAGATCTGACATACCAGCTATTGGCTATGGCATTCACGGGAAGACTAAATGATGTGCAGATAGATAATGATCAATTAAATTTTGATGCAGATTTTTTCTCAATTTTCCCAGATGTGTATGGTCCCTTTATTAAGCTTATCAATGGCATCACCCTGGCCAGTTAAATTATCTGTTTCTGTAGGGGTAAGTACTTAAAATCCCTAATGGTGGAGGAAGGCGCAACAGAGACTTTTTATTTTCAAAGCAAAACACTCCCTGTCATCCATTCATCCGATGTGGGTTTAATCTGTTGTTTATTGTTCCTTATCTCACTAACAGACATGAGGAGTTCAGTGTGCACGATTCTGTCTGGAGTCTCCAAATATTGATGTACATGGACGTCCATGCGAGTCAATATCGGCTGTTCACTGTCGGAGCTGCACACACTAAACAGCCCAAGTTAATTGCTAATGGGAAAGTTTGTATCGATGTACACTGCCTGGAGGGAATGTGTTTTCCCTACACTACTGTAGCATCTTTGTTTCCTGCCACACATAACGACAGTCATTCTTGTTCATATCGTAAACCTGGTGAGATTTTGAATATCCAAGGTCTGTCGACACCTGTAGTCATACAGAATATTCATAAGTTCGAGGAGACTAATTCTATTTCTATCAATGGCTACTGTGTGGTGAACAAATATAGCAATATAATTGAAGAAACTTGCAATAAGGGTGGGGTTGTAGTACTCATGCGTATTTCTCCTGTACATCATGACAAACCTGTGAATATTTTGGCGATTTGCGCGAGTAGCAATGGTGCTCATTTGCATTTAATATGCATTAGAAATTTGTCAAAGCTGGTTGGTAGTCAGCTGAGTAAGAAAAAAAACAACATACATGTTGGCGAGCATTGCCTCCAATACTTTGTTAATGAGGAGAAACTCACAAGTCACAGTATTCTTTGCCAGAAAGCAAAAGAGTGTTCGCAGTACTTTCCCCACTGGGAGCAGCAAGTATTTGGAATTTAAAGATTACTGCAAACTGCATCCTTTACTTTCCCTACAATAAAGTTTCTCCAGCTAATACTTTTACATCTGCAGCAAAAATTTCGAATATAAAATTATTTCATTTTATGTACACACAGTTTGCAGCTCTTCAATATCCAACACAATGATGTCTGGTAAAGAAAACAAACACAAAAATAATATATTTAAAGTTTTCATAAATAAAAAAAAATAGAATTCAAATCTGTCACAAACATGAATTCTTCTGCTTGCAAGAGTCTGACCCACGCTTTGACGCAAGTTGATTATTTTGAAACAAACCATTTTGGGGTAAGATTTTGTATCATTAATGACTTTCTTGTAGATTGTTATATATTTAACTTATCAGAATAGATGTATGCTATTATGTTAGTTAAAAGTTGTTGAAAATGGAAATAAAGTTTAAAATGTCTTGTGAGATTGTTGGAAATGGGAATAAATATTGCTCATAACGGGGAAAAAAAGTTTGGTGCACAACTGTTTATATTTTTAATCGAATTTATTGTGTGTTGAAGACATTTTGAACATATTTCTTAGTGATGAGGAAAATAAAGTTTTATCAGCGGAATTGTGAAATTTTATTTAGCTGGAAATATGTCAACTTCTTGCACTTCGAAATATATTACCAAGATTCAGTGTCCGAGCAGAAATAACAGTTTGTAGGGAGGAGGGGAAATAGTCCAGTTCAGTTCAAACCTGCTACTGTCTCCCTATGGAATCTGTCTCTTTGGCCTTTAAGCAAGCCTCCGTTAATAGCAGAGACAATGCTTGGGTGGTGAAGGGAGGGGGAATGGCCAATTCCTGAGATATCCGAAAAATGTGTCACTTGAGTGCTGTAAGAGATGGGGTAATGTGGGGCTCTGAATCGATAGCACCCTGCGTGGACAGGCATAGTAAACCAAAGAAAAGCTTTCTGACCTTGAGGTTGGTTGGTATAAGCACCACATTTGAAGGAATAGTTCTTGGACGGTGTAATCAGAGGGGGTTTGACACTAAACAGGTTCTTGCAGTGTTGGATTGATAATGGCTTTAGAAACAAACTCTGTGTTGGTCGGTGGTGGGGAGTGGACAGATCGCAGAAGACATGGTCATTGACAAGGGCTGGGGTGCATGGCCAGAGCATTTCTCTGCAAACGTGTTCTGGCGAGGGGTGGAGGTGGGGGTACAGCTGGGGGTGTAGAGAGGTCTGGAGTGGTTGTCCTTGGGCAGAGCAATGTGGAAGTTTCTCAAGGGCTTCCACCATAGTAGTACTTTGCCAATCCTCATGCTGCACGGATGCAACACTGGATCTCTCGACTTAACTGGGCTTCGGAGTGTAGTAGGTGTGATGAATGTTTTATAACATATATGTTTTAATATAAAAAACTATTTTATCGGGAAACATTTTTTTTTTTATTGGGAAAAAATATAAAAATTTTCGTGTAATAGTTCGTTTATCGTGTAAACTCCGTTTCTGTGGTCGGAAGATGAAACCTGGTATGATTTTTAACTCATGTTTGTGTAAACAAGTGCACTCAATTTACCAGACTTTATTGAAAAAAATTTGTAGTACATACATTATTATTTAAATAATTCGCTTTTATACATTAACATACTTGTAGGACGAATCAAATTGTTAGTAGTACATTGGTCGATTTTCTGGCAGTTGTAAATTTATACTCAGTTGCCTTTAAGATGCCTGCTACATGTATATAATCAGGCGCACCTCATATGATATACTCATTCATCGAGTGACCTGTGAGGTGGAGGGATGTGTTGTTGGGGAGCTCATGATGCAATTTCATTATGTGTTTTTTTTCTATTGTGTCTGTTTAAAATTAAACTAGAATGTGCATCGCAAACATAATTTTTATTCAATTGTCATGTAAATCGTATTCACATCTATTTCAGAGCAGCTATAACCTTAGTCGCTTGTCAGACTCAGAACCTGCTCCACATATATATTGTCAGGCTCCCGATGTAAGATCGACTCAGTGCTTCACTGAGCTCACAGCCAGACAGATGTGTTTTGGGAGAGGTGCAATTTTATTATGCGTGTTAATCAATTAATTTATTTTTACATGTGGATTACGTTTCTAAAGTTCCTACTCGCCAGTCTCACAGGCAGACGGACGTGTAAGGTATTGTGTGAGAGGCGTCATATATACCTTGTTATTGTGTTAATTTAATTTATAGGGACATTTTGCTTTAGATCATTGATTCCACATTCACGTAATTGTTATTGTTTAGTGAGTTTGCACTTGTCGACAATAGATGTTATTCACCTAGTTAAAATTCTCTCTCCTGTAAATTATATTTCTAAGCTCAAGACTCACATTATGTTGAATTCCATACTGGAGTAATTGCACTTATTATTCACGTAGTCGTTTGAAATTTGTAATTCGATGCGTGTAATTTACTCGTACATACAGCACTCTGAAATTGCCTAACATTTAATTGAATTTGGAAACAGTCGTCAATTTTTTGTCATTACTAACACGCAAATCGCATTTTTCAATCTCGCCTATCTCCCACCACTGTCTATAAGCGATATCCCTCAAAAACATCAAATTTACACTTAGGCTACTCTTAGAAATCGTTTAAACACTCTGAAATTCTCTTTTGTGTTAAATATATTCGTAAATATCGCCTATCTACCACCAAAATCCCTTCAAACACATAAAAATGAGGAAAAATAAGAAAAATGGCCATTAGCACATTCTTGCACTCAACTCAACACCTATATAACACATTTCAACCCACCACTCTGGTTAGTCGCCTCCAGGACACCACTGAGTCAACATCGTACGGAGTTCCTTCTACCCCTCCCAAAAAGAAAGAAAGAAGTACAAAATGAAGAAAAAAATTAACTCTTTCAATCAATTTTTCCCTTTCAATCAATTTAACCCATTTTATTCGATTGACCCTTTTTACTAACAGTTTCAATCAATTTGATTAACCCTTTGATATCAATTTTATATCAAATTAACTAAGGCAATCAAAGAAGGCGGTATCCCTTTGTATCAAGGACCGGCCCGCCCTTACTACTGACGCCATATTGAATTTTTTTCCAATGCATTGCATCCCAACTTAAGTTTTGCAACGTTAAACCAGGAGATAATTTAGTGTTTTCCTTAGCTAGGAAACAAATCTTAAAACATTGATTTTTGTAACGTAATTTAATATTTGTTGAACAGTAACATTTTAATTTATAATTATAATATTGAGACACTGGCAAGCTTATACATATGTGATTATAGGGATCAGGTAGGCTAGGCACGATCACTTTCAGCGACACTAGGCCTGTTGTTGATGTCTTCTAGATTTTGCCGATCGTCATCAGGAGTTTTAAATTACTTTATTCATTAAATATTACCGAGATGAAAACTGAAAAATTTCAAACAATGTACTATTCTCAAACTACAACAATGGCCAGTGTCGTCTGCCTCAGTATAGCGTCAAATTACTTTGTCATCTACTTCTCATTGAACTGATGTTATTCCTCAATATTTTTGCTATCTGCATAGTGTTGATATGTACACAAATGGTATATCTACTATCTACTAACTGATAAGCCGAAAGAATGTGTGAAGTACACTATGTGTCTTCAACTCAGTCTGGGTGTGAGCCGGGCTATTATTAGCTGCTACTTAGATGAAATTCACATTGTCATATATTTGCTACAGGATATTTTATTTTTAAATGCTACATCTCACACTACATGCGTTTGTTTGTTGTGGTTAACAATAGTAGTTTTTCACATTAGTAAAGAGCACGGCAAAGTTCATCACTGTGTCTCTCACACACACACACACACACACACGAGCATACGCGATCGTGATTGTCATAGGAAGTTTGGTCCGGGCTGGAGTTCCTGAAGCTAAACAGCATTATTGAATGTTTAACCTACCGAGTCAGCTATCCTACGTTACTAAGAGTGAAAGTTGGCAACAAGTTGTTTTTAGCATGTACCCGTACGTACTGGAAAAAAAAAACCCAACCAATTAAACTGCTTATGGTAATCGGCACGCACAACAGAAGTAAATTGCAGAGTTTAATATTTCAGAAGTATAAAGCTTGTATGTGCACACACATACACACGTGCCTATCTGATTAACCACAATCAATATTCACCACTGTATAAACTTATCATGTGTATACGCAATACTACGTTTATAGTAGGTCGTACACGTGACACGCAGAAGGTGACTGTTGGTGACTTAATGCTGTTAATGACGTAATGAAGACTCATTTATCTGTATTACGGTTCGTGCTTAGTTGTGTCATCTAGTCCCTTATTTTCATTTACTTTATTGACCCCTAACCTAAAATTTCCCACTCCAGATAAGTATATCATTTAAGTGAAGTGAAGAAGTAATTAAACGCGCATCTGTGTTTGTGTGTCGGCAGTGCATGTTTATGGAGGTAAGTAACAATATGAGAAACTAATGGCGACAGCTTATTTAATTGCGTCGTCTCCAGTCATAAAGATATATGTGTTTGTTGAAGCCTAGAGCATGTCCTCTTAACTGAAAAGGTTACCATGCCCTCCCAAACGTTCTCGTTCATTTGCGGTGTGCAACAGAATAAATTAAATTGCGGGATGTCCAGGTGCGCGGTCATAGTTCACAACCAATATATCTACGCCATTGGTCGCCACTGGCGAGATCGACTTTTATAATTGGCTAGATTTTGTGCGATGCGCCAATAGGAGACGCTTCTTGTTGTCTCAGTTGGCAGGAGGATATGGGATATGTCTAATAAGTACGAAGGCGAAAGCGGTTTATGGAATCAAGAACTTGACATTAAAACTCCCTCACCCCAGTAGCAACATGTATAAGGGGAACATTCGAAATTGGTTGGCAATCGTGTAGAAATCCAACATTAAAATTGTATTTGGGCCAACTCTGTTTGTCAACCAAAATACAACCTAATATGTTTAATGAAAAGAATGTTAAAACTTACGATGCCAGATACATCACTCGCCAGTCTCAGCAGCACGACTAATAGGGAACTTTTCCGCGGCACGCAACAGCCAACCAGACACCAAATCCCGTTCCCAGAACCACGCCTTGCCAATCATATAACGGCTACACTCACATCAAGGAGCGTTCCCCACGCCATCTCGTCTTCTGTGTACTTATCTGCTGGTGTCACAATTCCCCGACGAACACGACACGACAACCCCGACAAGATGAAGTCTCAGTAGTAGCCGATGAGAAGCAGGGTCACTGTGGCGTCAGTCCGACAGAATCGTAGCTCCGACATCCCGACAAAAGTAGATTCTATTTCTACCTTTCGTCGTGTTGAACTCGTCGGGGAGCGACAAAAATGTAAATATAACATTTTAAATCAACATTTTTCGTGTATTTCCCTACTATAGTAAATAATAAGTTAACTTGCCGCCAAAATATCGTTCCGGTTTTTTTTAAATACTTCTTATCTCTCGTGTAAATTCAGTTATTGTCAAAAGCAAAATAATCACTCACTTTATCGCGAGTTCCAAAAAGTGAACATTGGTAATTACAAGGATAACTTGCCTTTTTAGAATTTTTCAAAAGCCAACTTACACACTTATCGGGGAGATTTCGTCGTGGCATTGTGAACGCGGAATAAATATAATATGAAATTCCGTCGAGCTCTGACGTCGTGCCGGTCTGTCGCGTCGTGTTCGTCGGGCTATCGTAACCCCAGTCTGTCTCTCCACCAGTCTGCCTGCAGTGTGAGGTAAGCCGTAGGGAAATAACTCGGTCGCGCGTGAAGTTAAACGTTTTTCCAACGGTGTGGCATTTGGCCATTGTGTGGCGCGTGGATCACGCCGCGGATGAAATATGGCCGACGTTGTCATACGCTCTTTTCTCATTCTCGTCGCACAAATAAAACCACTTGTGGAGCCCGTTCGGAAAATAATTTGTTTCCTCCTACATGCTTCACAGCTACATCTCGTATGCATGCTTGTAAAGACCGTTCACGATAAAATGGGCACTTTTGAAATCAACTTTAGAAAAAAAGTCATTGCCCCTTCCTGCATATACTTTAACGGGCGCACTGAGTGACATGCGCCCGGGAAGTTGGTAACGATTGATGGAAAGTAATTCCATATGTCAATGTCGAATAAAAAGTGTTAGGTAACCATTTGTGATCGTTATTTTTTTTTTCAATTTCTGTTTTTGTTTTAATACATCGAAGTGTGATTTAGCAGATAAGTAAAATATTTACTTTTGTAATATTTTCACAGTCTCACATGACCGGCGCATGAATAAAGTTATGAGACCCATGGCAATGTACATTTTACATAAGGCAGAAGAATACACAACGTGTATAAAAGTAGATATAAACCGGAGCTTTCAGAAGTGCTCATTTTACCGTGAACAGCCTATAATTGACGGAACTCTTCTCGTGTGATAATTATTACAACAGCTTATTTGTTATGGTCTTAATTATACAATCGCGAGTATTTCTTCTATAGCAGAGCATTCATATACTTGCGAAGCTGTTTTCTCTGCCGTAGTCACGTTCGACTCACAAAATAGGTCCCACCAAGGAGAACCGGGTTCAATCCCCGGCCGAGTCACTCCCAGGTTTTCGCACGCGGGAAACGTACCGGACGATGCCGCCAGTCAGCGACTTTTCTCGGGGGTCTCCCGTTTCCCCCGCCCCTTCATTCTTCATTCCGGCGCTGCTCCATACTCACCTCAATCACTCTCATCAGCTCGCTGTTAAGAGCCGCCCATATCTCTTCACTCTCACACAAAAGAGATGTTCGAATTAATTTCCCATTCATCTGGGCTTGTCAGATCTCTTGCTGATCCCATCTCCTTTAGTGGAAAAGTGGTTGTTTCAGTCTAAATTTTGTAGGAATTTTAGTGGCATGAGCGGGATATTTGGCTGGCGCTTAAACACTGAGGTCCTCATCTTCGGAGGAGCAGCGGCAGCATGCGATGGTGCACGAAACGGTAGAACCTCGAGTAAACTCACAGGCCAACGGTAAAGACGGATTCACAATCTTCAAGTAGCGCACGTGCGTGGATACGAATAAAAGTAGAACACTGCATAAATAAGTGCAAACATTCACATTCGCACTTAGCGTACGGAACGAATTACATTTTAAGTCGATTCACACCGGGAAGGGGCTATGGGCGTAGCTGAATAATGAGTTATGATTAGGTAGAGCATAACAGTATAAGATGGGGTTTATTGAACGTATGAGTTACACAATAAATATTTACGTGACTATTGATCGGGGGAGCTGAAATGGAATACCAAGATGCTAATGTACTATGATAAGTTTTATTACCTCACGCCACTACTACTACAATCTAATCGGAAAGTCCCCACCTTGTGATTGTTGCCTGAGGCTGATTCTAGGAGGCGTTTAACGACGGCCGGACACGCTCATCTCCCTGTATTCTTGGTCCGCTGCCCCGAGACGACAAAAGACGCCGCTCCCAGTGTTACGCTGGCCTGTACAGGGCGCGTTGTTTAATGCTTCCCGTCCCGTTTACTGGCCGGTGGAGAGGGTTTCTGCAACTTGCAATCACGCTCGTGCCCTGGTTCAATGTTTGAAGGTGTGATCAGGCGGGCCCGTTCAGCTAAGGCCTGATCACTTCATAGCATCACGTAGGAAAGAGAGGCAAAGTAGTTCCACTTTCATTCTACGTATGCACGTTCGGCTTAATTCTCAACCAAGCAGAATATCCGATTAAATAATAATAATAATATCATTACTAAAACTATCCAGGTAAAGACATAAATATACGAAAATCCGTTTTCTTTGACCAGCATTTTAATATTGCAACATGCTTTGCACAAAGCCTGCAAAAACAAAACACAATATAATAATCTCGCTTCGTAAAGTTACGTTTTTGTTTGATTGTCTGCCAACGGAAAACGTCCGTAAGTACGTATTATAAAAAGTGATTGGGAATCCGTCTTAACGTTCACTCCGTATCCGTATCATTTGAAACCGTTTATCTGTCGGAAGGTGAAACAATTTTGGTCTTACAAGGTTTACACTCTTTAACTGTTCGTACATAAAAGGAGAAATCAGTACATCTTTGCTTTAAGTTCTTTGCTTGTATCATAGAATGTCCGTGATACATTCTTACAGAAAAACCTAAGCTGTCTAAGACGTTTCAATAGAAGATGTATTTACACGCGCTCTCAGGTGGCAAAACAGCGGGTTACACAACTCGGCTGAAGTTAGTGTGGACGTAATCAGGTAAATGAGCAAAGGTGTTATGTTAAAGAACTTGCACTAGTTTACATTTATGAAAAAATGCAACTATTTTCCGACGGTACTGTTGCAGGTAGCCGCTTTGTGAGCGTGCGAGGCACAGATGATTTATGGATGCGCGCGCGTTATGAGTTTCAAATTGAGACGCAGCGGAAAGGAATATTTACAAAGCGTGGTTTTTATGCCTATCAGGGCGCGTGTCTTTTGAAGACGTATTCTGGTAATTTCTACTGCCCTAGTTTCTCGCAGCGTGACTCGGGGTGCGTTGAACATTCCAGAACAAGACCAGCGATAGTATAAAAGTGCGACTCGCCTCCGAGCCGGTTGTTGAAGACTGGACGAGTGGCTGCAGTTTTAGAGATAGACGACGGGCGAGAAGAGAAACGAGCGGCGAGAGAAGTGACCAGCGGGAGAGAAATCTGCGACTGCGAGCATCATAGAAGAGAAGGTACGACTGCAGGCTGGACTATTGAACTGGATGCGTGAGCGAAAGACTTTACAAATTATGGCAACGGACAGACTGAACGTGTGTTAATGATGAGTATGAGCTAATTTACTACAACCCAACAGAGACATTAAGAAGGACGTTAGTTACAGTTGAAATGAACATTGAATATTGCGCTCGCTGAGAAATAAAAAGTTTAATAGCCGAGATAGGTAATTTAATACTGTAGACAATAGTTGTGTGAATAAATTAAAAAATTAAATTTAGTTCTTTTATTTTTATTAAGACATCCATATCACACGAATTCAGATACGCCCTGCAGGTGTCCTGTAACAATTTCAAAAGAGTTGAAAGTACAGTACTAGCAGCAACCTCCGGCTACGCAAATTTTTGTTTCCGAAAGAACCTTAACATTATAGTGGAAAAGACTTGCGGAGAATGTAAGAAATTACTCGAGCCTGGACGTGCACATTACTAAAATAACAGCCTTGAGAGTGGTACTTACAACAGAGATGGGCACGAGAAAATTCAATCACATTCTCACTCTCTTCAACGAATCGGCAGTTTAAAGTGATGAAGGCGTGAAAACTCTAAAAGATAGAGAGAACGTACACTTTTTTTTTCTTCTGGGAGATCCCTAACCTGAATGGTCGTCTGGCTGAGAGTTCTAGCAGCTTTGGCAAGAGCTAAAAATTACATTAGTGTAAAATTAGAGCTAGATTAAAAAAAAAAAAAAAACACTAAAGATTGTGTTTGGTGAGCTCTCTACCTATTCCGCGGTGAATCGTGCGTATAAATATGTGCAGTTAGCAACGATGTGCAAAAGCCAGACATCACAGCCCTCGAAACTGGCAATTGTTATCATTAGACCTAAATAGGCTCATTTCGGTGTTGCCACTGCAAGTACGGTGTCCGAACGTACGGATCGCGTCTCGTCTATAGCCTCTCGTCTTATTGTTAAACTTCGCCTCAAATTTCCACGAATCGCTCATGTAAATGGAAAATATCATCTTGGAGGAAAGATGTCGACTGAGTTTTGCGCCGGGAAGTTGAGTCTACGTTGGAAAGCTAATGACTGGGGAACCTACTTTTTAAAGTAGGCTATGAACGACTTGATATCTTGGTGTTTGTTACTTACATAAGACTTCAGACCCGCAACAGTTGTAGTGCTTTGTTTTACAATTCATACGTTCAACAACCTGCACTCTAAATTTGAATCAGTGAGAATTTCACTGTCTCAATCAGTCGACGGACTAGAATCAGAAGGTGCGTGAGTTTGGTCTCGGTCCCCTACAAGCATGCTTGACTTTTTTGGATTACGGTTAATTGTACAATATAAATTGCAAACTATCGTAAATACGTTTATTTAATGTAATTGTTTGCCTACATCCGATAAAAGCAATATTTAATTCGCCACCGCAGTTGGGCGTCACTTATTCAATCAGTGAAAATGTTTGACGTCACTAATTCAACCAGTAAATTTTTTCCCACTGAAACAATCAGCGGTTTTCCACTGATTCTAAGTGGAGCCATCACCACTGATTAGAGTAGTTGAATTTCACTGCGAATCTGTGGTTTCCCACTGATTAGAGAGCGTAGGGCATCATCGCCATTGTGAATGTAAGCATCACATTAAATTATTTATTGAATCAATTGGTGAATAAAAATTAATTCCTATTATATTCCCCGCAATGATTCCTGTACTGGCCTGACATAACCGAACACTGCTTGGTAAGCTTTTGAATTATGCTGGTTTAAAATTATTTACGCACGTACGCGTGTAAATCACAAGTTTGCTAGCACCTACATAATAGAACGCATAATACTTATAAGCACCGTGGCTGCTAGTACGAACGTGCACATTGATCTGTCTAGTATGCAAGAGCTGTAAAAGTCCTTATTTATTTCAATTTCCGAGACGCAAAATTAGGTTTCGTTTTTAACGATTATTAATGAGCATTCGACGCTATCAAGAAATACACCTTGTGTTATTTCATTCAACTTTACTCTTCTCAAGATTGTCCATCAAAACTTTATTAAATAAAGTTATAAATGTCTGTAAGTGTGCAACATGTATTGCAATTGAAATGAGATTAGATAAAAACGGGTTCATATGTAGCCTAATATCAGCCCGCTAACAATATAAAGTGCAATGTGTGCTGCTCATTTTTTTCGTCTGGAGGTCTCGTGCTTTATTCGAAGAATTTGTGGTCGTATTCCTATAACATGGCGGGGTTTCGGGAAATAACACAAGAAAATATTTCTTTCGAAAATGTTACGCTGTTTAAAATCGAATAAGCGTCTTCGTCACGAAATTGAATGCAGAATAAGGGTGGCAACCATAACAACCCCAATTAGACAGTTCAATGAAAGGGGCATGTTTTGTAGAGTTTCAAGGTCTTCATCTATTAAAACATTATCCACACACCCAATTGTTACATCATAATACTTTTTGCAATATTCGCGATAATCTGGTGTTTCAAATTAACCTTCCGTAAAGTTTATAAGTATATATTTTACTTCCAACTTCATAAGTGTATACTGTTCTTAGAATTCTCTTCGAAAAATATGTGGCGAAATGTGATATTTTTGTAGTGATCATGAAAATGTGTTCATTTTATTTTGTATCCTCGAACTAGTTTGGCACTGAAGCAGACTTATTGGCACTGAATTTGTGATCTGGATATTGCAGTGAGTATTACTCGATGAATGAACCCACAGGACGAGACAAACCAAAATTGACAGTAACGAACCCATCAGTAAGATGCAAGAACTTTATATACTGGCCACGAACAAAGAACGATTTTAAAGTTGTAGTTATTAATATATGCAATATATGTTTATGGTCGTAGTTAATAACAGTTTTCCAGTTTTCGTCCTTCATGAACAATAATACTGCTAAATTAAAATAAGTTAAAATTGGGATATTTTATCAATTTTGTAGCTTTTTCATTTAATAAATTTTACAGGCATACTTACTAAAAAGAAAAAATTATAGTAGTCTATTTAATTAAGTTCACTAGTTACTGCCTGAAAACCAGATATATTAAATACTGATTATTCAGATAATTGTAAAATATTTATTGATCTAATTGTTATATCATCCGGATTACGTATACTGCTAAACAAAAAGTATATTTTAAAAAATCTGAAATATTACACATATATTATTAGGCATAATTAAAGATTGCGAAGAGAATTTCACCTACAGCCACTCGGAAATACCCAAGTATGCATATAGACCTCGCAGTGGTAGCTGCCAGTTTACTGGAGGAAACACACGAAGCTGGAGAGCGATATCGAGAGGCCAGTCGCATAGCGTCGACAGCTCACTAACATGTCGGCGAGGCTCAGAATTTTCGTACTTCACGTAAAAGACGATACAAGCCGACTAACGTAATGCAGTCGATTGTGATCATAGCCGAAATACACTTCGTTTAAGAGAACTCCTACATATACGTTATACACAAGATTTTCATTTTCAAAATATAAGGACACTGTAAAATTGATTTAAATCGAGATACTTTATTTATTACTTACCGTTATTCGATGAGAAATATTTTCACAGAAATGTAAGTTGATAACTTCCTTGGGCGCTGTTCCCTGCAGCATACTATTTCCCCAAAATCCATCCAACTTTTAAATAACCAAATGTAAAGAAAATTCGGAATAAAAAATGTTATCGTACTATAGATAGTATTAATGATTATCTTGTCATTGGAAATGACAGTAACACAAGTCACTTATTAGTTATTTTGTTACAATAACATTTACTAATATACACAACATTTTAAAACATTGTGTATTTCACAAAGATTTTGGTTTATAAATGTTGAAAAAAATCTTAATATTGTTTAAGTAGTTTTAGACTAAATTTAACTCCAATATGCCATGTAGATACCTATGTAAGTGTGTTATTTTGGTGGATTGTTACAACTCAAATGAAGGGTTTTATTATGCGTTGATGTGGTAACGCTGTATCTAGTGAGTTTATGGCGAATTGTTGTGAGTCGCAATGTTGTGTCTATGGTTACGCTTATTTTATTCTAACTCTCCAAGAAATTCATTATGAGCATCTAAAATCTGTAGGCAAAATCATAGTCTGTTGAGCCGCATTTCTACCATCCAACTCTTGAGTAATCACTGGGTTAACTGCACATTTCTATATATTTTCCGAGGTAAATTATAAGTCTGAAGAAACTTCACAGTTGTTGAAAGTCTCCGTCACGTTATTGTCACAATTAAGATCGTTGACTGGAAGTGACTTCTCTGCTAGTATAGACTGTGCGTGAGATTTAAAGAGAGCAAAAGCGATGGCGAGCAGGATTGCGACGATTGGAAAATGGCGCCGTCCGAAAATGGCAGACGACGGAGACGAGAAAGAAATTTTCCACTCGGACATGGTGGAGATATTTGTAGACTTTGTGAGGTCCGAGCGGCCAGATCTGCAAGTGATCGACCTCCGTGGACCTGTGCCTGAAGGAGTTCTCAAGCGATTGCCGTCCGAGGTGCGAAACAACCGGAACGCAGTGGTCGTAGTTGACGACGAGTTCCTACCGCGGCAGAAGCACGCTCCCCGGGAACGATTCGCAGACCCGGACGTCGAGCTGATGAAGAACTTGTACGGTTATGTCCCCCGTGTTTCACACGACAGCTCGTCAAGTCGCGCCATGCTCAGCGGCGAGTGTGAATTCTCGTCCTCCGTTCGGCGGCTAGCGAGAAGACGGAATCATTGAGCAACTGGACTAGGCGGTTCACTCTACAGTCTCTCTGGCGGGGAAAGGCGACCAATAATAAGACAGATTTCGTCGTCGATGTGGCTGAGCTCTTCGCTCGGACGACCAGTGGGTACATGGTCGTAAAACGATCTCCAGTGTGCCATGTACATTTTTATCAGTTGCCAAGCACTTCAAAATTAAATTTTGGCAATAAGTACACTATATTTTCCCACGTTCTACAAAGCCTTGTATGTTTCCGTTAAGCGTTTGTCATTTTATGACACGTAAACGTTGATAAGAAACAACTGTTATTTGGTTATGTTTGTCAAACGCTAATCTTTTATAAGTCACACAAAATTGCAAAAAAAAAAATATATATTCATTACAATTTCGTATATGCTGGACGATACAGCTAAAGACAGTTTTAAATAACAATAGTGTTTTTAAAAATATAATTTGAAACTGAATTGATTACCAGCAGTCATGGTGAAGAGACAAAAAAATGGATTGCGGTGTGAAAATGTTCCGGTTGTCCGTGTAAAGTTAGCCCATTTGGCAGTGTTATTCAAAGTTCTTTTTCAAGTACTGAATGGCTTGAACTTATATGGTAGACAAGACGTATAAAATACTTCATTTGAAAATAATTTTTATAAAAGTAACTTCATTGGGGAAAACAGGTAAATTGTTGGCTTCTTACAAGTAACGTCTAAAGACAGAGATCATTATTCGTAACTCTTACATAGTTATTCATTTCCTGGCGTAATTACCACATATTCACGTATTTATCTGTAGGTATGCTCTTTTCATTTCCTGAATGCTTTTGTTTCCATGCAAAAATTCTTCAATAGCTTCTACATTTATGCTGGTAAGTTATTCTTCAACAACGCAAAAACAGGCAAAAAATAATATTGCAATACCATTTTCCTTTGAGTGAAATATATGGTTAATTTTCCAACACCATATTGTGCTGAGAGATTTTAATAGAATATTAAATACACCACACACACACACACACACGCGCGCGGGCGTTTGTTTCGTTTCATTCAAACTGTAGCGAGCGTAGCTTTACATATGAATTCCGGTAACACAATTAGCGGTAGTTATATAGCAATGCGAGAGTCGTATTTTTTATTATTTTCTTTTGAATTCTGTCTTTATTAAATAAGAAGGGTATGCCATACAGAAAGTCGATTGCTGTACGCTTATCGCCATAGTTTAATTCTGGTGTTCAACATTTTCTTGCGGATTAGTAATAATTTTCGAATATGAAACATAAAAAACTATAAATTCAAAGTAATTAATAAAATAATGTAGCATAGGAAATAAAACTTTCACAAACACGTATATAATTTAATCGCGACGTCAGGCTCGAAGGCAAGACATTCGCAGTGTTAGGAAATTATGCATTAATGTTTGTAAAACGGCGGCTTGTAGGGTAAATACCCAACGCAACCTTTTTTGTTTACCATGTACGGTTGTATACTAGATACAGGGAGTAACACAAAAACTACGGGGAGATACATTTTTAAATCCACCTATGGGATTCCAACCCTCTCAGTCTTTATTTTTGGAGATAAAGCAGTTAATGTTGCGTCCAGAAATGGCCTAAAACCATTGGCCACGCAATGAGAAAACAATGAAGCAATTTTGCAAAGCCACGGACTTCATCTATCGCCATAAAAAATAATAATTGTCGTGATGCCTGATAAGGAGTCGTGGACGGAGAAGGGAGGAAGATGTAAGAGGCAAGTCATACAGAAATCCTTTGAAGCTTGCCGCCTCCTGTTCGCTAGAAATTCAGAGAACGTGGTCCTCGTTGCATAAGCGACAGTGCTGCAGTGTAAGTGAACTACAGAATGTAGCCTATTGTAGATTATGACTACGTCTACGCTCGTTTTCTACTGGTAATCTACGCGCTGTCCAAGTAGCTGTATTCTTTAAATTTAGTCTATGCAATATATCAATGCTGTTTCATTGTTTTACGAGAAACTAAACAAAATTGCTAAGTCAAATTTGGTATCCTTTTCCACTTTGTTTCCACAAAAATGTCTTCTCATGTATGTTATTCAGAAAGAAATTATAAAACTATAATAAAATAATATTTCTTTTTAAACACTTAACATTGTTCTTTAAAATTTGCCTGTTCTGATAATATAATATTACTCAACACTTCTTACCTGAAATTAAAAAATATTTAATTTAATATTTTGGACATAACCAACTTGACACTTCAATCACACAAATTATACTATTTCCTCGACAACTTTATACATATTCCTGTGCAAAGTAACTACATACTAAGTATCTAAAGCATCAGCATTGGATTGTTTTCAGTAATAATGCGCATTCTTGTTATTCGCCTTTTTGTTGTTATACCAGAGGTGCAGAAATTTTCATTATCTACCAAAATCGAGATGATTATTAAAGACTGGCGAATGATTAAATAGTTGATTACGAAATACGCGTTTTACTAGTGCAGAAGAAGCATGTTACTCCTAAAGCTTTAAAACTAAATTTAAATAAATTTTTGGCGGTGATGTTTAGCCATATACTCCAAAACATTATTGTCTGTGAAATTTTGTACATTTGCAAGTTTATATTGAGAACAGGTGTGTGAGTATGATTACAATACTTGGAAAGAAAAAAACGAAAGATTGTAAATAATAAGAGATTATTTCCATATATTTTATACGTTTTCAAAATTCTTAGATTAGCTGGAAATGATTAGGTGCTACCACAAATGTGCTCTATCTGCAGCTGAAGTGTCTGTATCTTGAGAACTACTATTTTATATACGAACTGAATACTGAATCAGAAGAATTTTTATACATACTGCCATTTGAAATAAGCACTTTTATTCCTCGTTTATATATATATTTTTTTTTACAGAAAAATGCATATCCATGGAAACACCAGTGACTATCACAGGAAGTTGTCCTCTTGTAGCCAGCCTGCTCGAACAAATTCATTCTACTTTCTCAACATATTAGGTGTCTAGAACGTGTTACTTACTAGTAACATAGGACCGGCAGTATGCCACACTCCCAACTCCTTTTGCTGTAGTGAGCTGCTGGTAGGAAAGTCATACGATTTTACAACATGTGCAGTTTGACTTTATTTTCACATCACCGTATAGACGCTCCGACTTCATTTTAACCGTATATGTAAATGACCAAAATGCACACTTTCGCATTCAACTCTCGTAGCTGCTTTTTGCATGAGACTGAAGGAACCAAAATAATAACTGCTAATCCTTAATTCGGTGTAAATTCAGGTGTTATAGATGTGTTACAGTGGTATGTGTAATACGTCGGGCACGAAACCAAGTTACCAAAGAGCAAGGACCATAGACTCAACAGGATTGGTAAACCACCGCGGCCAGTCAAGAGGAACACAGACCGCGATTGGTCGCATGGTTCAGCCAATCATGGCAGTGACCACAAACGCACAACGATTGGCCAACAACCTCAGCCAACCTATGATTGGCCGAAGGACTCAGACAATCAGGAAACAGCCTGCGACCCCCTCCCAAGACCATATCCCGATTCTCTGGTCGTCAGACAAAAAACATGGCCGTGGCTCAAACCCAGAAGCCCAGCAGAGGACAGGCTGGGAATAGGAGATTGTAAATCCCACTGAGGCCCTTACAGTCGAAGGTCACTTAGACCTGCCTGAAAAAAAACGATATAATTAACAGGAAATATTTAGCATCCGAAGGAGTGAAGTTAAGAGTATGAAACACGGGATAAGTGAGATGCAAAGAAGGAAAGAAAAGCGACGAGGAAAAAAAAAGTTAAATTTGGCTAAATTTTAAACTTTAACTTGATATCGCTTTTCAGAAGGCATGGATAAACTGTAATATCCACTAGTGAGGTTGAAATTCGAACTTTTCCTTCGGGTTTTGCGTACCTTCAGACTTCCGCAGGTACCCTCCCTTTTCGTTAATAAAACCTAAATTGTGGATCCACCACTGCTTCCGATGGAGGCTCCTAACCTCTAGTTTGTCTCTGCAGTAGAGCATGATTCAGAATAATGTTTCTCGCATGAGTTCAAATCGGGGCATATGGTGGCAAACACGCATTGTAATATGGTGAGTGCATGGGCAGAAGTCACAACTTTGGAAAAGGACAAATTGTCACTGCTTTGAATAATTTCGTTTCGTTGAACAGTTGCAGAACGAGAAAGGTAGAGGACGCGGGTCAATGGTGGACAAAGAAGCTTTTAAGGCACGAGTAAAGGCAAGTCCACGCACCATCGCCAGGCAACTTGCTTAACAATTAACCGTTTCAGTTAAATGATTTCAGACCATTTACAACGCATACAGGAATTTAAAATGTTTGACGAATTGATAAACACTTATGCAGGGGGAGTGTTACAAACAATAGCGATTGGATATTTGCAACAACCCGTTGGTTCTTCATTACGACGAGCCTTCATTCGATCGATATGACATGTGATTAGTAGTAGATTCTGTATGATAATCACAAGCAGAGGGGGCAGTGTATGAATGTGTGAGGCTCTTACAAACACTTTGAAACCAAAAGTTTATCACACGCACAGTTTTTCTGTTAGTGTAGTGAACAGCAATGGTTGTCGTCCATAATAAGTTATTTCCCCTTGCTGATTTCTCGTCCTGTGTAAAAATCCAGGAAATGCACCGGCGTATGTGTAAAAATCAGTTATCTTTGGTCAGTATGAAAGGGAGCCTCTGCTCTTGGCAGAAATTCTCAACTCCACATTGCAAAAATTTCGTAAAAGAAGCTGAGTGAAATAAGTCACATGTGAATCTAAATTGTAAAATGTGGTTAAGTGGAAGAGAAGGCATATCCCCTTAACTTCACCACAATATTAGCAAAGACGTGATATAATGTAATCTAATCTAATCCACGCCATCCACATTCCCATGACATAGCAGCATCGGAAAACCTCAGATTTGTGCATCTAAGTCACTTACTGAAAATTATGGCGGTACTCTAGAACGTAGAGAGTGCAGTAAATACCTTCCAGAACTTACTTGCCGTATGGGAGCCAGATTTCTTCAAGGGCAGTGTTGAGAGACTTGTAGGCCTAAATCGTTGGCAGCGATGTGTGTCTGTCTGTAGACAGAAATAATTTCGAATAATACAGATATGTTCACTCCACTCAACTACTTTGTAGATGTAAGTGCAGAAGAGTCGGAAACTTTGTGAGTTAGGTTAGGTTTGCTCGAGGGTGAGGAAAAAATAAAAAGGGGGGGGGGGTGGGGGTAAGATAATGTAGAGAAATTGGCGCCCAGGGGCTGGCCAGGACTTGTGGTGGTAACAGTTGTGCCCATGGAATGGAGGATTAGTCTAAAGCTGGGTTTCAAATGAAATAATTATGCGTGAAGTATTATGCAGTAAGCGCTGATAGAACATACGGAAACACGTCTTATGTACTTGCAGTTTCCAAGTAATGTTTAATTTTTAACTCCAGCCAATGGAAACAGGCGACAAGCCTTCCTTGTTTACATTTTTTCCTAACCTAACTTCGTATATCACATCCATATTTAAGCAGATCATACTTCAAAGCAGGCATTTTCTACCAGAGAAGTTTATTTTTGTGAAACAAATATAATCCTAAGCATGTGCACACAAGCGTTTTTAAAATTTTTAATCCTTACATTACAGTAAATAACAGTTTCCCGCCAACAACACTGACTGCTCTGTTCTGATTGGTCGTCTGCTCACACGTTTCAATAAAGGTATAACATATATAGTCAATTCGCGGTTTCTTCACACTTTTCAAATCAAACCTTTGAAAAATCTCCTCATGTATGGCGTGTATAGTTATTTCCTGAATATGTCACTTATCACAAGCATTTTATACATGTGTTCATAAAAGTAACTTTATTTGGGTTAAATTGAAATGTTATTAATTTTTTACTTATAGACTATACTTCATATACAAAACTAAATAAAATAGAAGTGTCTGTCTCGTGATTTTCGAATTTTTCACTTTAATTATTTTTTCATATAGTTTAATTAATTACTAAGCCATATCTAATGTTTTTTTTTTTTATATCTGTATGTCTGTCCTACCAGATATAACACAAAAACCACTGCACATACTGACATCAAATTTACAAATATAGATAATAACATCAGGACTAACTTAGTCTTTGTTTCATCGAGATAGCTCAAACGGTTCCGGGAAAAATGATGATCAGGGATGTAAATAGGTACTGGATTAAGTTTTTCTTAGGATAGAATACTGCATAAAATAAAGCATTGTTAAAAAAAAAGTTCCGTCATTTCTCCTTTCTTCTTTGTATATGGGCTGTCCTCCTTTCCTTCTCAAGAGCGATTTCAAATCCTAAATGTCATGCGTACGAAGTAGCACAGGAAAGCTAGTTTTGAATAAGAACAGTAAGAAAGCATGCGTGTTGGCAATGCCTAGTAAGAAATAGTTCTTACAAAAAATATTGTAGCACTGAGTGCGCACGAACTCGGTGCGTTGTCTTTTGGTGTAATTTTCCAGACTTATTAAGCTTAGTTTGCACGAGGCGGAGGAATATCATTGGAAGTAGAACTTCAGCAGGGTTTCATAAAAGTGTGAACTAACCGTGAATGGATTGTAACTATTCCTTTCAACGCTTAAGTAAATCCCAACCACACACACGGCCTGCTAAGTACCATTGGAAACCAATACATAAGATAACACACTATAATTTTTCCTACACATGCCTTAACGCATAGCATAATTTAACGCTTAATTGTTCTATTGTAAACCCTAGCTTACTGACGGCGGCATCACGGGCCGTGCAAATCCTGCAGGTGGTTGGGTAACTCTGTGGGACTCTGCTTCCTGGCGGAGATGTGGGGAGCTGCGAGGAGCGCCGCACGACTATAGACTAAAGATGAGGTAGATCGCTTATAGGCTGTTCACGGTAAAATGAGCACTTTTGAAAGTCCTGCTCAGATCTACTCGTATACACGATGTGTATTCTTCCGTCTTATGTAAAATTAACATTGCCATGGACCTCGTCACTTTTTATCATGCGTCGGTCAGATGAAACTTGAAATTATGAAGAAAGTAAATACTTTAAAAATATGCTCATTTTCACACTTCAATTCATAAAAAAATATTAAAAAAATAAAAAAGCGAAGTAAATAATTTTTTAAGTCATCACAAATGGGTACATAACACTATTTATTCGACGCTTAAGAATGTAACTACTTGTCCTCCATTGTTACCAACTTAACTGGGCGAATGTGCGCCCATAAAATGTATAATGCAGGGGCAGTGAGTTTTTCCTAAGGTTCATTTCTAAAGTGCTCACTTTATCGTGAATAGCATTCATTCGTCTTCTGCGCATGTACCCAACACTGACCTACTCCAATCATAGACAACTGTTAAAGTCACATGATCAGAAGTGACGAACGTGTTTGTTTATATCTGAAGTTTTAGATGTCAATCAGTGTTATATTAATAAAATACTTTTACCAGTTTGAATTTAATGAAACTGCATTACGAATTGGTTAGAGAAGTTTACATAGGTACATCTCAGAGCGTTTGCTTAGGAGTCAGTTTTCTAACCTAGAATTCAAACCATGCCTTTAGCGATAAAGGCATGGCATAGCTGTTGGCGGCAAAGGAGTTCAGTGTCGGACACGGAGATTTATTGCGCTCAGTCAGCGAGATCGGTCTACCTCCGCACGAGGCAACCTCGCCCAGGGAAGAGCGCGGCACGAACCACGGTGATAAACGAGCATCCATGCCACAGCTCCCTCCGGGGCTGGCCGACATCCGCGTGGGTTAACACGGTCGCAGAGCTCTTGCTTTCAACTCTCGACCTGTCTTACGGGCTGCATTCCCGACGGAGGCGCTCCTCCACCCGATAACCATCTGGCTCTGATTTCAGGTTCTGTCGCAGGAGACAGCGAGGAGAACACCCGACAGCCAGAGCACGTCCACATACACGGGAGAACAATCTCGGCCAGTTTAAAAATTACTCCGAAAACTCAGCTGTGTCGTCACTAGAGCTGTTCGAAATATCAATGTATCGGTAATTATGGTTATCAATAATAATTAATCGAACGATATGTAACTGTGAAAAATATCTGTATATCGATGTTTCGATATTGTCGAAGTTTTCTGTATTATCAAAATTATAGGTACTATCGAAATGTTCAGTACCATCGAAATGTTCGGTATTATCAATAATTTCGGCATTATAGATCATTTGGGTACCATAGATAATTTCGGTATAACCGAGAATTTCGGAATTATCAATATATCTAAAATACCGAGTAACTTGTCGAGAAAATATCGTTATTAAATTTTTATGATATCAAACAGCCCTAGTCGTCACCAGAAGCCAACGGACAGCAGCACATCTGTCCATCTTTGCTCTCCTTTGCTATGAATGCCACAAAATAATGCAATAATGTGTTAACGTTGGTAGAGTGCCTAAAGCCTAAATACAAATAAATTATTCTCAACTCATAATTCACTTTAATACAACCTAATGTGCTCTACAAGGCACTCCCTTGGCCAACATCGGCTCTCAAGCACTCGCTGTTAAGAGCCGCCCAAATATCTTCACTCTTCACTTACTCACTTGGGCAACATGATCACCAGACCTGCCCCCAACTGAGCATGTGTGGGACTGGACTGAACGTGACCAGATTGGGTCTTCGATGGAGGCAAGAAAACTTTCTCAACTGAAACACTAAGCGGAAAGTGCGTGGAACCCAATTCCGCAGGAAGATATTTGTTACTCCCAAAGTCGTTTTGGAAGCGAGTGTAGAAGGGGGCATGGAGTATTGTAAACGCTGTTTTTTTCAGACCATGTTGCAGAATTTTCATACACGAGCATGACTTCATGCTAGCAATGGTTTGTGGCGTTGTGTGTGTGTGTGTGTGTGAAAAATGTTTTAACTTCTAGGAGAAGAATATTGTGTTTTATATTTAATTAATTTAATTTTCTGATTTTCTGGAGCGTGTCATTAGAAGTGCTGTTTTAAAACTGATGACCAATGAAATTAATATCTTTATGTCTTATACACATCAAAGAAGAAGCAACAAATGTGTACAATGGGTGAATCTGTGTGCCTTCCGACACCCGTAACTCGATTACCACATTTGACCTTTTATTCGAGAAAGAACTGACAAAATATGAATTTTTGTAGTAATTTAACAGGGCCGATGCATTCACTTTTTTAGAGGACATTACGCTAGGCAGTCAAAACAAGAATTAAACATGAATGGTAAATAGACACGTGTTTCTTGTGTTAAGCCGTTAGTTTGCTATCTTTAAACAAATGTAAAAAATTTACCACCTTCACCAATTTTCGTTAAGTTCATTACGACCATAGAGTTTTCGGTGGCTCAATAGGTATTGACGAATTCCACCTCCGTAAAGATTTTAAATTCGATCCATGGTACTGGGATGTACTGATTTTTCACCCTCCAGTTTACTTGTACAAGTTCTCAATGTGGGCCATGAAATCAAAGACCTCTGCGTATCCTATTTCATGTGTGCGAATCCATACACCTAAACGCTTTTCTTGTTGCATGCAGCAGGTAATTTATAGTTATATCTCAAGAACAAATACCGAAGTGTGAGTGTAACAGATATTACCGAAGCGCAGGGTCACTGCCAAACATGCATGCAACGAACTTTCTACGCACCTTTCACGAATAAACTGATAGGGTCGCGTAAAGTGCCGTAGGCAGGATTTATAGTAGGCCGTCGTGTCCATCAAACATTCGTCCATCTCTCAGCCGAGCGATTTACAACCAAACTTCGCACGTCCGTCGTAAGTTCATTGCTGCAAACTATAAAAACAAAGAATTTTTACAAATTAGAAAAAATTCTCCATAAACGTGGACATTTTTGGCGTTATTGTGCTTCCAAGGGGAATGGTGCACACAAACAGTATATTTATATAATTTTTTTTGTCATACATTGTCATACAGCGGAGTTTTCAAAATTTTCGGCTCGACAAGATGTAAATAACAATTTTGAGCACCGTCTTACATTGTTAAAAATTCACCGTGTTCGTTTATCTCGAAGCACTGATTGAAGATAACAGAAACAAAAAATTCTTTTCTTCCATCAGTGCTCCTAGAATAATGATGGAAGTGAATATCGAACAAAGTAAAAAGGTGTTGAAAATTATTATTTTCGTCTTGTCGAAAGAAAAACGACTTATATCGAAAATCGGGTAAATATACCGCGTTCATGCACCATTCCCCGTAAGTGCCCAATACGCACATACACGTACGTGACGGAAATTAATCAATGTAAAAAAAATTTAAATATTATACTAAGCATGAAATTATTACTTTTACCATTTTACAAAAGAAGTTCGTGTTTATAAACGTAATTATTAATCAATCTTCAGGAAAAATGTAACTTAATTTATTTCTACAGTTACATAAACAAACACATGAAAACAAAAGACAGCCAAAACAAAACACTGCACACACTACACAGCCTCGTAAAGAACTCGGGATGAACGAGCAACAAAACGTGCAAGTTCCGAAGGCTGTAATTTCATCCATTCGCCCGTCTAAAGCTAAAACTTGCCAAGGTTTTGACGGACGGACGGATAGAATTAATGGCCACCTCTGATGGACTGTTGGTCACGTGATTTTCGGTTGGATGACAGACGCGACGGATTGTTGTAAATCCTGCCGCAAGTACACGCAGGACGATGAGAACACTCCACACCAGTTCAGAGCCATTGCTCGTAGTGGCGATGGCGCACTTGATGAGCGTGGCAGTGTAGGCCTTACAGGTTCCGCGCTTCTGGGCCTCAAACGCGCTGACCACCTACAGGCAGGCGGCGAGTGACTCCCAGTGGAACACCGCGCCCGACAGCACGACGTACAGAACTCGTCAAAATGTTTCGTACACTATCAGCATTGTCAGAAAATTAACATTCATGTTGCATAAAGCTGGAGTTAATATAACCCGACAGTCCTACAAAACAGCCCCGACACCAACAAAGATATTTCATCAGGTAATCAGGAGCAAGGTTACCTCGACAAAATCACAGCCCCGACAGCCTAACAAAAGTAGGTTCTATTTCTACTTTCGTCGGGCGCCGGACTGGTCGGCCTCGCTTTGCAGCACAGAAAAAAAAAACATAAATATAACCTTACAAAACAAAATTTCGTGCGAATTAAACTACTGTGGTAAATTTAACACTAGAAATATTTTATTTATGTGCACAACCTGGTTATCTTGTAGCTGTTGAATTGACGGAATAAACATTCGTGTGAAAATAACTGTTCAAAGATCCAAAAATACTTCGTTTACGAAGTTATCAAAACAAAGTAGTGTGCAATGATATGTGCTTTCTTTGCATTCTATAGCAAGTTGCTGGCCATTGTAGGATTTGCCGGTTGCCACGCAATACTTGTTGGATGGATTCTGCCGAGTTATCGTAAACTCTGAACTAATTTAGTGGGCGGAAATGGTCGGACAGAGAAGTCTTGTCGGGATGTCGGGACGACCTCGTCGTGGCATTGTAAATCCAGCATAAGAAAGAAGACTGCATATAATTAATTAGTACTGTCAGTAAGGTCGTGATAGCTGCTGTGCGTGGTTGATAACGCCCGAGGCGTCAGTCAATCCACGAACTTACGGACTGTGGGAGCATTCCGTAATGCTTTAAAATATCAATTAACAAGAGTAGTTTCTTTGGACCAATAGTAACACAACAGTAGTGTTGGTTTGTGGTAGATTGATGTTGAGTACATGCGCAGAAGACGAAAAATAGGTCTCCTAAATTCTGTTCACGATAAAGTGAGAATTTTAGAAATGAACCTTAAAAAAAAGTCACTGCCCCTGCATGAATATATTTTAATGGGTGCACTGAGTGACATTCGCCCAAGTTAGTAACGATGGATGGAAAGTAGTTCCATATCTTAACGTGGAATAAAAAGTGTGATGACTTGAAATTATTTCTTTTCTTTTCTTTTTTTTAATGCATAGAAGTGTAAAAATTAGAAGATTTTTAAAGTTTTTACTTTCTTAATAATTTCACAGTTTTATTTGGCCGACGCATGAATAAAGTGATGAGACCCATAGCAATGTTAATTTTACATAAGGCGGAAGAATACACAGTGTTCATTTTACCGTGGGGCCATGGTGGCCGAGCGGTTAGCCTGCTCGCCTCCCACCAAGGTGATCCGGGTTCAATCACCGGCTGGGTCACTCCGGATTTTCGCATGTGGGAATCGTGCCGGATGATTCCGTTGGTTGGTGGGTTTTCTCGGGATATCCCGTTTCCCCCACCCTTTCATTCCGGCGCTGCTCCATACACACCTCAATCACCCTCATCGACTCTCAAGACTTAGCTGTTAAGAGCCGTCCAAATCTCTTCACTTTATTTTAACATGAATAGCCAAACCTCATCTTTAGTCTACGCTTAGTCAACACTTAGAACAACTTAGAAACACACAAGTAAGAATTTTCTACATTATTCATGTTCTAAGTTACATGGTTCTAACTTGTGAACTTTCTAAGTTATGTGCTTTTCATTTATAACAGTTCTAAGTTGTGTGTATCTAAGTTGTGATAGTTCTAAGTTGTGTATTTCTAAGTTGCGATCGTTCTAGGTTGTGATTTTCTAAGTTATGATGTTTTCAAGTTATGTGGTTCTAAGTTGTGTGTTTCTAAGTTATGATAGTTATAAGTTGCGTGTTTCTAAGTTGTGACTGTTCTAAGTTATGACTTTATAGGTTATGCTGTTTCTAAGTTATGTTGTTTCTATGTTATGTGTTTCTGCGTTGTGGTTGTGGTTTGTGTGTTTATAAGTCATGATAGTTCTAAGTTGTGACTTTTCTAAGTTATGACTTTATAGGTTATGCTGTTTCTAAGTTATGTTGTTTCTATGTTATGTGTTTCTGCGTTGTGGTTGTGGTTTGTGTGTTTATAAGTCATGATAGTTCTAAGTTGTGACTGTTCTAAGTTATGACTTTATAGGTTATGCTGTTTCTAAGTTATGTTGTTTCTATGTTATGTGTTTCTGCGTTGTGGTTGTGGTTTGTGTTTTATAAGTCATGATAGTTCTAAGTTATGACTTCCTAAATTGCAACTGTTCTAAGTTGTATTTTTGTAAGTTATGAATTTTTAAGTTATGACAGTTCTAAGTTATGACAGTTTTAACTTTGTATTTTATCAAGAATTCTAAGTTACGACTGTTCTAAGTTGCGATTTTCTAAGTTATGTGTGGTTCCCCACCGGAGCGAGGGAACAGTAACTCGTGTCCGGGACGTCCAGAACTTTCTACCGGCAGCATTTCCGTGAGAATTACAGCGACTGTGGGAGCTCACGAGCAGGCGAAAATATTAGTAGGCCGTGACCACAGAGCTCGGCTCGATTGTGGCGTCGATCTACACGCCCCCCCCCCCCCCCCCCCACCTTTCCGTTAGCACATTCCCCACCAGCAACAACAACACCCGGGTGATTACTTGTGCAACCAAACCAAACACGATTGCGCCGCAGCAATCCCGACCCACGGTGCGAAAACAGGAAGCGAAACGGGGGAGAACCCTTCTGCAAGCTTTCGTTTGTTTGTTCAGACCCGAGGCGATGTATTACACCAGTGTTTCGTCACATACCACATCAAATATTCTCTTCGTTGTTTATTTACGGTTTTTTTTTGTGTGGTGCGTTAATATGCTATGACACGTGTTTCATAGCTGATATCGTATACGTGTTTACTGTTTCCAACACGAACACTTTCAGGATTTTCTTTGTTTTTTTTTTATTTTCTATCTTAAACGCTGTTCACGATAGAGTGAGCACTTTTGAAATCAACCTTAGAAAAAAGTCACTGCCTCTACATGCATATATTTTAACGGCCGCAATGAGAGATATGTGGCCTGTAAAGTTGGTAACGATGGAGGGAAAGTAGTTCCATATATTAACGTCGAACAAAAAGTGTTAGGGAACCATTTGTGATAACTTAAATTATTTATCTCGCTTTCTGTATTTTTTTAATGCATCGAAGTGTAAAAATTAGCAGATTTGTACAATATTTTCTTTTATAATAATTTCACAATCTTACTTGACCGACGCATGAATAAAGTGATGAGGCCTATGGCAATGTTAATTTTACATAAGGCAATACGCATTCGACCTAAAAAAAAATATATATTTATTTACGATGCGAGAAATAGCTTGACCGAAATGAGACCTGCAAATAATTTTGCTCTTTCTTAGGGTTTGCTATACTAAATTTCCGAAAATCTTTAGATTAAAATCAATGTATTTGCTTGAGGATGTAATTCAATTATTATTTCACACTTTCTGGAGGAATTAAATAATAAAATACCTTGCTGCTGCGGTAATAAAGTACGCTGTAACAAGTTTTATAGTTTAATGATCACGTTAATAACCGTTTGTAAATCCAGTACTATTTCCGTTCTGGCGTCATATTTTGCGAAAGAAAAAGTGCTTAATAAATTTTAAGATTTTTCTGCTGTTTCTTTACATAATTTAGGAACATTAGCCTCGGGTGGCATTACACTAAGAAAAAGAGGTTTGTGCGACAAAAAAAATTTGTTGCTGGCCACTAACTTATTTTGCCAATATAAATCTCACCAAAGATTTTGTGACACCAACAAAATATTTTTGTCCTTCTTGTATTTAGTGGCACCCAAAAAAAAAATGATTTGTAGTTATCAATAAATTTAGTGTCACCAATAAATTGTGTGTGTTGGTGGGCATTAATGTATTTGTTAGTCACTGCAAAAAATTTACGATGGTAGCAGCAATACTCAGTGACGAAGCTCAAAACGGTGTTTGACAAGAACTTAAAAACATTAAGTACTGTGACAGTTATTTTAGCGTTTAAACAAGTTAAAGGCTGTTCACGGTAAAGTGAGCACTTTAGGAATGAACCTCATAAAAAAGGCACTGCCCCTGCATGCATATATTTTAATGGGCGCACTGAGGGGCATTCGCCCAGTAAAGTTGGCGACGATAGATGAAATGTAGTTCCATAGCTTGACGTATAATTAAAAGTGTCATGTAACCATTTGTGATAAGTTCAATTATTTCCTTCTCTTTCTGTTTATTTTTAATACTTCGAACTGTAAAAATGACACCAGATTTGTAGCATATTTACTTTTCTAATGATTCCGCATGTTTCACCTGACCGACGCATGAATAAAATGATGAGGCCCATCAAAATGTTAATTGTACATATGGTGGAAGAATACACAATGTGTATACGAGTAGATCCTAAGCAGGGCTTTCAGAAGTGCTCATTTTACCGGGAACAGCCTATAGTAATAATTTTCTCCTTCGCAGTTGCTATGTTCATCTCCGATTTAGATACAATTAATACGGCGCCACTATACTTTATCACAAAGCATATAAAAACAAACAAATATTCACTGAAAATTAGACTGTTTAAACAATCAGATTGTGACTAAATATCTAGTATGTTTACCCGACTACGGCGGAGCAAAGGAAGGGTTATGATTTTAATACGAGGTATGTATATTACATTTCGGATGTTCCACTGTAGCATCGCACTTATTTGGAAGTATGTATCATTAATGTTTTTCTATAATTACACTTTAAGGTTTAATAATAAGGAAGCGTGATAATTCACAACCTATATTTGTGTAGGTAGAAAAAAAAATCGTAAATTAAAATAAGTTATAAAATACTAAAACCCGAGTACTCAAAAGTCAAAAACAAATTTTCAGTTAAGGTTACGAGTATAATCATAAAGCCGTAGTCACACGTAGTGCCGATAAGGCACTTTACATATAGGGGAGGTACAGGGGAAAAAACAAATTAATTTACAATTTTATGTCACTTTTAAATTCTATCTAAGTCTGGCTCAAGACCGTGACAAATAGAAGGCAGAGGTGGAGGCCTTTGCTCAGCAATGCGACACAATAGGCTAATGATAAAATGATTAGTCCATTCGTTTGTCCATCCTGGGGCTTCACTGCGATATAGTTTCTACAGCACTGAACTGAAATGCATGAAATTTAGTACATAGATACCTACTTCGATTAGATATTTTTCCTTGTACCTCCGCTATATGTTAAGTGTCTTTAACGACACGGCGTGTGACTACGGCATTATTATTACACTAGTACACTTAAGAGGGCCGCGGTGGCTGAGCGGTTGTCGCGCTCGCCTCCCCCCATGGCGAACCGGGCTCAATCCCCGGCTGGGTCACCGGATCTTCGCATGTGGGGATCATGCCGGACGATGCCGTTGTTCGGCTGGTTTTCTCGGTGATCTCCCGTTTCCCTTGCAATTTAATTCCGGCGCTGCTCCGTACTCGCCTCAATCACCCTATCAGCTCTTAAGACCTCGCTGTTAAAAGCCGCCCAAATCTCTTCGCTCGCTCACTCACTCGTACACTTAAAGGAAGTCTTATGTTTGGCAGTTCGGTAGTCGGGTTTTTTATAACTTAATTTTTTATTTATTTGAATTATACTATTGTTACGGACTACTGGTTATATATTTTTTTAAAAATGCTGGTTACTGACGATACTTATGGGTAGGGACAGGTGTTCTTCGCGTAAATATTTATGGCCATGCTAGACTTCAATATCCTACGTCCATTACCACAACTTCCTTTGGTTATTGGCCAGGTGTCTACGTGAGAAGACATGTTCCTATTTGACTGGACCAATCGTAATAAAGTACTCCGATACTGAACGTCCGTGATTCGCGGAGAAACACTTGATGCACGTGACCTTTGAAATCATCAACCACGAAAAAGCACATGAACTTCTTAAGTGTTTTAGAGTACAACTTGTCCTGAAATCTTTTCACAAAAAAACACCTGTCTCTACTTATGGGCACCTGTTTTTCGCGAAAAGACTTCAGGACAAGTTGTGTTCCAAATCATTTTAGAGCAGGACCACTTTCGTGATTGCGTGATGTCAATTATTACGCGTATTGTCTGTCTGCCCACAAATCACGGACGGCCAGTATCCGAGAACCTTAATTCCGACTGGCTCGCTCATTTAACAGACTCTCTTCACACAAAGGCAGTCTGCCTGCAGTGGAAGTAAAACTGTACATAGGATATTGAAGTTCAGCCTCCGCGTATAGCTATTCGCGAAAAGCAGGTGGCCTTAAAGATACTAATGCGCGCAACCAGTTGAAATGAAGACTGTCGAAGGCCGCTAAAGCAGTTTAAATTATTTAAAATTGACAAATTTGAATATAGTTCTGACATATTCTTTCCTAGTTTAATTTTTGAACGAAACATCCGTAGACAATAATTTTCACAGTTATTACTGCTTTACGATAATCACAATGGTTGTAAGGAATATCCAACCCGAGTCTTCCCGACTACGAATTCAATGCCTCACAAGACACGCCTACTGTACTTTACTGCGTTTATTATTGATCGTCTATCGGCCAGTGGAGTTGCTTGTTGACTACGCACCATAACAATGTGTCGTGACTGATGTAATCTGTTTCACAATCCATCGTATTCATTTGAGAAATTGTTGAAACGAACATATTTATTCTTACGAATTCAAATGGTGACTAGTTGTAGTTTTTTTTTACTTAGATTCCCATAAAATCCAACGAAATGGGAGAACCATAAAAGTGTAAGAATTTTCTTTAAGAGCAAAGAAATTTCCAAATAAACGTAGCCCGAGTATATGCGTGCATACTCCTGAAAGGGTTAAAAGGCCTGTGTTAAGGCTTACACTGGAGAATGCTTAAACTAAAAAAAAAAATCAGCAGATTTATTATTTTGGAACTAATGCCTATGTAAATATAGCTAACGTTTACATAGCAGATTTAATGTACTAATTTGGCAGCGTCTTGTAGTTTTAGCCAAAGAATCGTGCTACGTTAAAAATGAACATGGACGAGTATAGCAGGATCAAAAACTTTCGAGACAAGAACGTGTGAAACACTGACCAAGAAAATGCAATTATTTGTTAGTTTTGTGTGGAACCTAGAAAAATTTGACTTACTACAGAACTGCTAAACGAGTAGATTAATCCAACACGTGATTCTGATAAGGTGCGGTATTTTAACCTGACGTAACATCTTATATAAGCTATTCACGGTAAAGTGAGCACTTTTGAAAGCCCTCTCGTCTGAAATAATAGTCAATAATTATATTTTATTTTAGCCTTAGACGTTAACTTCCGAGTTTGGTGGAATATACACGCTGCGTTTATTATTTACATGGCAATGTTTGTTTTAAAAGGTTGTTAAAGGATAATAAATGGTTAAAAGTAAAAAGTAACAAGGGCGTCAAAAGTGCTCACTTTACCGTGAACAGCCTATAGGTTTTCGTAACATCTTGATTAGTGTTTTAATAACTAGGACAATAACTAATACACTTACAGTATTGAGCCAGTAGCGTTATGTATGATTTTCACGCCAAGGAGTCTATTATCGTCATATTCCAGAACCTACTTTGACACAAAACATAAGTCCAATGTTGAAAGCATGATTTATGTTAGTGCATCATAAAACGACAGCATTGTTTTGGCAGTATACAGAGAATTTTCCACTCGTGATTTCGAAACACATTAATACCAAAAACAGTCGAATATTTGCCCATTTTCCTCGCGTGAGTTGAAAGTTATGAATATTTTGGAGAAATTTAACTAATGTTGACCTTTATTGTTTTGTAATACGTATATTGATTACTCATACAGGTACTAAACAAAATATATCCATCAGACAACGGGATCTATGGAGAGTGTAGAAACAATAATACATTAACAAGCAACAATGAGGTGCGCTTTGGACATCCATAAATTTATTTAAACAGTAAATGCTCTTATAATGGAAATAAACGTTTTCAGGGAACTGGGACAGTCACATAAAATAATGATGTGTAAAAATGAATTTTACGATTTTGAGTGTTCATCCATTTGGGAGATATACGCGTAAAAAAAATGTATTTGAGATATTCTTCGACAATAAAATCCAGCTAATTTGGTCTTTTTGTTCTGCAGACTACGTTGTGAGAGGTTGCCTTCGAGTACACTCGCCGTAAGGCGAACAGCGTTCCGTCATTCGGTGCGAGATACTTGCTGAAACTGAGTAATAAAAAACCTTAAGGTATAAGTGGTCCTAACACACAGGATAATTCAAATCAAGCAAAGAGAGAAGTGTTTGGTTAATGAGTTATTTACTTTATTTAACCCTTTGAGGAGTATGCACGTATACACTCGGGGCTACCTTTATATATAAATCTCTCCGCTCTTGAAGACAAATCTTGCTCTTATAAAGTTATATTGTTTCGCTGGTAACGTACTCGCGAGCGGTAATCCAGCCAGTTGGCAACATTTACTATATAAGCGTGCGGTAGTCAATCAGAAGATATTTGCTCCCGGAACCTCGCCCAGCCAGCCAATCAGAGAATGTGTACGCCCACACGGAAGGAACAACTACGCTATTTCGTCTCTGTTGACTTGTCTACTCTGTGTCCCAGCTCTCAATGTCTATTTTGTCACATGGCTTGGGCTATTGTTCCGTGCTCTATTCATATAAACTCGTGCTTTGAAATGCTAGCTCACTTCTGCTGACCGATTTTCAATGAAAAAATATTCAATGAAGTTATAAAGTGATATTTTATTTTTAAAAACATGCATTTTAAATACTTACCAACCGATGTGTTTCCAACAAAGCTAACTTAAAATCAAAATTATTTTCGTAAGATATGCTTCCTTTACAAATACAGTAACAAAAATCAGTTTGATAATACTTTACGCAAGAACTATTTGTTACCAACCATTGTCAAAATACCTATTTTTTCTAATTTTTAATTATTATTAAATGACAAATAAATATTATAATTTACAAACAAAATATAAAGAAAAATTTCATTAAATAAAAAAGTGGGCAAGCTGCTTTTAAGTTACGGGGAGTATAAAATGCTTGTGATATATGATATATCTTGGAGACAACCAAACATTGTCATATATGGGGGGGGGGAGGGGATTTTTCAAAGTTTTGTTTCGAAAAATGCGAAGTCACCGTGAACAGTCAATATTACTGAGTTCTGATTTGTCAACAAATAGCATTAGTCAAAATCATTATGCGATAGGTTCTCTGCGTCTTTTGTGTAATAATACCATAATTTTTGCCACACAAAAATGTTACAACTTCAAATGAGTTTTTTTTTATTTTTCTTTTTTATTTAGCCATTTGCACGTATGCAGCAAGTTACTTTTGATTGAACAGTTATTGCAATTTCAGCTGTGCACACATCGCGAAAGGAATAATTTGTTTACTAACGTCGTGTGTCATCGAAGCAGCGGTTAAAGGCCACGGTCGTATGGTCACGGGCGTCGTACCAATTGCTGTGAAACTCGTCCTTGGCGTCGCCGAACAGTAAATGAGGAAAAAAGTGTGTTTCAAGTCAAGGAGCGCGCCATTGAGGGTGCTAGGAGAGAAAAAAAATTCTTCATTACTTCGTATTGTGTGCGAAACGCCGACCACCTTATCGGCATTTCATGCGATAACATTTGTCTCCGATAAAAAGTAAGGTTCATTAGTATCTGTATTGTCACATTTTATAAAACCAGAATAATTCTTTTACCATTTTGGATACATAAAATACACCTAATAACGATTGTGGAAATGCATTTAACACTTTGAGTTATGTACACTTCTCGTCACAAAAAATGAGCGATCTCGTGTAGCTGGAAATATTTCTAAGTCCCCTTCGGGTATGTTCGGCAGACTGCCCCCTCCCAAGTCACAGGCACGTGCCGCGGAGTGGGCGTGGCTAACTGCTACAGAAACACATGACTTTGGAGGAAAAAGGATACAAAACTCGAATAATAGTTCTGTGAGCTCAGTTTTGTCCGAATATATTCCAACACATTATGTGTAATGCAGTTAAAGTAAATTAGTGGTGAAACCTTCGGAATTATGAACTAGCCTGCATCATATCTGAGAAACAAATAGTAAATTATGAATTTGAACATACCACACTGGACCACTGGAAAAAATTACTTCCAAATCATGCATAATTGTAAATATGAAAGGAGGTGTTACGTTATAATTCCCCTTACCAACACGCACAAGTTCTAGAAAAACATTAAGTGATAATCACTAAAAAAATTAAATAATACATCATATGGAATAATGTTTTCATATGTATGATAATTACAGACCATGAAATGTCTCGAAATGAATGGCCTGTAGTCTAGACTTCACAGTTCGACCTTGAATTTCGTTCCTACTAATTATGTTATTTTGTTTCGTTGTAATATAAAATGTTACAGTATCATAGAATGTATTTTATTTGTTAGCATATGTTTGCATCCATATAAAAAACACATGCAACAAAGAAAGGTGGTCTCGCGTGTATGGTTCTGACGTCCGCTGTTTCGGGTTCGAAACCACCTCGCACCTTTAATTTGTAGCTCAATGTGGTCATTATGCCACATGGTGTGCCATTAGTTTTTTTGTTTCACGTTTTTACGTGAGTATTTGGTCCTGAAAAGGACCAATGGTTTAACATCAATAAGAGGACCAGTATACCTCATTCTCAACCACCTGCCGCAGTCGTCGTGGTAGAGAGGCGACCAGAGAAGTAGCATGGCGTTGGCTACTAGCTACTTCTTCCCAGGCATCCGCTACTAGCTCCCAGAGAGCATCTTTATTTGCTAGCTGTGGATCAGGCCAGTTTTCCGCCATCGTGTGCTTTGTCTCCGACCAGACATTCTCAATTGGATTCAAGTCGGCACTGTAAGGTGGCCAATCTACGAGCTCTAGTTGGTAGTGCCTTGCGAACCATTCTTGAACCCTCTGAGAAGTGTGTATCGGAGAATGGTCCTGCTGGAAGCGCAGCACACCATCGGGATACTCAAGTCGCACCGAGGGAATCATAATGTCCTCTAGAATATGTAAATACTGCCCGGCATTTAGGCTGTGTGTATTCGGACCTCGTTCGTCGATTCTGTACAACACGCCTATTCCACGTACACTCATCCATCCCCAACATGCAATGGATGCACGACCATAGCGCTAGCACTCGGCCACATATTCCGGATTGGGCCGGGTCCCACGAGGTCTGAAGACACGCATTGGCCCATCCGAAACTGCAGTAAGGTCCTCAATTGATCATGTGACGAAGTTCAGGGATAAAAATGCTTGGGCAATCAGGACAAAACTCTGTGACTTTGGAGGGGCATGCTAAATGCCCAAACCGCCTGTAAAGTCATCTGATGCTTTTTACTTTCGTTACCCATCGCATGACCGTGCCAATACCGAGGTGTAAATGACACAAATATGAACAGTAAAACACAAATATGTTATTTTGTGTGAGAGTAACCTTTTTTTTTGTCAATACATTTACTTTGTATTACATTTTGATTTACTAAATGAGACACCAACAAGAAAGCTGATAAACGTAGTATTATTTTAGGCTGTTCACGGTAAAGCGAGCACTTTTAAGGCCCTTCTAAATATTTCCTTTCATCCAATTTCCATCTTCCTGCTGCTTTTTTTTATATAAACATTGCAATGTTACCAATAAACATAGTGTATACATTCCCTGCCCTAAAAATTTAATGCCTGAGGCTGCAATACGATATATTTATTATTGGTTTATGCCTGTTGTGAGGGTCTTAAAAAGTGCTCACTTCACCATGAACAGCCTATTGCAGAGACCAAAAAATAGTAAACGAAGAAATAGGTTTCCTACAGATAAAATCGACCGCCTCCTTGGCGAATGCGCATCGGGATGTGTCAGATCACAAAGTTACCTAATATATGTATACACATTCATATTCCTCACATTGCCTAAGTGATAAAACAACTTCGAAGTACACATTTTCGTAGTCAACAATTTTACTACGGTCAGCATTGACACATTACTTAGAATATATCGTATATTCTGTAGGTTGTTACTTATTTCACACAAATTAAATGAATGGACATTATCAGTGAAACATAAATGTGCTGTCAGTACTGCTACACGTGCCAAGCGCAGTAAAACGAGCAGTAGGTACGCAATAAAGCTCTGAAAGAGGTTTGGAAGTTAGGGGAGTTGTGTGCGGAGAGCCGTTACATTCGCTATTTGTTAGGTGAACGCACTGTAGGAAAGTAAAAATGGTTAAAATATGTATGTGTGCGCCACAAGTATAAGTTGAACGTAGTTTGAGTTAGAAGGTGTCAGACGTAAGCTTGTACATGTCTATATGCACCTTAATAATTTTGCAACCTTTAGCTTACCGTAGAAGAATCTGAGGATCTCTGGATCACTGTAAATAACATGCACAGAAGCAACTTGCATACATTCTCAGCACTTTATATAAAATATAACATGTGAAATCTGAATAATTAATATATTAATAGAATTAAAAATTTATAAAATCAGACCAAATGTGTTATGCAATTAAACAAGATGTAAAATTCAGATGTGAAATATTTATTAAACTTTAAATGTGTGTAAGAAAAATCACTTTACTCAAAAATCAAATTAAACTTATGTTGATGACCAAAATCGAAGTACCACCATCCAGTATAGAGTTAAATAAATAAAGGAAATGGAAACAAATTAAAAGATAAAAAAAAATATATGACTGTAGTGCTGCTGCAAAATTAACTGACAACTGATATGAAATTATATTCAGAAATAAAAATTTGTTCATAACCAGAAGTAGCTTTCTTCAATTTCTAACTGTTTAAGAAACTGACTAAGGTCCTAAGTAATTTGTTGCATTTGCAGTTCTCACAATCCAAACCTTTACTTGAAAATGTCAATTTAAGTTTTAATTACTTCAGAATAATTACTCCTCACTTTCACTCAAATAGTTAAACTCTGCTCAAATGAGATTACACTGAGTTCAATAGTTTTTAGATGTTAATGTGCTCCGGCGTTACTAGCTCATATGGGATCTCAGGACTACTGATTATACAAAACTTAAAGTTCAGAAAATGCCTAGTTCCGTAAGTTAATCTTCTTCTGAAAATGCTATAAGTTCGTAGAAATAGATTACAAGTGAAGTCTTTGACATAGATCTGCACCCAGACTCTCAAACTCCTTGGCGTCACCTGTATTCCGATGCGCCGCTAACGTGGCTGACATGGTTCCTGGCGTCTAGAGATCGGTGTCTTGGCGTCTCCAACAAAACTCACTAATACAATTAGCTAGACACCTGCCAGCAACTCTCCTCTATAATCAGTTGTGGCAGTGACCTAATCACTACTTCTGGGACTTATTACTAACTTATTCTTAGGTTGGCACTGGAATTCCCTAAGATTGAAATCTCAGCGAAAATACAATTAACCATCCATATTGAAAGTCCCACCCAGAAGCAAGCCTTCCGGCATCTCCATTCAAGACTAGTCAATCGCGGCCTACGTCCAACTAGACCTCCTTAAAATAAAATAAACCGAAAGTAAAAATCTTTCTAATAAGAGAATAAAGTAAATAATTGAGCTTTAAAAATCATAAAGTAATTACTGAGAACAAAAATAAACATATAAACATAATATTACAATACTGAAATAACAATGTGTCAAAACTAAGAATACTGCATGAAAGTTATCATACAATATAGACATTAAGTGGACTGGTGGTTTACATAAATCATAAATTACGTGATTAAAAAATGTTACCATTACATATGAGAAATGTGTGAAAATTAATATTCAAATTACAATAGTGTGTGAAATAAAATAAATAATACAATTCAAACACTTATATAGATAATCTGCACATACCAAACATAACATATAAACATATGTTCTGTCGACCTATGACAATAATTACTCTGTTGAGGATATTATGCTTGAGGCTTTCACTTTCTATATTTATTAAATTCCTATATTTTACAATGAGAGTGTATGTCGGTTTTGTGTAGAATAATTATGAAAATGTTTTTTAGTATTGTCACAGCGAACTCTGTTTTTTGTAATGAACTGGCAGAAGAAAGACTCATAGTCCAATCTTGAGGTAATTTAGACAACATATGCTCATTCGCAGTGGATGTACAGTAGTTGTGCTAGCATTTTAAATATCGTGTTGTGTATGATCAAGTTACCGTATTGATTTAACTGCTCTTGACAATTATCAGTATTCAGCAATACACAGGACGAGCTCTCGACACAATCGGCATTCTCATATCATCGAGCGCTGTAGCTTCTCGATAACACCTTATCCTAATAAGCGAAAAAGAGCTTACCCCAAAACGATCTAATCGCGTGAACATGCAATACAGAATGACTAACGCACACACGCTGTGAGTCATCTGACTTGGCAACATAGACTTTTGCAGCAGCATTCTGGCATCATTAAAATAAATAGGTCACGGTCCACAGTGATTGTTAGCAGTGGCCTGAAAGTTGTTCATTTGCAATATAAAATAGAAATATTCAAGTGTTAACGGGATATTTTTAAGTACCTGAGAGTAATTATCACTCTTATTATTTACTTGTCTTGAATCCGCGTTTTGTTCAGAGGCAAAATGTTTGTTATACCGAATATTTTATTAGACACTATGTTACTGTGTTCATTATTTAGACAGTTTGCACAATATGTTATATGCAAAGTAATTTACTACACAGCGATTACTATAACTATGAAGGCATTTTCAGACGTTCCTTCACATTAAACACACATGCAACAATTTTATTTCTGTTTTAGTTGTACTGACCTAAATAAATATTACGGCAACACTACCATTTTTCAACGTAATGACTATAGGAATGTAGTTTTGAAACATATTAAAAAGCACACTTTAAAGGTTTTCTAGTGTAATTATACCACGATCGCTAGGAAGTGTGTGACCTTCAACAATCTTGTAGTTTTCACTCCATACGGATACCTAGTGACTATGTAGAGTCTAAATGAGCAAGCAGAAGGTTGTTCACATTACAATTGCCTCCTAGTTCTACTGTTTCGTGGGGTTTTACGTTTGCAGGTTGTTCGCTGTAACTTGCGCTCTTTTGCAAATAGACAGTGCCCGTAACCGCATATAGTTTAATATGTGCACCGGCTAGGGTACTGCTGTAATGCTAGCCGCGACTCGCGTAAACGGGTTCTTTGTTTCGCCATCGCATTATAATATACATGTTCCAAACCAATGGCCACTGAAAATCGATTCCTATAATTTATGCAGCCCTACAACTGAAAAAGAAGTGGCAGCGTAGAAACACGTTAATTTGGCAAATAACTTAACAGTGTCGCTTGATAAACATACTGAGTCAATATCATGATAAACATGCATATGTATACAAGTCACTTGACCTATAGTAACACCAATGTTGCATGAGGCGAAAGAAACACGAAAGTGGGAAGAGCCTTCAACATTGTACTGCGTTAATCGTGGGCAGTGTATAAATGGCGATACTGTAGCTGCTAAAGAATAGTTTTCCTGGACCATGTGGTGCTGATTATGGCCTGTGTGGGTCACAAGTTAAAATAAAGTTCCCTTATTTTAAAATAAAGTTATGTAGAATTATTTCAAAGCTGAAATTTGTATTCATTATCTAGTAATATCGCTTTGAAATTTATATATATACATATATATGTATATATAACATATATACATATGTGTATATATACATAAATATACACATAATATACATATATATGTCCCATGGTATAGTTAATCGCTTACTAAGTTAATTGTTTTTGCAGTTTGCAATAAAATTGCCTAGCACCATGGCAGGCATCCAACAAGCTTCGCCATCTGTTGAAAAAATATTTTGCACTTTGTTTTCAACCAGGCAGCACACACAATCAGTATCGGAGGAAGGAACCGAACATGACCTATGTTAAGTAACCATCTATGTGTATTCCTGGAGTGATTTCAAGAAACCATGGAAAAAACTCAAATCAGGATGTATGGACTGAGAACTGAACCTTAATCCTCCCGAATGCACATATGGTGTTTTATCATGGCACCATCTCGTTATGTTTCATAGAATCAGGAATGTTACCCCACAGATGCTGGGCCATACAATACATATGTATGCATTCCGCCTCGCAAACATTTATGTGGATGTCATTTCTGGTATCACTACCATCGAATTCTGATACTGAGACATTGGATACCTAAGTGTGTAAACCGAAAAATTCGGCATGAACTGCTCGACGTTATCAAACTTCCCTCAATTGCACAAATACAGTTAGCAGCTGGTAAGCCATCGCGAGTCTGGGATATGTGCCATCTTTCACAGAAACCAATAACAGATTTAAAATGCTGTGAGCTTGATAAAATATAACCTTTTTATCTTGATGCACCAATTCCCTCACTATGGGCTATGTGGAAAAGCATTCGCCTGCTTTGATGTTTTTTTAAACAAATATTTCTCTTTAGAAGTTTTCATTAGGCTGATGATTTCTACTGGTGTTGCATCAAGGCCCATTTTTGGCAAAGAACTGTATGTTAAGCATTGCTGGCAATATGGTGATGACAATGATCTGGTGATACATATTTTTCCTCCCATTCTTCGAATTTAACACTTACTACTTTTTTCCTTGCTAATAATGGTGTATCTGGCAATGACTCGTGATATCAAAGTACTCTTGGTGGATAGAGAAACCAGATCTTTTTCAAACTTATTGGCATATTAAGGCATGCAAAACTGTGCTGCTGAAGTAGGATAGGCATGGTGTAATTTTCCTTTAGCATGTTTATTGGTAATAGATACTGTAAAATGCATGATTAGAGTAGTGAATATTAATGGTGAACAGTTCTGTTGAAGTTTGATGCCTATGCTATGAATTTGGCAACTTTATCTTATGTGGTTCGGATGTTTCATCCACCTATGATTATAAGTAGATTATAGGGTATACTTGACCCTGTGAACCACCTCGTAGTCATGGGTGATTTCTAAGTTATGAATTAAGCAATTAAATCTTATGTGGTTCGAAAATTACAGCCAACTATGCTTATAAGTAGACATGGGGTATACCTGGCCCTGCGACCCTTCTCATCGCCGGCCTGTGTTATGAAGTAGACAATTATATCTTATGGGGTTCGAAAATTACAGTCAACTATGCTTATATGTTAGGTCTGGTGAGCATGTAAGCCAATGCTGGTATTCGGTACCACATTATGGTGCTAGGTCGACAGATCCCGAAAGGAATGACAGAGCATGAGACTCGGCACCTGCCAGGGCGCTAGGTTAAAGGGCCCCAACACCCTGGCACCATATTGACAGAGCTGGAGGTTGGGATCCAAGATGGCCACTTTGGGTATGAAGGAAAATAGAAAATTTTTGGGGGGAAAACAGGAAATTTGTCTCGTATGGCATCATCAAAGATGGTGGTTGCCTAGTTCCCTTGTCCGCAGCTCCAAGCCCCTATTAGATTGCCAATTTGTATACTACTACATGCAAAGCTTTACTTGAAGATATGCATCAAAATGCAGTACATAGTGGTTACTACATTAGAAATATAATTATATACAGCTTTTTAATGTTCTCATTACTTTCGCTGATGCCAAATCGGTTGAAAAATTTCTGAGAAATGCTATATAAGCATTATATTTGAGGTAGCGCTGTCTTCCAAAATTGCTACAAATATAGACTTATCTACTGGTACCGGCAAACGTCTGTGCACGCGAGTCCAATCTTATTCCTTAGACTGCGGCTCGGCACGGTCCGGTCTCTAGCTGAGCGACAAGATTGCATCCTGGCAGTATTCACGCGGACATAAAAACATTCGGTATTTTGTCTTGAGTAACAGCACATGCAAAACCGAACACAGAGACTTTTTGCTGGCGACAACAGGTAGCAGTGCTCTTGTGACAGTGTGTGCTGGAGGATTTCTTTACCATCTGCGTGTATTGTTCGGTATACTACAATTCCTTTTCTGTTATTGAGTGCAATTTTTCTGTTCAAATATTAAATAGTATCGAATTAAAAACACGTTATATAAAAGTAACAACAATGGAGGTGGAATACTTTCTATTGTTTGATGCATCAACAGATTACTTGTTCTTTTTCCACATTTTCATAATATCTTTCACCATTAAAATGGGGGGTGAGTGGAGGATATAAATATTTTATCTGAAGGTTTACGGCACAGCATACGAAATATCTCAACGGGAATGCATTATTTATGACAACATTTGTTTACAAAATTTGCAAACATTGAGAGGCTTGAGACAGCATAATACTAAGCCAACTTGAACACATTTTACAGCATAGCAGTTTTATTTCTAAAAAAATCCAAAACATGCAAATATTAACACACAATGTCGTACATAGCTGTCATTTATATAGTCAGTGCCGAAAGTAATTTCGTAACATATCCACAGTTGTTGACACGATATTTTTGAGGACTTAGAATTCTTGAATTGTGTCTTTTGTCGAAATCATCAATAACAATACGGAGCAGCGAATAAATTAATTTTAATAATGAACAATAAATTTAAAATATTTTAAACTATAATAATGTTATAATAAATGATAAAAAATATTTAGTACAATAACTGCTAGACAATAGCACAAAATAGAACTGAGAAAAGGATAAAGATATATTTTTATTTTCAATTTTTTATTCCAAAGAAAAGAGTGATGTATGAAGTTTAAGCTAAACTATAAAAGATTTGTCTGCAGTTTCTGCATTTAATTTAGCGCAAATATATGCAAGCGAATACCAACCAGTGTGGCAGTGAATCATAGGTACAATGCGGAACAAGTAATTAATATTATTACACTTTCTCTCTAGAAATTAAGTGGGCTATACCAAGTTCGTTAAGGGATGGAGGTATTAATCAAATAAAAAATTAATTATGATTTCCTTATTTTATTTACAATAACTACAGCGAAATTCTCTAAACTCAAATTCTCACAATAAATTGAAATCACTTACTGTTCACAATTGACACCAATTAATAAAATGTATAATTAGGACAAAGAAATCGATTAAATTAAATAATTAAAGATCAGTTCCAACAGACAGTGTCTCAACCTATTCAGTTATTTGATAATTTATGTTTCTATATTTGACAGTTCGAATATTTACATTAAAATCAGTATTTCACTTCCGTTCAGTCCCACCTCAGTTCAGTCCATGTTCCGCCAGTAGTAATGTTCTAAATTCCTCCAAGCGCCCTCACGCACAGTGAGCTTTATTTGTCGGTATCACACCCTCTCGTCCATCCAAGCCACGAACACCTCACTCGCCGTCGTCCCGCAATCTCCAGTCATCGTCCAAATTCCTTCGCTCGCGCACACTCGCCAGGCGGCCTCCGCCAAAGACTGCCGGCCGCTGGGTTGCGGCAGTATATATATATATAGGTCTTAGGCCACCAGCTAGAACCAGAAATCGAACCTACTACTTCTTCAGCAAATACGTGTGGCCTTAACTTCAACACCAACAAACTAATTTACTTATTGCTATAGTTTCGAATCTGTTTGTGTAATAATTTGACGGGCATGTAATTTTAAACAGTTGATGTTTTAGTTTTTAATGAATTTCAAATAGAATTGCACATTTGCACATTCTTTTTTCACTATCGAGAAAATATTTTCTCTTAATGAACACTGCATTTGGAATAACATTTACTGCCATAAATTATAGACAAACGTATATTACGGCCTGTTAAGTTAGTACAAATAACTGTGTCATAAATGCTACAGAAATATTTGTATATTGGTTACACCGTCTGCTGAAACCAGCATTATTTGGAAAAACATATTTACAGGCGGCATTAAGTTTGCACGTGAATCGGATTTCCAGAAAAATACATAAACCGACAAGATACTTAACACCTTTTTATATAAACTCGAAATGTTTACTGCGATTTTCGTGAGTTTTTTAATTTGAACACCTAGGCGTATGAAGACCACGATTTCACATAAACTACCATTTAGCACGGCAAGAATGCTTACACACGGATTAATTGGGTGGAATTCGTGAAGTAGATGAACACTATGCTGTAGATTGTCTTTTTACTATTTTATTTCTTGTTTTATAAACACTGTGTATATGCATTCTTTATAGTGCGGGTCAGTCCACTATGAGTAAAAACGCTCATTTTCGCGACTTTGTGCAAATAAAGATATAAAACATTTTCTATAGTTTCAAGAGAAAATCACTGGCATGAAATTACTGTGTTGTTATATTTTTGATAAACTCTACGTATACATTAATTCACGTGGAATTGCACCGAGTGTTAAAAACTAAGTAATATTCCAGTTGCATATTTTTATATGTGGTTTTATATAAATAAAATGGTCAAGTGCAAATTTTTAACACCGAGGATAAATTTCCTGTACCTCTGAGAACGTCCTTCGTCCTATATTGCCTTACATATACCTACCTGAGCCCACCGTAACTGATGTTTGTGGAATAGCAGATAGTACAATAGCCAATAGTACGGCCAGACCTACGTGCGCATCTCTTCCCCCCCCCCCCCCCAAAGTTGAGCCTTTCAACACGCTCCGCCCGCTCAGACATCCACAGACGCCTGCCGGCTACAGTAGATAATACGAAACCTACGTAAGGATTTGATTTGGCAGGGTAGAAATTGGCCCCGTTAGATAGGACGTGGCTTTTCATGCAGACAGCAGCTAGTTGCAAGAGAAACATTCTTGATCTGCTCATACAATAATTACATCTGCAACATGCGCCGATTGTTTAATTAATGTTTAGTGGCCTTATTTACTGATTAATATAACCATATATTCCGCTGAAGTGTTATATTAGATTTTCGCAAATGCGTACGACAGCAGGAAATTCATTTCTGCGTATCTTTAATAAAAGACAAATATTATAACTACTTAACGTCTCACATAGTATAGGTTTTATTTTAATTATTAACAGAGGAATTATGCATTTCTCTTTTACAGTTATCTGTAATTATAGTCATTTCACATACGTTTACTGTTTCATTGTTTGAAGCATAGAAAGTTGCTTACCTACCACGAGACAAGCTATATTGCACAACACTGTAGCTCAGCTCACCTTTATAACTGGTTTTCTTTTTGCTAAGTGTTACCTGGTTGCAAGACTCGCGAACGTTTAGTGTGGAGCTCATACGAGGTAATTCCGCTAAAATATTTCGGGACAAGCTATGTTGCACAACACTGTAGCTTAGCTCGCCTTTATAATTGGTTGTTTATTCCCCTAAGTGTTACTTGTTTGCGCGTGAGACACGGACTTCCAGTGAGGAGTTTATGTGAGCTATTCTTTTTTTGCATTAACTTAATAAATCGCAGGACGAGTTGCTTCATCCAATTAAATGCGTTATATTCACTTGGAGAAGCCGATGTCAGAATGATGCTCCAATAGAAGCTAAAGCGTATCTTGGCGCAGTTAAAACGCTGAACGATTGGCCGGATAGTTATGTTCGCTGGTTGCCTAAGAGCCAAGGCGACAGATCTTGTCAAGAGCCGAAGATTGGAAGATTGACTAAGGGGACTTCAACTTTTTCCGTCGCTCGTTTATTCTGACGGGAAGTGTACAATCCGCCTGCAAACTTAATGTCATTTCGAAGAAGTGTAGTAATTCTCTAAATCAAACACAATTTTTCCCAAAACATGACAAGTTTTCTTCTTGCTAAATGTATTATACGATTATATGTTACTTTTAAAAGAGGTCCAGAATCCATATGAAGTATAACAATTTTGTCGTGCGTCTGATGTCCTCGAGTTGTATCGCAAAGGGCGATGATTCAAGTCGTGGTTCCGGCAAGGTATTCATGTTTTTGGCCACTTAGTTACCTAGAATTTTTCTTGTGTTCTTGCAAAGAATTATTACGGTGTAGGGACAGTATTTATTCAACATATTTCATTAGCCACTCTACGCACAAATCTCGCTTTATGAACACTGGTCCTCACGTCTTGTATATGTTGTTCACGGTAAAGTGAGCACTTTTGCGGCCCTAGATACATATTCCTATCAGCATTTGTTTATCCTTCCACCACTTTTTAAAACAAAAATTTCCATGTGCGTAAGAAACCCAGTGTTTTTATTTCAGCTGACTCAAAAGTTTACGTCTAAGGCTACAACTAAAAAAATTTATTGACTATTATTCAAAATGAGAGGACGTCAAAAAGTGCTCACTTTACCGTGAATAGTCTATAGCTAAAATAATGGCGTCCTGCTTCGCTGAGATTCTATCCCGCGATCTGCAGGCGACGCCTCAGTGACCTTGACCACGAAGGTCGTCTGTCGAAAATAAAATAACTCACCAAACAAATTTAGAGGGAAGGCCAAGCCTGCGTGTGTACAGACCAGAAGCCCACGTCGTTAAAAACGCAATTTCTTCAGAGAAGGAGTGAGCAAACTGAATAAGCAAATAAAACCGAGTAGCCATTTCCTAGATTCAATACTCATCAATGAAAAAAGGGGTAAAATAAAGCAATGGGCAAACAAGCCACCTCAACAGCACGCATCAAATATTTAATTTGGTGAGCAGCGGAAAGAGCCGGAAATGAAACCGAACGCAACCTTCATTCAAGGATAATTGCGTCAACACTCTTTAAAGTCTTGTGGTGACTTTATACTTCTCATCAAAAAAAAAAAACTTTCATTAAAAGAACAAATATTTGGCCGTTGTTATAATATACAAACAGAAATATATTTGAATTAGAATGAAATACTGAGATACTTTTACATAAGAACGCCACAAATTTGAAACGATGAAAGGATTTGCTGAAATGTTCAGGAAATTCAATAGCATTGTTTTCTGATTACAGTCGTGAAGAAAAAATAAAAAGTTGCTGAACTAAATGTTTTGGTGTATAGTTAATTATTGAAAATTAAATAAGCATAAAACATAAAAGAAATTAATAACTTAAGGTTATGGACTTAGACAGATAAGCTTAATTTGAGTAGCTGAGGTTTCAACTTTGCTACATCTTTCATTCATATTTGGAAAAGCGTGAAGTTATTCTCAGTATTTAGACAAAGGAAAAAGACAAAAGTCTGACGTCAGAAAATTACAAGTGTAACTACAAGCATAAATATTATAATTTATAAACTGGTCGAAGGATTTATACTATGAAGAATTTTTATAACAAATTAATATTGATATAGAAATATGATTAATTTACGAAAAGGTGACCCCACCTAAAGGTCACTGTGCGAGTAAGTATAGTAATAAGAAAATTAAGAAAATTTTGCGTTATTAAATTTTCTATTGTAGTTTACTTAATTTTATTTTACAGGCGCGTATTTCCTATGCCCCATATTTACGTTTAATTTTTGTCATACATATATTATTTCTAAGTAAAATTACAGTTACAAGAAATCACATCACACACGGCGTAGAAATTAAGAAAATAGAACTTAAAAAGAAGGCCCTCGCATTAGCACGTAAAGGTAAAATCACGTGGCATAATTTGGCAATAATATTTTCTAACGATTCCAAAGACCACCTTAACTTAACTATGGTAAAAGTCCATTTACTAGAGGATAGGAGAATACGTCAAAACAACACGTGCGATATGCATTAGAATTAAACCAAGACAAATATATTTTGGCAAGCATTTATTGCAAGTCTCTGTGAAAAGCGTTTATCTGTAAACAACTTAAGACTAGTGTACCAAACTGACTGGTCTATTTTGAGTAAATGATTTTATCCTGCATATATTTCCTCTCATTTTTCTGATAGATTTTTATATAGGCATTTCTCTACGAGTTGGTTTTATCTCCAGAAGTAAGAGGTAATATATGACGCCATTGCTCATTAGTAAGTAGAGACCCACAATATTCGCGTCATCTTTCGGTGACAGGATAGACTTCACTGCCGCATAAACAAGCGAGCACAGTCCGTCATTTAATTGGCTGCTGTATTTTAATCAACGTCACCTGCCTGCTTGATATCCTTAATGGAGATTGGCCACTCCATCACTTATCTATCCTTACGTAATAACGCTACGTCTGCAGGTCTCTATTAATAAGTGATTTGGGTATGTGAAAGTAAAAATTTTGGAGGGACACTTCTAAATTACAGAATGGATATATACCACGTTCGATTTATATCGGCGCTTGATTTTGCAACAAAATTCTCAAGTAATGGTTCCGGAAAAATACATAGTTGGAGTAACACATCCAGGAAATTTAGCGGATCCATTTGCCAATAAGCTAGACTTCACAATCCTTTGTGTAGGCCTACTCGAGTCTCAGATTTATGTTGGCTGATGCTCCAGTTTGACACCAGAAGCGGTAGCATGAAATTCGGTCCTCTTTATCTTGAAATTTGTTATTGCCTCAAATTCGTTTAGGGTGCGGCTTACAATCTGCGATCCAATTTATAATATAGGTTAAATGTACATGTGTTTGAAGTCATGATTATCCTCGAATTAATTACCGAATTTTCCGCTTAACTAACAATCATTCATACAGATACAGCGAATTAAAAAACTTCACTATCTTTTATAATGCTGGAATGGTTTTCCAAAAGTGAAAAATTGAAAATAGTCTCTGTATTTCACTTCCGTATGTATATCAGTCACTAAGGGAGAGTCAAACATTTACAACGTAAAGAAAGTAACTTATTAAAAAAAATTAATCATTTGATTTGTTTTATCGACCAAGCGCCAATAAGATAATATGATTGATGAACACACACAAATTGTCAAAGTGGGATCCAGCTGGTTCAGTAAACCAAAGAAACCTACCACTGACAAGGTCGTTGAGATTTGGTATTCCACATTATTTATGGGTATTGTGCATGTTTATACTTTACTTTCTCAATTCCTTCTTGTTGACAACTGCACAACAGTTATAGTTAACTATACGATGGTTAAGAAGCATTAATATGAAAACCAAGGATAATCAGTAGGAAAGCTTCTGCAGTTGGCACAAGGACTGGAAATCGAAATCAGTATAATAAGTTAATAAACACAGCGATTTCATGAGGTCGCCGCCTCTGGTAATGTAATGCAATATGGGAGAAGCGAATTTTACCACGCAGTTACGTTTTGTAGTTACGTGACTGTTCTTACGTTATTCCGTTTGAACAGAATGTGATAAATTTAGGTAAAAATGCAAAAAAAAAAGCATCATTAATTAATTTTCATCAAGGAAAAATTTGAGATACTTAAAATTTTCATTACGGTACTTTTGAGATGGCATCTCTTAAATCACTCAGATGCACTCATCGTTACATACTTTTCTTTTGGTTATCTGAATTCCGAATTTTTGCACTCTAAATCTGAATCAGTGAGAAATTCACTGTTTCAATCAGTTAACAGTATCTGACTGATTCAACAGTCGCTTAAGTGATATTAACTGATGAATCAGTTAAAGAATGCCAGATTTCCTTCACTTATTATTTCAGTGACATTTTCCACTGATTCATAGGTAATTAATTCACTGCTTTTCAGTGGTTTGTTTTTGACTGATGGATCAATTAAACAGCGAATAAAAGTGGCCGCCAAACAATGTGTAAAAATTAAACAACGCTTAAACTAATACAACTAATACAGAATATTTTATAAAATGTGTTTCGTATTTCAAAACACCACTTTATGCGGTAACATGAACATTCAGTACATCATTCCGTTTTTAGGTCTTTCATTTCGTTGATGTTATGTAATCATCTTAGCGCACTGTTTAAAGTTTTAAACTTCATATAATGTGGTGAAAAGAATGCACTCATATGTACTATTCGTTTTAACAATCCTAATGGTACCAATCAAACCAAAATACGAAAGTATTATTACAATACGTACAATTAAAACCACACGCTTTCGATGAGGAAATATAAAACACATATTTTCCTCTTTATTGGATAATTTGACTTGGTAGCTCAGATGGGTGAAGTAATGGTGTAATTGTGAATTGGGCAAGGGTGTGTGATTTCAATCCCGGCCACCTACGAGAAGTTTTTATTTGATTAAATTACGGTAAATTGCGTAATACGAATGGTAAACTATGGTAAATATTTTTTTCTCGTATATATTTGGTTAAATTCAATAAAACTATTTGATTCGCCGCTGCAGTTGTCCATCACTTATTCAATCAGTGAAATTTTTCCAGTGAATCAAAGAGCGGTTTCCCACTGATTCTAAGTGAAGACATTTTCCTTGATTCGAGTAGTTTAATTTCCCTGCGTGTCAATGGTTTTCCACTGATTCGTATTTAGAGTGTACATAATATATCAACACTCGCCTTGTTTCATTGTGTGTGTTACCATAAATATATTCTTTAGAGCTATCATACGCAAGTTTTATTTTTGTCAAATAGCCTAAAACTAAATTGAAGTTAAATTAAAATGAAATTTAAAATTATAATTAAGGTTAAAATTAAAGTTGTAGTATAGGCCTCCGCTATATGTATAGACTGCAATACTTATAAACAAAAAAAAAAGTTGTATAATTATGTAGATTATACTAAGTTGTAAAAAGAACCAACTGTAAACCAGCCTTGGGCTGAATTTAGTCGAAACCCTTTCAGACCCCGTGTACACAATTGTGTACATTATGTACGTGTAGGTCATTTTTTGTCTGTACTGTACACTGCGAAGCTCAATGACCAATGATCTTACCTGTGGGTAAATAATTCGCAAACCTTCTTACTGGCGTATGTCATAATTGGTTCATATTACTGTAACCGAACATACAGCCTACAGCTCATCGGCTGTCAGAACGAAACATGTGTTGTGTCGACTTAAGTACAGCACGCATCACAAAATGTATTGTTTGGAACACCTGAAACCGTAAATTAAAATGGGCCTGAAAAAGTTTAGTAAATAAAAGAAATACACACTAAGACACTATTACTAGCTGCCGTACTAGCAGAAGTTCGGTGTGAGTCACTGTTGACTTGCAAGTGCGCGTGGGCAAACTCAAACTCAGAGACTTCAATGCCTGGGTAGAAGCGCGAATCAGCTGCCGGGGGCTCGAATGTCGCATCCTTGGCAGGCAGCCTAACCAGGTAATTGCAGGGTACACGCGAAGTGGCGTAAAGGAGACGAGGATCACGTACAGGTGAGTAATGACGCGTATCTGTTACACGCACCCCACCTTGTGCCTTATAAGGAGTGCCTGGCCAGGGTCGCTGTGATGTGTTTATTCTTTCTCACTGGGCTTGATCGAAGGTAATTGAATCCTGGAACACCTGGCTCCCCGAAGTGATTATGACGTGCAATATAATGATTTCAAAGGAAATAGTCATTTGCGACTAGAATATATATTGTTACTAGCTTTTACCAGTAGCTTCGCTCGCATGAAATTTGGGACTTGAAATAACTATAGGATTTTCTAGCCACTATATGGTTTCTCTAGCCACTGTGTTACTGCGGCTCCACTATATGGTTTATTTACCCACTGAGCTACTGCGGCCCTACTATATGGTCTATCTAACCACTGGACTACTGCGGCCCCACTATATGGTTTATCTACCCACTGGGCTACTACGGCCCCACTGGGATAATACGGCCCCACTATAGGGTTCTTTACCCACTGGGCTACTGTGGTCCCACTATAGGGTTCTCTACCCACTGGGCTACTGTGGTCCCACTATAGGGTTCTCTACCCACTGGGCTACTGCAGCACCACTATAGGGTTCTCTACCCACTGAGCTACTGCCGCCCCACTATCGGGTTCTCAACCCACTAAGCTACTGCGTCCCCACTATAGGGTTCTCTACCCACTGGGCTACTGCAGCACCACTATAGGGTTCTCTACCCACTGAGCTACTGCCACCCCACTATCGGTTTCTCTGCCCACTGAGATACTGTGGCTCTTGGGAAGGAATGGAAGACAGCCCATGGACAGAAAAGAAAAGAGAAATGTTTAACAATGCTTTTTCGTGCAGTAATGCTAAGAAAAGTTCAATCCGGTACCTATGTACATCCCTGATCCTCATATTTTAGGAACCGTTTGAGATATTTTCCTGAGATAAAAAGTAGCCTATGTCACTCTCCGGCCCTCTAACTATATCTGTGCAAAAAATCACGTCGATCCATTGCTCCGTTTTGACGTGAAAGAAGTACAAACAAACAAACAGACGAACACATTCTTGCATTTATATGGTAGTAAGGATTTCCAAGTGTATGTTATGAGTTCATTGATATTCCACCTTTGAGGAAAAACTTGAACCCATCACAAAATTCAAATTTTCGTCTCTATAAAACAGTTATACATTGCAGACATTTAACCACAGCCTGTCTTAACACTGATGCTTATATGCTTTAATATTATATATTAATCAGTCGAATGTCGCAAAATTATTGCGAAATTACGAAGAAACCGGTTGTTTCATTTGCAGTAACTAGCTATAAGTCAAGCGTTTTTCGTGATTATTATGAATTATCCGAAAACTGAGATAATCGTAAGTCAGTTTTCTGGGTGTGAATCTCACCGATTAAGTGTAGATCACTCAATGGGCTTACACAGCTGATCTGCCAAACATATCGGTCAGGTATACTGCGAAGTTACAATATGCGTGAAGTCTAACATGGTTTCGTGAAACAAACCAAATTTAACATCAATACCAAAATAAAAATATGGAAGAATTTATACACGATGACACATGGCGATGCTTTCATCAGCGAGAAAAAAAAAACTGTCAAAATACGAATTGATAACCAAAGATGAAATATTTTAAGGGGGGAATTATCCCCGCCAATTTGAACCTACGGATTTTCCTCCAGAACCTGGCAAGCTTCGTATGCCAATTATCATTTTGGTTAAGTCTTTCCTGGTGTAGAGTGAATGTCAGATAGTCTAAAAAAATTTTTATCCATCCTAAATAATGTTAGAAATTTCGATTTTTCGATAAAGAACGCGAGGTTAAAATCTGATGAATCCAGGATGAAAGGCATCAATACCCCATAACCTGTAATGTATTGTGAAACGTACGACAATAACTAAAGTACCAGAATAAATACGTTTAGTACTTTGTCAAAAAAAAACATACTTCTAATACCGTCACATTCTTGACATTATTCATGGAACTCTGAAACCCAAACGCCTATGTATAGCAGGTAATCGAAATTAGGGTTCGGCAAGACCGAAAAATCCATTCATCATGTTTTCTTTAAGCATGTTTTCAGCTGATAGGTAATTTGCTCAAAGTTCTCTTTTAGACCATGTTTCACAATAATTTGTTATTTAATTATCTGGAAGAGGTTTATATAAAGAACACATAAATGTAAATATTTGTAGTCAAACGGTTATAGTTTTAAAAATATAGGACGGTATATTAAAGAATGTCAGATTATGGGAGCTTAAGTTTCTGTGTTGTTTTTCTAATTAACTTTACCACATAAATCACATGGCATATGATCTGTATCATACACACAACATGTTAATGAAGTACCAGAGATATTTAACAATAGTAACTTGGGTACTGGAATCCTGAATCTCTTTTAATCGGCTCTCAAGACCTCGCTGTTAAGAGCCGCCCAAATATTTTCACTCACTCTTTTGAAATATGTGTTTATGTTTTTGTCAACACACGTTTATTCGTCCGAAATAAAATAATAGTAATTCTTATTAGTTTCTCTTGAACAAATATAAATGTGTGGGTAAAAAAGTCAATAGCTAATTTAAAAGAGATTCAAGATAACAGTTCCCGGGTATCCATTATTACAACCACGGCTGTTTTAGTTTTACAAAACAGTAATTTTACAAGAAATATTTTTGTACTGTTAAAAACGCTTGTAAAATTACAAACGATTTATCAGTAAAAATTACAAAAAAATTTGACATTGTATGAACTTGATAACCTTATTCATGCTCCATCGAAGTGAACCCATGGCGATATTATGAATGTAAATATGATACTAACAAGCAAGTTAATATAGCAATGTGAATAAAACACGAAGCACTAGTTTCTGTTGTCATAAGTTTGAACTCAACACTTGCAGTACAACATCAATCTTATAGGATGTTCACGGCAAAATGAGCATCCACCACATGTAAAATTAACATTGTCACGGGCCTGGTAACTTTATTCATACTTTAACCAAGTAAAACTTCGAAATTATTACAAAAGTAACTATTTTACAAATTTTATAACTTTTACCTTTACGTACATTAAAAACAATAAAGCGAAATTAATAATTTCAGCGTTTAAAAATTTTAACCAACATTTTAAATTCCGTCTTAATACATGCAACTACTTCATGTCAATCGTTACGAACTTTACTGGACGCATGCTGATAGATGTGACCGTTAAAATATATGCAGGTAGAGACAGTGACATTTTTCAAAGGCTGTTTTCAAAAGTGCTCAAGTAACCTTGAATAGCCTATAGCTATCGTGTTAACATTAACATCTCAACAGTATAATTGTGTTATAATAATGCATGGCTCTGTAAACGCTTTACTTTATTAATTTTTACATTACATTATTAATTTTACCACAATAAAAACGTATTAAGAAACGGCCCAGTAGTAATATTGTCGGTTGCAGAAAAAGCAGCATTTTTTTTTCTGTACACAGGTATCAGGCATAGGATACGAATCAGAGGCTCGTGTTCTGCCATTCTGGTTAGAGGGTTGACATTTTGAAATTTGTTGCTGAATTTGTACTTGGTTGTTGACCTTGAATTGTAATTTCACTCCATAATTGTAAATTGGCACCTCAAAATAATTTGAAACCCTTGAGTAATTTTTAGACAATTCGAAAATTCGAAAATTTCGCGAAACAAAAGGAAAAATACGAAAAGTTTCCAAAAATACTGATCTATTTCAAAATTTGAAGGTCAGCTGTCTATGCCAATTTTTCATACATTTTAAACTAAGGTATAATAAAAATATTTGTAGCACAATAAAGTGTTTTATTATTTTCTTGTTTTACTTCTATTAGCCTACCTTAATTGCATCATTAAATACTGTTTAAAATATTTCTTTAAAGGTGGTATATGATAATGTAATAGAAAAAGGGTTTAATTTAATGAAATCAATTAACATTTTGGGACTTCAAGAAATGTAACATTTATAGAAGGACATTAATTTCGAGTAAACTTTACCTCAACTGTCTGATTATTATTGTTTATGTCTCTTATTTAGTAAATAATGATAATAATATTTTACTTTTATAATAACAGATAATAATATTTGTAAATTATGCACGTCCTCTCGATTGTGGACAATAAGAAAATTTGATCTAAATTTCTATCTAGCACTTATCTTAATATTTATTTCAACTGACATAAACTATTTTGTACTTGCGCAACCAAATCCAACGTAGCGGCAAGTTCCCCTGCGAAGATTGTGAGATGTCGTACGGAACACAATAACTGCAGATGACGAAAGAACCTTGCTTTGCCATTTGTCGCTAGGCATTTCTACAGGAAAGACAAGTGGCCGAAGAATATTTCTTTCCTTGAGAAATTTCACTTCCAGTTAGCACAGAACTTAGATAATTCACTACTTTAAAAACCGTTTTGTAAATGTGTGAACAGGAAGTCACGCTACTCTTTGTGTGTGAGATATGTTCAGCTGACCGTGGATAACATTCCGCGAATTTCTGAAATTCCTTTCCTGACTTTCGAGAATATTCTCGGTAGTGATAAAAAGTCATGTTATCTTGTCATCAAATGGATAGGCCTGCTCCTAAAGGCACCGACTCTGTTGAGCAACTTTGGCTTCTTAAAGGAGCAAGCAGTTTTCATCCTCCGCCGTTGAGAGAAGACATTAACCTTTTCGTGGTTAAAAACGTCACTGCGTAAGTCGTCATTTTGCCAGCGTAAAAATTCTGAAAAAAAAACACGAATGCATCTTATGGCGAAAGGAAGAAGAGTATATTCCTGTAAAGGCTGTTCACGATAAAGTGAGCACTTTATAAATGACCTTATAAAAGTCACTGCCCCTGCATGGATATATTTTAATTGGTGCACTTAGTAACATTCATCCAGTAAAGTTGGTAACTTTAGATGGAAAGTAGTTCCATATCTTAAAGTCGAATAAAAAGTGTTAGGTATCCATTGTGATAGCTTAAAATTAATTATTTCACTTTCTGTTTTTTTTTATGCATTGAAGTGTAAAAATGAGCAGATTTGTAAAGTATTTACTTGTCTAATATATCCATAGCGTCTTCTAACGGACACATGAATAAAGTGATGAAGCCCATAGCAATGCAAATTTTACATAAGGCGGAGGAGTACACAACGAGCATACAAGTAGATCTTAAGCAGGGCTTTCAAAAGCGCTAATTTTACTGTAAAAAGTCTGTATATGTGTGTATACATACACAGGTGTATCGAAATTAGACCGACAGACTTTGGCAGCAGGTTAATCACGAAAAAATAAGGCGAAAACATATAATACGAACTAGGGTCAAAAATAATTCAAAGGACAGTACATACCTTTAAAGTTGGACCTGAAGCACTGATTTATTAATATTATTGGATAAAATATTGAAGATGGAGCTCTGAGTGTCTGGATAATATGTAACGGAACACGAATCTGAGAACACCACAGCACCTGTCTTGTCACAGTGATCGAATTATTTCAAAGAAATGATCACGTTTAAAGGCTGTTCACGATAAATTGAGCAGTTTTAAAATCAACATTGGAAAAATGTCACTCCCGCAGCCTGTATTATATTTTAACGGGCGCACTAAGTGACATTTGTCCAGCAACGTTGGTAAGGGTAGACGGAAGGTAGTTCCATATATTAACTGCGAATAAAAAGCGTTAGGTAACCATTTGTGTTAACTTAAATTATTTCTTTCGCTATCTTTTCTTTTAATGCATCGAAGTGTAAAAATGAGCAAATTCGTAGAACATTTACTTTTATAATAATTACGCATTTTCACTCGACCTACGCATGAATAAAGTGACGAGGCCAATGTCAATGCTAAGTTTACATAAGGCGGAAGAATACACGACGTCCACACAAGTAGATCTTAGGCAGAGGTTTCAAAAGTGCTCATTTTATCGTGAACAGCCTCTAATACTCTTATTACTACTTAATCTCCATGATGCTGTAGCAAACTTGAGGTTTTTTAAGATGGATATTAATCCGCATGCCACAATTAGCTTGACGTATTATGCAGACACTCAAATGTTCGGTCGCGAATAATTTATTCGATATTTGAAATAAACTAATGCTTCTTTTCTGGCTTCAAAGACGTGTACCGCCCTGAGGATTCATTTTAGAAGACCATAGTCCATGTATATGATTTCACCTTTTTTCGTGATTTATCTGCTGCAGAAGTTTGTCGGTCTAATTTAAATATATCCGGTATAATGTCTATACATACAGAATGTCCCAGAACGCGCATATAAGGACCACGCCACGTGAATCCTGAGCGAAACTTGAGACGAAAAAATCCGTGACAAAATGTTGTACGACGACATCTTTCGTGCACAATGAGGCAACACAGCACGGAGCTAGTCCCCTCTCGCGCTCCGCTGACAACGTACTACCATTGTTCCGGTCATCAATCATGGTCGCGGGTTCAAATCCCGGCCTGTCGGAACATTTTTAGCAACGTGCAGACTACGTAACATACACAAGAAAACCAGAACGTGAAATCGACAAGTATTCGAAGCCTATTTATCTCGGTTGATTTCGTGCCTAGCGTTGCGCGGTTGAAGTTGAGTGTCGGGAAACTTCGCATCGGAAGCGTGGTACACTTGTCGCAGTTGGTGTGCTGGTAAGGATCAGTTAAATCAGTTGTTACCTTGGTATCGTTTGAAAGTTTGGTGTCGTAATGTACCCTTGCCACGTTCCCTTTACAAATTTGGACGTATGCACACTGGTATAAAATAAAACATATACAATAACATTCCCTCGTTTAACTTGCAGATATCAGTGGAGCGCAAGAGGGAACTAACTCCGTGCACGAAAAAAGTCATCGTACGACACTTTGCCACTAATATTTTCGTCTCCATTTCCGCTCAGGATTCACGTGGTGTGGTTATTATGCGTGTTCTGGGACATCCTGTATATAATATATACACATAATGTGTATACATACATCTATAAACAATATATTTTCTTATTAGTGCTTTTAACCCGGTAGGGGGTATAATTATCTTTGCCACATACTTATTATTTCGTTTGAAATATATAAAATAGGCCATCCTTATTTAACTGTTATTGGATGTTATTATTTGAAGCCAGTAATACTAGGTTACTTAGACCCTTGAAATAGAACTACGAGTGCTTGAGTAAACTAACATTTATAAAATATAAATTAGAACTTTCTGACTACACTGATATTTATGTCTAGATTAGTCGTTGCTGAATGCTTTCCAAAAAAAATTAATTCAATGAGATAGAATGGTACAAATTATGATATCCAATTCGAGGAAGAATTCCGGTTCCTAAAAATTTTATTGCCAAAATAAACTGCTTTTAAGCCTAAATTAATTATCTACGGACAAATGCACTAATATTTCTCGGGCGAGCTTAAGAAGATATTTTATCTTCCCCTAAAACACTTCTATTTAAAATGTTGGGTAATATGCTTTTTTTTGGTCCTAAACGGAAGTCCCGATTTTAACAAAACAAAAATCCCTCTTGCAATACTGCCTATGTCAGAGTAGCTCTAAATCTTTACATAAACAACGGTCTTGAGATATATATATTTGGGCAATTGAACAAATAAATACTAGACCATGGACCCAATTGAATTGAACCTGTGGCTCAAATGCGTCTGCACGAGACCAAATACTTTGGACGAAGATACTGCAAAAGAAATCATTCTGGACTGTGAATGTACCCGTGTATAAAACGGTGGATACACAAAAGGTTGTAAAATCCTGTACATAAGAATTTTTCGAAGGGGAAGAAACATTTAAAGGGCATGTTCGTGGTGAGTGTTATCAAATTTAATCACCTTCAGATCCGGATATACAAGCTGTAACAGCTATGCCGTTCGTCTTACATCAAGCTCTCAGAGTCGACCAATAAGCCACCATAAGTCGAAAAGCATCTGCTACCACATGTGTTTCAAAAGGGTGTATTTGGCACATTCTGTGGAAGGGAAAACCCGTCAGCGAATCGACGAGAGATGCAGTGGGTTGGAATCAAAATTAGACTTCTCTGAACTGGAATCGCCGACACCGTTGCGTCAAATGAAAGTACCCGAAATGTACGACCCTTCTGTGTCAGTCAAAGTTGTTCTCACTCAGGGCCGAGGGAAAGTTTGGTGAAAATTTCTACTTTTTTGCTGCTGAATAGAGGAAAACCTTCATTACTACAATGTAAAAAAATCCCCTGTTTGTCAAATCGCAACTGACATCTCACATGTGGGAATCGTGCGGACGATGCCGCTGATCGGCGGGTTTTTTCGGGGTCTCCCATTTCCCCCTCCCTTACATTCCGGCGCTAGTCCACACTCACCTCGCTTCACCCTCATCGGCTCTCAAGACCTTGACGTTAACCCTTTAAGGAGTATGCACAAATATACTCGGGCAACGATTATTTGGAAATGTCTTTTCTCTAGAAGACAAACTTCTATGGTTTTACTGTTTCGCTGGACTTTATGGCAATCTAAGTAAAAAATTACAACTAGTCACCATTTAAGTTCGTAAGAATAAAACTGTTAATTTTAATAATTTCTCAGATGAACACGATGGATTGTGAAACATGTCACATCAGTCACGACGCATTGATGGGCACACAGTCAACAAGCAACTCCATTGGTCGATGAACAGTCAGCAATAAACGTAGCAGAGTAGAGTAGGCGTGTATCGTGTAGCTAGGATCAATAGGAAGAAGGTAAGTAGAAATGTAGAGCCAAACACACCTGATATTGGTGTGGTAAAGAATATAGGCAGCACACTCCAATCTGCCTTCAGTGACAGTAAATCTGTGCCTTGCTAAAGGGTTAACAGCTACCCAAATCTCTTCACTCACTCACTGTTTAGTGATAAATATTTTCGTCATCCCAGCACAAATATTGCAGAAACTTGGTTTTTTTTTTTTTTTTTTCAAGAGTCTCGATAGTCTGGCGTTTAGGGTGCGAAGTACCAAATAATCCAATATGGCGGAAGGATACTGGGCGCGTCGTGGCCGATGGTTCCCACACGCGCGATAGGCGGCCGGTCCAGCGCGGCGCCTCGTGTCGGATATGCCGTCTGCTTTCTCCGGCCAGAAGGTCATCTGGCGCTGGAGCCGGAAACACGCGTGATGAGCACGCAGCTCAGCTGAAGACGTGTAACCACAGCCTAAAGATGAGCTAGAGTGATCTCGCTGGCTGCACACAACCAGTCTAAGGCCCGGTTGCACCAACATCTTTCCCGATCCGTGATCGATTGATTCTAATTCCGAATCAGGATCCAGTTTGATCTTGGTTCCACTGTTAAAGTGTTGCACGAACGAAATTTAAATATTCTGGACCTCCGATTCGTCGATCTTGATTCCAAAGTGAGAGATCGAGATGAAGTTTGAGACAAATTTTGCTATTGGTTCGTAATATACGACCTTATGGAAGTAGGCTTATTTTTCACTATAGATAGACCTAGATGAACGAATTTTACTGAATAATATTCAAGTACGTATAATGTTGTTTTAATTTCCCAAGAAAACAATCGCTCGTAGTTCTATCTGTTGGCCAATTTTCAAACTACATTTGTCGACGATAGTTGCTGATCTCGGATCGAGATTTCGAACCGTCAATTTCGGCGGTTGGAAAATAACTTTATCTCGATATCCAGTCCAGCGCTGAACCGGAATGGTGCAACATTTTTCTGTGTCAATCATAGACCCGATCTCCGATCGAGTTTTGAACTACAATGGTGCAACCGGACATTAGTGTCCCAACATTGAACTGCTTTTCTGTCAATACGATTAACAATAATGGCGTGGATTGGACGTGAGGTTATAACCGTGATTAGTACCTAAACAAATGCTTTGAGATGGATTTTGTACTTCCTCTAACCAATTCACTATACAGTTTGATTAGATTCAGATTCGAAAAAGTTACGAATTTCATTCAAAAATTAAGATATACACAAACACGTTCGTCAGTGTTGACCATGTGGCTTTGACAGTTGTGTAGGACTGGGGTAGGTCAATGTTGGGACATGCGCAGAAGACGAATAAGCGGTCTACCTCATCTTTAGTCTATGCGTATAAACTGTGGCGCACGGCTGTATGGCTGTCCACGAGAACAGCGTTGCCAACTTGGTGGGCTCTCCGCTAAATTTTCCGGAATTGAGAAACATTCAGCGGAGAAATATTCACTTTAGTGGGCAGCAGAATTTTTCGCGGTGTATAATAGGATTTCAGGAATCGGTTTTTGACATGTGAAAGTTCAAAGATCGTAAATTTGTCACCAACATAGACTAAAAAATACATAAAATGCGGTATTAATTAATATATGATGGTTTATTGCGGAAAAGTTGCCACTTTGCTAGGATTCAACATACTCTACATATTTCCGACAGTTTTATTTTCTTATTGGCCGTCATGAATGTGTGAAGCTACTATCCCATTTAACTCGGCCAATGAGAATTCTGATACTCTAAAGCAAAACGTTGGTTATTGATCTGCAAAGAACATTGCCGGGTCAGAACCTTGGTTATCCAATCATAAAAGCATATACCAGCTATAGTATTATCAAAGATATATTGGCTCAAAATTTTTTCGCGATTTTCCATCATCCCTAGGAATAATTATGATAAAACTGCTTTATTGCTTTGAATGTAGCAATATTTAACGTGTTTCTCTTTTAAATCGTCACTTTAAACATTTTTTGTCTTTTTGGCGACGGGAATTTAGCGGATTTTATATGAACACTCGGCGGATTTTCGAAATTGGAATTGGCAGCACTGCACAAGAAACACTCACTCACTTACGTCTCCTCGACCGGTCGTAACATACTGCGTTCCAGGGCAGCGTTTCAAAACGTTACTCCACGAGTAAACTTTACTCTTTGGCTGTCCCAAAACACTCTGAGTAAACGTTTTACTCGCTCTTGGTGGTGTCCTGAATCTGCAAGGTAATTACTTTCAGACTCTCTGTTTGGGCGAGGAACGAAGGGTAAATTGGGAAATGGCGGGAGATTTAATTTAATTAAGTCAACTTAAAGGAAGCATGTAACTTTGGTTGCCGCTATAGGAACAATTGGAATACTACAAATGGTGGATAGTAAAACACCCATTTTTTATTTAAAAGCGAAGTTGTGTGTAATGCTTTATTTTGGGGCGTTATTTTTCATTATTAGTTTACAGTTAGTATAGCTGAAAGTATAGCATACAGATCCCAATATTTTTTAAAGAAAAAACGTTCTGGTAAATGATAAGACATTTATTGTAATTTATATTACTTGTAAAATCAGGACACGCTCGTAAACATATCATGCTTACATTATGCTCGTTCCAAAAGTACTTTTACTCTAGCTTTGTCAAGCTTTTACTCCGTATTAGTTTACTGTACTGTCAGAGTAACAGACCCGCGGTGGTGAGGTGGTCAGACTACTCGCCTCCCACCAAGGCGAACTGGGTTCGATTCCCGGAGGGGTTGTTCCCGGATTCTCGCATATGAGAATCGTGCTTGACGATGCCGCTGGTAGGCGATTTTTCTCGGGGATCTCTCGTTTCCCCAGCCCTTGCATTCCGGAGCTGCTTTACACTCACCTAATTTCACCTTCATCGGCTCTCAAGACCGGTTGTTAAGAGTCGCCCAAATCTCTCTTCTACTACTGTTCATCACTTAAAGTTCTACGAGGTGTGTCAACGAGAGAAACAATGAACTTCAATTCAGTGTCTTGTGCGCAAAGACAACATGCACGATGCGTGTAAGGCAAGATTCACAACGACCCGTCACGTCTGTCCGTCCGTAATCCGTCCGTCAATCACGTGATCAACAGCCAATCAGACGTGGCCATTATTTCTATCCGTCCGTGAAAAACTTGGCAAGCTTTAACTTTTGACGGACGAACGGATGAAAATACGGCCTTCTAAACTTACACGTTTTGTTACTCGTTCGTCCCGAGTTCTTTACAAGGCTGTGTAGTGTGGACAGAAATTTGTAACATGTTTGTTTATGTAACTGCAAAATAAAATTATGTTACATTTTTCCTGAAGAATAATTGATAATTACGTTCGGAAACACGAGCACCTTTTTTGTAATCATAAAAATAATAAAATTATGCTTTATATGCTATGAAAATTTAATTTTTACATCGTTTAATTTCCGTTACGTACGTGTATGGTTGTTTTTGGTACTTAGAAACGCAATACAGCAAAAGATTTGCATTCTTTGTGGAGAATTTTTTCCTATTTGTAAACAGTTTTGTTTCTGTTAGTTTGCAGCAATGAACTTTCGACGGACGTACGAAGTTTGGTTGGAAATCGCTCGGCTGGGAGACGGACGAACGTATGACGGCCGGACGTAGACTGGCTGTTGTAAATCCTACTTCGTCCTTAGCGCTCCCAGGCTTTCACGCTTCGAACGCGAGAAATACCTGTAGACAGACGGCGCCTTCCAAGAAAAGAAGGGTTGACGAACTTTGTTAATACTTATGTACACGCGGGGCCGAGGTCGCACCGTGGCCAACGCAAGGCGATCTACCCCCAGCGACCCGGATTTTTCGCTTGTGGAGACGCGGCGGAGTTTACAGTTTTGTCTGTGGGTTTTCCTCAGGGTGATCCTATCTCTCCCACCACTGCATTCCATCTCCGCTCCATACTAGTAACTCATTTTACTATTACGCTGTGCGCACCCCACATCGAAAGCTCTGTGACCAGAAACGTATTTTTTGCTGACTTAAACAGTAATGTGTGTGTCTAAACGTAATATATATTCTTAACACTGTCATCTAGCAAGCGGGAGGGGTTATCTGTAAGCCCCCTTTAACCCGCCCTCTCTTGCTCATGGTACGTAATTTGAATGTGTTTTTGGGACTTAGCGAGTTCAGAATTGTGGACTTTCATCTTGTACTCTGGCAAATTGTGTGCAGAAATGTTTGCGTCTACCTGCCCACTTCCCAGCTTCCGGGTCTATATTCTAACCTGTAACTCTAAATAAGATTATTTTTAAGTATTTTAATCCATAAATTGTGGTGAACTGTATTAATTAATGAGCGCTCAAGGTGTAAATAATTTTGTCCGCGTATAGTTAGCGCTATTGAAAGTCTTGCTTAGCTTCACTTTCACGCTTGTTTTACATCACTCTTGGCGAAGGGATATAAATTACCTCTGCCGTGGACCTAGTAACAGTACGCATGCGCTGATTATGAACTCTGTGAATTTGTTACAATGGTAAATATGCAATAGTAACAAAAATTATAATTTTTATATCTGTTAAATAAATATACTCGAAATTCAGCAGAAACCAAGATAACATTTATACTCCTAATAAAACGTTAAGAAATAGTACTACTGTTCGTTATTTGCTGGTAACATTTCCATAAGCGCTTGCTTTAAGACATGTTTCAGTTACAGGTGAGGATATTATTTTGAAAGTTCGTGTAATTAGTTAACTGTGAAGCATGTATACTCTTTATCCATTCCAAGGTGGCAGCAGTGATTGCCAATAAGTCAAAGCCACTGGCTGGCAGTCGGTTCACAGTATGACTGCACCGAAAAATATTTCCGATGGTATTTGCCAATTTCGTAAGTCAAATGAAGTAATTTAACTTACTATTTGCATCCTCTATTGATATTTATTGCCAAAAAAATTCTATGCGCATGCAAGAGTGTGTATACTTGGAGCTAAAAAAAAAATATTTTTGAGGTAAAAACGCACCACTTAGCTAGTGTTGAAGTGTAAAAAAAATTTGGTGTAATTTTATACTAAATGCATGTGGCAGCAGTGTCCCCACTGACATCGCTGTAGTTTTACACCTACTGACATGGATGTTAATACGACTATAGGCTGTTCACGGTGAAGTGAGCACTTCTGAGGCCCTAGTTACTTTTTACATTAAGCCATTTTTTTTATCCTTTATTACCTTTTATAAATAAACATTGCCATGCAAGTAATAAACACAGTGTGTATATTACACCGCACGCTGAAGTCTAAGGCTAATATGTAATACCTTCATTGACTTTTATTCCAAATGAGAGGGCTCTCAAGTGCTCACTTTACTGTGAATAACATATATGTAGCAGTAAAAATACATAACTTGAGTGGGTTTATATTGACACGTAATTCAAAACGTGTAAATTAATACCCACATTATGTTTACTAAGCCATACGTTCATGTATTTTTAACAATTGGATTATTAAGAACATTTGTGTGAAATTACACGTACTGTAGTTGTTTTAACAAATTACACATATGAAATTTAAAATTACCAAAAATTGTATGTGTAAATTTACACTTATTTTTTACAGTTTGTGCAAGATGGCGGACGGGTGTATAATGGTTAAGTATCACCATGTGTCGAAAAACCAAAAGAGGAAATGTTTTACAAAGCGGACAGCAAAGACTGATAGGTTAATATATTTAGTGCTAAGCGTCAATAACTCCCTGCGTTAAAAAGACGCAACTAAAATAAATGTTTAATTTAGAACGTGGAAACGAAGGGGGCGTGATTCCCACAGTTGGGTGCTCAACGACGAAACCAATACCTTCCGAGTAATAGGACAGGAGGAGTAATACAATATCTGTTGCATCTTGGAATGTTTAGTTATGAAACGAAGGGGGTGATTCCACAGTGGTGCTCAACGACGAAACAATACTTCCGAGTAATAGGACAGGAGGAGTAATACAATATCTGCTGCATCTTGGAATGTTTAGTTAGAACTGAAACGAAGGGGGAGTGATTCCCACAGCTGGGTGCTCAACGACGAAACTAATACCTTCCGAGTAATAGGACAGGAGGAGTAATACAATATCTGCTGCATCTTGGAATGTTTAGTTTAGAACGTGGAAACGAAGGGGGAGTGATTCCCACAGCTGGGTGCTCAACGACGAAACTAATACCTTCCGAGTAATAGGACAGGAGGAGTAATACAATATCTGCTGCATCTTGGAATGTTTAGTTTAGAACGTGGAAACGAAGGGGGAGTGATTCCCACAGCTGGGTGCTCAACGACGAAACTAATACCTTCCGAGTAATAGGACAGGAGGAGTAATACAATATCTGCTGCATCTTGGAATGTTTAGTTTAGAACGTGGAAACGAAGGGGGAGTGATTCCCACAGCTGGGTGCTCAACGACGAAACTAATACCTTCCGAGTAATAGGACAGGAGGAGTAATACAATATCTGCTGCATCTTGGAATGTTTAAAGTAGAGTTCTTGATTTTTATGGGGCGGATCTCAACGACAGAATGATGATGATGATGATGATGAGACCACACAACACTCAGTTATTAACTCTCAAGGAAAATTTTACGAACTTAGAATATCTCCGGTCCTACCGGAAATCGAACTCGGAATCTTTAAATGTAAAACTAAATTGTATACCTATAAGGTTGGATCTTTTAATATTTCTACTTCAGAGATTAATGTGCGACAAGAGCAAACTTATTTTTTTCTCTATGGATTGGAAAACAATGCAACCATTAAACCAATGATTAACAAAACAAAATTTTTGTTGTAGTATATCTAAGGAGCTTTGTGTAAATATGAAGAGAAGATTAAAAACATGCTCGACAACTATAGGGCTTTCATTATCGATGAATTCCCAAAATTTCTACCCAAGAAAATATTTATCTCATACAGTTTCATGTCCCAAACTGGAAAATAATTTACATATTAGTAAAAGACGAAAGTATTCCTACTTGTTGGGGAATGAAAGAGGCTCCTGCTTATTAATGTGCGCTATAAAAGTGGTAGTATTCAGTCAAAACATCAAACATCAATCATCTCAAGATAATGAATAGTAAATCACCATTAATAGTCCGTAAATGTCATAAACACAAGATGGTTAATGGAGTTCAAATTATTGGGGAATGGGTAGGAAAGTGTATACTTACAAAAATCTTACTTTGAGTGGTTACGCGCGATTAATGTGCGAGTGTGACAAGAATATTTACAGTATATTCAAAATGGCCCATTCACAGATAATAAAAATAAACCGACACTATCACTTTAAGATTTCAGCGACTAAAACTTTTCAAAACGTTTATATGCAGGGGAATCTGCGTATGTTCATGTAGGTATGCTTGATTCAGCACCAGTGTGTAGAATATTCTTCTAAAACATCTGCTTTGGGTATCACAAGAGCACACGTATAGTCGACTATCAGCAGACACTGTAGAGAAATGCCTGGAGTTAGATAAATGCATTTTAATGAATCTGCATTGCTTTCAACTATAACGATTTTTACAAATTAAAAACTCATGGCTATATCCCCCCCCCCCCCCCAACCAATATATCCCCTCCGCATCCCTTTCACAGCGGTACAGAATAGTCTCCGTTAATAATTTTTGGTGTCTGTAATGTTATTAGTTTAAACGTTTATCGTATATTTTTAATCAATTTAATCCCCACGGACACACTAAATTATATAATAAAGTTCATAAGAAGTAGTGTTTTGTTTCTGTTAACGATACTAAATATCAAGGAGATAAACACAAATACTACCCAATTAATATTGTTAATTAAGTACGATTTACAATGACAGTTTTTCTTATTTTAGATGTTAGCAAACGTTATAAAAAGTAATATGATATTTATCTTTATTAGGAGTTATGGCAACGCTGTAAATAGAACAGTTCAAGCAGCTATGTTAACTGAAGAACATTACAAACATGGTATCGCTCTGAAGAACAGAATTATGTAGCTTTAGATAAAGTTGACTTCGCCAGGAAACCAACTGGTCTGTGGCGAACTGTAGGGGAATAGCTGCCTTACGTGTTGGAGATCGTAGCTTCAAGATTATTCAAGTAAAAATCAATGTTAGTTTATCCGCATGGATCTATTCCCTGCAAAAGGTCAGGTCAGAGATGATAAGAGAGAAGACCCTGAAGGAGATTTTTAAAAATGCTTCACTAAGTGTGAGCTACAAAATAAAGTACGAGAGGTGCAACGAAAGCACGGCGAATCATTATATTTAATAAGTCGTTCTATATTTAATATTTAGTTTCTAAATGTGTATAGGCTGTTCACGGGTAACTGAGTACTTTTGAAATCAACCTTTGAAAAAAAAAGTCGTTGTCCCCGCTTGCACATGCTATATTTAAACGGGCAGAGTAACCGTCATTCACCCAGTAAAATTGACAACGACGAAGAGAAACTAATTCCATGTCTAAACGGAGACTTTAGTGTGTCGGGTAAAAATTTTCGAATACCGAAACAATATATTTTGCTTTCTTATTTTTTTTAATGCACACAAATGTGAAAAATTATCAAATTTGGAATTCTCGATGTGGTTGATGGTGTCTGGCTCATATGCACACCGCAGAAGGCAACCGTAAGCCACCGCACAATCTTGCTTCTTAGCCGTCGGTGTCGCGACGCTTCTTCTAAAGGCTGTTCACAATAAAGTGAGTGCTTTTGAAGTCTACCTTAGAAAAAGTCACTGCCCCTACCTGGATACATTTTAACGGACGCAATGAGTGACATGTGTCCAATAAAGTTGGTAACGATGGAGGGGAAAGTAGTTGCATAATTATTTATCTCCCAATAAATTATTCATCTCCCTTTCTGTATTTTTTCAATGCATCGAAGAGAAGTTTCACTTGACCGACGCATGAATAAAGTGATGAAACCCATGGCAATGTTAATTTTACATAAGGTGGAAGAACACACAACGTGAATGCAAGTAGATATTAAGAAGGGCTTTCAAAGGTGTTCATTTTACCGTGAACAGCCTGTATCACTGCGCCGAAGTCTCGGGCACCCACCAGCCTTCGTGGTTTCCACTCATCGTATATATGTATATATACACATTCTTTCGCAAAAAAATCATGCCCATCCTGAAGGTGCACTTACAGGGGCACGCAAATGGGCATACATGCACAGGCGATAGTAGTATGCGTGCAGAAAACATCAAATATTTTGCCACACAAGTAATTTATTACAGCAGACCAACACTTACAGGATGCACTTAGTATGGCGTTCGACCACGTGTAGCAAGGAGACAGGCGGCGATACGGTCAAACATGGAGGCACACAGATGTCGAACGTTCTCCCGAGGAAGATCCTGCCGAAGCTGGTGCAACTGACCATCCAAATCTGCAGTGGTTGCCGTCCAATCTGGTCCCAAGCATTCTTCACGGGCGAGAGCTCTGAGGACACTGCTGGCCAGGGAAGCATGTTGACATCACGAAGGCAGGCCAGAGATACCCGTGCAGTGTAAAGGGGTCACTATCCAACTGGGAAATAGGGTTTTCCAGCTGCATCAGGAAGGGGAGCTCATATGGACGCATAATTTCCTGGAAGTATCGCCGCACCGTCAGGGTTCCTTCAGTCAACTCCAGTGGCGTGTGATATTATACGGAAATTGCTAGAGACACCCGAATTTCGCGAAAAGATTTCTGCACGTGCTATATTTAAATAGCATACCAGCGTATCAGCAATTTTCATTTGCTTATTACCCACGAATCTATATGACGAGACATTTTCTTACTTGGCTGGCCAATCAGAATTAGGTATCTCCTATCCCATATGTCTGTGATTCGCGAGCACACATTTTAGACGCGTAACACCTAGCTCAGCCAATGAAGAATGGTGATTTGAGCTAAAGTGCCATGAAATACTACTGGTCGTGAAATCTTTTCGCGAAATTGTGGTGTCCCTAGAAACGGCACCCCACACCGCTACACCTCCAGTGGGGGCGGTGCGCCGTTCTACGACGGATCGCGGGTCGCGGCGCTGCTGGCCAGGACGTATGCAGACTCGAGCTCAGCGGTTGTCTGTATCCAGACGGAAACGTGATTCGTCGCTGAACACCACTCCTCGCCAATCCGCGACCTGCCATGTTGCCATTTCCCGGCAGAAGGTCACGCGTGCTCGCTGATGCTCAGGTCGTAATGACAGACCTCGCAAAGGGACGCGGCGGCCACAGATCCCGCTCTGCTACACTATTAAAAATTTCCGTATATTTACGGAATTTTTTACGAAGATGCACAGTAAATATACGGAAACGCAATCCGTAATGACAAAAAAACCGGAGTTAAGTACGTAAATACAAAAAAGTTGATTATTTGAGTAGTATAAAAATACAAAAAATATACCAGATCCAGCACGTTAAAGTTGTAGGTAAGCGCTGAAGGTCGGTAACTTGCAACCTTATGACTCGGGTTCAAATCTTCCTTACGTACAAATTATTTTAACTTTTTTAAATACCTTTTTTAAACACAGTAGAATACTCATATAATGAAAAATAAAATGTAATAGATATTAAAAATTATTTAAACTAGAAGCACAGAAAACTAACTAGGGATTTAATGAAGAGGATCCGCGAATCTAACGGAAAGTCCGTTTTTGAAAAACAATGTAACCGTAATTTTATGGAGAGTTTACGGACACCTCTCGATAAATTTTTACCGGCACTTTTATGAAGGAAATTTTTTTTTTTAACAGTTCACGGTCAAATGAGCACTTTTCAAAGCCATACTTAAGATCTACTTGTAATCATACTGTGTATCCTTCCACCATACGTAAAATTGACATTACCGTTTACCTGATCACTTTATTCATACGTCAGTAAAGGGGAATTGTGAAATCATTGTAAAAGTAAATATTTTAAAAATGTTCTTATCCTTGAACTTATTTAAATTTTTAAAAAATCCAAAAGAAAATAAACCATCGTAGTACAGATAAATTTTTACCAAATACTTCTAACTCAGCCTTGAGACACATAACTACTTTATTTCCATAGTTAGCAACTTTACTGGGCGCATTCCGTTATGTATGCTCGTTAAAAATACACGCATGTAGGGACAGTACCATATTTCAAGGGTTGATTTCAAAAGTGCTCACTTTATCGCGAACATGATATTTTCTTCTGCAAATGAGTATAGGCCCTATATATCATATATAAAATGTTGGGTTGTAACACGGGAGTGGCCTAGAGAAGTGAAAAATACGAAGAAAATATATGGGTAATTTTGTATTATGGCCAACCGTTTGGCAACAGAGGCCCCACGAATCTAGCACATGGGCGTGTGTGGGTATTGCATATATCGTGGCAAAACTTCATGTCGCGATTAGTACAGTTAATAAGGAAATGCTGAATAATGAGCAAGGTAATGTTTTGTGGCGTAGGCCGGCAGCGTATGGATCACGAACACGTTGAACATCTGCCGTGAATCTCGCCCGTCTAACAGTTCTGGACCACTAGTTCGGCTCTTATACTTGAACTGTAAATGGTATGTATTAATGCTTACGTTCATTACATGATGTTGCACAAATATGACTTAAACAGTGCATTATTTATACCTTCATCACAGCAATGCTGTGTATAATCCATTCACGGTAACTTTACACTTTTCTGAAGCCCTGCTAAAGTTCTTCTTACCGGATATTCCTCCGCCTCGTGCAAGCTAAGCTTAATCAATGCCGTGTCTCAACTCATAGAATCCTCTTTCGAGAGAGCACTCTTTCGCCCAACCTGGCGAGAGCAGGGTTTCGCGCTCTCTCACGCTCTCGCTCTGTGGAACTGAGACAACCGCTCTCTCGTTTCTCTCCGACGTCAGGCAAACAGCTGATGACAAAAGGCGGGTTAATCATGTTAAGCTAAAATCGCTGTTATGGGTATATGTACTTTATGTGTGTTCAAAATAATTCACAAATAATTGTAGCACTACCAGAATAATGATTAGCGCATAAAATGCTATTATTTTTGTTTTATATTTTACCGTCATGTTGCAGAAAAGTGACAAAAAAATGAGGCTTAGTTAGAAATCCATATTTGTATTTTTATAAATACGTGGTACGTATGTTATTTCGCTATTTAAAACCATTGAAACTATACAATTACAGTTAAAATGCAAAGTGGTTTTGGTTCAGAAAGCTACTTTAACCTTATTCAAACTCGTAAATAACGTAAACAAATATGGCACTGCGAAAGAGCGCCAGCGAGTATACAACTTCTTGCTCTCTTCTCTCTCTCTCTCTCTCTCTCTCTCTCTCTCTCTCTCTCTCTCTGTGCTCTCCCTCTTTCGCGCTCTCTCCGACGAATTGAGACGACCAGAGAGCCTTTGACTTCGACCCGCGACTATTTGTCTGGAAAATTCATAACATTTATGAATGGTAATACGTTTTCCTAATTTAATTAAAGTTCCATGATGGTTCTCGGCTGCATGTGGCACTGAAAATTTACAAAATCTGGTAGAAAGGGCATTTTCTTTTGCCCCTGTTTGCTAGTCGTCACGAATTGCTAAACACAAAAATTTTTTAGCACAACCGCACATGGGCCAAAGTCCTTTATTTAATTTAGGTTTTATATTTTCCCATTTGCACTGTAAATGAATGTATGTATACGTAGACCATGATCTCAGAATGTGCACCGTTAGGGTACAGGTAAACCGCTGGTCACACATTTTACTTTTACTTCTTCAATATGCTCAAGAACTTAGGGTTTATCATTGTACTCAATAATTAAGGGAAAAATGACCAAACATGGAACCAGGAAACTAAGATTGAATACATAGTAGATTTGTCAGGCTAAATAAAGAGTCCTGATGTTCGGAACATGAGGACACAAAAAATTTAAAATTGCTTTTATGTATTAACATCATTCATTTGAAGCCACGATGGTGTACCAGTTATTCTGCAACTGACGTTTAAAAGTTATACTGTGGAAAGCCTCAATAACATTTCATTTAGTCTATATAATATGTAACATAACGTGAATCATGTAGCATATTTTCAAAGAAAAACATATTTACGTCAACAAGGGACGATTTTTTTGCTCTTGACAAGCCAATTACCGAAAAATAGACTTTGACAACTCCAAAATTTTCAAAATGTGTCATGTATACAATCTCCGTTTGAAGGCACATACACTGGCCGTTATCTCTGTCTAACAATCTTTTAAAACTGCTCTCGGTAACGTCATCGCCTAATTACAATTGTTTACAATCTCCGTTTGAAGGCACATACACTGGCCGTTATCTCTGTCTAACAATCTTTTAAAACTGCTCTCGGTAACGTCATCACCTAATTACAATTGTTTACAATCTCCGTTTGAAGGCACATACACTGGCCGTTATCTCTGTCTAACAATCTTTTAAAACTGCTCTCGGTAACGTCATCACCTAATTACAATTGTTTACAATCGTCACCTCATTTCTTCGTCATATATCTGAAAATATGCGAACTAAAATCGTACATGCTCGTACCAGAACACCATACAAAAATTGCAAAATACTAGGTGCGTTTTTAAAAAATAAGGATAATTTAGAAACTACCACTAATCGATACTGATAATCGAGATAACTAATGCGCTGTTCCATTATTTGGCTCAATAGCTAGTAGGGATGTTGCGATATCATGAAAGTGTAAATACTGGGATCGAAAGAGGAATTTAAAAAATGGTATCGATACTCGTTTCGATACCGGCATCACAAGAAAAGTATTGATACCGGTATCACAAGAAAAGTATTGATATCGGCATCACAAGAAAAGTATTGATACCGGTATCGTATCAGTACCAGTAATTTTTTTATACATTTGATTTGGCAGTATTCTGTTTTCCATAAAATGTTTTTATATTTAAACATAATTATTTATATTTTTAATAATCCAATTCCTAAATTGTTCTCTCATTTTGAAGTCTCTACAGAATTTGTAATTTTTTTTATTGAAACCTGAAGTTTGCTTTGAAAAAATACAGAGTGCATTTACTAGCATTAGTTATATTTGGGCATCGTTCTTATTGGGAACAAGTAAATACTGATACGTGCTGTTTTTAGAATTATTATTTTATGGAGGAAAACACATCTTAAATGTTAGGGTACATTTATTGAATAGGGTTCAAAATTAACCACTAAAAGTAATTCCGAAAAAAAAAAAATATCGGCATCGAATCATTTACTGATATGATATTGGTAAGTATCGAACTTAAAGTATCGATTCCAACATACCCGGTATCGAAAGAAAAGTATCTATACTAGTATCATATCAGTCCCAACATCCCTAGTAGCTAGCTACCGTCAATTTTGTGCAGTCAGATTCGTGTTGGATGCCACATGTAATCAGGGCAATTTAAAATGAACGCAACGATAAATAATGCCATCAATTGTGAAGTTCGAACTATGACCATTTTTTTTAAGCAACAGAAATAGTGGAGCTGGATCCACAGGACAAACTGTGGCGTTTATGGGCCAAATTTTACGCCTGGCAATGCTCGAACACTCACAGCAGATCGAACTGTTGGAATGTTGAGGAAATTTCGCTGGCCACTTTTCGACCATCTTCCCTGACACCAAATGACTATCATCCTATTATGCATTTAAAGAAATGGATTGTATCGCACCGGTTTATCTAAGATAATGGACTCAAGAACAGTGTGAATCATTGGTTCATAATTCAGGCGCAGACTTCTTTGACAGTGTGATAAGGGACTGGTGAAATGCTATAAGAAGTGTGTGGAATTCATTAGTGGCAATATAGAAAAATAAATTAACTGTGTAAATATATTTGTCATAATAAATCATATTTAAATTTATACAGTTTGCATGCAATTTCGAAACGGCCCTTACTTTAAATACGCACGTCATATCTGAGCTCGAATAATATTTGCGGTTTTTATGAATGCACATTTCCTTAGTAATTGGTTGTTTGATATTACATGTACGCCAATCGCCTCTTTATGAATTTTCATATTAAACAAGTGAGGGCAAAAAGAAAAAGTGAGTTAATAGCAATATAAACGTCGCAAAACAGAGCCACTACCAAAGGAAGAGAAGTATTGTTACCTTTATTTCAGTGTTAGTAGGCAGAATTATAACTACTAAAGCCTTATGAGTAGTAACAGCAACGCAATTTCGTTTCAATGAATTTTTTTATACGAAGTGCGTAGACAGAAAGGATAATTCAGGCTATCAAGGAGAAATATACGACGTTATAAACTGTGAGTAAACATGGAAAAAGACTCTTATAATGTGGCAACGATTCACTCTTGTGATAAATTTAATCCAGCATTAAAAAAAATGGTTTATGGTCATATTGCTTGCGTGTTATTTTTGTGTAATTTGCCAAGATTCAACCTTTTTTGTCTGATGCGTAAATAAAAAAAAAACTTGTAACCTGACCGTCGCAACAAAGGTAGCGAAATATAGGCTGCTAATGTAAAAGGTTCTGCGCTTGAATGAGAAGGGGGAAAAAAAACTGGTTTTTAAAATGTTAAACACATTTGTAAACGCGGCGATTAAGTTTCTAGCGATACTAATCTAAGGACACAAATCACTAGAATTGAGCCTCCCGGTTGAGCTTTAGAGTACCTACTTATAACGTTATTGAGACTGCTATCATGTAAATTTTCTCATCTTACATGCAAATTTGGTGCGAAAAATATAAATGTCTCTTTTGTAACGTATTTACAAAGTTGCTGCCAAATACAGTAAATAAATTTCAGTTGCTCAAGCAGAAAAAAACTATATATTTCAAGGTTTTTTTAGGACACGCTTAACTGCTGACCCTCGTTGCGTCAAGATTTTACACTGCGTACAAATCATAACACTTTAATACGTACATAAATATATAAAACGCTGATTAAAACTGCTTCATTTTCGGAGTCATTTTAATTCATGAGTTAATTAAGAGATTTGAGTGGCTCTTAAGATCGTTGTCTAGAGAGCTGATGAGAGAGAAACGAGGTGAGTATGGAGCAGCGCCGAAATGAAAGGGCGGGGGAAACGGAAGATCCCCGAGAAAACCCTCCGACCAGCGGCATTGTCCGGCACGATTTCCACATGCGAAAATACGGGAGTGACTCCGGTGGGAATAGAACCCGGTTCGCCTGAGCGAGAGGCGAGTAGTCTGACCACTGTACCACCGCGGCCCCTCCTGTCAATTCATGATGAGTATTTTGGATGGAGTAGACACTTCGAGTTTTTCCGGGTCTTTTTACAGACAACTGTAGAATTAGGCAACGGGTCTGATATACAATTATTGTATTAAAACGCAAAATATATTGAGCTATGCAGTATTTGTGGTTTTTTACATATTTTAATAGGCAGCTTGCGAGACTGCTCGAAACAAGACAATAACAGTATAAAGGCAGTTCAGATTAATTGTGCACTTTTGAGAACAGTCTTTAAAAAATGTCACTGCTCCTACCTTCATATATTATAAAGGACTTACTAATTGGCATGCGCCCACTTAAGTAGGTAACGACGGAGTGACAGTTATTCCATCTCAACGCCACACTCAAATTTATAGGTAAATATTTGTAAGTACCGATGCGATTAATTTTGCTTACTAGTTTTTTTATGTACATAAGTGTAAGAATGTACAAATTTCTAAGTAGTTTATTTATCAAATAATTTCACAGTTTCTCTTGACCTACGCATTAATAAATGAATCAGGCCACGGAAATGATAATTTCTCATGTGGTGGAAGAATACGCAATGTGCATACAATTATATCTTAAGCAGGCCTTTCAAAACGGCTCAGTAAAATATATTATTTTTTATTTGACGTATGTAACGATATACGCACTAGCAAATATTCTCTTACGCGTCTTAGGGGACTAGAAAATAGCATGAAAAGAAACAAAAATAAATAAAATACGCGACGTTACCGATATAACCAACTAGCCTACTTTACAAATGTATGCAAGCAATTTTGGTGAGATGGTAAGCGTGGAATGATTACAACGTCAAGAGCATCACCGAGTGAGGCAGAAATGCTGCCTGTGGATGTTATTAAAACACGTCACATGAACAACTGGAAACAACGCAACAGTCACAAACGCAGGAATTTGCACAAGTCCACAGAATAACAGGGCTTGACTGTCACAGTGGGGTTACGACAATTCAACAACATCTGACGTCAGTAACTCCGCCCAGGCTACAAGGGAGAGCCAATAAGAAGCAAAGAACGGCGATTTAGGGGAAAGTATCTTCACGTTGGGCTAGAGAGTGCACTAGGAGTTCGACTTACGTCCTTGTCCTCCCTTAGACCTTCAACAATCATCAGCCTATCAACTATCATGTTAGTTTTTGTTTTTGAAGTTAGGTCAGGTTAAGCCATCTCAATAAGTGTAGGTGCGCGTACGTGACACATTATGTGGATAATAATATCTTCTGGTGAAGTCTTGTCTTCGTGGCATGTTGGACCCAACATGACAAGTCATGGGACACGAGTCTAGTATCGCGTAGGCCCTCCTATAGCCCGACGAAGTGCAACGACTCGTGGCATCGATTCCATGAGTGAACGAAACATCTGGGGAGATAAGTTATATCACGCCGTCTGGACAGCTACCCACAGCTCCCTGCTGTTTCTTGGTGCAGGATCTCGGGTGCTAACGGACCTCCCAACCACGTCCCATAAATGCTCCAACGGGCTCATATCAGGCGAACGAGATGTGACCTACAGCAGTCGTTGCAACTCTCCAGAATGCTCCTTGAAAGCAATTCTGGACAACTTGGCCCCGATGACAAGGTGCATTATCCTACTGGACTATCCCATCTTTATGAAGGTACGTGAAGCCCAAGAAGGACTGCAATGCAAAGCCATGACCAGCAAACACACACAAAGGCGCAATGTCAGAGCAAAACCGATGCAGATCTGGACACATCCCCACTCTAAGAAATTATTTGCAAATTTACCACATCAGTATATATTCATAGTGGGAAAGCGCGTATGGTAACGTTATTTCCCATACGTGCATGGTAGCATTCCTACATTTGCTCAGGGAACAGTCAAATGCGTAGGTAAGTTCCCAGCTTTGTATAGCAGTGATAATAAAAGTTCCTACATTTGTAGTTTGATGTGTGGTAATATTTGCACAGAATGGATAGGTTAATAACTTCCGATACAGTTTAGGAAGTTTACCGAAACAATTTTTACAGTCCAAGACGTAACGATATGGTGGCGCCAACCGACTATTAACTTTAAATACGGCTAAACCATGACATGTAACATGTCAGTATATATACACACACATACACACACACCGGGTGAGTCGCCAGTGCCTGTTTTTCCATATATATGCAACCCGCACACAATACTTCCCATCCAACACAACATCTCCTCTGCTGTAAAACAATTGTCCCTTGTGTAGCCCAGTACCCTGCCGTGTACGTACTCGTCTGTTAGCTGGACATTCGACGGCGTTGTCTGCCTGCACCGATATCAGCGGCGCGAATATATAGAGAATCGCTACAAAACAGCACGTGCACGTCGATTCCTTTCCGTCAATACAGTAAGCGGTGACTGTATTTTCATGTCACACGAAGAAACACAATGGCTCGAAGCGAGGCAGATGTGTGATACTAAGGGACGCGAACGTCACTTACCAACGTGTTCGGTAAACATCGCAATAATTTGTTTCAACACAATAAACGGACGTGCATTCTTTGCAACGTGACTGCTTCTTGACGCATTGCTGACATAACACCATCCGTTCACAGCTTACTGTACTGACGACAACGAATCAACGCGCACGTGGTTTTCTGCTACGATTGATGTTATGTTGGGCGAGTAGTATTACGTGCGGGTTGCATAGATACGGGAAATAAGCGCGGGCGACTCACCGCATATGTGTTTGTGTGTGTGTCTATATATATATATATATATATATATATATATATATATATATATATATATATATATATATATCTCCTGGTTTACAAAATTTTTACGTGGCTTCGCATACTACTGGATTCAGATATGGTGGTCGTCGTAAGAAAAGTTACTGAGAGGAGGTGTTTTTTAAAATAAATTTTCATGACACAAGAAGCTAGCAATTCAGATATTTAACACACACAAAAGAACAACATGCGTGCCAAGTTGCCGTAATTAGAATTCAAAACAGGTATTTTTTTTGGACAATCGAGAAGTGAATACTGGTATAAGAAGAGTTCTATCTATTTCTCTCTCTCTCTCTCTCTCTTTCTTCATCAGTATAGAATGAATCCAGCATATGAAGGCTTGCCAATGACAGCTGACGTGGGGCCACGACCTACACCATCACCACAGCCGAGCTGCTGTCAGACCGCTGTTGGAGTGGAGTCTTCACCTTCAAATACGTAGCTTGCCAACACAAGAAGAGTTGACGTGTGATGAGCCCCGATCGAGTAATACTTAATTGCGAACCGGTTTCTTAGCAGGTAACTCGAAGTGATAACTTGATGATAACTTGAGTAGACACTCGAATACCTACTAGGGGGCTGTCCTTGGCCTACTGATAGCTCTTGTGTGTTACCGACATTACTTTACAGTTCTACCTTGCGTTCTAAGGTCACAGAAGAAGAGAGGAGTAGAAGCAATACGAGTCATGTAAATTCAGGTGATGCTAGTGATTAATAACACGTGGTGGAGTCGATTCGTACAGCATACATGCATGCCTGACTTCCATGCAAAATAGAAGAACTTCAAAATGAAACAGCGCCAACATACTTTTTAGATGGAAATTATAGATCAGTTACTATCTCAGTTTACCAGAGACACCTGATTTTCGTATAGATCCATTAGTTTCAGGCTAAAGTATCAAACCTACACGACTGAAATGCTTTGGTTATTGGCTACATTACTCTGAGAGAAGAAATTTTCTTACTTGCCTTGAGGTATCAGAATGAGATCATTTTGATGCAATGCTGAACGTCTGTGATTCGCGGGTAGACACCAGCTAGGAAAAAAAGTCATTAAACTCATCCAATCGTGATAACGAATCTAAAACAAACTGGCATGAAAAAATCTTTTTTCGGAAGTCAGGTGTCCTTACAAATTGTTAGAAGTAGTTTACGATGGAACGCGTACTACAGAGAAAAGGATAATTAATTATATTTACGCTGAATAAGAAGCTGATTAAGTTGATAACGGCACTGAAGAAAATGTTGATGAAGATGCGTATGAACTTCAAGAGTCTTAGAGACTCTCAGTAATGACTCCGGGGAGTTTGCATTGGCAACTGAACTGAAGAAGACAAAAGACAAGATCGTTGATTATGTAAGGAAAACCGACTTTCCTTTGCTGTTAGTGTATTGTTAACCTTTAGGCATGCACTTTTCTCTAAGTTCTCCTACATATATGGAAGAATTTCCTTTATTCTTCCTGAAGCTGTGCTTCGAGTAGGTCTGTCAAACCTCAAGGATGGTCTGTTGGTTTTCAAGTTGGGGAGTTCAGTTGACAGATTTGGGCAGCTCTCAACAACGAGGTCTTGAGAGTCGAAGAGGGTGAAAGTAGGTGAAAATTTTGCAGCGCTGGAATGCCAGAGTGGAGAGGGGGACGGGAGATCCCCGAGAAAACCACCTACCAGTGGCATTATCCGGCACGATTCCCAATTGTGAAAATCCGGGAAGGGCCCGGCCGGGGATTGAACCAGGCTTGCCTTGATGAAAGCGAGTGGTCTAACCTCCCATTCAAGTAGTGCAACCTGCCTGTATTCAAAAACACTACTGACGTTTCATGGACAAAGTTCCCCGGTGGAACCAGCGCTGACCTCTCCAACCTCCCGTCTACGTGGCCGATACCTATCAAATGGTTATATACCTAAAGCACTACTTTCTAACTTTACGTTAACCTTCCCAAGGAAACAAAAGTTAAATCGGCTCTTTAGGTCTTCAGGATCCACCGGGAACTTTGCAATTTTGAAGCCGCCATGCTGTCAGAAAATTTAAGGAAATACTGCACTAAACTACTCACTCACACAACTAACTACCGCGTCCAAGCTTGTCCTTCTTTCACATTAAAATTAAGCATGACGGTGCCCCCTTATCTCTTTACGCTGCCCTGTGCGCTCGAGTGTGGGGAATGAATGGTATTTCATAATCATTCCCCTCCCTATAAAACCAATTCCGAGTCTAAGGCTTCCGAGGCCATCCGAGTCGAGCCGAAGACCCATCAACAGCACAGCTCCCATTTAAAGTACATTGACCCCAATTCGGCTATACCGTTCTACTTCTGTATGTCAGACCCGTTGCTAAATTCCACAGTTGTCTGTAAGTAGACCCGGAACTCCATGTTTTCAGGCCTCCTAAAAGCTCCCTATCCCCTTCCCGGAAAAAAAATCTCTTGATGTATGGGAAAGGACACCCGAATTTCGCGAATTGATTTTCGCACATAAAAACATTTCAATATTACATGTGCGTACCAGCTGTTTTATTTTGCTTATTGGTGGCGTGTCTTTGTGTGAAGACATTTTCTTACTTGACTAGCCAATCAGAATTGGTCAACTTCAATACTGTACGTCTGCGATTCGCGCGCAAACCATTCAATCACGAAAGTGCATCTGAGCTCAAGTGTTATTAAATACAACCGGTCGTGAAATATTTGTGCTAAAATCGGGTGTCCATATGTGTGGGCCCACCACATATGTGAAGCTGAACCACCCCCCTCCCCCCCCCCCCATATTTTAACGACACCAAATTACACATATCGTTAGTTCTTCGTTTGTTATCGTTTGTTCCGTACTATAAATGCAACTTTTTGTATATTTAAAATTGGGGAGGCTATCGTCACACTGCCCCCCTCCCCCAAATATACCGAATGACTCCTAAACACACATAACGTTAGTCCAACAAGAAATTAGTTTCTTCCATGTTACAAATGCAATTTTTTTTTATGATTACATTTCGGGAAGCTAACTTCACACTGCCCCCTCCTCCCCAAATTACCCGAATGACTCCAAAACAGACATATCGTTACTTCTTCGTTAGTTATCGTAAGGGATAGGAAAAATTCGCGAGTTCAATGACCTGTCGGCTACACTCCACAGTCCTGTGTACACTCGAGCCTCAGATGTTTGTTCATTGGCTGCTGCCCCAGAGAGTAGCCCGTGTTACAACTCACCCGGTACTATGGGGCTCGCCACTTGTTTCCTTGCAAAGTGTGCTACTGGCTCAGAGTCGTCCAGGGCGTCTCTAATGAGCTGTGATCCAATTGCAAAGATGACTTCAGTGTTCACGTGTTGGACGTCTATCTTGTCCTGAAATGAATTCGCGAATTTTCCTACCCCTAGTTATCGTTTGTCCCAACAATAAATTTGTTTGTTCCATGATACAGACGCAATTGTTTTATGATTACATTGGGGGAGAGGGGGAGGGGCTAACTTCACTCTGCTCCTAAACCTCTAGGCCGTGCCCTGGAAACAGCCGCACTCCTACTCGAGAAGGATGTGATGTGTCGTAACATCTCGCGCGGGGCAGGTCGTGTTTTCGAACTGCCCCATCTCCACGGTTTTAAGGGAGGGGGGGGGATGTCACACACAAGGCGTATACCCGATATACGTGGGAACAGGGCGGAACCATGGCGTGGCATTTCCCGGCGGCACGATGGCGCGGGGAGAGACGATCGTCGTCGCCCGCCGCAGCCATGGAGGTAATAGATGATGGAGTGGCAACAGCCCATCTTCTCCACGTTTATCAAGTGAAGCCGATGCCTTGTCTGCTTCTTTCAACTGCGCATGCGCAGACCGATTGTTTACGTCAGCCGCCATATTACGAGTGGCGAAAGTTACGTAGTAAGCAATGTAAAACATGCACCCTTTTGCCACTACTAGCCCTGTCCGTGTCTTTCCTTGTCGGCTTCACTTTCGTGTCTCGGCTTCCACTCCATAGACTAATACCTCCATGGCCGCAGCCTGCTTGCTGCTGCCCTCCTGCGATACAGCCTTGACATTAATTACTTTCCCGGGCGGTCAGCGGGTCGACCCGTCCTGCGGGTGAAAGCGGACGGCGGGGCCTGCAAGAGTGCCTCCCTTCCTCCCCCCCTCCCCGCCCTAACGCGACACCAGCGCGATGGACCGATTACCAACGACACTGCTGGACGTCGCGCCGTAACAACGAGTGAAAGCAATATACAGACTGTTCACGATTATTTGGGCACTTTTGAAATCAACCTTTAAAAAATTATCACAATAATCCATTCACGGTTACTTTAACCCTGATAAAGTTCTACTTCGAGCAAACTAAGCTTAAAAAGCCTGGAGAATTACCCAAAAAAGATAACGCACCACATTCGTCTTTTGTATAAGGACCATTTCTCACTAGGCGCTACCAACATACCTATTTTCTCTCTGTTTTTTATTCAAATTATTTATAAATGAAGCATTATAAGTTATAGACAAAATATGAATAACATTTCAATTGAACAGGAAATAAAGAAACTAAGTATAAAACGCTTGTGGTACAGGTCGTATTTAGGATATAACTAAACACGTCATACATGGGGATATTCTTTAAAAGGTTTGATTCAAAAAGACCGAAGAAACCGTGAATGGACTAGATACCTACCTGCTTACATTTTAGAGGCTAAACTGACTTTCGTGCTCCCGGTACATTTGGCAACTCCCGACATAAAGTACAGTACCGGTCAAAAGTTTAAAACCACAGTGAAAAAGAGTGGAACGTTGCATAGAACCTAAACTTATGCCGGAGAGCCAGGCTAATTTGTTTCTGACACTTCGCATGTATATGTGTAAACTTACTAAGATTGCATAGGGTTAGGCCATGCATTTTAAAAGTAATTTATTTTGTTAAACTTATAAGCAACACAAAAATGCCACCACGTTTATTTATAAAAACTGTTGTGTTCCAAAATGTTGCAATTTTTGTCCACCAACATTTTTTTTTTTTTTTTGTAAATGCAACAATATAAGTGGGTCATTGTGGAACAAAAATAAAAATCCTGAAAAAATGAATGACGATTTGACTGCATATCGCGTTCGTTCATCAAATCCGTGAAAAAAAAAAAAATGAATTTAATTGTTTTTCCAAAATTTTTCCTCGACTGTCGGGCGAGTTTCGGAGCCGGTCTTGTACGCAAATATGTGTAGAAAACGCAGTATTGCACATAGGGATAAGACTGGCTCCGATATCACTTGACAGTCTAGGAAAAATTTTGGAAAACCAATAATTATAGTTATCCTATTTTTTTATTTTACAGATTTAATTTAAAAAAAAGCGACTTGCAGTCAAATCGCGAAATAATTTTTTCTGAGTTTTAATATTTGCCCCACAATGACTCATTGCTATTGCTACATTAACAAAAATAAATGTTGGTGTTATAACTTGTAATACTTTGGAATACACAACAGTTTTTATTTTTAAAAGTGTTGGTATTTTGGTGTTGCCTTATAATAATAAAAATTCATTACTTCTACAATGCATAGCCTAACCCAATGAAAACTTCGGAATTTTATTCATGTACATGTAAAGCGTCAGAAATAAATATACATGGCTCTTGCGGCAGCAAAGGTTTAAGTTATATCAGACATCCTATTCTTTTACACCGTTCTCTTAAACTTTTGAGTGATACTATAGTTCCAAGTCTTGACGTTAAATTTAAAGTTTTAGTTAAACATTAGTGAACACTAAAATTATTAATTTTTTGTGTCTTTTTAACACGTGAATTTGAAATAATTAGCAAATTTTTAAATATTTACTTTTATAATAATGTCACATTTGCATGTGATCGACGAATGAATGAAGTGACCAGCGCCATGTCAATGGTAATTTTAAAAATGGTGTAAGAATACACAAAGTGCATGCAAAGGGTCTTTAAAAAAATGTCATTTCACAGTGAACAGACTTTAAAGTTCAAACGCCACAAGTGCTGGCAGGCTCGTCTCCGCAGATTCCTGTGCTTGGTCCGCATGCACGGCCCAGCCGTCGGCAGCAGATATTAGTAACGACCCGGCTGTGTACAAACTATTACAAAAATATCCAACGCGCGTCTGCAAGCGCACGACTGATTATAAGGAGACTAACGTTTTTGGAATGGCGTCAGACTGCAGCTAGTTGCGCGCACAGCTACCTGTCCCCTCGCCGGATAGAACATGCTCCAGTTAAGACTGGGATTGACTGAAACATTTTCTGTGAAATAGTTGTTTGCGCTAATACGCGTATATCGGTAAATAAATGTTCTACAGATACGACTTTTGTCAGGAAAAGATTTTAAAAAATAAAAAAATCAATTATCCATTCTCCTTTTTTTTTTTTTTTTTTTTTTTTTTCATATTAAGAGTGTATTCTTGGAGAAAAAAATCGTGAAAATTGTTAAATATCTAATTTTTAAGGCTTGCCTATGCATTTTCCTTAAGTTACAACAGAAAAGTACAAATATACGGGCGTAGTTTAATCTGTGGTCTTTCGTCGCGTGTAATAAAACCCCATATGTTACTGATCCAATTTGCATAGTACAGCCTCATGACGAAAAGACTTCCCGCCTTGCGCGTAGGAGCGATGAGAGACTGGGCGTGAGTCTTAGTGTCTCCCGTATCGCTCCCTTGCTTCTTGACCTTGGACGCGGGGTTTCAACGGGGGTACATCTCACTCTTTAACTTCAGCCGCCAGAATTTGTGGCGCTAACACCAATCGGCAGTACGATCCACGTTCTCTTGGGACTGGTCGCTAGAGTGTAAATTATATGTTTCTTTTATTGACTTTATATTACGTTGTACACACGTAAATCACACATACACACATACACGTGAAGTGAAATACCATGCTGGATGTGTGGTATAAATAAATAACTAAATAAATAAATAAATTATGAACGTTTGATACTGGTTTATTGAGCAGTATGGCATACGAAACAAAAAATGGTCCCCTTGTTGCAATTGCCTAGGCGGCACCGTTTCCGTTTGAAACGCGCACAATGATTCCGTTAGATTCCGATGCAGTGATACAGTGCCTGGTATGCAGGCGATACTATCTACATGCGCGTGTGGCCACAGCAGAGCCGATGGCAGCTGGCAATGTAAACACCTACTGTAAACAAAGCGTACCACACATCAATAAGCATACACAACGGTTCCTTTGTGGCGACAGTCGCTGTGTGATTCCATGCAGGATGTGAGGATATTGGCACTGCCTACGCACCTGGAACTGTATCACTGCTACTGGATACGTTGCGGGCTTTTGAACGTCGAAACATTTGGTGCAGCAGTGTAGAGCAATGTCGTCACAACGCATCACATTTAAGTGGTATCAGGTAACACATTGCGTTTGACAATAAAAACTGCGACATTCCATAGAAACATGTATCATAAACACTTTTATAGGAAAGACTCGATGGTACAGCCCACTTGTTCGACGCACAGTTCACGTCGCCGCACCGATTGTCGGGCACATTTGAAAACACCCTCATTGACCCGAATAATCCCGGTAGCTGCAACGATGCGGGCGACGAGGTCCTCTTCGGATGCCACTGCGGTTTCATACACCAGGTTGCGCATGTAACCCCAGAAGAAATAATCCAACGCAGTCATATCAGGGGATCGTGGAGGCCAGGGAACAGGACATCCCTGGCCTATCCATCGTCCAGGGAGTACGAGATTCAGGGGACTGCGCGCATGTCACGAACTGTGGGCTGGGGCGCCGTCGTGCTGGAACCACATGGCCGCTTCTCTTCGAGTAATGTCGGCGGAGCTTCCCGCAGAAATGCGGCGTACATATTGCCAGTGAGACGGCGTGGTAACAGGTAGGGGCCAACCAACATGTTACGTATCTCCGCCCCTCCCCCCAGACGTTGACACCTAGTCGCTGTTGATCCCGTGGACGAATGGGGTATGAGGATTTACATCCGCCCACTCGTGGATATTTCAACAATTCTACATACCATCACGTTGAAAAGAAGCCTCGCTAGTGAAGAGAATGTATCTGCCAAAGTCAGAGTATGTTCTGCGTTGTTCCAGAAACCATGCTGCAAACTCCACGTGTCGAGGATAATCCACAGGACCCACGGCATGCACACGTTGCACATGGAACGGATGCAGTAATTGTTCATGAAGCACTCGACCAATGGCGCGGCGGCTTCCGTTGAGTACTTTTGCAATAATACGCGTACTCGCACGTGGGTTATTCTCAACATGCTTCAACACATCCTCTTCAAACCTGGCTAACCTCGCTGTCCATCTGTGCCCTGTATTAGGTCGTGTCACCTCCAAACTTCCACTTTATCTCAAACGTCGCTCCATATATGCAAATGTGGTGGGGTGTGGCTGCTGTCTCTGCGGGAATCGATCACTGTACATTCTCTGCGCTTTTCGTTCGTTTCCTCTGCCTAGTGTGGTATTAGTGCCAGACATGTAAACCTCACGCCCAGCCCGAACACACATGTTTTATACTACATGCTGCATCTGACACATAATGATATGTTTGCTCGCTAACAAATAGCCTGGCAGTGTCGCAATATGGGAACGTTACTTTCAACTGTCGACATGTCGTTTGTCAAAAGTAACACTTATTAACGCTCTAGCAATGCAGTATGGCTACCTGTACGTTTTTAGTGTGTGTGTGTTTGATGTCTCGTCGAAAGCAAGGTCATTAGACACAGGAACACACAACTAGGCACTTGAAGGGAACTTAGGAAGAATTCGTCCATGGCCTTTATTAAGGAACCATCCCAGCGTTTGCTTGGAGTGACTTCGGGAAACCATGGTATATATACATGAAATGTAAAAGATGTAACAAATAAAAATAAAGTTAAATATTCATTAGTACAGAATTTGGTTAAATTTTAATACCTTATGCTGATGTCAAATCCTTGCTGCAACACAACCTATTTTTTAAATAAGGACTAAATTAATTTCCTGTAGTACATACAGGTAAAACTCCTCACTTGACATGTACTTGAAATTGAACTCCTCAAGTGTAATTCCTTTCACTGACTCGGTCAATAAAATGTTCTTTTAATTTGTCGATCAAGCACAAATAAAAAAAGAAACACTCCTTTAGTAGAGGTGTTGTGGGGTAATGGAAAAATAAAGCTTACAGATCTTCAAAAGTTCAGAAAAAGTTCTCATTATGGTCACAGTTTTGGAAAAAGGTTAATCCAGTGTCGTTTGTCTACAAGTGTATTATTAGTATAGTTATTGTCACTGCAGAACTGGTCAAATAATTTACTGTCGTTTACCTGGGCCCTTAACATTCTAAATACTGGAGACATGGGAGGATGTCCTCGAAACTAATATACTTTAGATTTTGTAATTTTAGTCAATTGAAATACATAAATTCTTCCAAAAGATTTACCTATTTCAGCAAATATTCGATACAAGTTTAATCGAAACAAGGAAAATTTTCCATGAAGATTTTACGCTATTTTTCTGGTACATGCTCTGTAAATGTAATCATTGTCTGTCTGACTTTGAGAGGAATAAAATAATTTTCATGCCTGTCTTTTAATGAAGTCAACACATATGTTAATATATAAGAGAATTCTTTAATCGAAATTTTCTCCTTCTCAATAGACAGAATTTTATGATGAAAAATGTGCATGGTTGAGGAGAGGAATAAAATATAGAGTTCTGAAAAGTTATTTTCTAAGAAATCCCTTGTTATTGAAGGCACATACATCTTTCTTTCAGAGAGAATGTATGATTTCAGAGCTGGAAACAACTTTAGGAACCGTTATACTGCTTAGTACAAAGTTAACTATCGATTTTTGGAAAGGTTTGAAGGTTGTTGATAAATATTAATTCCTACATATTTTACTGAACTTTTTAATGTCCTGTGCGTGAACTGCACCGACATGAAAGTAGTTGAAAAACTTCATGACAATGAACTCAATATCTATAAGTAGTGTACCAGCTTCATGTTGTAGGCAGTTATGTAAAATGTGAGCTAGACATGTAATGTATATAACGCTTTTATCTATATATCTTTTTAGTGTAGAATTTTTTTTTTCTGTCCGACGTGAAAGGCCGCCAAAATTTACAGACATTATCACCACTAGATGCAATGAACCTAGAGGTAAGTTTAATATTATCTTAAGAGTCTCTGAAATGTAGGGAACAAGAGTTTCAGATGTTTAGTTGGGAAATGCTTTTAAGTCAAGAACTTTAGTTGAAATACCGCCTTCTTCATAGTAGAAAACTGAATTACCGTAGGGAATAGCATCAGTGTACCATTATTGTTTGCTTCTGTTCCTAGGCCGAAATATGGAAATTTATCATACATAGTTTCACTTACAATGTGTTTCGTGTGAGGTGCAACAACATAACTGTTTATGACTTCTGTTTTAGTTCTTGAGAAAGAAAATTTCTGATCTACGTCTATTCCGGTAAACGTTTTATTTGATTTGGGTGTGGAGTCGATTGGATTATGTGACTGGTGGTGGTTGACCGAGTGGAAAGCAAAGTAGCTTCAGTGACCTGATGATGTGATTGTGCTTATCATTTTTGTACTTTTCGCAATTTATGTGCCTTTCTAAGTCATCTACAACTTCGTGTCCTATAACGTAAGCATCGCACACTGTACACTTTTCGAGTGTTACTGAGGGTGAAGCGAAGTAAGTATGGAGAAGCGCTGGAATGTAAGGGAGAGGGAAACGGGAGTTCACCGAGAAAACCCTCCGACCAGCGGCATAATCCGGCACGGCTCCCACATGCGAGAATCCGGAGGCGACCCCACCGGGAATCGAACCCGGTTCGCCTAGGTGGGAGGCGAGTAGTCTGACCACTACACCATCACGGCCCCGTGACCTTCGATTTTACTGCAAATATCACAAACCGTACATGCCCAGTTTTACCCGAAAGCCGGCTCGGCGTTACTAGAAGGAATAGAAAAAGGGAAATGCCTGGTATAGGCTGCTCACGGTAAACGGAACACTTTTGGATGACCTGCTGAAGATCTACTTGTATACACGTTGTGTATTCTTTCGCACTGTGTATAATCAACATTGCCATGGACCTCATCACTTTATTTATACGTCGGTCAATTGAAATCGTGGAATTGTTATAAATATAAATATTTTACTAATCTGCTCGTTTTTACACTTCGATGCTTTAAATAAAACAGGGAGAGAAATAAATTATCTCATTTATCACAAATTGTCACCTAACACCTTTTATTCGAGGTTAAGATATGGACCTAATTTCCTTCCATCGATACCAACTTTACTGGTCACATGTCACTCAGGCTGTGTTCCATTTCGGTGTAATGTGCCCTTAATCACTTACCCCTGGTCCCTTCCCGTTTCACGAGCCGTAGTTCCCTTCCGTAGATATATTCGTTACGTGAATTCGGACGCTTGTATTCGTTTCCACCTCGAGTTCTATTCTGTCGAATTTCGCTCAATACAAGTTTCATTTGTCTTTGTGTCGTTCGCAAGTGTTTCCCGCGGCCGTGCAGAGTTGTGAACACAAAACCAACACAAACAAATGAAACATTTCAAACAATTGCGAATCGAAAACTATCCAGGGTGCATAACATTCTAGGGTGCATAACATGCCCTTTCTGTGAATTCGGACAGCGGCAATGCGAAGTCACATATCTGAGGTGCACTTTTCAAAGGCACGAAGCCAGGTAAGGGCCCTTAGTTATGCAGGCAGGAGCAGTGGCTTATCTTTCTGGCGTCGATTTCAAAAGTGCTCACTTTAGCTTGAACAACCTTCAATAACCCTGACGATTGGTAACCCGCAGGCGGGTCGGCCGCGGTAACCACTTCGCTGTTATTCCACTGCCACACGCACAGCCGCCGGGCGGGCGCACTTCGCCGAACCGAGTTGATTTACCGGGAAAGCCCTGGTACGAACCAGTTCGTGGTTTCGACGCCTCGCGTGCTACATCCAAGACTTCTGCAGACGCAGTGCTGCCACTCATGGGGTTTTCCCCCCAGATCTGGGGTTTTTTAATAGTCCCCTGGGTTTCTGCATAAATAACAATCTGAACAAATCTGGGTTTTTACAATAAATTCTTAGATTTTGAACTGCTGTTCACATACACGATGAAAAATTTATTTTAACAATTTTACAAACAGTGATAATCCATAGTACGTAATAAATAGAAATACAGACGATTGTATTGTGGTTTAGTTAGGTGCTTCGATTAGTTCTGTGCGACATTTATGATATTAGGAAGTTGCCAACATCAGTAGCTGTAAGTTATGAATGCAAATTATTTTCGTTTACCATCTTCGTTTTCTTGCAAGTTGTAAGTTTTCGGGGCAGAAGCTGTTATGAAGTTGGTGTAAATAATTTTGTTACATTGAGTGAATTATGTTCACCGCCAACTAAGAAGAAATGGTAATAACAAAATTTGTATTGTGGTTGTATGTTTTCTGTTTGCGTCTTTACTGACAATACATTTTTTAAGTCAAGTTAGTCTTGGAAAATTGAAGCGTGTTACCGAAATTTGTGTAATATAGCATATTTATTACATTTTTCATATAATTTGTGATTGGGGTTTTCTTTTACAGATATAGGTTTTTTCAATAGGCAATCTGGGGTTTTTATAAATCTGTGAGTGGCAGCACTGGATGCTGTAACAGACGGAGTGAAGACATTGAGTTGAGGTTTTTGGAGGTCGCCTAGCGACCAAGTCTATAGTATACTCCATTCACGGTAAGACCGTGTACTCTTTTGTTCGCACATCATATTTCACTATTCTACGGCATCAAATACGGCAGTTAATAATTTATACTTCTATGTCTGTCCTTAAAAATTATAAACTACCGCAGGATATACTTTCTGCGAGACGGAAATTGTGAACCGAAAAGCCAGCCAATGTCTTTGTCTTAATCACTGGCAATTTTCACCTCTGCCGCCATCTTGAAATGAATGAAGTGTGTAATTCCTACATGATTGTGAAGTCGCCTTTTAATTTTTTTTTAGCGGAAAAATAAAAATAAATAAATAAAATTGTACATGTACGTTGCCTCCCTCGCAAAATTCTTGCGCATTGTTTTGATATAATGTACCGTTCAATTCTGGTCCTGTAATGCCATTTATAATTAACTACAAAACTTAAATAGAATATGCCGAACATTTTGTGAGATACAGGCGTACAATGAAAATTTAAAAAAAAAAAAAATGGTTTGCAAAATAGTTTCTCTGATATTACATGTATCCAGAAGAATAAATGTATATTATATCGGTGCTTTTTGAGATATTATTATTATTATTATTATTATTTTTTGCATTTTAGAAACCTTTTGCTTCTATCCTAGCCATTTGCAAGTCCGGATAGATTAGCACAAAGTTAAACTCCGTAAGACGCTTTGCAACATCCATATGCTCTTGTTTGTATATCACTTTTCTCGCTCTTAAGAATAGTTATAACATTTTTACTGTAGTTGCAAAAGTACAAAATGTTTATTTATGCTTAAAATGCGAAATATTCTACTACTACCAGTACTGACTTTATTACCAGCACACATACACTATAATCCATTCACGGTTATTTCACACTTTTCTGAACCCCTGCCAAAGTTCTAATTTCAGGATATTCCTCCGCCTCATGCAACTGAAGCTTAACCGAGCCTAGAAAAATACACCAAAAGACAATGCACTGAATTCGTGCGCACTCAATTGTAATAAAATTTTACATGGAACCATTTATTACTAGGTGCTACCAACATACATGTTTTCTCTCTATTTTTATTAATATCTATTATAATTGAAATATTATAAATTATAAATAAAAAGTATGGTTAAACTTCAATCTAACGAAAATAATATAACCTATATATTAACAGAAGTATAAAATGCTTGTGATATATGGCATATTTAGGAAATAACGAAACACGTGATACATGAGGTGATTTTTCTAAGGTTGGATTCCAAAAATTTGAAGGAACCGCTAACAGATATCATTTACTAATGCTTTCTCAATCTTGTCACATAAAATCTCCCTGAAACATTATCATAGAGGAAGTTATAAGAAAAATAGCTCTCTCAAACGCTTCTATGGATCCAGACAACATAAAAAAAAAGTTAATTACCAATAGCAAATAAACTAAACCCAATTTGTCACGGGGCATAAAACTAATTCTCATGCCTAAGGCAAGGAGAGATTCTGCTGATTAATGTTTCGCCGGCGAGTTTATTTGCGTCATAAGGAAAGGTTAAATCATTAGTGCCCTTCTAGACCCACCGTGGAAGACACAGTTTTAATAAGTGCACTTCTTTCTCACAGAGACTTACGAAAATTCTGTTGGAAATCTCGTAGACTTCCATGATACACAACAGAAACGAGTGTTGCATATTTTCAGTCTGAACTTCTTGCTGCTAACTGATGTACGATGATAGCAAGAAACCAGCGAGGTTTCGTAATAGAGTTAGAGACTGATGGCGACACAGAATTCTGGCGCATGCATTAAAATTCTGTCCTAATCAGTGAATAATAATAATATAATAATAAAACTTCTTTACTTTTTGTGGCGAAGATAAGATATTATCGCCTTCTCTTACACTTAACCACTTTGCGTAATGAAACAACACTTATTTTTTGAAAATAAAAAGAAATAAAACAATAACGCAAAATTTAATGTCTACTATAAACTTAAAGGGTTATTATATATATATATATATATATATGTATATAATATATATATATATATATAATTGTACTATTTATAAAAATAAACTACAAGATAACCTCGACTATAAAAAATTCTAAAACTGAAATTTGTTTTTGGAATTACTGAAGAAAAGTAAATAACAGAAAATAACTATTTAAACACGGGAAAGAGACGAAAAAATTAATTAATATAAGACATTAAAAAATATAATATAGGACGTGTAAAATTATCAGTTACCTAAACATTCACTGAAAGACAGTGCTACTGCGGTTTTGTCGAAACTAGCAAATCAACTGGAAATAAAGTGACATTCTTGACATTCAGTGGGAAATCACAAATAAACAAGTGAAATTCATCCACTACAATTATTAGTTATCTGACACTGATTATCAGTTGCTCAATTTCTACTGTTTCTACTGATTTGACTCAATTTTCACTACATCAAGTTTAGAGTGTAGTTCGTACCGTAGTCAGCTTATTCTCTGAAGCTGTGTTTTCCACATGGGAATCCCACTCAGACGGAAAATCAGAGCTGCGAAAGTGTTATAAAAATCAAAACTAACTACTTTTACAAGAACAGCTTCTGTGAGTAGTTACACCGCAGTAATAGGCTATTCACCGTAAAATTAGCGCTTTTGAAAGCCCTTCTTGAGATCTACTTGTATACACGTTGTGTATTCTTCCTCCTTATGTAAATTTTAACATTGCCTTAGGCATCGACACTTCATTCATGCGTCGGTCAAATGAAACTGTGAAATTCATAAGATAGTAAATACTTTACAAATATGCCCATTTTTACACTTCGATGCATTAAAATCAACAGAGAGATAAATATATAATTTTAAGTTATCACAAATGGTTACTTAACACTTTTCATTCGACGTTAAGATATGGAACTAGTTTCCATCCATCGTTACCAACTTTACTGGGCGAATGTCACTCAGTACACCCATTGAAATATATGCATGCAGGTGCAGTGACTTTTTTTAAGGTTCATTTCTAAAGTGCTCACTTTATCGTGAACAGCCTTTAGGCTTCTGTATGTAGGTACACGGCAGGTAGCACTGCATGCATCATTCTTAAGACAATGATAATTTTTAGATTTATTTCAGGAAGTCATAAGCTTCTACAAAATTTTCGTCTGAGCTAATCAGACTCAGTTTACACGATTGTGCACATAAAGCGTACAAAAGGCTTTCTTTTGGCCGACAGTGTACACTACGAAGCTGTGTGCCCAATAAGCTTTCCTGCTGTAATCCATAGACGCAAGGTAAGAAATGCTTGCACTATACCTGATCCGTCACCAACCGCGTTCCTTCGGCAGGGAAAGCAGTCGTTCTGTTTGCATCCTCCAGTCCTACATTTTTCCTTGGAAAGTGGATGAAAGTGGTCAGGAAAAAGGGAGTTTTCTTATAATTTGTAATATGCTCTCTAAATAATATTCCATTTAATTATTATTACATTCATTTCGTTTCCATTTATATAACTAATATTAGGTATTATAAAACGGCAAATACATGTGGATGTTAAGCAAAGTTGGAAGTGGCGTTTGTTAGTATAAATTGCTTACCAGGTAAAGAATTTCACTACACGCCACTGGTTGGTATCTAATCCGTACATAGTGCCACGTGTGCGCAGAGTTAGGTAATGGGGGCTGCAAACCGCAAAATAAAGACCCACATTTACGGGATTAAAAATACAATGTAAGAATATATTTAAACGCATTCGTCACAAATAGTCTTTATTATACTAAATGTACTTTTGACTCTTTAGGAAGGCACAGATTTACTGTCACTGAAGGTTGCCTGTATTCTCCACTACACCAACATCAGTTGTGTTGGTTTCTGCACTCTAAATAGGAATCAGTTATTTTTTACTGATTGTCAGTTGAAACTGCTCCATCCGGGATCTGTAGAAAAAGAAAACTACTTTTTCTTCAGTTAAATGAAATCCACTAATACAAACAGTAGAAAATCAGTTATTTATAGTCGATTAATAAAAAGTACAAGAATTAAAAAACCGCGCATTACGGTTTGAAATAAGTTAAGTAGAATTATTTTGTCGCTAAACAAATTTACTATAAGTACAAGGAAACTTTGGAAGTGGTTGGTATCGAACCGCCACTCCAAAACGCAACACATTCTCTTGTTTCATTTGGCTGACGTTCTACCAACTCTGCTACGTTGCCACTGAGATAAACGGTCTCGCATTTGCGTAGTAACACAAACTTACAATGGCGAACGGCTGTAAGTTTCATAATGTGAAAGTACTTAATGTGGTCGAAATATACACATATTATGCGTACGTTGGTACATGTCATAGTACGGCTCGAAAGTCATTCTAAGTTAAGTTTAGTTCAGATAGTGTGCTTTAAAAGAGAAATATAGTGTTGTCGGTGTTTTCTATTTATCTGCTAGTTTACAATGCAACATTTTGTAGAATGAAATTGTTATTTTGAAGAGACAGATTGACTAGTATTAACTGTGCTAATTAGACAGCGGAACGTTAGAAAGAATGCAATATTTTATAAAATTTGTTGTTTCCTCATTATTTGATCTGTTAACTTGCAGAGACCACAACATTTTTGTTGGTGTATATCCGCCTTTATTATTGAATCACCGCACAATCGAATCAGTACAATTATCACTGATCTGTCTGGCACTAAATATAACAGTTTAAATCTGTAGTGTCTCGTTGCATTGTAAAATGGCGTATACTAGTGGACATCGATAACCTCGTACTTTAAAACCGATATATTTATCTTTTATATCACAGAATCCGGACTAAAATAAAGATAGATTAACTTTCGGACTTTGCAAAGACATGTACTTGCGCAGAAAATATGTATATTTCGACAAAAAGAAATAATTTCACATCACGAAACTTACAGCAATATTTGACATTATTTGTTGTGCTTCTGTACCCGTAATACGAGCACACATTTGGCAGTGGTAAAGTGGGACAGTGGATATGGCTGATCATGAAAGCTTCAGCATGCTTTGCTTTATGGGTGGAGGTTCGAGCCCAAACACCTCCAGAAACGTTTTTGTGTAGACAATATTTGTGTTCTGCGACAAAATAAATCGTACCTAACTTACAGCACATAGGAATGCTGTGTGCGTTTTTATTAATAACAAATATAAATAAGTAGTTTTCTACTACTTGAATTAGTAGATTTCTTTTAACTGATGAATTAGTGAAATTTTTTCTACAGATTCCGGATGGAGCAGTTTCAACTGACAATCAGTAAAAAATAACTGATTCCGATTTAGAGTATGTATTTCCACTTACCTTCTTCCTATTGGTCCTGGCCATACAAGACACGCCTACTCTACTCTGCTACGTTTATTATTGACTGTTCACCGGTTAACGGATGATTCTTGTTGACTACGTGCCAATCAATATGCCGTGACTTATGTAACATGTTTCTCAATATATCATGTTTATTTGAAAAATTATAAAAATAAACAGTTTTATTCTTACGAACTGAAATGATGAGTAGTTGCAATTTTTTACTTAGATTCCCATGAAGTCCAGCGACACAGTAAAACCATAGAAGTGTGATATTTGTCTTCAAGTGCAAAGACATTTCCAAATAAACGTTGCCCGAGTATAAACGTGCATACTCCTCAAAGGGTTTCAAGTCAGTGATCATTGAAACACGCATATTGTCTAGTTAAAATACGAAATTATCAATATTCTTTTTTAGTTTACTAATGGCATGATACAATATGGCGGTGCCCTGCAACGTCCTTTCACAAGCCTATGACTAAGGCCACCTGTTTTTCACGAAAAGATTTCAGGACTACTAGGACTCCAAAACACTAGAGCTCGTCCACTTTCGTGATTGGACGATTTCAACTGTCACGCATTTCACGTGATTCCCAGCGAATCACGAACACTCAAGTGTCTGGTTGGCCCCAGTCAGGTAAGTGACTGCCTCCCGACAAAGACACGTGGCCAATAACGAAACGAAAACGGCATGTATGCCATAGGACATTAGGTTATAGCCTTCACGTAAATATTTTCGCGAAAAACAGGTGACCCTGCATATAGGCTGTTAACGGTAAAGTGAGCACTTTTGAAAGCCCTCTCATTAGGAATAATAGCATATATATATATGCTATTATTCCTAATGAGAGGGCTTTACATATATACATATATATGTAATATATATATATATATATATATACACAGTGTGTATACACAGTGTGTAATCAACACAGTGTGTAATCAACACAGTGTGTATATTTCACGACACTCGGAAGTTAACGTCTAAGACAAAAATGTAATATATATATATATATATATATATATATATATATATATATATATATATATATATATATATATATATATATATATATATATATATATATATATATATATTACATTTTTGTCTTAGACGTTAACTTCCGAGTGTCGTGAAATATACACACTGTGTTGATTACTTACTTAGCAATATTCATTTTAAAAGGCATTTAAAAGATAAAGAATTGGTTGAAAGAAAAAAGTAACCAGGGCCTTCAAAAGAGTCCTCTTTACCGTGAACGGCCTATAGTGACTAGAAAGTAGCTGACACGACCTGAAGAAGTTGAGGATTGTGCCGCTGGCAGGCTCGGTCGCTAGGCAGCAGCACCGGGCAACACGTGTCGGGGGGAGCGGGCTGGCGGAACCCGCCCCAGAGGTAAGTCTGTCACCGGGGGGGGGGGGGGGGGGAGGTATTTACGAAAGACTGCCACTTGCAAGTCGCCACGACACGACCTCTTCTACGTACCTCCGAGAGAGCTGGAACAGGGCAAGAGCAGCCCTGCGCCCGCTCGCCGGTGTAGCCATGGCCACGCGAGGGTGGGGGCGAGGACCCGGGAGACAGAAACAGCGCAACTCGTCCCGCGCGAGCGGAACCACAGAGTAAAGGCTGCGCACGATAAAGGGAAAGTTACACAGCTTCCGACTCGTGCAATCTCCACTGTGGGACTTCTGTGGAGTGGACGACACAGTCCAACATGTAATCACGGAATGTCTGGAGACCGAAGACGTCAGATAATGGCTGCATGGCATAGCAGAGAGAAAGGGCATTCGCTTAAGACCAGAAAATGTCATGGTCAGAGACCTGAAAAATTCGCGAGCTCAGTGACCTGGGGGCTACACTCTACAGTCTTGTGTACAAATATGCCGATATCAACTGCACATTGGTTGTCTGCTGTTGCAGTGGAAGGCGACGATGGTTGGAGTATCTCAGGTTGGCGAGAAGGGCAGGTTTTACAGAGAGAACCGGTAGAATACCGGGTAAAGGCAAAAAAGCACAGTGAATGACCAGAAAAGAGAGAGGAGAAAGTTCTGAGCACTGACATACTCATCAGAGTACAGTCACAGTGTGGAAGGATGGAGGGAATGCCAGCCTTCGCGCCAATAAACCCGTGCACGATTAAGTGAGCGCTTTAGAAATCAACCTTAGAAAAAAGTTACTGATTCTGCCTCCAGGTAGGTAGGTAGCTAGGCTTAACGTCTCGTCGACAGCGAGGACATTAGAGACGGTGCAAGTTGCACAGGGAAGAGAGATTTGGGAAGGAATCGGCCATGGCCTTTTTTTTATGGACCCATCCCGGCATTCGCCTGGAGTGATCCCAGGAAACCATGGAAAACCGAAAACAGGATGGTGGCCGGATCGGAGATCGCACCCAAGTCCTCCCGAATGCGAGTTCAGTGAGTTACCACTGCGCCACCTCGCTCGGTTACCTGCATATATTTTAAGTGAGTGACATGCACCAATTAAAGTTGGTAATTATGGATGTGAACTCGTTACATATCTTAACTTCGAATAAAAAGTGCTAGACAACAGTTTGTGATAACTCATATTATTTCTTTGGCTTTATGTTTTTTTTTTAATGCATCGAAGTGTAAAAATGGGCAAATTACAAAAATATTCCCTTTTCTAATAATTTCACAGTTTCACTTGACCGATGCATGGATCAAGTGATGAGTCCCGTGGCAATATTAGTTTCACATATGGCGGAACAATACATGGCGTGCATACAAGTAGATCTCAACACAATGAGGTCTGCACACATTTACTGGCACTTAAGACCAATTAGAAGAGAGTCACCTATATCCACTACCGCAAGAACACCAGTTCTGTTGGTATCTGTGTTAGAACTCACCATCGTCCTATTGGTCCCTACAACACTGGACACTACCCTGTACTTTACAGGCGTCCATTATTGGCCGGTCATCAACCAATGGAGAGCCGAGTTCAGTCAAATGTCCTTTATCGTATAAAAGCATTTACACACACATGCCCCTTTGTGTGGCTACAAAAGTATATTCTATCGTTTGCAGTATCATTGTTACTGCGTTGTCCTGTTCTTGTGAGGTCGTATTAAACACTAGCAGAACAAAGACTGCACATCCATGCAAGTATTGTTCTAAACAACAAAGAAATTTTCATATAAGCTTTGCTCGAGTTACACTCGAGCATAGTCTACAAAGTGTTAAGCAGGGCTTTCAAAAGTGCTCATTTTAACCGTAAAAAATAGCCTATTGAAACGTGCCACAGAGACAAAAAGGCATCGTTGTTCCTTTGACGTGGGAGTACCCGTTCGCTAGCAGCGAGAGGCTCTGAGATGGGGCCTCATGTCTTATTGGTAGAGCCACGAGTATTTCGCGAATTCATTCGGAGACGAGGTAGACGCCAAACACTTGTTCTTTCCTCCTACTGTTGTGATTGGACGACAGTTCTTTATACACGCCCCATTTAACTGTGAGCCAGTAATAATCAGGAAAAAGTAGTGAGAGTGAGTGCTTAACAGTACTGTACAGAGGCCTCGCTTGATCACGGCTACCAATACTCAAACGATAATGTATCGAATGTATAGAGTGTTGTTTAGTCTACCTTGCTGTCAAGTCAACACGCGAAATACTCGGGGCTCTACTTATTGGCTATTCCACTCAGTGGAAGGCTCCCTGATGGCTGCACTGCCGGCTGGCAAGTAAGTTACCAGGAGTCCTATCACTTTGTTGATAAGTGACGCCATTTTGCTGGCTCGTGCGGCTCGAGTTCGCGATATAAGCGGCTGTTTCATTCACATCTCTGCTCTTAAGCCCCTGCCACACTCTAAAATTTTTCCGTCAAACTGTTTACAATAAGTTTGGTCAAATAAAGTTGGACAATTATGACATCATTGAAATGTCATAAACGCCGTCATATTTGTATGGGAAAAGTTGGATGGCTTCAATTTCCATTGAACATTTGAATATTGGACCAGTTAAAAAATATATTTGATATTTGACAGTCTCAACCAATCACAAACATGCACGACAAAATTGGTCGTCAAGATACTTTAAATTAACTAACAATTTCTGGAAATTAAATCTGTAATGAATATAACTAATTTATGTAGAAGCTCTCTGGGCACGAATGTTATTATAAGTGAATATTGCACTACGAACTCATAGGCATTACATTTCATTGTGCAGGAAACATTTCTGATAAATAAAATTTTAATTTAGTACAGAAGTGAAAATAAATTACAATATTCCATAAATTTCTTCCTCTAAAGGACTGCATTGAAAAACAAAAGCAATATATCACCACGGAAATAATTTTTAATAATAATTCAAATTAGATTCTCCCAGTAATAACAATTTTACAGTGTGACACATTTTCAAATACCTTCAAGATTATTTGGTAACAATTGTTGGAGGGAAAAATTTTATGGCCCTACTTTGTCTTCAAATTATATTTTCAAATTAAGTTGAAGGCGAAAATTGACAATGTGACAGGGGCTTTAGGTATTGCGAAATCCAAATGAGAAAATATGTGCCGTGGTCCAGAACGATTCGGGCGAGTCGGGTGGGTCCATTGCCGCAGCACAAAGAGGTGAGGTAGTTCAGTTCATTAGTGACAGCGGACGAAAACAGTTGGGTGGGAGCTGCTCCGTGTGAGCATACTACCTGACGAGAAAATATAGGTCGCGCAGCACGGTCTTTAACAGCACGGGGGTAGAGAGTGATGTTATGAGTTCCTCACCCCTTTAGAATCAGTAAAAGCCTTGTCAGTGTTGGCACTGCTGACACGTACTAGCAACTCCTTTTTATTTTCTTTAAGTTTTCAGGAATATAATTGGGATTTGGGGGCTCAATTGACCTGAGCGTCAGTCAGTTGGCGACCTAAGGGTTCAACAGTTCAAAACCACTAGAGAGAAAAGTTTTTTATAATGTACTAACGCATTACACATATGATGGAGAAAATTGTCTCAACCTTACAGCTGAACTCAGAGCTCGTAGTAAAATATAATAGTATTAAACAACAGTGGCTCTTGGAGGGCTAGCGACTCGCGCACGAGCGACTGACACTCCATCAAGCAGGTGTTGACGACATCAATGTAATCGATTCAACGAGCTTACGCACTACTTAGTAGCCGATGACGAGATTAAGAGACACCAGTGCTATCTAATGAGCAGGTTCAGAACTATGATGGCGGCCGATGGCTATAGCAATGGTGTCTAATAAGCAAGTTTGGAACTGAGCAAGGTATATCTCGTAGGAAAATGAATTGTTTTGGGGGGGGGGGGGTTGGGGAGAAGGTAAGCAATCACAGGACAGGAGGGGTGGTGTGGGGTGATAATGTAGCAGGCATCCAGAATAAATAACCGTAGATAAGAGTCTAGAATCTAGCAGCAGGGACCTAATTAATTCCTCTCTACTATGGTTAAACCACAAAATAGGAAAAATAATATCCCGCTCCCTTTCTTCTAGTATTTATTTTCCCACTAATGATTAATGCATATAACGATTTTTAATTCTTTCTTGTCGAAATTTTGTTTACTGTGCAAATGCCGGTTTTTCCCTTTCTCTTCTTAGTTATAGTTAACTATAGGTACACTTAGGTAGGTAGTCATGGCCCCAGACTGTGGCCATGGCTACCCAATCCGTCTCTGCCGCGATGCATGCTCCCTTGCAGGGATTCCCTCTCCTGTAGCCGTAAGGGGTTCAACCCTGAGACTCATCTAGCTCCCGTCCCTACCTCGGACGTACATCTAACACTTAGAATTAGAGCAGGTTAGGGAAAAAAACGATTTTATCAGCTTGGTCTGTATAGTACCCGCAGTGTAACGTGGTTTCCCTCCCTCCAGCGGCGAGCATCCGGGAGAGCCCTCCACTCCACTGCCTCCCCTATCTACCCTCCCTCAAGATACACGGAGGTTATTTTCTCATACGAACTCTACTATAGTCTGTGGTAGAACCAGAAAATAAACGTTCCTCTCTCGTTCATCCTCAACCGTTAATTCTCGATGGTTATTGGTTTGTGCTGTTCGCTCCGAGAGTGCACGCCAGGTATGCCTGGTGCACACGTATATCAACCACGACGGACAGACAGAGCGGACATCTGGAACAGCCAATCAGAAACCGTACTCGTTATTTGGACGAACAACCTCGAACAGCTGAGCTCACGCAAAGATATTTTTGCTCGTGAGAACAGTAGGTTTTTCCGGGAGAAGGGGGTTCGAAAAGTGGTCCAAAGGCCCCCCTCCTGTCTGCTGCATAACGAAGGGATGGATATAGCTTATGTATCGTTGAGCCGCTATACAAATACTTAGAAAAGTACAGTATAACTATCTATATTAGAATAAAGAGAATAACCCTCAGGTTGCTGGGAAAGTCAGGGTGAATGGCAGGATCAACCACGCCACATTCACCCTCATGGCCGCTTGGCAGTAAAATAAAAAAATAGTTTGTAATCATATACAACAATAATCAATCAAAGGATGATGATATGTAAAGTAATAAAAAAATCTTTATGTTACGTGACCTGACAGAGCCGAAGGAAGAAAAGTAATAAGATAGAAAAGACAATGATATGCTAGAGGAAATACTTACACCCCTGCATTACCCAGAAAGGGCATATGTGCGGGGGTGAAAAGAAAAATATTGCGTGTCTGGCTTGTAGCTGCCCACGGAAAAAAAGAATTACGCTTTTCCGATATCTCCCAAAGGTCCGTAGTTTCCCGTGTTTTATAAAGTCCATACATGATGACTTCAAACTTTTCTGAAGTCCTGCTAAAGTTCTATTTTCCAAATATTCCTCCCCCACATGCAAACAAAGTTTAACTGAGTCTAGGGAATTACACCATAGGACCACGCACCGCATTCGCGCGCACTCAGTTTTACAATATTATGCATAAGAACAATTTCTTACTAGGCATTACCAACACACCTTTTTTTCGCCCTGTTTTTATTGATGTTAATCATAAATGAAATAATACAATTTATAAATAAAATGAAAGTGAAAGGTCAGCTTGACCGTAAATTAGTTACTTTCATATTAACACAGGTATAAAACGCTCCTGAAAATTGACGTATTTAGGAAACCACCAAGCTCGCTATATATTGCGTGATTTTTCAAAGGTTTGATTTAAAAAGTGCAAAGAAACCTCGAATTGACTATACTTACAATTTCGGGGGGTGTTCAATGTATATTGATGTAACAGTCTGCGATAGTCGAATTTTTGTATTAAAAATAAAATATTTGAAACCAAAAGTTAATTTTTCTCAAAAAAATTATCAAACAAAGGACCGGTAGGTAGAACTAAACTATAATTATTTGGGAACTATAACCCTAAACTATAGACGCTTAAACAATAATTCAGTAAAATCCCGACCACACAGAATTTAATAAGTAGAGAAAATAAAAATGGCTGCGTCTAGTCTGTTGTTCACTACTTACATAAAGATATTGCTATTAAAAAATAATGAACTAGCCATCGTGGTCGTAAACTGATCTTCTAAAAAAAACACTAAAATGGTAGCCTAGAAAATTCGCTGCATGTGAACGATCATAGCGTATTATTATGAATTAGCTTTTAAGACGATTCATACCTCAAATGGGCTATGGGAGGAGCTAAATAATGAGTCATGATTAGGTATAGCACAACAGTATAATATGGGGTTTATTGAACGTATGGGTTATACAATAAATATTTACGTGGCCATTGAACGGGGGAGCTTAAATGGGATATCAAGATGCTAATTTACTATGATAAGTTTTATTACCGCACGCCACTACTACTACACTCTAATTGGAAAGTCCCCAACTTGTTATTGTCGCCGGAGGCTGATTCTAGGAGGCGATTAACGACGGCCGGACATGCCCATCTCCATACGTTCTTGGTCCGCTGCCCCGAGACGACAAAAGACGCCGCTCCCAGTGTTACGCTGGCCTGTACAGGGCGCGTTGTTTAATACTTCCCGTCCCGTCTACTGGCCGGTGGAGAGGGTTTCTGCAAATTGCAATCACGCTCAATGTTTGAAGGTGTGATCAGGCAGGCCCGTTCAGCTAAGGCCTGATCACTTCATAACAGTATGTTCTCTCGGTCAGTTTGGCGTCTTGAGCGTAAATGTAAATAAAGCTTTAGCAGGTATAGGCTGTTCACGGTAAAGTGAGCACAATTTTAAGGCCCTTCTAAATTTTTTCCTTTCGTCAAATTTCCATCTTCGTGCTGCTTTTTAATATAAACATTGCAACGTGCTAAATAAACAAAGTGTATATATACATTTCTCCACCGCCAAAATTCAATGCCTGAAGCCGCAATAAGATATATTTAGTAGTGGTTAATAGCTGATGGGAGGGCCTTAAAAAGTGCTCTCTTTACCGTGAACAGCGTATTCGAGTATGTATTCCGAAATACACTAGCCGCCCTTCGTAACGCTTGTCTCTCCACCCCTACCCCCCCCCCCCCTTCATCGGTACATCGGTAGGATACTAGGGCAGTACGTTAATGAGTATAGCTGTTCTTATGTATCGGCTTGTTATTTAGGAGTTTTGTACCTTTCTTCACAGAACAATCACAGACTAGTTTCTAGACTGCTGAAATCTACCATCTCTCCTATATCGGAAACTGTTGAAATAATGTGCGGCAAGAACGCCACTTCTCATATCCGGCAAGAAAATTCTACTCTTCCAGATTTTTACAGTTCACAAGGTATGAGCGATCTACAAGTTACTGTCTAAACTGTGCAGGTTGCATGGGAGAAGATAATCATCTTTCTGAGCAGCACGACAAATCACTTTCATATTAAAAGTATACTCAAAGTCGGTATTTTTCTGTTCGGTCCTTATTGCTTCAAAATACGTCTCTCCATAATACATTTATTTAGAGAGGTTTTTAAATATCAGGCATATATTTCACAGGCCCACCGAACTGCGTTAAAATCAAATAAAAAAACCCGGAGGCTACACTCAAGCTATGTATTTACAGATTTATTGGTCTAACGAGGTTTTCCTAGCACCACAGAGAGAAGAGCGAGTGCTCCGTCAGGATTCACTATATCTCTTCTTGTTGTTCCGACGAGATTTCCAGCGGACAAATCTGCTGTATACAACCATTTTCAGCTCTTTAAACCCTTGTGCTAAATGTTTTCTGCAAAGGGGAACCCTTCTAAGTGAAAAGGCCTAAAAAATAAACTGCAAGGAATCTTACCATTTAGGAGCACTTGCAAGTTTGGAGTTTTCTTTTACAACTTTCTGGTTTTATTTCATTATTCATGCATTTTATAACTTTTCGTGTTTTGAGAAGGCTTTTATTTTAAAATTATTTGGAAGAATTACGCTCCTTTGTATGGAATCCTGTCATAATTTTTGTCATCGCAATTACGAGAGCTGTCTTGTATTTCGGATAATTATGAAGTACGCATTGCTATTGGCAATTGACTTTATATGTCATGCATATTATTTTGGAATGGCTTATTTTGAGACTCAAATGACAGTCCAATAACATGGCGATTTTCAGCTAATTGGGGATTCCTCTTTTCCACAGCAAAGACACAACGGACATTTTCGTACTACGGATATTACGGTATAATGCTTTGCTTTACCTGCCACACACACCATTAAATTTACTTCTATCATATTGTCAAAACCCGTCACTGAAAAGTTATTCGAAATGCCTTAAACATTCTTAGCCTCACTTCACACCAAGAAGCTATATAAGTCTCATTTCACTACCGATAAAGCAGAACTTTCCTTGATAATAAGTACTGCCACATACTACAATTTTGTTATTGTCCTTTATTAACTGAAGGTAAATTACTGCACTTCCGAATTGTGTATCTATAAAAACAATTATAACAATGTTTTTTTAAAAGGCCAAAACTCGTAAAAGATATACACAAAGCAAATAACAGTCTTACGTAAATACAACAAATGTTACATTCGGAATTTCGTCTCTTCTTTGTTTAATATGAAGATGCTTTAAAAACAAGAAATTCGACCAACAGAAAATGCCTCGATACTGACAATTTTTACAGACAGTAAACAGTAAATACATTTCATACGAGTTCCAATTCAGAGATTGACCGCAACGGTTTCCAGGCAAATTTTGTGCGTTCGATTCCCGCCTGAGGTAAAATGAATACCCAGGCAGAAAAATTATAAATCTTCGGTACCGTCCATAGAAAAGCAAACTCGTTATTTTAAGAATGCAATAGAAAATGTAGCTTCCTTTATTAGCTTGATGTTATATTTACAATATTTAATATTGTGCAATACGTGTATAGGAGAAGTCTAAGTCCTGAGACTTAAACCAAATAAAAAAAAACATTCTGTTATATACACACCATCAGATGTAATTCGCCTCACAGTGTTGTCGGAAATATGAAGCCGAATTTAGTAAGACGGAGTTGTGCCTCTTTGTTATTATTATTTTATAGATAATAACGCTTCTACCTAAAATACAAACTTTTGACTGGTTTGTGTACCCATTATCCTTCAGTTAGAGAAGCCTTGCCAAAAATGCTGTTAGAAGATATTTATTTGTTAAAAGTTTTGCATTCATCCACGCACATGCACTGTCAGACGACCTTGTCATAAAGATGCTGTACCTCCCCGTAAACCTCCAGCAGGCACAAAAATGGCAGACAGCCACATTCGAATTGGATGTCACATATATCCACTACGTCTTCGGCTCCTCATCAATTACTAAGCCTTTTTATCCGTTCAGCTTCCGTACTTTAAATTTTTCAGTGGCTGTGGCGGTAAATCAATCAAGGTTTTTTTTTCTTTCTTTAAATCTTGGCTGGATGGCAATTGCCTTTCTTCCCACTCCATACCATAGCAATACTGTGTGAGTAAACTGTCGATAAAGTGAGCACTTTTGAAATCGACCTTAAAAAAAGTCACTGCTCCTGCCTGTATATATTTTAACGGGCTCACTGAGTGACATGCGCCCAGTAAAGTTGGTAACGACAGAGGAAAAATAGTTCCACGTATTAACGTCGACTAAAAAGTGCTGGGTAACCATTTGTGATAAATTAAATTATTTCTTTCGCTTTCCGTTTTTTTTTTTTTTTTTTTTTTTTTTTTAACTCATCGAATTGTAAAAATTATCAGATTTGAAAAATATTTACTTTTCTAATATTTCCCCAGTTTCAGTTAACCGATGCATGAATAAAGCGATGAAGCCCACAGCAACGTTAATTTTACGTAAGGCGGAAGACTACATAACATCCATATAAGTAGATCTAAAGCAGGGCTTTCGAAAGTGCTCATTTGGCAGTGAACAGCTTATACTACTTTGGCTCTACTCGCCTGAGTTTTCTCATGTATATGGCCGTGGAATGTGAGACATTTATTTTCTGCTGCGAACAGGCGGTTAAGCCACGCAATTTATAAGGAATTTACTGAACGACAAGCAGAAATAAATGGTAGAGATGCAGGCTTGCGTTTTACTGTAAACAAAAGATGTTAAGTCACTGTAGTTATTTACATTATTCAAAAGCTGTAGACGCTTTTGGGAAAGAACGAAACATTTCAATTCTTTTGCAATTAGGTTTCACTTTAAGCTTGCTGCGAACGAGACTTGAATAAACACAAGTAAATATTTAGAATCGGGGCAACTCGTGAGTTCGAGCACTAACGCCCATAAAATTTCGCATGTTACAAGTACTTCATTTTGGCGGGCTTTAAAACAATGTATTTTTTAATGACGTAAAACTTGCCCCCGGATGTGAGGGATTAACTTCGGCTCAATTACACACATTCTAACATTGCGGTCAAACGGCAACATTGCAATTATTTTTGTTCTCGCTCATGCTGTCATTGAGTTTGGGCAGACTCCATTGTCATTTCGGCGTGCTCTGTAATTCCAGGTGGACGACGCCATTTTTAACTGATGTGACGATTTTACTCTTCCATTATACTTCGGTGGCATAAATCATTGGCATTGACCATAACTTTTCCTTTACTGTAATATCGCACATTTATAAGAATCGTAGTCTTATTTGATGCATCCAATGGATACTGTCAACATACAAAGATTTTTTTAAATTGTGTTAGTATTTTTAAATATATATAGCATACTAATCTAAATTATTTATGCTGCTGCCATTAAAAATATGCCTGATCCGCCTAAAATATAAAAGCTAAGCCTAGATGTCCCAGCGTAGTACTGTACATGTGTTCAAATTTCAGTGGGAATAATATTGCCATAGGCTGTTAATGGTATAGTGAGTCCTATTGAAAGCTGTACATCTACTTGTATGGGCATTATGTATTATTCCACCATACGTTAAATTAACATTTTCATGGGCCTAATCACTTCATATATGCGTCGATCAAGTGAAACTGCAAATTTATTAGAAAAGTAAACATTACATAAATTTTTAATGCGCATTAAAAACAGAAATAAACGAAAATAATTTCAGTGTTAACAAATGTTCACCATGCACGTCTAATTCGACGTCGAAACTGGCAGTAATTGGATAAATATTTGCTAATCGCACTAAATACATGTCTAAATAATTAATAGCATTTCTCATATCGGCTGCAGTTTTCTGCAGTGCGCAACGTAAATCATCCAAGTGGCTCCCTGTGTAACAGGGCTATCTGATTTTCACGAAAAAAGCAAGCCACTGGTTGTTCATTTATTTTTTTTAACATATGTTAGATCATATCCGCTTTCGTGGCAGTATTATTTCTCAGAGGTCCCGTTCCAGACAGACCTAAGATTATGACGTTCACAGGGAAGTATATGCTGTTCACGGTTAACTCTGCACGTTTTACAGCTCTGCTTAAGATATATACCCGAATGGACACTGTGTATTCTTCCACTGTACGTAAGATTGCCATTGCATTGGGTCTTGCCACTCTGTTCATGCGTGGTTCAAGTGAAACTGTGAAAATTACTGGAAAAGCAATTATTTCACCAATTGGCTCATTATTATACCCAAGCGCGTTAAAAAAAAAAATACAGCAAGCGGGAAAATTTTTTGCTGTATTCACAGATGTTTACTTTAAACTTTCAATTCAAGATTAAGACAAGAAACTACTTTGCCTTACGAAACGTACTGGACGCACGAGAGTCAGTTTGCCCGTCAAATAGCAGGCACGTAGGGGCAGTGACATTTTTGGAAGGTTTATACCAAAAGAGCACAATTTAACGTGAACGGCATTCAAGTACATGTATAGCGGTCAGAAACGAAAGGAAATTTGTATGCGTATTTTTAGGAATCCAAGTCTATCCAGCGAGGGAATGTTTTCGCCAGTGATTGCAATGTGTATGTGTGTACACACACACATATTGCAATCACCGCCCTTGCTTCCAGAGAGTGCAGAAAATCGAAGGCGATATATCACAAATATCTTATATCGCCAACATCTCATATCACCAACCTTGCATATCACTAATATAGCATATCGCCAACATCGCATCTCGCTACTTTCGAATATTTCCAACATCACCAATATCGCGATATGCCGATATAAATAGAGCCTTACCTTGTTGAACTGTATCGAAATTGCGATATTTGGGGAAATATTGTTTCGTGATCGATGTATCGCAGTATATCGCACAGCCCTCCTGCTGACGTGGGGGCGATCACTTGGGTCACTGTTGCAGTGCAGAAGTCCCGTTGGAGGCGGGCGTTGTGAGCAAGGCCCGTGAGGACTACACAAGCCTGGGAGAAGGGCAAAGGTTGGTCTGCGAGGGGGTTGGGGGGATGGAGGAGGTGTGGAGGAATAAGAAGAAGACGCGGCTGTCGAACAGGAAACGGACCAGCTGACAGGGAAAGTAGATTCGAAAAAAAAAAAAAAAAAAACGAAGGAGTTCCCCTTAGCGCCAGCCTCGGTGTCGTTATTCAAGCATTCGAGGAATGTTATCGCGTACGGCTTACCCGAATCACTATACCAAAATTAATAAAAAAAAAAAAAAAAAACTCAACCGTGACGTCGATCAAGAAGTAGTTTGTTCCTCCGAAGTGGACCACCGAAGCGGCTGAATACAGTTTGTTTAAGTAAAGGAAGAAGTAAATAACAAATGTTTGTGTTTTCAAGCATAATACGCTTTGAGATACCCTTTAAAAATCAAAATTAGAAATGGGTCAGCTTGCATGCTAAAGTACTGGCAGTGTCAAAAATAATTACAGGCTGTTCGCGATAAAGTGAGCACTTTTGAAATCAACCTTAGAAAGAAGTCACTTCTCCTACCTGCATATATTTTAAGGGGCGCATCGAGTAACATGCACCCAGTAAAGTTGGTAACGATGGAGGGGAAGTACTTCCGTATCTCAATGTTGAATAAAATATCTTAGGCTACGATCTGTCGTAATTTATTATTTCTTTTGCACTCTCCTAATTTTTTTTTTATTTCGCTAAAGTGTAAAATTGCATATTCGTAACATATTTATTTTTCTAATAATTTCACTGTTTCACTTTACCGGCGCATGAATAAAGTGATGAGGCCCATGGCAATGATAATTTTGCATAAGGCGGAAGAACACACAACGTGTATAGAAATAGAGCTTAAGCAATGCTTTCAAAAGTGCTCAGTTTACCACGAACAGCCTATACACAAGGGTTATAATGTTTAAACAATATTTTTCTTCCTTTTTTTTTTTTTTTTTTTGCGAGGAATCGATATCCAGCGTCTTCAGACTCGTCCCTACATGTAATCTGATTGGTGAATATCACCACACCTCTCGCAAACAATGGCTGATGCGGTAACGTCTTCACTGGTTGCAAAACGTGCACTAGACACCAGTACAGTTCACACCAAAATATTACAAGATTGCAGCGCCTCGGCTCACAAATCAATGCGTGATCGAACGGGTTAACGTAGAAGTACGGTATTGGGATCCAACGAGGCGTTGTAGCCAGACTGTACTACCTGCAGCAGAACCAGTGTTGGGCAAATTGTATTTCAAAAGCAACTTGATTTATTTTCAGTTACTGTTTTTCAGGTCTTTAATCTTGTTGATCAAAAAGTATTGAAGTTGAATATAAATGTGGAGTCGGAGATAATGTATTTCAAATGGGGCACAACGGCGCTGGGGGATAGGAGCCGAAGCCGACTGGCCACCATGTTGTGACGTCACCCGACTGCCTTGTTGGATATGGGTGAGGACCTCACGTCCGTGACCTTGACCCCATGCCCGTAACCATAGGTAACCTTAAAAATAAAAAATAAAAATTCTTAAAAAAGTCAATATTAATGTGTGTGTGTGTGTGTATATATATATATATATATATATATAATATGAGGGAACATAGACAGAGCCAACCGGCCGCCATGTTGCGATATTACTCAAAGATCATATTGGATCTAAGTGACCTTGATCTCACGCCCGTGACCAAAAAATTTAACAAATTATAAAAAAACTGCAAAAAAAATAAAAAATATATAACTTATTGAAAAACATACAGGTCTGAAGTTCGATGGCGGGTGAAGCGACTAAGCTCCAGGCACGAAGACCAACAGACGACCGACACTCGTCAATTTTTATTGACTGTTTAGTCAGTAAGCCTCCGCCCTTCTACAGTTCATTGACTAACTTAAATAGTCGGTAAATCTGCCAACCACCTTCACCAAATATTCATTAACTTTAAATAGCAAATTATTCCTTCGCCCACACTATCAATTGGCTCACCCATTGACCACTGTATTGGACCTTTAACACATATTTGCATGGTGCACACAGTGCATACTGCGGTAAATACGGTGCTAACTGTAGTTAAAAGTGATATTGCGGTGCCTGAGGTGCTGATTGTGGTGCATGCTGTGCTAATTGCAGTGCGTGAGATGAAAACTGTGGCGCATGCGATGCTAACTGCAGTGCTTGGTGATGCTAACTGCAGTGCGTGTAGTGCTAACTGCGATTCGTACGGTACTAATTGTGTAGTGTTAGGTGCTAACTGCAGTATGTGAGGTGCTAATTGCGGTGCTCGAGGATGTGATTGCATTAACACAGAATCAGTGCTGCAAAATTTATAATGTCTCTATAACATAGCCTTTCAGTCAAAATAAACTGACAGTGCAAAGGTTAAATGTAGTCTTACCTGTATAAAATATTTCAGTTTTCTTATACTTAAGGACGATGCGAAAATCAATGCCAGTTGTAAATAATATATAAAATTTCAGCATGTTTCATTTACTGTACAGAAGACCATCGCTGATATTATAACATTAATTAAATATCCCGACCAGCATTCCCACCAAACAACCATATTTAATAGAATATTACTCAAACGTACGGCCAGATATTTAAACCATCACACAATATCCACTGCCATAACATAGCCTCTGTCAAGAAACAAACCAAGCAGCTGTCCCTACAATATATTCCAATAAAAAATATTGTTTCATATGAAACCTCGACTGCATGAAATGAACATGACATCAGTCACCCATGTTTAGAAGAAAACCAGCAGTACAAAAAGGGTCATGTTAATATGTCATATCAAGTCATACCAGCCATGCCACCAGACCAGCTATACACATATGTCATACTGCCAAAAACATACCAACCATCCATTCCTACGAAAATATTCGAACCAAATAATTGACAACAATACCACCATGCATACATATCACATAGACAGAACATACCATCGCTCCATACAGAATATCTCGACCAAACCTCTCACCAATCCTCAACGGTCATCTGCAGTCCTCTGCAGTCCTCCACAATCCTCACAAATTCTTATCAATTCTCATCAGTCCTCAAAATGTTCACTGATTCCCGCCAATATTCTGCAATGCTCGCCAATCTTCTGCAATCCTCACAAATCCTAACCAATTATCATTAGTCCTCAACAATCCTCACCAATCTTCAGCAATCCTCGTCATCACCAATCATCCCTAATCTTCCCTATCCCTCTTTACCAATCCTCGCCAATCCTCAACAATTCACAGAAATTATCAGTTACCCCCACATCAATCTTCACGAGTACTCTGCAATCCTCAGCAATCCTCCTTACCAATCCTCAGCGACTCACGCCAATCCTCTATAATCCTCCTCTGTATTCCTGCTAAGATTTTTATTTATACTTTTATATTCATATTTGTCAGTCTCGCGTTCTTCCACAGAACCAGAAGATCATCTACAATGCATATTTAATGTGAAAATATGAGAACACTTCGAGAAAACCCACATAAACTATTCACGCGAGTATTGTGCATGATAAATAGAAAACTCGCATATATCGAAAATCTCAAATTTATTTTAAAAATTAAGTTAATGTAAAATAGGGCGAAGAAATAGCCGTTATATTTCGTAAACATAAAACATGGGAACACTCGGAGAAGACCCATTTACCCCACTCGCAATAACAGGAACCACCTCACCATATTCGACATCTTGGATGATGTCATGCGACCATGACCTTGACCATTGTTCACCATATCGGATTACATCTACTGCTTGAAAAAATCACAACTTTTTTTTAAATTTTTAATTCGCAGATAAAATCATAAGACCTTGGTTTCGTCTACGACAAAGCTGAAGATGGGTGGCAAAGCCCACCATCTCAAGTCACATAAGGTCTTCTAATTTTTTCTGGGAATTAAACATTTTTCAAAAAATAATTCGGATTTTTTTTTTGTTTTAAGCAGTAAATGTAATCTTAGGTGGTGGATAAAGATAAAGGTAGCATGACGTCATCAGGATGTCGATTATTGTGTCATGGTTCCTGCTATTGCGAGCGGTTGAATAAGCTTTGTCTGAGAGTTACCATGTTATATATTTTACAAAATTTGAGATTTATCTGTTCGCCTCATTTCCAGTTATCGTATTTTTTTAAATAAATGTGAGTTTTTTGGTATCTGCATGTTTACCATTCATCATGGCCAGTGCACACGCGAATGGCATATGTGGGTTGTCTCAGAGTACTCTAAATTTTTTAAATCAAACACATATGGTAGAAGATCTTCAGATTCTCCGCAAGGAATGCAAGACTGGCAAACATGGATATAAGAGTAAAAATAAAAATCTCGACAGGAGTCAATCTGCAGGAGTCAGTCTGCAGGAGTCAGTCGGCAGGAGTTAGTCAGAAGGAGTCAGTTTACAGGAGTCAGTCGGCAGGACTCAGGAGTTAAGTTAAATTGCCGGTAAGGGTTGCTTAGTATTCGTGAGTATCGCGGAGGATTGGTTAGGATTGCTGAGAATTAGGGAGGAGGATTACTGAAGATAACGAAGGAGGATTATTGATGATTGGTGAGGAGTGGCGAGTGAGCGAAGAGATTTGGCAGCTATTAACATGGAGGTGTTGAAAACCAATAAGGGTGAAGCGAGGTGAGTATAAAGAGTGCCAGCATGACAAGGCAGAAGAAACAGGAGATCCTCGAGAAAACCCACCAACCTACAGCATCGTCGAGCACGATTCCCATGTGCGAAAAACGGGATGCGACCCCACTGGGAATCGAATCCGGTTCGCCTTGGTGGGAGGCGAGTAGTCTAACCACTACACGATTTGTGAAGATTGGTGAGAAGAATCACTGAGAATTGATGAGGATTAGTGAGGAGAATTACTGAGGATTGCTGAAGGTTGGCAAGGATTGGTGAGGATTACATAGGATTACTGAAGGTTGGTGATTGGAGAGGATTGCGAAGGATTGCTGAGCATTGGTGAGAATTGTTGAAATTGGTGAGGATTGAGTAGGATTAGTGAGAGTTGTTGATAATTGGTGAGGATTGTGGTGTGTTGCAAATTATTGTAGATGATTTTGGAGAAATTTTTGAGGATTGTGGAGGATTGATATAGTTTGGCGAGGGAATTCATTATGTAATGATGGTATGTTCTTTCTATGTGACATATATTGTTACCAAATATTTGGTTGGAACATTTTCTTAGGAATGGATGTTTCGAATGTTCTGAAAGTGTGAACTTTGTGTATTGCTGGTCTGGTGTTGTATGGTTAGTATGACTTGATATGACCTTTTTATTGGACGTTTTTTGTATTGTTGGTTCTCTTCTAATGACATGAACTGTGGGTGATGACTAATGTTATGATTTGTTCATGTATTCGTTGTTTCATGCGACGTAATATTTTGTCGTAATATTTCGTAGGGATACCTACCCGGTTTGTTTCTTGACAGAGGTTATGTTATGGCTGTGGCTATAGTTTCAGGGTTGAAATATCAGACCATGTGGTTTAATAATACTGTACTAAATATGATTGGTTGTTGGAAATGCTCACATCCTCGTCCATCACAATTACACCGTCGCACACTGAAATTATCAGCGCATGAACCGCAATTAGCACCTCATGCACTGCAGTTTGCACTGCATGTACCATGAAATTATCTAGCTGTCAGTGGGCGATGCAATTGATTAGCGTGGGTGGAATATATTCAACGAAATATACATAGAATGGCGGAGTCTTACCGACTAAAAAGTCAATAAAAATTGACGATGGTCAGTCGTCTGCTGAGCTTCGTGCTGGGAGTTGGGAGCTTAGTCGCTCAAACCACCATTGATCCCCGGATCTCCTCTTGCGCGCCTTTAAGTGTCATTTAGTAAATATTTTTTTTTTTTTTAATTCTCTTACAATTTTTAGAACTTTTTTTGATTCAATGTCATTTAAGTTCGTAGGAACGGTCTCTAGGTCACGGACGTGAGGCTGGTCGGCTTCGGCTTTGGTCCTCCGTATTCTTTGTGCCCCATTTAAAATCCATTATGCCCGACTCTCCTTGTATTCTACTTAATTACAATATTAAAAAATGGCATCTTTTAAAATACTAAACACTAAATAAACGAAAAACAAAAATAATTTATGTAAATATTTGTAAATTATTAATTTAGGCATAATTAAATACTAAGGGAGGCCAATCTTTGTTAATATTCTGCCAAACGTGCTTGGAATTCTGCTCAGTGCTCGGAATTCTTCTCAGTGATTAAAACGCACAAAAGTTAGTTCTACAATAAATTTTATATTTTAATAATTTGGTAATAGTTATTAAACATTACAATGGTGTAAGAAACCCGCCGTAAATAGTTTTGGACATACACTCTCGTCAGAAACTAGTTTCACCCACAAGGAAGTGCCGGATTGCAATATTATTCGGAAGGAGGGCAAAAGTCACCAAGAACAAAAAAATGACTGCAAATTGAGACTGGCATGGGTAATATTAATTCCGCTACACATGATTGTCTCAGTATGACATCAGTCCGAAATGTTCGCGTACATATTCCGCCAGAATTTGCGATATGGAGTTTTGGAGGTCAACTGTGGTTTCCTGCGATAATGCATCGCATGCAGCTTGAATATTCACTTGCAGTTCCTTCAGATTTTCCGGGAGGGGTGGAGTTTCATTAGAGCGGCCAATAGTGTACCACACATTTTCAATTAGGGACAGGTCTGGTAGTGCGGGTTGCTATAAAAGAGTATCCATTGCTTCTAGACACGTTATTAAGATTGCAGCGGTATGAGGACGACAGTTGTTCTGTTGGAATAGAGCATAAAATAGAGCATAAGCATGGGCGTTCACAAAGGGCAGGGCTAATGGTTGCAGGACCCATTCGGCTGTCAAAGCGTCCATGATGAAGACTTACGGTAGATGGGCATCGTGTGAAATCGCACACTTTACCATTACACCAGGCCCTCTGGACATGTGACTTGTGACAACAAACCATTCATATTGGAAACTGTCCACATTTCCTCCACGCATTGAGGCGTTGGTCATCACCACCAAGAAGGAAGCGGGACTCATTACTGAAGAGTACCCACTGACATTTTGCACGGATCTATGACAGTCGTTCACAACAGCATTGCAATCTGTGGCGACGTTGATGTGGTGCTAAGGGCAGTTGTCGCAACTGTCTGCAAGTATGGTAATCCTGCGTCATGCAGCCATCTACAGACGGTATTGCCACTCGCAGGATGCTGCAGCGAGGGAATCACTGCTCTGAATATCCGCAACCGTGGTGGTTGAGGCACTCCTTGGGCAGTTCGGTGTGGTCGTGATGATCTCCCAGATCCTGCGTGTCGTTGTTTGCGTGCCTTCCTCCACGTAACGGTGCCAACAACATGCTGCGGTAATATCCGCACGATCAGGTACGGTACCCAGTACAGCGAAGTGACCATGCCTCTTCGTGATGAGAGCCCTCTCGAACGCGTCCAACTGTTCGAAGTGCAGTCGAACTCTTCACCCAGGCATACGTTCTACACATCGAAAGAGTGCTACCGTCAGAACAGCACGAGTCATAATGGACAGTTACAGAAATAAGGGACGACCTTGTTGACGACACTTGCATGGCGAACTTGAAAGAAAAATCATCTACATGCCGTACGTTTTTAAACCCACCCACCATGTTCTATTCTTGTCAATTTCTCCCTTGTGAACACAACTAATTTTTAAAACTGTATTTCAATGTATACCCCACTAACAACATTCCTCTTCATAGTAATCACCATGGTCGTAGTAGCTGTCACAATTGTGTTCGTTATCTAGGCATTTTTCATATTCTGCAACCATTTATTGTGTGTCACACGAACAGCGGTAGAGGCCAGTGCATGGGATTTTGACACTATTCTGGTCGAAAGGCTTAGCATTTGGAGGAAGATACAAACTGCAATATTTTCTTAGGAGCTAGTAGACTTCCAAGTTCATCAATCGTAATGTTTCCTTTGACAACAACCATGTTCTTTCGACATGCGACCCATCTGAAAGCATGTTAGCGATTTCCGCCATATAGCGTTCCGGTAGTTAGCTCTACCCACGTGGAGGCCTACTGTTGAACGACAAGGAGGCAAGAGTTTTGGCACATTACTTCATTTAGAGCAGTTCAAATCGCAATTTATTGCAATAATCAGTTTCTTTCCCGCTATACGTTTGACACGCAAACTGATTCACGTTGGATTTCAAAGGCTCACTAACAATCCATTCTTTACCAGGGACTTCGGAGGACTGAATATAGTGAGTTGCAGTGCTCATTATTTTGAATGACGTTCCCTTTCCATTTCTGTCGAAGGGTGAAATACTGTCAAAGGATGTGCAGCTATGAAATCAAATTACAGCATTAATTAAGTCATATATATTGGAACCATTTGATAATTTAACCCTTTCAAACTCACTTTAATTTACTTTTTCAGGCGTTGCACACAAAATATTTTATGATGTGTGTTGTACCTAAGGCGGCACAACATTTGCTTCATTGTCACAGCCAATGAGATGTAGGCTATACGATCAGCTATATTAATTTGAACAAATTATGACCTGGGCCAGTAAGACGGTTTGCCAATAATTTACCCACATGAAAGATCATTGGTCATTGAGCTTCGCAGTGTGCAGTACAGACCAAAAACAACCTACACGTGCGTAATATACACAATCGTGTACACTGAGTATGAATGGATTACTTTTACATAAATTTGTATTTTGATTTGTTGAAAGAAACCTAGCAGAATCACTGCAACATCAGTGTCACAATCATTATGTCTAACTTGTCCTCAAGTTAATTCAAGGAATTTCCGGGTATTTGACCATGTTACTAGTTTCTCGCTACAAGTTCCTGGTGTAAATGTACACCCTTCCGGTGACACCTTCAGGGCTGAAGTCATCCGGAACAAAAGTAGAACATCACGCAGCAATGTAACGACAAAGGCGACAGAAACACTCTGAGAAAACCCAGTCGCGGAGGTCACCAGACGCTGATTGGCGAAAGACTTTTCGACAGATTGCGGACCATTAACGCCATTTTGTTGGCGTGTGCGGGTGGAGTACGTGAAACGGCTCCTTCACCCCTGCAACCACACGTAATCTTGCACTACACTTCAGGACGCTGGGTACCAAACGTTTCAATATATTTAGGGACCTGCAAAATTCGTGAGTTGAATAAACTGCAGGCTAGACTGTACAGCCTTATGCACGAATATGCTGATATTAACCCTTTGAGGAGTATGCACGTATATACCCGGGCAAGTTTATTTGGAAATTTCTTTTCTCTTGAACACGAATCTCACACTTCTATGGTTTTACTGTTTCGCTGGACTTTATGGGAATGTAAGTAAAAAATTACAACTAGTTAACATTTCATTTCGTAAGAATAAAACCGTTCATTTTAATAATTTCTCAAATGAACACGATGGATTGTGAAACATGTTACGATGGGCACATAGTCAACAATCAACTCCATTGGCGGATGGGCAGTCAATAATAAACGTAGCAGAGTACAGATGGCGTGTCTTGTGTGACCAGGACCAATAGGAAGAAGGTAAGGTAGAAATACAAAGACAAACACAAGCTGATATTGGTATAGTGGAGAGTATAGGCAGCTCATTCCAACTTGTCTTCAGTAACAGTAAATATGTGCCTTGCTAAAGGATTAACTGTACATTGGTTGTCTACTGTCATAGTGGAAGGCGATGATTGGGCAACCGTTCTCCAGGAGGTTTCAAACACCTCATGAACCAATCGCTAAAGTTATATAAACTCACGTGTTTTGAATTCTAGATTGCCCAAAAATGAATCCGCGAATTCTTCAGGTATGTGCTTGTAGACAGTACTTTTACCTGGGATTAAAAAAAATTTGATCTAATAGTTTTGGCGTTATGGCACGTCGAAATCACAATGCTAGTGTTTTTATAAAATACAAATAAAACAAACAGAATCATTTACAGATAATTTAACAAGAGTGGATGAAATATCATGTCATAATTCATTTTAAGGCATGATTAGCAAAATTTGTTTTACAAAAACAGAAAAATATTTGCAAACTACAAATCTTAAAAACGCAAAAATTTCCATATTTTGAGCAATTTTAAAAAATTTCTTAGGTATAAATATTTAATAAGTAATTGATTGTATCTTATTTCAATGTTACTATCTATCCGAACTGAGTTAGTTTTTGTTATCTGTATGTCCCTAAAACAGCGAAATTGTGATTTTGAGATGCAGTTATGCAAAAATAAAAGCTAGCCTTATAAGTTTTTATTCGGGAAAATGCTATCTGTAAGTAAAGAATTTTTTTGGTTTACCGGAACCATTAATGTGGCTGCCTGGGTAGGCCACCAAACGGTGTGCAGAGCTCCAGCAGAAAACGTTTTATTAAAAAACCGTCCAACGTGTCTGAGTGAGATCTGCTTCCGAATAACATTTAAGAAACGTTACGTGTTTGTATATGTTTTTCAATACCTACATTTATCTATAAAACACGTTTTTGTGATGGTGAAAATGGCTCAAACAGGTGTTTTCACGATCATTTGTAGGTATGAACATTCCGGTACAAAACATTAAAAAGAAGAATAGCGACGTACATCAAACCTTTATTTTTATTATTACGTAATGAAATTGTCGCGAGTATCCGCTGAAAGGCTCATAGAAGCGCGTTATCAACGTCAAGAAAGCACGTCAGTGCTTTGACGGGTAGAGGCGACGAGAGGGTTGATGCGCATGTCTCGGTCGCTCCCAAGCTTTCAGACTTCAGACGTGCAGAATTCCTTCAACCAGGCGGCCACCACGGTAAGATCACATGCCTGAGATGCTGTGTGGGCGCGGCGCGTGTTGGTAGCTGTGGCCGCGGGGCGAGGGGGGAAACGATGAAGGCAGACGTGGAACAGGTAGCCCGGCGTCGGTCGCCAAGTTGTTTACGGTTACGACCTGGCGTGGTCAAGCCCAGCTGGAGCTGCGGGCTCAGGGGTCAAGGGTCGCCGGCTGCACTTAGGGCTCACGCTGCGGCTGATAAATTCCTCTGCTGCTTCTCTTCCGCGCCCGCCCGCTGCGAGAAAGTTTCCATATGTACTCAATCAAACAAGGCCCAGTATATGTGATATTCATCTGAGTAGCTTGTTTCCAAAACCTGACAACTTGATTTATTTTAAATTTCATACGCACTTCCAGAGTTCCAGGAGCTCAAAGCAACTCCTAGTAACCTCTTGCATTCCGAGTTTACGATCATAAGAATAAAGGCGATGTAAAGTTGTAAATTATCTTACAAGTACATTAAATACACAGTCGCTTTTGTTTGGAACGCGTGAATTGAAATGATGCCTGATTCTTCGCTTTCTTAGATAAATCAGTCTTTATGAATACTTTCGAAGAATACGTCGCAAATTAAAGATACCGCACATTTAATATAATTCAAAAACAACCTAAAACATCGTATTTATTCCACCGCTAGAACCGTGACGTAATTTGTGTCAAAGTAAATTTGTGTAGTACCATGCTGAAATAGCCTCTTAGGTTGTCTGAAGAAGAAAGAGAGAGATTTTTTGTCTACACAGTGGGGACACCAGATTGTTTACAAGGAACTTGCCTGGTAGGACGCCATATAAGCGAAGACAAAGGAACTTCAACACGATGCACTTGTTTGCTGTCTTGAGATAGAGGAGACTCGTAATCTTTCGTAAAAAGCATACTCACGTCCAAGACTTCAGGAACTTTGAGATATTTTTCAACACGCTCTAAGAAATTATTCGTGAATTTACCACATCAGTAAATATGCGCAGTGAGAAAGCGGCAATGGTAAATTATTTTCCAATACATTAATGGTAGCTCCCTACATTTTCTCAGGAATGAGTTAAATGCTTAGGGAAGTTCCCAGCTTTGTAAATTGGCGATGCTGTGAAGTCCTATATCCGCAGCCTTATATGTAGTACCATTTCCATACAATGTAAAGGTTAAAAAATTCCATTACAGTTTAGGAAGTCAACAAGGAATTTTTTTAGAGTGCAGTTAATCGTGCCTCGGTCCACTGTTAGTCATGTCGTTGTAAAAGTGAAATGTTACGGAAGCAGTAGTTCTAAGCATCGCGCTGGGAAGTCCAAGAAACTAAGAAATCTGGACTAGAGAACGCTGAGTCGTGTTGTGTCGATCAGTGGTTAGAAAGCCATGTCAATGACTGCACAGGAGACTTATATCGCAGTTCAGATATAGAGGACAGTGGTAGGACTCTCCAACGGGAGGCTATGCCATTTGCTTTTCATGCCAGGAAGCTACTGATCACATTCGCAAATGCCCGACATCGATTGGAGTGGTGCCAACAACCCCACCATTGTACTGAGGAACAGTGAAAGAAGGTCTTGCAGATTGACACTGACGTGTTACGGTACATGATCTCACCCTCGGACGGAAATGTGTGGACCTGGAGGACGCCTAAAGATGTGCATAATTAAAGGCTGTTCACGATAAAGTGAGCACTTTTGAAATCAACCTTAGAAAAAAGTTACTGCTCCTACCTGAATACATTTTAACTGGCGCACTGAGTGACATGCGCTCAGTAGAGTTGGTAAAGAAGGATGGAAAGTAGTTACATATCTTAACATCGAATAAAAAGTGTTAGATAACCTTTAGCGATAACCTAAATTATTCCTTTCGCTTACTGTTGTTTTGGTAATGCATCTAAGTATAAAATGACCAGATTTATAAACTATTTTCTTTCCCGATAATTACAGTTTCACATGACCGACGCACGAATAAAATTATGAGGCCCATGGCAATGTTAATTTTTCATAAGGCGGAAAATACAAGTACATACTAATCAGGGCGTCCAAGACTGCTCATTTTACCGTGTACAGCCTGTACCTGAATGTGCTGTGTCGACAGTGAAATTTGGTGTTTGTAATCTAATGGTTTTGGGCTTTGTCTCTTGACTAGCGATTGGGCTATTAGTTTAAATAGGGGGGGGGGGGATCTATGAACGTTGGCATGTATCAATATATGCTCATCGTCAAAATATAGGTACGCCCACAAGGAAGAAACCCACAGGAATGAAAAACAGTGGGTTGGTTTGACAATGTGAGATATGCAGATGATTCGCATTTCATACTCGGCCGCGCAAGTCACGTCAATAAGAGTGGGCCTTATTCATGTACCTGACGGACTATAACTATCCCTGTGCTCATGATTTCCGTTCAGACTCGTGCTGCTGTGTTGGTAGTAACCCTTTAAATTGTAGTATACCTCGAAGACTGGTTCGACAGTATTTCTACCTGTTGGACGCGTGTGAGAGGTGTCGCATCGTAGGGTTGCGGAAAGCAGGATGGTCATTTAACCGTATTATACACCATAAAGGTCGTGCACATGCACGGAAAGCAAGGACTAAGAGCTCCCCCGCGGAGACTTACTAATGTGTTATCCTGTTACAACAAAAATTTGGTTAGTTTGCCAACATTTCGGCACCGGTTTCACATCTCTATCTTACATATAGCGGATATATATAAAGTCTTTAATCAAGGTAAGACTTTTAGGACATTCTGTACATTGTCCTAGAAAACAGTTTCTTAATATACGTCCCAACGGACAAATTTGGAAATCTGTTTTTTTTTTGTTAGTCTACTATTTTAACAGAAAAATGTTTTAATTTTATTATTAAAGTAATTGTAATATTCATTAGTGTCATGTGTTTAACGATAATTCAGACAGATTTCGAGAGCTTTAAGAAAATCTCTATAGGTCATTAAAATCGGATACATGTTTCGCGACAACGAGGGTTTGAAGTTCATTGTGGTTTCGCTCAAGGCACTCATAATTTAGCTTTCCTCCATTCTTCTATATTTTTTGCCAGACTGTGCAATTCATATTGCAAATTCCTGTGGTTTTCGTGGGTGCTGTATCGATTGAAATGTGTCTGGCGGGTTTGGCGTTAGCAGTTTCTCAGTTATATATGTTAATTTGGGTTATCCCGACAGCAAATTACAACGCCGAATTATGGACAGTAAGAGGTTATAAGAAATTCAGCTCTAAACAGTTTAATACCAACACTGACCAATTTTTTTGAAAAACATATTTGGACCAACCAAATTTTTCCGCGAGGGACCCATTTGTTTTTTTTTTTTTTTTTTTTTTTGTCAATTTGCTCACAAGACAGAGAATTCCATTACCATAGCATATTCCTTCCAGTGCCAAAAAATTGAATATTGTTCACTGCATAGATGTCTTCGCATTGGTTTAGCCATGCTTTCTTATTTTATTGAAGCTATGAGTTCAGTCAGTAAATTACAAGAGAAAAAACTTTTATCTAATAGGCGAGACAAAATGGCTTACCCTGACAATCAGTTAATAAACGCAAAGGTTTTTATACATTGAGCGTTCGGCTTTAGCCAACACTATATATGGTAATCGCTTTTCACTAACGAAGACAAGCTGAATTTAATGTACATTTTTGAAACAAACTTCGCAGTTATAGAGAGACGTTCTGAGGAGTGAAGAAGGGGACAAATTATAGGCTCATTTATAATATTCTAAAGGAGCTATTTATTTTCTTGGTAGCCAGTACAGCATGGTAATTTTTTTTCTGGTAATCTTTAAATATTACATTAAGGGTGTGATGCAAAATTCAAATATCACGAAATACTCTAAATCATTTGGACATATTGATTTTGGTAACAGTTTACTGTTAGTGTTTGGTGAGTTAACTTACGAGAAGAATTAATTAGTTTATTTTTTAAAGTTCGCAAAATATGTTTATTTTACACTGTATGTAAACTTTTTAATGCTTGTGAATTTTCATAGTATTTGCTGGGAATTAGAGTTATTCAACAACATTATTCATCGATAATTAAATGAAAACTCTGAAATTTTGTATACTTGAAACTATAAACAAATGTACTTACAGTCGTTTAAAGTTACCATTCCTGCTTCATAAATTGTTTTTTGTTTCAGTATTGGAAAATACTATTATTCCTATAAATGTATGATAACGTAAGTTCGAAATTTATCCATTTTAAATACCAAATATATTCTAAGTTTTGAGGCTGTCCTTACTGTATATACAGAGTGAGGCATTTAAAACAGGCCACCTTAATAAATCGCCCACTTGTAAAGATAGCAGAAAATGGTTCAGACAAACGTTGTTTGGGGTGAAAGGGGCTATAATTTGACATTAACAGTTTGGTGTTACGTCGAGGGGTGAAGGAGATATGGGGGTCAACTTCGGTTTTGTAAATGGGATGACATACTTTATTACAAACCTCTGAACAGCTCTTCGCAAGATGAATGCAAACATGTGTCAAACGTACTAGAAAGGTTAACATTAAACCACATCATCCCATTTAACATACCGAAGTTGACCCCCATATTTCCGTCACACCTCGGTGTACAACACACCTATTTACTACCGTAACATTATGGCCCCGTTCACCCCAAACCACTTTTGTCTGATACATTTTCTTCTATCGTTATAAATGGCCGATATACTAGGGTGGCCTGTTTTAAGTGTCTCACCAGGTATACCGGATGAGTCGCCAGTGCCTGTTTTTCCATATATATGCAACCCGCACACAATACTTCCCATCCAACACAACATCTCCTCTGCTGTAAAACAATTGTCCCTTGTGTAGCCCAGTACCGTGCCGTGTACATACTCGTCTGTTAGCTGAACGTTCGACGGCGTTGTCTGCCTGCACCGATATCAGCGGTGCTAATATATAGAGAATCGCTACAAAACAGCACGTGCACGTCGATTCCTTTCCGTCAATACAGTAAGCGGTGACTGTATTTTCACGTCACACGAAGAGGCACAATGGCTCGAAGCGAGGCAGATGTGTGATACTAAGGGACGCGAACGTCACGTACCAACGTGTTCGGTAAACATCGCAATAATTTGTTTCAACACAATAAACGGACGTGCATTCTTTGCAACGTGACTGCTTCTTGACGCATTGCTGACATAACACCATCATACGTTCACAGCTTACTGTACTGACGACAACGAATCAACGCGCACGTGGTTTTCTGCTACGATTGATGTTATGTTAGAGATGAGTGGTAATGTGTTCGGGTGGCGTAGATACGGAAAAATAGGCGCAGGCGACTCACTGACTCTCTCTCTCTCTCTCTCTCTCTCTCTATATATATATATATATATATATATATATATAAGAGAGAGAGAGAGTTGTATGTATGTTTTCTATATCTATACAATTATAAGCCGATTGATGGGTCTATAACAAATTTGGTCCGGATGCTCTTCAGTACCCAAATTAAATTACTGTGTAGCCCAGAATGGGCTCCGGTCCCCATTGGGACCTAAAAACTCAAAAGCCCTAAAATGTTGTCGTGTATTACTTATTTCTCTCATATGTACGGGCGGTTCTACTAGTATTGTACAAAAATGTTAGTAATTAAGTAAAAGGGTATACACTGACTAGAACAAAAATCAACTATGCATATGGTCTATTAATCTATAAGGTAGAGTGAATTTCGTATGCTTAGCATAGCCCTAACACTGGCTTAAGTTTGCTTGTAGAACTGTTGAAATCACGTATACCAACTGTGACCAATATGCTCGATAATTTTTTTTTCAGCACGATCATGCATTCGTAAAATAATATTATTGTGCGTAGCTCTATTATGTACTATTTGCATCGAAAAGTGGTTGGAGGAAGCACATTAACATTTCGAAACACGCACTTGTAGTCATGTTAACATAAAGCCAACCTTAGTCGAGGCTACATGCTTTTGACGTCTTTACAGACAAAAATTTATTACTATTCGTGATTCAGAATTTAATTACTATGCAGCTGGCATTTGTGCTTCGTCCTACATCCTCTCTAAGTTAGCAGTGGGACAACGCAGTTTATGGCACACATTTAGCTCTCGATTCTGCGTGACTTTTGATTGGTATTTATCTAAGAAAATTCGGAGGTGAACTCATTAAAAATATTCCAGAAGACACTTAACAGCTGATAGCTTCAGCGTTGGTAAGGGCGAAGTGAAGTGGAGACGAAGCTGTGACGGAATGCAATGGCGAAATGAATCAGGAGTACTTCAAGAAAACTCACTGATACTTGGAAACTTCCACAAGGTTTTCAGCATTTGAAAAGTTTGGGTGACAAGCCCTTCGGGGATCGAGCCTGAATCACTGTTATAGGAGAACGCCGAGTAATCCGCTCAGCCTCCGACATTCTTAATATATTCTGGAAAACGCGACATCTTGACTTGCCATCGTGGAGGAGGATCGGGGAAACAAATTTCTTATGTTCTTTTCAAATTAGATGCTTTAATATCCTCAGTTGCTAAACACCCTCATTTTGGAAAACCCTCAACATAGCCTATATAAAGAAAGGCATCTGCCACTAAAGGCTGTTCACGGTAAAATTTGCACTTTCGAAAACCCTGCTTACAATCTACTTGTATACGCGTTGTGTATTCTTCCGCCGTATGTAAAATTAACAATGCTATGGACCTCATCACTTTATTCATACGTCGGTCAAGTGAAACTGTGAAATTATTAGGAAAGTGAATATTTTTCAAACCTGCACATTTTTACACTTCGATGTATTAAAAAAAAATACATAGAGTCAAAGAAAAAATTTAAGTTATCACAAATGATTACCTAAGACTTTTATTCGACGTTAATAAATGGAACTATTTTCCATCCATAGTTACTAACTTTACTGGAAGAATGTCGCTCGGTGCAGTCGCCCATTAAAATATATGCAGGCAGGGACAGTGGCTTTTTTTCTATGGTTCTTTTCAAAAGTGCTCACTTTATCGTGAATAGCCTTTAACAGCATGCAAAATGCAATCTGTGCCATGCATTTTTCTTGTGGCGTTGCTTGGAGTGTATTGCTTGCCCTCCTCAACCAACGTAACCTAACAATTTCTTTTATTTCCCCTACAGTTATATTTAATGCTTACATACTCTCGCTTTTCTTCGTTTTGGTCAACCTCAATTCCTTGGCGCATGTTTGCGCTTTCTCTTCCGACACCACACTCGGAGTAGACAATCGGCTCTGACGTAACAATGATAAGTTTTTTTAATACACTGCTGGACAAACCCCTCTGGCCGAACGTGGGAATTAATCAACCCATTACAAACACGCAGATTTTATATTACGCAGCACTTGCGCGTTGTCTCTTGAACATGAGTAAGCCATCGTCAGCCCCCGGGTAGGAGTTTATTATAGTGTTGGGCGTCCATTGGTGGCAGTGTCGGCAGTCACGCGATGAGGTGTATTATTTTATAAACTCAGCAATTCTTCAGGCAACTGCACTCGTAGAACCTCCAGTGTTGGTGCAGGTTGCTGAAGGGCGAAGAAAATAACCTACAACATCTCGGATGGGCTCTATAGGGGGACAGATCCGATGACCTCGCCGGCAGAGTGATGACGAACACCTTTTGCAGAACCTGCCGCGTGACGCGTGTTGCACGGGCACGAGCGTTATCGTGTTGCAAAATGGCAACGCTGTGACTCGGCGAAATCGCAAAGAACGGGGCCGCAGAACCTCGTTGGCATATCGTCGTGCTGTCGTTGTACCTTCGACAAACCAAAGATTGGATCTTAAGTCATTACTGATGGCGTCCCAGACTATACCGTCGGACGTCCGGGAGATAGAACGCCCGAGGACCAGTGTTAGCTTTTGCATTTTCTTTTACGGCGGCAAAACCCTTATGCGATCACAATCTGCGCTGAAGTTGAAGCGGGACTCATCAGGGAAAAAAACAAATAACACAAAGCGTTGCCATTTCTGACACCGATGAAGACCTTAGTTGCACCAGCCACGACGTGGCAAGTGACAACATAACATTTCTGTGGCGGTATTCCAAGAGAGCAGGCGCTCTACTTCAATTGTGGCATCGAGAATACTCCATAGGTGTATTTCACTTATAGTTCTTGCACGAACAATCCCAACAGTGTTTTTTTTTTTTTTTTTTAATAAACTAGCTTCTCCTAAAGCGGAACTATATAATTCTACTTCTGAGGACAACATTTTTGGTCAGAGAAACAGATGCAAACATACCAACAACAGTAAGTTCTTTCGTTATCCATATCGTTGTAATAAGAACATTTCAGGTATAGGCTATTCACGGTCGAATCAGCACTTTTGAAAGCCCTGCTTAAGATCTACTTGCATGCACATTGTGCATTCTTCCGCCTTATGTAAAATTAACATTGCCATAGGTCTCATTACTTTATTCGTGCGTAGGTCAAGTGAAAAGTTGAAATTATTAGAAATGTAAACAGATCTGCTAATTTTTACACTTCGATGCATTAAAAAAAAAACCAGAATGCAAATGAAATAATTTAAGTAATCACAAATGGTTACCTAACACTTTTATTCAATGTTCAGTTATGTAACTACTTTCCATCCATCGTTACCAACTTTACTGGGCACTTGTCACTCAGTGCGACCCGTTAAAATATATGCAGACAGAACCGATGACTTTTTTCTGAGGTTGATTTCAAAAGTGCTCACTTTATGTGAACAGCCTTTATCACCAAAAAGCCGCGTGATTGCTGAACTTGTATTAAAAGAACTTTGGTCCCTATAGCCACATAGGGTGCCGCGGTGGTTCAGTAGTCAGACTACTCTTTCTTCACAAAGGTGAATTGGGTTCGATTTCCGGCGGGTGTCGCCCGGAATTTCGCACGTGGGAAATATGGAGGACGTTGTCATTGGCCGATGGGTTTTCTCGGAGTACTCATGTCGCCCTGGCATTTTGCGGCTGTTCCATCTTAAGGCTTCCGCCTAACTGGCACTTGAACTCCGCCGCAATGTGTTTGAAGTACACGTTTTATCACGGAACTGTTAAACGTGCGTCAAATGTGCTGTTCTACGAAAAGAACACACTTCTCACGACGGCTGTCGATTCTTTTCAAAATGTCACCCACGTAAGAAACACCATTTAAGAGTACATGCACCGAAACGGCTTTTTCAAAGTACTGTATCTCGAAATATACGCATCAGATACATACGAAACTACTCGAGGGACGGTCAAGTGAAGCTGTGAAATCACCAAAAAAAAAGAAAAAATATTTCACAAATCTGTCAATGTTTTGCATTTATTAAAAAACATATTGTCAAACGAAAATTTTAATTATTCAATGTTAAGACTTGGAACTACTTTTCCACCTTCGTTGCCCTCTTTATAATGCCCATTTCAATTAATATGACCATTAAAATGTATGTATTTAGGGACAGTCGCAATTCTCAAAGGTTGATTTCAAAAGTGCTCAATGAATCGTGAAAATGATATATATTTTTTTCATAACTGTCTTGGTAGATACAAATTAAATACAATTTATGATATTATTTATTATTAATTATTATTTGCGATAACTCTACAATTGTTCAGCGGAGGCCCAAGGAGTGATGATTTTTTTTTTCAAATTCGCTAAAATAAGTGAAAATCTTGGGTTATTATGATAATCAAATCTTAATTATAACTGATTCCGAAGAAAAAATTATGTTTCTGAGCTCGCCTTAGATATCGAGTCACCTAAGAAATCATATTTGTAGATACATTTCACGAAGTCTCTAGACGGGTTTTCTATGTTGCGTGTACCTGCAGGCGTCTAATTTATCATAACCCAAACATGTTTCCGATGTTGTTTAAACACCTGCGTGCGGTTATTCACAAATTCACACGCCTTTATGACTATTTGATAAATGATAAGCAATAAAATCGAAACGCTTTCCGTAGAAGAAAGTATTTAACAAAAACATCATGATAATGACGTATTGGATAATGATTACATAACATCCACGAAGTGTGTAGGCGGACTGTTAGGTACAAGGCGTAGAGGGAAAAAAAAGAATATATATGTAAGCTTGACCAGAAACATGTTGTGTAATCCAGGAACATGTGAGTTTCAATATGTTTGGATACCTATTAACTCTGTTCTGTATTATATTATAGTTTATCTGTAGAGACGTACAAAATTCGCGGTATCTTTCGGGGACAGGATAGACTCCATTGCCGTATAAAAAGCGAGCACAGTCAGTGATTTAATTGACCCCTGTACTCTAATCAACGTCACCTATACCTGCTTGATATCCTCAAAAGAGATTGGCCACCCCATCGCTGATCTTATATGATTGGCTCAAGCGTTCTCCGAGACGTGACACACATATTTATGGCCAATGGCTGAAGTCGGTGAAACGCACAGTAACTTGGAGTTCAGTCTGTCCTTAAATAACCACGCGAATTTAGCAGGTCTCTATGTACCGGGGATTGCCTTTGCCACCACGCTACATACACAAGTAAGTCACATTATTATGCTAAACCGCTACATTTGATCTCAGCAGTGTGAGGAGACATGTCCCAGCAGATAACTGTTAGTATGCAATGTTTCAATAGCGCGTTTTATCGTTATTATTTTTTAGTGCATTTGTTCGTATCTTAAAAATTATATATTGTAGTTAAAGCTTACGTGTTTATTTACCAAATGCACTAAAGCATTAAAATTATTTATAATTTTTTTAAATTGATCATGTTGTTACAAAAAATATATAAAGTAAAAGTGTCCTACAGGCTGCCACGTGCGGATGATAACGAAAGTGAGGGGGGGGGGGGGGTGAAAAGACACCGCTGGCCTTGCACTAGGGCATGCTAGAAGGTAGGCCGTTACTGGATCTCATCTCTCTCTCTGCTATCTCAGCAAGAAATATGTTGTAACTACTGTTAGTGCAGGTCAGTAGCGAGGCGGTCCATGCATCGTCGGGTTCGTGTTTGTACAATGTGATGTGTGTTTGTGTGCGCGCGCGCGCTCTCGTAATTTCTTTTTGAAATTGATGATTATTTTTGTTTCTAAAAATCATAGTTAAATATTTCTAATATGTACATATATGTTGGTTTATATTTGTTGTAAAATAAATTTAAAGAAGAATCTCGAGTTCTTTTTCAGTGTTAAAAACAATTCTAAGTAGCTAGGTCAAGCGTAATTGCTGATTTCTAAAAAAAAAATGATAAATGCAAATAGGTGAAAAATACATGTAATAACGAACACATTTATAAACGAATGCATCGACTTACCCCCTTCTCCAGCGGGAAATTAAGAGCAATAAATATACCAAAAAAATATATTATATAATTCATACCCATACACTTCTGAATCTGAGAGAAAACCAAAATTAAGTATATACTTACTTTTCAACCAGGATGGAGCTGAGAAGCAGTGAAAATACGCTCAATTACAAAAATAACAATAATTGTAATAAACGAATCGTGTATCATTAATATTTCCACACATTATCGTCATAGCCCTACATGTGTCCCATTTTCTCTTAAAGCTTGAATGGAGACTCCTAAGTATCATTATTTTTTTATATAAAATGATCATGTTATATTTGCAAACTTTACACCAGGCTAGTACTATATCTTGTATTGCTTCTATAAATTTTTCAGTACCGTTAAGAGATTAATTGATTTTTGGTTCTAGGTATTGAATTTTCTGATTTTTCTGTTTCCTTAATTATTCTAGATGCAAGTTTCCACTTTAAGGCAACCAATATTTTTCTAAGATAAGTCACACGTATTGCAATTTTTAAGTAGTCTCTTCTCACTGCCCAACTTTTTGGCACGAGGTTAATTCCTCTGTGTCAGTACAATACATTTCCTACCTCACAAGGATCTAATAAATATTACAATTATAAAATGCGCATGTGTGTAAAATTTGAAAATTTCAGTGTGTCTTAATGAAATATTAGATCACAGAAACTATTCATATGCATGACTTATTCAGGGTTCCTATGAGTAGGAAATAAAACTAACTGGAACAAATATGGAATATGATAAAAATTCCAAAATTTCTAATAATTTTAGTGCTGGAGAAACTTGCGTCTGGAGGAAGGAATGGAATTATAAATCATTTACAATTTCATGTAGTATACTCCTTGAGTTCATCAAAAGCGAATAAAATGACGAGCCCACTGTAATCAACTACCATATTTATTACATTAAAAATAATTTGCAACCACATAGCAATTAGTATTAGGTTACCAATGTATGTCGAGCATTGACTATAAAAACACACTAGGTAACAGCTCGAACTCGGTATCTTGCAAGGCATGTTAGACGATCTCCCTTTAATACAGCTGTGTGACAAAATATACAGAGTGGTCCAGAACTACAGGCAAAGGCTATTCACGATTAAGTGAGCACTTATTAAGTGAACCTTAGAAAATTTCACTGCCCTGTGCCTGCATATATTTAAACGGGCACACTGAGTGACATACGCCCAGTAAAGTTGGCAACGATGGTTAGAAAATAGCTCCACATCTTAACGTCGAATAAAAAGTGTTAGGTCACAATTTGTGATAACGTAAATTATTTCTTTAGTTTTCTTTTTTTTTTTATGAATAGACGTATGTTTTAATAAGGCGGAAGAATACACAACGTACACACGAGTAGATCTTAAGTAGGGCTTTCAAAAGTGCTCATTTTACCGTGAACAGCCTATACAAACGCAGTGAGGGTAGAAAACATTATACGAACTAAGTAGTACAGTAACTAGCAAGGGAGGTAGCCACCCTTGAAAATCGATATTTCAAATAGTTCTACCGGGCAATAATAAAACCTAGATGTGATGAAAGAGCCATTCTGTGAACAATGTTTTCTTTAACTGACACCTGACACCTGCGAACAGTTGTGGCGTACTATCATCCCCTGCATCGAAACACTAGGGGGTGGTATGTTGGTAACCAAGTGTATCCTTACGAACGTGGTCCGTCGTCTAGAACACTTCGCCTGACAGTGTTACATCAAGCTAACGTGCTTCCGTGCAACAACGTATGATTATGACGTCTTTACAAATACCCGCGGGGCACACACACATTGCTACGATAATAACATACCACCCCCGGTGTCTCAATGTAAGGGGTGTACGCCGCAACTGTTCGCAGGTGTCAGGTCTTGGTTAAAGAACACATTTCACAGAATGACTCTTTCGCATCATCAACCACAAAATAATATGTTTACCATATCGAAATATAAAAATAACTAATGAAAATGGTTAAAATTTGGTTCTTGAAACTGTACAGTCTTAAACGTCATTAGCTTTAAAGTAACCTTTGTTATAGGCTGTTCACGGTAAAATGAACACTTTTGAAAGCCCTGCTTAAGATCTACTTGTGTGCACGTTGTGAATTCTTCCGCCTTATTTAGAATTAACATTGCCATGGGCTTCATCACTTTATTCATGCTTTAGTCAAGCGAAACTGTGAAATTATTATAATTATTATAAAAGTAAATATTTTACAAATATTTTCTTTTAAATACGCCTTATGTAAAAGTAACATTGCTATGGGCCTCATCACTTTATTCATCCGTCTGTCAAATTAACTGCGAAATTATCAAGAAAATAAATACTTTAGAAATCTGTTCATTTTTACACTTCGATTCATGAAAAAACAGAAAACTACATAAATATGTTTAAATTATCGCAAATTGTTACCTAACATTTTTATTCGACGTTAAGATACGGAACTATTTCCCATCCATCATCACCAACGTGACTGGGTGAATGTCACTCAGTGCACCCATTAAAATATGAGCATGCAGCGGCAGTGACTTTTTTCTAAGGTTCATTTCTAAAGTGCTCACTTTATCGTGAACAGCCGTTACCAACATCTGGAAAATCATATCCGAACCTTGCAAATTACAAAGAAGATGCTACACAACAGTGGTAACACACTATCTTCTATTTAGCCAGCAGTCGAGCGCAGATCCCAGCTGGCCAACCTCCTGTATTAGCGGGAGGAGGTAAAACCCGCCATAAGTGTTAAAAGTTTCGCTGGCACTAGACGACTAATGACAACTGGAGGAGGGGGGGGGGGAGGGTGTCAGCAAGCAAAGTAGTTCCGTCCAGGCGGCCACCTGGTGTCCCCCCCCCCCCCCCCACCACGCCTTCTGCGAAAACGCAATGAGAAAGTGCGCGTGGTTGGTTGGTTGGTTGGTTGGTTCGCCGCCGCCGCTGGTCGATCACTTCCTGTAGCCCCGGCGCGCGTGTCACAGCGGCCTCACGTCACGTTTCACCGACCATCAACTGTTTCTTCTTCACGTTGCGCAATGCAGCGAGATGGCCAGCACCTTTACCCTAACCCCCCCCCCCCCCCCCCCCCCTCCCAGCAGCACGCGCCGACCAAAGACCTCCCACACACGCCCTGGCGGCAACCGAGCCCCGTGGGAAGAATCGGAAAACACTACTTCGCCACTAGAGATATACAGTACTAGTGACGTGTTTCCTGTTCCTGGAAAGTAACTGGTACTGTGCATGTACTCACACAATCGAAGAAGGAAAAACGGAGTGGTAGAGAGCGCGCCAGAGGTGCGAAGTAACGGTCTACCTCGGGTCGTTTTTATTTAGTCCTTACATGCGACCTAATTTCTATACATTACACATTAAGGCCAGTGGTGCATGAAAACAGGATATTTACCCGATTTGCGTTATAACTTGTTTTTCAGAAGGTTTATCGACATTTTTGGCACGACAAGATGTAAATGCTAATTTTTAACAACTTCTTGCATTGTTATATATATTGTTCTGTTAGCACTGATGGAAGATGAGAAATAAGATATTCTTATTTGTCTTCCACCAGTGATCCGATAGTAGTAATTGTAGTGAATATCTGCCTATGCAAGAAGGTGTTCTAAATTATTCTTTATGTCTTGTCGTGTCAACAAATTTTAAAAATTCTCTGAAAAACAACTTTAGACCAATATTAAGTTAAATACGCGGCTTTGGTGCAGCATTGCAGCTGCCGTCCAGGGTCAAGAAGCGAGGGAGCGATACGGGCGACAATAACACGCACGCCTAGTGCCTAGTCGCTCCTACGTGCAAGGTGCGCAGTGTTTCCGTCGTGGTCCTGTACTGTGCAAATTAGATCTGTAACAGTGGGTCTTTATTACAGGCAACGAAAGCCCACAGATTAAACTACGCCCACATTTTTTGTACTTTTCTTTTGCCGCTTGAGGAAATTGCATAGGCAAGCTTTAAAGATGCGATATTTGCCCATATTCACGATTTTTTTTCTCCGCAAAGGTATTTAATATGTAAAAATTAGAAACACCGAGGCACAGATAATTGTTTTTTTTCCTTTTTCTGGCAGAATTCGTATTTCCAGGACGTTTATTTACCGAGATACACGAATACACGCAAACGACGATTTCACAGACGATGTGTCATCGCAGGCTCCTCTTAAGTGTTTAGTTAACCATTTTATTCTCATATAATTTACATAATTTTAAGCGCTGCCAAGGACAAAGTTTTCTTTTTGGAAGTGTACCAGTATCAGTGGAGACTTGCCAAATTCGTGTTATTATTTAATAACAGACTCCAAGTTACTGCGCGTTTGACTGACTTCAGCCCTTGGCTGGAAATATGTCTGCCACGCTTCGGAGAACGCTAGAACCAGTAACATAAGATCAGCGATGGAGTGGCCAATCTCTATCAAGGAAATCAAGCAGGCAGGTGACGTCGATTAAAGCAAAGCGGCAAATTAAATCACGGACTGTGCTCGCTTGTTTATACGGCAGTGGAGTCTATCGCGTCGCCGAAATATAACGCGAATTTTGCACGTCTCTACCTGTTTTAGATTATTGAAAGTGCGTAGGACTTGAATCTTCGTTTTGGATTGCTTTATGTGGAGTTGAATGTGCCCCTGCTCATATCTGCCTATCAACTTGACCATACACACTACCATACTAAAATTTTTGTTGGTACCAACACTTGGAGTACGTAATTAAAAAATAATTTTGGTGTAAGAAAGCTAACATGTTAATTTATCATTTCATGTGTAAACCTAAATTTTAAGATTTTTAAGGAATGGATATTATATATATATATATATATATATATATATATATATATATATCGAAGCACGCATATTCAGATAGATTAAGTAAATTTCAAACATCCTTGTGGGTGTGTATATATATATATATGCGTGCTTCGATGCACAAGCAACAAAGGTAGTTTGCACGAACTGCCTCCTGATTAATTATCGATAACTTATAATTTCGGTATTCAACTGGCTCGTAGTAGTTTTATAAGTATCAAAGGAATTTTATATCTACAATTCTGTAATTAAGTAGATAAATGTAAATAAAAATAATATTTTTGAAAACTATTTAAATAGGTATCTGAATTTGAAACTGCAGCCTCTCATCGCCATACAAATGCTATAAGTAATATGGCGAAAAAAAAAGTACTATTATTGCAGTTATGTTTATATTTTCTTATTTAGTTACAGTTACTCATGTTTTACAATCGTAGCATATGAGCGAATAATATTAAACTCCTCTAAGATCAGAAATAATATATGAAACAATTTTTATAGCATTTTGCTTTTGTTACAATAAAAATCAATAATAACGATATTTATAAAGTGGCGAAGTTGAAGCAGTATGATAATATTACTGTTGGCTCACGAGATAATATATAAAAACCTCTAAAAACAATTGCTGAGTTGAGTTAGTTTTTCGTATTTCATTCAGTTACAGCTGCCACGTCTACCACAAGTGAATTCAGAGGCGAACTTCTCCAACAGTCACGTGGTCAGCCGAAAGTTACTTAATATAGCGCCTGTTTCATTGACATTTCTTAAATAGCATTTAACATTGTGCATGTAGAGCATAAGCTCGCGGAATTCTTAGAGTAACGTCCGTCTGATTATTGGCAAGGATTTCAGTCAGCTCACAAACCCGGCGCAGACTTGTCTCGTGCAATATCAGAATTTGCGCGCGGGAAGCAAATCACGCTTGCACATTTGGAGAACCACCTTTCAAACGAGCTGCAAATTCGCGTCGTAACGAACAGCGTTAAATACCAGGACGTATACTAAAATTACGTGAGAGATTTTCAGAGAATCTTCACACGTGAGGGAATACTCCCGGCAATACTAACGAAAGTCATTACAGAACACCAGCAATCTTGAGAAATATCAACCTTAATAACGATAGGTCGTCATGAAAGAACTCTCGGTGCTGTGTACTGGTGTGCTAATTATTACACCACTGCGCTTTCGTAAGCAGCATGTGTTGGGAATGTGTGAATTACTCCTCAGCAGTTTCTTGAGTAAACAATGGAGAGATCCAGGAGGCTATAAACATCAAGGCCTTGAAAGTTGACTAGGATGAAGCGAGGTGAGTACGGATCAGTGGAAAGTTGGGGGGGGGGGGGGGTGCACTTCGACACGATTCTCAGGTGCGATAATCTGGGAGCGATCCCGCCGGCAATAGAAACCGATTCACCTCGGTGTGATGCGAGTAGTGTAACCTCTATACCAGTGCGACACCAATGCTTGTCGTTTAAAACGAGCGGGTTTCGGACAGCGCCGTGACTTCAGAAGGTCACGTGTGCACCACGTTTTTATTGCATATTATATGCGAGGAGGTGAGTTCAAGAACTTGATAAGTGCAAGAATTGGAAAAAATGAGTTAGCTATGGAAGTGGGCTGGTATGGTACCCTGCGCCAAATAAAACAAAGCGATTGCACCCGAACTGTCTATTTCGTATTTTTATTGAGGTTGAAAATTTTCATTTTGTTTCAAAACGTTATTTAAAATGCCGGGAGTTTGTTCCAAAACTTCATACATGAACAATCGCCATGTTGTGTCAAAACTACAGATAAAGTATGCCGTAGAATGAAACAAATGCTCAGTGTGTTCCAAAACTTCATACATCTGTATCATCCATACTGCTGCCAACACACAACTGCACCAGTAGAAGCATCATTGCATAAACAGAATAAAACACTAACAAATTCGTTTTCACATGATAATTAATACTATAGTAGTTATTGATGTTTGCATTGGCAACATTGTGTCATTCTAAAAAAAAAAAACATAAGTTATTTAGCTAACCCCTGTAATGGCATATAACAACATTTTTCTGTAATATTTTTGCCTTTTTGAGGGAAAAGGAAATGAAAAATTGTCTTCAAGAGTATTTTGTTTCAGTCATGAAGGTGACAAAACTCCTAGGAAACGAGTGCAAAAGGAGACATGGACAAAGGAGAAATTTAAAAAATGAAGGAAAGTTCACTGAATTACTGACAATGAGAAGGCTATTGTTTGTTGTTTGAGATTAGTGACGGTATGTTAATGAAATCCCCATTGATAATGTTCCTGGAAACTGGGCATGTTTCAGACATACATCGATGAAACTTTCAATACGACCCACATGTCACCATCCTACGAAAGGTAAATATAAGTGTGCTTCACTGAAAATGCAGGGTGTTCGACTGTTTCATGCAGCTTTCTACGCCAACAAAGATAAGAGTAGTAAAGATCATTTTATCCTGAAACACGCAGATCAGACGACTCCGAAGAGAGCCAAAGATGGCACAGGAGCGAAGAAAAGGATTGTAACTTTGATGTATTTTGCGAACACGAGATTGGGAGGACACGCCCAGGTATGTTCTTCTGTATTTATTGACATCCTAGGAATTGCAAGATATCGGGTTGTTCGTACTAGCAAGAATTACCTTTGAGGAGAAAGTCCGAGGGAGAGAAGGGGTGGATACAAACAGGCTGAGAAATTTTATGGGAAGAAAGACGCTTTTAAAGGGTACATTAGGAATCTATACTTTGTTCAAGAGTCCCACTACAGTCGAAACAAATCTGCACGGTATTATTTGCCTAGTGATTGCTCTGTCAAAAAGCCACGGAAAGCTTATAATGCAGAGCATAAAGACAGCCCACACTTAAAGGTGACGTATTACCTGTTTCGTACTATCTTTTCGCATGACTTCAATATTAGCTTTGAGATGCCTGCTACTATCGCGTGTGCAACCTGCATCCGTAGTAAGGCACTCATCAGTACATCAAATGGAACTGAGAAAATTGCTTTAATGACAGACGTGAGAGTCCACAAGCTGAAGGCTGCAGCTTCTTATGATTCTTTGAGACTGGAAGAAGATCTAGATGGCCTTCAATTCTCGTTTGATTGTCGGAAGAATTTAATTCTTCCAAAAGTTGCCTACCAATCGGTATACTTCTGCCGGCAGCTGTATCAATACAACTGTACAGTTTGCCATGGGAACTCTAGGGCTCCACAAAACAAGGACACAGTAACAATATACACTTGGTCAGAAAATCAAAGAGCAAAAGGTTCGAATGAGATTGCATTCATTTTGTACCGTCATCTGACAAACCTAGACGTGACAGTTATCACAACAATAAAACTTTTTTGTGATGGATTCCCAGGACAAAACAAAAACATGACTGCCCTGGGCATACTGGCTAAGTTGTTGTCTGAACTGAAGAATGTTCAGCATATCATGCTCATGTTCCCTGTCGCTGGGCATTTGTTTTTACCCCCCCCCCACCCCGATCGAGTCTTTCGACGTATAGAGAAGGTAGTTAGAAAGAAAGATACTATACTGTCACCATTAGAATACAAGAAAGTATTTAACACCTTTGGTACTGTCAAGAGCATTGGGGATGATGTTGCTGTACTTAATTGGAAGAATGTAATTCACACTGTGGTATGAGGTACAGGCCTACTTCATTTTAAGTTCACTCCTTCTACGTGATTGCGTCTAAAAAGAGGGAACGAGTGAATGTACAGGTAGATATATTAGTGAAAGGGGAAGTTCACTACCTCACGGATACGGCAGAATATAGATCAATTTTCAAGAAGAAGAATGCAGTGAAACAAATCATCCCACAGCCATTACCCATTAGGGTTAAGGTAAAAGCAGCAAAACTCAAGGACGTTGATTCACTGCTGAAAAAGCACTTCTGTGATCTGTGGCGTGAAAATGAGGCTCTCAAATTCTTCAATTGCATCATTGATACATCGCTGAGGACGCTGCGTAGGAAAGTGATACTGAGGAACCGAGATGAAGCTGATGAGCTTGACTTGAGGGTGTGATAATAAATACAAGAAACGTTGACTACGTTCATTGTATTACTTTACTGTAAAAGGCTACTTGGCTGTTCGAATTACTTTAATATTGTGTTGTTGGCCAATGTTTAAGTCATCACTTTTATAGCTTTGTATTATTGTAGTTAGGTGTTAAAAGTTTATCCTTTCATTGTCAAAATATTTTTCATGACTTAGTCATAGTGAAAAATTTCGTTACTTGGGAATTAAAAATAATACCTATATTGTTATAGGAATTAATTTTTTTTATATAAATGAAAATATGTTTCTATTGGCTCTTGTGTCTTCCTCATTCTTTTATGATATGTAAGTTGCAACACAACTTCATATTTGCAAATGGGTTTGTCTCGAAACTGTATACACATGCTCTTTTGCTACAAAACTTCATACATTCCAGTTTTAATGTGTTATAACTTAAATAAATATGAGAAATTTAAGAAATTTCTTTTCTGAACTTGCTTATATTGACTCACTTTAACATTTGGGGGTATAAATGTGAACATCTTCTCTCTTGATTAAGAGAGGCGCATTTTTTGCATTTTCTGGCTAATCATCTCATACGTAGTTCTCAAGTTTTGAAACTCATCTCCTCATGTATAAATGCTTGTGAAAATAATTTTAGATTTATTTTATTCTCTCATTAAAACTTTCAGTCACATGTTATACTTCAGGCGTTGCGACGAACAATAATTTTTTTTTTTTTATCTAGAACTGTGCAAACATCAGCGCAACGCTCTGTCATGTGTCACAGCCAATAAGAACTTGTTTATGCTAGACGATATTGGCAGCAACTGTTTATGAGTCTTCTCAACAACGAACGATGTCTCCCATTCTTTCAGTATTGGTCGCGGTTTTCTGCAGTATTCAATGTAGATGTATCATACTTCCCCGGGCCAAGTTCACTATCTAGACTACCCAAATTCATTAACGAGGTCTAATGTTGCAATAATGTCATATTTTGATTTGTGCTGTACTTGTATCGAGTGCACTTCAGGCATTCACTGAGCATCGTGTTGCGTGTTCGGTGTATAAGCTGTTCACGGTAAAATGAGCACTTTTGAAAGCCCTGCTTAAGATCTACTTGTATGCACGTTGTGTAGCCTTCCGCCTTATGTAAAATTTACATCCCCATGGGCCTCGTCACTATATTCATGCGTCGGTCAAGTGAAACTGTTGAATTATTAGAAAGGAAATACTTTACAAATCTGCTCATTTTTACAAGTCGATGAATAAAAAAAAAAAAAGTGAAATATATTTTTTTTTAAGTTATCAGAAATTGTTACCTAGCCATTTTTATTTCGACATTAAGATGTGGAACTGCTTTCCCTCCATCGTTACCATCTTTATTATGCTCATTTCAGTCAGTGCGCTAGTTAAAATATATTCAGGTAGGAGCAGTGACTTTTTTCCAAGGTTGGTTTCAAAAGTGCTCACTTTAACGTGAACAGTTTTTATCAGCATTCACCATTCATGAACGAGAGACGCAAAAATTTTTGTAAATGATATTACCCGTAACGAAGATGTTGCCGAGTACAGTACCGGCCATAAGAACTGTTCGCGTACAAATGTTATCGATAGTCGACATAGTAATAATAATAATAATAACTTCATTTTGGAGGAACCATTTAGTATACACATTAATATTTCGTATCAGGTGTTCCAAAAGAATGCATTTATTGAGTAAAATAGTAATTACAAATGTCAAATAGTCCCTTCACAGTTACTTCAAACTTTTCTGAAACCTTGCTCAAGTTCTGCATTTACGCTACGCTGTACCTCCGCCTCATACTGGCAAAGCTTAACTTAGTCTGGAAAGATACACCAAAGAGACAATATACCTCATTTGTGCGCACACCTTTTAATAGGCCTAATAATTGGCATGAGATATATTTCTTACTAGGCACTACCAACACGCCTGTTCTGTTTTTGTTCTTATTAGTATTAATTGCAAACAAAATATTAATTCGTATTAATGAAATATAAGTGAAAGTTATGTTTGACCGAATGTAAGATAATTTATGTTTACGGGAGTGTAAAACGCTGGCGATGCGACATTTTAAAGAAACAACCGAACACGTCATAAATGGGGCGATTTACTAAATTTTTGATTAAAAACAGCGTGAAGTTACCTCGAATAGACCACAGCAGCCGACAGTTTGGAACCTATGGAAAAGGTTTCGGCAGAGATATTTGTTAAGAAGTAATAAGGTCTTAGGTGGACGGCTTGCCTGATCACGCCTTCAAACGTTGAACCAGGGCACGAGCGTGATTGCAGTAATCACCTCGCTACGGCAGTTGCAGAAACCCCCTCCACCAGCCAATAATCGGGGCCGAATATGTTAAACAACGCGCCCGATATAGACCAACACGGGGCGTAGCGTCTTTTGTCGTCATGCCGTCGCAAAGATAATACATGGAGATGGGTATGTCCGGCCGTCTTTAACCGCATCCCAGAAACAGCCTCCGGCAACATGAATAAGTTGGGGACTTTCCAATTAGATTGTAATAGTAGCGGCATTGGTAATTAATCATAACATATGTAATTAGTAATATGATATTCCATATAAGCTCGCCCGATTAATAATCTCGTAACTAGTTATTGTATGATAATTCTTTTCAATAAACCCCAACCTTTACTGTTGTGCTCTACCTAATAATGACATACTCGGTTGCACCATCGTGGTTCGAAACTCTATCGGAGATCGGATCTAAGATCGACACAGCAAACTGTTGCGCCATTCGAGTTCAGAGCTGGACTGGAGAACGAGATGAAGTTCATTTCGAACTGCCGAAATTGGCGGTTCGAAATCTCGATCCGAGATCAGCACCCATCGTCAAAAAATTTAGTTTGAAAATACGCCAACAGATAGAATTATATTCGATTATTTTCTTGGGAAATTAAAACAAAATTATACGCATTTGAATATTATTGAGTAAAATTCGTACAACAATATTTCACTTAAAATAGATAAAACATTTCACATCTAGTTCTATTTATAGCAAAAAATATGCCTACATCCATGACGTAATATATTACGAACCAATAGCAAAATTAGTTTAATACTTAATCTCGATCTCTCACTTTGGAACCAAGATGGACGAATCGAAGATCCAGAATCATGAAATTTCGTTGGTGCAACACTTTTATATCGGAACCAAGATCAATCTGAATCCTGGTTCGGAACTGGGATCACTCTCTCTCGGATCGAGAAAGATGTTGGTGCAACCGGGCATTATTATTCAGCACCTCCCTTAGCCCCTTTCACGTACGAAATTACCACAAGGGTAATTTCATAACACATAACTTATTGCACAAGACGCAACCAATTATAAAATAGTTGAGTGCCAGCAGTGACCAACAGCATTTCCCAGGGAGAGGCGATGGCCTTATTGGTGCTAACTTCTACAATTGCAGAGTACGGACCAGGGTTTCACCAATTCTGCAACATGTCTGATGTGTGAACGCGTATACTCGGGATAATACGCTAGGTGATGGGGTAACGAGTGGAGTGTCGGACTTTTAGTTTCTTTTTGAGACTACTGCATGGAAATCGAAATGGTTTCGTTGTCTCTGGCTTGCCCCCGTTCAACTGTACAACGTACGAAGTTTCGTTATCTACACTCACACAAAAAGTGCTTAAAGTGAAAATATGGACAATATTGATATGAATATTTTTTATCTACTTATGATCTAAATTTCACAAACCTTTGTGCTACACGCTGGTGTTTCTTTGGCCCAGTACGGCAAAAAATATACTTTTTCGGCACTTGGTAATTAAGCATGCACACCCGACGTCGGCGCATACAGGTGGCAGCATGGTGCCCAGACAATGAGGCGTGTTGTTCACGCATCCGTTTCCACAGCTTCGTTGAGCGCTGATATCGCCCCTCTCCGCCTGGCCGGGGGAGGAGGGGCGACGTCACCTGTGTGGAAAGTTACCGCACAGTTTAAACTGGCGATCGTGTGATGTAGTATCTACCTTATTTGGACATTTTTGCAGATAAGAACTGGGATTGGTAGGTAATTGTTAATATCCCTTTACTGCATATTGAACTTCGATTTTCCCCACTACCAAGTTATAACGATGGCAGTTCCATATTTGGACAAACACACCCTGATTGGCTGTTGTAATTTAAGAATCAAATATTGTAATATCATTGGAGATTGCATTATGTTCACCCATCTAATAATTAATGACTTAAGATTGTATAAATGCTTCGTGCATCTGCTCGTTCGGGGTTAGACGATCGGCCTCGAGGGAGCATCCACCACCATCACTTATGTAACTTGAATATTAATTTTTTGTAAAGTTAAGCTCTTCAGGCAGTAGGACATGACGTCACTTTGATGTAAGGTTAAATTTTCCAAGTATGCATCTACTTCCAAATATAATTCTGATGGAAATCTGAAAAGACGACTTAGAATTCTCAAATATGTTTGCTAGGCAGTCGTCTATGTGTAGAAATTTGACTTTTTCAAATAGTATTTTCCTCCTAGAAAGTTAAGGCTCTCTACTTGCGAGCAGTTGCTTTGGTCAGTGAACGAGGGTAGGAATATTAATGTTTTGCACAGCATGAAATTATTTGGCGTGCAAGTCAAGCGCAGCCTGGAGATTTTAAAGTCTTTAAAAATATGTTGCACTTTAGCCATATTTTATAAATATGCTAGGAATGGCAAAACTACATATGAAATTAACTGCGAATTTAAATTGTATTTGGAAACATTTTTAATTGGGTTTTTGCCAGACCCATGTAAGTCGAGTCAAGTGGAAAAAAATTGAATCCAAGTTATGTATTGAACGTCCTTTGGTTGGCCAGAAAAACAATTTTCATTTTAAAGAGAAAGTATATAATTTCCATGTTGGAAATTTTTCTCTGGTAACACGAAGGCGTTATTTCAGAATGGCTTTGTATTGTTTGATAGCCAGAATTCAAATACCGTTGAATCACATATGTTACCTTTTACCATGTTTATACTGAAATTTAAAATTGGCTTTGCTTGTTAAGCAAATATTTTATATTGGTAGGGTTCTTGTAATTGGAAAGTACTATGAAAATGTCGCATTATGACATAAAATATTATGGAGAGTATATTTTTCTAAGAGTTTTTGTAAAGATATAAACATAGATAAACTTTGTGTATTAGTCTACTCCTTAAAATGTTTGAAGGAATTTATAATGTTTGCCTAAAACCAGAAAAAATAGCGGAAACCAATAATGAAAAGAAAGTTTATCCAAACTTTACGTTTTGAACTTATCAAATACTAATGATACTCCTGACCTACTCAAGAAAATCACTCTTGTCGGCATTTTTGCCATTGTTTTTGAATGCTCATATTATTTTGGGATTGGGGTAATTCCATCCTTCCTGCATCCTTGGGTCAAGGACGCAGCAAGGGTCTAATTTCACATGCAGGTGATAATTTACTGTCCTGTTATGTAATTTTTTTGCTGTACAAGGTTGGTGATGAGAGTGAGTGGCGAGATTTGGGTGGCTCTCAACATCGAGGCCTTGAGAGCCGATGAGGGTGAAGTGAGGTGAGCACGGAGCAACGCCGGAATGAAAGGGGCGGAGGAAACGGGGTATTCCCGAGGAAACCCGCTGACCAGCGCCATCTTCCGGAATGAGCCCCACTTGCGAAAAATCCCGGAGTGAACCGGGCGGGTGTCGAACCCGGTTCGCCTGGGCGGGAGGCGGGGCGGTCTAGCCGCTCAGATACCGTGGCCCCAAAGACTGGTGAATCTGAGGTACATCGCGTTTGCAGGTAAATCTGCCAACATTACTAACAATGAAGAAATCTTAAGGGTTACGTCTGCCTTATTATTTGACAGGCACAGAAACATAGGAACATCAACGCTGCCATTGGCACGCGCACTAAATGCCGCACAGCCAGATCGCAAAAGAAAAGGCACTGAGCATCGCATTGTTCATCGCACAACAATGGGGCTTGAAAAACGTGAGCCCGCAATTTCATTAATGAATCTACAGGAACGTCAATTGCAGTCTTCTGTTCCAGGGTAGGTACGTGTAGTCTTTTCGCGGTTTATTCACACGTTTTGAATCAAACCTTTGAAAAATCACCCCATGTATGACGTGTTTAGTTATTTCCTACTATGCTACGTATCTCAAGAGTTTCATACCTCTGGTTACATAAACGGATCTTATTCTTCTTTAAATTAAAGATTTTTCTATATTTTAATTATAAATTATAATATTTCATTTAAAATAGATGCGAAGGAAAAACCAGTGAGAAAACATGTGTGTTGGTAGCGCCTAGTAAGAAATAGTTCACATGCAAGATATTATTACAACTGTGTGCGCACGAATTCGGTGCGTAGTCCTTTAGTGTAATTTTATAGACTCGGGTCAGCGGAGGAATATCCCGGAAGTAGAATTAGCAGGGCTTCAGAAAAATGTAAAGTATTCGTGAATGGCTTATACAGAGACGAAAGGGCGTGGTGGCTCATTTTATCAGGGCGTACCCACTTTCTGATTGGCTGTGCGAGGCTCTGGAGACCAGTTTTGTGTCTTGACTGGTATACTGCATATGGGAAAAGGTTACTTAAGCCGGCCCTACACGATTCCCATTTCCGTAGCATTTTTCATACCCATTTTCTCCTAGCGCTTCTGCTCCCGTGTAGGTTACAATCCATCCCCCCCCCCACCCCCTCCGGAGGGGTCAGGCTCCAGGTATAACAGTTTCCGTACACATGGGCATGCTCGGAACGGTAATAGAACGTGTTCTAAATTTCTGCTATACCCACGGAGCTGGGGCAGACAAGATGGCGGACTCCCGAGTAACAACCTCGAGGCGTATATATCCGTTTACGAAAAAATTGCGGGTTCTGTAAAACGTGTTTGTGAACCAAATGAAACTTAATTTACGCGTAAGTAACGAGAGACGTTTCAATTAACTCCCACGGTTATAATAAACCAATAAACACGACTTTGAAGATACGTGATAACTATGGACTCTTAGTGTATATACATAACCTTTTACACAGGTTATTGGGAAATTGTACTTATTGGGATATTATTGGTGTCGACTTCTGCGAAGTTGTTCGCTATGTACTTGAAAGAGGGGAGTTATGCAAGTTTCATAAAAAAGGAATAGTTGTCCTTATACCCAAAATATCCCGTCCACGAATACCTACGAATTATAGGCCAATTGCACTTTTATGTGCCGATTGTAAAATAATCACTCGGTTTTGTGCGACCCGATTAACCAAGGGATTGTCAGATATTATCGGTCCTGGCCAGACATGTACTGTTCCAGAACGTTCCAATTTACAAGGCGTGCTTGCCCTAAGGGACACTCAATTACTTTCGTCAACACAACACAGTAAAATGGCCATCTTGAGTATTCATATGGATGAGGTATTCCATAGAGCCCATCATAAATTTTTACTTCATGTTATGCATCATTTCGATTTTCAGCCAATGCAGTACAGTGGGTGCGGATGGTGTGTACCAGAATTTGGTCACGGCTGTTGGTTAACGGATTCCTTACCCCACCTATTAAGATCAAGAGTTCAGTTCGTCAAGGATGCCGGCTATCTGTGATGTTATTTACTATCGCCATTGAGCCTCCCTGCAGAATGCTCAGTGCTCGCTTGCAAGGATTCCCTGTAGCGAACATGTCCTTTAAATTAAATGCCTATGCTGATGACATCTCATGTGTCGTTCATTCAGAGCGGGAAATTAAAGAGACGGCAGAATGCCTGGACCTATTTCGCAGCGTCTCCAATCTGCGAGTGAATGCTAACAAAACTGCCGTACTGGAGCTCAGCGCGACCAGCGAGCCATTTGACGATGTTTTTCCCTTTCTGAGGGCCGAAACGGTAAAAATATTAGGTATATACTTGGAGATGCCACTCATATGTTTTCATTATCATTAGAACATGACAATAATTAAATCTCCGTGCTCGTCAAATAGAAATGAATTATCGTCGTATAAATACTATTCAGAGGGTTACTTTAATAAATGTATTCTTACTTGAGAAGCTGTTGTTTGTGTCCCATATATTTCCACTACCACGTCAACAAAGTGCACAAATACTAAAGATTGTTGTGGAAATCGTAGGTATATATTTAAATTGTCTAGGCCGCAACTTTATCTTTCCATACAAGACGGAGGCCTGAGTCTTATTAATCACGTTTTGAAGTGTGATGCCTTATATCAGTCTTCAGTCATTGAAACAATTCTGCGGCCAGAGGACATTTACGCAACATTGCAGAAAATGATGTGGTCTGAAGTTAGACGCATGCCACTTCAATATCGTCAGGCAAAGGAAGCACTCGCAACTCTAGTAGAACACTTACCTAAAGGGACAGTCGCATCAGCGAGATATTTGTACCTTCGGGCTTCCAAAATGTCGGCAGTCATACCATCTGTTGTGAATCGCACCCAAACCATCCATTGGAGGCGCCCATGGTAAATACTTGCCGATCCTAACCTTTCTTCGGATCTTTGAGCTGCAGAATTTGGATTCTACAATAATATCGTGGAAACTCAGCAGCGTAAATACAGCATTCACCTGACAGCTGACCCTGCATGCCCGCTGTGTGGCAACACCGACACGGCCCTTCATAGGGTAGTTTCATGTGTTTATGCAGCTCCCATCTGGCAGTGGTGTCGCGTACGAGTACGAAAAATAATTCGCGATGAACGTGGAGATGTCAGCGACACGCACATGCTTCAAAGCGATTTCTTCACCTTCCCCTCAGTTCGACGAAGAGCTGTGGTCTGGTTTGTACTTAATGCGATCGGTTTTTTTGGTGGATCGTTTGACACCGGTGACAGTTCAAGAATTCGTCAAGATAGGTGGAACATGACGCGGCGTGGCACATTGCGTCAGTGGTACGGCAATTTTTTATTTTCATTTTGACGTTTATAGGAAGTGGGTGTATATTACCGAGGTTGGGTGTACGCCGCGCGCTGCCCACCCATCGGTCCTTACAAGTGTACACCTTAATGTGTGGTAGTGTTATAGGTCAGTGTCCCGTGTCGGGGTGTACGCCATGAGCTGCACCTCACAACAAATAATTGTGTGTGTGTATATCTTTATATTTGTATATGCATGTATATATTTATATATGTGTATATATATGTATATATATGTATATATGTGTATATATACGTATATGTTTTTTTATTCTATGCTAACCACTTTATATATTTATAAAGTGGTTAGCATCCAATTGAAAAATTTAACACAAAGAAAGTGGTTAACATGTGCGCCTTGCTCAAGGTCCTGGGTTGTGCCGTGTAGTGGATTGTGAGATGCCTGCAAAGCTGGGGCAGTTTTCAACACTAGAGGATACCAAAACAATAATATTCTATTATTGTTAGAAAACTCTGAACTTTCTATCTTCCACTTTGTCAGTAAAACCAGTTCACCAAATGTTCATATCATTTTGTGCCCCCGTGTAAGAATTGTGTAGATATTTTATTGAGTATTTTGTAATTCTTTTTATAGTGTGTTTGAATGTGTACTGCACAACAGGCCAGGTGTGAATACTTCAGTATATTGTTTGTGACAATAAATTTGGAAGAAAAAATTAATGGGTTGGTGCGCGGGCTGGCGCCGCAAATTTCTAGGTTTTAAAGTTCTATCAAATCTCCGTTTCGCGAAACTTTTTAAATAATTTTATGCTATACATTGTTGCTGTTTATAAATTAAGTTAGTGCCAGAAAACGCTTATTTCTGCAATATCTTCCTCTAAAAGCAATAATACAAACCAAGCTAAATAAAAAAACCACAGGATGCTGATTGCACTGTGCAGTTACTTGTGTATTATTGCTTTTATCCAAAGAAATTCTAGTATTAAGTGTTTTCCGACAATAACGTGAATTATAAAAGACAATAATGTAACACATAAAATAACTAAAATTTTCGTAACATGACGGAGATTTGAACTCTAAAACTAAAAGCGTTATGGTACAAACCCGTGCGCTAACCCACTATGATACAAACAAAACTTGAGAATTGGATGTGTAAATGCGTATTTTAATGCATGTAGCAGGAGTGATAACCCCCACACACAAAAGATCTATTATTAGTATTGTGATATTTTCCCCTTCTTTTAGTCTCCTAGCGTATAAGCTTGTTTGATTACGGAAAGCACAATTTTTATTATTATCCTTGTTAGAGATAAATATTTGAATAATTTAATAATTTTTTAACTAGTCGCGTAAACGTCCGTTGTACATAAATAATAAAACTGTACCTAATTTTTTATACATAAGCAGTGCCGTTACTAAACTTATTTTCCATTCATTAATAGCCTAGTACTTGTACACAGAAACTGAAATAAATACAGTCGCCAGGAAAAAAAAATGGTCTTCGTACTTTTTGGATGTACTGCAGATCTCATACATACAACATTTGATTGTGTTTGTAGCCCTGCCAACTGCGGAATGTCTGTCATTTGCGAGTTGTTTTTACCTGCCAGTTACAATTTCCTGTTAGCCCTTTAGGTAATGTGTGCGGGTATGAACTGGTGGATTATTCTCTTCTGCTATAGAAATTTTTATGCCTTCTGTTGTGTCCATGTGTATAACAGAAGGTAGCAGAAATTGGGTATCGTGTAGGGACGGCTTTAGTGATTTGTCTGTCGTGGTTAGCTAGCGAGTGTGTACCAGTTTTGCCAGGGTTCGTGAATAAAAATTCCCTGCAGACTGTTTCAGAAATCCCCTACAGCCTTAAAAATTCCCTATATCAATGTTAATAATGTTTTGTAAGATGAAGATACATAATAATAAAAAAAAATTTCTATGTAGATAAGAATGTCACGTCCAAAAATTCACAGTACCTAAACGTGCACATTTAATACCATCATTGTTAGTCATTGAATAATAATATAATAAAATATCACTTTTACATCATTGGCATCTTCTGATATTTTAAGCAGTTCAACGTCTATCGTAAAAGTGCCATCTATAACATAAATTCACTTTTGCCACTTAACCTAGTAAAAAACATATTTACAAAAGTTAATTAAATTGAATTGAACAATGCTACGAATACCCAGCAACATTATTTTTAAATATTAATGATTACAATGTTCTTCAAAAAAAGGAAATCAGGTTTTCATCAAAAATCCCTACATTTTTGGTCTTTTAGGGAAAAAAATAATTCCTCAATTCCTTTTCCGTGCTAAAAATCCCTACGCGGAGAGATTTATACCTCAAAATGAAACCACTGAAGTGTTACCGTGCTACAACTAATAATGGGCGAACGGCGTTCCGGTCAACTGCGATATAGCTAAAGAAAACTGGAAACTCAAGGGTTGTGGTTCAAGAACGAGAACCTCCGGAGAAAGAAATACTATCTTTGAATTCACTCATGAAACTCATTACTATATAATAAGTCCATCACAAGCAATTTGATAGATTCGGAAACATCATAGTATGATACATATAATGCATCTTAAATAATAGATTAATGATATGTAGATACTAACTCCATTAATTTTATTAAAGTTTTCAATAAAGCAGAATTTCGCACCGTACAAACGCCGTATATTTACCCGGTTCTCGTCATATCTAGAAATAAAAGGAGTTCTAAATTATTATTATTCTCGACTAGTATATATATAGGGCTTTTGGGGCAGGCGTCAGGCATTAGGATTCACGATTCGTCCACCATGAGAGCATTTTCCCCTTTTTTCTAACAAAAATTTCCAGTTTTCACTCAAACCATTTTCCCTTGAAATAGGCCATTTTCCCTTCAAATTTAATCTTTTCCCCCCGAAATTTCCAGTTTTTCCCTCCAAAGTACCGAGCACCCAAATTGCATTAGCGAGCCCCCAAAAGGCAATTTTCGAGCCAGTTGTAGAATTTTTTTTTGGGGGGGGGGGGGGGGGTCGCCTCTTTTACCCTCAAAGAACCTAATTTTCCAATATTGTTTCTGAATTACTCAGTTTCGTTCGACAATGCCATTTTGGATTTTATTTTCCATAACCACCTTCGTTCCACTACATGATCTATCATTTCACCTTAGTTGCTTTCGCCCTACTTCCTCGAATAACCATCTTGGAGTAAACCACTTCCACCAACTTAAATTATGTCATATGGCCTTGACGTTTAACCATCGAGATCTCAAATTTAGTTTTGTCACTTATGTTTACTAGAAAAATTACTTGTGAAAAAAAGGGGGTGGGGTAATTATAGCAGGGCCAGTCATGAAGACATGTGGGAAATGTGGGAAAGGAACAAGTAATCTGTTGATGCATCAAACCACAGAGAGTATTCCATCTCCATCGTTGTTACTTTTATATAACGTGATTTTAATTCGATACTATTTAATATTTGAACAGAAAAATTGCACTCAATTTAAAGGAAAAGCAATTGAATGCTATCGAAGAATACACACTATATTGGCAGCCATTTTGGAAGACAAGGGCTACCTCAAATACAATGCTTAAATAGCATTTTGTCAGAAATTGTTGAACCGATTTGGCATCAGTGAAAGTAATGGGAATGTCAAAAAGCTGTATATAATTATATGTCTAATGTCGCAACCACTAAGTATTGAATTTTGATGCATTTCTTCAAGTAAAGCTACAAACGATATAATGACTTAATAGTAGTATACAAATGGGCGATCTAAGAGGGGTTTGAATCTGCGCACAAGGGAACTAGGCGACCCCATTTTTGCTGATGCCATATGGAAAAATGACCAGTTTTTCCCGTTTTCCCCCCAAAAATTTCTCATTTTCCTTCACCCCTGCAGTGGCCATTTTGGATCCCAACCTCCTGCTCTGTAAATCCGATTCCAGGGTGTTGGGACCCTGTCACCTAGCATATTGGTGGGTGCCGAGTCTCATGCTCTGTCATTCCTTTCGGGATCTGTCGACCTAGCATCGTAATGCGGTGCCGAATACCAGAATTGGCTTACATGCTCGCCAGACCTAAGCGCACATATAAGCATAGTTGACTGTAATTTCCGACCCGAAAAATATATAATTGCAAAATTCATAAACCAGGCCGCACCCCCGACGATGACAAGGTCGGGCCAAGTATACTCCATGTTTACTTATAAGCATAGTTGGCTGTAATTTCCCAACCATGTAAGATATAGTTGCCAAATTCATCATCCACGATGGTGAGAAGGGTCGCGGGTCCAAGTATAAACTATGTCTACTTACAAGCATAGTTGCTGTAAGTTCCCAACAACAAAGGATATAGTTGCCAAATTCATATTATAGGCAACATTTACGACGACAAGAAGGCTCGCAGGTTCAATTATACCCTATATGTACTTATAAGTATAGTTGGCTGTAATATCGGAACTATATAAGATATAGTTGTCAAATTCGTAACACAGGCATCACCCCGACGATGAGAAGTGTCGCAGGGCCATGTACACCTCATATCTACTTATAAGCATAGTTGGCTGTAATTTCGGAAACATACAAGATACAGTTGCCAAATTCATAACATAGGAATAATCCACGACGACAAGAAGGGTCGCTTGATCACGTATTCCCTACATCTACTTATAAGTATAGATGGCTGTCTTTTTCGAACTCTGTAAGATAAAGTCGCCAAATTCATAACATAGGCATTATTCACGACTACAAGAAGGGTCGCAGTCCCAAGTATGCCCATGTCTAATTATAAGCATAGTTGGCTGTAATTTCCGAACCATGTAAGATGTAGTTGCCAAATTCATAACAATATGCATCATCAATGCGACAACAAGGGTCGTAGGGTCAAGTATACCCTATGTTTACTTATAATCATAGTTAGCTGTTACTTCCATACTGTTTAAGATATAGCTGTCAAATTCATAACACAGGCCACACCTCTGATGATAAGTGTCGCAGGGCCAAGTAGGCAGTCGATATTAACTGTAGGAAATCAATTTCTCCATTTATTTTTGGTCCTTTGCAAATAATACTAAATTTATTCAGCTGGCTTGTTGGTGTCTCATATAATAAATGAAACTATATTAAAAGATAATCTATTGTCAAACAAAAAGGTAACTCTCACACAAAATTACATCTGTGTTTTATTGTTCATATTCGTGTTTTTATACACCTCTGTGTTTGCACGGTAATGCGACGGGTAACAAAAGTAAACAGCATCAGATAATTTGATGGTCAGTTTGGGTATTCAGCATGCCTCTCCAATGCCACAGAGTTTCTTCCTGATTGCCCATGCATTTGTAGCCCTGAACTTCGTCAAGTGATCAGTTAAGAACCTTATTGCATTTTCGGATATGCCTTATGGTCTCCTCTCTTTTTGAACAGATATCCTCTTACAACACACACATTTCGCAAACCTTGGTTCCCCATTCGACTCTGGGCATGAGTGCCTTCTAAGTCACAGGCATATAAAACCAATTAAATTCACATTATTGTGTAGCGATGTCTCGTCAGAGCCAAAAGGTTCAAGGAAGTGAAACGTTATTCTGTAACGATGTCTCCCACAGCCAATAGGTTTTGGAGAGAGTCATAGGCCTTGTTGAGGCAGCAGGTTTTTCTGCCGCTGAAGTAGGCCGAGGTTACAGTGTTCCAGAGAGCACTGCGAGTCGATGGGTATGACAGTTCTGGGACATGGGTGACATGATGCATTGCGGAGGAACGGGTTCATGGAGGGTGTCGACTGCAGCTTAATACAATCGTCTTATTACCCAGGCACAGTTGACTCCTTTCAAGTGCGTCAGTCAGCTAAAACGTGTCATGCACTTTCCTGGTAGCTCGAGTACCGTTCTGAGGCGCTTGGCGGCAGGACTGAAATCCCGGCGTGCTTCAAGGAAACAAAGTCTCACCAATGAGCACAGTATTTATCGACTCACGTTTTCCGAGGAAAACATTGACTGTGACTGGTTAGGGATTGGCTTCTCCGACCAGTGTGTGTTTTCCTCGGCTAATGATGACTAATGTGTGTCTTCAGACCTCTTGGGACCCGACACATTACGGAACATGTGACCGAGTGCTCGCGCAATGGACATGGATCCATTGCGTGTTGGGGATGGATGAGTGCATGCGGGATAGGCGTATTGCACATAACCGATGATCGAGGTCCGAGTACATTAGGCCTCAATGCCGAGCAGTATTAGCATATTCCAGAGAATATCATGATTCCCTCAATGCGAGTTTTGTATACCAATGGTGTGCTGCGCTTCCAGCAGGACCATTCTCCGATACTCACTTCTCAGACGGTTCAAGAATGGTTAGCAAGGCAAAAGCAATTAGAGCTCGTAGATTGGCCTCCTTAAATGCCGACTTAAAACCAATTGAGAATGTTTGGTCGGAGACGAAGCGCATGATGGCGCAAACTGGCCTGATCCACAGCCAGCTAATAAGATTCTCTCTGAGAGCTAGTAGCGGATGCCTGGGATGTGTAGCTAGTAGCAAACGCCATGCTACTTCTCTGGTCGCCTCTCTACCACGACGATTGCGGCAGGTGTTTGAGAATGAGGGATACTGGTCCTCGTATTGAGGTTATAACATCGGCCCTTTTCAGGGCCAAATAAACACTCATGTAAAAAACGTGACACAAAAAACCAATGGTACACCACGTGGCATAATGACCACATTGACATACAAACTGAAAGAGCGAGGTGGTTTCGAACCCGAAACAGAAGGCATCAGAACCATACACGCGAGTCCATCGTTGTTTGTTACATGTGTTTTTCACATCTATGCAAACATATGCTTACAAATAAAATATATTAAGTGATACTGTAAAATTTTGTATTACAATGAAACAAAATAATATAACCAGTAGGAATGAAATTCAAGGTCAAACTACAGAAACCTAATGTTATTGTGTGAAGGGGAAATGCCATTTCTTCGGCGTTCGACAATGATGCACACATTGCGATTAGCAGACAGCTGGCAGCATGTACTGACAACATATTATAATTCCGGTTCAAGTTCAAGTCCGGCCTTTACTGATATTTATTTTCCCAATTCTGTATTTCATTCCAGGTGAACTGAAATAACATTGAACTATTTCTCGAACTGTTATTTTTTACTGCGCGATTTGCCTCAGTCTGGCATTTTCAGTCTGGCAAATAAAGTTATAATTCAAGTCTACAAATTGCCCTGAACTTTAAGAAAATGTGCGATTTCATTTCCAGTTCACTGCAGAGGAAAAATGAAAGAACTGTTCCTCGAACTATACTTCGTACTTCCTTATGTTATTATAGTCCGACATTTTCGATTCAAGGTAGACAATTCTAAGACATGTTCACGGCCTACCATGAACTAAAATTATGTTCACAGTTGCATTTCCGGTGCTTTGAACCGTAAATATTAATTAACTTACCTGGACCTATATCTCGTACTTCCTTGTGTCATTCTAGACCGACATTTAGAGTTCGAAGTGAAATTTCCTATCTATGTTTACTACCTGCTTTGAACTAACATAGTGTTTCATTTTTCATTTCCAGTTCGGTAAAGAGGAAACGCTAAATAACTGCACCTCGAACTGCATTTCGTACTTCTTTATTTTGTTCAATTCCTACATTTTTAATCTGAGTATCAAAGGCCAGCTGATATTCACAGAATCATACAAATATATAAGTTATATCGAACGTTTTACTTATGACGGTTATGTATTTACATTTTTGTATGATATACTACATTTATACCGGTGAAGTGCAATTATAATTGTTTGTTCCTAGAGTATATCAAATATTCCCCCACGCCAATTTGCCTTGCAGTGGCATAAAATTGAAACTGAAATTGAACAGGAAGATGTCTCCTTGATTACATCTTTTTGTCAAGCCATCACTTTGAAGCCCAGTGCTACACTCTAAATTCGGATCAGTGGTAAACCATTGATTCACAGTGGAATTCAACCACTCGAATCAGTGCAAATGGCTTCACTTAATATCAGTGGAAAACCACTGAATGTTTCAGTGAAAAACTTTCACGTATTGAAGTAGTGACGTGAAACAATTTCACTGAGTGAATTGTTGACCACCGAACGTATTGGCGAATTAAATATTGATTTTACTGAATTTAGCCAAAAAAAAAAGGATGTGAAGTAAACATACACACTATAGTTTTGTATTTATATTGCGCTATTTATGGTAATTTAAAAAAGTAAAAACAATATCGGAGGTGGCCGAGATTGAACACATACACCATTTCCATTGCGCTTTTAGGCCGTTACCTTACCATCCGCGTTACCAGGTTAAGTAAAAAATTAGATCAAAATATTTGTCTTATATTTCTTGTCTTATTTAAATTGTATGCCGTTACTTTTCGTATTTTGTTTTATTGGTACTGTTAGTATTGTTAAAACGAATACTTATGAATGCACTCTCTTCACAACATTATATGCAGTTTCAACCTTCAAACAGACCACTGTGGTGATTACATGAAAACGAAATGAAAAAGATAAAAACGTAATGAAAGGCTGAATATCCATATTACCTAGTAAAAAGGTGATTTGAAAGGAGAAACACTTTTAGACAGTATTAGTTTAGTCGTTGTTATTTCACTTGATACACATTGTTAAATGGGCATTTTTAAACGTTGTTTCACAGCCATTTCTACACGCCGTTTAACTGATCCATCAGTCGAAAAACAAACCACTAAAAAACAGTGATAAAAGTGACTGATGAACCAGTGGAAAACGTCACTGAATCAATACGTGAGGTAAATGTGGCATGTGGCATGTGCGGGGTCTCAAATCCCGGTCACCTGAGTCGCTGATCCAGCTCCCTGATCTTACCCATGGTCACTGATCCGCCTGAGAAATTAAAAATTTTTTGGGGTAAAAAGAGAAATTTCTCAGGAAAAGGGGGAGGGGGGGGGAAATGAAGGGACATTTAGTCGACTGTTAGGGAAGAAAGGGAAATTTTGAAGGGAAAATGGACAAAAGGGAAATTCAAACATGGTGGCGGGCCGTTACTCCGCTCCTGTAACCCCTCCCTTTGAACCAAAGTCTTTTTATATACTACTCACAACATTACAAATTAAATTATTGTCAATTTATTCCTTTTCTGACTTGCACAACTAAACATAATAAACGAAGAATAAACGGTTATAAAGTAGCACAAATTGTTGATATATCAATAAATAATGCTAAACAATCACTGAGAAATGACGCCTGAGTGGATCAGAATGGGCATCCATGTATGACATTTTGGAACTCTGGCTTAGTATCATTTCATTTGACTGCATGTCATATTAATAATCTTTAAAACGTACCTCTACTCCCTCTTCCCTTTACATCAGTATAACATCCATGGTTTTGGAAGACAGATTTTGGCAGATGTGTTATAAAGAAAATTCAATTCTCTATCTCTATTTGCGTATTTCGTACAGACACTGAATACAGTCTTCTGACTGTTAAACTTTCGTTTTTTGGTCAACCAATTTGGACTCGAACTTATAAAATGCTATACTTTATCCCACAAGGAAGGACATTCTTAGTATAAACATTTATTTAGTAAATGTTTATATGTGCAAATGTTTCGTGTGTAACACAGTCCAAGATAACGCAATTATCAAATTGGGATATATTTCGCTTATTTTGTAGTTGTGGGATTGACAACGATTTATAACAATATATATATATATAGATTGTTGGCCAACATGTTTGTAATCACAATATGCTATATTACTAAACAAATGGTAGTTGTGTACGCCACAGTGGCTAGCATTCGCATAACATGGCGTCAAACATTGAGAGACCAACTGCTAGAAAGCACACTTACACATGTATTCACCAATCATTAGGGGACTGGTCAGTGTGGTGTCTGCCAATCACCAAGTGTTTAAAATAGGGTTACTTGCCATTACTAGCACTAATCGCCAGTGGAGGCAGTTGGATGAGAAACCACATTATGACACAATACGTCGAGTTGAACTGTCCAGCTTAGATGTAACGGTACTATAGGCTGTTCGCGCCAAAGTGAGCTCTTAACACTTTTCGTAATGGTGCTATAACACACAAAAGGCAAATGCAACCACTTTTATTCAACTTCAGTTCGTGCATAATTGGAAATGAAAACTGAGTTTATACTTAATATGTAATCTTCATTGACATTTGGGTCGTACACCCATATATCAAATGCAAGAGGCATCAAGAAGTGTTCACTTTAATGCAAAACATTTATTTAATGCGAATATTTTCCTTCGAAAAATATCTAGTAGCTCGCTGCATGTGTTCTATTTATGTTATTACTTTTTTAATGTGAATATTTTGAGTATTTTAAAATTACCGTAGATCTTTCAAGAGAATATAATCACTCCAGCAGATAATATTGTAGTAATTTCGTCTTATAACACTTTAATAATCAATAACTATTTCTTGTAATCCAAATTGGGTTAAGACATGTGGGGCAATCATCACGGTGCATGTAAATAGGCTTTTACTTTATGAACGGAACGAAATTGTTTTGCTTTTCCGCATTATCATCACATGGAACAGGAAAACTGCGCGGATTATTTTGAAGACAAAGCTAAACTTCACACCCTTATAGGCGTAATCCACCTTTGCATTTAATTTCAGTTAATAAGGCTCACTCAGGAATGTGTGAAGCAAATACGAAACTTGCAATTAAAGACTTTTGGGATAACGTGCTGTGTGTTTCGGAGTAATATTGGCCACTTGCTGGAGAAGCACGCATTGAATATACAGTCGTTGATCGAGTATTCATTAGACTGTGGAGTCTGGACTTCAGACCGTTGATTCCAACACATTTCATGGTCTCTAATTTCCTTTCATATGAAAACATTATTTTACGTAATGTATAATTTAGTGTTTTTAGTGATTATCGCTTTATGATTTCAAAGATCTCGTGTGTTTTGGCAAGGGGATTTATAACGAAATACCTCATTTCAAATTTAAAATAATGCATGATTTGGAAGTAGTTTTTTTTTTCCCAGTGGTTCAGTGTCGTCTGTTCAAATCTATTATTTACTATTTGTTTCTCAGATCTGATATAGACTATTCCATAATTCCGACGGTTTTCGCCACTAATTTACTTTAACTGCAATACATACAATGTGTTGGAATATTTTAGGACTAAACCGAGCTGAAAGAAATATTATTCGTGTTTTGTATGCTTTTTCCTCCAAAGCCATATTTCCTGCAGCAATTAGCCACGCCCACTCCGCGGCACACGCCTGTGACTTGGGAGGGGGCAGCCTGCCTAAACATACCCGAAGTGGGACTTGGAAATATTTTCAGCTACACGAGATCGCTCATTTTTTGTGACGAGAAGGCACATTTATATAGTTTTAATATTTCTGTTGTTGAGTTATGAGATTTGGACGGTTGTTAACAGCCAAGTATTGAGAGCCAATTTAAGAGTTCTGTGTAGCTAGGGAACATTAACAGTTGTTGAATAATACGGTCACATTCCATGAAATTGTGTTTCATTATCATTATTTGAGTTCTTTGAAGTGTTTTACGATATCAATACTTGCAGTACATTTCTTTTTGCATGCAGCTACACTTTACAACTCCCATAGTTTTTGCACAAACAGCTATATAGGGTTTTACGTTGTTGAATGTCCGCCATTTTGTTGAAGCTCGTGGAAACGGGTCAGTATAGTACAAATTTCTCTTGAGGTATATTACAAACACGGGCCTTTTAGTTTTACAATCGAGTAGTTTTACAAGAGAAAACGTTGTACTCTTACAAGCAGTTGTAAAACTACAACGAATTTCTCATAAAAAATGTCATATTTTTTACAGTACTTATATAGTACTATAAATAGATAGGAAATCTGTCACATCTGTAGGCAACGAATAACATTAAAACAAATATTCATTACTACGACATAATCTTTTTGAATCTGAGTGTACTACTTGACACTTCACAACATGGTTAACAATTCATGCCGGTGCATGAATCACGAAGGCGAAGAGAGAAGAAGCTATGCAAATATCCGTTGTTCATAAACGAAACCCGTCGCGCAAAATATGTGCCGTGCTCAAATATTTCTGTCGTCGGAGTCATGCTTGAGTACCAGAGGCTTTCCAAACTGGAAAGTAGTGAGCGGTTGGATGGGAAAATTGCTAAGCAATGGCGCCTTGAATCCCCAAGTGGGAGGAGGAAGGGATGAATACACAGGGTCATAGGCCTCCTCACTTCCCCACCCACAATAAACAACACCACGTGTGAAATTTCTGCCAAGCGGAAAAATGATGGTTGAAGTTATGACGACCTTTGACTTAGCCAACAACTTGCCCGCGATACTGGAATATCAGCGTGTGAATATAAATTCAACGAGGTAACTTTTCCCGCTGTGTAAATCTGGCCACAAGTTAGAATCTTCGAAAGCAAGCCACAAACAAATACGATTTTTTTATTTCCTAGTTCGACACACAACCAGCACTTAGTACATTAGAAATACTATGTCCTTTTCACTATAGGTGTACTTTTTCCGAGCCAAAACTGTGAACCCTCTACTCTTCTATGTAGCCACAAATACACATGGCAGTTCTATTATTATTTATGTTATTATTTACATTATTCTTCTGTGATGTTTTCTTATGATGGAAAAAAAAAATCAACTGATTTTGCAAGCGGTTGTGGCCACAGAAACACAAACAACATTTAGTTAAACAAAATATAATGCAAAATAAATCTAACAATTTTGTATTCAGAGTAATTTAGTTTAAACGGCATGTGCGCGTGTTTTAGTATTTTGAACATTAGTAATTAATCTTGACAATACAGCGTAAAGGCGATCGCTTAGGCCTGCCTGCTGTAAGAATGTTTGAAATACGGTGTATTTAACGAAACTATTAAAAATGACTTCTATATTACCTATGAAAAGACAACATACCCCAGACGAAAACGGAACTGTATTTACAGGATATCACGCATGGTACGAAATACTATTTAGTACACCCTCGATCTGAATCAGTGAGACTTCGCTGTTTGAATCAGTTGACCGCGCCTGGCTTATTCAGCAGTCACTTCAGTCAACTTGGCTGATGACATAGTGAAAAAGTATCAGTTTTCCTTCACTTATTACTTACGTGGCATTTTCCTCTGATTCATCAGCCATTTCATTAGCTGTTTTTCAGTTATTTGTTTTTCGAATGATTGGTCAGTTAAGCAACGTAATATAACCCATAAAAATACTTTTTAGTTTAAGTTTCGTCTTTTACAGCATTTTAATAGGCATCATGAACATTCAGTCTTTCATTTCGCTTTTACGTCTTTCATTTCGTTTTTACATAATCGCATAACGTTGGTTTAAAGGTTTAAACTGCATTAAAAGAGGTAGTATGAGTGCATTAATACGTACTTTTTGTTTTAACCATTCTAATGTTTAAATTTCAATTATAAACGAAAAGAAAAGGCGTATGATTTTTTTAAAGTTACATATTTTCGATAGCAGGGTGATGGTTTACCAGAATTATGTGGGTTCGAATTCCGTACAGATAAAAATTCTTTTTGCTTTTTAAATTTATGTTAAATTGCATAGTATAAACAGCAACTATTGGAAACATGTTTATATATCGTAATTATTTGCATAAATTTAATGAAAACAATATTTAATTAGTCGCCCAAGTGCAGCCATTTCCGCTTATTCGAGTAGTTGAATTCAACTGCGAATCAGTGGTTTTTCCCTGAGTCAAATTTAAAGTGCATATTTTAATCGTATTCATATTATTGTGAATCGTTTAAAACCTCTTTTCCCGAATCTGCAAGATGCCACAATGCATTCCTGCATGTCTTCTGGCTTCATATGTACCGTGTTGTCCATCCTATCTCTTAGTGTTCCTCACAGAAAAAAATCGAGGGGTGTGAGGTCGGGGGAGCGAACTGGCCATCTTACAACATCACCTCGCCCTAGCTACCTGTATGAAAACCTTTCATTTAACATCTGCATTTTGCCAAAGCAAAGTACGCAGGACAACCATCATTCTGGAACCATATATCACGACATGTGTCGAGCGGCATGTCTTCCAGAAGTGCCGGTAAGGTCTGTGTGAGGAAATGGGCGTAAGTACAGAAGATAAATTTCCCTTGTATGAAGTATGGACCTATGACGTGGCTTCTAAAGATTCCACACCACACGTCCACTTTCCACTGTCACTGATGCTCCACGTGCCGGACCCAAAGCGGATTCTCCGTCACCCAGTAGTGCATATTTCCTAAATTTACGCGCTCAGGTTTCGTGAAGGTCTCTTCACACACACATATATATATATATATATATATATATAACATGTTCTACAGAAAATTGCTGTCATCCCTTACAAACGTGAGAACGAACCTACAAAACTGAACACGCTGCTTGAAATCACCTTCACGTAATGCCTGATGAAGGGCCACGTGACATGGATGGAATTCCCGTTGGCGCAGCATCTGTAACACGCTTGTTTTACTTGTTCCTACCAACCTGGGAAGTTCTCGCTTACCCACGTGCGACTTTGCATCGACACCTGCCAACGCATCGTGCCGATGATGTGTCTCCCCTGCAGCAGCCTTCCGTCGCAACTCGTGCTGTGGTCCTCCAATCACCTCGTGACAAGAGACGTGTGCAAATTCTACGTATCGTTGGCCGTCACGGCTTCCCTGGCATTTCTGCCACACTCGCCGTAAATAAGTAGAGCGGCGTCCAGTTTTTCCATCATTCGAGTACTTCATTGCGGGCGTACGGCCACACACTGCAATACCACTATACCATAACAGATTACGGGGACTGGTGCTGCGCTGCTGTAATCCATTCACGTTTACTTCAGCCTTTTCTGAAGCCCTGCTGAAGTTCTATTCTTAGGATATTCCTCCGCCTCGTGCAAACTAAGCTTAACTAAACCTGAATAATTACGCCAAAGGACATCACACCACATTCGTGCGCATTAAGTGTAACAGTATTTTGTATAAGAACTATTTATCACTAGGCGCTACTAACATACCTATCTTTTCCTCTTTTCATTCAAAGTATTTATAAACGAAGCATTATAATTTATAGATAAAATATGAATAACATTTCAATTTAACAGGAAAAACTAGTAACTTATGAACATAAGTATAAAACGCTTGTGATACATGAGGGTATGTTGGAAATAACTAAACACGGGGAGATTTTTCAAAGGTTTGATTCAAAAAGGCCGAAGAAACCGCTAATGGACGATATCAGGAAGCGGTCCCTCCAGGATGAGTCACGGAGTATTTTGCTTGCTTGCAGCTTTGAGTACAGGTCCCCTGTCCCAACCTGCCAGCCCACATATCTGCGCATTATTTATTGGCGTTTCTGTGATACTTTCCATCGCATATGCTATATCACTGAATTTATTTTTGTACGTACTTTCAGATGCCATTGAAAATAAATGCATGTTTCTAGGGGAAAAATCATATGTGGTTTTATCATTTCTGACCATACACGTGTTACGAATAGTCACTTTGGGGCAAATAACTTGCCCCTCGACGTAATTTCATTGAGCGAAAATTGCGTTTCGTGATCTGCAACCATCCCGGATATTTCAGGGGTGTCCACTTTATACGGTCCACTCTATATAATTTGATTCTCACGTCTTAATGATAACCATGGGACACCTATTAACATGCAGGTACAAAATTTTGTACAGAAACATAAAATGTAATGCTTCTATAGTGAAAATTTTTTATTAATGGCCTTGACTATTCAGTTATGACATTAAAATGGATAATTTTTGTATAAGGGGGTGATACAACCTCTCAAGAGCGCTGCTTAAAAATTGCAAAATAACTGATCGTGACTCTGAAATTGAAAATTAGCGGGACTATATTTACACAGTTAATTCTTTCACCAAGTCAATAAATCAAGGAGCTGCTACCAGACGTTAACAAGCTGAAAGTAGAAACTATTATCAGGGCTCCCAGAAGCGCTCAGTTAACGATGGCAGCCCGTCAGATGACGCAACGGAAATTATTCACGTCTAGTAAAACACGGTCTGAGATCCTACGAAGAGTAAAGGTGAGTTCATTAATGGCGAGTTATTAGTACTTATTGTGCCACTCACCACGCAGTGCCGAGCGGAACATATAGTTAAGAGCTTAGCATACGCGAGTGTTTCTGCAGCGTCACACTCCATCTTAGATCGCGTGTGACGGAAGCGACCCCATTTTCGTGGCAGGCGTTTCATCACGTGCGCCATGCCACGTGGCGTTTCAGATGCGCGGCTGTGTCGCGGAGGACGCAGGCGTAAACACAGCATCGGTGTTACTAACACGTGAGCTGTCGTTAGGGATAGGAAAATTTCGCGAGTTCAATGACCTGTAAGCTGGACTCCACAATCCTTTGTATAGTCGAAGCTCAGATGTGTGTTCATTGGCTGCTGCTCCAGTGTTACCTCACATTTGACAATGCGGGATTTGCATCTTTTTCCTTTGCAAGTCGGCTATTGGCGTGGAGTCGTCCAGGGCGTGTCTAATAAACTCTGATCTAATTGCAAAGGTGACTTCAGTGTACACGCGTTTGAGATCTATCTTGTCCTAACATTAAGTCGCTAATTTTTCCTATCCCTAGTGATCGTATAACAGCTAAGGCCCAGTCCAAAACCTACTTGGCTTAAATAACAAGCAAAACTGGACTTTCATAGTGGGAGTTAACGTGAAAGAAAAAAAAAAAGAACCGTCTGACCAAACAGAAAAGAGCACACGAATAGGAAATAATATTTGCTAGCAGAAGAATTTTTACAATTATAAGTTGGCTATCTTGATTACAGCAGTTTTTGTAACGTGCTATCACAATAATTTTTACACTCATAAGTTGGCGATCTTAATTACAGCAGTTTTTATAACGTGCTAGCACAAAACGTTTTACACTCATAAGTTAACTATCTTCATTACAGCAGTTTTGATAATGTGCTAGCACAAAGCTTTTTGCATATATAAGTTGGCTGTCTTGAAAACAGTACTAGCACGAGAATTTTTACACGTATAATTTGCCTATCTTGATTACAGCTGTTTTTATGACGTTTCACATTCTCATTGGCCGGCGTTGAAATCTTGGCGTTAGATACTCACATATGTCCATCTTGGCGCCAAGTAACTCACGCCAAATACTAGTTGCGGGTGTTGCAATCTCAAATACGCTAGACATGTTTATGTGTGTCATGTCGACTGTGGACGGAACGTTAAGGAGTGAACATCTAGTTTGAGGTTGATGGAGCGCTCGTGAAATAAAACATTCAAAACTATCAGTACCCATAACTGCTCATGTGTTGTGGCTGAAGACCATTCACGGGTATTCCACACTTTTCTGAAGCCCTAATAAAGTTCTACTTCCAGGATATTCCTCCGCCTCATGCGAAATAAGTCTAGAAAATTACAGTAAAGGAACAGCGCACCCCATTCGCGCGCACTCACTGTAATAATATTTTGCATAAGCACTATTCCTTACAAGGCATTACTAGAAACAGGCGTATTTCGCGAAGATATTTATGGCCTCGATAGTCTGCAATATCATTCGTCCACAACTACAACTTTCTTTTGGTTATTGACCGCATGTCTACTTGAGAAAACGTGTTCCTATTTGACTGGGCCAATCGTAATAAAGTATTCGATACCAAACGTCCTTTTTTTGCGAACAGACACTTGAGGCATGCGACATTTAAAATCATCCAACCACAAAAGTGAATGTGGACAAAAGTGTTTTGTTGTACAACTGGTCTTGAAATACCAACATACCTATTTTCACACTGTTTTTGTTCGTAAAAATTTTTTTTATAAACAAAAAGTAAGAAAAAAGTTATATTTAACAAAAAATATGATACTTTATGCTAACACAAGTATAAGAAACTTGTATACACGACGTAGGTAGGAAACAACGAAACACACGTTGTACTTGGGGTGATTTTGCAAAGCTTTAATTCAAGACCTGTGAAGAAAGCGTGCTTAAACTATATTAAATAGCGTGTCTGGGCACCTCTGAGACGGTATCATAGAGTAGATGGATATGCAGGGGAGAAATGGCATGCTGCTTTTTTGACGTGGACGCACACGTTCAGTGATTGGCCGTGCGAGGCTCCGGGAACGGGCCCTCGTGTCTGATTGGCCAATGCATGATGCTGAAGGTACTCTTTTGGGGCATGATCGAGGACATGTGTTGCGTATGAAGGATATTGATTTACGGTCGACACTGCACATAAAATAATAATAAATGGGCGGTTTTTTTTTAGTACCTTCCTTGTGAGAAATCTGATTTGCTTAAGTTTATGCAACTCTCGTTTGTAAATGGTCAACTCTGACAGCAGAGAAACTGCAGTACATTGTACAGGTCTAGACAATATGTATTTATACATGTATCTCTGAGATTTTCGAATATATCTGTCAACAGTAGTACATCAATTTTTAAATATAAATCATGATATTTCCCAAGATTTTTTATATTAAATTTATTCCGAAATCTTTGCATGCTCATATTTATCCTCGGATATGTCAGATTCATTTAATTTATTGTAAAATTCACTCTTTGAGGGAAGTTGAGTTTCGAAAATTTTTTAAAACAATCCATATAATCATAAGTGTAAACACATATTTTAAAGACCAACACTACTATATATTGTGGAAAATGTTTATGCATATGTTTAATTTGTTCTTTAGTTGAATTAGACGGTAGTTTATTTAAACTACTAGCCAGAAATTAAAATGTGTCTATAAATCACATATTTAAATTTTCTGTTTTTTTCCCCCAAAAGTGATAAACATTTCTTCTTTATTCGCAAGTAAATCTATCTGTTTTTCATCATAACCTAGCTCTTTAGTAAATAAGTTAGCATCATAACCAGCTAAGTTATGAAAATTAATTGGAATAAAATTGGGTAATTTAAATTTTAGATTAAAATGTTGCATTTCGGGTTAGCAAATTTTTCAGTCGTATGATCGTGGCTGCACACTGTTATATTGTACATAGAATATTCACACTCGCATACAGTACATTTTCTAGATTTATTGTATCTTGTTTTTTCTTCTTTGGTTAATGGATGCACTACTTCAATTTGCGAATATATTTCCTAGATCCCTTCTACTACTTTTTTCATTGCTTCTATAAAATGTTGATGTGAATTTGGGCCTCGATATACCACCGGTGGCTTATAATCACCATAGCTAGATACAATATAATAGCAATTTCCAGAAGCTTCGTGTAGCTGATATTTCATTGTGTATGATGCATCAGTAAGTTTATATATGTTTTTAAGTATTTCTTTATACAGACCATTGTCACTACCATCTTTGGTTAAAATTGGACTTTTTTTAGTTTATTTCTTTTATTTCTTTTGTATTTAGCTTAGTTATTGATATTTTCTTTAGAATTGATTCGAAATTTGCATACATTGTGAAAGGAACTTTCGTACAGTGTTTGTAGTTTATAAGTTTTATTTGTTCGCCTTTTGAAGACAATTTAATTTTTACTGGTTGATTTTTATAGCAGTCTTCTGTATGTTTATTTAATCCTTCTTGAGAGCAAAAAAATTGAAGACACATATCGCATACATAAATTTTACTTTTGTGTTTTTTTTTGTGCTGAAAGCAGTCTAGATAAATCTTTAATCAAACAGTAATGCGAGTTTGTATCATTTTTGAAATAAAGTAAATTTATGTGTTTGTCCTTTTATTTTTTGTAAGCTTTTGAGGATATACACTGAACTTGTCATTAAAAGAGTAAACATGTATGCAGACATCAATATGGTTTTCTATTTTTGATATATCGTCAATTTTAGTGGGATATTCATATTTAGCTAATGCTTTGTCAATATTAAGCCCTGCATCTTTGTATTTAGATACTCTTTGTTGATCTTTTCCTGCTGGAAACAATGCAGATTTTATTGCCCAAAGAAAAAAATTTTGGTTATCATTTTTCACATGCATGCTTTATTATTCTTAATGCTTCTGGTAGTTCAATATAAGATGCTCCATTTAATGGAATGTATTTGTTTGTGGCTAGTTGCAACCCAACTATGCAGTGTAAAGCCAAATCTGAAGTACTTCTGTCAAGGTTTTCTATTCATGCGAGTATTTCTTCTTTTGTTTTTTGTAAAACTGTTTCATGTCTCTTTCGTTAAATATTGTAATTGTGTGTGATTGAATGTCAGCAAATATTCGTATCTCGCCAGTTTTCTGGCTTCGAAAATGGGCGACAAGTTTAATGTTAGATTTCACTGCTCTACATTTTATAAGTTGATTGCGTATTATCTTAAATAACAGTTGTTTTACTGAAGCTAAAAGAATTCCTGGGCAACACTATATTAAAATTATTTTCATTGTTATATGTTGATAACCTGCATTAAAAAACTTTTTCGACTGTGTAGATTTATTTGGGTTTTCTATTTTTGTTGTTTACATATACATTAGTGGAAAATGGATATATTTCTTTTAAATACTTTTTGCCTTTTCTATATATTAGTTTGCCTTTTGGGAAATGTAGATTTGCATTGGTTCTTCTTCTTTGTTCATTTTTAATTATTGGCATAAGAGCTGTAATTAAATAAGCTTTTCTTAAATTTTATATATTGTGTATGTTAAAGCTTTTGGCTTTAGTTCTTAATTCCACAACTGTTAAATCATTTAGATTCTTTATAGGATTTTTAAATTCATATTCTCTTGCTTGAATAATACTTGTAATAAGATCATCTTTATGTAATTTGTATATTTTTTTCTATTTCTAAGTCTCTACCTATAATTCCTAAATCCCTCACTGTCCTATTGCCCAACTCAGCTGCTAAATTGCTCGTCGACATTTATATATATTAATTATAATATAATAAAATATATGAATTCGGTGAATGCTGAACTCTTCATTTAGAATATTTATTGCTGCATTGTGTGATTTACTATTGTTATGCTTTTTTAGAGAGTAGTTATATACATATTTTAGAGAGTGGTTATATACATATTTTCTGCATTCCACGTTGTACTTTCTTTTTTTTTTACTCATAACATAATTTGGCATATTCTTAAAACATTTTTTGCAAGTGTTAAAATACTTATCTATTGTGTTTTTATGACATGCAAAAGAATCGATGGATTTATTCTCCTTGCATACAAAGCATGTCTTAGTTGAATTATCGCTTTGAAAAATTCCATATGTGTTGTGCAATTTAGTAATTTTATGCTTTTCGAAATTTACCTTGCAAACAGATGTTCCACATTCACATAGTAGGTTCTCTTTACTTAACTCATAACGACTTCTAGAATATTCATTTTAATTTTTTTACAGGTGTTAGTGTGCTTATCTTTTGTATGTTTATGTTGTGGAAAACATTCTATGTTTAAAACTTCACCACATTTTTTACAATGCTTGCATATGTCATTGTTTTCCGTTTTGTAAGAGGGTGACGATTCCATTTTTATTTATATGGCAAGAAATTTATTAAGATAAAGAAAAATAGATCAGTTAACAAACTGGCAAAAATTTTATAAAACCATATTCATTAACAAATTAAATTGATATTCATATGATGGGCGTTTCGCCCACCATTGGATGACCCAAACAAAATGTTTATATTCGATGCTCTACTACTTTTTTAAACACTTCTTCTATTTGCTGTAGATATTCACCAATTTCTGGAAGTTCATATTTATCGTCAATGTTATCTAAGAGTGATAATTGTAAGCTTTGTAAATTTGAATGAACTTTTGTGAACAAAATTTTTACGATCTTCCGAGGCTTTATCTAATCTATATGAATGTGGCAGTGAACCACTGCCACATTTTAAAACACTAGTCAAACTGCAGTGGAAGACAGATGAGGTCATGATTATTTATAAAGAAACTAATTTATTACAAAGAATAAAGAAAATAACTAATGCTTAGAATGCACTTAAGAGAACTCTAGATCATGAATAAATTTTTCATTTTTCATTTCCTTTAATCCTTTATTTGACATAAAAACTTCCTTCTCATTGAGTAGTTTCAAGAATTTTTACCTTATATTTTCACATAGCACTCTGGTAATGAGATTCTAATCTTACCATCTAGAATGCAATTAATTTTTATTACCAAAATTAGATTCATAACTTTAAAAATCTATAGCAGTAAACCAATCATTTTTATTCTTGGTATTGTAATTGAGTGAATTCAAACGAATTGTTCAACTTTTTGAGCAGAGATTCCATCTTTGATTTACAAAGAAAAGAATTTATTAAGAAGAAAAAAATTTGGTTCTGAAATTTTATCAAGATAAGCTGATTTAGCTTGCAGACGAGGCTGAAAATATAGACTGTTCTAGGAGCCTGAAGCATGTTGAAATGGTTTGAAAATGGGGTCACCTTCAAAAGTAATGATAATATTATATATTATTCCAGGGGGAGAAATTCTCCATCTGGAAATAAAAAAAAAAAACCATTACAAAATTATGTTCTGCCAAACTGAGTAGCGGTGTTTCACAGTTACCTGAAAATATACAAAATACTATTTACATTAATGAATCTAGCCTTCATTCTTTAATTATATATAACAATCTATAAAATGGAAAACAGTTGAATTATTGTGTGGGCTCCGATTTGAATCCCAACCTTTAGAGAAGTTGAATTTTATTTACAGCTTTTACAAAAATTTCTCTAAGGATTTTTCAAAATTAAATTCTTGTATTTTTTATTAATCTTTCTTTCTCTTGTAGGATTAATTAAATTAAATATTTTTTGCGAATACTTTTGCTTCCATTAATATATGAATATCCTCGAATTTTATAATCCTTTGCAATTTGTTTTAATTCCGAAACATTTTTGTTTTTTATATCTGGAAACGGTTTCTCTAATATTAGTTTATAATTTTTTATTAGTTAAATTAATTCTTGCCTTCGATGATTATAGTATTCTGCTATATTCAATATCTTTGTTAAATTTCGAAGTTAAATTCCGAATCTTTCCGATATAATAATCTCTTGGATTCTGGGTGAATATTTTGTACTTTATCTATGCACTTCATTAAATCACGTTTTCTTTTGCAATAATAGCCTCTAATGTTTAAATTTTATTATTTTAAGCTAAATTTTTAAGGAAAAAAGGGAAATTCGAGGGAAAAATGAAAATGGTCGCTGTAATTAAAAGATTTTTAGTTAAGAAATTTTTTACATATAAGTATATAAAAATAATTTTTAAACGATTTTTTAATTTTAAAAACGGTATTTTTTTATTCTTAATAATAACTTTTTTTTATAAATTTTTAACACATTTTTTAATTTTTTGTGATTTTCTTTGTATTTTGCATTTCCAAGGTCAAAGATCAAGGTCAAACGTCGTAGGTACTATTTCCTGTCTCCTGGTCACTTGGGTCTTATCCTGGGTCGCTGATCCCTGTCATCATTTATGGGAAATTGGGTCTCATCTCTGCATCCTTTTAATAATTTTTTTAAAAATTGTAATAAAAAATTTTTTAGGATTTAAAAAAAAAAAAATTTAGAATTTGGTGATATATTTAAAGTATTTTTTTGGAATTTTAAAATGTTTTTATAGTGTTTTTGAGGTCAAAGGTCCTCGGTGTCCAGGTGAAGGCCAAAGGTCACATGGGTCGGGGGTGAAAAATATCCAAGTTGGCGGTCGGGTGACGTAACGAGATGGCGTCTCCCCGCTCCTGCGCTCCTATGCCCCATGTCCTTGTCCCCACGTTGCCATAATCATATTTCCCAGATCAATTAGTAAAAAAAATATATATCACAAAAATTTGATGAAAATTCTTGAAATTTAACCAAAAATATAATGACTTAGATTGCAGATAAGGCTTTAGAAAGCCCCGCACAAAGAGTGAACTCAAATCGAAAATTGATTTTTTTTTTTTTTTTTTTTTTTTTTGTTGCGCTTTGAAAGATTTTACAGGAAATTTGAAGTTTGCTTGAATTTGGCTTGAAATTGCTTGGATTTTAGCCAAATTATTGAGTTGCGCTAGGACCTGCAATAGACATCTACTTAACTCTCACTATAATGAAATGCTCTCATGCACTTTGAACTCTCTTATATGGAACAGCGCTCTCTTATGTGACTTCCGGGTACAAGTGTACGAATGTGCGAATGTGGTGGCAATATTGGGAACACGGCTGTAGTTGCAGCATCGCGAGCGATGGCCTCAGAAACGCGATGGCGTCAGTTGTCATGGACGTATGCACATAATTATGACAATGAACTACGATTACTCCCCGCAATCATGGATTTACGGGATTTTCGCCATAACTTGCGGCACAGATTTTATATTTTATTCCGGCAACCGACAAGTCATAGCATAGGGCATTGCTTGTGCATGTTATAAAACATGTTTTGGGTCATTATTGTTGCCACGATCATTTCTGTTACTGCCCGCAAGGTAAAATTACTTATTTCTTTCCCGGCATTCACTAGTCAAAACCTATTAAAAGTGGTAGGGGTGCAATAGTTTGATAAAGCTTTTTAAACTGTTATTTATTCCATGTCTTGCGAAAGATATCGCTGAACAGTCTTAAGTGAAACTTATGGCAAAATTTGTGAAAATCCTAGCTGGCGGGGCATGATCCCCCTTAATCGCGTAATTTTTTTTTTCGCGAATCGATGGTTTTCCGTACACACTATATCTGTCCACCGACATTTTTTTTTGTATAAACCAGGAAAATACATTCGTAAAGATAACTGCTATGTCGGAAGAAAATATACAGACGAACTTGTGACGCTGTTGGGAATGAATAATTGCCTCGGATAAATTTTTTATTCCGTATTATTGCATTCTCATGTTCTGCGGCCGTTAGCTACCAAGAATAATCTTTTTCCGAAGAAGTTGCAATATAACTTCCTGCTCACAACTCATGCACGCGCATAGAGAAAAGGTTATCACATTTGTCATGACAATTGATGTTCACGCATGCGTTATAAGTAGTTGTACAAGCTCTGGCAAGGAATCAAGCAGAGATTTATGGCTACTACTTACCTCGCTTTGAACGTTAAAGCAACCGGACTTCTCATCAGTTAGCTGCTGATGTCTTGCTGCCGTTGTTAAGCCGGTTCTTCGTTTGGTCATGGCAATTCTTACCGTCTTCCCCCTGTTGCTAACGTCAAGTCTACATCAGTGAGCTAGCTACTCGTAGCTTGTTCGCCGTATACGTCTGTTACACTTAACCCATTCAGACCCAGCGTATGCGAGTTCAGTGGCGTGTAGGCTAGACTTGACATTACTGTGTATACTCGAGCCTCAGTTGTTTGTCCATTAGTTGCTATCCTAGAGAGTGGTCGTGTATTTTTCCGCACCTGGCCGTATGGGATTCGCTACTTGTTTCCTTGCAAGTCTGCTATTGGTTCAGAGTCGTCCAGGGCGTGTCGAATAAACTGTAAACCATTTGCAAAGTAAACTCCAGTGTGCACATGTTTGACGTCTAGCTTGTCTTGAATTGAACTCGCGAAATGTCCATATCCCTAACAATTGTGTACACCAAGCACGTGTAGGTATTTTTGGTCTGCACTGCACAATTCAAAAGAGGCATTGCAAAATTCGCGTTTATTATTTGGGGACATATTAAATTTCAAACCTGTGTAGGCCCTACAATTGCAGTAAGTTTCTCATTAGACAATACTTCATTTGACAGGCCCTGTGAACACTTGACAATTGTATAGTCCCATCACATGTAGTCCAGTCAGAAAGGGCGTGACTTCACATCTACGCGGCAGCCAATGGGGAAACGATGCCGGCACGAGTATATACAGCACTGAGAAATTTAGCCTGATGACAAAACATAACGCGAATTTTACAGGTTTCTTTCAACGACCAATGATTTTCCTTGTGGGTGAATGATTCGCAAACCATCTTACTGGTCGTCATGATTGGTTCGTATAACTGTAGCCGAACATACAGCCGAATTTCGCGAAAAGATTCCCGCAAACGCTAGATTTCAATACCTACGGGCATAAAAGCAATTTTCTTTTGCTTATTGACGACGCGTATCTGTGACAAGACATTTTATTTCTTAACTGGCCAATCAGAATTAGGCTACTCCGATACTCCACGTCTTTGATTCGCGGGCTGACAGCTAAGACGCGTAACACCTAGATAATCGAATCAAGAAAGTGGATCTGAGTTTAATTGTTATGAAATGTAACTGGTCTTGAAATCTTTTCGCGAAATTCGGGTCTCCTTACATATAACCTACAGCTGAGTGTCAGTGACAACGAAACAAGTGTTATGTCTAGAGCTAGTGATTTTTTGCGAAAAAATATGAGTACACGGTAGACTGCAATACTATAAGCAGCCACTAGTAGTTTGTCTATTGCAATTGGCTGCTGTCTGCTTGAGAAAGCGTTTTTATATTTTACCGGACCACTTAAAATACGGCAACATCGGCACGGCTCCTACTTTATTCGTGTGCAGACAGTTAACACGTGTCAAAAAAGTAATTCAGCCAATCAAGATAGGCAAACGATCCTACAGTGTTTAGACACCCAACTTGCCTTGAAATCTTTTAGCGAAATTTCACTACCCCTAGTTATGCCTACTTAAGTACAGCACGCATCATAAATATTTTTGTTTACAACACCTACTTATCTACTCTTCAAGACAAATCTCACACTTCTATGGTTTTACTGTTTCACTGGACTCTATGGGAATCTAAGTAAAAAATCACAACTAGTCACCATTTTAATTTGTAAGAATAAAACTGTAAATTTTAATAAATTCTCAAAAGATTTAAAGTGGGTCTGAAAGGGTTAAATTAGCATTAACATCGATCAAATTATATTACAATCATACAGTACTTTACTGTTGCCGAATTTCTCCCTTTTTACGTAAACAAATATGATTAACATATTTTAACACGTCGAGTCACTGCGTCCATGATCGTGGAGAATTTGCACATGGATGGTATTTATAACTGGCACTGTACAAGGTAAACATCAGTGCCAGTCATTTATCTGGCTAACCTGATTTTTTGAGTTATTTTATGCATCTATTTGACGTGGATTCTTAATGTCAGGGTCAAACCTAAACATAATAAATGTCGAGCAAACCTAATTTGAAAATTTATTTCTTGTTCAGAACAAAACTCGCATGGATGTGCACCTTTCGTTCGGCTAGTGTTTAACACGAACTAGCAAGAACACGACAGCGCAGTAACAATTATATTACTAAAGATAGAATTATTTTTATAGCCCGTGAAAGGAAATGATTGACTGTTAATTGTTTTGTACGATAAATTATATATGATTGGGTCAATAACCAGCTCGGCTCTCCATTGGTTGATGACCGGCCAATAATGAACGCCTGTAAAGTACAGGATAGTGTCATGTGTAGTATGGACCAATAGGCCAATGGTGAGTTCTAACACACACACCAACAGAACTGGAGTTTCTGCATTAGTGGATAGAGGTGACTCACTTATAATTGGTCTAAAGTGCCATTACATGTGTGCAGACCTCAATTTGAATACCCTTTAAGGAGTATGCACGTATATACTCGTGCAACGATCATTTGGAAGTGTCTTTACTCTTGAAGACAAATATCACACTTCTATAGATTTACTGTTTCGCTGGACTTTATGAGAATCGAAGTAAAATATTACAACTAGCCACCATTTAAATTCGTAAGAATAAAACTGTTCATTTTAATCATTTCTGAAATAAACACGATGGATTGAGAAACATGTTACATAAGTCACGACACGTGGATTGGTACATAGTTAACAAGCAACTCCACTGGCCGATAGACAGTCAATAATAAACGTAGCAGAGTCCAGTAGGCGTGTCTTGTGTTGCTGATATTGGTGTAGTGGGGAATACAGGCAGCTCACTTCGACCTTGTCTGCAGTGCCTGTAAATGTGTGCCTTCCTAAAAGGTTAAAAGCCACCCGACTCTCTTAACTCAATCCGTTGCAATGCTAATTTCACGTATGGTTGTTAGAATACACAAAGTAGATCTTGAGCAGCACTTTCAAAAGTGGTCATTTTATCTTGAACAGCCTTTAACACTTTGTAGACTATGCTCGAGTGTAGCTCGAGCAAAGATAATTTGAAAATTTATTTGTTGTTCAGAACAAAACTCGCATGGATGTGCAGTCTTTGTTCGGCTAGTGTTTAACACGACCTCACAAGAACACGACAGCGCAGTAACAATGATATTGCTAATGATATAATTTCTTTATAGCCGTTCAAAGGAACATGATCGATTGTAAATCCTTTTGTACGATAAGGGACATTTGATTGGGTCAATATCAGCTCGACCCTCCATTGGTTGATGACCGGCCAATAATGAACGCTGTAAAGTACATGGTAGTGCCCGGTGTTGTATGAACCAATAGGACGATGGCGAGTTCTAACACAGACACCAACAGAACTGGAGTTCCTGCAGTAGTGGATATAGGTGACTCACTTCTAATTTGTCTTACGTGCCATTAAATGCGTGCAGACCGCAATGTGTTTATCCGCGGCTTCGACGCCTTCAGGGCGTGGGAAGCGGGAAGCGGAGACGAGACCCCGTAGTCGACGTCGCGACGTTGCGAAACACACGCGGACCCGCGCCACGAACCCGTCGGGCAACAAACCGCGGCTCCCCCCGAGCGTGACGGAGTTGTGGAACCCTTGTGCAGTCCCAAGGACTCTAGAGCACGCTTCGCTCGTCTGCTTCTCCCCTCCTCTTCCAGCCAAGCAACCAGGAAGACTCGTCCTGCTAACCGCAGCCTGCACGGGTCTCCGGGTAACACATCCCCGGACACGCGGTTCCTTGTCTCCGTGATTGGGGGCGTGCTGCACGTGGAGGGTGTTTATGGCCGGTACTGTACACAACGAGGAATCACTGCCCGTCGTTTTGAGCCTCTTCCTTATGAGCGTTATTATTTAACCCTTTCAGTCAAAATTTAACCCTTTGAGGACTATGCACGTACATACTCGGGCAACCTTAATTTGGAAATTCTTTTGCTCCTGAAGATAAATCTCACACTTCCATGGTTTTACTGTTTCGCTGGACTTTATGGGAATCTTGGTGAAAATTATAGCAAGCCGCAATTTCAATTCGTAAGAATAAACCTGTTAATTTCAATAATTTCTCAGATGAATACCCTGGATTATGAAACACGTTACCAACAGGAAGCAGTTAAGATGAAATACAGATACCAACACTACTGATATTGTTGTAGTGGAGAATATAGGCAGCTCACTTCAAACTTGTCTTTAATGTCAGTAAATCTGTGCCTTCCTGAAGGGTTAATATTTAATTCTAGGCCATTCAACAAACAAATATTTTGTACGGTACTGTACTTATATCCAGAAGACTCTTTGTCTTAGATAGGGACCGATAGAAATCTATCCTTCCTTTATGTCACTGGCATGTCTACGGAACATAGTCTCAGATGCAAACGATGTTTCCCGCAAGTAGGGAACCTTTCTCATTGGACGGTATGTTCTGCTGTGTACAGTGCAGATCATTCAAGCCACTTCATTTGCAATGTCCCTGATAGAGGACACTGTGACTGAAAGGGTTAGAGACAGACTCAACTCCAAGTTGCAGTGCGTTTGACGAACTTCAATCATTGGACGGAAATATAACTGTCACGCCTCGGAGAACGCTTGAACCAATAATATAAGATCAGCGATGGAGTGACCAATCACTTTTAAGGATATCAAGCAGGCAGGTGACGTTTATTTAAGTGCAGTGGCCAGTTAAATCAAGTACTATGCTCGCTTGTTTATACGGCAGTGGAGACTATCCTGTCACCGAAAGATAACGCTAATTTTGAACTTCTCTAGCGGACAACTGATTTTGTTGAAATTTCGTGCACCTCTCGTCTGTGAATGGTTAATGCTGACATCAAGCGAGCGCTAGGCACGTTGTTCACTTGTTCGCAGAAGCAAGCTCGGCACGAATACAGCGCTCGTCAAGTAAATTGAACGATTGCCAACACTTGAGCTCGTAAATAATTTCGGGACTGGACGGGTTAAAAAATTTGAGCACGGTGCAGATTTGCCGACAATTTAAGAAGGGTAAATGCTAGCAAGTTTTGTCAGTGGCGTAGTAATACAAACTAAACTGTCAAGCAAGCCAACTTTCTACACGCAGTTCAAACTATTGTGGAAACAGTGCGCGAGTTAGAGTTATTGCTGTGGAGTGGGTGAAGAGATTTGAGTGGCTCTTAAAAACGAGTATGGAACAGCACCGGAATGAAAGGCAGGGGATGGGGCGGAGGAGGGGGGTTATACTGCCGAGAAAACCGGCTGACCAGCAGCGTCGTCGGGCACGATTCCCACATGCGGAAATCCGGGAGTGAATCGGCCGGGGATCGAACCCAGTTCACCTACGAGGGAGGTGAGCAGGTTAACCGTTCAATCACCACACACCCACTGCGGAGGAGGAAGGTGTGAATATATGTCAGATTACATCCCCGAATATCTGCAGGGACAATGCGTCGTGTCATTTGGGTTTCTGCTGAGGAATTGTATGAAGAGGATCTGTAGATTTAAAAAAATACATAATGAGGACATGCTGGGTTAGAAAATGGCTAAGAAAAAGGTCACACGAAGAAGGTTTCAAGTTTATGGAGGATTTAAAGGTATAAGATGCAGAGAAATATAGGAATCACTTCGGGTCGGTGCCTACCTAGCCTGCAGCCATTGAGTTAATATGCGGAAGCTTCGTTACAGAAATACCTTCTAAATGCATTAGTTTTACAAATAAACGTTTTACACGAAATATTATACGTGACATTTATTGACGGATACAGTTGCTTAGAAAAATTGCCAATTTTGATGTTTATAATTTTTTCTTTAAAATTTAACATACAAATATACATTTGGGGGGGGGGGGGGGGGAATTATTAGTTTCTTTAGGAAAATTTTTAAACGCAGCAGTGTTATCTGAGAAAATTTCATAGAATGTTCTTTTGTTTGAAATAGTTTTCTTTAAAACTGATGCATACAGAAAGAATTCCTTTAACGCTGATCCCCATTTCAATTCCGTGGCTTCAGGCTCGTTAGACAGAACTCTTAAGCCCCTGACACATTGTCAAATTTTCGCCTGCAACTACATTTGACAATAAAATTTGAAGACAAAATACGGCCATCAAATTTTTTCCTTCCAACAAATTTAATAAAATAATCTTGAATGTGTTTAACACGTGTCACACTGTCAAGTTTTTTTACTGGGAGAATCTAATTTGAAATTCTATTTAGCAATTATTTTCATAGTAAAATATTGCTTTTGTTTTACCATGCAGTCTAGAAATGCAAGGAATGTTGTAATTTATTCTCGCTTCTTTAATAAATTCAAATTTTATTTATCAGCGATGTTTCCTGTACAATGAAACTTAATACCCCTGAGATTGCAATATTGTGTGCAATATTCACTTAAAGTATCGCTCACGCCCAGACAGCTTCTACATAAATTAATTATCTTCATAATGTACTTCGTTTCCAGCAAATTGTTCGTTATTTTAAAGTTTCGTGACTTCCATTTTTGTCGTGTCACGTTTATGATTGGCTGAGACATTCAAACATCAAAGAAATTTTAGAAACAGTCCAATTTTCAAATTTTTTTATGGAAACTGAAGTTATCCAACTTTCCCAGACATATATGACGGCGTTTATATTGTTTCAGCGACATCATGACAGTTCCAATTTATTTTTCCAAACTTATTGGAAACAGTTTGATGGAAATATTTGAGAGTGTGACAGAGGCTTTAACCCTCCGATTAGTATGCACGTATATTCTCGGGCAACGTTTACTTGGTAATTTCTTTTCTTTTGAAGACGAATTTCACATTTCTATGGTTTTACTGTTTCGCTGGACTTTATGGGAATATAAGTAAAACATTACAAGTCACCGTTTCAGTTCGTAAGAATAAAACTGTTCGTTTTAATAATTTCTCAAATGAACACGATGGATCGTGAAACATGTTACATCAGTCACGACACATTGATGGGCACATAATCAACAAGCATCTTCGCTTGCCGATGAACAGTAAATAATAAACGTAGCAGAGTACAATATGCCTTGTATTGTGTTACCAGGACCAATAGGAAGGTGGTAAGTAGAAATACAGAGACAAACACAACTGATATTAGTGTAGTGGAGAATATAGGCAGCTCACTTCTACCTTGTCTTCAGTTCCAGTAAATCAGCGACACACAATTGAACTTGCACGTGTGTGGCTGACACTCCAGCCGGGGTTCACACATGCAAATACAACTGGCCCCCCCCCCCCCCCGACAGCTGGCGTGCTGTAAACTACATATCGTGCCAGTGGAGTTGGAGGTCTCGAATATTCGGTTGGCAAGGTGCTAATTACTAAACTTGCATGCACATGTCTAGACACCTAAGTCCATTGAAACAGTGGCGATTATTGCTGCTGGCGTCAACAAAACTTGAATTTCCATCAGTTATGCTGGCCCTTACATTCCCCATTTTTATCCGTCCTTTTGGAACACATGACTCTGGACACGCTTGCTGTACGTTATAGGTAAGGATAGGAAAATTTCGCGAGTTCACTGACCTGCAGGCTAGACTCGACATTACTGTGTATACTCGAGCCTTAGTTGTTTGTAAATTGGTTGCTATCCTAGAGAGTGGCCTGTGTTTTTCCGCACCTGGCCGTATGGGATTCGCTGCTTGTTTCCTTGCAAGTCTGCTATTGGCTCAGAGTCGTGCAGGGCGTGTCTAATAAACTGTAAACCATTTGGAAAGTCAACTCCGGTGTGCGAATGTTTGACGTCTAGTTTGTCTGGAATTTAACTCGCGAAATGTTCCTATCCCTAGTTGTAGGCGCCCTAGTTAATTTCTACCTTTCAGCCATTTTATCATTTAACCACCTTTTAAAATAAACATTGCCATCTAAGTAATAAACATATTTCGTTTATTCAACTGCACTCGGGATTTGTTGTCTCAGGCTAAAATAGTATATCTATTTATTGACTATTATTCTAAATGAGAGGGTTTTCAAAAGTGTTCACTTTACTATGAATAGCCTATACAACTTTATTACTGCGCGGCTCTCAGCCAACATAATGCCGAGCTGAGATTATTAAGATCAAAGTTCTTCTTTCGTAGAACAATAGATAGTCAATCCTGTTCGTTTGAGTAAATTGCACTTTGAGAGACGCTGACGTAAAACTAAGGTTGCAGAGTCTTATGAAGTAACATTTATTTGCCCGTGCCATCGAAGAATGTGGAAGTCGTGATGCCGCAGCCAACTCCATAAAACTTAAGATATACATAAAAAAAGAGACGCTGATCCTCAATACTCTAGCAGCACTCACTACCAAAATGGCGTCACTGACCAGTAAAACGTTGCAACGCCGTCGACCAATCATCGTCTGCTATAATAGAGACGTGCAGAATTCGCGTTATCTTTCAGTGACAGGATAGACTCCACTGCCGTATAAATAAGCGAGCACAGTCAGTGATTTAATTGACCGCCGTATTTTAACAACGTCACCTGACTGCTCGATATCCTTAAAAGAGACTGGCCACTCCATCACTGCTCGTATATTATTGGCTCAAGCGTTTTCCAAGGTGTGACAGACATATTTCCGGTTAATAGTTGAAGTTGGTCAAACGCATAGTAACTTGGAGTTCAGTCTTTCCTTAAATAGTAATTAGGAATAGGAACATTTCGCTATTTCATTTCAGGACAAAATAGACGCCAAACATGTGTCCACTGAAGTTGACTTTGTGATTGGATCGCAGTTTATTAGACACGCTTTGGACGACTCTGAGCCAATAGCAGACTTACAGGGAAACAAGTGGTGTGTGCCATACTGCCAGGTGTGAAGTAACACTGGCTACCCTTTGGTGCAGCATCCAATGAACAAACATCAGAGGCTCGAGTACACACATAACTGTGGAGTTTAGCCTACGGGTCATTGAACTCGCGAATTTTTCCTATCCGTAATAATAACGTGAATTTTGCATGTCTCTACTCATGTAGGTTCCCTTTAATATTCTGTGATCGGGGCATAGTTGGGAGGAGCCGAGTATCTTTTTTCAGTGCCAAACAGGATGAAGTCAGGTAGGGGCCAAGTGCACTGAAAAATAAAAAGTTTCTTAAGTGGCTACGAAAACTATTTGGTTTATTCTTTATAAAACGAAATTTTGATTGTTGGTAAAGAAAAGCAGACTGTGGTTCCCAATAAGACGTAGGTTGACTAGTACCAACGCGATCTAGTGCTCACTCGCATAATTGTTTATTGAGAAAAACATTCATTGGTAGCACCCAATATATTTAGTTGGCAGCAACAGCATTAATTGTTTTCTACAGTTAAGCATTTTGCTGCGACCGCAAAACTAAATCCGTCAAATTCTGCTCATGCACTCTGGCATATTCGAAGTGTCCACCTCCTGTCTAACCTCGACGCCATATTTACCTGTGGTCGCTTCTTCGCATCAGGTTACGAACTAACTCATCAGGGATATTCTTATCCCTTTCAGTCACAGTGTCCCCTGTCTGGGACGTTTGCACATGAAGTGGCTTGAATGGTCTGCACTGTACACAGCAGAATACGCCATCCAATGAGAAAGTTCCCTTACGCGTGAGAGGCATCGTTCACAGCTGAGACTACGTTCCTTAGCCTCATAAACAATTGCTGCCAGTAACATAAAGCTCACAGAGATTTCTGTTGGTCTGGATGCAAGACAACCCGTCGTCTGGATATCAGTACAGTTCCGAACAAAAGATTTTTTGTTGCAACACCTAACATTTATTTTTGACTGCAAGTGTGTCAATTACATATGGACGGATTATAGAATTTCTTTATTCCAAGTTAGTAAAAGTTACATTTAAATGATTACTAAAACTTAACTTTCCATGAGGTGAAGTGCCTAAGGCTTGTTGTGTGTACCACTTATTAGATTTATGTTATATACATGGTGAAGACAGGGCTTTAACTTCGAGGAAAGTAGCGTAATGCTAACACGCTGAGCTCACAGTTGAGAGGTTCAAGGTTCGAATCCCACACCAGACGTCTTTGAATTTATATAATAATTGTTATAAGACCTTTCATACCTACAATAGCCCATAAGCTACAAATACTTTTGTGAAACTCACTAACCGGTATTGCGTCTATGCGACTAACGAATATAGAGCTAGAGCTACGAGTGTTTCGCGAATTAATTCGGAGACGAGGTAGACTCCAAACACTTGTTCTTTCCTCCTACTGTTGTGATTGGGCGACAGTTCTTCAGACACGCCCCATTTAACTGTGAGCCAGTAATAATCAGGAAAAAGTAGTGAGAGCGAGTGCTTAACAGTACTGTACAGAGGCCTTGCTTGATCAAGGAAACTAATAAGCAAACGATAATGTGTCGAGTTTGTAGAGTGCTGTCTAGTTTAGCTTGCTGCCAACTCAATCTGCGAAATACTCGGGGCTGTAATTATTGCCTACCAACACACTGAATTTGTTGATGACCACAAACGTAATTTTGTAGTTCCCGCTAAATATTGGAATGGCAAAAAAAATTTTGTTGGCACCACAAAATCATTTGTCGTGTCTATATTCACAAAAAACCTTGTGGTCACCAACAAGATTTTTATGGTCACCACAAAACTGTTTTTTTTTTTTCAAGTGTGTCTTCCAGAACATGTCATGGCTCTCCGGACCACCTGATCCCTAAGCTTTGAACCCGAGACAATTTACAGAGCCTGTGCAACCATCGATGGAGCAGTGACGAATTTCAGTAGGCCTAGCAAGGGGAAACGACATTACTCCGAGAAAACCCACCAGCCAGTTGCAACGTCCGCCATGTTCCCCTTGTGAGTAAATAATCAAATCTAGGTGCAAACAAACCTGCCAGAACACTAACCAATATAAACCAGATCATTATTGTCCACCTCACTAGCCAGTCAGGAAAGCTTGGCAATGATTGGCTGCCACAGGAATCAGTCTGCCTCTTGGGCAATCAGTCATACGCAAGAACCTTTGATGCCTACTGTGTAAAGACAAAAACTGTCTAGCGATAAGACTCCACCGCTCATCTCTACAGCGATGTGACAAAATGAAGGAATATTTTATTGGGCATAGTGTAGCACTATCCTATACGTATACCTAGAAAAATGAAAAATTCCAGGATTCATCTTGGGACAAGCTAGACTTCAAAACGTTTGCGTTCATATAACTTCAGTAATTGGTCAACACGGTATTTGACACCTCTTGAATAACGCTGGCCCAATCGTTGCCTTCCACTGTGATAGCAGACAATCAATGTGCAGCCGATATCGACATATTTGTACATACGATTGCGCAGTCTAGCTTGCAGCTCGCGAATTCTTCAAGCCTCTTACGTATACCAATTTTGTGCACAGAAGTTCTAGAAAGTTCTGTATATAGTAAGCCTCAAAGGTTCTTGCACAGGCGGAAGACCTCCCTTCTGGCTCCAGTAGCAGAAAATCTTTCTCAAGCTCTTCTGACTAGTTAGTAAGATTACCAATAATGAATTGTTTTTCATTAGTTAGATTTATGCCAGGTTTTTCTTTTTTTGCGGCGATTTGATTATTTTAGAGTGTTTGAATCATGGCGGGCTGTTCATATATCACCTAGTCTTCAATTTAACAACAGGAAACCTTGGGATTAATTGTAAAGTGGATATTAGATGCGATATTCTGATGTGAGTAAGACTGCTATGGTATTAATTTTTACAAATGACGAAATAGCTGTACAACAAAAACAGTCAATGAAGGCATACTAGATGTTAAAAGTTAAATATTTTAAATAGCATGACGTGATGCTCTGATTTTATCAGATATAACAGTTTTATCAAGGCAGGCATTTTTTTGACATCAGGCTAAACTCCACAGTACTGTATATATTCGAGACTCCAATTTCCTATGATATAAGTGCAGTGTTCCTTTGGTTATAGGCTACGTTTATTGGTCGGGAGACTATTCCTTACCGACTGGGCCAATCAGAATTAGGTAACTTCTACACTTAAGTATCCGTGATTCGCTGGCAGACACCTACAATGCGTGATTGTTAAAATCATCAAATTACGAAAGTGGATCTGAGCGCTAGTGTTTTGGAATACAAATAGTCCTGAAATCGTTTCGTGGAAAACAGGTCGCCCTAGTGAAATGAAATCAAAGATAGAGTGCACTTTACTCCCAAACGAAACGTCTGTTAGAAAAAAAAACTGACTGGTCGTAAAACATACTTGAACGACACCAAGTGGCTTACCGTCTTAATTAACACTTGTAAACATTGCAGTACAAATCGTAATGAGGATACATTTCCTTTGAATTCTGCGTCTGCTGCATCGTTAAGCATGCAGGTGCCGGTGTTTGCTGAAGAGTTAACGGGAAATTGCTGTGTATTCTACGGTGCACACATTGCGTTGATTTGGTTAAGTTGACGATACTGAAAGGTATTTGGGTAGTTTTTAGCGTGTCAACTTTCTCTCCTAACTTGCACTGCAACTGGAGGCGGAGCGGAAGCTTTCCACTGCACTGAGTCAGCTTGCACTACAGCGACGCAACCACGAACGACGCGAGTAAATTAAATCCTCATTTCTATGTATAGGTGATTCACGGTTAATGAGCACTTTTTAAGGCCCTGCTGAATTTTTCTTTTCAATAGATTTCTATCTTCCTGTCACTTTTTAATATAAACATTGCCATCGGGCTAATAAACTTAGTGTATACATTTCACCAATAATAAAAGTTAACGTCTGGAGCTGCAATAAAAACAGTTTATTAGTGGTTAATGAGCGTTGAAAGGGCTTAAAAAGTGCACACTTTACCGTGAACAGCCTATATCAGTCACGTCCATGTATTTAGTATTTAGTTTTGTTGGTTTACATTTGTTACGTCATAACAGTAAAGTGTTTCACTGTTAATGAAACAAAATTCGTATTGCGATACTTGGCTTCATGCAGTGCGTTTCGTGTGTTACCGCTATCTACCTTTCAAAATACTGCAAGTAGAGAATGTATGGTGGTTCTGGGACAATCTGTTTTGGTACAGAGAATCTCACTAGCCATCCTTCCCGATGGTATAGGCTATTTTAAGGTTTCCGAGTGACATTTTTATTGTTCGTACGAAATTATTATTAAAACCTTAATTATATTTACACCTTTTCTGCTTCCTTATGAAATTGTGCTGGTTTCTGTGCCATCCTTATTGCTAGGGAAAGGACCATTTCGCGAGTTCAATGTCCTGCAGGATAGACTCCACAGTACCGTGTACACTCGAACCTCAGAAGTTTGTTCATTGACTGCTGCTCCAGAGAATAATCAATGTTACCCAACACATGACTCTATGGGATTCGCTACTTGTTCACTTTCCAGTCTGGTATTGGCTTGGAGTCATCCAGGGCGCGTTTAATGAACTGTAATCCAATTGCAAAGGTGATTTCAGGTTGCACGTGTTGGACGTCTTTCTTGTCCTGAAATGAACTCGCGAAATTTTCCTATCCCTACCTATATCACATTAATGCAATATGGTGTATATTATGTTTTTCAGGTCCTCTGTGAGGGTGCACTTGAATGTGTTACATTCATGTAACTATACGATTCACTTCCACTCCCAAACTCGCTGCGAATTTTCAAGGCATCAGCTTGGTACCCAGTGGTTCCCTGCATAGACAAACAGTGCAAAATGCAAACCGTCTGCATTATGTTTATGTTTACCTAAAGTGCGTTCTACGAAACCTGACTGCAAAACATAATGTTGCAGGTGTTCTTGTCCATCAACAGCATCTGTACCACTGACGAATGGAAGACAATTTCTTCATGCTCTTCCCTGTGACAAGGGCCGAGACTGTCTACATTGAGTCAGTGCTGTCTGCCACCACAATGACTAAATAAGAGTTCTCCCATGGAGCTGTGAAAGCATAAGCGGTAACCGCCACCACCAGGAAAGAGCAACCAGCAGGCCAATGCAAGAAATGTGAAAACGACGCTGTTTTGCATTCGTAGTGGACCTACACTTGATGAATTCTTTGAGAGGGGTGCGAATGTCAATGGCAATCGATATACTAATACACTTGCATTTCTGTGATATCAGGTCACTACCAATGGTCATGATTTCCTAACAAGAGATGTAATCCTTGTCCACTCTCATGCTATGTCCCACTCAGTCAATGGTATGCAAGTTGCGCTTCCCATGTTCCTTCGGAAGGTCCTGGCCCATCCAGTCTACTGTCCTGATCTGTCTTGATCTGTTTGGGAAGTTAAAAAAAGTTTAAAGATGGACAACTTTTGGTCGGTCCAATAAGTGCAGGAGATGGTACAACGCTGGATCGACTCTCATCCACAAGAATCCTTCAACGGAAGAATCCGTTGACTGGCTTCATAGTGGGAGCAGTATTTTCCAATGGTACAACGTATTGTCATATACATACATTACTGTTCTTCTAAAGAGTTCCGGCGAGTTACATTTGACTGCCCCTCAAAATTACATTCTCCTTAAAATATTTTACTACAAATTCAATAATTAATTTTTCAGGCACAAATATTACAACTCTATTTTAAATTTTATTATAACGAGGTCTGATAGCATCTTTTGAATATATATTTGAATTCTTTACTGTCATTTCTTGTTAATGCACATTACACAATGGATTATTAATAACTAAATGGCCCATGTGAATTCGTTCGCATGACATTTAGGATTGCAGCCCCACTTGATATATATCTATACACTGCGGCCACACTATTGGGTTCTGTAGCCACTAAGTTTCTGCGGCCCCACTATTGGGTTCTTTACCCACTGAGTTTCTTTCGGCCCCACTATTGGGTTCTCTACCCAGTGAGCTACTGTGGCCCTTGGGAAGAAATGGAAGACAGCCCATAGACAAAAAGGAAAGGAGAAATTACGGAACTTTTAATTGTAACAATGCTTTTTTTTATGCAGTAAAATTTCAATAAGAATTTTCATGAAGGAGTGATATAAAATTACAATAAATTTTTTATAGAAAATTAGATATTTTTCCGGGATAAAAAGTAGCCCATGTCACTCTCTGACCCTACAACTATATATATGTGCAAGAAATCACGTCGATCCGTTGTTCCGTTTTGACGTGAAAGAAGGACAAGCGCGCACACACACAAACACACTTACCCAATTATATAATAGTAAGGATTATGGTTATGGCTGTAATAGTTTCTGGCATTCTAGAAGTATTTAATTCGTCACACATGTTCACACTGCTCATGATGCAGCATATTCGGACAGTACGACCCAGGTCTGCGAAATGAGTGGTTTAACTATAACTTTCACTGTAGTCCCATGTGGAAATTTGCTTTGTGACTCGCCGTTTATGGTGTACATACTCTCGCCTACTATCGAAATGCATAGGAAAGATCGAAGAAAGAATGTTAGGTATGAGCGTTGCAGCATCAGACCAACTGCAGAACGGATCCACTTCATCTCTCAAAATCTGAGTTTAGATGGCAATGTCCCAATATGAATTTTCTTCACTATTATTTGCTGTAGGTAATCGAGGTGATTTTTAAAAAACCTTAAGAGACCTATTCATATTTCACTAGAAACTCAAATAATTTCTGTAAACCATCAAGCAATATAAACATCACACTAAAAGAGCCTATTATTCTTATATAAATATGTTCAATAAACTCTCACAAGATTATAAAAAGCTATAACTTCAATACAGCAAGTTACTTAGAATTTCGCTTAAAAATTTACTTTCTAAATATTTAAATTTCATTACATGTGCATTATTCTAGTAAATTTATTGTTTATTTCACGCATTAGTTCCACAGATATTCCTTAAATGTGATAGATGTTAGTTATGCAGTTTCTAATGTACGAATTTATTATGTATCATACCGTTATCTGTGTAACTGCTTGTAGTTTTGTTTGCTTATGTAAATATTTTAATATTAATATAACATTTTAAAATTGTAAACTGACAGATTCGGTACCCCAACTACCTATGAGACAGATCAAGCTGTAGCAACTAATTTCGCCAATACGCCCAGCTTTTAATAAGATATTCAGGAAGTTTAACGATGGACAATACTAGACATCATTAGTGACGAGATGTGTGCACGTAAGTGAAAAGAATTTTATCTAGACAGCATGAAGATGTCCATTTTTCTGCTTCGTTAACACGTCTGCAGCGATCTGATGAAAAAAACCAACGTAATTAGTGATAAAAAGGGAGTGTACCATTACACGCCTGAAACCAAAAAGTTTTCGATTGAATGGGGAATGATTGAAATCGCCTCTAAGAAAGGTCAAAGCAGCGGCCTCGGCCAGCTATTTCATGGTCACTGTAAAGATGACTGTAGGCTTTCGTGGTCATCTTCACAGTGGTTATCTGGCTCTCATCTGAATTCCAACCCTGAAAATGTCTGCTGCAGTGCATAACAAAAGTCGGTAAACTCTACCACGTTAGACACTGCTCGTCCTCAGAAGCTAAGATAACCATCGTCGTCATTGTGTTCCAGGATGCACAAGGTCTGCTTCACCCTGAGTTTCTGCAGCATGACGAGATGATCCCGGCATACAAGTATCGCGTAATTTAAAGACGAGTAGCCCTTTAGGAAGGCACAGATTTACAGTCACTGAAGACAAGGTTGAAGTGAGTTGCCTATATTCTCCACTACACCAATACCAGTTGTGTTGGTCTTTGTATTTCTACATACCTTCTTCCTATTAGTCCTGGCCACACAATACATGCCTAATGTACTCGGCTACGTTTATTATTGACTCTTAATTGGCCAATGGAGTTGCTTGTTGACTATGTGCCAATCAACGTGTCGTGACTGATGTAACGTGTTTCACAATCCATCGTGTTCATTTAAGAAATTGTTAAAATGAACAGTTTTATTCTTGCGAACTGATATGGTGACTAGTTGTGCTTTTTTTTACTTAGATTCCCATAAAGTCCAGCGAAACAGTAATACCATAGAAGTGTGAGATTTGTCTTCAAGAGCAAAGAAATTTCCAAATAAATGTTGTCCGAGTATGTTCGTGCACACTCCTCAAAGGGCTGAGGGCGGCACTTCGTAAGAACATTCCAGGTGGTCTACCCAGAGGTGTTAAACTTCTTCACGGTATTGCCAGACATCGCACTTCCCGAACAACACGGGAACCTCTCATTGGAACCTTATGGAGCATCCATCCTCCATACAGTCCGGATCTGGCTCCATTCTATTCCCATTTGTTCGTGCCACTTAACGCGCATATTTGAAAAAGGCGACTTTTTTAAATTATGTAACTATACAGGATTCTGTCCGATATTAGCTGTAACATCAAAATTCTAATCTCTACAGAGAGGTGCGAAATTCAAACTTGTGCCACTCTGGGACGGAAATTACAAATACAAATAGTTCAATTCGTATCTTAAAAAATTCGGAATGAGTGCAACAATTAACATTGTAAATATTGGTTTATGCATTAAATCAACTACCCATAGCACAGCAAAGACACTCATATTCTTGCACCGGTGACGTACAAAAATACAAAAGCTACATAAAGCGATCACCATCTTTTAACCTAAAGAGTACTGCTTACTGGTTCTCTAGGTCTCTACGATATTATTATTATTGTTTGGAAACCAGCGACCCTAAAATTACAAAATATATCCGCCAATAATCTATCAAATTTTGGTATTACTTTGATTTTGGTTTTTTCTCTAGACACTTCTTAGAATATGCCCTACTTCGAAAAGCCCAGTGGCATATTTTTATTCACCAGCGTTACTATATAAAACCACCGAACACCATGTGGTATACGACCGTTGTGAGTTCAGCAAAAAAAAAAAGTGTTTCTCCTAGTTTATAAAATCAGATAAAGACGTTCAAATCTTCTTTATAGCATTCTGATTGCTAGAAAATTCTAAATACTCCCCAGCGATTCAAAGACCGTCCTAACGAAAATGCGACGACGAGTTAAAGTACGAATCCGTGTTACCATCTATAGGTCCAATTTTCAACATTTTCTTAGTCACACGACTTATAAGAATGCTTCGTGCCTATTATTAAATACTTTGCCATTGTGTTTGATAAATGCTTGTATCGCGGCCATACAAAAGAGTTCCTAGTTTTCTTATCTCGCTATAGGAACTGTTTTACTGTAACAGGGAAGGTTTTTAATTCTTCTTTGTGACTGTACCTTTTAGCTTCAAATATACAATAATTTCCAGAAATTGTACATTACTAATTATTCCACTTGATTACAAGCAGTCCGATTTGTTAGCTGAAAGTCTGTCCCGAGATCTAAGCAGATTAACACTTATGACAAAACCATACAGTTCAACCACCAGCTTTCGCTTTACTTTAATACTATCAATATTGACGCCAAACACTTTTATTTTCGTAATGCGACGGAATTCGTCTAAGGCAGTCATTTAAACCCATACCATAACTATTTTTTTTCCTTTTTCAGTACATTCTTATTGTATTTTCATCGGAACAACATCTGTGTGCAAAGTTTCAAGTCGATCGGATATTTCACCCTATCAAGTGAAGCACAATAAAAGTTTCCAATTCTAGTATATTATTAATAATGTTATTAATTATTATTAATGAACAATAATTGATTTTTGGAAAACAGAATACCGTATGGAGACATCAGCCAAAAGTTTATGTTGTAGTTATGATCATTCTGTATAAAACGCATTTCCGAGATTAATTTTTTAAATGTGATTTAAGTCAAACTGCAATGGGTAGTAGTAGGGGCGTAGGAATTTCACTTCACTTTTGATAGATTAATGGGTTAAATTTATATCAAAGGGTTCATCAAATTAATATCAAAGGGTTCATCAAATTGATATCAAAGGGTTCATCAAATTGATATAAAAGGGTTCATCAAATCAATTGAAAGTGTTATCAAATTAAAGGGGTTGAATGGATTGGAAGGGTTAAATCGATGAAAATGGTTAAATGGATTGAAAGGGTTAATTATTTATCAGATTTTTTTGTGTTTAGTGCAAGAGTGTAGTAAGGGCCAATTTTCTTTCTTTTCGTGGGTTGGGGAGCTCATGGAATCGCCAATTTCAAACGATCACAACTACGTGAATAACATATAGTGTCGAAAAGTTCTAAACAATCACTATTACGTGAGTCTCCAGGTGTCCCAAAGAAAACGAATTTATTAACTATCTACAACAAATAAAAAATATCCCTATAAATTAAACGGCAGTCTTCCTAATCACAAGATATATGAAAAATGCGACACTACTTGACGCCTCTCGTACATACCTCACATGATTAGAAACATGTCATTCTGCCTGTGAGACTGGGAGTTTCTTGTGTTTAGTCATTTTCATGTACTTGTGTTCGTTAGCCGTTTAATTTATTTGGAAACACTCGTTTTGTATTTTCATTAAAATTTCCGAGTTTTTCACCTCAGTCTATAGTCAAACGTAGCTTATGTTTGCTCTCAACACAGCTTATAAGTTGACATAAGTGCCTTTATCCAAGTCAGTGCTGCGGCGACCTCCCGGGCGAATGGACGTATATTAAATGTTCTCTTTTTTGCGCATGTTAGTAAATTAATTAATTTTTGGGCGTGGATCCCATTTCAGAAGTTCCTCACCAGTCTCACAGGCAGACGGAAGTGTTTTAAAATCATGTGAGGTATGTGCGAGAGGTGTCAAGTAGTGTCGCATTTTTCATATATCTCGTGATTAGGCAGACTCCTGTTTAATTTATAGGGACATTTTTGATTCGTTGTTGATTATTAATTAATTCGATTTCTTTAGGACACCTGGGAACTTATTCTAAGTTTCGTCGGTAACTGCCCACACTGTCACGAACCTACTGTCACGCAGTCGACAAAATATTTGTTGGATCCAAAACTGTATTCAGAGTTATCAGTTGTTTAGGATGGGAGCGCAATCGGGCGTCCTCGGCGTACCGACTTCCCCACTTCAAGCTAGACGAATGTTCGTTTCTCTGCCTCACAGTCGACAACATACCAACAAAATATTACTAGAATTGCTTGTTTTAAAATTTCGCATATATGTTGAAAGAAACATTATTTAAAGACACGAATAGTAAGATTTATACTTTTTTTTTTAGCTCGTAAACAATAGTGTGTGATTACAAATATGTGATTTATAAGAAAATTATTGTGTAGAGTTTCCGTTGATTTTGTGAGGAGTTTGAGAAACTGTGGTTGGTGGCCACGTTGAACAGCATTTTTTTCCTCCTTCGTGAGATATATATGATTACGTGTTACAGACGAGGCCTGTGTGTTTAGCAAACTATTTGTATATGTGGAAAATAAAATATTTTGCCAAGACTAAGTGAAGGAATGTTAGCAGATGTTAGTGGTAGATTTCACATAAACCAGTTCTGAATAACAAAGAAATGTACACGTCTTAAATCGATTATATTAATATTCCTAACTTTGCTGTCAGCCGAAGTCTAGCCTACTGCAAAGTCATGGAAAGCCTCGTTTCAAGAGATTGCGAATTTTACAAACAGTACATTTGCGTGTTTTGTAAATGTATTTGCAAACCATTATTATAATTATTGAAATGCACGTTGCCTGAAAAAACTGCACTTTCCATATTTTTGTAGTGAGTGAATAATATTTGTTTATTTGTCTTTATCATAAATGCAATGAATGTAAGGTTAACTTCGATCAAAGCAAATAATTAAAACTATATAAAACATAAACAATCCCCAGTCTAAAATGCACGACGGTGAATGTGAACAAATGTTTCGCCACCTCAAGCCGGCAGAGCGCAGGTAATAGGCCTACGTATCCGGTTTTGTTTTTTCATTAAAGTTAAAATTTTCGAAGTTAAGTAATTTGAATGTTATTTCCATACGAGCAAAATTTTCCACTTCTCCATCAAAACGATATGCAAGTCAAAATGCCACTTATTATCAAGAATATCAAAATAATCTTGTCTCATGAAAGACGTAAAACTACAGGTCCCCCCTCCCCCCCCCCCCCCATTTCTGTTTCCTTTATCCCTTGACATAAAATAAACAGAACTCTAACAAATTTAACTCGGCAATAACGAAAATTAAACAATTTGGAAAGCCATTCTTTTCATGCTTATTCGTATTGTAAATATACGTGTAGGAAAATGATAATGCCATACAACACAAACACAAGCTGCTCTGACTTTATACTACACATGATTTATATCCACGCCATTGAAATAAATGGCCACATTTAATACCGACACCCGCCATATTGGTTTACGTACGAAATTCTAGCCTGCCAACAGCTCGTGAGCAGTTGAGACATTACGACTCCACTCGTGACGTCACTCGACCTTCGTTTTAAGCTTAGAATAAAAAATCGTAGGTTGGGACTGATAATTGCATAGATGCTACTTTTGTTCGTTGGAACGAACACTTAGAATAAGTCCCTTGGAGACTCCCATAATTGTGATCATTTAGCACTTGTCGACACTAGATGTTATTCACATAGTTGTGATCATTTGAAATTTGCGATTCGATGAGTCCTTAGTGTAATTTATTCATAGGTAGAATTTGTTTGAACACTGTGAAATTATTTCTCTCGTGTGTCAAACAAGAAGTGTTAGGTAACCATTTGTTATAACTTGAAATTAAATATTTCACTTTATGTTTTTTTAATGCACCGAAGTGTAAAAATGAGCAGATTTGTAATATATTTACTTTTCTAATAAGTTTACAATTTCTGTTGACTGGCGCATGAATAACGCGATGAAGCCCACAGTAATGATAATTTTACATAAAGCGGAGGAATACACAACGTGTATACAAATAGATCTTAAGTGCTCATTTTACCGTAAACAGCTTGTACGAAATGGTACAACGAAACACACGTCAAATGACTTTTTTCGTTTGATGGGTTTTCGCGCCATACAATGGTAAAAAAAAAATCGTAACTCTTAATGATCACCTGTGAGCGTCAAAGGGTTTTAAGAGGTTTTTGGAGTTAGCCTGGCTGTTTCGGGAGGGTTCACGGCGGCGACATTAACGACTCCCGAGAGGCGGCCTTGAAGGACGATATCTCGACGTCCGCGTTGCGACAAGCGCTCTCGACGGCGAGCGCGCGTAACAGTATTAGTAGTACGACGGCTAACAAACTTGCGGAATCGCCTGTGCTTCCCCGGGCACCGCACAGCAGGCTTCGACGCAGAGGGGCGAAGAGGAGAGCTATTTGTCTAGTCCCTGCAATAAAATGTTGGAATTCGACCTTGAAGATGTTACTGCAACAGTGGGCTATGTGCCGCCAAGACGCCTGTAGTGTGTAACCAGCTACACATGCATGTTTTTTTTTTTTATGCGTTATTCACGCGCCCACCGTGTTCGTAATCCACTTCAGAGTTGTGTTTACCGTCGAAACGTTTTTTTTTTTTTTTTGCAAGTCTTCATTAGTGGCATTTTTTTGGGAGGTTATGGGGATGACTGCTCTCGTACTATTATAAACAACTTACATGTAGGCACAACACACATTTCAATGACTTACTTGGAATTTGAGCCCCATCTGGGGGCTGGAACTCGACTTGGCGACGTCAACTTCGAAGGCAATCTAAAGACATACAATTACTAATAATAGTTGACAGAAGTTCAAATGTGGCTACATCACATAAAAAGATCAACAACTCCCTACCTTGCAATTTAACGGGTCGATTTTAGACGATACCTGGCAAGGTGAATATTCACGTAATGCAGAAAAAATGGCATTGTGCCGACAAAAAAAAAAGGCGATATCAAAAAAAGGTACCAGTTCTGGTACCTTTCTAGGGGAAATCAAGCAGGTCACCAAAAGTAATATGTCTCCTGTCATTTGACCGAAAAATAGCTGTCCGGTATGCAGTTGATAGGCAGCTGTTTAAAGACATCAGATAAAGTCAGCTGTTAGACCTGCCAGTTGGTCGACAGTCAGCTATTTGACATGTCAGGCAGTTGTCTGACGCTCATCTGACAGACATGCAAGCTGACAGTCAGCAGTTCGACAGGTCATCTGGCCGACCGACAGTTTTCCGACAGGCAGATGTCCGACACGTAAGCTTGTCGAAATTTGCCTGCCAGACAATTTGGACAGATGACTTGCGTTCGGTCAGGTGGCTATAGACTTTTCAAGGGACATTCGTTAATTGGCAGCCTTTCACATTAAACAAATGCTATACGTTTCTCGGCTGTGAAATAATATCCACTATAAAACCAATAATAAAATATTAGCGATGAAGATGGAAGGTCGGAAAGCTGGTAGCAACTCCAGGTAAAGGCTGTTCACGATAAAGTAAGCACTTTAGAAATAAACCTTAGGAAAATGTCACTGCTCCTACTTGCATGCATTGTAATGAGCGCACTAAGTGACACGCAGCCAGTAAAGTTGGTAATGAAGGAGGGAAAATAGTTTCATATCTTAACGTCAAATAAAAGTGTTAGGTAACCATTTGAGATAACTTAAAATTATTTATTGCACTTTCTGTTTATTTTAATGCGTCGGAAGTGAAAAAAATGAACGGATTTGTAAAATATTTACTTTTGTGGTAATTTCACATTTTCATTTGACCGACGCATGAATAAAGTGATGAGGCCTATGACAATGTTAATTTTACATAACGTGGAAGAATACGCTACGTTCATACAAGTAGATCTTAAGCAGGGCTTTCAAAAGTGCTCGTTTTACCATGGACAGACTATAAAGGCGTGATGATGGTAACAGCAGAGCTCGAAGGGCAACCAGAAAGGATGATGTCATTCCCCTTCACAATGCAGAAGCCATTGAGACCCACCAGTCGGATAAGAACCAGCAAACCTACCCATACACCGCGGAGATTGCCCAAGAAAATTTAAATAAATAAATAAATAAATTTTTCCATTCTAACCGTGCATTGCAGTCACTGAAAGCAAACTGATTACACATATTCTACCTCTCATGTCATGCATTTTTTAGACTTTCACATGCTGATTTCAGGTTAACCCTGAAAGAAAATATTTTAAGAGCAGGCATATTAAAATCAACTCAAGTAAATGCTCGTTATTTTAATAAACCCGTGCCATATGCAGATCATACTAGGCTTGGCATCAGTATGCTAATATTACCCTTTACTAGCGGACACAATACACACACGAAATTAAGCTACAGTTGATTGCACGAACTTTGGAAAACTACGTTTCTCTCCGAATAATATGGGTAGTGAAAGTTCAAATAGCGTCCCTTGGTAAAGTGGTTGGAAACGGCATGTCAAGCAATCTTCAGCTTTTCTGTTGAGACACATTTCCATGTAATTCATGTTTTATTCGTGGTATATGTTTAATAATTTTTACAATTCTTCGTAATTTTCAGTGTTTCGGAAAATTTTTAGAGCCATATTTCTTTCCCGAAAATCTAATAAAACGCCAGAATGTAATATATGGCAAGTTTAATGTATTAAAATAATTAAGGAACGAGGGCTTCATTTTGAGTAGTACGACTTTCGATGGAAGATTTCGTTGCTCAAAAGATGCCGATAATACCAGCGTTCCCAAAATGACATTTGGTTTAGATTACTAAATCAGACATATTTGTGCGACCAGGAGATATGGCAACTATCTCATTAATATGTCCTGTTGCAAGCCTTTTCTCCGCACAGATCTAGTATGTTTCCTGTTTAATGCCTCTTTGAGTTTCCGTCACTAACTTTTGAGAAACATTTATTTTCTTGGATGTCATGTCACCACAATTTTTACCTTCACTATACAGCCTGATTTCATTATTAACTAACTGTTTTATTTCGTTCACACGTGGATTTACTATATATATATATATATATATATATATATATATATATATATATATATATATTCTTAATTTCCCATGAATTGTAATTCATTTTATTTATATTCTCAAATGTGATTTATTTTTAAACAGTAAATTATTCCCTGCTTGAGACGCATATCCTTCATATCCTTCAGTTTCAGAAAGTTTTTTTCTTCGAAAATTATGCTTTTTGACTTGAGCTGTAATAGCCGATAAACAATATTTTAACTTTAGCCAGTTCCGAAGCAACATTGGTAAGTAGTGTTCTTACAGAAGATCAAACCCTCAACACGTTAATCTGCTCCTGTTAGCCCTGCGTTTTGGATTTGTCTGGAAACTCTGTTTTATATTCCGCCTTAAAAACGAGCACTGCAAGACACGGGCATGTCTTAATGTATTCCTTTAAATGTATCATACAGTATTTTATGGTTTTTGCCGACCTCACATTCCCCAGTAATAACCTACTTTGGCCCAACGTGGAATATGGTTGGAAAGGTATGCTCTATGTTGGTCTAGATTACACATATCAATACAATGTTGGCCCAAAGTAAAATACCAAAGAAAAGCTACTATTAAATAACGTTATGAGATTACCCAGCACTCCTAGACAATGATGTCACTAAATAACAAAATACCATAACCTATCGCAAGTGTATTTTTAAAAATATTTTAAACCGTTCGTTGAAGGTTGGTAAGTTGGTAAGGGTATTGTTGGTTATAGGTGTGTTTTTTACGTAGTGCCAGCTATGGGCAATTAACATTTTATGTGAACGTATGGAACAAAATTTTTTAAATAAAAACAATGCCCCTTATTTATATTTTATATATAAAAAAAAGAACGTTTTTCATTAGCGGAGGGCTTTCTATTTAAAATAAGTTTAGTTGGTTTTGTGCTGTGTTAATGTTGGTAACACAGTTAGTAGTTGGTACTAATTGTAAAGGTTGGCCAACATTGTGTAACCAATATTATGCCAACAATGGCGATTACAATATTTCTAATTAAATTAAAATATAATTTTGAATGATTTATTTAAAAGCAATGTTTTTGGTAGGTACTCGTAAATTTGGCATACACCTCCAACTTTTGGTATTTGATTGGCAAGGTTTGTGCTGGTCAATCTTTTGGGATCTATACAAATAAATAAAATAGAAGCCCCTGTCTGTGATTTTCGGGTTTTCCACTTTTAATTATTTTTTCATATAGTGTAATTGATTACTAAGCCATATCTAATGTTAATTTTTTTCATGTCTGTCTGTCTGACAGGATTTAACTCAAAAACCACTGAACGTATTGACATGAAATTTGCATAGTCTATAAATAATAGCAGCCAGACTAACTTAGTCTTTGTTGCATCGGGATATCTCAAACGGTTCCAAAAATATGAGATCAGGGATGTACATAGGTAGGTCTACAGGATTAAACTTTTCTTAGGATTACTGCATGAAAAATCATTGTTAAAAAAGTTTCGTCATTTCTCCTTTCTTTTTGTCTATGGGCTGTCCTCCTTTCCTTCCCAAGAGCCGTAGTGTCCCAGTGGTTAGAGCGATTCCAAGCGGGGCCTTATTGGCTCAGTAGATAGAGCGATTCCAAGTGGGGCCGCAGTGGCTCAGTGGATAGAACTATTTCAAATGTGGCCGCAGTGGCCCAGTGGCTAGAGCGATTCCAAGTGGGGTCTTAGATGTTCAGTGAATAGAGCGATTCCAAGTGGGGCCACAGTGGCTTAGTGGATAGAACTATATCAAGTGGGGCCTCAGTGGCCCAATGGCTAGGTATATAGGTATCTACTTCATTAAAACCATAAAACATGTGCGTTTCGATGGCAGGGTGTAATATAATAACTCCATTATATCTGAAAGAAGCAATATTACTATTTTAAACATAAGACCTTAGTGAAACTATGGTGGGCTTAATTTTAATAGCTTCATAAAACATAAGTGAAGCGAAATTTATATTTCAAAAATAATATAACGGGTCCTAAATTTTATGCGAACGAAGTCGCATGGGTCAGCTAGTATAATTATAAGTTAAGTGTTGTTTTATCATTCTTTTCAGGAAACTAACCTCTCAGGTATGAAAATCTAAGGAATTAATAGCAAAATAAATGTTATTTGTACAGTTGAAGTTTGGTTGGCATGGTGATATGCACGGTGGAATGTATATTATGTTGGAATGAAAACTTGTAAATTCTTATGCACACCTTTTTTCGTTACAGCTTCCTGCATATGTGAGACAATATCGTGCGATATTGCTCATATTTATGTTTACATTGCGAACTCAACGCAGGTCTTAAAAATAAATTATACGTACTATACAAGAACGAACGTAAGGCGTAACTGTAACTACCTACGTTTATTACTTACACACGGGATGATATTAAAATACACTTTCGAAGTAGCAAAATCTGGCATAAATACCGGTACATTAGAAATATCACACAGCATAATATACTGCCATACTATTCTATGTGCTTATTATTTTACAAGCAGTACGGGATCAGCGTATTCTAGTCGTTAACACATAGGGCCGTTAGACTAAAGGGTGCGAGTTCTAATGCAGCATCCGCCCAGGAAATTTTCACGGAATAATATGGAGTGAAAGAGTTCTGCATGTTAATGGGTGTAGTAATTTTTTCTTTAGTCACATGGTAAAATTCATTTAAAACATAAGTAGCCAACGTTGGCAGAATGGTTGTTTATTGCTTGGCATTATGTTTGTAATAACACGTCATCTTGCAAACACACTACCAACGACGGAGGATATTAGTAAATCTTTCGTTTGTAAATGAGTGTGAAAGCCTTTCTGAAATAAAAACAAACCACTCTTGAAAGTGCGCACGCAATCATTTGTTACGTTGGGCCAATGTAACACTTCAGTCGGCAACCAATACAAAAGTCATGTTGGGCCAGAGTAGTCCCGCGTGACATTTCAGCGTTGGCCCAACCAAATGTCGCTACCTGGGGTAATCGAATGAACATAATTAATTATTCACTTTACTTCTCTCTGACCCTACACTCACCTGATGTCCACTACAGAACCTGGACCACACAACACAAGAACGGAATAAAGATTTTGTCCCAGAGATAAGAATGCTGCGGTATTACACATATGCCTGGTGTTTTTAATGAACACAAATCGGAACACAAGTACATTAAGTCTGTTTTTTAACATTACTGGTAAAATTCGTTGTGGTAATAATTCTGACAGGAGTTTGAATACATTCAATACTTAGTTTCAGATGCAAAATATCAATAAAGCTGCAGCCAAATGTTCTCCAGAAAAAAATAAATAAATGTTTTCTTGAATCTTTGTGTTTCTCATGGACTTGATCTAGTTGTGCACTGAATCCTCCATACAAGCATAAGATTAAAGCTCTTAAGCTGAATAATACAGATATTTTTCTTTTTTAAGTGTTTAACACATTGAGGTCTGCACACATTTACTGGCACTTAAGGCACATTAGAAGTGAGTCATCTATATGCACTACTGTAGGAACTCCAGTTCTGTTGGAGTCTTGTGTTAGAACTCACTATCGTCCTGTTGGTCCATACCACACCGGACACTACCGTGTACTTTACAGCGTTCATTATTGGCCGGTCATCAACCAGAGGAGAGCCGAGCTGATATTGACCCAATCAAATGTCCTTTATCGTATAAAAGGACATACGATCAATCATGTCCCTTTGAGTGGGTATAAAAAATAAATCATATCGTTATCAATATCATTGTTACTGTGCTGTGGTGTTCTTGTGAGGTCGTGTTATACGCTAGCAGAACAAATACTGCACATCCATGTGAGTTTTGTTCTGAACAACAAAAATATTTTCAAATTAGCTTTGCTCGAGCTACACTCAAACATAGTCTACAAAGTGTTAAAATGTAGCGTTTTGAATGTGAATAATTTCTTATTAAAATGTCCCATATTATGAATATTAAAAACAAAGAAAGAAACAAAAAAGACACGCCCCAATCTCAATTGAATGGTTTTTCATCAGAAAAAGAAATCCCACAAAATGGGACAAATCCCCTGAGTTGGTAACACTGCGTTGGCGCCCGGCGACTGCAGCGCTACTTGTGCCGGTGTTGCACGCGAACGCCGGCACCGCGAGGGGGCCCTGCGGCCCGAAGATGCTGGAGAAGAGAACACGAAGAGAGTGGGAGATGCGTGTAAGACTTGCGCCTCGAGGTAGCTGGATGCTGGCTCATCGCCGCAAATGACATACCACGCCCGGAGGAGGGGGGGGGGTGTTGGGGGAGAAAATAGTGGGGGGCAAGAGAGGATGCGCCATAGGCAGTGGTGGAGAGGGCGATTGTTTGTCATAGAACACTCGGGGGACTAAAATCGGCCATGGAAAGGGGGTGAAGGGGGGAGAGGGGGAGGGCAGGCGGGAGGCATCTATATAAACAACCGGCACATCCAACTCCCCATGACATATTCGTTTTCGCTCCCATCTCCCGGGATATAACGGTTTTTTCTCAGTGCTCGAAGGAAGTCGGTGGCTTGTAGCAAAGGTAAGTGACTTGCACGTTACACACAAAACCCGTCGGGCACAGGAGCAATGAGTAATTTTTTTTAAAGACTTTACCGTAACGTTACTCGATGTACGGGATGATTCGTGGCGATATGGCCGACCTGAAGGAGCTAATTACTCGGGTAAATAAAAGTAACAAAAAAAGTAATATCTACGTGGTATAATTTGCGGTACGTATGGTGTTGTGATTGTCGGCAGGATCGAACCAATGTGAAATCCGCGTTCGCGGCGTAGAACGGTGGTGCGGGTTTAGTCAGTCGTAGGAAGCTTAAGCCTGTTACACACGGTTCACATTCTTGTACAAGAAGGTGCACATCCTTCTTGTTCAAGTCGACATGAATCGTGTGACTGGCAAACTTGTTTGCAAGTGGCTTGCTAGAGCCATTCTTCTATTTTTCGTTCACCTTCATGTGCAAGTAGTTAGTTAACATTTGCGTTTTATATGTTTATGTCATTCCCGTATATTTATTTGTGCTGATGTCAATTTGAGAGTAGAAATTAGATTTAAATTCTGTATTAGTGATTTGTTGGGTTTGTAAGATATTTGTGTTGTGGTGGAAATGCGTGACTGACATGGTGCAACATTCAAGTACTACTAGTGTATGTGTATAGTAATACGTTGGACTTGAGTACGTTCACGAATGATGTCCGTGTGTATCCGGCTTTACGCTGCAACCCGCGCAAGTACAGCTTCGGCAAGCAGAGCGCGCGGTTCACATGTGTGCGGTGTATTGCACTGACTCCGGAGGTGGCGTGTTTGAACATCTCCTGTAAAAGCTGATTACTAGAGACCTGCAAAATTCGCGTTTCTACTTAAGGCCAGACTGAACTGCAAGTGACTGTGCTTTTGTCTTACTTCAGCCATTGGTAGGAAATTCGCCTGGCACGCCCAGGAGAACTTTTGAGCCAGTAGTATTGTTTCTGTGGTGGAGTGGCCAATCTCTTATAAGGAGATCAAGCACGTAGGTGACTTTGATTTAAGAGCAGCGGCCAATGAAAACACGGGCTGTGGTCACCTGTTTATAATGCGGTGGAGTATGCCCTGCCCCCGAAATATAACGCGAATTTTGCACGTATCTACCATCTGAAGTAGTAACATATACGTTTGTTACCATTGCATGTGGTAAACAGTGCAATGTTACCACGCAATTTGTTTTTTTATTTTCCTAATAGCTCAGAGAGAGTAAACTCTCTCTGGACATTCGCCCTCCTCTAAATCCTAAATGATCGTGACTACAACCAATGTTGATATAAGCTCATTCAGTTAGGCGCTATCGTCACGATATCCTTGTATACACGTGCCAGCTAATATTCCTAGCTAATACTACGGAATCACAGGGTGCAAAGAGCTATACTTGGTGAAATTATTTGATCACCGTTCCGATTAAAGTCACTTCTGCAATCTTACGAACGCATTACGATAGTTCTAGTGGCGTACCTGACGCTCGAAGAAGTAACACTAATACGTCGCGTATTTTAGGGCTGCCTGCAGGTAATATTTGTGTGTGTGTGTTTGTAATTCACAAGTTGTTCCCCGAAAAAAAGAAAAGCATACTTAATTTATTTTCATGAAACTGGAAATACTTCTACCCATAAAAATTATCGAGGGAGAATGATATATCTTGGCCTTGTTAACACAGTAGGGTTAACTAACATGGCTGTTATTTTAAGACTGCAATGAGAACTGGCGAAGAAATCAACGAAATGTCAGTTTCAATGCGATCTTGATTTGTTACTCTTTAAGTGTCGGAATACATGCAGAAACAATGAGCTGTATTTGTCTCAATGTATTTGTAGAACGAGAAAGATGCTTTAAATTTTGGAAATGGGAAGGTTACAAGTTCTATAAGAAAGCAAAAGATTAGTAGACAATTTGTTTAAACGTTACAAAAATGCACAAAAAATATTTATTGATTTTAAAAAAAGAAGTGGATTCCAGTGCTGGTGGGTTCATTACAATGATAAAAGCGGAAGAAATGTGCATTATTTGAAAAATCCAGTTTGCGTTTTATTTGCATGTAAGTGTAATTTCTTCCCATCTACAGAGATTTTTTATTATTAGGTTTCAAAGTCAAAATATGTGACAATTTTCTGCAATCAAAGTACTTAAGTACCAGTGTTTAAAAAATGACAAGCAAAATCTATTTATTAAAAAAATATAAAAATTACACCTTTAGCGTATAATAATCTCATTACTTCTGTGCTGTAGTGTGTTTCTCACGTGTTACCCGTTTTGGCGAAACGTTAATGATTTCATTGTCCACCTTTCTGATAGTACTTTATAAAAGTTCGCCATTTTATTTCCCAACGAATTTTAACTTATTATTTTCCACGTTTGTGTAGTTACCTAAAGGAAATTTTAATGCTCTATCATTAGAGGCGGGAAAGCTGGGTGATATAATTTTATGACAAGACAGACCTGGAAATACTCGTACATTTCTGTTGAGTTTTTAATCGGATGTCAGTTTATTAGACAAGCCCAGGTAAACTCTGAGCCAAGCACCGAACTCCATCCCACCTGGTCTGAGGTAAAGCTGATTACACACTGGGGCAGCAATCAGTGAATAGAAAGCTGATACTAGAGGAAACATAGCACCGTGGAGTGTAAACTACAGGTTGTTTAAAACGCGAAAGTTTCCTGTCGCTACGTGTCATGTACTTATGAAACACTATCAGGAAATAAGTAAACATCGTGAAAATTAATAACAGTTAAATTTTTGTGGGCAGGCCTATACAGTGATGTAGTGGTTAGACTACTCTCGCCTCCCGCCAATGCAAAACGGGTTCGATTCCCGGCAGGGTCACCCCTCGGATTTTCACGTTTGGGTATCACGCCGGACGATGCCATTGGTCGGGAGGGTTTTCTCAGAGACCTTCCATTCCTCCGCTCTTGCGTTCCGGCGGTGCTCCGTACTACTCCCCTCGCTTCGCCCTCATCGGCTCTTAGGACCTCGATGGTAAGAGCCGCCCAAAGCTCTTCACTCACCCATAGCGTCCCAAAGCATCTTGTAGGTGAAGGTAGCAAGGAGGAAAAGGAACTTCATTTCAGCTCGCGAAGACACGATTACCGGCTGCTAAAGGCTGTTCATAATAAACTGAGCACTTTTGAAATCAACCTTAGAAAAAAGTCACTGCTCCTACCTACACATATTTTAACGGGCTCACTGAGTGAGATGCGCCCAGTAAAGTCGGTAGCGATGGAGGGAAAGTATTTCCATGTCTTAACGCCGAATAAAAAGTATTAGATAACCATTTGTGATAACTTAAATTATTTATATAGCTTTCAGTTTTTTTTACTGCGTCGAAGTGTCAAAATTATCGGATTTTTAAAGCACTTAATTTTATAATAATTTGACAGTTTCACTTAACCGTCGCATGAAGAAAGCGACGAGGCCCATTGCAATGATAATTTTACATAAGGCGGAAGAACACACAACGTGCATACAAATAGATCCTCAGCAGGGCTTTCAAAAGTGCTCATTCTGCCGCGGACAGCCTTTAGCTTTAGCTGCGGGATGGCACACGCCTGCACGCTTCGGAATTCTCGCACGGCGACCACGCGCGACCTTGCCGGCCGCTCACACGTAATCTCCTCGGCCTTTAGGTAACTTCTGCGGCCGACAGTCTTCTTTTTCTCCTGGAGAAGAGCTGTCTTGCCGCAAGGTCGTGAAGAGCCGTCACGAAACCAACGGAGCCGCAAGCGGCAATGAGTAATGCACGAAAATATGCCCATTTTTCCTCTCTCGTTCGAGTCTCTCCTCGCGTGGTTCTACCGGGTTTCGTCATCCGTGCTGGGCGATGAGAAAAATTATTGAGAACCGGTGGCTGTACAGGAAGAGGGTGTTGCGGGTTGTAATCGTCCACCCTCCCACCCCCCCCCCCTTCCCCCTTCACGAACAGTTAATAAATACTGTTTACGGTAGTTAAGTGAGAACTTTTGAAATAAACCTCTGAAAAACGTCACTGCCTCTACCTGCATATATTTTAACGGACATACAATGGAGTGGTATGATCCTAGTAGAGATGGCAACGACGAAGTGGAAGTGGTTCCTTGTCTTAACATTGATTTACAAGTGTTTGCTTGATCATTTATGGATTTTTTAAATTATATATTTTAGTTTCTCCTTATTTTTAATGCTTGCAAGTGTAAGAATGATTAAATTTGTGAAAGATTTACTTTTATAACAGTTCTACACTTTCACCTCCCAAGGGATGAATAAAGTCAGTAGGCCCACGGTAGTGATAATTTTACGTATAGTGGAAGAATTCACAACGTGCACGCAAGTGGAGTTTAAACAGGGCTTTCAAAAATGCTCAGTTGAACGTGAACAGCGTATATAAAAATTATTGATGAGCCTTTGATTATGATAAAAATATGTAACTGCTGTAAACTGAAATTAATTTCAATATAACGTGAAGCATTTTTATTGTTGGTATTTGTCGTAATCAACACGTGTGGCAGCACTGCTAAGTTGGTGTACAGGTTGCACCAAAAGTCGAATACCGCCGGCTCATCTGGTACAACAGTACACGACTATTATTTTTAATACCAATATTTGACATTTTTTTAAACATCAAAATTTATAAATAGCGAAATAAAAGTGGTAATAAAATTGTCTACTTAACTATCATGTGTTCAGGCAGATCCCATTACTAATAAATTATTAGTGTACTTAAGCGACGCATACTTTTAAATACAGGTTAATTCGAATATCAAGAAATGAATAGAAGTTCAAATTTTCTCAAATTACATAAACATTCATAACTTTTGTTGTAATTGAGACATTCTGAAAATCTAATATTCATTTTTTAGATATCGTCAAAACCTTTTACAGAAAAAAATCTATCAAATATGTTCACCGATATGTATACAACCATAACATCTTATTTATCTTAAATCAGCTTATGGTTTTAAATTTCTGGTGGGACCTGTAACGTCCCTTTCTTTCCTTCGGCTAGTGTAAAACCGCCCGCTCCCCTCACGATCAATTTGTGTATACGCCACTATTACGAACTGCTTAATCCTTAAATGAGTTTCTTTTATTCGCCTCTAGTCTTGACCCGGTAATGTCTGTTCACGATAAAGTGAGCACTTTAGAAATGAACCATAGAAAAATGTCACTGCCCGGTATGCATATATTTTAATGGATGTACTGAGTGGCATTCGCCCAGTAAAGTTGGTAACGATAGATGTAAAGTAGTTCTATATCTTGACGTCGAATAAAAAATGTTAGGTAACCATTTGTGATAACTTGAAATTATTTCCTTCGGTTTCCGTTTTTTTAATGCATCAAAGTGTAAAAATGAGCAGATTTGTAAAGCATTTACCTTCTTAATAATTTCACCGTTGCATTTGACCAACGCATGAATAAAGTGATGAGGGCCATGGCATTGTCAATTTTACATAAGGCGGAAGAATGTACAACGTGTATACAAGTAGATACTGAAGAAGTGCTCATTTTACCTTGTACAGTTTTTAGAATTGTACATGCCTCAAGAGCACTGATTTTCATTCTTTCCTCTGGAAAAGTTTGACCACATTTTTTTCTTCTTTCCAAATGAGAATACCAGCTTTGTAGTAATTCGATAATAACCTCTTAGAAAATTTTTGAGAAGTGTTTGTACTCGCTGTCAGCATGTGATGCGACTGTTGCTACAGAATATATACTCTTTTTCCAACGGTAATTTATCGAGCCTGAGTTAAAATTCAGAAACATGCATTACTCTTTAAGGTTGAATTTAATTTAATTGTCAGTTAAATTTCTCCAGGGACTAGCTTTCAGGGAATCTAACAGGAAACGTTAAGCAATAGTCAGAAATACCCACTTAATTACAGGGCAGTACTCAGTTGAAGGATATAATCATGAACGTTTAAACCTCTCAACAGCTCAAATTAAACTGCTAACTCGGCACGGAAATGTTCCGGTAACAAGGCTATTTCACGTGAATAAATGTTTAGTTGTAGACTTATATCAGGCGTTCAAAACCTGTTATTAAATTAATTTAGACAGCAGCTTTATTAAAACACCACCAGGCCTCTTGTGCTATTATAATTACAGCTCCCAAAAACAGGAAGTTTCTATTCACCATAGCCTGTAATGACGATGGATTTTTCAGAAATATATAAAAATGAACAGCAGAATTATCGAAGTCTTTCGTTACCCCCCCCCCCCCCCTTCCCAACCCACTGCTGCCGTTACTGCGGCACTACAGAAATGGGCGATATTAGATCGATAACACCTCCCAGTGATTTGCAACGTGTGTCAGGCATTGATTTGTATAGGACAGAGGACATCTTCGTTCATTATTCGGAAATAACATGTTTAATCCTATAAAATGCGATATGTTCATTTAATGAAAATAAAGGAATATAATTCGTCAAATGTAACCTCCGCACTCTCTATGCTGTTTATATTAGTCCTCACATGGCGGAGAAAGTTTCACATGGACAAACTTATTTTACATTTCTCCAAGGAAGCGAGATTTTTCATTCACGTAGCTTACAAAGTCGTAGAGGCGAGATTGATGGGAAATTACGTAAATATGCCGAAAACAATTTACATAGATCCAAACCGACTCTACACGCGCCCAGAGAACCCAACGACTAACGCGATAGATGTACAACGTTCAGATACGTACTACAGGAAAAATAACAGTGCTTTAGAAAGTTCTGCAACGTTTATATTACGAGCTTCCTACAACACAACAATCCGAAGTTCTAATAATTAAAGGATGCTTCATACACAAGATTCAGAAAATATTTTCGTAGGCGTATTACTTTTTTTTTTTCTTTTTTTTTAAAGAAAAGTAATATGTAGTGACGTAAAACATCGTTATTTATTTTCGTTAAAAACTTATTTTGTTAACGCGCAGCATTTTAAATTAAGGAAGAATTTCTGACTACCTTGCAATTGTTAGAAGTTTTCTGTTTTTAGTTATGTCTTGTATAATAAAATGCTTTCACTTTGCAGACACGAATAAGAAATCCTGGTTCTCACAAGAGTGCAGACTTTTTTTTTTTTGCATGTTAGGCTCTCTGCACACGCGAGATATAAGCGGAAAAGTAATTCATAATGGTGAAAGCATTTTAATGATAATATCACGGATGGGATCGATCTCTCCTATAATACAAATAAATTACTTTAATTGTACCTGCAGGAGCAGTCATCTGTAAACACAGGAGAAGACAGATACAGAGAGAGAGAGAATGAGAGAGAGAGAGAGAGAGAGAGAGAATCAAACGTTGCTTCTCTCGTCAATACCGAAGTCTGTACACGGAAAATTGGTGGTTCAGTTTACACCTGTCTTATTATGGCATATCCAGTAACAATTCACCGCAGATTGTGCGATGCCACTTCAACCGCAGTTCCGCAGCAGCTATGACTGAGGGAGAAATAATTGTTTTGTGATAAATGCTTATTAGTTTTAAGGAAATAATTTACAGTAAGTATAGCCGTGTGATTCAAGGGATACTTACGAAATTACTTTACTGTATTATTAATCTCAGTTGAGAGTATTACAGAACATAAAATGCGTATAAAGGCTGTACACGATAAAGTGAGCACTTTTGAAATCAACCTTAGAAAAAAGTCACTGCCCATACCTGCACATATTTTAACAGGCGCCCTGAGTTACATGCGCCCAATAAAGTTGGTAACGATGGATGGGAAAGTTGATCCTTATCTTAAGGTCGAATAAAAAGTGTTAGGTAATCATTTCTGACAATTTAATTTATTTTTTTCGTTTTCTGTTTTTTTAATGCATCGATGAGTAAAACTGAGCAGATTTGTAAAATATTTACTTTTCTACTAATTTCACAGTTTCTCTTGACCGACGCATGAATGAAATGACGAGGCCCATGACAACGTTATTCTTACATAGGGCGGAAGAATACACAACGTGCATACAAGTAGATACTAAGCAGGGCTTCCAAAAGTGCTCATTTTACCGTGAACAGCCTACACCTATAAGTTCACTCAATTGACCGCGTTTGATACGGATAAAATGGTAGGTGTTGTATTAATATACGTAACAAGTGTCTTGAACAAACGATACAGATGTTTTGCACGCAACTGTAGGCTAACGTAAGGTCCAAGAATCCAAAGAGATCGTCAAGGAATACCAAATTTTGTCTCCCATTTTTGTGGAAAACGCATCAAACGTGGCGATAACAAGTCTGAACACCTAATTCTTTACACAAATCATCATTTCACAAGCTTGTAGTTCTTCAAAACTTATTTCACTTAATTACGTAATTGTCTTCAAATGCCCGAGTTTCACCATTTCTCTTAGTTGTTGAAAATTTTTTTATTGACTATGTGCTATTGCCAAACCTACGTAAACTGTATCTGCATTAATTTTTAGGAAAAATTTCGACTTTCGACGTATCACGCATGCAAATACAACGAAAAAGTAAATAAAAAAATCACGTAAATGGTTTTCACGAAATCGTAGATCGAATCGCGGAAAAGTAAACAGTGTTGGCTGGATTAACAATTTCTCTAAAACGCACATATATTGTAGTTTTAAACTTTCAGTGTCCCTCAATCGTAACCAAATCATAATAAAATATTTATAATATAATATGATATGAGTAGTGGTTGACAGTATATTTATTCCATGTTTGTGACTGCTTTAAACATTTTGTTTGCATGTTCTTCATTTTGGTTTTAAAGAAATAGGAATCACGGAAGTCCACTAACAAATTTACCTCACTTTAAGAACACTGGTTTTGGAAATCTCAAAACTGATCATAATTTATTATGCTCACAGAAATACGCAAGTTTCGTCCTTTGATGGAGTAAAATATTATTTCAAAGAAATTTCTGAAGAACTCAGATGCCATTTGCGAACGGTTTATGGAACAAATTCTCTGTAGTCTATTTCGAGCCCTGTCTTCTCTCCATAAATTCCTGCTGTCAATTATTTCTCAGCACTTGATTAATATCTACAGACATTTCGAATCAGTAGTAATTCGCCTTATAATTATTTGCAAAGATATTTCCCTCTCGAATGAGGAGAGGAAGGATATGCATTCTAGTGAAACTTCTCGGCCAAAAAAATGCCTGGAACATGGAAGCTAAATATGTAAATATAATAAGTACGTTGGCTAGTTAACGATCCATCTGAGTTGCAGGATAATCATTGGACCAAGCCCTAAATAAATTGATCTGCACCGAATAATATAACTATAAGCTTATCGCTCATAGAAACCAAAGTGTTCTTGACTGGAGTCATATCTCAATTGTAACATGAAATCATGGTAGCAGTTTTCCATTAATATCTCTTACGAATATCAGCGAGGTTTAAGTGTATAAAAAGAAAAAGCAAATGATACAGTAGTTTTAAGTGTATTTTCTGTACAGAATAATTCCGATAAAACATGTATATTTCAATAAGTTTTACGCTACTTAAAAAACCCACAGTGTTTTACTTTTTTAATATTTGAAAACAAATCGTTCATATTAAGTGAAATATTTTGATCGTACGCTATTGACTCATTATGTCATCGCCGAAAACCAAGGTATGATGGAAATATTTCAATTAATGATTCACCCCATTGCAAGAATATTTCAAACAAGTCATCAACTTCCGGTATGGACCCTGTCTGCACCTTTTTGTCCAAAAACTGGAAAAGAAAATAGTCCTTCTGCCCAAGCACTCCAACCTGGATTTCTGTGACGACATTGTGAAGCAATGGCGAGTACACATCGTTTTCCCTAAAAGCTAATCGGCCTACTACGTTTATCCTAGATAAATTTCGCCTATGGCATTTACCCTAACTTCGTGTTGCCTAATTTCGTTTTGCCTAACTGCGTTTATCCTAACTGCGTGCTGCCTAACGAAATTTCCCATAAAATAAGAATTTTCGAAGATTCTTTTGAGAAACTTCGTTTGTCCTAACTGCGTTTGGCCTAATATAGTTTCGTCTAACTTCGTTTTCTCTCAAATCTGAAATCTGCATTTTACTTAACTGCGTTTCTCCTAAACGTGGGTTTATGATTGAATATCAAATAATTTAGACTTGTACTTATTTTCCGTGTACTTAACGAGTAATAAGTTTAGCAGTTTATCATTGCTCTAGCAACTGTTAAGTCTAGCCAATCAGAATCGTAGGAGACGAAAACAGCCAGCGTAACCTGGTAAAATGGATGATATTTACACATACTTAATTATTTGTGGTTACTGCTTGTGTAATAGTTTTGAAAAACTCATGATATCGTATAGAATGAGAAGCCGATTCCAACATTGGGTATTTGTGTCAATATATTAAAAAGATTAATTAAGTGAATTCAAACACCTCTTCCAAGAAATAAAACATGACTATGAACTGTTCATTAAATCAAGAGGAGACTGTCTCTCGATTAAAATAGTTAATAGTAGTCGATTTGACAATAAGACATAACCTAAATCCAAGACGTAAATACAGTTTCCCGCCAACAACTGTCACTGTTCTATGATTGGCTACTTCGTCCTGACTTGTACTGAAGATATAAAATACTACGATCTCTTAAGTCAAAGCCAAGAACGTACAGGACCAGTACACGACCAGCACACTGCAGCCGTAAACAAATGCGTTTGAAAACATTGGCTTATATTCTAAGCACACTGCTTAAGTGTTCTGTTAAGTCACTCGTAAACCCACCCTAACTTCGCTTCGCCTAATTACGTTTCTCCTAACTGCGTTTCGCCTAATGTTGAGTCCAAACTAAATTAGGAGGATCGCAACACCTCCGCAATGGCTAGGGTTTGTCATTTTTTCGCGAATAAATAAAAGTAACACGGTAGACTGCAACACTTTAAGCACCCAACAGCAGTTTGTCTATTGCTATTGGTTGCTGCTCGCTGGAGAAGGCGTTTTCATTTTCGACCGGGCCACTCGAAATTCGGCAACATCGGCACGGCTCCTAGGTGATTCGAGTGCAGACAGTTAACCCGTGTCAAAAAGTAATTCAGCCAATCAAGATAGGTAAACGACCAGACAGTGTTTTGACATATAACTTGTCTCGAAATATTTTCGCAAAATCTCACCACCCATAGCAATGGCGTATGTTCGAACTATTTCACTTAATCATACCCCCCCCCCCCCCCCGCCAACGGTTGCAAGAATCTTTCAAACAACTTGAAATCGTGGAGAGTTTTAAGCAGTTCTTCCTCTCAATGCCAGTTGCGTCATTTTCCAGGGCACGGCGCATGTCTGTCTTTTGTTCCCGCCTGCGCATAATTTCTTTCTCTCCCGGTCCAGAGGGAGCATCGTACTTGTCTTGTGTGACGAGGGGTATAGACTATTCACGGTTAAGTGAGCACTTTTGAAAGCCCTCTCTGTTGGAATTAAATTCGATAAATACATCTTATCTTAGCCTTAGAAGGTAATATCAGAGTGCGATGGAATGTACACGCTTTGCTCATTACTTACATGGCAATGATTATTTTAAAAAGGTGGATAAAGGATAAAATATAGCTGAAGGGGAAATGTAATTAGGGCCTCAAAAGTGCCCTCATTTTACCGTGAACAGCCTATACCTTCTGCGCATGCGCACACAACATTCTGCATGACTTGCCAGGCAACCACCAGTCCTCCGCGGCGGCCATGTGACGCAACAGCTAGATTGTCTTCCACGCACGCTCCGGCAACCTAACATTTACGTGCCGGTACGTGTGGCTGCAGAATGTGTGTGTGTGTATGTGTGTGTGTGTGTGTCAAGGTTGGCGCCCTGCTGGGCGAGTAAATTACCGCTCGGTACTCCTCGCACGCTGGCGACATTTCGCCCGCGGGAAATACCAACCGGTGCATATTCACGTGCGAGGCAAATGCAGAGAGCGAGAAAGGCTTCTCACGGTTCGCGGTATGTGTCGATGGAGAGTGTGTATTCCGACGAATGAGCGCGAGGAAGTAATTGAGTAGTTGCTAAGCAAAGTCTGTTCACGGTAAAGTGAGCACTTTCGAAAGCCCTGCTTAGGATCTACTTGTATGCACGTCGTGTATTATTCCGCCTTATGTAAAATTAAACTGCCATGGGCCTCATCACTTTATTCGTGCGCCGATCAAGTGAAAATTCGAATTTATTAAAAAAGTAAATTTTTCACAAACCTGCTCTTTTATACACTTGGATACATTAAAAATCAGTACAAAGCGAAATAAACAATTTAAGTTGTTGCAAATGGTTACCTAACACTTTTAATTTGACGTTAACATATGAAACTATTTTCCATCCATCTTTACCACTTTACTGGACGTATGTCACCAAGTGTGCCCGTTATAATATAAGCAGGCAGGGGCAGTGAATTTTTTCTAAAGGTTGATTTCAAAAGTGCTCACTTTATCGTGAACAGTCTTTTTTTAAAACAAGCAACAGAGGATTTATCGCAATACTTATATTCATTGTCTCGAGACTTTATGGATTAATAAATATTGCAGTAACATTACGATTATTTTTCTCAGAATTTATTCCTTGCTTTCTCATCAGTATCTGGACCTACACTTACCAGAACCCGAGAACAGATAACTATACACATTTGCGGTTACTTCTAATTTTTCTGGCGCCCTTCTAAGGTTCTACTTCCAGGATATTCCTCCACCTTATGCAAACCAACCTTAACCGTGCCTATAAAATTACACCAAAATTCTTGCGCACTCATTTCAAGGATATTTTGCATGATAACAATTTCTTACTAGGCATTACCAACACACCCGTTTTCGCCCTGCACTTATTCATATTAATTACAAATGCTATATTACAATTTATAGATAAAATACAAACGAAAGTTCGATTTAATCAATAATGAGATACTTCTACGTTAACATAAGAATAGATCGTTCGTGATCTATAAGGTATTTAGGAAACAGACAAACACGTCGCCTATGGGGTGATTTTTCAAAGGTTTGATCTAAAAAAGTGTGAAGAAACCGCAAATAAACTATACACGGAGGCGAAAATGCGTGATGGCGGTTTCTTTGATGTGGGCAGGGGCCCCGGTGGCTGAGCGATTAGCACGCTCGCCTCCCACCAAGGCGAACCGGGCTCGATACCCGGCCGGGTCAACGGATTTTCGCAGGTGAGAATCGTGGCGGACGATGCCGTTGGTCGGCAGGCTTTCTCGGGGATATCCCGTTCCCCCCGCTCCCCCATTCCGGCGCCGCTCCATATTCACTTCAATCACCCTCATCGGCTCTGAAGACCTCGATGTTAAGAGCCGGCCAAATCTCTTCACTTCAATTACTTTGATGTGGGCGTACCCGTTCTCTTATTTGCTGCGTGAGGCTCTGGGCACAAGCCTAGAGTCTGATTGGCTACTGCATGCTGCGAAAGGTCTGCCCGCTTGCAAGTTATGCAAGTTACTATAGTGCGTCTCACTCTTACGATGCAGTAAAGAATATATGACGTGCGCTGTTTCCAGATGGCTAGCGGTTATCTACGGCCAAGAAGAGTTATGCTGTGCTTACAGAACAAGTTCATAAGTACAAACATATGTAACAAAACTTGCCGAATTGTATAGTAAAGTATAAAAATAAAATTGTTTGATTAGCTACCCACTGCAATCTATGCAGGATTTAGAACAAACGTCGCTCCCTTCCGTAATCCGCCCGTAAATCACTTGACCAACAGCCAATCGGAGGTGGCCATTAATTCTATCGGACGAACAGATAAACTTACAGCCTTATAAGCTTGCACGTTTTGTTGTTCGTTCATCCCGAGTTCTGTACAAAGCTATGTAGTGTGTGCAGTGTTTGGTTTTGGCTGTCTTTTGTTTTCATGTTTCTTTGGATGTAACTGTAAACAGAAATTAAGTAGCATTTTTCCTGAAGATTAATTGATAATTTAGTTTGGAAACACGACCTCCTTTCGTGTAATAGTAAAAGTAATAAAATCATGCTTTATATGCTTTTTAGTTTTTTTTTTTTTTTACATCGATTAATTTCCGTTACAAACGCTATGTGCGTTTTGGGTACTTAATTACGCCATACCGCCAATTATTTTACACCTTTCATGGGGGATTTTTTTTTCCTATTTGTCAACATTTTTGTTTTTATTAGTTTGCAGCAATTAGCTTACGACGGACGTACGAAGTTTTGTTGTAAATCGCTCGGCTGGGACGGACGAATGTATAACGGACGGACACAACGGGCTATTGTAAATCCTGCCTCAGAGTGAGACGCACTATAGGTGCTAATTGAAGAATGGTGTTGCGACATTTTATTGGCCAGCGACACCATTTTGCTGGCGTGTGGAGCTAGTTCGTGGTGTAAGCGAAAGCTTCACCTCTGTGAATTCTCAAGTACTCCGTGCCCAAGGCCCTAAAAGTTTTGACCTTTTCGTGACTCCCCTTTCACATCTCTAACGAATCGTGGGTGCCGCGGTGGTGCAGTGGTCAGACTACTCGTCTCCTACTTAGGCGAACCGGGTTCGATTCCCGGGGGTAGGGGGGGGGGGGGTTCGCTTACGGGAATCTTGTTGGGATGATGCCACTGGTCGGCGGTTTTCCTCGGGGATCTACGGTTTTCTTCTCCATTGCATTCCGGAGCTGCTCCATTCTCACCTCGTTTCACCCCTATCGGCTCTCAAGACCTCGATGTTAAGAGCCGCCCAAATCTCCCCACTCCTCTCCACCTTAATGAATCGTACACGTACGTGTGTTAAAGGCTGTTCACGATAGTGAGAGCACTTTAGATATCAACCTTTGAAATAAGTAACTGCTCCTAACTGCAGATATTTTAACGGGCGCACTGAGTACATGCGTCCAGTAAAGTTGGTAACGATGGATGGAAAGTAGTTCCGTATCTTAACGTCAGATAAAACGTGTTAGGTAACAATTTATCATAACTTAAATTATTTCTATCGTTTTCTGTTTTTTTTTTAATGCAAAAATTAGCGGATAGTTAAAATACTTGCTTTTCTAATAATTTTAGAATTTCATTTGACCAACGCATGAAGAAAGCGATGAGGCCCATGGCAATGGTAATTTTACATAGGGCGGAAGAACAGACAACGTGCACACAAACAGATACTAAGGAGAACTTTTAAAAGGGCTTATATTACCGTTACCAGCCTTTATAAATAATGCACTAGAGTGAAACATTTTCTTCTCATCAGAATTGGGGCCACATTAGCTGAGCTAGTAGCACTCTCGCCTCCCACCAAGGCGAACCGGGTTCAAATCCCCTGCCGGGTCGCCGGATTTTCGCAGTGGGAATCGTACCGGACAATGCCATTGGTCGGTGGGTTTTCTCGGGGATCTCCCGTTTCCCGCGCCCCTTCGTTCCCACGCCGCTCCATATTCACTTCAATCACCCTCATCGGCTTTCCAGACCTCGCGGTTAAGAGCCGCCCAAATCTCTTCGACCACTCACCCGTTCCCTTCAGAAATGGCTTAGCATGTGGAGAATATGATACTAACACGAGAAGATACAAAACGACTTTGTGATTTTAACACTACAGTTATGCTGCAACGGGATGAGCTGAGCGTGTGACGTTGATGTAGTTGCTAGCGAAAGGTCACCTCTACAATGTTTCTTGCACTGCGCGGATGTTGCAACATCGCGGTGATTTGTGTCAAGCAATTTATTTTGAATTTTTGTAGTGGTTTACTTTTATGGTGCTGACGTTAATTTTAACCTTCGACCGTATTTTATGTGACGGTTTGGAGCTTCAGGCTATGTAAACAAATATACTTCGTGAGCGACGGAAACGCTTCATAAATTAACAGTGCTTAGGTGCGAATAAATTTCACAGAAAAAAAAAAGCGTGAAAATGCTAGCTACAAATTACGAAAGAGAGAAACGTTAGCGATGGCTCACGTTAAAACAACATGTAACAAACGACAAGTTTTTACGGATTATCTAAATAGCACTTATTACATAACAAAACTGTATGATACACCTTAGTCCCCTCCACAGACACAAGAAATTGTAGCGAGAACAATGATCAATATTCATAAACGTATCACATAATTGTGGTTAGAAATTTATACAAAATAAATCGTAAATACTTATTTAAATGGTGGTAAGATTTAAAAAAATCACGTAATAACCTCAGAAACAAGGAGAAACGTAGGGGAAAAATGGCAAATGATTACTCACCGTCTTCCGAAAGCGTGATTGATATCGTGATCGTTACTTAATTTTGAAAGTGGAAAATCAATATTAAAAGGTATGTGACAAGAGGTTTGTTATGTTTAAGATTTTTAAACACAATGGAAAAATGGTAATCAGTTATTCAAAAGACTTAAAAAAATTTCCTGATATCTCGTCTCTAAGTTATAGTGATTTATATTTATCTTATTTAAAATAATATTTAAGTAAATGTTAGTACTGTTCAACGTCACCGTTAAAGTACCTTCACGTACTTCATTAGGTTGATATATAAACTAATGTAGTCTTAAAAAGAATATATAGCCGATACACATTTGATGTACCACTTCTGAAAGGCCTTAGTAGTTTTTTTTTCTTGTCCATTATGTATACCGCATCTTTCAAAAAGACGCAAGAATTAAGTGGGAAATAAGTAAGGAACAGAAATATATTGATGTAACTCAAATTCTAATTTAAACCTTAAAAATCCAAAAAAATAAGAAACCGATTTCAGTGACATACTATTTTAAAATTTAAACGCTGCATTTGTTCTGTGAACAATACTTTATATAAACGAGTCAACGTTAAAGTTAATGTAGATATTTTTTTCAAGTAGTGCAATTATTTGTTAAAGTTGACTCCGTCTACTTAGAACACAGCAAGGAAAACTTAATAAAGATAACATGCTGTGCACGTGAAATTAGGATCAGCGTATTGATGCCGATTTTTTTTTTAACGAGTTATGCTTCCCGCCTCCCGGAATTATTAGTGGAATACTCTCTACGAAAGGATGCATTTGTTCTCTATGCTCGTAATCTCTCAGCAAACTCTTTGAATATTTCCCAAACGCAACTGAAGATTTGTATATGCATGGAAATTGTTACATTCGCGGAGCGGAAGCTCGCATGGCGCGAGGTCAAAGTGAAATCCTCTGCAAGTCGACCACAGATATGCGTGACACTTGGATGACCGGCAATGGAGAGTATCTGAACTGCGTTTGATCAACTACATACCATTTGTTCGCGAATTTGTCCACGGCCCAACACTATCGGATAAGAATCAACCCTTTAGGAAGGCACAGATTTATTGTCACTGAAGACAAAGTTGAAGTTAGCTGCCTAAATCATCCACTACACACACGCCGACTGTACTTTGCTACATTTATTATTGACCGTCCATCAGCCAATGGAGCTGCTTGTTGACTGTGTGCCAATCAATGTGTCGTGACTGATGTAACATGTTTCACAATCCACCGGGTTAGTTTGAGAAATTATTATAAATTAACTTTTTTACTCTTACGAATTTAAATTGTGACTAATTATAATATGTTGCTTAGATTCCCAATAAAGTCCAGCGAAACAGTAAAACCATAGAAGTGTGAGATTTGTCTTCAAGAGCAAAGAAATTTCCTAACAAACTTTGCCCGAGTATATACGTGCATACTCCTCAAAGGGTTAATCGTGTTATTAAGTGGAAGAAGCAGATCGCTGGATAAGGGGAGGGAGTGACATCGAACACAATAGGACTGCCTCAACTCAACGATCGACAACGTGATTTTGACCGTTATTTTGACAATGGGTGAGTCAACAATGGGAACATTCGCAGGAGACCAAAATCGTTCTGCCGCATCTTTAAAGACTGTTCACTAAAGTGAACTATTTTTAAGGCAGTTCTTAAAGTTCCTTGCAGCTTGTTTGTATCCTTTCGCCAGTTAATATATAAATTGTCGTGTGACTGATGAACGTAATGTATCCATTTTACAGCGTCCAAAATTTTACGTCTTAGGCCATAATAAAATGTAACTTTTTTTTATTATACCTGTTGGGAGAACCTTTAAAAGTGCTCACTTTATCGTAAATCGAATATAAAATCTATTCACATTGAAGTTAATATACAGCTGGTTATGTTAACTCTGCGCCAACTGTGTACATAAAACCGTAACTCCATTCACATTGGAGGTAAAAGTGCGTCGCCTATGAAATGTAAGTCGTAAAGCAGTGCGACCAAATATGCTGTATCTGGGATTTGCAAAAGGCTTATATATAATACACGTACGTTTGCATGTACAAACAAATATTAGATGTAAATATGGAAAATTACCCTGATAATGATTCAAACATTCGAGTCTACGAGCCAGTAACAACACTTTCTCTCACCTAAATAGACATGTATTTGTGCTATCAGATTTGATTTTAATTTGAAGTATTTTGTGGTGGTTGGTGTGTTTATCGCTTATTCAAACTCAAATGAAATTAAAACTTAACTTATATTGCTATCGTACGACGCTATTACTACAATTTACAATCCAGACAGGAGATGATAAGAATAGAAACGTATAAAGAACAACCAAAACAAATAATCTTTTCTTTAATATAATTCGCACACACTACGATAGCTTATCACTGTGTTGAAGCTGCATCAAGTACTCGCCTGGAAACATTAACTTTCCATCACTTTTAATTCAGTGTGAGTACATTGCTCTGCAATCCATACCTAAATACACCGATGATTTAATTATAACGTAAAGATATCTGTATCAACATCAATGCGGATCGACCTTTTGTCCTTTTGCGAAACAAGCGCACATATGCTATTCCGTTCCCTCGTGTAATTAAGGATATATTTAGTTAGCATGGTGACAACAGTGCACGAGTTTTGTGGCGAATCCATTCCCGCAAAAAAAAAAAAAAAAAACAGTCCGTGGCCAATGTAGTGTCCAGCCAAGGTCGTAAAGCAAATTTTTTTCAGTGGGATATCTTTGCCTGGAACGATTTTGGGAAACTAAAGTCAGGATCGAGATTCGATGTCGGGACCTCCCGAATGCGAGCCCAAAAGTTAACAACTGTGCCACCTCACACTGCGTCTATTTTTTTAAATATTGGGTTTGGCTGTGTTGGGGACACGGCCGTTTGTTTTGCGTGAATACGTCTACGTTGACGCGCTCCGACTTCTTGGTGTTTATTTTACGTTCCCGGCACCGCTTCACTCGATCATATGGGGTTTAATGGTTATCACTGGATTACTTTTTAGATGCTCTTTCCAACCGTATACGATTTCTGTATTTCGACTTGGCTTTTTGACGAGTATAGGCCGAAATTGTGCTAAGTTTTCTTAATTTTTTACATTGAACGCATACAGTTACACCAGTACCACTCCACACAAATGTTTTTATAGGCGCAATCGATTGATCTTGACGAGAGCTATCGATTGAAAACTACGCGAGCGTCGTAGCTTCTCCTAGTCCAAAGTTATACTACCCGGAAGTTATGAGACGTGGCGAAACGAACACAAAACTGCGCCACCCTCCAAACCCCCCCCCCCCAATTATGCTTCGCAGTCGTCACTCAACGTAACATATTCTTTGAAACTTTGGCAATCAAGTGGTGTAATTGCATTTTTAATTTAAACGATAGATTTGGAGCTGTAATAACAAATTGTATCCCCCGGTTTTGTTATCGTATTTTCTGGATTGCCTCCCACTATAGTTGCGAGTTTAAAAACGCATTCGCGTCAAAAATGACAGGAGAGTCACAGTAAACAAGGAACTCCAGTAAGTAATATTCTACGGGCCACTGGGATCGTCTTAATTTCAATGGGGGCCAGGACGCCAAGCGATCCCCACCGCTTCTACGTACGCGTGTACAGCTGTGGTCATTTTCTCTGGCCCTCGCATCCAGAAGCAGTTACGAGGCTGTGCTCCCGTGGCAACAAGCTCGAGACGTTTTCTCTGGACGAGAGTTGAATCGGGTGCTAGTGTCGTAATCGGGCGTTCAGATCTCCGGCAAGGCTACTCTTCTTCTCCGGCATCCAAGTCTCTCATGAACACGCCTACCTATTTAACATCCACCTTTCTCCACCACCCTCCCGCTCCCCTCCCCCTTCACAACGTGCGCTTTGAAAAGGTCACGGAGAATAACGTGAGCAGGCGGCAATGCGTGGTTGTGAAGAAGTTGGAGTGAGTTAACGGACCCTTCTAAGTCATGTCACGCGTTACATTTCTGTTATCCCTCGCCTCATTTGATGTGGCGATTTTACGGGATAAAAACACGGGATCAGATAAATAAACCAAACCCTAATTTCTTTCGCATCGTGTAACTACACGTTTTGTGACTAAAGGTTGACTTTTTTTTTTATATCAGCGAGAGTTTTGTAGCTTGTAATCAAATGTGCTAAGAAGCAATTTTCTGTTTTAACTGCTGCAGTCTGTTGCTCTCGATTTACGCCGAAAGGCTGGCCAAGCGGAAGAAGTAGAAGTGATGTGCTGCAGGCCAAACTAAATCCAAATGGTTACTCTAATTACCGCACACATCTCCATGCCTTCCCCGGAATTCGAACAAAGGACCCTCTCACCTTAAAGTTGATTTCCAGTCAACTGCACCTCTTAATTTCTTCGCTGAAAACCAGATTACTGTGTTAATCCTAATCTAATTATTACTGAATTGTTTAGAGATCTCCTGTAAAAAAGTTAACGTTTTTCCAAACGTGAGTTAGTTTTAAACTTATGATATTATTTTGTAGTGGTATTAATATTTTTATGTAACTATTTAATCAAAACCTGCATGAGTATATAAACAGTTTAATTGTGAGCTCGTGTTAATAAGTAAGAAAATTTTTATGCGAGGAAGGACAAGGTATGTTAGGAAGCTGGGTGGCTTACGAAGGATGATATTCATGTCAAAATTTGTTTCGTAGGTCCAGCCAATAGGAGACCAGGACACGGGAATTCTTGCCGTCTCCCAGCTATAACTTTGCGATTTGACGATGCACTGGTCGAAGTTGCTTTGTAGTACAAAACCGTCGAATTTGCGATACTGCGATATCAGTGATGTAAATATTAGCATTCTCAATTATGTTTAAATTATTGTTGCAGTAAGTGCTTCCGATGATGGTGTTCCTGACATATTTACATTTTTTATGTTAATAACGGGACATGTAAAGTCGATACTAGCGATGCCGAAAGATGCAATTTCAAAATAAGGGGTTTTGTACTGTAAATATGCTCTCTTTGGGTTATGAAAATAAGGTTTAGGCCTATCTGCAATATCGATATTTGGGGTAACAATATTTGAATTGTTTGCAACGTATCGCTATAGATTTATAGTTACTTTCAAGAAGCAATGTATCGCGTCACCATCGATACGGTTTGTGTGTATCGACACTGGCACTTAAGAAGTGAGTCACCTACATATATCCACTACTGCAAGAACACCAGTTCTGTTGGTGCCTGTGTTAGAACTCACCATCGTCCTGTTGGTCCATACCCCACAGGACACTACCCAGTACTTTACAGCGTTCATTATTGGCCGGCTATCAACCAATGGAGAGTCGAGCTGATACTGACCCAATCCAATGTCCTTTATCGTATAAGAGGATTTACAATCAATCATGTCCCTTTGAGTGGCTATAAAAATAAATTCTATCGTTAGCAATATAATTGTTACTGCGCTGCCGTGTATTTGTGAGGCCGTGTTAAACACTAGCCGACTCGAGAGTGCACATCCATGCGAGTTTTGTTCGGAACGATAAAGAAATTCTCAAGTTAGCTCTGTTCGAGCTACACTCGAGCGTAGTCTGCAAAGTGTTGAGTGTACGCGACGCAACGCGACGCCCAAGCTACGAACGTTTGAATTGCGCGGGAATTGTGTAACGTCGCCCGCCGTGGAGCGGAGAAAGTGTCAAAACGTAGAAATGCGGTTAGGAAATGTTTGGACGGGCAGCGGAGACGGGACGTAGTGTGACGTAACGGCGGAGGCAATCCTGTTAATTGTGCGCGTGTCATCTTCGCCCGTTATCGACCTGGCAGCGCTGCTGCCACGCGCCTGCAAGACGGGCGCAAGGGACACCGACAGAAAAAAAAAAAAAATTCAAGCGTCGCCGTAATTAAGGCAATGCATCCACGTGCACTGTAAAAACGCTTCCTTAATTTCAACACATAATTTGTAGCTGCAAAGAAAAATTGGTTTCGGTATGAACCACTGCAAAGTAGCCTTTCCACAGCCATAATTCTAGTTTGAGCTGTATAATAAAGACAATGATAACCTTGTATTGTCCATACGGTAAATAAGAGAAAATGAAAAAAAAAAAAAATTTCAAAATAATACTCGCGGCTCCGAGATTCGAACCCACATACCGTACGATATTAACCTAACGCCCTGCACCACGCGACCACGATGTATTTACGCGTTAGGACCACTTTTGATAGGTAGAATATTTTAGGTAGTAAATTGGGCCAGAATACAATGCCGAACTTCAGGATGGCATTAAACGTCTGTAGGAGGACTATAAATTTGCTCAGCTGCAGTTTCGTAACTGCAGAATTTACTTATTGGTTTTTTGAACGTTTGCATTGAGAACAGTTACGTAATAAAAACGGCAATGCACGACAGAAATCCTTCAAACAGTTACCTTTGTTACAAAGTAATATTTCTTTACTGTGAACAAAAGCAGCTCAAATAATGTCCATTTCTTTGCTATAAAGAAACGTTATATTGCCATAAAACAAAAACGTATAAAGAAAACATTTGTTAGCAACAAACTTATGTTCCTGTAACTTTATCTTTGAGTCGAAGCTTAACTGCGTTGCTGTAAACAAAACAGCATGGCAGAAATGGTTTTTTTTATCGTACATAAAATTATGTACGAATTTTTTTTAGAGTGTGGATACCTCTGAATTTAATATGTATGTGGCTAAGACCCAGTATCTATTCATCAGGGATGGCTCCTTTAAAAATAATGGCATTTATCTTTCTCTTGTGGAATGAAAGTAGCACTCACACAGCGCTGGTGTAAGGGTGAGTTTACGATTGACTTAACAGAAACCTTAAGCAGTGTGCTTAGAATATAAACCAATGTTTTCAAAGATATTGGTTTATGGCTGCAGTGTGCGGGTCGTGTACGTTCTTGGCTTTGACTTAAGAGATAGTTATATTTTATATCCTAATTACAAACCAAGACTAAGTAGCCAATCAGAGCACAGTGACAGTTGTTGGCGGGAAACTGTATTTACATTGTGTTTATGTTATGTCGTGTTGTGAAATTGTATCAAAGTAATTATTTTATTCGAGAGACAGTGGGTATTCTTTTAATTTAAAGAATAGATCATTTTCATGTTTTATTTCTTGGAAGAGGTTATTGAAATCTCTTTAATTAACCTTTTCAGAATTATCGACGTAAATGCCCCATATTGGCATTAGCTTCATCCTCTATAAAATATCACGAGTTCTTCAAAACGCCTACACAAGCAGTAACCACAAATAATTAAATATATGTAAATAATTTACATACTTGTCCATTTTTCCAAATTACATCGGATTCTTTCGTCTCCTACTATTTTGATTGATTGGCTAGACTTAACAGTTTCTGGATCAGTGATAAACTGCAAAACTTGTGACTCGTAAAGTACACAGAAAATAAGTACAAGCCTAAATTATTCAGCCTTTAATCGTAAACCCACCCTAAGGTTGATAAGTGGCATTTATTCACACCTGCCACACCTGTATATACCCAGACCAACCAGTGATCACGCCTATGATGAAATGTTTGCTCCGGCTAAGAAAATATTTTGTTTGCATGAGGCCAAACGAATACGTATAATGATCCAATAAAACCTTTTGTTGAATGAACAATACTTGGGGAAGCAGCAAAAATTAATGTTCGTCTAACAAAGGACGCTTGAGTTGACAAGACTTCTGTGTGTGTCCGCCAACAATGTTTGACTGCTGACAGAATATTTAGCAGAATCGACTGGAATATTCTCGTCGGTCGTATACAAACAAATACGTTACCTGCTCGAACGAATCTTTCTCTCGAAAGTTCCTCGTAAAACGCAACACTGATGATGACTACCGGAACCGTTATGTGTTTTAAGAAGAGACGCCTTGCCAACATCAAGGTCATTAAATAGTGGCACGTGCTCTGGCAGTCTGGAGTAGGGACGCAATTTTCTACGGCCTGGACCAAAGACTTGTCCGAGTTCTTTCCAAGTGTAGCTGCACTTTTCCGTAATAGGCTCCGCGTCTGACGTCATCCTGTATATACCTTCCTGGCTCTAGCACACACAGGTGCCTACTTTTGTCTGAGCGCATGCTTGGTGTGGCCGCCACATTTGTTTCTTTCGAATTGTCGAACGTTTTGTGAAAGTTGTAGAGAACTCCAGTTTGAAAAGTTGGTAAGTATCTCCGAAATTTTAATCACTTGTAATAAAACGGTTTCAGGTAACCCATTTTCCTTTGTCTCCGTGATTACCTTGCGTACATAATAAGATCAGTAATAGTGTTTTCAGATGTTTGGTGTTCTCGGGTTATTTATAGACCTCCATAACAGAAATCCATAAGCATGGAAGAATTAAGAATTCTTTACACGTAACTATAGAAATGTCAGTTACGAATCGAAATACTAACGTGCCGCTATTCAGCGCGTTTGTGTTTTCTCGTAGTTTATGCTTTTACCGCCAAAATTTGTGAAGAGCTAAGTATGAAGAGGCGGTGACCCATCGAAACAACCTGGACACAAGGGCAAGCTTAAATACGTGCGTACTCAACAAGGAGGCCTATATACTGAAAATTAGGATATAGCATGTATATTCATCTCGCCATTATGATGTAGTGGGTTCGGAAAAACCACGAGAAACCGACGTATGGCAGGGCCGATAATTGAACTCGGGTTCTCCCGGACTCGAGTCCTGCGTGACATCGCTTCGCCCTCACTCGGTCCGAAACACTGAAATGTTTTGGGGAGAAAAAAACTGACACATTCACCCAGGATAATACTTAAAATACTGCATCTAACTTTCGTGTGACTGATTTGTCTACGAATGAAGATAATTCATAGTAAAGGAGTATACGGGCGCTTTAAGCAGAAGCCATTATAAAGAAATATGACAACATACAATTCTTGTATGCGTAGTCAGTGTTCGGCGTTACAGTACTTGGGTTGGCATAGGCCTATATAAAATCGTTGGAAATGGAATAGGACATAATATAAATCGTTTTATTGATGACATTTTTTTTGTAATGCCATACTAATGAGATCATTATTTTAGGTCATTTAAAACTATACAATTTGCCTTTGCACAGATGTACAGCATATCTTTATTTAACCCATTCTGATCCAGTTGCGAATATTAAGCACGTATAGGTAGTTTTTGGTCTGAACTGCACACTGCAAAGCTCAATAACGAATGATCTTACATGCGTGTAAATGATTCGCAAACCGTCTTACTGGTCCAGTTCATAACTGGTTCATATTACTGTAGCTGAACATATAGCCTACAGCTTATTGGCTGTGGCAATGAAGCAAGTGTTGTGTCAACTTAAATACAGCACACATCATGGAATTTTTGCTTGCAACACCCGAAAGAGTAAATTGCAGTGGGTCTAAAAGGGTTAGAATTTATTAGTAGATGGGAAACATTTTTGAACCAAAATAATTATCTCCGTTCTACTGCTCCATCAATTCTGGTCTCAGCGTTAAGTGGAGAAAATAAACCGGTTGGATCTGCTCAGACAGAAAGAAGAGGCAAGTGACGGTTCGTAAAAAATAAAAATAAAAAGTTATCCATTTGAATTAACCGGTGACATAACTCCGTGGGAGAGTGAGTGCCTGCAATCAACAGGCGGAGGAAGTAGAAAGATGTTTCGTCTCGGGTAGCTACCAATTTAGTGAACGCGTCACGGCATTCCACTTGGACGCACCTCGCGCGTGTTGCACGGTCGCGCCGCGGCGCTCCTCTCAGCAGATGATGCCGCCGCTGGGAGAAAGCGCTTTCACCCGAGCGTCTGATCCGATTACAACACAGCTTCCCGACCCAGCGTAACTCACATAACACCTCGCCGTAGATTGAAGCCTGGGGTGGACCGATCTCGCTGGCTGCGCGAGCAAACCAGTCTCCGCGCCCCGGCAATTGAGCTGCTTTTCTGCCAACACGTCTAGCGAAACCCGGCGTCGATTGGATTTGAGGTTGCAGCGCTGTTTAGTGAACGAATGCTTTGAGATGTTCCTGTAACCAGTTTGTAATGCAGTCTGATTGAATTCAAATTGATAAAAGTATTGTATTTATATAATAGGGCAGGTCATTTAAATATCAGAGTATAACGGCTGTTCACGATAAAGTGAGCACTTTCGAAATCAAACTTACAAAAAAACACTGCCCGTGCCTGATGTATATTCAACGGGTGAACTGAGTGACATTCGCCGGTAAAGTTGGTAACGACAGATGGAATGTAGTTCCATATCTTGATATCGAATAAAAAGTGTTGAGTAACAATTAGTGATAATTTAAATTATTTATTTCGCTTTGTGTTTTTTTAATTCATTAGTGTGTAAAGATTAGCATATTTATAATCAGGGGGTGACTCTAATGGGAATCGAGCACGGTTCGCCTTGGTGGGAGGTGAGTAGTCTAACCACTACACCACTGCGGCCCCCATTAAAGAGTAAAGATAATATTTTTAATAATAAGTGTTATATGGCATAATTTTCAATAAACTTAGTAAATGTTATTCATCTATTTAATTTTGTAAGGCAGTTAATGCCTGCTATGCTTTGAATTTAATTAATAACATAGATCTAACTACCCCTCTCGAAAGAGCCAGGATGTGAAACTCGATGGGGCCCTCGGCTGCAGAAGGCACTTTTTTGCTCACATCTTTTCATCCATTACTGAAATATAATTTTTATATAAATTCGTTTTTAACGTATACTGTTTACGAGTTACAACTTAACCTTTCATCTCAGTTTCTTGTGTCAGAATTTTTTAAAAAAGACTTTCAAAAATAAAAAAATATATATTTTTAAAGGCTGGATTAACATGACAAGTTTTAGTACAGAAAATTAAATTTGGAATATTAGTTTGAGTAAGTCTTATTTTAGTGTAAATTTAGGTTGTCCCCTTCATATGTCCGTATATTGTGCGTTAACCAATGCTCTTATTCTTGTACTGTGTGTGCATGTAAACCTTTTCTTTACTGGTTTTCAGCTGTTACCTGAAACTGTGACCAAAGATAGTAAAATGAAACTTTCTTTTCAGATCTTCGAGGATGATTCGACAAGCGTTCGTGGTTGCGTCAGTTGTCGGTAAGCCAACGAATATTTTGCAAATGCTTAGCCATTTTTATCTTTTTCATTAATGCTTCATTGTAAAGCCACTTGATAATATTTTCGAAGCCATAGTCGGTATTAATGTTCTCTTAACTAAAAAAAAACACGGTAGGATTTTTAAAAAAAGCCTGTTAGTGATTGATTCCTTGCGAAGAACAAATAAATTTCTTTATACTCAAGTCTAAAAAAATTTATTTTAAAATTGATATTTACGAGGAGAAAAAAATTAAGTGTTTGAGTACTTCCAAAGTTTGTGACCTGCTGTGAAATGGAAAAATGTTTGTGTTTCAGCTCTGGCGTACGTATATTCGTCACCTGTGTTACATAGGGTAAGTATATCCTCTATGTCCAATATAACAGTGTTCTTGTGTCATTAAAAATGTTGAAGCTGTATGACAAGCGGGTTATTCAGAGTGGCTGCAAACTGGTTCAGATACAAACAATGATTTGTTTCTGTTTTCAGATAAAATTTTGTAATAAGACGAGACAGTATTTAAAAAAAATGTGTATCTACATTAAAATTTAATAGCAAACAATCTAATATTTCTCATAAAAACAGCCTTAATACATACCTCAAACGCTATTAGACATTTAGACATGCCACCTTAATTTTCCTTCACATTTATATTTAAATAATGCGTTACGCAGTTTTTTTTTATATTAATGTCTTGTTACAGCCACAAGATAACCTCATGAAAATAAAATTAGAAGGAAAAAAAAATTAAATAATGAAACAAGTATAGATGAAAGATGCCGTCCAAGTAGTTTTAAGACGATCTTAATAATTTCTTTCAAACGAATTCAGAGTTAGCAAATAGTAAAACAAAAAAAAATGCTTTAAAAAAATTTTAAAAATGTGGAAAATGTTCTCTTCATATTTGAATAGATATGTGAAGAAAGCCGTTTTCATTACTTCTGTAAGTAAAATATGGTAACTAGGAGGCGAGTTTTTTAGTAGCATTGGCCGTAGTCTCGCCGTGGTTTAACCCTTTCAGTAAATATATATATAATTTTAGGCGTTGCAACAAAAAAAATCTTTATCTCGGAACTGTACTGATATCCAGACGGGGACTAATATAAATATATATGTATGTGCTTTATGAGGCTACGGAACATAGTCTCAGCTGCGAATGAAGAGATTTTGGAAGGCTCTAAACAGCGAGGTCTCGAGAGCCGATGAAGGTGATCGAGGTGAGTACGGAGCAGCTCAGGAATGAAAGGGCGAGGGGAAACGGGAGATCTCCGTGGAGAACCCGCCGACCAACGGCATCGTCCGGCACGATTCCCCCATTCTATAATCTGGAGATTGAACCCGAACCGGGCAGGCTAACCGCTCAGCCCCCGCAGGTCCTATCCGACATGCAGGGAACCTTCCTCATTGAAAGACGCCTGAAAACTTCGCGAGTTCAGTGACCTGCTGGTTAGACTCTGCAGTCTTATGTACAAATATGCCGTTATCAACTGCGCATTGGTTGTTTGCTGTCACAGTGGAAGATGACAATTGATCACCGTTCTCCAGGAGGTGTCAAACACAGCGTGGACCGATGACTATAGGCTGTTCACGGTAAAATGAGCACTTTTGAAAGTCCTGCTTAAGATCTACTTGCATGCACGTCATCAATTCTTCCGCCTTATGTAAAATTAACGTTGTCATGGGCCTCATCGCTTTATTCATGCGTCGGTCAGGTGAATCGGTGGAATTATTAGAAAAGTATATATGTTACAAATTTATTCATTTGTACACTTCGATGCATTAAAAAAAAAGACAGTAAGTGAAAGAAATAATTTAAGTTATCACAAATTATTACCTAACACTTTTTATTCGACATTAAGATGTGGAATTACTTTCCATCCAATTATTACCAACTTGATTGGGCGCATGCCACACAACGCGCCCGTTTAAATATGTGCAGTTAGGAGCAGTGACTTTTTCTAAGGTTGGTTTAAAAATTGCTCACTTAATCGTGAAAAGCATTTAAAGTTATATAAACGCACGGGTTTTGCATTCTAGCTTGTCCCGAAATGAATCCGCGAATTCTTCAGGTCTCTTCTCATTGGACGGTACGTTCTGCTGCGTACAATGCAGAGCCACTTCATACGCGAAGTCCCAGACTGAAAGTGATAACTAGAGATAGGAAAAATTCGTGATTTCATATCAGGACAAGATAAGACGTGTACACTGAAGTAACAATTGCAATTGGATCACAGTTCATTAGACACGCCTTGGGCGACTCTGAGCCAGTAACATACGTGCAAGTTAACAAGTGGCGAGTGCCATACTGGGAGGTGTGGAGTAAAACTGGCTACTATCTGGGGCAGCAGCCAATGATCATACACCTGAGGCTCGATTGTACAGAGGACTGTGGAGTCCAGCCAACAGGTCATTGAACACGCGAAATTTTCCTATCTCTAGTGATAACTGGTGTGCCGGCTGGCCAGCTAGTCGCAGTGTTGTGACGGGAAGGTTCGTTGTTCGTGCAGGCGAAGCGCTGGGAGGAGTTCCCCAACCTCACGTTCACGTTCGACTGCTCGGACAAGGCCGTGGGCTTCTACGCCGACACGGAGCACCACTGCCAGATCTTCCACATGTGCGACGAGGACGGGCGCCGCATCCCCTACATCTGCGCCAACGAGACCAGCTTCAACCAGGAGTACCGCGTCTGCGACTGGGAGTACAACTTCGAATGCCAGCAGGCGCCGCAGTGGTGAGTTGTGGTAGGGTGCGGGGCAGTTCGGATGACACGACCTCACCTCCATGCCTAACCCTCTGGGAAGGACCTTCGAATGCCAGCAGGCGCCGCAGTGGTAAGTTGTGGGAGGGCGCGGGGCAGGTCGGATGACACGACCTCACCTCCATGCCTAACCCTCTGGGAAGGACCTTCGAATGCCAGCAGGCGCCGCAGTGGTAAGTTGTGGGATGGTGCGGGGCAGGTCGGATGACACGACCTCACCTCCATGCCTAACCCTCTGGGAAGGACCTTCGAATGCCAGCAGGCGCCGCAGTGGTAAGTTGTGGGAGGGGCGCGGGCAGGTCGGATGACACGACCTCACCTCCATGCCTAACCCTCTGGGAAGGACCTTCGAATGCCAGCAGGCGCCGCAGTGGTAAGTTGTGGGAGGGTGCGGGGCAGGTCGGATGACACGACCTCACCTCCATGCCTAACCCTCTGGGAAGGACCGAGCTAGTTCGTACAGTGGTAACTCGCCGGACTCGCATTCGGGAGGACCCGGGTTCGATTCCCGCTCCGGCCATCCAGATTTCGGTTTTCCATGGTTTTCCGAAGTAACCCCAATCCCTCTTCCCTATGCAACTTGCGCCGTCTCTAATGACCTCACTGTCGACGAGACGTTAAGCCCAACTACCTACCTCCTACCCTTTATGAAAGCACACATTTACTGTCACTGAAGACAAGGTTGAAGTACTACCTATATTCTCCACTACACCAATATCAGTTGTGTTGGTCTCTGTATTTCTACTTACCCCCTTCCTATTGGTCCTGGCTACACAAGAAACGCCTACTGTACTCTGTTAAGTTTATTATCGACTGTTAATTGGCCAATGGAGTTGCGTGTTCACTACGTGCCAATCAGCGTGTTGCGACTGATGTGACGTGTTTCACAATCCATCGTGTTCATTTGGGAAATTATTAAAATGAATTTTTTTATTCTTACGAATTGAAATGTGACTAGTTGTAATTTTCTTGTTAGATTCCCACGAAGTCCAGAGAAACAGAAAAACCACAGAAGTGTCAGATTTTTCTCCAAGAGCAAATAAATTTACAAATAAACTTTGCTCGAGTAAATACGCGTATACTTCTCAAAAGGGCTAACCTTGCGAAGACCCTAATGGGCCTGCCTAGTGTTTCATGTGCGCCCTCAGCTACGGGATGTTCTTCGGAAGATCGTCCATGCAAGTAATGATCCCTCCAAGCCCTTTTCTTACCATACACTAAAGATGAGGTAGACCACTTATTCGACTTCCTGCGCGTGTATCTAGCACTGACCTACCTTAATCATAGGGACCTGCAAAATTCGTGTTATTTTTTTTTGCTTCAAGCTAGAGCTCAAGGTAGTGTATATACTGAAGCCGGGGCCGTTCCTTGATTTGCTGCTGCCCAAGTGTTAAGTCACTCCCTCTCCGAGTGAACTGTACGTGATTGGGGCACACGACTGTAAAGTGTCCATTTATTGGCGCAGAGTTACACGGGGCGTATCAAATAAAGCATAACCGAATGACAAGCTTATTGCAACGGTAAATGTGTTTTCTTTTTAAACTGTCCTCAAATAATAACGCGAATTTTTCAGGTTTCTACACATAGTCAACAATGATGAATGTGTTTGTTTATATCTTAACACTTTTACGAATTTGAATTTAGGCAAACTGCAATACAAATTGGTTAGAGGATGTATAAAAACACATCCAAGCACTTGTTTATATATCAGTTTTTTAACCTAAATTACAAATCCAAACCATGCGGTTTTCGCTAGACGTGTTGGCAGAAAGCAGTTCAATGTTGGGACACCGTAATTGGTTTTGCGCAGCCAGTGAGGTCGGTCTACCTCTTCTTTAGTCTATGGTTGAACCACGGTGTGATCTGGAGACGACCAGGTCACCAGGGCGTTATGGCCGTCCGCAATGTGGAAGGAAATAGTTCTTTGACGGTTACTTCGCGCTTTTCTGAAGCCTTGCTGAAGTTCTACTTTCAGAATATTCCTCCGCATCATGCGAACAAAGCTCATACGAGTCTTGTAAAAATACATCGAAGGGATAACGCACCGCATTCTTGCGCACACAGTGCAATAATATTTTGCATAAGAACTATATTTCTTTCTAGGCATTACCAAAACGCTTTTTTTTTCTCACTGTTTTAATTCAATCATTAAATACTATACTGTATATATAAAATATAAATAAAACTTAAATTTGACCAAAAAAAAAGAGCTTTAATGTTAACATAAGCATAAAACGCTTGTGATTCATGGCATGAATTAGGAAACAATCAAACACGTCATATGTGGTGTAATTTTTCAAAGGTTTGATTCAAAATGTGTGAAGGCTACGCATGATTTTTTCACATTTCTAGAATCCAAACATTTAAAAAAATCAACCCTTGTTTAACGCGTTTGGTTGCTTACTGAATATGCCATGTATCACAAGCGTTTTAAACATATAGTGTTAACATTAAATTACCATATTTTGGTTAAATAAAAACTTTTACTTAATATTTTATCTACAAATTATTATATTTCATTCATAACTAATGCGAATAATGCGAAAGATAAAATATAGGTGTGTTGGTATTTCTCTATAAGAAATAGTTCTTACGCAAAATATTATTACATTGAGCGCGCACGAATGAGGTGCGTTGGCCTTCTGGTGTAGTTTTCTAAGCTTTGTTTACTTAGGGAGGAAGAATATCCTAGAGGTAAATTTTCAGCAGCGCTTCAGAGAATTGGGAAGTAGCCATGAATGAACTATAGATACATAATGCACTATCGCATGTTCACAATAGCATCATACTTTCTTTGTAAAACCTGTGAAAAATACACTCGTTATATGACATGTTTGGTCATTTCCTGAATTAATCATTTAGCTCGAGAGCTAATCAATTAGCAACCCACGTATCACATGTGGCCCGAAAGACTCATCAGACTGGCTATTTGACAACATATTTTATCTCCTATCCGATATATACACACGTAAATATACATATGTGCACACGTTTTTGAATGTAATCACTCTATTCAACCTAAAATATAACTACATATTGCTAATGTAAATGTTGTATTGAAATTATAAATTATTAAATTAAATACATCATCAATCATGTGCAGTGATAATGTATAAGTGAGCCACAAGTTTTTAATACGTGTTTGTTGACAGGCAAGTCTTGCAGTCATTTGTCAGTGGCCCAATTGGAAATCCAATTGAACAGACATGATGCACAGACTTTCTGAAGGCCTACTCCCGTTAATATAGATGACATTCTTTTCCGATTAATTGAAAAATTCTGTTATATATTTTTTCTATAAATTATTGTATTCATTTTATAGACAGTATGAAAAAAAGATTAATATGAGGGGCATGTTGGTAAGTAATAATAAACAGCATTGGCTGCTGCCTCAGTGAGTTGGCCATTTTCTATTTCTCTCTAGACGGAGTTGCACGCGATTAGGTCTGTGTTCCCTTGCATATACGTCATTGGTCCGTATTCATCCGTGACGTGTCTAATAAACAGTAGTCCAATCGCACGTGTTATTTAAATATACACGACTGTGAAGTTTAGCTTGATCATATCGATTCGGGAACATTTCCTGTACTGGGCCACGGTTGTGTAGTGGTTACACTACTCGCCTCCTACCTAGGCGAACCGGGTTCGATTCCCGGATGGGCTCGCTCCTGAATTTCCGCAAGTGGGAATCGCACCGATACGATGCCACTGGTTGACGAATTTTCTCAGGGATCTTCCGTCACCCCGCCATTGCATTCCGGTCCAGCTCCATGCTCACCTCACTCCACCCACGTCGACTCTCGAGGCCTCGATGTCAGAGCCGACCCAAATATATCCACTCTACTCCTGTCCCTAACCATGTGTTGTGAATGCGTAGAGCTAGTGACTTTTCGCGAAAAAAAAATTCGACTACAGGGTAGACTTCAATCCTATAAGCACCCCAACAGCAGTTTGCCAGTTGCCATTGGTAGCTGTCTGCTTGAGAAGCAGTTTACATATTTGACCCGGCCACTCAGAATTCGGAAACATCAGCACGGCTCCTACGTGATTCGTGTGCAGACAATTAACACGGGACAAAGAGTAATTAAACCCAATCAAGACAGGTAGGCTACCCTACAGTGTTTTCGAGTACAACTTGTCTTGAAATTCTTTCGCGAAATTTCACTACCCCTATGAATGCGGCCCCCAATGCCTGGTGTTATGCAACAACCAGTACAGAAAAGCCATGCGAATCGTGGATGTTGCAGGCGGTTCAGTAGTATTGGTCGTCTTGGAAATATTCGTGGCTGTGTTGTGGGAGGCTACCACCAGAAACAGGCTACGGTGGTGACAGTTCCAGACCGTAATCACTTAAGATATATGTTGCCTGCAGTGTAACATGCATCAGTGCCCATTTATAATGCAACGCTACGCGTACGATAGGAACATCTATATAGGCTGTTCACGATAAAGTGAACACTTTTGAGGCCCTAGTTATTATTTATTTTCAACCCTTCTTTATTTTTTGATTACCTTAAAAAATATTTCGCTATCTAAGTAATAAAAACAGTGTATATATTCCCCCGCACTCGTAATTAAACGACTACGGTTAAAATAAAATATACGTGCTTATTGACTGGTACTTAAAATGAGAGGGCTTTCAAAAGTGCTCACTTTACCAAGAATAGCCTATACTCGTATTGAGCGTGCTATAAGCTTTTCACGCCCTTCCCGGGGCCCCGGAGTGAGCATTGTGCGCTTTTGCTTACGCCAGATGTAAAATTAACTTTCCCATTTACCTCATCACTTTATTTATCCTTCGGTCAAGTGTACATGTAACACTTTTAAAAAGAAGTAAATATTTTACAGATTTTCTACTTTTTACACTTTTGTGCGCTAAACAACCAAAAAGGAAATTAAATCGTTTCGTTATTCGCAAATATTTACCTAACACTAAGGGCCATTTTCACCACACAACTACTAATTACTAAGCCGAGTTTAAGAACGAATTAACTAGAATTACTGGCCGACTGTATTTCACCACTGTCAAAACGCGAATTAACTGTAACTTACCCGAGCTTAAATTTAAACGCCCATTTTCGGCCGTTGAACTTCTCTAACTCCGCTTACGATATAAATATGACCGTCGAAACATATTAGAATACTTTGAAGGCCATGAGGAAACAATTCGGCAGACGCCTTCGTTGCGATCACGAATTTATATCAGTTCCTGCGATATAGTTTTCTTTGATATTTTTTATGCGAATACATACAATATATGTATGTTCGGTTGACTATGCAAAATATACAAGTCACAAATATTTTTAATATTTAATTAATGGCGAATATTCCGTATGTTATGTAAAACTCTTAGGCTACAGTTGAAAGTTGTTATTATTTTATCGGCTCTTTCAGCCAAGTACAGTGCGTTTGACAATGAAGTCTAATTCTATTGTTTGTTGGCGTCACTTGCTAGTTTATCCACATCTGGCAGTTATAATAAACAATTTGATGCAGGAGGACATTGGAAATATAGGCGACTTCAATGGATTCACGAAAAATTATGTTGTTATGCTAATTAGGATTTTATTACCCGCCCGCGTGTCGTTTCAATCACTGTTAGTGTTTTATAAAATCCGCGTATTTATTTTCTGCCAGGATTCCACAGATTAGTGGGAAAACTCCTTGGCACAGCCTCGCAGATGTACCACTTTCTTCAAATGTCGATCACTGAACTTATATTTACTACACGGGTTTAATTGTCTACTAGATATGCGTGATGAAATACACCGACCTTAAACGCCGGTAAATGAAGAGCTAAAAATTTTTCCTTCGTTTGGTTCAGCCGAGTTATATTAATAAGTGGCGAAACTGGTCCTAAGAAATGGAACACCTTTACCTCCGTCGTTATCAATTTTACTGTGTCTTCGTTAAAATATTGGAGCAGTGATATTTTTCAAAGGTCGATTTCAAAAGTTCTTCAGTAACCATGAGCACCCTATATCAAGGTAATTATAGAACCACTCAGAGCTTACATTTCGACTGGTAGGCACCTGATCGACTCTCCATCACCCCGACTTCGCGCAATACGTATTTTGATGAAAGGGCAGGCGCTTGTCCAAAGCGCCTGTAATAGCTGCAACCAGCATTGCTTACTCGTGCTGATGTTTGCCTGTCGTCAGGCGCTGCCAGAGACACGAAGCACCTGTGGTGTTTGAAGCTTGAATTACAGGCCTAGGTTTGTAGTTGAAATGTTCCTATTATGACACATCTACTACCCTTATACGTTTCGCCCGGTTATTTTATTTTACACTCGCTGTGCATCCCAGATTAAGGTGTGTCAAACGAGTCTACCGCGAGTTGCTTAACTGGATCTCTTTTCTGCGTCTGTGGCAGAGAAGCCCTAGAACGACAAGGGCGACAGTGTTATGCGCAATCCGTGCGCCATCGCCTCTGAGCACAATACTGTGAAATGGCAAGGCAGGTGTTCTCGTCGCGTAGTACACGCCTGTTGGTGGAATGTGCATATGACGCATGCCTTTTTAAGATACGGCAATTTGAAAGGAAAAAAAATCAGTTATTAACTAAGCTGGAGTGCTCCGAAATGTGTTTATAATGTGCATGACGTCCTCAAACACTCGACAGCCCTCGTTTGAAGCGCGCATTCTTTTAGTATATCAGCATAGTAGACACACGAGCGCTAAGTAGGCGCGCTACTTCAACGACGAATAAAAACATGCGAACCTCGCATTATTATTTAGTAAAGGCTATACACGATAAAATGAGCACTTTTGAAATCAACCATAGAAAGAAGTCACTGCTCCAACCTGCTTATATTTTAACGGGCGCATTGAAGGATATGCGTCTAGATAAGTTGGGAACGAAAGAAAAGGTTTGAGGGAAAGGGGGGGGGGGGGGAATAATTCAACATCTTAATGTCGAATAAAAAGTGCTTGGTAACAATTTGTGATCACTGAAATTATTTATTTCGCTTTCTTTTTTGATTCATCAAAGTGCAAAAATGAGAGCAGATCGGTAAAACATTTACTTTCTTAATACTTTCACAGTTTCACTTGGCGACGCATGAATAAACTTAACAGGCCGGCGGCAACGTTAATTTTACACGAGTTGGAAGAACACACAAAACGTTCATACGAGTAGATACCAAGCAGGGCTTTCAAAAGTGCTCAGTATACCATGAACAGCATATACTACGAAAACAGATGGTTTGTTCGACAGAACAAATTTCAGTTACTTTTTAATTCTCCCCACGACAACGATAAATGTGGTATTCTGACGTCAGCACAGAGGTTCGGATGCTGCTACCCGTGAAACCCGATCGCAGAGCTGTTCTGTTGTCACGCTCCAGGTGCTTTTTTTTTTCAGTGGAATTTATTAACAGCGTGGGAGTTTCGTGTTGTAAAATCTATTCACTGTTTGTTACACTTTTTAATCAAACCTTTGAAAAATCACCCCATGCATAACGTGTTTATACACTCTAAAATTTTAAAATATTTACTGGAATTTGTTTGTAATTTTAATATTACTTATAACAGTACAAAGGTTTCTCTTGTAAAACTACTCGTTTGTAAAACTACAAGGGCCGTGTTTGTAATAGATCTCAATGATATTTGTACTATCAGAACACGTATATACAAATTTCAGCGAATAGTGGACACTCAACAAACTAAAACCGTAAATAGCTCTTTGCTCGTGCAAAAAAAAAATGTATTGCAAGTTTGAACAACGTAAAACACTTAAACTAACTCAAATAATCATAGTAAAAGGACAACTTCAATAAAACGTGACCGGAATACACATTAACTGCTAATGTTTCCTAGCTACACGGAACTCTTAAATCAGGTCTCAAGACCTCGTTGTTAAGAGCCCTCCAAATCTCTCAACTCAAAAACAGAACTCTTGAAATGAAATAAATGTATTCGTCCATAATCAAATATCTTCCTTAATATCTGTTCGAACTTGCAACTATATTTACTATGAAAATATGAGTTCAGTTCATAAGTCAGTTGGTCTTGGGGTCGAGGGTTCTAGTTCCCGTGCTGGCCAGGTGTCTTATTTTTTTATTTTTTCGTAAATTATATTTTGAGATTTTCTGTGAAGTTATTCTCAGTTATTAAATCATCACATGTCTTTTCTAGAAAAAAATAATCTTATGTGCTTACATTTCTGAATAATGTAATTTGTTATGCAAGGCTATCAATTGTAATATTACAAATATATTTCCGCATATTCTACAAGATTACTGTTTGTAGTTTTACTAAGGATTTGCTTGGCAACTGGGTTTCCAAGGATTTTTCTTGTAAAAGGTAAAAAAAAAGAAAATTAGAATGTAGTTATTTCCTAAGTATGGTATGTATCACGAGTCTCGTATACTTCTGCAACATGAAAGCATATTATTTTTCGTAAATTGGAGTTTTACCTGTATTTTGTTCATAGATTATAATATTTAATCTAAATAAATATAATATAAACAGTGGGAAAATAAGTGTGTTGGTAGCGCCTAGTAAAAACAGTTCTCATGAAAAATATAATCATAGCTGCGAGCGCACGAATTCGGTGCGTTGTCCCTGTGGTGTAATTTTCTAAGCTTGGTTTGCTCGAGGCGGAGGAATATTTTGGAAGTAGAACTTTAGCAGGGCTCCGGAAAAGCGAGAATTAACCGTGAATGCATTGTAACTGGAAGTTTTTTTTTTGCAGGTACTACCTGAACGAGCTGACGTACGTGACGGACCCGCCTAAGCCGCGGGAGCCCAGCAGAAGCGTGCCTCTCCCCCAGTGAGGGACGTCCCACACCCCCCCGTCGTTAAAATGAACCCTCCGCGACCATCTTTCGTGCTTCGGACTGTACCTGTCGCCCTCTTCGGGGCCCCGGAGTGAGCGTTGTGCGAGTCAGTGCATCTGCAAGCTGTGCACCGCCCCCTTAGTCCTGCGGGCACAATGGACTCAGCCGGTCTTCTTCATCAGCTTCACCCTTTTCATCACAAAAATTAAAACCAAGGCCCAGTACTCAGTAAACATGATTCTCTAGTTGACTCCGTACGTAATGAATAACTCACCCTTAAGTTGCCGTGCAAGTGAGAGAAAAATATGATTATTACGTTGGTTACATTACTGTAAAATACCCGGAAAAATGCACGAATTAATTAAAATAAAAAAAAAAATTGCAATGGAAAAACTTAAGTTTATCCGTAACATTGGAATGTTATCTACTACGGGTGCCAGCCATGTTTGATATTTGAGAAAGCAAGACAAAAACAAGAATAATTTTTCTCGGAAAAATGTTGCCAACGCCTTTACCTTACCGCGCATTTGCAAGCGCTTAATCCATCATGAATAAAATACGCGTTTAATTCGTGAAGCTCTGGCTGCTATCGTGATTTCTGTCCACAGATGATCGTAGAAGCTCGTGAGCCAGTTTAATTACGGGTTTGATTAGAGAACTATGTGCCGTATCGTGTGTACTGGGCTTTAACAAGCTGAGGCGAAATTGCTGTCGTGTGTCCCGGGCTCCCATGCGCACACTCAAACATAGCGAACGACATGGCGTGATGTCACCCACCAGCCAGCGCCCAAAGACGAGCCTGCCGTACTCCAGCCGTGGCCAACGGGAAAGAGCATACAGCGCGGTGGGAGCCAACTGGACAAGACATCCCATTTCAAAAGCAAGTCGCAAAGCAAATCAGTCATTGCCAAGCCATAACGCCCCTGTACTCTTTGTCTGTCTTGTTCCTTCATTAAATTGTTGTTTCCTTATGTGTTTTTAAGTTTTTATTTTCATGAACACTTTTATGATATCAGAACAGTGGACATATTTGAATCCAATGTTTGCGTATGATTTCTTACGTAATAGTGGCAGAATGATACGGAAGAAGATATTGTTTATTTCTTTGTGCCAACCTAAAACTCAACAAGTGACCAAAATATTACACACACGTTGCAAGAGAGTCATAACGTTAAAAAGAGACAAGACAAGTTATGGATTTATATATATATAACTAAAGACTAAAAGCCGTTTTATTAGGGGCAAAAATTTCGTTCTTGCAATCATTTCTAGGATCAAATTTTTAAACACTTTAAACCTAATACAACAGTGTACAAAGTTACTTATATCAATGATTTATAAACACATTTTTTGTGATCTGGTAATTAACAGTTTGAAACGACAAAAATGTTGAGTATTTTGCATTGACTTTTAAAAGCAAAATACAATTTTCATAAATTCAAAATTTTGGCATTTATTTGCATAAATTTTTGTTAAGTTCAAAAGAAGTGGAATTTTGGAGTATTATTTATTGAAATTTTATAAATAAACACTTTTAAATCAGAAATTTAATAATAATAATAAAACTTCCAATAAAAATATTTAATAAAATTATAACAGAATATAAAATTATTTCCAAATCAAGATTTTTTACAATGCTGTTTATGTTAAGAATTAAAAAATGTTACATTTTTGCTATCAAGACTTTATGTGCAATTATGAAATGTTCAGTAATATTATTATATTAGGTGAATGCATGACTCATGTTAATGTGCCAGTGTATTTTGAATATTAAGTGTCATTTGTACTTTTGTGTATAATATTGTACTAAGCACAAAGATGCTGATGTAAATAAATTCTTTTATTTGAAATACTGTCCCTAATATTTAATCAAAGGATTATAAGTTGAACCTAGAAAACATTCTACTTATGTCAAAAAAAGTTTAATGTTGTTTCCGGGCTTTACCTTATATTTATGCAAAAAATTTCGAATTTGTTGAGACAGTAAGTGAAATTACTTTATTCAGTAAAACATTTTCGGCCGCAAAATTTTCACGATTTCATGCCAGAGTCACAGCTCAATTATTTTTCAGATGTTTGATAAGTGGAAACAATCGCTTTGCCAAACTAAATATATGGTATGTCGAAAAATTTCCGTTACTTCAAGATACGCCAGAAAATGTCTGCGGTAAAATTTTAAAAATATTATTTTGTAATAAAATTCAAGTAAATTAGAACATAATTTGTATACATGAAATTGTTTAATAAATTAAAGCATTGAAAGCAACAATGTTTCAGTTTAGTAGCTGAGTTAATTTTTCTCATTCGTACACCACGAAAATGATCAAATCTGTGACTTTAGTGGCTAATTATGAATAAATATTGCACTGGAAAAAGTTTCGTATATGAAGTTATTTAACTTCTAGTGTTTATAAATTGGCATATGCTTCCAATGTGAATATAAAAATGTGACTTGAGAAGTATCCTGTAAACTTAATACTTATTACACTCGATGCGACGGCTATCTTCAAAGGTACCTTCAAAGGCTATCTTCATTGGAACCACAACTTAGTAAAATTTTATTGTACTTTTTTTACAAACAATTCATAGAAAATTATTGGCAAAAATTATAGTAGCACTATAATAAATGCTTGTGTTTTTGAAATACATATTTATGCAACATACAGGTGATCTAAATTGTGTTTATAATAAAATTAAATCTGCAGTACCTGCTTATTAAAATAAGACGTTAATGTTTATATTGGTTAAAAACGTGCTGTAAAATTACCTTTATACACTTTTGTAATTAAATGCAATTCTCTTCTCAATTACCTTATAAAAAATATTTTTTTATCCGTGAGTTAAAAAATATTTATGCAGTCACGTGTAGGCTGTTCACGGTAAAGTGAGCACTTTTAAGGCCATAGTTAGTTTCTTTTCTTTCGGCCATCTTTTTTCCTTTTATCTCATTTTAAAATAAACATAGCAGTGTAAATAATAAAACACAGTGTGTATATTCCACTGCACTCGCAAGTGAACGTCTAAGGCTAAAATCAGATAAATTTATTGAATATCATTCTGAAAGAGAGGGGTTTCAAAAGTGCTCACTTTACCGTGAATAGCCCATACTAAGGAGAACCATTAATTTTTTAATTTACCATATCAGTGTATACGCGCAGTGACAAAGCACGGATGGCAAATTAGTTTCCATTCATGCATGGTAACGTTTATACAGTTGTTCGAGGAAGAGTAGAATGCTTAGGGAAGTCCCCTACTTAGTATAGTAGCAATGCTAAACATTCCCATATTTTCAGCCTGACACGTAGTACGATTTCGATACACTGTGTAGGAACTTCCATTACAGTTAAGAAAGTTTACCATAATTTTTTTTACATTGTACTACCTCGTCAGCGCAGGCATAAAATTATCGCTGGGCATTTCAAACCTTAGTAAACCTTTCATGATTATTGTTAGAGCCACGAGTATTTCGCGGGTTGAGTTGGCAGCAAGCTAGGCTGGACAGTCCTCTATACGCTCGAGACATTGTCTTTGGTTATTGGTCGCTGTGATCAAGTGAGGCCTCTGTACAGGACTGTTACACTCGCACTACTGCTTCCACTTATCACTGGCTCACACATAAATAGGACGGTCTGAAGAAATGTCGTCCAATCACAACAGTAGGAGGAAAATGACACGTGTTTGGAATGTACGTCGTCCCCGAATGAATTCGCGAAATACTCGTGGCTCTAGTTACTGTACACAATTGGTCACGTGCTGCACAAGAAGGTTATTTTTGGCCGGTGCTGTACATTGCCAGGCTCGACTGGGTGACTGATTTGTAAACCGTGATACTGCTCTACATCATCACTGGTTCATATCACCTATCACTAGGGACATGCAAAATTCTAATGCTATGAGTGGAGACGTGCAAAATTCGCGTTACCTTTCGGCGACAGGATAGACTCCACTGCCTTATAAACAAGCGAGCACAGTCCGTGATTTAATTGGCCGCTGCATTTAATCATCGTCGCCTGCCTGCTTGACATCCTTAAAAGAGATTCGCCACTCCATCGCTGATCTTATATTATTGGCTCAAGCGTTCTCCGAGGAGTGACATACATATTTCCGGCCAGTGGCTGAAGTCGGTCAAACGCACAGTAAGTTGGAGATCAGTCTGTACTTAAATAACAACGCGAATTTTGTAGATCTCTACTGATGGGGTGGGAACCTGCAAAATTCGTGGTATTTTCTGACAACACGTTGTGATTAATCGCCCTATTCATATCCAAGTCGGTGCCATTTGTTCATTGGCTTCTGGAGTATCGAGGACACATTCTCCCTTTTAACTCGGTTGGACGTGGTTGGCCCAGCCTATCGTTAGTGGTTTCCTATTGGCAGAAAGCCATCCAGGGCGTGTCCACACTAAATGTAGTCCAATGATAAACACAACAAAAGCATAAGTTTTTGAGGTCTAGTCTGTCTTGAAATTATAACCCGAATTTCGCACGTTTCCATGAGCCAATTGTTACAGTGACTCGCATATACACGTTCCAAGTATTCTTGTCCTCATGTGAATTCGCGAAGCTTCCTTGTCCCTAATTATCGCTAGAGGCCCAAGAATTTCGCAGGTCCATTTATAGACAAGATGGAATTGACGCACATGTACGGTTACGTTTTTAATTGGTCGACGTGTTGTTTGACACTCCCTGGAGATAAATGAGCCAATAACAAACATACAGCAAATTGTGCACCGAAACACCTTTTTTACTACCACAATAATCAACCAATTAACAGTTGATATCTATATGAGAGTATATGAGACTGTGAAGTCTAGCGTACAGGTCACTGAACTCGCGAATTTCTAGGGTCTCTAGTTATCGCAGAAGTCAGTTTTGAGAGTTGGAAAATCGGACGTATTTTTCCACCTTATTCTTTGAGTTCGTGGTGATGTAGAGGTGATAACACTCGCCTCCCAGCATGAAGGACGTTTGCCGTTGGCCGGTGGGTTTTATCTGGGTGCTCCTGTTTCTCCCGTCGTTGCATTTTGTCGCTGCGCCATTCCCATATTTTCACAAAAACACTCCGCGTCGCGCAACAAATTCTCCACGTCGGCGCTAAAAATCCTTAGATTCTAAATAGATTCCCTAATAAAAATGTCAATTCCTGCAAGTTTATTATGCTCACTTAGGAGACGGCTTTGAAGGACTCTTGTCGTGCACTGGCTGTAGCTGAATGCAGATAAGTTTGTCTGCTAAGATTTGCTTCACAAGGAAAGCGTTGTGAGCGGGCAGTGTTGTCATGTTCAACTGATCACAATATCAGTATCTTATAACTTTGCCCATGCCTATACCATGTTTACAATCGCCCGAATGCAAAGACGTTCTTCCCGCACGATTACGTTGATTGTTTGCTATGCATTTTTGCCGGTTTTTAAGTCAGAGGGCTAAGTGAAAGTTCATAGTACTCCATATCATCCCGGCCTTTAACCCTTTAGGAAGGTGCAGATTTACTGTCACTGAAGACAAGGTTGAAGTGAGCTGTCTATATTCTCCACTACACCGATATCAGTTGTTTTGGTCTGTGAATTTCTAATTACCTTCTTCCTGTTGGTCCTGGCCACACAAGACACGCCTACTTTAGTCTGCTACTTTTATAATTGACTGTTACCACGTGCGTTAGTAAATATTTCAAGCTTTACAGATTTTATTTTTAGTTTCCTGATGAACTTGTTTCTATTAAATTTATTATACATCGATAAATGGACAAACAAACACCGTTACTATCCTAGTTGTCGCAAGAATTACAAAAAAAAAGCACAAGCTGTATTATTTAAGGAAGGCAATTAAATGAGGGGCCAAATAAATATATATAGTTGAGTCAACTAAATGTTTTTCTGACGTTATAATTTTTTTTGGCAAACCACAGAGGATTTTTTTTTAATTCGAGCGTTTATTTTGTTAGATGAACAATATGATTAATTTTTAATTTTTTCAAGTTTTGTTTGCTCAACAAAATATTTTGTTGGGGTAACTGAATATATTTTGAACCTCTCTCTTAGTGCGAACAACGAAATGATGTAAGGAGGAGACCAGTTGGCCTGACTCATATGCTGTGAAAACACAGTGACGCACAGACGCGAGAATCTGCGTCTAGTATGTGTGTGTTATGTGTGAGCGTGCGTGTGTGTGTGTGTGTGTGTGTGTGTGTGTGTGTGTGTGTTGTGGTCCTTTCGTTGACTGATGCGTAAACGGGACATGCCTGTGTGGGGGAAGCAGTCAGCATCTCTTGTAACACGCTGAGGTCTGTACATGTGTACAGATAATTTAAGACTACCTAGAAGCGAACCGTCTATATGCACCACAACGGGAACACGAGCTCTATTGGTCTCTGTATTGCCACTCGCCACCATCTGATTGGCTCGCAGACACTACTGGCCTGCTATCAGCCGATATAATGCCGAGTTCACAGTCTTCCAATCAAACGTTCTTTCATGCTTAACATGCTCCACATTACACCGTGTTCATTTGCGTTGCCATACAAAAAAGTTGTATTTTGTACAAGGAAATGTTGATTGGTGAGTCGAAGTGTTCGTGTGATTCGTGTGATTTTTACTTTTAAGTATCGAGATATATCGAGATTTGTTTGGCTCGAGTTGCACTCAGGCATAGTCCTCAATGTGTGATATCTAGGGGCACCTGTTTTTCGCGTAAAGATTCCAGGACAAGTTGTGTTCCAAAGCACTTTAGTTCAGAATCACTTTCGTGATTGGATCACTTGACTTGTCAGGCGTCTTATCTGTCTGCTCGCAAATGACGGACGGTCAGTGTGGGAGAAACTTAGTTCTGATTGGCTGACTCGTGTAACAGACACTCTTCACGCAAAGAAAAGCGGCAGTAGCCAAATGTGCATTTAGGATATTGAAGTCTAGCCTCCGCGTGAATATTTCCACGAAAAGCAGGTGGCCCTAGTGACATCCAACACCAGAAGAAAAAACGAAAGGGTAATTCCACAATAAATGCTAGTAATAAATGCGCATATAAAGATTGTGGTGGAACTATCGCTCACGCCTGGCTTTACGGACTGCACTATAAACAAGATTCAGAGCTTAACTTCTCTTCGACGGCGAGGTTACTAGAGACGGGGCAAGTTGCTCAGTGAAGCAGGAACTGAGGAGGGGGGGGGGTGGGGGGTTTATCGGCGACGGCGTGTAGTGAGAAACTGTCTCGGCATTCGCCTGGAGTGACCTCGGGAAACCACGAGGAACACAAATCAGGAAGGCCGGACTGGGAATCGGATGCGTGTCGTCCTGATTGCGAGTAGAGTGGTTTACCGCTTCGCCCCCACGCTCAGTTATTAGAAACGAGAAAGACTACAACTATAATGCTAGTATGATAAAAAGTCTAAAAAACTTACTTTTAATTACTACAGCCACGTAAAAATCATTCTTGAACCCTCCCCTTCTAGTCATGGGTTTGTATGTTTTGGACGTTGCCCACTAAGTATGTTCACTGATGTACGTTGTACAGTGTACAAAACGGCATCCAATTATGTTCTCTTGTTGTATTCCGTAGTCCTATAAACAGCTGCAGACAATTCTATCAGTTCTGACATGAAAAACGATATACTGATATTATCACAAATTTCTAAACAAACAATTTGTTCAATATAACGTATAAAACCACATTTATTATGCATGCCTGATGAAATAAGGCTTACGCCAACAAGCCTGACTTTCACTTTAATACATTTTGAATGGCATTATTTTTCAGGTAGGGGTGAATTCACGATAGGCACTTTTACATTCAAAATGTCTTCTTCCCATTTGCTGTAATCTGTAGTAAATTGCCACATTTTAACCCATGAAAAGTACAATATACTATGGGATTATAAATGTCGCCAAAATATAATGCTCTAATTGCTCAAGAATCACGGTTCGAGCATTGCCGAAGCAAATCAATTTCCTTGGTCAAATACCGTACAGTTAATACTACTATTTTTCGGAGCAAATTGAAGCTTTTAATGTAATGCTTAAATTATGTGTTCTTTCATACGACAGCTCAAAATCACTAAACAAATGGCTGGTGTATTACTAGCCCAGAGCAATTGACTTTTTTTTCTTCTTCCTCCTATACTGGGGTTTTGTGTTCATGTAAAAATTATAATCACATGATATGAAATATCTAACTGTATCTATACTCGGCTCAAACATCATATTTTCGTATTTTTGATGTATAAACTACCTAGGGAGCTACAGTGCATCTTGAATATCAAATTGTTGCAATATTTCATAGATACAGGTGAACATTTCTGTAAGATTCCTTTTAAAACTTTGCACGAAAGTATTTCACGTTTCGTGTTTTAGTAAACGACATCTGGAGTAAATGTCTCGTTTGACTGAACGTGTTGCTGAGAATTTTTTTATTTTTTTTATTTTTCACAAACTGTACGATACACGTAACAGGACAAATATTCTAGTAATAGAATTAAGTGAAAACAACTGTGGGCTCTGTATATTGTACTACACGCGGCAATATTCGTGATAAATGTTTCAAACTGCAGACTGTTGGGGTTTATGCCTTCTGTACAAAGATGTTTTTTTTACGTGCCCTCAGCAGTTCCCGTGAGATATCGATATCATTATAATATTCTCTCATCGTTCATTATTGCTCTAGTATCCTATTCCCCACCCTTCCCCTACCATTCTTATTTCTGTTTAGATGAAAATCATTTACGATGTTTTCGTATCTCAGAAGATTGCTTCTTATATTAAGCGTATACTGTATTTGTTTTAAAAAACAACTAAGTGGATAGTTTTAATCTTTACTGTTAATTTACAGCTTTTATGGCACGCGCATTTATTAGACTTTTCTTATAATTTTACAATTTCCTCAAGGTGTGTGTATATTTTCCACGCATTCTGGCCTGCCTCTAGGGTAAAAACCACGCTGTTAAAAAGTCTTGTCTCTACAGGCTGCTGGAAACCAGAACCTATAACTTCATCATTTTACCTTAAAGGGACTTATTTCATAAAAACCAAAGTGTTACAGGCGAGCATAAACTTAAAATAATAAACACAAATAATATGAAAATAGTGCAAAAAGAAAAGGACAAATTGTGATATAATTTGAATTAGGGGTAAAATATTCATAAATTCGTAAATCGCATTCTGCCACCTGTATAGTACACTACCCACGTGCCAGCAAAAGAGACAACAGAGTTCCAGGGCTCTTAAAACTAAATACTATTTACTTTTGAGTTTGATTTTCCGTTCTTGTTACTGTATTAACAATAAGAAAATAAATAAACTCCATCTTTAAAAAATAATTTTCGTAATTTTTTAAAGAATAAGTTTATATAATATATATATATATATATATATATATATATATATATATATATATATATACATACACACACACACACACACACTTTCAGAAATAAAAACTTGACCTTTATTACTATTCCAATTCCTGGAACAGTCGCATATTTGTCTTTGTATCTAAATGTTTATTCTAATGTGACTCTAAGTTCACAGAAGGGAGTCTAGGAGCGACTAAACATCTCCGTAGACGGTGCATTATTCTGTATAAAATATCAATTTATACTAACCGGCATATCCACACCCTCTTCCGCAAGACCCTGAAGCATCGAGTCCCTACCTTGTACTCCGCATGAGATGATTAGCTGAAGAGAGAATTGTCGAGTCACTAACTCAACCATTCTCTGGAAAGATAAACTGGCTTCTTCCATAGGGCAAAGAGCCAATCTTGACGAAGTACATTGCCGTTCTTCGCACATACAACTGGAATCCTCACAGTTACATCATTTAACTCTCTCCTGGCTGACCGATTATATTAATCGTGACAGGCACAGACTTTGAAAGAATACATTTCCTGTTGGCCTGCGTCTTCTACTTGACTTAAATAGTTAACACTAGCCGTTCTAACGAGGGAACGTAATACCACTTAATATTTCATTTGCTTCAGAGAAATCAGCACAATTGCCGTGACCTTCGAAACAGATAAGGTAACTTCCACAACATTATTCTAATGGACAGCCGCCAAAATGGTTTTTACATAGTGGTATACCAGTACAATGAATGCGCATTATTAGCGTATTTTCAGTATAAATGTTTTTTTTTTCCTGAACGTAATGCAGTTGTAGGTAGCTATAATTTCCAAGTGTACTTAAGTGTTTAAAACTTAAAAATAAATTTTTTATATTTCAGAATGGGGGTTTTTTTTTGACAGAGAAATCTGTTTTAAAAAGTGAGTGTGTTCTGTACACAGTTAGAAGTTTAAAACTGTCTGATTCCAATAAATATTTACTTCTGTCATTGCTGGTCTCGTCCAATATATGCGAAATGGTTTTAAAAGACAGTTTTTTTTCTTGCCCTATTTTATGATTCAAATATTCAAAACCGTCTCTGGGCTGGTGTGTTCCCTCACTGTCCCACTACTTCAAACTCTGCCGCACAATTTGGTCGAAACGGTTCAAGTAACTGTAGTAAATGCTCTCTCTCTCGAACGATGAAGGTTGCTATATTTTGTTCTCGGGTAATTCAGCAGTAAAGTTGGTAACGATGGAGGGAAAGTAGTTGCGGATGAACCTTTGTGAATTTCTGAACTTATTAATTTTCCTTTCTGTTTTTTAATGCACATACGCATAAAAATGAGCGAATTTGTAAAATATTTGACTGTCTAGTAATTTTATAGATTCACCGACGCATGAATAAAGTGACCAAGCCCGTGAAAATATTTGTTTTACATATGGCGGATGAATGCACAATGTGCACGCAAGTAGATCTTATGCAGGGCATTTCGAAAGTGATGAGTTACACTTGTGCCGAATGGGTTGCCGAGGCGATCCACCCAAGTCGTGCGACGTCCATTCCATATTCACACTGTTTATACTGCACACGACTTCGTCCTGCAATCTTTCGCATTACCGGTTTGTTCCCTGGCGGCAGTTCTCTGTGCGGCCTTTCGCGGAAAAACTCAAACCAGTTGCAATATCCGGCGATCATGATATACAAGATTCCTCAGTAAAAATGTACAGAAATTGAACTGGGAATAGCGGCAGAGAATGCATGCCTTTGCATAGAATAATAGAGTGACTTCGGAAATTTCTACAGAGAAAATCTCAACTCACTTGTCGCATGAAATTAGCCAGAGGGGAGTATGTACAACTCAATAAATCTCTTGTCCCGTGGTGAGAATCAATCGTGCTTCCGGAGACAATACTTCTTAAACAGAGACTACGATATCCCGAGAGTGGTTCTGAATATTTTAGTCGTCAATTAGACTGATATTGAACAATATGTGATAGATTAATATAACTTACAGTTCATTTCAGTAACTGGCATATTAAAAAAATGAAAACAATCTGCTAGCGATATTGGTTTAGTAACCAGTATTTAATCTACAAGAATGTGATATATGTTGCAGTGCTCTTTCATTATTTCACTTATGTACGTACACGCTAAGGAAATAATTTGAGACATGTATGTTTTGGGGGATATTTTTCACATGGTGACAATTAACAAAAGTGGCAACTAAGTGATGGGAAGGAGGTGTGTCTAAATGTGACCTGGAATATCAGTTCCAGCTGTTGAGATCACTAGGTATGCGTAGAGCTAATGATTTTTCGCGAAAAAATATGAGTAAACAGTAAACTTCAATGCTGTAAGCGCCCACCAGTAGTTTGTCTATTGCCATTGGTTGCTACCTGCTTGAGAAGGCGTTTCCGTATTTGGCAGAATTCGGCAACATCGGCACGGCTCCTACGTGATTTGTGTGCAGACAGTTAACACGTGCCAAAACGTAACTCAGCCAATCAAGAAAGTTGAACGATCGTACAGTGTTTTGACGTATAACTTGTCTCGAAATATTTTCGCAAAATTTCACTACCCTATGCGAAATATTAATGCTGCCTCTGTATGCCGTGTTTCAAGATGTGCAGGTAAATTTTCATTTGTGCCAGTTATCCCTGAGTTAACTGTGTGTACGTACAATACGGAATGAAACTCAACATCGGCTTTACTCCTCTTGTCAGCCGTTCCAAAGACACCGAGGTACACCCGCGTGCGAGCCTCGCAGTGATGACGCAAGAATTCTGCAATATCTTTCTTCGGATAGTATAATACATCGCGTACATTCCAAATGGTGTCAAGGCAGAGAACTCAAGAAATGTACGTACGGTGGCCCCAATCAAAACAACATTTCTCTTGCTCCGAATGGGTTGTCTGCTGCAAAACTGGTCAGGGGGTATCTCAAAGACGAATACATCACTGCATGTTCGTAGCGAACGCTCGAGAAAGGTGGTTACCCGAGCTTCGTGGACTACATTGATTAGGACCTATGCCAGGCGGTGCTTCTAGCCAACACGTACACTAATGTTACCATCGTCAGCGCAGAAAGACTACAAGTTGCGGCCCTGACACGGCAGTCGACCGAGTGGATGTCTGCTGCAAAGCTGGTCAGGGGTATCTCAAAGACGAATACATCACTGCATGTTCGTAGCGAACGCTCGAGAAAAGTGGTTACCCGAGCTTCGTGGACTACATTGATTAGGACCTATGCCAGGCGGTGCTTCTAGCCAACACGTACACTAATGTTACCATCGTCAGCGCAGAAAGACTACAAGTTGCGGCCCTGACACGGCAGTCGACCGAGTGGATGTCTGCTGCAAAGCTGGTCAGGGGTATCTCAAAGACGAATACATCACTGCATGTTCGTAGCGAACGCTCGAGAAAAGTGGTTACCCGAGCTTCGTGGGATACATTGATTAGGACCTATACCAGGAGGTGCTTCTAGCCAACACGTACACTAATGTTACCATCGTCAGCGCAGAAAGACTACAAGTTGCGGCCTGACACGGCAGTCGACCGAGTGGATGCAGCGTCTTGTCCTGTCGGAGATACTCAAGAATACCAAGAGGGTGAGGAATTCTGGAAGCAGGAATGTCATGCACAATATTCTTTCAGATACTCCCATTTCGTAATATATTGCGGCTTACATAAATCCAGTTCATCATATTGATATCGAACTCTAGGTGTACTACCGAAAAACTGAGAAACGGTATTGTAAGAATCTAAACCAGGAATTAACTCGACGCAGGAGAGATTAGATTGTACTTGATAATTGACAAATATAAAATCACGAAATATTTTAAGTCCCTTAACCTACATATCGATTTTTCGCTCCATGTGTTGCAAGAAAGAATATTTTTGGCCTGATATGTACTTGCGAATTCCGTGTATTAACTTATCGTTGGAGCTTAAAGAAGGGATTTCTATTTTCCTATGAATCGGTAGCAACCAATGATATAATTATGGTGTCCTAGCGACAACCAGTGGCATTAAATAGTAAAAAGGCGCCGTCTGTCTTGGTGCTAGTTCATGACTTTGTACAGCACTCACCACGATTTTACATATTTTGCATCTTGTCATATGTGAACGATTATATCGGGATAACATGTTAAAGGGTTAAATTGCGAACTTGGACTTAAACAAAGGCACACAAAGTGGAAGATATGGAAGATGCATATTTGCTTATGAAATGCACTTACAGTCCCAACAACTATGCCATACATAAACTCAGTATACAATATTGAATTACACAGATACAAGACAGATTTGCTAATGGTTTCCATCGATCGTTGTATCAAAATAGCGGCGTGGTGTAAATATTCCGGTTGGCAGATATGTTTCCTGACTGACATGTATTTTTTTAAACACACTGTCGCAAATACTGCTTGCTGAAGTTCACACAAAAATAAACTTGCGTTAGGAATTTTTAGAGTTAGAACTTCGATGTCATGAAAATGTAGAGGTCCAGAGCCAAAAATGTTTCGTTTTTTTAAATTACTGTTGCACGTGAAGACAATGGGATGATTCATATAAACCTTTCCCATCCTCCATACGACGATAATTTTGGACGAGAGAGATAAAAATCTAATGACTGGGTTATATTACAGGACCATATTATGCCCTGGACAGGTGGGCCCCATAAGCTCGTATTTATCAATGCAATAATCCCCAACCTACTTGCACACAATAATCTTCTACTCTTAAAATCTATGTAATATGAAGCAATGCAATTTTCATTGCCGTACCGGAGTCTATTTTCATTATTTACTTACCCTACAGTAATGTATTAATTTTGCTTATTTTGAACGTTATTGAAATGCATTTTAGTTCTTCTGGAAAAAGTAGTAGACAAATATAAAATTTAAAAAATAGATATCGTGTTGTTGAAGGCCAATTCACTTGTTCCTTGCTTCAATTTTTATCTCTGGAAAGTAAGCTAACATGTTCAGTTACCCTGTGTCCACTATCGCAAACTTGTTGCAAACGAGACTATTTATCCCCAGTGCTGTACACAGTGACGAATCAGTACTCAGTACTTCGACAGTCTTCCCAACGGGTTAAATGATTGGTGAAAGTTACCACGCCTTGTGACAATGTATTTGATCACGCAGAACTTCGTACTCTGGACACAAGTACAGTCACGGCAAAATATCACACGACTGCAACACTTCGGCCACCCAAGTTAATACGTGACCGAAAGGGATAAATTTAATTTTAAAAGGCCGTTCACGGTAAACTGAGCACTTTTGAAAGCCCTACTTGAGACTCACTTGTATGCCCTTTATGTATCCTTCCACCTTACGTACAGTTAGCATTGCAAGTGCATGATTACTTTATTCAAGCTTCGGTTAAGAGAAATTATGAAATTATCGTATAAAAGAAAATACTTTACACAGCCGACCTCCCGTGGCGCAGTTGGTTGGTGCCCCACCGATCTGGGGCGCAGGAGGCTCTGGGTACGAATCCCGTGTAAGGCATGGGTATTAAACTTCAGTTAGGTTATCAGTTAGTCTGTGAGCCGTCCCCTGCTAAGCTTTCAAGCATTAAGCCGGGGTACCTTAAAAAGCCCTTTACAATACAATACAATAAAATACAAAACAATTTACAGATTAGCCAATTCCTACATTTATACACACTTAGAAGAAAAGCAGAAAGCAAAACAAAACTCCGAAGGTGTGGACTTGTGGACACGTGCCACCCTTAAAATAAACTGTATTTGAACATTTGATGGAATTGCCGGAAATAATCTCTAATTTGTTTACACCGTTAGTGGAATCTTCGTTTCTTGAAAATTAACGAGGAACGAAAGAAGTGGTCTGACAGTAAGCCAAGAGCCACTTGAATACTGACCAAGTCGCTGCTAACAGCAGCAAGTAAAACACATTTGTGTTCTCCACGTGGGTGAAAGTATACGACACGACGTGAGTAGAATTTGTAAAGAGAATAGTATCACGGTAAAAAAAAAAAAGTTGATCTGAAGAAGATGTAAGTGTAAAGAGATTTGGGCGGCTGTTAACATCGAGGACTTGGGAGCAGAGACGGTGAAATGAGGTTGAATGTGGAGTGGGGGGGGTGGGGGGAGGTGGGAGATTCCTCAGATTTTCCTCAGAAATTCCAGATGCGGCCCCGACCGGGAATCGAACCCGTTTCGCCTTGGTCCGGAGACGAGTAGTCCAACCACTACACCACCACGGCCCCTGCTAGTATTTTGGATGTAATACTATTGGAATAACTGGTATTTTTAAGTATTATTCTTTTTATATGTAGACGATTTTCTGATGTTATTTTTTTCACGTATTTTGATCCCTCCAAACCAAAATCATGCGCGTGTCCCTGTTTAATCATGAACGGCTTATATCGCAACAAAACGGGACAAATCCCACGATGCGGTAACACCGGGGTATCCCGTGTCGATACAGACGTCATGTGCGTGGGAGTGTGTGTAGAGAAGGAAGTGCTGGGAATTTAGGGGGGGTGGGGGGTGAGTTTACCGACACCTTCTTGAAGAGCCACGGCGCCACGCGATGCCGGTCGAGGACTGACTATTAGCGCCCCGCATCAGGAGAAAGCTTGGGTCGGTCACGATCGACCTGCCCTCTGTCGACACAAGGCTTTCACCGCGCGAGCCAGACCCTGTGCGATTGCTGACATAACTGTCAAAGGGGGGTGGGGGAGGGGGCACCGTATACTTAGGACGTAGTAGTAGCAGCTTCCCGACGTTCGCCCGGCGCGTTTTCTCGCGGTGTTCCTGTCGTCCCTTCTCACAGCATTCCATCTCCATTTCAAGGTGCGTTCACACGCTGCAGAAATGACTTTCGTACGAGCGAGAATATCAAGAGCGTTTTTACCTCCTACCCGCGTTAACGTATTTGCAATCGAATTCCGGCCTCTCGTATCGCCCACATAGAACCCACTGTGCGCCAGTGGTCACCAGTAGTGCCACTGAATATGCCCGCTCGCACTGGTCTCGGCAAAAAGGGAGGGGGGGATGTTATTGATCGCCCTTAACACACTCCATAGTTACGCCACTGGTTCCAGCTCGGAAGCTCGTGACTTGGTAGGTGCTATCCCACACATTAGTTTTTTCTATCTTTTCCCGTACCATTACTAAACTGTAATGGAAGTTTGTGATCTTTAAATAGCATGCGAAATTTACCATTAGGTATACCATGCCATGGGCGCTAAATTATGGTGTAGGAGGGAGGGGGGTAGCAATCCACTTACTCTTCAGTCAGTAGGGACGTCGATCCACTAGGTTGAATGCCATTGGTCAGTCAGTACTTTGCAATTATAATAATAAGTGAGTGAAGAGATTTGGCCATCTCTTAACAGCGAGATACTGGTAAGCGATGAGGGTGATTGAAGTGAGTATGGAGCGGCACCGGAATGAGGGGGCGGGGGAAACGGCTTCGTTCGGCACGATTCCCACTTGCGAAAATCCGGCGACCCGGCCGGGGATTGAACTCGGTTCGCCTTGGTGGTAGGCGAGCGTGGTAATAATAAGAATTTATAACTGATAAACTACTTGCTTCATTGTTTTGAAGCTGTATATTATTTATAGGTATTTACGTAAACAAAGAAGGAAGTATTTCGGTAAGAATTATTTCATTTAAATTTTCAAAAAATACAAGACAAAGTAGAGAAATAGTGCGTGTATGAGTGAAAGAGAGAGAGAGAGAGCAAGCGAGAGTAAGAAAGAGAGTGGGAAATTAAATTAGAATGACGTGGGTATGACCACAGAATCTTTTCAAACTTGCCCCTTCTAGCGGAACGAAAAGTCAGCGCATTTGCACTAGGCTGCAAAATGAAGAAATGTTGAGAGTCGCTGCCAATACGAAGTTTGGGAATTCACTAAGTTATTGGCTCTTTCCTAGACATCTGCAGTAGAACTACCGAGGGTGTATGGAGAAAAGGAGAGGAAAAAACCTTTTCCACCCTCTTTTTTTCTTCAGCCTGCTTATAGGGTGATGTGTGAAATGCGAGGGAAACTTTTGGAGCGCCATTCTTACTACGGGCATTTCTCCGTGTGACTAGTTCGTGGTCTGCACTTTCAGTGTCTTTGTGGACAGCACTGCTTAGCACGCGAAGACACAGTGTGGCAGCGAAACTAGTAGAATCTAACCAGACTGAAAGTATAGTCTAGGCGTGTTTGAAAGAGCTGTTTGGAATGAGTTGCGCGGTGTCCTAACGCCCTCCCCACCTTCCATCTTTACACCACAGGCAAAATTAATATTAACAACGAACCGATCATGGCATTCACGAGTTCGTCAATTGGAACAGTGAAATATTTCGATACGTAGACATAGCACGTCTCTTCTGTGACAGTTATTGTTTTTATGTGTAGAGAACGAATACAAACAAAAAAATTAATTACCAATATCATTATAAACGACCTTATGATATGGACATTATTTTCTCACCAAATTGCCATCTTTACTGGGAGTACAATAGGTCTTGTGTCCTTAAAATACGCACGGTAACGAATAGAGAATTATTTTTTCGTGCATTCAATTCCAAAGTGCTCTAATCGCTGCGAATCAGTTACAGCCTGTGACCACGTGGGAAAATCACAGCCGGTGAGCAAGAGCCTCAGAGAATTTTTGGATGACTCGAAGGAGTTAACCGTTAAATGATGTGCTAGGTGGTCGTGGTCGTTCTAAGTCTGAGGTCGTGTGGACGTCACGTGATAAGCAACACGTTACACGTAAGAAACTGAAGTAAGCTGGCCATAACATGACTTGCTGTTCGTAGAGGCCTATCACTATAAAGGATGGGGAAAATATAATATATGAGCTAGATTTATAGACTCTACTTTTTGTTCCATAGCATGTATAAACTTAACAGAGCTGTGAAATTGAAGAAATGCTTTCGTTATAAGGAACTCGCGATTCCTTATGGAACTCAACACCTGTACCACGTTTGAAGTAACCCAGACGAAGAAAATATGTGATAAACTACTGGTAGCAGCGTTGTATTTAATTCAGAAGGAAATTTCCCTATTTTTCTAAGTTTAGTACACACAACGTAAGCAGTAGCATTGTTCCCCATGTGAGCCAAAAACCATATTACGTTGCTAATAACTCAAGGATGCCCCATGAACATTATCGAAACTTATCAATTTATCATATTTATAGTTACTGTATTGGCTTGCAACATATGTTATATGCCGATATCACACCACATTAAGACCACAGGAACTGCTAGCGAAATAGTTAATTGTGCACACAGCATATTTGAGGATTGTAGCACGATAGAGCAAGCAGTTTCAGAATAAGACACTTAAATATGTTTCTCAGAATTACACCTACTCGCGAGTGTTTTGCATGATGGCGACAGCGTTTGTTTTACGTATATTACATCTCGTTATATTGTAAAATTAACCTCAGATCTCAGGACACTGATAACATCAAATGTAACACAACAAAAAGCTGGACAATACAACCCCAGATATGTCCCTAGCTAGATCCGCATGCTAATGTTGAATTTTTATTTTATTAATTGTTACTTCTATAGTTACGAACTGCATCCTTTGAGAAACATACTTCGGAAAATGATGTGTACATTGCTGATTATAATACATAATTAAACAGTATGTTTGATATCCAGATTTGCTGAAATTAACAAAAATAAGTTGTTCCATGATTATAAAATTTTGCTTTTTCATGTAAATTTGCAGACTGTAGATGTTAACTTAACAGCAGATTGTAGCTAGGAAACAAGTTTGTAGCATTTATAAGAATCTATTCACTTAAAAACTTTAAACTACCGCCCCCTCCCCCTTTTTTTTTTTTTTTTCTATAGGGGTCGTTTCACGTAACCAAAACGTTCGCTTGAGTAAATGAAAGCTTGCCAGAATAGAACTTATTCTCTGTATTACGTAATCTCGAATGCCAATCACAATCGGAAAGAAATTGCGTTCTGTTGCTTTTCATCGTTCAAGTGTAAAGACTGTTCACAATAAAGTGAGCACGTTTGAAATAAACCTTAGAAAAATGTCACTGCCACTGCCTGTATATATTTTGACCGGCGCACTTATCGTAATGTCGAACATAAAGTGTTAGGAAACCATTTGTAATAACTTAATCATTTGTTTTATTTATTTATTTTTTAATGCATTGAAGTGGAAAAATGAACAGATTTGAATAATGTTTTACTTTACTAATAATTTCACAGTTTCACTTGACCGACGCATGAATAAAGAGATGAAGCCCATGTCAACGTTAATTTTACATAAGGCGGAAGAATACACAACGTGCATACAAGCAGATTTTAAGCAGGGCCTCGTGATCGCTTAATGTAGTAAGCAGTTGTCCCTTCTGGAGACAACAAGTTATCGATAATACGAGTCGTGGCTGCTTGTTAGTTGAGGGCAAATGGAGGCATTTATATTCACAGTATAGCGAGAAAAAGCTTCCAAATCTATCTTAGCTGCCCCTGATACTAAGGTATCAGCATGCTCTGTATGTAAATTCTCCCATCACTCGAAAAACGTAGTCAGATATTTTCTAAGTTCGATAGCGAAAATAATTTTTTTTATCGTTCCGGGCTTCGAACTCAGTTCCGTCCGACATGCATCACCTCTGTAAATTGCTTCAATTTTTTTTTATTTGCAAATACCAGCCACTTTAACTCATACAAACCATCTGCTCAACCAACCAACACCAGGCGAAATATACTCATCTTTTATACCTCTTACTATAACTCAAGCACATCTCAACTATTCAGTCCACACTTACATACCAAACATTTTCTTACTACTTATACTTTCTGCTCTACTGGTCGACACCAGACAAAATATATAATATATACTATTAGCCATACCATACCATTCGCCATACCATCTCTTATAACCAAAGAACAATTCTGTCATACTAATAAACCTCACCACCCAATACACCAAGCACAATATCCGTCATAACTCAGGTGTACCAATCAACTATGCAGCTGAGGCCAGCCCATAACCTAACATATATTCTACTTTTTCTACTTACCAACACTGCTTATAATTACCAAACATACCACCCACTGTAAATCTAGCGTACATCAACCATTAGTCTACACATCATACAGAGCAAACATACAGCCCATACCAGTGACACAATCAACTTATTCTTATACCATCCACCATGTCGACTGACACCAGTCAAAATATACTGACCAGTCCATACCAAACACTTTAAACTCAAGCATGCCTTAGCATTACAGGACTCGCCGTCGCACACTCATAGTGTCCACACCATTTGACATACACCAACAATCGCAAGACAGATATACTGGAAATAACATATCACCCAAGATACCATCTATGTTAACCCAAGTGATCGAAGTAAATGTTATACTCCATACTAACCCTGGAACACAAACATTCTTACCATCTGTCAAACTAACATAACTTAACCCACCTTAATCTACCAAAGGCCAAAAAATACAGGTGACCTTGGCACCTGACATTGACCTGGCGACCTTTAACCTTAAAATCCCAAAAATCTAAAATTTTAATTCAATTCCAAAACATTAAATAAGTTATTTAGATGTCATTTGGCAAAGGTAGTGGTTGTGGTGATGGTGGTGATGGTGATCGTTTTGATGGAAATGCATTTAGTCATCGTTGTTCCATCCTCGTTTACGACTTTGAGAAATGTTCTTATTTAGTCACCTCCATTCCATCTTGTGTAGGACTTAGAAAATATTTTCATATTGTGTAGGACTTGGAATAATTATTTAACGCAGCCAAGACCATCCTACCCCATGTAAGGACTTGCAAATTTTACCTGTTGTGTCGGACTCTACCATTCAGGTAGGACTTTTGTTAGCAATGATGAAGGTTACGGCTCCATAGCCATTGAGGTCAAAGGCAGGTGATTTAAGCTTTCCATATGTCACATTAGCCGATAAGAATTTATCTGACTGCTAGAACAACAGACCATCATTTTTACTATACCTTCATGGGGAGAGAAATGCGTTTTTGATTATTTGTACCGACCACACACACGCCGCTTTTATATGTCTGAAACTGATGTAGCTAAGTCTCAAGTCACTTGAACTCAGTCAGAGAATGAGAACTCTTACTCGAACGACAGAAAAACTGCGAATGAGACCAACTCGACTGTCTTCATATATGTCTACAAATTAATTGCATTGCCCAGGATTCGAACCCACACTAACCTTACAAAAAACTAGATTTAAATCCATTGTGTTAGACTGCTCAACAACCTGACAAGTTCAGAAAAAGTTTGTATAGCAAAAACTCTTAACCTTATCCTTGGATGGTGTCATAGGATCATAATCTTACTTACAATCTGTTCGAAATCTACCATTCGCAACAAAAAGATACATAATTTTTTAAACCAAAATTTTAAATATGCAGAAAAATCATAAAACGTTCGCGTTTGGGAGCACTCTGAGAAAACCCCAAAATAAATTAGATTACTATAAAGGGATGAAGAAGGAAATGAGGTAGAATATGATAAATCAGATAATATCGATGTTTGTTCTAACTTCTTTTCCATTTCAATTTTTTAGAGTAGAAATCTCAAAACATGGAAATATTACAGAAGCTGTCGATAGTACAGGAATAACATCAAACATAATTAATATTTTGTTAAAATCTCCAGGTGAACACAATTATTTAGAATTATCTTGTGTTGATGATTATTAGCGAGTAAAAGCTATACTCATCGTGCTAAACCAAATGAAATAATCTATCCACTGAGATATCTGTTTAGTTTTATTCGCGACAGCAATGCTATTTACTGGAAATGTGGTTATAAAATTACTTTTATTCGTAATTCATCTTATAACAATTGTTTATTTGTTTTTCAAAATAAAAAAGCAAATGGTTCAGTTGATAGAGATTTTGCTAATCGTGGTAAAATTGTTATTCAAAAATTAGAAATTATGTGGCCTTTTGCTGAATATGTATATAACAGCAGCCTTTTCAATTAAATAAAAAATATACAAAAAACCCTAAAATGCATCTTAGTTTTAATTACTGGCAAATTTTAGAAAAAGAAGCTCAGGTTGGAACAACTGTTTTTAACTTTGATATGAAAGATAAGTTTAATAATTTACAATTTGACCTGCCCAATTTTGTAATAGGGTTTCAAACTAATAGAAAAATCTTGCTGAACAGTATGTACATACTTCTATGTTTGTCACTGTAATGTAAGTAATATTTATGTTAAATATGGAAGACACGAAATTTTCCCAAAAGAAAATCGAAATCTTGATATTGGCAATAATTTTTGTGATAAAGCGTTTCTTACTTATAACGATTTTAGTAATTCTAAAACAAAACTAGATGATATATATTATTTCTATATATATATATATATATATAGAAATAACGAAGTTTATTATAAACCGACTCTAAACTTTAATGGTAATACCAATTATTATTCATTTTGGGGTCAAACAATTACATTATATTGATTGTTTAAGTATAAAAAAAACTGTAGTTAAAGAAAAACCAATTATAATAATTAGTGTTGATTTTGATGAAGCTATTGAAGCTGGTACAATTTTCAATGTTGTTTTAATTAGTCAAAGAAATCTAAGTCACGATTATTTAAAAGAAAGAATTAGTGAAGATATATAAACTTTTAATTGTATTAAATGAAATAATCAACTGATTGTTTCGATAGTTTAAAACCAAGTTTAGAACTTATGGTTAAATGGTTACATCTTTTAAAACATTTAGAAATTTTAAGATGTTTTGTTATTCTTTTGAAAACTTTTACGAATTTTTAGGATTATAATTGAGTAGTTTTGATAATTTTTTTCTTTATAAATAAAAAAGAAAATGCCTCTATTTCCCTGCAACCTGACTAACATTTTAAAAGGTGGCGATGGTTTAAAGCCGTCTTCCTATAGATTAAATAATGCATCTCACGAAATAAGTGACTTAGTTTACAAATTACATTCAAATTTACAAGACTTACAATTACCATTCTTAGATAACATTGACGATAAATATGAACTTCAAGAAATATGTTAAAATCTAGAGTATACAGAAGAAGTTTAAAAAAAAAAAAACAAATAGAACTTCGAATATAAACTATAACGAACAATAGGATAGTATTTCATTTGCTTTTTAGATTATTTTGCTTGATTTTAGCTTAAAATTTGCCATTTTTAAATTAACACAAATCCTACACCACGACTTCTGAAAAAATTGAAAACTATGCCTATTTTTTGCTTAAATTTGCTTGTTTTTGGATCAAAATATGGAGGCCAAATGAGGCTTCCAGAAAAGTGAAAAAGTTGCTTGTAAGAAAGAAGTTTACTTGAGTTTTGGGGTAAATTGCTTGATTTTTCGATGAAAGTGTTAGGTGCTCTCGCTCTCTCATTTAACATCCACTGTCCCACAGCAATGCAGTCCACGCCAGGGGTATGGCCACAACTGGTAGGGTGTGTATCTCTTCTCTCTTGTGGCTTTGTGAATACTGTGCTGTTCTGATGTCGCTGTACCGGTATCTCTATGAAGTGTGTCGGGGTGGTCGGCAAAGCGGGATGCCAGAGGCGTCGCTGCTGTTTCCGTCGCTGTCCCATGGAGATCTGCTTTCACATACTATGATGGGCCAACTGCCTACTTACTCTTTTTTCGCTGCCGATCCCGTATTGGGCGTCGGTGCAGAAAGGGCTGTGCTGTGCTGTGGCTGTGCTCTTGGTAGCAGGCGGCAAGTGAGCTATGCTACCCGATGCGTCATACCAGACCTCTTCGATGGCTGACGCCACTTCCTTATTGGACATCGGGACACCAGGCAAGGGTGCATTCATGATGACGTCGGTTGTCTGCTTTGTTCCCGCTGAACAGGTTGCAGAGGCATCGCATTTGAAAACTCTGGGTACACTATGGATGGTGGGTTGGACTGTGTGCTTAGGCAGTGCTGAAGCTGTTGACAGGAATTTGTCTCTTCGCCTGCTCCCCTATTGGAGGTCGAGACACCAGGCGTCGGCAGATAGAGAGGCAAAATCGGTGGTTGTGCTGCGCTTGTTGTCCCCTCTGACACAGTTGAGGCGATGCCATTTTTCTACACATCCTTATTGGGAGTCGGGATGCCGGGCGTCGGTTGCAAAGTTGGCATACCTTGTGCTGTTCTGAGTGCCGTTTGTTGTGTTTCAAGTGCGTTTATATTTTCAACTGCTTCTTCGGAGTCGGCTCGATCACTATCGGATGCCGAAATGCCGTGTATCGTGTCAGTATTCCCCAATGTCAAGACATTCAATTCAACTTGTTGGACATTGGCGTTTGATTTGTTTATCCGATCAAGCTTAAATGCTGCCTGAGTCTGGCCTCTTACACATTTTGACAATTGTGATGTACACTTGCATAATTCAAAGTAAACACAACGAAGTAGTAAAATAAAAGAAGAGAAAACTATTTCCACGACCGTGACTGTACACAGAACGATGAAAAAAATAACACTAGATGATACTGAGCAGACAGGATGAGCACTGATGACAATTTATAGTGGTAAACACTAGCTGATGGATATAACAATCAGGTAACTGGAATGTAAACATTGACAAACTGCAATGTAAACAAGACAATATAAACAACGATGAACTTGTAAAGGGAACAACTGACATGAGAACATAAACAATGCGGCATTAGCGATGTAAACAATGGACATGATAAACATTGGTAATGTGAACACTCAGTTTTCCTTTAGCAAGGGCGGCGATGTACAGAGACAAATGTGTGTTCTTGTGGGTGAAAACATTGTGGTAACTCGCTGGCTGTCACTCGCTGTTGAGGCTGAATGTCACGTCTTGCAATGAGTATTCCAAATGCGAAGGGGGGAATGGCTACTCACCGATGAACTCCACGAGCATAGGGGTGATAGATGCAGAGGGGAGCTAATGATACCCACCTATGAATGACTGTCTATGGCACTAGTTTTAAAGGAGGGCCTGTGGTACCCGCATGTTACCTCTGCATGTCCGATGAAGAGTGAGTAATAGTAACATCGGATGTGTAGCACTCGTAACTTAGCAGGTCAGGAGCATAACAGTCATTACATACAAACACCAACACCGTGACATATGACATGTGCTTGCCAGAATGAAATGTTGGGTGCTTGGCGTTACTTGTGGCTGGTGCTGTGATTGCTAGTGACTCGTTGCCAGGATATTTAAACTTGCGGCTTGCGCAAATATAAACAAAAGACATGCTCAAAAAACCTGTGCAGAAACACTGACAGAAAAACATGTGCAAAATAATGACATAATGATTGCCAGGGGGAAAAAATGCTCAATAGTAAACAAAACATTTTACCCTTGGTGGTTATATCAATGTACGCCAGATGATGGTGTTAATGAGAGATTTGCGTCACATATTGGGTTTGGCATTGACAGGCTGTTGCTAACCTTTCCGATGTATTGTGTCTCTGCTGCAACATCCTGCATGTTGACACTCATTGTGTGGGATCTCTCTGCGTGGCTTAGTGACGGTGTTGCATGGAGGGCGGAGAGTCCACTCACTCGTTGTTAGTTTATCTGTCGTGGCTGTGCCGTTGTTGCATGCAGGTTGGCTGGGGCATGCACTCGGCACATGCCCAGGTGGTGTATATCCACCCGCTTCGCTTACTTGATCTGTGGGTGGCGGGTGTGGCAGCTGTCAACACATGTGTTTGTTGTGAACTGTCCCAGCACTGGAAATACTGACAACATACATTCTTGAACATTTTGCAGTCACTCGTGAGGAGTTGCACTGTTTCTGGTCTGGTATTGTCTCTCAAGCCCTTGCGATGAGTTGTACAGATCCGACACTCTGGTGGTTGTTTCGGGGTCATCCCACACTCACATGCAGTTGTTGTGCATAACATGCGGTGTCGGCTTTGGTCTTCATCACGGGTATCTATGTTCCCAGTAGTGTGTCGACATATTTACACTTCACTTGTACCTGGCATTATGCGGTCCCTCAAGATGGTGCAGTCTACTGGTATTGCACGGTTGCTACTTGTCCCTCCCTTGGTGATGCAGCGTCGTATCATACGAATTGTCCAGTCCGCGCTCCAATTCTTTCTGCGGTGTTGAGCGATTTCGGCAGTTGTTATCTTCAGCAAGGCATTTAGGACGTGAGATCATGCTCTGGTCTTTTGTGTCGCTGTCGGTTATCGGGTACCTCGTACGTACGTTCGGCTGTTTGCATGTCCTGTATTAGAGTGGATGATGAAGTTCTGCCTGGGAGGCATCTGCAGATGTTGGCTCTTGGTTCGTATTTGGCAAATTGGTTACTGTTCACCACTTTGCCACAGTTTCCACATGTAATTTCATGCCAACATTCCATTGCAAACTTGTCACTTACGTGGTTGTCTGACGCTGTTGCGCAGAAATCTTCACAAGGGATATGGCTGTCCCGTTTGTGTATTTCATGTGGAATATGTTTAAGACGGCGATTGTCACGGCTGGTGTGGGGGATGGGAGAGCACGTGCTCAGCTCCCTCTTTGTGGTACGCAGTGCGGACGACCAGGGAAATACATGGAAACTTGGAGGAAGAGAAAATATTACTGTTAGAGTTCCTGGAACACAATACCAATGATGGCAGCCTCCTCCCACTCCACGTTCGCCAAAGACAGAAAATGGTGGTTCCATGCTTACTTACCCACGTGGTTGCAGTGTTTAGCCACACAGAAGGGCCCCCAATTGATGCCTAGCATACCAACGAGGGGAGCTCCACTCGGGTTGACATGAGACTCTTGAAGTTAAAATAGGTGGAATATATGATGATAAAATTTATAGAGGAGTGGTGACAGTCGTTTTGGGTGTGAGGAGAATCATTCCGAAAGAAACGAAAAAAATGCTTGGAAAAATTGGGTATTGGTACTTACGGATTGTATAAAAGTCTGTGTTTAAGTGTTAAGAAGTTCTTCAGAGTTGTATGGCCAATTTATGGATTTAATTGATATTAATAGGAATGAAGAAGTTTATATAGGATAGGTCTAGAATTCCACTCTCGGGTTATTTTAATATGTTAGTGTTTTTAAGTGTTTTTTATTAATAATTGTAACTATGGTTTTATTTGGATAAAGAACGTACTTTTTCTGATTTGTTTTGTTTTGTCAACGATTTTATGGTTAAATGGTTTTAATGTTTATGGTTATGTGGCAATTTTTATATCTAAATGAATTTAATATGTAACTGGTAAATAATTTAATCATTTAAAGTGATTTAATGGTTTTAATGTGTTGTTATGTAATTTGGTTAATGTGATTTTTAATATTAATGTTTTTATGTGTTTTAGGATATTTTGCCTGATTTGACATTTTTTATATTGTTAAATAATACATTTTAATTTTGATGTAATTATTAAATTTAACTTGATTTTAATATGTTTAATGTTAAAGTTTTGGAATGTTTGTTTGTTACATTAAAAATGATTGGTCGACTTTCAGTATTTTTAGTGTTTATCTAAAAATCACCACCAATCTATTGTAAAATGATGTTTGTTAAACAATTATAGGTATGTAAGGTTTTATAACACATGACAGTCGGAAAGAGTATGATACTCATTTTTTGGGCCATGGTCGAAAAGTTTGGGCTAAATTTCCCTGTGTCTCCTGGCGTCTGGGTACGGAGATGTTATGTGACTGCTGCAGAATTTCATTAGTTATAAAAATTAACACTCGAGTTGGGCTATTGTGGCATTCCAGCACGCATTTCGTACACTGCAATAAACTTTCAACATAAGCACACATCAATACTCATAGACTTACATGATTGTACACAGGTGGCACGTTTTGGGTGGAATAAAAGTTGAATAGGGCGAACGTGGAGAGAAGATTAAGCTGCAGATAGCTAAGATGTACTGTTAGTGGAATGTGGTATGGATCTAGGCTAGTGAGTGCTTTGATATGGGACAGTTCAATTATGGATTAAGTTAAGTAGAAGTCGATGATAGATGGTTGAAAAGTGGAACGGGGTAACATGTAAGTGGGTGAAGAGGGAACTAAAATTTTAAGTTTGGCATTCCTTGCAAATATGAGCAATGGTCTGCCACGAAATGTGGAGGTGTGGCAGCACCAGCTGTTATTATGGCTGTTGGAATCTCCTGCTATTATTATATTCGACTCCAGTTTGACAAGTTGTGATATGTCGGATGTCGGAAAGGGGTAGAGATGGGGAGTGTTTCCAATAGGGCGTACCTGTTATCAATAAAAGGTATTGATAAGGAACAGGTATAGCCTGTTCCTGGCTTCTGGAGATACCTGTTATCATCCCTCCTGCATGTTACTGATACTTGTATCATGAAGCAGGAACAATCATAAGTAGAGCTCGCTTGTTACTCGACACTCATACGATATTATTTCGTACAGGTTCCTATTGTCTGATATTAAAATTAAATACTTTAACTTTTTATCTCCCCCTCCTACCAGGAGAGCATAAGATGCCAGGAGCTATACCTCCTCACACCTAACCTCCTCGTGTATCATGTTTCCTTTGTAGGACTATCATAATGGCCTGTGTTTATGCTTGCTCTGCAGGGAATTCCACACACTTTGCTAAATTAGAAATTCTCTGATGTGAACACTGGAGTCGTGTTTTCATATATATATATATATATATATATATATATATATATAGTGGTTGGTAGGCGGACTCCAGGAGAAGGTTATAGGAAAAATTAAAGAGTTAAATAAAATCACGGTGATGGTGCCAGTACTAGGGAGCATGAGAAAAGGTTAGGGTTGGGATGGCTGATGGCCCATGTGGCCTTCCTGGTATTCACTATGCCGATAGAAGTGAAGGGGCATCCAAGTGGTTACCATGCTTACTCCCAAAATGGCGAGAATCTCTGTAGTACTATATCCAGAGGTGCCGGGTCTAGTGGAGGTTGCTGGCCTTCCCCAAACACCAATACTCACAATTAAATGGTGCATACTGGCCTACCAACACCATTAATACTTACGTCCTCACTTTAAGGGTAGAAGCTTACAATAAGCAGCCGAAATGCACCTGTATTAAATAAGCAAGCCAATATTCAGTCACGTGATTTATTTAACATATTTTCTCTTTACAGAGCATAGACATTGAGGGTTTGCCGTTATAGCAAGGTGAGCTCTAAAACAGTACAAAAGGTCGTTGGCCTACATGAACTTACAGTAAATATAACATCCCAACCAAGTACAATACGACTGGGTTGTGAGGCGGAGCTGACTCCAGGCAAGCAAAAACGAAAATGGTTCTGGTAATATTCCATTATACAACAGAAATTAAAGACGGTTGGTGAAACAAAGTTGAATTGCCCAGAGCCTCGCGACATGGCAGCCATCCAAGGTGGAGCCGTATATCAGACTGACTAGGCTTGGGTGTGAGGCCCTCTCTTTGACTGCAACTGCCGCCAACATACCATGTAACTTGTTGCCGAATTTATATTAAAGTGAAAAATGAACTGACCTGACTAGCCATAAGGCTGATGTGATGGAAACATTAAAACTCCCTTTCATAATATTCCAAAAAGTTACTTATAAAATATTACCTAAAATAAACACTGGCCAACCACTCTGCACTCATGGCAATCTAAGCTCACTTTTAGGTAGGTGCATTTAGGCTGTTTATAAAGGCCGGGGCCTTCCCCTCTCAGCCAGTATTTTTTATACTAAAAAAATTTATGGCAAAACATCTTATAGCTAATTGCCACCCTTAAAATAATATTATAAACTTTATTACATTACTAGAATTCCCAGCCATATGGTCGGACACACCACGTGCACCGGTCGGTTCGCTAGTGTTGGCCAGTGTTTCAATACTGTCTTTCAGGCTATGTTTGTCTGTTTTATTCTAGTTATGTTTTAGTCACATAATTCTTATGTCATTAAATTGCAATTAATATTTGCACTTAGGTAATATGTTCGCTTACACTTTATGTGTGTTCATTCTCAAGTGCTAAATATAGAGGGAGCACGGGCCACGTAGGCCGTTATGGCACCAACTTATTATACTTTCTAAGAACTACAAATATTAGTAAACACACATGATGCTTCAATTAAATAAATAAAGAGACTGTCTCGATACTTACATGTGAGGTAAGATTACAAGGGAAAACAATAATAAAAACTACACAAGACATTTACACTAGTACACAATCCTACACAACTGTCAAAGTCACATTGTCAACAATGATGAAAGGGTTCGTGTATATCTTAAATTTTATATGACAAGCACTTTAATATGAATAAAATACTTGTGCCAATTTTAATTTATTCGACCTGCCTTAAAATGGGTTAGAGGAAGCATACATACATCTCAAAACATTTGTTTAGAATTCAGTTTTCTTACCTAACCTCTAAACTATGTGGTTTTCGCAAGATGTGTTGGCAGAAAAGCAGTTCAGTGTTGGCATATGGAGATTGGTTGTGCGCAGCCTGCAAGATCGGTCTACCTTATCTTTAGTCTATGATTGGAACAATGGAACCTAGCATAAAGCTTGCCCATAACAGGTACTCTCAATAACAGGTATCAACAACAGGTATTGACTATGAACAGGAACAGGTACAGGCTGTTCCTGAGAAATACAGATTTAGCTCATCCTAGAAAGGGGCCATGTGGAGGAATGTAGGTAATTACGAAAGTGAAGTCTGGATAAAAGCTGGTGATTCAGTCCAGTCCGAAATTTTATTCCTAAAGCACTGATGGTTTGACGTGATCTTAAACTAGTCATCAGGGAAATATCATGGGGTTCGGCTGTACGGTGATGCAGATTCATTTTTCCAGGTGGGCGCCAGTCCTCGCTCAATCGGGAACACAATGATTATGTGAGGTCATGGACCGTTCACCCTGAACTGGCCCCCTAATGTTCCAATGTTACGGTTGCTGTTGCCCATTATCTATAAATCCAAGTGCCTGGTCTACTCAAGGATATCTGAGCTCCCACGATATGCTCATCCAAAATCACAAAGGGAATTGTTGAGGCCATCCCAATGCCAAAACTTTGCTATGTTACTTTGATCAAGGGTAATATGGCCAAGAGATGGCCAGAGCAAATAAAAAAATGACGTTTTTCACTCAACAATCATATTTATTCATTATCGACCCTCGTATGAGGCACAAAAAATTTTACTCTCCAGTATAGCATGGAGTACTCTAAAACAGATAAAAAGGCGCGAACATAAATTCAATGTATTCCATGAACATTACACCCCAATCGATTAAATATGAACTGGGTTGTCGAGCGGCACTCTCCCCAGATGAAAATTAAGCTTAAAACATCCCTGTATTAAATATTGACTATTGATACTCTACATGGTTAGTTCTAAAAGTGAAGGTCCGAGGAGGATGCGAACTGCACGTCCGCTCGACGGTGAGGCGATGATGCTACTGACTGGCCAATGTCACTCTGTCCTCTCAGTGGCTGGCCATTATTGCCTTGGAATACAAGTCCCGTCATTCACAAGTTTTTAACTAATGTAATGAAATGATTGATGGCAGATGATTGATCATGAGGCAGAACACTGTATAAACACTTACATCACACTCTGCATTTTATAAAAAGGACAAATAGATAATAAAAACTTGCATGACTTGTGACGGTAAACTTACCATGACTTATACTTGATGGTGTACAAATAGCCTTTCTTGACACACACTGTGTGTGTTAATTACTACTTCCTTTTTCAGCCTATTATCTCCATCCTCTAATTTAATGAAACAGTTGACGAGTTTGCTTTGCTTGTCAGGAGGGGTGGGAGGAAGAATGCTTTTCCCACCCCGACTCGTTGCTGCTACAGCTGTTTATAGTGTGATGCGGGCGCTGTAGGCTCAGAGTGTAGGCCTCCCTTACATGTCTCGTTGGCATATCTGTTTGCTGATCCGTCGATGATCCCGACGAGGAAAAAGATTATATTGCTGCTGTAGTTGGCACTGAAGTAGCTGTAGTTCTCACCAGCATCGTGACACCATCAGGAGAGGCTGATACTTGACGATCCTGGCCATCACTCCTGATGTTAAGTCGCTGGTGGCTGAATATTAGGTGATGATGCATGGCCATCAGATGCACTGTGATGTGTCGATGACCCTGTAAACGTGACAGCATTGGGTGTCCAGGGATGGGCTTGCGCACATTTATGTTGAACGGAGTGCATCTCGATGAAATATTACTGCACATCGTGGACTCATGTAAACCTTGTAACAAGTATCTCCCTTGCCTTGTGTGATAGTATGTGGCCCGCTCCATATTTCGGCATATCTGGCACAGAATACCTTTTGTCCAGCGGACTGCAGCTGTGTACGTACGTAAACATGTTGGCCCACGTGTAGTAAAGGTGGAGGTATGAAGTCTTTGGTAACCAATTGGATGTGTAGCGATGTCGGTGTTCCAGCACCTCTTGAATTACACACTCCCTCCTTTCTTCCCTGTTGCTGTTATTCTGTTATCTTACTCCACACGTGAATTCTCCCAGCAAGGGCCTTGGAGTAGCTGTGCGGGGGTTTTCCCTGTTGCTTTGATGGACCTTGTTCTCAATGTAAACAAAACGGCTGGCAGCTGTTCAGTCCATGAATTATGTTGTTCTCTCACATGCAGTCGCAGCTGAGTTTTGAGCTCCTGGTACCTGTGCTCGGTGGGGTTGGCACGGGGATGATAATTTGCAGTGGTGTGATGGCGAACTACCATTTTGTGCAGAACTCCCTCCACACTCTGCCAGTAAATTAGGTTCCATTGTCTGTCAGCAGTATCCTGGGGTACTCCCAGTAGGAGAAAAATCCGTTTTCCAGTGTTTTCCCCACTGTTCTGGCCCATGCACTCAGCACTGGATGTGCCTGAGTCCCGCATGAAAAAAGATCAGTCACTACCACAATGAACCTCTTCCCTGCCAAATCCAGTGCCACCATTTCGAATGGTTCTGTTAGCATACATGGTTGCTGTTGCTGATTGCCGTACATTCGTCTGCTCTTGTACCGATCACACATGACACTTTCATGTACAGATTTTCGCACGTGTGCGGACATGCGTGGTCAATAAAAATAGCATAGCACATTCTGTTTTGTTTGGGTAGTTCCTGGTGGCTTGTGAGGTTGTTTGAATGTTGTGATGTGCTGATGATGAACGTGCTGTGGTTTGGCTGGCCGATGAACCCCGCACATGGTGTTGTTGAGATTCAGCGTGATGATTGATGAGGGGAAGAAGGAGGTGTGTGGATTTCCCCTACCTGACATAGAGTGATGAGAAGTATGTTGTTGATAGCTGGGCCGAATGTAAACAAACATGCCTTGCTGAATGTTGCGTGCACTGTCAGTTTCAAAAACATGTGTGAGTGATGCTGAAATGTTGTCTTGTCGGAATGAAATGTCATGTTCGGTTTAAAACTGCACAATGTATATGCACTGATCTTAGGCCCTGGTGTCCTATACACTGGCTTAATTTTAATGTGCAGCCACTTGTGCCGTGGCCGCGAAAAATGACGTGAGCAATGTTAACCTATGAGGCGTGATGTCTTAAGTTCGCAATGTTCCTTGGTAATGCGTCGAACTAACATACTCAGCTGTCTGCATGATTGTTGTTGCCGGTTATTGCGTAGCGACTGTTTGTGTTTCTGCCAGTGTGATGGAACTTTTTGTTCATCCCGTGTACTTCACATACAAACTGCGTACGGTCCAGCCAGGCTGCTGCGGTTGGCACTCGGCGTGAATATGATGGTGTTCGTTTTGGTTCCTCCCCTGCGATAGGTGGTTTTATGATGGGAATTTTCTTCCGCATGATCACTGTTTTAACTCGTTCAGTAGCGACAGGGCACATTGATGTTTGTTTCGTGTATATTGTGTCCTCTGTGTCAATTCACACTGTGTCACATTGTGTTGGACCATCCTGAATATTGATTTGTGTGGTCGATTACGGCACCCACTATGCCAATGATATCTCATGACTGGATAGTATCTGCAGGGGTGGGGTGGCCATGATGTTTGTGCAGACAACCTGACATTCGTTGCATTAGTATGGGGCATGGTTGGAGTTGTGTCCCTTTTGCTCGGATGTATAAAAGAGCTGCGGAAGTTATCGATCGGGCCGGCTGGCCACATGGTGAGTTGTTAAATGTGCCGGAGTGGGCGTGGCAGTGTGTTACGCTGTGTGTGCCCCTGACAGCTCGTTTGCAGCACTGGAAAGAGGGTTGTAGCTGTCACAATGCATGATGTTGTTGTCCATGTTTCTGGTTCCATTTGTTGTGATGACTGAAGCACTTGTCATTGTATTTGTCGTGGCATGGATGATGTCATGTGAGCTGGTTTGCCGAAAGTTGGTGCGGGCTGGTTGTCCAAGCATGTGCATGTCTGTAACTGTTTGCTTTCCTTCGGCATTATGGTGAATTTGTTTACATGTCAATCTTGTTGATTGATGCATATGCTGATGCTTGGCTGTTCTGGCAATGGGGCGGTATGAAAAGTGATGCAGTGGCTTTGATATGCTGATCTTGGTTTCTCGGCGTGCATCCAGTGTTGTTATTGGTAGCCATGCTGGGGCAGAATATGCAATGCCTGATGAACAGTTGCAGGCCAGGAGGCTAGCGGTTATTCATCAACATTCTTCCATACTGTTGACATATAATGGACTGTGTGTCAAAATGGAATCACATGTTAAATGTTTTGCTGAACTGGCACGAAATGCGCAACATGATTGTGATTGCTGTCTTTCTTCGCCAGGCCATGTGGCCACTCGGCTTGTGGCTGCCACCCAACCAGTCGACGCGGGAGGAGTGGTCCTGCCGACATGACATGGTGCGGGTGGAGGGGTGGTTCGCAGGTGGTCTCTTCTCACATTGATGCAGCATCCGAAAATTGTGGTGCTGACTGACACTATGGTGGTGGTAACTGTTCCAAGATTGCGATATTTCAGACATGATGATCAATGGCGATTTTCTTGGTACCAAAACTGATGTTGTACTTTTCTGCGATTTTCCTTTGCATAGAAAACTCGGAATTCTTCATGACGTGATGACTGCCGAAGGGTAACGTTTTGCCAGTAGGAAAAGGGCGGGAACCCGAGGGCTCAATTGGATACTACATTCGTAACACATGTGATTACACGTGGTTATACAGACATTAAACTTGGAAATTATACAGGATAAGGACACTTAATACACAGGAATGTTGTAGATTGATTTTTCATACACAGGATGATGATGTTCGTGGTGTAGGTGCGTGATTAGCCACACATTTGGGTTCGACATTTGATGTAATCTTAAACTGGCCGTCAGGGAATTAACAGGGTTCAGCTGTAGGCAATGCTGATTAATTTTACCAGGTGGGCGGCAGTCCTCACTCAGTAGAGAACACAATGGTGATGTGGGGTCGGGAGCCGTTCAATCAGAAGTGGCCCTCTGATGCTCCAATGTCATTGTTGCTGTTGTCCATTATCTATAAATCCAAGTGCCTGGACTAGTCGAGGATATCTGAGTTCCATCATTACGCTCATCCAAAATCACAACGGAATTGTTGAGTCATCTCCATGACAAGAGTTTCTTACGTTACTTTCATCACGGGTAATATGGCCAAGAAGTGGCTAGCGCAAATAAAAATTACATTTTTTTTCTCTCATTGATCATATTTATTCATTATCTACCCTCGTATGAGGTACAAAACATTTTTTTCCAGTATAAGTAAAAACAGATAAAAAGGCGCGAACATTGATATAGTGAATTACATTAACATTATGCTACAGTCATTTAAATACGTACTGGGTTGTCAAGCGGACTCTCCCCGGATGAAAAATAAGCTCAAAACATTCCTGGATTACATATTGACTATTTATACTCTACATGGTTAGTTCTAAATGTGAAGGTCCAGGAGGATGCAAACAGCAAGTCAGTTCGATGGTGAAGCGATGATGCTACTGACTGGCCAATGGCACCCTGCACTCTCAGTGGCTGGCCATTCCCAACTCGGGATACAAGTCCCGTTAATCAAAAGTTTTTAATTAATGTAATGAAATTATTAATGGCAGGTGATTGATCATGAGGCAGAACACTGTATAAACTCTTACATCACACTCTACATTTAATAAAAGGACAAATAGATATTAAGAACTTGCATAATTTGTGATGGTAAATTACTATGTACTTATACTTAATAGTGTATAAATTGCCTGTCTTGACACACATGTGTGTGTTAATTATTGCTTCCTTTTTTACGTATTATCTCCATGCTCTAATTTAATGACATAGATTACGTTACTGGTACAGAAGTCTTTAAAATTATTTATAAATACAAGTTAAGAAAAAGTGAAGATACCTTTGCTACCGTTCGCAGTTTATGTAGGCATGCTTAAGGACATTACGGCAAGGCAGTGGAGCAAAATGTGTTGTTTTAAGGTTGGCAGCAGTACAGGTGATGTTCTGTAGTTTTCTTACCAAACCTTCTGCTGACAGATTTTGTGAGCCAGGTATTACAGTGGCAATACCAACTAGCTGCAGTGGAAAAGACTCCTGTCTTCCGGGTTGTGTGCTGATGGCCAATGGACAGTGTCCTCCTGGTGCTCCAACCATCGTAATGAAAAAAAATACGTCACGTGTACTTGCGTTCTGTGCAGTGAGATCTCTGGGCGGCTCACACAACCATATTTAAGTATTAGAATACAAAAACACTGAAATACATGATAAAAAAAATTGCATAGTACACTTCAATGAAAATGCTGTTATGGGAGTGGGGGGCGCACTCCTATAGCCCATAGGCACCCGAATGAAGATGCAAACACTTCATGTTAGTTCATTGGATGTTATTTATCATGCTCCTGCAGGAAGCAAACATACACATTCCACAGGGCTTAACCTGCCGGCAAGGTAACACTGATTTCAAAAAGGCACGTGACCACTATAATTTAATACGAGACAATAAGCCTTTCCGGGCAATACTTTCCGAGCGAAGGTGAGGAGTGGAGAAGTCTTAGGTGGTTGAAAACACACGAGGTTCCGGAAATCAAACAGTCTATTGCAGTGAATAATTGGTTATAAAATGTCGATGTGACGCCCAAGCACGTGAAACGCGACCCCGTTGGTTAGCACGTCGAACTCCTCAAAGCAACATGGTAAGACTAAACTCTCCCTCGCGGCATGCTAGCCAGGTTGGTGGGCAAGCAGGCCATGCAAACTACTTTCTTACACTTCAATCCCTTACAAATACATATGCACATTGATTACATATTCATAAATCCTGCATAAACAATTCTACAAGACACCAAAACTCTTTAATACATGTAGTACACTGGATGAGGTGAGATGGGGATTGAACATGAATTAAAATAAAGGATAAACAAGTGTTACACTTAACACCATGGGGGCATTTAAAATGTAATATGGACATTCTTTTATATGCTTATTTGCATGGCATCTCTGAGCATGCTCTAATTAATATCTAATTACACTTTTCCTGAGTTTGCAGAATCTACATCCTCAAACACGTGCATGTTGGCCCATGTGGTAGCTCTGCACCTTGCACTGCGCTTGTGCTCTCTTCATGAGCACTTAAATATCTATGATCCCTTCACTCGAGGAGTAGCATGTTCTGGTTGCATTGCAGCGCACTACTGCACTGGGCCGCATCAGCACCCGGTAGAATGTTGATTCCTATAGCAGTCGCTGGCGAGAGCGCGCAAACTGGTTTGGGGGAAGCAGCTGTAGTCACACAAGGTAGCCTAACCTCAATGTTTTGATTGGTACCAGTTTGAATACTGCCTGTTACTTACCATTATTGTCTTAATATTATTTTTGTTACACAACTGATGAATGAATGGGTTGCACAAAAATTGTGTCCTGAATAATACAAACTTAGAATTAAAAAAGCTTGCATCATAACCAAGTGATGTGTGTGGATTCAACCAGACGTGAAGTGTTATTGTGCACAATACATGCATTACATTTAAATTTAATAATAATAAAAACCCTCTTAAAATTAACAACTACACTGGACACTGATTATCAAATAGGCTGTGGTATTTCCACTCACAATGTTTTCATATGTCAGGTGACATGTCATGCAAGTTTGAATTGTGCTCTGTGGTTGGGAACACATGTTATATACTGATTTAATAAACAAATACTAATTAAACAAGAACCCTTTTAAAACACACAATACCGTTAGCGATAACATTATGACGTGCAGAATAGTACATGCTGGAGTGTCAAAATATATAAATAATCTAAATTGACAGGTGGGATGCACACTGTGTTTACACTTAGATGTAAACAAACGTAACATTTAAGATTAAAACATAATATACTCACTGACTCTACTTTAACATGTGACAAGCAAATAAAGATTCCTATACACAAATATTACACATTACAAAAGAATGTATCTACACGCATTACTGATGAGGGCGAGGCATTAAAGAAAACATATGCTTGATGTATTTGTTGCATTGTAGTTGCAGCTCGGCGCACGTGGGTGGTGCATGCTGTTGACGAGGTGAACGGGCTAAGGTTAGGGAAAAGTGGCACAGGTCAGGATATTCTCATGTAAGCAGATTTTCTGCGTAGTCACTTTGCTGTTGAATTTGAGATTTTTAATGGGAAGATTCTAAAACAAATTATAGAAAACAAACTAGGCGTCTTTCTATTCTGGTTTTCAAACTACGTTTATTTTACAAATGTACGTTAAATTTCACTATTATACTCACGCATTACATTATAAATACGTACATTAAACTATCCTATAAATGTACATTAATACGCGTCGATTTTTAAGGAAATTAGTAGCAAAATTCTGTGAACCAGCTGACTTCTGGCCAAAATCGGCGATGTCCACTCTTTCCGCGAATATAATATATCGCCCTGAGCTCAACTGTCTCGTTACTCGCGCGTACGCCGAAGACGACTTTTGATTGGCTGTTCAAGTCTACCGCTCTGTTTATTGTGTGTTTCCAGCCTACATGTGAACCAGGCATTAAATATATGTTTAGGTATAATTTTAACTTTAAAAATGCATTTTTATTTTCATATTTTTAATTATTTTACTGAATTGTATACCTCAAGTACTTTTGTACAAGAACATGTATATACAGCAAAACAAAACTCCGAAGGAAAAAAACTGTTTTTTCTTAGTATGATAATTATGCTGTCGAAACTGTAATGTTGGAGGTAAAAGGGAAATAATTACCCATTTTTATACTCTCTATAATTACATTTTTCAAAAATGTTATACTTATTTGTCAATAGGTAGCGCAACATATTTGTTGTATAGTTTGATACTTATCATTATTTATTCAAATAATCATTTTTTACAGTTATGTTATATAATTTATTAAAATACATTTATTAAAGATAAACTACTTTCTTTCTATCATTTATTACCAAATGGAGTAAATTAAAATATATTAAAATTTAATATAGTGCATTAAAGTAAAATTAAGGAAACTTAACCAAATTCAGTACTTGAAGTGTAGGTTTGGTGTGCCGTGTGCACATAGTGTCGTACTGTTTTTAGGCACCCTCGTCCGAAAGGTCGTTGGGAGCTGCACCATGCTTCTTACAATGTGAGGTCTAAATGAATCCCGATAATGGTTTGTTATTAGTTACATCTGTTAATCATGTCCACTTGAAGATTCGAGACTTCACTAGAGCCCTGCTCTGAAGCGAATCAACACACATTCACACCCATCCGTGTGTGGTTGCTTCGACCGAAAACAGTAGGCTCGGCTCACAGAGAATTGTGTTGCAATGACGTGTGATAGGCGAGAGACAAAAAATACGAACATAATGGGAAATTAAAATCTAATAATACAAGATTCAAAATGCTTATTTTGTCACATACACACTCGTTTTAAAATAATGGCTGTCGTATGGATGAACATTTTATTTATTTTTTAAATTTCTAGCAGAAATCAAAAAAATAATACAGTTATATATTATAAGGATGTACTTAGTAAATGGTGCTTTCATTCCTTTTTACAGCAGAACACACGTTACTTTAACTATTTCTGACCCAGTCTTTGTAAAAAATCCCACACCTGGTTTCTCAGACATGTTCAATAGAAATAAAACTACAAAAATGAGCGCGTAAACTGTACCAATAAATACTGCAATACAACGACGATATAACTAATACTACACACGAGACACGGGAGCTAAAAACTATTCACGACTCAATGTCTGATAAATCACCTCAATCTAGATTGAGCCATCGAACCATAGCGAATGAATCGAAAACCCTTTTAGCTCCTTTCAAAATGTACGGAGCAGATTGCGCATGTATCGCAACTCGCAACTCGGAGAATTGGCGAAAGTACGAGTCACCGACAGACGAATGTTTCGAATCACTCTTTCATGTTAGTGAGTAGACTCAGTGTTTCGAATCACTCACTCAGTGCCCACATCTACTTCTTAACACAATAAAAAAATTTAGCATTTGAATTTACGTTTCCTTTCCTCTGACGAAGCCGACGATACCCAATACAATATTGTAAAGTCATGGTTCAGACAATTTAATATCGGTTCTGCGAGCTTCGTAAAAATGTGTATCTTGGTATGTAAATTTTATATTATCCAGGAATTCATTTTACGCAATTTTTTTTATTAGGCTTAAATTTTACATTGAAAGTTTATTTCAAAACAAGAAACTAATTTGTTTACTTCAATAAAATATTCGGTTCATATATTTCCTCTTCACATTATATTTGTTTGCCATTTATTTAATTTTAGACGAGCTTTATATATATACCGAAATTAAATTCGCCCAAATAACACAGTTACCACATAACCTCTGTTAGATTCTCGGCAAAATGGCTGCTTGACTTTGACTTACTTTTAAACTTTTCGAAATCGTAAAGTCAAGAGTGCTTGACTTTACCTTTGACAGTTCCATTGTGTCCAGCTCCATAAGAAACAAAATGTCGGAAAGCAAACGTAAAGAAAAAAGTTAAAGATAAATATTAAAGTTTACAATTGTGTAAGGCAAGGGTCTTGACAGAGATGTGCAATCTAGTTACTTCTAGTTACTACTCAATGGAAGACTCTTTACTCTGTTTGTACTACTTAGTAGTTAAATTTCTCTTGTCGTTCAGGAGAAAGTGCAGACGCCGTGAAGAAGGAATAGTTACTAAGGCTGTTCTCAATATATACATTGTGAAGTATATACATTTGCGTACTAGCAGTGATGTTTACTAGCTGTGTACTTGTTGAAACTATTAGGACATGTAATCGCCTCGTCATGTTAGAATGGTCGCGCACTCTGGTGGAAATATCAGATACTATCTGACAACAGAAAATTTGATGCACGGTGTTATGAATACACTACATCATCTATGGTTTTTGTAAAAATGTAAATAAATAACTGCGAGTGCCAGCGCAGAATCATGTCTTTAAATAAACTAATAATAGGAGTAATAGTGCGCATTATTAGTGAAGTTATGTTTCATTTGTAACTGTGTATCACATAATCGCTTCGGCCACATACTGCCATGCATGTGAAGCTGGATTGTGGAACATTTGTCATGTTTATACTGTAGATGTGTTATAGACGCACATATTATTACTTACATACACTCAAACATTTTCTCCTTCAAGAACAATATTTATCCTTTGCTCTCATGTTATAGAACAAATCCTGTAGCTACCTCGCATACAAGCAGACTGTTGCTAATGTCGTGAACACCTTGGCAGTAACACATTTAAGTGTTAACATTTCAATTATGGGCTCCTAGAAATAAATTTATTATTGTTTCGTGTACACAACAAAGAAAACAGCAAGAGTCCCACATTAATATTCATACCTAAAACTTTTGCTATTACTTCACCAGCGCACTACTACAGGTAATGGATTTATTATATTGTTTTATTTCTTCATAATAATGATAATGCAATGATTCTATTCTGCAAACATACTTTCAGGTGGCAATTAAGAATGCAACAAATTAATATATGTACTAGTGGAATGTTTTGTAATGGATTGTTACTGTAATCTAACATCTTATCCAAGAAATATAATTATAATCTATTGCTATTCTGTAAGCATGATTGTGTTACATATATGACTGCAAGTTGCCAATTTGGTATCACACAAATCAGCCCTTATGAAAGGGCATTTGCTGTCAAAGGGGCACCAGAATCATGTCCTTCAGGAACTAATACTTTACCTCTCAAAATTTTACACATAACTTTTGGCCAATTTTCTGGACGCCCATTTTTTATTATATTTTACAGGCTCATTTTAGGTTAATGTGGAATACAATCCTAGGTGTTATTGCATGCGCACCAAACTCTCTAATTGTTCATATTCAGAATGTTTACTGCTCCAGTGAGAAAAGAGACACTATTAACACATATTTTTCAGACTTTTGCTTTAACCTACAATGCAACGTCTTAAGCATTTTACTACAATGGGTCATCATGATGCCATGCTATTAAATGGTTTGAAAACCATGAATATGTTATTGTACACTTAGCATTTCTCTAGTTTAACAATGTTCCACAGTTCACATACAAAATGGTAGATCACTTTACGTAATGTAGCTAGTCTGTGGCAAAATGTAATTGTGGATTACAACAATAATGTTCCAATTTTGTTCCCACCTCAGGCAGGGTCAATAGATGCAATGAGGGGAGGAGGATAGTGCCAAGTGGAGCACGCTGCCCTACAGGAGGGCCAAACTTGTCATTGTCAGCCAGCCTTGAGGATTAGTGTGTTGAGAAGAGAGAGGCCCGGAACTATGATGGAGTGGAAGGGCAAAGAAAATGGGAGTAGCCTGCAAAAACCCACCAACAACATTGCCATATGTTTAGTGGATTAGCATGACGAAAAAATATGAATGAAAGAGTTACACCTACTTCACCGTGCATTTGTATATATGTGAAAGTATTGCAGGGTGTCCACTGCATTTCCATTTTGGAATCCCTTACATTTCCTTGTTTACCAGGCAGTATCTTAACATTTCTCCTGAAATATTTTTTCGGGAATACTGAAACACGATATGTACTGTATTTGTCACCATTGGCAGAACAAAATGCCTTCAGTGAAGTTGCATTACATTACACTGTAACAGACCAAACAAGCAGAACTGACATTTTATTTAGCCCGTCGTTATTTCTGGCAATACATGCTATTGACTTCACATGAGTGCCCATTATACTGATCTCATTTGGTGGCTCGGTTGGGGGTGTAAGATGTTTTGAGGCGGTGAGGGTAGGGTTGGGAAGTATTGTAGATGTATTTCTTACCCGACTAGGCGCATGGCATCACATGTGGCAGTGTCGAGGTTGTTCGAGAGCTGGAGACACTTGACGTTCTCGGGAACAGAGGTGCCGATCTCCCCTCACATTTACTATTTGCACTGTTTATTAAACGGTGGGTCTATTAAAGGCTGACTCACACACCTGATACTGAACTGCTGACTTATTGCAGGATTGAAAGAATTACACTCATAAAACACTGTTCAAAGGTAAGGTGGTTTCGACGGGCTTTGGAGGGTCCCGTTCCCCGATGTGCCCGAAGTTTTGGCGAAGTTAAAACACATGGCTGATGGGGTCTTACTGACAGATCACATACCAGAAAATGGTAATCTTACAATGTGTATGCTCATAATTACATTAGAGTGTACTCAGACAACTAACACGTTTTGCAGAATAGCAACTATTTACATTTTCCCTGTCCCATGTGACAATTCTACGATATATCCCTGACTTTTCCCAGTCACATGTAATTCCTTGACACTTCCCTGCATTCTCTGAGGGTGAACATCCTCTATTGTTACAACCATAACGTACATCAATGCTCGATTGAATGCAATTTAACATGAAATGCCTTTTCTCTAAAATGTTTTGACCCCCTCCCCTTTTCCTTTTTTTTTTCACAACATGCACAGTTTATTTGAACACTGCACTCATAAATACTGGTAATTACGAATTACCTTGTTTTTACTCTGCATGTGGTAACCACTATTTTATTGTAACTTTTAGGGCAATTGTACCATCTGTTGTATGAAATATGCAACCATATGTGGCCAAGAGAGACTGCAAGGGATCACCTATTTACACTATAGCATGAATATAAAAATGCTTGCACCTCTGTATCCTGAGGTTATGTTTATCTGCTGAGCTTCTCTGTTGATTTTACAAATATTCGTACCACACCAATAGCCTTGCGATGTTACTTTGTCACATCATTAGAAGATTGTAAACAAATTAGAGCAGTTGTTATAGGATTTTTTACATTTATTTATTGTATGTAAAGGGCCATTACTGACACTGGAATCCTTTCCTCTTCCCCTGATACCTAACCTATCATGTGTTGGATTCCAAAAGAAAGATAAATAAAGTTAAATGAGGTTAGTACTAAATTGGAAATGCAGACTGCAATCTTAATAATATTTGTATGCAAACACATAGGAAATATGCTGCAGAAATCTATAAAACGCTCAGAATGTGATCCACATTTCTATGCACATTTATTAACCTGACAATTATTTACACAGCCCATTCATGGCAATATACACATTGATAACAAAAGAAAGATAAATAGGCCTACAACTCAATGGGGTTTGTATTATCTTGGAAATGCAGATTGAAATTATAATATTATTTGTATAAGTATACGCCTAGGAAATATGCTGATGGACATCTAAACAACGCTCAGAATTTTAATCATAATTGAAAGCCCATTTATTAATTTGAAAATTATTTACACATACAACAGAACAAAATTTTGTAAATACTACTTATTAACTTTTAAAACTTATAAGCTTTATAACCAAAAAAATGTACACGTTAATATTCACACCTGAAATACAATATGGCTACTGTCGTAAGATTGTAGTATGCTCCACAAGTATACAATTTCAAATACTTACCAAGTATACTTCATGTGTGTACTGTACTGGGAATTTGAACATCGCTAGTATGCACATGGTGAGGTTACTTCCGGCGACAAATGGCCTCAAGTATGCAATTTTTGAGAATTCAGAAACTGCTTAAGTTCCTTACTCGTTTCGTTACTCGAAGTTTCGTTAGGTAATGCAATAGGCGAGAACATGGAACTTTCGTTACACATTTCTAAAAGGCTAGTTAGAGAGGTTACTGCATTATTTTAATGATAATAATAATACGTACAGTACGAAAATACTCACTACATAATTTCTGCACAGTATAAATTACATTTAAATAAATATCTATGTTCAAAATTACATATATATATTGGGAACTTAAAATTATATAATTTCATTGGTTTTATGAGTGCCAGACGAGCTAAGCTGTCGTGGGATGAACATGGCGCTCGTGGTTGCTCGCTCACTGGGAACTGCCCACGACTTGAGGACCAGCGAAAGTGAGGTGCATCTGTGAGTGCGATGGAACCATGGCAGCTTGGGTACGGCGACTATCTGCAAAACTCGTTGTGTCCCCAGGTGGTGGATAGGGGATCCCCAGGCTCTGGGGAGGCTGGAAATAATCAAATACCAGCCCGCAAACCAACTGGCTGGTGCGAGACAGCCATCGTCAAGGGCGTCTCGAGGTGCTGAAAAATGCGAAGTGTAGCGATCCTCACTGCTGGATTCTGCAGGCTGCCGACTGTGGGTACATGATGAATGGATTTGAATGCATCGGACCTTGGAAGCAACCCTATGTCAGCCTTCACTCCTGGCCCAGCGGATTCACCACCACCACTGATAGGCACCGGATGTCTCGCGTTTATCAGACCGATGGGCTATTTTGGTCGAAGGGGAGGGGGTAACTCCCTGAAAGAACTCTCCCCACCTTCACCTATGGATTGGAGATCCTGGAATCGGTGTGGAAGGGCGAAGATGGAGTTGGTGTCATAACTGGACTGTCAAGTTTTCCGACGCACTCGACGAGAAGCAGGGGAGCCCTGCATCCTCAAATGTTGTCGGTACTGCAGTGATGGTTCGCCTGCACAGCAGTATTGACAGTAACTCAACTAAGGGCGCCTGCACCCACACGATTACTGGCATCGGTGCGGGGGCTGTTCTTTCCCCAGCAATATACACCAGCTGCGATCTCATTTCATTTCACTCCGCATCAAACCAAAAGAAGTCTTTCTTCCCGAACTAACAAATGGCCTACTTTATCCATTCCTAACCAAGTTAAAAGGTATAATTTTATCCTCTGCTACTGTCGCATAGATTTTCCACGGCCTTCTCCGCTTCGCCTGGTTTGCTATGCTCTTCCATCTAGACCCTTCTTTTTTCGGGGTGTGCACATGGCTACAATTGCGGCCATGGCACTATACCTGCTTTGCCGTAATACATGCCCCCATTATATTAATTAAACCCGACCTAAGGTATAAAGAGCTTGCCTGGAGACACATCCCATTCTCCAACCGACTTAGCTGCTAACATGCATGCCAGTCGGCACACAGAACTGTGAAGGTGCTCATGCTGGCGTAGCGGGATTTGGGGCTCACCAGAGAAAAAAAAAGAGTGACAGATTAGATGTATCAGACTCTATTTATTTACAGTTTTAAATTAAATTGCGATTTATTTTCATGAAATCCTTTCAGCGGGTTTGGCGAATATGGTTTAACAACATAAAATATGCATAAGTGCAATGATATATTAACAGTAAACAATCGCATTTAAATAAACAATTATCTGTACACAAAAAACATATTGAATGCATGTAAGTTGAACAATTTTGTCATCGATATCCTAATTCCTCTAAGGACGACTGTCCAAAGTACAAAATATGCAAAAGTTTTACATAATATCATTGTTTATATCAATTACATGTAGTCACAACAAATAATGCCTCACTTTCACGAAGCTCTCAATCGAATTTTCTGTAGTCTGAACGGCAATACACAGCAAAAATTATAAGCTGAAAATTTAATGTAATACACAATAAGACACTATGTATAACTACTTAAAGACTTTTAGATGTACATAAATCGTAAATACTAATGCAAAATTATCCCCCCTCCAACAAAAACCATGTGGGACACAATGGTTGTTTTCTCGCAACCCTAATTCCCGGGGATGCTGATATGCATCAAGGAGAGGACTCATTACACAGTTACTTTCTACTTCGCATGTCCGTGCGAGCCTGCACAGTAGATACCTGCAAAAGCTTCGTGAATACAAGTAACTATAGTTACTTGAGTAACGAGTATTTCCGAGAATCGGTACTCGTTATTTCGGATTCTGCATGATAACGACTACAAAAGTAACGAGTAGTTACTTTCCGCCCATCACTACTGCGAAAACTTTTCTTAATTTTAGTGGTATTAGGGACAATAAGTGGGCGCAACGACAACGGTTCCTTTGAGCTAGAGACAAGATGTTTTATTTCAAATGTGAAGGTCATGGGTTCCATTCCTGGTCTGAGCAGTTAATTTAATATTGTGAAATTAGAGGTTCCCATATTTGCACTATTAGATTTTCACCAAATCATTCAAAATTGAGCCAAAAAAACCTTGCTCTTGCTCATACAGCAATGTATAAGTAGTGATGCAAATTAAATGGTACCCACAAGCTTCAGAAATGCTCTTTATACTATACTTGTAATATAACAGATGCGTAAGCTGGAGCTTTCTCATATAATGAATGGCGCCTCACTATATGAGAAGGGTTACCACATAAGAAAAAAATTTAAAAAAATAAAATAATAAATCCCTCACCTCTGCACTAAAAGAATAAAATTAATGGCCGGCTGATAGAGAGATGAGGGGTCTCTCCAAATCGAGTTTTGATGGTCGTAAATAAGGCCGGAAAAATATACAACAGGTCACTGGCGAGGATGTAATAGCCCCTAATCCTTCTGTATTTTTAAAAATAAAGTTCACCATAGGTGAAATGTGCTTTGAACGATCATTGAACGAATATTGAACAAACATTGAATGAAGGTTGAACACATTTTATGTATGTTAAACGAGCATTATAGGTGTTTTTATGTTGCATTTGAAATAATTAATTACATAAAAATATTTTATTTTACGAAATATTTAAATTGACAAAATATCTGTTTTTTTTTTTTTTAATCCAAGAGTGGTGTGAGTTATCAAAACCCAACCATTTTACATAAATTATATCACTTTTGGTTTTTAAGACTTCTTCAACCAAATATTCATCAGGATAGTTGGTTTTCATAATTTTGTATTCATAAAAACTGCCTTTTATTTCTTCACGATTGGCATGTATTTTTCAGTTTGTAAGTTGGCACATCATAATTTAAAACCTCAAAAATGGTTAACACTTATGTTGTCCAAATAGCGGTGTAAACTTTTTCAAAGATTCATTTACTCGTATTCATGTGAACAATATCGCCAACTTTATATTTCGGTTTAGTAAACACATTCGCAACATCAAGTTGTGTAAAAAAATTTCATTTTTCTTATTAAGTTCAATTGGATTCATACAAATGGTGCTATGTTTGTATTGATGTATTCTTTAACTAGATCATCTAATATATTTACCCATTTGTAATTGTCATTCAAAGCAAATTTCTTCCATATTTTATTCTTCATTGTACAGTTGTATCTTTCCATACAACTGGCTTTAAGTTCACTGAATGTAGAATAGTGATTGATGTTATCCTTTTGCATAAGTTCTTTAAATATTTTATTATAAAATTCGGACCCATTGTCGCTTTGTAAATTATGTGTCTTTCTTTTAACTAGTATACATTCCAAAGCATTTGTTATATTCTTGGCTGGTTTATCTTTAATTGGAATATATAATGCATATTTTGAAGGAAAAAAACATCAATAATTGTCATAATTTATTTATTTCTATTGTTTATATGTGATTTGCCTTTTAAAATAATCAGTATCCATATCTACAAGATTAATTTGCCATAAATTATCAATATCATACGAAATTACTTTTCTTCTTGGAAATTTTTTTTGTGAATGTTTATATAATTTATTGATTATTTCGTATCTTACTTTGGCCAATTTTTTTTAAATCTTGATTTATTAGAATTACACTGAACGTTTCCTTTTTTTTTTTTTTTTTTTTTTTTTTTTAATCGTCCATTTTTTGTATTTTCTGTTTTATATATTTTTTTGTATCATTCTTACATTTCAACCACCAAGTATTCTCCATTTAGTAGTAAATATATATATGCAGTTAATCTTTATATTTCACGGATATTCCTATTGTAGTATTCAATTCATCATTATAAAAAACTATATTATTTTTTCTTATTTTAAGAGATAAAATATCACCTATGTTAACATCAAAAGGCTTACTGTAATCCATTTTTGCACCCACAATGACAGTGACATCTTCAATGGGTAAATCAATATTTACAAAAATTATTTTATAACCAGTTCAATCCATCGAAAAAGTAAAGAAAAATATTTTTCTTTTATCCCATTTTGCAGGTAAATAAAATATATAAATATTTTCTTCCTTATATTTTTTAACTTTTGAGTTAACAAATATATTACAATAACTCAAAACTGATTGGTTTAAATTTTATAAATTATCATTTATTTCTTTATCGAAATATATTTTATTGACCGCATATTTTCCATCTATAGAATAAGCCATATTATTAATTCTACGATTTTGAATAGAAACATAGTCATTTGTGTAAACAAAAACTTTACTTAGTTGATCTTGTAAGGCAGTAACAATGATATATTTTGAATCTATATATTTTTTTAATAAGAAACAATGGAACAGTTTTTTCCATCTATGTTTGTATTTGATGCATAAATAGCTTTTATTTTTTAAATCTTTTATTGACTATATCTTTCCCAGCACTAGAATCGTCTATATTAACAACTCTACACCCTAAAAAATAATTATAATTTTTTGTAGAATCAAAAACTTTAGTTACTTGATCTTGTAAAGCAGTAACGATAATATTGTATTTTGATTCTATTTCAGTTTTTAAAGCATAATCAGAAATAATAGCTTTATATTTTTATCTAGATCACTATTTAAAGTATAATCAGGTGTTTTATATTTTGAATCAAAGTCTTTTTAAAAAATAAGAAACAATATTTTCATATTTTGAATTTCCATCAATGTTTAAAGCAAAAGCATTTCTGTCAAATGTTTTTTTTTTTTTTTTATATATTTCATCAGCAGTTTCCCAAATATATCCATCATTTAATAATATAGAAATTATATTGTGCAACTTAAATCCTTTTGAAAAAGGATATAATACAATTAAACATAAATGTCCACATATTACCAAATAAAAATTCTGAATTCTATATTGATTGTAATAAACATTTCCATTTGTAAAGTAACTGGTTAAATTAGTGGGAATATTGCCTCCAAATGACTCAAAAAAGTAAACATAATTATTTTCTTAAAATAGCAAACCCAATGAGTGCCAGAATTTGATGAAATGTCGAAATTTACCATCGCACATTCATTTTTGTGCATACTTTTCGGTAATTCGTCAATCATAAAAAACATTCCAGAGATTTATTATGTAAATTATTTTTACATATTTTTCAATATCTATATTAGATGGTGGTAATATATTCTTATTTTTTTGGTCTTCTCCTCTTTTTTGCAACTCAATCACTTCCTGTTTTATGTTCCATGGCCAAATTACATTTCTGTTTTCATAGGGAAGTAGCTATTCCTGCTAAAGCACTAAGTCCAGCTAAAGCAGCAGCTACGAGGTGAATAATTCCGCCATGATGAAAACCACTTCCAGTTTTTTTTTACCATACTGTTGGCATTGATAAAGTTAATTTGAAATTTTACATTCTTTCAATTTTTAATTTTTTCTTGCAATTTGATAATTTGTTAAGAATTTATCTATACCAAACCTTTAAATTCCTCAAAGAAAATATAGAATTTTATATGTGATATTTTCATTTATAAGCAAAATATATATACTTATAATAAATTAAACATTTTAATTCCCCATCCTAATTTTCTTTTTGTGAACATAGTTGAAGCAACAGCAGCAGAAGCAATTCAGAACCAATTTTTTCTCAAATTGGAGTATATTTTATAACATAATTTCTTTTGCTTCTTTTTGTAAAAGTTTGATCGGCTTTATGTCTGGATTCTTAATCTTTTTGATTTCTATATGCAATATTGTGATGTTTACATGCTTAATTATATTTATTTATTCCTGTGTCGCCTCTTTCGAATTTTTCACATAATTTTGTAAATGGTCCACAATAATCATACCCTGGCAAGTGCATTTCGGGTAAATTAAAATTGTTTAATGCCCAATTTATTACACCTATACCATGATGTTCAGAATTCCAAAATGAATGTGGAATTACATTTAAAACTCATACAAGATAAGAAATATATATTCCTTTTCGATTATCAACAACCAATTATTGTTTAGCATATTCATTATGTTTACTTTTTCATTGTAATAATTTTTATTTGCAGCATTTTCTTCACCATGAATAACTAATAATTATCAACCAATTTTGTAAATCATCCATTTAGACATATTCTTTTGGCAAACTATTATATTTTTTTATACCTTCTCCAGATCTAGGAGTTCTTGGAGAAATAATTCTGTCTGGTTTATTTGGTAATGATTTTGACTATGTAATTTTTATATTGTTATCATAAATTGGTTTAATTATATTTAGGTATTTCCACCCTCCACTCAAAGCTATCCTTTTTTTTTTTTAAATTATATTCTTGAAATGCGATGTTGGTTGTTTTAACAATTTCTGCTAATTTTCATAGTCATTATCAGTGTATTTAACCTCGAGTGCTTCTGATGACTTCTCTGTTAACAAATTACAAAGTCGTGGTGTTAATTTATATTCTTTATCCATAACAAATAGTGTATCACTATTTATCATTACTTGTGTACCACCAATATAAAAATATTGCCCAACTCCATGAAAGTCAAATTTTTCATCAATAACATTTATTCTTTACGCAATTTCTTGTCTGATATTTATAGTAGATTCAGATGCTGCATGTGGTAAATTTTTCAACAGTACAATTCCCATTTGCTCTTCCAAATTAGAAGATTTTGAGAATAATTATCTTTCAGTTGATGTTTCTTCTGGAGTAGGCAGGTAATCCTAAATTTTTTGCTGCAACTGGAACTAGTGTGTTTATTAATTTTTTGTTTCCTTCACTTGTTCAACTTTCTTAACTAATATTTCGTAATTCCTCGATATGGTTTCTCTTTCTTCTTATTTTTTCCATGTTCTTTTTCATGCTGCTTTTGTATTTTTATATCTTTAAATGAGTCATTTAACTTAAGAAACTACCTTTGATTCCATCATTTATATACACATTTTTTCTTATATATGAGTTATAAAAGTATTGAAGTTTTAAGAGACAAACTTCCCCTCCTTCTGATCAAACTAGGGGGAATTTAAATGTTTGCAATAACAGATTCGAATTTGATATTCCTATAGGCAATGGTTTTTCTTTTCTCAGCGATGCTTATGTTTTTGAACAATATTGTTTACAAATAAAGTTAAAGAAGGAAATGAGGCAAAATATGGCGAATAAGATATTATTGATGTTTGTTCTACTTTTTAGAGTATAAAACTCAAATCATGGTCGTATATTGGAAACTGTTGAGAATCCTGGAATAATATCGACAAAGATGAATATTTTGTTAAGATCAACAAGTGAACAATATTATTTTAGAAGTTACTAGTGTTGATAATAAATGATGGGAAAAATCTGTTTATAGTCATAAAACAAATGAAATGATATATCCATTGAGATATCTGTTTTATTTCATTATATATAACAAAGAAATCTAATGGAAAGGTGGTTGTAAAAATTACTTTTATTCATAATACAACTGATGACAATTGTTTATTGGTTTATCAGCCTAAGAAAGATTATGGTTCGCTTTGTGATTATGCTGATCCTCGGTAGAATTGTTATTCAAAAATTAGAAATTATATGGCCTATTGTTGAATATAAATTTAACACGACCATTCCAATTAAAGAAAAAAATATATAAAGAACCTAAAATTCCTATTAGTTATGATTATTGGCAATTTTTAGAAAAAGAAGTTCCTACTGGATCAACTGTTTTTAGATTTGATATAAAATATCAGTTTAATAATTTACAATTTTATATCTCGATTTTGCAATTGTAGGTTTTCAAAATAATAGAAAAAATCGTTCTCGACAGTATGTATACGCAACTATTTTTGATCACTCTACTGTAAGAAACATTTATGTTAAGAATGGAAGAAATGAAATATTTTCAAAAGAAAATTTGAATCTAGATATTGAAAAGGTATTTGTGATAAAATGTTTCTTGCTCTTAATGGTTTTTAAAATTTAAAAACAAAACTAGATACATATATAGAAATTATGAATTTTATTATAAGCAGACTCCAGACTTTGATGGAGGTGCCCATTATTATTCATTCTGGGGTCGAAGATCTTTATATGTATTTGATGGTTTATATAGAGAAACTACTGTAAAGACAAAACAAACATTATAATTTGTGTTTATTTTAATAAAGCTGCTGAAGGAAAAACAATGTGTAATTCATTTTAATTAGTAAAAGAAATCTAACTTGCGATTATTTAAAAGAAAGAATTAACCAAGATACATAATTTTTTATATTAATAAATGGATGAAACATCTAAATGTTTCGACAGAATAATACAATTTTATAGATGTAATGTTAAGTTGTTTGCTGGAATAAAAAATCTTTTTGTAAAATCTAAATGAACTTTTTTCTTTCCCTTAGTAAATTTTTCTTTTAGGAATAAAAATGCCTCTGCTACATTGCAGCATGACAAACTTTTTTAAGATGGTTGTAACTCAACTACACCTTCCTATATATACGATAATGCCTCCAACGAAATCAAAGATTTAGTTTACAAATTTCATCGAATTCTACAAAGTTTACAATCAACAAATTGTGTACACAAGATATTAAGAGAAACTTGATTTATTAAGATTTATGTATTTTTCAGTTTTGACAGTTGTAGTGTTTTGTGCAGTGTTATTTTTTGTTCTAAAGGCACTAAAGTGCATGGTATCCCTCAGAGACATCGCGTAATATTCTTGCACTCATTATAAAGGATTTAAGAATTTTTATCGGTGTTATAATTTTCCTTTCTTGGTTATTGTTTTGGATAGTGCCAAAGATAGCATGATGGCAATGGCATAGATAACATAACAAACCAAGACTGGCCAATAGAGAGGAGTGTTGGAGGCCACGTGCCTACTGCATGGCCAAGGTCTGCTGTCCGCAGACATAAACATAGTGTGCCCGAACAGTAATATTCTTACTACAAAGTGTTTACACATAAACATAAATAGCCAAGTATTTATATGAAGGAACAATAAAAGCACAAATGAATGAGGGACCAGAGCATGTATAATATGGACACACATACACAGTGCAAAGTTAGTATGTTTTAGGTAAAGGAATGGACAGACAACCATTAATTATGAACGTGCATGTGCCATTCACAATTAAGTTTTACTTTCTCTCTTCATATTTCACATAGCCAATTTTAGTGTTTATTAAATATTTTTATAATCTGTGTGCCATTTCACTTACATCCATCTTATTATAATTAAATAGTGTTCGAATAACGAAACTTTGTGTTGTGCTGCTGGAAATAGAGCCGAGGCACCAACCCACATGGCCATGGTCAAGTAGTAGCATCTTAGTTACATCGTGAAACATGCTTGCATAACGTATCCTCCCTGGGAGCTTCATAGTTTATATTGGTCATGTAGTCTACAATAGTTTTAAATGTAATTTTTCAGGAACCTTTTTAGTTATTTTAGCCCTGGGAGCGAGTGGTCTCACAGCCCTGCCCATCTTTATATGGCTGGAACATAATTCCTGTAATTTTTCGTATAGACACTTGCCACAGCTTTTATCATTGTAAAGAGCACCCTACTTTAATGGGGCAAATTGTATCAGTGCTTCTTAGAATACAAATTAAGTAAATCAACATATTGTGTGAGTTGACAGATGATATTTATTTCACCGGCCACTTCATGGCCATTTAATCGTAATGTATGATTTTTCTTAAGGGCTAAGATGACCTATAACATCCCGGCAGTGTATACGAGTGTATGGGAGTAGTTCTAATAACTCCCACTAGACCAGGTATTGGATATATATGCGAATGTATTTTCCACAACTTCTGCAACTTCTACAAGTGTGATGTCAGAACATCGAGGGAGGCCCCGTGGCCATCGGCCTTCACAACCTCCAATCTCTATTGGTCTGCACTGGCACCAAAACTTAGAAATATTTATTCCAAATATCATAAATCAACCTAACAGCTAACACCCTTATATTACGAGAGCTACACCCACAATAATTGACTGTCCCAACTAGAGGGGCTTAATAGCCTATTCTCCATCACCATTACCTGTAAAGTAACCCTACAGTGTACTGCGTTTCTAACCTATTTCTGTGTATTCCTGTTTCGAAATTTATTTCTGTCCACATGACCACGTATATCCACGTGCATATGTTACCTATTATCCTTCTTCGGGAGCATTACTGGCCTAAGGGGTGTACCACATACCCCATTATCACCAACCACACCACATCATCCACGCTCTTTGCGCAGAATTCACTGGAGTGTCTACCACGAGCCATGAGACCACGTGGTCCGGTGAAACATAAACAATGGCAGAAGGAACAACAACTGGGGCTTCATTGTGCCAGCCATGCTGTATTCGCGACCCTGGTTGGGTGTGAAGCGCTGCGCCTCCAGAGGTGCTGGTGGTGTGTTCGTGTCCTGCCTGAGAGCAGGTGGGAACAGGAACTGATGAGGTGCCTGGCACCACGTTCGATATAGAAAACAATTGTTGATGGGGGTTGTACGGCCGACAGCAACTCCGGATACGTGGTCAATATGAAGAAGAGGTGATTGAATGTATCCGATATATTACGTAAAGGTAAATATTGCCTATGGGCGAAGCTGTTGGCCAGTTCGCGTGCCCATATTACCACTAAAGTTACCCTGCTTAAGGGAGTCAGGCCCTGGTAATGCAAAACACACTGAAATACACTTGTAAATTTGAAGGCCACTATTGGTGTGCAGTACCTGATGAACTCAGGAGGGTTAAAAATAATAAAACACGTCTAATTGTGGCATGACTGTTTCATTACAGTAATGGTACAACAGAAAGTTACTGCACTTGTTAATGCGTACCTTCGTTAAGTGAACCCGGCACTCTGGACTATACTACTGCTGAAAAATAAGGTGTGGGCCTTAGATTGTAATTACGTGAAATGCATCCCGCGTATGAGGTCCTGGTATGTTACATCAGGATGCAGGCAGACCTCCCCTCAGCTAAATAAAAGTACTAAAAGGTTCTTGAATTATGTTACCTATGGATACAAAGAATAATGCTGCCTATATTGAATTACTGAGAGGAGTACGCGGAGTTTACTGTTGCCCTGCCGGTTGTCTGGAGTGCTGAAGTTTGACTAACGACATGGCGTCGGTTTCGCCACACGTATGGAAAATACTGCGCCGAAATGAAAACATGGAAAAAAAAAACTGAACTTAATGAATAACATGATAAGTGAAATTGATGTTGTACATAATTAAGATTACTAAACTAAAACACATTGACGACATAGTTGTGAACACCGGAGTCCCAGATATGGCTAAGAATGTGAAATCACGAAAATGTCACCGCACTTGAAGGGTGATATTAAATAAAATGATGCCTCAGGTGGTTGATTCTCGATAGATGATTACATGTACATTATAATAATTAACATTTTAGAATATGTGTGTGCCATAATGTAATTAATTTAGGAATGTGTATGGATGTGATGACACACGGATTTCGTAACTAAGGGTGGATCTACACCCTGTTTTCCATGGAATGTTATCCACTTTCTATGATGGAGCAGATGGTTTCCCCAGTGAGTGATGGAGTAATCACTGTGAATTATGCTTAAAAATTCTCCTATTAATTAATGCTGCTAGGGAATGGCTCGCCACTTCACACTTCCTGCGGGAATTTGATTACCCATCTTTTGAAACCACTTGGAGCCATGTCGCACTCTCTATTCGGCCACGGGGCCCATCGACATCGTGCACATCAAAAAGTCGTGGGAATAAGCGGCGCCACTTACCCTAGTGTTCCCTCCAATGGCTGTTGCGTGTAATGGTCATGGGTTCGCGGGACACACTCATTAAGGTCACATATCCATTCATCACGTGAGTTACCGCTTCTGCTGAATATTAAATATAATGAACTGCAGCCACGAGTAACAGGGCGGCAATAAAAGTGTAATGCTGTTCTTGTAGACCTTCACTGATTGAGACCACGACCTAATGTCGATCGGTCGCATGTTGCTGTGTGATTGATGCACCTGCGATGGAAGAAACGAGCACAAGGGATACGTGGACATCAGGAACACGCCAGATGAATTGGAAGATGACTGCAGGAAAAATGTCAGACTTGTGTGAAAAGTTTTTTTCGGCTTGCACCAAGACCTGACCGGTTCTCCATAATTTTTTCTGTGAAAAACTTACATGGGTGACAACCCTACTGTCACACGACAAGGGCAAAACGAAATCGTGCAACTGCAACATAAATTACAATGACGAACCAGCTGTAAGTGTTATAAGACCACAGGTTTTGTGCATCCTATATACGTCAATTGGAACCGTTTCAGATGGCAGGTGCAGCATACGCGCCACGGGAGCGGACTCCTGTCTTCGGGAAATGTATTCACCGGAGGACAGCTGCCTTATATGTCAACCATCGTGCTGCTAAAACAACAGCAGTGGTAGCCAGGTCTGTTACTGTTACTGATGCTGCAGGTGCACTCAACCACGGCAAGACCGCCCACTGTTTTCCCGATGCAACCATCCGGACTCTACATTGCCAGTAATATGATCATCATAAATCATACAGTACTACACCCACGAGATTCCAATCACAGACTGAATATGCCGGAGTTGCAGGAGAGTACCCAACGACATTTTTCGTGATAGCGAGACCCGTTTATTCCGATAGGAGTAGACCAAGGAGATTGGCCCTACTGTATTGGGGGAAATTTTCCAGCGACTTAAGGTCATGGTGCAGAGGTGTAAACTGATTTGACCTTACATGGGAAGAATTAAGTGAGACTTTCCTCTGCAGATTTGTGAGTTCCTTTACATCTCTTCGAGCTCGTAGCAGTGTCATTCTAGAAGAGCAGGGCGAGGAATCGCTTTACAACTTCGCAACACATAAAATCAGCCTGGTCCATGCATACCAGCCTAACCTGTCCCTGCGGGAAATGTTAGAAGTCATCGCTAGCACAACACGATCGGCGGACAGACCATGCCCCACTCCAGTCATTCACACTTAGAAAAGGATTTCATTCAAACGGAACACCTGTTAGATGCCAGCATCCCCGATTAAGGGGACGTGTTTCGGGCACTGCAAAAGAAGAAACAAAGACAGAACACGATGCTGAGGCAAGAGACGAACCACTTAGCCTATGTTCCATGTAATACGAGTTGGAATCTAGATGCAACCGGTCCAACTTATGCTCCATGTAACTTGCTGTATTAGAATGCTCACAACTCACGACAGGATAACAACCAACCGCGACATCATGCAGATGGTGTGGAGTCTCGCATTAGGATAATCGATGTCCGACATTGGCCGACTATCCAGCCCGACAGCAAGACCAAACTCATTGTGATGGTATCGCAAGAGCCCAACCAGAAACATTTTCAATTTACTGTTATTCAGTTTTCCATTTACTCCATTGACCCGTTTACCAGATTTTATTAATATTAAAAACATTTAAAAAGGTAACCCTGACACCAAATGGTCATCAAAGTAGGGCGCTCCAATAAAACAGTAAAACTATACATTATTGCAAACTGCCAGAATATTAAGACCAATCAAAAGTATACTCAATTCAATAGATACAAAAGACTAGATAAGTGAGTATTATGAATTCTATAAAGCCTTCACAACTGAAAAATTATTGCTGCAAAATTGATATAATCAAAATATATTGAAGTATAAATACTGATCTCAAACAGCCAAACTTGAACATTTTAAAAGAAAATGGCATCAGATGGGGCAAAATAGCCTTTCCAAAGCCCATTCAAAATAAAAACTATGCTTAGACACAACATTTAAACAACACAATTTAGAACTCCTTAAAGCAGTCCTAGGACAGATGATTCCAAATGTAAAGGCACTCGTTGATGGGTTATTAATTATTTAAAGATTTCAACATAGCGCAAGTTGATGCAGTTACAATTCAATGCCATGCACTTATTATATTACTTCAACAAGTAGACTATTTTAAAACAAAGGAACTATGGGCACCACATACTACACGTTAATCCAAACTTGATTTTGAGAAAATAACAAGGAAATACCAAACAGAATTTAGTATGCAACTAAAATAGATCCCACAATACCCTAATTCGATTTATCATCAATTTGCTACAACATGTCACAAACCCACCTCATCGTGCGACTCATTGTCATCGTACACTGCAGCAAACATTTCAGCACGCTCAATACTAACGAGGTTTAGGCTTTTTAACAGAGCCCATAGTGGACCGACGAGGAGAAATACCATCTTGCTGAGATGACCTGAGTAGAAGTGGACGAGATTTTCTCGAAAGCAACCTCGTCCAGCCAATAATATACCAACCAAACAGAACACTGTTACTCGCACATGTGAAGAAGTGGTAGGGGTTGATAAGAGGTAGATGGGAAAATGGGAGGGGAGAGGTAGCCAAGACAATCGCAGGTGGAACAGCAGTTCAAGTTCTTTACACCAGATCAGCACACTCTACAATGCTGGCGGAGCAGGCACAAGCTGTGCAAACTAGGAGGTGGGGCCAAGCGACCTGACGCCGCTTGCCCCAAACAATAGGATAACAAAATAATTTCACCAGAATAGCTGTTCTTGTCAACAACCGACCGTGTCGAGCCCTTATCGACACAGCAGCATCACACAACTTCGTACATGCAGATGTCGTCGACACAGAAATTATGCAACTCACAAGGCAGGAAGTATAACCAACTACACATTCGCAAACAGCCCGAATAGCAGGTGAAATCACTGTCACCATTGATATCCGAGCAATTAAGACAGTGAATAATACCTTCATGTCACGGGATTTATGGGAAGATGTTATCCTCGGAGTGCCTTAGCTATCCGAACAGAATGCTGTTGCCTAACCTGCTGCCCGACATGTGCATTTTGGAACCAAAAAGCGACGGACAGTCTTCAATAATGACCCAGGAACAACTGTGCAAACTTTTCCCGTATTCCACAAAGTCAGCAACATGCCACCTATTCGCTGGACAAACATCACCACTGTTCCAACTGCCCACGCGCTACATGAACTCAGAGACCACGTTGTAATTGAGCAAAACAAATGCCCTACTTCCCACGAATGGAAACACAAGTGCGCCGAACAGGAATTGGAAAAGTGGCGTGTAGTTGATGACTGTCTCGAATCAGGTGCAAATGTAAACAGTGACGTGTGGTGTGCGTATCTACTGCCTGCTGTATGTGATGCTGTACTTCGCTATGCACACGAAAACGAACTTGCGGGACATCAGGTCATAAATCAGACCAAGCAGGATATTATCAAGTACTTGCACTGGGCAAGAGTTACCATACGCACACAAGAATTCATGCGGGAGTGTCAGAAATGTAGCCACTATAAGAGCAGACGTCAAGATGGCCTACAACAACAGGGTACCCACGAAGCAAAAGAACCCTTCGAAACAATCGCAATATATCTGATGGGGCCCTATCCCAAAACATCCACTGGTAAGAGGTTCATTCTTGTTGTTAAAGAACCGTTTTCATGCTGGGTAGACACATACCCACGTTCATGTGCATGTGCGCCCATAATTGGAAAAACACTACACAATGAATATTTCACCTGCTGTCGTCTTCCCTTCATACTTCTGAGATACAATGCGATTCAGTTCACAGGACACATCTGGAGGGATCTGTGTGTAAAGTGGGGCATAACCCACACACAACTGCAATCTACCATTCACATGCAAATCCTACTGAAAGAAGGAATTAAGATTTGAAAACCCAGCTGCACTTATGAGGGAGCGCGTCACTAATCCCGCTGGAAGGGAGAGCAGGGAGGAAGCGAGAGAGAGGGGAATATGAGAAGTGCAGGAACAACAGAGACACTATCTGAGAATGTGGGTGCCGAACACCACACACCGCCCACCCACAAGCAGTAACCAGGTCAACAAGTCTATGAGCGTGCGCATCCTTTGTCCGCTGGGCTGATAAACTTACATGCCAGATTTGCAGCAAAATGGATGGAGCCACACACAGTCATTCAAGCCAAGGGAGAATCCTGCTATGTCATCCGATTGCATAATCGCCTCACTGCTACAATATCGCGGCACCCTACGACTTGTGAAGAATCGAGCCGAAATGCCCATTGTCCCGACGTCTGAAGCAGAAAATTCTGGGGAAATGAAGAGCTCCCCGCACCGCTGACTGAGGTGGAAAAATTCAGCAAGCAACAACATTGTTACATCGAGTACACCCGATGTCAAATTGTCAAGACCATGTGGTTATTGAGATGCTGGAGGACTCTGATTCCGAGGACAGCGAGGCTGGGGAAGCACCTGAAGATGGCGAAGATCGCCAGGTGAGGCACACTCCTGTTAGCATAGCGACACCAGTAGGAAACTGCCATCCCACAACAACAGAAAGCAGCAGCGACAAGTCGGGAATGGAGTATCTTTCCTCACCACCCCTCCACTCGACACATGCTCAGTGAGCCCCCAGCTTCACATGTGTGCCATGCGACCATGCCCAACCGACCGTTGCAACCCACACCACACTGCAGCCTGCTCCAAAACTGCAGACATGCCTACCTCTAGTACCACAACAATAGCACGGCTGCTACAACCTGCGACCTCGTGTGATCCTGAAGCCACCCATCAATCGGCGAGAAAATGGCTTCCAAACAGGGGGACGTTTGTCGTGAATCGGAAGCATCAGCCCATTTTACTCCCCTCCAAGCATCACTGCCATAGGTATTTGCATCTATGTGCGACAACAGTGTGTCAACATGTGTTCCATGTGCTCATGTAAATGCACCAATGCAGTGAAATCAAAGTGTATAATTGTTTATTATTTTCAAAGGGCCTAAATAATATTGTTCTTAGAGTGATGCAATGCATTTGCCACGTGTGCACTCGCAGCGACCACGTGTCATGTCAGTTGTTTATATTTTTGAAGGGGATATATTTTTGTGTGTTTCGTTTGTGTTTTGTGTGTTCAATAAGTGTCAGGATGTCTGCGAAAAGTTAGAGCTGTGCACACGAGCTATGCACGGAATATTCATGCAGAGTTCAAAGGTAAATAATATTGTTTTTTTTCTTGTTGATCGTGGTGGTGTAATTATTTTTCAAGGGCTATGTATGAATTGTTTTGTTGCTACCAAAGGATGCAATAAAGTCTTTATGCGTAATGAAGGTAAGTGATGTGTACACTGAGAGAAACTTGATTTATTAAGATTTATGTATTTTTGTAGTTTTGGCCCTTTAGTGTATTATTTTGCAGTGTTATTGTGTGTTCTAAAAGCACTAAAGTGCATGGTCTCCCTCAGAGAATCACGTAATATTCTTGTGCTCATTATAAATGGTTTAAGTATTTTGTTAGGTGTTATGGGAGAGAGTATCGGGATGTATCATCGCCGGCAACCGGTATATTGAGTCTGATGACCATGTTAGGTCTGGGGCTTCACTAACCCTGTCCATGTACCATCGCTCTGCACATAAACGGATACCAAACTATGCGAGGACACTCACCAACTCATTTTAGGTGATCAATTCAAATGTGTGCGAATTATAGTTGGTTTGAAGGAGCTATAATGCAACACTCACATGCCCATGGTGCACATGCAGTGCAAGTCACCATAAGTGTGTGCATTATTGAGAACAACCAGGAATACCAACTACATTGACTGAGCCCGTTGTAATACAAAAATACCGCAAAGCAGTACAAACATCAAGCCCGAAATACCTGCAGTTGTTTTCGCTGAAAATGTACCTGTATACTGCAGTGTTCTCATGTGGATAACTGCATACGTTATCCCAGTTTTGTGGAGAAAGCACCATGCACGTCACGAACTCCATGTGTACCACAACTGTTTTTGCCATGCCAGCCAGTGGTCATCTGTGAAGTGGTACAAGTCATTCCATGCTGCGCCCACACACTTTACACCACTTCTGCAAACATCAAAGGTGGAGGGCAATAACAACACAGCAATGCTGTAACACCACATGATCCTGAAGTATGTTGTGTTGTGGAGCACTCTGCAACCACGCTTCAGGTTTTCAAACACTTCCGACATATGAAGGGATCGCAAGTGAGGATCCTGTTGCATTTTTACAAGACTTCTAAAACCATCTCAGCTGGGATGGGGTTGATGTGAATAACTGGGCAAGCAATATAGGACAGCACTTGAGTGGTGATGCAAAGTTATGTTGTTGCAGAATCGCTCACTATGGCTTCACGTGGAATAAATTTCGCACTCCATTCATTTGCTGTTTTGTGGGCAATTCACTTCACTTCATGCGGGAGCCAAATCATTCTTGAAGAATAGGGCGAAGAGCAACTGTCCAACTTTGTGACAAGGAAAATAAGTTTGGTGTGGATGTATCATATTGAACTTTAGCTCAAGGACGTCCTCGGGGTTGTGGCAAGTACATCGCGAGCTAAGTATCGTGCTGCTCTTGCACCAATAATTCATGCTACAGAACACGACTTCATAAAAACAGTGATCTTGTTGTACTCTAACATCTCTGCTCGACCTCTCGCGACCGGGACAGTGTGCAACCGCATCGGGAGAAATGGACACTCGAAAATTCGGGATACTAGTAATGTGGTAAAATCGCCACCTCCAGTTACTTCAAAACCACCCTCGGTTTCTGAATCGATCACAACTGTAGCACTTCCGGTGTCAATAAGTGCTATACAATGGCGATACGTTCGCAGTATATGCTGTTGAAATCGACGTCATCTCCTGTATTGTTGCCTAGCAACTGTTGTGCTGGATGTAAACAAGAGTGTGATCCAGCAGTTTCCTACACTGTGTAAGAGTTTTTTGTCTTTCACAATATTTGCATAATATTAACACAAATGAGCAATGGTATATTGTTTTGCTTTTGGATATAATTACAATAACGTTAGAGAGGCGTGTTAATTCTTTCGTTTCGCGAAAGACAAAGTTGAATATTATCGATGTGTTTCAGTACATACTTAAGATTCTTTGAAGTATTGATTTATATTTCAAGTGCAATAGTAAAACTCCTTATTAAAGGCCCAAAATACACGGTTTTTAAATACCAGAAATATGGCAAATGTTAAATATGCCCATGTTATTTCAATTATTGTATAAATTGGGGCTACAAAATATATACGTTACAGGTTAACACAAAAAAAAAACATTCAATGTAGGCTACCAGACTTATCATTAATAGTGGACTAAACTATTAGTATGATTGAACTGCCCCAGCAACTGCTGCCAGCACAACTGCCATTGTATTTGCATCTACATGCGACAATAGTGTGCAACATGTGTTCAATGTGCTCATGTAAATGCACGAATGCAGTGAAATCAAAGTGCATTATTGTTTATTATTTTCGAAGTGCCTAAATAATATTGTTCTCAGAGTGATATAGTGAGTTCGCCACATGTGCACTGCAGCGACCACGTGTCATGTCAGTTGCTTATATTTTTGAAGGGTAAATGTTTTTGTGTGTTTTAATGTATTATTGCAACAATAAGTGTCAGGATGTCTGCAAAAGGCGAGTGCCGTGCATACAAGCTGTGTGCAGAATATTCATGCAGATTTCAAGGGTAAATAATATTGTGTTTTCATGTTTATAGTTGTGTTGTTATTATTTTTCAAGTGCTATGTATGTCATGTTTTGTGGCTGCCCAAGGGTATAATAAAGTCTATATGTGTAACGAAGGTAAGTGATGTGTACACAAATTGTGTACACGAGATATTGAGAGAAACCTGATTTATTAAGAGTTATGTGTTTCCCTGTTGACAGTTGTAGCGTATTATTTTTGTAGTGTTATTGTTTGCTCTAAAGGCACTAAAGTGCATGGTCTCCCTCAGAGACATTACATATTATTCTTGTAACTCATAATAAAAGGTTTTGTATATTTGATTCAGTGTCATGATTTTTCCCATGTTTGTTATTATTTAGGAGTGCGGCAAAGATAGCATGATGTCAATGGCATAGATAACATAACATACCAAAGACCAGCCAACAGAGAGGAGTGGCGGAGGCCATGTGCCTACCACACAGCCAAGGATGCTGTCCACAGCCATAAACATAGCGTGTCCTAATAGTAATATTCTTATTACTGTGTGTTTACACCTAAACATAAATAGCCAAGTATTTATATGAAGGAAAAATAATAGTACAAATGAATATGGGACCAGATAACATATCATATGGACATACACACAACAACGCAACGTTAGTACGTTTCAGGTTAAAAAAGGACAGAAAACCATGTGATTATGAATGTCTATGTGTCGTTCACAATTGAGTTTTATTTTCTCTCTTCATATTTTACAAAGAAAATTTAGGTGTGTACTGTAATATTTTTATCAATTGTGTGCCCATTTTCGCTTCATCTACCATCATTTAAATAATTTTATGCGTAATAAGGGAACTTTGTGTTGTACCGCAGGAATGAGCGCTGAGGCGCCAACCCGCACAGCATTTTAATCAGTAACGTCTTATTAACCACATGAGATGGACGTACATCGTGTGTCTTCCCCGGGCACTTTATCATTTTGAGATGCTGAGCGCCTCAAACGGCAGATTTTGTCTTTCTACGCCCAACTGACAACACGATATCAGAAAAATAAAATGTGCGTGCTTGTAGAAGCACGTATATTTGGCAGCCCGGAGTCAAGAATTCAGCTAGCTATGCTATAACTACACGCGCGGCGACCCTGGCTGTGGGCCACAGCATGGCTGACACCGTCACGTGGCCATTTAGCCAATAAGTGCCCACGCTCCCCGCTTCCTGGAACTTAGCCTGCAGTGTCGCCCGCCGGATTTCCGAGAATTCCTACCTGCAGTGTGACGTCACGAGCCAGTGTGGCACCATGCTCAGCTGTTGCTAGGCGGAAATGACTTCCAAGGTGGACTGTGATTGGTTGTTTTAAAAAAGTGTGTTAGTCGGTGGAAGTATTGTAACAAAAAAAATAATAATTTCCCCCCCCCCCCCTTTCCACTGTATGTGAGGTTGGGTGTTCTGAGGCACCTTATTGGCCCTAGGTTTTCACTCCCCTCCTGGGGTGTAATTTTGGCTGGGTATATATTGTTTTGGAGGTTCCTGACAAGGGAGAGAAGGTGGCTCCAAGGTTCAGCAGACCCTCCCTGCCTTAGTTAAGTATAAATAATAAAAGATGTAATTAAATAAGTCGTAATGGTAGGCCCATCTGGCAGGATTTGAACTTTTCAAAGTCCCTTTAGGGTCCCCTGAAGGAAAGATGTAACGAGTGAGCTTAGTTTCCTCTGGTAACTTTGATCAGATTTTAGCAAATTTTAAAAAGTAAAGTCATGATTGGCTTTGGTTTTGCTAAGTAACCACGAGAGTGATTTATTAAAGATAGTGTCAGTAAAAATAATACTCAGAATAAAATCAAATAATTTCTCTAATTGGCCTTTATGTTTTAATGAATTGCCAGATATATTAAAGTTACAAAATGTTCAAATATTTTTAAATTGTACTTTATAGTGTAATTGAATGGTCAGATAAATTAAAGTTATAAAATGTTCAAATGTTTTTTAAATTGGCCTTTATAGTTTAACGAATGGCAGATATATTAAGTTATAAAGTTTTAAATATTTTTTAATTCACATTCATATTTTATGAATAGCCAGACATATTAAAGTTATAAATTATATAATAATTCTTAAGGCAGTTACATTATTTGGTCTATGTTGTAGGACCATAATTGTTGTAAGTAATGTATCCATTTTTCTATGAAATTGTGGGTTTAGTATCAGAGAACAGCAAGTTGGCCTTCGATTGTGAATATGGCCATAAATGGTAAAATCATAAATAGTTGGTCTTAATTTCTTTTGTATATGGCCAAAGTATTTATGGGTGGTATATTGGAGAACCACTGTTTTGATTAATTAGAAGGTTTTACTCGCCATATTTGATAATTGAAATTGGGTGATAAAAATTTTTATTGAAATGCCATCTAGGCATAAAAATGTGTATTGTAAACTTTTGTATTTTACAAGATATAAACAAAATTGTAAATTTTGTTCTGAACAAAAAAATTGCAACACAGATCTAATTAGAAAATCAAAGTGATATCTCGTGTGTTATAAATTGGGGAATGGGTGGGGTCTCGTCTTTCGATTTGATATCCAGCCCTCAGTTACTTGCAAAACGGTTGTTTTTGAAGGTGTTGGAAGTTTGTTAATGGTAATGCTTTTGGGCTATGGTTTTATTGCGCATTTGATGCACCCTTGAAGATAAGGGAGTATCTCGCGTCACTCTGCTATTTTTCTGAGTGATTACACGTCGTGCCAAAGTAAAACACATGAGATTTTACTTGCAAAGTGTTTTAATACCTCTCTCTCTTTCAGTGGAGACCATTGTTTTGGGGACTTGTACTTGTTTTGTGTCTTCTATAATGTCCACAGGTTGAGTGCAGATGCTGACCAATGCTTCACTCACCCAGCTTCTTAAGGAGGCGGGGAAGAAGTCGCAGATACTGGAAGGATCAGAATCAAAGTCAGTGCTCTGGCGCGGCATGATGCGAATGTCAACACGGCTCCAGTGGCGGTAGTGGCGGGGGAGTTCTCGGTGGTGAGACTTTTCCAAATTTTAAGATACTTAGGGATGTTCCATCAGAATTATCGTCTAACGTAATGTACGCGTGATATTATATGGAAATTGAAAAATGAAGTGTTCCAAATGATACATAAGTATTGCAAATACATTAAAACATGGTGACAAATAACGAAGTGGTTTTTCTCGCTTAGGAAAATGTTGCAGACCAGTGTAAAATGAGATTGTAAAGAAAATCGTACATGAGTACTGTGATTTGTTTACGCGACCAAGCAAAAACTAACTCATCACACTAACGACAGCATCACTTTTGAACTGACATGATAGGAACATTAACACATTTTATACAACCTTTTAATGTAAAATTTTCAGTGTATAATATATTTGTAATTACAAAATGTTTACTTTCATTTTCAATTCAACACACAGTATAACTGGAAATATATTTTTCTTGTTAAGTTTTTGTACGCTTATTGTAAATTACTGCAACACTTCAAAAGAAACCACATTTTTGTGTAAATAAGCTATATTGTACGAAGCGCTTTATAGTTAGTACTTCGTATTTAGTGGAACTTTAGTTCTACTATGCGAATTATGTTAAACATTTAATGGTATCTGTAGAATTACAGATCTGTTAAAAATTTCTCATAGCAGAACAAATTTGATTTTCGTCCAAATGCGTAGTTAAATCATTATGTACTCTCAATCTCTTAATACATAACAGAGTTTGTTTGTGTGTTGTCAAATATCACTTTGGAGATGGTTTACTACTTCAATTGCTCCCCCCCCCCCCCCCCCCCCCCCCCCCATTCTGCTTTTTCGCGTCGCGCTATAGTGAAGGGCACTGCCGGCGATGCTTCGTGTTATCGCTGCCTTTCGCTACATCGTGTCGCCACATCGCGTCGCGTCGCGTCGCGCTATTGAAAAGAGTGCTTAAATGTGAGCGTCGAAAGCTAAATCATCGATTATATTATAAACAAATAGATATTAACGCGATGTTTTGATAATTGTAATTGATTAATCGCATCTTAATAATCGTTAAATATGTCATGATATTTGTATTTTTTACAGAAACTCCACATAAGTGTGTGTGTATATATATACACACACTGTATATATGTATATATATATATATACACATACATATAAATGATCATTACCACAAGTAAAATAACACCGATCGCCAAATAAAAATACAAGTTTTCCGGAAAATAAGGACTTGAGACTTATATCAAAATTAAAATTAACATTAAGCGATAACTTAATACAAATATGTGTGAACTAATGTTGTAACAAAGAAAAACTAAATGCACAAGCTATATGTAATCAACATTATTAAATATATTTGACTACAAAGTAAAAAACACCCAACAGCATACTTCATTCGCCAATTAAATTCAATTAAAAGCTGCATATAATTTGTTATTGTTTAGCATGTGCAAATTTTATACCTCGTTAGCTATGTTTAAACAACAATTATGTATTCCCTGTCCCGATACACAATAGAATACAAAATAATGCTATATAAATATATATTAAATACATAATATAAAATAAACTTATGTATACCACATAAAAAAAATGGTTTTGAACTAAAGAGTTTATTCATACATATATCTCTTCAGTTTTAAGAGGTGGAAAATGTACAGTATTTAAAAGATAATCGGAAGTAATCAATCGATATAACCGACTAATTCGAAGGAAATAATCTAATCACTGTTAATCGAATTGTAATCGAACATCCCTAGCGGATACTTGACACACTACGTGACGTGTCAACGTGCATGCGAGCTCTATCATGCATATGCACAAAAGTACATGCATAAGAAAATTAGAGAATTCCGTGAGTACGTATAGCTAACAGAAATTAGTAACCATTGCTGACAACAAAACGGGGTCATGTTTCCGGTGTAGATATAATTCTATCACTTTACTTCTAAAGAACACATTTGTATGGTTTGGGAATACTGTCAACTGGGGGTCACTTAGTGCAAGGATATTTGAATTCGTGACCCAAGTTTTTTTATCATATTCAATTTTTGTTTTATTTTCTTAGCGGTTGTTAAAAATATTTAATTAGTTCATTGACGCCACTGAAAATCTAAGTGATCTCATTGTGAGAGACGAAATTAGAATATTACTAAAATTTTCTGCGTCACAATGTGAGCCTCGTTTAAGACACTGTATGGGAAATATTGAATATTTAAATGCTTAAATGGGTTGCATATGTTATTTAAAGCTACTGGCCATATTTTGCAAAACGTTATTTATTCTGTTTTATTTATGCAGTTATTTGAACACCTGCATGTTTCATGTTGTTACTTTTTGTGTCTTTCTAATAGGTCAAGCCGTTCCGATTCGCAATCTCGTTCCGTCTATGTATTGAAAAAAGCAAGTTACATTTTTTTATTTTTTCGTAGTTCGCTGGTAACACAAGTGTTAGCAAAAGCAAATTTAAGACATAACTTAAAGGATAAATTGATGACTTTCAAAACTATACGAAAAATTTATTAATTAATTTTGAATATTAAAAATGTGCAGACTGCGGCGATGCCAGAAAAGAGCCATTGTAGGGAAAAGAACAAACTAAATATGAAAATTTATAAAGCTAAGTCTACGTCTACAATTGTTTTAATTTCAAGGCCTAAAGACACAAATTCAAAAGTAGAGAAGAGCATTACAATTAATCAAGTACAGCCCCAAAATATTGTTTTCATACAATATCACTCTTTTTTCTTAAGAAAACGTATTTATAGTTGGCACTAATTTGAAGAAGGTAATATCAAGTGCTAAACTCTTCCTGCATATCATGTGGAAATGAAGCAATTTTTTATGTCACATTGATCAATTAAATGAATACTAATAAATCATTTGCTTCCTGATTTTGTGACAAGAAAGATATTTATAGCAAAATTAAATATGATTCCTTTGTGCATTAAGATTCTGGGCATGGGGGAGTGGCGTCAAAAGTTTGACTTACTTCGAAGCGGTTCAAGGTCAGAGGCGTATTGTAAAATGACAACTTGTATTCCTCCCGTTTTCAGCGTAAGACTACGCAAGCCTTCCTCATTAGGATGTGGCGCGAAGTCAGAGAATCGCTGGTCACCACCTCATGAAATCAGAGATCGATAAATTTTCCCCTGAGATACTGGTAGTTCCAGGCCATTCGCGGTAAAATGAGCACTTTTGAAAACCCTGCTTAAGATCTATTTTCATTCACGTTGTGTATTCATCCGCCTTATATAAGAATGACGTCATGGGCCTCGTCACTTTCTTCATGCGTTGGTCAAGAGAAACTGAGGAATTATTACAAAAGTAAATATTCTACCAATCTGCTCATTTTTACACTTAAATGCATTGAAACGAATAGAAAGCGAAATAAATAATTTAAGTTATCAGAAATGGTTACCTAACATTTTATTCGATTTTAATTTACGGAACTACTTTCCATCCATAGTTACCAAGTTTACTGGGCGCGTCATCAGACCGCGCGTTAAAATATATGCATGTAGGGGCAGTGACTTTTTTTCTAAATTGGTTACAATAGAGCTCACTTTATCGTGAACAACCCTTAAGCAAATATTGGCCAAAATAGTATTTCGCAACAAGGTCGCGTTTCGCAATCGTGCGTTTCTGTTCTCGGTCGGTATTTCCTTACCGACTCGCTCCATGGATGGACACTACCGGAAAAGGATCACTACAAAAACTCGCATAGGTATCTGTAATGAAAAAAAATATGTATATAGGCTGTTCACTGTAAAGTGAGCACTTTTTTTTTGCCTTAGTTACTTTTTCCATTCAGCCATATTTGAACCACGATTTTTTAAAATTAATTTTCCCATGTAAGTCACAAACACCGTGTGTATATTCCACAGTACTCGGAAGTTCATGTTTAAAGTAAAAATAAAATATGTTATTGTCTACTATTCTAAACGAGAGGTCTTTCAAAAGTGCTCACTTTTCCGTGAACAGCCTATATACGACTTTAAGCGGTTGACGTACCATTTTATTGCAAGGAAGTATGTAGCGGAGTTCTTTACATTCTCCTGTCATGGATTCTCTCGTGTGCGGGTGGTATGTTTTAAAGATGCGGCAGTCTGAAAAAGCCGATTTAACGGCGTTGGAGAGCTCCAAAATAATAATTTATAACCCGCGTTTTACCTTTAAAGTACCATTCCGTCCTCTCGTCTGGTGTATATTTTATTTACTCAAATAAACGTAGTGGTAAAGTGTATATGTATTGCAAACATTCTTCAACGCCGGCTCCTTAATTGAAATCCCTTGAGAGCTGCAACCAAGCATACGTTTACACACTGCTGACTGCCTGTCTCGTGGGGAGTTCTTGCCCGGGCCAGAGAAACCCAAGTTAATGTGTCGGATCGAAAACTCATCGGCAGAGACCTGCGAAATTCGCGTTAATTTTTTTGGAATCAAGCTAAAATTCACGGTACTATATTATATTAGAGCTGGTGTCGCTTTTCCATTGGCTGCTGCCTAGGTGTTGAGTCACTCCCTTTCCGAGTGAACTGCACGTGATTGGGCACACGATTGTTAAGCGTTCATTTATTGGCGCAGAGTTACTCGGGGCGTGTCAAATAAAGTATGGCCCAATGACAAACGTATTGCAGAGGATAAGTGTTTGAAGTTAAACATGTCCTAAAATAATAAAGCGAATTATGCAGGTCTCTACTCATCGGATAACTAAGGACAGACGTGACGCGATGAACAGGCCAGTTTCGGTAATCCTTAATATATTTCATATATATCAGCTTGCCGTTAGGGATGCTGAAATTCGAGAGTCGTAATACAATATAAGAAAATCACAATTTTAAAAATTTTCAGTCAACTCTTTCATTCTCGCATCAATTCACTGTTTTGGGTGCTCGAAAGAAGTGAATTTCTTATACGTGATGTAAATACGTTGTAAGAGTACTTGTTTCGCTATCAAAACCAATAAGCTGTAGGCCTCGTGTTTGCCGATCAGTGATACGAACATAAGCCATTAGCACGTATTAAGAATCATTTATCCTCAGAGAAGCGTATTGGCCACTGAGCCCCACAGTGTACAGTACTGGTCAAATATAATTAAACATAACTGTGTAATTGTTTTTCGAAAATGTTTTTTATTTATTAAGTGCCACCTTGGATTCGGGTAGTGTTAGTACCAATGTTTCGAAAAAAAAAATTAATTCTTTAGGAAGGCACACATTTACTGTCACTGAAGACAAGTTTGAAGTGAGCTGTCTATATTCTCTGCTACACCAATATCAGTTGTGTTGGTCTCGGTATTTCTACTAACCTTCTTCCTATTGGTCCTGGCCACACAAGATAAGCCTACTGAACTATGCTACGTTTATTATTGATTGTCCATCGGTCAATGGAGTTGCTTGTTGACTGTGTGCCAACCAATGTATCGTGATTGATGTAACATGTCTCACAATCCTTCGTGTTCATTTGAGAATTTATTAAAACGAACAGTTTTATTCTTACGAATTGAAATGGTAACTAGTTGTAGTTTTTTACTTAGATTCCCATAAAGTCCAGCAAAACTTTAAAACCATGTAAGTGTGAAATTCGTCTTCAAGAGCAAAGGAATTTTCAAATAAACGTTGCCCGAATATATACGTGCATGCTCCTCAGTGGGTTGTAAATATTTAGGTAATTTTGTGTTTTTTTTTTTCCCCCTTATGAAAATTCTGGAAGTAATTTCGATTACTACGCCTGTTATAAACCCATATTAATTTTAATTTTAAAAAATAATAATTTTAAAAGAAGCTCTTGTAGCTCGCCCTAAGACGAGATGGCAAAATCTTCTCAAAGTTGAGTTCATGATGCCCGCTGGCACAGTAACTCCCACGAGTAATGGAAAAATTATATATGTAGGTATGCATGCGTTGTGTGTATATTTATTCACATAATCATGTATATGGTATGTGGATAAACAGCTTATACACACATTTGTATACTGACAGGCTGTTATTAATCTGCACATCCCCACGTTCCTTTATTCCATAACCCTAGTCTCTGACTGGTATCATATTACATGATTTTACGAACAGCTTATTGGCTGTAGGTCATTACATACACCAACTGGCATACATGACAAAGTGAGTTTGAGGGCCATCTTAAGACGTCAGAGGTTATTGAAGTTTAGCTGCAATGTAGATAGAAGTAAAATGTATATTAGTCTTTATAATGTAAATTAACCATCGTGAATACAGTGACGCAGGTCCTTGTAAGAATATTACTTTTTTACACAGATATTTGTTATTATTCACTTTTAGTTTCGCAGTTCAGATATCAAAACACACCATTAAAACAAATTAAAACCAGGAAGGTGATGAAAATATGGTTTTAAGTTGTTAGTACAATATCAAGTGTGACGCAATACCAGAAAGAAGGCATATGTCCACATATAATCTTTATAACATAATTATAATTAATATAAAATTACATAAAACTATTGTAAAATATTTTGCAATCGGTTACTTCTTAACATTTTTTATAAGTAAGTATAATATTTTTTTTGGAAATTACGCAGTTAGAGAGTTTTTTCTCAGTGTAAGGTTCTCATACATTCCATACGTTGACGCTATTTTTATAAAAGTAATTTGACACCTCTGTTGAGTAGACCCCCCGCAGTGGGGCAGACTTGCAGTAGCTGTATTATAAGGGATCACGGGAGAACCTCCTATTGAATGCAGAATGGAGTGGAGATATTTGGGCATCGGAGTCTTCAGAGCCGATGAGGGCGCTGCGAGGTGTGTATGAAATGAAAGGGCGGAGGAAACGGGACATTTCCAAGAAAATCCGCCAACCGAAGGCATCGTTCGACACGATTCCCACGTGCGAAAATCCGGAGAGCGACCACGTCGGGAATCGAACCCGGTTCGCCTAGTGGGGGGGAGGCGATTAGTCTGACCACTACATCACCGCGGCCCCCAGGACAAATTGGAAACACATCACCAGAGCTGTAGTGCAGAGGCTATTAAACATGTATCTGAGTTGTTATAGGCTATTAACGGTAACGAGAGCACTATTTAAGGCCCTCCCAAATTTTTTCTTTGCGGCAATTTTTATGTTTTCGCCACTTTTTAATATCAACATTGTCATGTGACTAATAAATAAGGTGTATAATTTCACCACTTTTAAAAATTAATGTCTCAGGCTGCAATAAAACATATGTATTAATGTTTATTGCCTGTTGTGTTGGGATGCCTTAAAACGCCTCTAGTGGACTTTATCGCCAACTATTTATTATTATGGCAACAGGCAGCCCTAAAGTAAATTAGTCAATACAAATATTTTTAAATCACGAACATACCTTCGAAGATTTTCTTTGGTTGCTCTGAAATATTCGATTCTACAGCTTAAGAAGGAACTGTATTTTAACTCATCTAACTCAATCAGTTATTTCTTGTAAGTGTCTTAAGAAGTGTTTTTTTACTGTTGGAGATGCTCTTTCTCAATCTCGGCAAATTACTAATTGAAAAGTACATTCTTAAAGCTCACGCGAACAAACAAACTAAAGTGAATGGTAACACTGAAAGTACGATAACTGAAATCGGGGGGTTTTCATTTCCCGTCTCGTAAAATAAATCGAAAAATATCCAAATAATCGCAAAACAAAGACGTGATATTTTTTGAAGAAAACACGCACGCACTCGCGCACACTCCCATATTATGAATTATTAAAATTAATAAAACACAATACCTTAGTCGAAACTTTTGGCAGATTTTATTTATTAACCTATGTGTGTTTATATATTTACACTGACAAAAAAAGTGAAGCATCCAGAATTAATGGTTTAAGTTGAACGTAACTTGGAACACATGCATGCCATCGTTGGGTGTGATTAGTTGCTAGCAATTGTGTCATTTCATTATTTTATGTTTTGTGACACACATTCCAATCAGAGTTAGATTTTATTTCTAATGTTTTGCGTAATCGCACGACAAATCAAATATTTCAGTTTTGTAAACACTATAATTGAACACTCAATATTTTTCAAAAACGAAGCACACAACGCTATAAATAAATTCATATAATTCATGCGTAGTTATTTCTGAGTTTTTTACAATAAGTTCTACTAATCGGATTTTAAAATGAATAAGTTACAGAATACACGAGAATAGTTCAACAGAAGTGCCATTATTATTGACTCAGTCACTATTAATACGTGCTTGGAAATATTTCAAACTATTTGATTGCGTTTCATCCTGCAGCAATAGAGTAACAGCGAAAGCTTCAACTTCTGTAGGATAACTCTGAAACAACTCACAATCGTATTGTTTGGTCGTAATCTTGTTAGTTAACCCAATTGATAATATATTTTATCTAATTCTCTTTTGTTGCAGTAAATTGTGGTAATTAGTGCAAAGCAGAAGAATATCATCCACAAATTTGTAGGTTGCTTTTAAATTACTGTACTATATATACAGAGCTAGTTCACGCATTCATATATTTCTCACTACAGGTTAAGCAGTAAGCCAGTGTATTTTGACTTCAATAATTTTTATAATAGGTTCAGGAGGTTGAATAACGACTCCATAGTTTGTACAACATTTATTATTTTCATATATTTGGTTTACCAAACTGTCAAAAAACATCATTAATACATAACAAAATATCAATAAATTAAAATAAATAAATAATTTATTATATATGAACATATATAGTTATTTACAGACGTCGGTCACATATAAGACGGAAAATGTTCTAAAATATTAAATGAAAACATTTTGTACACTCTGATATTCTTCGATAAACTTACCAAAGGCATTTGCTGCATGAGACATCACTATAATTAGCATACAAGCAAGTTTCTCACAACAGTTAAGCTTGAGATAGATAAAGTTACAATCATGACGGCAGATTGCTTCTCAATGCAATTACTAAATTAAAAGTAGGCACTACGCTGCAAATAATATTAATATGTTGGTTTCACGTATGCCTCAAATTAGGAAGAAAAATTACTAGAAAATAAAGCACGAAAAAGGAATACAATTTATTACATTACTTTCTGAGATATATATATGGAAGGAACACATTATAGGCTTAGCCTAACCCATTTTTAAATTTTTCAAGTCATATATATCTTTCTTTGTTAGAGCTTGTAAGAAAAGAAAAGAAAAAAAAAACACAATTTTCATAAAAAAAATCAGCGATCTGAAAGAAAGAAAAAAATCTAAATGTAGTTAATTTTGAAATTCGGATCAAAAGTAGAGTATATATTTTAATTTTTACACAGTGAATATTAAGTCACTCCCTTTCTGACTGGACTACACGTGATTGGACTGAACAATTGTGAATGTTCATTTATTGGCGCAGAGTTACACAGGTCGTGTCAAATAAAGTATTGTCAAATGAGAAAAATTTTTGCAGGTGTACATATGTTTGAAGTTTAACGTGTCCCCAAACAATAACGGAAATTTTGCAGGTCTCTACTAATAAAGTGTGATCTAATTGCAATGGCGACTCCACTGTAAATGTGTTTGACGTCTATCTTGTCCCGAAACGAATTCGTGAAATTTTCCTATCGCTAGGCGCCGCCGTTCTGGAAATGTTTTATTGGGCACATGCGTAAGTCCTGAAAGTCTGCGAAAAAAAAAAAAAAAACACAGATCGGGTATAGGGGCGGGGGGCGGGGGAAGAATAGAAAACAAGTACTTTTTAGACATAACGACAATACGTGCTTTCAATAACGTTACGTAAAAACACAAATATAGCAATAATAAACGTTCCCTGCACAAATAACATAGAAATCAATTTATTGACATTTTATGTAATAAATGTTATAATTTATGAACAAAGCATAAAATACATTTTATGTACCCAATAAATAAGGATTATTAATTTTAACAGATTTAGGAAAGATTTTTTATATGTGCACGATTTAGGATACTGACGTGTTACATATACGTAGGGTGATTTTTTTATAGTTATCATTATCAGTGCCGCTAGACCGACGTGCGACCAGCAAAGTTGGTAATTACGGGGAGAAAGTAGTTCCATCTTTAACGTCGAATTAAAAATGCTGAGTGAACATCTGTGGATACTGAAATCATTTACTTTGCTTTCTGTTTTTTAATGCACTTAATTGAAAGAGTCAGATAATATGTAAAATATTTACTTTATAAAATGATTTCAAAATATCTTCTAACAGATGGATGGATAAAGCGATAAGGCTCACAACAAAGTGAAGTGTTCATGAGGCGGAAGAATACACGATGTGCATGCAAGTAGATCTTACGCAGGGCCTTCGGAAGTGAGCACTTTACCGTGAACAATCTTTATAGATTATCATCGAATGCCAAGAATCATCTCGTTTACAGAATCCCAGACCACGTGCGTGCTGAAAGAAAAAAAATCATGAAAAATTCCTAGAGACTTGTTTCGGCGGTTACAGTTGACCCGGCCGCCCAAGGTTTCGAGGTTAGCAGGCGGACTACAAACAAGCGGATGTGTACAGTTCGTGGAGGAGAGAGAAGTTTCCGAGGAACGATCGCGTAACAAGTGAAGGAGATTTCGGTGTCAAGTATACCTCGGAAAACATGCTCCACGCCCGACCCGGGCCGTTCTGCGTTCCTCTACCAAGTGCGGAAGAATTCAAGAGGCGAACCTGCCACTTATGCCGCTAACTCGAGCCTCGCGCGCTGTACTCCATTCTACCTCTGAAAAATGTCACTGCCCCAACCTGCGTATATTTTAACGGGTACATGAGGCCGGTGAGGTTGGTAACGCTGGAGGGAAAGTAGTTTCGTGTCTTAACGTTCAATAGCAAGTGTTAGTAAACATTTTTGGATACTTAAATTGTTTATTTTACTTTCTGGTTTGAAGGTATTGTAGAAATGTAAGAATTAGTAAATTGGTTAAATATCTACCTTCGAAATAATTACACTCTTTCGATTCACCGGCGCATGAATAATGTAAGCAGGCTTACGACAATGTTATTTTCACATATGGCGGAGGAATACATAATGCGGGTTTTGAGTAGTTACTAAGCAAGGGTTTAAAAATTGCCCATTTCGCCGTGAGCAGTCTTTACCAAATTTCTCTGTGCGCGTTTGTTCAAGGAGTGTATGATCTCAGTTCCTCCAGAAGATAATTTTTAAAAAAGAAATCCTAAAAGTAAGAAGGTTACAATTTTTGCGGAGAATGTTCGTGAACATGAATCATCTCCGCTAGATCCTGGGAACATTTGCGGGTGTCCTCGGGGTTTTACGGCCGGGAAGTGTGCCGGCCTTGTTTTCTTAGAGACTCATCAGGTTCCCACGAATGAAAACGTTTTCTCTAGTACGTGGAAAAGGAAATGCAAAGAATCTTTACCTCTCCTCAACGTGGCACTCGACCGTGAGGTCTGCATCCCCCTCCCCTCACCATTTTTTTCGCTCACACTTCAGTCGCCGTTATGTTACATGGCAGAGTTGGATAACTGCGGTAACATGATGTCTGCATCTTCATTCGCTTGTGGTTACACTGTGCAAAAAAAAAAAAAAACACACCACGCACACTGCAGAAGGAAACTTACAAATTTCTTAGATATATCACGAACATTTTTGACCAACAATTACTACAAGAAGTTCGCCGTGTATCGGTTTCACGCCGTAAAAAGGCTTGCTTTGCTGAAACACCTGATTTATTAATGCAAATAAAAAGTTGTTTAAATATGAACCACTTCAAAGTAGGCTTGCCACAAACAAAAATTTTTGTTTGATCTATGTCTGAATTACTACGATAACCTTGAATTGTCGTCACAATTGTTAGCAGACTCTTTGTGGTAATGCCAATATCAACATAAAGAAGATTTGTGTTGTGAAAAAATAACCGTATTAGTAAATAAGAAAGAAGTATGAATATTTCAAAATACTATTCACTAAAATATAAAAAAGATCGCTAGGAAGACTCCAGGATTTGAACCAGCACACACAATGCTGTTACCATACAACCCTTCACCCTACGACCAATGCTTGTTTTCTGTTTAGATTACTTTTGCTAGGTAGGTTATGTCAGGATGTGGAGTGAAGAGATGTGAGCTGATCTTAACAGCGAGGTCTTGATAGCCGATGGGAGTAAAACGAGGTGAGTATGGAGCTACGCCGGATATGAAGGGGAAAACCCGCCTTCCTGCGGCAATGTTGGATAGAACTTTGATCAGAATAGAATTTCCCCACTTGGGAAGATGTGAGGTTAGTGATTCGGAGAATAACTGCACTTCAGAATGACATTGAACGTTTGCAGGAGGACTGTAAAATTTTCTCAGTTGTAGTTTCGTAACTCCAGAATATATTGCTCCGCGAATATTTGCGTCGGGACAATAGTTACTCATTAACTATCACGTACGGAAGAAAATAGCTATCGCTAAATTGTTACCTTTGTGTGCGAAGTAAATTTTATTTACTGCAAACCAAAGCAGCTTAAATAATGTTTATTTTTTGGCTACAAAGGAACGTAATATAGCCATAAAACTAATTCGTATAAAGATAACAATTAACAGCAAAATTTATGTTTCTCTACCCTTCTCTTTTGATTAAAGCAATATTGTGTTCCTGTAATCACAACCGCCTCAAAGAAGCAGTTTTATATCCCGTACAGAAAAAAACCTTTGAATTGATTTTTTTTTTGTGCAGGAAGAGAAATTTCGAGCTGTGTTATCAATCAATACGTGTTTTACCTTATCGTAAAAACGTGCATGGCATGCGACATTAATACAATATTGGGATATATCGTTTTTGAACTGCCTGACACACTGCAACTGCAACGTTTACAAACCGTGCACTGTGAAATAATGTTTTGGTAAACTTCCTAAACTGTAATGGAAATTTTTCACCTATACAAAGTCAGGGGATAGAGCCAGATATGAAGCTGCAAATATAGCAATGTTGAGCGTCGCTACTATACGCAGTTCCCTATGCATTTGGCTGCTTCCTGAGCAAACTTAGGAACGCTATCATGGATGCATGGAAAAATTATTTCCATTCGCACTTTTTCATTTGACTATACTCTGATATGGTAAATTTGCCAATAATTTCTTACAGTGTGTAGTTTCGTGTCGTCATGTAACGGGCACAAACAATTCCTCGGCATGCCGTTACACTAAGTGACTTCGTGTTTCATTACTCGTCCCCACGTTCTGTCTCGGCTGCGTCGCATTGTGAAATACTTGCACCGTGTGAATACTTGGCACCGGTGCCAGCGTTCGTTCAAGACATGATGCCTGAATTTCAGGCCTCCATTGTGCTCCTGCAATTACAGGTCATAAACATTCGAATGAAAACGGGGTCCCTGTGGTGTAACAGTTACTGCGAGAAAGTTTTCGGCTGTAGGTCACCGGATCTAGTTCGATCTCTGCCATGTATTAATATATACCTATAAAAGATAATTCATCGTTTTGCAAGTTGTCCAATCAAGACCTCTTAAAGTAAAATCACCATTTGTATTATAACAAATATTGTACGATCTTAAAACTTGTTAGACAATTGACTGATAATGAGATCGTTCACAAAATATGTAGTTGGCAGCGAATAATTTTGGTATTTTGTGTTATGAATGTCGTTAGGAAGATTTCCCGTAGCCATCAGTTTAGGCTATCGCAGATTCACTGCCAACTTACGTATATATACTGACATGTCCACAGTTTCACTCATATGACGCTTGGATAAAGTTAACAGGCCCAAGGCAATGTTAAGGTTTATTCTACTCAGGTCAGAAACAAAACGACATTTATTATGGGAGAGTTGCGCACCTCAAGGTGCGCAATGGTCTAAAAGGTAACTTTTAATTAAAATTTTAATATATGTGGATAATAAAAGAGAAATAAAATACTAAGTTACAAAGTAATTTTGTATTTTATTTATGATTATTGCAATTGTACTGTTTTTTAACCTTAGAAACAGGGAAAATTCGGTACCTTGCCGACACTAGCTCTTACCTAGTGGCGAAAAATTTCCCGTTCCGAAACTTTTAACCTGGATCCTCCCAATCTGTACTAGAAGTAACATAGATATTATGTGTAGTGAAACGATATTAAATAAAAATAAATGTATGTCAAGAACAGGGCTTTCAAAATTGCTCATTTAACTATTTAGAGCCTATGGTAGTCATTATTTTAGTGGCATATTACCATGTTGCGTTTCTTCATATGTCGATAACATACTACGAAGACTTACTATTTAACTTCAAACATAGTTATTACGCACAGAACTGCAATACAACATTTTTGAAACCAGAATGGAACAATTTCAGTGTGTATTTCTTCAACAGCGATTGTAAAAGTACAAGTAATGGTTAATCCTTATTACGGTTAACGATGCAACAAAAACAACATTGGCTAAATTAACAGCCCTTTATTTTTAATGCTTGATATGGAAAGTAAGCTGCGGCGAAACACAGAAAAAAATTATGATGGAATGGAACCTTTCCATTTAATATGTACATAAGGCCGAAATATGAACCTAGGCAAGTGGGACTTTCAAATACGCTTAATCAATTGGGAACACTTACGATGGCATAACCACATCATAGATAAATAATAAACGATGTTCGGAAGGGAACTGTTCCAGCACCCTGCCAACATCGTTTCCCAGCCGCTAGGGTAGATGTCCAGCCAGTACTTCCAGCCGCGACAATGGGTGAAAGGAGACACACGCGTTGTTGTGACCTTCACCGAAGGCTGCGGTTTCCCCTGTCTGCGGGCTCCATGTTGCGGTCACGCAACGAGAATCTCTGCGTGGTGGGCGGCGAACCAGTGACCCCGTCTCGCTTCCTCCCAGGTTCGGCCTTCGCCCACGGGTGTCTCGCTCTGGCCTGACCGCCCGTCGGTGACGTCCTGTCCGAGAACGAGTGTGGCGTCTCCGACCTCAATGCGCTCAAAAGCTCTTCCTTTTGCTGGTTGCCGGACCGAGATGGGTTTTCCAAGGACTGTTTGAAGAACGACTCTCCGCCCTGATCATCTACAAGAGTCGTCTGGAAATGCTGGTCCTCCTGGTCGAAGAACTTCTGGGGGTGGCCAGGTCCTGACAGGGGTTCCAATTTATGCTTGAAGAAAGGCTCTTCATTTTGATCACCTACAAGAGTCCTATGGAGCTGCTGGTCCTGCTGGTCAAAGAACTTCTGGCCAGGTCCTGATGAGGGTTCGAGGTTCTGATTGAAGAACGGCTTTCTGTCGTGATCAGTTAGAAGAGGTGTTTCGAAATCCTGGTGCTCATGGTCAAGAGACTCAGGCCCAAAGTGATGGGGGGATCCATACGAGGTCCCGTGATATCTCGATACATCGTGGGGGATCTGGTCTCGGGAGAAGTGCCCCACGGGACTGTGGACCGAGACCTGCTGATGGTGGTGGAACTCGTGGGCGGGTGGGTGCGGCCTCCGGTACCCGTAGTTCGTGTAGATGACCTTGGGGCCGGGCTTGGGCCCGAACACGACGTCCCGGATGGTGTTGAACAGAGCCATCCCCAGCACCATGTTGTTCATCATGACCGCCTTCATCACCAGCATGTTGAGGTTGGCGAACATGAAGGGGAACATCCCATACGAGATCATCGGGCCGAGCATCATGAATGGCATGAAGCTGAACGACCCGGACTTCTTGCGGGACATTGCCTCTTCCGTTGCATTGCCTGAAAAATGAGATCAATTATTCAGATATCAAAAGGTACATAGAATACATAAGCAGTTACTAATGTTAATGCTCCAAAACTATACGATTATATTACCGAGTCTACATCAATATGAAATACACTCAAATGACCACAGTACTGTTTTTCAGCTAAGAAATATTGCGATCATTAAAATAAACGAGAATATTACGTTATAACAATTGAGAAACCTTGTTGTTGGCTAATGAAATGGCTCCCTTAATTTTCTTATGACGGGAGACGATTTCACCAGCCAAATTTTTCAGATATTCTAGGTAACAATATTCACGATTTTTTTTTTTTTCATCTCACACAGTTTCTGAGATTTTGAAACTAGCCAATTTTTTATTCCCAATTTTTCAAGGGCGTATCATGTTCTGCTTAATAGTTACTTAAGGTCATAGGCCCTACAATCTTTTATACATAATTTTCCGTATCGAATCATTACACAAAGTTTGTACCTGCAGTTCAGGATCACTCTGTATTCAGATATCAGTACACACTGTCCTCAATGTCCTCATTTCTCATTCGTCAGACGACTCGTTTTAAGATTACTGTCTCGTTTTATCTTGAAAATCTAGCTGAATATATTTTGCGAAATTTATTATCAGTTCACAAGTGTTAATCTTAGTTTGTACTAAGTGCAATTGTGTTGCTAAGTCATTAGAAGTTTTCTTTGACTTAGAGCATGGGTACAGAGTATTTTAAGAATACAGATGTGAAACGGTGTTCGTACCGCGATCTCCAACCGCACACGCCAGCAAAATGGCGCCAGCTACATGTTGGAACTTTGTTCACCAGCCAGAGCCTGATGACGAACAGTAAAGGTTAAAAGTTTGAGATCACTATCCAGAATGACAAACAATTTGTTTCAACTCTGGATAAAGTGATAATCAGGCAAGAACACTTTTCCTTAGTTTAGTGTTGAAAATACTTGTTTATATTCATTGTCCCATCTTGGCTGGAGTTGTTTCCAACGGATTGTTCAGTAGTTATAAAACAAGGAATAACAGCCCAATTTTTGTGGAAGTTTAAAAAATTGCAATTAACAAAATATTATTGGAAGTTAAATTATTGTACCACGGCGACGCCTGTATAGCAGTTTTTCTAAGAAAATTGTTTGGTGGTAATACTTAGAAAGACATGTAACATTATGCACCCAAAAAAGTTAATTTTCATCGTTGGCTTAAAAATTACAAATATCCTTAACTTCGACAATACATAATATAAGTCGTTAAAGTTTGTGCCAGTATGCTCTGATTAAAGAAAGTGACCAGAAGAAATTCACAGCTCTGTTGTGGCAAAAGTTTAGGTTTCGTTCTGCATGATATTTGCTGGTTTTTACCGGATTATCTTGTGGTCTTAAACTTTTTACCGGTACTGTACTCACCAGCCGGCAGCACAGCCAGTAAGCAGCCAATCAGACACACGTTCCCACAGACTCACACAACCAATCAAAGAATGGATACACCCACACTGAAGGAACAGCCACGCCATTTCGTCTTTGTGAACTTATCTACGTAGTCTGTGGCATTGGTTTACAATTGCATTTGACCAAAATTATAATATTTATTTGGTATTTTTAACACGTTGTAGACTATGCTTAAGTATAGCTCGAGCAAAGGTAATTTGAAAAAAAATCTTTCTATTTCAGAACAAAATTACCATGATTGTCTTTGTTCTGCTAGTGTTTAACACGACCTCACAAGAACACGACAGCGCAGTAACAGTGATATTGCTAACGATAGAATTTATTTTTATAGCCACTCATAGGGACATGATTGATTGTAAATCCTTTTATACGCTAAAGGACATTTGATTGGGTCAATATCAGCTCGGCTCTTCATTGGTTCATGAGCGGCCAATAATGATGCTGTAAAGTACAGGGTAGTGTCCGGTGTGGTATGGACCAATAGGACGATGGCGAATTCTAGCACAGACAACGACAAAACCGCTGTTCTTGTACACTGTAAAAACAATTTGATGTAAAATTCCCTTACATATAAGGGAATCTAATTACCTCCTAAATGTACAGTAAATTTACATAACAAGTCAAGTATTATTCCCAAATTATACAGGAAAAGTACCTGACAAAAGTGGGGGGAAATCCCTTAGAAGCAAGGAAAAATTAATTTTAATGAAAAATAAAATTATATTTTAAATTATTCCGGATTATTGACAATGTTGATTATTTTATTATATATATATACTCTGACGATTAGTAACCGAAACCTCAACACTAAAATCCTCGATTCTAGCTAATGGGTGGGCGCGAACCATTGTCTGCTATCACGATAGGCCGATGCGCTATCCATTACACCACAACGAATGCGCGAGACCATCAGTGAGTATTAGTGTCTTAATAGATTGTTTCTTCTGCCCGTCCCCCCACTTAGGCGTTGAGAATGCTGCAGAGATGCACGCGTCGTAAGGTAATTTTCCCATCCATGTATGGGATTTTCCACTACCATGAACGCGAGTTTTACTCCAGAGTGCGGTAATTTTTCTTTACCTGTAAGGGGAAAACTATGTTTCCCCCCCACAAGTTTGCAAATATTACATTGCACTTGTTAGGTAATTTTACCATTATTTTTTACGCTGCAGTAGAAATTTGTTTGAAGTGCCAGTAAATGTGTACAGACCTCAATGCGATGATACCCAGGAGAAAATTAAAAGGAACAGTCGTATTTTAATCTACAGGCTTTCATCGTGTGCAGTAAAATCCCACTGTTACAAATGCAACTATCGCAAGAAAGCGGTTACAGCGGAAGCTGCTGCACGCGCGGGTCCAGCGCCTTTGCGCGTAGGAGCGACCCAGGGCGCTGGTCGCGCGTATCGCTCCTGCCTCGAACAAAAAAAAAAAAAAAAAAAATCTGCTCTCTCGCGGAGCGTCTCGGCACACTAGCGGAGATAACACGCTCCACTAAGAGCTAACTCTTCGCGTTCTCAGCCGAGTTAGAAGAACACACGCCGGGACCCCTCTTTCTCTCGAGTGTCTGCAACACACGTGGGATACGCTCCAGTTGGCATCGTTCCCATTTCTATCGCGCCGCCTGCAGAGCTTGTAGCGCGTGTGCAACTCTGCACCGAGTCGCCAAGCATATAAACAGTTTGAGAAGTATGTACGTATATACACGGGAAACGTTTGTTTGGAAAATTTCTTTGCTCTTGAAAACAAATCTCACAGTTCTATGGTTTCACTCTTCCACTGGACTTAATGGGAATCTAAGTTAAAATATTATAACTACTCACCATTTCAATTGGTATGAATAAAACTGTCCATGTTAATAATTTCTCAAATGAACACGATGGATTGTGAAACATGATACATCAGTCACGACACATTGATGAGCACATGCTCAACAAGCAACTTCAGTGGCCGATAGACAGTCAATAATAAACGTAGCAGAGTAAAGTAGACGTGTCTTGTGTGGCCAGGACCAATAGGAAGAAGGTATGTAGAAATACACAGACCAGCACAAGTAATAAGGCTGTAGTGGAGAATATAGGCAGCTCACTCCAACGTTGTCTTCAGTGGCAGTAGAGTGTAGGTTGTCGAAGCAGGATCGTGTTTCGTTCCTTACGAATACAATAGTTTTCGAAAACTGCGAAATGTTATTCCACTACCAACAGCGTGCATCGTTGCCCTGGGGAACGAAAGAGTTATAGTTTACTGAAAAACAGAAAAGAGAGGCCATAACATCTTAAGCGGCCTTCGTAGTTCCCATATGGGTAGAGACCTGCAAAATTCGCGTTATTATTTGTCATCAAGCTAAACTTCACAGTACTATATATACTCGGGTCGGCGTCGTTTCTCTATTGGCTGCGCTGCATAAAAGTGAAGCCACTTCCTTTCTGACTGGACTGCACGTGTTTGGACTAGACAAGAGTGGAGTGTTTATTTATTGGTTCAGAGTTACCCAGGGCGTGTCAAACAAAGCATAGTTCAGTGACAAACTTACGACAGAGGTCCACATGTTTTATAGATTAATGTGTCCCTAAACAATAACGCGAATTTTACAGGTCTCTACATATGGGTTTCACTGTTAAGCAGTTGAGCCTACAGTCCAAAAAATTATTTGTCGTATCACCGTGTCAGTGTATACGTACAGTGCCAAACCGCGAATAGTTTTGCCACTCATCCGTAGTAAATGCCCTACATCTTCTCAGGAAAGAGTCAAATGCTTAGGGAAGTTCCCAACTTTGTATAGGAGCGATGCTAAACATTCCCATATTTTCAGCCTGATTTGTAGTACTATATCCATACATTGTATCAGTTAAAAACTTCCATTATAGTTTAGGAAGTTTACCAGAAACTTTTTACGGTGTTTTGTAATCTTAAAGAAACTATTTCTTATATTTTAATATAAATATTTTTCAAGAAATAAAATAAAAACAATTTTTTTTCCTAATTTATAAATGTTATTATTAAAACAAAAATGTGGTCGCTAAAGGGTGCCAAAGTCAACAAATATAGAAGTAAGTATCGCTCTTTTTACGGCATATGCTCGTCTGTGAAACATTGTTTTGAAGTATAGCGACAATGCTGTATCTTATCTGACCAGATTAGTTTATTAAACGCCTATAGTCGCTACTTAAAATTCTGAGGAAACAGAACACACCCGATGAGTGAAGAAATTTTTGCGGAATGTTTCACAGTATTGAACTGTTTGTTTGTAAAGCCAGAATAAAAAAGAAAAAAATTAAAACAAGAAAATGTATCACATGTTCGAAAATATCATCTTTGAACTAATCCGAGGTATTTAATAACATGGGGAGTAAAATGGCTTCTATCATGAAGTTCATGTGATTGTGACGTCATATATAGGGATTGAAAAATTTCGCGAATTATTTTAGTACAAGCTAGTCGTCAAACACACGATCTGTATTCACGGTATGTTCAGTAAACAAAGCCCGAATACCGCGCCACCTGGTCTGAGGAAAATTGGCTACCCACTGATGCACTAACCCATAAACAAATAACCAAGGCTTGAAAAAAACAAAGGACTGTGGAGTCCAGCCTACACGTCGTAAAAATCGCGAAATTGTCGTGTGCTTAGTCATATGTAGGGGTAGGGAAATTTCGCGAATACATTTCAGGACAAGATAGACGTCCAACACGTGTACACTGAAGTCACCTTTGCAATTGGATCACAGCTCATTAGACACGCCCTGGACGACTCTGAGCCAATAGCACACTTGCAAGAAAACAAGTGGCGAGCGCCATACTACCAGGTGTGAAGTAACACTGGCTACTCTCTGGGGCAGCAGCCAATGAACAAACATCTGAGGCTCGAGTTTACACGGGACTGTGGAGTCTAGCCAACAGGACATTGAACTCGCGAATTTGTCCTATCCCTAGTCATGTGATAGTCAATAAAATCTGAAGGTCATTAGAAAACAAATGTGACCGTATAGGATGTTGGGCGTTACCTTTGTTAAGGTTACCCCTACTACAGGCTGAGAAGATCAAAATTACTCATAATTGTATATCGAATATAAAATTACTTCGTCGCTGTAAGCAAAATGTTCCTCTTTCATAATTCACATAGCTCAAATGATAATCTAATTTTACCTTTTGGAAGACTGCGCCTCTAGCGGTGGAAATTTTCCTTGTTCAAACTCTCCCGTAATAAATCGATCACGTTTGTTCCTGTTCTCCATTCACTGTTTCTTCCAACTTTTTTGAAGCACTGCTACAGTTCTACTTACAGGATATTTCCCCGCATCATGCAAACAAAGTTTAGAAAATTATTACAGCAAAAGGCCAACGTACCTCATTCGTGCTCACTCAGTGTAAAAATATTTCACAATAAAACTACTTCTTACTAGGTATTACCAACTCATCTATTTTTCCTCTGTATTTATTCATATTAAAAGTCAAATTTAACCAAAATTGAGTTACGTTTATGTCAACAAAAACATAAAACACGATACATGTCATATTTAGGAAGTAACAAAATATGCCGAACATATTTTTTTTTCAAAGGTCTGATTTAAAAAAAACGTGAAGAAACCGCTAAGAGACGTCAACCCGAGTGGAATTAACCTTACTAAGGAGGCTACGGTGGCTGAGCGATTAGCGCGCCCGCATTCCCCCAGGACGATAAAGATGACCGATGGGTTTTCTCGGGATCTCCCGTTTCCCCTTCCGCTTCATTCCGGCGCCACTCCATATTCGCTTCAATCACCCTCATCGGCTCTCAATACCTCGCTGTTAAGAACCGCCCAGATCTCTTCACTTCATCCTTACTAAGGTTAATTCTTTTCAGGGTAGGAACAAAACGATGTTTTTTACGAGTGTGTATGGCATAGATAAAATTTTCGCCGATAGGTAGCGCTAGTGTTCCAAAGAGGTCACTTCTAATTAAAATGTTTAGCTACGTGAATAATAAAAGAGAAACATTTCACTTAGTTAAGTAGTTATTTTATATTTGATTTATGATTAATGTAGTTTTTGTTACTTGGAAAATATAAATATCGGGTTCAAAATGCAACACTAGCGCTTACCTAGTAGCGAAAAATTTTAATGGCCCAACTAAACACATTGAGCTTCTCAACCTGAGTAGAATAAACCTTAACACACTGAGGTCTGCACACATTTACTGGCACTTAAGACAAATTAAAAGTGAGTCACCTATATCCATTACTGCAGGAACACTAGCTCTGTCGGTGTCTGTGTTAGAACTCGCCATCGTCCTATTGGTCCATACCACACCGGACACTACCATGTACTTTATAGCGTTCATTATTGGTCGGTCACCAACCAATCGAGAGCAGAGCTGGTATTGACCCAATCAAATGTCCTTTAGCGTATAAAAGAATTTACAATCAATCATGCCCCTTTGAGTGGCTATAAAAAAAGAAACTCTATCGTTAGCAATATCATTGTCACTGCGATGTGGTGTTGTGAGGTCGCGTTAAACACTAGCCGAACAAAAACTGCGCATTTTTTCTGAACAATAAAGAGATTTTGAAAATAACCTCGCTCGAGCTACACTCGAGCGTAGTCTGCAAAGTGTTAATCTCACCTTTTCGCAGCAGCAGGCGGACGAAGAGGGAGTCGCCGCTCGCGCTGGCGGAGAGGCGGAGGTCGACGCCCGACCAGAGGTTGAAGGTCGCCAGCTCCGTGCTGTCCGCCGCTGGCGGCGACGAAGAAGCAGCGGGGAGCAGCAGTGCCACTGATAGCAGCGCGAAGCTAGCTGCCACCATGCCGGCCGCCGACACGCCAACTGCCTTCTCCTCCCAGTCGCCGATCCCACCGCACGCGAGTCGCGTAGTTCTCGGCTTTCCCCCTCCGCCGACCGGGCGAACATTCTCCCGGGGCAAAGGTATGTCAAGAGCGTCCAGCGTCGTGGCTGCAAGCGGACACCTCCACCCCCTCCCTCCTGCAGACTGAAGGTCCAGGCTTCACCGTGCATAGTCTTATAGGTAGGGATAGGAAAAATTCGCGACTTCAATGGCCGGTAGGCTAGACTCCACCGTCCTGTGTACACTCGAGCCTCAGATGTTTGTTCATTGGCTGCTACTCTGTATAGTAGTCAGTGTTACTTCACACCTGGCAGTATGGCTCTCGCTACTTGTTTCCTTGCAAGTCTGCTATTGGCTCAGAGTCGTCCAGGGCGTGTCTAACATACTGCGATCCAATTGCAAAGTCAACTTCAGTGGACACGTGTTTGGGGTCTATCTTGTCCTGAAATGAACTCGCGAAATGTTCCTATCCCTACTCATAGATAGAGACCCAGAAATTTCACGATTTCATTTGAGGACAAGCTAGAATTCAAACACCTCTAAATATTAGTTACTTCTTCAATTGGACCACAGTTTGTAAGACACGCCCTGAACGAATCAGAGCCAACAACTAACCTGCAACAAAACAAGTACCGAATTCCATGCTACCTGGTCTGGGGTAAAACTGAAGCTAGATGTATCAGCGATATTTCCGGTACTCTACGTATAGGTAGGGACACCCGAATTTCGCGAACAGATTTCCGCACACGCTAGATTCCAATAGCCCATGGGCGCACAAGCAGTTTTCTTCAGCTTATTGGCGGCGTGTCTTTTGGAGAATATATTTTTTCTACTTGACTGGCCAATAAAAATTAAGTAACTTCAGTGCTGTACATCTGGGATTCGCATGCCAGACACCTAAGACGTGTGTCTTGGAAACCATCCAATCACGACAGTGGATCTGAGTTAAAGTGCTATGAAGCACAACTGGTCGTGAAATATTGTCGCAAAAATGCCGGGGGTCCTTGCGTATAGGGAATTAAATGCTAAATTCGGACAAAGATATATTATGACTAGAGCCCCAAGTATTTCGTGAATTGAGTTGACAGCAAGCTAGGCTGGACAGCACTCTATACACTCGAGACATTATCGTTTGCTTATTGGTTGCTGTGATCAAGTGACGCATCTGTACAGGACTGTTAAACGCTCACTCACACTGCTCCCTGCTTATTACTGGCGCACAGTTAAACTGGGCGTGTCTAAACAACTGTCGTCCAATCACAACAGTAAGAGAAATTAACAAGTGTTTGGAGTCTAGCTCGCTTCCGAATGAATTCGCGAAATACTCGTTGCTATAATTATTAATAGAGACCTGCAAAATTTGCGTTATTATTTGGGGACACGTTGAACTACAAATATGTACCCCTGTAATAAGTTTCTCATTAGACAATACTTTATTTGACACGCCCTGTGTAACTCTGCGCCGATAAATGTATATTTCACAGCTGTGTAGTCCAGCCCCGTGTAGTTCAGTCAGAAAGGGCGTGACTTCCTATTTATGCAGCAGCTAGTGGAGAAACGACGCCGGCTCGAGTACATACAGCACTGTGAAGTTTAGCCTGAAGCCGAAAAATAACGCGAATTTTGCACGTCTCTAATTATTAGTCGTTTTTTGTGGTAGTATTTTCAGCTAAAGATTTTTGTTAGAGATCGAACTCATCTAAATTTGTAAACCCTCCTAATGTTAATTTTTAAATTTCAATTGCACCTTTTCATTATTTATACAGTTGTGACATTTTATAAATAATTAAAAAGTGAACTTAAAATTTAAAAATTAAAATTTGAACGGTTTACAAATCTAGATGCGTTCAATCTCCAACAAAATATCTTCAGCTAGAAATACTACCACACAAATATGACTGGCAGATATTTGTACGAATTTAGCATTTAATTCCTTATACACACATGCATGGTGAAGCCTAGCCTTAACATCTGAAAACTTTAATACTTGACTTTACGATTTGGTTTTACATTTACTTTCTGACATGTTGTTTCTTATGGAAATTGACACAATGGAACTGTCAAAGGTAGAGTCAGGCACTCTTTGACTTTACGATTTCGAAAAGTTTGAAGTTAATGTTAAAGTCAACCAGTTATTTTGCTGAGAATCTAACAGGTTATGTGAAAAGTGTGTTATTTTATTGTAGAGTGATTTTAATCTCGGTTTAGTAAACAGAGGTTGTCTTAAATTAAATAAATGTCTGACGAATACATTGTGAAGAGAAAATATAATAATTGAGATTTTTTAATAAAGTAAACACGTGAGTTTCGTTTTTAAATATACTTTTAAAATAAATTTTTAGCCTGTTTTTATAAAAAGGCACGTACAATGCAGTCCTAGATAATATGATTAGGATTTACGTAACAATATACACAAAGTTAAATGTTAAAATTTTTCTATCATTCAATTGCCTTAAAGGCTGTTAAACTGAGCACTTTTCAAGATCTACTTGCGTGCTCATTTTGTGTTCTTCCACCACAGTAAAACTAACATCTTCTTGAGCCTAATCACTTTAGTCATGCGTCAGTGAAGTGAAACTCTATAGTTATTAAGAAAATAAATACTTTACAAATGTGTTTAATTTTTATACATATTACGTATTATAAAAAAAAACCTGAAAGTAAAATACATCGCTTCAATATCGACAATATTTAACCCGACACTTCTAATTCAGCGTTAAGACGTGGAACTACTTTCACTTCCGTCGTTAGCAACTATTCGGGGCGCGTGCTGGTCAGTGCGCCAGTAAAAACTTAACACTTTTGTAGACTATGCTCGAGTGTAGCTCGAGCAAAGCTAATTTGAAAAAAAATATATATATATTGTTCAGAAGAAAACTCGGATGGAAGTGCAGTCTTTGATCGCAAAGTGTTTAACACGACCTCACAAGAACACGACAGCGCAGTAACAATGATATTACTAACGACAGAATTTCTTATTTTTATAGCCGCTCAAAACGACAACATTGATTGTAAATATTTTTGTACGATAAAGGACATTTGATTGAGTCAATATCAGCTCGTGCTCTCCATTGGTTGATAACCGACCAATAATGAACGCTTTAGAGTGCAGGGCAGTGTCCGGTGTGGTATGGACCAATGGGATGATGGTGGTCAGATCTAACACAAACACTAACAGAGCTGGTGTTCTTGTAGTACTGGATATAGGTGGCTCACTTCTAATTTGTCTTAAGTACGAGTAGATGTGTGCAGAACTCAATGTGTTAACCCTTTCAGTCAGAAAATAAATAAATAATTGTAGGTGTTGCAAAATAAACAAATATTTCGTTCGGAACTGTACTGATATCCAGACGACAATGTGTCTTACATAGGGACCAGTAGAAGTCTATCTATGCTTTAAGTTTCTGGCAGCAGTGGTGCATGAGGCTACGGAACATAGTCTCAGCTGCGATTGATGTCTCCCACACGTAGGGAACATTTCTCATTGGACGGTATGTACTACCGTGTACAGTGCAGACCATTTAGGCCACTTCATATGCAACATCCCAGATAGAGGACACTGTGACTGAAAGGGGTATGCACGTATGGGAAGTGACATTTTTCCAAGGTTGATTTCGAAAGTCTTCGTTTCACTGTGAACAGCCTTTACTGGAGAACACAAAAACTGCCTCGTTATACGGCGAACTCCAGTGGTGCACACCAAAATGGTGTCGCTGGCAAGCAACATGTTGCAAACGCCGTTCGTCGATCAGCGCTTTGTTGCCTAATCTCCAGCACATGTTCACTGGCACTTAATAACAAATTAGAAGTCAGCCACCTGTATCCACTACTACAGGAACAACAGTTCTCTTGGTGGCTGTGTTAGAACTCACCATCGTCCTACGGGTCCATACCTCACCGGACTCTACCCTGTACTTTACAGCGATCATTATTGGCCGGTCATCAACCAATGGAGAGCCGAGCTGATATTTACCCAATCAAAAGTCCCTTGTATAACACGATTTACGATTAATCGTATCCCTTTGCATGGCTAAGAAAAAAATAAATTCTATAATTAGCAATATCATTGTTACTGCACTGTCGTGTTTTTGTTGTATCATGTTTTTTTTTTTTTTTGGAACGACAGAGCACAGAGCATTGCCTAGTGCATTGTCTGTGGTCAGTATTTCTCGATTACTGTTGATATCGTCAACTTTTTAATCGTTCGCAAGAAATAATCTCGCGTTTCGCCTCGACAGTTACCAGCTAAAAATCAATAAATGTAGCTAAGCTGCGGCAGTTCGATAAAGTTTGGGAAGCTTTTATTTAGGATATGTCGTGCGGGAAATTTCAATACACCTTCTGAAATAGAATCTTTGGAGAAAAATTGATAGAACCAAGATGGCGAGTGAGAATCCGCCTTAAAAACTAACAGTACAACGACTGTACATGCATGCGAGTTTCGTTCTGAACAATTAAGAAATTTTCCAAGTTACCTTTGTTCGAGCTACACTCGAGCATAGTCTACAAAGTGTTCAAGTACAGCGACCTATTAAATCTCGGACTGTGCTCGCTTGTTTATACGGCAGAGGATTCTATCCTGTCACCGAAAGATAACGCGGATTTTGTAAGTTTCTATGAGCGAGCAATAAGTTTCTACGGACAGTTATGGTCGGGGGTAAAGCGCATGCGTTTTTAAAACGACTGACTTATTCACCGATTAGTTCGGTTTATTTTAAACTGCGGAAACACCACACCGTCAAAAAAATTTTCCTTCATTTAACGGAAAATTGCTGGTAAAAATTTATCCAGAACGCCACGTAAAATTACGGACACATTCATTTCCCAAGACGGAATTACGTAAATTTCACAGATCATTTCCGTAATTTCACAGAACCTATCCCTAAATTTGCTAGTTATTTTTCTGTATTTCCAGTTTTTAAAATAAAGATAAAGAAAAAATCTCAAGTTTCGTTATGCGGATGTTCTACTGTGTATAAAATGACATAAAATATGTTATAGGCTGTTCACGATAAAATGAGAACTTTTTAAGGCCCTTCTAAATTTTCCTTATTATCCAATTTCCACCATCCTGCTGCTTTTTAATATAAACATTGCAATGTGACCAATAAACACAGTGTATACACTTCACCACCTTCAACATTTAATTCCTGAGGCTGCAATGAGGTATATTTATTGGTGGTTACTGCCTGTTCGGAGGACCTTAAAAAGTGCTCACTTTACCGTGAACAGCCTATAAATAATTTACGCCTGAGTGATATTTGAACCAGAGTAGGAAATATATGAGAGTTTGATACTCTAATTACTCATCCACGAGCTGCCTTGTAACATGACTGGAATTTTTTTTGCGGTCACCTAAGTAATTTTTTGGTGCCGCGGTGGCTGAGTGGTTAGACTGCTCGCCTCCCACCAAGGCCGACCGGGTTCAATCCCCGGCCGGGTCACTCCCGGGTTTTCGCATATGGGAAACGTAGTGGACGATGCCGCTGGACGGCAGATTTTCTCGGGGATGTCCCGTTTCCCCCCTGCCCTTGCATTCTTGCGCTGTTCCATGCTCCCTTCTATGAAATTATCGGAAAAGTAAACACTTTGTAAATCTGCTCATTTTTACTGCATTTCGATGAATTAAAAAAAAAAAAAGAACATAAAGCGAAAGAAATAATTTAAGTTATCACAAACGATTACCTAACATTTTTATTCGACGTTAATATACGGAACTACTTTCCATCCATCGTTACCAATTTTACTGGGCGCATGCTACTCAGGGAGCCCGTTTAACTATATGCAGTTAGGGGCAGTGACTTCTTTCTAAGGTTGATTTCAAAAGTGCTCACTTTATCGTGAACAGCCCTTACATCAAAATTTCGGGAAAGGAAATTACTGACTATATATTGGTATTTGGAGATCGATTGCTAAACCATTCTTCAAAAATATTATTTTCAAAGTACACTATGCTCTCTCATCCGCTGAATATTTTTTGTTACTCAATTAGAGATCTTGTATGTGCCAATAATAATGATAAATTGTTATACCTGTATCTAGTAAGAGTGGCCCATTCGTGTTACCTTATATATTGAGAGAGGTATCGTATGCTTCCGTAACTGATTAGTGTGTTTTTCTATATGCTGGACCTTGCATGTTTGCAAATTACAAAAAAAAATTTTTTTCTTTACCTGTGAGAAAGTTTTATTTTCACATGCCGTTTTACTGTCTGTGTAATGTCTGTGAAATATCAAGGTTAAGAAGTACATAAAAATACAATTTTTCAATATGAAGTGCGCGTTAAATTCTTATAAAAATTTTCGACTCAGCCAGTGTTTAAAAGAGAGCCGGGTTAGTTAATATACACAATTTCTCACTTTGTTGTAGATATCTAGTTATATAGCAGCTTTTTAGTTTTCTAGACAACCATATTATTATTCTCGGTAATCCATACAATAAGATAAAACACGCATTCATTTTCTGAAGTTAGGAAATAATATTTTGATATTTGGCTTTGAAATAGTTTTCTTTTGTATATATTCAATATTTCTGGAGTGTGCTACAACTAGAGACCCCGAGTATTGGGTTGCCAGCAAGCTAGGCTGGACAGCGCTCTATACACTCGAGACATTATCGTTTGTTTATTGGTTGCCGAAATCAAGCGAGGCCTCTGTGCAGCACTGCTAAGCATTCACTCGCACTACTGTTTCCTGCTTATTACCGGCTCACAGCTAAACGGGGCGTGTCTAAAGAACTGCCGTCCAATCACAACAATAGGAGAAATGAACAGGTGTTTGGAGTCTACCTCGTCTTCGAATGAATTCGCGAAATACTCGTGGCTCTAGCTATAACATGATTTTATTAACATTGTAAGATACGGAGAAACCTAAGCCGTCAAGATATTTTCAGAAAAGTGGTATTCATGTCCGAGGAAGGAGGAGGGAAATGAGGATTTAGGAGTTTTTAAAAGCTACAGCGTTTTTTAAAAATAAAAATTTTCGGTTACTAAGAAAAACCTTAATTATATTACATTCGATTAAATGAAATGAGTGCACGCTAATTCTGAATCAGTGAGAATTACACTCTTTCAATCAGTCAAACGTATCTGACTGATACAACATTCACTTCAGTGACCTCAACTGATGAACCATTAAAAAAAAGGCTGTATGTCCTTCACTGATTGATTCAGTGACATTTGTCACTAATTCGACAGACATTTTTTCCCCTGCTTTCTTAGTGGTTTATTTTTTGACTGATGGACCAGTGAAACGTCACAGCATCCTGCTCCGTCTCTAATTATATTTGACTAATGTATCAGTGAAACTGTGTGTAAAGATGGCCGTTATACAACGTGTATCAGGTAAAGTAACAGCGAATAAACTATTAAAACAAATAAAAAATACTTTCTAAAATGTGTCTCGTCTTTCAAAACGCCATTTTACGATTTATTATGAACACACAGCCTTCAATTCCGTTTTTACGTCTTTCATTTCGATTCCACGTAATTGTCACAGCGCTCTGTTTGAAGGTTTAAACTACATTTAATGTGGTGAAGAGAGTGCACTCATATATACTATTTGTTTTAACAATCCTAACGGTACCAATCAAACCAAACACGAAAAGTATGAACATACTACTTCAAACTACACGATTTCCCGCAGAGGAACTATAATACATATATTTTCCTCTCGCAATTTCAACTTGGCGTGGTAGCCCAGATGGCAAGGCGAAAGCATAGAGTCGAAGTAAATTGCACAATATAAATATTAAACTATCGTAAATATGTTTGTTTCGCGTAATTATTTGCCCACGTTCAATAAAAGCAATATTTAATTCACCACTGCATATGGCTGTCACACGTCCCTAATTCAATCAGTGAAATTTGTTCACTCAAACAACCAGAGGTTTTTCCACTGATTCTAAATTGAGGCATTTTCACTTATTAGAGTAGTTTGAATTTCACTGTGAATCAATGATTTCTCACTGATTCGAATTTAGAGTGTAGTTACTTATTTTTTAAACGTCACATGAATCATAAAAGTGATTTCGATATCATGCACAAAAATATTATCCTTAATGTCCGGATTCCATAAGACACTCCGGTCTCGATCTGGCGGAATGAAGAAATATTCCTAATCATAGCGTGTTATAATCGATGCTGAGTTAACATCTTGACCGTCATTATGGAAGATTTTTATTTGTCGTCCCCGTTATAAAATAAAGCAACTGTAGTTGAGAGTTCTGCAGGAATGCTTCATCTTTCGGGACAAACTAAACCTTCAGCTCGTCTCTGAAAACGTCTCTCTGCGTGACAAAAACCGCCCTGGTTTGTTGGAAGCGCCGTGAAATTATTTTCCGCTAGCTTTCCTTGCGCGGTGTACGACATTATTAATAATTCTATCATCCCAGACCTCGTCACGGTGCTGACGATTATCTGTATAATGTTCGGAACCAGCTGCATTTGCTGCCTTTGTTTACTGGTGAGAAGGCCAAGGATGCTCTACCTGTCTTTACGTGTTGTTATACTTTGTTTGAACTGTACCCAAACCATACTTGTCGTTAAGGTTGGGGGGGGGGGGCATCATGGCGTTAGAGCAAGTGGAGTAAATAAATATAAGGAGCTGTAGGTTACCATCTGGAGATTACATAAAGTAGTTTAAGGTCGACGGAGCATTGTTAACCCTTCCAGACCTCCTTTATTTTACTATTTCAGGTGTTTTAAACCAAATATATTATGATGCGACCTGTACTTAAGTCGAAACAACACTGTTTTCGTTGTCACAGCCAATGAGCTGGAGGCGTTATGTTCGGCTGCAGTTATATGCATCAATTATGACCAAGACCAGTAAAAAAAGTTTGCGAATCATTTACCCACAGGTAAGACCATTGGTCATAGAGTTTCGCAGTGTGCAGTATGCACCAAAAATCACCTACGCGTGCGTAATGTACACTAATGTGTACTGGACTTGAATGGGTTAAGTTGACTACATCCTCTACCTTACTGAGAGCACGTTAGAATATTGCAATTGTGCGAACTTGAGAAGTATCTGAAGGCTGATGATGTATGACGAGTTACGACTGTCGGCACAGCAGGCTTCTTGTGAGATGTAGGCCTTGAGCCAGACCTCAATTTTCGGCCATTGGCACCACTCGAGGGGATGGGTTCTAATACGACTTTTTAGCAAGTTATAGCTCTTTACCTTTGGTATAATATTACTGGATTTTCAATTATAGTCCAATAAAAATATGTCTTCATATACATGAAACATACTATAAGAATTTACCCTAGTGACCTTTGGGAAAAAATACATACAAATGCACCAGGTGGATAAAATTTAATAACAAAAAATGAGATTTTTTATATTGTATTAATAATATTAATTATATAGTACTAACACTATGCTGTACCCTTGACATAATTTAATGTTATATTCACTTACCATTTGTAATAAGGACTGTTTTAAAACGTGACTAAAATCATGTATGTTATGGCCGACCTCCCGTGTCGCAGTCGGTTGGCGCGCCAACGCTCTGAGGTGCGGGAGGCTCTGGGCTCGAATCCCGGCCAAGACATGAGCACTAATTTAAGTAGGTTATAAGTTAGTCTGCAAGCTGTCTCCTGCCAAGCTTTCAAGCATAAATACCGGTGGACGTTAAAAAGCCCATTACAATTACACTTACAATGTGTGTTATGATTGAACACAAACATAATAACATCAAAGATGTACACATCTTAATAAATATAATAAATTTGTCCCACAATATGGGTTTTTCTTTGTTGAAATGTTGTTGTTGTTTAATAAACACTCTAAAAATCACCTCAATTAAATCACTCTTAATTATTACAGTCGTCATCTTCTTCTGAACAGGAGTCAATACATTCTGCATCTGTTTTATTTTCACAAGAAGGAAGTCTGCACATGTCAGTGCAATTGAGGCAATTTTTACAATAGACACATGTTGGGAGTTTGCAGCTCCTGGTGCAATTGCAAGCAAGGAGATCTAACACAGCCTGAGACGCTAGCTGCCCTTCCGTCTAGTCCACTACCAGTTGCTTTACAGCCTGTCTCATCTGGACTATGTGGATCATTCTGAAGACACCTCTTGCTTATAACCGCTTGATAATTTGCACGATGGGCATTTTTCTTGAGATAGTCTATGCAAGGTGGAAGTTGATGACTGTCTATCGCACCCTTCTTTGGACAGAAAAAGTGATATCCCAAGTCGTTCACTTCAAGTACCGAAGATTTTGGTGCATATAGCAGGCACGCAAATTTCTCCAATTTGGCCATTAGTTCTTCACACAGGTCATTCATCTCCAAGTTGCGAAAATGTTTCCTGTGTATGCATGTTTGCAGACAGGATTTTGAATAAACTTACTTTTCCTGCAAATGTGCTTACTGTTTCACAATTGGTAAATGTATGAAAGCCTATCAGAAATTGGCAAACATTTTCACCAAGAGTGGAAGCTATTTTGTCAATATCATGAAACTCGCATGCATATTTTAGCACCACATTTCAAATAAACAGTTTGGCCTTGATGCTGTCATGGACGGCCAAACACATAGTTAATAAACACATCTGTGTCATCTGAATGTATTATCACTGTTTCGTAAATTTCATTAGCAGCATGTGCAGCACGTAGTAACATTTGACCATCGGCTTCCTCCTGTGTACTATTTAGATCAGGGAATTCGCTGCACCCTTCAGATGTGAATCTTTTACATTTATCTTCACAGTTCACGAATACTGTTTTGTTCTCAAGTTTACCAAAATTCTCTGATTTATATAGCTTAGGAATTTTCTCCGCTGCTTAACAATCTGAGAGGAGATGTTCTGTAATTGGTGGCCGAGCACTTCCCCTCTCATTGTCCTTTCGCTATTCTTGATAGACATCTCATTGTACTTCAAACACAATGCCGATTATCTGACTCTAAATTTCTTCATGCAAAGCAATTGCTAAGACAGAGATAGCCAACCAAAATCAGATCCTTTTCCTTTTAATCTCTGAACAAGTGCCATACCATCAAACACTGTTGGAGAATATGTACGTATTTCCTCATCTGGGGTAACATTTGCATGCAAGTATGTTGCTGAAGCAGGTTTGTTTGTCTTTCTCATCATACCTTCTGGAGTTTATAAATACCATGGCAAAAGTCCAAAGGTTTACATAATATATCAGTTATTTGAAGACTCCATATTTGGGTTGTCGCAATTATTCGACCAAATAGTGCTTTATCTGCTTTCATGGTTGTCTTGCCATTGATGTTGACTGCCTTCTTGGACATATTAGTGAGGGTTTTTAGTTTGTTCAATTTCATTGGGTCGTGAAACTTCTTGATAGGTGGACTATTCTCAAGTGTCTCAAGTTTGACGCCTGTGTAGCAATGTCCACCTATTTCGTGCGCCTTCATTACATCGGGTACTATGTCATGAGATGCCTTTTTTTGTTGTGGAGAGTAATAATAAAATCACATGGTTAAGACCTGCTCTGTTGTTTTGAACCATTTCCCTCATATGACACAAAAAGGCACTTCTGTGTCAGCTGTCATATAATATCTTTTCACAATACCTGGCTTGAGGTAGAACGTTGTACCACCCGGAGTCTGTGTGTCTTTGTTGACTTTTATCTCAACTGCTTGAACAACTAAAATCCGTCCAAATCGATTAACATCTGAGAGTTGAACAGAAAAATATTCGTTAATGAAGTTGTGGTGTATCTCTGGATGTTTCACTTCCAGCAATGCCATCTCAAAATATCACATGGTAAGATATCTGGCATAGTTCATCCTGTCATTTGCAAAACACCGCCATGGGATTTCAGAGTGTCTGGCAGTAAGATGCAAATGCCAATTCCTCTCTCGAGCAGCACGCAGCAGTACTGGTAGAAGATGATCCAGAAATACATTCCTAAGCTTTCATACTTCTGGAAATTCTGCTTTTTGCAAGAGGTCGTCTAATCTCTGTTGACATAAGTCGTTCGCAAAATCATTTACATCCTCATTTAAGTAGTAAACTTCCTGCATTTTGTGATAATTATTATTTTCCAATCAGGGGATGAATTCCAACCAAGCAAGTCTCACCATTGCTTCATACACACACTTGTATACTCTAACTGCACGATTGTAGATACGACCTTCTAGTACTGAACATATTGATCCTTCTGCTATCATGTCTGCTTCAATACAAAGGTCGCGAAGGCCAGCATCTAGAAAACATTCCCAAGAATATACATGGCATTGCAAATTGTGTGAAAGGTGCCAATTCGAAGAATGATTATGTCGTGCGCTGCTTTATGACTCTACGCGATCTCAGTTGCTTTTGCATAAAGAGCTTTATTCATGACCACAACAATTTTCGCCAAATGCAGTGATTTTCTTATCAATTCTGACTGTTTCAAAATTTCAGCAACAGTTGTCAACTCAGCTGCAAGGGGATTAATGATGGGCAAGTAGCCAATGGAATCCTCTGATACAATGGTTAAGTCTTTGGTACTTATGTACTATGGTACTATGGTAAATCCTGTCCAACTTTATATTATTTGGGCGCAGCTTGCTTTTTGGATTGTAACAACCCATATCATATTCTTATTTTGTGCAAGTTTCACTTGGGCAGCACATTCTGGTATGAGTTCAGGTCTTGTCATCAGTGGCTGTGGCCCAACTCTCTCACCAGAAACATACATGGGCAATAGTTCAGTACTTGCTGTAGGCAGTGATCTTTGTTTTAGTTTCTCAATGCTTGAGAGAGGAACTAGAAATGGTTTTGGGCCAAACATCTTTGGCTGCACAGCTACGCCATTTACTCGATTATTCATATATTGTAATTATTTATATACTTAAGTAATTATAATTATTGTAACCATAATCATTACAATCACAATCACTTTAATTGTTGTTTACAAATATAAAATGCCACAATATTACCTATTACACGAAAAATTCCATATTTAACCCTTTATTTTGGAATTGGCTTAGTAACACATGAAGGCAAAGAGCTATGACATGCTATCACATATTTTCTATCTCTAGACGTCCATAGCTTGACAAAAATTTTTATCGGAACCCATCCCTCTAAGTGGTACCGATAACATGGCCGGCCCATCGCCTATACCGGGTTCGCGCAATGCGAGTCCCGATTGCGGTAACTGGCTGTCCTGATTACAGCTCGCGTGTGATGGCGTGTTCAGGCAGGCCGTCGAATTAAGGCCTGTTCACGCTATCGTAACGGTGCGCGCCCGTTGCGCAAGCCACTGTTGTTTTTACGGATGTGTACAGTTAATGTGAGTGAACGCACTCTGTAATGACGAAAAACACGGAACCTCTTCGTTTTGTCTATTGCATCGAGGAGTTGCAGAGGGCACAAGGGGACCAGCCGGGGTGAAATGTTTGGGAGACGCAAATTAAACAAGGAGCCGACATGAAGACACTGGGGCCAGCAGACGGGTATATAAGTGAGGGGATCACAATGTTGCTCTCCCCCCCCTTTTTTTAATAAGTCGTCAGATCGACGAGCCGGCCGTGGCGGAACTTTCGTGCGTCCGTCGCACGGCATCATCTTCGTAATACCTACCAGTGGCGAGGGAAACGCCAAGTTGTCCGCGAGAAGGAGCTTCGAGATTCAGAGGCCGCGGTATATTATAGAGGCAGTTTGATTAACGCCTGCATTTGAGTTATTAGTCATTAGAGATACGCTGCTATTTGAAAGTACAGCCATTGCTTGGTAATTGAATAACTTACGTCACTAACAGCATTGTACTCACTTAACCCTTTCAGACCCGCTTTAATTTACGGTTTTTAGTGTTGCAAACAAAATTTTTACTATGCGTGCTGTACTCAAGTCGACACAGCACTTGTTTCGTTGTCACAGCCAAATAAGCTGTAGGCCATATGTCCAGCTCCATTAATATGAACCAGCTATGACCTACATCAGTAAGACGGTTTGTGAATAATTTACCCATATGAAATATCATTGATCACTGATCTTTGCAGTGTGCAGTACAGACCAAAAATTACTTATGCGTGGGTAATTTACACAATTGTGCACACTGGGTCTGAATGGGTTAACATGTTGAGTGTGTTAATGTGGAATGTAAAGCTAAAGAAAATAGTATCTTTTATAATGTAACGAGAAGCAAAGGGTCTTTGATGTTTAACAGCTGGCTTATTACTGAGTGTCGGTTCCCCTTCCTTAAAGTAAAATATTTAAAGGGATTTAGTTCGTATCCCCTCTGGTTATTAGAACCAAGGAGAGGCAATACTATGGCTTCGGTTTTCGGAAACGATCAGTGATAAGGCTACACGAATCATTCTTCGCCGCTGAAATCAGAACGCTATGGAGTGTTAACGGCAAAATTAACACTTTCGAAAGACCTGCGTAGGATCGACTTATCCGACTGCATCGCATCCTTCCACCACGCACAAGTTTAACATTGCCACGGACCTGATCACAATATTTATTCACCGTCTAAGAGAAAATCGTGGGATGGTTATGCGAGAGTCACATAGCCCCGACAAACACAGCGCGATACGACAGAAACAGCAACCACGACACAAAATTTATACTTTCAATGCGACTGCTCGAATTTACAACCCGACAGTTTATTGAAGCGACACGAAGAGCATAATTTTTCGGGATCATTTGGAAGGCGCTCATTAACTGCGCTTGTATTAAAGGGCAGACAGGAAATTCGGAATACATGATGGCGAAAATTATTATTTTTAAAATTTAAATACAGTAGTTTAAAAAAAAAAAATCCTTTAGCCTCGTATTTGCTATTGTAGTTAAAGCTTGCCATGCAATTTCATTTTGCAAGGTTGTGCACTCTGTGTGTCGTGCCGCACGACACGATGGAAATAGAAATAATTTCTAGTCCAACATTGCTGGTCGGACGACAGAATTTTCCGGGCTTACGACAGATCTATCTTGTATTTCATTGGCTGTTTAGTTTTAAGTGTCATGTCGGGGTTGTCATGTCGTGCTTTTTGGGGCTATGTGACTGCGGCGTTTGGCATGTAAATCTCTTACTTGCATATATGCAAATTATTACTTTAATTTGAATAAAACCAAGCTCACTGGACATAAGTTCAAACATTACGTTGGAAATATACAGCTGCGTCTTAAGAACTATTTTTATTTCTTTGCTGCCAACTTACCTACAGGCTTCAATGCCAATGTGCACCATAACACACACATAATTACAGGTAGTGACTTTTTTTTTGAAAGGTTGATTTTAAAAGTGTTCCTTTTTCTTACCGCGGACAAACCTGTATCACTTCTGCTGCAGTTAGGAATTCTTACCGCTTACATTGATTTATTCAGACATCTTAAAGTATCGCGAACCACATACAGCAACAAGCAATAGGTACGTCAAATCGTCAAACGTCACTAAAAACTAAAGTAGTTACGTGTGTCAATTCACTGAAACTACATTTTTATAGCCTCGCACACACATTGGGGTGTAGTAAGAGTAGTAAGAGACGTGGTTTCGTGTATTTACTATCCCTATTCAAATCCTACTTCAGTAAAAAATATTTAAATGGTTTTGAAACGTGGCCGACCATGTCGCTGGTCGGCGGGTTTAATCGGGACCTCCCGTTCAACCCGCCCTTGCATTCCGGCGCTGTTCCATTTCCACATCGCATCTCCCTCATCGCCTCTCAAGATCTCGTTGTCAAGAGCTGCCCAAATCCCTCCATCCCGCTCGAAAGGGCTGGCAAAACGTCTTTTGTCCTGTTATCCGAGTTATGTGCAATGGTGTAATTTGTAGAGACCTGCAAAAATTGCGTTATTATTTGGCACCAAGCTAAACTTCACAGTACTATAATACTCGGGGCCGTCGTCATCTCTCTGTTGGCTGCTACATGAATGTGAAGCCACTTCCTTTCTGACTGTGGACTGCACGTGTTTGGACTAGACAAATGTCAAGTGTTTATTTATTGGTTTAGAGTTACCCAGGGCGTGTCAAACAAAGTATGGTCCAATGGCAAACTTATTGCAAAGGTACATGTGTCTGCAGTTTAATTTGTCCCCAAATAATAACGCGAATTTCGCAGGTATCTAGTAATTTAACATGTAAGTTAACCGTGGTGAATAATAAGTTTCCTGGTTCTATTTTTAGTCACATTGGCAATGTAGAGGTCCTATAAAATTGTAGATAATTTAATATTTTTTAAATATGTCCATTTTTTAGTACTCCATATACTTTATATACATATGCATTCTTATACTTGAGTGGCAAAACAGTTCCATTGACTCACTGCGTTCTGTGTATCAATATTTTTTAACACTTCTACAGGCACTGAGAAGTTGGTGAACAATTATTTTTAAGGTAATTAAATTTATTTAAATATTCCATAAACAAATATTATTATCATTTAGCAGTCTCTCTACGAAAACAGAGACGTGCTGGAACTTAATGATTTGATGTCAAAATACGATATATAGCAAAGTCATAATGTTTTGTCACGAGTAAAAATAGTCTTGGGTACAGATAGTAAATGATATAGACTTAAATCTTTAGCAAGACGAAAGAAAATATAGACAAAATAATGTAATTTATAAAAATTGCAATTTTTCCCGTGCCAATATGGACCCATTAAAGTATAAAGAGGTGTTTAAACGTAAATATAGTCTGTGCCAAGGTAACTGAAAATACATGTGATGTTTTTGTATATAACAGAGAAAATATTTTTGCAGATATGTAATAATGAAAATATAATATTTAACACTTTGACTGCGGCACACATTTGCAGTGATTCAAGGAAAGTTAGAAGTGAGTCACTCTACATCCACCACTTCAGAGAATACCAGGTTCTATTGATTTTGCATTTCCGGTTACCACTGACTTGTTATTTGGCAAACACGTCACCATACGCTATCAAGATCTCGCTGTTAAGAGCCGCCCAAATCTCTTCACCCTTCACCATACACGCTTACTGCCTCTCTATCAGCCAGAGAACGTCGAGTTGTCAGTTTTTCAATTAAATGTCCCTTCACAATCAACGTAACATCCAATCAGTCCTGTTTATGTGAGTAGGTTTACACTTCAGATGCTGTCGACGTAAAATCACTTTGCAGGCAACTTTACGAGTAACTGCTAGTGATGTAATATTACGTCGCAGATGTGTTTAAGGAATGCGGGACGTCTTTATGCTACGGAAAACTCCGTCTGTTGGCATCAGGCGTCATATAACGTTGATAGCAGTGAGTGTTAAAATTTTATTCCCGAAAGTGTAGGGTAATTAGTATGCTATACGCATACCATAATTATTTCCAGTATACCGTAACTCTCTTAAGCATACCATAGTTATCTTATTAATACCATAATTCTCTTAAGCACACCATAATTATCTTAGGCTGTGCCATAATTAGCTCAAGCATACCATAATTATTGTAGATGTACCGTAATTCTCGCAGGCACACCATAAAATATGTACACCAGATAATTATCGTGCTCGGGGCAGTACCAACGTAGGAGGAGAAACTAACCGTGGCGTCGGGCAGCGAGTAATGGCGGACCTCATTCCGGATTCGGCAGTAGGTCAGTAGCGCAGCCGGCGGCTCGGTTTTTACTGGCCGCGCTGGACTCACGCCGTCCTTAATATTGGCGCTTGTGCGCCCGAGCGCTTGGCGCGCGGACTTCGCGACGGTTCGGTCACGAACCCACTTTCCACGCCCCGACGGCACCACTTTCGACTCCATCAGCGGACTTGCATCCACCACCCGTACTCCACTTATTCGTGTGGGAATCGCGGAGGACGTTGCCGGTGGCTGACGTGACTTCCTCGGGGTGCTCCAATTTACCGCCCCTCTCGCATTTTCTGCACTGTTACAGCTTCATCCATGTGGGTGCTATAGATGTGGTTATTAAATTTCCCGCCTGCCAGGTTTTTACGAAACTATTAAACGTGCTTCCAATGCGCTAGTCTACGAAAAGGACACGCGCTTCAGACTGTATATGTCGGCTACTTCCAAGATGTTAGGCACGTCAGAAACACCATTTCGGAGCATTCCAGCATAGTTACAAAAAGTTTTTTCAAAGCGCTGTATCTCAAAATATAAGCGTTATATACCCAGAGAAGTAATCAAGGGCCACACATTGAACTTCGCTATAGACTTCCTGCACGCCAATTCAGAGCCCTGCGCGTAACGGCGATGGCGCACTTTCAGCGCGTGGCAATGTCGCCCTTATCGTTTCCACTCTTCTCGGTCTCGAACTCGGTGAAAATGCTCCAGGCAGGCGGCCCCTTAAGCGACTTCTGAATTCTTGAGCTTATGGATTCTGGTCGCCAAAGATAGATTATTTTATATTTGTACAAATTACTTCATCTTCTAGAAAGTACTTAAGTATTATCTATTTTTATAAAAATTTAGATATTAGATATAATTTGATTTACAAAATGGCATAAGTTTTTGGCAATAAAAAAATTATAAAAACCAACTCATTTACTGAAGTGAGATAGGCCCTAATACATATTGAAATAAGACACAGTGTGTTACTTCAAGATATCTTTCTATTTTCTCAATTTTTATCAATTGCTCAAATTAAGTAGAATTTAGGGGTTTTTTATTTGTAGGAATCTATTTTTTTTAACACGTTGTGCTAAGCATATCTTAAAATATATTAAACATGAACTATCAGTAGGGACGTGCAAAATTCGCGTAATTTTTTTGGCATCAAGCTAAAATTCACAGTACTATATATATATTCGAGCTGGCGTCGTTTCTCCATTGGCTGCTCCTTTTGAGCGAACTGCCGTGTTGGGGCACACGATTGTGAAGTGTTCTTTTATTGGCGCAGAGTTACCCGTGGTGTGTCAAAAAAAATGGCCCAAAGACAAACGTATTGCAGAAGAAAAGTGATTGAAGTTAAACATGTCCTAAAATAATAAAGTGAAATTCACAATTCTCTAACTATCATTTACCCTTATTGAATTTTGTGTAAATTTTTCTTTTAATTTTTTTTACGCCTTAGAAACACTAAAATTGTGATTTGAACGTATCATGATGCAAAAAATTTGCGACAAAAATATTCTTAATGTTTGTAAATACTCCTTAGAAGTAACGCCTACGAGTTTGCTGATATTTTGCACAAATATAAAATAATTATATTTTTGGAAACCAATACCCCTAAATCTGCTGGCGAGCATAAATATTGAACTCAAACCACGAGTGTTAAAGTAGTACGAACAGTTTAATCGAAATTGGCTAAGAAAATACAAAATAAAAAGCATCATTTTAATCGTGGACGTTTAGCTGTAAAACGTATCCCTTCATATTCACTCAGCGGTCTAGTGTTTAATGGAGTTTTGGCTGAGTCGGGAATGAACCCAGGTTTTCTCTAAGAGTCTAGCGTGTCGAAAATTATTTTTCGTTCTTCACAAGACGATTTTTTTTTTTTTTTTTTTTTTTCAGGTTTCGGTGACATTCCAGTTTCCATTGATTCGCACAGTATTACTTACGAGTTGAAGCACGTGCCTGACCGGAGGCTCGAACCCGGGACGTCTCAAGCCGCAAGCCGACACGCCACTCGCTCGGTTTAGCTCGAAAAGTATCTTTAAATAATTTATATGATCCACTCGCGGTTACTTTAATACACTTTTCTGAAGCCTTGCCAAAGTTCTGCTACCAGGATGTTCCTCCGCTTCATTCAAACAAAAGTTAACTAAGTCCAGAATATTACAACAAAGGACAACGCACCGAATTCGTACGCACTCAGTTGTAATAATATTTAGCACGAGAACTGTTTCTTACTAGGCACTACCAACACACGTGTTTATTTCACTGATTTTATTCGCATTTATTATAAGCGAAATATTATAATTTATAATTAAAATAAAGGAAAAAGTTTTAATTTAATGAAAGATAATATACGTGTATGTTAGCAGAGGTGTAAAACATTTGTGATATATTGTATACTTAGGTAATAATTAACACGTCATACATGGGGTGATTTATCATATGTTTGAGTTGTAGAGTGTGACGAATCAGCGAATAGACTATATAGGCTGTTCACATTAAGTGAGCACATTTGAGGCCCTGGTTACTTTTTCTGTCGCCAATATTTTATCCTTTAAAAACCCTTATTAAATAAATACTGACATGTAAGTAATAAGCATAGTGTGCACTTGAAGTTAACATTAAGGCTAAAATAAAATACATTTATTGACTGATATTTTTAATGAGAGTGCTTTCAAAAGTGCTCACTTTACCTTGAATAGTGTTTAGTAAGAACTTACATAGGTAGGCTCACCGCAGGGCTCATGTTTCGATTCTAAGATTGATGCAGTAGAATAAGATGCTAAGGTAAGGAGGCACGGGATGCATCAGCGCTGCAGAGGAGAACGATGAGAAAACCCGCCAGCCTACGGAAACTTACGCCGCGCTTCCCACGTGCGAGAATATGGGTGTGACACCGCCGGGAATCGAATCCAGATGGCTCGAGTGATGGGTCGAAGCTCTGGCCACTCAACGGCAGCTTCTTCCCCTCCACTTGTGAAAGCCTAATATAATCTACACAGTGAAGATTGTGAAACAAATTCATGTTGGTCCTTGGCACAAGCAGCACCCAATTATAAAATACTGCCTACTTCCAGAAAGGTCATGGCTAGGGACACCCGAATTTCGCGAAAAGATTTCCGCACATGCTATATTCCAATGCCCTACAGGCATGCCAGCAACTTTATTCTGCTTGTTGGCGGCGTTGTCTTTGTGAGAAGACGCTTTCTTGCTTGATGGGGCCGCGGTTAGCCTGCCGCCTCCCACCGTGGCGAACTGGGTTCAATCCCCGGCCGGGTCACCGGATTTTCGCAAGTGGGAATCGTGCCTGACGATGCCGTTGGTCGGCGGGTTTTCTCAGCGATCTCCCGTTTCTCCCGCCCCTTCATTCCGGCGCCGCTCCATACTCACTTCGATCATCCACTTCGGATCTCAGGTTCTCAAGACCTCGTTGTTAAGAGACGTCCAAATCTCTTCACTCCCTCACTCACGATAGCCCCCCGCCTCGGGCAAACAAAGTTGAGCTAAGTACACGTGTACCAAACTACACCAAAGGAACTACGCACCGCACTTATTTCAGTACAGGCTCAACTACATGTTATTGTGCGTCTGACCGACTTCAGCCGTTGGCAGGAAATATGTCTGTCACACCTCGGAGAACGCTTGAGCCAATAATACGACCAGCGGTGGAGTCGCCAATCTCTTTTAAGGATATCAAGCAGGCAGGTGACGTTGATTGAAGTACAGCGGCCAATTAAATTACATTTGTTTATACGGCAGTGGAGTCTATCCTGTCACCGAAAGAGAGCGCGAATTTTGCACACGTCTACATGCTATTTATACATGTGATATCATAATTTACATAACAAATGTAAGTAAAAATACAATTTAACCAAAAATAGAATCCTTTTATGTTAAAACGCGTATAAAAACTTTTGATACATGAACGTTCGATTTAAAAAGGCTGAAGATACTGCGGGGGAAGTATTCATCTCTGTCAACGTAACTGGGAGACCGTATGCTATTGTGCACTATAACAACATACATGTAATTACGGGCGGGAATTTTCCCAAATTCTGATTTCAAAAGTGCTTACTTTACCATGATGAACGAGCTATAGTGTGAGAAACACAGCAAAATGAATAACAGAACGGGCCTTGGAGCGTGAGAAGTCTTGACACGACCATTTGGTGGGGATCTCGGTCGCAAAGGGATCAAAGTAACCCATGTTAGCGATATCACAAGAGGGACAAGCTTCGGACGAATGGAGGCAGCGTAAACTCAGATTATAGTGTGCCGAGCCTTTCGGAGGTTCTCGACGGGGTCAAAACGCCATTTGATCCGTCCCAAGGAGTACTGCACCACGGGGAGATACAGCAGCTACTTGAGTCTACCCTTTGAGGAGACGCAATCTGAGAACAGCGGACGACCTTACTGGGGACCAAAGGGGTAACCAGGGCGACCAGGGAATTTCCAAAATACTGCTTCCGACGCTTGCTTCAAGTACGGGCCAAATAAATGACAAATTAAAATGTATTACTTTGGATATAGACTTTTGCAGAGATATGACTTCATAGCAAATACGCACTATAACAAACTTAATGCATGCAAGCCAAAATGTAACAGTTTGTGTCCACAATAATATTGTTTTCATTTAATCCTTTGAGGAGTATGCACGTATATAATCGGACAGCGTTTATTTGGAAATTTCTTTGCTTTTGAAGATAAATCAACACTTCTATGGTTTTACTGTTTCGCTGGACTTAGTGGTAATCTAAGTAAAAAAAATACAACTACCACCGTTTCAATTCATAAGAATAAAATTGTTAATTTTAATAATTTCTCAAATGAACACGATGGATTGTGAAACATGTTACATCAGTCACGACACGTTGATTGGCACATCGAAAACAGTAGTATATGGTTAGGTCCAGGACAATCCATTTTTTTTGCCCTAAAAATCCTCGATTTTTCCTAGAATTTCATGCTTTATATCTCCAAAATGTTACAAAAAAAATTACACACAAAATCCTGCACGAATACTGATCGTAATATTTCTCGCAAAAATTAAGCAAAATCAACCGATTACGCATAAAATTAAGCAAATTTTGACCAAAAAATGCAAGCTAATTCAAGCAAAAAAATTAGGTAAATGAAGTCCAAAATTATGCAAGTAAGCTTAATAAAAATTAAATATTATATGTTCAAATTCGTCAGCAATCTCCCGAAGTACATCTTCATCGCAAACACTATCTAAAATCATAAACTGCAATTTTTGTAGATTTCGATAGAATTCGAAAACTTTATTTCGGAGTTCGGAGACTTCATATTTATGGTGTACGCTGGAAAATGTTGATTTAGAACCTTCTTTTAAAATGTTAGACGAACTGTATGGTAAACCAAGCGAAGCCATTTTTATTTATAAAGAAAACATTTATTTAGTTTTAACAAAATGATTTATCGTTCGATTATTCAACTTAACTAAATGTCTAAAAATGTCTATAAAGCTATGGAAACAGTATGTTATTTCCGTATATACGTCCACATCCTCCATTTATTAATTTAAAAATTTATGTATCTTCAGTAATATTTTCTTTCTAATAACCATAAGTTTTATTCCTTTGACTAATTAGAACACCATTACAAATTGTTCCTGCTTCAATAACTTTTTTAAAATCTACACTAATGTTATGTTTGTCTTCTTTTTAAAACATTTGTTTTTCTATATGAACAATCAATAACAAATAATGGTCTCCGCCCCAAAATTAATAATAATTAATATCACTTTGAGTATTTACAGTTAGTTTATAATAAAGTTCAATATTTTTATATAGAATATATAATTTTGAATTCGAATTTCTAAAATCATTAAAAGCATGAAACATTGTATCACAAAGGCCATTTTCAATATCTAGATTCCAATTTTCTTAAGCAAAGATCTCATTTCTTCCATTCTTAACATAAATAGTTCTTACATTTCAGTGATCAAATATAGAAACATATAAATACTGTTAAACACGATTTTTTCTATTAGTTTGAAAGCCTACAATTACAAAATCAGGCATATCAAATTGTAAATTATAAAACTGATCTTTTTATATCAAAATTAAAAACAGTTGTTCCAGCAAGAACTTCTTTTTCTAAAAATGCCATTAATTAAAACTAATAGGTATTTTTGGATGTTTGCATAATTTTTTCTATAATTGCAATGGCTGTGTTAGATTCGTATTCAACAATTGGCCACATAATTTCTAATTTTTTAATAACAATTTTACCTGGATCAGCATAACTTTTCTGAACTGCTCCATCTACGTTATTAGAATCACAAACATATAAACAATTGTTATCAGATGAATTACGAAAAAAAGTAATTTTATAACCTAATTTTCAGTCGATTTCATTGTTATATCGAATAAAACAAACCTGATATCTCAGTGGATAGGTTATTTCATTTGTTTTATCACTGTGAACAGATTTTACATGATATTTATTAACAACACCAGTAAATTCTAAATAATTTTGTTCACTTGGGGATCTTAACAAATGATTTATCATCGTTAAAGTTAAACCTTGGTTATCAACAGCCTCAATAATATGCCCATGTTTAGAGATTTCTACTCTAGAAAACAGGAAAGGAAAAAGTTAGCACAAACATCGATATTATCTAATCTAGCATATTTTGCCCTTTCACCTTCTTTATCTCTCTATTATTGTATCTCAATTATATTATTGTAAACATTTAAATTCTCCCTAGTTTGATCAGTTGGATGAAAAGTTTACCTTTCAAAACTCTCGATACTTTTATAACTCATTTATAAGTAAAAATAATAATATATACAAATGAAAGATTCATCAAGGGAAATTTCTCGGGTTGAATTACTCATTGAAAAATTCAAAAATTATGAAAAACATCATGAAGCAGATTATGAAAAAAATGAGAAGAATGTCTGCCTTTAATTAATGAATTACGAAATATTGGTTAAAAAACAAGTAAGTGAACAAGTAAGTGAAGAAAATAAATATTTAATAACAACACTAGTTCCAGTTGCAGCAAAAATTTAGTTTATCCACCAACGCCAGAAGAATCATCATTTGAAAGAGAATTATTTGTTTAAGATAGGTCTTCAAATTTGGGCATAATACCACTGAAAGACTCAATTATTAGTCTTGTAAAATATATTGTTGGGAATATTAATAACATCAAAGAAAAATACGGTTTACGAGGAGAAGGATATAACTTTTATATCGGTGATACAAAAGTAAATATATATGGCGATATTCTATTTGACAAACATAACGAACATGAATTAACAGATGAACTTTCTAAATTGCTAACAAAAAATAGTGCAGAAGAACTTTAATGCTAATGATCTTAAAAATTACACAGAAATGGTTTTATTAACCAAGGCTCTATTTCAAAAATATATTCCTAATAAGAAAAGGAATAATCCCAGTTCAAGTGTTGGTTGGAAGTATAATAATATAGTTAGGCCAATTTATGAAAATTATATAAAAGATTCAAGCTCAAAATCAATACCAAACACACCAGAAAGAATGATCTCTCCAAGAAAATGTGGATCTGGAGAAGTATTAAAAAATACAACAATTTGCCAAAAGAACATATTTGGATGAATGATGTAAGAAATTTAATTGAGAGCTTATTAGTCAAACATGGTGAAGAAAATGCTGGTAATAGCAATTATTACAACGAAAAAGTGAGCATTATGATATTTTGAACAACAAATTTTCTGGTTATGTTATTAATAACCGAAAAGGAATTCCATATCTTATAAGAGTTTTATATGCCATTCCACATTCTTTTTACAATTCTGAACATCACGCCAAAGGAATAATAAGTTGGGTATTAAACAATTAAAATTTGCCTGAAATGCATTTGCCAGGGTATAATTATTGTGGGCCATTTACAAAATTAGATGAAAGGTTAGAAAAAGGAGATACAGGAATAAATAAACTAGATGAAGCATGTATATGTTATGCTATTGCTTATAGAGATCATAAAGATTTAGAATCTAGACATACGGCTGACAAAATTTTACAAAAAGAAGCATAGGAGATTATGTTAGATAAAGATACTCCTATTGGTAAAAACAATTGCTTCTACAGCTGTTACTTCAACTATGTTTACAAAAAGAAAACTAGGATGGGGTATTAAATTTATTAATTACTTATATTTTTTAACTTATAAATGAAGATAAGAAATATAACATTCAATATATCCATCGATCAATTAAGAGATTTGGGCATAGATAATTTTTTAACAAAGGAACAACTTGAGAGAAAAAATAAAATAATTAAAACAAGGAAAAAGTTTCTTATTAACTTTGTTAATACCAATAATCAAAAAAAATATTAAAAGAAAAATCTGGAAGTGGTTTACATCATGGAGGATTTCTGCCATTTATAATTCCTGTTTCGAGCTTTAGCTGGAGGAGCCAGTGCAATTTATAATTCTGTTGAACAAAGAAGAAAAAATGAAAAAAATTAGAAGAACAACAGAGACACAATTTAGCAATAGAAAATAAACCAGGACGTGTTTAGTTGCAAAAATGGGTAGACCAATAGAAAATTGAATACATAAGTGTTATCTAATTTTGATATTCAAAAATATGTGAAAATAGTAAATATTAAGAATTTCAGAAATGTTTATGTGATTGATGAATTACCAAAAAGAATGCTCAAAAATTAATGTGCTGTGGTTAATTTTGATATTTCAACAACTCCTGATAATCTTTGGGTTTGCTATTTTAAAGAAAATAATTATGTTTACTATTTCTATTCATTTGGAGGTAATATTCCTACTAATTGAATAATTACTTCAAAAAGAGAAGTGTTTATTACAAAGATAATAGAATTCAGAATTTTAATTCAGTTATCTGTGGACACTTATGTTTAATTTTATTGCACCTTTTTTTTCGAGAGTTTTTAAGTTTCAAGATATAATTTCTTTGTTATTAGATGATGGATATATTTCGGAAACCATTAATAAAATCTTTAAATAAAAACTCTGACACTAATGCTAATAAATTAAAAACATATGTAGATTCAAAAACAATATTGTTATTTCTGCTTTACGAGATCAAGTAAGTAAAGTTTTTGTTTCTACAGCAGATTATGCTGATCTTCAAAATCGTAGAATTAATAATATGGCTGATCCTATAGATGGAAAAGATGTTGTCAATAAAAGATTTTTCCGATAAAGAAATAGTCTGTTAAATTACAAAATTTAAACAAATCAGTTTTGAGTTATTGTGAAACACTTGTTAATTCAAAAGTTGAAAATTGCACAGAAGAAAAATTTCATGTATTTTATTTACCTGCAAAGTGGGATAAATATAATATTTTTCACTTAGATAATAATCAAATGTTCTTTACTTTTTGATGGATTATGCTGTTTATAAAATAATTTTTGCTGATATCGACATACCTGTTGATGCTGTAACTGTTATAATGGGTCCTAAAACGGATTACAGCAAGCTTTTTGATGTTAAAATAGGTGAAATTTATAAAAAAAAAATAAAAAATAAAATCTTTAGTTATGATGGATTGATGACCACAATAGGAATATTCGTAAAACATAAAGATTAATTATTTTTATTATTATTAAATGGAGTATACTTGGTGTTTGATGTGTAAGAAAGTTACTAAAAATAATAATGTAATAATAAAAATATGAAAAATGGATTGTTAGTTCAGAAAAGTATATGTTCTATATATAATTCTAATAAATCATCATTAAAAAAATTGTTGCCAATGTAAGAGAAGGAATAATCGATGAATTATATAAACCTGCACAAAAAAATTTTCCAAGAAGAAAAGTAATTTTATATAGTATTGATGATTTATGGCACATTGATCTTGTTGAGATGGATAATGGTAATTTAAAAGTCATATCACATAAAAACAATGGATATAAATGTATTATGAGAATTATCTGTGTTTTCTTCAAATATTCATTTGCAATACCAATTAACGATAAAACAGCCAAGAATGTAGCAAATGCTTTAGAATTTATATTGTTGAAAAGAAAACTTTGTAATATACGAAGTGACCATGGGTCCAGATTTTATAATAAAATATTTAAAGAACTTATGAAAAAAGATAACATCAATCACTTTTCTACATTCAGTGAAATTAAAACCAGTGTTGTATAGAGATATAATGGTACAATGAAGAACAAAATGTTGAAGAAATTTGCTTTCAATGACAATTACAAATGGGTAAATTTATCAGATGGTTTAGTTAAAGAATACAACAATACCAATCATAGAACCATTAATATGAAACCAATTGAAGTCAATAAAAATTCTTCAGAAATTTTTATCAAATATATATGACTACTAAACCAATAACATATTGGTGATATTGTCCACGTAAGCAAGAGTAAACGAATCTTTGAAAAGGATTTTACAGATAATTGGACAACATAATTATTTACCATTTTTGAGGTTTTAAATTATGACGTGCCATTTTACAGACTGGAAGATACCACGGGAGGAGAAATAAACTGTAGTTTTTATGAATATGAAATTATGAAAACCGACCATCCAAATGAATATTTGGTTGAAATAGTTTGAAAACTAAATATGATAAAAATCTATGTAAAATGGTTGAGTTTTGATAACATATATAACTCTTGCATTAATAAAACAGATGTTTTGTGAATTTAAATAATGTTTTCTGTAATTGGTAGCATCAAAATGCTGCTACCCAAATATTCATATTTTTGATTGAATATAGTAAATTGCATTTTACGATAGCAAGTTTTTCAGTCCCGAGCTGACACGGGTGAGATATTAGACAAATTTTCAGGGCTACAGCTGTAGCGCCTTGGGTTATCACCCATTTGTTCAGCCGGTATACTCATACCTCCTGAAACATTGTATATGAAGGGAGTAACTGCTGCTTACACCCTTAATTAATGTAATTATAATATTTGTATTCTTATAAGTAACTGGTTTTTTTTTACAGTTTTTCCAATCCAACAATTATTTTGTTTCTTTCCAAGATTTTGCATTACTTGTGTTGTCTAATTCTAATCTGCCTAATAAATCTTTACACTATATTTTAAATCTGTTTTCAGCAATGAAGTCATACAATACTTTAAATAGTTTTGTTTGTAGATTAGATAATGATTCATTATCATAATTGCTTAAAAACACTGGTTCTGGAATATCTGGTTCCAAAAAATAAATTTCTGCAAAATTATTTTTAGTTAATTTACTGATATAGTCAAAAGGTTCATTTATGTTTTTGATTGTAATTTCTACAATTTCAAGAAATAGGTATAATGTAAAACAAATATTTCATTGTTCTTTTTATCATGAAAATCATCCAATAGTTCATGAATTAACTTGTCTGTTTTGTTTACATCATAAACTTTCTTATGAAAATTAATATAACAAATATCCTGTGCACTATGAGAAGAATTTCAATTTGCATTTCTAGTGATTAAATTGATCTGTTTCACCAAATATAGAATTGTTAATTGAGTCATATCGATTAGAGGTTGCTATTTATATTTAACCATTTTTTGTTATTTTTTAACTTGGTCTATAACATTTTTCATATTCATTTTAGAATACTTAAGTTTTTTATTTTCTTCTTGAAGTTTGTTTTCCTTTTCATTGTGTATTTATTTTTTCTTGAAATTCTGAAGAGAGTTGTTATTTTTCTTATTGACCTTGTTAAGCTTCAATAGCAAGTTGTTTATTTTTAGTTGTTCATTTTTTAATTGTAAGTTAATTTTATATTCACCATGTTTTCTATTTCATAGTAAAACTGCTTCATATAGCCAGCCTGGAAATTTTTCAGCTATTTTCATTTTAGATGTTGCTAGAAATTGAAAAAGACCAGGTTCATCTACAAAATAGTTAGATTTTTGGATAGCACAAAAGTATCAATGTTATACTACCTAATTCATCATATGATTTTTAATATTTTTCTCTTAATTTTATCAGATAGAGCAGGCCTAGCTTGTTTATAACCCAATATTTCAGCTAATTGATTAGCACAGAACCACAGCTTTTATTATATAATACAACAGTAATATTTTTATCATTAAAAATTAAATAATTTAAATCAAATAATGTAAACAATTTATTATTATCTTCCAGCTTTAAGTTCTCTAATTGCTTGTCTAGATATTCAGCCATATAGTAAACAATAAATAAGTATGTAGTAAATAAGTATTTTTTATTTATATACAAAAAATTTTTAACAGGTTGTAAGAAGGCTGATCAATTCAAATGTAAAATTGTTTAATGTACATCATTTAACGTACCTTGTTTAACATAAATAAAATGCTTTCAACATTCATTCATCATTCATTCGTTCAATGCACATTTCACCTATTGTGTGCTTTATTTTAAAAAATTACAATAGGTTTACAGGTGGTTACACCATTCCAGTGACTTCCCAGGTTTACTGGCTTTAACACCTCACCAGTGAGCTGTTATATATTTTTTCCTGCCTTGAAATTGACACCAGCAAAACTCCAATTGGAGAAACCCAATCACCACTCCAATTGGCTGGCCTATATTTTTTTTTAAGTGGAGAGGTGATTGGGTTTATTATTATTTTTTTATATTCTCTAGTACCATCCTTTCCATATGATGGTGGCACCTTACATCATATGGGAACACTCGAGCTATACATCTGTTAAATTACATTTATATTATAGAGAGTATTTTAGCTGGAGCTTGAGTTGGTAGCAATTAATAGCAGCTACTGATTGTATTTTCATATAAGGATGAGCAAGGTTTTTTTTTGGCTCAAATTTTGAATGATTTGATGATAATCAAATAGTGTAAATATGGTCTCCTCATATTCGTTGTTATTAAATTACCTGTTCAGGCCAAGGTTCGAACCCACGACTTTCGCATTTGAAATCAAACACCTTGTCCAAGCCACTGTGACAAGATGCTTACTACAATGAAATGAATCCTTCATGCAGCGAGTTGAAAGCTTCTTTATCACGAGTCACTCATCGAGTGTGTCACATCTGCTGCACCAAGCTCGCCCAAAGTCGACAAGTGAAGCCATTTGCAGCTCGAGAGAAAATTGCTACATCAAGGTCGACTCTATTTTTCTTCTCTCCGCACACAGTCTGCTTCTTCCTGTTGCCTGTAGAAACCAGCACATTATAAAAGCTTTAATCTCTCTCAACTAGATTGCAGCACAGTAACAAAGCTATAATCTGTCGCAACTAGATGGCAGCATGTTTGCTGAAACAGATGAAATAATTCTCACACAATAAGTGCAGCTTTCAATTACTCTTCATATTGAGATGAAGTTATTTTATAAAAGTCTTTTATCTTATTATGACACTTTGCTTCTGTCATTTTTCTATTCAAATCAAGTGCAATAAATCCACAATTTTCTCCCCAACATTTTGAACAAATCTCTTTACTTTTCTCATGTCATAGTGAAATATTTGCAGGTGAAATCCTGGTTGTTTAAAATAACATTGTTAAATATAAATAAAGACTTGACAATGACAACAAAATCATTTTGTAACTGAATAAATTTCGGTTGATTTGAACTTTTTGAACAAACATAAAATTTATTAAAATTTAGCCATTCTTGATTATAAAAAAATATATAATCAAATTGGATTTTTCCGCATCCACTGGGTCCAACTATAACTGCCCTCTAACTGCCAGGCAAAAGTTCGCCATTATTTTTTTCTTAGCATCTCCTTCGGTAATTAAAACACCAACACCCCAATCGACTTTTTCATTTAATAGCATATTTTTTTGTAATAAATAGATAATAAAGTATTTAGTTCTATTGTTAAGGAGAAACTTCACTATAATATAATTCCTCAAGATAAATCAATTGCATTGGTTAGTTTTAGTACGAAATATATGGCCTGTAATATATACAATAATACTATAGCGACAATTGAAAAATTGATTGCTGGCGTTTATAAGGATGTAGTTATAGCTAGGTAATTCCTAAAGGACAATATGATGTTGAATCATTAAAATAATCTCTAAACTCATTTAAACCACTTTCAACAAACAACATTGAATTAACAGCAGATAATGTGAAATATAGAATATCTATAAAATCTAAGTTTGATATTAAATTTGACAATCAATTATCTGCTATTCTTGGTTTGGAGAGAAATTTGCTTATTGAAAAAGACAAAGTTGTTGTAGGTACTAAATTGCCTCATTTTAATCCTTTTATAGCAATAAATGTCCACTGTAATTTAGCATATGGAATGTTCATAAAATATGATGAATCAAATCATTTAGAAACGAAATAATTGCTAGTTTCCACTGAAAATGATGTTTGGTTTTAGAGATTCTATTGTCCACAAGCTCTCATATCCATTTTTTTAATAAAATTAATAATGAACTGTTTAATTATAGTGTTTAAAAAATTGGGGATGAAAATGGTAAACTAATTGATTTTGATGGTGCTGTTATCGATATTGTTTTGGAAAATAAAGATGTTAAAATATAATTTGTGTATTTTCAGTGGTCTATATGCCGACTGCTGGATTATTTGCCAGTCCATAAAATGAATATAATAATATAATAAAATATAATATGTTAATATCCAAGTAATGTATATATATATATAAATTATATATGTTTAATATATATATAATATATATATATATATATAATATTATATATATATATATTTAATAATATATACAATGTCATCTTTTCATTCAAAATCATACGTTTTTCATAGTTAAAATTAAATTATTTTGCTATTAGCTTATTCGCCAAATTTATGTTTTCTTATCTCCTGTAATCATATTGTTTTTATAATCACATTTGCTTAGTTATTTGTACCAATTCATCCATTGATTTCATATTTAATTCAAGAATAATTTCTGTGATTTAGAGTGAAACACTTAATTTTTGTAACTTGTTTTCCTAAAAAATTTTTCATATCCATAGCTTTTCGGGCCAGTACTTATCCATTTAATACCATAATCATTTTTGCCAAATTCATCTGTCTATTCACCAAGCATACACCCTGTTTTACAATATTTTTTCCATCATCAATGTAAACCACGCTGTCTGTATCATAATATAGTACTTTACCATCTAATCTATCTAACATTTATTTTAATCATTGTGATGGCTATCCCTGTACATCGAACGTAAAGTCAAACTGAAGGTGCCATATGAAGTTGAGGAAATGTTGGCCGTTTGGGACGACTTACCTTTGCTGCGACGGAGGTGTGTTTGACGAGCTCCACGCCTCATGTCCGCTGGGTGGACCTGCTTGTCTGCAAGTATGGGCGCCGGGGGCTCTGCCGCCCACGAAAACTATGACTGCCTTCCCTTCCCTCGTACGTCACCTTGACCACAAGATGCCAGCCAGCCAGCCAGTCATGCACCACCAGGGTGGCCTTCCAGGACTTCAGATATCGATGGAATGAAAATCATTTTGTAATGTTCTAGATGATTTCAAATGCACAAAGTTCACGAGCCAATTCTCCTTGTAATTTCCTTCCTTTTCTTATATAAATAAATTCACTATTAGTTAATTCTCTATCCAAAATGTATTAGATGTAATTATTGCTCTGGGTCCGCATAAATTATCTTCATTGTTAATTTTATTATGACATTGTCTTGCTTTTATATCTTTAGTTAAATTGACAATTTTTTTACACCTTGCGTCATTACTGCTGGGTATTTTATAAACATCAAATTTCTACAGTACTTTAATTTATATCTACATGTTCATTTGATGTAATTATTCTCTCAATTTGATTAAGCAGATTTTCTGTATTTACATTATTTCTTCTTGCAGCCTAAATTGTATGGTGAAAATTATGATTATTTGCATATATTCTCATTTGATCGCTATTTAAATAACCATTTAATTTTCTTACAGAACTCATTGCTGCGCGAACTGCATTTCGAACAGCATTAATTTTTTCTATCGAATTGCCTTGTAAATTATGTATGTGATTGCTGTATTTGGTTTGCCAAATGTTGAATCTATCATTAAAATAACGCTCACGTCCACGAATTTCAAAGGGTCGTCTCCTTTCCACACGTTCATTAAAATTTTCTTGATTAAAAGAAAATATTTGATGTAAACTTTTATTTTCTTTTTTAATTTCGGGTTTTGAAGAAGTTAATTTTTTTAAATTCCGGTTATTTGTATTTTTCGGGGATAAAAATATCTGATTAGAGAATGGAAATATTTCTTTTAATTCAGTTCAATAATTTGAATATAGTTCTTTAACATTGAGATTGCGAAAATAGCAAATTTGTAAAGTTTCTCTTTCTTTCTTCGTTTCTAATAAATTGCATAATAGATGTAAATAATTCAGCTTTCCTTAAATTGTACCAATATCTAATTTTAAATTCTTTAGCTAAGATTTTTAACTCTCGCACTCTCCTCCCGCTCAACTAGCTGTTAGATTGTTCGTTGCCATTATCATTGTTTTATTGTTTTATTTATATAGAAAAAATATTGAAGGCTTAAAAAAATTATAAGGATGATGTAAAAATATAAAGTTAATATAAATAAAGGAATGGAATTGTAATAGTATATATATTATTGATAATAATTTGTTAATATTTAACTTCTTCTACGATAATAGTTCTCATCGAAACATTTTTTACATGTTGTATGTTCATCCTTAGTAGTTTTGTGACGAGAAAATAATTCATTGTGTGATGTAGTATTTATATGCTCTTTGAGAAATGTACAAAAATATATTTTCCACGTTCGCACACTATTATCTAAATAAAATATTTTTTACATTTTGATGTGTGTTCGTCTATAGTCGCTTTATGAGGATAAAATGATTCAGTAGGTTTATTCTCTTTACATAATATATACAGCTTAGTTGAATAATCACTATGTCGATTTTCATTTGCAATGTGTAATTTAGTATTTTTATGCTTTTTGAGATATAGTTTTGATACATATTTTGCACATTCGCATAGTACTTTCTATTAATTTAAATCACAATGATTTCTAGCATACTCGGCGGAACATCTTTTGTGTGGTTATGTGATGGAAAACATTCAATGTTTAATTCTTCACCACACGCTTGTCGCATTGCTTACATGTGGTATTATTTTCCATTTCAAGCATTGATTCTATTTTATTCATACAGAAAAAAATTTTAAGATAAAGAAAAATTTTTATCTTTATCTTAATTTTTCTTTATAAATAAAACAACATGGAATCACTTACCAAAGAGTTGAACAATTCCTATGAATTGACTAAACTACAAGATCTCGAACAGAATAAATGGTTTGCTGCTGCAGAATAAAAAAATTATAAATCTAAGTTTGGTAAAAAATATTATTGTATTCTAGATGGAAAGAATAAAATTACTTTACCAGATCGCTAAGTAACCATGTTTGATAAAAATGCTTCAAAATTAATATATAAGAAACAAGTTTTTATGATGTATAACGGTTTAAAAGAACAGAAAAATGGAAAATCTTTACATGATATTGAATTCTCTTAAAATGTGTAAATGTCTATTAATTTGAATCTATTAATTATATTATTTTATATTTTCATTTGATTTTAGTTTAATTTGCATAATTTTGGACTAAATTACCTTAATTATTTTGCTTGAATTAGCTTGTATTTTTTTGGTATAAATTTGCTTAATTTGATGCGTAATCGTTTAATTTTGCTTAATTTTTGTGAGAAATATTACGAACAGTATTCTTGCAGGATGTTGTGTGTAATTTTTATTTTGGAGGTAAAAACCACGAAATTCGAGGAAAAATTGAGGATTTTATGGCAAAAATGGATTGTCCTGGACCTATCCATATACTACTGTCAACAAGCAACTCTATTGGTCGGTGGACAGTCAATAATATACGTAGCAGAGTACAGTACGCGTATCTTGTGTAACCAGGATCAATAGGAAGAAGGTAAGCATAATACAGCGACAGACACAACTTATATTGGTGTAATGGAGAATATAGGCAGCTCACTTCAATCTTGTCTTCAGTGACAGTAAATCTGTACCTTCGTAAAGGGTTAAAGGTCACCCACATTGCAAGAATCGTTCGAAGAACACATCAAGTAGGCTTGTATGCCAAGAGGCCCGCGAGATGCGCCTCTTTGACCGCTGTTCTCAAGACTGCCCGATTAGCGTCGTGCAGAGAATGTCGAGTGTGGACCATGGGGCAATGGGGCTGTGTCCTGTTTACCTGCGAGTCCAAGTAAGGACTTGCGGGAATACCAACCAATATGAATGTAAATATTAAAACGTGCTGAAAATTGACACAATTTAATTAGATGAAACACTTACAGTACACAAGCAGACACTGATTAAAAATTTTCCAGACTCATGTAAGATTCCAAAGCGTATATTACAGCAAAATAATTCGCCCAGAAAATTATAATCTATTCCTATCTCAATAAAACATTACGGATAATATATATGATTGCATATTAATTGACTTGTGTAGAAGCCTACTCTACTAACTTTGTTGGAGAGAAAAGAAAATAACATTCATAATACTGCACTCGAATGTGCACGATGTGAGGTAATTTGGGGAACGCAAAGTAATTTTCTGAGCAAATAACAATCCTGCAATAACCGCTTTGCAGCCTTCTCGTAGTCTGGAAACACAGTGTCAGACTGTGTACTTTTAAGTGTGCCTTCACATTTAAATTTGTAATTTTTCAGCAGGTTTTAATTTTGGAATTTACACCATTGCTTGAGTGGCAAATACGTATATTTTCACTACCACTAACTAAGGTGTAGGAAAAGCAATAATGGAGTGAATGCGTGTGATGCATATATTTAGAGCACATCCGTTGTGCCAAGTTAGCAGATTAAAATGAAATCATCGGTGACACTTCTGGAATGTATATGATTTGGAAGACATCAATTACCAACAATGGTAATTTTTAATAAATAACATTATGGCATGGGATTTTGAATGGGAGACGAATGAATAAATGTTATCTTTAAATTACGGAAAACGCTAAATTTATATCGGATACCAAGTTAAATTACAATTTTTTATGTTCGCAACGTAACCACGAAACAAAGAAATAAACAACGGAAGAGAACCGTTATCGTATGTTGAGAAACTGTCGTCTCCATTAACGACGTAGCAGACGAAACTAGTTTGCGGCGAGGTTTCGGGAGCTCCAATCTACGTGGGGTACATGACCCGTCGGGCCGGGCACGTAATTCCTTTGGAAACGTGGTCGCCGGGTGAAACAAGTTTTTCCCCGGCCTCGACCGCACAGTCGCGCTTTGCACCCGGGCGAGCCGTGCATCCGAGAGGAAGGTCAGGGTGTACCACAGAGTAATTACCCGCCTTTTTTTTCCTGAGCGTCACCGACCATCAACAAGTGGCAACTCTGTTCACGAATCAGCGCCTGGTAGCCCACTCGCCAGCCAACAACACCAATCAGACTCAAGGTCAGTCCTCGGAGCCTCGCTCAGACTGTCCTGGAGTGGGCACGCCCACGTCAAAGGAACCTAAACGCTACTCCTCTTCCGTACAGTTGCATACTCTGTGACTGAACAGAGAACGAGCTGACTCGGTGGGTTGGGGCAGGTCGGAGTGTAACCGCGAACGGTCGGTCGCGCGTCGACGCGTGAAGTGGGTCGAGCGCCTGACGGCACGTTGGTGCCCCATTGTTCGTCGCGCGAGCACTGAGGAAGAGAGCCCCCCCCCCCCTTTTTTTTTTCCACGGGCGATGACTTGCGACAATTGAAGGTCTGGGTCGAGGAGGTTTGCTAGACCGGCCCCACTCTCCCCTGGCCATTCCGACGAGCACCGCGCCATGGCGAGGACGTTGCTCGTCGCGCTAGCGACGATCCTGGCATCCTCCGCCGTCGGCCAGCAGCAGCACCTCAACCAGACCCTCGCCGACGACGAGGACCTGGTGGTCTCGCGCGCCTGCCGGCTGGGCGTGTGGACGTGCCTCAAGGTGAGGATGATCGCGGACCTGGACCGCGCCGTCGCCGGCGACGACTTCCAGCTGTCGGCGAACCTCGCGCTGAAGAGGACGACGACCCGCAACGACGGCGCGGACGAGCTGTCCCTGGGGCACGTGGCGATGCTCCTGGAGCAGCCGGGGCTGTCGCGGAAGAGCTTCCTCGACGTGGTGCTGGTGAAGAAGGCTCTCGACGTGTTCCGCAGCCACTCACTCACGTGGCGCGTCGGCGACCGCCTCAACGCCACTGTCTTCCGGCACGAGGAGGGCCGCGGGCGATGGACCTCGCCTTGCAGGTGGCGCTCCCACCGCAGCTGCTGCAGGTACGTCTGTCGTCTTCCTCCATCTTCTTTCTTAACCCACGTTTTCATGATCTTCTCAGGTGGCATGTCATCCTTGCTGGCGGTGGTTTCCATGGGTTGACGCTCGCTAATGAAGGGACGACGGTATGATTCGTCCAGTAAGAGGACCCGTTCAAGAAACGCGTTCGTAGAGGTCGAGTTGGCCTCGGGCCCCATCAGGGTGGCACGTACAGGTTCGACCCTGTACATTGCTGTTGACAGGCGAAGTGGTATCCACGCAACCCACCGCTATTGGAAGGAGCGCAATCTCCTCCTATCGGATTGCCTTCCACTGCAGCCGATTGTACTCTAATTATGGTGGCTAAATGTGGTGACGGGCCCGGTACTGCACAGCAGAATGCGCTGGTGCATAAATGGAAAGGTGACAGATGCGGCATTTGGAATGTTTGTGCAATTGCTTGTGCTGGACTGCTGTGCGTACTGTCGTGTTTATAGCTCGGGAAGTTGGCTTCTGTCTGCGGGAACGGTATCCGTTGCTGAACCAGCACACTGAACTCAGTTCAGAAAACATTGACCTACGCTATAGGTTGTTTGGGTCTGAGCACTTTTCTAAGACCTGGTTACAAGTTACTTTTTGGATAACAATATTTCCTTCCACGACAAGTAAATTTAACATGCCATGAGTCTGATCGGTTTATTCTTGCGTCGGTCACGTAAAACTGTGAAATTATTAGAAATGTAAATGTTGAACAAATTTGCTTCTTCTTGCACTAGCATTAGGAAAAAAAAAAATAAATGAAATAATTTACGTAATAACAAATGTTTACCTAGCACTTTTCATTCCACGTTAAGACATGGAATAATTCCTCTGCGTAGATACGAACTTTACTGGGTGTTTGCCAGATATTGTGCCTGTCAACACCATGCAGGTAGGGTTAGTGATTTTTCTCAAAGGTTCATTTCAAAAGCACTCACTTCACCGTGGTCGGAAGTTTGGGCTGCATCTCGATAGACGTCGACGGTGAAGCGAGGTGAATACGGAGCAGCGCCAGAATGGAAAGATTGTGGGGGGGGGGGGGGGACTGGAGATCCCCGAGAAAACTTGCCGACCAGCGGCATAGTCCGGTACGATTCCCACGAGTGGCGAGAATCCGGGAGCGACCCCGCCAGGAATCGAACCTGGTTCACCTTGGCGGGGGAAATATATCGAGTTGTGCTTCACCAAATTGTGGTACCGCTATATTCAAATGCCCCTCTTTGCATATAAAGCAGTAATTGATATTACTACAACTGGGATGTCATGACACCCGTTTCGTGACGTGATGGACGCTTAATATGTTATACATAGATCAGAGTAGTCACTGTGACAGACTTCTTTGATGAAGGCTTTTTTTTTTTTTGTGAAATATGCTTTCTGGGCATCCAAAATAGAAATACGCTTAAATTTTGTTAAAAATATTTTTTTTTGCTATTTGTTTTTTTTTTTATGTATAAGTAAGTAAATTCTAGCAAAACATATTTTTTTCAGTGTTAAAAGTATAGCTTCCTTCTGTCACGTGCAACATTGTGCGAAGGGAACACACAACACTCGCCTCTATTCACGGTGAACCGGGTTCGTTCTCGGCAGGCTCATTCCGGTTCTGGGAAACTTGGTGGACTTTGCCGTTGGCTGGTGTGTTTTCTCGGAGTGTGCCCGTTTTCCTCGACCCCTGTATTCCACCGCTGCTCGGTATACGCATTATTTCACCCACGTTGGCTCCTTGACAACCCTATCATCTGGAACACACCACGGCTTTGGTCAGAGTGTGTTTGCGTGGGCAATAAAGCCGACTTTCATACGCGTATCAAACGGAATGTCGACTTAAAAACAGCTTCGTAAACCCACTGAATATTACTCTAGCTATAAAAGTAGAGAAGTTGCTGCAAATTTACCCGCGTTTTCGACGTTAGTTCCCTGGCTTGACAGAATTCAGCTTTGCAATTGCGCCTGAATACTCGTGGCACCGTTTTGCGTAAGAACAAACTATTGTAAGCGTTCATGCGTAATTGAGCACATTTGAAAGTCTTGCTTAGGAACTATTTTTCTTATTTTGTATCCTTCCGCAATATACAAAATTATCTGTACCGTGCAATGGGCTTTATCACTTTACCCAAGTGAAAATATATGAATTCCAGGACTGCAAATGTTGCAGAAATATGCAGATCCTTACTTTAGTTTACATAGAATAAGTCCATTTGAAAGGCCATAAATTACTACATTACGTTCTCAATACCATACCATGTCTAGCACTATTTTTATTAAGTGCTTATTTCGAGTAACTTTTTTATTTCATCATCTGAAATAACGACCACATCAACGTAAATATTTGTAGCCAAATTATTAGTCTTCAAAATATAGCGCCAAAAATTTCGGAACATGGGAGTCTAAGATTCAATGCTCCTAATTAATTTTGCCAACTAAATCACGTGTCGTGTGATCTATATAATATGCACAACATTATAATTAAATATCAAGGCTATTTAACAGTCGATATTCGGGTATTGGCATCCTAAATATATTTTAAAATAAGTATTGATGTTTCTGCTACCACGTTTTTATTCGTCCAAGAGAAACTAATCAATATTAATATTATTTTCTACTCGGACGAATAAAAAAGGGTTGACAAATCATATATACATATTTTAAAATAGATTAAGTACGCCAGTACCCGAGTACCGATTGTTAAATATCCTTGATACTTAATTATAGGTTCAATATGTGGATTGGTTACATGATATGCGATTTAGTTGGAAAATATAATTAATAGCATAGAAACGTAGGCTCCGATATCCCGAAATAATCAGAAATTTGATGCTATATTTAGAAAACTATTATAATTCGAATACAAATATTTTAATTTAAGTGGTTCTTATGTAACTCTATTTCAGATAATAACATAAAAAGTTATCGTGAAATACGGCCTTTATTGCCCGTCAACTTATCTGGGAGTCTGCATGCCAGGGTATACTGTAGCGTTAGCTGTAGTTACGAACTGTGATTTATTTCAAAGGTTGTTATATAAGAACTCACTTTTTCCTGAACAGCTTTTATAAAATAGGATTGCTTGGAAGTGAAGTTAAGAGATTTTGAGGATCTTAACATAGTGAGGTGAGGATGGAGCAGCGCCGGAATGAAAGGGCAGGGTAAACCGAGAAACCCCGACGACCGGCGACATCGTCCGCACGATTCTCACGTGCGAAAATCCGGAGTGAACCGGCCGGGGATTGAACCCGGTTCGCCTTGGTGGGAATTTAACCGCGCAGCCGCCGTGGCCTCAGGATTGCTTGGAGTAACGCCCCATTTATATGCCATGATTGATGGAACTGTCTGGAACGTTTGTGTAGGATATTAAGTGTTATTTACTGACACACACACAGAACACTAACAAATGCCAACAGAACCGGGCTTCTTGATAATCACAAACCGACGTCTCACTGTGGCATATTCACGGTTTTTGAAAACTTATGAATCAAATGGAAGAATTATCACTGCCAAACCACGTTAATTTGAATGCAGAAACAGAATGTAGTTTAAAATAAACACTCTAAACTTGAAACAGTGAAAATTGAGTAAAATCAACAAAAGCACTGAAAATTTAGTGTCTGAAAATCAGTGCCAAATAAATAATTACATGGTGGCTTAATTTCAATAATTTATTTGTGAATTACCATTGAATGTCAATAATTCCAATACTATAGTCACTTGTTCCAAGTTTATTTGCTTGATTCATCACTTGGTAGTAGCTTATCAACATACATTCAGTGAATGTTATTTTACTGATTGGCACATTTTTCGGTCTTGGAGTGCAGTCGGCAGAGAAACAGGAAAACTAGTTACATATTATGTCTTAATGTAGGCAACTTAATTTGTTTCTGGTGGTGTTCTCATTATAAATCCATAGGCGTTATAGCAACATGTTTGCTTTTATATTAATTTTACGTTCTCGCTCGATCAACGCATAAGTTACAATCATTTGAACCACACTTGTGTAAAATATGCCTTTAGCGGAATAATACAAATAGGGACGAAACCCGAACTACGGGGCCTTTCAAAACGCTAAATTAAATATGAGAAAAAATATTCTTTACAAACGCTTTCACATAACTTTCGTTCATTGCCATAATAATCTCGAGTACATTCTTTTTCCATCAGCATAAAACTTCTAAGAAATATTGAAAGACTATAGCTTGGATAGAAACGATAATATTTCATACTTGAAAATATTATTCAGAAATTTTAGAATTTCAGGAACTGAATAACGCTGAATTAATATAAAATATCACGTCGAACGCGGATGTAAACACTGCATCTTAGAGTCTATGTTCTCTTTGGTTGAAAAGGTAAACCACGCTGATATAATTTATCACCGGTCTGCAATTAAAACCTTGCGGTAATTTACAGGAAATTGAAGTGCAAACCGGCAGCGGTTAACATTCGTGAGACGCATAAAATAACAATAATAACAAGGACTAACGTTTTCGAATTTTTTGATACACAGTCGTGTTCATCTTTTACAGATACTTCACGGTAAGCTGAGCACTTTCGAAATCAAACAGTAACCCCCCCCCCCCCCTTGTCCCCAAAGTATTTTAACAGACACGCTGACTGGCATAGTCCTGTTTAAGTTGGCGGCAAAAAGCGAAAAAATATTCCCATCGGTAGGGAATTGCCAAATTCGTGTTATTTATTGGCATCAGGCTAAACTTGAAAGTACTGTGTATACTCGAGCCGGCTTCGTTTCTCCACTGGCTACTGCGTAGATGCGAAGTCACGCCCTTTCTGACTGGACTACACAATTGTGAAGTGTTCATTTAGTGGCCAGAGTTAAACAGGGCGTGTCAAATAAAGTATTGTCTAATGATAAACTATTTGCACAGGTGCATATGTTTGAATATTAGCGTGTTCCCAAATAATAAAGCGAATTTTGCAGGTCTCTACCCATAGGTATTATAAGGTCGCGTTCAAAAGATAACTTTTACATTTGTGGTTACCTTATTTATGAAGAACATGTTTGGATTATTTACGCAGATTAGAATTAGAATTGGAATAGTGTTTATATTTTTATATACTTAAATGTTTCCCATTTACACTGATTGGTGCATGAATAATGCTAGTGAGTCCATGGCAATGTTAGTTTTTAGACACCCCGGAAATCTCGCGATCTCATTCGAGGACACGCTACTTTACAAAAACATGTGCATTTGACTTTCTGTCTTAATTGGATCGCAGTTTGTATGAAAAGCGGTGGACGAATTCGAAACAATAACTGACCTGCAAGGAAACTGGGACCGTATACCGATCTACCTGGTATGTGCTGAACTGGGACATCAGCAAATGAACAACTAACTGAGGCTCCAGTGTGCAAAGGTTTGTAGAGTCTTAACTTCTTGCGAAATGAATCCGCGAAGATTCCGGGCCTCAACTAATTTTGCATGTGGTGGAAGGATACATAGGCAGAGAAGTAGATCTTAGGCAGGGCTTTAAAAAGTGTTCAGTTAACCTTGAACAGCCTGTATTGGTCAACACTCCACACTGCGAGGCTAAGTGGCCATTGATCTTACACGTAAATTACTGATTCGTGCACTGTAATAAATTATTCGTATATTTAGTACATGGGTAGAGACATGCAAAATTAGCGTTATTAATCGGGAAAACGTTAAACTTCAAACATATGTACCTCTGCAATAAGTTTCATACTAGACAGTACTTTGTTTGACAACGCCCTATATAACTCTGCGCCAAACAAATGAACACTTCAAAATTGTGTAGTCCATTCACGTGTAGTCAAGTTAGAAAGGGCGTGACTTCTCATCTACACAGCAGCCAGTGGAGAAAAGACGTCGGCTCGAGTACATACAGTACTGTGAATTTAGCCTGCTAAAAAATAACGCGAATTTTACAGGTACCTATACACGAGTGTATAGGTATAGTGAGAAACCGCGGATGGATAAGTTAGTTCCCATACATTAACGTTAGCTTTCCTACATTTGCTCAGGAAACAGTCAAATGCGTAGGAAAATTTCCAACAGCGTATAGTAGCGACGCCAAACATTCCCTATTTGTAGCCAGATGTGTGGTATTATTTCAGTACGATTATGGGTTAAAAACTTCCAATTTAGTTTAGGAAGTTTACCTGAATTTTCTTTCTTAGACTATAGGGACAGGGAAAATTTCACAGATAGATTTGAGGTCAAGCTAATCTTCAAACACGCGTACACTCTAAGAAATCATTTGTAAATTTACCATGCCAGTGTATACGTACATTGACAAAGCGCGAATAGTAAAATATTTTCCCATGCATGCACGGTAACATTTCTACAGTTGCCCGGGAAAGAGTTAAAATATAAGAGTTGCCAACTTTGTATAGTAGCGATACTAAATATTCCCATACTTTCAGCCTGATACGTAGTACTATTAACATACACTGTATAGGTTAAAAACTTCCATTAGAGTTTAGGAAGTTTACTAGAAGATTGTTTACAGTGTACATATATCTGATTCACTTTCGCAATTGATTTATTGTTTGTTAGACACACCGTGCACGTCTCTGGGCCAGTAGCAGACCTGCATGAAAACAATCACCGAATCCCATGCTATCTTGTCAAGGATAAAACTGTCTACTCTGTATAGCGACAGCCAATGAACGAATAGCCTAGGTTCTAGCAAACAGAAGATTCCAGAGTCTAAGTACACAAATCATTCAACTCGCGAAATTTTCTTGTCTCTAGACTAACGGCCATTTCACATGATCAAATGATTTTATTAAATTCAACCAATTTAATTATTTTTGTTGAATGTATAAAGAGCTAACACGCAGCACTTCAATTGATTAAATTCAAAAGAAATGTAATTATTACTTTGAAGTTTTGAAAGGCTTTTCCCATATGCAGCTGTATGCAATAAATATTTAAGTGGCAAATTGACAATTTTCCACAAATATTCCATTTAAAAATACAATTATTATGTTCACTATTTTTTTCAAGCCACTAGAAACAGTGCACTATGTCAAAATAATTTGTCAAAATCAAAACAAACATTTTTTTTAATGATACATTTACTTAGCATGAAATAAATATATGCAAATATTTTCGTAGCTCAAATGCACATAAATTACTTAATCAAGACACTATATATTATATTTATAGCGTTTAAATAATTCTGAGTGCTATATGAAAAATCGGATACGAGAAAATTTAAAACATCTTCTAATCGAAAATCTTTGAACCACTGGCCTGAAAGACAAAATGGCCGCGACTATGACGTCCGAGTGACGTCACAGAGGATTCAAGTAATTGAATCGACAAAATTTCAAGAGAATTTGAAGTGAACTTTGACTGCGTGGAAAGACCTTTAGCGTGTTTGCGTGTGTGTTTGTTGGCAGACGGCAGGACGTTCGGACGCGCGCAAGAGGATCGCCATGCTGTTGCTGCCGATCGTCTTCAAGCTGGGGGTGATGTCGACGCTGCTGGTGGCTCTGACTGTCCTCGCGCTCAAAGGCCTCACCATCGGCGTCATCCTGCTGGTGCTCGCCTTCGGCAACCTCTTCGGCAAGGCGGCGACGTGGCACCAGCCGCCGTCGTCCCACGGCTGGCAGCCTCCCCACGACTTACACGTACACGTCCACGTCGAAGGCCAACAGCAGCAGCACGCCTACCACGGCTGGCACGCCGCGGAACAGCCCTCCTCGCACCTCGAGTACCCCTCGCACACCGCGTACGCGAGGGTGGGCCAGGGCGAAGACACCCCTCGAGCCTTCTCGTTGTAGCGGCTGTAGTCGCGCCCAGCCTGGCCTCCGCCTGCCCGGTTGAAAGATCGGGGAGGCGAATCGTTTCCGTTCCCGAGGACAAGTGGCCAAGCATTGACGAAGATACCAAGACCTAAGTAACAGTGGCGATACTATAGAAGCACCCGACACGTTCTTGATCGACCGGTACCTCCTCCACTCCGGCAATGCCAAGGTCAACGAAGGTACACAATAGTCAGTTACAAGAACCATAGAATATAGATGCGGTAGATCGATTATTCGTCTTCTGCGCATGTAGCCAACATTTACGTACCCCAGAGGAACACGACTGTCCAAGTCACGTGGTTAGCCGTGTTAAATTCATTTGTTAACATATGAATTTCCGAAAGACAAGCACTTTTATGGGAATCAAATACTTACATCAATCTGAATTTAATCAGACTTCGTTACAAGTTGGTTAGATGTACCATCACAAAAATCTCAAAGAACTACTTTACTAAACAGTATTCAAAACTCAAATCCAGGCTACGGCGTTATTAGTTGTATTGGTAGAAGCCTGCAAAATTCGCGTTATTATTTGGGTCACGTTTAACTTCAAACATATGTACCTCTGCAATAAGTTTCTCATTAGACAATACTTTATTCGACACTCCCTGTGTAACTCTGCGCCAATAAATCAATACTTCACGATTGTGTAGTCCAATCAGAAAGGGCGTGACTTCACATCTACGCAGCAGCCAGTGGATAAACGACGCCGGCTCGAGTATATACAGTACTGAGAAGTTTAGCCTGACGCCAAAAAATTACGCGGATTTTGCAGGTCTCTAGTGATTGTGCCTAACAAAGTCTGCTGCTTCCTATTAGTTCAACATGTGATGTCTTGGGGCCAATTGGCAGGTGTCTTGTGGGCAACGTGTGAGGTCTTCAACTTTTTTTTGTCCGGTTGTACATCCAGGAGTCAGCAGAACACACAGTGGTTTCGCTTCTGTGTGTTTTATCTATTCCGTGGAGATGGCGAGAACATGCCACATTCCACGTCATCAGGTATCTTTGAAATACACGCTCTCCTCAACTCGCATTCTCAACTCATATATTGACCCCACCCCTAATAAGTCTTCAGATATGGCAAGATTACGCGTGGGGTCCATTATTTGTGAGGATCAGGCTAAGGGAGTATTAAATCTCACTGCTATGTCACACCAGCTGCTCGACACTGGCTACGTCAAATTCGGCCATGATGAGGGAAATCCTTGTCCCAGGTTAAGAAGCGCCAGAGACATGCGTCCTTTTACTGAGACGTCTTGCCGGACTGTTTCCATGGAATATGATTGCCTCAATCTTCCCCATCAAAGCAAGAAGCTTTGACTACGATGACAGAGAGGCTCTTAGCCACACATGTAAAATTTTTACCTCACTGTTGTCTGCTAGAGTATCAGAAGAGATGTGAAGAAGATATGACCTTCACTCTGTGGCTATTTTACATACTAATCACTTCCGTGATTGACATTCTCCCGATCTGTTATCCATTGTCTGCCTAACACCAGGTAATCCAGTGTAGGCCAAGACTTGACAAACCTTCGGCCTCCTTCGTGATGTGAGGTTTGGACTACACACACACAGTTGACGGATACTGACTTGGTTGTTGCCATTGCCATACATGCTCCGATTTTTGAACCAATTCTTAATACATTTATGGGACCTCGTTTTCAGTTTTGTTTGTATAATTAATTTTGCATAATTGTCAGTAAATATTTATTTGAATCTAGATGTCATGCAAGTAAATTTTGTGCTTACATAAATGAGTAAAGTCTAATACATTTACATTAGGGTTGGGTTTACTAGTTTTTTTTTATGCCAATGGACTTATGTGTCATAAAAATACTCATTTGGTTTATAAGTGTAAATCATTTTTTGCATATAATGTAGAGTGCGAAAAAATTTGCTAGAATCAGCTTCATTATTATTTAACTATACTACGTGCTAAATTTAATGACATTCCGTTATAAATTTCGAGTAGAGGTATATTTATTTTTTAGTTTAAATGATAGGCATATGTTAATATTATCTACAACATCATTACATAAATATGGTTAGGTAAAGTTTGTTCACATGAGGCAAATTTACATAAAGTTCAGTACTTGAAAATGTTGTAGTTGACCAAAACAGTAATGTAATTAATTTGCGCAACAATGTAAAAATCTGTAAATATATAATATATTATTGTTGTAAATAAATTTATGTAATTTATTTATATTAAAATATATGTAACTTAATCATATAATTCTTAATCGAGTTTATTGCTGTATTTTCCCATATTTTTTTTTTCAAAAATGATTACAACTTTAGAAATGAATAAGTCGAAAAGTTACTATCTGCCAAATTTTTTTTTTTTACATAATTACGTTCAATTTCATTAATATCCAAATTTTATATTCTCTAAAGAATTCAAGTAACGTGCTTAAATTTCATGTAATGATAGCCCAATCGTGGCTTTCTGTGCGAAAATTAAGTTCTAAAGAAGCAGTAATCCTTTCGCCGTTGCTAGAGAAGAGAGTGCACCTAACAGTTGAAGAGGGCACTTGTTCTGTAGACAACGCGAGTCACTACAGTGATAAATAACTGTGCTTTGTGTAAAGTTTTGAAGAGTTCACGGTGACTTGCTACAAAGCCTAACAACTGACGGACTCTGGATCTGTTATGGACTCAATTTCTCAGCTTTCTAATGAGTTGCTCGTCGAGCTATGCCAGCCGCGCTTGAAAAAGGGGGAAAAAAAAAGCTACACATCACCCCGAATTTCACGTCAGTCTCGCTTTCGCCCATCTGACGGGAGCCGGTCTTCCATTGTGTGGTGACTGGAAATAAAGCTTCAAATTTTAGGTTAGCAATCTATCTCGCACTAGCATGTGGAACCAGCGGATCCTGTTCCGAATTCTCGTAGTATACATCACGCATTCCGCAAAGTAATTATTCGCCCTTGCAAAAGGTACCATGAATCAAGGACTCTTCAATTTGTATAAGACCAGCAGCATAAATCGTCCTCGCGCTAGCTTACGCAGTGATTAACCTTTTGAGCAGTATGCACGGATATACTCGGGCAACATTTATTTGGAAATTTCTTTGCTCTTGAAGAAAACTCTCACACCTCTATGGTTTTACTGTATCGCTGGACTTTATAGGAATCTAACTAGTCACCATTTCAATTCGTAAGAATAAAACTGTTCATTTTAATAATTTCTCAAATGACCACGATGGATTGTGAAACGTGTTACATCAGTCAGGACATATTGATTGACACATACTCAACAAGCAACTCCATTGGCCGATGAACAGTCAATAATAAACGTAGCACAGTAATGCAGGTGTGTCCCAGGACCAATAGGAGGAAGGTAAGTAGCAATACAGAGATCATCACAACTGATATTGGAAAATATAGGCAACTCACTTCAACCTTTTCTTCAGTGACAGTAAATATGTGCTTTCCTAAAGGGTTAATGCACGTTTGGTTACAATAGAACCGGTTGCATTCCATTTAACATGTCTATGTTACAAAATAAGTATTTAGGGAACGTTGAGATTTCATAACGATTAAGAAAAAAATATCAAAATAACTTTGTGCACGAGGTATGTGCAAACTAAAACGTTACAGATTTTTTTTCTCAAAATAAATACTCATTAATATAACTATTTTATCTCCTTCTATATATACAGGCAAGTCAGTATGGTTCTATAACAGGTGGGGAAATATGAATAATGGTATTGAAGCCAGCATTTACCAGGAACCCTGTCAGGAAAGTGGGGAGGGGGGAGTAATTTGGTATAAACAAATCAACAGCACTGCAGATGGCAATGATCGAATCTACGATCTTCTGGATGTCTGAATTAGAGTAAGGCAGTTAACACAATTAAAATAGGAAGGATTAATAATATTGAAATTATTTCTGCGCATTTACTAAAATATTAGAGTTTGTGAGCTTACTGTTAAATTTTGAAGTCTTATGCTTACAGCTGAAGTTTTTCTTTGTGTAAAAACAGTCCCGTGGCAAAACACAATTCTTAAAGTATTGCGCTCTAACTTTGTCATGACATTTCGTTTTAAAATAACATCAAAACAGACCAAGACTCTTAATACGTGGCTACGATAAAAAAATTCGTTAAATCAATAATAAATACAGTAAATTTGGTTCTTAAAATTAAAGGAGAGCATACGTAAATTTTTTATGAAACCCAGTTAATCACTTTTGTGGGTACATTTATTTTATAACAGTAGGATAGCCTGTATTTTTTATTTTTATGTTTCTTCAATTACTTCTGCCATCTGTTTCCATTTGTTAAAGGCATATTATGTTTCTACTGTATTTCCCTTTGTTAGTGAATATTTTACAGCTTCATTACTGACTGCAATTTTTGCACAATGCAAATACTAATAATTTTAAAATAAAATTTTATTAACTTTGGTTACTTGATATCCGACTTGTGTGACTTATTTATTACATGTTTCCATATGTGCATCTCTAAAACGGATATATATTTTCAAATATACATAATTTTCTTCTGTGATTACACGCGTGTCTTGCGGTAGCTCATAGCATATTTTTCTACTCAAATAATTTATATTATATTTATTACTTTTTCTTCATCCAGAAACTGTTATAAGACATGTTTCTGCAAAAAAACTAAGGAATCATTTTTCTTGTTTGCTTTAGATAATTCCAGATTTAATGCCTCGGAGTTGAACTGACACGAATGAAACCTAACTAAATTTTGCTATTTAACACCCATAAGGCAACTGCTCAGCAGTGGCGGTGAAATAAGATTAATAAGTTCTCAATTTAGGGATGAATCTAAGGCAAAAAGTTGACTGTGGCCAAGAGATGCATGTACAGAAATAAATATGAATGTAAGATTGTGTGTTTGATACGAACAGATAAGCAATTATCGACTAATATATGCAGCGGTGTCGCAGTGGCTAGGGCGCTCGCCTCCCATCACGGCGATACGGGCTCGATACCCGGGGGGGTCACTCCCGGATCTTCGCATGTGGGAATCGCGCTGGACGATGCCGCTTGCCGGCGGGTTTTTTCGGGGTACCCCCGTATCTCCCGCCCCTGAATTCTAGCGCCGCTACATCCTAGGGTCTCATTTCATGTCATGTCTCAGCTGGAAAGCCCGTTTCTCGGTGAGTGGTGCCTCACCCTGGGTTCCCTCCAAATTCGAGTTTTCTTCAATACTAATCAAATAAATTACGTATTTCACAGAAATTTTAATTAATTTAATCAACTAAGAATATTACATGAGTGGCAGTTCATGGAAAAAGGAAAATGAAGGGGGAATGGCAGGTTGTGTAAAGGGAAGCATGCGACTTGTGCATAACAGTCACCTATTACACAGTCTGTATAATTATGTGAGCCTGTGGAAATCAGTGTATGTAGTGAACGCCAAGTACAACTGCGAGACAGTTTAATTTTATTTATTCTGTGGAATGCTCTACAAAAACTATTCTACTGTATCAACTTTTCATTTAGGGCGATTAGACTTAAGCTATGTGTTGTACATTAGGTCAATTAACACATAGGCACTGTGTAGAGTGCGTGCTCCACTATTTTCCAAACACCTGTGGAAAGGAGACGGCCGAAGTCAAGTTTCGCAACCTCTTGTAAAAAAAAAAAAAAAAAAGCATTTACATAGTTCCCGCGCACTGGACCTATTACTTTCTACCATACTTTTTAAAGAAGGATACAGGATATTGTATGTGCTTCCCGAACTGTGAAACTGATATTATTCAGACATATCCAACGAAAAGTTTTAGTAAGACCTTAGACAGCATCTTCATAATTAGTCTTCTGAGTGTTTACAGTCGTTAAATGTTTGTTCGTGCATACGTCACTCTGACTAATGTAAAGAGAACGTAGAGGGGTAAATAAGTTCTAAAGAAATTGTTTGTAAATATATTTCTGTAAATTAAATAAATTAACCAAATGTAGAAATGTAGAAAATATAAATAAAATTTAATTTGGTGAAAATAATGTTGAAATCGCAGACTACACTGAATCACAATGAATGAATAAAATTATCTTTGTATTTATTATTTATATGGCATGTATTTAAGCCTACTGTGCTCAAGTGTCAGTTTGAGAAAGTTTAGTTTCAGACATCGCTGCACTGAGAGGAAATCGATGCAAAATTCGCGTTATAATTTGAAAACAGAACATACTTCAAACTAATGTGCGTTTGTATTTCTCTTGTCATTGGACTGCAGCTGGTTTGACACGCCCTGGGCGGCCTTAAACCAATCGGAAACAAGTAACGAAAAAATTGCCCAATCACGTGCCGTCTAGTCACGAGGGACTGTGGCTACTCGTTTTGCAGAAGCCAATAAACAAATGGCACCGACTCTGATGTATATAGGGCGGTTAAATCTAGCGTGATGCCAGATAATAACGCCAATCTTGCATGTCTCTACCAATGAGGAAATTTACTTATACGCATTGTGACACTGCCGTGTTCGATGGTGTTCGTCTAGATCGTCTCGTGCAACCCTCTGTACGAGATGACATCTAGTGCCCGTGTTTAGATGCAATATTCGATGGACGTGGGCTGCAAACTGATGATTGATCTATATTTATAAGAAATATTCAGTGTAACAAAAGTGATAATATAATGTGGTTATATACGAGCGTGTCGGTCGCGCTTATTTATTATTACTGAAGCAGCTATTCACATGAAGAATAAATTAATAATTCGTCTGTTTTATTTTAGTTTCAGGATAGATGTTTAAAAGATGTGTTTTGTATTGAATACAAGATGTCATCTACGAGAGCTTGTAAGTTATTCCCAATTTAATTTGAGGGCTAATTTATACAAAGCAAGTTTCTCAAACTAACTGAATTCCTACAAAATAATTTAATGCTTAATTACTTCTAATATTGGCTCAAACTTCATTATTCCTACTGTGGTATTGTCACCCACGAATCTGAAGCAGGTTGTGCAAATTTCAAAATTTTCATAGTCAAGTACATTTATCAGTTACCATAATAATCTAACGCTCGTAATGTTTATGGGGTCTTTGTGAGGCTGAAAGGATTGTACTTTCACCGTATGATAAGAAAATTGACATCTTAAAATTTAAGTACTTATCACTAAAAAAAATAAATAAAAAAAAAATCAGCTTCAAACATTTTGAAGTTAGTCAGGAAATTTTAAATTATTTCTTCCGCCAAATATCAATGGTTCGAAACAAGCAGTAACGCATGGAAAATGAGGAGAGTAAAATTATTTCATCTGTGCTTCCCTCTACATGGCACAGAAAACATCCTTCTGCCACTATACAATTTAAGTTGACGTTGTTAATTATTCTTCATCGATGCAGGCAGGTGAGCTATGTTGTTTGTATATCAGACCTAAATTAGTTAAATTTCGCTAGTTCAAGCGATGTTAGGACAGATTTTAGAAACTAGTACATTATTGTTAATTTGTTTTGTGACTGGGCGACTTTATTCCTGGCGTACTCTGCAGGAATGTGAACCAGGAACACACTCGCAGAGACCGAGCGAATCGCATAGAACACAGTACAAACAATAAAGTGCTTATCAGTTAATGTTCATTAAATACCAAAGTTCTGTCTTAAAGGCAAGGATACGTTGACTAGTGCACGTGACAATCTGGCGTCACGACGCTGTCCGAAGCTCTCGTGTCGTAAGACAAGCTGTAACCCAAGACAACTAATCCAAAATCTTGAACTTTTGTTCCCTGCCGTGATCTAAGATGATAGAAAAATCAGATTATTTTTAGAAAAATCAGATTTTTTTTTTATCTTTAAAAACGAGCGACAATGAGTTAAAAGTAATAACTGTCAAGTTATGTAATTTATGTTACTATGTAGAAAATAGAAATAAAATTTAATTTGGTGAAAATAATGTTGAAATCGCAGACTACACTGAATCACAATGAATGAATAAAATTATCTTTGTATTTATTATTTATATGGCATGTATTTAGGCCTACTGTGCTCAAGTGTCAGTTTGAGAAAGTTTAGTTTCAGACATCGCTGCACTGAGAGGAAATCGAACAAAATATTTGTTTATATAGGGCCAAATATATATTTAGTTACCCTAACAAAATATATTGCTGAGCAAATAATATTTGAAAAGCAACAAACTTACTTTTGTTCGTCTAACAAAATATGTGTTTGAGTAAACAAACTCTCTGTGTTGGGGAAAAAATATTAGTGTGTCAACTAAATATTTTGTTGAATCAATTGTATATATTTGTTTGCCTTCGTTAGACATAGCGCTCGGACGCAGATGATCTAGGTTCGAAACTAGGTCGAACCTTTAAAATATTTTTATATCGGCTCAAACTGTTTAATGTATGTGTTGCCAAACAAATCGTTAGTTGCACCAACCAAATCTTACAGTTTGGGGCAACCTAATGAGACCAACAAAATAATTTGGTTTCAGCAACAAAATATTTCACTGTCCCTATACAAACAAATTATTTGGTTGCACCAAACAAATCTTGTTTGATTCAACAAAACCTTTTCCTCGGTGTGTTGTAGACCACATTCGCACTGCGTCATTGTGACGTCACTTGACGTCGGGATTACGACGCGTCTACATGCACGGTTATACGGCCAACTGCAGAAGTCCCTTAAGACACGGGGTGCTTCTGACAGCGGCGAGACGTTTAGAGGGTCAGGTGAGACAGTCAGTGTATCCTTACACTAGGACTCAACTTGGGACAGCGTGATTTAGAAAGGCACCACTGTGCAGCTGGCATGTGCACTCTGCCCCGTATTTCCTGTACGACCAGAGGGCCTATTTATGAAAGAAAAAAAAAAACACTCGAACGTTCGTATAAGAAGAATCTCCGTGTGGTCAGTATCGTAGACGAACATACGAGTTGCAAAAATGGTATTCTCATTATTTTTCGAACCCATCTCGGTTGTCGGGTGTTTCTCTCGTGTAACTTAATTATCGCGGGAACTGGCAATACTTATGTATATAATAATAAACAACTTTTATATAATATATGTTTTCGCACAGTAATTTGAAATCAGGCACATGTAAATTTCATTTATTTTCCTTCATTGCAGCAGATTTAAATGATAGAATTTATTTCTGGCGTTCTACATTTCTTTGTACAGGTGTTTGTAATGCTAGTCACGATAAAGATAATAACATTGCGTACTGATTGTGAACTAGGCCTGAAGTGCTTAAATTCCTCTAGGCCTTTAAGTCTTACCTTGCAAAGTGAGAACATATTGTCCGGCGATCTGTTAGTAGACACTCCACAAAGTTCGTTCGCTCTCGACCACATCGAGGGAGCCAGTTGGTGTTCGATTGTAAAGGCTGTTCACACTAAACAGAGAAATTGTGAAATCGCTGGTTAATATCTACTCCACACACACACAGTGTATTCTTCCCCCGTACGTACAATTAATATTACCATGGGCCTCGTCACTTTATTCATGCGCCGGTCAAGCGAGACTGTAAAATTTTCAGCAAAGTAAATAGTTCAGACATTTGCTAATTCCTACATGTATATGCATTAAAAAACAGAGAGTATAAAACGATTTCGGTGTTCATAAATCTTTAGCTAATACTTTTAATTCTATGCTAAGACGTGAAACTTCTTTCCCTGAGTCGTTGCCAACTATTGGCGTCACCAGCATCTGATTATTGGGGAGGACGTCAATAGTACACAAAAAAAATTGGGAATAGGTGGGAAATGGGATGAATAAAATTTATAAGTAAAAGTATTTATTTTAAAAAAATAAGTAAATACGTACCTATATACATAGGGTACCTAGTATGAACTACTTACTTAAAGGCTGTTCACAATGAAATGAGCACTTTTGAAATCAACCTTAGAAAAAAGTTACTGCCCCCTGCCTACATATATTTTAACAGGCGCACTGAGTGACATGTGCCCAGTAAAGTTGGTAACGATGGAGGGAAAGTAGTTCCATATCTTAACGTCGAATAAAAGGTGTTAGGTAACCATTTATAATGCCTTAAATTATTTCTTTCGCTTTCTGTTTTATTTTCTAATGCATCGAGGTATAAAAATGAGCAGATTTGTGAAAAAAAATTTTTCTGATAATTTCACAGTTTCACTTGTCCGACGCATGAATCAAGCGATGAGGCCCATGGCAAAGCTAATTTTACATAAGGCGGAAGTATACACAACGTGCATACAAGTAGATCTTAAGCAGGGTTTTAAAAAGTCCCCATTTTACCATGAACAGTCTATACTTAAATTAATACATGCATAAATTACGAATAATTGTCTTTGTGGGCGTTACATATTATGTTCTTTGCGTACATTAAAATTAAGTACGGATCTGATTAATACTATTTTTTTTCATGCTCAATTATTATTTTATGTTGTTACAGCCAACATGTCTGCAGATTTCGTAATAGTACACAGTAATTTTACATTTGTTGTACTACATATAAAGAAACCCATTACAAGTTAATTTAAACTCAGCTGATAATCCAGCTTCCTTCCCAATGCACCATCATCTCAACTGTTTTTTGGATGACTTCAGTGCCATATTACTTACGTCATATCTGGGCAACTAAGTTGTTTCATAAAAACCAATAGACATAAGACAAATGATAAATTTTACATCCTCGAAGCATTGCAATTATTATGGCGGGATATCTCAACATTTTCTCTAGCTCATTAAAAGTTCTAAGACAAAAAGTATACAGCTGCATTGGAATGCTAGTATTTCTTACAAATGTCATTGCATTTGCTTTATAGCTGATCATATCCAGTATTTAAGTATTTATTACTTTTTTAAAGTGGAAACAAATCAAATAGTTTATTTACTTCCAAGATGAAAATATTCCTCCTTGAGTTACTTTTACAGATGTTACTTCTAAAGTTCAATATTTTCTTTTCAAATTTTATTGTCATGTGGACATTTTGTAGGCAATCTCAAAACTAAAAGTATATTATTTTAAAACTTCGAAAATTCTCTATACAAGTTAATTGTTTTATACTTCTTCCTGACGTTTTACTTTATGATAAACATTGGTTTACACATGTTTTCTACATTCATAAAACAGCAATAAATGTTTTAAAAGATCATTTCAGCCATTATGTTTTTTTATTAACATTCAGCTTGCAAATGTATTAAATTTTTGTTACTAATGATTTCTTTTATTAATTGCGCATCACCATATATACTTGTTATTGGATTGGTACTCGTTAGCGTATAACAAAATTTAAATTTACAGTCCAAGAAGAATCGTGAAGAAATTTTCAGACAAACAGTCTTACCAACGTCACATTTTTGCCGACATGCTTGTTAAAAGAGTGTTTAATACACTGCCACGGCAGTGACGAAATTATTAAAACAAATCATGACATGTTTTCCGTATTATATCTACTTTCACGCATTAGCACGAACAGTTTGATATTACAGTTTTATTTATTTAAGTACCAATAACATACAAAGAAGTGCCATACAATGTTTTATAACGCCGATACATTGCTGCCCATTACCTCGGTCCGCCTATAAATTGCGTCCTTTGTTTCTGATTTGCCAGCTGTCTCATCCTTCCGTTTGTCCATTAGACGCACAGTGCATACAAAAAAAAAATTACGCGATTTCAACACTTCAACAACCTGTTCGGTTTTCATGTTCATAATCGAGGACATGTCGTACGTAAAGGATATTTATGGCTAGCGCTGTAACCAAAAAAAAATAAAGGGCGTCTCTCTCGTGAGAAATCTTATTCGTTAAAGCTTCTGCGCCCCTCATCTGTGAATGGTTAATGATGGCAGTAACGAGCTCGCAGTACTCTGATCACTGGTTTCAAAGCGCACGCTCAGCACAAGTACGGTGCCCATCAAAAAATTAAATGTTCGCAACATTTGAAGTCGTAAATTAATTCGGGACTGAACGGATTAATCTGTGATCGAGAGGGTTAAAGAAGCGCCTTGAATTTTGCTCCACTCCAGTATTGGCGTTTCGCGGTTAGATGAGCACTTTTGCGAGCCCTGCTTAAGATCTACTTTGTACGCACGTTGTGTATTCTTCCGCCTTATACAAGATTAACATCACCATGGGCCTCATCACGTTATTCATAAGTCGGTCAAGTAAAACTGTGAAATCATTAGGAAATAAATATTTTACAAATATGCAAATTTTTACACTTCGATGCATTAAAAAGACCAGAAAGCGAAATACGTAGTTTAAGTTACCGCAAATGGTTACCTGGAACATTTTATTCGACGCTAAGATATGGAACTACTTTCCATTGGCTGTTACCAACTTTGCTGGGTGAATGTCTCTATGTGCGCCCGTTAAATATATGCTGGCGGGGGCAGAGACTTATTTCTAGAGACTTGCAAAATTCGCTTTATTATTTAAGGACAGACTGAACTCCAAGTTACTGTGCATTTGACCAACTTCAGCCATTGGCCTCGGAGAACGCTTGAACCAATAATATAAGATCAGCGATGGCGTGGCCAATCTCTTTTAAGGATATCAAGCAGGCAGGTGACGTTGATTTAAGTACAGTGGGCTATTAAATCACGGACTGTGCTTGCTTGTTTATACGGCAGTGGAGTCTATCCTGTCTCCGAAAGAGAACGCAAATTTTGCACGTCTCTACTTATTTCTAAGGTTGATGTCCAAAGTGCTCACTTTATCGTGAACAGCCCTTACAGGCACACTAATTACGGGGTACGTCGGCGACCACCTGTGAGCGCGACTTTCCGAACTCGCGTGTCGTCGAAGGGAGCGGTCGGGGGTCGGCAAGAGAGAGAAAGAACGAGGAGGATGGGGGGGGGGGGGGGCAATACAGGCCGAAGCGTCGGGGCAGCGAGCGTGCGATCCAGGTCTCGACGGCGAGGAAAAACAGGGCCATTCCGCGGTCTGCAGCCAACCCGCGCATGCGCGCCGAGCCAGCCAGCCAACCGAACTCGCACACGCGCCTTCTACCGCCTGACTGCCTGCAAGTCTTCCACTCCGCCGAGGCAACAGCTCGTCTCTGCCGCTACCTGTCCGACGTACGGTCACTAGAGGTACGTGAGTTAAGGGTCATTCGCGATAAAGTGAGCACTTTTGAACTCAACCTTAGATAAAAGTCACTGTTCCTGAAGGCTGTTCACGATAAAGTGAGCCCTGTTGAGCTCAACCTTAGAAAAAAGTCAGTGCCCTGCTCTTCCATATACTTTTAACGGGCGGAAGAATACACAACGTGCATACAAGTAGGTCTTAAGCAGGGCTTTCAAAAGTGCTCATTTTACCGTGAATAACCTATACTTGTATGTATCTATGTATTTTAACGGGCGCACTGACTGAGAAGCGCACATTAAAGTTGGTGGCGATGGATGGGAAGTAGTTCCATGTCTTAACGTCGAATAAAAAGTGTTGGGCTAAAATAAATGCAGGCAAAAATAGTGACTTGTTTCTAATGTTGATTTCAAAAGTGCTCACTTTTCGCGAACATCCATTATCTGCATATATCTTAACGGGCGCATTGAGTGACATGCGTCCAGTAAAGTTGGTAACGATCGAGGGAAAGTAGTTCGATACCTTACAGTTGAATAAAGAGTGCTACGCGACCATTTATGAAAACTTAAATTACTTCTTTCGTTTTGTGTTTTTCTTAATGCATCGAAGTGTAAAAATGGGTATTATTTGTAAACTATTTACTTTTTGTAATAATGTCTCAGTTTCACCTGACTGACGCATGAATCCTGTACCGAGGTCCATGGCAATGTTATACCTAGTCCACAATAACCAGTCCGTGGACAACGATCCGCGGACGCCTAACTGCTGATTGGTGCACGCGACCCTCTGACGTCACAGCTCGCCGTCCCAATGTTCCATACACTAAATATGAGGTTAGACCGATTCGTAGACTAAAGATGAAGTATACCGCATATTCGTCTTCTGCGCATATACCCAACATTGACCTTTCCCAGTCCTACACAACTGTCAAGAGTCACATGGTCAACAGTGATGAACGTGTTTGTTTACATCTTAATTTTTAAATGACAAGCACTATTATATTAATAAAATACCTTTACCATTTTTAATTTAATCAAAAAGCATTACAGAGTGGTGAGAGGAAGTATAAAAACGTATCTAAGCACTGGTTTACAAATAATTTTTCTAACCTAAAATCCAAACCACGCCGTTTTCGCTAGACGTGTTGGCAGAAAAGCAGTTCAATGTTGGTACATGGAGATTGGTTGTGCGCAACCAGCGAGATCGGTCTACCTCATCTTTAGTCTATGGACCGATCTCGCTGGCTGCGCACAACGAATCTCAGTGCCCCAACATTGAACTGCTTTTCTGCCTACACGTCTAGCAAATATAGTGTGGCTTGGGTTTGAGGTTAGAACACTGTTTAGTAAACAAGTGTTTTTGAGATGTTTTTATACGTCCTCTAAACAATTCGTAATGCAACCGTGTTTGTCATTTCAAACTTAAGATGTAAACAAACACGTCCATCACTATTGACCATGTGACTTTGGCAGTTGTGTAGGATTGGGTTAAGTCAATTTTGGGTACATGCGCAGAGGATGAATGAGCGTTCTACCTCATCTTTAGTCTATGCAATGTCCCAAGGTCCCAATGCATTAAGATCATTCACTAACTCCAACTTTCGTCAGCGGACGCATGCGCGGACGTGGTCCAAATTATTTGTTTTGTTTGCTTTTCATCGCGCGCAAACGGTAAGAGTAAATAATGGTTTATCGATATCGAAGCATGAGTTTTGAAAATATGAGACTCGCTATTTGTTCAAAGCAGTAACCTTCAATCTCGTGGCCACGAAAATGAAACTTTAATAAATAAAAATACAAAACTATACTGAGTAGAGTAAAAAAAAAAATAAAAAATTCAAAATGAAGTTAAGTTAAAGCAAAATCAAAGCGTTCTCACTCGCACAATTCAAACTAGAAAACGAAATAAAATATTCTAAAATTATCGATATTTGCGAGTAATCGCATACAGTTAATTGACGTTCCGATTATGGTGCACTCTAGTTTCAGTGTCTGTAAGCTTAGCTTTGGACGGCGTCGAATTTGGTGCACTGTGGTGTCAATGTCCGGAAGCTTAACTTCGGACGTCGTTATTGCAGACAAGCACGCTGGGACTCTCTTCCGCGGACGAGCAACTCTGAACAAGGCCTTTATCTTACATAAATCGGAGTTCAGTTGAGGGATTTGGGCGGCTCTGAAGTATGAAGCCTTGAGCCGACGAGGGCGAAATGAGGCGAGAATTGAGCAGCGCTGGACTGTAGTCGTGGGGGAAACGGGAGATTCCCGAGAAAACCCGCCGACAAGCGGCATCGCCCGGCACGATTCCCACTTGCGGAAATCCGGGAGTGAACCGGCCGTGGATTGAAACCGGTTCGCGTTGGCGGGGAGGCTAGTAGACTAACCGCTCAGCCGCCGTGGCCCCTACGTAAGGCGAAAGAATGCATAATTTGCATACAAGTACATCATAAGCAGGGCTTTCAAGAAGTTCTATAGTTTACTGTGAATAGTGATAGTCTATAGTAACATACCCTTCTCAGTCCTTTACGAAACAGGCGACAATGTCACACAACTGGCTGCTGCCAGGGTGAGAAGTTTTTTTTTTTTTATTCAACTTGGTTAAACTTCATACCCACACATTACCTCATATTGTTTATTGCTGAAAAAAAAAAGTTAAACATGGCGTGTGAAAATCATGGTGATCCTGTCATAAAAGTAACACTTGAGTATACATGCTTGAAATCTATAGTCTAATCAAGGTATCTTCACAATTTTTAAAATCAAACCTTTTAAAAATAACCTCATGTATGACGTACTTAGTTTTGTCCTAAATATATCAAGTATTATAAGCGTTGTGTACTTGTGTCAACATGAGAGCGTTTTTTGTTGGATAAATTGAGCCTTTACTTATGTTATATAAGCAAATTATGACATTTAGTTCACAATTAACATGAATACGAACAGGAACATAATATGTGTTTTGGTAATATCTAGTAAGAAGTAGTTCTTATGCAAAATATTATTAAAGTGAATGGGTACTAATTCGGTGCGTTTTCCTTTTGGTGTAATTTTTTTAAGACTCAGTTAAGCTTTGTTTGCATGAGGCGTAGTAATATCCTGGAAGTAGAAGCAACTGTGAGTGGAATACAACTAGGTCAGAGAACAGATCAGTACATAGGTACAAAATGGCGTGACTAGTTCCTCTCGATGTGGGCGTATCCATTCTCTGATTGGCTGCACGAGGCTCCGGGAATGGGCATTGTGTTTGATCGGCCACTATACTCCATTCACGGTTACTTCACACTTTCCTGAAGCCCTGCTGAAGTTCTACTTCCAGGATATTCCTCCGCCTCGTATGCAAACTAAGCTTGACTAAGCGCACAAAATTTCACTTAACGGACGATGCACCGAATTCGTGCGCAATAAAATGTAATGATGGTTTGCGTGGGAACTGTTTATTACTAGCCGCTACCAACACACATATTTTCTCGTGGTTTTCACTCGTATTTATTATAAACGAAGGCTTAAGATTTATAAACAAAATGCAGGTAAAACTTCAATTGAAGGGAAAATAAGATACTTTCATGCTAGCACAGGTATAAAACGCTTATGATACACGGAATACTTAGGAAATAACTAAACACATCACATATGAGGTGATTTTTTAAAGGAATGATTTAAAAAGTGTGAATAAACCGCGAATAGACTATAATCGGTTGTTTTAAAGGCTGTTCACGTTAAAGTGAGCACTTTTGCAATCAACTTTAGAAAAAAGTCGCTGCTCCTGCCTGCATATTTTTAAACGGGTGTATCGAGTGACATGCAGCCAGCAAAGTTGGTAACTACGGGCGGATAGTAGTTCCACGTCATAACATTGTATTAAAAGTGTTAGGTAAATATAAAAAAAAAAAAAAACTTAAATGGTTTCTTTCATTTTCTGTATTTTTTAATGCATAAACAAATTGATAAGGCCCGTGGCAGTATTAATTTTACATAAGGCGGAAGAATACACAGCTTGCATACAAGAAGATCTTAAGCAGGGTTTTCAAAAGTGCTCACTTTGTGAACAGTCTATACCTCTGTATTCTTAAGTATATGATGTTCACGGTAAAGTGAGTACTTTTGAGGCCCTAGTTACTTTTTCCTTTCAGCCATATTTTATCCTTTAATCACATTTTAAAATAATTATTTCTGTGTAAGCAACAAACACAGTGTGTAAAATATACTAAACTCGCAAGATAACGCCTAAAGCTAAAATAAGATATATTTTTAAACTGTTATTATAAATGACAAAGCTTTGAAAAGTGCTCACTTTACTGCGAACAACCTATACTCAAGGTCACCGAGAGGAAAGCCGCTTGTTCCACGAACTCCAGCTGCGCACGCCAGGAAAATGGCGTTACTGGTCAGCAACATGGCGTTCGCCAATCAGAGTCCCGTAGTTTAAATTGCATGAAGTGGGCAATCAGACACAAGGCTCGTACCCGGAACCTTTTTTTGCGCAGGCAGTCGAAGAAATAGTTCGTCCACCACGTCACCACGCCATTCAGTCTCTGTATATTGATCTTCTCTGTGCTCGAGCCAAGCTCGACTTCCAGCGATGTCAAGCCCGGATATTCACGCGTGGGAAACGTTGCGGATGTTTCCGTGTGGCCGGTGGGTATCATGAACTCTCGATGCCGATTTATTGAGCATAATGACCTTACTAACACAAGCGCGTAGGCAGAACCAACGCTTTCTGCAGGTAATCGCATACTGACTGTCGCCAGAAACAAATAGGCGGCTTCAGCGCTGTAAACTCCTTATAGTATAGTACTCGCTATATGGAAATTTTTGGACATCCGCCATTGCAATGCAGATGTCTGTCATGGAAGAACAGGACTGAGCACGAAATAAATACTTAAATAAGACAAGTAACCTGTGGACGATAAAAATAAATATATGTAGGCCTATACAACAATGGAAATTTACAAGAGAGAATAGATTAAAAAAAACAGAACGGAAACTAATTACGAAAAATATATCTATATAAACACGATCAACAGATAACACATAGAAAACGACACAGGCTAGAAACCTGCTTGAAAAAGTTAGGACAACACTGGCAAAATAAGTAGGAACAAAATGGGACATCACAACAAATAAACGCACTCAAACACAGCAGTTTTACCAGACACGACAGAACACAAACCAGGTATGCTGTACGAAAAAAAAAATATACACGACCAACAGACAACACACTGAAGACGACACAGGCAAGTTATCTATATACACAAATAAAACAAACACAACCAAGAAACTCGCACAAACACAGTCGATATTCCACAACCGACAGAATGCGACGTTTCGGGAATTGCTATCTGTTTCCGGGGGAAAAAAAATGTGTTTATAAAGTTTTTGACCATTTTTCTGCCACAGCCAATGGCAGTCGAGCTGTCTCATTGTCTGTGCAGCTAAGCGTGATTATGATTGGCTTGTTTGGTCTTGTATGAATTGTGTTTTTGCTGTTATTTTGTGCTGCAAAGATGTTTCTCTCTTAATTAATGGATCAACATATTTTTAACCCAACACTCCGTTGACTGAAAATATTATTATTGCTAATAATAAAAGCTGATTTCTTGATTTTTCTTTTTATTTGGTTGGCTTCCTGAATGAGTGGAGTTGAATTTTCGTGACCAATCCTGTTTTTCCATGACGAATGTCCAAATATCTCCATCTAATAATTCATTCCCATTGTACTATTCATTCAAAGATCACATAGCCCTCAGTGCTTACAGTAAGTGTTAAAAAAGACCCTCTACCATCGTCTGCAGCATATCTCATACGCATGTAGGTAGTATTGCTTAACTGCTAGGAACTGTATCGCGGCAGCCGAAGCTTTGTGTGGGTTTTACACTAGAACGGGGTTTGTTGCAGTTAGCAACAAAAGTACTATTTTTGTTAGTTAGGCCATACTGATCAATACACCAAGTTCATAATTCCTGACATAGAAAAGTTGCCCGGAAAGGAAGGTGGCAAAACATCATATTTTCATTACAAGTCGAGCAATTAATGAGAATTTGCCTGTAAGGTTGGAGATGCCGATAACATAAGACGATGTTCGGAGAATTCTAGTATAATATTATTTAGTTTCTGATATTTTGCAAAAAAAAAAGGTTTTAAATATAGTTTTTCTAGTGCTTCTATCTCTCTTAATATTTAGTTTACCTAGAAAGTGTCATATATATATTTCCCACATGGTTTTGCATAAGGAATCACCGCTCGAGGTCTGTCGATAGGATTCCGTCCAAACCTGAATATAGGTAAATACTTCCGCTCCGCATTAAAATTGATATTGCAAGTGACCATGTATGTATCAAGCGACAAACTGAAACTTTTGTAATCCTAATCGCCTTTTCTCAATCGTGTGTTAAACAGAAATGAGTTCATTTCATTGACCACCAATTAAAGATATAGACTGTGTCTCGAAACTGCTATCACGAATTACAATGCGCTCTTGTAGGATATGCGCATTAAATGTTAACCACAAGTGCGGTTTAACCCACATACTAAAAATGCGGTAGACCGCTTGTATGTCTTCTGCGCATGTACTCAGTATTGACCTACCCCAAAGGAACACAACTGTCGAAGTTGCATGGTCAACAAAGCTGAACGTGTTTGTTTATATCTTGATTCTTAAATGACAAGCACTATTATACTATAAATACTTTCACCATTTTAAATTCAATCAAACAGCATTGCAAACTGGTTAGGGGAAGTATAAAAACATCACAAAATTCTTGTGTACTAAACAGTGTTCTAGCCTCAAACCTAATCCACCCCATTTTTGCTACCCTTATTGGCAGAAAAGCAGTTCAATGTTGCGACACGGAAACTGGTTGTACGCAGCCAGCGAGTTCGGTCTACCTCACCTTTAGTCAATGGCTCAATCACAACGGTGCTCTTGTACAATTTCCACTTCTTGCCCTGGAACATTCGGCGGTAAAATTGACACGCTGAGGTAGTCCAACTACATCACTTCTAAGATAGACGGATTCAACGCCACTTTATTTATTTATTTTCGGGGCCACGTGTAGAGTCGTATTTACGAGACGGCTGCATACACAGAGGAATGCCTTCTTGAATGGATCCTAATGGCAGCACAGATATAGTTCGCAGTGCGAACAAGAGTATAAGTGCATGAATCTTAATTATGTTTTCAATGTAGCTGTTGGACATACGAAATATAAAATGTTCCTATACTAAGCAGTGAAAATTTTACAAATTTGCATTATATACATAGTTTTGTTTAAAACGAGTTGCAAATATATTTATTGAAACAATACAAGGTTGTCAGAGGCAGATTTTCTATGCTCTGCAAAGATATAAAGCTGTCATGTATTTTTAAAAGCAAGTTCAGTAGACTTCCTGTTTATTAACCCTTTGAGGAGTATGCACGTACATACTCGGGCAACGGTTATTTGGAAATTTATTTGCTCTTGAAGGCAAATCTCACACTTCTATGGTTTTACTGTTTCGCTGGACTTTATGGGAATCGAAGTACAAAATTACAACTAGTCACCATTTCAGTTCGTAAGAATAAAACTGTTCATTTTAATAATTTCTCAAATGAACACGGTGGATTGTGAAACATGTTACATCAGTCACGACACACTGATTGGTACATAGTCAACAAGCAACTCCATTGGCCGATGGACAGCCAATAGTAAACGTAGCAGAGTACAATAGGCGTGTCTTGTGTGGCCAGGACCAATAAGAAGAATGTAAGTAGAAATACAGAGACCGACAGTAAATCTGTGCCTTACTGAGGGGTTAAAAACACGGAGAAGTATGTTTTCTATATACCTGTAATGTAAAGAGACATTATTTCACTTGAAGTGCTACAAAAAAATGCAGGTAACAAGTCCCGAAAGAGGTGGCTGGAAAACGCACAAAAATTGTCGTACTGTGCATAATGAAAAAGCGAATTAAAATGCGAAAGCTATTTTTGGGTGGTTTTCATCTCCTAAAAGAATTTTAGCATTCGTTCGACGAATAAGTTCTTTATATTTTTGCAAATCAGTGTCAGAATATCCGTTTGGAAAGTTTTTAAATAATAATCCAAATAGAACTTTACCGACATCAGTTATGTAATCACCTATTTTAATTTTATTCTCGGGCAAAAATTTAATAAGCGAATCTCTCAGGTACCAGTTGCTTTCGTGTCGATAAACACAAAATGTAGTATCACGTATAGAGGTAGATAGTTTTAAAGCTAAATAACATCATGTTAATTGAGAAAGACATTGCTTTACTTTGTTAAAGATTCTTTTTCCATTTTAATTTCCAAAGCTCATTCTTTAGGTTTATTCAAAACAGAATGCAATGTATCCATTCCACTAGTAACATGTTTCAATATTTCATCAATTAAATTGAAGAAACAGGCTTGTTTTACTTACAAATAATTCTCTTTCACAGCAGATATAGCATAATGTAATTCCGAAGCAGAGGCATACATGTTTTTATTATATTAAATTGTATTCAGTCTATTTATACATCCATTAAGTCGTGGCTTTTCCAACTGTTGTAGTAGATCGATTACATTGAGCTGTTTCAATTTTATCCACATTACCTAAAACTGTGTCTAATTTACTTACAGTTTTGGCTTTCAAATCATTAATAAAATAATTCATTCGTTTTTACAAATCCTTGTTTTATTTTCTCAAATCTGTTTGTGTAATTAAATCAAAATTTTAATAATCAATTGATCTCTTAAATACTGTAATATTTGTTCCATTCGTGTTTCAAGTTTTTTTTTAATAGTAGCATTTACCACTTCATTAATTCCAATTCTTAAATTTTCTTGCACTTCTGTAAGTTGTGTTGTAAAAACTATGTTGGTCATTTCATTAAAATCCTTACGAAATGCATTTAAATGTTGTTCTATTCTAAATTCATTACTCCTGCAAATCAGTGCTAATATTGCTTAAAATGTTTCCAATTACAGTTGTGTTTCTTAAACATTATAATTCAAATCATTTAACTTTATTAATTTAACTTGAATATCATTTGATTGTAATTTAAATATATTTATCATAATAGTGTTTGAATCTTCCACTTAACATTTATTTACCATAGCAGTATCTTTCACAGCCGCACCCATATTATGTATTATACGTCCGTTCAAATCACAATTCCCATCAAAATTTTTGGTTAGACAGCTATTGTAAATATTGCAATTTATACCGCTATGTCCAAACTTTGAAATACTCATTTACTTTGCTTCAAAGTAAAAAAAACTGTCAAAACCAGACTTATATCTGCCTTTATAAAGGAGAAGTGTTGGTATAATCACCAAAAAACCATATTTTTCTTTCCAACAGTAAAAACACATATCTTTAATCTTTGTAAATGTCATATCGCCTAAAACATAATCATTGTAAATATGTTGCAGATTCTTATTGTCCATTTTAAACACAATTACCATATTTGCATTATCCTATGAATTATGTTTTGGTATACGTGCATAACTTTGCGATAGATAAAAACAATCAACTTTTGAATGTCAGCTAAAACTGAAATATTGCTGTATTTCACCCTGCAGTTCACACCAAACATCGTCAAAAATAAATACGGAATTGGGTAATGCTTCGTTCGGAGGAACTATATCTTCTTTATTTGTAAAAGGGAAATATAGCATTCCTTCAATTAACAACAAAATTGTCACTAATCGTTAATATTTCTCTTGTTATATTGTTTTATAAAGCACATATATGTTTCCAAATTTATGTCCATTTGGATGCTCCAACGACATAACACAAGTTTTTCCACATGAAGAAGGACCGCTTATTATGCAATGTATATTTGAAGGTAAAATAATTCCATGTTTCTGTTCAATAACGCTTTCTTTCGTATTTAATAATTACTGGCAGATGTACGTTTTGTTTTATAACTTTCATTTCTACACAATTACACAGTATTATGTAAGGTACTAACATAATGTACTAACATAAAACTATAAATGTAGGTCTATATATAGGCTCGCATTCAGTTGAAAACAATGGTTCGTACTAAACAAATCAAAAAAAGGATGTGGTGCATTGAATAGATTAATTAATAAATTACCATTTGAATTACATTTACAGAAATACAATTATTGCAAAAGTACTAAACTTGCTAAACATTTGGCATGGGACAATCAAGGAATAAACTTTTTGGATAACGCATGTAAACACAATACAGTTTACGGTCGAAGAAACAATTTGAAAGAAAGACATAGTGGATACTATTTTAGGTGATAAAGCAGCAAATACAAGGAAGAATCCATCTACATCGACATGTGAAAAGCTTGGAGTTTGGGTTGTTCATAAAGTTATGCCCATGAAGGTGAAGAGAGGCATATGCTTAAAATGCAAAACGAAAAACAAAGAAAGGAGGAATCATTTCGTTCCTATTTCCAGCATTAAAAGCTCTTGGATCAATCCTCAGAGGGGTTTTGGCAATTTGTAGAGCAGTTAATTCAAAGGTTAAAAGAATGAATAAGAAAGCCTATAAATTTCGACAAGGATGAAAAAACTTCAAACGTGGGGAAAAATGCAGAAATTCCTAACTAGTCTTCCGAAACATGCATTAACAAACAAAGATAGTGATGTATTGGTAAAGAAACTGGATATTCCCCATTTCCGAGGTGTGTATATGAAAGACGATTGGCTAAAGTAACCAAATCTTCGTGAATGTATGATTGTTAATTTAGATTCGAAACAAAATGAAGGAACGCATTGGGTTGCAGAATTAAAAACGTAAATCAGTCTTTGTATTGCAACAGTTTCGGCGATTTACGTCCTCCAATTGAAATACATAATTATTTAAGAAACACGCAATTAAGTTATAGTTACAAAATGGAGCAATTACCGAATACAATAAATTGGAGGCATTTATGTTTACATCTTTTGACGATAAATAGGGTATATAAGTAATTGTTGTAGTAAAACATATTAGTAATATGTCAATTGCGTTGATATTAATTGGAAATTTGTCGCAATTGCATGCTGTATATTTTCCTGCGTTGAAGTTAGATCGAGAATGGAAAATAATTCTAATAGGATTTCTTACTTACAACAGCATACTAAACATTGATATACATAACCAATTATTTACGGCTAATATTGATAAAAAAATAAAGATTGTGATACCAGTAGGATCTTATGAGTTGGATGACCTTGAAACATTCATTAAAGTGGCATTTCCTGAAGATGTACATTTCAGATATGTACTCAAAGTTTCAGGAAATGTATTATAACAAAATCAATTCACCGATCCTAGAACCCAAATAACTTGAAACCAGAGGAACGTTATTTGTATTTGATTTAAATGAACGAGATGACAGAATTACCAATGGTGTAATTGATTCACAGATTTAAATGATTGAAAATACACCAATTCCAGCAAATATGCGAGCTTACACTCTTATAATTCATTATAGATTAGCGAGTTACAATGTAAGAGATGAGCTGGTGAAAATAATGTATTGAGTCAGTAGACAATGAACTACGGCTATGACGAAATGTTTTGCAATGTGCAAGGATTTCAGTCTGCAGAAAAAAATTAATCATTAAAGAATTAGCTATTACTGATATGTAAGAACATAGAACTGTATTCAGCTTCAAATCACAGTTTGACTGGAAATATATATCTCCCAAATACAAGAAAACTAATAGATGGGTTAATAAACTTCCCCACAGTTTAAAATAGGAAAGTGGATGTATAGAGTATGAGAATATTGAAGATATTTGAAAAGATTGCCTAAATAATTGTGAAATATATGTAGGTGGATTTGAGCAAAAACACATTTTCGAAAATGTTTATAATGGGAAAGTAAAAGATATTAAAAAATAATACAGTTACTCCTCATTCAAACAATTATGTAAAACGTAGGGATCTAATTCAATATTTTCCTCTGCTGAGGAAAACTCAAAATTAATGCTAACTTGGGGAATGATGACTGACTGGGGTGAAACATACTATGATGATTCTTATCCCGAATCACTTGTGGATATTATTCCAGTGACATGGTATTGCTTGCGATGAGAAAAGTAATAAGTGAAATTTAATATAAAAAGTATTTGGTTGTATGTAATCCACTAATTCGTAAAGATGGATCAACAAGACAACAAAATCACCTGTACTGCATATAGAAATCAAAATTTATATTGAATATCAGCAAGTTATTAGCATGTTGGAGCAAACATTTTCGACTGGGTTTTGAAAAGAAATAATTGTGCATTATCCTGTATTTGTTAGTGTTAACAAATGTTTCAAATATATTGTGAATTCACTTGAGTTTGTTTAGCATGAAGATGTTTGGAGCAAGTTCTACTTGCTAGTGTTAAAATGTTTTGTTATCCTATACATGTTTGATTCAATGTGTTAAAATTATTGAAACAAGTGTGTAATTTGTATATGTTTTGGAGAAAAATTTTTCTTCTTGCTTAAATATATATTTTTGAACATAGTATGCTGCTTCAGAGTTAAAATTATTTTTTTAATAACTTATATTTCTATATATTTTGTCAATAAAGTAATATTTTAATATGAATCCCTTTGATATGTTTATTTAACCTATTCCTTATTAAAAGCGAACTTGTTTTAGTAAGAAAAATATTTCTCCCCAGAGACTTCTGAGAGAAAAGTTCTAAAAGCAAGCACTCTAATCACTTTTCAAAAATAAGTAAATAATATACGATATCGGGTAAGACCTGGTTAACATAAGCTGGATGCGAGTCTCAGTCAAGTTATTTAAAATTGTAAAATGGAATAATGTACATAACACTATTAATTAAACTAATATAAATTTGTACATGCACATGAAAAATGTAGATATGCTCAATTTTATAGATGTTTAAACTTAAATGAATCACGTGAAATTTTGCTGATCAAATGTTATTAACTTAGTAATTTATACTCGCTTGGAAATTTTAGAAGAATAACATTTGCCAATATCTCAAAACGTGAAGAAACCATTATGTTTAGAAATCTGAGGTCTTAGCAGTCTGACTGCTCCCTGTCAAGAGTCACTAACCTTCAAGGTTTATTTTCAACATTTTTCCATTGGTATCAACTACAGAGACAACTTTTCAGATGTTCTCTGCTGGTCACAAACACCCCATCGCAACTATTTTTACCACTTGCTGGGGAACTATCTCCTATTAAGAAAACTAATTTTTCAAGGTCCTTGGTCCATGGTGTAAGGGATGGCAGGTAGAGGAAACAATTTTCTCAACCATCAAGACTAAAAAAGGCATAGCACTCTCATATCTGTTGAAAACTATATAACGAAATATTGAATTTTCTATGTTTATAAGAAACTAATCTTCACATTCCAGATTCCATTATTATAACAATCACACATGACTTGTATTAAAAAAAATTTTTGAAAGAATACTTTACTTCTCAAAGCCCCCAACCCCTTTTTTTTAATTTTACAAATTAAAAAAAAAAATTATAAATATAAGTCTAACCATATTGAAAACACTATCACACATGTTTACGGAAAATATCTCTATATGTTTACTACTAATACGATTATCAATATACACGATAAAACATGGGAACAAATTCATACTTAAATTAGATCATTAAACATAACATGTTTTTGGGATACATATGATTTATTGGGGATAAAAATATTTTTTATAATTAATTAATTAAGCTCAACAAAAATATTATATGTTGTCTTAATATTATCAAATGTAATACTTCATTCCATTAAACAGTAATTACATTTTAAGTTTAGAAAAAATGAAATAATATATTTCGTTTAAAAGTCTGAACTAATCTTAGATAAGCTTAAATAGTGATTATAGCAAGAGCAGTGAATTTTTTTATGAGTTTTAAAATGTTCTTTTTTTCTATAAATAATACAGCCTTTATTGACTATGTTGAATTCTAATACATTTGATACTAGTTAAATTGATTATTAATAGAACATAGTTTATTTATTATGAAACACAAATTATTTTAGTGGTAAATAAATATTATTCATCTCATCGAGTAAGATAGTTAGGTGAGAGGTTTGTCCTCGAACTTTGGCTGTGATTTTGAAGATATTTGAAATTTGGTGGCTTTGAAGGGAGGGGAGAGGGTCTTTGACCTTCTGCTTGGAGGGGATAAATTATGTTTCTGGAGCATTTAACTGGGAATTTGAAATTTGTATAAATAGGAACTTAGCCACTGACAAGCTTTTCCACTGTTTAAACTAATTAACATGGGTGGTTCGTATCGTGGTGTCACATCCATATGAAGATGATATAGTCGGTTTATCGATGCAAGATTTTAACAAAGAGCTTGATGATTTTGATTGGGGATATTTCAATATACTAATCAAAGGTTCGGATGATTTAATAAGCGGTTTCTTAACTTCTTTAGAGGAAGAGCAGTTTACCTTCACATTGCAACCAGTGATGGCATCATTATCCCCATCTATAAGACTTTCCACAATGCTGTCAGCCATAGAGCGTCCTCATCTTATAAGTTTGTAGCACCATCCGCCATGGTGCCCTTGTCTAAGAGAGCTTCCACAATGTCGTCAGCCATGGTGTCCTCATCTTCCAAGTTTGTAGCACCATTCACCACGGTTTCCATGTCTAAGAGAGCTTCCTACAACATCAGCCACGCATCCTCATCTTCCAAGTTTGTAACACCGTCTGCCACAGTGCCCTAGCTTAAAAGAGCTTCCACAATGCCGTCAGCTATGGCGTGCTCATCTTCCAAGTTTGTAGCACCATCCACCACGGTGCCCTTGTCTAACAGAGTTTCCACAACACCGTCAACCATGGCGTCCTTATCTTCCAAGTTTGTATCACCATCTGCCATGGTGCCCATGTTTAAGAGAGCTTCCACAACACCGCCAGCCATGGCGTCCTCATTTTCCAAGTTTGCAGCAATTTCCACCATGGTGCCTATGTCTACGAGAATGTCCACAGCGACATCAGCAATGCTGTCCACATCTTCCAAGTTTGCGGTACCGTCTGTCACGGTGCCCATGTCTACGAGAGTGTCCGCAGCACCGTCAGCCACTCCATCCACATCTTCCAAGTTTGCAGTACTGTCTGCCACAGTGCTCGCACCAACATAGTTTGGAGCTTAAGACTTAAAAGAAGAAAAACAGGTGAGAAACGACTGCCAACACCCAAGATTTGCTCATGTTGTAAACTGTTAGATTTAACATCTCCTTCTCTAAACATCTCTCTGAAAGCTTTATTTACCAATAATAATTTGTTGCAGGAATTAGACAAATTTTTAAAATTTAATTTTGTTGTATTACCTGCTCCAAGTCAGACATCTATTAAAATGTTGTCACCTGAAACACTGCAGCATAAATTAATTTCTCCCCTCTGCCTATATTCCATCCATCGCAGCAAGAAATAATTCATAGCCCAATCTTGTTACCTCCTTCGCCTCAACACCTCCTTCGCCACTAGTTATTATTCCATTTCAAAAATTAAAATTAATCTTATCTCTTAAGCCTAGACATATATTGTATTGGAAATTCACATTTTCGGTGAAGAATGATTCCTTCCGCAGTATAATTTCATAAATATTTCACATGTTTTTTTATTATAAAAAAAATTGTAATATTTTTTTTTACTTGTAATAGGGTGAAAGGTTTTTACAGTTTAATGATTGAAAATATAAAGTTGGAACAATTTTTTATTAGAAAATCTAACAATTTGCTACGAAATTTAACCACTTTAAAGAAACATAATTCATTTTAAAGAAAAATCATTCGAATTCTAAAGGCTTTAAAGAAAAAGCGATAAAATTTGAAACAATTTCTATAAATTTTAACAATTCTTTAAGACTTGTCTAATGATTTTAAAGAACAATCATTCATATTCTAAAGACTTTAAAGAAAAGGCAGTAAAAGTTACTAAAAGTTTACAGTTCTAACGCATAAGTTTAACGGTTTTTTTTAAGTTCTAAGAATAATCATTGAAATTCTATGAAAGTTTAAGGATCCTTAAAGACTTATTTAATGACTGAAAAAAATTCATTTGTGTTGGAAAATTTCTTAATAAACTTTATTATTATTACAATAATATAATGATGTAATTTTTTTTTTCGCCCTGAACATATCTTGACATTGTAATGGCGAACAGGGGATTTCTTTTTTGGTTAAAAAGTTTGTTTAGATTGTACATGTAAATGTTATTGAATATTTTTGAAGTCTTACCAGGATATGGTGCTATTATTTTTGTACAATTTTAATGATGTAAGATGGAGTTTTGCTTGCACATGTAAATGTTAACATGATGAACAAAATTTTTTTTGTATTTATTGGTTTTATAATTTGTGACTTAATATACATTAACGATTTAGGTATGTGACGTTTTTCAGAAGTCATTGGTAAACAATGTTTGTATTTCATTTAAGGTTTGTGCTGTAACATGAAGTATCGATTTTAAGTTGTGATGTTATTCAGAATGCAATGGCAAAAAAAGTTTGTATTTCATTTAAAATTTGTGATGTGACATGTTTGATGCTAAGAGGTATAATTTATTCTGTCTTGAAAGTAATTATGATTTTTTTTAGTTAAAATATTTTATTTTGTGTTAAAATTAATAGTGTTTCCCTTGTTATTTATTTTTTTAATACCTCATGTCACTAACTTTTTTCAATAATAAGTAAACATTGATGGTGCCAGGCTAACTATATGTCATGAAAGAAACCTGTGTTGGAATGAATAAGTTTTTGCAATGAAGTGAGCCATCAGGTTTAAAAACTCAATCCACTCTGGCTGCTTAAATTGAAAGTTGGAGTAGGACACAATGTCCTTCTGGCCAATTTTTGTGACACAGGGGGGGGGGGGGGGGGATAATTAAAGCGATCCCCAAATACCTTTACAGAGGCAGGTAAAAAAAGACCTCTGAGTTCCTTGCCTACAAGAAAGTTTCTGCAGCTAAAATTTCTGTGTCTGCACCAAACAGAGTCCAGAAAACATATTTGTTTTACACACATGCACACAAATTACAGCTCTTCAATATACAACACGATGATGTCTGGAGAAGACACAGAAGACAAACACAATATAATATATTTAAACTAGTATTCTAATATAAAAATTATAAAATTTAAGTCACATTATAAAAAAATATCTATATATTTTCCACAAATTTACAAGAATTTGGACCTTTTAGTAAAAAAGTAAGGATAATGTTGAAAATTCCTTTATCCCAACTCCAAAAACATTATTTCCACCTTTTTACGAACTGTTTCATTAAACTTACACCGGAAACTGTTAAAATATTAAACAATTAAAAATATATACATTTAATGTTACATAGAATATATTTTGCTGTTGGAAAGTTTTTGGTTAGACATAAAAAGAGAGGGAACGTGTTGGTTGAGCGATTAGCATGCTCACTTGCCTGGGCGGGTCCCAACAAGGAATTTTTTTTTTGCAATGTGTGGATGTCGTGTTAGAAGTGGCTGTTGATACAAGGGTTTTATTGGAGATCTCTCTCATTTCCCATAGTCACACGCATACGACCCGGTCTGGCCCGGCGCTTCTCCCTTCTTACCTCATTTCATCCTCATCGGTTCTCGAGATCTCGTTGTTAAAAGAGATGGGCAATTCTTTCCCTATATTTTTTCTCTACTATACACATAATTATACGTCGAATTGATAGTAAAAAAAATTTTTAATGAGTGAATAAAATGTGTCTTGTTTGAATACTTGTAAAAGACAGTTATGTTTTAACAAGTGAATCAGACATGTCTTGTATTTCTGTATGGTTTTTTTAATTTATAAGTTTCTTGGATTATAGTTAGCAGTTATTGTTTGAATACAAAAAACTGGAGCTTATATTGGAAACTTGATTCCAGGGACTTGTAAAAATTTTTTTCATTTCACTGCTCATATAGTCAACCAGTTGTGAACGACAGCGAGTCAGACGAAATCTCTCGAGGTATGCATTCAGAGGGCTACTGGCCGGCGATCCGAAGCAGATAAGCCAACACTAGAAAAACGTGTTCTGAATACTGCAGCGAGTGGAGGGGTGTGTTGTCATGAAACAGATACTGCAGGGGTGCCAACTCATGAAATACCACGAAAAAAACTTTCTCAGTGCTGAAGCTGGGGTTTGTAAAACAGGTTTTTGTGAACATCAGGCTGAATCGATTGTGGAGCTCTTCAGAAAACTAGAATTTCAAGGCAAGTCACCTTCTGGGCTAGGGGTGGGAAGGGTTCGTGATGCCCAGGACCTCGCAGACATGGAAATGCGGGGAGGGGGTATAGGGGGTGGGTGTCACTGATACCCTGGATTTGGCCCTGTTATAAGGGGTGGAGGGGTGGCTATAAACAAACAGCACCCCGATCTGAATGTATCTATCCAGTTGTCGCCATCTTGAGTCAGTGGCGAAAAATGACTATCGCAAGTAGACGGGTGAATGACCCCCAGGGCCTCACAGACATGGCTTGAGGGGGAGGGGGTGTAGGGGGTGGCTGGCATCATGGACTCTGGCCGGCCCTGAGAGTGAGGGGTGCAAGTTAGGGGTGGGAGTTTGTGGTGTGAGGGGGTGGCTACAGCCCAGCAGGACCCGATCTGAATGCAACTAGGCAGTCGATGCCATCTTGCTACATTGTCGAAAATAGTTGACAATCGCAGGCAGCCCGGGGTAGCACTCTGGCGAGGGTTGGTGGTGGAAGGTGGGAGAGGGTGGCTACAAGCAGGCAGTCTCCGATCTGAAGCTCTCTAGACACTCGGTGCTGACTTCAGTTGGAAACCAACGCTTGTAGGAGACAGATGTGTAAGCTCCTGCATATACACTGCACCTCTAGAAACTTGGCGGACAACGAGGTTACGATCGCGGGTTACCGCATCTACAAACAGGCGACAATTGCACCTACCTTCATCTCTAGTGCTAGCTGGAAGTAACATTTTAATATAAAACTATTTTATCTGGAAACTTGTTTTCGATAGGATTTTCAAATCACCTTTCTGAGCTCGGTATACGGAAATTCCTAACAGTTTAAACATACTGTTTGTGTTGACAAGTGCATTGAATTTCATAAACAAAAATATTTTCCTTCATTTATGAGTTTTTATCGTAATTTAAAAACAGTTTCCTATCGTACACGCTACACTTATCCACTCAAAGCTCGACGTAAGTGCTACTCATTCATACACCGAACAGACTTATTTTAATATAATTTCAGGTACGTGATTGTGTGTGGTTTAAATCGTATTCAGAGTTTTTTCCGAGTAGCTATAGCCTTAGTCATTCGTCAGCCTCCGAATGTGCTCCGCATATATATTGTCAGGCTCTCGACATAAGATTGACTCAGTGCTTTACTCAGCTCGCAGCCGGACAGACATGTTTGCGAGAGGTGCGATTTCATTACACGTGTTCATCAATTAATTTCTTTTTATGTATGGATTAATTTACTCCTCGCCAGACTTACAGGCAGATGGACGTGTAAGGTATGTGCAAGAGGCGTCACACACACACACATATATATATATATATATATATATATATATATATATATATATATATATATATATATATAACACACACACACACACCGTGTTCGTTTAATTTATAGGGACATTTGCTGTAGATCGTTAATTCCACTCATGTAATTGTCATCGTTTAGTGAGTTTGCACTTGTCGACACCAGATATTCACATAGTTAAAATTCTCGTGTAAATTATATTTCTAAGCTCGAGACTCCCATTACGTCAAATTCCAAACTGGAGTAATTGCACTTATGATTCTCATAGTCAATTTAAATTTGCGATTCGATGCATGTAATTTATTCATACGTAGACCTCGTTTAAAGACTCCGAATTTCTTTTGTGTTAAATATATTCGTAAGAATCGTCTGTTTACCTCCAACATCCCTGCAAACACATCAAAATTTGAATTTAACACCTCCCTTAGATTGAACCCTTTGAATTTAATTAACACTTATTGAATAACCCTTTCAATCAATTTAATGAACCCATTGATATCAAATGAATTAGGTCAATCAAAAAAGGCAACATCTCTCTGTATCTTGGATCCCCTGGCCTTACTACTTATTTCATTACACTTTAGCTCAAATATAATTTTGTGATAGGGTGATCTAGATGTTACGTATCTTATGTATCTTCCCACGTATTAGAGACGTACAGTATCGGAATAACTTGATTCTAATTGGTTAGTTAACTAAGAAAATGTCTTCTCACAGACACACACAGCCAATAAGCGTAATGAAACTACTGGAACGTTCGTAGGACACTGAAATCTATCATGTGCGGAGATCTTTTCGCGAAACTCGAGTGTCCCCATTTAAGGATAGACACCTACAAAATTCGCAATATTATTTAAAGACAGACCAAGTTACTGTGCGTTTGACCGACTTCATCCATTGTCCGGAAATATGTCTGTCAAGCCTCGGAGAAAGCTTGAACCACTAGTATAAGATCAGCAATGGAGTGGCCAATATTCTTTTAAGGATATCAAGCAGGTAGTTCTCGTGGATTAATGTACATCGGCCAATTATCTCACAGACTTTGCTCCATCGTTTATACAGCAGTGTGGAGTCTATCCTGTCACCGAAAGATAACGCGAATTTTGCATGTCTCTAGAGCATGCCTGATGTCTTGAATGTACCATTCCATCCTCACCAGGGGTTTGTTTTCTCTTTGTAGGGATACGTGTTCGGGACATGTTTAATAGTTTCGTCAAAACACGCGTTTTTTAAACACGCTCCAACATGGTTCACATGCCAAGTAAGCTACTTTATTAAATTTTTCTTCTGTCCGTTTCTTAACACCTAGTCATTACACCTCCTACAAATGTAAACTTTCTATGTAAATATTTTGGTTTGCATACCGCCAAACAAATATATATTATTTGAAGCCGCAGGAAATGAATTCTCTGACAAATGAACGCGTACTTATTTTTAAAGGAATCTCGTATTTTATTTTAAATGTCAGAAATATTTTGCATGAGAGACCGAAATTTTTTTCTCCCAATAAAAACAAATATGTATGTTTAAAGAAACAAGTGTTAGGGACTTCAACTGACACTTGATGAATGATGTATTTTGTTTTAGTTGGCATCAGAGGGCGGAGCACAAATTCTTGTTCAGAGGTGTCTCTTCATGCGCCAGAAAGAAGACGGGCCTACGATGGAAGACAATTCTGGCAAGGAATATTACAACCCGATGCAAAAGAGTTACCAACGGGAAGCTTGAAGTCACGAAACACGTAGGTTTGTAACACATGCTGTGTACCGATAGTACCACATTATTATTGAAAAAAGAAAACCTAAATGTAAAAATGATAAATTATTTCTTAAATATGAGAAACATATTATTTTTTTATAATTACTGAGACCCTAAAATGATGCTGCAGTTCTTAAAATATTCCTACAACTTTATACAAATTTATATATAATATATATATATATATATATATATATATATATATATATATATATATATATATATATATATATATATATATATATAATTAGGAAATCTGAGTGATATAAAACTAACACAAAACTGAATTTTATGTAAATGTTTAAAATTATTATAATACAAAAATATGGTATTTTATAAGTAAGCAGACTTTACATTAAAAATAATTAAATGGGATTTTTCAATTCGTTTGAAAAATGTTTTATTTACTTGAATTTTAAATTCATTTTTAAAACACTAATGGCTTTTAAAGTTTTCATATTCATAATTTTAAATTAATAACTTTATATTTGCATTGATTTGTGACTCATTTATTTTATTAATCTCGGTAGAGTTATTTAATAGTGCGAGTATTTGTTCTTTATTTTCAGATTCATATATCAGTAATTGAAAGAAAGATACAGTTATAAACGAACAAATCAAAATACGTTACCATTTTTACCTCGAAAAATTTTAAAAACTAGAAAAAAAAATGAAATACAGCTGTAATTACGTAGTTAGGGTCTTTCATTCCATGTTAGTATTGATGTATTTTGTTATAACTCTGTTTTGAAATTTTGTTAAAATATTTTGTTAAATAAAGTAATACAATGAGTAATCTATTGACAATTAATGCAGAAAATGAGGTGAGCAAAATACTTATTAATAATATTAATTAAAATATAATGTCGATGTGTAAAAATATTCGAAAATATTATTGATTTTAAACTACCATTCATTATGTCTAAGTACATAGTAAAGAAAATAATTCCAATAGTGTAAAGAAATTAAATAATTTTAAATGTAAACTGTTTTGCAAGTAATATTATAGGATAAAAATACACTCATATTTGTAAGGAAAACAGTTCTAAAGAATAGTATGATGAGATTAATAAGCAAAATTTTTTATAGTTACTTTAGGTATACAATAAATTTTTCTGTAAACAATACCATAATTTTACAAAAAAAAATTAATAAAAAATTCACTAGTGCATATAACAAATACTAAATGTATTATATTTAAACTTTTGATACGATCAAGATATAGACAAATTAATAAAATAAGATTATGTTTTGACGAATGTATGAGAAAGGGGTATAAAACAAAACTGCTAGTTTTTTTTAAACTAGGAAAATGCATTTTCCTTTGAAATAGAAAAGTGACAAAGCAAAGTGAAAGCAAATTTAAAGAAAATAAATTAAGAGCACAGGTAATATTTAAAAACATATTTAGTGTTAACAAAGACCTTGTGTTATCTTACATTAATGAATATAGTAAACAATTATGATATATATGATTTTCATAATAAGACAATTAAAATTTTTCATAACATATATTGAAAGAGTAAAACATTCTAATAAAAACTCTTTTCTGCTACAATGGAAACGAAACACATAAAATGTTATAATTCCTAGCAAAATATACATTAAAACAGAAATAAATATGTTGAAAAACTGAAAATTTAATTATTTAAATATATTTCCAATGTGTATGAAACTGATATTTTTAAACCCTATGAAAATTGTAGTTTACTTTTGTTTCAAAGAAAAAATTATTAAGAAAACAAAAAAAAAATATTTTTGTTGAAAAAAGTACTGCATGTGAAAATCTGGGATTCAACCCAGTTCGGCTTGGTGGGTGGCGAGCAGGCTAACCGCTCTGCCATCGAGATCCCTCGGTATTAAGATATATGCTTAAAAGATTATAAATATGTATTAAAACATAAAAAAATATTTTCATTGTGGTACTAGCCAGTCTGCAGGTTATTATTATACGATGCAATATGAAAATTGGAAAAAGTTAAATTAAATGTATTAAATGGTTATGACAATTTTTAGAAAAATGGGGTGGAAACGGTATTCGTCACTGTATGTAAAATATGATTTTTAAAAATTGGATAATACATTTTTATATAACTGCGATTAACACAAATCGTTTCTTTTTAAATTCTGTTTTCATGCAAATGGTTTACATGTTTGGGGTTACGAGAGTACATTAAACATTAGCAGTTTATAAACTATTAAAGCCGATTTATATATATAAATCAATGAAATTTTGATTGAATGTTTTCTAAGTGATCTTAAAATCGATATATTATGAAAGTACATTTAGGAGATCCCAAGAATTTGTTAATGATCATGGAGGTTTTTATTTGGTGTATGAAAGCAGAAGTAAATTATTAATCACAATATGTATTAAATAATTTGATGTGTTTCATCACAAAATATCAAAACAATATTTGGAGCTAACTTGAAAACTGTATGAAGAAGTGCAATTAGTTTAAATTAAATTGGAAAACCGAAGGAAGTGATACTTTGAAAATATTTTCATAATGCAAGAAACAATCCAGTAGCCTATGCCATAAAATTATATAAACTTAGTTCCATAGTTTATGAAAAATGTATCAGCCGTATATATAAAAAAAAGTCAAATATTGATTTAAAAAAACCTCTTTAAACTGAAAATATAGCCTAAATGTCAAACGAATAGATAAGAAATTTCCATTCTATTATTATAGAATTAAAGCACATATTAATGAAATTATTTTTATATGGGCATTGATGCAATAGTATATGATATTATAACAGAAGACCTGTATGAAAAAAAAATGTGACTCCATACTTTTTTTTTCATGAATGATAATGACTTGTTTAACATTTACGATATATCACAGAAAAAAAGAAGTAAAAAAATATAAGTCACTACAATAATAAAATAGTGAAACACTTTATATATCAATATCAAATATAATGTTAAATATAACGGTTACCACAATATGATTTATTATTATTGCATAGAATGGATTATGTAAGAAATTGTTTAAAATAAACAACATAAATTGATCTGTGACCTGCAGAGATGAATTAAATACAATTTATTAAAAAAATAAAATATGTATTTCGTAAATAATTAATGTTCAATTATAACAGGATAAAGAAAGAATTTTTTTAATAATTTTACATAAATGATGTTTTAAATTTTATTTCAGCATTAAAACCATTAAAACTACTTTATTTACCATTAACTTTAAAACATATATTTATATCTTAGATTATAAAATTTAATATAATGTAGGTCAGATTCAAACATTGTTTTAGTGTAGTGATAGCTTTGATATTGCTTATTAAGAGATTAAATTCACGATATTTAATATAATTCAATGAGTTAAATTACAAATCATTTTTATAGTCTTAACGCAATTAAAATTAGGGCTCACGACATAATTTTTTTTACACTTGAAGTAATTAGTTTTAATTTACACTACCTACTTATTCTACATGACATTCCTTAAGAAACACTAGCATATTAAGAAATCATGCCAATTGCTATGTTTATTTTTTCTAAAATTTTGCATTAAATTCAATATTTTTTACCGAATGAGAATGAATAAAAATTTTCATCAAATTCTTAAAGTAGCAGTATTCCCTAAGACTGATGCGCCGGTACTACTTCCATTGAAATAGTTATCTCGAAAATTCATTATTTGAGAAGGAACATGTTTAAAATTCATTTCCCACATAAATTGGGTGGCTGCAGGCTTTCTAGGCAGAACCGTTAATATTTAATTTTACCAGAATTGCAACTTATTTCTTTTGTGTGAGTCTATAGTAATATCATTTTGACAATAGTGAATAGATTTTTTTCTAGTGGAGCCCTGCCATGTATAGTATAAGAAATAATTATAACCTGTACCGCATATGTTAAATTATTTTATTATTGTTTATATTGGGAGTTAAGCATGTATTATGTAAGCTAGAAAAATTACATTATGAATAAAACCACAATGAAGCATCTTTTTAAGAATATGAACACATAGTTGTTCTTTTAAAATGCAAAATATTATGATCAAATGAGTAAAAATTTAACTGTGGTGTTGGTATTACATTTAAAAAGAGAGATTTTTTTACTTCATTTTTGAGCATTGGTATTATTTGTATTATAATGTTTGAACCCTTTTACCACACATTTTACAAAAAATATGAATTAAGTTATTAGACATTATTTTATTTACAAACAAGTATATTTATTCAATTTTTTTTTGCCATTTTTAGTATACAGTATGTCCTCTTCTAACAAACTTTTAAAATTGGTTTAATAAGTACCTGATTTGATTTAAATAACTATTACATCAAATTGAATAAAACAAGGCAATTCTGAATGGGGTATTAAATTATTGGCCTACTTTACCATCTGTGGCTTTACCTACTAAAACAATGATTTGAAATTATTAGACAAAAAGTCTATAGATTACTAAATAATTCGAAGAAAGCTGGAATCAATGATATGTAGAAACACGTCGTTATGTATTCTGAAATCCCAACGAGTTTAATGTTTTAGAATTTTATTAAATACATTTAACAATATAACTTCAAACACTTATTTTTAGTTTTTATTTTTATCCAGGTCCATTATTTGGGAAACTGAATATGAAACATAACTAATTTATTTAATACGAAGCATAGCTCATTTATGTAGTAAAAGAATGAAAGAATTGGAAAAAAAAAAAAAAAAAACATTATTTCGTGAATGGCAGCGGAACAGTGTACTCGACATTTGGTAACTTTATGAAACATTGCGTTTTTGCTTTGTTATTTTTGGTTAATTGTTATTAGCTACATGCTCTGCATTAGATTCTAATATTTCTTTAAGCAAATTCATTTAATTTACTTAATTAATAAAACTGATCAATTTCTTAGTCAAATAATTCTAATATTACACTAATTTTGCAAAAAAAAAAAAATACCGGGATACTAGTAATTATATCTGGAAAATAAATTATTCCAAAATTAAAACTATTACCAGGTTTTACTTGAAGTTTTTCTCCAGGAGCCCATCCTTGAATTGCAAACTTTTTCGCTTAAGAAGTTCGAGCTTAATTTTCACAACCATAATTCTTACATTTATTTTCAAAATCATAATTATTTGTTTTTAACACGGAATGAAGAACTTCACTTAACCCATATACTTAATTTTTAACAATAGCTTTATTATAACGTACATTTGATTCTGTATCGACGATTTAAAATTAATTTACATCTTCAAAGTTATGGCAATAAAATCTTTTTATTATTTCTTTTTCTGGATTAATAACTGTATGAAAATTAATGTAATATTTGAAAAAATGGGCATATTTATTTTAATACTTTCTCAATGCAGTTTAGTTCAGATCACTAGCTGTTTTATTTAAGCCTACATTTCATATTGATTTTATAATAAGATATGTGAGTTTTTGCTTATATTATTAGGAATGCTAAAGGGTTTTTTATCCTATTCTATTTTTATTTAAAAGCTAAATTATAGCTCTTTCATTTATAGTCTTTACATGCAGAATGAAAGCAATAGTAATTTTGCAATGTTTATATTAAAAGTTTGTTAGAATTAGGGAAAGATGGCAGCATTTTGTGTGGTAACTACGACGACAGAATTAAAAAAAAAAGAAAGAACACGACATTAGCATGCTGTTTCGAATATCATCCTGCAAAAATGATTTAAATTTCCTTTATTAAAAAAAAAAAACAGATATCAGCAGTGAGAATTCTTTCCAGATGAACTCTCACAATTTTTTTTTTTTTTTTTTGGAATTGTTTGAAAATAAGTACTCATTAAGAAACTATGCTACTCAACAGATAAGTTTCAATTTTTTTGCAACATCATGCAGCTTTTCATAGGCAAAGTTTCTACAGTCAAGCTTAATATTTTATTTTGTTTACCAAACTAGACATATTTGCGTACAACTTGGGATAGTTTTTTTTTTTTAGTCTTAATTATCTACCGCTGGGCAACTCAATAAAGTTAAATATATGTGCCTAATAACTGTTATAGAACGGTACAATACATATTTGCTAGTGTCGTACGTTTTAAGGATGAGAACACCTTCTGGAATTTATTTTTCAGTTATAATATTTGAGTTAATACTGTGTTATTTTGTATAAATCTTGATTTATTCAAATTAATGTTTTATTAATTAATTTCGTTAGTAATTCAATCCAGTGCAAAACCGAGCTAGATCGACTTTATTCATGTAGAGTTGAAACATACGGGTGTTGAATGTATTTCACGTTTAGTTTGTTTAGCAAATTTTACTGTTTTCAGCAAGTCTCTCTAGATGTGCGTATTTATAGGGGATGAAAGTATTATATCAGTGCGAGGAACGAAATTGTTATATATATAATACATAGGGTATGCTTAACTCATCATTCATTTACACGTTCATGTCGAGAAAGGCTAAAGATTTTTCCTAATACACGTACCCACGATTAGGGGAAAGCTGCCTTGCCTCTCGTGATTAAGGGGTCTGGCAGTCTTCAGTTCCTGTTAGTCATATACATTTTCCAGGAATATTCCTTATGTTACTGAAACCACATACATCCTCACATATAATTATTGTTATTGAAATTTCCACATCAAATATATATAATATATATATAAATATATATATTATATATATATATATATATATCATAAATTACTGGAACTAGTTTTCATGCTTATTTTAACCTTCACAACCGTTTGTATCTAATTTTCTAATTTCAATCTAATTTACATTAGGAATGAATAAAACATTTTTATAAAAGAAGTTTCTTTTAGTGCATCCGATTTACTTAGCGTATCGTATGTTACTAAGAATTTTATTAAAATTTTATTATTTAAGTTAGCTGCTATATTTATTTCCTTTGTATTTTCTTATCATTTAATTAAATGCAAATATTTCTTAGTGCTTCATAATTAGTGGAATGAGTTGTTTTGCATTCTCAAATCCTTTTTTACTAACTAATTTAGCTCTTGATTATTAAATGGATTCTTTTTGGAATTTAAAAATAAAAACAGATAATTTTTAGAATGTTTTTCAAAAGTGTAAACTCTTTGGAAGACGAACATAGCCTTCAAAATAATCAAACAAGAGGTAATTGTAGTATTTGTAATAACAGTATTTAATTCATTATTCCTTTTGTTGATTTTTTTTATCGAAACAATGCTTGCTTATGAAAAATTTAGATTTTTTAAATCATTTCAAATTAAGATTATACAAATTACTAATTAAACTACTTTCTTTAAAATGCTATCCTTTAGGTATGGAGATATTTGCAAAATTATTGTTTTAAAATTAGAATTGATGCTGCCATTGTCGAATATGATTCTTGTACTTCAAATTCAATACAAAATAATGTTTCAAACATACTGACATTCCCGTAAGTTTTAGGAACTGTCCACTTAATGAAAATACATTTCTTAATGATTTATTGTATTCATTTGTAATAGGAATGACATATTTGATTACGATATACCACGTTTTATCATTGTTGTTTGTCAAACCAAATGGAAAATATAAAAACAAGCAAGATCGTTAATCATTTAATATTTAAACATTTTCATGTTAGAAACTTTTGTCTAAAATTTGTAGAAATGATTTTTGCCAAAAATAAAATAATTTAGATTTCAACGAACGTGTTTTTCACTATACGGACATAGAACTTTCGAGTTAAAAATTTAAATTAAATACCTACTATGAGTTTGAAAGATAAATTATTTTATAAACTTCTAGACAATAGGAACAAAGTAACAATTTTTTTTTATTCTTTGGTATAGGGTCATTAGATGTGATAGACTACAGTTTTAGAAGAAATTATGATTTTCAGATATGAGACTATTTTATAAATAAGAGTTATTTTCAGTTGATCTGTTGCGGCATAAACTAAATGATATTTTAGTAAGTAAAAAAACTGCTTATGATTAGAGACATGCAAAATTGAGCTATTATTTGGGGATGTGATACACTTCAAACAGTTGTGGGTGTGTATTGTGTTTATTACTGGGCTACAGCTTGCTTGACATGCCTCAGGATGATTTTAAATCTACAGGAAACAACCAACGATGGGACGGCACAATCATATCCAACAAGTCAAAAGGTAAAATGGGTCCTCCATGTCGTCGAATACAATAAACGATGGAGGCAACTTGAATAAATATTAAACGGGGAAATTAGGCGAATATGTAGCCTATTTTTCATGTCACTACTTAACATTTTTAAAATAAAGAATCATGCTGATATTTTATTAAATAATAAGCATTTTTTTAAAACAAAGATTTATGTTTTCTCACAAGCATTTTCATTCCAGATTTTTAACTTAGTTTCGAATTATTATCATTTGCGAAGTTTTAATATCAATTGAAATGTGCAGCTTAGTTAGCGTTGTTTAGTTTCTTTAGCAATTTTGCTAGTTAGAGCTGTAAAGAATAAACTACAGTTTAAACTTAAACCTTTCGGATTATGTATAAAAATTTTAGGATTTATTTTAGAACTTAAGTGTGATTTATGGTCGTGGTAGTTTCAAGAATCGAATGTTAGTTGTCTTTTGTAGGAACTAATTCTGTAATTTTGTGTTAAAAATTTTGAAATAATTTTTTATCTGAAATATCTATGATATACGTACTAATTATCGATGACATATGTGAGAATTTAACCAATATTGCTGTTATGATGTACAGTGCCTGTGATATAAAAAAATTTTTCAGTAAATTTGAAGAATACATGACGATCCATCCAATCTCTGCGATTGTCCAAATTGGACAAAAAAGTCAACTAATATTCCCTGCATCATATTTAATCGGTAACAAATTAACATTATATTACTGAATGCATTATCTTATTTACTAATATTAACCACTTAAGTTTACAATTATTGACCGAACACTTGAAAGTCCAGCTTATTGTATTACGTTCTGCCACATGTAAATATTAAAATTACCAAAGATTTTAATTTTTATGTGTTTTCTCTTAGTGTGGTTCATCTCCATCGCGAAGGAATCATCGTCTTCGAAGGTTCCGTGGAGGTCTACGGCAATCCTTCTCCAGGTTCGTACACTAGCGGAAGCTGCGAAGTGTGTACTTCAGCTCTCCGCTCGAGAAATCGTGTCAATCGACAGCATCAGCCCGTTTTTGCCAGGAAAACTACAGTGAGGACTGGTATAAATGAGATGTAAATCTCTACATAACTCTGGAGAAGTAGAAGGTTTGCTAAATGTTGTTTTAAAAGTTTCACGCGATTTTTAAGGCATTTGTGCAGTAAAACTTATTTAACAAGATCATAAAAGATAAGAAATGTCGTACTATCTACACGGTCATAACACCACTCTCATTTAACATCCATTCAATGGCCAGTTTAAGAGAGCACAAGAAGGCAATACTTTAACCTGTCGCGAATTCCTCGAATTTTGGCTAACTGAATAAAAGTAGAAAATTTGAGGCAGTTACAATAAATATTGACACTGAAAGTTTATATTACCGGTATTCCCAAAATCTAATTATTAATCAGCATTTCAGATTTCACAAGAACGGCTGCCTTGTGTTTTTATCTTTAAGTCCTACAGTTTGGAGAATTCACCTGGAAGTTGTTAACGATTCAGTGAATATGTTTGAAATGAAGGAAAGACTGACCATGCGAGATACACTCTAAATCTGAATCACTGAGAATTCCACTGTTTCAATCAGTCAAGCCAATCTGACTGATTCAACAGTCACTTCAGTGAATTTAACTGATGAATAAGTAAACAATTCCAAATTTTCTTCACTTATTGATTCCGTCATATTTTCCACTGATTCATCAGTCATTTTTTCACTGTTTACTCAGTGGTTTATTTTTGACTGATGGATCAGTTAAACAGCGTGTAAGAATGGCCGTCCAAAAACGTTTAAAAATGCCCTTCTTACGACGTTTAAAAATGGCCGTTAAATAACGTGTATCAAGTGAAATAACAACCAATAAACTAACAAAACCAATACAAAATACTTTCTAAAATATTTTTCGCCTTTCAAAACACCATTTTATGAGATGTGAGCACACAGCCTTTAATCCCGATTTTAAGTCTTTCATTTCGTTTTCATGTAATAGTCACAGCGCTCTGTTTAATGCTTTAAACGGCATATAATGTGATGAAGAGAGAGCACTTATAAATTACTATTTGTTTTAAAAATCCTAACGGTACCAATTAAACCAAAACGAAAAGTAAGAGCATGGAATTTAAATCTTCAAAATTTCGCTGCAAAACTATAAGAAATATACTTATTTCCCTCTCCAACTAAGCGTGGTGGCGCAGGTAGTAAGGGAACGGGTTAGAATCAAAAGGTTTGTGGGTTACAGGCCACCTTCGAAGTTTTTCTTTACTTTTTTTTAAATTATGCTCATTTGCGCAATATGAATAGGAAACTATCGTAAATATTTTTAATCCACGTAATTATTTGGCTAAATACAACGAAACTATATTTTATTCGCCACTGTAGTCGGCCATCGCTTATTCAATCAGTGAAATAATTTGACGTCATTAATTCAATCAGTAAAAATTGCTCCACTTCGAACCAGTGGTTTCACCACTGATTCGAAGTGGAGCAATTTTCACTGATTCGAGTAGCTGAATTTATTAGCGGATTAGTGGCTTTCCACTGATTCGAATTTAGAGAGTGGACTAGGACAGTAATTCCCAATAGGAAGCTTGTGTTCCGCGCGCGTCACGTGAACGTTTTCAGGTAACAATGAATCAGAAAACTTGGATATGCAACCCAACAATACTCCCTAACACAATACGCCTAACAAACCTATGCTGAGCGTGGCGGGCGAAGGAATGAGAGCCAAGACAAACAATTGCGCTCTCATGACTCATACTGCTTTCTGAGTTCGTATAACAGATACCTTCATCAAGTAAGACCATCGTCATAGTATTAAATAAAAATGAGTATTAATATACGGCTTCAAATATACTTTCTAATGCACCCAGAATCGTAATACGCTTAATTTTTAATAAAAATAAAATGTGATGAAATATTTGGGATTTTTGCATACGACACATTATATATATATATATATATATATATATATATATATATATATATATATATATATATATATATATATAATATAATTTAAAATTCACGCATAACGTGAAAGCTCTTAGAAAATAATTTTCCACTTTTGATATCAGTAAGGTGGAACAGATATTCCAAATTTATCCGTTTCTAAAAGAACGCTATGTTTCTTCAAAAAAAAAAATATTATATATAATAGATAGATTTAATAATATATAAATATACATATTATAGGCGTGTGCCATTAATTTTATCGAACCCAACATGACTGATTTTGAAAAACATAAGGATTAAAATAATAAACACTTAGATAAATAAATAAAATTTTCTTTGTAAGCAAATATAAAATAAATAATGGTTATCAAACACGTATACGGACTAGCTTTCTGCTACAAATATTCCCACTAAGTAAATATACTGAAAAATTAAAGCCACTATGCCTAAATTTTTGGAAAGGTGAGTCACGTTGATTATTGTCTGAAATAATCCTGGCAGGTTTTTTTTTTTTTTTTTTTTAGTAATCGGAGGGTGCAGTCTATATATACTTTAGTATGAGGCATCCAAAAATATAATACCAAAATATATTGTTGGGTGGATAAAAGTAAATTCCTGTATAATACTTTCAAACCTGACGAATTCCGCTTACAGGATAAATTTCGAAGAGTAAAGCAGGTTAAGTTAAGTTTGGGAATTTTAATGTCTGCATGCCAATTTCAATTCAGGCAGTTATCTATCTATATGTAGTCTTAAGAGTATTGTTGAATTACTTTCGTTTATATCTAGGTTGTTATTTGGGCTGTGTTAAAGTTATGTTCATGGGAGTATAAACATTTTAATAAATTTTAATAAATCAGTTTATTTTATTTGTAATATTTGTAATTATTTGTTATACTCTTGCTTTGCTATCAGCCGCAATCTCAGTTTGTTAAAAAAAAAAAAGTAATTGTATTCATCATTTTACATCTATAACCCCTAGGAAAATTATATTATTCAGTACATTATAAGGAATATGGTTCATATTTGAAGCAAAAGAAAATATTTGACACTATTACAGAGAAAAAGTTTTTTGTTGAGGGGAATATGTGTATGTATCTTACTTAGTCGTATCTTACTTGTATGTGTCTTACTTGTATCTTAAGTCGTATCTTACTTATTATAGTTAGGAACTATAGGCTGTTAAAAGTAAAATGAGATCTTTTGAGGCCCTAGTAGTAAATACAGTGTGTATATCCCACGGCACTAAGACGTTAACGTGTAAGATAAAAATATATTTACTAACAATTATTCCACATGAGAGAGCTTTCAAAATTGCTCACTTCACTGAGAATAACTTACAGCAAAACTATCAGGCGTTTCGCGGCTATAATAAGACAATAAGATAACCCAGTTTTAGAGTTTATTGGAGGTTTCTAGCCCATTTGGAAAAGAGGGGGGGGGGGGGGGGCATTTTGACCTACACCGTATTTTAAGTTGGCTATTGAAGGGTATACCTATCAAATTAGTTTAAGATCCCTTGAACTGTGTAGAATTGTAAAATAACTAACATGCATACGTTCATACATACAAACTTTGATTTTTAAATATAAATAGATGTCAACATTTGTGACATAACATAAAAAATTTTATTTTTCCGCTCATGGTCACGTACTGAAAAATTTAACGTTCGTATTCCTCCCATATTTTTAGAGCCAAAGCTCAATAAAAATGTTCATATGGTACTGAAAAATCAAACAACTGTCTTTTAAAAAATCTTACTGTAGCTAATGGTTTTTTTTTAACCCAAATGTTTTCTGTGTGTGTCGACAAGTTTTCATCTATTTTACACATGTAAGAATATTTTATAATAAATTATGTAAACTGGAAACACTACAAAATTAATAAAGCACGGCAAAGTACCTGTGGCTAAATATTTTACATGTAAAAAATCGATGTCAAGTTATCGTAGCATAGGTCCAATTATTGTATCTTTAGGATTTTTGTACAATGCGTGCTTCATTTTATTTTTACAGGTAAGCATCTTCGGTACCTCAGAAAGGTGAGCCTCCATTGAAACCTTCGCATTTGCTTTCGTAGGAATGCAAAAAAAAAGTCGAGGATTTGGTACAAGATTGTCACGAAAAAAGTTTTCCCGTTCAAAAGGACACTGGTCCTGAGATAACGAAGTTCTCAGTTGTTAGCGTATACGAAAGATGCCACGTTCTTAAAATGTGTGCGAAAAAGTAGCTTCGAATTAAAAAGTGCAAAAAATAGTTATTATTTTCGGGTCAACATGAAATTCTTTCTGTTAGCCGACATGAAAAGTGTTTCTGTAAAGAGTTGATAGTAACTTAAAAGTTTAAGGTCTGCTACCGTAAATATAGATTTACCGTACATAAAAGTAGATGAGAATACGAACATGAAATATCGATTTGACAGATTCGTGTTAGACCAATAAAAATTAACTATGAATTGAATTATCGAGTGCTTGTGCCGAATAGTTGAGATAGTTACAAGTCTATTAGCAAGAAGAAAAATATTCTTCGCAAAGACAACTCCAAAACGAAAAAAATGGAAGTGAAACATACATACATGACTTTGTCGTCAATTATAGTCGTTGCTCTTTCATCGACTATGTATCACACACTGACGTGCAGTGCAACAACATCCCCAAATTCTCTCTCGTCAGGAGGGAACTCATATCACCCTGTAACAATGACGGAGACGACATCCCCAAATACTCTCTCGTCAGGAGGGAACTCATATCACCCTGTAACAATGACGGAGACGACATCCCCAAATACTCTCTCGTCAGGAGGGAACTCATATCACCCTGTAACAATGACGGAGACGACATCCCCAAATACTCTCTCGTCAGGAGGGAACTCATATCACCCTGTAACAATGACGGAGACGACATTCCAGGAAGCTGGTACCAGAATGAACGAGAACACGAGATCACAAATTCCCTTCGGAGATTCCGACAAGATATTGTCTTCGTGGGTCACCTATACTAACAGCTCCACGAGATCTTCAAGACCAGAGCCCAGTGTGAACGAGAGTACTGGAACTAAACCGAAGGACAACATCGGTCACTACCTCAAAACAACGCTGCTCGTGGACATTTTCGGCGAACCTATGAAGGAAGTGGGTGAGTGCGTGGTGCGTAAGCGGAGCGCGCAGAAAGGACTCAACCGGACAAGCGGGGGCACGCACTCGCTGATTAGCTGCCTGAAGCTCGGCGTCTTGAGGAACGTGGAAGAACTGAGGAGACGCGGTGCGAAACGGTTGGCCATACCAGGTGGCTGGCTGAGCTTCGAGAGGATGGAAGACTCTCCCAGTAGGACAGGCGCTGAAGAAGCTCGGGACGGCGGGCGCCCAGAAGGAGTCCTGGAAGGAAGCGAGGGCCGTGGGAGGTCCTCGAGGGGTCGGAAGAAGGCGAAATCGACCTTGACCACGCGCTGTTGATGGCTCTAGACAAGCTGACCAGGCAGTATTCGCTCAAGGTGGAGGTGTATCCCGACATCGGCGTCAGGATGGCTCGGAGCAGAACAGACGACGCCGTCGAATACAGCCTCGAGTCGCTCCACGACGACTCTGAGGCAGACGGTGAGAATCGTTGATCAGCCCACATGTTACTTAACCCTAATATTTACATATTCTCACAAGGTTTTTTTTTTTAATTTAGTAATTTTCACAATTTTAATGTCTGTATTAAGTCACATATTTTTGTCTCAAAGAAAAATTATACAGACAAATTAAAAATGTTGTTAGGAAATTCTGTGTGCTTCTCTCTCGTAATGCTTTAATATTGAATATTTTGGTGTAACATTAAAATTTGTTCATTTAAATTTCATCATCATTATGAATGTGTTCAAACACAAATTAAAGATTTCACGTTATAAATGTCACACATGTAAAACCTTTTTCATTGCATGCTAGCCGTTACATTGTCATGCGAACATTTGTTTTGCAAGATGATCCTAATTTTTAGTCTATTAGTCGTTTCTTCGCAATTTTTAAATCCAACCTTTGAAAAATCACCCCATGTATGATGTGGCTCGCTGTTTCCGAAATAAGTCACATATCACAAGCTTTTTACACGTTTGTTGACATAAAAGTATTTTCTTTTGGTTAATTAAACTGAACTTTTGCTTTCACTTTATACATAAATATTAATATTTAATTTCTTATTAGTGTAAATAAAACAGGAAGCAAAATGGCACGTTGGCAATGCCTAGTAAGAAATAGTTCTCATGCAAAATATAATTAAACAGAGTGCTCAAGAAGGCGGTGCATTGCCTCTTTGGTGTAATTTTCTAGACTTAGCTAAGCGTAGTTTGCACGAAGCGTAGGAATATCTTGGACGTAGGAATTTAGTAGGACTTCAGAAAAGTTGAAAGTAACCAATGAATGAACTATTCTTGGCGAAGTCGTAAACTAATGTGGGTTATGAAAGGGTTGCAGAGTCCAAGGGAAAATGTAAAGCTGGACACCGTGTTGTCGACGTGCGCAGGTCGCGAGGTGGGCGGCAACCAGAAGAAGAAGAAGAAAGGGGGTAAGAAGAAGGAGCTGGCGGACCTGAAGAAGAAGATGCTGCTGATGATGGTGCCGATGGCGGTGCAGGCGGTGGTGCTGCCCTTCATGCTGCTCAACATGAAGTTGATGCTGCTGAAGGCCTTGCTGGCGGGCAAACTGGCCATCGCGCTCATCCTCTTCAACGCGGCGCGCGCGGCGTCCTTGCCAAGACCGGGCGGCTCCTTCCAGCAGGAGGTCGCCTCCGAGCACTACGGCTACGGCGGCGGGCCCGAGTATGGCGCCTGGTTCAACAGACGGGAGTACCGCCTACCCCCGCCGCACGGCAGGACGCCGTGACCAGTTGTCGGCTATAGGCTGTTCGCGGTGAAGTGAGCACTTTTTTAAGGCCCTCCTGATAAATGTATTTTATTGCAGTCTCAGACGTTAACTTTTAAGAGTAGTGAAATGTATACACCGTGTTTATTAGTCGTATCGCAATGTTTACATTAAAAAAAGTGGCAGAAAAGTAGAAATTAATTGAAAGGAAAAATTTGACAGGGCCTTAAAAAGTGCTCACTGTACCGTTAATAGCCTATACACATCCGTCAGTATTGTAAATAGTGCGTCTTGCCTGTGCTCCGAAGTGAATATGTTTTGTAGCCAGTTCAACTCTTCGGTTAATTCTGCTGTTATGATAACGGTATTGATGGTTTTTCAAATCACGTATGCGCACAGTAACACTTGCCTCTCCGACCTCGGCGTAGCTTTCCTGGGCTGTGGCTAGCCCAATCACGTGTTCAGTAGGCGTAATATCACGTGCATCAACCAAATGTGTTCGAGCGGTTAGACTGCTCACCTCCCACCTAGGCGAAGTGGGTTCGATCCCCGGCCTGGTCACGATGCCGCTGGTCGGCGGGTTTTCTCGGGGATCTCCGTTTTCCCCCACCCTTTCATTCCGTCGCTGCTCCGTACTCACCTCGCTTCGCCCTGGTCGGCTCTGAAGACCTCGATGTCAAGAGCTGCCCAAATCCCTTCACTCACTCTATCCATCCAACCCCTTACAGACACTACTGTACCACAGAGTGATAAGCATAGGCTGTTTACGGTAAACTGAACACTTTTATAAACTCTGCTTAACCCTTTCAGTCGAAAATAAATATGTATAATTTTAGACGTTTCTACAAACAAATCTTTTGTTCGGAACTGTACTGATACCCAGACGACGATTTGTCTTACAACGGGACCAATATAAATCTATCTGTACCCTATGTTACTGGCAGCAGCGGTTTATGAGGCTACAGAATATAGTCTCAGCAGCGAATTATGTCTCCCATCCGTAGAGAACCTTTCTCATTGGATGGCGTATTGTGCTGTGTACTGTGCTGACCATTCAAGCCACTTCATATGCAATGTCCCAGATAGGGTGCACTGTGATTGAAAGGATTAAGCTCTACCTGTGTGTGCATTGAATATCCTTCCGCCTTAATTGAAATTAACACTGCCGTTGCCCTAATCTCATTATTAATTTGTCGGTCAAGTGAAACTGCGAAATTATTGGACAAGGAAATATTTTACAAATTTGCTAAATTTTTCTCTTAGATGCAATAAAACCAGAAAGCCAAAGAAATAATTTAAGTTATCACAAATGGTTACTTAACAATTTCTAATTGGACGTTAAGGCATGGAACTACTTTCCCTCCATCGTTAACAACCTTACTGGGCGCATGTTACCCAGTGCGCCCGGTAAAATATATGCAGGTAGGAGCAGTGAATTTTTTCTAAGGTTGATTTCAAAGTGATCACTTTATCGTGAACAGCCACTAGCAAAATCATATGCAATTTGTATTACTGGCCATAATTATATATAATAACTTTCTGAAAATAGTTTTGTTGAATCAAATAAAGTTTGTTTGGCGCACATTAATTGTTTATTTAGGGGCAATGAAATATTTTGTATTTGAAACGATTTTATTTTGTTGTTCTCATTTGGTTGGCCCAGACGAATATTTGGTTCGCGCAACTTAAGATCAATTTGGCTCTTTGCATATTAAAAGAGTTTCGGTTGATTTAATAAAATTAGAAGCCCTCCCGCGATTCGAATCCACTGCGCCCGAACGTAGCGTTAGCACCCTCAACCGAAGCAACCCCTGATGAAAGGGGGATGTTTTTAAATACATACAATTGAAATACTGTACAACGTGCACAAAAAAAAACATTTCAAGTTTCCTAGCTTTACGTTATAGTTTCCTGTTGAACTTGTTTTGTTAGGATGTTCATAACTTCTATAAAGCATCAGTAAATGTTCAAAGTACATCGCCACTATCCTAGTCGTCATCAAAATGGTAAACAACCTCTCGAGCTGTATTTTCGAACGAAGGTAATCAAACGAGTGGCCAAGGAAATCAGTTGATTCAACTAAATATGTTGACGACAGTATAATTTATTTTGGCCCCAGACAGGGATTCTGTTTATTCACGAGTGTATTTATTTAGATGAACAAAATTAAACGTAAAAAAAACTTTTACAACCAGGCTTATATTTATAAATGAACTAAAAAGATAAAAATAATTATAGTAGCAGTTACAGAATTGGTAGAACTTGTAAGACGTGGTCGAACAGCCGTAATAAACTTTACTGCAAATTAATATTTTGTACTAATTTATGTTTACTATATAAAAGCTTGGCGTAATATAAAACGTATACTACATTTGCTTAAGGCTCTTAACTATTCCCGTCACTTACATAAACATGACGTCAAAATGAAATAAATAACTAACGTCATATTTTTATTGGCATTACAAATTATATTATGTGGAAGGAAAACCTGTTTAAAAAAACGTTACACGTATAAACTTTTTCATATCAGATGACACCCATTGTCGTATAATATAAACATAACTAACATAAAGTTAAAATACATTTAAATCCTCAAAGTCATAACTGATATAATACCGAGCGGTCAAAGGCGTCCGTATGTCAATAGAAGGACCGGCAGTTCGAGGCTGCCTGCTTCCACGAGGAACTTTTGTGTCAAAGTAACTTCTAGAAACTTATGCGAATAAACATTTCATGTTAAATCTCTCATATTTACAATAGAAAATACTGTGAACGTGATTTCTTTTTTTAAATTATTTGGTATCTTTATTAAGCTATCTTTGATATCGTATCACGAAGGCATAACATAAAGAAATCAAGAAACAACTTTTTCTTAAAGCTGATATCAATTAATTCCACTAATTTTTTGTGAAGGTGCCAGAAAAGCGAAGCAAAATACCTTATTGTCTAATCACTCGTGTAATGAAAACATCTAAACTGGCATTATATTTGCTGCAACAAAAGCTGCGTGTAGATTGGGGAAAAAAAAAAAAAAAAAAAAAAAACTCTTACAATATTAGTGACATAATTATTATTGTGGTTACGAAGTTACTGTGATCGTTGTGTTTTGTAAAAAAAAAACAACTCTTACAATATTAGTGCCATAATTAGTATTGTGGTTACGAAGTTACTGTGATCGTTGTGTTTTGTAAAAAAAAAAAAAAAAAAAAACAGTACGTTTCGGTTTATGCTAGAACAACAAAATTCTAGTCACCTTTAAATGATTTTGTTACAATCACAAAAAAAAAACCTGGTGACAGACCTGCCACGACAGTCCAGCGATTCTGAAACGAAACATTCAAGTGTGTAGAGTGGGGAGACTCCCATATACAGTTAAATCATACTAAGATGAGTACGTATATGCGCGTCCAAGGTCAAGAAGCGAGGGAGCGATACGGGCGATACTAACACGCACTTCTAGTGCCTCATCGCTCCTACGCGCAAGGCGTGCAGTGTTCCCGTAGCAGTGTTAAACTACGCCCATATGTTTGTACTTTTCTCATTCCGCTTGAGGAAACCGCTTAGGCAAGCTTTAGAAATGCGACATGTGACCATTTTCACGACTTTTTTGTCTCCGTAAATGTACTTAATGTGTAAAAAATTTAAAAAAAAACATAGCACAAATTATTGTTATGAGAATTTTATAGAAAAAAAAAATTGTATTTCCAGAACGATGCGTATTAATGCGTATTTTGTTCCACCGGGAGGTGAACATTGCCGTACAGAGCAGGGAACGATTTTTCTTGAAAACATTCTGTAAATCCGCCCTCGTAAACGTTGTGGCATTAAGTGCATGTGTACCTAAAGGCTGTTCACGGTAAAAAAAAGAGCACTTAAAACAAACCCGATTATGATATATTTTCATGCATATTGTGTATTGTTCCGCCATATATAATAACACTGCGTTGGGCCTGATCGCTTTATTCTCCCGTCTGTCAAGATAAACTGGAACTATTGGAAATGTAAGCATTTTTGAAATTTTCTATGCATTATAAACAACAGAAAAAAAATTATCTCAGAATTGACTAAGGCGTGCGTAACACTTTTTATTCAACACTGAGGAATGGAAATACTTCCCCTTGGTCGTTTTCAGCTTTAAGGGGCACATGCAACTGCGTAACTGACTGTGCCTGTTAAAATGTTATCAGAAGGGGAAGTGATGTTTTTAAAATACTGATCTCATAAGTGCTCATTTAACCTTGGAGAGCCTATATCATAGTGCTACAGTCTCTAAAGTATAAACTACCCGAAGATAGAAATCTGTTTTGTTCTGATTCACTCTTACACCAGTATTAACCTATTGGTGTCATTTTGCAACATTTAGTAGTGTTACTTCTCACATTTTCTACATTTATATATATATATTTATATTTTCCATATTATTCAAAACACGATCCAGTAATATTATAGGGCACAAATAAAAGATGGAAAATTCTTTCATTGCAATACGGGCAAAAGCTAAGTAAGATATACGTATAATGAAAGTGTACACAGTAGTTTCTTAAGCATGGCTTTAAGAAGTGCTCAAACGACCGGCAATAGCCTCTTTGTGTTCCTGTTCTACTGCCTAAAAGCAACAATATTCTTAATGGTGCACGCGGTACAAATAATGAACATTTTTTATTTCTGTCAGTTATTTCTCAGTTCATAGGAATTAAAGTACCAATATTTTCTAAAAAAAAAAACTTAGTTTATTTCGTTAACTTCCCACAGATGTCACCGTTTTTCTTTAGGTTAGTCACTCAAACATAAAATTAACGTTTCAAAGAAATCAGTTGTGCTCCATAGCTAAAAGAAGTAAAGAAAATATTTGTACATTTTGATAAATGTCAATTTCGTGGACAGTAGTGAGCATTTCTGATGTTGTACTATAAGTTTAAACAAAACTGTATTTGTTTATAATTCCTAAAAAAAATAGTTAAAACCACTATGTCTAATGATCTGTTGTTGCACTTTTGTAATCAGTTTGCTTTTTTTGTAACAAAAAGTACTTCTGAGATAGAAAAATTATTAATGTCGGCTGAAAAATTGCAAAACCTACAACTAATGAATGCATGATAAATAGAAAACAACAAATAATAGTCAACTAAATTATTAAAGATGTTGTACAACAAAACAAATAAAAATGTAACAGTGAAATAAACAATAAAATGAAACCGTTCTAGCTCTTCAAAGTCCGTTTTAAATACAGGTATCTGCAACCATACGGTAACCGAAGTTTTTTGTCTTGTCATTTACTATGTTCCTAACCAAAGTTAGCAAACCAGCTAGCTAATGTAGATCTCAATTTATAGAACCGATGTTATAAAACCTTGCATTCTTGATAGTTAATGTTGCTAAAGTTATACTTGTTATAAAAAATGTGCAAAAGTTCTATTTTTCATAGTAAAATTACCAAACTCAGGATTTTAATTCTCGATTCGTTGTTCGTTTTCAGGGAACCAAAACATGTATTTATTGTCAGTAAACTAGCAAAAGAGATTGTATTTGTGATACAAATTGTTATTTCATGTGTAATATTATAACATGGTTTATCTTCCAACCAAATTTTATCATTTCTAAACGAAAAAAAACCATAGTGTAAATCGTCGTAAACGTTTAACCATCGAAAAACACCTGTGAAGTGTATCATGTTTTATGTAGTTACTGATTTGTCTCTTGTATGCATGTATGTACATTTGACACTAAGTTTTTAAGCGAGTGTTTTGCTTTAACTTATGTATTTATATTGTTATTTATTTGTTTAATTATTTATGGAATGTAGCGCAGTACAACTGAATAAAATGGTTACGCCTGTGGTTTTACGTTTTCCACACCGAGTTTCCTCTTGCAGACCTCACGCACAACGTGCCCATGCATGCAACTATTTGTATCACTAATTAAAAAAAAAAAAAATTGAACAATTGTGTAGTCCACTTTCAAGAGTGGTCGTCAAACTCAGGAGAGGCGAAAAACAGGCCCGAAGCGTACATAAAATGCAGCGGTAGAACACTTAGTGAGGTTTGATTCCTTGTCATTCCAAATAACTATGGAGTAACTTTCAACTCTAGTAAAGCTGTATAAGCATGCTAAATTTGTAAATTAACTACATTAAGAAACAGAGAGTACAATTTCCTTGCAAAATGTGAAGAAAACATGGTTACGGACAGCTTTCCGTCAAAAATAAATGGTTCATAGTTTGTTGAGTGTTGTGTGTGTGTTATATATTATATATATATATATATATATATATATATATATATATATATATATATATATATTATATTAACACACACACACATTTATATATGTAGCTATATTGTATCTGGAAAGATTACATATGTTTGGGTAACGCCTCCAACTTTTGGTATTTATTTGGAAAGTAAGGAAATATGTTGTGTTGGAATACAAAAATTGGTTAAAATTTTTTAATAAAACTAGATATTAAACACTGATACATAATTATTTTCAGCAGGTATTCCAAATTATGTATGAAGGACGGTTTTTGTTTAAAAAAATTAATTTATACATACCAAATTCAGGGCGAAATTGAATCTATAAGCCAAATAATTAATGAATAGTTGTTAACATATTAAGGTCTGCACACGTTTGCTGGCACTTACTACAAATTAGAAGTGAGTCACCTATATCCACTACTGTTGATGGCTGTGTAAGAACTCACCATCGTCCTATTGGTTCATACCACACCGGGCACTACCATGTACTTTACAGCGTTCATTATTGGCCGGTAATAAATCAATGGAGAGCACGAGCTGATATTGACCCAATCAAATGCATTTTATTATATAAATGGATTCACAATCAATCATGTCCCTTTGAGTGGCTATAAAAATAAATTCTATCGTTAGCAATATCATTGTTACTGCGCTGTCGTGTTCTTGTGAGGTCGGGTTAAACACTTTGCAAACAAAGACTGTACATCCATGCGAGTTTTGTTCTGAATAATAAAAAAATTTCCAAATTTGCTTTGCTCGAGCTATACTCGAGCATAGTCTACAAAGTGTTGATATATCATCTGCTCATTTTTGTACATTGAGGAAACTAACAAATAAGTAAGCTATTAACAGAGAAGGATTTAATCGTGGAATTAAAAATTACTTTTTAATGGTTGAAGTTTGTTTAGGATCTTGATATGTAGGTATATGGTGAGTTGTATATTATATTGGAATAAAAACTCGCATATGTTAATACGTGTCAATTTTCAGGACAGTAAGATAAAATTTTCCTGCGACAATGGTCGTAATTTTATACTTTGTGTGCTTTAACTTTACAAAATGCTTAAAAAGAAATATGCGCCGTACTGGAAAGCATCTAAGGCATATACTGAACTACATCAGTTATTTTGTATATGAGATGATAGCTAAGTACAGATTAAAAGTGGTAAAATATTATGCATTAATACATTACGGCATCTAATACAGTATTGTAAACTGTATTGGCAGCTGATAATCTACATAACTTTACTTCTCATTAGTACAGTGGTTTTCAAACTGTGGTCAATGGCTAGGTCACAGGTGGCCCGCAAAACGCTCTGAAGATTCCCTCAAATATTTATATTGTCAATTTCATATAAATAGAGTAAAATCTGACAGACAATGTGACCAACCTACACAAATTTAAACATTAAAGGCTCTCGCTCGTACAGTTTTGTATCAGCTGATGAACTGCTGCAGGATCTGTGTTGTTAGGTTGGCTATTTTGATGATTGCTTTGGAAGAAAATAGTACTCGGGACTAAAAGTTGTAATTTAAAAATTTAATTATACTTACAACGTTTATCGTTTAAATTATGTTTTTAAAGCAATGTTTAATTTTCTTGGCTATTAGTAACTGGACTTTAAAAACATATTTAGCATTTATGACAGCGAATGTCCACACATACAAACAGTTAATGTTCCCAGCCAATGGCTAGCCATGTTTATGTTTCCAGTCCGGTAAAGGCTGTTGTGCGTGTGCTTTTTTTTTTTGTTATCGTGTTTAGTATACGAATAGATTATTGGTGTTGTCGGAATATTCAATAGGTGTTAAATATTTTTTTTTGAGTTTTTCAAACACATTTGGTTGTAGGTACCGTTGTAGTGCGTTTTTTTTAATGAAATGTAATATTAATCACCAAGTCGTAAAAAGTGCTCGTTCCGCCATTTTCCGTACCACCTTCCACAATGAAGTGACACGAATATAATTTAGGTAAGTTTGTTTGTATCACGAAACATGTGCAGTGTTGGTTTTACTGAATGATTTTACAAATAAATTATTTAATGCTAGTGACGAACAAACGTGATTTTAGAGAAGTAAACTCGCAAGGATTGCCATAGAAAAACGCGTGTTCAAGAAGTTGCAAATATTACAAACGGTAAGTTTGCATGTTTTGTCAATGTATTTGTAAACCTTTAATATAATTATTGAAATGCACGTGGCCTGAAAAAAGCCGCACTTTCCACACTTTTGTAGTGAGTGAATAATATTTGCTTGTCTACGTCGTAAATTCGAGTGAAGTTAACTTCGGTCTAAACGTGTGCGTGTACATATTGCTGCATCTGTACGAATACGAACAGCGACGCATGTATCGCGTTTTGTTTTTTCATTAAAGTTATAATTTTTGAAGTTTAATAATTTAAATGTTATTTACATACTAGCAAATTGTTCTACTGCTCCATCAAAACAATATGCAACTCAAAATGCCACATCCGTTTTCCCTGGAAATAAATAAAAAGATAAACGGAACCCCGACAAATTTAACTCTGTAATTAAAAAATAAAACAGACTGGAACGCCAACCTAGCTATAATATCCTACATTAATTACTGGCCGGAAGTTAGCTAACGTTTCAGTGCCTGCCATGACAGGGAACACGAGGAAGGAGGAAAATGCAAGTGTGCATTGGACTCAAAACATTTGTTTACAAACGTCTTTCTCTTCAATGACGAGATAGCTGACGTGGAAGGATACACTGTGGCCGTGCTACTTTTCTAGAACTGTCAAAATTTACCCCACTTACATGAAATTGACAATATCTATATAGGGCCTAGGTATATAAAGTTAGTTTGATCATGTGATTTCTTCCATTCAGTTTAATGCAGTGTTCAACGATTATCCATGTAGTTTTGGATTTTAAAATATAGTATAATAGGAATACTTTTCGAAAATTAATTAGACATTTTTACAATGAAACAATACAGCTATGGATAATTGATGGTGGTGTATTTTAGTGAACTGTTCTATCACAAGTAATACGTCTCGGTGCTTGGGTGGAAAAGTTGTCTTGGTAGGAGGCGTGTGCTGCGCTGACATGTACAAGTGTTGAGAAATGTCAGTAAGACTTTTGTTGGTAAATTTCCGGGAATTGTTTGGTGTCCAACTAATAATGTGATGTTTGGCCAACGTTATTTTTACAACATGGTCCAACCTCTTTTCTCCAACGTTGGTCCAACATAAATTGCTGCAGAGAATAGCACACTATAATCTAAGCCATTTTATGAGCATAGCTGGCCAATTTTTGCAGAACACTGTCACACCCAGAGCCACCGAACTCAAATCGGAGCTAACACTTCAGACACTTATGAGCTGCATTTGTCGAGAAGTGCTTTGATAAGCCTAGTTAGCTTGAAATGGGCCAATAAAAAACGTATTGCAAAAATACACATGTTAAAAATTTAACGTATCCCCAAATAATAAAGCTAATTTTGCAGGTCTCTAGTTAGCCACACACACACACACACACGTGTGTGTGTGTGTGTATATATATATATATATATAATATATATATATATATATATATATTATTCAACATAATTTTACCAAATTTTGTACACTGGCAGTGTATATTAGAAGAATAAAGAGATCCTCTTTAGTTGGCCTGTTTACAAAATAATTCCAGATGAGAAGTTTCCATATTTTCGCATATTTCCGGAACCATTCATTTTGGTTCCACCAAATTTTGCACCCTATTAGTGCTACATAAATCCATGTAAACCTATACTATTTACGTGGGGTCATTCATTGATTTTCAAAATGGTTGCCGTACAAATAATTTATATAAGTTTGTCATAGCTGTTAAATAATTTAACCAAATTCAACAAAACTTTCTATGCTAAGTGCGTATATTAGAAGCATCACATACAGAATAGCTTTGAGGAAATTTTGTAAGAAAGCGGAAAATATTATAATATAGTTTTTATGCTATATCTCTGGGACCAATTAATCGATTTCAATCAAATTCTTCACACAAGTAGCGTTACGGTAGGCCAAGAGAACTTGCGTGTTTTAAGTAGCGCAGACCCTTCTTTCCAATTGAAGGACCGGTAAATATTTAGGTTAGTGAACCCTATCATTCAAAACCTTAGAATGATTGCACCTGAAGGTGATCCTCCGAAGCAGTTGATTGCACGCTACCAAGTATGGAACGAGGTTTTCTCTATATTTGTTATTGTGTCGCTAGTATTGGATACGTTTCTGGTTTAATCTCTAATGATATTGCTGTCACTGTCAACGAGGAGTGATGTCTACCTACTATCTAAGCTTTCAAGTACTTAATTAAAAATTATTTGCACCTATGTAGTTATGCTCGTTAGTCAAGCCAGTTACGTCTTTTTTTCTATCGCTACTGTATATTCTTCCATACTCAGGAAAAACTGTTACTGCCAAAAACCTGGAGATTAGTATTTCTACCTTGTACCCATGATATAGCAATATTTTAGATTTATTCACGGTATCTACACATTTTTTAAATAAAACATTAAAAAAAACTTCATTAATGACACGTTCGGGTTGTTTCCTAAATAAATTTCACAATAGAACAATTAAAGAGTGGCTTTAACCTGCCTTTCTTTGGTTAAACAAAACTTTCAAGTTAGTTTAATCATATTTTCTACGGTTAATAGAATTAAAAACAGAGATAATAGGTATGTTTGTAAAGGTCTATAAATAAAGAGCATTTATGTAAAATGTAATGTGAACGATTATTTGTGCGTTACTTGAAAAGCCGGCATTTCTTACCGGGAAGCTTACGTTTTTATGTAATATTGTTGAAAAATAAAACTATTGCTAAAATTAAAACTCATTATTTCATTATTGTCTGTTCATTGAACAAACATGGGGGACTAATTTCTCATTGGTGTTATCGTCTACTGCACTGCGTTTTGTTCACATGTGGCGGAAGGATACATAGTGAGTAACTTGAAAGTGTAACTATAGCAGGGCTTCAGGAAACATGAGAGTAACCACGGGGAAAATACAAAGTTATTTTATTACCTTTACACAAATTCGTATAGTTGTGTAACTGAAATAAATATAATCCACTTTTTCGGATCACCAGCTTTCAATATTACACTTTTAAGAACGCTTCTAGTCACATTTTCCAAGATATAGGATATTGTGCAGATAGTGGTTTTGATAGTCTGCACTGCACACCAGTACAAAACCGCGCGCGATAAGTTAAGTCCCTCAAGTGTGAGAGAAATCATAGTTGTTAAAACTACATGCCGGAGAATCACAAACAGTTTCCGCTAATAACAAGTTTTTAAGTCAGATCAATATTTTTTTATCTTCACCATCATTAACTGTTGATAATGCAAGCCATTTTCTACAATAATATCAGTAACAGATCGGAAAATTGCAAGGTACTCTGGTTTTTGCGCATCCCTATACTAGGTTGTCTACTTATTTACTTATGAGATATGAAAACTTCGCTCCAAGTATGTGATGAGTGACTACGCCGCTTGATTGTGAGTGGTCATAGTAAGCTCATTCATCATCCACTATTTCCACTGTGGTTACTGTTTTATTGCCTCCTGCTGTGAGAACCAAGGTTTTACAGCTGTGAGAATGCGTCAGTCTCACCTGTGACAACTCAATACCCATCACATTAAAGACGAGATTAGGTTTTTTTACATAATTTAATACGTATAGTGCTTAGCTATCAGCGAATCAGTTGTAGTGCATGTTGGTCAAATGATCGCCATTTTTGCTGACAAGATAATTACATCAAATCTTTAAAGGGGTTTAAAATGTGTCGGATAACAGAGGTGTTAATACTGGGGAGAAAGTAGTAAGTGCCATAGGTCTGAACCACGACGACGAAAGTGTTCAGTTGCCAGTGGTAGAGGGATATTAATGACACAGTGAATGTAGCATATGCAAATTACCAGTGTTGGAGAGTGGCATCTTGAAAACAACAATGAAAGTGGTGAATTTGCATGTTATTAACAAGGTGTTAGACGCTAGAGTCCAGTGTAATAGAGTGCCAACTTAAACCACGATGACGAAGGAAGTGGTGTACCTGTACATAAAGGATGATGTCAATGATTTAGAAGCAGAGATAGATGCTAGAGGTCAGTGTAATAAAGTGTTGGGTCTCAGACAATAATTAAATTGGGAGAGTTCCAACAGAGGAAGGAGGATGTTAGTGCCAGAGGTGACAGTAGGAAACGGGATGTAGGCGAGGCCAGTGTAAAATACTGGTATCTTGACCCCGACGATGAAAGTGGATCAATTCCAGTGGATGATGGAGGATGACAGAAGCAGCAGAGGTAGGTGCCCGAGACCAATGCAGAAGAGTAGTTCCTCGACGGCACTGACGGAAGAGGTGGAGTGCCAGCGAATGAAGGAGGAGTTGCTAGAGGCCTGTGTAGTAGAGTGGAATCTCGAAGATGCTGATGAAATAGATGGAATACCGGCGGATGAAGGAGGATGTCAATGGCAGAAGCGGTAGAGACAGGTGATAGGGACCGTCGTAGAGCTGCAGAAGTGGCGACTATAAGACGATGACGATGAAGGTGGTGGAGTACCACTGGAAGAAGCTTCTCACGATGCTCAAGGCCATGAGCACCACGGAGCCGAGGTAGCCGACGAGCATCATAGCGGTGACAAGCAGCAGCCAGAAGGGGACCTGAGGCTCTCTGATCTGATGCTGCCACAGCTCCTGGGTGCCCCACACGCGAGATATGTCTCGCCCGCCAGCGAAGCACGATGTGATGGCGGCCGCATATACAGACCCCATGGGCGCCATCAGCAGCATGTAGCCCAGCATCAGCAGCAGCTGTCTCACAGGAAAAAAAATTACCTGCCCTAAAGCTCAACTTTCTACTTGGATCTTCAACATCGAAGAAATGGGTTTCACATCACATGGCTGTGAGGAGCTTCTGATCAGATGATCTCCATAACCGAAGCCAATATACCCTTTCCATTACAAAACTGCAACTTTTAGTATAGTCCATTCGCGGTTACTTCCAACTTTTCCGAAGCCCTGCTAAAGTTATATTTTCATACTATTCATCGTCCTCAAGAAAACAAAGCCTTACCAAGTCTAGAAAATTACATCAAAGAGAGAGCGCACCACAGTTTAATAATATTTCCCATAAAAACTATTTATTACTAGGCATTACCAACACACCTATTTCCTGTCTGTCAATATACATGATATTTTTAAAAAAAATATTATAATTTATTGACAAACTATAGGTAAACGCTAAAGATGACCAAAAATAAGATACTTTTATGTTAACAAAGGTATCAAACTCTTGTGATACATGGCACATCTATGAAACAACCAAATACCTCATACATACGGTGATTTTTCAGTTGTTTGATTCAAAATGTGTGAAGATACAGCGAATAGATTATATCTCACCTATCCGTGAACTTGGGAAGTGGATTTTGTTGCAGTAGTCCTATTACAGTCATCATTTAATTCCATCGCCTGCCTTCGAGAATCACGGGTACCTAACGGTTCTACCTCGAAAGCTCGTGATATGGCAAGCAATAATATCTTTTTAATGCTACTGCAACCGCTGTAACTCATTTTAAGTTCAGCTATAGGTCACGCGGTATTAAGCCACCTAACTGCTGAAAATTTAGTAATTGTTCTAAATAATTAACAGCGTGACCCATAAACAGAGGTTCAGTGGCACTCGCCTCTGGAACCGGAGATTCTTTGATGTCTGCCTTGTAAGCGATACACATCACGATATTATAGTGACCTTTACTCGTAACAAGAGACACCTTACTTTCGAAAAAATGTTTCCATATTCATGCATACTTTTTCTTGCTACTGACCAGGTACTTTTTGGTCAAATGACTTTAAGGCCATGTAATTTTAGACCAAACGGTTTTTAGGCCAAATGACTTTTGGCAAAGCAGACAACAAATTTTTATGAAAATTTAGGACAAATAGTTTTTAGGCCACGTGACACTTTTTACGCTACTGGCAGCCCAAACAGAAGGGGATCTTCCGCAACACAAAGTAGCCAACCAGACACAAGGTCTGTACCCAGAGTCTCACACAGCCAATCGGTGAGTGTGAACGCCTACATCAAATGAACCATTGCTAGGCAACTTAAGAATGCGCGGATTCCTTTTGGGACAAGTTAGAATTCAAAACACGTGTGTTTATATAACGTTAACCATTGGTCCACACGGTTTTTGACACCTCCTGGAGAGCGGTGGCCCAATCGTCGCCTTCCACTGTGACAGCAGACAACTACTGTGCAGTTGATATCGGCATATTTGAACATAAGACTTTAGAGTGTAGCCCGCAGGTCATTGAACTGGCGAATTTTTAAGGTCTCTAACCATCGTACCATTTCAATAATGTATGCTTGCCTGTTTTGTGCCTGGATACTGCCTCGCAGATGACGACTTAACCTCGTTTCGCGATGGAAAACGTGCACGCTCTAGCCGTGAAGCCGTGAGAATCGAGCCGAACCAGTGAAAAACCAGGGAAAATGGTGCAATTGATAATCAGTGCCAGATAACTAATTAATATAATGGCTGAATGTCACCGATTTAGTTGCGATTCCCGCTGAACGTCGAGGATTTCACTCGCAGAAGTGTCTCGTTCCCAGTTCATTGGCTCCAGTCACTGGTCGGCGGGTTTTTCTCATGGATCTGACGTTTCCTCCGCTCTGGCAATCCGGTGCTGCTCCGTACTCACCTCATTTCACCTTCCTCTGCTCTTAGGGCCTCTTTGTTAGGAACCGCGCCAATCTCTCGGCTCAACTTATGTTAACACAGATGTACCTCATGCTTGGTTAAAATGAGATTCTGCTTATATAATATATAAATAATGGTATTTAAAATATAACTTATATGAGTAAAATCTGTGATAAAATTTATGTGTTGTTAACGCCTAGTAAGAAATAGTTCTCATGCAAAACATTGTCACACTGAGTGCGCACGGATGAGGGTGCGTCGGCTCTTTGGTGTAATTATTTTAAGCTTTGTTTGTACGAGGCGGAGTAATATCCTAGAAGTATAACTTCAGCAGGATTTCAGAAAAGTTTAAAGTAGACGTGAATGGAGTATACTCTTTTCTCGTCGTGAACCATGCTAAGGTATATTCAACTCAGATTAGACAAAACGATATTTATTATTAGTAAAGACCTGAAGAATTCCCGAATTAATTTTGGGTCAAGCAAGAATTCAAAAGCTCTTACGTTCAGGTTATTATTACTACAATTGGTCCACACGTTGGTTAACACGTCCTGGAGAACCCTGAGCCAATTACAAACACGCTACAAAATGCAGGCCGAACCATCGCCTTGCGCTGTGACAGGAAGCAACCAATCAAGGATTTTTATCTTCGTTTCTGTACACAAGACTGTGGAGTCTAACCTACAGCACATTGAACTCACAAATCCTTCATGTCCCTAATTATGTGAGAGTTTGTCATAGAGGAACTTTCTGCCGCTAGATGCGCAGTGTTCGAGAAAGGTAATTTTTAATTGAAATTTTTAGCTACGTCTCTAATAAAAACAAAAATTTTTCCTTGGTTTCAATGTTATTTTATATTTATTTTACAATTATTGCAATTATCATATTTTTTAAAGCAAAAGAAATAGAGAAAATCTCATACACATGCGACAATAGCGCTTACCTAGTGGCGGAAATTCTTGTATATCAAACTTTTAACATCAATCTTCCCAAACCTGAGTAGAAGCTACCTTACTATTGACGACACGAAAGCTATTGCTGCCAACTGAATATTTGGTAGCAGACTACGAATATTTGTTTTTCTTTCCGATAAACATATACTTTAGTGAGCAGTAAATTGGCTTTAGAACCTACTTATCAATATACGTGTTATTTCGCACCGCAATCAATTGTGCTGCCAGCTATAATAGTTCTTGTAAAAATTGAGGAATATTTTCTTTAGGCTTTTCAAGGATACTTTTCTCCTGTCAGCTAGTTTTTATCCTTCCACAGCTTTTTTAATACATTAAAGCACTGTTAAGACAATTTTGAAGGGACTGAAAAAAGTAATACTTATTAACCAGTAAAAAATTTTAAGGGGGTCAAATTACACACGTGCATGTAGACAAGGGGCAGAATTAAAATTATCCAACTTATCAAGCAAGAAAACTTCTTAAGTGGGAACTTGTTACAAGGGTTTCACTGTAAATATTGCCATATAAGTAATAAATTGTTTATATACAGGAGTAATAATGGTTAACCTCCCCCCCCTGATTCTACACTTTCCTACAATCACACATACTTTCTTGGTACCAATGTCTATATTTTTTACAGCATAAATGTCTCTCTTTGTGCACTTTCTTGTATTTCGCAAAAATTTTTCTTGGTCCCCTGAAAAGTGTAAAATAAGGGTTTCACTGTATTCCCCAGACTCGTAAGTTAAGGTCTAAGGTTACAGTAATATATATTTATTGACTATTTCTCCAAAATGAGAGGGCTTGTAAAGGCTGTTCACGTTAAATCGAGCACTTTTGAAATCAACCTTAGAAAAAAGTCACTGCACCTGTACGCATATATTTTAACGGACGCCCTGAGTGACATGCACCCAGTAGGTGGTAACGATGGATGGGAAGTAGTTCTGTATCTTAACATCGAATAAAAAGTGTTAGGCAAACATTTCTGACAATTTAAGATATTTCTTTCGCTTTTTTTTAAATGCATAGAAGTGTAAAAATGAGCATATGTGTAAGATATTCACTTTTCTAATTAGTTCACAGTTTCACTCGAGCGATGCATGAATAAAGTAATGAACCCACAAAAATGTTGATATCACATAAGGCGGAAAGATACACATACAACGTTCATACAAGCAGATCTTAAGCGGGGCATTCAAAAGTGATGACTTTACCGTGAACGGCCTTATAAAGGTTGTTCACGGTAAAATAAGCACTTTAGAAAGCCCTGCTTAAGATTTACTTGTGTACACATAGTGTATTCCCCCGCCTTATGTAAAATTAACATTGCCATGGGCCTCATCACTTTATTCATGCGTCGGTCAAGTGAAACACTGGAATTATTAGGAAAGTAAATACTTTACAAATCTGCTGTTCTTTACACATTGTTGAATTTTAAAAAAACAACAGAAAGTGGAAGAAATAATTTTAAATTATCATAAATGGTTACCTAATACTTTTTATTCGACGTTAGGATATGGACCTACTTCCCATCCATCGTTACCAACTTTACTGGGCGAATGTCAGTCAGTGCGCCCATTAAAATATTTACATGCAGGGGCAGTGACGTTTTTCTAAGTTTGTTTTCAAAAGTGCTCGCTTTAACGTGAACAGCCCTCTCATTTTGGAGTAATAGTCAGTAAATGTATATTACTGTAACCTTAGACCTTAACTATCGAGTCTGGGGAATACAATGAAGCCCTTATTCCGCGAAATGCCTTATAAAAGTGTGAACCGCAGCAAGCTGCGGACTTACCGTGGCCTTGCTGGCGTATCGTGACACCCAGACGAGGAAGCCTCGCGGGACGGAGTACCTGGGTCGGAGCTCGAGCTCGTACTTATCGCCGCAGATCTGGCACGAGTCCTTGCTCGTGTCCATGAGCCGCATCTCCAGGCACGGCTTGTGCACCAGGTAGGGGCAGCGGCACAACCTCACCAGTTGCATCTGATCCGGTCCCCTCTGGCAGACGCGGCACCGGTTCTCTAACCCCAGCACATGCGCGAAATATTAACCCTTTAGGGAAGGCACAGATTTACTGTTACTGAAGACAAGGTTCAAGTCAGCTACCCATATTCACCACTACACCAATTTCAGTTGTGTTGGTCTCTCTACTTACCTACTTCCTATTGGTCTTCGCAACGCAAGACACGCCTACTGTACGCTGCTACGCTTGGCTGTCCATCGACCAATGGAGTTGCTTTTTTTTTCTCTAACTACCCTATAACTAGGGACATGCAAAATTCGCGTTATTATTTGGCATCAGGCTGAACTTCACAGTACTGTATGAACCAAATCCGCTGTCGTTTCTCCACTGGCTGCTGCAGAGACGTGAAGCCATTCTCTCTCTCTCTCTAATTGAACTACACGTGATTGGGGCACACAATTGTGAAGTGTTCATTTATTGGTGCACAGTCACCCAGCGTGTGTCACATAAAGTATGGTCCAATGATAAAATGACAAATGTATTACAAAAGTACGTGTGTGTCCAGTTTAACTTGTCCCCAAATAATAACGCTAATTTTGCAGGTCTCTACATATAACTAAGAGTTAATCCCGTTGGGTAGGGTTGGAATTTATTACATCTCAGGGCTAGACCCTTTACGCCTACAAGGATATGAAATGATGCAAGGAGACGTGCATCAGGGCAGAGAGGGATTGAGCAGCCATGGCCTGGAATTGGGGCCATGACTACCTCCCTAGGCGTACTTTTAGATAAGCCAATACTACAAGAGACAGGGGAAAACCGGCATAGATACCGTAAACAACCCAGTTGACAGGATAGAATTCCAAATATTCATGCATTTATCAGAAATGCTACCGGAGACAGAGTGTGTGTAACATGCTCGTGTTAGTAGAGATGAAAAAGCTAGTAGAGAGAGGGGACGGGAACTACATTTCCCTTCGTTGGCTTGTTGACTACGTGCCTATCAGTGTGTCATGACTGATGTTAACATGTTTCACAATACATCGTGTCCAGCGAAACGAAACAGTAAAGCCACAGAAGTGTGAGATTTGTCTTGGGGAGAAAAGTAATTTCCAAATAAACGTTGCCCGAGTATATACGTGCATACTCCTCAAACGATTAAATACGTTCCCGAGCGGAGACTTCTCTATGAGAGTCCCAGCTACTCGCAATGTACGGCGGAGTGAGTTAGTGAGTGCGGCTCTTAGCACCAAGGTCTCGAGAGCCGACGTGGGTGAAGTGAGGCAAGTGTGGAGCAGCGCTGGAAAATGGAAAAAAAAAAAAAAAAACTGATACTCATGCGATATTAGCTCTTACCTAGTTGCAGAAATTTCCTGATAGGTACCAAAATTTTAACATTGATTTTCCCAAACCTTTAGTAGACACGACGACACGAATGCTATTGCTGCCAACTAAAATATTTGGTAGCAGACAACGAAGTTTTTTTTTCTTTTCAATAAACAGATGTGTTAGTGAGCAGTTAATGGCTTTTGGTGATGATTAACTTAACCTCTTTATACTTTGTTCGAGGCTGTTCACGGTAAAGTGAGTACTTTTGAATTCAACGCTTGAAATATATCACTGCCCTTACATGCGTATACCGTACGCTGAGTTGCAAACGCCGTGTAAAGTTGGCAACGATGGAAAGGCACTAGTTCCACGTCAGTTTTACAGTGTTAGTTGAGTGAGGCAAGAATGAAGTGATATGGCCCATAGCAATGCTATTTAAACATACGGTAGAATAATACACAATGTGCATGCAAGTAGATATTAGGCCGGACTTTCAGGAGGGCTCATTTTGACGTGAACAGTCTACAGTTCATTCACGGTTACTTCGCACTTTTCTAAAGCCATGTTTAAGTTCTACGTTTTGGATATGACCCCGCCTCGCGCGAAGAAAGTTTAGAAAATTACGCGGAAGGGACAACGCACCGCATTCGTGCGCACTCCGTGCAATAATATTTTACATATGAACTATTTCTTACTAGGCATTACCGACGTTACAAGTTTTATCACTGTGAAATATTATAATTTACACACACACACACACAGATATATATATATATATATATATATATATATATATATATATATATATATATATATATATATATATATTGCTGTTCACAGTAAAGTGAGTACTTTTGACGGCCTGGTTACTTTTTCCTTTCAGCCATTTTTTATCCTTTAAACATCTTTTTAAATAAATTTTGTCATGTAAGTAATAAACACAGTGTGTATATTCCACTGCACTCGGAAGTTAACGTCTAAGGCTAAAGTAAAGCATACTTATTGGCTATTGTTCCAAATGAGAGGGCTTTCAAAAGTGCTCACTTTACCATGAATGGTCTTTACCTAATTAGAATGTCAAGTTAAGCAGAAATAAGGTAATTTTGCTTTAACAGAAGTATAAATCGGCTGTGATACATGACATATTTAGAAACCAACCAAACACATCATGCATGGGGTGATTTTCCGAAGGTTTAACTCAAAAATTGCGAAGAACCGCCGATAGACTATAGAGCTAATCACAACCAATGATTGCAATGGTGACTGACCACCTCGTAGACACAGAACACTTAAGAATACAGAGGAGAAACATCCGCTTTCACCGCGAACTCCAGCCGCGGTGGCTGAGTGGTTAGACTGCTCGCCACACACCTTGAAGAACCGGGTTTATATCGCCGGCCGGGTCACTCACGGGTTTCCGCGTGTGGGGACCGTGGCGGACGATACCGCTGGTCAGGCGGGTTTTCTCGGGGCTCTCCCGTCCCCCCCCCCGGGGTCCTTTCATTCCGTGCGCTGCTCCGCACCCACCGCAATCGCCCTCATCAGCTCTGATCTCTTCGCTCACTCGCCCAGAAGCGGAGAAGCTGAGAGCCGCCCGGATCTCTTCGGATACTCACCGAAAGCGGAGAAGTCTCCTTTCGGCACGGGGTACTCGTACCCGTCTTGACTGACTGGTGTTCCCGATTGTTCTTCGCGAGCGGGTGTGGAAGGTTGCTCGTCTCCCCCGGGTGTCTCTGGGCTCTTGCCGGCACTGGGGACTTCCTCTTCGTCTTCGAGAGTTTTCCTCTTCGGGGAAGCCACCTTGTAGACAACCGCTTGTGGAGATATTTCTACTTCGCTTTCATCTGTGGCGACTAAGTCGTCGCTGACACCTGTCTTCCCCGCTGTCGTCGGGGAGATTGGTTTCGCCATGCCTCCAGGCGGATCCGAGCACACTTGCAATTTTAGACACAAGAAGCGAGATAAAACAACACGTTACTGAATTTCCTTGGAAACATTTTTTTTTTTAATTGTTGCAATCACAACATTCGCTTTTCAATGCTTGGGTCAGTATTAAGAGTCCAGGGTTTTTTAATTCCGCGTTAACAAAGATTTTTTTATTTGCAGTCTTTTGTGATAACGCAGTATCATCAGGGCAAGTTTGAACAACCTTACTAAAGGCTGTTCACGATAAAGTGAGCACTTTTGAAATAAACCTTAGAAAAAAGTCTCTGTTCCTGCCTACGTATACTTACTGTAACGAGCACACTGAGTGTGCCCAGTAAAGTTTGTAACAATGGAGGGAAAATAGTTCTATATATTAACGTCGAATAAAAAGTGTTAGGTAACTATTTGTGATAACTTAAATTATTTCTGTAGCTTTCTGTTTTTTTTAATGCATCGAAGTTTAAAAATAACCAGATCTGTAAAATATTTTCTTTTCTAATCATTTCACAGTTTCATTTGACCAACGCATGAATAAAGTGATGAGGCCCGTGACAATGTTAATTTTACGTAAGGCGGAAGAATACACGAGTATACAAGTAGATTTTAAGTAGGGCTATGAAAGTGCCTATTTTAGCGTAAGCAGCCTATAATTTAATTTTAATTACAAAGGCAAAGTTTTTCGCCTTTCTTATGTACAGTACATAACTGTTAGATGTAAATATGATTGTATATAAGAGTGTAAATATGTTTGTAAATATGTTTCTAAGTATGGTTGCTATAGATAATAAATAGTATTTAAGTGCCTACCAGTACATAATGAAATATTGTATATAGAATCATGACTATATTATGATGTTCTCCTAAAGTTAGCTGTTCAACAGATTTTTCATGTTTTTTTCCTGTTTATTTATTTCTTCTTAAAGTAGTTTTAATTCACTAGCTGATAAGTTAAGAAGATATTACTGTAAGCTCGAAACAACAATTTTTTGCTGAAGCGAGCTGTAATTTATTTTCCGGTTACGTACAATTGTACGAGTTTTGGGTGGTCAGATACGAATAAATTAGACAAAAAATCTAAATAGGAGTGAGTGAAGAGATTTGGGCGGCTCTTAACAGCGAGATCTTGAGAGCCGATGAGCGTGAAGCGAGGTGAATATGGAGCGCCGCAGTAATCCAAGGGAGGGGAAGCGGGAGATACCTGAGAAAGCCCGCCGAGAAGCGGCACTGGCCGACATGATTCCGACTTGCGAAAGTCCGAGAACAAACCCGCCGGTAATCGAACCCGATTCCTCTTGTTGGAAGGGGAGTGTTATAGCCGCTACCCCACCGCGGCTCTGTACGAGCGAAAGGCTCTATTTCCCCACTGTGTGTCATTATGGCTTGACAGCGACCATCAACCACTTATGAAGAGATTCCGACTACGTAATTATTTTGACTGTCACCTTGGTGCTGTGTACAGCATCATTTTTATCGTTAACTATCAACGTACACCTTAAAATCAAGACATTAAAAATGATTGATATTTATGGTAAACGTTTGTCAAATATAAAACTTCAGACATTTTCGAAAATACTGCCGAAAAATAATTATCCTTGCTGTTATACTTACATAATTTTTTCGATTGCAACAATATTAAATTTGTTAACAGCGCTCTAGAACTTTGTTATGTAAGTAAGTTTGTTATACATATTTTCTGAATATCGTTAAGGCTTTTTTAGTTAAACTTTTGTGTACTGAATGGTATATAGGTTAATTAAATCGCTGCCTCCGATTCGACTCCGTAATTAGATTTCTGAGTAGAGAAATATTGTTGCTTGGTTAACCCTTCCAGTCATAGATATAAATATATATTAAGAAAATGCAACGAATATATTTTTGATTCGGGACTATAGTAATCTCTATGTATGAAATAAAGTCTTCAACTGACTGAGTGACTCACTCACTCATCAGCTAGCCCACAGTCATAACCGTAGGATACAAAAGCATGGAAATTTAGAGATGGCTTCCTCTTAGAGTGCAGTCACCCAACAAGAAAGTATTTTTTTCGAAATTCGCCCCCAAGAGAGGGTGGAAAGGGCTAAAAATATGTTTTTGACGACTGCTCAATTGCTTATAGAACCAGATACGATTTCGTTTTGCACTTGGTTTCAAAATATTTCCCATAAAATTGCCGAAATATTTATTTCAGATTATTTTTGAAATTCGACCTCTAAGGGGGTGGTAAGGAGTAAAATGTGTTTTCGAGGGCTCTTAAAAAATTTACTAACCCTACGAGATACTATTAGGCTACGCTCCTTGCTTTTAAAGTCTTTGTCAATAACTCATTGTCCTCGCGAGATATCGATATGCTCTTAGCTTCAAGCGATTGCTTATAGCCTACCTAAAAATAATTTTATAATTTTTAGATATCTAGCCCCTAGGAGGATGAAAGGGGATTAAACTATTGTAACGTATAATATGGCATTGTAATATACACTATTATTTATTTTCCATTATATTTATTTTGCTACGTTTTTCATATCAACGTATTAATCAGCGTGTCGTTACTATTGGCAGACATATTTTATTTTCAACATTACATGTTATGTATTAATTAAATGTAATATAAATATTTATTATTATGCTTATGGCATGTGTTAATGAGCATCTATTGTTTCAAGTTTTACAAGTGTTTAAGATGTTTTATTTAATTTGACACGTACTTTTAAGCAGTTTCCATGATTGCATTTTTTTATATCTGTATGTATTAATAATTTTTCGAAATTGGCAGAAGTGACAGTACGTAATATTTAATCCAATTTTTATTAAACTCAGCTCCAAGTTAAGTCCTACGTTGGTCATGTTAATTTAAATTTCCATTGTTATGTACACTTCTCGTTACAAAAAATGAGCGATCTCGTGTAACTGAAAATATTTCTCAAGTCCCCTTCGGGTATGTTCGGCAGACTGCCCCCTCCCAAGTCACAGGCGTGTGCAGCGGAGTGGGCGTGGTTAACTGCTACAGGAAACATGACTTTGTAATAAAAAGGATACAAAACACGAATAATAGTTCTGTGAGCCCAGTTTTGTCCGAGTATATTCCAACACATTATACGTTATGCAGTTAAAGTAAATTAGTGGTGAAACCTCCGGAATTATGATATAGCCTGTATCAGATCTGAGAAACAAATAGTAAATAATAAATTTGGATCGACCACATTGGGCCAATGGAAAAAAAAAAAACTTCCAAATCATGCATAATTGTAAATATGAAAGGAGGTGTTTCGTTATAATTCCACTTGCAACACACACGAGATCTTTGAAAACATGGAGTGATAATCACTAAAAACATTAAATAATACATCATATGGAATAATGTTTTCATATGTATGATAATTAGAGACCACGAAATGTCTCGAAATGAATGGTCTGTAGTATAGAGTTCACAGTCCAATGAATACGCGATCAACTACTGTATATTCACTGTTTGTTTCTCCAGTAAGGGGCCAATATTGCTCTAAAACATACAGCACGTGATCCCAAACGTCTTTCCTTGCCAGTTTAGTATTTACTTCTCACATTCCTGCGTGAGCCTTGTCAACTCTAATCCAATGCAGAGGTAGATTAGGTCTATAAGTGTGTAAAGTTTAGCTTGTCCTCAATATAATCCGCGCAGTTTTCCTGTTCCTGTTTTGTTCCGTTCATAAAGTAAAGGCCTATTTACATGCACCAACATGTCTCAACCAATTATGGATTACAGTTAGTTATTGATTATTAAAGTGTTATAACACGAATTTACTACAGTATTATCTGCGGGAGTGATTATAGTCTCTTGAAAGATCTACGGTTATTTAAAAATACTCAAAATATTCACCTTTTAAAACATTATAACATATAGAATACATGCAACGAACGACAAGATATATTTCGAAGGAAACTATTCGCATTAATGTGAGCACTTCTTGATGCCTGTAGCATTTTATATATGGACGTATGCGCCCAAATGTCAATAAAGATTACGTATTAAGTCGTAACTCATTCTTTATTTTCATTTATACACGAACTGAATTATAAATAAAATTGCTTTTATGTTTCATGTGTGTGTTATAGCACCATTACGAAAAGTGTTAAGAGCTCACTTTGGCGCGAACAGCCTTTAGTACAGTTACATCTAAGCTGGACAGTTCAACTCGACGTATTGTCTCATGATGTCGTTTCTCACCTAACTGCCTCCATAGGTGATTCGTGCTAGTAATGGCAAGTAACCCAATTTGAAACACTTGGTGGCTGGCAGACACTACACCGACCAGTCACCTAACTGATTGGTGAATACATGTGTAAGTGTGCTTTCTAGCAATTGGCTTCTCACTGTTTCGCGCCATGTTATGCGAATGCTAGAAATTGGGGCGTACACAACTATAATTTGTTTGATGACATTTCACATTGTGATTACAAACATGATTCGCTAACATTATATATATATATATATATATATATATATATATATATATATTGTGTGTGTGTGTGTGTGTGTGTGTGTGTGTGTGTGTGTGTGTGTGTGTATTTATAAATCGTTGTCAGTCCCACAACTACAAAATAAGCAAAATATATACCAATTTGATACTTGCGTTATCTTGGACTGTCTTACACACGACACATTCACGTATATAAATATTTCCTAAATGAATGTTTATTTTAAGAACTGTCTTCCTTACGGGATAAGGTATTGCAGTTTCTAAGTTTGAGTCCAAATTGGTTGACCAAAAACCGAAAATTTAACCGTTGGAAGACCGTGTTCAGTGCCTGTAAGAAATAGGTACACAAATGGAGATAGAGAATTGCATTTTCTTTATAACACATCTACAAACATCTGAATTTGAAGTCCCCGCACTTTGACCTCATACCTACCGAAATCGTAGAGGTTATAGTGACGTAGTGACGTAAAGGGTTGGGAGAGTGGAAGTACGTTTTAAACATTAGTAATATGACATGCAGTCAAATAAAAAGTTACTGAGCGAGAGTTCCAAAATTTCGTACAAGAAGGTCCATCCTGATACACTCAAGTTCCATTTCACAGTGGTTGGTTAACAATATTGAATGATTTATCACCAATTTGTTCTACTTTCTAACTCTTTTTCTCCATTTATTAGGTTTGGTAGTGCAAGTAAGAAAATGAACAAATTCACAATAACAATTTAATTTGTAATGTTGTGAGTAGCATATAAAAATTACTTTGGCGCAAAGGGATGGGGGATAGGCGCGGAGGAACCGCCGCCGCCATGTTGGAATTTCCCTTTTTTTTTCCTTTTTTCCCATTAAACTTTCCATGTTTTCCTCAAAATAGACGAAATGTCCCTAAAAATTTAGATTTTCAGTAAAAATTTCCCTTTTTCCCCTAAAAAATTCCCATTTTCTCAGGCAGATCAGTGACCATGGGTATAGCAATGAGACAGATCAGCGACCCAGGGTCAAGGATCAATGACCCCGATGACCGGGATCAGAGACCCCAGGGGCAGGAGAGCATGACCAGGACCTTTGCCCTTGACCTTTGATATTTGACCCAAAAAAATTCACAAAAGTAAAAAAATTTGACAAAATTCCAAACATTAAAAAAAAATCCCAAAACGTATATTATTAAAAGTACTAAAAAATTATTTCACAAATATTTAAAAAGGTATTATAAATATTGTTGAAATGTATCATTAACAATTTATTAAAAAGTAATTAATAAAACTTTTAAAAAACTAAGAAATATATTATTAAAAATGTATTCAAAGATCATTTAAAAAACCCATAAAATATTATTATTAAAAATTAATTAAATAATTATTAAATATCGTTAAAAAATATATTAGCAAATGAGCTTACCAGAGGTTACCCCTCACCCATACACATCCACCATCTTGGTAGGTGCAAGGGACGACCATCTTGGTAGGTGGCCACCATCTTGGTTGGCGACCACCATATAGGTAGGCGACCACCATCATTGTCGATATCACCTGTTCGCCATATTGGATGCAGGTAACCATGACCTCAAACACATGACCTTGAAAATCAAAACTCGAAAAAAAAAACATAAATTCATTACAAACTACCACTGCCATACTTGATGTAGGTACCGTCATTCTTGACCCCTTGACCTTGAATGATCTGGAAAACTAAGTCTCGAGAAGAAATACATAAAAGTCAACAAGTGTATTACAACTAACTACTTCCACCATATTAAATGCAGATGACCTGACTGTGACCCCGTGAACTTAAATTACCTTGAAAACATAAACTATAGAGAAAAAAATAAAAATTTACAAGCACATTACAAACTACCTACTACCACCATATTAGTTGCAGACTACCTTGACCTTGACATCATGACCTTGAATGACCTTGAAAACATAAACTCGCAATAAAATACATTGAAGTCATCAAGCATATTACATTACAGACTATTACATTACAGATTGCCATCATATTAGGTGCAGCCTACCTTAACCTTGACCCCAAAACCATGAATGACCTTGAAAACCAAAACTTTATAAAAAACATAAAAGTCTGGAAGCACACTACAATACTGACAACTACCACCATAATAGATGCAGACTATTTTGACCTTAACCCCATGATCTTGAATGACCTTGAAAACAAACACTCATAATAAAATAAATAAAAGTCAGCAGGCATAATACATTACACACTACGGCCACCATATTAGATGAAGGTAACCTCGACCTTGACCCCAATATATTGAATGGCCTCGAAAACAAAATCTCGACAAGAAATACATGAAAGCCAATAAGCATATTACATTACTAACAACTATGACAATATTAGAGGTAGGTGAAATTAACCGTGACCTCATGATTTTTAATGAGCTTGAAAACAAAAACTAGAGAAAAAAACATAAAAGTCAACCAAAGTATTTCATTACTAACAACTACCACCTATTAGATGCAGGTGACCTGAAGCGTAGTCCCATCACCTTGAATGACTTTAAAAACAAAAACTAGAGAAAAGTACATAAAAGTCAGCAAGCATATTACATTACAAACTATGCCATCATTTTAGACACAGACAACCATGACCTTGGCCCCATAACATTGAATGACCTTGAAAACAAAAATTCGAGAAAAAATACATGCTTTAGAATTCTGGTGTGTATATTTGAATGCCCTTTTCAATCCACTGAAGTTATCGCTGCTAAATTGATGCCTTAGCTGCAACTTGTGACCTCGAACAAGGCGACTTGGCCGTTATAACTCATGTATTCTGGTAGACACAGTTGCCTGCAATTTTTTATGTGGTGAATTTATAGCTGCCATATTCATATGTATCACTCGATATAAAATAAGGCGATAAATATGGACTACCATACCACAAGCCTTCATTATTCTTTGTATGAACCTGTTACTTATGCCAGAATTGTTGGTAACCCTATCAGCTACTTTGTTGATCGGTATGTCTTAACACTCATGCCTATTTAGCATCGCGGTCTTTACACCTACTCATACTTTTTTACTACTTCCCTTTCACTTTATTAAATAACCTTTTTACATATTCCTAAGTATTCACTGACATCTGTTGAAAACTAAATCTGCTGTTAAATATGCGTGTGATGGGATAATATTTCCAGGTCGGATGCTACAAAGCCAGAGCCACGTACGTAGTTGTTTCATCTCTCCCCAACAAACCCCTGCACCCACGTTCAGACAAGTGCCACAACGTCTGGCGCAGACAGTAGCTTGCTTCTTGAACGCTGACTCGGACCTGGTCGAGCGAGCGTATACATTTCTACTCCGTAACTAGGCCAAACAATCCTATAGGTTATTTGGAAATTTTTCAGTCATTCTCGTACAAATATACGTGCAACTGAGGGTGCAGTGTCGTCTCATTTCGAAATATTTTCCGCGCCTAAATATTAGAGATAATTTACCTGCATTATGTTCAGTTTTTGACATAGTAAAGTCATAGTTTCGGCTATTCTTTTGAACTGGTTTCTTCAGCTACATTGTTTTTATTCCTTTTAATAAAATATTATTTAAAGTGAGCGCTTTTAGGCAGACATATACGTTTAAAACGTAGCGCTAATATTAATATACGTAAAGCACTTGGCTTTAGCATGTTAGTACAAGTTTGTTGTTTCGACGTCATTGCGTATGTAAGACATATCAACTATAATTCGATAGTGAACGTTAAGCATTCTTGGAGCCGTGGTGATGTAGTGGTTAGACAACTCTCCTTCCACCTTGGAGAACCGGGTTCTATTTCCGACCAGGTCACCTCCGGATTTTCGCATGTGAGAATCGTGCAGGACGATGCCGCTGGTCGGTGGGCTTTCTCACTGATCTCCCATTTCCCCCACGCTTGCATTCCGGCGCTGCTCCATACTCATCTCGCTTTACCCTCAAGGGCTCTCAAGACCTCGGTGTTAAGAGCCGCCCAAATCTCTTCACTCGCTCATTAAGCATTCCGCCTACCAGGACGTATTCTGTCCAGATGGGCGAGACGCTGAGGACGACCCAGGCACGCGCATCACATGCGTCATCGTCAAGTGTGCAGTATTTCTTTCAAAACGTACCTCTAAGACAACTTTAAAATTAGGCCTTTTTCATAAAATATTTGCTACGTTTTCTTATTACCAAACAATAAAGTAAAAATATATTTAGCTTCTAGTTTCTTGTCGTGCATTTACATCGTAATCCTAATTCATAAACTGAGCTTTCACCCATGCAATAAAACGGTAATGCTGAATATCTGTTTACATATAGAAAGCTTCTTTTGACCTGATCGATGTGAATGTGAATTGAACCAGGCTTTAGTGTGAAATCATCCAACGGAAACCTTGGAGTGAGTGAATTGATTTGGGCGGCTCTTAACAGAGAGGTCTTGAGAGCCGATGAGGGTGATTGAAGTGAGTATGGAGAGGCGCCGGAATAAAGAGGCGAGGGAAACGGGAGATCCCCGAGGAAACCCGCCGACCAACGACATCGTCCGGCACGATTCCCACTTGCGAAAATCCGGTGACCCGGCCGGGGATTGAACCCGGTTCGCCTTGGTGGGAGGCAGGGAAACCTTTGAAAATGCTTTTAGTAACGAGTATGGATAATCGTGCAGTTAGTATTTTCTACCCGTTGCAGCGCCCGTCCGTGTCCATCGCATTACTGAAGGAAGAGGGAGCTCAACAGGGCCACGATGTCTGGCGCGAACAGTAGTGAGAGCTGCAAGCAGTTGCAACCGCACACAGCCAGGCGGACTGTGAAGCGGTTGAATGAGGAAACCAGCTGACTGCCTGTTCTTTTTGTCTCGAGACTAAGCATGCCTTTTTTTATTCTATTTTTTTATTAAAAAAAAAGGTACGTGGCTTATTTATTCGAACAAATTACCACTTACGAAATAAAATTGACTTCATTTTTTGTTCAGGAAAAAATATTTCTGGAAAGCAATGTTAGGGTGCAAACATGTTGAGATTGTTTTTAATAATACATTATTCGTAGTTACACTTATCGATTAGATGAACCAAAACATAGTTTGACTAAATGTAATATAATGCAAATACATGATACTTCCTATATAATTTTTCATGTCATATGTTTTCCCTTATGCATGTTTGTTATTTGTGTTTATTTGCTCACCAAACATTTAATTGTAGGGCTGGAAGTATTAACACTGACAAGGAAACTGCAGCCTCTGTGTTACAGACCACAAGATTAACGGAAGTTAAGTATTTGCGAGTTTCGTAAGAAAAAAGTTTCCCACGAAGAGTCATGGTTCTGAACATAATCATATTTCCGTCGGCAAGTTGAAACATGATAGGGAAATTTGTAAGGCGCGTACAGAACCCGTATTTCACGCCATACCTAAGTGGCACCTGCAAGTAATATATGATATTCGTTGGCAACAAAATTAACATTAACTGAGAACAGAAATGAAAAATGTATGTAATTCTTTAAAACATCAGTGCAGAAGTGAAATACTGTTTGTAGGTGAAACACAGCTGTAAATAAACACCAGTGACATGAGAAAGACATAATCGGCGGTTAACAACTAAGATCTTCAGAGCTGATAGTGGCGAAGAGAGGTACAGATCGAGCAGCGACAGAAAACTGAGTATCGGGAGTACCCCGACACTACCCACTGGCCAACAGCAACGCCCTCCACGTTTCCTACACATGAAAATCCGGATATGACTCCGGTTTGTCGTGGTGCGAGGCGAGTAGTGTAACAGTTACAACACAACAGCTCCTATAAGCGATTTAAAACTTTAAAAATACACATCCATTTTTTTGGCGAGCTGGTATTCCTAGAGTAATAACTTCTCCTATCCTATTGTAAATGCGACAAGAGAAATTTGAGGCTCCCTATTAAACTTTTTAACTTGTATTTTAGTACTTCGTTAAGTCAGCAAGAAAGGCAAATAATCTTGCTTCTTTTAATATCTCCACGTCAAATGTTGTAAGGCCATTTTATGTCAAATGTTCGAACGGAGATAATGCAAGCTGACCTGGTTGGAATTTCCTGCTGATATGCATGTTAAAAATGTTTTAATTTCACTTACAGCGTAGGAAAGCGTGAAAATTGCCGTGGGACTGCCTAATATAGCCATGATAGTCAAATATACAGATTTCTCCTGAGCTGAACTGCTGTGTTAAGCGAGCGAGGATGTGGTTTCAGGTCGGAAATGCATACAGCAGCGAAACAAACCCTGCAGCTCACATAATTATGTTGGGACTTCAGTATTGTAGAAGGCCACAGACCGCTCCTTCAACCCCAGTTTCCTAGAGGGCTGCGCTTTGTAAAAGTTATCGCATAAAGCGAAGAAAATATACACATTTTGGACGAGTAAGTGAACTAGCGTATAAATTTTTTCAATCTGGCACTTGAACTTGTCAACGCTGTCAGAAAGCAAGGGAAATGCCCTCGAGCCTCTTAGTTTTGCAATATATTTCATTGCAGACTGGCTGCCGATCAAAATATTCAATCTAGTTTTTGACAGACAGCTATCATATATTGCTCTGCATGGGAAATTGTATAGATCATAAAGCGTTCTACAAAAAATGTTTTTATTCATATTGTCGATATTTTAATGATTGAGAATATGCACACAATTAAACCCTAAGAGTCAGTATATTTGCGCATATGAGTACCAAATGTATTAACGATAAAAATAAAGTTAAGCTGAGTTGCTTTGATAATGCCTGTATTATTTTATGTTAAACCACATTTAACGTACCAGTATCGGTCCAGGCTATTCCTATACAGTCGGGCAGGCATTGTTTCCTTATTAGCTGCCGCACAAATGTGAAGCCACTTCCTTTATGACTAGACTGCACTTGTTTGGACTAGTTAATAGTGAAGTATTCATTTATTGGCTCAGAGTCGCCCCAAATAATAACGCGAATTTGGCAGGTCTCTATTAATTATTATAATTTTTAAAGATATACCGCTTTCACGCCTTGTATCACCACAAAATGGAGCAGTCCAGCTACTGTACATACGTAGCTGCACGTTCCATGCCGGCCTTGGTAAACTATCGCTGCATTGTGCCCCGTCATTGTTATGTAAGATGGAATGTCCTTTACAGGAACTACTTTCGCCGTACTCCGCACAACGGTTCTCACGCTGCACTTTTATTCCCGTTACCACATTTCTTTGTATACATTAGCAATTACGGGATACGATATTAACACTCGTCTGACATGACCTGTGGCGACAAGAGCCGTAACGTTTATTACTCGCACGATTTCGCGATTCTTAACCATTTGAGGAGTATGCACGTATATACTCGGGCAACGTTTATCTGTGGTTTTTTTTTTTTCTTGAAGGAAAATCTCACACTTTTATGGTTTTGCTGTTTCGCTCTACTTTACGGGGAATATAAGTATAAAATTACAACTTCTCACCATTTCATTTCGTAAGAATAAAACTGCCCATTTTAATTTCTCAAATGAACACGATGGATTGTGAAACATGTTACATCAGTTACGACACATTGATTGGCACACAGTCGACAAGCAACTCCATTGGCCGATGAACAGCCAATAATAAACGTAACAAAGTACAGTCTTGTGTAGCCAGGACCAGTAGGAAGAAGGTAAGCAGAAATACAGAGAACAATACAACTGATATGTAGTGGAGAATATGGGCAGCTCACTTCAACCTTGTCTTCAGAGACAGTAAATGCGTGCCTTCCTAAAGCGTTAAACGCAACAAATAAATACCTATAAAAATGTTTTTTTTTTTGTAATGTTAATCTGAAGAAACCACCACTGGCTGCCAGATTTCCTTCAAGTTCTTTTTTCTGCAAATTTAATTGAAACGCCTTTTTTATATTTTAATATCCTATATAGCATGTAAGCTTGCTGCAAGATTCGACTGGAATTTTCCTTGCGGAGAAAGCTTGTCATGTCACTTGGGGTTTACGCTCGATTCAAGTCAAATTTCTCACGACTAGCACATACTTGCTGACGGCACGCCTGTGGTTGGGTAGTATTAAACTTGCAGCAACTTTTACAAGTTAAGCTAGCTATAAACGTGATGTGTGGAAACTAGTTAGATAGTTTCAAGTTTTATTCGAACTTGTTTGCTTGCACAGCGAGCTTGATGTAAGCTTACAGGCTTGTAATGAAAATCTAGATTCAAGTTTGAGTCAAGCCAATTTCGCTGTGGGGGGGGGGGGATGGTGCGAGTATCATTAGAAGTACGCCAATTTCGAAAATGATTAAGGGCAGGCCAGCCTTTAAGCATTATATTGTATTTTTTCTTTTATGAAAGGGCTACAGAGGTTTTGACGAGCCGTATTCAACGCAATACGTTATGGTTAAGTGATTTCTAACATTTTAAATGATTCCATGCTAAAAGATGCCGCACAGTGAAAGAAAGGTCTGTTTAAGCCAACTAATTACTTGTTTGTATATGGCCAAACATACAGGATGTTTCGTAACTTGTTTCACAAAGGTACTTTGGGAGATGATTAGTAGAGTCCCGAGTATTTCGCGGATTGAGTTAGCAGCAAGCTAGGCTGGACAATACTCTATACACTCGAGACATTATCGTTTGCTTATTGGTAGCCGTGACCAAGCGAGGCCTCTGTACAAAACTGTTAAGTACTCACTCGCACTACTGTTTCCTGCTTATTACCGGCTCACAGCTAAACGGGGCGTGTCCAAAGAACTGTCGTCCAATCACAACAGTAGGGGAAAAAGAACAAGTGTTTGGAGTCCACCTCTTCTCCGAATGAACTCGCGAAATACTCATGGCTCTAATGATTAGTAGAGACCTGAAAAATTGTGCGTTATTATTTGGGGGCACTTTAAACTTCAAACATATGTACCTCTGCAGTAAGTTTCTCACTAGACAATACCTTATTTGACACGCCCTGTGTAACTCCGCGCCAATAAATGGACACTTCATAGTTGTGTAGTCCAATCAGAAAGGGCGTGACTTCACATCTACGCAGCAGCCATTGGAGAAACTGTGCCGGCTCTCACCTTCCCTAGCTCGTCTCCCACCAAGGCGACCCGGGTTCAATCCCCTGCCGGGTCACCGGATTTTTGCAAGTGGGAATCGTGCCGGACGATGCCGCTGATCGGCAGGTTTTCTTGGGGTAATCACGTTTCCCCCGCCCTTCATTCCTGCTCTGCTCCATACTCGCTTCAATCACCCCATCGGCTCTCAAGACCTCGATGTTAAGAGCCACCCAAATCTCTTCACTCACTCACTCACTCACTCATCTTCCCTACTTGTATTTCCACGCCTAACAACCATTCAAAGTCTGTAACATAAGTTACGAAACACCGGGACAAAAATCTACCTTGTGGCAGGACTGGTTGGCGCTAGCATCGCGCCAGCCATATCGCTCTCGGACTTCCCCGAGTTAACATGTTTTACTTAACTTTTAGCCGCTCGTCACGGTACATTCAGACATGCACTCACACACCAATTAGATTATTTAATTGAATATAACATATGAGATATGAAGTAATTACAAAAACTGAACCAATAACACTGATTTAAATTTTCGCGAAACTTAAATTCACCACTTCAATATATATTTAATTAATTTCATTATATAAACCCTTGCCACTCCAGTCATGGGAAAGCTACTTTTATCGAATATTTAACTTCATTTGGCTATTAACCTCCGCTTTTTATACCAAACTGTAGCTAGCTCTCTCACAGGGAGCTCGTGACAGTACTTCACAAGTCCTGAACTTTAAAATTCCGCGCTGATAAAATCAATTAACTTCTCCACTCTCTTTTATCCCGTACAGGCAGGGGAAAAGAGAGTAAAAATCAGTTATGGAAACAGCTCCCAGGCGCTACCCTGGGAATCCTGTACAATAATGTTGCTTGGCAGCTTGAAGTAATTTTGATGGGAGCGGAGGGAGGCGGGGTTAGCTTCTCCTCGCCTCCGCAAACTAATTGATAACCAACTGGGTGGCCAAGGTTCCTCACAAGGAGCCGATCTACCCCCGCGCTGAGGGAGTAGCGTCCCAGTGATGTAAAATGGCGGAGTTACGAAACATTCTGTTTATTTTTTTAAATTAGCCATAACAATTTTTTTTTTATAAACAGAACTGGAAAATAAAAATTAATTTTGTTGCTCTGACCAAACACATACTTCAATAAACAAAACATCTGTGTTGGGCCGAAAACCATTAGACTGTCTGCAAAATATTCGGTTTTTTCGAGCGAAGTCATTGGACTTCGCTCGAAAAAACCGCTCGGGAGATTATTTGAAATCTTTGGAAAAATTTGTGTAGTAACAACCTGTAAAACATGAAATATCTATTTTCTCACGTGGGGCCGCGGTGGCTGAGCGGTTATCTTCTCGCCTCCCGCCAAGGTGAACCGGGCTCAATCCCCGGTCGCGTCACTCCTGGATTTTCACAAGTGCAAATCATGCCTGACGCTGCCGCAGGTCGGCGGATTTTCTCGGGGGTCTCCCGTTTCCCCCGCCAATTCCTTCCGAGGCCACTCTTGACTCGCCTCCCCTCATCGGCTCTCAAGACCTCGATGTTAAGAGCAGCCCAAATCTCTTTACTCACACTATAATTCACCCCGTCGCTTAAGGTCACCATCCTTCATTTCTACAGATTTTGCGATAATTAATTTTTTGTACTCTGACGGAAGCCGATATATTGTAAAATCATCTTACAATTTTGCTACAGATTGTTTTTATTGTGTAGTCTAATTTTTCCATCGCAAAAATTGTGTATACTTTTACCTAATTAACTAATTAACAAACATTTTGGTTATTTAATAATAATTAATTATTTATAATTATACAGTTATTGTGTTGGAAAAATTTGACTGCGTAATAAAAACAATTTGTAAAAGAACTGTAAGAGGATTTAAAATATCAACTCCCGTTTGGGAACAAAAAATTAATTCTCGCAAAATGTGTAGAAATGAAGGATCGTGGCCTTAACCGCGCACGTGGTACCGACGTGGCGTAGGCTGCAGCAGTTGGCAGGTCTGATATGCATGGTAGGGCGCGGGAGATTCCCACGTGATGCCGCAACGTTGGCAGGCGTGACCCACAGGCCCACTGACCGCGATGGCGGGCGCTCCTCAGGTCCCTCGCCAGGAACGCCCCTGGGGCGCGCGTGAGAGCGAGCTAGGAGCGAAGATGTGCCAACGGCCTTGCGTAGCGGGCCAAGGCGCCGAGTTCCTTCGGCCAATAATGTGTCCGTCGTTCTCCGGGCCTTCGCTTCCGGAGTTTCTCAACTCGCCGGTCTTGCGCAGGTGTGGCTCGGGCGGGACCCGGCAGTTGGCCGACGACTTTCGAAATCCACATTTGGAACACGCTGAATGCGGTATACAGATTTACTGGAAATTACTATGCTCGTGTGTAGCTCGAGCAATCATCAATTTGAAAATTTCTTTACTCTTCAGAACGAACATCGCATGGATGTGCAGTCTTTGTTCGGCTGGTGTTTGGCATGACCTCATGAGAACATGACAGCGCATTACAGACTGTTCACGGTAAAATGAGCACTTTTGAAAACCCTGCTTAAGATTTACTTGTATACACGTTGTGTGTTCTTCCGCCTTATGTAAAATTAACATTGCCATGGACCTCATCACTTTATTCACGCGTCGATCAAGTGAAACTGTGAAATTATTTGAAAAGCAAATATTGTAAAATTCCGCTAATTTTTACACTTCGATGGATTAAAAAAATAAAAAATAAAAAAAAAACAGAAAGCGAGGGGAAAATGAAGTAAGTTATCACAAATGGTACAATGATATTGCTAGGGACACCCGAATTTCGAGAAACAATTTTCCCACACGCTATATTTCAATATCCTACTGGCATACCAACTGTTTTCTTTTGCTTTTTGGAGCGTGATTTTGTGATTTCATCTTCCCTTACTTAACTAGCCAATCAGGATTAAGTAACTTCAACAACACTGTGCGTCTTCGATTCGCAGGCAGACACCTGAAGGTGCGTAACACGGGAACCATCCAATCCAAAAAAATGAATCTGAGCTAAAGTGTTATGAAATACAACGGGTCGTGAAATCTTTTCGCGAAATTCGGGTGTCCCTAGATATTGCTAACGAAGAAGTTTCTTTTTCTTTTTTATAGACCCTCAAAGGGACATGAATTGCAAATCTTTTTATACTGTAAAGAATGTTTGATTGGGCCAGTATCAGCTCGGCTCTCCATTGGTTGATGACCGGCCAATAATGAAGGCTGTAAAGTACAGGGTAGTGTCCGGTGTGGTATGGACCAGTAGGACGATGGTGAGTTCTAACACAGACGCCAACAGAACCGGTGTTCTTGCAGTAGTGGATACAGGTAACTAACTCCCTTATAATTTGTCTAAGTGCCAGTAAATGTGCGTAGACCTCAATACGCTAACTCGTGGATACCAGCAACTAAAATTATCAGTATAATTTTTCTGGTTCAGAAGGAGGAGTTTAAGTAGATCTGTAATAAATTTCGTTAATTTGGAGCAGTTTTAACGGTTTCAATTTTGGAATTTAATGAAGATGGGGACTCACGATATGGCACTGCCTGCCTTACTCCCTACGTGAGAATCCCAGTACAAAATATCCCCTTCGGCTGTCTACGAGTAGAGCGGGATGTTCTAGTGCTGAGTAGATACCTGAAGAATTCACGAGTTCAATGACCTGCAGTCTAGACTCCACAGTCATATGTACAAATATGCCGATGTAAACTACACCTTGGTTGTTTGCTGACACAGTGGAAAGCAACTATTGGCCAAGCGTTCTCCAGGAGGCGTCATGCACCGTGTGGACCAATGGCTAACGTTATATAAACGAACGTATTTTTAATTCTAGCTCGTCCTGAAATGAATCCGCGAATTCTTCAGGTATCTAGTGTTGAGGCACGGTGTTTGCATCGTTGTCTCACGATCCACCTACTTTCCCTCTACATACATGCATTTCCACTTATAGGCTGTTCACGGTAAAATTACCACTTTTGAAAGCCCTGCTAAATATATACTTGTATGCACATTGTGTATTCTTCCGTCATATGGAAAATTAACATTGCCATGGGCCTCGTCACTTTATTCATACGTCGGTCAAGTGTAACTGAGAAATTGTTAGGAAAGTAGGTATTTTATAAATCTGCTAATTTTTACATTTCGATGGATTAAAAATAACAGACTACGAACGAAATAATTGTAAATTATCACAAATAGTTACGTACCTAACAATTATTATTCGACGTTAAGATATGAAACTACTCTCCACCCATCGTTACCAACTGTACTGGGCGAATGTCACTTAGTGTGCCCATTAAAATATATGCATGCGGGGGCAGTGACTTTTTCTAAGGTTCCTTTCCAAAGTGCTCACTTTATCGCGAACAGCCTTTACAAGAGTTGACCACTTGGTCCCGAAAATCAAAGTTCAAGCGGCGCCAGATGTCCATGGCCTGATAAGTGAGCTAAGCTCTTTCATCGACAAAATTTTCACATTTCTTTTTCTATGAAGTTATTTCGATAGCATATGCACCCCGAAAAAAACACACAGAAAACATTTTTGTTTATTGAAACTTTAGTGTTTATTCCCGTTCCCTTGTGGCGCGTGGAAGTTACACATCCGGTAAAGTTGAGCACAGCTCCACCGGATGCCAACACCAGACATCCGAAATTATTAACAAATTCCGGATGAGGAAAACGAAGGTGAAAACGAATTTTTTCGCCATACCATTTCTTTGCAAAATTAAACGAGGAATGACAACAATAGTAATATTATTGTTTGGATTTAAAAAATTAACAACTTATAATATTTTAACCTTTTTATTGGTCCTAGTGACACAAGATACGCCTACTGTACTCTGCTACGTTTACTATTGACTGTGCATCGGCCAATGGAGTTGCTTGTTGACTACGTGTCAATTAATGTGTCGTGATTGATGTAACATGTTTCACAATACATCGTGTTCAGTTGAGAAATTATTAAAATGAACAATTTTTATTCTTACGAATTGAAATGGTTACTTGTTATAAATTTTTGCATAGATTCCCAAAAAGTCCAAACAGTAAAACCATAGAAGCGTGGGAATTGTCTTCAAGAACCAATAAATTGCCAAATACGTTGCCCGAGTATATACGTGGGTGCTCTTTAAAGGGTTCAGGAAGTGGTATCACCTGCCTGAATAAAAATATACAAGATGTTTTCTAACTTATGTCACAGACTTTGGGAGGTGATTCCTTATTTAAAAAAATTACGAAAATCGCGATTGACGTATTTCCGGAAACGACTTCTAAGGGTTGAAAACACCCCCAAAAGTTGGGCTTTAAAATTTATTTTTATTTAATAAAGTGGAAACAATTTAATATTAACGTAAAATATTTAAATATTGTAACCTTATATTACTTTTTTAGCCATCTTATTTAGTAAACAACTACTTTCAAAGCCCAACTTTCGGGGGTGTTTTCAACCTTTAAACGTCGTTTCCGGACATACGTCAATCGGCATATTCGTAATGTTTTTCTAGAAGGAATCACCTCCCAAAGTCTGTAACATAAGTTACGAAACATTCTGTAAATATGTATAGTTACATGCATACACTTAAGTCATGTTAAAGATTAAATTTATTTTTAAGTTAATAACTTACAATAATTGAAAAAATTGAATAGATTTGATCTATTAATAATTGCACATGTTCAGATAAGAATACAAGTAATTTTTCACCATCTTTAGGTATACACAAACAGTATCGGAGTCCACATGAGACGCTAACAGAGAGACAATAATGACGAAATAATTCACATGTAGGAAACAAATTTCTGTAACCAGTCGTCTTCCAAGAGTGTTACTGCAAATTAATGGATTGTTGATATCGTTTTATACTGTTAAACGTTGATAGCGATAGTAAAATAGCTCTCTGTTTGATTGTTACGTTTTATTACCAACTGTAACAAGTCCTACAGCAGTACGTCATCAGTAGGGGCACCTGTTTGCTGCGAAAAGATTTAAAGTCAAGTTGTGATTCAACACACATTAGTTCAGAACCATTTCCGTGATTGGATCATCTGAACTGTTACGCATTTTATTTGTCTGCCCGCGAATCACGGATGATCAGAATCGGAGAAACTTAATTCTGATTGGCTCACTCGTGTAACAGACACTCTTCACACAAATACAAGCGGCCAATAGCCAGATGAAGACTGCAAGTGTGCACATAGGATATTGAAATCTAGCCTCCGCATAAATCTTTTCGCGAAAAAAAACAGGTTACCCTAGTCATCAGCAATTTTTGCACAGTTACTGTGACAGCTGGGTATGTAGTAAAGAAACAAGAAGTTGTGATACTACCATTATGAAGTCTAGTCGTTACTGCCTCGAAAACTGATTACACAATTATCCTGTTGATCCTTTAGGAAGGCACAGATTTACTGTCACTGAAGACAAGGTTGAAGTGAGCTGCCTATGTTCTCCACTACACCAATATGAGTTGCGTTGTACTCCGTATTTCAACTTACCTACTTCCTATTTGTCCTGGCCACACAATACACGCTTACTGTACTCTGCTACGTTTATTATCGTCTGTTCATCGACCAATGGAGTTGCGAGCAGATACTGACCCAATCAAACGTCCTTTAGAGTAGAAAAGTTTTTGCAATCAATCATGACCCTGCAGTGGCCATAAAACAAAATAAATTCTATCGTTAGAAATATCATAGTTACTGCGCTGTCGTGTTCATGTGAGGCCGTGTTAGCACTAGCAGAACAAAGACTGCACATCCATGCGAGTTTTGTTCTGAACACTAAAGAAATTTTCATATTAGTTTTGCTCCAGCTATACTCGAGCGTAGAGTGTTAAGATACGGAGGTCTTGGGAGCCAATGAGAGGTGAAGCGAGGCGAGAATCGAGCAGCGCCGTGATGCCTGGTTGGGAAGGGGGGGAGATCCCCGAGGAAGCCTGTCGACCAGCGATATGGCCCGCGCGAAATTCCGGGAGCGACCCCCAGCTTGTTAACGGCGAGAGTGCTCTGGCCGCTACTCCACCGCGGCCCCCCCTTTTTTTTCCCTCTGCTGGTGCTCACGGAACAGAGGTCGCCTGGAGCGTGGACGAGCCGCCGGGCAGAAAGTGAAGCACGCGGAGGAAAGAGGTTTGTCGTGTCCCGCGCCGTTGTATTTTGACCTTCGGCGCTGGTAACTTTCCGTTTTGCTGCGCGCGACGCTGGCACGCAACGCTGTACTCCATTCACGGTCACTTCGCACTTTTAATACTGAAACCCTGCTAAAGTTTCACTTTCCAGAATATCCCTCCGCCTCGTGCAAAATATGTTTAACTAAGTACATTATACTACACCGACGACACACCAATTTCGTGCGCACTGGTTTCTAAAGCCTGATCACGATAAAGTGGGCACTTTTGAAATCAACCTCAGAAAAACGTCCCTGCCCCTGCCTGCATATATTTTAAAGGGCGCACTGAGTTACATGCACCTTGTAAAGTTGGTAACGATGGATGGAAAGTAGTCTCATATGTTAACGTCGAATAAAAAGTTTTAGGTAATGATTTGTGATGATTTAAATTATTTCTTACGCTTTCTGTTTTTTTAATGCCCCAATTTGTAAAAATTAGCAGATTTATAAAATGTTTACTTTTCTAATAATTTCACAGCTTCACTTGACCAACGCATGAATAAAGGGATGAGATCCATGAAAATGTTAATTTTACACAAGGAGGAAGAATACACAAAGTGCGTACAAGTTGATCTAGATCTTATGCAGGGCTTTCAAAAGTGCTCATTTTACCGTGAACAGCCTATAACAATATTTTGCACGAGAACCATGTCTTACTAGGCACTGCCAACACACATGTTTTCTCAATGTTTTAAACTCATATTTATTGTAAATTAAATATTATAATTTATGTATGAAATACTGGTGAAAATTCCTTATTGAAGGAAAATAAGATACGTTCATGTTAAGAGAGGTATAAGACGGTTATGATATATGGCATATTTAGGAAATAACTAATACGTCGTATAGGCTATGGGGTGTGATTTTTCAAAGGTTTGATAAAAAAAAAATAAGCGTGAAGAAACCGCGAGTAGACTATAACACCAGGGTGCAGGAGGTACTCTTCACACGCAGCGGTGAACATCCCGCAAGCTGTACTTTACAATTTCTGTGGGCAAATACCATCAAAATCTCGTAGGTACATGTCATCCTGAACTTCAGGTCTCGTGGCATAATCTGCTCGAAAAATTACGCTTTATTGACAAAAGTAATGTTTGATACGTCTTTCTTAGCCCTTCGAGGAGTGTGCACGTATATACTCGGGCGAAGTTTATTTGGAAATTTCTGTGCTCTTGAAGACAAATCTCGCACTTCTATGGGTTTACTTTTTCGCTGGACTTTACAGAAATCTAAGTAAATAATTGCAACTAGTCATCGTTTCATTTCGTAAGACCTAAATAGTTCATTTTAATAATTTCTCAAATGAACACGATGGATTGTGAAACATGTTACATCAGTCACGACACACTGTGAACAAGCAACTCCATTGGCCGATGAACAGTCAATAATAAACGTAGCAGGGTACAGTAGGCGTGTCTTGTGTGGCCAGGGCCAATAGGAAGAAGCTAGGTAGAAATACAGAGGCCAACACAACCGATATTAGTGTAATGGAGAATATAGGCAGCTCACTTCAACCTTGTTTTCAGTGGCAGCAAATACGTGCCTTCCTAAAGTGTAAGACTAAAATTTTGTGTAGGCAAAAAATATGTTTAATAATTCATACTTGGTTTATTTTTACCGTTTATGAAAAAGAAATTCAGCCAACCAAGATAAGTAAACAACTCTACAGTGTTTTGAAATATAACTTGTCTTGAAATCTTTTCGCGAAATGTTCACTACCCGTATAGATAGGGCCACCTGTTTTTCGCGAAAAGATTCACGCGAAGGCTAGACTTCAATATCCTAAATGCACATTTGCAGTCTTCATTTGACTATTGGCCACTTGTATTTGCGTGAGTAATTGTAATATTTTACGTCAAATGAATATGAAATATTGGGCATTAAATGTGCTTTCATCGGATTTCAAACACACTGATGAGAGGCGTGTCGTGCACTCTAAAACTGAATCTGTGACATCGTCATTATGTTAACGGTGGCGAATCAATCGAATCAATCTGAATGAGTGAGAACTTCACTATTTCAATCAGTCAGACGTATCTGGCTGATTCAACAGTCACTTCAGTGAGTTTCACTTATGAATCAGTGGAAAAATGCCAGATCCTTCCTTATTGATTCCATGACTTTTTCACTGATTCATCGGTAATTTTTGTCACTGTTTACTCAGTGGTATGTTTTTGACAGTTTATCAATTAAACTGCGTGTAAAATGGTCGTTAAACAACGTTTAAAAATGACCACTAAACAACGTGTACTAAATGAAATATCAACGAATAAACTCATAAAACCAATACAAAATACTTTCTAAAATGTGTTTCGTCGTTTAAAACGCCATTTTATGAGGTAATAGGAACACACAGCCTTTCATTTCGTTTTCATGTAATCGTCACGGCGCTCTGTTTGAAGGTCTTAACTGCATATAATGTGATGAAGAGCGTGCACTCATATATACTATTCGTGTTAACAATTCTAACGGTACCAATTAAAAATAAACAGAGCATAGGTTCATTGCAAATTACGATTTCACAGTGAAAAATTAAATCGATATTTTCTTCCCATTATTTCGACTTAGCATGTTAGCGCAGATGGGCCTGCCTTCATAGCTGAGTGGTAGGGTGGCCGACCTGAAGCCGGAGGTTCGCGACTAGCCCCCCCCCCCCCCCCTCCGACGCGGCAGCTCCACACTTCGCGCGCCACACTGGGAATTTGGAAACAAGTCGGTCTAACTTGAGCTCGTCAACAATAACGGTAAAAAGAAAAAAATGGTAAGGTAACGGCCTAAAAGTGAAGTGAAGAGGGTGTGCGAGTTTCATCCCGGCTATCTGCAAATTTTTCATTACTTTTTTAATTACGGTAAATTGCGCAATATCAATAGTAAATTATCGTAAATATGTTTATTTCACGTAATTATTGGGCTACATTCAATGAAAACAATATTAAATTCGCTACTGAAGTCGGCCGTCACTTATTCAATTAGTTAAATTGTTTCACGTGACTAATTCAATCAGTGAAATTTGTTCACTGAAACAATCAGTGGTTTTCCATTGATTCTAAGTGGAGCCATTTTCACTGAATCGAGTCGTTTAATTTCACTGCGAATCAGCGGTTTCCCACTGATTCGAATTTAGAGTGTAACTAATGTCGCAGAGTGAGCGAGTGAAGAAATTTGGGCGACTCTTAACAGCGAGTTCTTGAGAACCGATGAGGGTAATGGAATAATGAAAGTGAATATGGAGCGGTACCGGAATGAAGGATCGGGGGGAACAGGAGATCCCCGAGAGAACCCGCCGATCATGTCATATAGTAACTGGATTCACGTTGAAACACAGAACAACCGAATCAATTCCGCAAGAACACTTTTCACTTGTCTTACTGGTTTGGAACAGTGTCGACTAATCCAGGCTTTAAGTGTACTTTTTTACAAAATTGTCAAGCGAGCGTTTGAAGCTTTCTGTGTTATGGATCCAGCCGCAGGCTTATTTCACCAACAAGTTCAGCACAAACCAAGCTCGGCTCAACACACCCCTTACTTTACGCCGTTAAAGATAGGTGTATTTTCCCTGCATGCGAATTCACCTTCCATTTCCGCATGTATGAAACGTGGCGGACGATACGGTTAGCCGGAGGTTTTTTTTTTCTCAGAGTATTCCAGTTTTCCTCCGCGCTTGTATTCCGTCGCTAAATACCTCGTCGTCCTGTGTCAATTTTCCGTTTTCGAGGCACACACGGCAAGGATAGCAATGGGATGCATACGCCCATCACCTCTAAGCGCAAGTCAATGAACTGACGTGATGCAGGCGTTCTGACCTGCAGGGTTCACTTCGAACGGTGAACCTACAATTCTTCTGGCGGAAATTTTGGAGTCAAATTGAATGAACGGCCAAGTGCTATTGCGTCTGTTAGTAGAAATATCCAACTTTTATCAAGCCTTGTGTTGCGCCACACCCCCCCCCAGTCACACGAATCACATACCAGTGGTCCAGATGGCCCCTGCAATACATAATTCGCCATGCCGGAGGTGACCAACTTAAGGAGCGGATCTAGTTGTCCCTGTGCATGTGTTTGCGACCAAGGTTAAACACTAGGCCAAGTCTGAAAGTTACCCTTTAAAAAGTAAACTGTTAACCACCAGCCATTATCAAAAACAATTAAAACAATGTGCATAAAAATAAGGTTGTAAGGCAAATGAATTCGAACTTAACAAAAATAATTTTTAAGTTAACAAATACTTTGTGACGCTTTCTTTATATACTTCCAGTTGGTCAATTATTTTTGTTTCAGTCTTTTTTTTTTGTAACAAGGATTAAAAAAAATAAATATTACTAACAATAACACAAGTACCATCCAAAGGTAGAAGTTTTTCATTATAGAGGTGCACCTCATGGTTATTCGTTAAATACACATTACTTCTATACTACTGAATAAAATAGAAGTGTCTCCCTGTGATTTTCTAATTTTTCACTTTAAAGTCTGTCTGCCCGAACGGATTTAACTCAAAAACCACTGGACGTATTGACATCAAATTTACACAGTATATAGATAATAACCCCTGGACCAACTTAGTCTTTCTTTCATGGAGATATCTCAAACGGTTCCGGAAAAAAATGATGATCAGGGCTGTAAATAGGTACTGGATTAAGCTTTTCATAGTGCTAATTACTCCATAAAAAAAGCGTTGTTAAAAAAAGTTCGTCATTTCTCCTTTCTTTTTTGTCTATGGCCTTTCCTTCCAAAAAGCCGCAGTGGCCCAGTGGCTAGAGTTATTCAAAGCGGGGCCGCAGTTACTCAGTGGATATATATATATATATATATATATATATATATATATATATATATATATATATATATATATATATATAAAGTGGGGCCGCAGTAGCTCAGTGGCTAGAGCACCCAATAAGGGGGCTGCAGTAGCTCAGTGGCCAGAGCACCTAATAAGGGGTCCGTAGAAGCTCAGTGGCTAGATATCCCATTAAGGTTGCCGCAGAAGCTCAGGGGCTAGAGAACCCAATAGTGGGGCCGCTGTGGCTCAGTGAGTAGAGCACCCAATAAGGGGGCTGCAGTAGCTCAGTGGCTAGATATCCCATTAAGGTTGCCACAGAAGCTCAGGGGCTAGAGAACCCAATCGTTGGGGCGCAGTTGGTAAGGGGCTAGAGCACTCAATAGTGGGGCCGCAGTAGCTCAGTGGCTAGATAAAACAATAAAAAAATGGTTAGATCAATTCAAAGTCCTAAATACCATGCTAACATAAAACATGTGCGAAGCGATGGCAGCGTGTAATTCAATTACTCCATTAAACCTGAAAGAAGAAATATTAGTATTTTAAACATAAAACCTTACTGAAACTATGATGGGTTTTGTTTTAATAACTTTACAAAAATATCATGCAAAGGAAGTCGCATGGGTCAGCTAGTAACCAATAAAATTGTTCTTTATTTGTTGGTTAACATCCACAAAAAATTTATATGTAATTTTTTTATAATGGCTGCAAAAATATGAGTTTGTTGGGTTCATGATACCCAAATAACAAGAAAATAAATTGCACGTTTCTTATAATATCAATAAGACAACAATTTAATTGAGAGCTCTTTGTAGTCAGGATGAGCAAATAAAATTTTGTAACATGCAGGCGTTAACAAGCTGCTGACGCGAGCTAGATCCACTGCCCTCGAACTGGAGTAAGAACATTTACATGGCAATTTGTAACATCCGGAGTCTGTGATGAGGAGGTATACTATTTTATAATAATAAAACGTATTCGTTGAGATATCCTTAGGTGTTTGTGGCAATAAATAACCTCTAATATTATATGTTGCGGCGTCAGAGAAAAGTTGTTATTGTATGCAATTAGGCCTTACTTCTTTCTCCGAACTTGCATAGAAGGCCCGTGTTCCGATGGCAGATCCGAAACAAAAAGTGATCAATCATAGACAACCAAAAACATGTAATTGTCAACCAGCCAATGCGGTAACGACAGGGGCTAGAAAAACGTACATTCCACTATGAAGTCTAGCCCAGAAGTCTTTGAAGCAGGGAGTTAATGAGGTTTATAAAAATTGTATTTCCTTCTAAAAAAAAAAAAACCGCTTGCTCAAAACTAATGTGTAGACCTACTGCTTCAAAATGGAAGTTCAGTTTACAGGTAAACTATGAACAATGCCCAATATATACAGATTAAAATAGGATAAAGTTGTAGCGGTTACTTGTCCAGATTTTTTATGTGCCTCAATGGAACGGGACGTTCATACTAAACACAACTACATTAAAATACACACAGTTTTAGGACAGTTTTTCCTTCACGGTTATGTTTAATACATCCAGAAACGAGTAGATTTTATCGCTCCAAATGCATAAGCCTAAAAAAAAAAAAAAAAAAAAAAAAAAGGACATGTTTGCCATGGATGAGAGGCAGATTTTAACTCACTTAAAATATTACTTGTATATACGACTAATATCGATGATCAGTAGTAAGTAACGATTAGCTCGAACTGCAGAACAGTAATACTGGTTTTCGGTGCGTGCTGGTGCCACATCGATTCTTATATAGTAACAAGACATTCATTTGTTAAAACCATAGTAATATTCAACAGTGTGCGATTGGCCGGATGCAAGACGAGCAAATTCATTTGAACAACCACTGGTTCACGTTCTCATGCACACGTTTCTCAATCACGAAATATAGTATGTTCACAGTTACTTCAAACTTCCCAGTAGCCTAGCTAAAGTTTCTTCTTCCAGGATATTCCTCCGCCTTATGCGAACACAGATTAACCCTGCCTAGAAAATGACACCTAAGGGACAACGCACGTTCGTGTGCACTCAGTTTAATATAATAATTCGCATAAGCACGAATTCTTACTTGGCATTATCAATGCGCATTCGCCCTGTGTTTATGCATTTTTATTATAAACAAAATTGTATTTTTTATATATAAAATATAACTATAAAAGTTCGGTCGAAGAAAAAATAAGTTTTTTTTTTTTAAAGTTAAGAAAAGTTTAATGAACGTTTGTGATACATGGCGTTATTTCGGAGAAAACCATCACGTCATTCATGGGGTGGTTTTTCAAAGGATTAATTCAAAAATTGTAAAGAGACAGCGAACACCCGGCCCCGAAACCGCGCCCTGGTGCACCGTATTTCTAACCCGCGAGCTGAACGAAGAGTTTGGCCTGTTTCTATAAAGCACTCTTAACAGCGAGGTCTTGAGAACCGATGAGGGTTAAGCGAGGCGAGTATGGAGCAGCGCTGGAGTTCAAGGGTTGGAGAAATGGGAGATCCCCGAGAAAACCCGCCAGCCAACACGTTATATTTTATAATAGGGCTGTATTAAACGCTATGAAAAACTGTTGTGCAACAGTGATTCAAGTAGTCTAAGCGGTACACCATCGCGGCCCCTAAAAAAATATATGTATTTCAAAACTGTTATCAGGGAAGACAATCCACTAGCCAGGTTCAGTGGCTGCTGCACCTAGAGGAGTGGGTGGGTACTTCAACTGACGTTCAATAGGTGGCGACTTTACTTAGTACGATCTTATCAAGTTATATTTTATAATACGGCTGTATATTATGCTATGAAAAACTGTTGTGGAACAGTGCTTTGTTGTATGTTCATATACTTGAGCAGCGTACACACTATTGGGCATCATTAGCATTAAATACAGCCCTATACTAAAATGTAGTGTGATAGGACCGTACGACGTAAAAGTCGCCACCTACACCGTCATTTGAAATACCCATCAACTACCCTACAAGATAATTCAACATCCTTATCGCTCTTTTTATTTTGAGAGTCGTTGTCCACCTATGCAGGTCCGATTTTGACGCGAACAGCACCCTAGGCATGCCATGAGCAAGCGCCTCCTCCTATACATAGAGAGTTCATGTCAACCAGTCTTCGCTCTCACTGCTTTTATGAATATTACGTGCAAATACACATCAGGCGAGAATCTCGCACCTTTACTTTGTTACGACATTTAATCAGGATTCGATATTACATTTTTTTCTCATTTTTGTAGTTTTTTATTGTTCATACGTTGCGCCCCATTTCTCTTGTGCCCCTGGGCAAAGTGCCTGGAGTGGCCGTTTATATAATCGGACCTGCACCTCTGATCATTACAATTTTTAAATTAGTGCTAAAAGTCAAATTTGTTCCCCTAGCTTAATCTTAAAGCTCTCCCAGCCTTTCATAAATTAATAGGATATAAAAATGTAAAACATTGATTATGCAATAGTTCTGTTTAAGGGTGCCCAGTGAGACCTTCGAATGACATGCATTTTGTTATCTCAATGCAGAAGAATCATTTTTTATTTGTAAAGTTGGTTCGTGGGATACAGGCGTGGTGGTTGGCATGGGTCTCAGATGTGGCACACGCACTTGTTCCTGGCGGGCACGGAGTGGTCCTTGACGAAGCCGGGCAGGCAGAGGCAGATGTTGGGTGACGAGCACACGGCTTTCATGCAGCTCGGGTTGCAGGTGGGTACGCAGCGCGATTGGCCGCCCTCAACCGCGGCCGAGGTGTACGTGGCCCGGTTACTGCACGTGTTCACGGCCGTGCACTCGCCGTTCACGCAGGCCGGCTCGCAGGTGGGCACGCAGCGCGACTGGCCGCCCTTCACCCTGGCCGAGGTGTACGCGGCCTGGTTGCTGCACGTGTTCACGGCCGTGCACTCACCGTTCATGCAGGCCGGCTCGCAGGTGGGCACGCAGCGCGACTGGCCGCCCTTCACCCTGGCCGAGGTGTACGCGGCCTGGTTGCTGCAAGTGTTCACGGCTGTGCACTCACCGTTCACGCAGGCCGACTCGCAGGTGGGCACGCAGCGCGACTGGCCGCCCTTCACCTCAGCTGAGGTGTACACAGCCCAGTTGCTGCACGTGTTCACGGCCGTGCAATCACCGTTCACGCAGGCCGGTTCGTAGGTGGGCCTACGCTCACCATACACTCGAGATTAAAACAACTTGGACATTCTCTCTCGAGTATGGATATGTTTGGATGGCTCTAAAGGACACTGCCTACCAGCTGGCCATTGCGAAATTTTTTATAAGAAATCCAATATTAAGAAATCTCGTCTCTGTGCGTTAATTCTAAAGCTAGGAATTTCAAACAACATGTATTATTAATGATTTTTTTTTAAATAAGAATCCTTACTAGCGCGTATTTTCAATATAAATAGGCAGTATCCACATTTTCGTAAAATAACAAAAAACTAATCATTGAAATTCCTTGCAAACAGGCTATACGTCTTATGGAAATATCTCTGCGGTAGAAAACTTTTAAAACATTCTTGAAGAATACATTTTTTTAAATGCCTATACTTAAAATTAACTGAGGCGAAATTTACTTAATATGTAATTTCCTATTTAAATTTCGTAGCTGCCAGCCGGTAGGCAGTATCCTTATGTGGGATCAGCTCCTGTCATCTTGGATTTACGTATTTTTCACCACAACTTATATCACAAATTTTGTTTTATGTTTTATTTTAGGCTCTGATAGGTCATGGGGAATTGCTTTGCACATTTTCTAAAACATATATTGCTCGACTATCCTTATCAGTATCACTTCTGTAACTGCCTACAGTAATAAAAATTGTTTATTCGTGTCAGCATTCACTTATCAAAAATTAATCAAGTCATTACAGCAGAAAAAATTGATAGCATTTGAGAAGCTATTATCGATGCTGTGTAGTGAGAACAATTTCGTTAAACATTATTAAATGGAACTTATGGCAAAATATATAAATCCGAGATGGTGGTGGCTGATCTGCCATAAGGTCTTGAGAGCAGAATTCATTTGAGAAAATAAGGACATTTCATTACAGGCCATTCAATGTAAACTTAACACCTTTCAAAGCCCTGCTTAAGATCCACTTGTGTGCACATCATGCATTATTTCACCATATGTAATATTATCATTGCTATGGACCTCAAAACTTTATACATGCTTCTGTCAAGTAAAATTGTGAACTAATCAGAAAAGTGAATATCTTAAACATTTGTTACTTCATTAAATTAAATTTCTAAAAATATCAGAAAGAAAAATTAATGATCTCAATGCTAACAAATTTACGTAAGAATTTTTAGTCAATGTTAAGACATGGAGCTACTTTTCCTTCGTTGTTACCAACTTTACAGGGCGCAAGCCAGTCAGTGTATCCTTAAAAAATATCTGCATGTGGTCGCAGTGCTGGCAGTTTTTAAACTTTTATTTAAGGCATGCTCAATCAACTGTGAACAACCGTGTGCAATTTCATCAGCGCCGTAAATTGATTTATACTGGAAATCATACTTTCTTTATTCACGTATAGTTTACTCTTAATGTTAAAAAAATTCTAAACCAATCATTAATATTAAAGTAAAAATTTTAAAAATTGTAATTATAACCAACCGAAAGCTTGTTTTATAAGTTAATAAATAATATGCGGTGCGAAACACAGGAACAAAATCTTCTGTGCTTGTCATTTTACACAAAAAAAAAGGTTTTAGTACACATGCGCAGTAGAAAAAATAATCTAAATGATATATAGAAAATATATGTCGTTAAAATAATCTACATGGTTTACCAAAGGGCTTGCAGTAGTTTTTATACTATTAACAATGTGAATGCTCACAAAAATAGCTTTAAAAGTTTGTTATGTAGAAGCTGATAATATTAAAGTAGTTGCTAGACAAATACTGGATTTTATTAGGTCAAAAAGATGGAAACTTTTTATCAGTACAAAAACTTAGGCTGGCTGCAAAAAATTTATTTGAAATGGACACTTCCACAATTTGTTGGATATGTGGTAACTCTACCTGCACTGGCGGTGAGCGTCCTTGATGTGCCCGGCAGGCACATGCAGGTGTTGTGCACTGTGCATTTACCAAGTGTGCAGCCACCAGGGCGGTCTGGCCCAAACTTGTTGCCAGCTCTCACTGATGGGTCCTTCTTGAATCCTACAATCACAGGTTCATGCAGCAAAAATAATGCATTTCATAAGAATGAGGTCTGAGCCAAAAGTGTTGGGACTGGTGTATTAAGCTCGGAGAGAATGCGCATAAACCAAATCCACAGTAGCTGCTTCGAAAGGACATGTTTAGTGTGTGGTCGTCGCATTCACCATGGCAGAAAAAGCTGAGCAGCGGGCCTTCATCAAATTTTGCAAAATGTTTTGGTTTAGTTAAGTTCATTCTTACTAAAGAAATTGGTATAGGACTCATGTCTTCCAAGTTTGTGCCAAAATTGCTCTTGGCTGACCAAAAAACAAACGTCTTTCAGATGCACAAGATTTTTTCGACTGTGCTGAGAACAATGAAAACATTTTGGATATAGTCGAGACAGGTGGTCTATGACTATGACCCCAGCACCAAGGGTCAGTTTTCTCAGTGGAAAACACCAACCTCTCCAACACCCAAGAATCATCAATGGGTAGAAGCAATGTGACTAACTCTCCATGTGAACAGACGATAAACAAAAAAACCACCATGAAGTGTTGCTGTGGTTGAGTTATGGCATTCGTCGTAAAATGCCATAATTGAATTATAACCAGTGGGTGACAACTCCAGTATAACACAACTGCCCATTCAGCGCAACTTGTGCAGCAGTTTTTAACCATCCACAAAATTCCCCAGGTCGGATGGTCAATGTGTTCTGTAGATCTCGCACCCTGTGATTTTTCCTCTCTAAAAAATCAGGTCTAATTTCAAAGGAAGAATATTTCAAGACGTCGAGAAAATCCAACCGAATGCGACGAAGCTGCTGCTCACTATCCCAGAAAAGGCATTCAATGTATACTTCCGGCAATGTAAACGATGCTGGATGAATGTGCTACTTATGTAAGCATTGTACTTTTCTTGCTTGCCCCTGATCCGATATTTTTGCCACACCTCGTACATTCTAAAACGTTGTGTCTGATAAGAATCTCAGGGTCGACGATGACTGGTTGCAAAGTAATTCTTGCTCACAACTTGCACATGACAGGATTTAGTAACCACTGTGAACGTATTCAGGTCACTATTTAGAGAACTGAGATGCTCCATTACATGCATGGTGTGACATTAGCTGCAGTGCTATTTTGAGTGGCTGATGTGTAAAGCAGGAATCAATCAAGGATGGCAAAACAAACACCTGCATATGTTGCAACAATTCACCGTCGACCAGTGCAGAATAGTAACCTAATGGGTTAGGAATTGGCTATATACAGTTAAGGAATGACGTCAGCATTCGCCCGAAAAAAAAAGAACATTCCAAATCACACGAGATAAAATGTTCTGAGAATATCAAATCAGAATCTAACCTACAGACTCCCCAACACCAGTCAGATACTCTACCAAATATGCTTGGTGTGACGCCTTGTGGCACACACCTTTGAGTTCTGTTCTTGTGAGTGTTCGTGTTCCTTTCGGGGATTATTTTCTCTTGGCAAAACCGTTTTTCTTTTGTTGGGTTTCCAACATATATTTTTTGTATGGTAAATATTGGATCACTGTTAAGTGCTTTCGAGTCACTGTTCCGGTGACTTAGTTCTTTCCTAGTATGTGTTAATGTAACTTTTGTAATTTAATGATAATAATGCAAATCTGTTATTAATTTTGGATTCTGGAATTTTACTAATTAGAGGCATAGTAATTTTCTGCTTCCACAAACCTTGTTATTGATAAACAAAGACTAAACTCTTTGCCAGTTATGATGTTCCAGTAAAAATACTGTGTAATAATTTTAATACTTTCATAATTAATTCGTGTTTTACAAAATATGGTGTAAGTGCACTATATTTTAAATATTTACGTTTTATGGACAAGTAATATTAAATTAAAGAGTTTTCCTTAGTTTGTTACACAAATATTTGTCAATTTGTGTAACTGTCATTATGTTACTCGTTATTAATTTCATGAAAGACAGCTGGTGTTTTAAGCTTATTAATATTATGTGTTCCGTGTAAAACATAATATTTGTTAATTAATGTTTGTTCATACTAATTTTATGTGTGACAACTTGTAATTCTCATAATTATTTATGTTAAATAAATCATGAAATAGCACATATCGATTTATCGTTTGGGTCGGCTATTTTCGGAATCGACTGTTGGTCCCATTGTTTTCCTCATGCGTCTTTTCCGGCCTTCTCCACATACGCAATATGACGTGAACAGTTCTAATATTTTTCTCTTCTGCAATCTTCAGCGATCTAATGTAATTAATTTGTAATCCCAATAAGGGTAAGTGTTTCTCGTTGTTTGTTTTTTTGCCACGCGATGATATATGTTTTTTTTGGGCAATGTCCAAGTTTTAATGGTTTTATTTAACTGTTAATTTAGCGGTGCGGGTGTACCCCAACACAAGCATGGGCCATTCCTTCGTCGCCCGATCGTGATGTCCTGAAACAGGCCCTTGGTACAGGATGAGGTCCTTATTACAGCATTACATTATCGCGGAGCAGAACACCCGGGAAATGCCGTCATGGGCATCGTTTCCTCGGCTGAACAGGCCAAAATGAAATTTTAATTAATTTTGCTTGTGCATGCTGTAGGCTTTATCATGGCCTGAACTTTCGAATCTTTCCAGATCAATTAGTTCTGACAGACCCAATCAGGAAAACGCCCAAAATAAAATATAAATAAAATAATTATAACTAAAAAATTTGTTAGAATTCTTTTTTAACGACGATGTGAAGTGGTAATCTTGATTAATCTGCCATATGCAAGGGTCGTCTTTGTAATAATTGTGTGTAAATCATTTTTTTCATGCTATTACTTAAAGGTGGTAGTGGGGATACCGAATTTTTCTCTAAAATTTGGTAAAGCATTCACATGAACCTGAAATATCATGTCGCCTGAGATTACAGTAATTTTTTTGTTGCAAAGAGTAAAATAAACATTTGTTTGTTGTGCCATCCGATTTCTATGTATCTTTATTATCTTTTAACTTAAATCATTTTTTTTTTACTTATTATATGAGTGAATAATTTTTTATAGTATTCCGTATGACAATAATTTTTTTTTAAATCTAATTTTGATTCAATATTGAAGGGGAGTTTATGCTCTCAATCTCTAACTAAATTACCTTTATGTTAGATGGTTGACACCCAATGAAAGGTACGTGCATTGTTTCTTTACAAATAAAACTTTAGTTATAAGTCTATGCACGCTGGACAAAGCCTGGTCCACAAGTTTCGTGTCTGTGCTGCCATTGTTTGGGGACTACTGGCATGAATTGCAATATTTCTTATACAGAGCCTTAGAATGCAGATGCAGATCCCGTTACTGAAATTGTATAGGCCCCCTCCCACCCTTCAAGATATTGATAGACATAAAGATGCTTTAAGTTTGCTATGAACAAAATACAAATCCGGGTTTAAGATAGCGGCTTCTGAAACTACTGCCGCGAATGTGAAGTTTCTTTCCAGGAAAAACAAGGATTTTCATGTTTTTATTTATTTATTTTGATGCCCTCAGAGCCCCCCTGGACCCGTCATGCATTTTGACTTTCCTGCTCTGATGACACTGAAGTATTTCATACATTTCTGTTTCTACAGAATTTTTTTTCTCAGAAACGTTAGTACACTGGAGGATATCCCTCCTCCCTCATTTACCAATTAGTTGTCTTGTGCAAAGAACTGCTGAATGCTACTCTTATGAAGCAAAAAAAAATAATCTTGTAAATCATGTACCATACTATTAGGATACTACCAGTGTTCCACTTTCACAGAAATTTTAATTTATTCAGTGGATGGCAACCAAGATGTTTCCAAGCAGTAAATTGACTACATATGTTGTTACTAATTCATTATTCAGTTTATTATTTACAGTTATAAACTATGAATGGCAGCATCAACAGTCTGAAAATGGAGTTGGATCTTGGTTTGAACTGCACTTGATACACATTACCCTAAAGAAGAGACCCGTGAGCATTAAATATATAATGTAACAACTAAATAAACTGAGATATCGATTATTATGTGAAAGCAGAATTATTATATAAACCGACAAAGGCTGTCTTTCAAAATAATTTTTTTAAATATGGCTCAATGGTTTTTTTGTGTAATATAAAGACAATGATAAATGACAAAGATTACATTCTAAATATGATGTTGCATCATATTAAAAATAATGAAAAACCCTAGTGATATCTTCAGTCAAGTAGGATGTCAACCTAAGCTCATGAGTTCTGAGTGTTTCTACCCAATTCACTGTAAATTAAGGGAACAATATGATGTCGTTGCTTCTCAACACAGTTGTCATACCTATTTGGCAGGTGCAGACACTCCTGGTAGTGCAATCACAGTTCACACATCCTCCTGTGCAGGTCGGCAGGCAGGTGTTGGGGGAGGAGTTACGCTGGTCCTTGGCGTAGCCGGAACTGCAAGTACAAGTGTTGGAAGCCGTGCACTTTGCATTCACACCCCCGTCTCGGCACAGTGGGTTGCACGTGTGGTTGGTCCCGCTGCTGACGTGCCCTTTCTTGCAAATGCATACATTGGACGTGCTGCAGCCTGCGTTGATGCAGGCGGTGTTGCACTTGTGAGCCACGCCGCTGTCCTTCGTGTACCCTCGAGTGCAAGTGCACTTGTTCGGTGCGGTGCAGGTTCCGTGATCGCAGGCTGGGGGACTCTGCGATTCGCAGTTGTTGCTGCTGGGGGTATTGTTCCTTTTGGCGTGCCCTTTGTGACAGGGGCTTGTGTTTGTGGCTCTGCAGTCCGCATTCACGCAGGCACCCTGGCAGGTTGGAATACACTTCCCGTTGGCATCCTTGGCGTGACCTAAACATGATGAACTGAGAGCTTGTTCAAACATCATACCTTAGACTTAGCCAGAGTTCTATAAAATTGCTGTCTTACTCCCAAACTCCAAGTATACCAATCATAAACATCGGTAATTAGTTACAGGTCAAATTCTGTACATGTTGTACATAATTTTGGGGCTTTATATTGAACATTTTAAAATACAGGATGCTGTATTATCTTTCAATGTTTTTTAATCTCCTGCCTTATGCTGCGCTGCTGTTAACAGCACCACCAGCAAAATACATAATGGGAACTACATCAACCTCAGTCCGGCAAAAAATGGCGACAAGATGACTACTGTTATAGTGCACATGCCACAAATTCGTGCGTGTCTCAAATGTTGTCTATTAATTTACAGTCCAGTGAACAAAACCAGTGCATAAAATAATCTCAAACGAGATATATGGCATAATCTAATTTGTATCGTGAGACAATTGAATGTATAACACTGCAATTATCTTAAACAAATTTATAGTTTTATTTTGTTATACTGTAGTCTGAAAATAATAGTGATTTCCAGAAGGTTGTTAGGATCCCCACCAATGGAACTGTGAAGGAAACCATGTCACACCAGAGGCAACAAGACAGAATGATTCTGCGGTAGTTTGTTGCTGCCTTCTACAGCATGTGGGTGAGCGGAACCCACAAACCGCTCAAAAATGCCAAGGCTCTGTGTTGATAATCGAACCTAGATCCTACAGTGAAAGGAAACATCGCTACCCACACTGTCAATTTGGGACCTTTGCTAACATTTTAATATCTTCAAACTTCATATTTGTGCAGTAGGATAATGAATAAGGGGAAGGAAAAGGGGCGTACTTTCACGCCATAACAGTATCCAGCAGACTCACCCTACAAGAGTCCCCGTCCACTGGTCCAAATAATTCTGCCTCCAAGCACCTCGAATGGAATTGGGACTTCAGCAAAGGTGACAGAAGGGGTTAGAAGCATACACTAAAGATGAGGTAGACAAATAATTTTCCTCTGTACATTTACCCAATGTTGAACTACCACATACCAATACAACTGTCAAAATTACACGACCAATACTGATTAATGTGCTTATTAATATCTTACTTTTCAATACAAAGTACTTTTGCCAATTTTATTTGGTTAGATGAAGTATACAAACATCTCAAAACACTTGTTTTAATAAATAGTTTTCTAACTCAAATCATACCCTCATTTTTATAGTCTTATTGGCAGAAAAAAACATTCCATTGTTGGGACACACTGAGAGTGGCTACTCCACCCTATTTCCCGTATTGCAAGAAAGCCTCACCTGCGTTGTACTTGCAGACTCCAGGGCACGTGCAGTCGCCTTTGGGACAGCCGCCCTCGCAGGTGGGCACGCAGGTCCTGCCGTCGAGCGTGTGGCCTCGGTTGCAGATGCAGGTGTCGCTGCAGGCGGTGCAGCGAGGGTTATGGCGGGACCGCGGGCGGGTGCGCGCGCAACTGCCCACGGCGTGGCCCGGGCGGCGGGCGCAATTGCCTGCGGCCGCGCAGGTCCCGTGCAGGCACTGGCCCAGCCACACCGGCACGGTCCGACCGCCGCGACTCTTGCGGCAGCTGAACGGCGCCGTCACGTGCTCCTGCGCCGTCCCCGTCTGTACGTACACCCGCACCATACACCCGTACTAAGCCTGTATGCCCTCACAGTTGATATTCACTTATATGCAGTTCACAGTAACTATAGCACTATTTCGAGCCCTGCTTATGGTCTACTTGTATGCACATAGTGTATTCTTCCCCCGTATGTAAAAATCAACATTGCCATGGGCCTAATCACTTTATTCATGAGCCGGTTAAAGAAACTGTTAAATTATTTAAAAATAAACATTTTTTAAAAAATGTTAGTAAGTGAAGAGATTTGGGGCTGCTCTAAACATCAGAGGTCTTGAGAGCTGATGAGGGTGAAGCGAGGCGAGATGAAGGAGGATGATAAAACGGGATATCCCCGAGAAGACCAGCCGGGGATCGAGCCTGGTTCTCCTAGGTGGGAGGCGTTAGTCTAACCACTATACCACCGCGGCCCCGAGAAAAATGTTGATCCTTACACTTGTCTGCATTGAAGAAACAGCAAACAAAAGAAATAATTTTAGTATTCGCGATGTTCTCGATAGCATTTTCAATTCGATATTAAGGCGTGGAACTACTTTCAATTCCGTCGTTACTAACTTAACTGGGTCATGAGAGTCCGTGTGGTCGTTAAAAATATAGGCAGGTAGGGGCAGTGACACTTTTTAATCGTGATTTCAGAAGAACTCAATAAACCTTGAACAGCCTATGTTAAGGCAGAAGTAGATTGCCTTCGAGTGGAGCACTGCATCGTACTCTACAATGTGCAGAACTAATTTAATAGAATCACACACAGTAAGCTAGAATGGTCAGAAAAGTACAATTTATGTTGCATAAGTAAGAAGAACGCATATATTTCGGAACGCTTTGAAATATTTTTGCTGTAATCATACATATTTTACATGTTTTTAAAATCAGTAAAAGTTTAATTTTAATCAAGATATCCTGAAGTCTTGCTACAGTTCTGCTTCCAGGATATTCCTTCGCCTCATGCAAACAAAACTTAACCGAGTCTGGAAAATGACACCAAGGGACAGCGCACCGCATTCGTGCGCTCTCATTTGAGATATATTTCGCTTGAGGACTATGTCTTACTAGGCGTTACAGACACACCTATTCTCTCCTCATTTATATGCAAACCAATTATAAATTAAATATTGCAATTTATTGATAAAATTAAAGTAATAATTCTATTTCACTAAAAATAAGAAACTTTTATGCTAACAGAAGTATAAGACGCTTGTGATACATGGCCTGTTGAGGAAACAACAATGCGCGTCCCACATGGGATGTTTTTTTTTTCAAAGGTTGTATTCAATAAGTGTGAAGAAACCATGAATAGAGTACAGTGTGTGTAATACTTTTTAAGGATACCTACAAGTTGAACAGTCGGATGCAGTAGTTATAGACCGTTCACGTTAAAGTGAGCACTCTTGAGACCTTAGTTACTTTTTGTTTTCAGCCATCATATTTTAGTAGTTAAAACACTTTTTAAATATAAATATAAATATATATATATATATAGAGCCATGTAAGTAATGAATACAGGGTGTTTATTCCACCACACTCTGAAATTAACGTCTAAGGCTAAAATTAAATATATTTATTTACTACTATTCCAGATGAGACGGCTTTCAAAAGTGCTCACTTTACCGTGAATAGCCTATACTCCATTGAAAACCACCCTACGTTCACCTTAATGTCACATCCGTTCTTCACAAACTTAAATTTAAGCATATCAAACCGAAATCACATATTTAAGTGCATTTATGACTGGATTTTCCAAAAATTCTTATTATTTTATCTGTGACTTTTCTTCCTATCTGATTATTTTGAACACTTTACTGTCACGTATGCCCTTTCTAAAACTTAAATTCTCAATATTATAAAATCGCACAACACTATATACCATGTGTACATAAAAAAATAAATAAAACACACATATGTAACATTAATTTTAACATTGACCTCCTACTATCAAGTTACGATTTTGATTTTTTTCATTTGCCTTCAAATTTACTGGGCGTTTCCGTCTAAAGTATAAAGTTACAGCAAGTCAATATTTTAACTATTTAATCTGGAACGGCCTGAAGTTGTCAAACCCCTTTCAAACAAATTCCTTTCGTTTCTTACGTTTCTCTCTCTTTCTCTCTCCCCCGTTTTATTCCTCCGGACGTAAGTAATTAATATATATATATATATATATATATATATATATATATATATATATATATATATATATACAAATGGTTTTAGCGGATCTTGTTTTAACGAGTCCATTAAGAGCAATTCAACTTAGTATTCTTAAATTAATTATCTAAAGCCACTTGAAAATAGTTATGGTGGAACTCTTTGTACAGTACCTCGATTCCTGCAATTATTCCGTCCATGGTGTCGTACCTCACATCACAAGAAGTTGGGCAACTGGAAAAAAAAAAGGCATTCATTTAGCACATGACCATCCTACTTCGTTCAAAAATGCAATGCAATTTTACTATTAACGTCTTGGCATACGTCTCTTCTTGAGCGCAAGAAGTTCATCGGGTGTAGGTTACTTTCAAGGACCAAAAGACCATTATTTAAACTTTAATCTATACGTTCGCGCGTGTATGTATTGCCGGCATGTCTGCATGCAAAGGGAACTTAAACTATGGGAAAATAGCTCGTTTGCGCAAGTAGAGTTTTGTATTTCAGTTCAGTCTCGTGTATGCTTGGGTTAAAATTTGGGGTATATGACGATATACGAGGTTCACAGTAAAGTGAGCACTTTTGAATGCCCTCTCATTTGCAAACAATTGTCAATAAATTTATCTTATTAAAACCTTGGATGTTAACTTTCGAGTGCGGTGGAATATATGCACTGTGTTTATTACTAACATGGCAATATATATCTTTTAAAGTAATGGAAGGGTAAAAAAAGGTTGATAGGAAAAAAGTAACTAGGGCCTCAAACGTACTCACTTTACCGTGAACAGCCTATACACACACAAATAACATTTAGGGTAGCAGTACGGAAAAATTAAAATAAAAAATTAAATTTCAGCCCACTCTACAGAAAGCACGTGGAAAAATCTTACGTGAACACTCGAAGCACAGGGGAAAAAATATTCTGTGTTAACTTTTTGGATTTCTCGGAGAAGCAAAGGTAATTTACAGCAGTTATCAGACAACGTCTTCATTCCATAATTTGAAAATGCAATCAATCCTGCTAATAAAATCACTGCTGTGACTAAAATCAAAGCTAATAGTAGTAACGAAATTTTAGCTTGAACTGACGAGTTAAATTTGAATTAATTTTTGTAACAATTGCATACACAGTTCCGTAAGAGTATTTTAATTATTTTAAAAGCACTCACTTGACCCTGCGTTCTGTGTTTCAGGGATAAATTAACGCCAATCTAAACTGCAGAAAGTTCGCAGTAGACCGAGTTAGGTACTCGTGTTCGGCCTTGCTGATCGATCGTGTTGGCTTCTGACAAATTTTTACAAAATTTTTAACATTTTGATCCTAGCAAAGTCGATGAAAACTGGTTCCTCGGTGGGACTGCACGTTAAGGTTGCCGTCTACCCAGACGTATTTTGCGTGTTCAATGTACAGAAACTTTGAAGCACCAAGGGCGACACAGACACAAGCTTCATTTGCTTCATCCCCTCTATGCGCAAGTCAGTGAACTGGAGAGTGTATAGGCTATTCACGGTAAAATGACCACTTTTGAAAGCCCTCTCATTGATTTCAGTCTTAACTTCCGAATGAGGCGGAATAGGTATACACGCCGTGTTTAATATTTCCACTGTAAAAAGTTTCTCTGGTGAACTTCCTAAACTGCAATGGAAGTCTTAACCTATAAACTATATTGTACTAATAACACACGTCAGGCTGCAGATATGGGAATGTTTAGCAGCGGCGATACTATACAAACTCGGGAACTTCCCTATGCATTTGAAAGTTTCCTGAGCAAATGCAGGAACGCTAAAATGATTGTGTAGGGAACCAAAAATTACCATTGCCGCTTTCTCACCGAGCGTGTACACTGGTAACGTAAATTTTCGAATCACATCTTAGAGTGTACGTAGCAATACTTATTGGAAAGGGTGGTTAAAGGATAAAACATGGCTAAAAGGAAAAAGCAGCTAGAGACTCAAAAGGGCTCAGTTTACCGTGAACAGTGTATACTCTTCTCGCCTGCTGCTCGCCTGAGACTTTCAACGGCGGACACGTTGTTGAATGGTGTAGTAATACAAATAGAGGGATGCTGCACGCACGTGTCCCGCTTTCGGTATCCCACTCGTGGGATTTCACACCTGGAAAAACCATCGTGAATACGCCTATTTCAACCATTTTCGCAATATAAAAACCATCGTGAATACGCCTATTTCAACCATTTTCGCAATATAAAAACCATCGTGAATGCGCCTATTTCAACCATTTTCGCAATATAAAAACCATCGTGAATGCGCCTATTTCAACCATTTTCGCAATATAAAAACCATCGTGAATACGCCTATTTCAACCATTTTCGCAATATAAAAATGCACACTACACGAAACTGGAAGAAAGAAACACACGCCTTCTAGTGAAAACGTTTCCAAATGCAAACATTTGTAATAAAACTAGTTTTTTGTTGAAGCTTTGAGCTACCTAAGGAGGTCGATTCTCATTTATCGTGCAGATCGTTGCGTGGACTCTGTGCCAGGTGTACAGTTCACGCAGCAGAGTCACGCAAAGTCATATCTATTATGTCATAAAGTCAACAATTTCCAACTTAGATTAAGAATAACGTAGTTCCAGCCAATACGTTTCAAGAAACAATTTGCTGCCTATCGTTTTCCGTAGTAATTTTCATTCCCACGAACATCCATCTGGTGTGTTAACTGTTACGCTTCGGATTGAGAAATTAATACGATCACAATAGCAGTTGAAATTCGTTTAATTTTTGCATTGGCGTACATGTTTCAATTATATAAAATAAAATAATTTTAAAAATTTTAATTTCAGAGAATATTAATGGGCGCAGATTAGGTGAAAGATTGGGTTATCATGGACAGAATGCAATTGCTTAAAATATAATGAAACAAATGATCATAGTTATATTTTATATTCATATTTTTGTACACAAATGTCGGCCTTGAGGCACGTGCGTTTTTCATATCCCAGATACATAATATTTGGTGGCACTGCCTAAGACTAATCAAATAGTGCAAGACTTGTGCTGTGTTTACAATAAAAATATGAGGTAAGAATTATGCAGTAAGCGCTGATCTGGCGTACGGAAACACGCCTTCTGTATTTGCAGTTTCCAACTAATGTTTTAATACTTTAAGTCCAACCAATAGAAAAACGCGACAAGCTCTTCGTGTGTAATTTTGTTCCTAACCTACCCTCGTACCTATATCACAGCCATATTTAAGCAGATCATACTTCAAAGCCGACATTTTCTGACAGAAAAGCTTATTTTTGTGAACAAAGTCACAAATATGTGCACACGCACGCCTTTTCAATATTTCCTATACCTACATTACTGTCAATATCATGTTCCCGCCAACAACACCGGCTGCTCTGTTCTGATTGGTCGACACCTCGTTAAGTTTCACTTAAGAAATTAAATATAACTATTTCCTTTGACGCTTAAGGAAATCCCAACAACGCACAGGACCTGCTAAATTCTATTGGAAACCAATACATACGATAACATACTTTCGTATCTTCTGCACACGTATTTACGCTTAATTTTCCTATTTTAAACCCAGCTTTAACTCGAATATAATCACAGGAAAGATCTAAAAAAAAAATTTTTGCATGAGTTATGGGGAAGTTAACATAACGAATAGCATGCTAATTTCAATATGAATTGGCCTTTAACGGTTATCAATAATTGTTTATGGTTTCGTGGCATGGTAACAATAACAACTCGACGAAAATCCAGAATCATTAACAAATAGTATTAATCAAGTTTTTAATGGAGGCATGAGTTAAAAATCTTAATTTGTACAAATTTTAAAAAATAAAGTGAGTTTCACACGAAGTTTGGCTTCAGCCAGCTGTGTTTCTTGAATCGACTGGAGCGGCATGAGGCAATTTCTTCGTAATCGACTGGAGCGTCATGAGGCAATTTATTCGTAATCGACTGGAGCGGCATGAGGCAATTTCTTCGTAATCGACTGGAGCGGCATGAGGCAATTTATTCGTAATCGACTGGAGCGGCATGAGGCAATTTCTTCGTAATCGAACTCTTCAGTAGCGGTTTAACTTCTAGCTATGTAGACTTTTAAATTTTATCTAACAGTTAAGATTGAAATGCCATCAGCTACAGAATAAATTTAAAATAAAATTTGCTTCATGACATTCTGTTACAAGTACAATTGTTTTAAGCTATAGCCCAGCATATAAACTTTGTTCAGTTTTGAGTTTTATATGAAGAAACCGTTTATTTCATTTGCCTTCGAAAAGTAATTATCAGCCACTGTCGCACTTTTTCATGACTCTTATTATATACCACGACGAACCTTTGTAAAATACTAAATCGTGGAAAATAATCTCTGAACCTTGGACGCACTCGAGTGATTTCCAGCATTTCAAGCCTACTACATAGCCCGCAATAATACAACTTACTTCAAAGTTAATTCTGTTACGGTTTTAACAACGCAAGAGATACATAATTAGAAATTCTATTTTAATACAAGTTCACTTTGATTTATTTTGAAAGGGGCGACGGTCGCGGCTGAGCGGTTAGCCTGCTCACCTCCCACCAAGACAAACGGGTTTCAATCCTTGGTCAGGTCACTCCCGAATTTTCGCATGTGGGAATCGTGCCGGGCGATGCCACTGGCAGGCGGGTTTTCTCGGGGCTATCCCGTTTCTCCCGTCCTTTCATTCCCGCGCTGCTCCATACTCACCCTAATCGGCTCTCAATATCTCGCGGTTAAAAGCCGCCAAATATCTTCACTCACTTACTCACCGCTCTCCGATATCAGCCATAAGTGATCGTTTCTTCACAAACTTGAGCGATAAGGGCGATTACAAAGGTTACAATGAGATCATTCATTATACTACAGATTCGTAACAAAACGTAATTTCTTATGAAAGAGTTCGGCAGTGGGAAAATTTCCGTAGTTAGGTGCGCAATGTTCCAAAAGGTAACTTATCAGCCATAAGTGATCGTTTCTTCACAAACTTGAGCGATAAGGGCGATTACAAAGGTTACAATGAGATCATTCATTATACTAAAGATTCGTAACAAAACGTAATTTCTTATGAAAGAGTTCGGCAGTGGGAAAATTTCCGTAGTTAGGTGCGCAATGTTCCAAAAGGTAACTTATCAGCCATAAGTGATCGTTTCTTCACAAACTTGAGCGATAAGGGCGATTACAAAGGTTACAATGAGATCATTCATTATACTACAGATTCGTAACAAAACGTAATTTCTTATGAAAGAGTTCGGCAGTGGGAAAATTTCCGTAGTTAGGTGCGCAATGTTCCAAAAAGTAACTTTGAATTGAAATTTTAAGGTACGTGAATTGAAAAAGAGAAACATTTTACTTAGTTACAAGTCAATTTATATTGATTTATGATGATTGCAATTATCCTGTTTTTAGCGTTGAAAATAGAAAAAATATGGTTCGTTGCCGACGCTAGCGCTTACCTAGTGGTGAAAATTTTTCCTTTCCCAAACCTTTTAAAATTGATCTTCCCAACCGGTAGCAGAAGTAGGGAGATTCTGTTCGCAATAAATTGAGCACTTTAGAAATGAACCTTATAAAAAAAATCACTGACAATGTATGCATGTATTATAATGGGCGCACTGAGTGACATTCGCCCAGTAAAGTTGTTAACGATGGATGGAAAGTAGTTCCATATCTTAACGTCAAATAAAAAGTGTTTGGTAACTATTTGCGATAGCTTAAAATTATTTCTTTCGCTTTCTGTTTTTTTTTTTTTTTTAATTCATCGAAGTGTAAAAATAAGCAGATTTCTAAAGTATTTACTTTCTTAATTTCACAGTTTCATTGGACCGACGCATCAATAAAATGGCGAGGAGCATGGAAATGATAATTTCACTTAAGGCGGAAGAATACACAACGTGTATACAAATAGATCTTAAGAAGCACCTCCAAGAGTGCTCATATTATCGTGAACAGCCTATAAACTTACTTATGCCTGATTTCAGAGAACTCATTTGAAACAAGAGCGATCGCATCTTTACAATAACGCAAATATAAGTTATAAACTTGTTATGTCTTTTACTGATAGATTAATAAAGAAAACAAGCTTTAAGTAAATGTTTGTTACTGCAGTTTGCGAAATACGCCTGAAACGCTGGAATGCACTCATTAAACTGAGGCGGTGTCCCAACTGGCCCTTTTAATTAATAAAACGGCCACGTAATCCGTTTTGTCTACAAATCTGTGACGTATATTTTTCTGTAATTTTTCTTTTGCGTTCCGTCAACTTTGAAGCTAACAAATTACCAAATAGACTCCATATAAGTACTGCACGCTCGAAACGTTTAATTACACATACAGATGAGGTTATTGGAATAAATAAATTCTTATAATGCACACAAAATAATTATTTCACAAAGACAGTTGCCGGAATATTCTTGAGGTAGGTAATTACATTCCCGTGACACAATTTTAGCTTAAGTAAAAATTTCACATTGTATTTCCTTTGTTCTGTAAATTTTAAAATTTTGACGGTGCTCTTAACATCATTTGGGAATGCTTACGGTACTCTTTATTTTCAAATTTCGTGGATTTTCAAATATGGAATCATCATGGTTGCATATTTGTTCATAAAGTTATCCCCCCTCCCCCCACACAAATAATTTACGTGAACCATAACATTCTCCTTACATACCCACATACATTTATTACAAAATATTTTCTGTTACCGCTGTTTTCTGTTACGTGGCGTTGACTAAAGTGAATACATATCATCAATAGTGGTCAAAATATGAGTTTACTTACTGTGATAAAAACTGCAGCTTTGCACAAAAAAAAATCCTCACAGACACGTCTTAAACAGCATCCGACTATAAAAATGTATCCATAAAGAAACATCGCATTGTTGGATATTCAAATGTATAAAAGGAAACATCAATATTTCTGCTGTCTTTCATATTGGTTTATCGTTCACTAAATACGTAATAAAGGGAAGGCAGTGCTGTATAGAATAGCGCAACTGCAGTCAGTGAGTGTCAAAAGTTGGGGAGAGGGGGACATGTCTCCTCTTTCCCCTCAAATTCTAAGCCCATGGGAATCATGATAACGCCGAAATAAATGTGAACGTGGCATGCAAGACAATTGAAAGTCGTGCTGCTCCAACTAAACCTCACGAAATGAATGACGGAAAAACAGAAACTGGAAACGAGCTGGACCAGGAGAGAGGCCGGACTGGCGTTGGTCCGAGCTGAGCTACGCCTTAGAGTGAGCATGGGGTACAGCGCCATCTCGCTGGCTGTGTACATACAATCTCCGTGTGATCCAACACTGAACCTGTTTGTCTGCCAACACAGCTGTCATAATCAACGTGGCTAGCATTTGACGTTAGAAAAGTGTTTACGTAAACAAGTGCTCTGATTAGTTTGTATCCTTCCTCTAACTAAATTCTTCATGCAATTGGTTAAAAGTCAAATTGGCAAAAATAAAGTATTTCATTCATATAAAAAGTTATTGTCTCTTGAAAATTAAGATTGAAAGAATATGCATTCATCACTGCTGCTCATGTGACTTCGACAGTTGTGCTGGTAAAATCGGTATATAGGCTATTCATGGTAAAGTGAGCACTTTTGAAAGTCCTCTAATTTTGAAGAATGGTCAATAAATATATTTTATTTTAGCCTTAGATGTTAACTTACGAGTGCAATGTAATCTACACTATGTGTTTATTACTTTACATGCCAATATTTATTTTAAAGGGTGTTCAAAGGATAAAAATGGATGAAAGAAAAAATTAATCAGGTCCTCAAAAGTGCTCACTTTATTCTCAACAGCCTATACCTCATATTTAGTTTCCCCCTCCCATTCCTCATCCAGTGTCAGTAAATGAAATCAATTAATGTCGTGTGGGGAGTTCACCCATGGCGAGGCAACACCCTCTTAATGATGGCATTTCAAGCTGGAGCCCGTAGGTTCCCGTCATCCCCGGACATGGCGTGCAATGAGACCCTAGGGGTTGGAGCGACGCTGGAATGAAAGGAAGGGTAAGGAAACAGGAACACACCGAGAAAACCCGTCAGTAAGCGGCACCACCCAGCACGATTCCCACATGCGAAAGTCCGTGAGGGAACCCGCCATTTGTTACAACCGATGCATTATCACGGTGTTTATTACACACCTGCGCACACACACGTGGCAATTGGCCACTACGAAACCGCTTACCCAGTCCGGTTTTACTTTAAGTTTAAGAACAACAAAACGACAACCAAATGGCTCGGAACAGCTTTCTGCAACTTGTACTGCAAATTTCCTACTGGGCATGAGGAAGGCTCTAGAACAGATAAGACTCCATAATCTTGATGAGATTAATTAAAAATATTAATCGCTTTATATCATGTATGTATACATAATGGAAATGAATAATATGACATGAATAATACCCATAACCCCACCTTGACCCACAACAATAGTTTAATTATTTTCCTGTAACTCCCTGTCCAACCCATCTACAAAGATAACCTTGCATTGCACAGTTTCTGTATGCGAGCATAAACAGGCTCTTTGAAACATTCAATAAATAAAAAAGAAACCAGTCTTTATAAGCCGAGTTCGAATTCTTTATTTGAAAATTTAGGCTGTTTAATTATAACGACAGTTAGCAGAGCTCGTAGCGTTCAGTCTAGGAACGTTATTACTGAATGTTTCGCGTTTTTTTTTTTTGTTGTTTAGGCAATAAAAATAAACTAAATAATTTACTATTAATTTCACTCGGGAAACTGCCAAATCATTTTATTTGCTCGCTAAAAAGCTTTCATCTCACGAACGAAACTACGCAGCAAAGATTTGTCGATAAATTTTCCATCTTTGTTGGTTTTAATCGGAAAAATCTGACTGGAAACAGGCGTAAAATTAATTGTAAACGACAGCAGATACTTTTGCAAAAGTATTTGGACATTCAGCGTGCTCGTAAATGTGGCATCGTAGAGTATCCAAATATTAAGGTCACCTGGTCACATGGTCGATCATTCTTTAATTCTGTTTCAGCTTACTAATATTTTCTGGATTTATAAAATCCTTTTTTGACCATTCTTTAATTCTGTTTCAGCTTACTAATATTTTCTGGATTTATAAAATCCTTTTTTGACCATTCTTTAATTCTGTTTCAGCTTACTAATATTTTCTGGATTTATAAAATGCTGAATAGCCTGTAACCTGAATAGCGCAATCAGACATGGCTGTAATTATGTAGGTCTCAACTTTAGATAATTTTCTGCGTAACCGTGTGACGTTAAACATTATCCCCAGAACCCAAAATGTATGTCAATCATCAAGCACGACTTATAAATTGTGTAACAATAAGTCGTATCTACGCATTTTTATCATGCTCTACTACATTGCCCATGCCTACAATATTTAGTAAATTAAAAATGATAAATAGGCTACTTACTGTGACCCAGATTCTGGCGAATCGTCGTTTTCATCCTCAATATAAATTTTCATGGTTATAAATTCTATAAAATTTTCGATAAACTGAGTATTGTAAAGGTATCGCGTATAAAAATCCAGCCGTGCTATATTCAGTCAGGACTTAAAGGTATTGTTTCAGTTCTCGGATTTCTCAAATCTCCAGACTTGTTGAAATTTTTCCATAACGTACAAAGAGAATTGAAACAAAAGACGTGATTGATTATTTTTTCCGGCTTCTACAAGCTCGCAGCCAAACAGAAATGTCCGATTTAATAATAAACTTTTTATTTCAACTAAAACTATTTATTTAAAGACATAAACATATGTAAATAAGTTTTCTTTGGCCAGTTTTTAACATTGTATCATGTTCTGCACAAAACCTGCAAAAACAAAACACAAAATAATATATCTCTTTGCAAAGTTACGTTTCTGTTCGGCTGACTTCCAACAGAAAACGTGCGTACTTTACGAAGAGATCGTGAATATAACTGACGGCCTCTAATTACACATAAGTTTAAACGTTAACTGCCACATGTATATCTTTCTTTACGTGTTTACAAATGACAACAGAGTGAAAGCTACTGAAACTTCGTATTCCTTGCTGCCCTTTTACATTTCCAGTGCTGCTACACATTCCAAAATATATCACACAGCGCATGTATTGCCCTACTGCCAGTGACGTGACATAGAGCTTCCCGCCGTAACTCCACCAAGAATCGAACCACAGTTCTCTTTGGGCGTAAGGCCGGTGCTCCTGGGCCTACATTATTAGATTTTTCTTTACTGCCAGCAGCTGAGATCAATGACGATATGTGTTTCGACGTCTGGGTTGGAGGCTACTCTTCCTGCTGCTACAGGCTATTCGCGGAAAAACGAGCACTTTTTAAAGCCCTGCTTAGGTCTACTTGTAGGCACGTTGTGTGTTCTTCCACCTTATGAAAAATTGTCATTGCCGTGGGCCTCGTCGCTTTCTTCTTGTGTCGATCAAAAGAGAATCTGTAAAATTAATAGAAACGTACATACTTTAAAAATCTGCCAATTTTTACACTTCGGTGTACTAAAATAAACAAAAAGCGATGGAAATAATTTAAGTTATCACAGATGGTTACCTAACACTTTTTATTCGACGTTAAGATATGGAACTACTTTCCCTCTATCGTTACCAACTTTACTGGGCGCATGTGACTTAGTACGCCCGTTAAAATATATGCAGGTAGGAGCAGTGACTTTTTTGTAAGGTTGATTTCAAAAGTGCTTACTTTATTGTGAGCTGCCTATACCACTCATGTTAAGGAAGACAGGCAGTATCAGCAGTAGCAGAAGACTGAAAATGCTGGTGTTTGTAAACGACAATTCTAATCTATAAACTTATAAACGTTCTTATTTCTGTCGATGACGTGAAGAGAATAGGAATGTGTTAGATAGTACAAAATTGTTTTCACTTAATTTAAATGTCCATATACTATAATTTTTAATGATGAATCACATTCCCTCTTGACTAGACGGCACGTGATTGGGCTATCTTTTCGTTACTTGTTTCCGATTGGTTTAAGTTCGCCCAGGGCGTGTCAAACCAGCTTCAGTCCAATGACAAAAGAGAAATACAAATGTATATTAGTTTGAAGTCTATTCTGTCTTCAAATGATAACGAGAATTTTGCATGTCTCTACTGATGAAGTGACAACAAACTCGTCGGGGAAAAAAAGGAACGTCAACATTTCTACTGCCGGTAATGCCAACGGCGAAACAAAATCTCCAAATTTCTGAGGGGAAAAGTCTTCAGGTGCCCCTTTGAAGACATCCATGCTTCTCTCGCGAATTTAGTTTTGGTGCGAGAGAAACATAAATTTCATGCTGCATTAAAGGTAGATAAAAGTCTATAACCCAGGAGCTAAGATGTAACATACAACTAGAGCCACAAGTATTTCGCGAATTCATTCGGAGACGAGGTGAACTCCAAACACTTGTTCATTTCTCCTACTGTTGTGATTGGATGACCGTTCTTTAGACACTCCCCGTTTAGCTGTGAGCCAGTAATAGGCAGGAAACAGTAGTGCGAGTGAGTGTTTAACAGTACTGTGCAAAATCCTCGCTTAATCACTGTAACCAATAAGCAAACGATAATGTCTCGAGTGTATAGAGTGCTGTCCAGCCTAGTTTGCTGCCAACCCAATTTGCGAAATACTCGGGGCTCTACTTATAACAGATATAACTAGGGCCACTGGTTTTTCGAGAATGAATATGAGCACACACTAGACTTCAATACTATATATATATATATATATATATATATATATATATATATATATATATATATATATATATATACACCCACCTCGGCTGTTGTTATGCCTCCATTGGCTGCTGGTGTCTTTTCCATATTTGACCACTTTATGGGCTCCATTCATATCCTGCTTTCACTTTCACAATATTCGCAGTCTAAACTACACGTTCCATACTCCCGGTGAATCAGCATTTTGTGAGTAAGCTTTTTTGCCGGAAGAGAAATCGTGTCGACGATGAGAATGCGTTAGCTGAGTGTGCCATGATCCGATAGCCTTCCCAACTCTGTACCGTTACGGCGGCTGCCTGCAGCAAACAGAACACGTGACCGTCGGGATCCAAGCTGCTACAGGCTGCTCACGGTAAGGTGAGCACTATTTAACCTTACGAGGAGTGTGCACTTGTATACTTGGGAAACGTTTATTTGGAAATTTCTTTTTTTCTTGAAGACAAATCTCACAATTCTATGGTTTCACTGCTTCAGTGGACTTAACGGGAAATTTGAGTAAAAAATTACAACTAGTCACAATTTCAATTCGTAAGAATAAAACTGTTCATTTTAATAATTTCTCAAATGAACACGATGGATCGTGAGACATGTTACATCAGTCACGACACATTGGTTGGCACATAGTCAACAAGCAACTCCATTGGCCGATGAACAGTCAATAATAAACGTGGCAGAGTACAGTAGGCGTGTCTTGTGTGGCCAGGACCAATAGGAAGTAAGTAAGCAGAGCTACAGAGATCAACACAACTTATATTTGTGTAGCGGAGAATATAAGCAGCTCACTTCAACCTTGTCTTCAGTGACAGAAAACCTGTCTCTTCCTGAAGGAGAAAAGCCCTACCACCAGGCATTCGCTTCCAATAAGCATGTTTTATTGCAGACTCAGTCATTAAATTTTGAGAGTGGTGAAAGTATACACCGTATGTATAGTCACATGGCAATGTTGATGTTAAAAAATGCCGGAAAGAAAAAAATTGGCTAAAAGGAAAATTTCAGGAAGGGCATTAAAAAGTACCCACTTAACCGTGAATAGCCTATACATCGTTATAGTGACCACTGTGATATTTCGCTGATTCATTCGGAAGCAAGCAAGACTCTGCAATGACGCATGTAACCCCAAGCATCAGTTTTAGTCAATTAATTGTTTAACCGGACGTTTTAACACAAACCTTTGAAAAATCACCCTATGTATCACGTATTTAGTAATTTCCTAAATATGCCATGTGTCAAGCGTTTTCGTTAAATTGAAGTTTTGCCTATATTTTATTAATACATTAAAATATTTATTTGATAATAAACACGAATTAAAACATTGAGAAAAAGTCTGTATTGGTAGCGGTTAGTAACAAATAGGTATAGGAAAAATTCGCGAGTTCAATGACCTGTTGGCTAGACTACGTAGTCATGTGTACACTCGAACCTCAGATGTTTGTTCATTGGCTTCTGCCCCCAAAAAGTAGCCAGTGTTACTCCACACCTGGGTAGTATGGCACTCGCCACTTGTTTCCTTGCAAGTGCGCTATTGGCTCAGAGTCGTCCAGGGCTTGTCTAATGAACTGTAATCCAAATACAATTGTGACTTCAGTGTACACGTCTTGGACGTATGTCTTGTCCTGAAATGAATTCGCGAATTTTTCCTATCTCTAGTAATAAATAGTACTCATGTACAGTATTATTACAACTGAGTGCGCAGGAAAGCGGTGCTATATCCTGTGGTGTAATTTTCCAGACTTAGTTAAGCTTAGCTCGCACGAAGCGGAAGAATATCCTGGAAGTAGAACTTTAGCAGGGCTTCGGATAAGTGTGAAGTAACCGTGAATGGATTATAGTTGTTCAGTGGATATCACTAAGGACAGTGTAATTTCGCGAAATGATTTCAAGTCATATTTCAAAACAACGCAGGTTCGTTTAACTACCTTGTTTGGCTGAATTATTTTCGACACTTGTTAACTGTCTGCACACGAATCACGTAGAAGTTGTGCCGATGTTGCCAAATTCTGAGTGGTCTAGACAAATTGGAAAACGCCTTCTCAAGCAGACAGCAACCAATGGCAATAGACAAACTGCTGTTGGGTGCTTGTAGTGTTCCAGTCTATCGTGCTCTCATTTTTTTTTCCCCCGAAAAATCTGTAGCTTTAGCTACTGTACCAGTTTAACTCCAGACTTGGTAAACTGGTATTCCAGATTTTTTTTTCCTTGCAGGTCTGATTTTTGTTAAGACATTGAGATCTGTACGCCTTTACTGGCACAAGAGAAATTAGAAGTGAGTCACCTGTATCCATTAGTCTAAAAACACAAGTTTTCGTGGTGTCTGTGTTAGAACTCAGCATCGTCCTATTCGCCCATACCACACTGGACACTACCCTGTAGTTTATAGCGTTCATTATTTGCCGGTCGTCAACCAATGGAGAGTCGAGCTGATATTGACCGTGCCACTCGGAATCCGCAACGACACGGCTCCTACGTGATTCGTGTGCAGACAGTTTACACGTGTCGAAAAGTAATTCAGCCAATCAAGATAAGTAAACGACCATATAGTGTTTTGAAATATTATTTGTCTTCAAATCTTCTCCCGAAATTGTTCTACCCCTAGCCATTTTGCTGGCAGGGGAGGCTGGAGTTGGACGTGTAGACACCTATTTCATCTCTGCATTCTTCTGTTCGGACCATGTCTATAAGCTATTCACGGTAAAATGAGCACTTTGAAATCCCGGCTTAAGATCTACTTGTATGCTGGTTGCACTTTTGTGAAAGAGTTCAGCAAACTCTGTACATGATAATACTGATTCTTTGGATTCAGAAACAATAAGACACTTAATCTTCTCTTACGGTTGACACCTTCGTGATCTTGGATGAGAAGTTTTTTTTATACATTCTATACGCTATCCGTTTCGAAGGTAAATGAAAGGCGAAATTGTCATGTGATCAAAAAAGATAAGATTTTACTTTTGATTTTCGAGAATAAAAATGAAATTTTGATTTTTCCCTTTTGTACGAGCATTAAAAATTTCACACCATTTTGTAGGCCTAAACAAATATAGTTATGTTGAAGTACATCAATATTTTAACCCATTCAGACCCAGTGTAGACATTTGTGTACATTACTCACGTGTAGGTAATTTTATGTCTGTAGTACTGCACACTGCGAAGCTCAGTGGCCAATGATATCAACTGTAGATAAATGGTTCGCAAACCGTCTTACTGGTCTAGGTCATAGTCGGTTCATATTCCTGTAGCCGAACATACAACGTACAGTTTATTGGCTGTACCATCGCAACAGGTGCTGTGTTGACCTAAGTACAGCACGCATCATATTTTTTTTTGTTTGCAACACCTGAAAAAGGTAAATTAAAGTGGGTCTGAAAGGGTTATTTTGAGAAACAATCCGTTTAGTTGTTATTCTTTACGGTAAATGAAATGTTGACCTAAGAAGACACGTATACTTCTCTAGGGACAAAAGTATGGCATTTAAGGTAATAAATAACAATAGTATTTCAGTGCGCCCTGAGTCCATTTATGTGATTACACTTGAAAAAAATTCTAAAAATATTTAATGTAGTTCAATGATTCGACGAGCTAAGGACGTCAGATCACACTAAAATCTACAAATATGTTGCGTACAGGTTGTCTCTATTTATAACAATATTTACGCTTGCAGTACGAGGAGCGTAATTGAACTTGAAAGTTCCTGACATCGAACTTGATTCCCCTTCTCCATCATCAAGAATCAGTCTAGGGACACCCGAATTTCGCGAAAAGATTTCACTTCATAACACTCTAGCTCAGATACACATCAGATATTGAACGATCTAGGTGTTGCGTGTCTGTCTGCGAATCACAGACGTACAGTAGCATAGTGATGTAATTCTGATTGGACAGTCAAGTAAGAAAATGTCTTTTCACAACCACACGCCACTAATAAGCAAAGAATACTGCTGGTATGCCCATAAGGCATTGAAACCTAGCATGTGGATATATTTTTCTCGAAATTCGGGTGTCGCTAAGAATCACACACATCTTCCTTAATTGATACATAGTCTGGAAATAATGCCAGATATGGAGCTGCAAATGTAGGAAAGTTAGGAGTTGCTACTATACAAAGTTTGGAACTTCCCTATACATTTGACTGTTTCCTGAGCAAACGTAGGAACGCTGCCATGGACGTATGAGAAAATTATTTATCATTCGCAATTTCGCATTCTACGTGTACACTGATATTGTAAATTTGCCAATTATGTCTTACAGTGTAGGAGGAAAGATTTGTAAAAATGAATTTACAATTTCAAAAAAATTGGGAAATCGATGCCACGACTTTTGCTTCCAATTAGCTTCATCCAGAAGTCCCTAAAAGGCCTTTACTTATTCCGAAATCAAATATGGTTACACAGAACCAAAACTACTGGGCCAAGATTTTTTGAAGTGGTTTTAAAATTAATAGTAAATTTTCTACTTTTCGAAGACGAACATAGAATCTCTCTGGCAGACCCACATCTGTATGCAAATGATAGAAAATGAATAAATTATTCCACTGTCCAGAAAAAAAAACTTAGCATAAAATAAATAAATAATGGAGCACCACGAGGATTATAATTTTTATGACCAAAAAAATATAAAAATTGTACTGCCAATAGTTTTTGTAGTGAACAAAAATTGTTTGTAGTTATCAAAGAAATATTTCCACATAGTGTTTACAAAACCAGCACTTCTTTTGGAACCAGTATCGAAAGGTTGAGCTGTACAAAATAATTTAGGGTTATCCATAAAATCTTTGAAAAGGTTAATTTACACACATTTTGTAGCTGCCATTTTTTTTTCCCCCGTAGTAACGGCTAATGCGATTTTGTAAAACTTAACAATTTGAGGAGAATGCACGTATATACTCGGGGCTACGTTTACAAGGAAATTTATTTGCTCTTGAAGACAAAACTCACACTTTTATGGTTTTATTATTTCGCTAGACTTTATCGGAATCTAAGTTTAAAAAAAGTCAACTAGTCAACATTTCAGTTTGTAAGAAGAAAACTGTTCATTTTAAATAATTCTTCAATCGAACACGATGGATCGTAAAACGTGTTACTGCTGTCGCAATACATTAATTGGTACACATCCAACGCGTGACTTCATTGGCCGACGGCCAGTCAATAGTAAACGTTGCAGAGTACAAAAGGCGTGCACGGTGTAGCCAGAACCAATAGGAAAATGGTAAGTGGAAATGCAGAGACCAACCAAAATGATATTGCTGTAGTGTAGAATACAGGCAGCTCACTTCAAACTGGTCCTCGGTACTAGTAAATTAATGCCATCCCCAAAGGGTTAATATATCCCTTACAACAACATACGGGCAAACTGATGCAGTAAGAAAGGTGAGATCATAAGAAAGTGTCCTAGAAACGCGAGAAATGAAAATTGCAGCTACACGTAAAGTCTGTTGGGGGCAGTTTCGCGCGCACAGGGCTTAAATGGCTGCGAACTGCGAGGACATAAACTTGAGGCCGAGGAGCGCGACCTTGAAAACGAGGCGAATGAAAAGTCTTCGCTACGGATCACGTCCGGCGAGGTAAACCCAGCGTGAAAGAGGGCCCTCCAGTTTGCTCGCTGCGATCCGGGCAGGTGGAAGAAGCAGTGTGGTCTGGTATCTGCAAGCAGCGCGGATGTGGGTTCGCCCGCGTCACACGCATGCGCGGGTGTACAATGTAAAAAAATGTACAGTTTTTTACTGAGAAATCGTTTGTAATATTACAAATGCTAGTTACAGTACAAAGATATCTCTTGTAAAACTGGCTCCGCGGTGGCCGAGCGGTTAGCCCTCTCGCTCCCACCAAGACAAACATGCCGGGTCACCGGATTTTCTCATGTGGGAATCGTGCCGGACGATGCCGTTGGTCGGCGGGTTTTCCCGGGGATCTCCAGTTTCCCCTGCCCCTTCATACCGGCGCTGATCTATACTCACCTCAATCACCCTTCTCGGCTCTCAAGACCTCGCCGTCAAGACCTCGCTGTTAAGAGCCGCCCAAATCTCTTCACGCACTAACTATTGTAAAACAAATCGTTTGCAATACTGCAAGAACCGTGTTTGTAATATACCTTAAGAAATGTTTGTCCTATACTGATCCATTTCTTCAAGCTTCAGCAAAATGGCTTACACTCAACAACGTAAAACCGCATATAGCGGTTTATGCAAAAACTATGGGTGATGTAAGGTTTAGTTACATGTAAAAATTAATGTATTGCAACTTTGAATATCGTGGAACACTTAAAACAACTCAAATATACATAATAAAACGACTATTTAAATGAAACGTGAGAGTATTACTAATTAACTGTTTGCTAGCTACTTTGAACTCTTGAATAGGGTCTCAAAACCTCGTTGTTAAGAGACGTCTAAATCTCTCAACTCAACAACAAAACTCTTAAAATGAAACAAATATATTTTTCGTATTCAAATAACGTCGTATTATTTTGTTGGAAGTTGCAACTATATTTTCTATAAAAACAAGTGTCATATTCGTAAGTCAAGTTGTTGTTGTTTTTGGGCGTGGTCTGACACAAGGGGTATGGATAGAGAAGTGCAAAATTCGCGTTATTATTTGTCATCAAGCTAAACTTCACAGTACTATATATATATATATATATATATATATATATATATATATAATATATATAAGAGAGAGAGAGAGAAGAGAGATACACACACACGCATACACTCGGGTTGGCGTCGTTTCTCTATTGGCAGCTGCATAAATTTTCCATATTTACTTTTATAATAATTCCACAGTTTCACTCGACCGACGCATGAATAAAGTGAAGAGGCCCATGTCAATGTTAATTTAACATAAGGCGTAGGAATACACAACGTGCGTAAAGTAGATGTTAAGCAGCTCTTTCAAAACTGCTCATTTTACCGTGAACAGCCTATTGGTAATGTTTGGTCTATACTGCACACTGCAAAGCTCGATGATAAGCAGAGACCTGCAAAATTCGCGTTATTATTTAAGGACAGACTGAACTCCAAGTTACTGTGCGTTTGACCTACTTCAGCCATTGGCCGAAAACATATCTGTCACGCCTCGGAGAACACTTGAGTCAGCCAATAATATAAGATTAGTGATGGAGCAGCCAATCTCTGTTAAGGATATCAAGCCGGCAGGTGACGTTGATTAAAGTTCAACGGCCAATTAAATCACGGACTGTGCTCTCGTGTTTATACAACAGTGGAGTCTATCCTGCCACCGAAAGTTAACGCGAATTTGGAACGTCTCTACCAATGACCAATGGTCTTTCATGTCGGTAAATGATTAGCAAACCGTCTTACTGGTCTAGGTCGTAACTGGTTCATATTAGTGTAGCTGAACCAATAGCCTACAGCTCATTGGCTGTGATAACGAAACAAGTATTGTGTCGACTAGAGTACAGTACGCATCAATTTTTTTTTGTTTGCAACACTTGAAATAGTAAATTAAAGTGGGTCTGAAAGGGTTGAGAACGGCTTAAACCTCTCCACTCTTATCTTACAGAATGACAAAACTAAGATCAAATGTGACAATATGTAAGATGAAATATAGTCTATTCAGGATTTATTCACACTTTTTGAATCAAACCCATGGAAAATAACTCCAATATAGCTCGTGTTTTGTTGTTTCCTAAATATATCACGTATCACAATATTTTTATACTTTTGTTAAAATAAAAATGCCTACATAGAACTTGTACTTACATTTCATCTATCAATTAAGTTATAGTTATTTTAATTTTAATATGAATACAAACGGGGAGTAAATAGGTATGTTGCAATGCTTCGTAATAAAATAGTTCTTATGCACAATATTATTACACTGAGCGAGCACGAATGCGGTGCGCTGTCCTTTTGGTGTAATTTTCTTGACTTAGTTAAGCTTTGTTTGCATGAGGCGGGTGAATATGCAGTAAATAGAACTTTAGTTGGGCTTCAGAAAAGTTGGAACTAACCGTGAATGGACTATAGCTGGGGACACAAATTTCGTGAAATGATTTCACGATCGATTGTATTTCACAACACTTTAGCCCAAATCCACTGTCGTGATTGGATGGTTTCCGTGGTTCACGTCTTAGGTCTTTGCGCACGAATCCCAGACGTACAGCATTGAAGTTACCTAATTTTGATTGGCCAATCGAAATAGGAAAACGTATTCTCTCAAAGACGCGTCGCCAATAAGCTAATGACAACTGCTTGTACGCCCGTAGGCTTTTGAAATCTAGCATGTGCGGAAATCTTCTCGCGAAATTCGGATGTCACTAACTCTTATAGCAGTAGGATGTAATTACACGTGATGAATTAACTTGCAGGTCTCCCTAAGCACTGTTCTGCTTTTTTCTGGAAAAAAACTCCTTAAGAAAACCTTCAGTTTACTATTTTCAAAAATAACGTTTATTATATTTTATTTATCTGTAGGATTTAATAAGGCGAAAGAAAAAAATTTGGATTCTCCTTCTTTCTTTATTTTTTTTTTTTTTTTTACCTTTCACGGAAAATAATTGTATTACCAGAATAAGTACATATTTACTACAATGCATGTAAACGCGCAAACGGTAATTCTACAGACAGTAATTTACTAGGGAGTATCCTTTAACATATCGGTTTAAAGTGTTATCATATATAGGCCCTTCATGGTAAAGTGAGAACTTTTGAGGATCTAGACATTTTTTTCCTTTCAGCCATTTCTTTATGCTTTAACTAACGTTTTAAAATAAATACTTTCAATTAAGTAATTAACACAGCGTGTATACTTCACTGCACTCGGAAGTCAATGTCTAAGGCTAAAATAAAGTATATTTATTGAGTATTATTCCAAAGTAGAAGGCTTTCAAACGTGCTCGTTTCTCCGTGAATAACCTATATGTAGGTGCATCAGTTTTTCGCGAAAAGATTTAAGGGCCAGTTGTGTTCTAAAACACTGTAGTTCAGAACCACTTTCGTAATTGGATCTTTTGAATTGTTACGCGTCTTATCTATCTGTCCGCGAATCACGAACGGTCAGCATCGGAGAAACTTAATTCTGATTGGCTCTCTCACTTATGTAGCAGTCAGCCTTCACACAATGACAAGCAGCCGATAGCCAAATAAGTAATGCAAGTGTGCAAATAGGATAGTGAAATACAGCCTCCACGCAAAGCTTATTTTGAAGGATAACTAGGGTAATTGCTAGCAAACTACACACGACGGCGCGGGAGTCCACGTGTCTTGTTTGCGGCGAGCTGGGCTGGGACGGTGGCGAGATGGTGGAGTGGAGTGTGTAGTTAATTTTCCACCTGGTGGCCGCACACGGAGGTGATAATGTCCTTCTCTTGTCGCGTGCGAGCCCCTTGCGCGGTCGGCTGTGAGACCTTTCTCCACCACAGACCCGCAGACACAGTACACGCTTCCCGACTTCCCGTGTGTGATCTGTGCCAGGCGCAAGCTTCACACGGCTGTTACTCCTGGTCCATTCATGGACACTGTGCTGGCGAACATGCCGCAGTTCGCCCTGTGGTTAACACATCGAGGTCTGCGCACATTTACTGGCACTTAAGACAAATTAGAAAAGAGTCTCGGCTATATCCACTACTGCAAGAACACCAGTCCTGTTGGTGTCTGTGTTAGAACTCACCAGCGCCCTGTTGGTCCATACCGCACCGGACACTGCTCTGTACTTTACAGCGTTCATTATTGGCCGGTCATCAACCAGTGGAGAGCCGAGCTGATATTGACCTGATGTATCGTACAAAAGGATTCACAGTAAATCATGTCGCTTTGAGTGGCTGAAAAAATAAATTTTATCGTTAGGTATATCATTATTACTGCGCTGTCGTGTTCTTGTGAGGTCGTGTTAAACTCTAGCAAAACAAAGAATGCACATCCATACTAGTTTTGTTCTGAACAACAATGAAATTTTAAAATTATCTTTGCTCGAGCTACACTCAAGCATAGTCTGCAAAGCGTTAAGTGTTCGCTTTCGAAGTCGGTGGATGGAAAATAAAAACATTTTACCTTGAAGAAAGCATTAAAATTTTTTTTTATTTTTTCCGAGGCTTCGCTAATAAGTAATTTCTATAGGCAGTACACTTTTGAAATCAACCTTTGAAAAATATCACTCCTCCTGCTTGCATTAATTTTAAAGGGGCGCGCTGAATGAATTGCGCCCAGTAAATTTGGCAACGACGGAAGGAATGTAGCTGCATTATTTAAAGTCACACTAAACGTGTTAGGTAAACATTAGTGATCACTGAAAATATTTATTTAGATCTTTTTTTTTTTTTCATGCATGTAAGAGCAAAAACTAGGAAATTCGTATCTTGGCCGACGAGTAAACTTAGTGATCAGCCCCACAGCAATGTTAATTTTACATAGGACGGAAGAATGCACATATTGTGCATGCAAGCAGATACGAAAAAGGACTTTCAAAAGTGCTCAGTTTACCGTGAAAAGCTTTTTAAAAACATTTTGAATACATTTGTAACTGAATTAAACACTTTCTCGTCGCAGCGTCCAATTTATCAAACGCTGTACAGTGAGTGGCTTTGTTTATACATTCCGTACATAGCGGGAAAGGGCAAGTCTCTCACTAGGAAGTGATACCATGTGTTATTGAGCCTACGTTGCGTAGCCAAGCCGAGTTCTAATTTATCGAACGCTGTACAGTGAGTGGCTTTGTTGATACATTCCGTACATAGCGGGAAAGGGCAAGTCTCTCACTAGGAAGTGATACCATGTGTTATTGAGCCTACGTTGCGTAGCCAAGCCGAGTTCTAATTTATCGAACGCTGTACAGTGAGTGGCTTTGTTGATACATTCCGTACATAGCGGGAAAGGGCAAGTCTCTCACTAGGAAGTGATACCATGTGTTATTGAGCCTACGTTGCGTAGCCAAGCCGAGTTCTAATTTATTTCGAGATTCGTTCTTCGTAATTTGTATTTAGCTTTTGCAACGTTTAGTCGGAACACCACGACATTCAGCTGTTTAAAGGCTGTTCACGATGAAGTGAGCACTTTCGAAATCAACCTTAGAAAAAAGTCATTATCACTACCAGCCACCACGCCACGATGAAACCTGTTTATTATAAAGCCTTTGTCACTCCAGTCATGAGGAAACTGTTTTTAACCCAATATTTTAACTTCATCTGACAATTAACTTCCGGTCTTCTTACCACACTGTCGCAGGACTGTAAAATTCCGGGCTGATTAATTCAATTAACTTCACCACTCTCCTTTATCCCGTACAGGCAGGTGAAAGGAGTGTAAACACAGTTTTGGAAACAGCTCCCAGGCGCTACCCTGGGAATCCTGTACGGTAATGTTTGCTTTGGAGCATTTAGTATTTTTGATGGAAGTGGGGGGGAGGGGGCTATCTTCTCCTCGCCTCCACAATCTAACTGATAACCGTCTGTGTGGTCAAGGTCCCTCACAAAGGAACGATCCACCCCCGCGCTGTAGGAGTAGCGTCCCAGTGATATAAAACCGGCACTACCAGCATATATTAACGGGCAAACTGAGTGGCATGCGCCCAGTAAAATTGGTAACAATGAATGAAAAGTAGTCCCATATCTTAACGTCGAATATAAAGTGTCATGTAACCATTTTTGATAACTTAGATTATTTATTTCACTTTCTGTTTTTTTTTTTTTTTTTAATGCGTCGAAGTGTAAAAATGAGCAATTTGCAAAACATTTTCTTTTGTAGAAATTTCACAGTTGCACTTGACCGGCGCATGAATAAAGTGAAGAGGCCCCTGGCAATGTTAATTTTGCATAAGGCGTGCATACAAGTAAATTTTAAGCAGGGGTTTCAAAAGTGCTCATTTTACCGTGAACAGCCTATAGCACGCCACGCTGCTATTATTTTAATGTTATTATTGTACTGGAATTGAAAGTACACGAAGTATTAAAATAAACAGTCATTATTACCAAAAGTTTCCAGGGCAAATTGAAATTTACAATTAACAGCATGAAACCAATATTGAAGTAATGTGAAATTCTTGATGCGTATGATGCAGAATTTGCATTTAATTTTCACTCCTCGTAATGGGGCCAATATGAAATAGTATGCTGTTATAATGCTCTTTTTATATTTCGCATTCTCATGGACACTTTAGTATACATACGCAACAATGGGACAGCACATATAACACTTGAGTGACCAGGCTGCACAGCTGACTTGCAATACAACAATGGGACAGCACATATAACACTTGAGTGACCAGGCTGCACAGCTGACTTGCAATACAACAATGGGACAGCACATATAACACTTGAGTGACCAGGCTGCACAGCTGACTTACAATATATCAATGGGACAGCACATATAACACTTGAGTGACCAGGCTTCACAGCTGACTTGCAATATATCAATGGGACAGCACATATAACACTTGAGTGACCAGGCTGCACAGCTGACTTGCAATACAACAATGGGACAGCACATATAACACTTGAGTGACCAGGCTGCACAGCTGACTTACAATACAACAGTGGGAAAGGATGTGACTCATGGCACTACGGTAGAGAAGACGACAAAACAAATACGCCCTCTGGATATATTTTATTTATTTAACTTTTTATTTTTTTTATTCATTGTAATTGTTTAATAGGGTAGCCCGGGGCTATTTCGGACATGGGGCTATTCCGAAAATGAGACGTGTTTTGTTACACTGCGCACATATCCTGTGCATTTATTTCGCCATATTTCTACCAGTTGTGAGGAAGGTATTGTGGAAGAAGGTAATCGTAGTGTCATCGTATGTTCGTCATAGATTTAGTTGCCCCACAGAATTTCTTCGGTAAAGGTATGTACCACATGTCACTAATATGTCCTAATTAAACTTCGAAGTTAACAAACTTAAGTGATAAGCTTTAAACAAACAGATTTTTATTCGAGGCTTGCTTTGTCGTGTTAACTAAGGGGACACTTCTTTTAGCACGCATATTAATTGTAACATAATTTCCGTATGGTTTCAGGATAGCAAATTTATGAAAAAATGCTTACGTTTAGGGCTATTTCAAACATTAATCTTTAAGCTTACTTTATCACTTACCATTACTCACATTTGTTTCCGAAAACACGTTTGGGCGGAAGTAGCATATAGCTAGTGTGTTAACTGCACTTAAGAAAGTAATTGCAAAATATAATATATATCCACTTTTATAATTACCGTATATGTAATTCATTAAATTTATATAAACTTTCTTGTAAGGTTAAGCAACTCTATGCAACTTTTAAAGGAATGAATGATATGTTTAACACAAATAAGCATCGCGTGGTGGTCATGCGGTTAAGCGCACGCCTTATAGATGTGAGGTCTCGGGTTCTATCCTGGGCTTGGCGAGCTACATTTCTTTTAAATAAAGGGAGATTTAAAAAATCATTTGTTCCGAATATTATGAACCTTTTCAAATTGGTATTACATCTTAACCAAAATTAAGTTATAAAATATGTACCCTACGGAAGGCAATACCATTTATGAAAACATGTGTTAAGGACACATCAGATACAAATATGAAAATAATATTAAGAGAATATTTTTTAAAAATTGCTAACGTAGAACAACATAGTTTATTGTTTTGAAATTTGCTATACTGTTGCCCAACACTTTTATGCCACTAAGTTAATTGATAGTGCGGTGGTAAAACATGTGTTGTGGGATCGATTCCATGTTACGAAATGTGTTATTTTTTTTATAAATGTAAACAATTTTCTTGTACATTTCTTAACACTTTTCTTTTTAAATTAGAACAGTTTTCTTTTCCAAATCTTAATGTAGGCCTAAAATATTTTTTTATATGAATATTTTTTTATATTTTTAGGTAGGCGTATTATTACTGTGACAAACAATCAAATTGGTCGTGCCAAACGTAGCCATTTTTTGCAACAGTTAAAAAAATGAAATTTGCTGGTTTTAAGCTATTTTTTTTACCAAGCGCCATTCTCAGTGTGGCCAATTTTGTTTTGATGTTTCAAATGGTTCATAACTACATACGAAAAGGAAACCGTCTTAAATGGTCGGAAGATTCTATGAGCAGAGCTATTTAAAGTGTACTGAGGGGGTGACCTTGGGATCCATGCTGCTGCAAGTACTTTTAACATCCCTGTAACGATCCTACAGAACAAGGTTTAGGCTACAAGGCTGAAACAGGTACTCCGAGAGAATGAAATCTGTTCCCACTAGTCTGATGGACATCCTACTGTGTTCTCGGAAGACGAAGAAAAGGAAATAGTAGAAAGGTTGAAGAGCTTGCCTAATAGAGGTTTTGGGTGTACACCTTTGCAGGTGAGGAAAGCGGCATTTTTATATGCAGAACGAAGAGAGTTTTGTTTATTATTTTGGATTTTGAATATGAAATGTTTGAAATAGCCCCGGGATACCCTATAAGGAATAATTAAAAACCCTGATGGCAATATGAGAAAAGCTATAAAGACACAACACTATCCTAACAGCTCTAAAAGTGGTCATGCCTAGCATACTTGACGCTAACGGACATCGAGCTGATTCAAACAGTAAATAAAATTATGTCCAGATGAAAATGCCAGATCGCAGTGTAGCACTTATATTTGAATCACCAACTGGAAGAAAGGTTGGATGTTCTTGCAGGAAAATGGCGTAGCAGGAATGAGGTAAAGGTACATGGAGCTCCGCTTTACATGTACGTAGACGGCGTATTTAAACTGTCTATCTCCTGACCACTTAACCTCGCAAATGGGAGATATTGACTCAAGCTCCATTGCTGGTTACACGTTTACTTAAAAGTTGGTTGAGGGACACGTCTTACACACCCTAAAATAATTTAAAATCCTACCTCTCTGTCCTCTTCAGATGGGAAGTCCTACCCTACGTCTGACGTCGTTGGAGGCTGCTAACGAAGAGAGCGTTAAGCTCTGCCTGCTGACACTAGCTTAAGCAGGCCTAAGGCGCCAGCCAATCAACAATCAGGATTCAAAACTGCTGGCTAATGGGGAACAAAAATATTCAAACCACCCACATGAACCACTTCTAACGACCTAAATGCTGAAAAACCAAAGAATACGTTATCTTGGAACTGACATCTCGCTTTAGTTGGATGCCAACAGCTCAGTTCGCCTAAGTAGGGGTCAAGTATTTTATTGTTCTTTCTGGGATGCAAGTATTACATTTTGCTTAGGTCGGATGCCGACAGTTCAATTCACCTAGGAAGGAGTCTAGTAGTTAGTTGTCCTTTCTGGGATGCAAATACTATATTTGGCTTTAGTGGGATGCACACTGTTCATTCATCTAGGTAGGAAACAAGTAGTGAATTGTCCTTTCTGTAATTCAAATACTACATTACGCTTAAGTGGGATGCCATCAGTTCAGTTTACCTAGGTAGGAGTCATGGAGTTACTTGTCCTTCCAATAATTCTTGTCCTTACAATAATAAGTCAGAACACTTACAAAATTGAGATCACACCTAAGATAAATATTAATTATATAAAATAAACACACAATGAAAAATGAACTAGCCTATCAAAATTACACATAAATATTATTGCCACCATACATCTAAGTTTTAAAAATCCTACGTGTTAAGAAAAATAAAATAAATATAAATAAATAAAATTTACATTGGCAGTTGAAATCATTTAAGTGACATGTGTGAAAAATATTACATAAAATCTTGCATGACAATATGTGTAGCAATAAGAAAATGAATAATAATATAAGTTAATTGTATGCACAAAAACCCTTATTGTTATGGATGTTGCAATATGATGAGAAACTGTTACTTGACAAAAATTTTGTCATGAGAAAACACCTATACTTCAGCATCTTGCTTTGTGAAACATATATTCTGAGTACAATACACATTTGTTTATTTTAATAACCTCGTTTATACGTCGTGGCAACCAGATATACAAACGCAGCCTTGTAACATATTTACGATGGTAGCACATTCAAAATAAAATCTCTGAACTAATTTATAAAACGAATTAATGTTAACCTTTCAGGAAGGAAGAGATTTACTGTCATTGAAGACAAGTTTGAAGTGAGCTGCCTATATTCTCCACTGCACCAATATCAGTTGTGTTGGTCACTGTTTTTCTCCTTACCTTCTTCCTATTGGTCCTGGCTACACAAGACACGCCTACTGTACTTCTACGTTTATTATTGACTGTACATCGGCCAATGGAGTTGCTTGTTGACTATGTGCCAATCAATGTGTTGTGACTGATGTAACATGTTTCACAATCCATCGTGTTCATTTGAGAAATTATTAAAATGAACAGTTATATTCTTACGAATTGAAATGGCGACTAGTTGTAATTTTTTACTTAGATTCCCATAAAGTCCAGCGAAAAAGTTAAACCATAGATGTGTGAGATTTGTTTTCAGGAGCAAAGAAATTTTCAAATAAACGTTTCCCGAGTATTTACATGCATACTCCTCAAAGAGTTGATTCTGAGTTGTTAGAGATGTTACTTGGCTCTGGAAATTAACAAGCTTTCATACGCTTTCTACTCATCATCATCCATCCATTTGCTTTTTAAAACACCCATATATCAAAACGCACCTATACCACGGGGAAAGAAAACATTAAATATAATATGATAACACATTCTTTTCTTGTGTATCCAAGACCTTCACTTTTAAATAATACTTATAATATGTATAGCTATGAAGGCTACAGTATCAAATCCAGGTGTCAGGTTATTAAGGATAACTAACTGGTGCTTTCTTTTACAATGGGCCTTGAGTTCACAGCAACAGTGGTATATATACTATAAAGACCGCACTGAAAAGCACAGTACATAGCACATATTATCAAACAAATTGTTACACTTCAACTCATATATGTGTGATGAAATCTAGCTTACTTTATTAGCTCATTTACTTGTTCACATGAAATAAATTATAACGCGTGAAAATTATTTGGTAAATAGAATGAATAAGCAGGACTTGGAGTCTTCCCATGGCAGGGGTAGTTGTACACATGCTTTTTAGAAGTAATAATTTGTAAACGTAATTTTACGAAACAGAGACACTAAACATAAAGTTGAAATCAACAGAGAAATGAAACAATATAACACTAATAATCGCGGAAGCAAATTACTTAGTGGAAATATATAAAATATCATACTTAAGTGATACACCATTGAAAAATTTCGATACTTGCAGTTAGTAACATATCTCTATAGAGAGTTAATAAATGTATAAGAACTTATATGTACTACATGTTGTGTGCGAAATTTGATCGTACTATGTTATATATATAATAGTTTATTTCCTTGCTAGAAGTAGATATTGCAATTTAGAAAAATTCCATGCAAGATCTTGGGATTATCTTCACGAAATGTTTGGCTCACATCAGGTGAATAACTTCAAATCCGATAATTCACTCCAATGAGTTAAATTCACGACCATTAAAAAAAAAAAAAAAAGTTATCGCTTAACAAAACGAAAATCTCTTTGCTATGCTCCAGTAGACATATAATAAGCCGCTTTTTTTAATAGGACTTGTTAAAATAGTTTTTGGGAGTTATTAAAAATTCATTTCGAAGTTGATGTCTGTCATAACTGGAGAATACAAAAACCGCATCACTTAACGTTTATAGTTTTTGAAGTATAAAAGATGATTTTTCGTTAATACTATCAGAACGATAAAAATGTAGCACTCTAAAAATTCACGAATACTCCGTTTCGAAACTAAATTTTGATGTATTAAAACTCTATAAACGCCTTGATCTTCATGTAGCACTACTTGGTTTTTAAACTCAACTTAATTCCTCCTGAGTTACTATATAGTAGTTGATGTTCTCATTGATGGCATCTCTGGGCCAAGTAACATTCCTTTAGATCAAATGTAGTCAAAATAACAAATTGAAATATAAACTACTTCGAGGAAAGCACCCCCGAATTACCAATAATTGTGATACCTTAAAAATACCCGTTTTTGTGATCAGAACATGTGTAAGGAGAAATAAATGTTTTGAGAAAGGGTAGGAAATTTAACACTTTGTAGACTATGTTCGAGTGTAGCTCAATAAAAAGCTAATTTGAAAATTTCTTTATTGTTCAGAGGAAAATTCGCATGGAAGTGCAGTCTTTGTTCAGCTAGTGTTTTACGAGACCTCAAAAGAATACTACAGCACAGGAACAATGATATTCCTAGCGATAGAATTGATTAATTTTTTTTATAGTCACTGAAAGGCGCATTATTACACTATTAGAAACCTAAAAAATTCGCGAGTTCAGTAACCGACAGGCTAGACAGTAGTGGTATATAGTTCCTCCGAGGACACCAGGCTGCAGTGCGAGACGCGAGGCGCCAAGATCACTGACCGCCATGTTGGATTTTTTTTTTTTCGCCCATTTTCTTACAAAATCGTACGTTTTATCTGAAAAATGTCTTAAAATTTCATTTTTCCCCTACAAATTTCCCGTTTTTCCTAAAACGTGCTTGCTCCTAATTGGGGCTGACGTATCTCCTTAATACGGCTGAGATATCCAAAACACAGCCTCATAATGAGGAGTCGATAAAAATATATATAATTTTAATAAATTATTTTTATCAAATTATATATATTTACATAAATAAAAAATTTAAAGGCGTAAGTATTAAGTGTTATACATCACCGGACTCATCTTTTCAAGGCGCATACGATCGCAATGTCATAGTACAAGTATTGTAATAAATTATTATTTTTTTAATATATTTTTTTAAATTAAAGAATTAAAAGACATAAATATTAAGATATTTATATATCACCGGACTTGTTTTTCCAAGGCGCATACGATCGTGATGTCATACCACCATACTGCCTTGTTTTTTAATGCTCTATCATTCCATGCTGTCTCTTTCATTTCTCTTACATTTTCTCATTCTATCTCTTTTCTTTCGCCTCTTTCATTCAATATCTTACTCTCACTTCATCCCTCTTAACCTCTCTTTCGTTTCTCTCTCTTTCTCTCATTCCATGTCTTGTCTCTCTTTCATTTTTATTTCTTGTCTCTTACTTTCTCTTTCGTTCTCTCATCCCATCTCCTCTCTTGTCTCTCATATTCACTTTCTCTCATACCATCTCATAGCCCTCTATTAGCCCATAGGTTTTCTCGGAATCCTCCCATTTTTGATGTTTGTTTTTTCTCTTTCATTCTCTCATTCCATCTCCTTTCTTGTGTCTCACATTCACTTTCTCATTCCATCTCTTTCTCTCTTTCGCTTCTCTCTTACTCTACTCAATTCATAGGTTACCTCGGAGTCCTACAATTTTTGTTGTTTCGTTTCCCTCCTTCATTCCATCTTGTCTTTTACACTACATCTTTGTTTACATTTATCTGTCACTTTCGTTCCACACCATTCGTTCGACCATTTACTCACAATTGTTCGATTAGTCACATTTTCTCGACTGATAACATATACATGTTCGATTAGTCGCTTTGCTCCTCGGATTACTCACACTTCTTCGATTTTGACGTATTTACTCTACCGATTACTCACACTTGTTCGACTCCAACATCTACATAGTTCCTTCACCACCTGCTAGAGTGTACGAATCGTCAGTGTATTTTTATTTACGAATTTAAATATGTAATTTTCATACACTAGAAGGCATATCATAAATTATTGTAAAGTACATTCCAGGCAGAAATTTGATAAACATATCCGATTTTCAATACATTATATTTTGAAAACTAATATTTTGTCTTAATATTTTACTTTATTCAATTCGTTCTACATTTGTCGCCTAGCCTTGTAACCACATATGCATCACCATGCCGGCAGGCTCGCGAGGAAGACACTCCTGCAGCGACCTGCCAGAGTGATCTCATCGACATGCACGACGTCAGCAAAAAACGATCACATGTTTGGTTATTTTGGCAGTATGAAAAAAGTATAGCTTAGATGGTGTGGGGAGAATGGTTTAGTTATATGGTTGATGTTTCTTTAGTTAGCATGGAGGGGCAGGATGCTTAACTGGTATGGTCGGTTAGTATGAGTGGGATGGTTGGTAGAAAACGTACAATGGGTATTACATTATGGGCTGGCATCAGCTGTACAGTTGCTCGAGTTATGATGGATATTGTGTTTACAGTATTTGTTGGTATGGTGTTGGTCTGAAGAGCAGATGGCCTACATGAGTTAGAGTGGGCGGAACATTGAATGTTAAGGTACCTGTTTGCGATTGTAAACGTAGCCAGGTTTCAGTTAGGAAGCTTAGTTTGATAGTGGCAGCCGCGAAAGATACTTCGTCTCAACTCGTGTAAGCAACTGGAATAAAGTATGGAGCCAAAGAGTGCTGGTTCATCAACGACTGAGGTTAGCGCAATGCTATCGACTTCTTCGGATAGGACACCTGTAGCAGCAGCAACAGCATCGACATCGACATCTTCAGGCATGGCATCGGCTGCACAATCGACTTCTTTGTGTGGACCGCCTACAGTAATGCTGTCATTGACGACTTATTCAAGACTTCATAGTTGCTACTGTGACAAGATATTTTTCTACAGCCGCAATGCTTGGAGACATAAAGCCTACTGTATTCACAATGTGGAGCATGCTACCTTTAGATGTAAAAATACAAATCGCAGTTTGGTTGGTGAAGCGATCACCTCTAAAGACATCTCGAAACCTGTGCCGGTCTACCTTCACTTCCTACTAAGCGTTATCTGTCAACCTTGCATAGGAGCTGTACTGAGGTGATAACTGACGCGACAAGCACTGGAAAATCATCGAAGCAGAAAACTTTGGCTGTGACTGCTATCGGCAGTTCGTTACTTTCATCAACACTTCCATACAACTACTGTGACAAGACTTTCGCAAACGTCATTTAAGCACGAATGCATAAAAATAATGCATGTGTAAGGAGTACCGTCCACATGGGATATCGATGTGAGAAGTGCCCTAAACTGTCTGCACGCATCGGCATTTCAAACAGACATTTTAAACAATGCAAACGTGATATATCATCTACCGATGCAGAACGAGCAGATCATCCTTCCTCCGTGCAGTTTACAGCGAAAACTGGCTCTAATGCAGCTTCGACTGGCGAATCAGATGTTACACCTTTCAATTCTTCATCTCAACCTACAAAAATAACTTGTGCGTTGAAGTTGAATTCAAACGGATTTTTCCTGAAGTAATCTGCATTCATAAGTCCCCTAAAAGATTATGTTGCCCCGAATCTAACGATCTCGACGTAAGATATTTGTTCATTTCTGGCATATATGAAGCAAAATTTAATAAACCAAGTTAAAAAGAGTAGGTGGAAAAATATGGCGGTGTTAAATATCATATACGGCTAGAATGCATCTACAGTAAACCAGAGCGATATAATGATGTGCATGAAATCGAAGAGAGCGTTGAAAACAGCATAAAGAAGTTCTCTCGCGAGGAAGAATAAATGGCACTGAAGGGCTCTGGCTGGACACTAGTTTCGGTTGATAATCTAAGGCAGAGAACGAGCGGATTCAGTACTGTCAACACATATGCAATATTTTGATATCTTTGTCTTTGGCATGGATTACGAACACACGAAAATATTCGCAGTTCATGATGCCACAAAGTGTATACATGCAAGGAGCCTAGGTAATTGAGAGCCAATGAATATATGATAGTTACGTATTTAAGGGACCTACAGTGCTGAGAAATTTATATCTGAGTTGCTGCAACTTTCATCATCAGCGTGATCGACAACTTTGTTCCTGGTTCCTGCTCCTTCCGACATGACGACAGCCGAACCATCTGGACCCGCTAGTGTATGATCTACAGAACTTTCAGTGGCTAATCGGTGTCGCTTTTGCTGCAAGGACTTTGCCTTCAAACTTACTGCACGACGACACGAAATTTTTTAGTGCCAGAATATTCGGTTTCATGTTTAACGAAGGACTGAGATTTGTATTACTACGTAGATGAGCATGAATATTATTTTATGTGTTTTTGTAGTAATAAATTTTAATTAAAATTTGAAAATTTAAAATACCTGAATATATTATTTCTTATTTCAATCCTGTATCGTAACCAGTCTGTTAGACCTCGTTAAGAACAGCAACATAATATTTTAAGATAATAACTATTATGGTAATATAAACGGCTTTAGCAAATAAATTCCTGGAGCTAGAAATGGTGCTCCCATAATTGAATTTCACTAGCCTGGTCTTAATAGATCCCTAATTATATTCACCTGCTTATAAATATTCACATGTTCATAGCCGCCCAACTTGCTATATCATTATTTTACAAAGTACATATAAGAAAAAAATTGTATTTGATCTTAAGAATTCAGACTCCAACTGAAAGTTACGAGATGTTAAAATACAGCACATCGCACGGCTTTACATAAACTAAAACTACTCTAAAAAATATTATTCATAAGCCATAAAACTGGTTGAAGAAATATAAAATACACTAAAAAGTATTTCTGTAATTGTAAGAGGGAATGTAGCTTCTATGTCTGAAACTTGGAGGTAACTTGGCATGAGGTCACTGGTTAGAAAGCCGGACGTCTAATTTGAATGTTCCGAGTTCGAATTGTGTCCGAGCATTACTTTTTTCCTTCCCTTAATGTTACCAACTGTCTTGGGAAAGTGTGAAATTTTCCAAATTTAAGCGTTTCGAACTGTATTTTACATTAGCTTATAAATATATGTATGCTACATTTTTCAAAGATTTCAGCATTTTTCTCAAATAATAAAAGAAATAAATTAAAATAATTCTATTTATTTATTAATGCATCGGGTCCTGGATGTCTGATTGGCAGGGCCGATAGCCTAGGGTCTCGCATTCGCAAGCAGTTGTTTCTTTCCCGCGCGACATTTGTTGCTGACATCACTGCTCGTGCGTGTCGATGAGATCACTCTGGCAGGTCGCTGCAGACGTATCTGCATTGCGGACCTGTCAGTATGGTGATGCATGTGTGGTTACAAGGCTAGGCGACAAATGTAGAACGAATTGAATAAAGTAAAATATTAAGACAAAATATTGGTTTTTAAAATATAAAGTATTGAAAATCGTATATGTTTTACAAAGTCCTGGCTTATAATGTACTTTACAGGAAATTTTTTATATGCCTTCTCATGTGTGGAATTTTTCATATTTAAATTCGTAAATAAAAATGCTCTGACGAATCGTGCACTCTAGCAGGCGATAAAGGAACTATGTATATAGAGGAGTCGGACAAGTGTGAGTAAATAGCCGAACGAATGGTGTCGAACGATAGTGAAAGATAAATGTAAACAAAGGTGTAGAGTAAAAGACAAGATGGAATGAAAGAGGTAAATGAAACAACAAAAAATGTGAGAACTCCGAGAAAACCTATGGACTGGGGGAGATTAAGAGAGAAGCGAAAGAGAGAATGATATGGAATGAGAGAAAGTGAATGTGAGAGACAAGAGAGGAGATGGAATGAGAGAACGGAAGAGAAAAACGAAACAGCAAAATTATGGGAGGATTCTAAGAATACCTATGGACTGATAGAGGGATAAGAGATGGGATGAGAGAAAGCGAATATGAGAAACAAGAGAGGAGATGGGACGATAGAATGCAAGAGAAAGAAAGAGACAAGAGAGAAATGAAAAAGAGACAAGATATGGAATGAGAGAAAAAGAGAGAAACAAAATAGAGGGAGAAAGGGATGGAATGAGAGAAATATATTGAATGAGGGAGGCAAAAGAGAAGACGATAGAATGATAAAATTGAAGAGAAATGAAAAACGGAAGGAGAGAGATAGCATGGGATGATAGAGCATTAAAAAACAAGGCAGTATGGTGGTATGACTTCACGATAATATACGCCTTGAAAAGACGAGTCCGGTGATATACAACACTTAATACTTATGTCATTAAATTTTTAAATTACAAAAATATATTTAAATTAAAAAAAATAATTTATTGAAATAATGTTATTATGATACCGCTATAGTAAGCTCCTTGAAAAGACGAGTCCGGTGATAACACTTAATATTTACGCGTTTACATATTTTCATAATAAAAATATAATTAATTTTATAAAAATTATTTATTAAAATAATTAATATTTTTATCGACTCCTCATTATGCGGCTGAGTTTTGGATATCTCAGCCGCATTGAGGTGATACGTCAGCCGTCATTAGGAGCAAGCACTTTTTAAGGAAAACAGAGAAATTTTTAGCTGAAAAAGGGAAATTTTAAGACATTTTTGGGATAAAACGTACGATTTTGTGCAAAATAAACGATTTCCGGGGGGAAAAAAAAGGATAAAAATTCAACAAGGTGGTCGGTGACCTTGGCGCCTCGAGCCTCACACTGCAGCCTGATGTCCTAGGAGGAACTATATATAACTAATCTAGACTCTACTGTCTTATGTACAAATATGCTGATATCAACTGCACATTAGTTGCATGCTGTCACAGTGAAAGGCGTCGATTGGACCAGCGTTTTCCAGGAGGTATCATACACCGTGTGGAACAATGGCTGAAGTGTTATTAACACACGTGTTTTGAATTCTTGCTTGTCCCCAAATGAATCCGTGAATTTCTCGTTGATCGTTAGGGGTAGTGAAATTTCGCGAAAACACTTCAAGGCAAGTTATACTTCAAAACACTTACGGCCATTCACTTATCTCGATTGGCTGAGTTACTTTTTGACATTTGTTAACTGTCTGCACACGAATTACGTAGGAGCCGTGCCGATGTTGCCGAATTATGAGTGGCTCAGTCAAATACGAAAACGACTTCTCTAGTAGGCAGCAACCAATGGCAATACACAAACTGTTGGTGGGTGATCACAGCATGTCTACCATGTACTCATATTTTTTCGCGAAAAATCACCAGCTCTATTGATCGTAAATCCTTTTATACGATAAAGAACATTTGATTGGGTCGATGTCAGCTTAGCTCTCCATTGGTTGATGACCAGCCAATAATGAGCGCTGTAAAGTACAGGGTAGTGTCCGGTGTGGTATGGACCAATAGGACGATGATGAGTTTTAACATAAACACCAACTGAACTGGTGTTCCTGCAGTAGTGGATATATGTAGGTGACTCTCTTCTAATTTATCTTATGTAGGCCAGTTAATATGTGCAGGACTCAATGTGTTAAATCATGTGCGATAGGGGCCCTGTGTACGTAAATATGTCCGTAATTGTCCACAGAAAAAAAAATAAAGAAATCGCTCATCTGTAGGTGAGTGACAGTATGTGAAATAAGTTTCATTGTTAAACATTTTTACGCTTTTGACAGTTCGCCAAGCGCTATGTGTACGCATGATCACATATAGTCAGGTCGACAGAAGTGTTAAATATTTTATTTGACACACAATTATCAAAAACAAGAAAATAAACAAAACCTTAAAGATTGCCCAATCTCACATGATGCAGCGATACAAAAAAAATTGCAGACTTGACAGAGTAAGGAAGATTTCGGACGCAAGACCACGTCCTATGTGTTTCCGCCATTTGGTGTAAAAATATGCTAAATACTTTTCAGGCCAAGTAACTATAGGCCAAACATGTTTAGGTCAAGTGAATTCAGGCAACATAATTTCAGGCCAAGTGATTTTAGTCTAAATATTTTAGGGCAAATAAATTTACACTAAATAATTTCAAGCCAAATGTTTTGGGCCAAGCGAACCTAGGTCAAATAATTTTATGCCAAGTGACGTTTGGTCAACTTATTCAGACGAAGAGACTTAAAAACCAAATAATTTTGGGCTCACTCGAAATAATTTTATGCCAAATGATTATTGATTAAAAATCTTTGGACTAGTAACTTTACGCCAAATATTAATACGCCAAGCAACTTTAAGCGAAATAAGTTTATGCCAAGTGGCTGTAGGTATAAATATTTTTAAGCCAAGTGTTTTTATACCAAATAATTCTAGGCCAAGTGACCTAAAAATATGTCAAATAATTTTTTACCAAGTGACGAGGCCAAATGAGTGTTTGGAAACTATTTTGAGGGAAATGAATTCAGGAGGAGCGAGGCGTAGTACCCCACCAGCTACAGAGACACGAGGCAGGCGTGATTGTGTTTGCCACGCGAGTTAGCGTGCGCCTGCCGCGACGTTGTTGGTCGGCGAAACGCGGTCACGCCGGCAGACATCCCCGCCGCGGAAAGCGAGCTCGGCGAGTTTCGGAAGTCACCCCCTCCTTCGCCACACAAACCTCCCAACCAGCACGACTCTTCAACCAGCGCCTCGTCATCTCGACCAACAGCCTGTGTGTTCCCGAGGCGGGCGAACCACGACATGTGGGTTACCTGACCGGCTTCCGAGCTGCGCCCACTTTCTAGTCCGCCGTACCTACGTGTGGATAAGCGCTTCGCATCCACAGCTCCGTGCAAGTTCACCTAGGCGCTGAGCATTCCTGGCCCGCTGACCGAGCGAGCTGGCGCAGTGATAACTCAGTCTCGACTCGCATTCGGGAGGACCCGGGATTCGGTTCCCGGTCCGGCCATCCTCATTTCGGTTCTCTATGGTTTCCCGAAATCACTCCAGGCGAATGCTGGGATGGGTCCCTAACAAAGGCCATAGCCAATTCTTTCCCAGTCTTTCCCCATTCCCTCGTCCCGGTGCAACTTGCGCCGTCTCTAATGACCTCGATTTCGAAGAGACGTTAAGCCCACTTACCTACCTACCATCTAGCCCGCTGCTAGTAGCTTCACGCGCTGACCTGCTGTGCGAGGTGGTTCTGGGTTCGAGTCCCAGTCACGGCTTCGTCAACTTTTCTGCGAAACTGTAGGGGCGTACAGGTAATAAATACAATCATGTTAAATACCAAGACACCGACACTGCACTGAGATAAATATTTGAGTTAAGTTGAGAGATTTGGGCGGCTCTTAACAACGAGGTCTCGAGAGCCGATGAGGTTGAAACGAGGCTAAAATGTGGAGCGAGCTGGCCAGGGAATGAACCCTTTCCTCCTTGGCAGGAGGCGATTAGTACTAGCTGTTCAGCCATCGCGGCCCCGGCAGAAATATTTCTTTCAGATAACAAAATACTTGTTTTTATAAGTCGCTTTAGCAGAGATTGCTATGACGTAACGCTCGGGCAGAAATGACGTTTGTTCCAATCACGATAGAGCTTCAAACTTTTCTTATATTAACCAAACATATTTAGGCCGTGTCCGAATGGCAGATTTTGTTGACAAAATGATCACGTGACCTGATTTCGTAAACAAAATGGTGATGTATTTGGTAATTTCGTATTTTGTATCTAGCGATTGATAGCAAAAATAAAAAATGACTAAAATCAGCGCCATGTTGGTTTTGACCTTGAAAAAACAGACACGAATGAGCATTTAAAACTTTTTTTTCCAAAAAAATAACTGTTCATAAAATACACTATGCATGTTTTAAAAAGCGAGTGATTGGTGTGCCCTATTTATAACATATTTCCCAAGAAATTTGTTTTTAAGTCTTTGTTGTATAAATTATTTTCTTGTTTATTAAAATATATACAACAATTCAACGATGATTGTAGAAATATTACGTCCGTCTTAAGCATTGATATTTTAGATATACAGATATCTCACTGTAAATGTAAAAATGCGTTGCCGCGATTGTTGACCAAGTGTCTGTCAACGTCAGAATTGAAACTCTCGAAATAACAAATTACGATATAACGAATTTGGCATTTCGGACACGGTTTTAGTTCGTGTAGAATCAAACATATATTTACTTGCACCGGCCAATTGTTAGTTTGGGGGAACCAACTAAGAGCAACAAAATAATCTGGTTTCAACAACCAAACATTTCACTGCTCCTTTACAAACGATTAATTTGGTTTCGCCAGAAAAACCTTAGTTGATTCAACAAAACCTTTTTTTCTTAGCGCGTAACACAGAGTGATCCACCTGCTCGCGCAAACCAAAAATGGCTCACTGGCCAGCAAAATGTTGCGACGCCGTTTGCCAGCCGGCAGAGCCCAGCCAGCCAATAGGGAACCTTTATCGCAGCACGCGTTAGCAAATGGACACAAGGCTGTTCCCCAGGGCAACGTTCCATAATGTTACCCTGCGATTATAACCTTTTTCTCTTCGGCTGTCTCGAAACACTTTGAGTAACTGTTTTACTTTCCTTTGGCAGTGACACAAAACTGTAGAGTAATTAGAGTAAAACTTTCAAGCGCATTATTTCTGCGCGTAAAGAAGGATGAACTGAAGAGAGCTGGAAGTTTAGTAGGGTTAAACAACCTGAAAGGAGATGAGGACATTCTGGTCACAGACACACACGAGTAGGCTATTTCGCGAATTCATTCAGAGACGAGGTGGACTCCAAACACTTGTTCTTTTCTCCTACTGTTGTGATTGGACGACAGTTCTTTAGACACGCCCCGTTTAGCTGTGAGCCAGGTAATAGCAGGAAACAGTAGTGCGAGTGAGTGCTTAACAGTTTTGTACAGAGGCCTCGCTTGGTCACGGCTACCAATAAGCAAACGATATGTCTGGAGTGTATAGAGGCATGTCCAGCCTAGCTTGCTGCCAACTAAATCCTTGAAATACTCTAGTCTCTACAAATGAGCGATAAAATTTGCATTTCTATTTCAAAGTTAACTTTGACTAAGGTTGAATTTTTAGACGTATTGTTTACGGTTAACTTAGGGTACGTAAAGCTGTTTACGTAGATTATTAATGTTTTTTTGGAAAGTAAATAACTAGGGAAAGTGATAAATATACATTTTGGTATTTATGTAGGTTGATTAATAATTAATTAATATTTGTAAAAACAACATGGTTATTACTACGTTCTCGTTCCAAAACCACCTTTGCGCTTAATTCTTCAGCTGTCACTCACTGTTATTTTACTCTACTGTCGCAATAACGTTTCGGAACACCTTCAGAGCGTCCCGCAGCCAATCAGAGAATGGGTACGACCTCATCAAAGGAACTGCCTCACCATTTCACAGGGGCCGCAGTGGCTGAGCGGTTAGCCTGCTCACCTCCCACCAAGGCGATCCGGGTTCAATCCCCGGCCGGGTCGCTCCGGATTTTCGCATGTGGGAATCTTGCCGATGCTGTTGGTCGGCGGGTTTTCTCGGGATCTCCCCGTTTCCACCCGCCTTCATTCCGGTGCTCTCCATACTCACCTCAATCACCCTTATTGGCACCCTTAATCGGCTATCAAAACCGATTAGACCGTCCAAATCGCTTCACTCCTCACTATTTCACCTTTATATTTACCTAATCTATGGTTTCAAACAAACCGGTTACAAAATGGCAGCCACGTAAGTGATTTGTGTGTCTGTAAACACAGTGTCGTGCCATTATACACCAGTACTCTCTGAGTGGCTTGGAGAGATTCGGGTGCTCTTTACGACGAGGTCTTGAGAGGTCTAAAGGTAAAGCGAGATGAGTATTGTGCAGCGCTGGATTGCAAGGGCGACGGAAACGGGAAGATCCCCGAGAAAACCAGCCCTACCAGCACGTCCGGTGCGATTCCCAAATGTTAAATCCCACGAACGTTTTGTTGCGGGAGGCGAGTGCCTTTACTAGGGATAGGAACATTTCACGAGTTCATTTCAGGACAAGATAGGCGTCAAAAACGCGTACACTGAAGTTGACTTTGCAATTGGATCGCAGTATATTAGACACGCCCTGGACGACTCTGAGCCAATAGCAGACTTGCAAGGAAACAAGTAGCGAGTACCATACTGCCAGGTATGAAGTAACACTGGCTACTCTACGGAGCAGCATCCAATGAACAAACATCTGAGGCTCGAGTGTACACAGGACTGTGGAGTCTAGCCTATGGGTCATTGAACTTGGTAAATTTTTCCTATCACTAGCTTATAACTAAAACCTACCAAATTCGCGTTGTTATGTGGAGATACGTTAAACTCCAAACACGTGTATCACTCCAATAAGTTTCTCATTAGACAATACTTTATTTGCAAGAGACCTGAAGAATTCGCGAGTTCAATGACCTGCAAGCTATAGGCTGCACACTCGTATGTACAAATATGCCGATATTGGCTGCACATTGGTTGTCTGCTGTCACCGTAGAAGGCGACGATTGGGTCAGCCTTCTCCAGGTGTCAAAACACCTTGTGGGCCAATTACTGAAGTTATATAAACGCACACGTTTTTGAAGTTTAGCTTGTCCCGAGCTGAATCTGCGAATTTTTCAGGTCTCTATTTATTTGGCACGTCCGGTGTAACTCTGCGCCAATAAATGAACACTTCACGAGTGTGCAGTCCAATCACGTGTGGTCCAATCAGGAAGGGCGTGACTTCACATCTACGCAGCAGCCGCTGAAGAAACGACGCCGGCTCGAGTACATACAGTACTGTGAAGTCCAACTTAATGCCAAATAATAACGCGAATTTCGCAGGTCCCCCAGCTATAACCGCTTTGCCAGACGCGGTCGGTCCCTCAGTTCGAGTCGATGTTACCGAACGGTTACTCATCACGTGCCACTGCTGTGAAAGAATCTTGTGATGCGCGGGGAAAAAAAAGAAAAAAATTGACAGTCACGTTTCCCAGGCCGCGGATTTGCGCAGGCGCTTCGTCTAGCGATAATTACAGCAGAGTGACCGTGCAGCTCCGCAGAGGAAGAAAGTGAAGGCGAACGTTCGAAGTGGCTGCACTGAAGTGATCGGCGGCGTTACAGCACGACCAGCCGACCTGAACAAACGCACAACTGTGACGGTAACAATAAAGCGCACATTCCCTCTAGCGTAGCGTTTGTGGCTCATCCCTAAATGTTTACTTGAATGCTTCGTTTTACGAAGCAGAATAAAAAAATACATTTAATTTAAACGTTTTCCCCGTGTGATTTTGAAAGTTGTTTTAATACGTCGTTAATTACACAAGGAAAACATTTGTTTACCATTTTTAATCAATTAACATTTTAAAATTGTTTTGCTTTATAGATTGCCGGATTACATTTCATCAGACACAATGCCTTTTATGAAAAACAGCGTCAAAAAATTAATGTTATTTTACCACCGTAAGTTGTTTTAACTCGTATGTGAACAGTAAAATTCTTGAAGTGTTACTAGCCAGATAATTAGTTGTATTCCTTCTTCCACAGTTCGGTGTTAATTACTAACTTTGGGGTATCCTAATATAAAATTGTCTAACCATTTATGGGACTTCATTAATCATACAAGTGCAGTTCTTGTATGCATTAAATGTAGCATATACGTAGGGACTGGGAAATTTCCCGAATTAATTTTACGACACACTAAATTACAAAACACATGTACAGTACAGTTCTGTTATAACTGCAACTGGATTACAGTTTATTAGACACGCCCAGGTAAAGTACGAGGCAATAACAGACTTGCAAGGGAAAGAGCAGTGAATCCCGTGCCGCCTCGTCCGAGGTAAAACTGACCTCTGTATAAGTCGAAAAATTCGAAACTGCTCAAAATAAGCGGATTCAACTGCAAATCCTTTGAATCTGTTCCACTTGCTGCAGTAAATCCTACTAATAATTTTAGTTACTACATTATTCACTCATTAAACAGTGATTTCTACCGATTCCTAGTGGACTGCACTGTACCGGCAGAAAAGCCTCTGCGCATTCCACTGGTATGCCAGTAGATAACGACTCATTCACTGAATGTTCAGTTGAATAATTCTACTGATTGAAATCACTGATTCGGGTTCAGAGTGAATACATTACGTCAGTAGTAAATGAGTGGAAACCTGCAAAATTTGCGTTATTATTTGGGGACACGTTAAACATTAAACATATGTACCTCTGCAAAAAGTTTCTTATCAGATAATACTTTGACACTCTCTGTGCAACTCTGAGCCAATAAATGAACACTAAACAATTGTGTAGTTCAATCAGAAAGGGCGTGATTCGCATCTACGCAACAGCCAGTGGAGAAACGACGGCGGCTCGGGTATATACAGTACTGTGAAGTTTAGCCTAATGCCAAAAAATAACGCGAATTTGGCAGGTCTCCATCATGACAAAAGATGAGATCGAAAATACAAAGGACTGTGGAGTCTGTCTGTAGTCGTTGAGACGCGAAATTGCTGGTCAAATGATTAGCATGCCAACCTCCTACACGGAAATTACGTATTTGATTAAATGTGGATTATAGTCCAAATACTCGTTCGCGTGATAAATAAATGGACTTTGTCAGTTGCCTACGACCTTTCATATTTCCTCACTCGCTGCATTGCATGAATTTTGATTATGTATGATTTACACACTCATAGTAGGAAGTTTGGAGTGAATAAATATTAACATTCCTAAAAATTAGTTAACACAGGACTTAAGTGTTTCAGACAGGAGCCGGTCAGATGACATTTACCCCGGATACCCTAATTCATCCTCCTTGCTGTGATGATCCAAGTTCGAGTCACAAAGAGGTCACAATCGGATAAACGCTCGTGGATAAAGCAATGGACATTGCCGTGCGGCAAGTGGGTTTTCTAGAGGTTCTTCCGCTTCCTTTGCCGTTGTATTCTTCTGCCATCCATCCTAGGGTTGCATTGCACATCGCCCTTTACGTGCTACGGACACCTGAAGGTTCCATCTCGAAAGACCTAGTCGATGTGTTTGTCACCCTCCACCCCTCTCAAGAGTGCATCTACACCACCATGCGTCAAATATTTATATCCGTCTCAGGGCGTATTCGATTTGATAACTTTTTTCTTATTATAAACAGAGACGTTCAGAATTCGCGTTATCTTTCGGCGATGGGGTAAATTCCACTACCTTATAAATAGGGGCCGGAAAAATTCGTAAGTTCGAAAAAAAGTGATTTATTTGCGAATTTCAAATACAAATGCGATTTTTTTTGCTACATTTCTTTGAAAACGTTATTTTGGATATTTTTGTCTAAAACTCCAAATTAATTGCGAAAAATTTCACATAAATACCAAGTAACGGTTATTTCAATTACCACATCCTTTATATTTATTTTAGAACACCCATAAACGTGTGGAATTAATACATACCAGTGCAAAAAATAGGCCTAACAAAGTGAAATTTTGAAAGGATTACAGTATTTATTTTACTTTTGGTACCAATACAGTTTAACCATTATTTTTACTCATTTAATTTTTCACAGTTTACATTTTTCTAGTGCCAAATACTTAAAAGAAAAGGATTGCAACGCCGGATTTATTGTAAATAAACAGCGTACAAGACTGCAGGTTGCCATATTTACCAGATATGTACCATAGATTAACGAAACAAATAAGCAGTGAAACTCTAGTCAAAATAACAAGATGTAAAATGCTCGCATGCAGTCATGAAAAACTAACCATGATTTAGAATGAGCACATTTGTTCGCACAATTTTTTTGTTATCAAATAAGCAAATGCAAGTATTTTGTAACATTGACGTGGATACTATTTTTTTTTTGTGCTTTCGTTATTTACTCCGATGTATTTAAGTTATTCAGTTGGCGTTCCTGCTGTTGTACCATCCACCTTTTGTTATCGTTTATATGTCTGGCGATGTTTTTATTTTAGTTATGTATCTAACGGCACACTACGAATAAGTAAAATGGGAAGGAACAGAGTATCGGCGCAGGAAAGGGCCGAACAATATAAAATTCATGGGTTACACACTACCATGGAAATACCATATTCTGTAAGTTCTGTAACTGCAGTGTGTCGTGGGAAAAAAAGTCTCTTATCGAGAAACATGTGACTTCAGTGAAGCATGTGCTAAAGAAAAAGAATTATGTAGACCAACGTATTCAAACATCGCTTGTGTCGACTGCGAACTCGACGAAGCGCTGAAAATTGGACAGAGGAAAAAAAATAAAAATAAAAAAAAAATATGGAAGCTTTTGCAAAGGCAAATCAAATATCCCACTTAAAAAGTTAGAAAATTCAGCCCTGAGAGAGTCGATAAATGAATTCACACACCGTGCTGTGATTTGGCTTGTGTTTAATCTCTGCGACAGAAATATGTTCCAGGTAGGCCTAAGTAAGGATAGAATAGTTTTTTTTGTAGGTGCAAATATATACCTGTAATGTTCTGAAAAATACTTTACTTAGTGTTTTAGCTACTCGTTTTAATTAAACGAAAAACTTGTTAATTTTGAAATATGAACAGTGTTGTGTTGCTAAATTATGATTATCAAATCTTTCCCCCCTTTTTCTATTTCCTCAAATACACACACTGGAAAGGACTAGGCACTTAGTGATTTTTAAGCTTAGTTACCGAATTTAAATTAATTTGTTTACAAATCTTAGCCATTCCAATACGCAATAATCAAAGCTCAATTGTTTCTTGCTTTTCAGAAATTGCAACGGAGTATGTATCTTCCACCATTCCACTATTCACATACTATGTGATGTGACAACATACAGCGTTGGGAATTGTGTTTTTGTTGTAATTTTTTATGCTCCTGAGTGCTCAGAGGAAAAATTGTTTGTGACAAGTGTTACATATCTTGATGCTTGTAATGCCACCAGTTGTTCCCGAGCAGTGTTGGTGCAACAAAGAATTGCAATATCAGTTACGATAACATTCTTGGACTTGTAAGTGATGGTGCCCGTTACATGACACTATGTTTTGAAACTTTGAAAGGTGTGGTGGGTGATCATTTGCTACAGGTCCAAACTCAACTTACTTGGGAATTCTTGGACACTGGAAATGAACGAGTTGAATAAAGTCATAACAGCTGTGAAGTCTGCTTTCCTGAATACGTGAATACGTGAAAACGTAAAATTAGGTATTTTAACTACCTGGAAAAAAACATGCTTCAAGAAACCAGCAAAGTTATTTCCAGCACCAGTGCTTATAAGATGGAGCAGCTGGTTTAATGCTGTTTTCTATTTATCTGAATATTTCACTGATGTTATCGAGTTTTTCAAGTTGCCAGAATTGTTGGAAATCTGCAACAGTGGAGTAAACTACTTGTCTCAATTGACAAATAAACAAGTTGGCAGTCTTCATGCTCAAGATATATTTGCAAAGGAGCATGCACAAGATTTAGTGGAGCTGGCACCTTTCCTTAAGGGTTCAAAATATATGACATCTCATCATCTGTACCCTAAATCGGATACGCTCAGTACAGATATGGAGGAGGTTGAGCAAGTAAAGCTACTCCCAAAAAAAAAGCAGCCTTATCTGAACTGAATGCCATGGAAAAAGCTTCCACTGAAAATATTTTCAGGAAAGCTGCGTGTTCTGCACGATACAAACTTACCAAGTTAAAAACTGCTGACCCAGCTAAAGTACACTTTCAGAGGATAGCCAAGGCATTCAGTCAAACAATGATAGTATTCAACAGTGATGAGGAAGCGGCTGGGCTGAAAAATCTCTCTGGATTTTCTGAGTTACCTCAAAGGGTACTTGCCGAGCTTCAGATAAAAAAAAAGGTGAAAAAGTTGAAGTGGAAGGAATACTACACGCTGTATCTGCAGATTATCCAGAATTCGTCAAGTGTTGCTCCAGAGTTCTGTTGACACCTGCAAATAACGTGGATAGTGAAAGACTTCTGTCTCACTACAACTATGTTGTGACAGACCGAAGAACAAAACTGAAAGAGAGCAATGCTGAACATTTAACAGCTATTTATTTTGGATGTAGTAATTGTCACTGACAAAGCTGTAGGCTTTACTTTAATTTCTAGGGACACTACAATTCTATTTGTACTAGGCCTAAGTAAATGTTACTTGCGGTGTGGTTTTTAAATGGACGAGTGTGATGTTTTTTGCTGGTGTTTAATGAAACATTATTTTATTCTACTGAAAATAAATAATTTCGCAAGTGTTGAAAATTAGCTACCTTAAATTTAAATACTTTAAATGTTGTGTATTATTTCTGTACTACGTTTCATATTTTGCCTTGCATTGCAGGTGTCAACGCAAGGTATGTCATTATGTTTTAATATGTACTTTTAAAGTGTGTTTTTTTCTGTCGCCAGAATAATGAGACTTATTTTTTGAATAATTATTACATTAAACGAAATTCTAGCATTAAAAAAATAGATGATAATTAAAAAAATAGATGCTAATTTTTAAAAAAAAATGCTAATATCTACTTAAATAGAAGCTAATTTTTCCAGCCCATACAAGCAAGTAAGCACAGTCCATGTTTTCTTTGGCCACTACACTTAATCAACGTCGCCTGTCTGCTTGATTACCTTAATTAGGACAGCGAATTTTGCAGGTATCTAGTAATCAGCCCATTCATGGTTACTTCTAACTTTTCTGAAGTCCTGCTAAATTTACACTTTGAGCATATTCCTCCGCCTCATGCAAACAAAGGTCTAGGTAATTACAGCAAGAGAGCTGCTTGCCGCATTCGTAGGGATTCAGTTTGACAATATTGTGCATGAGAACTATTTCTTACCAGACATTACCAATATGTTTTTATTTTCTCTCTGTTTTTATTTATATTAATGGTAACTGAAATATTATAATTTACAGATAAAATATAAGTAAAGATTAATTTTATCAAAAAAACTATAATTTAAATACTAACAGAAATATTAAACGCTTTGTAGTTAATGCATAATTTTTTTTTCAAAGGTTTTATTAAAAAATTGTGAGTATACCGCGAATAGACTAGATTCAGTAATTTGCGTTTTGGCAGGTTTAATTTAGGTTACTGTCAGGTGCCTCTTGTCGGCAGTAGCAGCAACACCAAGAAATTTAAACAGGAATATAATTATAGTTTAAGTAGATGTGCGTGAATTTTCACACTTCAATTAGCCTACATATACTGAACCCTTTCAGGCGTATGCACTTATACCCTCGGACGTTTATTTGGAAATTTTTTTGCTTTTGAAGACAAATCTCACACTTCTATGGTTTTACTGTTTTGCTGGGATTTATGGAATTCAAGCAAAAAAAATTACAAATAGTCACCATTTCAATTCGTATGAATAGAACTGTTCATTTTAATAATTTCTCAAATGAACACGACGGATTGTGAAACATGTTGCATCAGTTTACGACACGCTGATTGGCACATAGTCAACAAGTCACCATTGGTCAATGGAGTTCCATTGACCAAGGTGAGTCAATAATAAACGTAGCAGAGTAAAGCAGACGTGTCTTGTGTGGTCAGGACCAATAGGAAGTAGGTAAGTAGAAATACAGATACCAACACAACTGATATTGGTGTAGTGGAGAATATATGCAGCTCACTTTAACCTTGTCTTCAGTGAGAGTTAATCTGTGCCTTCCTAAAGGGTTAAGTGTTCCTTTTTCGAGTGAATCACAGTGGTTTTGATACTCGCAGTTCAACCCTTCAGCCAGTACTAAACAGGAGGAAATACTATGACCATACTACGCGCAACCAATCTGAATAAAGAAAAGTTTCAGCAACCAATTGTGGGTGAACGTGTAAATGAACAAGATGTCTAGGCTGCTGACAAACGAACTAGCGGGAATCATGCGCCTTTATTTTTGAGATAAATCTTGTATAATTTTAAAAAGAACTGGGTGTAACTTGGTTTTGAAAATTATATGCTCTGCACTAAACTTTTACAGTAATTCTAAAGAGTCAGATAATAAAACACAATTATTTATTTCAAAATAATTTATTTATACATTCCCATCTTTATTTTTTAGGTGAAACTAATATGGTGGTGAAACGGTGATACAATTATTTGGGAAAATTGTATCAAGGAAACTCTGTTACACACTAAAAACTAAACACTAGACCACAAATTACGTCAGCAATTTTTTACACTAAATCGGGTCACGTGACGGTTTAGTAAACTGAATGTACCATTTCGAACACAATCCTTGTGTTCTTATTTCATTCAATGCCTTCCTGTACTAAAGTCACCTGCAGGTCGAAAACTTTAAAGGTGCCATCCCCATCCTAATCTTATAGTACGTCGGTTTATACTGCCTCTAAAATATATCTTTACCACTGTTTCTAAAGGAGGCTCCTACACTTCCAGCCTGCTCTGGATAGATACTCTCAGAATTGGACTCGCGTGCTACAAAATGTCGTGTTTAACAAAAAAAATTATCAAAAGCTGTCTTCTTATTCATCTCAGGAAGTATTCCAAAGCATTATTCAGATAATTGTTACTTTTTTTTCCCCATCCATTTGCCAAGTGATTTTGTTGCAGCTTCTTGTTATGTACCGTAAAAGTTCCCTCGGATTTGTTTTGTTCGCATGGTTGTAAGAGAAGTCCAGATTTGATTGGTGTACTTGTGTGAACATTTTATGATCAAATAACATGGTCACAATTTAAAAATTGCGATGATTAATGTTGTTTATTTAAAATCGAATGTATAAATTTTCAAATAATTGATATAGCTTTTTTTTTTCCTTCAGATACCAGAATATCGGACATTTTTATGTTGCTAAAATATGGAGGGAAGATGTATTTCAAAATAAACGCTTTATGATGATTACGAATTACATATTCTAACTGTAAAAAGACATATATTTGTCATAACTATAACTAGTGATTTTTCGCGGAAAAAAAATATGAGTACCAGATAGACTTCAATGCATTAAGCACCCGAAAACAGTTTGTCTATTGCCATTGGTTACTGTCTGCTTGAGAAGACTTTTCATGTTTGACCGGTTCTCTCAGAATTCGACAACATCGGCATGGCTCCTATGTGATTTGTATGTAGACAGTTAACACGTGTCAAAAAGTAATTCAGCCAATCAAGATAGGTAAACAACCCTACAGGGTTTGCTTGTCTGAAATATTTTCGCGAAATTTCACTGCCCCTGGTCATAACTACTTTTCACCAAGGGCAGGACAAATATTTACATTATGGGCACTCAGATAATGATACGTATGGACACCAGCATTTCGCTAAAAGATTTCACAACACTTTGGCTCAGATACACTTAAGCGATTGGATGATCTAGGTGTTGCGTGTCTGCCCACGAATCACAGACCTATGGTAGCGGAGTAACCTAATTCTGATTGGCCAGTCAAGTAAGAAAATGTCTTCTCATAAATACACGCTGCCAATAAATACAATAATAATACTTGTATACATGTAGGGTATTGAAATCCAGCATGTTCGGAAATCAAGTGTCTCTAATGATAAGTCTTGTAACATAACTAACTATTTTTTTTCGAATGTACCATTTTCTCGCCAATATAGAACCCATTTTACTACACTTTCTCCCCTATTAATACATCACTTGGCACCTTACAACTATTCATTTGAAACAAACCCTTCCTCTTAATTAAAATTTTCAAAATATTTCCCTTGCTTTAACAATGGATAGAGCCACAAGTGTTTCGCGAATTCATTCGGAGACTGGGTGGAGTCCAGATACTTTGTTCTTTTCTCCTACTGCTCTGATTGGACGGCAGTTCTTCAAACACGCCCCGTTTATCTGTGAGCCGGTAATAAGCAGGAAACAGTAGTGTGAGTGAGTTCTTGACAGTGCTGTACAGAGGCCTGGCTTGATCACGACAACCAATAAGCAAATGATAATGTCTCGAGTGTATAGAGTGCTGTCCAGCCTAGCTTGCTGCCAACTCAATCCGCGAAATACTCGGGGCTCTAACAATGGAATCGTGCATTCAGAATAATGGAAGGTTATATAATGTAAATTTTTATACATATAGCTAACAAACTGACATTATCATTAAATATAAAGGTTTGCTGTGGAATAAATTGACTGTTTCCTATAATTCAACATACAAAACGCATATTAGAACGTTTTCTTTTGCAATTGTCCAAGGGAAAAATATTGTTTCAGTTTTACTTGATATAATTCTCTGTTCAGTTATTCTCATAAATTCATTTAGAAATCCATAAGTTTTATTATTAGGAAAACAGAAATGTTCCAAACTATTTTAGAAATAAATCCCTAATTATACGCAAAATAAAACTACAGTGTTTTCCAGCCCTCCTTATTAACACCTTCGTAACTAAACGACTACAGGTTCCACGAAGAGAAATTCCAATGCTTGGAAGTAAACGATTTCCTTTTAAAAGTTGGATGAATGGGCAATGCCAGCGAGAAACAATTATTGGTACGCACAGCCCGCAGTGGCCATGGCATCGTCGAATAGTGTATTTTTCACCAAAATTTTGCATTCTTATTGGTAAAGGTTGTTCACGGTAAACAGAGCTGTACAGCCAGTGTGTATTCTTGTACCATATGTACAATTAAAATTTAAATTTCCAGAGGCCTTATCACTTTATTCATGCGTCGGTCGACTGTAACTGTAGAATTTTAATGAAAGTGAATATATAAAAAAATTCGCGTATTCTTAGACCTATGTGTTTTAAAAAAAGCAAGGGGGGGGGGGGGGGGGAAAGGAAAAATTTTACTATTCTCCAAATGTTTATCTAAAACTTTGAATTCAAAGTTGAAACATTGAACTACATTCCCCTCCGCCGTTGCCAAATTTATTAAGCGAATGCCACTTAGTGTACTAGTTAATATAACACTCCAGTACAAAATAAATATAATTGTAGGCGATTCAACAAAAAATATTTTTATCGGAACTGTACTGATAACCAGAACACGCTTTTTCTTAAATTGGGACCAATAGAAACCTCTCTGTGCCTTATGTTACTGGCAGCCGTGGTTTATGAGGCTACGGAACATATAGTCTGAGTTGCGAATGATGTCTCCCACACGTGGGGAACCATTCTTACTGGACGGTATGTCCTTCTGTGTACAGTTCAGACCCTTCACCCCACTTCATATGCAACATCCTAGATAGAGGGCACCGTTACTGAAAGGGTTAATGTAGGAGGGGGAGGGGGAGGATGTCGGTGGCATTTTTACAAGTTCGATTTCAAAAGTGCTCATTTTACCATGAACAGCTTTTACTGCTGTTTGTTACTGTAACTTGGTTTTTATCAGTGTGAAATTAAAAATGGTTCTTCATTCTATTTCACTGAAATGCGATTGCAAGTATCGCCTCTCAAAACACGACTTTTACATTCAATATTATAATTTTTTTATCCTTTATACTTTCATATGAGAGACTTGTTAATGTCGGAGCACAACAATGTGGTTTCCTGCTGTGGAGTGATTTTAACTCTTTAACTCCACACATCCGAGTCCACTAACTGCGGACATTATTTTGCTAATAATTGTTTTGATTTTAGTTTCTGGTATATTTGCGAACAGATGAATCCAATTGATTGAATTAAATTAAATACAGAATGTCGAAATTCCACAGATGTTGATGTTTTAGGTACGAGAGGTAAAATTTCCTACGGGCCGATATTTCGTTGATCAGAACTGAAAGAAAGATATACTAGCAACCTGACACGTATAGTCCATACACGGTTACTTCCAACTTTCCTGGAGCCATGCTCAAGTTCTACTTCCAGGATATCCCTCCGCCTCATGCGGACAAAGCTTAACCAAATCATAGAAAAGTACAACAAAATAAAACTGCACAAAATTTTTGCGCGCTCAGTTTAATCATATTTTGCGCGAGAACTATTTCTTCTCAGGTAATTGCCGACACACCTATTTTCTCCCTGATTTTATTTATATTAGTTATAAATTAAACTTGTAATTAGGAGACAAATTGTAGGCTATAGTGGAAATTCAAAAAATAATAATAAAACATTTCAGTTAACAGAAGTATAAACGCTTGTAATACATGACTAGAGACCCGAGAAATTCGTGGGTTCATTGACCTGTAGGCTAGACTTCATAGTCTTTTATACTCTCATACAGATAATCAAGTGTTTATTGGTTGATTGTTGTGGTAGTAAAAGCTGGTGGTTGGGCGCACAATTTCTTGCATAGTGGTTTTTGCTTATTTATCTCCAGGAGGTGTCGAAGAACACATCGACCAATTACAAACGAAACATGAACGACCCTGCTAAATTTTTACTTTCAGCCAATTTCTATATTTCCGGCGCTTTTTCATATAAAAATTGTCTTGTGACAGAGGCGAAACCGCCGCCTATACTGCATGCGAACACTCCAACCGCACACCCGAACAAATTGGCGTCGCTGGCCAGGAACGTGTTGCAACGCCGTTCGCCAATCAGCGCGTGGTAACCTACTCGCCAGCCAGCCAGCCCAGCCAATGGGAGACCTCCTTACAGCGAGCACTAGCCAATTTAAAATTAATGTCCATTCCCGGAGCCTCCCGCGCAGCCAATCAGACAACGCGCGCGCCCACATCAAACGAACCGCTGCGCCATTTCGTATCTGTGTACTTAGCTACTCTGTGCCAATGCATATCAAGGAGGCCCGGGTTAACCCACTTGCATTCGGTGATAGCTCGAATCCAGTTCGCTTGACCTGCCGAAAACGAGAAAATCTGGACGATTTTAATTTTGTTTTCAGGAATGGACCGGACGGAATATCTGCTTTCACTTCGAGTACACGTCACCTCACGAGAATCCTCGAGCATGGGAGATTTTATATTTCTATGTTTGTCCCCGCCGAGAGGCCAGAGCGTCCAGTTTGCGCCGCAGTGTGGAGCAAGCAGCCTGCTACCTCGTCCATCAAGTGTTCTCGTATTCGCGGTGCAGCAACAGCGTGAGGTTAGTTGAAGGCTGTTCACGATAAATTAACATTTTTTAAATCAACCTCACAAAAAGTCTCTGACGCTGCCTGCATATATTCTAACGCGGGCACTGAGTGAATGCGCCCGGTAAAGTTGGTAACGGTGGATGGAAAGTAAGTTAGTTCCATTTTTTAACATCGAATAAAATGTGTTAGGTAACCATTAGTGATAATTTAAATTACTTCTTACGCTTTCTGTGTTTATTTTTTTTAACGCCTCGGTGTGTAAAACTTAGCAGATTAATAAAATATTTACTTTTATAAGCATTTCACTTTTTCACTTGACCAACGCATGAATAAAGTGATGAGACCCATGGCAATGTTAATTCTACATATGATGGAAGAATACACAACGTACATACAAGAAGTTCTTAAGTAGGGCTTTCAAAAGTGCTCATTTCACAGTGAACAGCCTATAGACAGCTTCAACTATTTTAGGCATGGTGGTCTGTATAAGTAACGTTGCACAGTAAATACTGTTCATGGTAAAGTGTGTATGTTTGAAAGCCCTGTTTAAGCTTACTTGTACGCGCGGTGTGTATTCTTCCGCCTTATGTAAAATTACCACCGGCATGGGCCGGTCAGGTGGAACTGTATAAGTATTAGTAGAGACTTGCGGAATTCGCGTTATTTTTTTTACGTCAAGATAAAATTGACAGAGATAATTATATATATATATATATAATATATATTATATATTTTTTTATTATATACACACATACACTGTAGTCAAAGTCGTTTATCCATTGGCTGCTGCCTTGACGTTAAGTCACTCCCTTTCTGAGGGAACTACAGTGATTGGGGCACACGATTGTGGAGCGTTCATTTATTGGCACAGAGTTACCAGGGCGTGTCAAATAAAGACTGGTCCGATGATAAACGTATTGCAAAGGATAATTGTTTGATAATTAACATGTCCTCAAATAATAACGCGAATTTTACAGGTCTCTAATTATTAGTAAAGAAAATATTTTACAAATATAGTAATTTCTACATTTGAAAGCATTGAAAAAAAAAACAAAGTTAAATAAATAATTTAAGTCATTGGAAATTGTTACCTAACAGTTTTATTCGACGTTAAGATGTGGAACTACAGTCCATCCAACGTTATCAACTTTACTGGGCGCATGTCACTCACTGCGCACGTAAAATTTATGCAGATAGGAGCAGTGACTTTTTTCTAAGGTTGGAGTGCCCACTTTATCGTGAACACAGTTAAGTGTTTATCACGACCTCACAAGAACACGAAAGCGCAGTAACAATGATATTGCTAACGACAGGCTTGATCTTTTTGTAGCCACTCAGAGGGACATGATTAAATCCTTTTGTACGATAAAGGAAATTTGTTTGGGTCAATATCAGCTTGGCTCTCCAATCGTCGAAGACCGGCAAATAATGGACGCTGTAAAGTGCAGGGTAGAGTCCGGTTTGGTACGAACCAATAGGACAATGGTGAGTTCTAACACAGACACCAACAGAACCGGTGTTCTCACAATAGTGTATATAGGTGACAGTGCCGATCTCAATGTGTTAATAAGAGAATGCCGTCACGCGGTGAGAGATATCAAGCGGTGTTGAGACTACTGTATATTCCACAACCTCACGAACAGCTACTGCCAACATAACCAACAAAGGTACATTTTTGTTGGTCGCGATGTGCGGTAGTGCAGTGCGGTTTGCTGATACTTGTGCAGTTCCAAACAAAAAAAAATCGTGTATATTGCAATGCTTACAAATTATAAATTTGGATGTGCCTCAAAAAGTTAATTTTTTTTTAGAAGGTGGCTAAAGTTCTATCAGACCACACGGTCGCTGCATCGAATCTCAAGTGAGCTGTGCATGTGGTCGCTGATGTTCAGATGTCAAATTTTGTGTAGTATATTGTGTCTTCCCCGACAAGGTAGAGCTGATTACATTACACCACTGCAAAGAACAATACATCAGTAGAGATGGGCAAAATTGCGTTATCTTTCGGTGACAGGATAGACTCCACTGGCGTATAAACAAGAAAGCACAGTCCGTCATATAATTGGCCGCTGTATTTTAATCGACGTCACCTGAATGCTTGATGTCCTTAGAAGAGATTGGCCACTCCATCGCTGATATTATATTATTTGCTCAAGCGTTCTGCGAGGCGTGACAGACACATTTCCGGCCAATAGCTGAAGTCGGTCAAACGGACAAATAACTTGTAGTTCAGTTTATCCTTAAATGATAACGCGAATTTTGCAAGTCTCTACTTATCATATAAAACCATTTTATGTATAGTGTATTTTGCCTGAACACAAACTTTCTCCCTCAACGAGACATGGTAGGTATGCCTACATTTCACCGTAACAGTGATCTTCAACAGCCGTTAAGATACAAACCGTTGCTTTGGATACCATAATATGTAACCATGTAATATGTAACCATGTAATATGTAACCCTGTAATTCTCTTTTCTCCTGTAAAGTAATCCTCTTACTTTGCTGTCTGTCTGAAAAAAAACGGAGTAATAAGCATTGCTCTTGTAAGTTAGTTTAGGCCCTACGTTTCGGTGTTTTATTCTTTTGAGGCGGCATAAACGGAAATGTTTGCGGTACTGCTTTAGGTTTTAAAAATATTCGCCTTTAATTCCTGTACATTTTTGACAAAATGCTATGAGTAAACACGCATTGCGTCGCTCATTTGGTTACTGCACCTTATATTACGGCTAATTTTACGCAGCCATCATTTACTTACATTCACATATTTAAATGGAATGAAAGCAAATCCCTTTCATTGTAGCTTGTCCCCCCCCCCCCCCCAATTGTGGCACCATACATTAATGCGCCGTAGTCGTTCAAAACCGCACTCCATTCAAATATTCAATTGAGTTTGTCTTCGTCCTGATTGCAATTCAACAACTTGTCCCATAAACAAACGCTCGTGGCAGCTCTGGGCGGACATATGACGTCAGAAGAGGCAGGGCGAGCAGCTTGTCCATTAAATAAACCTTCAAAGAGTTTGTAACAGCGAAATATTTTCTAGTTATATAAGTGTGTGTATGTATATATATATGTATATATTATATATATATATATATATATATATATATAATATAAATTAATCTGCCATGAACATGGCGGGGACTCTCTCCAATTAGACTTTACTCGGAATGTGGCTGGTTAAATATTTATTATTTAGTATAAATTAATATTTCAATTATATGTATAGCTCTTCCCGCGCATTTGATATTGAAATAGTACTGTACAACCTTAATGTTAAAAAAAAAACCTTTTATAAAGTGTTTATTACATGACTTATCAATTACTTGCATTTCCCCTACTATAACCCCGTTAAGGTATGATGATGGACCATAAATCATACAACAACACTATGCGACGTCCAGTACACAGACCTCCATGCTTAAACCGGTTAATCACACCCGAGACATCAAGAATTAGTGTGATCCATGTTCCCGCACGGCCAAACGTGTTCATTATCCAGTTCAAACTCAAAGTACTCGTTTCGGATGTTTTCTTTGCTGACTCGCTTTTCATAGATATTGCCAGGAAGACATTTTTTTTTAATAGGTCTATTTATTATATATTCTGATTTCGACGTTCTTTTACTAGCATTTTTAACACTTTCTCCACTTACTGACCTGATATAACGTTGGTATCAATGATAAAATAAAACTCCACTTTAATTTTACAGTAAGCGTCCCTACATAAAATAATGACTATAATGTACAGAGCAGGATATTATATTCAATAAGTAGGGATAGGAAAAATTCGCGAGTTCAATGACCCATAGGCTAGACTCCACCGTCCTGTGTACACTCGAGCCTCAGATGTTTGTTCATTGGCTGCTGCTCCGTATAGTAGCCAGTGTTACTTCACACCTGACAGCATGGCATTTGCTACTTGTTTCCTTGCAAGTCTGTTATTGGCTCAGAGTCGTCCAGGGCGTGTCTAATATACTGCGATCCAATTGCAAAGTCAACTTCAGTGCACACGTGTTTGGCGTCTATCTTGTCCTGAAATGAACTCGCGAAATGTTCCTATCCCTATCAATAAGTAGAGACCTGAAGAATTCGGGGATTCATTTTAGGATAAGCTAAGATTTATAACTTATGCGTTAATATATATCAAGCCATTGGTTCGCACGGTGTTTGGCACCTCCTGGAGAACGGTGTCCAATTGTCGCCTTCCACTGTGACAGCAGGCAACCAATGTGCTGTTGATATCGGCATATCTGTACATAGGACTGTAGAGTCCAGCCTGCAGGTCATTGAACTGCCGAATTTTTCAGGTCTCTATATATAAGAGAAATGCCTAACGTGGTAGGAGGTATCACTCGTGGTTAGACCACTGTATACTCCGGAGTAATATAAACAGCTGCAACAAATAACACGGAGCACACAAATTGTTATTGACCCCCGGCTAATGACAGACGTATCTCTTTGCATAAATTTTATTTATATTGCACATTTTTAAATATATATATATATATATATATATATTATATATATATATATATATATATATATATATTATCATTCACATTTTGTTGTGTTTCAAATTTTGAAAATTTTGGACCGACAACAGATAAAATAATAAGCAACCAACTTCTACCCTTTTCTCAAATTGAAAAACATATTTAAAAATATTTTTGTGCTGTGATAGGTAAAGGAAAGTCAACACCAAATATCATTTTTTTTTTTTTTATTAAGACATTCAGTTTCAGATAAAAACACGCTACATTATTATTCAGCGTACATTTATTCAACAGTTCAATACATAAAATACGTAAGAAAACAAAATAATCTACAACCTACATTGTTCTGGAATAAGCCGATTTCGGAATCCTGTACAGGGCACAGTTTATGAAATGTGTTTGTTTAAATAAGACGGCCTATATTATGACCTTTTTTGTGTATATGACAATTATATTAATTTTTTAAATCATAATTTATGCTAACGCTGTATCAAAAAATCGATTTCGCAGTCTTATAAACATCACTTTTTTGCTTATGATATTTCGTACGAATTGTTGTAGCACTTTTTTTTAAATATGAAATATTTCCCATCTCCACATAAAAGGCATTACAGTTCATTCAATTGCCGTCTTTTTTCCAATTCCTGTCTTCTTATTTTAGTAATGTATGCGAACATCAATGTAATTACTTATGATTATCTACATAAAATGTGTGGTATTTTAATAACGAGTCTGTACATCTCTACATGTCCAACTTATTCAAACAGAAGCGCTCCGAGTCAGGAAACTCTGCCAAGCTTACAACTTATTTTGTTGCGCACAATCTTTAAGAAACAAACACACATTTTATTCATGGTAAGAAATTTAAATGTCAGTGGTTTACCGAGAAACGTGCACACGATAATGTTATCCTATAGATATATTTTTTTAAAGAGAAAATGTAACACTAATTATGAATAATACATGTTCATCGTTACATCCAGTTCAACTCTCACAAAAATATTGATATTTAGATGAAACCCCTTTACATTTCTTCCGGATGCGGTTTTGGTCAAGTTTGGAAGCCGGTTCAATATATGTCACTTTACCATAAAAATGTTGTGATAGCTCATGGTTTTTAATGAAAGTTGCCCTGTTTCTGAGGCTAAGTTTATTTTAATCATTAATTTTAACGCTCCGGATATTTCGCGGATTGGATTGGCGGATGGCTAAACTCCACAGCCCTCTATATTCTCGAACCACTAACATTTGTTTATTGGTTTAATAGTATCATCATTCCGTACCACATTTCGCAAAAGTAAAAATCTTCACCAAGCAAGACCATCATAATAATTACTCTTCTTGTATGAAAAAAATTATAGTTAATTACGTTAAAAAATTTTAAAAAATTTTATATATTTATTCCAATTATTAAAAAATATAACTTTCTTGGCTGGAATGTGATTGCTCCGACCAATTATTAAAAAAAAAAAATTATTACTAATGTCTTACTACTTATAAGTTATAACCATAGTAACTATTATGAAAGTCTTGTTTGATGAAGGGGGAGGGGGGTTAGCCAAGTGTAATTGTCGAAGCATCCAAATGGAAATACAATTAAATTTTGATTCAAAACTATATTCCTGTTTATTTATATCGTGCGTCTAAATAATAACATTCTAGTAATTTTTTTCCAAAATGTATGCATTCTTTTTTATTATATTCAACGTATATTTTGCTGACAATTTTGTATAGTCTATTCCCAATTTCTTCACTTTTTAAATAAAAGTTTTGAAAAAAACATTCTATGTATGACGTATTTACTTGTTTCCTAAAAACGGGACGTATTACAGGTGTTTTATAAATGAGTCAGCATGAAAGTACGTATTTTCTAGTTAAATGAAATCCTTACTTATATTATATCTATATATTATAATATTTCATTTATAATTTATATGAATAAACCAGGGAGCAAATAGGTGTGTTGGCAGTGCGTAGTAAGAAATAGTTCTTATGAAAAATATTATTACAACTCAGTGAGCACGAATTCGGTGCGCTGTCCTTCAGTGTAATTTTCTAGACAGTTGAGCTTGGTTTGCACGAGGCGGAGGAATATCCTGGAAGTAGAACTTCAGCACGACTTCGGAAAAGTGTGAAGTAAACATGAATGGATGATACTTGGTTAGGCTGATGTGGAGGAATATCCTGGAAGTAGAACTATGGCAGGACTTGAGAATAGTTGGAAGCAACCGTGGGAAACCTGTAGTGCCTGTAAGCGGCCATGGTGGCTGAGTGGTCAACCTGATCGCTTCCCACCAAGGTGATCCGGATCTTCGCATGTGGGAATCGTGCCGGACGATACCGTTGGTCGGCAGGTTTTCTCGGGGTTCTCCCGTTTCCCCCACCCTTTCATTCCAGCGATGCTCCATATTCGCCTTACTTCACACTCATCGGCTCTCAAGACCTCGACGTTAAGAGCCACCCAAATCTCTTCACTAAGTGTAGTGCGTGTAGAGGGTCTACTATTTAATGATCTGTACATGTACGGCCGGGTCCAGTGGTACATCTGCGGCCACTCTCCTTCGACCTGGAGAATGAAGAACGTAGAAAACAAACGCGAGGTCGTTGAGTGGGATGATGTCAGCCGGCAGGCACAGTGCGACATCATGCCCAGCGCTAGGCGAGGAAAGCGGGTCACAGCTCACCTCGCGTTAACTTTAACTGTAAACTCGGTTTCGCCAGAAACCCGACTAGCCAGTTGAGAAATATTTATCGAGTACTGGAATCATTCTGGAAGCGTCATGGTATTGTATGCTGCGCATCTTTGGCCTTGTCCAGGAGAGTGACACTGGATAGGGCCTTCAAGTCCTTATTTAGCTTTGACGATTACGTGTATACGTACCAACATTGGAGATACATACCAACTTGTATCATTTGTAAAATGAAGTGAATTTTGTACAAAGTAACACAGGTTTATGATTCCAGTCACATTTTTTTTATTCGAACAAATAGTTTTCACCAAAAAAGTAATATGGTAAGCTAATTGCGGTTAATCCCCTTTTCGACCCACTATAATTTACTGTTTCATATGTTGCAAACAAAAACGGTTATGATGCATACTGTACGTATGTCGACACAACACTTGTTTCGTTGTCACAACCAATCGGCTGTATAGGCCTCAGTAATATGAATCAATGATGACCTAGACCAGTAAGACGTTTAGTGAATAATTTACCCACAGGTAAGATCTTTGGTAATTGAGCTTCGCGGTGTGCAGTACGGAGAGAAAATTATCTACACATGCGCAATGTACACAATTGTATACATTGGGTCTGAATGGGATATGATTAGAGACCTGCTAAATTCGCGTTATTATTTGGGGGACACATTAAACTGCAAACACACGTACCTTTACAGTAAGTTTGTCATTGGACCATACTTTGTTTGACACGCCCTGGTTACCTCTAAGCCAATAAATAAACACTTCACATTTGTCTAGTCCAAACACGTGCAGTCCAGTCAGAAAGGGAGTGGCTTCACATTTATGAAGCAGGTAATGCCAGCCCGAGTATAAGTACCGTGAATTTTGGCTTGATGCCAAATAATAACGCGAATTTTACATATCTCTAGTTATGAAGTATGGTGCTGTAGTAAACCCGTTTTGGTGGCACCCCTGTTATTTCAAACTGTTCGCCTGTTAGGTAAGTTTCTTGTCTTTGAACAATGTTATTTCGGAATTCTTTCAAAAACGTTTAAATGGTCGTTAAATTTTATTTAAATATGTTTGCTGTACAACAAATACGCTTGTTTATGTACTTAACATCAGTTTAGGTTGTTCACAGTAAAGTGGGCACTTTTTAAGGCCCTTCAAAATTTTTCCTTTCGTCCAGTTTCCGTTTTCCTGCTGCTTTTTAATATAAACATTGCAATGTGATCAATAAACACAATGTATATATTTCACCACTCTGAAAATGTAATGCCTGAGGCTGCAATAAGATATATTTATTTGTGTTCAAGGCCTGTTGAAAGCCTTAAAAAGTGCTCACTTTACTGTGAACAGCCTATAGTATGATTTGGTATGTTCGGGCATAATTGGCTGGAAGTTCGGAGCGCCGGAGCCAACCGCCGCAATTTTAAATTTTCTTTCTTCCCTTTTCTACTTCAAAGTCAACTAGATTCCCCTAAAAATTTCCCTTTTTGCTTCAATGTTTCCCTTTTTCCCTTCAAAATTTCACATTTTCTCTTAAAAAAGGAACCAGCCTCCCAGCTGCAAAAATGAGCCCCTGAAAAACAATCTCCAGCCAAATCAAGTGATTTGAGGAGCTCGCTTCTCGAGGACAGAGCAGTGGCGGCCATTTTGGTTTTATAGGCATAGGTAGGGACACCCGCACTTAGCGAAAATATTTATCGAGCAGTTGCACTTCATGACACGTTAGCTCTCGTGACTGGATGATCTACTTGTTACGCGTCTTAGGTGTCTGCCCGCGAATCACAAACGAACAGTATCGGAGAAACCTAATTCTGATTGGCCAGTCAAGTGAGAAAATATCTTCTCACAGAGACACGCGGCCAATTAACAAAGGAAAACTGCTGGTGCGCCCTTATGGTATTGAACTACAGCATGGGCGGAAATCTTTTCGCGGAATTCGGGTGTCCCTATGCATAGGGTATGCCAAGTCAATACATGGGATCCAGGATCGGAGTCAGACCTTACCATCAACCATCTTGGTTCTGTAATCCATCTGTCCACAATGTTGAACCCAGGTGACCTTGACCTTGACTCTGTGACCTTGAAAACCCAAAAAATAAGAATTATTATAACATTTCTAAACAATTATGAAGCATTATTAACAATTCCAAAAGATCCTAAATAATATTAAAACATGATTTTAAAAAATTGTAAAATTAAAATTTTTAATGTTTGGTCTTAGAGGTGACGAGGTAATGGAACCGAGCAACCACCGCGTTATATCATCACTCAACCACCATGTTGGATCCAGATGACCTTGACCTTGACCAATGATGACCCTATAACCATGACCATGGATGACGTTAAAACAAAAACTCGATAAAGGATAGTAAAAATAGAATACATTTATAAAGTTCAGCAAGAATATTACATTACTGACTACTACCACCTTATTCGATTCTGGTGACCATGACTTTTGACCTTGACCCCAAAAAATTCCAAATATTTACCAAAAAATTTAGAAATCTCAAAAAGTTCTAAGGAGAAAATTGATAATTTCATTAAATGTGATATCATATTTATGAAAACTTGTTTTAATTTATTATCATAAATTTATTTGAAAAACTTACATTTCCGGAGGTTTCCCGTACACCGTGTCCAGTAGAAGATTGACCCTCCTCCATTCAATCACATTGTCATAACCTTTCCCTCCCCTAACATTGTTTCTCATTGTTTAATTAGTCGACCGGCCTCCATCCATATTCATTGTTTTTTCGTTTGGTATTTGTTTATACATTCCTGGAGGATGCCATCTTGGATTTCACATTTTTTTTCATTACTTAGGTGTTGCTAGTGTATTAATTTATCCACCAGGTGAGCTATCGATTTAGCCACCAGGCGACAGCCATATTTGTTTATGTCTTTAAAGTATTGGTTGCGTTGTAGGCGCTCTTCGTGTTGGATTCTATTTTCAACTCATAGGTGGCGTTAATATGTCGATTTCACTGCCAAGCCAGCTATCGGCACGTATATTTTTATAGGCTGTTCACGGTAAAGTGAACACTTTTGAAGCACTAGTTACTTTTTACTTTAAGAAATTTTCTGTCCTTCTAACACATTTTAAAATAAATATTTCGATGTAAGTAATAAACTCAATGTGCATATTCCACCGCACTAGGAATTTAACGTCTAAGGCTAAAATAAAATATAATTATTGACTATTATTCTAAATGAGAAGGCTTCCAAAAGTGCTTATTTTACCGTGAATAGCCTATAGCCAGAAAGAACCTGTGATTTCTCATTTCTATTTAAAAAATATTTGTCCATTCGAAAGTATACCTACATGCGTAATTTATTATATATATATATATATATAATTTTTCAAAAACTTTCAGACAGATAAAAGGATACGAAACACAAAAATTAAGAAAAATCATTTATTTTATAATAAAAATTTGTTATTATTTTGTTATTGCAATTTCAGAAGAAAGCAGTTCATCACATCATGCGATAAATCCCCGTTCCTTCAATTTACTAATAAAGAAGATATCTCAACAATGCGCGAGAAATACCCAGATTTCGTTGATTTCACGCGAACGTCTTGCAAGTCACATTCAGCACTTACTGACTACCAAACCTCGTAGGTCTCCCATTCCCTCATTAACATAACATCATAATTGTCTGCGGATTCAGTGCCCATCGATGGAGCAAGTGGTATTGACCACATCACTTGCTGGCTCCCAGTAGACGAATCCTTACAGCACTCGGTTTGTCCTTTTAATGTGTCGCCTTACACAAACCGCATGCACCCATTGTCGTGATGCTTCATCGCGCAAGAAGGACTCTTCGTACAGGCGGTTCTCTCATGTTGCCGAGCACGGCAGTTTTTGCTGAAGATCTTTGCACAGTAGCATCTCATGTCGCCGAGCACGGCAGTTTTTGCTGAAGATCTTTGCACAGTAGCAACACTGCTTTCCGTGTCATTTCCCAGCAGCGGGAGAAGGTACATCCATAGAGGTATGCTCTACAGTATACTTCGTACAATCATTGATTTGCATTATATTCACGATAAACACCGAAGTCCTTTACACACTGGCGACATGTGTATTTAACTTTACATAGCTACTGCTCTATGTATAAACTCACTAACGTGTTTCATCAGTGAGATTTAAGCCTCCATTCAAACAGACATTTGATCTTGTTCGTTGATCACATCACTATACAATTATATCATAAACAGTTTCTTCCAGACAAGTTATTCGCTCAGCTTTAAATCATGGTCACACTTAGAGCAGACAAATGGCTCCTGCCAGATCGACCCTTCACAAGAATGACCCATAAATTACCGCTAAATTACCTCTAAATGACTCCTCCTTCAGCACTAAAAGACCTCTAATGACGCACAATGACCCATAAATTACATTGAAATGACCCTTAACGACCCATAACAACCCATAATGACCCCTATAGAAATCTGCTTGTGGTACTGATTGAGGTGTATGTGGTGCTAAGTGTGTGGTGCTAAGTGCTGTGCGTGTGGTGCTGAGAGCGGTGCAAAGTGTGGTACATGTGATTCGCAAGTTAAAATAAATTCTCCCTATTTTAAATAGAATTCTATAGCCCTATCTCCAAAGCTTAAAGGTGGACTTTTATTTAATAATCTCTCTTTGAAAAGTATATAACTTGATCGCAGAATCGGTACCGGTGACAACCAGTTATCGATAATGCCGGTCGCGGCTCCACGATCGTTGAGTTCAACGGCAGGCCTTCGTATGCACAATTCATCTCCGTGGTATGGGAGCACTATGAAAAAAAAAAAAAAAAACCAAATACTTGTTCTCCCCAGAAGAAAACACGCAGACTTCGAAAGCAAAGAAGCACATATTATTTCTGCTCAAAGAATTTATTTTGTGTTATATGCCTATCTTTATCAGGAATGCCAAAAAAATGAATTTTATTATCATGTAACCCTAATTCTCCCTGCTTTTCAAACCATGCGGGGCCGCAGTGGAGAAGTGCTTATGCTACTATCCTCCCACCCAGACGAACCGGGTTCGATTCCCGGCAGGATAGTTCCCGGGTTTTCGCATGTAGGAACCGTGCTGGACGATGGCACTGGTCGGAGGGCTTTCTCGGGGATCTCCCGTTTCCTCCGCCTTTTCATTCAGGCGCTGCTCGATACTCACATCGCTTCACCATCATCGGATCTCGAGACCTCGATGTTAAGAGCCGTCAAAATCTCTTCACTCACTCGTTCAGACCAAGCAACAGCATTAAGCAGGGTTTTTCAAAAGTGCTCTGTTTACCGTGGACACACTGCGGTGTTGCCTGTGTGCGTTCTTGTCCCTGTGCACGAAGTCGTGGAGAGTAGGGTGTATGTGGGTGGGGGAGAACGAAGAGGTGTCGCGATGTGATATACGGGTGGGTGACGGGAACCGCGATTCACCAAAGCATGTGCCGGTGTAGGAGTGGCGCGTGGATGTTGGGAGAGGGAAGAGAGGGGAAAGGAGGGGCAGAAGAGAAAGGCAAACCCCGGCACCTCTTTTCTCCTCGTAAGTAAGCCATCCTCACTGGGGGGAAGCTCCCCAGGGCCAAGGTCGGGCAGTCAATCGCCCGTGCGCCAGCCGTCCTGACGCCACGCTGCGTCCTCTGTCCGTGGCGGCGCAGTTCGTATTTCGCCCGGATCTCGCGTCTTCGACGACTCACTTACCTGCTGGCAGCTGAGAGTACGCCCGTGTCTTCAGCGGCGGCCAAGACGGAGTCAGACTACGGCTGGTAGGTAAGTATCTGCGACACAGCCACGCAGTACTTAACGATTGGGGTCAAAGATACATACAACATTTTAGGCGTTGCAACAAACATCTTTTGTTCGGAACTGTACTGATATCCAGACGACGCTTTGTCTTACATCGGGACCAATGGAAATATATCTGTGCTTTACGTTACTGGGAGCAGTGGTTTATGAGGCTACGGAACATAGTCTCAGCAGCGAATGATGTCTCCCATACGCAAGGAACCTTCCTCATTGGCCGTTATGTTCTGCTGTGTACAGTGCAGACCATTCAAGCCACTTAATATGCAACGTCCCAGATAGAGAACACTGTGAATGAAAGGGTTGAAGGGGATTCGATAAGATGTACTACATCTTATCTTCACCGATCGGACGAAGGTGACCTGTACAATGGCCTGCCCGTTCACCAGATCTGATACGTTAACTTTTATTTTGTGTGGAGACGCTAAAAGACACTGTCTGAAATGAAATGCCGACAAAACTAGTACATATGAATTAGCGTGTAACAGCTGCTTATTTTGAAATTTCTGCTGAATTGCTACAGCATGTGCAGCAATCTTGACATGACAAACTGGAAGCTTGTATGGTAGCAGGTGGCCTTCATTTTGAACACATCCTGTGAAGAACATTCCCCTTTCTTATTCAGAATATAAGGATTTTTTTATTCATTTTTGTATTTCTTAAGAGAGTACTGATATGTGGTACAGTAAAATCGTGACTGTAATGTGTGTTTTTTTTGGACATTCAGAAGAAATTCAAAACATGAAAACAGAAAAGTATAGGCTTTATACGAGCATCATTGCCTAGTAACTCAGCAGTTAAATGAAGCAGAGAACTGTACGTATTTAAAATTGTCAGATTACGATACCACTTAAATTACTTTCATTATAATCCTGCAAAAATATACCATTGACGTTATAATTTCATCTAAATTTATTTTCTTGATGTGAATAGGTATTGTTCCGTTTGAAAACAGGTAAATCTGTTCAATAAATGGGTAATATAATAGTTATTAAAACTTGTCGCTAGGCTGCAATTATGAGCCTTGTCTGAACTTCACTTCTGTGAAATATCACTTCAATTGCACTTTCCGTTTCATATATATTTGCGGTGTAAGTTTTAGATGATTGACCCGGTATGTTATAAGTAACATATGTATATATTAAAGTATAATTAATAAATTCTATGAACATACAAACAATTTATTGAATAGTTTTAATGTAGGGGGAGAGTGACTTTATAAAACAGTACTTACGAAAATTGCATGGCTTCAGACGTTGAGAACCCCTGCACTATGCCACAGAAGCAAATTGAATCACACACTATGAAACAAAACTAACCGAGAAGCTGTATGAGTAATCTTAGTTAAGGACAATACTAAGCGAAGTTTTGTTGTTTAAAAGAAGTAATTGCTTTTCGCGAAAATTCGCACTTAACTCGTTAGGTCACTCGTTAACTTGTGAGCCGAAGTGTTGCAATTGTGTAGTATTTCGCTGTGCACTGTACTCGTGGCCACTGTACGTTTCGCAACCAGAGAACAAAGTGTTGCGTACTCAAAGAAGTTCCCGTCAGCCATTCCTAAACGGGATGTTTGGTAACGTTTACATATGAATAGAGTAGTGCAAAATTGGCGTTATCTTTCGGTGACAGGATAGACTCATCTGCCTTATAAACAAGAGCGAAGAGTTTCTGTTTTCATTGGCCGATGCACATAGATCAACGTTATCTACCTGCTTGAGCTCCTTGAGCGGTGCTAGGCAGTCTTAGGGTTGACTTGGGGGTTGCGGGGCAGTCATAGGGTCGACTTGGGGGATGCTAGGCAGTCCTAAGATCACTTGGGGGGGGGGGGGTGTGAGGCAGTCCTAGGCTCGACTTGGGGGGTGCTAGGCAGTCCACCACTGAAACAATACTACTGGCTTAAAATTTCTACTGGGTGTGTCAGACAAATTTCCTACCAACGAGTAAAGTCGGTCAAAAGCACAGTTATATGCAGTTTCAGTTTGGCCTTAAACAGTAACGCGAATTCTACAGGTCTCTACGTATCATATTACCCGTTGCGTGAGATACTCAAGATATTGGGAACTGATTACTCGCCGTGTACAGAACTGGCTATAGATGCCATTAATGTGGAACACCTCCACGATCGTGGATACGATTACTGAACGGATTAAGACGGCCAGGCTCGTAAATTGATGTCAGACAACCTCGGCGAACATATCTAATCACTAGATGCCTGGAAAATTTGCACATTCATTTTGGGACAAGTTAGAATTCAAAACACGTGCGTTTATATAATATAAGCCATTGGTCCACGCGGAGTTTCGTACCTCCTGGAGAACGGTGTCCAATCGTCGTTTTCCACTGTGACAGCAGACCAACCAATGCGCAGTTGATATTGGCATATTTGTACGTACATAAGTTGTATAGTCTAGCATGCAGGTCGTTGAACTGGCGACCGTTGCAGGTCTCTACTAATCACTCATAGGCATGTTCTTAAAACTTTTCGTTTAAGTCTTATCATCGTTTTTTGGCGTTGTGTCGTGAATTTAACCCATTCCGACCCACTTTAATTTTCGATTTCATTTGTTGCAAACTAAAAATTTTGCGATGCACCCTGTACTCATGACGGCGCAACCTTACGTAGCCACAGCCAATCAGCTGCGGGCATATGTTGGGCTACAGCTATATGGACCTATCATTGCGTAGACCAGTAAGACGGCTTGCGAATCATTTACCTACAGGTAAGGTCATTGATCATTGAGCTTCGCAGCGTGCAGTAAAGATCGAATATTACCTAAACGTGCGCAGTGTACACAACTGTGATACATTGGTGTTGAATGGGTTAAGTAAATTTGTTTTAAAAACGATGACATGCCAAAATTAATTCAATATTCTTCTATTATTGCCCATTGTATTCCATTCCATTTTTTTCTTCAGGAATTGTTAATATTGTGTTTTTATTCTGCATCCCAGTTGCAAATTGATGGTTTGTAACCTGGCTGCATGCAAAAAAAATAGCAGAAACCAATTTTTTTTAAATTCTGTCAAACGCACTGTTATGAGCAATTAGGAGTATGCTCAATATTTTTGTAGTTTGGTTAATCGTTTTAAAATGCCACTGAGTAGAAAGTAGGACTTCAACAAATATTGGTGCTGTAAACGTAGCATTTTTATTATTACTTTTATGAATATGGCAACTCCAGTTTGCGTGCTTACTGATAGTGTGCACGTGTTTAGTCGAGAAACCTCTCAGTCCAGTAGTAAGTACGCGCGACTTAGTGGAAAGCCAAAATTTGCGGTTCGACTCTCGGCCAGGTCAGGTGTGGAAAGTGTTTTTCCACGGACCAGTATAGTCTTGTGTTCCTCTTTAATCTTCGTGCTGCGGAATGCAAACGTTAACCATTCCGGAATAAACTCCCCACGGAAACATAGGTACAAGCTATTCGCGGTAAATTGAGCACTTTTGAAAGCTCTCTCACTTGAAATAATAGCCAGTAAGTTTTTTTTATTTTAGTCTCAAACGTTAACTTCCAATTGTGGTGGAATATAAACATTGAGTTTATTACTTAACTGGCAATACTTATTTTTACAAATGGTTAAGGGATAGAAAATGGATGAAAGGAAAAAAGTAACTAGGGCTACTAAAGTGCTCACTTTACTGTGAACAGCCTATAGTCACGACGCTCAGAGAGTGATTGTCCAAAAGTTCACTTCCAGCTTCGGCAGTTATACCATGTAAATCAAATCCTATATAAAATAATTCAAAGTAATTTAACTATCTTCTACACTGCCAACTTTAGGTATGACACCACATGTCATGTTCCTTACCTACATCATAATTTTCACTTTCTGTGAACCAGTGCGGGATGCAATTCTGCCAACTGCGAAAACCACCAGAGGTGGCAGCGCGGGAAATTCAAATATCGACTGCGTCGAGCACACAGGAGGAAGTCAGTCGATACATCGAATTCATCCAGCTCACACATCAACAGTCACTTACTATGAAAATGGAATAGTTACATGTTTACAGGTTCAAACAGGCCGTGTGTGGGTGAAGAGACTAACGTGTTGTTTCAACAAGTTCAGGCACCGTGTCCACCATCGTGTGCGTGTTACACATCAAAGATGTTTATGTCCAGTGCTTTACTCAGAGAGGAATCAGTACCCAATATCTTGAGAGTCCTTGTAACGAGATATCTGATTGGTGAACGTTACCGCGCCACTCTTTTATGAATGAGTAATGGTATAGACTGATCATTGTAAAATGAGTACATTTGAAAGCCCTGTTTAAGATCTACTTGTATGTACGTTGTGTATTCTTTCACAGTATGTACAATTAACTTTACCACGAGCCTTATCACTTTATTCGTGCGTCGGACAAGCCAAACTATATTTTTTTTTTTTAGAAAAACAAATATTTTACAAGTGTTTTTGATCTTATACTTATATGTACTGAAAACAAAAATAAATAAAATGAAATATTTCTCGTATTCACAAATTTTTATTTAACAATTTAAATTAAAAGTTAACACAAGAAATTATTTTATTTCCACCGTTGCCAACTTTACAGGGCGCGTGACAGACAGTGTACCAGTTTAAATGTACCCGAGTAGGGACAGTGACATTTTTAAAGGTTAATTTCAAACGTGCTCAAAGACCGTAAACAGCCTTTACGGTCTTTGAGCCCGAAGCACGTTGTTCACTGGTTGCAAAATATATACCAGACACAAGTACAGTGCACAGAAAAATATTACACGATTACAACACTTCGGCTCGCAAATTATTACGTGACCGAACGTGTTAACACTTTGTAGACTATGCTCGAGTGTAGCAAGAGCAAAGATAATTTGAAAATTTTCTTTATTGTCCGGAAGAAAACTCGCGTGGATATTGTGCATATGTGTTTAACACGACCTCACAAGAACACGACAGTGCAGAAACTATGATATTGCTAACGATAGAATTAATTTTTTATAGCCACTCAAAAAGACGTAATGGACTGTAAACCTTTTATACGATAAAGCACATTTGATGGGGTCAATAACAGCTCGACTCTCCGTTGGTTGATGACCAGCCAATAATGAACGCTGTAAGTGCATAGTAGTGTCCGAAATGGTATGGACCAATAGGACGATGGTGAGTTATAACACAGACACTAACAGAACCTGTGTTCTTGCAGTAGTGAGAATAGGTGACACTTCTAATTTGTCTTAAGTGCCAGTAAATGTGTGCAGACTTCAGTGTTGTATGATAAAGTCTTCTGAAAAGTATTTTTAGACGACGTTAAATGGCTTCAAAGTAATTTTCTTAATATGCCGGATATGTTGAATGTTTAATTCCGATCTAATATGAAGTATGGTTTCTTTACGAAAGTAAACAAATGCGAACACGTTCAGTTTTTTTCTGCATTGTTGCGTTTTAAGATAGCACAAGAGAATAATTGACACAGATCACCTGCCTACTTATGCAAATATTACTTATGCTACAGGCAACAAGCTGCTCTATAGGTGTCCACATGTCAAGGCGATCAGAAACTAGACTGCGCCTGGCCTATAAATGAGAATGGTGTACTGATGCGCCGCCAGAGCAGCATCCCCACACGAAGGGAAGGTAATCGAAAGACCTGGCTAACCCTCACCATCAGACCTACAATGCATTCGTTGTTGTTTCCAACTTTCCTGTAGTCCTGCTGAAGTTCTAGCTCCATGTTGTTCTTCCGCCCCATACAATCAATGCTTAACCCTTTCAGACCTCCTTTGATTTACAGTTTCAGGTGTTGCAAACATACATTAATATGAGGCGTGATGTACTTTGATCGACATAACCATTTCTTCGTTTTCACAGCCAATGAGCTGTAGGCTATGTGTTCGGTTGCAGTTACATGTACCAATTATGAACTAAATCATTAAGACGGTTTGCGAATCATTTACCCAGAAGTGAGATCATTGGTCGTTGCATTTCGCAGTGTGCAGTACAGATAACAAACTACCGACACGTGCATAATGCACACAAATGTATACACACTGGGTCTGAATGGGTTAACCAAGTCTAGAAGATGACACAAAAGGGGCAACGCATGTCACTTTTGCATACTCATTTTAATAATAGTTTGTATGAGAACTATTTCGTATTAGGAATTACCGACACACCCATTTCCCCCTGTTCTTTACCATAAATATTAATGAGGTATAATTATTTATACATAAAATATAAGTCAAACCTCAGTTTAACCAATAATACAACATTTTTATTTTTAACACAAGTATAAAACGCTTGCGACACATGGCACATGTAGGAAACCGACAATAAGTCTCACATAGGGAAATTTTTCAAATGTTTGATAAAAAAAAGTGTGAAGATACTGCGAATGGACTATAGTCACAAAAACTTAGCGGTGAACTTCCCAATCCGGAGAATAACTGCGACGATTCTAAATAATCATAACATAATATTTTCTAGTGACGCCTTTTCAGCACGTAAAGGTTGTTCACAATAAAGTGAACGCTTTTGAAATCAACCTAGAAAAAGTCACTGCTCCTAACGTCATATATTTTAATTGGTGCACTGAGTGACATGCGCCCAATAAAATTGGTAACGACGGAAGGAAAGTAGTTCCATATCTTAACATCGAATAAAAGTGTTAGGTAACCATTTGTAATAACTTTAATTATTTCTTTCGCCTTTCAATAACTAGATTTGTAAAATATTTTCTTTTTTAATAATCTCACACTTTTACTTGACCGACGTTTTAATAAAGTGACGAGGCCCATGACAATGTTAATTTGACAAAAGGCGGAAGAACACAACGTGCATACAAGTAGATCGTAAACAGGGCTTTCAAAAGTGCTCATTTTACCGTGAACCGCCTATATCAAGGAAACTAGAGGCAACTCCTATATTAAGCACTAAGTGACTAATTCATCTTTGAAACTAACATTATTTGGTTATGTGTGTATGAAATTGTAAACGCAATTCGTTTTGTAATATCTAAATAATTAAATTATGAGACGTAAGCTTGAAATACCCAGAAAATCATTTCGCGCTTCCGAGAAGCAGGCGTTATAGAAACCTTAAATATTTTCGATTCATTCCCGGACAAGTTGGACTTCAAACAATTGTATGTTCATCTGCAACTTGCCCACGGCCTATATGACACCACCTCCAGGACTTTGAGCCAATAACAGTCAAATAAATGCATTCCCAGTCACGGCCTCTGCCTGTGGAAGCAAACGGCTAATAATTTATTGATATATGCTACAATTTAACAACGAATATGAAGTATAGCCTGAAGGCCATATAGCGTAAAAAAATTTTCCGGTCTCCAGGTACAGATTAAACAGGGAAATAATGTATACCAACATTCGTAAAAAAAAAAAAAAAAAAAAAAACAATGAATTCTTTGAAGTAACATACTTCGGATAGTGCCGATATGTAAACATTCACCGGAATTATTCCATCCTAAGTTGATTCATCGAACACCAGTTTATGTATCAGTTGCCCTTCGAGTTCAGGGAACGACGGGACACAGAGAACATTCAGCTTCAGAAACACCATCTCACACAAAAAAAAAACTTATAAACGTATACTGTGTTCAATTATGTTTACCTGTTACGCTAAGGAGGTTTAACGCAGATATTATCCAGGGTATCTAATAACAAGAAATATATTCTGGCAGGCAAGTTATTTTTCTTTCTAGGATAACTATGTATAGGCTATTCACGATAAAGTCAGCACTTTTTAAAGCCCTCTCGGTTGGAATAATAGTCAGTAAGTATACTTTATTACAGCCTTAGACGTTAACTTCCGAGTGCCGTGCAATATTAACATTTTGTTTATTACGTATGGTATATGGCAATATTTTTTTTAAAAGGTGGTTGAAGGATAACAAATGCCTTAAAGGAAAAAGTAACTAGGGTCTCTAAAGTGCTCACTTCACCGTGAACAGCCTATATCTGACATAAAATTCTCCGTATGTCAGGAGCAAAATGCGAACAACATAAATGACATAAGGATTCTGCAATCCTGTTTCCCGTAAGCAGGAAAGTAGGATAGCTGAAGGCCACGTCGAAGAGATAGGAATTAGCTGACGATCCCTAAAGATGTAGTCCAGTAGCTTGCCATAAAAGTAGGAGCAACAGAACAAGAAAAAAATTACCTTTCCACCTGCCTGCATTTAAAAATAAAGCACTGCAGAACGCGAAAATTAAATAATTTTTAGAAAATTTTAAAAATATTTCTACTTTGTAAACTCAGGCAGTTGGAAAATAGCTATGAATTTTGTTGCTTAAAGTGTACCATGCAGTAAATCTTCATCGCAAGTAAGTTAAAAAAACGAAAAATTAAATAGTTTTGAATAACTTGTAGACAAGCCTTTTCTTCTCCAACACAGGTATAGATATATGTGCACAAACATTTGAATATTTTCCTATGCGTAGTGCGATCACGTGGTCTTTTTAATCATTCTTGGTTGCCAAGAGTCATTAATAAAGACACACTGAAAGTTTTCCTTAATATTACACTCTAAGCACGAATCAGTGATATCAATCAGTGAAATATCATTCACTGAAAGTCATTTGACAATCTACTGCCGACGGACGAATGAAGAAAATTAACTAGGAACAAGTGAGATATGGCAGAGGAATTCTCAACGTTCAGTGGAAATCACAGATAAATCAGTGAAATTAAGCCATCATATTTATTAGTTATCAGTAGCACTGATTATCTTCTTACGTTTGGACATTATTGACTGTGGCTATCTCCAGGTTTGTCTTGATCTAACCACATTTTCTTCGGTCGTCCGGTATTCCTGTTTCCGGTTGGTTTGTAATATATACTATCTACCAAAAAGTAATTGAGCACCTGTTCACAATGTTTGCTCGGTGGTTGTCACCCCGTTAGAATCTCGTAGGGTCATCTCTTGCGGCTATAAAAGCATCCACCCTGTCGAGCATGCTCTCTACGAGTGTTTGCAGGACATCCACGGAGATTCGTCGCCATTCCTCTTGCAACTATTCCATGAGTTGAGCAATGGATTTTGGCCGCGTCTGACGAGCCCTCACCCGGCGATCCAATTCGTCCCAGAGATGTTCTATAGTGTTGAGGTCGGGGCTCTGGGCGGGCCAGTCCAATCGGCGAACATTGTTGTCGGCGTACCACTGCATAGTAGTCCTTGAAACATGGCACGTGACATTGTCATCCTGGAAGTAACACGGGTCCATTCCGTAAAAACGCAACAATGTTGGGAGCATTTCATTATCCAGAATGTTACAATAGGCCTCTGTGTTCATGCTACTACATACAAACACAAGCGGTCCTACGCCGAAGGCCGTGAAACACAAGTCAACTAATGCGCCATAAACGCGCAGACAACGAATGTATAGGAAATATCTTCGGACTACTAACGCGTGACGGCCGCTTCAAGACAAATGGTTTTGTTGAATACAATAGTGGTTTGGGATAACTAAATTGTTTGTATAGGGGCAGTTATATTTTTTTTTTGCTAGAAATAAATTATAGTTTTGTCCTTATTCGAGAGTGGAATATCTGTTTAGTGCAACTAATGATTTGTATGGTTGTACGTATATTAAGTTTTGTGTTATTATAAAACAAATTGAAAGGAGGACCAAAATCTGAGTACGGAATTCCCGCGTATTATCTTCCTTAACCACAATGATGTTACGGGAAGCCATATATTTTTAACGAAACACGTAAGCTGATACATGATAATTACATCAGATATTTTCAAAGTTTAAGATCTTTCATTTTTGTTTTCATTTGTATTTGTTTCATTGGAACTGTTTATGTTATTATCAAGCAACACTAAAAACACTGTTATTATAATAATTGTAACAACATTTGTAAACAAACCCTCGAGCTGCAAATTCGAACGAAAGCAATCAAATGGCCCGATTCCCTTGAAGTGAACCAAATGATGGCACTAATAGACCAAGCTCATTTTGTTGCTGCAGCAAATTATGTAATGCCAAGCACATAACATTATTCCATCTGACCAATTTCTTACTCAGTTACAAATTTTTATTTGACTCTAGCATTATACTTATAATTAGGGATAGGAAAAAATCACGAGTTCAATGACCTGTAGGCTAGACTCCACAGTTGTGTGTATACTCAAGCCTCAGATGTTTGTTCATAGCCTGCTGCCCCAGAGAGTAGCCAGTGTTACTTCACACCTGGCTGTATGGTACTCGCTACTGCCTTGACGTTAAGTCACTCCCTTTCTGAGTGAACTGCGCGTGATTGGGGCACACGATTGTGGAGCGTTCATTCATTGGCACAGAGTTACCAGGGGCATGTCAAATAAAGACTGGTCTAATGATAAACGTATTGCAAAGGAAAATTGTTTAAAGTTTAACATGTCCTTAAAGTAATAACGCGAATTTTGCAGGTCTCTATTCATTAGACACGCCCTGGACGACTCTGAGCCAATAGGACTCTTGCAAGAAGGGGCGAGTGCCATACTGCCAGGTGTGGAGTAACACTGGCTACTACCTGGGGCAGCAGCCAATGAACAAACATCTGAGGCTCGACTGTACACAGGACTGTGGAGTCTAGCCAACAGGTCATTGAACTCGCGACTTTTTCCTATCCCTGCCTATAGATTCCATCAAGCCGTTGCTGTTCGTTGCTGTACACTGTTTACGGTAAACTGACCGCTTTCTGCAGCCCTTCTTAAGCTCTATAGTCCATTCACAATTATTTCCAATTTTGCTGAAGCCCTGGAAAGTTCTACTTCCAGAATACTCCTCCACCCCAAGCAAACAAGTTAACAGGGTCTAGAAAATTACACCAAAGGGACAAAGCACGCATTTGTGAGCACTCGGTGTAATAATATTTTTCATTAGAACTATTTCTTACTAGACATTACCAACACACCTAATTTCTCCCTGTTTTTATTCATACTAATTATATATGAAATAAAATAAAAGTAGAGTTGAATTTAACTGAAAATAAGGTACTCTTATGTTAACCCCTTAGCATAATATCCAGAGTGTACTCGTCAACATATGACGTGTTGCAAAGTAGTTAAAGTAATAGTCGGTGCTATACAGGCTCAAGAGTAGCACCATTGCAGACAGTGTTTTTTGACTGGCTAATCCTATTGGCTCCTTTTGGCACGCCGATATTCTATTATTGGTTGCAGGCAGTGTCATAGGCCAATAAAATTGTTCTCACAGTGTCTACCGTTTAAGTTATTATAAGGGATCGTAAGTACATGTCAGACCAAAAAACTCGTATTTTGCAACACTTAGAATGAAAAGTAATGTGTAAGTTAAGGGGTTAACACAAGTATTAAAAGCTCGTGATACATGGCATATATAGGAACCACCGGAATACGTCATACATGGATGCTTTTTCAAAGGTTCGATTCAAAAAGTGTGAACAAACCATGAATAGACTACATTTGTATAGGCTGTTCACGGTAAAGTGAGCACTTTTTATTGCACCCTCACGCATTAAATTTTGAAGATGGTGAAATTTATACACTGTGTTTATTAGTCACATTGCAATGTTTATATTAAAAAGTAGCAGGAAGGTGGAAATTGAATGAAAAGAAAAATTCAGAAGGGCCTTAAAAAGTGCTCATTTGACCGTGAACAGCCAATATGTACTGTACACACATCATGTAGGCCCCTATTCCTCCTACATATGTGAAAATAACATTACCATCGGCCTAATCGCTTTATTCGTGCGCTGGGCAAGCAAAACGGTGGAATTATTAGAAAATTAAATATTTTACAATTTCACTAATCCTTACATTTGCACGTATAAAAAATAAACAGAACGCAAATGAAAAATATATTCGGAATTCGCGAATGTTAACCTAAGACTTTTAATCCGACGTTATGGCATGGAATTACTTTCCCCTTCGACTTTACGGGGCGTATGACATTCAGTGCGCTCGTTACAATGTATGTAGGTAGGAGAAGTGAAATTTTTCTAATGTTTATTTCAAAAGTCCTCATTTAACATCAGAACTGCATTTAATGAACATTTAGCCACACATGGCCAATGTTTTTGAAGATGTGATGTGTGTGAGCAAGGTGGGTTTATTGATTTTCTGCTGCAAATTCGATTGCACAGCCCCTCTGCATTTGATATTTCATAACTAGTAAGAGACGAGGTAAAGTAATTGATTATTTTGTGCGAGCGACTACAGAGGTCATAATAGATACGGCAGTCAAACAGGGCAGATTTTACAGAATGCATTAAGTTATACCCTATGTCATGTCGTCCGAAAAAAAATCCATCCAGAATTCATGTTTGTGGGTATGCTAGTAGTCGAAAATAAAAAAGTCGACGATGGCAGGGCTTGATCCCCTTAAAGGCCCTTACACAACTGAACTGAACACTTTAACATTTGCCTTTACGATTGCTTTCCGACATGTTGTTTCTTATGGAACTTGACACAATGCGACTGCCAAAGGTAAAGTCAAGCACTCTAGAAAAGTTGACAAAGTTGCAATTCAAAGTCAAAGTCAAGCAGCCATTCTGCCAAGAATGTATCAGAGGTTATGTGGAAAGTGTGCTATTGAATTGTAGGGCGATTCTTAAATTAAATAAACGGCAAAACAATATAATGTGTGGAAGAAATGTATTAATTTAATTTTTTTAATAAAGGAAGCAAGTGAGTTTCTGTTTTCAAATAAACTTTTTACATAAATTGTAAGCCTAAAAGGTGCGTAAAATGCATTCCTGGATAGTATGGTAATGATTTATATACAAGATAGACTTTTTACGAAGCTCGCAGAACCGATGTTCAGTTGTCTGAACTCTGACTTTACAATTGTATCGTGAATGAGGGTGGTTTCGTCAAAGTAAAGGAAATGTATAGTAATTGTTAAAGTTTTTATTGTGTAATGGCCTTAATAAAGGCTCTGGTGCGCAGGTGGCGAGGGCTGTGGTCTCGCGCGCTTGCAGGAAGCAGTAGTTTTATTGTGCATATGCCGCTGGCGCGACCGACATTCATTCTCCATCCCCGTCTTTCACTCCTCCTAATGACTCTGACCTTCCTGCTTTCTTTCTCATTATACCTGCGGGAGATCCTAGATCATGTCCCTGCTCTGTCAATCCTTCCGCCTGCGAGATCCTAGGACCGTGTCCCTGCCCTGTGGTTCCGCTTCGGGCTGGGTGTGCGCGACCGACTGTACTCTCTGTAGGTTAGCATCACTATAGGCTGTTCACGTAAAGTGAGCACTTTTGGACCTAGTTGCTTTTTATCTTTTAACCACCTTTTTAAATAAATATTGCCACGTGAGTAATAAACACAGTGTGTATATTCCACCGCACTCGCAAGTTAACGTCTAGGACTAAAATTAAATAAATTTATTCAATATTATTCCGAACGCGGGGGATTTTAAAAGTGCTCACTTTACACCGTGAATACCCTATACAGACCATTCACTGTTACTTCACACTTTTCCGAAGCCCTGCTGAAGTTCTACCTCCAGGATATTCCTCCGCCTCGTGGTGAAAACAAAGCTTAACCAAGTCTAGAAATTTACGCCAAAGGACAACGCACCGAATTCGTGCGCTCTCAGTTGTAATAATATTTTGTACAATTACTAGAGCCGGTGATTTTTCGCGAAAAAAAAACAAAATGAGAACACGGTAGACTTGAATACTAGAAGCACCCAACACCAGTTTGTCTACAGCCATTGGCTGCTGTCTGCTTGAGAAGGCATTTTCATGTTTGACTGGGCCACTCAGAATTCGACAACATCGGCACAACTCCTGCGTGATTCGTACGCAGACAGTTAACACGTGTCAAAAAATAATTCAGCCAATCAAGATGCGCAGACTATCCTACAGTGTTTTGAAATATAATTTGTCTTAAAATCTTTTCGCCAAATTTCACTACCCCTAATGATTACCAACGCACTTTTTTTTTCTCACTGTCTTTATTCATATTTATTATAAATAAAATATTATCATAAATAAATAAAATATTTGTAAAATTCAATATAACGAAAAATAATGTACTTTTATGTTAACAGAGGTATAAAATGCTTGCGATGAGTTTCGTATTTAGAAAATAACTAAACACGGCCTACATGGGGTGATTATTCAATGGTTTGAATAAAAAAAGCGTAAAGAAACCGCGGATAGACTATAATTCCAGAGAGATCTCCGTCATTTAGCGACGAGTCCGTGTACATGACGAAAGGAAGCATGCTCGCGGTGGCCGGTTCGTTTAACCCTTTAACTTGTCCCGAATAAACTCGTTCATATATATATGACATGTTGCAAAATGTGTGAAATCGTGGTGAGTGCTGTACAGAGTCAGAATCTAGCACCAACACAAGCAGCGTATTTCTACTAGTTAATGACATTGGTTGCCGCTAGCACGCCATTATTATATTATTGGTTTCTACCGATTCATAGGACAATATAAATCCTTTCTATAAGCTCCAGCAAATAAGTTAATACAAGGAATTAGCAACTACATGTCAGACCTAAAATATTCTCTTTCGCGACACATGGAACGAAAAATTAATGTGAAAGTTATTTATATTAAAGAATCTGGAGTACTGTTAGAAAACTCCTACAGGTTGTTCAAGAACATTTCAGCACTTTTGACGTCCCTGATTAAGAATTAACTTTCGTGACACTGAAAATTAGCATCGCCTTGGACCTTATCATAGTCTTCATGGGTAGATAAAGCGAAAATGTGAAATTTTTTGAAACACGATTATTTTTCTAATATTATAATATTAGTTTTGTATGCATTAAAAACCAAAAGAATATGAATTAAATAACTTTATTGTCCATAAATTTAAACATCACCTTTATTCATGCTTTACTCTCTAAACAGTTTGTCCATTGCCTGGGAAGGAAGAAACACAAAACCAACAACAAGAAGGCATTATAAATTAGGGTTTTGAGGCTGTGCACAGATCCCTTAAAATCGTTTCAGGAGAAAAGTGTGTATGCGTGTTTGTCTTATACACTCGTGAATAAATACCTGTTAGAGTGTGTTGTTCAAAACATCCTGTATACATACACACAATTCATATATGAGCAGTTGTTATATCATTTAAAACAGTTGCACCATTATGTCAATAATATTTTCAATGATCACCTAAATTGACGTCCATTTTTGCACATATTTTTTTTTGAATCCCGGAGTTTTCATCAATCCGTTTTTTTTAATTTAAATACATACACAACTTATGCAATTAAAAATTAAACGTCCGTTGCAATCTTATGTCTTAACAATGTACAATCCCAAAAAAAGGTTGATAGGATTAAAAAAGAATAGAGAAAAGAAAAATAATCTTCCACGGAACTTGATTGTCTGATAATACCTTAACTTTACGTTAGGTTGAAGATGGTTTAACTTCTCACATGGGAACTTTATCTCTACGTCGCTCTTAATTAAACCATTTGTAGACTATGCTCGATTGTAGCTTGAGCAAAACTAATTTGAAAATGACTTTGTTGTTCAGAACAATTCTCGCATGGCAGTGTTGTCTGTGCTCAGCGCAGTAACAATGATATTGCTCACTATAGATATATTTTTATAGCCACACAAAGGGACATTTTTTATTGTAAATTGTTTTGTACGATTAAAGGACATTTGATTGGGTAAATATTAGCTCGGCTCACCATTAGTGGATGGCCGGCCAATAATGAACGCTGTAAAATGTCCGGTGTGGGATGGATCAATAGGATGATCGTAAATTCTAACGCAGATGCCAAGAGAACTTGTGTTCCTGCAGTAGTGGATACAGGTGACGCACTTCTAATCTGTCTCAAGTGCCAGTACATGTGTGCAGACCTCAATGTGTTAATGTGAACACGTTCCTACGCCAACTATGCCTGAACACAACGATAAAGTACAGGTTAACGTATGGTAATCCTTACAAGGTCATACGGCATCATCCATTTATTACAATATATATTTTGGAAATATGCCCAAATCTGCATAGTTCTATAATTAGAGACCTGCAAAATTCGCGTTATTATTTGAGGACATGTTAAACTTTAATCAATTTTCCTTTGCAATGCGTTTATCATTAGACCAGTCTTTATTTGACATGCCCCTGGTAACTCTGTGCCAATAAATGAACTCTCCACAATCGTGTGCCCCAATCATGCGCAATTCACTCAGAAAGGGAGTGACTTAACGTCAAGGTACCAGCCAATGGATAAACGACGCCGACTAGAGTGTGTGTATATATATATAATAAGTAATATATATAATAATAAGTTTTATATATATTACTGTGAATTTTAGCTTGACGCAAAAAATTAACGCGAATTTTGCAGGTCTCTAGGTATTATTAATATATTTCACAGAACATTCACGGATGTCTCGGTGGCAGATTTTCTTAAACGTTTTGACTCTTAGCTTCCGTCTACGGATTTTAACATTATTAATGTCGAATTTCATGGGGCCTCGGTGGAGTAGTGGCCAGACCACTCGCCCTCCACCTAGGCGAACGGGGCTCGATTCCCGGTGGGGCCACTCCCCGACCCTCGCATGGGACAATCGTGCCGGACGATGCCACTGGTCGGCGGGTCCTCTCAGGGATCTCCCGCCTCCCCCCGCCCCCCCATTCTGGCGCTGCTCCACACCCCTCCCCACCCTCACTAGCTCTCAAGACCTCGATGATAAGAGCCGCTCAAATCTCTTCACTCACTCACGCGAATTTCATCGGAAATCTTGTGATGATATTATATCAAACAATTTTGAAACTGAAATGATTAAATAATATTTGGAACTAAACTTACGGTAGTTTTAATAATATACAGAATAAGAAAATTGTCTATACGCTATTAGTTTTTATTTCTTAACCATTACTGGGGAGGTTTACTTCAATGTGAAGCGACCTTTAGAAAATCATAAAATGTAATATGTTCATGTCCGTCATGTAATATAACTATTTTTTTACATGAATATAACTCATTTGAAATCAGGCAGTTATCATCACAGTTATTATCACCTATGTGTTTATATTATTTAATATAACACATGCATACGAGCAGGTACACAGTCTAAAATTTTACGAGCGTATATCACAAAAATGTTGTGAAATACAAGCCATTATCCAAAAAGTGAACGTTACTCAAAATTGTTTTTGGTCAAGGATGGTATCGTACAGGGAGAGCAGCTAAGTCGGGTGGTCCTTCTAGTAGACCAACCAAACACATAGTATACAGATGTTCCGTCTACTGTGCGTGTACCCAACATTGACTTACCACCACCAACACATCTGTCAAATCACACGGTCATCAGTGATGAGCGTGTTGGCTTATGGATTAATTAATAAATACAAGGGCTTTTATGTGAATAAACTACTTTTACCGATTTGAATTTGGTAAAATTTGCATAAAAACTGACTTGAGCAAGTATACAAACATCCTAAAGCCCTTGTGTAATAAATAGTGCTCTAACCTCAAATTCTAACCACGTAGTTTATGATAGTCGTGTTGGCAGAAAAACAGTACAATGTTAGGACACGGGAGACTGTTTTTGCACAGTTATCATGATCACTCTAGCGTACACTGTAAGCCCATACCTCAAATCATACCCAATCTGCAAGGTGCAAGGGCTCTGCTACAACACGCTGGTGAGCTACTGAACCACTCACTGCGACTACTTTTTTTTTATACGATTGGTCCAAGTGATCATGACGTCACTGCCTTTGCGCAGTGCAGTGTTGTTGCTTCCCCGTGAAATCGGACAGCTTTTAACTTTTATCGGCAGCGTACCAGCGCAGCTGAACGGCAGTGTGCTAGTGATTGGTCATGTCATATGCGTCACAGATACCTTCAGCCAATGAGGTGCACGCTCGTAACTGCGCAGCTACATTATCGTTTTAAAAGCCATATTTTTTTTTTTTCACTAAGAAAATTTTAAAACATAACTTGAATGTTCCAACCATTTACACAAACGTGACGTAAAGACAAAATTACTTTCGCCAAAAGTCCAGAGAAATTAATACAAAAAAAAACTTATAAGGTACGCAACAAATCGAAAGCAGCGATTGCTACGCCAAAGGAGCTAGCATCAACAGAACAGAACATATTAAAATGGTGCCAGTACCCATCCGAAGGCCATAACTGGTCTCAGTTACTTGAATTAAAAACAAATCTATAAAATAGTCGAAACACAAAATTTGTCGCGTTATGACATCTAAAAACAAGTTAAATTTTAAAACAGATGCTTAAAATTATTTTGTTAAAGTTTGAAATAAAAGATTACGTTATAATTTAAAAACTTCAAAAGTTAAAATTCTTCTGCCTCCACCCTTGAACCCTCACCTCTTCATCCTCTCCGGAGACAGAGGACCCGACGGTCGTTGTCGTTTTGTGAGATGTCCGTCGTGTGTTTGATGTCTGTGTCGGCGTGGTGTTGGTGTCAGTGTTATGTTGTTTGTGTAGGTGTCGTATAGCGTAGGCGTTGTCTCTTCAGTTTATTTGTTCTTGTGTAAATCTGTATTATTGATGTCTCCATCAACCGCAGATCATCAGCAATCATTGTGGTATGCAGTGACCCGGTCAACGGCATGGTAGACATCACCAGAACAGCAGCGGCTGCATCGCCCCATTAAGGTAATAGCGTGAATTGTGGAGTGATCGCTTCGTGTGCTAGCATCTACCGCTTAAACTTACACATTACATTTTCGTTCTGTGTGTTGCAAAAGAGAATACTTTTGCGCTAACATGTACTTGCGAATTCCTTGTATGAGCTTACTTATTGGGGCTTACACAGAGGATTTATATTATCCTATGAATTGGCAGAAACCAATTATATCATAGTGGCGTGCTAGCGGCAACCAATAGCATTAACTAGTAGAAAGACGCCCTCTGTGTTGGTGCTAGCTTCTGACTTTGTACAGCACTCATCACGATTTCACATATTTTGCAACGTGCCAAATGTGAACGAGTATACTAGGGATAACAATTTAAGGGGTTAAACTGCTTTTCTGCCAACATGACTAATATAATCGACGTGAATAAGGAAAGAGGTTAGAACACAGTTTAATGTAAAAAATGCTTGATATGTTACTATAGTTCTTCTAACCAGTTTTTAATGCAATTCTATAAAATTCCCTTTCGTAAAGGTGTTTAATTCGCATAAAGTGACTTGTCTTCTGAAAATTGAGATACAAATAAACATGTTAAAGGTCTGCACACATTTACTGGCACTTAGGACAAATTAGAAGCGGGTCACTTATATCCACTACTGCAGGAACACCGGGGGGCTAATTCTAAGTTTCGTCGGTAACTGCCCATACCGGCCCACACCGTCATGGACCTACTGTCTCGCAGCCGACAGTACTATCGTCGGATCCAAAACGGTATTCAGAGTTATCAGTCGTTCAGCCCGGGGGCGCAATCGGGCGTCGTCGGCTTGCCGACTTCCCCACTCCAAGCTAGAGGAGCGTTTCTGTCTCTGCGCGCGGTCGACAATGTACCAACAAAATATTACTAGAATTGCAAGTTTCAAAATTTCACAAATCTGTTGAAGAAAAAAAAACATTACTTACAGACACGAATAGTAAGCTTTATATCTTTTAGCTCGTAAACAATAGTATATGATTACAAATACGTGTTTTATAAGAAAATAATAGTGTACAGTTTTCGTTGATTTTGTGAGGAGTTTGAGAAACTGTGGTTTGTGGCCATGTTGAAGAGTGTTTCCCCCCCCCCCCCCTTCCATGAGATATTGAAGTTTACGTGTTACGGACGAGGCCCGTGTGTTTAGCAAACTATTTGTGTGTGTGGAAAAGAAGATATTTGGCCAAGTCTAATTGGAGAAATGTTAGCAGATGTGAATTATAGATTTCACGTAAATCTGTCCTGAATAACAAAGAAATGTACACGTCATAAATCGATTATATTAATATCCCTAACCTCGGTGTCCGCCGAAGTGTAGCCTACTGCAGAGTCATGGAAAACCTCGTGTTCAAGTGATTACGAATTTTACAAACAGTAAGTTTGCGTGTTTTGTAAATGTATTTGTAAACCGTTAACATAATTATTGAAATGCACGTGGCCTGAAAAAGCCACGCTTTCCATATTTTTGTAGTGAGTGAATAATATTTGTTTATTCGTCTATATCGTAAATTCAACGAGTGTAAGGTTAACTTCGGTCGTGTGTGTGTGTGTGTGTGTGTGTGTGTGTGTGTATTGCTGCATCTATACGAATACGAACATTGATGTATATGAATCGCGTTTTTTTTTTCATTAAAGTTAGAATTTTCGAAGTTAAATCATTTGAATATTATTTCCATACGAGCAAAATTTTCCGCTGCTCCATCAAAATACCTAATATGCAAAACAAAATGCCGCACACTCGTAAGAACATCAAAATAATGTCGTCTCACGAAATATGTCAATCTAAAGCCTCCCCCCCCCCCCCAAAGCATCAATGTTTCCTTTTTCCTTAGAACCAAAATAAACAGAAGCCCAACATATATAACTTGGTAATTACAAAAATAAATGTATTTGGAATGCCAACCTAGCTATAATATTCTACATTAATTACTGGACGAAAGTTAGATGACGTTAGTCTTTCAGTGGCCGTCACGATAGGAAACGCGAGGAAGGAGGAAAATGCAAGTATGCATTGGACTCAAACATTTCTTTACAAACGTCTTTTTCTTCACTGACAAAACAGCTGTGGTGGAAGGATAAATTGTGGCCGTGCTACTTTTATAAAACTGTCAAAGTTTACCCCACTTACATGAAATAGACTATAACAGGACCAGCCCTAAAACATTCCAAACTGTAGGCTATTAGGAGGTAAAATACAAATGTACACAGCTTATACGCTTTATTTAAAAAAAAAATGTTGTTACCGCATAACACCACATAACTGTATTGCACATATTTCAACAAAGTAAAAATTATACAGCAGGGTAGTTTCGATCTCATATCGTAACGACGCTGGTGTCACGTAACACGCAACTTTATCGCTAGACCAACAAACACATGCTGCTTAAGTGGTGAATAAATGTTTATTTAAGTGAAGGTAATATAAATTTATTAAATAAATATTTACAATTGAGTATTTGTACATTTACGCGCTTGTAATAACATCCCACACGTAAAATAGTCTTTATAATGTTGTGCACAAAGTTTAATAAGGACAGACGTGCGTGATGCACGTTTGTAATAGTTGTAATCAATATTTTCATGCTTATTCGTAGCGTAAATGTACGTGTAGGAAAATTATAACTCCATACAACACAAACACATACTGCACTGACTTTATATTATACAATATTTGTTTCTATATCATTGAAACACACGGCCACATTTAATACCGACACTCACCATATTGGTTTAACTACGAAATTATAGCCTGCCAACTGCTCGTGAGCAGTTGAGACGTTCCGGCTGCACTCGTGACGTCACTCGACCTGTCGTTTTTCGTCGGAATGAGGGACTTAGAATAACCCCCCCCCCCCCCCAGTTCTGTTGGTGTTTGTGTTAAAACCCGCCATCGTCCTGTTGGTCCATACCACACCGGACACTACCGTGTACTTTACGGCGTTCATTATTGACCGGTCATCAACCAATGGAGAGCCGAGCTGATATTGACCCAATCAAATGTCTCTTATCGTATAAACGGGTTTACTATCATTCATGCCCCTTTGAGTGGCTAAAAATTAAATTCTATCATTAACAATATCATTGTTACTGCGCTGTCGTGTTCTTGTGAGGTCGTGTTAAACACTAAGACTGCACACCCATGCGAGTTTTGTCCTGAACAATAAAGAAATTTTCAAAATTAGCTTTGCTCAAGCTACACTGAAGCGTAGTCTACAAAGTGTTGTTAATCACTATTGATCACATGACTTTGACAGCTGTGTTGGTTAGTTGTAGGTCAAGTGTTGGATACGTAGGCAGAAGACGAAAAATCGGTCCACCTCGTCTTTAGTCTCTGGTTTCACTGTAACACGTCCCTAATTCCTGCTAAGTCTCTGAGGTATAAGCTATTCACAGCTTTGATCACACTTTTGAAAGCACTGTATATACATTGTGTATTCTTCCTTTATTTGTAAAAATTTACATCGCTGCGGGCCTGATCATTTCATTCACCCGTCGTTCAAGTTAAACTATGAAATTATTTTAAAAGTGAACAGTTTACAAATTTTCTGATTTTTTGTACTCATGTGTATTTTTAAAAATATCGTTTTAGTGTTCACAGATATTGAAGTAGCACTTATAATTCGACGTTAATACATGGAACTAATTTCCCTCCGTTGCAAACTTTACCGGACGTATACCAGTCAGTTGGAACAGTGACGTTTTTCAAAGGTTGGTTACAAAAGTGCCCAGTCGACAGTGAACAGCGTGTATTAAATTTGTCGACTTGGTCGCGATATGCCGGAATAACATAACACCGACAAGTACGACATGATAACTCCGACACGACAATTACATCTTAACAGCCAATGAAATTCAAGTTAGATCTGACGAGAGTTCGACAAATTCTGTCATCCGATCAGCAATTTTGGATTAGAAATGATTTCTATTTTAGTAGTGTACAACCTTGCAAAACGAAATTGTATGGCAAGCGTTCCCTACAATGGCAAATACGCAGCATAAAAGAAAATAATTGAAAATTAGTGCATTTAACTCTTAATGATAGTAATTTTACCTTCGTATGCATCAGCGATAACACTTTGTCACCATAAAGTATTCCAAATTTCCCTCATGTCCACCGCCTTATAAATAGTTAGGTAAAATGACGAGAGCGTCGTGTCGGGTCTGTCGTATCGTGCTGTAATTCAAGCAGTCACAGTAAACTTAAATTGCCGTGTCGTTGCTGCTGTTTTCGTCGCGTCGTGTTGGGTTCGTCGGGAGCTGTGTGATTCCTGCTATGGTCTGCGCAGTAGACAGGTTTTCACGGCCCGAAGGCAGGCTCAGCCTCCATCCTCCCGCCGCAATTTAACTGTACTCCGATGTGTAAGGCAGTGCACGGCACTTTCTCCTCTTGGCTTAGTGCCTTGTGCCTTCTTTCTTGGTCTCACACAGCTTTCTGTCGGTTTTCTCAGTTAAACCTGCCTCCTCGCCAATCGGTTAGGCCCTGACTTTAAACACTAAAGCCTTTACCCGAGCCACTCCCTCATGAGTTATCGGAATGCTCCAGTTGCCACCTGTCAAACTCCTCAAGCCTTTTCCCAACTCTTATTGCAAATCTGTTCCACAACTTGTGGAGTTCGTTCCTGATTTCCCATTACTCGTCTCATTTCCAACTGCAATCCTCTTTGTTCTGCCACTCCTTGCAACCAATCTCTCAGATCTTCAATTTTAGGGCAGTCCATCAATACCTGTTGCACCGTGAGGATTTTAATAGCCCGAGACTGTGCAGCTTCGTTTTGAAGTTGCCATGATCGGCGTGCAACTGAGCACTATAATGGTTCATCGTGATCCATTTATTTTCCATCCTCTGCTCCACTTTTGCGAGAATCCCATAGGTGATCCTCGCCTTGGTTGACTGATCCCATCTTATTTGCCACATCTCCAAGGTGTCCTGCCTGATTAACCTTCGTTCTTCAGAATTCAGCCTTCTAATCCTTGATTGTTCCACTATCAGTCCTCGCTCGCTCACAAGTAGATCAACGGATATGACACCCGCCAATACAGGGAGTGCCTCGTTGGACACCGTCCTATATGCTTTTAGTACAGCTAGTAGTGCCGTCCTCTGAGAGCTGACAAGCTTTCTCTTAAGCACGTGTGTGCCACATACTGCACCATGTAGATTTTCCTAAGTGTAGGAAAATCCACTGTGCAGCAAACAGTAAGATATGGTTGTGTCTCGGCCACAGGTGGACGTGTCGGAGATCAGCAGTTCCGGAAGCGAGGTCTCGAGGATGGAGCGCCGCGGGCTGCTGTACTACGTCATCGTGTTTTGGCTGCTGTCGCCGTCGGTGGTGTTCTGCGAGGGCGTCGCGACGACGTCCGGGACCCCGGCGGGCAGTGACGCCCAAGGTCGCCGGGAGTGGCGCGAACACGACGCCAGCCTGTGGCGCCTCGTCGAGTGCGTCGACGAGGACGTGGTGTCCGACTGCCTGGCGGAGAGGACGTCGCGTGCCATACACAGCATCCTCGACGTCCGAGGTCAGTTCCTCATAACGTCAACTCAACTCGGGTTACACCGAGAAAAAGGTTTTGTTGAATCAAGCAGTGTTTGTTCGGCGCAACCGAATTATAGGCTGTTCACTATAAAGTGAGCACTTTTGAAAGCCCTGCTTAAGGGGAATGGTGCATAAAAGAAGCATATTTATCTGATTTTCGATATGTGATGTTTTCCAAATGGTGTATAAAATTTTTTGGCTCAACAAGACATAAATAATAATATTCAGCATATTTTAGGTTGTTAGATATTCACTGCCTTCATTATTCTCGGAGCAATGATGGAAGAAAAGAAAAATTTATTTTTTCCTTGTCTTCAATCAGTGCTCCGAGAATGACGAAGGCAGTGAATTTGGGACAAGGTAAGAATGTGTTCCAAATTGTTATTTACGTCTTGTCGAGCCAAAAATTTCGAAAAATCCTCTGTAAAACAAGTTGTGACGAAAATTATATAAATATACGGTTTTCGTGCACCATTCCCCTAAACATCTACTTGTAAGCTCGTTGTGTATTCTTCCGCCTTATGTAGTAATAACATTGCCATGGGCCTCATCACTTTAATAATGCGTTGGTCAAGCGACAATGTGAAATTATTATAATAGTAAATATTTTACAAATCGCTCGTTTTTACACGTGCATCGATGCAGAAAAGAAGAAAAGAAAACAGAAAATGTAAGAAATATTTAAAGGTATCTCAAATGGTTACCTAACACTTATTATTTGACGTTAGGATATGGAACTATTTTCCACCAATCGTTTCCAACTTTACTGTGGGCGGATGTCACTCAGTGTGCCCGTTTAAATATATGCAGTCAGGGGCAGTGACTTTTTATTAAGGTTGGGTTCAGAAATGCTCACTTTATTGTGAACAGCATTTAATTGTTTTTATAGGGGCAGGCCACGGTGGCTGAGCGGTTAGCCTGCTCGCCTCCCACCAAGGCGAACCGGGTTCAATCCCTGGCCGGGTCACTCCGGATTTTTGCATGTAGGTATCGCGCCGGACGATTCCGTTGGTCGGCAGGTTTTCTCGGAGATCTCCCGTTTCCCCGCACCTTCCTTCCGGTGCTGCTTCATACTCACCGCAATCACCCGCGTCTCCTCTGAAGACTTCAAGTTTAAGAGCCGCCCAAATATCTCCACTCCACTAAAGGGGTAATTAAATATTTCGTTGTTGACACCAAATTATTGGGTCGTTATTATTTGTTTGTCACAAAGATTTGGTTGGAGCAATTAAAGATTTGTTTGGCTCTACGTATTTTCAGCAGACTCGTTTAATATGAAAAACACTCGAGGTGAAACCGGCATTTGAACCACATCACCTGCGACCGAGCGCTACGCCTTAACAACCTCGTCTAAAGAGACCACTAACGAAATAACGATGTTTTTAAAATATATATTTCAAATTCTGGACAGTGTGCAAAAATAAATGTTTAAAGATTTACAGCTTTCTCGTTAAGTTTCCTGATGAACTTATTTCTTAGGATTTCTATACCGTTATGAAGCATCTATAATTGCACAAACAAACACTGTTACAATTCTGTTTGTCACAAAATATACAAACAGTCTCTCGAGCTGTATTTTCGAACCAAAACAGGCAAATGAGTATCTAAACAAATATAGACAGGTGATTCAACCAAATAGTATGTTAACAGTCTAATTTCTTTCTGCCCAACATAAAAGTATTGTTAATTCAATCGTGTATACTATCAGAGAAACCAAATTAATTTGTGGTTTTTCAAGTTTTATGTACTGAACAAAATATTGTGTTGGGGCTAATGAATATATATTTCGGCCCAATACAAAAAAAAAATATTTTGTTGGCTTTTCTCTCAGTGTAAGTTGGACTCACAACTATCCGTCGCGTCCATCAGTCGCCCGTCCGTCCGGCGATCACGTGATATTCAACCAATCGCCAGGAATTTTATTTTTGTATCCGTAAATCCATCAAACATTTCTCAAACTTTAACTTCGTATGGGCCACCGCCTTCTGACGACATTTCGCAGACCCAAATACGCACTTTGAAATTATTTAAAAATGATTTTCATAGTGAGATATTGCTTTTGTTTTTCCATGCAGTCCATTGCAGGAAGAAATGTAAAGAATGCTGTGATTTATTTTCGCTTCTTTACTGAATTCAAATTTAATTCATCAGAGATGTTTCCTTCGCAGTAAAATTCAATGCGTCTGAGTTCGTAATATTCTGTGCAACGTTCACTTAAACTAGCATTCATGCCCAGGCAGCTTCTAATAAGTTAATTATCTTTGTAACCTACTTCGTTTCCAATAACAGTTCATTTTTCTAAAGTTTCTTGACGTCCATTTTTGTCGTGCACGATTCTGATTGGCTGAGACCGTCAAACAGCAAAAACATTTCAGAACCGCTGCAATCTTCAAATGTTTGATGGAAACTGAAGGCGTCCAACTTTTTCAGACAAACACGACGGCATTCGACAAACTTTGGACGAAGTTTGAAGGGAGAATCTGACAGTGTGACACTTTCTCACTCACCACTTGGCCTAATCGCATGTATGCGCAAGGCGCTCGAATAGCGAGCAATCTTTCCGTCATTAACTCGGCTGAACTTGACATTAAGCGGGGAAACCTGTATTTCCACGCCACACTAATAAAAATAAAAGTATGATTGAAGAAATTTCGTCGCCTGTTAACATGGAGGTCTTGAGAGAATAAGAGTAGAATTCGTGTCTAAAGACTGCTCTAAAGTTTTTGTGTAGAATATTTTGCTGCTAAAGTGATTCTGAATATGCTCGTTTTAGCTACCTTCAACCCCCCCCCCCCCCCCAAAAAAAATCTTGGGGCTGAAATGAAAGCTTGAAACTCGTTTTTGGACATGAAACTTATCTTAAAAGATTTCCATTACAAAATATCAAACCTTTTTTTAGTAATGTGTTAGTATTTCCCCTCACCGAGCGAGCTGGCGCAGTTGGAATCCACTGGTCTTGCGTTTGGGAGGACACGGGTTCGATTCCGGTCCGGCAATCCTGATATCGATTTCCCATGGTTTCCTGAAATCACTCCAAGCGGATGTTGGGCTGGTTCTTCCTACAAACCATGGTCGCTTCCTTTCTGGTTCCTGCCATAGACTAAATGTGAGGTAGACCGCTTATTCGTCTTTTGCGCATGTACCCAACATTGACCTACCCCAATCCTACAAAACTCCTACACAACTGTCAAAGTCGCATGGTCAACAGTAATGTACGTGTTTGTTTATAACTTAATTTTTAAATGACAAGCCCTATTATATTAATAAAATTGTTTTACCAGTTTTAATATAACCAAACTGCATTACAAATTGGTTAGAGGAAGTATACACATCACAAAGCATTTGTTTACAAATCAGTTTTCTAACCTAAAATCCAAACCACGCCATTTTTGCTAGACGTGCAGGCAGAAAATCAGTTCCAATGCTGGGACACGGAGATTGGTTGTGAGCAGCCAGCGAGATCGGTCTACCCCATCTTTAGTCTATGGTTCCTGCTTCCCTAAGCAACTTGCTCCGTCTCTAATGACCTCGCTGTCGACGAGACGTTAAACCCTACTTGCCCTACTGTTCAAGAAAAAGTGAGCACTTTTGAAAGCCCTCTCATTTGGAATAATAGCTAATAAATATATTCAATTTTAAACTTAGACGTTAACTCCCGAGTGAGGTGGAATGCAGACAGTATGTTCATTACTTAGACTGCTATATTTATATTTTTAAAAAGGTGGTTAAAGGATAGAAACTGCTGAAAGGAAAGAGTAACTAAGACCTCAAAAGTACTCACTTTACAGTGAATAGCCTCTACCTACCCAATCACTGCAATGCACTTCGCTCCACCGCCAGGCGGAACCTTAAAGGGGGTAGTATCCCTTCCACCCTGCACTTTGTTACAAATATTCGTAATCAAACTTAATGACTGGACATTAAGAATCAAATTTTAAGCGCTGTGTACGGTTTGACGTATATTGATATTATCCAGTCTGGGACTGAAATGAGTTAAATAATGACGGAAATTTCGATTAGTGTTACAGGTATAAAACGAATCACTTGAGAATAATAACGAGCATTTCGAGGTAACTGTTTAAGTGTTCCTAGCACCTTGACAAGGTGACACTGATAAGCGGTATATATATATATTTCAACATCATCGGCTCCCAAAACCTCGATGTTAAGAGCTACCCAAATCTCTTTGCTCGCTCACATGATCTGTTACTTTAGGGAATTTTTGAAAGTTTATTTAAGTTAACGGTAACTTAAAAAAACTCTGACATGCCGAAAGCCATGGGTAAGACCATTGATTTTTCGCGTAAAAATCGGGGCACACAGTGGACTTCAATACTATTATACACCTCGGCTGTTGCCATACCTCCGTTGGATGCTGGTTTCGTTTCCGCTCTTTACCGAGTCACTCAGGATTCTGTAATCCCGACACCGAACCTTCGAAATTGGTGCGCTAGCAGTTTGCACGAACCAGAACATTTTTCGGCCAATCAAAGAAGCTGAACTACCCCACAGTGCTTTGAACTATATCTTGTCTCGAAATCTTTTCGCGAAATATCACTGTCCCTAGCCACGGATAACGGGTGTAATATCGGCAATGTCCTTTTCAAGCTGACGAAATGCAGCAAATCTTCGTGGCATCCATTCCACGAATGGATAAACGTTAACATGTGCCATCTAGATAGCTACCCCAGCTCCCTGCTATTTTTAAGTATAGCATCTTGTGTGCGAATGGACCTTCCCACCACGTCCCATAAATAGAGAGCTGAGAAATTCGCGGATTCATTTTGGGACAAGCTAGAATTCAAAACACGTATAATAATAACACTTCAGCCATTGGTCCACACAGTGTATGATACCTCCGAGAGAACGCTGGCCCAGTTGTCGCCTTCCACTGTAATAGCATAAAACCAATGTGCAGTTGATATCAGCTTATTTATACGTAAGACTGTAGAGTCTAGCCTGCAAGTCATTCAAGTCGCGAATTTTTCAGGTCTCTACACATAAATTCTCCATGAGTAGGGGGACACGAATTTCGAGAAAATATCTCACGACCATTTGTATGTCATAACACTTTATCTCAGATCCACTATCGGGATTGGATGGTTCCCGTGTTACGCGTCTTAGATGTATGCCCGCGAATCAAAGACGCGCAGTGTTAAAGTTACCACATTCTGATTGACCAGTTAAGTGGGACAAGATTTTCTCCCAAACACACGCCGCCAATAAGCAAAAGAAAACAATTATTGGTATGCTGGTAGGGCATTGAAACCTAGCATGTGCGGAAATTTTTTTCGTGAAATTCGGGTATTCCTATCCATGAGATTCGAATCAGGCGAACCAGGTGGCCATAGAGGTAGTTGATCGCTGTGGATATACGTCAAGTGCATAATGCACTGCAATGCTATGCCATAACCAGCATGCAAACACACACACACACACTCACCAGAATACAACTTATTACTAGAGACCTGCAAAATTCGCGTTATTATTTGGGGGCGCGTTAAACTTCAAACATATGTACCTCTGCAATAAGTTTCTCGTTAGACAATACAAGATAATTTATTTGACACGCCCCATGTAACTCTGCACCAATAAATGAACACTTCACAATTGTGCAGTCCAATTACGTGTGGTCCAGTCACAAAGGGCGTGACTTCACATCTACGCAGCAGCCAGTGGAGAAACGACGCCAGCTCGACTATATACAGTACTGTGAAGTTTAACCTGATGCTAAGAACTAACGCGAATTTTGCAGGTATCTATTGATTACACTCTGGGCATCCAGAAAACGTAACGGTACGGTGGAGCCACCAACTATTATCTTTGCATACTGCTATAGTCCGTTTGCGTTTTCTTCACATTTAAAAAAATTAAACCTTTAAAAAATCTCCCCATGTATGATGTGTTTACTTATTTCCTACATATACCATGCATCACAACCGCTTTATACCTTTGTTAACATATAACTATTTTATTTTTCGTTAAACTGAATTTTCATGCATAGTTTGTTTATAAATTATAACTTTTAATTTAATGTATATGAGTTAAAACAGTGAGAATACATGTGTGTTTATAGCAGCTAGTAATAAATAGTTCTCATTAAAAAAAATTATTGCTGCAGAGTGAGCACGAATCCGTTGCGTAATCCCTCTGGTGCAAATGACTGAACTAAGCTAAGCTTAGTTTGCACGAGGCGGAAGAATATCCTGGAAGTAGAATTTTAGCATGGCTTTAGAAAAGTGCGATGTAACCGTGGATGGATTATATCTCATAACTGTAGGCATACCAGTGTATTTTGCTACAGGATATTTCATCCGAAACATACACGTCAAAATACTTCTGTGCTTCTCTGTTCCCAGATAACAGCGATCTGGCCAAAGCAATGAGCGACGATGGCAGCAATGAAGTGAGCGCGTCGAGCGCATCCCAAGGAAGCATGGCGAATCTGATCGGCCAGGTGGTGGGCGAGGGGCTGTCAAGGCTGCTACCGCTTCTGGTCGAAGACGACGACGATGGCGACGACGAAGAAGACGCTGAGAACGCGGAAGCCAGCCAAAACGTTTCGGACGACAAGCCCGAAAATAAACGTGGTCTCAAGGGACAGAGTAAGTAATCATCAGGTTGAAAAATTGCATTCCAAAATAGCATTACACCGTTTACTCAGCAATTATTACAGATTCACAGTACTTTATATACTCGAGTTGGCGTCGTTTCTCCATTGGCTGCTGCTTTGACGTTAAGTCACTCCCTTTCTGAGTGAACTGCGTGTGATTGGATCACGCGACTGTGGAGCGTTCATTTATTGGCACAGAGTTACCAGGGGCGTGTCTAATAAAGACTGGTCCAATTACAAACGTATCGCATAGGAAAATTGTTTTAAGTTTAACATGTCCTCAAATAATAACACGAATTTCGCAGGTCTCTACTCATCACTTTATTCTTGCGTCGAACAGTGTGCAGTGTGACCACTCTAGCGGGAGAACATACACAAACTCATCCAAACGATATTTTATGACAGTTATTAGGTACATCCCACTTTTATAATTATTGACCAAACCAGATATATATTTACAAAATGGTGGCCATTTTAAAATATAGCGTACTATGTCATATCGCAGGAACAATTAAAAAAATTTTAACGAAATTTTCTTCGTTGAGATTACATCATATAAGCATTCATTTTAGAGATGAATACTAATATTCGCCCATCATTTTGGAAGAGAGCATTACTTTTAAACATCAATCATATACATTATAACTCAAAAACTACTAAACCGGTTATCACCAAATTTGGCAAGTAAGTAATACTATGGTAGGCCATGTATCCTTAAATTATTTAAGTGGTTAAGGCGCTTATTTTCAAAATGTTGGCCATATAAATGGTTTAGGTTTATTTACAGTTTTTACCACATCGTAAGGCCAATTTCAACCAAACTTTATATACTGAAATTACTTATTACAAGCATAAAATATGCTAACATATAGCCACTTTTGTTCGCCATTTTCTGAGATAGCACCACATTAAATGAAGTTTTTATTTAATTTCTTGTGAAACAATAAGCTGATTTCCACCAAGTTGGGCAAACAATTAGTATTATGATAGGCCATATAAATTTGTATATAAATACAGGTCAGGTGCCTATTTTCAAAATTACTACAATATAAAATTTTTAGCCTACTAATCTAAATCTACGAAACCGAGAAAACAATTTCAACGTAATTTTGTATGTTGGCAGTATATATTACAACCATAAAATGTGCCAACACAAAGTATTTTTAGTTCACCTTTGTATGATATAAAGTAACATAAAAAACTTTTTTTTCTCATATTTCAGGAAACAGCAAACATATTCTTACAAAATTTGGCAAACAAATAGCACTAAAGCTGGCCATGTATGTATGATTCGAGTGGGTCAGACATTTATTTTCGAAATTATGGCTATAAAATAATTTTAGCTTAGTATGCTATATATAACAAACCATATAACCAATTTTAACTTAACTCTGTATGCTGACAGTATCTATTAGAAACATCGTGTATAATAAGGCCCTTAGTTCATATTTCGGGTACCAAAAAACCAGTTTCCACCAAATCCTTCATTGAAGTAGCACTACGGTAGGCCAAATTTAAGTTGTTCAGACATTTATTTTTAAAAAGACAGTCATGTAGATATTTAATGTAAATGAACTCTATCTACCAAAACATTAGACTAACTTCATCCGAAGTTGATACTCGAAATACGATTTCCCTTATGCGGTTGGTAGCACGTACGAGGTTTTCTGGGTTCGTGTGCTAGGTAAAGCACATGTGATTTTGTAATGGTCTCACTACAGTTGCATATGTTTGGTTGCATCTCTAACGATATTGCCGTCAATGAGACGACAAATCCTTTCGTATAGGCCGTTCACGATAAAATGAGCACTTCTTAATGACCTCACAACAGGAATAATAGCAAATAAATATATTTAATTGTAGTCTCAGGTGTTAGCTTTTGAATGTAGTGAAATGTATATGCTGTATTTATTAGTAATATGGCAATTTTTATACTAACAAATGGTGGAAAGACAAAAATTGGCTGAAAAATAAAATTGAGAAGGGCCTTAAATAGTGCTCACTTTACCGTGAACAGCATATAATTATTTGCACTCGTGTTTTATAACATCGTCTATATACGAGATGCAGCGAACATTCAAAGCACCGAATCTACGCATATAGTGTAGACAGAACAAATCCTTTCATAAATTGTTTCTTCTCTAGTCATCTGTTTAGGAGATGCTCCACAAATATAAATCTCTTGTGATGGCTGTATACTAGTCAAAGCGTTGTGTACTTCCCCATCGATTATTGTCATCATCATTGTCTGATGAATATCCACTACTCTGTCACGAATATTTACGCTGGAACATTTCATTTGGTATTTTAAATTCCCCTGAAGCCATTGTGAGTTTTTTTTTTTTTTTACGCCTATCTATCGAAATTCCTGTTGCGCTCAGTCTAACATCCACTCAGTTTAACTAAAAACACCCTGAGCTGCATGGTTATTTAATTATTTTCTTAATGTTTCCTGACATGTTCCAAGCCACATAAATTTAACCACGTAGCTGATAACATCTTGTCACTGTGAAACCATATGTGAAAACATCTTGTCACTGCGAAACCATATGTTGAAAACATCTTGTCACTGCTAAACCATATGTTGAAAAGCTCCTTGCGGGATTTGCGATCAAATTGTGCAACAGTGCGCAAAGTCCTAAAAAAGAAAACAATAAATATAATAGCTAATATATATACTCCTGTAATTTCGGGGTGGAAAAATTCTGACTTTTTTTTTTTGTAACTCAAGTTGAATTTTATGTAACACTTATTTCCATTGTTACTATACGTCAGCATAAATATTATTTATATATAATATGTATTGTATATTGAAATGAAAACCAATGTTCATAGTTATAACTGGAAAATAATAATGAAATACCTCAGCGAATCAATTTCATGTTCATCCAAAAAGAAAATATCTCTATTTAGAGTAGTAGTCAAATAATATGTTTTAATTTAGCCTCAGATGTTAAATTAGGAGTACTGTTAAATACACATACTGTGTTTATTACTAAACATCGCAATATTTATTTTAAAAGGTAGTTAAAGGATAAAAAAGGCTGAAAGAAAAAAATATCTAGGGCCTCAGAAGTTCTCACTTTACCGTGAAAGGCCTATATACTGAGTGCGCACGAATGTAGTGCGTCGCTTCTTCGGTGTGATTTTCTAGACATATCCTTGTTTGAATATGGCGGAGGAACAGACGGAAAGTAGAACTTTAGCAGGTCTTCAGGAAAGTTGAATATTGAAAGTATCCTTGAATGTACTATACGCGCTTTAATACACTCAGTGTTTGTTCTAATATTTCTTGAACAATTACATTTTTATTTCCAATACATCTAAAGCCTGTTCACAATAAAGTGAACACTTTTGAAATGAACTACTGAGTGACACGCGTCCGGTAAAGTTGGTAACGATGGATGGAAAGTAATTCCATATCTTAACGTTGAATAAAAAGTGTTAGGTAACCATTAGTGGTAAATTTAATAATTTTTTTCGCTTTATGTTTTTTAATGACAATATTTCTAAAACATTTACTTTTATAATAATTCCACAGTGTCACCTGACCGACGAATGAATAAAGTGATGAGGCCCACGGCTATGTTAATTTTACATAAGGCGGAAGAATACAGAACGTGGATACAAGTAGATCTTAAGCAGGGGTTTCAGAAGTGCTCATTTTACTGTGAACAGCCTATACTACAACTGTAACATAATATACTTTCCTGTTTACAATCCAGTCTTGACCTCCGACCAAGGAGGGTGCAACTTGCTTTTTCTTGTTGTTTACGACATATAGCTTTGCGGCACACATCCTGTACACTGTAGTCGGCCTGGAAACAGGTCAACTTGAGCCTAGCCCCTAGTGGATCAGTGGCCACAGGGGACAGCACCGATTTAGGCACTTTCTTAATAACACTTTCTCGCCAGTTTCACACACCACGTCGTGATTCGCTCCACACAGAGCCCCCCCCCCCCCCCCCTTCGCCCATCGTCCTCGCGGGTCATGGCGGCGGGTGGGGAGCCGACTGAGCCATCATGGATGACAGGAACTGGCCCGTACAGTTTGCAATACCTCAAAGAAAACAGGAGATGGATTGAACTTACAAAGAGACGACCGAATCACCAATCTGTGTCCAAAATCTTTCCCCGGGGCATCCCAGACCACATCGATCTTCTCCTAGCCACTCTCTCGACTCCAGCGACACCAACACTCAGCACACCAGCTTTCCTCCCGACCAACAACACCGGCGGCAGAAAACGAGAAAATGAACATGGAAACTGACTTCCAGGTGGTTAAGAGAAAAGGGGACAGAACATCCACAGTACCCGAGAAACGAACCACACAGGAGAACAAGCTTCTCCATTCAGTGTCGTATGAGGCACAGGCCAACAACATCCCTATTCAAAATAGGTTCTCCCTGTTACAAGAGGTCACAGAAAAAACCTCCACAGTAAACAACCCCAGCTTTTCAAGCATTCCCACCTACCAAACACAACCGGCTGCTCCTCAAACACAACAAAAAAGACAAAACCAGATCAGATTAGTGGTTCCTGACGCCACTAAATACAATTTACTCATACAAAAATTGCGAGCAATTAGTAGGGACGGATTCTCCCTTCTTCCCACTGCTCAGGGAACACAAATCCTTACAAAAAATTCAGAATACTACAAAGCTGCTCGCACAATGCTCGAAGCGAATTACATTCATTATTTCACTTTCTGCCAAGCTTCCGAGCTCCCACAAAAAGTAATCTTTGATCTCCACCCCACAACTGAAATAGCTGACATCAAGGCAGATCTGGAATGCGCCGGTTACACAATCCAGCACGTCTACCAGTTAAAAAAACGAATCCCAGACCACACAGACCCAAACAAGTTCACTTTGGAGCCGCAACGATTTTTCTGTGTTACGGCGGCGCAGAACACTGCTCTCCCTCCTCTGCTCTCAGTCACAAGGATTAACATGACAATTGTGCATCCACGACAGTATCAGACACGGCCGACAGACGTGGCACAATGCCGTAATTGTCTAGCCCTAGGCCACACAAGAAACCATTGTTCAATGCCAACAAAATGCCCACACTGCTCTGGCCCTCACCCCGAGAGTGCCTGCAACATGAACGAAATAAAATCCAAGCCAACATGTAGCAACTGCGCAGGCGACCACGCGGCCCTTTCGAAAGCCTGCCCCAAGCTGCTGGACTTGGTGCAGAAGAGAACTGCTGCTGGAAAAGTCAAACCAACTTCTTGCAAAACAACCTCCTGCCCCGTCCAGGTTCACGATCAGGACAATACAACCAGGCAAGTCATATTCGCAGCACTCTCTGCGTCTACTCACAACACAGCTCCCACACTTGACATCCCAGTAACAACAAATACACCACCTCAATCCCTCCCTCGCCAGCGAAATTCGCCAGGAGAGATGCGAGGCGCTATGCAAGATTTCCATGTCTTCATGGAATTCCTTAGAGCATACGACTTCGCCTCACTCATGGCACATTTCCACCCCTACATCCTCAAACTCCGCAGTGTCACGGAACAACAAGAGAGAACCTGGCTACTCCTCGAAGCCATGGCGTCATTTGCGGCCCCCTAGCCCGTCAACTAGACCCGCAAAAACCACTGTCCCCTACTCTGTACTGGAGCGACTCCGAAACACATTACACATTACTATGACGAGCGACAAAATCGAGAATATTTTCTAGTTACAACCAACTGATTGCAGCACATAGTTTTGCAATGTTAAACAAAAATCTTTCTACCCTCAGCAAAACTGTAATTACTTTAATAAAATAATTCATTTAACTGTCATTACTGGCCACCTAGATACTTCAAACTTCCTTAAAATTTAATAAATTTACTTAAAAAGAAATTGATTATTGCAGTGAACAGCACCTGATTTTTCAGTTAATTATTTAACCTTTTATGTGGCCAGAAACTAGCATTTAAAGTTTTGCAGCCCTAATTATATATATGAAACGATTAAATATCATTATTTACAACATCTTTTAATATACTTTAATTTTTCCGTTTCAAATAAAAGCTGTCCAAGGTAAAATATCGACCGTGCTGCCATCTCTTGAGCAACTTCGTAAGGGGCTTACCTAGTTCTCTCGGCCGATCAGAGCAAATATACAGCCCGAATTCATCGAAATTAAGCCCCGAAACTGGCCGGAATTTTCCGATCGGTCCGGGACAAAAATCGCCCACTTTTAACAAAACTAGTTGGCGCCAGCATCGCGCGAGCCATATCGCTCTCAGACATACACGAGTTAACATGTTTTACATGACTTACTACCCTTTTAGTCGCTCGTCACAGTACATTCAGACATGCATTTACTCACAAATGAGCTTATTTAACGTTTTTAACAATAATTCACTAGATATGAAGTAAAATACTGAAAGAACTACACTGAATTAAATTCTCGCACAACTTAAATCCACCACTACAATACACAAATAATTAATTTAGTTATAATAATTCTTGCCACTCCAGTCATGGGAAAGCTACTTATATCGATAATTTAACTTCATTTGGCTAATAACCTCCGCTTTTTATACCAAACTGTCGCTAGCTCTCTCACAGGGAGCTTGTGACAGTACTTCACCAAGTCCTGAACTTTAAAATTCCGCGCTGATAAATTCAATTAACTTCGCCATTCTCTTTTATCCCGTACAGGCAGAGAAAAATAGAGTAAGATACAGCTATGGAAACAGCTTCCAGGCGCTACCCTGGGAATCCTGTAAAACAATGATTGCTCCGCAGCATTTAGTATTTTTGATGGGTGAAGAGGGGGGAGGGGGTTAGCTACTCCTCGCTAACCACAACCTAACTGGAAACTGTCTGGGTGGGCAAGATCCCTCACAAGGGACCGATCCACCCCGGCGCAGAGGGAGTAGCTTCCTAGTGATGTAAAACCGGCTTTCCTGTTTATATTTCTCTTTTTTATTCACGCAGCTTTCTTATTTATAGTGGCATGTTATCTTAGCTACCTTTTTATTAACACTATTCCTTACCTACACTGTGTATTTTCTGGTTTTCTAGTTCACTTACGTTATTTACTTCAATATTTGCATTCGCTTATACAGTAATCATTACGCTGTTTCCATTCTCATTAACACCCCTTATTTGACAACTTACGGTTAATTTTACACAAGGGCATGTTCCGACAAAGTAAATAAATAAGGAAAACTTTTTAACATAAGATATACCGCAAAAAAAAAAAAAAACCTCTACGAGCTAGCTTACGATAAAAATGGCACTGGACTCGCATTCGGAAATACCTGTTTTCGAATTCCCGCTAAACCAGCTTGATTTCGTTCTTCAATGGGTTTCCGAAATCATTACATGGGAATGCCGAGATGATTCCTGACTGCAAGATGGAATGGATACTGCCACCTTAAATCCATTTATTGTGCAACGTCCTAGATATACTATCACACATTCTAATAAAAATAATTTAAATTTTTACTGAGAAATTGTTTGTGATTTTACAAATGCGTGTAACAGTACAAAGATTTTTCTTGTAAAATTACTCGTTTGTAAAACTACAAAGTCCGTGTTTGTAATGGACCTTAGGGAATGTTTTTACTATACTGAATCGTATCCACGAGCTTCAGTAAAATGGCGGACACTCAACAACGTCAAACCGTATAAAGCTGTTTGTGCGAAAACGATGGGTTCAAAAAGAAATGTATTGCAAGTTTGAATTACGTAAAACAGTTAAAACAACTCAAATAATCATAATAAATCGAAAAGTTCAATAAAACGTGACCGTATTATTCATTATTTATTAGTGTTTCCTAGATAAACATAACTCTTAAATCTATTCTTAAAACCCCGCTGTTAAAATGCGTCCAAATCTCTTAAATCAACAACTGAAACCTTAAAAAAAAAAAAAAAAAAAAAAAATGTTCCTATTCTTATTAACCGTATAACTTAGATGTTATTTTATATGCACTTGTACCTATATTTACAGAAAATATAAGCGTTAATATCGTTAGTCAAATTGGTATTGTGGATGAAGATGCGGGCTAGTACTACATGAAGTATGAGTTCTAATTCCCGTGTAGCCGAGGTATAATTTTTTTTTTTATAAATCTTATTTTGAATGTTTTTTGTGTTGTTCTCTTCTAATTCATTGCATTTGTTTTTTAGAAGAAAAAGAAAGTAATTTTGTTTACACTTCTCAATAATGTCAGATGTAATACAAGGCTACCATTTCTAATACATATTACTAAGAAATATTTTGCAGATTTTACAAGAAAACTCTTTGTAGTTTTACACAGGATTTTCTTGGCAACGGAATTTCCAAGGATTTTTCTTGTAAAAGTACAACAAAAATGTTTAGAGTGAAGTTCGCGGACTAACTGTCGACTCGAGAGTATGCAGCTACGCATTCATTGACAGCGCCGCGTTAGATGCTGCGACCGAGGGGGCGAAAATAAACAAGAGCGACGCGTGCGGTGACGGTCAGGTGTCGTCGTCTGTTGCAGGCCGCAAGAAGAAGAAGAAGCTGCTGATGAAGATCCACAACCTGATCCAGAAGCTGTTCATGCTGAAGATGCTGATCAAGTCCAAGTTCGCGATGGTCCTGATGAAGCTGTCGTTTCTGGTGCAGCTGAAGCTGGTGGCGATCGTGCTGGCCAACCTGCTGGTGAACGTGTACCGGCTGTACCTGCAGAAGACGCAGCATCCCGAGCCGCAGAAGGTGATCTACTACGAGCACGCGCAGCACCAGCATCACTACGACCAGGAGCACTTCCACCACGGCTCCGACGACGACAAGGGCTGGCTGGGCAACCTGTGGAGCCGTAGCGTCGAGGACTCCCCCTCGTCTGCGCACGATGCCGCCTACGGCGCCCACCGGCCCGTCTACACGCACAGCCCGCACGTCGTCGTGCGGCAGGACGCCCCTCCGCGACTGCCTTTCCTCACCCCCAAGCCGCTCCTCGGGTAGACACCCCTCCCCCCGCCCCTCTATTGCCATGAGAACTCTTCACAAGATCGCCTCTATACAGTGACCTAGTCCAACATGTGCACGTATCTGCGAGAACACTTACGGCTGTTGGCCTGTTTGAGAATTTGGTATAGGGAAATACGTGTTAATGAATTTCGTTGTCTTTAAAAGCCAATTTGGAATGTACACTTGAAACCAAGACCTAAGTCTATGTATCGAAGCAAGTACGGTAATTTGTTATTCAGTAATTTTTTATTTAATTATCAAATTTACTGATTTTCCCAGGAAACAGGCTATACATTCATGTTACAAAAGGCTTCGATACCGAAGAAGCACGTTTTTTCTGCTCAAAAAAGGCCCCGGTGGTGTGTGTGTATATATGTATTTATTTAACAGCCTTATGGGGCCCGTCTACCTGATGCTCAAACGTGACGTGATTATTTACGGAAACAGTCCCTATCTGTCGGTTACTCTGAAGACGTCAAGTACATTATAAATACCACATCCGAACACTCCAAACATAGCGGGGCCGAGGTTTAGTAGTGGTTAGACTACTCGCCTCCCACTGTACAAGCCGGGTTCGATTCCCGGGGGGTGGGGGGGGGGGGGGGGTTCACCGGACGATGCCGCTGGTCGGCGGGGTTTTCTCGGGATCACCCGTTTTCTCCCCGCCCTTGCATTCCGGTGCTGCTCCTACGCGCCTCGCTTCATCCTCATCGGCTCTAAAGACCTCGGTGTTAAGAGCGGCCCATATCTCTTCACTCTCTCACTCCAAACATAGCTAAGAACCAATTCCCCCCCCCCCCCCCAATCGCTTTATCACGAATTACTCGTGCCAAATATGTGCAAAAATATCAATAATACAAAAATTAAATGATAAGATCGCCGCTTAAAGTTTCATTGGTAAACGCAGCACTTCAGTTAAGAGCCATGTACGTAGAGGTGATATGGTACTTGATACTCCTAGTAGTGTCACTCTTATCGCTCCCTCGGTTCTCTGTTTTAAACAAGGGAAAAAAACAGCTCCAGGTAAAGGCGAGCCCCTTAAGATATGCTGTTTTTTGTTCTGATGTTGTTTTGTGCTTGCCTTTAGCATGAGGCGAATAACAGGTCAGCACGTTTTTTTTTGTGGCAGGGAAAATGAGCTGGAAGTTCACTAAGGTGAAAGCCACCCCTGATGCGGTCGGCTGGTATCGAGCCCACGACTTAACGAATACGATCCAGGCACCCCCGCCCCCCCTTTTTTTTTCACTTCCGAACACGCAGACACAGTGGTTTTACAAGAGCGTATTTCTAACTCCTCGAAATAATTCTTTCCTGGATGTTAACAAAGAAGGTTCACAGTTATGTGAAACACTTTTGAAATCAACATTTTCAAACTGTCCCTGTTCCTAACTGCATGTGTTATTGACACTTTATGCGCTCTGTGCACATTTGCTGGCATTCAAGACAAAAAAAGAAAGTGTCAATTACAATCCATCATTAGAGGAACGACAATTCTGTTGAGCTCAACTTTACGGCTTAATCACTGCCTTATTCGTTCGCATCACGTTTGACACGCTTATTGCACTGAAGTAAGTTCGTTACTGTCTATCTCTCAGCCAATGGACTGTCAATTTAATAGTCTTGTAATCAAATACCCTTTCGTGTGTAACGGCTAATGCAATCAGTATTGTTTATTTAACTTGTTACAAAATAATCATTATTATTATTCGCAACAAATGGCGTCATGCTAAGCTCTTTTAAGATCCTGACAAGCATTAATGAAACTATGAAATTACACCCACGCAATTATTTTTTTTCAGCGGTAGATTAATTATCCTGCAACCTGAGTTATACAACGGCGTATTGTTCCAAATGTAACATGCACAAGTAGACAATAATGTGTAAGAAGTAGTTACATGATTTGGCATTGTATTAATACTATGGCGAACAAGTTTTCGGACAGGGAAATATTTTCGTTTACTTCGATTTCTTTTGTGCACGTACACATAAGAATTGAAATTTTAGTAAAATTTTTACGTGTAAAACAATTTCACAATTTCGCTAATTCGATGCACCAGTAAAGTGATCTTGGTCCGTAGCAATGTTCATTTCAGATATTATGTATTGTTTCCGCATGTTCAGAAATTGCAGGGATTCCAGAAGTGCTCAATTAACAGTGAAAGGACTGTACCTAGTGATGCTGCCAGTATATTGACTGTCAGACAGTATAACCTTAAACTCGCCTGCTTAATACGTAGCTGCAAGTGTCAAAGTGTTTTGAATGTGGCTAACCCATATTCAGACATTATATGTAATAATATTAACGTCATAACAGAATATTAATAATTTTTCTAATTAACGCTTAAGCTTCATGTCTGTATGGTAATCTGGATCAACTTACACACTAAGCTAACGTAAAATTTACTGAGGTTCAGCCTTTTATGGTTTGAATTGTTGCATTTCATTCTTAAAACTCTTAAAACATTATTCCCAAAACCTTCGCATATGATTACATGTCATTAACATTTGCAGCTTTTTATCAAGAAACGCATTATCACGAAGACAGTTAAGACATAACGATACAAATTAGCTCAACGTAAGTTTTAGTTTTGAATAAAATGTTTGTATCTAAGTTATGAAATTTTTAAACAACATATTTATAACTTTAACAAGATATCATTGACGATAGCTGTTATTTTTATCACAAATGAATTTAAGATTAACATAAAATAGCTAAAGACCTTGTAGTAATGTTAACTTACTGGGTGTGAAATAGCACCATTTATTGTTGGTTTAGTATATGTATATATATCTATAAACATATAATCTCAGTTAGGCATTTGAAGCCTCTAATGCGAAGAATATTATTAAAAATTACGTCTCTTAGTTTAACTGAATTCTGTGTGTAAGTTCCCCGCATTTGTAAGCATTAGGATTGTTTTCAGCACTGTACAAAAGGCTGAAATATGGCAAGAAGAGGGGAAGACTGTGTTTTTATTTTAGTGATTTTCAGATAAAATTACATAGTTGTAACATTTTATTCAATCCGAGATCTTGCTCATTATGCAGTTTATCAATAGATTTACAGTGAGAATAAGATTCTGTGACAGAAAGATGGCAGAGAGGTTTCTTACAGCAATTCTAGTATGATGCAGTGTTTTTGTTTTATGCATAAATGTTTAAATAATTACAATACTTACAATTAAATTGAATTAGTTTAGTACTAGTAGTTATTACTGGGATGATCCCAATGTGATATATTTATTTGTATATTGTAAAACTGTTTTTATTTGAACTAAGTTTACTTATGCATAATACAATAAAAATTACTTTAATTAAAGAAAATATTAAGTCTAACAAATTTTGTAGGCGCAAGCCACTATCTGGAATTGAGATATTGGGAAAAATTTAAGCAATCGAGTATAATAGTCTTTTATTTAAAAATGGGAGATTTATTTTACTTCCCAATAAATATTTTCAACTACTTTGACTATACAAGTGTTAGATAAGTGTTTAGAATTTACAGTGTCATTGTATCAGTGTCTTTAGCTAGCAATAAATATTTAAAGCAAAATTATTTCAGCCAAATATTTTTTCAATGCATTAAATTTGTTTTTTGTTAGCAATATCAAATAGAAATTTCATGTAAGTAGAGGTAATTTGACTGAATTTTTTATTTTTATTGTTGTGTTAATTAGTTTATAAATTTTGTACTAAATTTATTTACTTTTATAAAATTTGTTATTAAACAGTTGTTATTCTTTAATTAAAATTTGACTTCTAATACCCAATCTCCATATCCTCCCAATTGCCAAGATATCAGAATTTAAACAAAACCACACAATCGAATAAACTATTTGTAATCAATTTAAATTTTATATGTGGGTGAAACAGACATGTACCAGCACATTAAAAATTATTTTTCATCTACAAGCCACGAATTTTTACGGATTTAGTTAAAATATACTTATTTCACTACGAAATAACTGATATTATCACAAACATAACTTTGTATTAACGGGATTTCTCACTTAATTACGCCTGTTGTGACCATTTACTTCTGCCTTCAAATCGGGCATGTTACATATTTCAGTCTTTTTACTTACATTATGCAGAAATATAAAATAACTTTTGTTTGAACATCCATCCTTGAATAAATCGTCGGTATTTATTAGGATCAGACATTTATTATTTTAAAACAATTTTCGTGGTATGCTTACAATTCTGTAGTAATTTAGGAGAAAAATTATTTACTTAAATAAAGCTGTAAATTCACAAATAACTTTTTTGTGGGCCTAAAGACGCCTCCACCACTAGCTAACAGGAAATGGCAGTGAAAGTCTTGCCATTGTAAAAAAAAAAAAAATTAGTAATAATTTACCTCACTATTTAAAACAAAAATATTTTCCCCAGTGTATATTCATTCTTTGTGCTACGTTAATCTTAATGTTAAAGAATAATCCTAGGGTCCAGAAATCAATAATGTAGGGGAAGTTATGTTCGGTTATGACAAATAACGAGCATCGTTGGCAAAATTATGAACAATGTATCACCAACGTTATATATAAATATATTTTGTGGTAGTTAAGAAATTAACGCGTTTAATATCATATGCTTGGACACTCAAACAAAAAACTAAAATACCATAATGATCTGTGGCAGTAAAGATAAGTCATTAAGGAACAGTAAATATATGAAAGCTATGAACATTTTAAGCAATTCAAACAGCGAAACACCGAAACTAGTTCCTTCGCCCTCAATTCCAAATCATAATGATAGTTACAATTATAATGCATTTTCAAATGAAACGCTTTTAAAAACACCTCAAGCTAATTATACCGATTCATAAGTGAAACATACATTAATTATGTTTCGAGTGTCCAAAATATAACCTCAAACTAGGTACGCTACGTCGTCTAAGCGAAGCGTGTACTTTGATGAAATATTTATATCAAACGTAGCTTAAAGAGACCTCAATTTCCCACGCACCCGTTAACAAAATAGTAAGTTTGTGTTAGTTAAATAACAAATATAAATATAAATCATCAATGCTACTGTTAAAATTGAGACAATGTATTTCAGATTTGTTATCAGGTATGGTTAGTTTATCTTCACAGTTTATTTATTTGCACATACATTTTCAAATTAAGATATTTCTTTACAAACAATAACAACCACTCAGCAGGAAGTACTGATCACATAAAAATAACTTATAAGTTCTAGATTTCGTGAATATGAGAACTTTGTTCGTGTAACCTAATAAAAAGAGCAGCAAAATTTGTAAAATTATTTAAACCATAAGAAGATAGTATTTTAATTTTTCAAAGTGGAAAATGGAACTGTTCGAGACATTTAGTTATAGATATAATGGCATTATTAGAAATACATTTATTTTCCATTGTGAGGAGAGTGGACTGTCATGCACCTGGTATGTGTTCGGATTTGATACAATAAAACTTAGAGAAAAATTAAAATATCATAGCAGTGAGTTATTAACCATGTGATACGTAATCAGCCATAATTTGGACGTCCCTTGGTCATTCCCGTACTTACATGTGCATAATTGAACGATGCGAGACCATAACACACGCCTAAAATAAGAGGACACGCAACCAGCACAGCATTTCTGTTATGCGGGCCTACAAACTCGTTTCCCACAAGGGAAAATATACCATAACTATAGAAATGGCGGTCACCGCCAAAACACTTTTGTTTTCGCAACCATCCGAACATTTCAAGCTTTTTACATGAATACGTCTTTAAATTTGCAACCATAGTGGGAGGCAATCCAGAAAAACCGATGATAACAATATCGGGGATACAGTTTGGCATTGCAGCTTCGAATCTGTCGTCTACATTCAAAATTCAATTACACCACTCGATTGCCAAAGGATCAAAGAATATGTTACGTTGAGTGAGGACTGGGAAGCATTACGCGGAGTATGGGGGTGGGGGAGGGTAATTTTGAGTTCGTTTCGCGGCGTCTCATAAATTCCGCGTAGTATAACTTTTGACTATGAGGAGCTGCGACGCTCGTTTAAGTTTCTTTCGACAGCTCTCCTCAAGATAAATCGATTGCATGTATAAAAACACTTGTGTGACATCTCAAAAGCAATTTAGTGATACCCATAAAACCCCATATGATCGAGTGAAGCGGTGCCGGGAACGTAAGCAAAACATCAAGACGTCCGAGCGAACGTATTCACGCAAATAAACGGCCGGGTCCCCAACACAGTCAAACTCAATCCTTTTGAAAACAGTAACACTTGCCTACCACATAATTTGGTTTAATAGGTCTTCACATAAAATAATATTGTAGTAATGAAACAAAAAACTTTCGAAACTCATTACTTAATTTATCTAGAAAAAATACTGAATATTACCCCTAAATTCACTATAAATAAATTTATTTCTAGCACTCTTCTCAGTAAATTTTCCCATTTACGGTATTTATAGATACATACCAATTCATTATTGCTGTTTCAAATAATCCGGCTGTTTCTATAAGTTTGTCTTCCCTCCGAATTACTCAAATTGTACTCGATAGATACATGTTTGCCTATATTATTAGGAAAGTATAAGTTACTTTTTTATAATTATTATTGGCGAACTTTACTACATGCCTAAATTTAATATATTAAATTACCAGATTAAATTAATTTATTTGAATGATATAAGGTATTAAATAATTCTTATATAATTTTGTCAGCAAGTGCACCTTTTGATTATTATTGATTTACCAAGCCCCCATGTAATTTAATACTCAGTAACTCAAAGTATACCGAACAACAAAAATGATGCTGCACTAGCGTTAAGTTTGTTTTGGAATACTCTGACATATGCTGAAATAATTTCTTATGGTGTTATCTATCAACTCAGTTTTCACGAAACATATTTTAAGTGGCAATTTACAATATAAGACCCCTTTCATCTGAGTCACCGGGTACTTGAACATATTTATTTGCAGATGCAAATATCAAAGAGAGCAGGGTACATAATTATAACAATGAATTATTATTTTAGTCCATAAAAAGTTAAATTTTTTTAATATATCAAAATGTCGCCAAGTCAGTTATCACGAAAATTATAACGTACACTTAGATATTAGAAGTACGGCATTTACAAACAAGTAAATTTCGAAGGAATTTGTAACGATTTTTTTCTTTATTGCTATTATGCATGCACTGTATTCTTAAGCATCTTTTAGGACGCAAATGTTAAAACTAAAAACTAATATATAAAGAAAATTGTAAAACTACTATAATGTGGGGATATTTAGGAGAATATTTAACAGAAATTAGTGCTTACACTCTTATTATATCCTACTATAATATCCGAATTATAAAAATATTTTAATTATTAATTGATAGATACAAAATCCACGTGTGATTGCACTAGGCTAGATATAACTTTAAAAATACGTAAGTGACAGACGTGCTTTAGTGCAGTACCACTGTAACGTAAAAGAATGGAAGAAAGAACTTATAACTTCAAATACTTAAGTAGCTTCAAAATATGTATTTATAAATTTCTATATTTATATACATTTATACACAAATCAGTTAAATGTACTTCAGAAATTTTATGAGAACACATCGAAAATATACGTGAATTAACACTAAGTTCTATTTTAGATGTATATCACAATGCAAAATAAACTTTTATTTTATTTTAAATTTTTTAGCGATGCAGTTATATTTATAAGTTAAATCTTCAGATTTTACAGTGATTTTCAGGTTTTACAGCTTATGCAAACAAAATATACCAGTCTAAGAAATACTTTTTTTCGGAAGCACTTAGCTAACAAAAGTATGCCTTTAATTTTAACAAGAACGTAATTTATTAACAACTTTTGTCAATGTATGTTATTATGTCTGAAAATTAGCATACATTGAACTAACAAAAAAAGCGAAGATACAATTTTAATATATCAGTTTAAAATACAACGTTAAAATATAATGTAAAAACGTCAGAGGCCGAGATTCTAGCAAACAGACACATAAATATGGCTTATATTTAAGTGTAAGGCCTTCTATCTATAACTTAACGGATTAATATGGAGTTTCCTCTATAAAATAGGTTATTCCAAGAAATGTGAACATGATCATATTCACCATTGTTTCTCGCGTTATAAGCTCTATATATGTTTTTTTTTTTTTGTTCTTTATAGATGGACTCTATATATTTCATTTTTTCTTATCACAGGATAATAAGAATATTAAGTTAAGTACCTGTGAATACAAAAACCACTGGGAGTATGTATCCATAAAAGGCATAATAAATAAAGACGTGTGGCAATGACAAATACACATAAAGCCCTGGTATCGTGCATTTAAGAAATAATCGAATACTATTCCTCAGCGCCTGCATATGAAATAAAGAAATCTTATTAAGAAAAGTTCACTGCTAGACAGAGAAATCTACACACGTTGGAGACATCAAAATGTTATGAAAATAACTGTACAGACTAAAAACTTAGCCATTTTTAAACTGATTTTTTTCCCAATACTTATCGTTTTTAAAATTAGATTGATCACAATAAGTGATGTAATATGATCTTAAAGAGCAGTTATTAGCAACTGCATTTACCATGCTTTATGTTGCTAAATATTATTCAACGAACCAAAAAATATTTGTATTCATTTGTTTATTTTAAAATATTTTCTGAACGTAGACAAATGTTTTGCTGTGGCCGTAGACATGTACCCAACACGTAAACAATCATGTATGGGAATGATACATTACTAGAAACAAATTTAAAAAAAATCCATCACTTTGGTAGTGAGAGAAATGGGACAATAAAACACAGTGCAGAGTAAAATAGCTGATAAGGTACTGAAAAACTCTATAATGTAACCGATGTTCGCTATGAAAACATGTTCTGGATATATCTGTAAAGCATCTCAATAATGCCCGTGTAAGTTAACGCAGGTCGTGTTAACACAGCAAGGAACTGAGTGTTTAAATTTTGACATGACGCGCCATATTAACTTTATATTGCCGCAGAATATATCGGAAATAGAATGCTACTTTATGTATTTGCTACGGGGCATTTCGAAACGGGCAGGCTACATTACTAGGTGGTTTCGCGGGCGGCAATTGGAAGCTGTATAATTATGATACGCGGACGATAATACTGTGTCTCATACCAGCCAGCTGTTACTTTGATTCACCCAAAAATAGTTCTGGGGATGTGTCTTAAAACCCCATATTGCTGCTCAGTACAAATTGACGATCGTTGGTCCTTTCAAAAGTTACGGCTGGCCACTAATGCCAGTATGAACGAATACTATTAATTAGAAACCATCTCTTAGACGTTATTTCCACATTACATAGCTGTAACGTTACTAGACACGACCACAAAATATGACATAGGAAATATTAATTAGAAACCACCTCTTAGACGCTATTTCCACATTACATAGCTGTAACGTTACTAAACACGACCATAAAATATGACATAGGAAATATTTATTCTACATTCGGGGAAGTGTTCGTCAGTTGGTGAAATCAATTCAGCGAGAATAGATATCTTCATCTTAGTCTTACGAACCGATAGCTGTACTCAGTTTTGTAACCAAATACACAATTGTCATTTTCTTCCGGTTGTTACTATCATTAGAGAGATCGCACATAATAAATACTGAACATGAAAACTTTTGAAAGCTCATTCTAAATATTTTGATAGTCGATCGCTTATGATAGTAAGGTAGAAAATACAATGCCTCTTACAGTATTGTTCAGTTATTGAGAGAGATGTCAAATCATTAACAATCAAGTTTATAAATTGGAATTTTCAGAAATATCACAAACGACATGAAGTTTAATTATAATTCGCAGAACAGTTTTTAATCATATGGAGATCTTCCACCTAAGAAGAAACTCTTGTTATTATCTTCCGTCATTATTATATAATAAGGTGCCACCCGCTTCGTGCATTAATTTTTCCATTCGGGTTTTATGAAAGTTCTATGGCGATTTATTGACCAACGTGGCCTAATTAACATAGTCTTTCCGTCGCAACTGTCCAAGTTCCCTGGTTTTAGCTTAGACTGTACACAAAGTTACCAGCAGCAGCGGTTCAAAGCCTGGCACGTAGGCAACACTTTCTGCACGTGCCGGAAAGAAACCTCCCATGGTCGGCAACGATTTCTCGAAAGCCGCAACTGGAATGCGCTGTAGTAGAAGGTGAGTACTATAGTATATTCGAAGTTTCTTCGCACTTTTTGAATCAAACATTTGAAAAATCACCCCATGCATTACGTGTTTTCATGTTTCCTAATTTTGTTATGTATCACAAGCGGTTTTATACTCGTGATAACATTAAAAATCATAAATTCACATTTTGTTTTATTAAATTGAACATTAATTTATAGTCCATCAATATATTGTAGTAATTGATTTATAATTAATATGAATAGAAATAGTGAAGATATAGGTGCACTGGTTACATTTATTTAATAATGAATGTGAATTAAAACGAAGAGCTAATAAGATGTTGAAATTTTTTTCCACGTCATTTGTGAAGTAGACGGTTCTTGGTGACACATTTAGGTTTTCGGTAGTGAAAAATTAAAACCGCATTATATTATTCTAAATATACGACAATTTTAATTTCGTCTTCCCAGCGCACAAATACGTATTTACGTAATCCTTTTTAATTCAGCATTCAGACTTGGAACTACTTCCTCTCTATCGTTACCAACTTTGCAGGGCGAATACCACTCGGTGTGCTCCGTAAAACACATGAAAATTAGGACAGTGACATTCTTCAAATGTCGATTTCAAAAGTGCTCATCTAAACGTGAACACGTCTTACCTATAACGAATTCACGATTACTTCCAATTGTTCTGAAGCCCTGCTAAAGTTCTACTTCCAGGATATTCCTCCACCTCATGCAGACAAGTCTAGAACACTACACCTACGGAACAACGCAATGCATTCGTGCGCACTCAGTGTGGTTATATTTTTCATATGAACTATTTCGTATGAATGTCAATCAAATATTTAAAAATAAATTTGGAAATGAACACTCCTGGGTTACCCGTACGCAATGTATTTGTGCGCTGGGAAGACGAAATTAAAATTGTCGTATATTTAGAATAATATAATGCGGTTTTAATTTTTCACTACCGAAAACCTAAATGTGTCACCAAGAACCGTCTACTTCACAAATGACGTGGAAAAAAATTTCAACATCTTATTCGCTCTTCGTTTTAATTCACATTCATTATTAAATAAATGTAATAACTTATATAAAATCAATTAAACAATTAATATATTGAACCGGGAAAGTAAGTGCGTTAATTTTAAGGGAAGAAAATAAGCTGGCGACGCTGTGAAGATGCCGTGAAAAAGCCATTGTACATGAGCACTATGTATGAGAAACAAAAATCCACAATTGCCTCAACGTATTTAATTTTGCACTTATGTATTAATATTACGTGATGTGTAGCACAGTCTACTACTGCAACCTAACAGGGTCAGGTTTTTGTACGGTTACTCTTTCGTTAAAGTTGACCACTGTGATTAAATGCGTGAAGGTCACGTGGTACCCACAGAACACCAAGAGTCCTCCTTTACGATCATAAATCAAACATGTCATTACTGACTCTCCTTACGGTGGAAGCCAACCACGATCGAGTCACACGCCAAATTTCGAGTATAGTCCATTGATGGTAACTTCAAAATTTTTCTACAGCACCACCGAAGTTATATTTTCAAGCTATCCCTCCGCCTAGTGCAAACAAAGCTTATGTTAGTCTATAAAATTACACCAAGGAGACGACGCACCCTGTTTCTACGCACTCTGTTTAATAGTATTTTGCATTATCATCAACTTAATTATTTTCTCTCTGTTTTTATTAATATTAATTATAAATGAAGTATTACAATTTATAGATAACCTGTAAGTAAAAAAATCAATTTCACCAAAATAAATTATACAATATTACGAGAAGTATAAAACGATTGTAATACGTGGCATTTTTAAGAACCAAACACGTTATACTTGGGGTGATTTTTCAAAGGATCTATTCAAAAAGCATTAAGTTACAGCGAATATACTATATGACGTGTTACACAGATTTGCCGACAAACCCTTAAGTTAGTGGAATGGGAGAGATTTGGGCGACTCTTTAACTCCGAAGTCTTGAGAACCGACGAGCGTGAGACGAGGTGATTACGGAGCAGCGCCCGGAATGCAAGTGCAGGGGGAAAACGGAGAGCCCCTAGAAAACCCGCCGACCAGCACGATCCCCACGTGCGAAAATCCGGGAGAGGGACCCCGCACGGAAACGAACCCGGTTCGCCTGGGTGAGAGGCGAGTAGTCTGGCCGCTGGAGCACCGCGGCCCCTCCCGTCAGCTAGTATGAGGACAAGTTTTGGCTTCCCACGCTGTGGTTCCAGACCTCCCTACCCATGATGTATGCAGCACGTTCAAGAGAGTTGGCGATGATGTAACTTGCGTTCGGGAATACCAGGGGATCGATTCCCGGTGCGGCCATCCTGATTTCGTCTCCCATCTTTTCCCGAAATATCTCCACGCGAATGCTGGGATGGTTCTTACTACACTCTAATAAATTATTTGCAAAATTACCATATCAGCGTATCAAAGTGCGATTGGTAAAATATTTTCCCATGCATCCATGGGTAACTTTCCCAGGAAAGAGTCAAATGCATAGGGAAGTTTCCAACTTTGTATAGTAGCGATGCTGACATTCTCATCTTTTCAGCTTGGTACCTAGTACTGTTTCCATCTACTGTATAGTTTTAAATCTTCCATTGCAATCTTGGAGGTTAACCAGAAATCTTTTTACAGTGTACAGGCCATGGCCTCTTCCTTCTCCACACATGCTTCTCTGAGCAACTTACTAATTTGACATGCATAGCTCAGTGTTCTATCCTACTTATATATCACTATAGACTGTTCACGATTATCTGAGCACTTTTGAAGTCAACCTTTGAAAAAAGTCACTGCCTACCTGCATATATTTTAACAACTAACCTGATTTTCGTGCGTCCAGTAAAGTTGGTAACGACGATGAGAAAGTAGTTACACGTCTTAACGTTAAAGTAGAACTTTTGGGTAAACATTAGGGAAAACTTAAATTGTTAACTTTTCTACGTATCTTTATAACGCAGTCAAGTGAAAGAATTAGCACATTTGTAAAATATTTACTTTTCTGGTGATTTTACATTTCACTTGACCGACGCACGAATTAAGTGAACACTCCCATGGCAATGGTAATTTTACATAATGTTGGAAGTATACACAACGTGCATAGGAGTAGATTCTAGGCTGTGTCCGAATTTGCCTGAAGTACGTACTTGTGCGTACCTGTTCCCGTAAGTGAAATTTTAAGTGCTGTCCGAATTGCAAGTGAAGTTTGGAAGTATACAGGTAAACGAAGATGTACACTTCTCACGTACTTGCGGAATATGTGCCACCATTTTGAGAAACAATTTGTAGGTTACAATTGATTTCCGACATAGTTATTTTATTTGAAGTTTAATAGGGCAACAGTACTACTTCGTAGACATAGAAATTTGAACTTAGTAAATAATTATCGCAAGGTTAACCTTAAATAAAAAGTCAAACAATAAATTCGTATTAGGCCTGTATTCCTAACCTAGAAAGCTACGATAAAATAAAGCAATCCAAATTGCACTTACTGAAATATTATATATTACTTGATTTAACCTCTAAAACTTCCGGATATTATCAAATTCTTGTTCGGAACACATGTACATACATTAAAAGTGGTTAGATGGCTAATAACAGTTACCGAAGCTAACAAGTGTGCCTGTCCGAATTCATCAAGTTTCCTGCCAAGAGTAAGTAAAGTATGCAAGGATGCAAGTACGCAAGTATACAAGCGGGGCTGAACTCGACAGACAAGCTTCGTGAGGTGATTCCTTATGCAAAATCAAGTGGCAAATATGTAGGACACTTTGTACCTAAACTAAATATTAAGGGCATAATAAGTCCCCGAATATGGAGATTTTGGAAAGCATTTTTTGCGAAATATAGGAAACCAGGTGTGATTAAAATATAATTCACGGGACATTGTTTTTTTTATTATCGGGGTCTCCAATCTCAGAGCAAATTCGCAATAATAACACTCCCCATTACGAAAATTACAGGGATGGCCACCCTCTTATAGCCGGCAGCTTCGTTACCGTCAAGAATTATGAACGTTTTATGCTGGTTTATTGAGTACAACCTACGGAACAAAAATGGTCCCCGTGTTGCAACGGCCTAGGGCCCACCGTTTCCTTTTGAAACGCACACTAACATTCCGCTAGATTCCGATGCATCGATAGAGCTCCTAATATGCAGGGAGTACTTACTACCCGTGTGTATAGCCACAGCACAGCCGATGGTGGCGGACAAGGTTAACACCTACAGTAATCAAAGCGTAGAATACACTCATGTACGGCATATTGCCTACATACGAGGCACTGTATCGCTGCAGCGGAATCTAGAGGAATCTTTATGTGCGTTTCGAATGGAAACGGTGGACTCTAGGCAGTTGCAACAAGGGTACCATTTTTGTTTCGTAGGCCGTACTCCTCAATAAACCAGCATAATATTTTCATAATGCTTGATGATACCGAAGTTGCCGGCAATAAGAGGGTGGCCACCCCTGTTATTTTCGTAATGGGGAGTGCAATTGTTGTGACTTTGCTCTGAGGTTGAAGATCCAGATAACAAAAAACCAATTTTCTGCGAATTGTATTTTCATCAGACCTGGTTTCCGATATTTCGCTAAAATACTTTCCAAAATCTTCATTTCCGGGGACTTATTACGCCCTTAATTTTTAGTTTAGGTACAAAGTGTCCTTCATATTTGCCACTTGATTTCGCATAAGGAATCACTTCACGAAGTTTGTCGGGCGAATTCAGCCCCATCCTGTATACCTGAATACGGACATGGCCTTGACAGGGCTTTCAGAATTGCTTAGTTTAGCGTGAACAGCCTTTAACGTTCATGCCTATTTACGTCTGCAAATTTTATATTGTATAATATGATACAGAAAATATGACGTTGTGAGAAAAGAAGCTCCAATGTTCACATAGTTTCTGGTGTCGGATCGAACAGAAACATACGTGCGAATTTCACGTTGTTATTTGATGTCGGACTAAGACGTCAAGGCTCTGTACACATCTGGAAACAATCCGTGATTTCATTGGATGCCACGCTTAGTACGGAATCGCTTGCCTGCGAAACCGCGTTACAGAAGATCGGTGACTAGCCTTGATCTCTTATTACTGTTTCGAGTGTCCTCTGGGACTCCGCACACAAACTGTTGCTCGACGGCAGAAGTCAGACAAGCATAGGTCTATGTAAACGTGGAGTTTAGTCTGCTCCCCAAAAAAAAAAACTCGAATTTTTCAAATTACTGAGTATCAAGTTATTAAGGCACCCAAGGTTTTCACTTCAGTTATTTTAATTTTATTAATTTTATTTGAAATGCTTATACTTTGTTAATTACATACAATTTTTCAAAACTGATTTGATATGTACTGTAGAACCTAGAATATTATCCGGTTCGGAGGCTTAAAGTGTATATGTACAATTATTAACATTTCTTCACTTCCAGTTTGCGTACGTTTGTTGCACTCATAAATCACGTTGCGTTAAAAGAAAATATAGTAAACAATTTTCAAGTAAAGGGATTTACCATGAAAAAGTGTGGACGTAAATGAAAATTGTATTGACTTTGATAACAGGGTTACAAGTATACACAACTATAACTTAATTATAAGTCATGCATATTTATTGTTGTTCAGTGACATATGTTCTCTTCTAGATTTAACTGACAGGCGCTGTCTTGCTCTCTCTCTCTCTCTCTCTCTCTCTCTCTCTCTCTCTCTCTCTCTCTCTCTCTCTTAATATATATATATACATAGTGTGTAATACATAATATGAATTTTATTATAAAAGAAATAGCAATGAATAGCGATGAAGTTTACAGATTTATACAACTAGCAAAACCAATATCAATGCTGCAGTTATTTGCAACATGATAGCGTATAAATGTATTATGCGAATAAAGAAAGTAATCATTGGAGAATTGACTAAAATGGAGTGGTAAAATGGAAGGAAGATACTTAGTGTATTGAGTATCTAACTCGATTTTAAAAGAATCCTAAAGAAATAATTTCGGGGCTTTATTTCCAGCAATAAAGACGCCTGACATTTACTGCCGGCAGTTAAACCATATTTGGGTTCCCCATTTGTCTGTTTTGGTCGCTTTTTCTCGTCGCACTGTCCTTTAAATCGCAGTGAAACGTCTTGCTTCACAGACGCACTAAGAATTCAGCTGCCGAGGTGACGTCACCGGGCCTTTACTCATAAAAAAGAGTGGAACTTCAGAGGTCGGCAATTTTCGGGAGTCGCTGTACGAGGTGAAACTGTTGTGTCCTCGCCCTAAGTCACACACTTTCTCCTCACACACACACACACACACACACATACACACATCGTTAGAGGTATAGCCCAGTCAACCTTCGTCAAACAATGGTCCACGTTCACCGCGTATTGTGACGTCATCTGCAAGTGCGTTTGACATTTGTTGTTGGCAGGGGAAAGAATTTACTATCACCTGGTCATGTTCAATGTTAAAGCTGAGGGTCCCGCCTCTATCATAATCAAGTACGCAAGGCGGCCTACACAGCTCAATGCCAACAAACCTGTTGAAGTGTGTGCATCAGTGACACACTTCATCAAGATTTTATTTTATGCTTTAATTTTTATCACTCTTACGCAAGAAACAAAGCATAGTCTTATGCACCTTGTCAATTATTCTGTGAGGTGCTTTACCGTTTCAAAGTATCATCATGCTAGAGCCTTGAGTGGAATAAGTTATCTACCAGTTGATTTATAGGATTGGTGAGTAGCTGGAAGGCATGAATACCACAACTGTAGCTAAGTGGCTGAAGAGTATTACGTATTTAAGCACAATGGAGGATGCAGGTTGTACAAAAATGACCTTGGCCCTCTAACAATAAGTATAAGTAATGATAGGAAGGAAAGAAATAGCTAAGGCAAACGTCGAAAATTTGTATCCAAAGTGATTGACAATATGCAGGAATGTTACTGCAGAGGACGGAGAAAAGCAGAGATAGTTAAAAGAGTGTTTATGTGTCTGGCACAAAATAATTATAAAAATATAAATAAATGATGCGACGGAAGAAAGATGGAAAGCCCTATATGGTGTCCAAACCATATGTATCGGTTTGATCAAGATCACATAACACTTCACTGTTCTACATATGAGTCGTATTCTTTATGTTACATGATCTGCTGCGTAAAAATGAATTTTCTGTAGCCAAATGAAAAATATTATGCCTGTATCTGGTTCAAAGTTAAATCCCTAAGCACATCTAACAACCATGCCGTTGTTCTTTCAGGCATTTGTATATGTACCACATGTGAAAATGAACATTTACCAGGACCCAGTGACTAATACCGTGCAGCAGTCAAGTGGCGTTATGGTTGGTATGTTAAGAACATGAATATATTACAACTATTTTGACTACAATTCGGAAAAAAAATCAATATAAAATGGCGTACGTTTTCAGTGAACTAACATTATACTTTCAACAGTACGTGAAGAGAGAGGTTTTGTTTACGTTCTTCGTAACGGACAATAAGGTAGACATGCTATTCAGTGTGTACAGTAAATGTCATCTAATTGGGCTATTCTGAAGATTGATTTCAGAAGGTATGGCTTATGCCACAAAATACTTAGCCGATATCGGCCCAAATTTACGTGCTACATTTAATATATTTTAATCTATACAGACAGTAAACAGATAACGTAATGTTGTTATATAAATTTGTGTCAGGGCCTAAGAACTTAATCAAAAATAATCATATTTATAGAAGTTGAGTTTATTAAATCCATTAGCTAGGTACTCAGGAGCCGAAATAATATTGTACTTTTATTTACTTAATAAAAATATATAATCGGAAATTTCGAGACATCCGTTTCAAACGAAGAAACGAGTAATAGGTTTGTAATCTTTACAGTACATCATTCATAATTTTCAATTTTCTTACACAAACCAATGGGCAATTATTTTTTACACGTTCCGCATTGCTAAATTTGGTTCATTCTGTATGCAGCATTATAATAATACGAATGAGGTATTAATTGTTTTAACACAAAATCCACTTCATAAAATGATGATGGCGAGTATCAAATATTAATTGTGAAACAATCTCATAAGCAACAACTTCATAGAAGGATTCGATTAACATACAAATAGTCATACTCCCAAGTGTACAAACTATTTTCATAATAAAGGGCAATGCATGTTACCAGTAAAATATTCTCAGGTTACAGCTCGCCATTGAATAAAACCCTGTTTAGGAAATTGTGGTTTTAATTCAAGTAGTTTATAATATAATAAAACAAAATTCTTTGCATATTTCGATTTTGAAGGACGCGCATCTCTATTAATAATAGTTGTAAGATCATAAGTCATATTGTATTTCTTTCTCATTTTGCGTAAGGCATGATCTGTAAGTGTTTATACCTGGATTTCAATATAATATTAAGTAATTTTACCAAATAACCTTTTACAGAGTATGCAGATCAATATGGAAGTTATACACTACAGTAAACCTAAATGTACAATAGAAATAAGCATACATAAAATGCACACGACATTCTTAGGTTTCGAGCCCATGACCACATGCTCCATAAAATTATCCCATCCAAATACAAAACGTAAATTGGCTCCATATCCATCTAGTACATGTAGAGATGCAATCAGTTTTCAGGTAATGGAGTAGTACAGGTACTATAATTGGCTTGGTTTGTGACCAAACAATGTTTATCAGGTGGTATTAAACTTAAAAGAACATCGGAATAAACCTGTTTAGAAAAATAAAACGATTTATAGAATTAATGAATTTATTTTCCCTTTCAAACCAATAAAAAATACCCATTAAAAACTTTTCTGTGAACTCTGATATTTCCTTATATGCCCAGAGCAAGGTAAATAATATGAGAGCGTGTAACTCGCACTTGGGGCGTAATTTTTCCATCGCAGACGGTTAAGTATGAATTGTTTTCCTTGCCGCCTATTTCAGATAATTGCCTTTTAATGTCTCAATATGAACCTTTTACTAAAATTTTGGCCAGTTTCTTTGGATAAATTTACATCAATGTTATTACTATTTTTGTATAGTCAAAATAGAGCAAAGAGCGTTTCTTACAAATCTTCACGGTAGATTTTCCATGTTGGCCGCACGGGTCAGTCAGAATTCGGAAACTTAGATATTCCAGGAATTAATCGGTTTCGTACACTTCAACTTTTGTTTTTTATTGTGTTGCAAGCAACTACACTCAGTAGTTCTGAGTAATTTAACTAAAACTGCGTACGAAGGAAACCTGAACAACTTTTTTTGAAGACATTAAAATTAAAATTTTTGCCTCTCATATGACAGACAGTTTTCTATTTAAAATTATATCTTTGAATCACCAAACTGAATCTCCTTTACTACCACAAAAATAACCGCTTCAGAGAAAAATAAAATTTTCGTTGGTTACTTTTGCTTAAGACATTTCAAGTTGGCCTTCAGAGCCGAGGATACTGTTGCATTGCAGTCGAATCACGAGGGTCCGGATTGGAATCCTGCATAGAACTTTAATGTATATACTGTTTACAATGAAATTCATGTGTACGTTCTTCAAAGCCACCAGTGGCTACTGCCAATATTATCACGCATAATATATGTTTGCCATTTGTTGCGAATGCAGAAAACAATGCAAAATAACTCACGATTGTGGCAGGTACAAAGTATTTTGAGGATATTCCGCCTTACCACATATTTTTATATCAAACACAACATTATTTAATTTATATGATCACTAAAAATATTTGTTTTACCACAAAAAAAAATCGGTGGAGTGATGGAGTGGCTTTCACGGAAGATCTTATTTTTTTCCCCCGGAGAAAGGGGTTTATACAATTTAAAGTACACCTGCGATACATTTTATTAATTTGTAAAAGGCTGAGCATATTTTACGCTAACAACGAAAGGACTAAGGGTTCGTTATGTCAACTCTGTATCTGGGATCTGAAAAAGGCTCATGTATTTAAAGTGTGAGTGTTGAAGGCACTGTATTACATGCCTTGTTGAATTACTAGTTTCTAGCTAAATTTAGTTCTTTAGAAACACTTATTTTGAAACTACAACTATATTTCTCTGGAAATGATCATTACGATGTAGAACAAGCATAATTTCTGAGTTTTTGTCAAGTAACTATGAAGTAATTAGTGTAGCATCATCTTTGAAGTACCAGAATATTCCTGCCGTACCACAATTACCAAATAACGTGGGAACAAAATTCGGCGACGATATTTGGAAGCCATTTGCAAAATTTAAACGCGCTATGGCAAGAAATATCTAGTTGCTTCATTGAAAAGACTGTTATCCTCGAAGTAATAGAACTTATATGAAAATGTCAACGTTGCAGAAGAGACCGACCCTAGAACGCTTCTTAAGCTTGGCGAATTACGTAGCGCGATTGTCGTTTGCAACCAGCTAGATAAGAAATATCGACAAGAGTGTGTAAAGAGCTGGAAATTTCATGGGCCGTTTATTATTTCCTTTGCCGGAATCTTATTTATTTTTTATTTTAACTTTTTTTACTGAGATGCCTTATCGCAAGAATTAATTAAATTAAAGGAAAAACTGATATCTAAAAAATTTTAATGTGCAAGTATATGAAAGATGATACACCGGCTATAAATTATTTCTTTAAATGCTATTCCGCATGACACTTTGCTTGGTTAGTTATGGTTTTATGCAATATTTACTAAGGACTAAATTAAGTTTTCGAAAACTCTCAACTCATACCTTGTATAGTCACTGCAAAAATAAAAGCTCTCTGTCTTTGTCTCTTTCACACCCGGCAAGTTTCACTTCGCTAGTACGTGATAAAATTGTACATGTTTTCAATTGTAGCATATATTATTACAGCAAAATTATGATTTTTGAATGTGTAATTTACAACTGAAAAGAGATTTTAATTTGAATTTTTAATGTGTGCATAATGCGGAAGTAATAACACATTCCAGGCCACAATATAGAAATCTTGACCTTTGCTACGGTACGAAACGGGATACATCCTTACACATTTGACTATTTCCTGAGCGAATGTAGGAATGTTACCATGAATGTATGGGAAAAACTATACCATTGGCGGTTTCTCAGTACACGAATACACTGATGTGGTAAACTAACGAATACTTTCGTAGGGTGAAACATCTTAAGAAAGAAATCACGTTTACGACGTACGGTTGCGTGTCGCCATCGGTAATCACGGTGAAAAAAAAAAACAGTAACAGAGTTTTGTCACGAGTATTTGCTTGTAACTGTAACTATTAGGACAGTGCCAAGAACGCAACAGTTTTTCCCAGTTCTACATGCGAATGGTCGCGAAAGTTTAAGTTTATTCTGGTTGCACGATGAGTTACTTGTTACTGCTGCGTGCACATAGAGTGTACAGTTCTGAGCGAGTACCAGGTCCTCTTGCAGCAGTTGAAAAGCAGCCACTTCCAATAAATTACTCAGGCACGCGATGAAAAAACTTCTTGGAAATTTTACGTAAGTTGCACATTTTACATCTTGAGGAACTTCTTTACTTCGTAAATACTCATTTTGGGGAAGATAGTTCTCAAATACGTTTTTATGTTTACCTCTGTTACTCTCTTCACTGTGACAATCCGAGCACTGAGCTTACGTGGAAAAACAGAACCCGCTCCTTTATGACCTAGAGAACAAGGGACTATGGCTATTAAATAAAATTAACGAGTAAACTTAAAATATATATATACAGATGTGTTTTGTTCAATAATATACCACGAATAATTTAGCAACAACAGTAAATATGAATACATCGCAAAGGCGTACTACAAAACCTTGGTACGTGATAGAGAAAACCTGAGGCCAGTTTCGGATTCAGCATACCAATCACATGTTAGGGTAGCATACATTTTGAAAAAAAGTTTTTATTGGCCAAATTTTTGCAGGCCTGTGTTATGACAATCGAAGCCCTTCATAATATTAACGCCATCCATTCAAAGTAATGCCGCCGGCGAGAGGCATGCAGATACAGTGTTGCCAACGGCCTTGAGATCCTAAGTCAAGCCCAGCGCTGTCGAGATAGACATGGCTAGCGGCTCCGCTCAGCGGAATATTTCAGATATGCGCTGCTGATTGGCGATCCAGTTTTCTCGCCTGTCTTCTTATAAAGAATAACTCAAGGCCTGGGAGTTTATGGGCGCAGAAACCGGCTATCTCCAAGCACGTGACTCGCGCAGCAGTTATGTCGTAGGGGCCGCGGTGGCTGAGTAGTCAGTGTGCTCACCTCCCACCAGGGCGGACCTGGTTCAATCCCCGGCCGGGCCACTCCCAGATTTTCACGCGTGGGAATCGTGCCGGACGATGCAGCTGGTCGGCGGGTTTTCTCGCGGATATCCCGTTTTCCCCGCCTTTTCATTCCGGCGCTGGCCCATGCTCACCTAATTGCATTCACGTCGGCTCTCAAGGCACCTCGATGTTAAGAGCCGCCCAAATCTCTTCACGCACTTAGTTATTAAGGCCCACCCTTATTTAATTACAGAAGACGTGAATGTTTGTTTTGGTGTTAAAAAGTTCGTGAACGGTGTAAAGTAAAAACTGGTATACGACTACAAGACTAAATGTCCTAAATACGATGTCGTTTGGTATGCGTAAGTTGGAAGCGGAGTAACTGGCGAGACATTTGTCTCAGTACCGGAGTATCCGTTACAACGTTAGTTCAACTGGTCAGACAGGTTTATAGATGTGGATTCATGCACCTTGCAACTATGACAGTCCATGCTATGATTCTGAAATTACATGAATCAGTATTAAAGTAATGCATGCTTTGCTGTACAATTATCTTTGCTGTACAATTGTGCCTAATGTGCTAAGAATATGAGAAATGTTGAAAGGAAAGTACCACGTTCTATTATGAGAACATAGTTACATTTTACTCAAACCAACATAAGTTTTCAAGAAACTGTGTGTACTAGATCGATAAGAAATTCATTTTTTTTTGCCTTTAAACAGTTTTTGTAAATGAAGATAACTGATAAGGGTGAAGCGAGGTGAGTATGGAGCAGCACCTGAGAGAAAGGGCGGAGGTAGCAGGAGATCCCCGAGAAAACCCGCCCACCAGCGGTATTGCCTGGCATGATTCCCACAAGCATAAATCCGGGAGCGACCTCGCCAGGAATCGAATCCGGTTCGCCTTGGTGGGATGTGAGTAATCTAGCCTCTACATTACTGCGACCCCAAGATTATAAATGATAGTAATACAACTTATCGTTAAAATATGTTTTAATTATCAGTCTAAAACTTCATTGCAGAAGATATTCAATTTTCAAAAAAAAAAAAACAAATGGATTCGTTCAACTCCTTTCGAGCGCAGAAAATAAATAAATTTTTCTCATAATTCACATTCGAACTCACGGTCATGTGTGTACTTCAGTTAAGTAATCAGTGCGCTTTATTTTACAAGCTTGTTTACGCCATACAAATTATAAATAATAAATTATGTCTGCCATGTCCGAAAAAGTTTCCAAAAAAATTTAAAGAATTTCTCCGGAGAGCTGAAAGTTTTGTCAGTTATGTGGTGTACACTACTTGCAATGTGCGAACCATCCAATCATACTTCACACTCTAAAACCATGCCTAGCATAAGTTTCTTAACCCTTTCAGACCTGGTTTAATTTACGTTTTCATGTGTTGCGAACAAATAATTTGTGATGCGTGCTGTACTTAAGTCGACGCAATACTTGTTTCGTTGTCACTGTCAATGATCTGCAGGCTGTAAGTTCGGCTACAGTTATACGAACCAATTATGATCTAGGCCAGTAAGACGGTTTGCGAATCATTTGCCCACAGGTAAGCTCATTGGTCAGGGAGCTTCACAGTGTCCAGTACAGACCAAAAATTTCCTACATGTGCATACAGTATTCGATTGTGTACACTCGGTCTGAATGGGTTAAAATGAATGGTTGCAATCTACCTGGGATTTATTACGTATCTTCGTAATAGAGTATCACGGCTTGATATTAAAAACGAAAGCTTGTTATGACACAATTGATACCTAACCAAATTTCTTAGTATTTACGTTCCCGCAAATACGTATCCATATTTTTCCATAGCAGCCAAAGAATACTAAGTAATGAGGAAACCTTCGATTAGAGTTACAGATGTGATATGAGAAACCGGGCGGGGGGGGGGGGGGTGGAAGGGTTGGAGGGGGGCGCTGGATTTCAGAATAACTGGTCGGATACCTCGCGTACCTTGATCTGTTTAGTTTGCTTATATTGGATATGGAAAATAAGTTTTTGATAAGTGTACGCAAATTAAGGATGGCGAGGTCCTCTCCATTTTAGCTGTCATATTTCTTACGGCACGTCACGTAGTTTTAGGAAAGTGATTCTATTATAATTATTGAATACCTTCTAGAACCCGCCCATTAGTTACTTCTTTGGCTCTTTGTGCACACCTTCGGACCACGTAAACATATAGATAGTCTTTGACGTAATCATTTGTAAAGATGTATCGATATAGTAACACTAAGAATGTGATAGAAGAATCTGAAACGTGTTACTGCTTCTGCGACACTTTTCCTTATAAAGGGTGGGCCACTCAAAACTGACCCTGCTCCAAACATTTGAGATGTCGTACTGTAGGTAGAATTCAACGTCCCGTCGACAGACGGAGAAAGATGCTCGGATTAGCGGCAGTGGGAAAGGTAAAACCCGAACCATTTATAGCATTTTCTTGGAGTGGTTTTGGAAAACCACGGTTAACTACAATCAGTAGAGCCAGGCAGAGAAACAAACTCGCTTCCTCTCGAACGCCAGCCCATAAGTGGGGATAGGAACATTTCGCGAGTTCATTTCAGGACAAGATAAACGTCAAACGCGCGTACCCTGAAGTTGACTTTACAATTGGATGGCAGTTTATTAGACACGCCCTGGACTACTCTGAGCCAATAGAATACTTGCAAGGAAACAAGTAGCGAGTGCCATACTGCCAGGTGTGAAGTAACACCGGCCAAATAACCAACATATGAGGCTCGAGTATACACATGACTGTGGAGTCTAGCCTACAGGTCATTGAACTCGCAAATTTTTCCTATCCCTACCTAGAACTCGGTAAACAGAGGCGCGTGAAGGAAAATATTTACAAAATGTATAGAAGTCGTGGCATTTCGTCACACTGTAAAGCACCTGCAAAAACAAGAAGTTATCGATATAACTAATGAGCCTGCTTTCCTCTACGTCTATGCAAATAATTTTGATAAAGTTGTAGTAAAGTTGAATAGTAGGGTGGTCTTGATCTCTCGTTGACTGCGATAGCATTAGAGATGTAACCAGAAACAAATGCAATTCTACTGAGAAAATACACACGTGCCTTAACTGGGACTCGAACACAGAACGCCTCGTACTGTAAGCTCTCGTGCAGTCAACTACACTACAGAGGCGGGTCCCGGAGCGTCAACTTCGCTAGTATCAGTCTCAAAGTTTTGTGAGACTGGATTTAGCAACTCCAAATGTCTACAGGGACGTCATTTTGAAAACAAGTGTGCGAATCACTTAAATCATGTAAATTTACATGGCCTACTACTTATTTGCAAAATTGAGTGGAAATAGTTTTAATTGTTGAAAAATAGCATAAAAGCTTTAGTTTCTCATTTAGCACTATCAAACAAAAAAACCTAAAAACAAGCCCTTTATATATATTAGATTATATATTAGATAATTTAATCACGAGTATTAAAGAATTTTACGAATTTCAACCAGACCTTTTATATTAACGTTGTCTATTAGTTGTCTAATAGGCAACGTTAATATAAAAGGTCTGGTTGAAATTCGTAAGATTCTTTAATACGTGTGATTAAATTATCTAAATAATTTATATTGCACCATTTCGAAAATAAAAGTCTGACCCACTTAAAATATGTAATTTTACATAGTCCACTGTAGTACTTTTTATGTGCAAAATTTGGTGGAAATTGGATGATTGGGTTCCGAGATATGGCATAAATGTTGCATTTTATTACCTGGCCCTATCTTACAAAATGTCGGCAAACCATGATCTCTATAAATATATTTGATTCTTCTAATGGCTACTCTCAGCATACTAAGTTTAAGTGAAAGCAGTTAAATTGTCCATTACATACGAGAAATTTCTCAGAATTATTTATATGACTGTCGTGCAATTAATAAAGCCAGACAACATTAAAACAGAGCCTACTTTAGCATTATTTATGTGCATATTTCGGAGTGAATCGGTTGGTTTCTCCCGAACATACACTCCTAGAAATTATTTTCAAACTTACCATGTCCGTGTACAGGTACAGTGACAAACACGAATAGTAACATATTTTAACCATGCGTGCATGGGAACATTACTACAGTTCTTGGGAAAGAGTCATATGTGTAGGAAAGTTCCCAAATTTTTACAGTAGCGATACTAAACATTCCCATATTTTCAACCCTATATGTAGCTAGTACTATCGGCATACACTGTAAAGGTTAAAAACTTTCCACTTCAGTTTAGGAAGTTTACCAGAAATTTTTTTACAGTGTATGACATGAAATCACCAGTTGCTCATGTAGTGCTATTGTCGTTTGTGTATTCACACATTTTATGTTTTTCACAGGAACTGATACAAATTAAAGTAAGTTGAAATTGCTTGGGACATAAGGTTTTTAACCTAAAGTACTTATATATGTTCGTTTTGAAAATAGACGACTACCTCCTTAAGTCATACACTGTGTAGGGAGTTCCCTTACAGTTGTTTCTCACTTATCATCTCACTTATTATACAGTTATCTTACTTGTTTTATCATAAATTAACGTATCCTTAAGATGTACATCAATGTATGTTTTCAATTTAAAACGTGATTTTATTAAGGCTATGTCAGGAATGGAACTTCGTTGTAAGATGTTTATGTGAAACTGCAGAGTTTATCCATACTCTACCGTGTGTTTTTTACTAAATGTTTAATTTGTTTGAACTCACATACAAGCTGATGAATTCGTATTGAATTTCTCATACACTTCGTGTCGACATGGAGAACAATTTTATGACCATATAAAAAGCCGATCTCACGAATGGTTGCTAAGCGGAGCTTCTGTCTTTGAGTTGGTTTGGAACATTTTGAGTAGAACGTTTTGGCTGGAGAAGTAAAAAGTTATTAATTTCTGGAGATGATGGCTGCACGACTGGACGAGGTAGTTTCCACGACGGAGAAGGAGAGCCAGAATCTGATTAAAAGGATGATGTCTCGTCGGCTTGGAGTTCCCTTCCACAGCTGAGAACGGATTATACTCAGATGGCGACGAGATGGGCCGGGGAGTCCGCCTGGATCCTATTCAGAACTGCTCTGGTTCCCTGCGCTTCGAAGGCATCGAGAACTTCTAGTCTACTAGTCGTCGCAAATTAATGTAATATTGCAATATCCTATATTGCATGCTTTATCAGTTTAAAGCCAAGAATGTGTTTCAAAGTACAGTAGCAATCTAATCAGATACCCAGAGACTAGAGAGAATGAACCAGGTATCGTGAATCTGAAAAGGACTGAGCTATGACTGGTCGGACACTTACACGTTTAATTTATTAGCGATTTCCAAGAAACAGCGCAATATTATTAAAGTGACAGTTGCACATGACTTCGCAACCATGCAAACAGATGAATATTTTTGAGGATGATGGTAATCGTTTTCAGGTCATTTAAATTAAACTCATCTCATTTATTTTACATAACTGGCAGCAGTTTTATAATCATCACTTTGCTCGTTTAGTAATTGAGTATAATTTACTGTGAAACCTGTCATTTTTCAATAGAAATAGTTTCTTTCTTCTTATTAGAAATTGTATAATATTTTAATCGTCTGATGTTCTTTGTTTGTAGAGTGCTTAGTTGAGGTGCACTAATTCTTCAGAACAATAAAAATGAATGACCACTAGTTTTAAAGAGGTTTTTAAACATGAGTTCTTATCATTGCTTATTTTTGGTTGAAAACGTTACTGATTTTAATATTCTCCATCTATTCATTTGTAAAGGTTCCCATAATATATTTAAATTGCTATAATTTAACGAATTTGTACATTCACCTTTGTGTTATGTTTTCATACTCTCATCATTTTACATCACAATACATTTTTATTTCATCACCCCTTACTCTCCCCTACAACAGAGACCTGCGAAATTCGCTTTGTTACTTGGGGACACGTTAAACTTCAAATATATGTACCTCTGCATTAAATTTCTCATTAGACAATAATTTATTAGACACGCGCTATATAACTCCACGCCAACAAATGAACACTTCACAATTGTGTGGTCCTGTCAGAAAGGGCGTGACTTTACATATACGCAGCAGCCAGTGGATAAACGACGCAGGCTTGCGTATATACAGAACTGTGAAGTTTAGCCAGATGCCAAATATCAACGCGAATTTTGCAGGTTTCTAGTCATATAAATTTAGACGTACTACAAAATATAACTTGTAGTCTGAATTTGGTGGATATCAGTTAATTGGTTCCAGAGATAGGACACAAATTATTAATCTTTCATGTAGTGCTATCTTCAACATTGACTGACAAGTGAGGTTATATATAAGCTTATTTTTCGATTGCACAGATACTGCAAGCATGGAAAGTTAAGTTGGCATCGGTTACGCGGTCTCTTAAATAAGCACAATAGTCAATAACGTTTATGTGGCAATAATTTTGAAAATAATAGTCTGACCCACTAAAACATGTCAGTTTACATTACACACTCCAGTATTACTAGCGTGCCTGAATTAGTAGTAATCGGTTGATTTTTTCCCGATATATGCCATTAAAAGATTGTTTTTAATGTGAAGCCATCTTACGGAATGTTGGACAAAAGAGGCTATAATTTAACGCTTTTGATGCTTGTAAAATATACATTCAGCATAACAATTCTGGTCTTAACTGGTCAAACGGTATTGTAGATATTACAAATGAACCTAAAATATCTATATTGACACTGTTTTGAAAATAAGTGACTTATCCATTTCAGTTGTATATGTAAACATGGCCTACAATATTATTATTTAAATGACAAATACGGCATGAATCGGGCGAGTAGTTACTTATAAAGTTTGAAGTATCTTAGAAAATTAAGAATTAATAATATTAAACATTTAATGCTCAAATCATGCGATACCAAGGTACCAAATTTTGTTTAACTCGGTAAAATTTCTTTCCAAGATATAATGGAAAAGTTTTGCTTTTTCAATTTGCACTATTTTCTAAAATAGCGAACCAATGAGATTATAACTTTCTAATTTCAATGCTTATAAAATGCACTATCAAAATACCTAATTTTGTTGAAATCTATTAAATAGTTCAAAAGTTATAAACGATTACCCCAAATATTTTAACTGTCGCCATTTTGAAAGTAAGTATCCTACGTGATCGAAAACTACAAAAGTCTGATGTCATTATTTAATACTGTAGGCCCTATATAGACGTAGTTTCGTAAAATTTGGTTGCCATGTTTAAAAGTCAATAGGCGAGGACAGGCATTACAGACAAACATTCGGGTTATCGCATAAGCCTAACTTCACTTCGGAAAGTAGGCGAAAAAGGTTCGTTTGCAAGGTAAGTTGTACCCATCTATAGTCTATTCACAATTTCTGAACACATTTTGCATCAAACCTGAGGAAAATCACACCATGAATTATGTGTTTGGTCGTTTCTTGAATATGTCATATGTCACAAGCGTCTGTGAACATAAACGTATCTAACTTTCAGTTAAAATGAACTTTTCTTATACTGTAACTATAAATTAAAATGTTTAATTAGTAATTAACATGAGTTTAGAGTTGAGAGACTTGGGCAGCTCTTAACGAGGTCTTGAGAGCCGATAAGGGTGAAATGTGAGAATGGAGCGGCGCCGGAATGCAAGAGCGGGGGAAAGGCGAGATCCCCGAGGAAACCTGCCGACAGCGGCATCGTCCGGCCGGGGATCGAACCCGGTTTGCCTTGGTAGGAGACGAGCAGGCCCCTTATAGTTAATACTAATAAATACAGGGAGGAAATAGGTATGTTGGTAATCTCCGGTAAGAAATAGTTCTCATGCAAAATATTATTAAGCTGAGTGCGCACGAATGCTTATGGGTTACTTTAGTCTGATTTTATATACTAGGTTAAGCTTTGTCTATGTGAGGAGAGGAATAGGCTGAAAGTAAGAGTTTAGCAAGGTTTCATAAAAAATTGTAAGTACCTGCGACTACCCTCGACTACCTGTGATTATTTGGGACTACCCGCGACTACCCGCGACAACCTGCGACTGCATGTGACTACCTGCAACTACCCGTGACTACCCGTGATTCTTCTGACTACCCGTAACTACCCGCGACTACCCGTGCTTCCGCGACTACCCGAGACTATCCATGCATACCCGTGATTACCTACGACTAACCGTGACTATTTGTGACGAGTTGCGACTACCTGCAACAACTTGTGACAACTTGCGACTACCCGCGACTGCCTGAAACTACTTGTGACTACGGGAACATCAACATGTGCTCGCTCTCGCCTATCGGCGTTCGCTCGCACATCACGACTGACTACGCACGACTTCGTCTGGGAACTCGACCCTCACCGGCTCTCAAGACCTCGATGTCAAGAGCAGTCCAAATATCTCCACTACCCTCTTGCCCGCTAGCGCTTTTTCTCTCTCTCTCTCCTCTCTCCTCTCTCTCTCTCTCTCTCTCCTCTCTCTCTCTCTCCTCTTGAAAGTCTCAGTGCGAGAAAATCGCCACCATTGTAGCTGTAGTTTTTTTTAGATGAGCTCATTTTATTACTTATACTGTAATGTTGAATATAATATAGATAATTACCGTTAAAATGATTAATTATATTTAAATATTTTTTGTAATAGTACATGACTATGTATGGATATCATTACTTTTTCATTTTATTTTTCAATTAAATGAAAAAGTAAGGGGTTTGATTGTATAAAAGATTTTATATTCAATTTAGTTACCTTATTTTAAGTTAGCATTACCAAATATTCCTTTACTATAATTTAAATTATTTGTATATATTTTTATTTATTTATTTATTTATGTTAATATTAATATAAATAGATTATACTATAATGTTTAACCTATAAATTTATAATTATTAATTTATTATAATAATATAAAATAAATATTCTATTTATATTAAAATATTATACTATCAATTATCTTATTTCATTTGAGGTTATTGTATTAAATTATAATATAAACATAGTAATACAATTTTATTATTCTTACACTTTCGGGTTTGGTGGTTGATATATAAGCCGTTGTGCACATCAGAAAACTACATCCAACAAGTTAAGTCTCTCGTGTCGTGGTAAATATTATTCATTACTTGTACTATGCTCCGTTGATGCAGAGGCAAGTGCAGCTAGGAACATCAACCACTAACACATACGTATTGTTCGCCACGTATGAGAGAGCGTCAAACAAATACTAGTATTACTACAAACAAAAAATCATGTGTTCGCTGCAACACGTAAAAATTGCATATTATTGTAGAGCGAAATCCAAAAGAGAGAATAACTCGCAGGACTAAAACGCGCTGGGTGAGTCGAGAGAGTCCACTGCCTCTGCACTAAGGGGTGTGTGTGTGTAGTTCAGTTCAGTAGCGACAGCGGCCAACTGCGGTTGGGCGAGAGCTGCTCCGCAAGTCAAGTGCGTATTACCTGTCTCCGAAACATGTCACGCTGGGCGGTATTTAACAGCGAGTTAGTACACTCTATAAAAATTTTTATGCTTTTACAATAAAAATCCTTGGAAACCCAACTGCCAAGAAAATACTTTGTTAAACTACAAAGAGTTTTCTTGTAAAATCTGCAAAACATTTATTGGTAGAGATAGCAACATTTCGTGAGTTCATTTCAGGACAAGATAGACGTCAAACACGTGTACACTGAAGTTGACTCTGCAAACGGATCGCAGTTTATGAGACACGCCTGGAAGACTATAATCCAATAGCAGACTTGCAAGGAATCAAGTAGCGAATGCCATACTTCCAGGTGCGGAGTTACACTGGCTACTATCTGGGGCAGGAGCCAATGAACAAACATCTGAGGCTCGAGTTTACACATGACTGTGGAGTCTAGCCATTAGGTAATTGAACTCGCGAATTTTTCCTATCGCTATTTATTTGTAATATTACAAGAGAACCCCTTGTATTAAAATTTACGTTATTGAGAGGTGAACATAAAATTATTTTTTTCTTCTAGAAAAGCAGTGTGGTAAATAAAATATATATATATATATAATCAACGGGAAAAAATTTCACTGTAACTAGAACCTACGCCCCTTGTATTATTAGCCAGCACCTTCAACCACAAGTCCAAATTGACTTACGAACTTAAAGTATATTTTTATTGAAAATATAATTTCAAGTACCTACAACATATTAATGAATTTTTTGGTTATGAAGAATAGGTACATTTATTTAATTTTTATAGTTCTATTGTTGAGTTAGGAGATTTGGACGGCTCTTAACAACGAGGTACTGAGAGCCTATTTAAGAGGTCTTTGTAGCTAGGAAACATACACAGTAAATGAATAATACGGTAAAGTTTTATTGAAATTGTCGTTTAATGATGATTATTTAAGTTTTTAAAATTATTTTACGCTATTAAAACTTGCAATACATTTCTTTTTGCACGGAGATATATTTTACATCACCCATAGTTTTTGTACAGATAACTATATACTGTTTTACGTTGTTGAGTGTTCGCCATTTCGCTGAAACTTGTGTAAACGGGTCAGTATAGTAGAAACATTTCTTGAGGTGTATTAGAAACACGGCCCTTGTAGTTTTACAAACGAGTAGTTTTATGAGATAAATATTTGTACTGTTTCAAGCATTTGAAAAATTGCAAAGAATTTCTCAGTTAAAGTTGCGATTGTTTTTTACAGCGTAGAGAGAGAGTTTGGTATGTACCGCACCAGCAGTGTCACATAGTTTCTCTCCCTCCAGAGGTGAGCGTACGTCAGAGCACCCCCCTCCCCCCCTCCGCCGGGCCAATACTACCTTCCCATCCTCAAAGTTGAGCGAATATTATTTTCTCATCTGAACTTTACAAGGAGAGGTCTATTGCAGATCTTGGCACAACTCAATAATTTAACTAATATTCAGCCAATTTCAAGCTAAATTCAAACAAATTTCTAATTACCGTCAAATCTTTCAAAGCGCAACTCAAGATCAATCATATTTAAGGTCAAAATTAAAATCAATTTTCAACATGTGTTCACTCTTTGTGTGTGGTTCTTCAAAGACTCATTTTCAAGCTGAATCATCATATTTTTGATGAAATTTCAAGAATTTTCATACATTTTTTGTGATATTATTTTTGACTAATTGATTTTGTTTTCAAATTTAAAGTAAATATTTGCCCTTTTTTTACCTAAATTTAGCCTCATTCACCCTGAAAATGGACCACTGATCAACGAGTGAATAAAGTATGTTTTTAAAAAAAAGTCCGCGTAATTGGAAATGAAGATTTGAATCAAATTATCTTGATTTTCGGGAGTGAGATTGACGAGATGAATCGTGTTTGAGGAAGAGATTGTAAATCGTTGCTTGAAAGTGAGAAATTTGCTTGAATGATAGTTAAATTATCGTGCTGCGCCAAGATCTAAAACAGTCCTCTACTTTTACTATTCGCCGGAATGAGTTGTGGCTTCGAGGAGTAACGCGTCAACGACTCGACGATGAGCCTGAAATTTCTGCATGACGCAGCCCCGGCTGTAGTTGCAGACACGAATGTATAAAATGCTTAGCCAGTAAGCTATTCAACTTTACGTTTTCGCTTATTTTTCGAGGGAAAATCTATGACCTTTCTTTATCAATTAGGTCAAGGGTCGAAACCATTGAACATACACCAAGCAACATTTTCAGCTAAGCCGCTAATGCGAAACGAAATTTCTGACTGCGAAACCAAACACATTACGGAGAATTATTATTTACTCAACTACATTTCTTTCCCGTTTCCTGCAATAAAAATTCATCGAGAACATTGATGAAAACTTCTAATGAACCATAGACATCATATTAAAGTCAATTTGTCTCTATGAGCACTGCGGATGTATGTAGTTTGGCAATTCAAAAAATTCTATCAAATCCGTTAGCACTTTAGAATTGACTTCAGAATTAACTAAAAAATTTAGGATATATTAGGTCATATGTAGTTCTGAACAAGTTAACAACTATCTACAATAAATCATGTGCAACAATTTGTAATCTATTCGAAGGCAAGTATGTCACCTTTAGGATTATCGCATTAGTGTATCAGCTTTAGGATTATCGTATTATCTGGCCAGGATAACCAGTTAATATTTCGTTACTGTCTGAATTAATTATAAACTACTCCATCTTGTATCCGCGACCAGTACGTAGAATTCTTTTGGCATTAAAATTGGTAGAGTGGGCTGCTAATAATTTTCATTTTTAGCCGCCCCCCCCCCCCCTAACTTTTCAACACTTAATACCACCGTGTGATAAAACAAGATTCCTTTCGGTCATAATAATCTTCCAACAACAGCAAGAAAACTTATTTTGTGTACTGTTGCAAATTGCCACAAACTTGTTCTGGTGATACCGCATGTTTAATGAAAACCAACTAAACGCTTAAGAATTGAATCGTGTTTTTTTTACTGCGTTATGTTTTTTCACTTAAACCCACTGGGTGACTTACTGACTTGATTATCCCTTGCAGACCCACTTATATTTACGGTTTCAGACGTTGCAAACAAAAAAAATTATATGTACACTCTTTAAATGCACACAACACTCGTTTCGTTATTGCAACCAATGATCTGTAGACTATATGTTCGGATACAGTGTAGCAACTGGAATTTTACCACTTAATTGATGCGCAAAAAGACTTAATAAGTTAATATGCTAATTCAGATGCCAGGTTATATGATTATTTATTAATTATGATATGTGGTCTAGTTGATGTGATTTTACTAATTTGCATATGTTCAGAATATTTATTTTTAATGTTAATGTGTCAGATATATTTATTTTGTGTTTATATGGTCATCACTGTTTCTAGTGTGTAATATATGTTGTTCTCTTACATGGTCGAGATATTGGAAGCCATAGGCCGGTTGCCAGGGTAACATAGTTTGTTGATAATTTAACGAAGTAGTAGCTCAGTGATTGACCGCAACTTTAGCTTCGCCTTAAGCCATAGCTGAGCCTTACGAAGTCATATGGTCTTCTCCTACCACTAGGCGGGTCGTGACATGTGTCATGGACCCGGTAGGGTTTTGGTTGCAGGATTCGGGAACGTGACGTGAGTGCCGCTATTGTATAACAGAAGAGCAGAAGAGGGTATGTTCGGTCTGCACACCCGAGGCATACGAAGAGACCTGCAAAATTCGCGTTATTATTTGGAGACAAGTTAAACTTTAAACACGTGTACCTTTGCAATACGTTTGTCATTGGATCATACTTGATCTGACACGTCCTGGGTCGCTCTGCGCCAATGAATGAACACTTCACAACTGTGTGCGCCAATCACGTGCAGTTTAGTTAGAAGAGCGTGGCTTCACTTGTGCGCCGCAGCCAATGGAGAAACGACGCCGGCTCAAGTACAGACCGTACTGTGAAGTTTAGCCTGGTGCCGAATAATAACGCGAATTTTGAATGACTCTAGGTATAAGTTAATATAGTTCGCCCCCCGCGACTTAACGTGAGGTCATACCAAGACAATATGTTCCGTGTAACAAGGCCCGTGTGCCTTAAGGTGATATATATATATAATTGGAATTTGGTTATCTGAGATAGGTTTCGAAAAGTGCCCCCTTAATGGAGTTGTTAGTTGTCAAATCATTATAGTTTTCCAAATATAACACTCAAATTCCGACACGAGTGTTATAGGCAGGTTCGAAGTGTTTAATTAGAGTCTAAGCGCGCGGCATACTGCATTTGTGTTACAATGTACGAAAGGAAGAAAATAACTTTTCCTCTACTGTTTATGGTTTAAACTATTTATTAAATGAATGTTAATAGTTTCGCTTGAATTTAAAAAATATATTTACGACAAGTCTGATCGCCTTTTTCAACAAAATTGAGAGTGTCAATACTCGCTCACCTGTATATAAATTGCACTCATACTGAATCAGTATGTTCTGCACACCATACTGATTGCATTAAATACAATTTTACTGGGAAAAAAATATCTAGGAGCAAACACTAGCATGCTGCAGAATTCGAGAAATTAAGACTTTTGAGTTTTATGTTTTGATATCTATAATGATTTAACAACTAATAACTGCATTAAGGGGGCACTTTTAAAAAGCTCTCTCAGATAACCAAATAAAAAAAAATTAAATATCACCCTAATTTAGGGAAGGATATAAAGAAGATACCTCACGGGTCACACACTTCTGTAATCCTACTTTCTACTGCATCGTAGACTAGAGAGTGAGTTCGAAAGATTTTAACTTTATTTGAGATGGCTGCTGATTTAATTTTAGTATCGTACAGCTAAGTACGCCATTTTGAACCGACACCTAGTGAATTTATTTAAATGTTTTACTTTCAATCCCTGCTTGATTCTGAGTCCTGATCGCAGTTATATTGGTGTGAGCCTTATTTAATATGAAAAAGTAATAATTTTAAAGAACTATGCTAACTTTTTATGAGGCATTAATCACATTGTCATACTACTTCTTTTACGGTCACTTCATGCATAATAGTAGTACGAGTCAGCAGGGATATTCTTGTTATTGCAAATAATATTAAATCCAATACATTATTTCAGCATCAATATTCCAGTACAATCTAATTATTTGTTATAGACTTTAAATCTATGCAATTTATTTGGAGAGTGTTATTTGTTGTAGTGAATACTGGTTATTTTAGCCTTTGGGAAAGATAATATGGTTTTGTGTTATGTACTCTAGCTGTATTCAAGTTAACTAACTGTGTCTCTTGTGGTAAGTGTGGTATTTAGGGAGAGTACTGATGTTCCATCTTCTGGCCATCTTGTTCCAGAACCCTGGAAGTGGTCCAGGATGTAAGTTTCGGTGTAACGAAATTAATGAATCAGTGTCTACTCCACACGATGAGAGTATAATCAGATCATTTGTAATTAAGTTCCGGCTGAAAGTTAATGTTACACTCCTACTCAGTTCCCCTGCAACACCATCTAGCGCATAGACTAAAGATGAGGTAGACCGCTTATTCGTCTTCTGCGCATGTACCCAACATTGACCTACCCCAAAGGAACACAACTGTCAAAGTCACATGGTCAACAGTGATGAACGTTTATGTTTATATCTTAATATTTAAATGACAAACACTGTTACTTTATTTTACCAGTTTAAATGTAGGTATTCAAAAAGCATTACAAATTGATTAGATAAAGTATAAAAAAATCTCAAGAGCACTTGTTTACTAAACAGTGTTCTAACCTCAAACGCAATCCCCCCCAGTTTTGCTAGACGTGTAGGCAGAAAAGCAGTTCGATGTTGGGACATGGAGATTGGTTGTGCGCAGACAGCGAGATCGGTCTACCTCATCTTTAGTCTCTGATCGAGATCCCACACCAATCACACCTTAAGGTACCAGGCATTTTACACATCTGCACCTTCTATTTACATAAAGTGCTGGTACCCATTAATTCCAATAATCACACCACAACAGTTATAAGAACCAATATGGCATGGTCCAGTAGGACGCTTTGCGAATCATTTACCCACAAGTACGCTTATTGGTTATTGAGCTTCAAAGCGTACAGCGCAGACCACAAATCCCATACACGTGCGTGAAGTACACGTGTACACTTGGGTCTGAATAGATTAAAACCCTTTCAGATCCCACTTTGGTTATTGGTTTGAAATCTTGCAAATAACACTTTTTTTTTACTCGTTCTGCACTTAAGCCGGTACTGAACACATTTCATTATCACAACCTATGTTCCTCGCCGGCTCTCAAGATCTCAACGTTAAGAGCCGCCCAAATCTCTTCACTCAAAACTTATGAGTATGGATAGGAACATTTCGCGAGTTAATTTCAGGACAAGATAGACGTCAAACAAGTGTACACTGAAGTTGACTTTGCAATTGGATCGCAGTATATTAGACACGCCCTGGAAGACTCTGAGCCAATAGCAGACTTGCAAGGAAACAAGTAGCGAGCGCCATACTGCCAGGTGTGAAGTAACACTGGCTACTCTACGGAGCAGCATCCAATGAACAAACATCTGAGGCTCGAGTGTACACAGGACTGTGGAGTCTAGTCTACGGGTCATTGAACTCACGAAAAAAGTACCTGTCCCTACTTATGAGTAGGGACAGGTACTTTTCGCGAAAAGATTTGTGGCCATACTATACATCCATATCCTACGTCCACAATCACGACTTCCTTTGGTTATTAGCCTCGTGTCTACGTGAGAAGACATGTTCTTATTTCACTGGGCCAACCGTAATAAAGTACTCCGATACTAAACGTCCATGATTCGCGGACAGACACTTGAGGCGCATGACATTTAAGATCAGCCAACCACGAAAGAGCATATGAACAAATCTGTTTTGGAGTACAACTGATCTTGAAATCTTTCGCGAAAAATACCTGTCCCTACATATGAGTAGAAACCAACAAAATTCGCGTTATATTATTTAAGGACAGACTGAACTACAAGTTACTGTGCGTTTGACAGACTTCAGCCATTGGCCGGAAATATGTCTGTCACGCTTTTGAGAACGCTTGAGCCAATAATTTAATATCGGCGATCGAGTGGCCAATCTCTTTTAAGGATGTCAAGCAGGCTGGTGACGTTGATTAAAGTACAGTGGCCAATTAAATCCCGGACTGTGCTAGCTTGTTTGTACGGCAGTTGAGTCTATCCTGACACCGAAAGATAACGTGAATTTTGTACGTCTCTACCTACGAGATGTAGGTTTTGTATTCGGCTATAGTAATTTTGAACCATTCCTGACCTCGCAGCATACAGTGTCGACCAAGAAAAATCCTCCTAAGCGAAATGTGTACAATAGTTAGGGATTGGAAAAATTCGCCAGTTCAATGACCTGTGGGCTAGACTCGACAGTCCTGTGTACACTCGAGCCTCAGGTGTTTCTTAATTGGCTGCTGCCCCATAGAATAGCCAGTGTTACTTCACACCTGGCAGTATGGCACTCGCTGCTTGTTTCCTTGCAAGTCTGCTATTGGCTCAGAGTCATCCAGGGCGTGTCTAATAAACTGCGATCCAATTGCAAAGTTAACCTCAGTGTACACGTGTTTGACGCCTATCTTGTCCTGGAATGAACTCGTGAAACATTACTGTCCCTAGCAATAGTATGCGCCGGGTGTGAACAGGTTAAACCGTAATCTTAAATGTTTGGACCAGAAGTCACACAGCACGATTATAATACATCCCTGGTTACTTCACACTTTTCTGAAGCCCTGCCAAAGTTCTACTTCCAGGATATTCCTCCGTCTCATGCAAGCTAATTTTAACTAAGTATAGAAAATTACGCCATCATACATTGCGTGATTTTTCATAGGTGTGATCAAAAAAGTGCTAAGAAACCGTGATTAGACTAAAGCGTACTACCTCAACCACTTACTAAATATCTAAACGGTAAAACGGCATAAAATTATATTATTTTGGGCATATGAAACTGCACAACTCTGTTCGAATTCTCAGAAAACACATAAAAAAGGAAAATAAAAAAATACGTTTAATTTTCGACAACAAATATTTAAATGAAACAGAGATTACTGCATAGTTAGAGACGTGCGAAATTAGCGTTATTATTTGGGGACACGTTAAACTTCAAACGTATGTACCTCTGCTATAAGTTTGTCATTAGAAAATACTTTATTTGAACCATCCTGTGTTACTCTGCGCCAATAAATGAACACTTCACAATTGTGTAGTCCAATCACATGTAGTCTGGTCATAAAATGCGTGACGTCACATATACGCAGCAGGCAGTGGGGAAACTACGCCGGCTCGGGAATGTACAACACTGTGAAGTTCAGCATGGTGCCAAATAATAACGCGAATTTTGCAGGTATCTACGCATAGCAAATTCCATTCCCCGAAACGCCACAACTGCTTTCGTCGTGAAAATTCTTGCAGCACAAAGTAAATAAATACACGAAAACAAAACCGGAGTGGCGACTACTTTGAAGTACGTGTACCCAGCATCCGATTGTCTGCCCATATCTCTGAGTACTAGGGTTTCGTCTCATTAGTTACAGCGTTGTACGCAATTTCCCCGAACGGATATGGCACTGTGTTACATTTCAGTTTAAAATTACCTTGGTATCCTTTCAGTAGTTATTATAAAGTTACCGTTCAAATCTTTTCAAATATTTTATTTATTGATTCTTCTTCTTCTCTGATAACATTAGACAAGTTAATCTTCCTCCGCAATTACAATAAAATCAATATTATTTATATTTCATTAATAATTATTCAAAGTTAAAAACGTTTTGCAGCAATTATTTTAAATATTCAATTCTTCTACATTACTTATTACTGGAGACCCGGGAGTTTCGCAGATTGATCTAAGGACAAGTTAGACTGCATTCATGTGCAAATGTGTGTTTGTGCTTCCATTGGTTCATAGTTTGTTAGCCACGCCCTGGACGAGTATCGACCAATAACGAACCTGCAAGTAAAATAAGAACCGAATACCGTGCTACCTGATCTGGGGTTAAACTGGAGCAACAGCCAATGAACTACTAACTGATGCTCGAATGCACAAGATATTGTGGAGTCTAGCTTGTTGCCGAATGAATTCGCGAAATTCCCGGGTCTCTGCTTATTACATCTTTAAAACTTTCATCCTGTAATATCCTCTTCCACCCTTGGAGGCAGTGAGAATTGTTCTAAAGGAAGAATTAGTCCTATTTTATTTCTGCTGTACTTACGCACGTTGTCTTATGTCCTCCGAGTGGCTGTCGTCTGACCATGACACACCTCTCCGCAAATCAGCACTGGCGGACGAGAGACAACCAGGATAAATTTATTTAGTACTTTTGTTTAGTAAACAGTTGATGCTGACTACACTCTAGAGAAGAAGTGAAAAATAATAAATAAAATATTAACACATTGAGGTCTGCACACGTAAGACAAATTAGAAGCGAGTCACCTACATATATCCACTACTGCATGAACACCAGTTCTGTTGGTGTCTGTGTTAGAACTAACCTTCCGTTCTATTGGTCCATACCACACTGGACACTACCCTGTACTTTACAGCGTTCATAATTGGCCGGGCATCAACCAATGGAGAGCCGAGCTGATATTGACTCAATCAAATGTCCCTTATCGTACAAAAGGATTTACAATCAATCATGTTCCTTTCAATGGCTATAAAAAAAAAGAAATTATATCATTAGTAATATCATTGTTACTGCGCTGTCGTGTTCTTGTGAGGTCGTGTTTAACACTAGCCAAACAAAGACTGCACATCCATGTGAGTTTTGTTCTGAACAATATAGAAATTTTCAAATAAGCTTTGCTCAAGCTACACTCGAGCATAGTGTACACAGTGTTGACACTGAATACTGTCTAGGAACAAATGTAAATTACTTCTACCCAATCTCTATGTCAAAATAATATAGCAAAATAAACCGAAGTTTATACTGTTAACTCAAATAATAATAAAGCTTAATTTGGAATCATATTAAATGAAGTGACAACATAAGCAAGTATCTTTAATTACATATTATTAGAGCCCCGAGTATTTCGCGGATTGAGTTTGCAGCAAGCTAGGGTGGACAGCGCTCTGCGCATTCGAGATATTATTGTTTGAATATTGGTTGCCGTGTTCAAGTCAGGCCTCTGTACAGTACTGTTAAGAACTCACTCGTACTACTATTTCCTGCTTATCACCAGCTCACAGCTAAACGGAGCGTGTCTAAAGAACTGTCGTCCAATCACAACAGTAGGAGGAAAGAACAAGTGGATGGTGTCTACCTCGTCTCCGAATTAATTCGCGAAATCATCGTGCCTCTATATATAATACAAATGTCTATGACGACCGGTAAACATAACCCCGTAAACCTGCAATGTTACACCCGGCTGACAAGTGGGTTACCAGTCGCTGATTGGCTAACGGCATTCCGAAAATTTGGTGGCCATTGATGCCATATTGCTAGGAGCAGTGAGATTTCGCGAAAAGAATTCAAGACGAGTTATATTTAAAAACACCGTATGGTCATTTATTTATCTTGATTGGCTGAATTACTTTTTGTCACGTGGTAAGTGTCTCCGCAGGAATCACGTAGGATTTGTGCCGATGTTGCCGAATTCCGAGTGCCCGTGTAAAATATTAAAGAGCCTTCTCAAGCAGACAGCAACCAATGGCAATAGACAATCTGATGTTGGGTGCTTATAGTATTGAAGTCTACTACGCACTAGTATTTTTTCGCGAAAAATCACTAGCTCTACATATTGCAGACGTATGTAGCTCTAGTGCACAGAATGAACGACCGCCTTAGCGCTGAGTTCTTAAAACAGTTTTGTCCCAGCAGTAGTAATTGTGTTGTCTTCGTATTGTATACATGCATTTGTTTCCGCTGTGGTATTTGCCTGTGCTACCTTACTTTCGTTTTTACAGAGTTCTGAACGTATATATGTAAACGCTCTCCCTGTTGATGATTTGTATGATCACTCGTTCTAATATATTATCAGTACTTTCCCCCATAGCAATTGCAGAGTTAATGGTTTTCTTAGCCATTGACAGCAGTTAACCTTGACTTATTTAAGTGTCGTAGGTTTTTCTGTCGTATACTGTTCTGCTAGTGCTACATAACTCTGCAACGATGTGTGTGAGAAATAAAAGTTCCGCTAGTCGTAATATTCATACTGGTTTAATGTTTAAAGATGTGGTCTGGCAGGCTGTTTACCTAAGGCCTGATCACATCATTACAATACAAATAACACTTTAGAACGTGACAATGCAATCCTCTCTTCTCCCTTTGTTTGAATAAAGGCCATTCACTGCTAACTGAACACTTTTGAAAGCCCTGTTCAGAACCTACTTTTATTCTCATTTTGTATCGTTCCACCATGTGTAAAATTAACATTGCAATGAGCCTCATTATTTTTATTCCTGCGCAATACAAGTGAAGCAGTGACATTTTCAGGAGAGCAAATTTATTAATAATACGCAAATACCTGTTCTTATGCACACAAAATAAGAACCACTCACTGACGTAGTCATAAATTTAAATATTACATTCTAAATACAATGTTAACCATTATAAATGTTTTTATGAATTCACTGCCCACTTAACTGCGGGCCTGCATTGCAGTGTGAACTGCAGCATTTATGAAGTTATGAGCACTAATTATTTTCAGAGGTTGATTTCAGAAGTGCTCACTTTAGTGTGAGCAGTCTGTACATGTGTAACTGCTGCAGTGTATGTCCCGTGTGTTATAGTCTATTCGCGGTTTCTTCACACTATTTGAATCAAATCGTTGAAAAATCACCCCATGTATGACGTTTTTAGTTACTTCCTAAATATGCCAGGTATCACAAGCATTTTATGCTTCTATTATAATAAACGTACCTTATTTTTGTATTAAATTGAACTTCTATTTATATTCCATTCATACATTATAAGATTTCATTTACAAATACTATTAAAAAGCAGGGAGCAATTTTGTGTATTGGCAACACGTAGTAAGAAATAGTTTTTATGCAAAATATTATTACACCGAGTGCGCCCGAATGCAGTGCGTTGTCGCTCTGGTATAATTATATAGACTTTTTTAAGCTTTGTTTGCATGAGGCGGTGGAATATCCTGGAAGTAGATATTTAGCAAGGATTCATAAGATTTTGAAGTAACCACGAACGGACTATAATATATCCACACAAAGCCTCTGGCAAATATTACACCGAAAATCAGAGAAGAAATGGAGTAGCTGTTCCTTTTACGTAGGTGTACCCATTCGATAACTGGCTACGCGAGCCTCCGAGAACTAGTGCCGTGTCTGATTGGCTACTACACGCAGCGAAGAGTTCCCCATTGGCTAGGCTGCACGCTGGCTAGTGGATTATCACGCGCTGATTTACAGGCTGCGTTCCAACATTTTAGTATCTGGCGACACCATTTTGCTTACGTGTGAAGCTAGAGTTCTCGATATAAGCTGTTGTTTAAACTCTTAATTATTAAAAAAATATGTACCTCTGGTATATGCTGTTCACAGTAAAGTCAGCACTTCCGAAAGCCATCTTATTTGGAATAATATTATATATATTATTTATTTATTTATTTAAGCCTTAGACTATAATTTCCAAGTGTGGTGGAATATACACACTGTACTTAGTAATTACATGGTAATATATTTTTTAAAAGGTTGTAAAATGTTTTTAAATGTTTGAAAAGAAAAATATGAAGGTCTCAAAAGTGCTCACTTTACCGTGAACAGCCTAAATGTAACTTTACTTGGAGTTAAAGAAGAAGGGTTTGTTTATGTACAAGGATGTAACAAAACAACACTGACCTCCTGCGCTTATATGTTAATCACGAAAATGTAATTTGAAAACACGTTTAAAAAACTTTTGGTTCCAAAGTGATTTTTATGGAGGTATGCACATTTGAAGTTGCAGATGAAATACGAATTCCGTGAAACAACTAAGAAAATTACATAATATGGAACCCCCTGAGTGTCCAGTTGAGGCGTATTTAAAAGAATTTATACGATAGTAAGAAAACCTACTTCCGTTACTAGATACTTCCAAAGAAATTGCTCGGGTTTCCATCCCTAATTTTCATTCAGTTATGTATCGCGGTCGAAAACGTGGACTTTAAATCTCAGACCATTAATTTTATATGGAAATAAACTGGGACCTTTGACTTGAATTATTTTCATAAACAACAGCGTTATCAAAGAATTTGCCCATAAATGAAAAGGCAGAATTCCGCTATAAGTGGGTAATATGCATGGCATTCATTAAATGTATATTTTATATCTGCATTTACACTCTAAATCGGATAAGATAATATTTACTTATTTCCAATTGAAACTGCTCCATCCGGAATTTCTTATATATATATATACACACACACAGACAGATTAAAATAGTAGATAATCAGTTCTTCAAAGTGGAATAATAAATAAGCACAAGAATCAAAAACAAAAAGTTAAATATAACTAATTAGTCTACTTTCCTCTACAGGTGTACAAATAAATTTTAGTGAAATTCTTAAAAGCTTAGATTACAGTTAAGCGTTGACGTCTTATTGACAGCAATATCATTTAAGAGATGAAATCAGAAACATGCGAAATAGTACCGATACAATTGAAATATACGAGTGACTTGCCCGGGATTAGAATTCAGAAACATTCGTAAAATTAAGCTGGCGTACAATCAACTGCGTCACGAAGGTAGGATTGGGAGCATCAACTTCGGATGTAATTAGTCTAATATTTTGAATTATAGGGTTCACTAACCTGAAATATTTACACGGCCATAATTCTGGAAATAAGTGTATGAGCCAATAAAACAAATAAGTTTATGTGACCTATCAGAACACCACTTGTGTGAAAAAATATGGTGTAAAAAATTGATTGTTCTCCGAGATATGGCATACAAACTGTATTTTTTAAAACAGAGATATATTTTAAAAACTGCCTAAAGAGAGTTTCTGTAAATGTATAGGATGTTTCTAATAGATAATATCAGCATAAAAAGGTTGGTTGAATTTGGTTAGACTGTTAAATAGATATACCAAACACATCAAAATATTTATATGGCCGCCATTTCGAAAATCAAAGTCTGGCCCTATTTAAATCGTGTAACATTGCATGGCCTTCTGTAGTTGTGCAAAAGTTAGTGGAAATTAGTATAATTGACTTAGATATGTGGCAAAATGTTCCATTTTCTAACCTGGCACTATTTTACAAAAAAAAATCCGGTAAAAGAGGATCTCTGTACGTATAAATTATGCTTCTAATGAACACTGTTTGCGTACAAAATTAGTTTCGATGTTGTTGAAACGTTTCAACGATACAACAAATTAATATTAATTATTTATGTAAACCCCATTAAAACATGACTGCTACACATATCAAATTTAAGTTTCTATACTCTATTGTAGCAATACTTCGTGAGATTTTTGTATGAGTCGGTTGATTGTTCCTCATGATATGGCATAAAACCTCTATTGTTCATGTAATGATCTTTATAAATGGAGAACAAAAAGTTTATATATTATCACATGTGATGTTTGTCATGGGTATAATATACAGAGTTAAATGTAAATCTGTCATAAAGTTTCATAGATATAGCATACTAAGTTAAAATGTTTGTATAGTTGCTATACAGCAAATAAGATACTTACACACTTAAAATACATAAAGTTTCATAGATATAGCATACTAAGTTAAAATGTTTGTATAGTTGCTATACAGCAAATAAGATACTTACACACTTAAAATACATAAAGTTTCATAGATATAGCATACTAAGTTAAAATGGTTGTATAGTTGCTATACAGCAAATAAAATACTTACACACTTAAAATACATAAAGTTTCATAGATATAGCATACTAAGTTAAAATGTTTGTATAGTTGCTATACAGCAAATAAGATACTTACACACTTAAAATACATTAATTAATATGGCCAACCACAGTACAACTTATTCGACAAAATCGAGAGAAATCGGTTGATTGTTTCCCGACATACGACATAAATATTGTATTTTTTCATGTGGGGCTATCTTACAAAATGGTGGAGACAATTTTGATGGATATAACTGATACTGTCAGTATAATAAGTTAAATAAAAATTTGTTTTGTAGTTTCGATGATAAAAAAATTCTGAGATAAAATTTTACATGGCTGCCATTTTGAAAATACGCGTGTCTGACCCTCTCAACGTCCATAGGTTTACATTGCCTGCCATAGGGTTACATGTTTGCCAAATTCGGTAGAAATTTGTGGTTTTTCTCAGATAGCGTGTTGAAGAATTTGTTATATTGTAAATATATTAATTATTGGGAAGTAGGCTTGCCACAAACATAATTTTGTTTGAACTAGATTGATGATAATGACTATGATAACATTGCCTTGGCTTTTCAATAGTTCAGCAGACGTTTTTGGGGCAACGTCAGTTACACGGTAAGGAAAATTTGTGCTCTGAAAAAAACAACAGCAAGAGAGAAGCAATAAATCTTTAAAATCATATTCACAGAAAACACGATGGCTTCGAGTCGCAATCCCGCTCTCCGTGTGTTTTCGCTACTAACCTAATGCCCTTCACGGTACAACAGCATCTCATTCCATTCAAGTTCCTTTGAGAAGTAGGTTGTCAGGTAAAGGCTGTTCACGACAAGTGAGCACTTTCAAAATCAACCTCAGAAAAATTTCACCGCCCCTACCTACATATATTTTTTAACGGGCTCACTGAGTGACATGCGCCCGGTAAAATTGGTAACGGTGGATGTAAAGGTTTTCCATATGTTAAAATCGAATAAAAAGTGTTAGGTAACCATTCGTGATAGTTTAAATTATTTCTTACGCTTTAATTATTTTTAAACGCCTCGGCGTGCAAAAATTTGCAGATTTATAAAAGGTTTACTTTTTTAAATAATTTCACAGACAGTCTTGACTGACGCACTAATAAAGTCATGAGGCCCACGGCAATGTTAATTTTACATAAGGTGGAAAAATACGCAACGTGCATACAAGTAGATCTTGGGCAGGGCTTTGACAAGGGCTAATTTTACCGCGAGCAGCCTATAGTAACATAGGTCATAACATTATGTCACCTCTGGGCAAGAATCAAGGTTAGGGATTTGGAGATTAACTCCACTTCAATATGGCATGAGATGTGTGCAGGAGAACCATTTACTGAGTTGCAGTTTTGTTAACCGCAGAATATACTGGTTTGTGAATGTTCGCGTCGGGACAATACTTAACTGAAAACTACTACGAAAGACAAAAAAATATCCCTAAACAGTTACGATTGGTACGAAATAATCATTTTACTAGTGACAAAGGCAATACAATGAATATTCATTTCGTTGCTATAAAGGGAAGTAATACTGCCATTAAAAACGCATTAAGAAAACGTTTATTAAAAGCAAACCTATGTTTCTCTGACCTTCTATTTTAATTAAAGCACAATTGTGCTACAGTAAACAAAGCAGCCTTAAAGAAATGGGTTTCTCAGGTGTGCAGAAAATTAGAATGAAATTATTTGATTGTGTTTGATGCCGCAAGCAAACGGTAAAGATTCTAGTGTTGCCTTGTGTCGGGACACCAGAATTGCTCCAGGATCGAGGATGAATAGTTACATATTCAGTGATTGCAACCTTCGCGTCTACAAATGCTTCGAAGTGCGGGCATAAGGCACATTAATTTCTTCCACCCTAGCTCCTGTGAAATTTTCCTTATAGCCTTCAAACTCGTAAGAAACATTTACGTAATAAACATTTCAGAAACAATTATAAAACTAAAATGGTTCTAAATAGTGAGCGTTCGATAATAACGAATTCGTATTTCCCTCCCTCTTTGATTCGCGGAAAATCATGCTACGTTTACTGATCTCACGATTTTGATATTCAAATGGATATATTTAAAAATTCTGATACTGTAGGTCTACAACTTGGGCGTTGTAGAGACAGAAATTAATGAGTAATATATTCAAAATTGATACTGCAACCATGTATTATTCATGGCAGAGAGCTCCATTTGGTTGTATTTCACGAAGTAGCTGGTTTCCAATGAGATGGCTTTTTAAGGAAAGCTGTTGTAATTTTTGCTGCTATTTGGTATCAAGGTCAACGTGCAATATAGCATCACAGATCATATACTGGAGGCTGTCCAAAACTTTTTGTATAACATAATGTAAGGGATGTAACAGAATAAAACTATCCAGACTGCTACTATTGCAGATTTGCCGCGAACAACTAATAACATTTATGTTACAAATTGTTTCGTAAGGCTGATAAAAGCTCTTGAAGATAAATTTTTAATAAGTAAATTTTTGTTACAGAAATTATTTTAAGTTAAATTCACATGCGGAGTGTATGTGATGGATAATATGCGACTCATGCAAACTCTGTCGCTGCCATTAAAGCATTACTTCACACGAAAGCATTATTTCGCAGGTTGGCATGATTATGTTGCGTTAATTTATTTGAAGCTAAAGTATAATTGGCACCCAGGTACAGTTAATTATTCACTGTATAAAGCTTTAAAAAAATTCTTCTTCTTTCTTCATTTTCCGTTAGGGTCTTCTAGGGACCACGAGCCAATTTCGATACTTCGTCCTTTGCCGTTCCTTCTTCCTCCAGTACTCCATCTTCTCACTTTGTATCTTTTTCCTCTCCTCGGACCATTTCGAGCCTGTTTTCTTTTCCTTCTTGACTTGGAATACTTCAATTTTCTTCTTTCTTCATTTTCCGTTAGGGTCTTCTAGGGACCACGAGCCAATTTCGATACTTCGTCCTTTGCCGTTCCTTCTTCTTCCTCCAGTACTCCATCTTCTCACTTTGTATCTTTTTCCTCTCCTCGGACCATTTCGAGCGTGTTTTCTTTTCCTTCTTGACTTGGAATACTTCAATTTTCAACACTTTTTTCTTAAAAATTTCTCTCTCTGTTGCTGCTTCTTCACTTATACTGTTCCTTTCCAAATCTTTCTAAACTACCTAATCCAGGTTGTTGTTGATTTTTTGTTCCAAAGATATTTGTAGATCCGTTTGGTTAACCTGTTGCCATCCATTCTATATAAATGTCCAAAAAATAGCAATCGTCTCTTCCGTATTGTTTCTGTTATGTTTTCTATGTTGTGATATATTGCATCATTAATTCTTAATTTCGAGAATTCTGTAGTTTTTAGTGGACCAAGTATTTTACGTATAATTCTTCTTTCTAGTACTTCTAATTCATGCAACTTGTAATTCAGTACTAGATAATCACTTACGTAAAGACATTCCGGTTTTACTACTGTGATGTAGTACTGTATTTTAAGATTTTTAAATAAACATTTTTTGTTTTAGATATTCCTAGTTATGCCATACGCTCTTTCCATCTTGCGTATCCTTTCATCTACCGCCAATTTTTCCAAACCATTTTCCTGAATTATTTCTCCCAAAAGATTTGAACTTATTTACCCTCTTTATTTGACCAATATCTGTTGCTAGAATTTCTGGAGTATTTCTTATATTTGCCATAATTTTTTTTCTTCAGAAATTCTTATACCTGTTTTGTTGGCTATCTCTTCTAAGAGATTGACTTCTATTGCTTCGTTTGCCAAGTTTTCGGAAAGTATGGCAAAATCGTCTGCAAATGCTAGACAGTTTATTTCAACACCCTTGTTCTTTCTTCCCAGTGTTACTGGTGTTAGCTTCTGTGCTTATAGTTTTTCATTCGAAATTCTTACTATTTTCTCCAAGATGCAGTTGAAGAGTAGTGGAGACAAACCATCACCTTGCCTTACACCTGTATTTATTTTGAATGGTTTAGATATTTCTCCCTGAAATTTTACTTTTGATATGGTGCCTGAGGTTTTCACGGATTATATTTGCTAATTTAGATTTAACTCCAAATTCTCGGATTACTTTATATAGAGTTTCTCTATCAACAGAATCAAAAGCCTTTTTAAAATCTATAAATGTCACTACTATGTTTTTGGAGTTCGTGAGTCTGTGACGGACTATGAACTTCAGGTTGAAAATCTGTTTTGAGCCAGATCTGCCCTTTCTAGATCCACTCTGATATTCACCCAAATTACTATAAAGTGTTGCTTCTACCCTGTTTAGTAATATTTTTGAGAATATCTTATAAGCCACTGGTAAAAGAGATATACCTCTATAGTTATTGACATCTTGTTTGTTATCTTTCTTCTGCAAAGGATGTATGAGAGCCACTATCCATTCATCCGGGATCTTTTCTGTTTTCCAGATTTCTTCAAAGATGATTTGAAGTTTATCTATAATTTTTTATTGAGACCATTTTATAAGTTCATCTGTAATGGAGTCTTCTCCACTGGCTTTGTTGTTTTTTGGGGTTTTAATTGCTTTTTCAATTTCTTCAACAGTAGGTGGTGGATCTGTTTCTAAGTTTTCATGGATCTCTGGGAATTCTAACTTGTAATTCAGTTCTTCACAGTTCAGAAGTTGATCAAAGTACTTCCTTAGGATTGTACAATTCTCGGGATTGGTTAACCCCATTTTACCATTTTCATCTCTGAAGAAAATACTTGGCGCTTGGTAGCCTTTTATGTATTTTTAAATAACTGATAGAAAATCCGGGAGTTAATTTTAACAAAGTTATTGTATGTCAAGAAGCCGTGACTTTTCAAAGGATCGTTTAACACTCTTTATTATTCTTGCTGTTTATTTTACTTGTTGCTTAAATTGTTCAAAGTGTTCATTCTATCCAGAGCATTTCTTTTTTCCATAGTTTTGTTGTTTCTGCTAGCGCTTCTTCACAAGTTTCATTCCACCAGACTTTCCTTTTCATTTTCGCAGACCCGAATACATTCTTTGCTGCACTGTTGATTTCTTAGGATAATTCCTGTCATTTATCTGATTTAGTTTCTCAATTTCTTCCTGAAAATGATTTATTGTTTCTTGTGTGATGTTGAGTCTGTCTATGTTGTATTTAATTAATTTTTGTTGTAATTTTTTTATTTTTACGAGGGAAAAGTTTGAGTTTTATTTTAGAGAAGCAGTGATCAGAGTCAAATACTCTATTTATTATTACTTTTACATTTATAACTTCTTTAATATTCATTTGAGAAGTAGCCACATAATTCAACTGATATCCCCCTAGCATTGGATTAGGAGATATACATGGTTTAGCTCTTCTTGGTATGTTCAGTCTTATTATATTTTTTCGTGCTGCAGCTGGTGTTGGATTGGCTGTCCGGCACCGTGGGAGGTGACCCACCTCGACCTCCCCTCTTCCTGGAACAATGCGCTCGCAGCTGGTTTTGTCCTCCTGGGAATCCTGTAAATACCGACAACAGCCAGACTTGCTGGCATCACAGACCTCCTTTCGACTGCTACAGATTCCGACACTTTTAGCAACGACGCAAGAATGTTCTGGTGAGACTGGCTGGCGCCCCGGCTTTCCTCGGTGCAACTCGCGAGTTGGGGAAGATTCTGGGCAGACGGCCTAGACGATATATATACTGCCGCGGCCCAGTAGCCAGCTGTCTTTCACGGAGGCCACCTGGAGCTGAGTGTGCGCGAGCGAAGAGAAGTGTGGACGACAACTGGAGATTGCGGGACGACGGCGGGCGAGGTGATCGTGGCGTGAATGGACTAGTGAAGCCTACTGTGCGTGAGGCGGGCTCGGAGGACTCTAGAACATTGCGACTGGCGGGACATAGACTAAACTGAGGTGGGATTGAATGGAAGTGTAATACGGATGTTATTGTAAATATTCGAACTGTTAATTTGGACACATATTTTACAGAATATCTGAATAGGTTAATTCACTGTCTATTCCGACTGATCTTTAATTATTTAATTATATTATATTTTTGTGGCAGTTATAAATTGTATTAAATCGAAGTAATTAGCTGTGAACAATAAGTGATATCAATTTCTTGTAAAATTTTCAGTTCAGAGATTTTTGCTTGTGTTAGTGTAAATAAAATAAGGAAATTATAATTAATTATTTTATTTTATTAGGACCTCGATCCATTAACGAACTTGTTACAGCCCACTATATTTCTAGAGAGATAAATTGCAACACTGGTGTCAGAAGTGGGATGGGGGCATTTTTATAAAAATTAAATAATTATAATTAGTATTTGTAAATATGACAATATCTGAGCAATATGTGAAGGAATTATTTTAATAATTTTTAGATGTTAACTTGGAAAATGTCGGCAGACATGGAAGCACTACGCTCTTTATTCGAGAGTTTAATTGGCCGGATTAATAGAAAAATAGATACTGTAAATAGTCAGTTAAGTAGTGATGGGGAGTCTGTTAGAAATGTTAATGAAAACGTAAATACCCAAATTATTAGTGTTAGTGAATTAGTAGACAAGAAAATAGACAGTGTAAATGAGATTGCGGACAGAAAGATAGAAGGTGTAAATGAGTTGGTGAACAATAAAATAGACTGGGTGGACAAGAAAATTGATAATGTGAGTGACAGAATGGACAGTGTTAACGAAAGGTTGGACAGTGTCGAGTGTAAAGTGGACGAAGAGGCGCGCGCCCTCAAGAAGGAACTTCAGGAGTTCTTGCAGCAGCAGGGGAGACGACATGCAGGAGCGGAAGAGGAGACAAGTTTGGTTACCACCAAGACCACGAGTGCGGGCAGCGAGAAGAAGGTAGAGGTCGCCGCCAGTGGAGCTACCGCAGGGGAGGCGCAGCCATTCTGCAGTGTGGGAATGCCCCAGCAAGGGGTGGGTAAAGGCGTCAAAATTAAGCCCACCTGCTACGATGGACAGATATCTTAGCGAGAGTACCGGCACCAGTTCGAGATCGTGGCCACCCTGAATGGCTGGACTTAAGAGCAACGGGGTACTACCTAGCGGCTGTACTGATGGGATAAGCGTTGAGCACATTCCAGTCGCTGCCACAACGACATCGTCTAGAATACTCCACACTGGTGTCGGCCTTGGAGCTGCGATTCGGCGACCAGTACCTGCGACACGCCCATCATGCCCAACTGCGAAGCTGCATCCAGCTACCCGGCGAACCACTGCAGGAGCTATGGCAGGATATCGTAAGGCTGTCGCACCTGTCTCTGGAGGAATGCTGTGGAGAGGCACGCGATGCCATCGCCATCGCCATCAGATTCTTCGTCGACGATATCGCTTACACCGACGTGCGACAAACTGTGCGATTAGCTGCGCCTCACACCATGCAGGATGCCTTGGCCCAAGCACTGAAAGTGGAGTCAGTATGGGAGTCATCAATGCCCGACGTCCAGTGCGGGCAGTGATGCTTGATGACGGGTAGGACGGCAGCGTCAAGAGGATGTTGAAGGACTTGCAGATGACCATAAGGGACATTGCCTCCAGAGTGTGCACTACGGAGACTCGCCGTCCCCCACCCAAACGGCCGGAATGTTGGACGTGTGGACAGCCAGGACACCTGAGAGCCAACTTTCCGTAGCAACAGCAGCAGCAGAAACAACAGCCAGGGAGAAGGCACCAAGGATCATGCGAGAGCACAGTGTCTTCGGGAAAATTGTCAACACTGGTCTTGAGGGGCAAAGGTCGGTGATTGCTGGAGGGAAGGCCCTAATGCTTTTGCAGGTGCGTTCTATGAAACAGGACTTGGGTGCCATATTGGCGGAGGGGAGCTTAGATGATGTTACTTATCAGATGGTCGTTGACACAGGAGCGACTATAACAGTGGTAAGACCCGACATTCTTGGGTCTCCCCTCCAGCGATCATCCGATAAGAGAATAGATCACAGCTATTTAACTACAGTAACAGGTGGGACCACACCAGTCAAAGGCAAGAGAAGGGTACTCTTACAGCCCAGTAACCTTGAGATAAGGCATGATATATACATAGCAGAAATAGAGGACGAATGCATTTAGGGTCTTTATGTATTACATAGATGGGATGCTGTATTGATACTCGACTGGGAGTGTTACGTGTTGGTAATACGATGTTGGTAGTGTCGGCATGACGAGATTCATATTCCCCAATGTGCTGTATAGTAGTGAGTAATCAGTAATCTGTGCTCCCTAATTCTAGCGAAAGTTGTTATTCCAGGCAGATGCCAGGGACATTGGTCAGGCGATTGGGCAAAATTGAACCAGCTCAGAAAGGTGGCATTTTACCCGATAGTGTCATTGTAGCCAGGACATTGATTTCTTTGAAATCGGACAGTTTGCCTGTTATGATAATTAATTAGTTTGACTGTGCTATCCGCCTTGAAGAGGAGGCCACAATAGGGTTTTGCAAGCAGGTCTCACAGGTACTTCCAAATGTTCCAGAAGCCGCCATGCCACAACATACTGAATGTCTTCTTCTAGATACTCTGGGGGGGGGGACTAATGGCAAGAACAAGAGAAAACCTCAACTGGCAACAGGAGGGGCAGTTTCACATTTGCTACAGAGAAATAGAGGCACTTTCTCCTGTGAGCCCAATGACCTTGACAGAACTAATGTTGCATGCCATCATATAGACACAGGGGATGCCAGACCCATAAAGCAGCCACCAAGGCGATTACTGCTAACTTAATATGAGGTGGTTGATAGGATTCTGAAAAAATGAGGGATTTAGATGTTATAGAGCCTTCAATCAGTCCATGGTCTTCTCTCATTGTGCTTGTTAAAAAGGAAGATGGCTTTATTATATTTTGTGTTAATTACCATTAATTCAATAATGTGACCAAGAAAGATTCTTACCCACTCCCTAGGATAGACGACACACTGAATAGCCTAACAGGATAGCACTGGTTTTCTACTCTAGACATGAAGAGCGGGTATTGGCAGTGTGAGGTAGCCCAGGAAGACAAGGAAAAGACTGCCTCTTGTGTACAAGGGAAAGGAACCTGGCAATTCAAGGTCATGCCTTTTGGGCTATGCAATGCCCCTGCCACTTTCGAAAGACTAATGGATAAAGTTCTGCTCTTATACATATGTCAGGTGTACTTAAATGACATTGTGGTCACAGGAAGAACATTTGAAGAGCCCCCGGCTCATTTAGATTCTGGATTTCAGAAAGTGACTGCGGCCAATCTGAAATTAGTTCCCAAGAAATGCCACATTTTCCAAAAGAAAATTAATTTCTTAGATCATGTTGTATCGGCCCACGGGATTGAAACAGACCCTGAGAAGACCATAGAAGTAATAGATTGGCCTCTACCAAAGAATAAAACTGAAATTCGAAGCTTCCTGGTATTATGTGCTTACTACCATCGATTTGTGCTTGGGTTCGCCACTATCGCCAAACCTCTGCATGAATTGACTGAGGCAAAAAGAAAATGTTATTTGACCCCAGAGTGCGAAATTGCGTTCAAGACTAAAAGAAATTCTGATATCTCCCACAGTACTGGGCTTCTCGAGTAGAGAGAGCGAATTTATTCTGGATACCGATGCTAGTGATGTTGGTATCGGGGCTGTTATCTCAGATCCAAGATGGAAAAGAGCAGCCATTGGAATACTTCAGTAAGGTGCTACACAAGTCCGAGAGGAACTACTGCGTGACATGCAGGGAGCTTTTGGCAGTGCTGAAGGCGATTGCACATTTTTATCCATATCATTATTGCAGACACTTCATCCCAATAACTGATAATGCTTTATTACACTGGCTGCCAGATTTCAGGAACCCCGAAGGTCAAATAGCCCGGTGGATAAAGCACCTGCCAGAATATGGCTTTGAAATACAACACAGGTCTGGACGCCTTCACAGCAATGCAGATGCACTCTCCAGGAGACCATGTGAACCATTCTGTCGTCATTGTGAACATCAGGAGGAAAAGGATGGTGTATCGTGGAAAGCAAAAGGAGGACAAGAATTCAAGGCCCTGTATCTGATGATGGGTCATCTACATGGGACGAAAATACATAAGAAATTATCAGCTAAGTGACCCCACCTTGCGTCCAATATTGTAGTGGATGGAAACCGGGCGGCGACCGAGATGGGAGGAGATATCTAGCCTAGGCGTGACAGTCAAGGCATACTGCGCACAGTGGAATTCCTTTGTTATAAATAATTGCGTTCTTTACAGGAACTGGGAAATTAATGATGGGAGACAGAGTCATCTACAATTTATTCTACCAGAGTGCCGAATCCCAAAAGTGCTAAGAGAACTACCGCAGCAGGTGGTCACTTCGGTGTAGATAAGATACTTGACAGAGTCCGAATGAGATTATATTGTCTGCATTGCCGGCAAGATGTTGAGAAGTGGGGCCATCTGTGTAATTCATGTACTGCGAGGAAGGGTCCGAGGGTTAAGGGATGCTGTCCCCTCCAGAAGTACAATGTTGGGGCCATATTCGAGAGGATGGTCTTTGACATTCTCGGACCACTACCGACCACTGAGAAGGGGAGTAGATACCTTATGGTAGCACAAGTCTATTTCACAAAGTGGCCCGAGATCGTACCGGTGCCAAACCAAGAGGCAGGCACAGTAGCTGATGATCTCGTAGAGCATGGTTTCTCCAGGTTTGGAGTGCTACTGGAGCTTCGTTCGGATAAAGAACGAAATTTTGAAGCAACTCTTGTCCAAGAAGTAACGAGGATTTTAGGGATGTAGAGAACCCGAACCCAAGCATTACACCCTCAATCGGATGGAATAGTTGAGAGGCTAAATCGTACCCTGGAACAGTATCTGGCTATCTTTGCAGAAGAAAATCAGAGGGATTGGGACTCTAAGGTACCCTTATTTCTCATTGCATGTCGCTCGGCAGTCCACGAGTACACAAGGGTAACACCTTCAAGGATGCTGTTTGGGAGAGAGCTCCGCATACCTGGTGACCTGCTGTTCGGATGTCCAGTGGAGGAAGAAGCAGCCACTCCAGAATATGCTTTAAGTTACGCCAGAAGTTAACCGGCATTCATGAGTTTGCCCGTAGGCACCTTAACATTAACAGTGACAGAATGAAAACACGATATGATCGAAGAATGCTTGAGGAGACTTTTCAAGAAAGACAGCTGGTGTGGTTGTTCAACCATCAAAGGAAGATGGGATATTGCCCGAAGCTAAAGAAATCTTGGAAGGCCCATACATGATCTTGAAGCGGATAAATGTTGTGGTCTACAGGATTTGCCGACAGGGCTCTCGGACGAAGCCTAAGGTTGTCCACGTCGACCGACTGGCGCTGTACGAAGATCATGATGCTGTAGAGTCTGTTCGTAACGAACAGACTTAAGGAGGGGGCAGTGTTACGTGCTGCAGCTAACATTGGCTCGGCTGTCCGGTGCCGTGGGAGGTGACCCACCTCGATCTCCCCTCTATCTGGAACGATGCGCTCGCCGCTGGTTGCTTCCCTTCTGGGAATCCCATGAATACCGACAGCGGCCAGACATGCTGGCGTCACAGACCTCCTCTCGCCTGATAGAGATTCCGATACATTTAGCGACGATGCGAGAATGCTCTGGTGAGACTGTCTGGCGCCCCGACCCTCCTCGGCACAACTCGCGAGTTAGAGAAGATTCTGGGTGACGGCCTAGACGATTTGTATACTGCCGCGGCCCAGTAGCCGGCGTTCTTTGACGGAGGCCACCTGGCACCGAGTGTGGGCGAGAGAAGAGAAGTGTGGACGACGACAGGATATTGCAGGACGACGGCGGGCGAGGTGATCGTGGCGTGAATGGACGAGAGGGTGTGAAACCGACGAGTGAAACCTACTGTGCGTGGGGGCGCTCGGAGGACTCTAGAACATCATCACTGGCAGGACATGGACTGAACTGATGTGGGACTGAATGGAAGTGTAATACTGATTTTATTGTAAATATTCCAACTGTCAATTTGGACACATATTTTACAGAATATCTGAATAAGTTGATACACTGATTTCTTTGTGGTAATTATAAATTGTATTAAATTGAAGCAATTAGTTGTGGACAGTAAGTGATATCAATTTATTGTGAGATTTTGAGTTAAGAGAATTTTGCTGTAGTTATTGTAAATAAAACAAGGAAATTTGAAATAATTCTTTTATTTGATTAACACCTCCATCCCTTAACGAATTTGGTACAGCCCACTTAATTTCTAGAGAGAGAAATTTCAACAATTTTATAATTATTTAACTATTTTTATATAAACATGTATCTAAACTAAAAATTGAAAACGAAAATATTTAATACCTAACATGTGAGCAATAATCATTCTGGAAGATTTTTCCAACGGCGCAGTGCCTATTATAGCGGATTGTACTTTTTAATAAGAATCAGGATCTTTAAACTAGAGTTGGTAGAGTACCTCGTTATTTATTTTGAGTCCTATCTACTATTGACAAATTAGTTCCCCAATATTTTGGGATGATAAGCAGGAAGGTGGTAGGATATTTCGGTTGTCCCGTTTTTGACAAAACGGTTTAACAATGACGTTTTGAGATAAATGTTTGACATTTCGTTTGTTTCACCTCTCCTAAAAATATCTAACTTCTTTTAAGAACTTTTCAATTGCTTTATTTACGTTTATCGTGAATACTTTGAAAATTGTTGGTTCTACGGCGCTTTTCTTGAAAGTTTATGAAAGTGTTGTGCCCTACTATTAAACGTCTTACAGAATGTACAAACATTGATGGCATTCGTCCAAATGACCTTCTCCTCCCCATATTTATTGCAAATATTTTTAAGAGATTGGTTCTCTGACGTCGGCGTTTGCCCACATAAATTTTTTGTCAATATTTCACAAGCAATTGGTCCTGCAGTGTCTTCATTGATATTTTTTTCCTTTGAAATTCTGCTGGTTTTGCACCTCAACTTCCAAATATAACGTTATATAAATTGCTGATATTCGCCGAAATGTTTCACCTCCCTTAATTTTTTTATCTCAATTACATACAATATTATAACATCACATTATACGTAGCTAGGTATAATTACATTTCAATTAAATTTTTATGCAAATAGCATAAACTGTTAAGATAAAGTACTTAGACACTGTTTCTCATAAACCATTTTCACACAAGACAGAAGAAAACTCTGCCGAGTACCCTGGGAAGGCACCTAATTTCTTATTTAAACACTTATAGTTGAGTTGAGAGATTTTGGGGGCCGCTCTTAATATTGAGGTCTTAAGAGCCGATGAGCGTGAAATGAGATGAGAATGGAGCAGCGCGGAATGCAAGGGCGGGAAAAACGGAAGATCCCCAATAAAACCCGTCGACCAGCGGCATCGTCCGGCACGATTTCTACTTGCGAAAATCTGGGGTGATCCGACCGGGGATTGAACCCGGTTTGCATTGGTGGGAGGCATGCATTTAATATACCACATTTAGTCCTATCGAGAATACACTGAGTTCAAATCAAAGAATATATATATATATATATATATATATATATATATATATATATATTCGAATTTGCAGTGTGTTTTTTTTTGTTAATGCACCTCACGCGTATTATATTCTCAAGAATTAAATTCATAATTATGCGTTCATTGAACGACATAGATGATATTTTTATGTGTAAAATATGTTTCTCCTAAACATTTGGAATATAAATGAAGGCACCATTTATGTGTGGCAGGTAGTATGAAATTTGATGGGTGTGGGAACGGGAGAATGTTATTTCGGGTAAGACCTGTGAGGACGAAAGGCTGATGATTTGGAGAGGATGCGAAATTCATTCCATTATGTGTGAGGAGGAGGGAGGAGAGAAAGAGAGAGGTTTTTCTAAAACCAACTTCATACCCCCTGCATATAACGTAATTTCTTAGCAAGAATAGTAATGAATGACCAAGAGACCTGCAAAATTCGCGTTAATATCTGGGGGCACGTTTAACTTCTAACATTTGTACCTACCTCTGCAATACGTTTCTCATTAGAAAATACTGTATTTAGCACGTCCTGTGTAACTCTGCTCCAATAGACGAACACGTCACAGTTGTGTAGTCCAATCACGTGTAGTCCAGTCAAAAGTGGCGTGACCTCACAACAGCCAGTGGAGAAACGACGCCGGCTTGAGTATATACAATAATATAAAGTTTTGCCAGGTGTCAAAAAATAACACGAATTTTCCAGATCTCTCAACTAATCACAGAGTAGCTAAGTATAGAGCGGTCAAACGGCCTCTTGCACCATGAACAAAAGCACCACACGCCAGTAAAACGAAGGAACTGGCCAACATCATGTCGGAACGACGTTCTCCAATCAGCGTATGGCAACTTACTCGCCAACCGGCAGCTCCGTAAATAGGTAAAAGTTCCGTAGCACACGGTTGCCAGTCAGACACAAGACCTATTCCTTGACATTGAGCGCCTGTTTTATCTTTCTATGTGGCTAGGTGTGTGGCAGGAATAGTTGATTTCGTGAGTTTACTGGACCTCGTGTTTTGCCTCACAGACAGTCACCGGGATGGGCGTGTATCCGTCTACCGGGAGGGGGGTGGGGCACGGTGGCTGAGTGGTTAGACCACCCGCCCTCCACCAAGGCGATCCGGGTTCAATCCCCGACCGGGTCACCTGACCCTCGCGTGTGGGAATTGTGCCGGACGATGCCGTTAGTCGGTGGGCTTTCCCGGGGATCTCCCGCTTCCCCCGCCCCCTCAATCTGGTGCCGCCCTATACTCACCTCACTCACACTCATCGGCGACCTCACTGTTAAGAGCGGCCCAAATATCTTCACTCACTCACTTCATCCCATCTACCGGCCCGTGTACTATAGTCCATTCACTGTTACTTCACACTTTTCTGAAACCTTGCTGGAGTTGTACTTCTAGGATATTCCTTCGCCTCGTGCAAACTAAGCTTAACCAAGTATAAAAAAAATTACACCAAAGGACGACACGCCAAGTTTGTGGGCACTCAGTTGTATAGGTTATTCGCGGTAAAGTGAGCACTTTTCAAAATCCTCTTATTTGGAATAATATTCAATAAATATATTTTATTTTAGCCTTAGACGTTAACTTCCGAGTGCAGTGGAATATACATACTGTGTTTATTACTTGCATGTCAATACTTATTTAAATATGTGTTCAAAAGATAAAAAAAAAAAAAAAAAGGCTGAAAGGAAAAAGTAACTAGGGCCTCAAAAGTACCCACTTTGCCGTGAACAGCATATAATAATATTTTGCATGAGAAGTACTTCTTACTAGGGCTACAACACACATGTTTGATCACTGTATTTATTCTTATTTATTATAAATGAAATATTAGAATTTATAAAAAAAAATATAAGTGAAACTTCATTTGAAAGAAAAATTAGATACTTTTATGTTAACAGAGAAATAAAACGCCTGTGATACATGGCATATTTAAGAAATATCTAAACATCATAGCTGGGGTGATTTTTCAAAGGGTAGATTCAAAAAGTGTGAAGAAACCGCGAATAAACTACATCTGGTATTCTTGAAGAAACGCCCAGGGATGCGGTGCAAGCATAGTGGAAAGTTGGTCCACTTTTATTCATCATCTGAAGAAGCTTAGAATTTGACTTTCATGGACAGTCGATTGATTGCAGCGGGTCTGTTTCTTGTCAGCACAACACGTTCTTCAGACCACAAGCGTCCTGCGGTGACAAGCGACAGGTGTAGGTTACGCTTGCCAAGCGAGCGTTGTGCCAGAACTACAACGATGTACTGTCACTTCCAAAGCAAATGAAACTCTTCGCCTATAACTCGGGATAGGAAAATTTCGCAAGTTCAATGACCTGCAGGCTAGACTCCTCCGTCCTCTGCATACTGGAGCCTTTGCTGTACGTTCATTGGCTGTTGCCCCACACCTGGCAGTTATGGGATTCGGAAAGTGTTTCCTTGCAAGTCTGCTATTAGCTCAGAGGAGTACAGTGCGGGCCTAATAAACTGTGAACCTATTGCGAAGGTGACTTCACTGTATGTGTGTTTAACGTCTATCTTGTCCCGAAATGAATTCGCGAAATTTTCCTATCCCTGCCTATAACGCCCGGGAGATTAGTTTTGTGGAAAATCAGCGCAGCGCACGGTGCCTAAACTTGTAGGCGATGGAAGTCGGTGGCGATTAATCCTTTGAGGAGTGTGCACGTTTATACTCTGGCAACGTTTATTTGGAGATTTATTTGCTCTTGAAGACAAATATCACACTTCTGTGGTTTTACTCTTCCACTGGACTTAATGGGAATCTAAGTGAAAATATTATAACTACTAACCATTTCAATTCGTATGAATAAAACTGTCCATTTTAATAATTTCTCAAATGAACACGATGGATTGAGAAACCTGTTACATCAATCACGACACTTTGATGGGCATATCGTCAACAAGCAACTCCATTGGCCGATGGACAGTCAATAATATACGTGGCAGAGTATTGTGTAGCCAGGACCAATAGGAAGAAGGTGAGTAGAAATACAGAGACAAACACAGCTGATATCGGTGTAGCGGATAATATAGGCAGCTCACTTCAACCTTGTCTTCAGTGACAGTAAATGTGTGACTTCCTAAACGGTTAAATTGGACACATCTTCGTATGAGACTAAGTCCTGTTGAAGACTTGCAGTCGCCGTGTCCTATGTTTGAGACGATACACAGGAAATGAGTCAAGCGATCTCCCAGATAGCATGTATGCCTAAGCATGGCATTTTATTTGAATTCGCCTTGCCGAGCAAGCTCGTCATATCGGGTATGATTCGAGCTTGATTTCTCACAACGGGCGCATACTTGCTAACGGCAAGCTTATACAGATGGCTTGCATTATAACTGTAGCTTGCCAAGGAAAACTCACGGCAAGTGTTGCTAATCAAGCTTGCTACAAGCTTAACCTGTGGAACTCAGTTAGCTTGAGTCAAGTTCGCAAGCTTGATTAATGCCGACTATGATTTTGGAGCTCCGCTGTAAGCAGTGGAAAACAGTGGCCAGTGAGACAAGTCCCACACGCGTTGGCAGATATAGTCCGATCACGGTTACTTCCAACAATGCTGAATCCCTGCTTAGGTTCTATTTCCAGGATATTCATCCGCTTCCTGCAAACAATGCTTACTGTGTTTAGACAACCACACAAAACGGACAACGCACCGCATTGTACGCACTCAGTGTAATAATTTTTTGTATGAGAACTATTTCTTACTGAGCATCAGCAACTCACCAATTTTCTCCATGTCTTTATTCATATTAATTATAAATGTAACGTAATTTGTAAATAAAATAAAACTAAAAGTTAGATTTAACTAAAGCATTAAATAATTCTATTAATTATATTTAAAATTAAATTGGAGCTATAAAAATTTAAAATTACAAAATGTTGATGGAGATTTTTTTGTGTCCCATTCTGACTGTGGACCGACTAGCCAGCAAGTGGCTTTGACTATGTTCCTGGTTTAGGCTGTCCACGGTAAACTGAGCACTTTTGAAAGCCCGGCTTCAAAGCTCTACTTGTATGCACAGTATGTAGGGCTATTCTGCTACCACGTCTTGGGCCTAAACCCTTTATTCCTGCATCCCTCACGTGAAAATGTGACATTATTAGAAAAGGAAACATTTTACAAATTTGGTTATTCTAACACTTACATAGACTTTTCTTTAGAAAAGAAAGGGAACTTAAATTTTCACAAATCTTTACCTAAAACTTTTAATTCAACGTAATGACAAGGACCTAATTTCTCTCCATCATAAGGCTACCAGTTTCACTGGGCGCATGTCAGTCAATGTGGCCGTTTAAATATATGTAGGTACAGACCGCCACATTTTTCAAAAGTTGATTTCAAAAGTGCCCAGTTTGCCGTGAATAGCCTGAAATGTTTATCTCTTTTGCCATCTTGGACTGGATAACGGAAAAATGTTGGCTCCAGCGAGCAGCATCCCACGCGAAGTAGAACAGCTGGCAACTGATGTCCTTGTAGGAATCGTGGGCCAACAGCTGGCGATATCTATCTGAGGAGACAGATCCCCCACTACAGTGAGGGCCTCACACCCTAACTTTACTTTGCGTTCGTAATGATGTGTGCACGTCGCATAAACAAAGCAGCGTAACCTTACAGAGAAACACAAAAAAACATATGTCAGACACACGCGCCTACACTAACTACTGTTGCCGTTCAAGATCATTTTATCTTTATAACATAACTTGCAATACATTCCGACCAGCAACTGGTGCTAACGTGAAGTCGGCATTTGCGCTCCAGGCCTCGTACAATTAATGCGCGAAATTGGCTGTATGGTGTACATAGAAGCACCTCAAGACATATAACGGAACAATTTGATTGTGCATAGCAGAGGTATAGTCTATCCACGATAAAATTATAACTTTTTAAAGCTCTGCTTAAGATCTATTTATATACCCGTTCGGTATTCTTCCGCGTTATGTAAAATTAACATTGCCACCGGCCTCATCACTTTATTCATGCGTAGGTCAAGTGAAACTTTGGAATTATTAGAAAAATAAATATTTTACAGGTATGCACATTCTAACACGTCGATGCACAAAAAAAAAACAGAAACTGAAAGAAACAATTTAAATGATCAGAAACGATTACCTAACACTTTTTATTGATGTTAAGATACGGAACTAGTTCCCATCCATCGTTACCAACTTTACTGAGCGCATGTCACTCGATGCGTCAGTTAAAATATATGAAGGTAGGCGCAATGTCTTTCTTCTGAGGTTGATTTCAAAAGTGCCCACTTTATCGTGAACAGCCTTTAACGGGATATGACCTGAGGCACGTTTCTCATTCTCTTTCTCGCTTACCGGGGGAGCCGCTTTACGTCGTGGCAATACTAAGTGGTGTGGAAGTTGCCATGGCTATCGCGTGTAGTTAATTCGTGGTTACTTCGCACTTTTGAATCAAACTTTTGGAAAATCAGCCTATGTATGACATATTTTGTTGTTTCTTGAATATGTCACTAGTAGTTGTAAATTGTAGGTTCACCCGGATGGCTGGTGGCTGCGGAGCCGCGCATCTTTGAAGACGTCATGCCGAAACCTCCAGCTCTGCCATTCCTCGACAATGGCAGCCATCTTGGATAACGTCACGAATTCGCTAATGCAAATTTGCCTATGCCAATGTCGCCAGTGCTAATTGCAAATACGCTAATATCTCAAACGTCAATCACCCACCACCGCCATCGACGTTTCCCCCCGGCGTCCACCAAAGACGCCACCAGTTTCGTTTGCCCTACCACCCGTCAGAGTGCAGCACCATCACTGTCGTTCCCCCACTGCCAGCTAGAGCATGCCACCGGCGAACGCCATATTCGCTCCCGAAGTCCGCCGCTTGGCGCAGCGCTTAGGCTGAAGTCCGGCGTGCAGTAGGAGGGAACCCTCGCCCTTACGCACAACCACTTCGATGCAGTTTAGTTCATAAAATACAGGAAGGATGCAGAATCGTTTCAGTGCCCCTTGGGTCGGCTGTCTAGCATCTTGACTGCCAGACCACTGAGACATTCAGGAAAGGAGGATGTTAAATGTCGAATGCGTATATATAGTTATTCCCCCCCCCCTGACTTTAAATATATTAAAAAATCGACATTGCATAGTTGGGAGAAGAAATACTCCCATTGGCCTACCACTCCCCAGACAAGAAACAGTCGAATAAAAAAGAATGCTAGTCTAGCGAAAAAATATATAGGGCCTATATGGAAACCCAATACGAGGTCCACACGCCCTAGAAATAAATTATAGTATAAAAAACGTAATAATCGCATAAAAGATTGCAGGCACCGTGCGCGCACAGCACACACTTTTAGATATATAAAAATTAATTGCTTGAAAAAATACCGACATTCTAACATTCATAAAAAGTAATTATATATGCATAATAAATTTGAGCAGGTCGCATCTCTACATAAAAGTTATATGCATGCATACAGAGCCAATAGCACACGCACAATTGTCCCTCCAACTTATCTGCATTTGCGGCACGGGATTAAGGCGGGACATGCGCGCATGAGGGGAAACATCTCTTTCCAATTGTTCTGTAACAACTAGCACAGAAGGATAAAAAAAAAAGAACACCAATTACACTTACAGCGTAGTCGCTCTATTGCCACTCTCGCAAGGATGATGATGAGATGATGAAGTTCTCAGCATCGCCCTCGCAATTCACTGTCCGCATGGTATAAGCATGCGGACGGCTCCTGGTCTCGTCACTGGGGCGGTACACTACGCCAACAAAATCCGCACCGGAATTTCCCTTACTGTTCCCTTCTTCTATTGCTGTCATCTGTCGGTGCGTTCCTTCGTCCCGCTTTGAATTTTTTTTTTCTTCTAGGTGTGCCGTTTTTCCCGTTCGCAGTTTCGCAAACCTCCAGTGCACAATGCTTGCGACGCCACTGATGTTTATGTATAGGCATACATGTACACGACTTGTTTACGTTGTCCCTTCGGTGTAATTGTTTAATCTTGACCCAGCTTTGTTTGCACGAGGCGAGGGAATAGACTGAAAGTAGAACTTCAGCAGTGCTTCAGAATGGTGGTGAAAGAAACCGTCAACGCACTTTAGGCTTTTCACAGTAAAGTGAGCACGTTTAAGGGCCTAGTTTATTTTTCCTTCCAGTCATTTTTTATCCTTCTGCCGATTTTGTAAATAAATATTTCCATGTAAGTAACAAACGCAGTGCATATATTTCACCGTACTCGAAAGTTAAAGTCTAAGGCTGAAATAAAATATATTTATTGACTATTATTTCAAGTGCGAGGACTCTCAAAAATGCGCACTTTACGATGAATAGCCTATATATCATAATATCGCTAATTCTGCTACGCCCGGCTAGCGATGCTCGCGTATAATCCATTCACGGTTACTTCAAACTTTTCTGAAGCCCTGCTAAAGTTCTACGATATTCCTCCGCCTCGTGTAAACTAAGCTTATGCCTAACTAAGTCCGGAAAATTACACAAGAAGACAACGCGCCACTTTCCTGCGCACTCAGTTGTAATATTAATTTTGCATTAGAACTATTTATTACTTGGTACTACCAACACATATTTTTTTTCTACTGTTTTTATTCGTGTTTATTATAAAAGAAATATTATAATGTAAAAATAAAATACTGGTAAAACTTAAATTTAACGAAAAATAAGATATATTTGTGTTTACAGAGGTATAAAATGCTCGATACATGGCATACTGTATAAAGAACTAAATACGTAATACATGGGGTGATTTTTCAAAGGTTTGTGTTAAATGGTACGAAGAAACCGTAAATGGACTATACGTGGACCCCCGGTAGTAGTAGAGCACGCGTGCCGATTCTGGATACAAAGGGATGCCGCCGTGCGGAAAGGGTTAGTTAGCGGAAGGGTTAATTAGAGAAAAGAGTGATCAGAGAAAGGGTTAATTAGTTAACTAGTGAAAGGGTTGATTAGTAAAAGGGTTAATTTTATGATTTGGTAATTCGTGTAGTAAGGGTTAAATTTTTTAATTGGTCGCTCTAATTATGTACTCCCGATAAACGGGAAAGAGAATGAGAATCGCTTCCCTGACTCCGGCAGTTGGCTCACTGTTGCTCGTCGCCCGATGGCCTGCCACGTGATCTGTGCTGGCCCCCCGGGGTACAGGGCTGGGCGGTGACCTTGGAGGGCCTCGAGGTCAGGTGGCTGGCTAACTGTATCGCCGGGGGAAGGGGCGTAAATAAATAAGAACTACGCTTTGTGTGTGTGCGCGCGTGCGTGCTGTGGAATTGCGGTAGGGCGGCGTGATGTCATCCCACAGACCCGCGCGCTATGTAGCTCACCTCCAGCTCCTCGGAGATGCTGGACATATCTCCTGACTCCTGCCGCCTATCCAATACCTGTACCAATAAACCCTTGCCACACTTCACCTCACACGCTCACTAGGTGGGGCTTCCCACCAAGTGGAGTGAAGAGATTGTGACGGCTCTTTAACGGGCCTGCCTACCAAGCAGGCAGTCGCGAACTTCAAATGGGGGAATCAATGTCAAACGAAATTCCTTCTCATTGCGCCAACTTTAAAGATATATATTTCAAACAAAAAGTATTCTACGTGAGATTTCTTAAGGAATGATACTACGTTAAAACATTTTGCCAATTTTTTTGTTTAATATATTTCTTATAAAATGTAAATATTGAAATGTACATATAACAAAAAAAAATGGATAAATTATTTTTTTTCCCCAAAAACCATTTTACGTAGCAATTGTGTCTGAGAAAATCGCGTCAGAGCGTTTTTTGTTTGAAATATTGTCTCTAAAATTTACGCAATGAGAAGGAGTTTCGTTTTAACGTTGATTGCCCCATTTGAAGTTAGCGACTGCCGGCTTGGTAGGCAGGCCCGTTAACATAGAGGTCTTGAGAGCCTATGGGACTGAAATGAGGTGGGTATGAAGCGACGCCGGAATGCAAGGACAGGAGAAACGGAAGATCCCTGAGACAACTTGCCAACGAGAGGAATCGTCCGGCACGATACCCACCTGCAAAATTCCGAAGTGACAAGGCCAGGGATTGAACCCGGTTCGCCTTGGTAGGAGTCGAGCATTCTAACCGCACAGCTGCCGCGGCGCATAAGGGGTGGGTGTTGGCGGCTGTTGAAGGACAGTGCAATACATGTGAAATGGCACAATTTCCTGTTGGTGGTTTGTGTTATAGCGAGTCAGAATACCTTGAAGTTCTAGTTTTGCCACCAGCTAATCAATCAAAGAGTTTTATAGATCTTCAACGTATGTCACTGGGAAAGCTTTGGAATTGCGGAAAACGAAGTGAAGAGATTTGGAGGTGTTGTTAACAGCGAGGTTTTGAGAGCCGATGAGTGTGATTGAAGTGAATAGGGAAAGCGGCGCCGGAATGAAGGGGCCCCGGGGGAACGGGAGATCCCCGAGAAAATCCGCTGACCAACGGCATCGTCCGACACGATTCCCACTTGCGAAAATTCGGTGACCCGGCCGGGGATTGAACCCGGTTCGCCTGGGTGATTTTGCGGAAAATAATTGCGATAGTAAATATATTTATAGCAAGCTGATAATAGATGCTTATACTCAACAACCAGTATTATAGTACTTGAAAATGTCATGTGATATAACATAACATCTAAGCAAATCGCAGGCTTTTATAAAGTGATTGCATGTTTACAGACAAATTTGAGTTACCTATCCTAAATATTTTCTTAACAGCAGGGGGAGACTCGGAAAATTTGGCAGTACGGTAATTTGGCACATTTGTATTTATTTATTTACAACTTACACCTACGTTTCCGACGTAATATCTGGTACTGCCAAAAGAGTGCAGCACGTGACGGAGAATATGTTTCGCAAGCTACAACTGCGATACTCTGTGTATAATTTGTGAACTAACACAAGCACGTCGTATTATTTTTTTTTTCTCAGATACATTGACGCAGTGAAGCATGCTGTCAAAGAAGTCATATCCTTTTTGTTTTTAGTGACACGGAGTTTAATGAGAGTGTGTTTTGAAGCAGAGAATCTAGGATTTCCGGTAAGTTTTTGATCGTTATAATCTGCTTTGTTTGACACGTCTGAGAGCTTAGTTCACGACATAGATTCCTTAGCATTTAAAATTAAGGCCTATTGTAGAATTTTGCGGGTTTTTTTTTTGTGAACGTGAATTTGGACAGCCGTACGATCTGGTACATTTTTTCTACATCTGCGTTGCAATTATACAGCGTGTTCCATCTATCCGGGAGTTGTGTTACTCTTCAAAGCGGCCACTGTGTGTTGCAGGCATGCCAGGGGAACACGGGAAATATTCACAATACACGCCTGATGACGTGCGCTATGCTGTAGGACGAGTTCCACGAGATAGTTGGTCAGTTTATAAAGCCTCACAGGAGTATATATATATGTGCCTTTCAACACATTAAAGCGTTATTTGACTTCATCATCTGGAACAGATGATATTGCTATTGCTAAGAAAGGAAGGCCTCTTGTGCTTACAGCTGCCGAGGAACAAACGTTGGTAGCCTACATAAAAAATATGCAAGAAATTGGATTTGGTTTGTGCGCTACGGATGTTAGGCGGCAGGCGTTTGAGATAATTAAAAAGAGTGGTAGAAAAATCCTTTTAATGTGGAAGAAGAAGTAGCTGGCTGGGATTGGTGTATTTCATTTAAGGAACGGTATGATCTAGTGATGAGGCTGCCAGAGAACTTGTCCGTTAACAGAGCTTCTTCAGTTTCAAAATATGCCATTAATGAATTTTACGATGTTCTGGGTACCACGTTGGAAAAACATGACCTGAAGGATAAACCAAACCGTATTTGGAACCTGGATGAAAGTGGTTTTACTTTTGTAAACAAATCCTTTCCCCGAAAGGACAGAGACGTGTCTACCAACAGACGGCAGTAGAGCGTGGCGAGACTACCACAGTGCTTCTTACTGTGAAAGCGGCAGGACAAAACTGGTCCATTATTAACCATATTCAAGGAACAGAGACTGTCTGATGATTTGAAGCACAATGCCCCCGCAAATTCAATGGTGTGTATTTCTCCAAACGGTTGGAAAAATTTGGGGATATTTCTTCAGTCCATGAATCATTTTGAAGACAATATTCCTCCAGCAAGACCTGTCATCATAATCCTTGACTCACATTGTAGCCACGTGTCTGTAGAGGTTATGAAGTTCAGAGAAGAGAAGAATTTGATCTTTCTGAATTTTCCATCACACACTACAAACATCCTACAACAACTTGATGTGTTCGTCTCCAATCCGGTGAAGGCTAAGTGGAAACAATCTGTTAAGGAGTTCGTGGTCAAGCGTGGGAGGAAGCCAACAAAAAAATATTTTTTTCTCATCTTAACTGGAGTTTTTCACGAGCCAGCCATTATGAGGAACATAGCCAGTGGGTTTAAAAACATTGGAATATTTCCTTTCGACAGGAATGCACTTCACGAAGATGTTTTCTGTTCCTCAGAACTTTACAGTGCGACAAGTTTGCAAGAAACAAGAGCACAAATTCCACTTCCCCAGCGATTTCACCGGGTTCAACAAAGAAAGAGTGCAGCAAAAAAAGTGCGCGTTTTCGATACACAACAAGATAGCCCTTTGGAGCAGCAGTGTGATAATATACCCCCTGAAGAGTTGCTAGAATTGGCAGTGGATAGTCCTTCACTTCAAGCATCTAGAAGCCAAAAAAGAGCCAGTTTAGGAAAGTGATTCATCCGAGAGCATCTACTAGTGGAGTTCAGCCGAAGAAAAAGAAGAACAGTGATACTTGCAATAGCTGCCAGGGATTATTTGCCAGCGACAAAAATGTTGAATCAGAGATTCAGTGTGTGAAATGCCGTATGTGGTATCATGAAGTTTGTCAAGACCTTAAGCAGTATCGTCATAATTTTGAATGCTTCGGTTGCATTGGTAATTCAGATTGAAAAATGTAAGTAAACTGTTAGTCAGAGTTCATTTTTATTACTTGTATTTTGTTACGAGTTTTGTAGGCCATGGGAGATAATGTTATTAGTTTTGTATAAATTTGTTTCAGACTACTGCCAAATTAACATTATAATACTGCCAAATTACCCTTGTTTTAAATCATTATATGCTTATGACATTAGTTTACAAATGTGTAAATTATTAAGAGAGATTTAATCTTAATATGATATTATTATTATTAAAACATGCTTACATATGACGTTTATCATATTCCTCGAATTAACCCTTCGAGAAAAAAACAAAAATTAGTCGAAAACACTACAAAACTAAAAAAATATTACCAAATTATCAGAGCTTCCCATATTAAACTCTTAGTATAAAAAATAACTTAATGTTAAGAATATGACTTACTTTAGTGTGCTATATTTTAGAAAAGTTAAAATCTTACCAACGAAAGTGTCGACTGTTTAATTATAAAAATTTAAATTCCAGAGAGGATACGATGGCTGAACGGTTAGACTGCTCGCCTTCTACCAACGTGAATCGGGTTCACTCCGGATTTTTGCAAGTGGGAATCGTGCCGAACGATGCCGCTGTTCGCCGAGTTTTCTCACGGATCTCCCGTTTCCCCTCGCCCTTTCACTCCGGCCCTGCTCGATCCTCACATCACATCACCCTCATCGGCTCTCAAGCCTCGATGTCAAGAGCCGCCCAAATGTCCTCAATCACTAAATTCAATCAATAGCCAATTAAAATAGTTGGTACGTCCAAATGCTATCTCTAGAATGTTGTACCACGGAACACATTTCACACCAACTACCAATACCAACCTCTAATACCAACCACCAATACCAACCTCTAACACCAACCACCAATATAAACCTCTAACACCAACCACCAATACCAACCTCTAACACCAACCACCAATACCAACCTCTAACACCAACCACCAATACAAACCTCTAACACCAACCACCAATACCAACCTCTAACACCAACCACCAATGCCAACCTCTAACACCAACCACCAATACCAACCTCTAACACCAACCACCAATACCAACCTCTAACACCAACCACCATTTCCAACCTCTATCACAAACCATTATCACCTACTGCCTATTGTGCCAGGGGATTTAGGCACCACATGAAGTAAGAGTAAGGTCTGTGCACTTCAGTGGCGTGTGGTGAAGTGTTGCAAGGTAAGCAGATCTTGGTCACTACTGCACATTCTCGGCGCGTGCAGCAAGAGCCAATAACCACCGTGCAGCCTAGGGAAACTGAATGTATTCCGACCACTCACAGGCGAGCAATATGGAACCTATTACATTCGTCCTGTGGCGTCAGCTGCCGAACTATGTTGTAGTAGTGGAAATGTAAACTAGCAAGCAATAGGGTACAGCACAGCAGCTTACCTTGCAACAGTTAGCCACGCACCACTGGTGCACTTCAGCCGACCGCCAGTAGAGACGGGCGCGATTCTCATTTCCTTTTCTTGCCAATGGAGAGCCGATTTACGCCGTGGAAACAAAAAGGGCGTTCTGCAATGACGGGGGACATGCCCACGCGAATAACGTACGGACATACGTAAGAACGCTGGGCAACTGCCACCTCTTCCATGTCCGTGAATCCGTGTGGCCAATAGGAATCGAGTATTTGGTTTGTTGACGTTCGTCTTCGTGGCTATTATGGTATACGCGGTAATAAGCGCGTGGATTTGCTGTGGCTGTTATCATTCTTGTTTCAATAAACACGCACGCGTTGTTCAGCAGTAGTATTTACGCAGTGCTAAAAACAGTAAAAAATATACCTAATGAGGCGCGTGGGCTGCATTATAAAACGCATATCGTTAGTATGCAACGGCTGAGTATTTTTTATTTCGTAGTTGCAGAACTTTACGTTTCTTTGTATTGAAAAATATCTCAAATTCCTCACGATTCATCCGCTTACTTGGCTAGACCATATTCGTAATATATATTTCACTACCAGGTTCTCTGGCTATTTAGCACGGTGGAATTTGGAAACCATTTTTACTAGCGCTACCCCGAGGGAGTTTTTTGGTAACATGGTGGAAATTACCTACACTTTCTTTTGACGTATTTTCGTGATTCATTAGTATATTCTCCAGTAAGGTTTTTCTAGGCTATTTTTAAATCGTTTTACAGTGGAAGAACATGTATCGCTGCAGACACACTTAAGAGGGAGGTGAAGTGAAAGAAGAGATTTGGGAGGATCTTAACAGTGAAGTCTTGAGAGCCGATGAGGATGATTGAAGTGAATATGAAGCGGAGCCGGAATGAAGGGGCGGGAGAAGCGGGAGATCACCGACAAGACCCGCCGACCAACGGCATCGTTGGGCACGATTTCCATTTGCGAAAATCCGGTGACCCGGCCGGGGATTGAGCCCGGTTCGCCTTGGTAGGAGGTGAGTCGCTAACCGCTCAGCGAACGTGGCCCCGACACACTTAAGAGTTAAGTACGCTAATATACTGGATGTTTTCGAAAAAATGACAATAAATACCAGAGTGAGTAGATAAGCACAAATGGAGCGTATTTCATCAAGGAATCAATAGTCTAACATCCATAGTTAACATGCTGATGGCAGTGGAAATGTGCAGGGGCGGGTATGCAACCTTGTATACGTGGCATTGTAACCAGCCTGTGCCCAGGTCTGTGCCTGATGACATCGCTCAGTACCGCACGGTCGCAGTGTCATCGGAGATTGCTAACGTATATAACCAGCTGTGTCTCCTGCGGGAAGTGTTACTGGAATACTTGGAGGAAGTTACTTTAGCTGTACGTGAGGAGATTTGGTTTCAGCAGCGAGGCCCCTACTCATTTCGCCATTGTGGTTCGCCGGCACCTCGACATGCACTTCCCGAACCTGTGGATAGGTAGGGAAGACACTATAGCATGGCCACCACGCTCACCTGACTTCTGGCTGTGGGGCCACATCTAATCGATAGTGTATGCCACACCACTTGACACGAGGGATGACCTCATTACGCCGGAAACCTTTGCACATGTGCGTCACAACATGCTTCAGCGCTGAACTGTCTGTGTGGCCGAGGCGGCGGACAGTTTGAACAGACACTCTGTCCCCATGCCTTCAGCCCAAACGTGTAACTAAATTGTTATCTTATTGCCCTGCATTTAGCCTAGTTTTGTGTTTGCCTACCCGCCCCTGCACATTGCCACTGCCATTAACAGGTTAACTATGGACGTTAGACAATTGGTTCCTTTACTAAATATGCTCCATTTGTACTTATCTACCCCACTCTGGTGTTTATTACCATTTGTTCGTGAACATTCGGTATTAATTACTTAAACTGTATCATCCGAGCATTCCATATTGGGATGTAACATATTTACAGACCTTTAACTGTCGACAGAGCACTTTTAGAAACTCTGCTTGAGATGTTTTTTCTTCGTATTTTGAATCAATATGCCGTATGTAGAACTAACATTTACATTCGCCTTATCACTTTACCCACGCTCCGTATAAGTGAAACCGCGGAATTGATACGAATGTAAATGTTTTGACAATATGTAAACTCGTACTGCAATGTGTATGAAACGAGAAACACTAGCGTCCAGTGGCCACACACTAAAGAACTACATTCAATTGCATATGTAACAGGAAGAGGCATTTCAAAGTGTTTATAAGGTACTTGAACCCAGCCCTAGTAGAAGACTGTTGAATAACCAAAATAGTGCGGTTAATAAACTAATGTCTTATAGTGGTTATACCTGTCGTATTTAAGTGTGATCATAAGTATGTATTTTTCTTCATATTTTTAGTATTAGAGTGTCTTCAGAATGTCTACATTATGCTAAATTACAGGAAGTAGTATATAAGCTTGAATGATAATTGTTCTAATACCAACCGTTTCCGAGGAATAAACGCACAAGTTAACACAACCACGATATACCGTGGCTGGGTATGTAGGCAACACGCAGTTCACCTAGGATGATCGGAAGTCGCGTGGCATACAGGTCTTGTCAGCTTATTTTATCGTGTTACTTCATAATGTACCCATAAAACGGAATGAATCACTGGTTACACACAATTCCATTACACAATAAGGGATGCAACCCCTATTTTGCAACCAATAAATTTTTTGACGGCGTTAAACATCACATCGTAGAACATTATGCATTTAATCGTTTTACAGAGTCTTAGGGTAAAATACAAAATGCAATTACCTGGTATTTTTGCTCCTACTTCAAAGTGGCGTACTGCCCTTGGGATGCGATTTAGACGGTTAGTCGTGTATGTGTGTGTGTGTGTGTGTGTTTATATATATATATATATATATATACACACACACACACATGTGTGTGTGTGTTTCCGCCTTATTTTACGTGAGGAATACGCAAGCAGTGTTTGTCCATGTATTAAAAAAACATCCTATACATTAAGAGAAATGATGAGACTGAAAGGGGGAGGGGCTTTCGAAAATTGCTCAATAAAGCGAAAACCTGCTGCATCAGTTCTGCTCTAGTGCATTCTGTCAGGTTAGGAGTCTTCGCTACTCCGTTATGATTGAGCTCGACGTCTACATTAATCCCTCCTTTTTTTTCTCCTCTTTCAACTGTTCAATGAACGACACTCCGTCAGCACAGAAACAATACAGAAGTGGAACAGCCGCTGACAAAGTGAGCACTTTTGATATCAACCTAGAGAAAAGTCACTGTCCTAACCGCGCATATTTTAACTGGCGCACTTAAGTGGCATGCGTCTAGAAAGCTGGAGACGGTGGATGAAGAGTAGTTCCGTATCATAGCGCCGAATAAGAAGTGCTAGATAACCATTTGTGATAACTTAAAATTATTTCTTTTTTCTTTCTGTTTTCTTATCGCATCGAGGTGTAAAAATGAGGAGATTTGTAAAATATTTACTTTTATAATAATTTCACAGTTTCACTTGACCGACACACGAATAAAGTGGTGGGGTACATGATAACGTTGATTTTACGTAAGGCGGAAGAACACACAACGTGCATACAAGTATATCTTAGGTAGGGCTTTCAAAAGTGCTCATTTCCCCGCTAATAGCCTATGACTAGAGACCTGCAAAATTCGCATTATTATTTGGGGATACGTTAAACTTCTAACATATGTACCTCTGCAATAAGTTTCTCACAACACAATACTTTATTTGGCAATGAACACTGGTTGTAATACCTCTGTGCCAATAAATGAACACTTCACAATTGTGTAGTCCAGTCACATGTGTCCAGTCAGAAAGGGCGTGACTTCTCATCTACGCAGCAGCCAATGGAGAAAAGACGCCAGCTCAAGTATATACAGCACTGTGAAGTTTAGCCTGATGCCAAATAATAACGCAAAATTTGCATGTGTCTTCCTATGAAGTTGACTCCCGCCACACACAACGGGACGCATTTCGCCAATGAGAGCCTGGCAACCTACCCTAAGCCAGCAGCACAACCAATGAGTTTTTTCGCAGCTCGCAGCGGCCAATCATGGCACAACACCGGTTACAGGGCCTCACACAGCCAGCCAGCGAATCGGGTACGCCCGCATCGAATGGGTGAAGCAAGCGAGTGAAGAGATCTGGGCGGCTCTTAGCATCGAGGTCTTGAGAGCCGATGAGGGTGGAGTGAGGTGAGTGTGGAGCAGCACCGGAATTAAAGGACGCGGGGGGAACGGGAAATCCCCGAGAAAACCCGCCGACCAACGGCATCATCCGGCACGATTCTCACATGCGATAATCCGGGAGTGACCCGGCCGGGGATTGAACTCGTATCGCGTTGGTAGGAGGCGAGCAGGCTAACCGCTCAGTCACCGCTGCCCCGCCCACACGGAATAATCTGCATTTTAATTCGGTTTACTTAACCGATTCTGTACCTTCAACTTGTGCAAACAATTACGTCTAAATTAGTTACAAGTAATGAACGATTTCAACGAATTCTACTCCTTAATTCCGCTACTTAGATGCATTGTGCCCTGATAACAAGTTCGTCTGATCACACATTACTTCTTATTTAGTGATGAAAAATTAAAGTAATTAATGTTATTACGCAAGACAAATATTAAACTTGACTTGATTGCGAATGTAGTACATTTTCAAGTAAAAACATAGCAGAAGAAATATTATTTCGTTTTAGGCTCAATCGTAATGCGGAACGTTAGCTACAATTTTCTATGTTATAAATATTTCGATTATTATAAAGATACTCCAAGAACATATTTTCAAAAAAAAGTTAAACAGTAACCTTTGTTTTTCATCGTCCATTAATGAACTATAAGGAATTTCTTTCTCGTAGGATTTTTTGGTAAAAAAAAAGTTTCAATATACTTATAATATAAAATATTTATTTCCTTCGTAATTGTTCTGTTGTGTTTTATTAGGCACGTTTCCCAATAACTGTAAAAGAGCACATGAACATTAATTGTGATCCCTTTAACAATTTTCGCTATTTTGAAAAAATTGCCGACTTGATGTTATATAAATGATAACAATGCCAGTTCAGTTATTGCTTTCTTTGAAAAGGAATATTTAGAAAATAACTCACTGCATTGCATATTTCGTGCTTCATTTAAAGATTTTATATGAGGTAAGCATTGGAATTTCACACTTGAAGCATAAAAATACATATTTCTCAGTTAGTTTCCGGATCTGTTACTGACGTCTGGCCGTGTGCGTTTACGAATTGCAAGTGCTTCAAAACTGTGTTCTGAAAAGTAAAATTACTCTTTTCATTTTACTACAACTGTACAGTAATTGGCGCCTGGGATTTTTGCTTGTTGAACTTACTTTCCCAAAATAAAATTAAAAAAAACCAAAAAGAATGAAGTTAAAATGATATAACTTTTAAAGTTGTGATTTGCAGCTCACTAACCGGAAACGTGAAACTAGGTAGTCAATATCGGATATGTCTAATTTACACGTGCTCTGCCCTTGCAAAAATAACTCCTCAACAAAAAGATAATTATTTTGTATCATTTAAAACAAATTCCGTACAAATTAAAGAAAGTATTCATCCAATTCTTTACATTGTGGCAGAAAAATTTGTAGCAATACAGTAATTAAACTTAATTTATTCCGGAGATAAATTATTTTGTCTAAAATATACATATTCCTAAAAAATTTTCATTCATACAGTAGTTCCAGCTACATGAAAGAAATGATAGAATCACTTAATTTTCTGTACAGATACGATTCATAAACTCTACAAAAGTCACTTGTTCATTTCGCAACATAGCTTACGTGTCAGTAAGACTGGAGGATCATTTTTATATCCGTGTCTATCTCTACACCCCGAGCACTAAATCCGCATCGAAGAATTCGATTTCTGAATAATGAAGCAAGCAGTACGATGGCGAGTTCTAACATATGCACCAACAGAACCGGTGTCCCTGCAGTACTGGACATAGATGACTCACTTCTAATTTGTGTTAAGTGCAAGTAAATGTGCGCAGACTTCAATGTGTTAATTTACTGTTTCAGACGTTGCAAACAAGAAATTTTATGAATCGTACTGTACTTGAATAAACCTAATTCTTGTTCCGTTGTCGTAACCAATGAGGCTGTAGACTTTTTGTTCGGTTACATCAACACGAATCAAACGTAGGTCAGTAACATGGTTTACGAATCAGTTACTTACAGGTAAGGTTATTGGCCACTGAGCTTGGCAGTGTACAGTAGGTTCATACCAATTCCACGAATCATAAGGATCGTTACTGCAATCAATATAAACCCCAGCAGTAATAATCAGATGCGGGTTTATGAATGGGCTAAGGGCCATTCGGCCCATCTTCCTTAGTAACTGGAGTTTAGAATTGATAAGATTATAATAGTCTTGAAACTTATCACTTCATTAAACATTTAATTACAATGGGTTCAAATTATTTAGTAATATGAAATTTAAAAAAAAATCGTAGTTAAAGTTTTTCACTAAACACCGACATTTACACGCATTATTAAATCTACACGTTTTCTTTTTAACACGTGATTTGAACATAAAGTGTAACAAACGCCAGATGATTACACCCTCAACACAGAATAGAATAGACCAGTCGATTCGTAGCTGACACTGGCTTACTACCCCTGTGCCTCCTGTCACAGTGCGTCTGGGACCGCGGTGGCTGAGCGGTTAGACTGCTCGCCTCTAACATAGGCGAACCGGGTCCATTCCCGGCCGGGTCACTCCCGGATTTCGCAAGTGGGAATCGCGCCGGGTGATGCCGCTGGTCTGCGGGTTTTCTGGGGGATCTCCCGTTTACCCCGACCTTGTATTCCGACACTGGTCCATCCTCACCTCATTTCACTCTCATCGGCTCTCAAGACCATGTTGTTAAGAGCCGCCCAAATGTCTCAACTACATTCTACTCAACCCCTCCATTTCACTCTCAGAACCAATGAAAAAATTCAGTGACCCAACGTATTCTTGGCAGTTACAACTAAATAAAGTTAGTTGCTCAGGAATGGCATCGTTCATCAAGAAATATTGTAATTTATATTGTAGCCTTCTGATGCATCTGATGGGACTTTCCTTCGGAGCACAGGCTACGCACGACTATAAAACAGAAGCGAAAGTTGAAATAAGTAGAGACCTGAAAAATTCGTGAGTTCAATGACCTGCAGGGTAGACGCCACAGTCTTATGTATAAATATGCCGATATTAACAGCACATTGGTAGAGCCACGAGAATTTCGTGAATTCATTCGGAGACGAGGTAGACTCCAAACATCTGTTCTTTACTCCTACTGTTGTGTTTGGACGGCAGTTCTTTAGACACTCCCCGTTTAGCTGTGAGCCGGAGATAAGCAGGAAGCAGTAGTGCGAGTGAATGCTTAGCAGTACTGCACAGAGGCCTCGCTTGATCTCGGCAACCAATAAACAAACGATAATGTCTCGAGTGTATAGTGTGCTGTCCAGCCTAGCTTTCTGCCAACTCAATCCGCGAAATACTTTGGGCTCTACACATTGGTTGTCTGCTGTCACAGTGGAAGGCGACATAGGGACACCGTTCTCCAGGAAATGTTAAACTCCATGTGGACCAATGGCTTGAGTTCTATAAACGCTCATAGTTTGAATCTTATCTTGTCCTAAAATGAATCCGCGAATTCCTCATGTCTCTGGTAATTAGAAACGTGCAAAATTCACGTTATCATTCGGTGACAGGATAGACTCCACTGACGTATAAACAAGCAAGCACAGTCCGTGACTTGAGCCGATGTACTTTAATCAACGTCACCTGCCTGCTTGATATCCTTAAAAGAGATTGGGCACTCCATCGCTGATCTTATATTATTGGCTCAAGCGTTCTCCGAGGCGTGACAGATATATTTCCGGCCGATGGCCGAAGTCGGCCAAACGCACAGTAACTTGGAGTTCAGTCTGTCCTTAAATAATACCTACCGCGAGTTTTGCAGGTCTCTAGTGATAATATTCGCTCTAAAAAATATATATTTTTCTAACGGCAGCAAATTTAACGGGGAAATATCTTCCCTGTTCACATCTGAACTCAAAGTTGAGTCCGTACAGATACCTCTGGTGAGAGCAGTTAACGACAGCCAGCGAAAGTTCATTTTTAAAAGAGTAAGTTCAAGGCGCAGTGACTTGGCTTGGACGCACATTTTTTAATTTTTTTATTCGCACGGCAAGACAAGAAAGTGCCGGGCAATCTGGAACTTGCAAGAATGTTATAAGGACAGAACAAGGCGGTAAGGCGTGGCTCTGCTTGAACACGTAGTCGTTCCAGTCATGGAGCGATCTGTGTGGGTGGTCTTGTTTTTTTTTTCAAGGGCGTACTGTTAACTGGCGCGGCAAGTATTCCGGAGTGTGATTTCACTGACACAGCGGGCATTTATTTTCTGGTCGGGCGCAGTTCTGGAACGCGCGAAATGTCCGTAAGTGCAATAGTGGTGCGCGGTATTTCATGATGCCGGCCTAGAACACGACCGCTCCACCATTTTGTCGGAGGTATCTCCTATCAGTTTTACACTAAACAAGTAATTATTAATGCTGCTCGTTATCTTACTTGAAAGCTCATGCGTTGAATAAGTTTCTTTAAGAGTAGGTCTCATGCTTTAAAAAACAACATTTTGAAAGCATGTTTATTCAAAATCACCCTGGTAGGTCTAAAATCCACAAATTAATTTGAACCAATACTACAGTGATCTAAAAGCTGAAATTTAGTGTAGTATATTTTTTCATGATATTTAAGTACCTAATTATAACCAATTTGTAAACCAATGCTTATTAAATTTGTTTTAACAAATTAAGTATTGTAAACTTTTTAAATTCTTAATTACCTATTAATCAGTTCAGAAATTGTATGATATGTTGCAATAAAATGAGAGGTATTGTTCAAGTTACCAGTCAATGTTGTACGCACATCTTCGTAGAAGATCACGAACTGAACCTTGGCTTGTTACACATAGATTCTGTCTTGGGACACGTCTTTAGAGAGGGTCTGTGGATTGAATCGGAACCGGGACATTTAAATTGCTAATATTACTAATTCAAGTTTACCAAAATCGTCAAAACTTAAAATAGACATTGTTTAGCTGTCAAATACGAAAATTTATCAAAATTGGTTTAGTAATTGGTGAGTTGGTAACGTAACAATGTATTTAAAATTAATACACTGATTTAATTAAACATTTAGAGTCACTACACTATTATTTTTTTGTATTTTGTTGTGTATCTGTGCGTTAAAAGTATACGTATTGTTAACATTTTTAGTGCCATTTCCTCTGAATATTGCAAAGTATATATTGTTTACTAAACAGCTTGAGTATTACCCTATATATTGTTGTTTTAAATTGCAACTGGAATTTTTGGACGAAATCAGGCAGAAACCACAGATTTTCTCTTTAATTAACAGCATAAGTATTGTTAAAATTAATATTTCATAGTGCGTGTGTTGCTTTCAGTGTGCTCAGGCATGGTCCCAATTAGTTGCTTATGCTTTCTTGTTCCATTTGAATTTCGAACATGTTGAACTGACTTGAAGCTAACTTTGACCACCGGTTATCTTAATCTCTAATGGACTTGGCATCCAAAATTTTAAGAATATTCAGATTCCTCATAAAATAGTATTTCAAATGCACTTAGCCGTTTTCACTACAAAATCATGGCCCAACGTTACCGTTAGATGGGCGTTATCTTTAATTCTTTATTGAAATATTTAACATATTTTAAAATATTTTATTGGAAATATTTTTACCTGTCAGCTATTACGGAAGTCCTAATCTTAAGTCACAAGGATCGTTGTTGGCCATAGCGATTTTTTTTTTAAATTGCCGTGTGCCGATACTGAACTCTCATATTTTCCAATTCCAAACTTATTTTTGTTTTGAAATAGTGTGTAGATAACAATGGATCACTACTTAATTATATACTTCAATTTTAATTTAAATAATTTTTTTCTTAAATGATAATGTTACATTCTGAGTTTAAACGGAACATTTAATATATAATGTAAACTTTGTATGTAATATCTGTTATAGTATTATCCACGTACATTTTTTTTGTTAAAGACTTTATTTGTCTGAGCAGACAATTTTAATTTTTTCCAACTCTAATTTTTTTTTTTACTTACATATTTATATGGTTTCCCATTCTTGCATTGGGTATTATTTTTAAAGAAAGCAAAGTATAATTCTGTGCTAATGGACGGTTCATACAGTTTTTAAGTGGCATGGAGTTTGAACTAACCCTCTCGTTATTGTTTAGTTTTTTTTTTATATATAATATAAAGTAGGTTTTTTGAAAGGGAAATTGGCCATCTTGGTACACGACGTTAGGCAGCCAGCTCGGATGAGCTGAGCTCTAGGTGATTTAATTAGATTTTTATAAGTAATTAGTCGAGTTCACCCTCTGAGTTACAGTCCATCTGTAACAGACGACGATGCTGGCAAGATGAAGTAGACGGCTCGTATGGTCGCCGCCTGAGTAATGATTAATGGAGAATAACTAGAACTCCCGCGGCTATATTTAAGGTGCATATGGACTATAGTTACAGCAACGTAAGCCCGAGCGCATACTATAGGGAATCTGTTCACCTGGTGATTCCTGCGCCTGTATAGGATATTCACGGTAAAATGAGCACATGTGAAAGCCCTGTTTAAGATCTGCTTATATGCACGTTGTATATAATTCCGCCTTATGTGAAATTAAAATTGCCATGGGCTCTATTATTTTATCCAAGTGTCATTCATGTGAAACTGAAATTTTTAGAAAAGTAAATATTCTACCAATCTCCTCATTTTTACAGTTCAATGCTAAAACAACAGAAGTCCAAAGAAAAAATAATAATTTAAGTTATCACAAATAGTTACCTAACACTTTTTCTTTGGCGTTAATATGTCGAATTACTTCGCACCCATCGTTCCAACTTTACTAGGCGCGTGTCACTCAGTGCGCCTGTTAAAATATATACAAGTTAGAGAAGTGACATTTATCTAAGGTTAATTTCAAAAGTGCTCACTTTATAGGTTTCCTCGGACAGAATTTTAACAATACCTCTAACAGACATAAAACCACAAGACCTCAGGCAGACCTCAACAGACTTCACTCCAAACTTCAATCAGTTATAATTGAGCCAAATCAGTGAAAACAGCGAAAATTGAGCAACTGAAATTCAGTGCCAGTGAGATAACTAATTAATATACTGGTTGTATTTCGCTGATTTGTTTGTGATATTCCACTAAATATCAAGAATGACACTGCTATAAATCACTTGTTTCCAGTTAATTTGCTTGATTCGCTGGTCAGCAGAAGCTTATCGACTGACTTTCAGGGAACGTTATTTCACTGATTGATATCGCTGATTCGGATTTAGAGTGTTTATATAGACCTGAGAAAACCGTCGACCCAACCTCAGACATGCCTGAAACATACTTTAACGGATATCAATACCCATCATATTGGATCTATGGAAGTTTCCTCACGACCTGCATAATATATATTGTATTTTATTTGAGGCGTCGATAAGGCATGCGACACTATTTCGCACATGTTCGAAAACACGTATTGCTTAATTGCTGTTGCTGGTTTCATGTGTGTTACCGCCAGAGAGAATGTTATTAATTCTTTGCTGGCAGTTACTAGTGAAAAATTAATTAAGTCCGTGGCGTTGCAATAATGTGGTAAAGTTTGAGGGTCTATAATTTATGCTGTGATATGCTTCTTTAAACGTTCCTCGAATATTACTGCGTCATTACTCAAACGTTATGTGAATATCGTCAAATACATTAAAAATTATTTTGGCACCATGAAAGTTAGTAAAGAAGCACATTGTTGGATGACATAGGCCTACAAACTATTTAAGTTTCTTGTGACAATACTTGCACACATGTCGTACGGGGAGCTGGCAACGCTATGCATTGTTTATATCTATAACGTGTGCAAATTTTTGTGCAGTGAACATACCTGCAGAATTTCATATAAACTGGATCAACTTCAAAATTAGGGCGCGTGGCAGAAGGCCTAAAGTCACTAGCCCTACAGTCAATAGCCCTAAAATTCAATTCCCACTCAAACCTACCAGTAGCTCTAAAGTCACTAGCCCTAAAGTTACTACCCTTTAAATTTAACCCTTTAAGGAGTATGCAAATATATACGCGGGCAACGTTTTATTGGAAATTTCTTTTCTCTTGAAGACAAATCTCACACTTCTATGGTTTTACTGTTTCGCTGGACTCTATCGGAATCTAAGTAAAAATGACAACTAATCATCATTTCAATTCGTAAGAATAAAACTGTTCAATTTAATAATTTCTCAAATGAATACGATGGATTGTGAAACACGTTACATCAATCACGACACATTGGTTGGCACATAGTCAACCAGCATCTCCATTGGCGGATGGACAGTCAATAATAAACGTAGCAGAGTACAGTAGGCGTGTATTGTGTAGCCAGTACCAATAGGAAGAAGGTAAGTAGAAATACAGAGACCAATACAACTGATATTGGTGTAGTGGAGAATATAGGCAGTTCACTTCTACCTTGTCTTCAGTGACAGTAAATCTCTCTCTTCCTAAAGGGTTAATTCCCCTCAAACCGTCAGTAGCCCTAAAGTCACTAGTCCTAAAATATTCTGGGACTAGTGATTTTAGGGACGCTGACGTGTCCCCCAAAATTATGGTGCGCATTGAGGCATAACGCTGTTATGATGTAAAAGTATTGTTAGAACTTATTACTTGTGGCTATAACATTGCACTAATAAGGTCTGAATTTCCTTCCTGGTGAGTAAATATCAGTGAAATGAGTGTATAAATCAATGTCAATGATTATATCGTACAATGCATGTGATTTGTAGAGACCTTGCAATATTCGCGTTGTTATTTGAGGACAGACAAAAATCCAAATTACTAAGGTTTGACTGACTTCAGCCCTTGGTTGGAAATATGTTTGTCACGCCTCGGATAACGCTTGAGGCAATAATATAAGATCGGCGATGGAGTGGCCAATCTCGTTTAAGTATGTCAAGCAGGCAGGTGACGTTAATTGAAGTACAGTGGCCAATTAAATAACAGACTATGCTCGCTTTTTTTAAGACGGCAATGGGGTCTATCATGTCACAGGAAGAGAGCGCGAATTTTGTATGTTTCTCTAAATAATTAGGGAGAATAAAATCGGAGTTTTTTTTGGGGCCAAGCTAAACTTTATAGCACTGTATATACTTGAGCCGGCGTCGTTCCTTCATTGGCTGCTGCCCCGAAGTGAGCCACTCCTTTTTTTAGTGAACTGTACATGATTAGGGCACACGATTGTGAAGTGTTCATTTATTGGGGTGTCAAATGAGGTATGCTCCAATGACAAACATGTTGCAAAGGTAAAAGTATTTTAAGTTTAAAATATTCTCAAATAACGCGAAATTTACAGGTCTCTAGTAATTAGCATCGGCCACCATTCCTTCGCTAGAAACGTATATTTTGTTTTTCTCACTCAGAAAAGGTAGTTATCTGACTACTATACAGATGTAAACTTGAAAATGACAGCATCACTCAACCCTGTCTAAATATACTGAAAGTTTAAACATGAAACACGAAAATAATTGCTTCTTTATTTCGTTTATATTCAAAGTTCATGTTTGTTGCTTTTTAACAAGTTGAGGTCTGCACACATTTACTGGCATTTAAGACAACTACTGCAAGAACACCGGTTCTGTTGGTGTCTGTGTTAGAGCTCACAATCGTCCTATTGGTCCATACCACACCGGACACTACCCTGTACTTTACAGCGTTCATTTTTAGCCGGTCATCGACTAATGGAGAGCCAAGTTGATTTGACAAAATCAAATGTCCTTTATAGTATAAAAGTATTTACAATCAATCATGTCCCTTTGAGTGGCTACAAAAATAAATTCTATCGTCAGCAATGTCATTGTTACTGCGCTGTCGTGTTCTTGTGAGGTCGTGTTAAACACTAGCCGAACAAAGACTACACATCCATGTGAGTTTTGTTCTGAACAATAAAGAACTTTTCAAATGAGCTTTGCTCGAGTGTAGGTCGAGCAAAGCTCATAGTGTACAACGTGTTAAATAGTACGAGGGTTTTTAATATTGTAAGAATTTGTTGCATTTTTATTATGGTAAGTATTTTAACTTCTGAGAGCAATCTAGCATATAAGGATATACATCTTCGCTAATTACGTGACCTCGCGAGGAATTGAACCCTCTACCCTTAGTTAGCGTTTGCGCGAGAAAATCCGCTTCTCGTAGGAAAACGTCTGGCTGTAATCAGTAAGTGTGCTGTTGGAGTTATAACTACCTTCTTGAGCTCGCACCAGTCGTCGCAGACACGCTAGCTCGACCTCGCTTTCGAGACGTCACCTCGTTGTAGTCAAGCCAAGATAATTTAGGTCGGTATTCCAGGTTACCGCTTCGAGGTATAAGGCGTCTCCAACTCTCGTTCGACGAGTTTGAAGCCCGCCTGGTATGGCACATCATCACTTGGTAAAAGGTTAGGAAAATAATACTGGCAGACCTACTTTCCGAATGGATTCCTCTCTGTCCCTCTCCATAAAGCCTCAGCATCATCTCTCATGCATAAATTCATGTTCGTCATGATTTCAGCTTCAGAGTACATAGTTATTGAGAACTTGTGACTATATAAAATCTATATTTACGAGATGTGTAATATTTTTGTACTGAACTTTACTATGTGTTATTTGCTAGTAATAAAAAGGCAGGTACGTATTAATATTTTAAGTTTCATGTTGTACTTTTTGTAGAAAAATTATACTTTTATTGTTCGGATTCCATGGCTGTTCTTTGAGTAAAGCAAATAGTTAGACTTACAGAGCAGAATTTTTCTAATTTTGTCTCAAAGAAACTTAAACCAGCAGGAAATGAAACAATCCGATATAGTTAAAGACCTGAAATGTTCGCGGATTGCTTTAAGAACAAGCTAGAATTGGAACATTCTTACGTTTGTGTCACATTTGTCATTGGTCCACGCGTTATTTGATATCTCCTAGAGAACCCTGGGACAATGAGAAACATGCAACAAAATGCAGGCCCAATCATCGCCCTCCACTGTGGCAGCACGCGACCAAAATGGTAATTGATATCTGTAAGATTGCACATAAGACCGTGGAGTCTAACCTGGTGGTCGTTGAACTCGCGAATTTTTCAGGTCTCTAGATATAGTGGATGACGCCGACGTAGTGCTTTTCAATAGTCAAGGATTTTTTTCTTTAATTGGAGGATATTTAGTTATTTCGTGACATGATATCGATGGTAGCTTAATAAAGATACCAACAATTTTTTTTTAATAACGTCCATCATGTTTTTCCAAGGTAAATGGGTGAATTATGACTCAAAATCTTTATTCGCACCAAGACGAACCTAGGTCGATTCCCGGCGGGGTCGCTCCCAGATTTTCGCAAATGGGAATCGTGCCGGACGATCCCACTGGTAGGCAGATATCCCTCAGGGATCTCTTATTTTCCCCACCTTGGCATCCGGATTTGCCCTATACTCACCTCACTTCATCCTGACCGGCTCTCAGGGCCTCGGTGTTAAGGGCGGCCCAAAGCTCTCCACTATCGATTCGTACAAATTTCAAGAAGTTACTCTTACACAAAGTTTACTTTCAGCTGAAGAGTTATATTGAAATCACAGGACTGATATGTCGCAATTTCATTGAAATGTGACACTTGTTTCAGCTGAAGTAGTGTGCCTGAAATCAGACTATTTCGACTTCAATTTTTTTCCATTATGATCAAGTTGGATTAGACCTACGGGTGAACCACGTAACAAATTTTGAAGTAATATTCTTCTTGATGTTCTACAGAATATACACTATTATTCTGATATGTTGCGATGCATATTAATTTTGTTCGATTCTGAGATTTGTAGGGGGAAAAAAGGAAATTATAAATGGCCGTAAGGTATTTCATTCCTTTTATAAAATTAATATTTCCCCATTGTCACACACCTAAACATAAAAGGACACAACATGCAAAAAATGTAGAAAATAATTTTTGCCTATTGAACTCCCTGGTCTAATCAGAAATAAGCGCGTCTCTTCTTTTTCCAGTTGACAGTAAATGAGATGGTGAAATTGCAAAACTACACTGTTAACACTTTAAAGACTAGCTCGAAAGCAGCAAGAGCAAAGCTAATTTCAAAATGTCTTTATTTTTCAGATCAAAACTCGCTTGAATATGGTGTCTGTGTGTTTAACACGTCCTCACAAGAACATGACTGACAGCGCAGTAACAATGATATTGCTAACGATAGAATTTCTTTATTTCTTTATAGCCACTTAAAGGGACATGATTGATTGTAAATCATTTTATACGATAAAGGATATTTTATTCGGTCAGTTTCAGCTCTGCTCTCGATTGGTCAATGACTGGCCTCACTTCTACTTTGTGTTAAGTGCCAGTAAATGTGTGCAGACACCAATATGACAAACTAGCGATTTTTCGTGAAATAAGAGTTCAGGGTATTATAAGCACCCAACAGCAATTTATCTACTGCCATTGGTTGCTGTCTGTTTGAGAAGGTTTTTTATATTTGGCAGAGCCACTCAGAATTCTGCAATATCGGCACGGCTCCTACGTGATTAGTGTGCAGGCAGTTAACAAGTGTCAAAAATAATTCAGCCAATCAAGATAGGTATAGGCCGTTCACGGCAAAGTGAGCACTTTTTGAAGCTGTTTCGTCAGACACAATAACCAATAAATACATTTCACTGTGGCCTCGGTAAGGTGAATGTATACACTGTGTTTATTACTCACATGGCAGGGTTTATATTAACAAATGGTGGAAGGATATAAATTGGTTGAAAGAAAAAAGTAACTAGGGCTTCAAAAGTGCTCACTTTACCGTGAACGGCCTATACACAACCCTACAGTGTTTTGAAATATATCTTGTCTAGAAATATTGTCGCGAAATTTCACTACCCCTACCAATGTGTTAAAGGGACTGCCACGCAATTTCAGCTCTGTACTTTTATGCATCTACTCTGTGCCTGTTGAGGGAGGCTAGCTATACTTATCACTGAGACGACCGTGGTTGAACGTTTGACTCAAAGAAACACAGTTTTTTTTCTAGTTCACGGTTAACAAAGCAAGTTTGAAAACAAATTTTGGAAATATTTCTACCCATAAATTGCTCACATTTAAACCCTTTCGGTCAAGCATTAGCCGAAGTGTCGCAACCGTGTAATATTTTTCTGCGAACTGCACCTGTGTCTAGTGGGCGTTTCGCATCCAGTGACCAACGTGCTGAATGGTCGCAGACACTGCCATCAGAAGACTGGGGTGGCTGGGGAAACTCTCGAGACATTGGGTACTGATTTCTCGCGGTGTACAGTGCTTACCTTGAATGCCGTTGACATGTTGCATGTCCGCGATGGCAGACACGGTCGCTGAGTCGGTTAGCGAACGAACGGACTGATACTCTCCCAGTTAATCTGGCAGCGAGTTAGAAAAGTCCGCTCCACGTGCTGGACGTGTGAACACTTTGCAGACTACGCTCGAGCTACACTCGAGCAAAGCTAATTTGAACATTTCTTTGTTGTTCAGAACAAAACTCGCATGGATGTGCAGTCTTTGTTCTGCTAGTGTTCAACATGACCTCGCAAGAACACGACAAGGCAGTATCAATTATACTACTAACGATAGGATTTCTTTTTTTTTTTTTCATAGCCACATGATTGATTGTAAATCCTTTTGTACGATAAAGGACATTTTATTGGGTCAATATCAGCTCGGCTCTACATTGTTTGATGACAGACCAATAATGAGCGCTGTAAAGTACAGGGTAGTGTCCGGTGCGGTGTGGACCAATAGGACGATGATGAGTTGTAACACAGACATAACCAGAATCAGTGTTCTTGCAGAAGTGGATACAGGTGACTCACTTCTAATCTGTCTTAATTGCCAGTGAATGTGTGCAGACCTCAATGTGTTAAAACAAATGTGATGTTTAAATATGAGTAGAACATTTTTGATTAGTGCTCGTCAGCGAGGTCTTGAGAGAGTCGATGAGGATGAAACGAAATGAAGATGGATCAAAGATGGAATTCTACAAGGAAACAGGAAAGCACCGAGAAAACCCTCGACCAACGCCAATATCAACCATGTTCCTCACCTGAAAAAAACCTGAGCGAGCCTGTCCGTAATCGAACCCGGTTTGCCTTTCCGGGAAGCGAGTTAGTCTAACTGCTAAACCACTGTTGCCTAGTGGACGCTGCATTTCTTTTAAATTCTGTTTTATGCCTAGAAGGAAAACATTTGGCATATAAGTAACGTTTTTACGTTCCTAATAAGTTCCTTTTGCACTTAGTAGACGCATTAATTAAGTGATCGGCGCATGCCAACGTAAATTTTACGTGTGGTGGGCAAATACAAATTGGACAGATAATTCGATACTAAGCAGGGCTTTTAGAAGTGTTGAGTTAATCGCAATTTTTTACAAGGCAAGCACTTAACAATTTCATACCCACTTCAATTTACAGTTCCATGTGTTGCAAACAAAAATATTTATAATGTGTGCTGCTCTTAAGTCGACACTACACTTTGTTTGTTGTCACAGCCAATGAGCTGTAGGCTGAGTTACAGTTCTATGAACCAATCATACCGTAGACCAGTAAGAAGGTTTGTGGATCATTTAACCACAATTAATATCATTGGTCATCGAGCTTCGCTGTGTGTAGTAAAGACCAAATATTACCTACACGTGCGTGTGGGTACACAACACAACATGTACACAACAGTGTACACTGGGTCTGAATGGGTTAAAATGTTGCTCTTCCTTGGCGCCTGTGAATTTTGATTATTTTCCATGCACTCGTTTTGATTCGTAATTATTGTTTTATAGGCAGAGCTAGTGATATTTCGAGAATAAAATTTGAGTGCAGGGTAGACTTCAATACTATAAGTACTCAGTAGGAGTTTGTAAATTGCCATTGGTTACTGTCTGCTTGGGAAGGCGATTTCATATTTCACCGGGCCACTCGGAATTCGGCAACATCGGCACGGCTCCTATGTGATTCGTGTACAGACAGTTAGCACGTGTAAAAAAAAGTAATTCAGCCAATCAAGACAGGTAATCGACCCTAAAGTGCTTTGAAACATAACTTGTCTTGAAATATTTTCGCAAAATTTCACTACCCCTATTTATAGGAAACTAGAGCATTTATGTAAATATTTAATTAAACTATAACAATTTAGGGTGGGCCAGCGAGTGAAGTTCAGTCACACACATTATTTACTTCGAAAAAATATTATTTTGTGTATGTGTGTGTAATTATATACAGGGAGAGAGTGAGAGGGGAGAGAGAGAGAGAGAGAGAGAGAGAGAGGAGAGAGAGAGAGAGAGAGTTCCAGTGCGTATTGAACGTGGTGAAGATAGGAAAGTAATGGCATGCAACCGAGAGGAAAGTGTAATGGCCTCGAGAAAACCCGGAGGCCAACGAAAACTTCGACAGTTTCTCAGCTTGCCAAAGACCTGGTTTGACCCTGCCGGGAACCGAACCCAGTTCGGCGTTGTAAGATGTCAGTAAACTAACCGACCATTACTCCACCGTGACTCGTTTTAAAGTACATGGGAAATACACGGTAAAGTAGTGGGCACATAAATAAGAAATTCGTAACGTGGCAAACAAAATAACGCATTATTGTATTATGTAAAAAATGCGAAATAATTATGTTGTGCTCGGCAACTATTCGGGGAGTTTACCTCTCTGTTAGGGAACTGGGGAGATGTATGAGCTCGAGAATTTTCCTGGGGAGAAAATATAAAATCACGAGAGAGGAAATCTTATACTCACGACCTCGTTAATGCTATTCAGGCGTGCCACCGCACTCCGCAAGCGCGCTCTGTATTGTGTCGTAAACGGTAACAGATTTTTTTGCCGCGATCCGTCGAAAACCGGTTTTTGAAGTTCAAGGGTAAAATAACCAGACGCCAGAATACGTGCTGCAAAAAGTAAGAGCTGGTGACCGTGTCAGCACAGCATGTCCCATGATTTTGCGCACATGGCGTGCAGAGCAATATCAGGCGAACGCACGTAGCATAGTGAGAATGCACGTTGAAATTTTCAAGTTTGTACAGACTGCTAGACGACGTTTATCTGAGCACTTTTCAAAACTCTCCTTGGTATTTTCAAATACAGCCTGTTCACGATAAAATGAGCACTTTTGAAAGCCCTGCCTAATATCTACTTGTATGCACGTTGTGTATTCCTCCGCTATGGGCCTCATCACTTAATTAGTGCGTTGGTCAAGTAAAACTGTAAAATTATTGTAAAAGGAAACACATTAAAAATCTGCCCAATTTAACACTTCTGTGCATTAGAAAATACAGAAAGCGAAAGAAATTATTTTAAGTTTCCACAAATGATTACCTAACACTTTTTATTCAACGTTAATATATAGAACTACTTTCCATTAATCGTGACCAACTTTACTGGGCGAATGTCATTGAGTGGGCCAATTAAAATATATGCAGGCAGGGGTAGTGCTCACAGCCTATAGTAGAGCTTGAATTCTATGAAAATTTAAATATAAAAAAAAAGTAACGCAAAATGATTCCCACAAACAAATACCACAGAAGAGAATGACGAAAAGAAGGAATCATTGAGGATGGAATGGATTAAACATTTACAACGAAATTACAAGCCCTATAATCAATAAAACTCATATATATATAATATACACACACACACACACACACACACACACACACACACACACACACACACTGAACAAATACAAAGACCGACAGCATCTACAATGAACATACCGGGTGTACTCGAATAAATCATAATAAACACCGGGGTGGGTAGATGAGCACATATGGAATGTATTTCATCCAGCAAACAAACTAACATCCAACATCCAAAATTAACCCTCTACTGGCAGTGGCAAAGTGTAAGAGGCGTGAAGGGGGGGGGGGTTTATATGCAACCACGATAACTAGGCAACAGGTAGTGCAATGGAATGACAAATTATTTACACATTTGGGCAGAAGGCAGAAGGCATGGGACTCAGAGTGTCTGTACAAATTGTCGGGCCACCGTTGGCCCCACAGGCTGAAGCATGTTGCGACGCACATGAACAAAGGTTTCCAGCGTGGTATTGTGTCAGCGTCAAACTGCTCTCCGTATCCGCGTAATGAGCTCGTCCCTCGTGTCAAGTGGTATGGCATACACCACAGAGTTGACGTGGGCCCACAGCCAGAAGTCAAGTAGTGTGACGTCAGGTGAGCGTTGTGGCCACGCTACGGGGCTTCCCCTACCCATCCGCCGGTTCAGGAAGTGCACGTCGAGTGAGTAAAGATATTTGGAGGTCTTGAGAGCCGATAAGGGTGGTCGAGGTGAGTATGGAGCAGCGCCGGAATGAAAGGGCGGGGGGGGGGGGACTGGCGATCCCCCAAGAAAACCCGTTGACCAATGGCGTCATCCGGCACGATTCCCACGCGCGAAAATCTGGAGTGACCCGGCCGGGGATTGAAGACGGATCGCACAGGTGGGAGGCGAGCAGGCTAACCGCTCAGGCATCGTGAGGTGCACGTCGAGGTGCCGGCGAGCCGCAATGGCGAAATGAGGCCCCACGCCCCGTACTGCTGAAATTGCGTCACCTCGCAAGCATCTAGAGGAACATCTTCCAAGCGTCCCGGTAACAAGCTCTCTGGAACTGGAGGTGGTAGCACCGCCGACACGGAAGGCCCTCTAGCTAGGCTGGATAGCACTTTATACACTCGAGACATTAACGTCTGAATATTGGTCGCCGTGATCAAGTTAGGCCTCTGTACAGTATTGTTAAGCACTCACTCACTCTGCGGTTCCCTGCTTATCACCAGCTCATCAGCTAAACGGGGCGTGTCTAAAGAACTGTCATCCAATCACAACAGTAGGAGGAAAGAACAAGTTTTTGGAGTCCGCCTATTCTCTGAATGAAGTCCCGAAATATTCGCGGCTCTAATAATAATCCTAATAAAACAAGTTCAACAGGAAACTGAAAGTGAAGCTGTAAAACTTGAAATATTTATTTACACTCGCAGTAGAATATTTTTTATGTATGTGTCTATAAACATTTCATTTATTACCAGTCACTTAAATTGAACCTGCTAAAGCGTTACGTTGGGGCGCAAACATGGTCAGGTTCGAATCCAGTTAGGGCTTCCATTTTTTTTTTTTTTTTTTTTTTTTACCGGGACTGTTTAATGTACTTGGAATCAAACAAGTATTTCATTTGAGACAACCAAATTATAACAGCAAAATAATTTTGCTTCAACAACAAAATGTTTAATTGCCCATATAAGATTTGGTTGCTTCAAACAAACTTTGCTTGTCTGGACCAGGTTCACTATAAACTAACCACTTTTAAAAGCATTGCTTAAGATCCGCATGCATTAATAATGTGTATTCTTCTGCCATATGTAAAATTACATAGTCACAGGTCTGATCGCTTCATTTATGCGTCGGTCCAGGGAATCTGTGAAATTATTAAAAACGTAACTATTTTAAAAAAAGTTCTTCATTATTACACTTAGATACATCAAAAGGACAGAAAACAAAATAAATTTTAAATTTTCAGAAATGTTTCCTTAACGCATTCAACTCATTAGGACATCGAACTACATTCCCTCCATTGTTACCAACTTAACTGGGGGGGGGGGGGGGCTACCAATCAATGCGCCTGTTAAAATACATGCAAGTGGAAGCAGTGATATTTCTCAAAGGCTGATTTCAAAAGTGCTAACAGCCAACAGGCTTATTCCTGCCGCGCAAAATAAAAATACTAGTTTTCAAGTTCAGCGATATCTTGGCAGTACGCACCTCTTTTAGACGTCATGTCGGATACGTCAGCATGTAATATGTAACCTTGTTTAACATCCAGACGGAAATTCCTCCGACTCTTCGTATAGCTGGAAGGGCCTGCCTTGATCGGGTGTATCTCTACTATGTTGTATCAAGCCTGCATGCAGGTTGTACTCTAGCAGTTGGTTAGGCACTGCTGCCAAGTTGCCCTGACTCGTGAAAGTGAAAGCTCTCTGTCCGATAAATAGAGACCATAAAAATTCGCGAGTTCACTGACCTGCAGGCTAGACGCTACAGTGTTATGTACAAATACGCCGATATCACCAGCACGTAGGTTTTCTTCTGCCACCTTTCTCCAGGCGGTGTGGATCAATTGCTTAAGACTCGGCCTCACACGCCATGTTGAGTTATTGGTTCTAGCTTATTTCAGTTGTATACCGACACTTATTACGAAACTGTTACTATGCAATCATTACAATATACGTGACACTGAAGCACACACATAAATTCTGAAAATTCGTTAAGTAGTCGTGCCGTATTTTTTCGAGGATTATGAACAGATGAATGCCATTTTACAATCACCATATCACATGTGGATGAAGTTTGACGGCTAGATTTGAAGCAGATTGTCAATTGTGGTAATGCTATAGTAACAAATATTTGGTTATTTCACTGAAAGGGAAGTTATGACATATAAATGTAAAATTCAACATGGCGGGTGAGGCCGAGCCTTAAGTTATATAAGCGCGCGTGTTTTGAATCCTAGCTTGTCCTAAAATGAATTCGCGAGTTCCTCAGGTCTCTAGCGATAGATAGGGCTAAACAGTGGCACGTCGTTTTAATTGATGCCCTGCTGCCCCGTCCTCATTAGATTGCCAGCGGCTATTTTAACTTTTTTTTTTTTTTTTTTTTTTCATGTGAGCACCTTTATTTTTAAAGAGTCTGTGAAGTAATGCAAGAGACTCGACGCTTGACATCTTGAGAGCGATTGATGTGAAGCGAGGTGTGGATGCAGTAACTGACGGAATGCCGTGGTGAAGAAACGGGAAGAACAGTGAGAAAACCCACGAGCTAGAGGCAACGTTTACCACGCGGTAACTCCGCCGTGGTGTGAGGAGGGTAGTGTTACGATTCAACCCGTCGCAATTCCCTGGGATTTGTTTCGTCGGTTAGACAACTATGCCTTCGTCACCCAGCCATTTGTGCTGAGTGTCACTCGACACTTCGTGGGCTGGAACAGTGCTTTGTTATACGCATAAACATGACATAGAACTACGGTAGTCTGCGTTTAGTATGACGAAAAAGCTTGAACGTACATTTTCTTACGTATATTATAGTGAATTTCAGTAACCATCCTAAACTGAAATGAAAGTTTTGAACTTATCCACAGACCGAGCAATTTATCACATACCAAGCTGAAAATGTACGATTTCTAATATACAAAATTGTGAACTTTGCTACGCAGATTATATTGAAAGGAAGTTACTGCTGCTGTATAAAAAAATATCACTATAGGCTATTCACGGTAAAGTGAACACTTTTGGAAGTCCTTATATTTAGAATAATAATAAATCAATATAGTTTATTTTAGTCGTAGACGCTAACTCCGAGTGCGGTGCAATATACACATTGTGTTTATGACTAAAATGGCAATGTGTTTTTTTTTTAATGTTGTTAAAAGATAAAAATTGGCTGAAAGAAAAAGTAACTAGGACCTCAAAAGTGCTCACTTTATCATGAACATCCTATACGAGTGTGCAATGATGTAGTAAATTTGCGAGTGATTTCTAAGAATGAATGCGGAACTGTGTATTCAAAAACAATTACTTAGCACTTCATATCGACTAATTTGAATATTTTAGAGCCTTCGGTATAATATTTTTCGTATAAATAAATATATAAATGAAGGAACACGTTGTAGGAAAACGTTTTATACTATTACCTTCATATAATACAAACTTTACTTCATGAACAAGCGCTTTTGACAACATTTATTGAAGTTCAGGTCAATTTGAAACATTCCACAATCAAGTGAAATTGATAAATCAGATGAGTTACAGTTCGAATAAGTGGGCAATTAAAGTTGTATTTATTTATTCATTTCCTCAAACTTTACATTTCGTTATTCTGCTTCAAAGTGGAGATTCTGTTTCTGAGCAACACTCATTTTAAGTATTTTTTTTTTTACTGGTTTGTTGCACAATTAAGTGCGAGTACCTACTTGCTTCGACTGAAGCTTGACGTTCTTTAGTCGCACGAAATAACAGCGATCGGTTGTAGATAATTCGAGGCTAAGACGAACATATGTTCTATAGTGACAACAACAGCGCGGAAGCGACAAATATCGGTCCACACCACGAAGGACCACGTGATGGATGACTGTCATGACTTGCAGGACACAATACAACACTGGCTACGCAAAGAGATCTTCTTGAATTGTAGATATTGTACTACCAAATTGATACACGTTTCGTTGCGTCATACGTGAGATTAGTCAATTCACTCCTAAACTGGTGTCAGTTGACTACTACGCTGTGAATAATTCAGTGATCAGTTACATCATGCGACACGATTATACAGCAACGGACCTTAAAATTTAATGGAATTCTGTATGATATCTGTTTTGAATGTTTCTCAAGCAGAATGTATTAGTGTTTCGAAATTCATTCCAGGTGGTATTTATAAATATGTATTTAATACTTCACTTTTGAGGTATTTGATGTATTGCTATAGCAGGTACCGTGTTTGAGACGCAGCACATCGGAGCACATCGTAAAATCTTAATAACCGATTGATTACTATGATATCCATATGAAGGCCTATATTTTTTTCCAGTAATAAGATGATGATATTATGACAAGCGAGGTTTTGAGCTTTACATTATTTCTCCAAGTGGACATATGTTACGTGTAGCGTCATAATTAAACTAATTATGAATATTATTCATTGTAAAGTATAACTCCATTTTATGCAGTGGTATGCAGTCTTATATTATCAGACCACTAATGCCCAAGATAACTGAGATTGGATTCAAACTTCGGGCACTGTTTTCGTTCAAAGTTTTGTAAGCCATTGTGATATCTTGATGTACATAGTAGTGGCGGGGTCGTTCAAGGGAAAATATTTTTGACAGGAATATTTTGTTTTCCTTCCGGAAACTTTAAACTTTTGTAGACAACAGAGTCGTATCTCAAAGTGTTTTTTTTTTAAATATTGAATTGTTCTAAAGTGGCTTTTCACGATAAAATATAATTTTTATTGTGGTCTTGTACACGCTTTTGAGGAAATATTTCCCAACGAAGTGAGTAAGTTGATTTAAGTTCAGATTTGACACTTGTTAATAATGTAAAGACAATCGTATAGTTTGTATATGCGTTGCTTTCACGCACTCGGCAGAATTTTTTATTCTACTATCCCAATAATTACTTATCTTTAGGAAATATATCCTTTAAAAAGTTATGCATGTCAGTTGGGTGGTTTTTGAATCGATTTATTTTAATGCAGTGTGAAACTAGTGGACTTTTAAACAGTAACTCTATCTCTTATTTAAAAAAAATGCAGAGATGTACATTAAATTAGTCTGTACTTATTTTTCTTCTTTATCAGTTAGTATATTTTCAGATACATCAGTATTAAAAGGCCGCTCTAGCCACATTGGGAGACTAAAATATTATTAACAGTATTTATAATGCCCAAAAATTACAATTTCTGATTCGTATAAACTTGTTTTTTTTCTTTTTTTTCCCCCGTAAATAAATATACTGAGACACGCTTAGCAGTTCGCCATACACGCAGATTTAAACCTTTGCTATGCATTTCAATTTCAGGTTGGTGAGAACTTTCACGTTTCACGTGTCACGTTTTATTGTACAATACGCATAGGTTTGGCTCAAATAAGACGTCATCTGAATAATTGTTTGACACAAGACTTAATGTGTATTTCACCGATTTTCCCTAGGTTGAGTATTTTCATTAAATGAATGTTTTAGCGAAATCTCAAATAAAGTATCCTGTATAATGAGACAGAACGATTCATCCTGTATAGTAGGGTAGCGAAAGAGGGAGGAGATAACATCCACAGAGTGAAGTTGGGCTTGGAGTTGAATAGAGAGATTCAGGCGGCTCTTGACCACGAGGTATTGAGAGCCGATGAGGGTGAAATGAGGTGAGAATGGAGCAGCGCCATGTCGCAAGAGGAGGGGGGCGAAGGGCGGATGATCACCGAGAAAACCCGCTGATCAGCGGCATCGTCCGCCACGATTCTCACTCGCGAAAATCCGGGAGTGGCCCGGCCAGGGATTGAACACTCTTCGCCTTGGTGGGAGGCGAGCAGTCTAACCACCCAGCCACCGCGGCCACACTTGGGCTTCGAGATGGGACCACTACGTGCTGGTCATTATTGAAGCGTGGCGTGAAATGAGACGGCAACGGAATGTATGTGACTTCACAGAGTTATCGTCAGAGCTGCATTACAAACCCTTCGAGGAGTATGCACGTATATACTCGGGCGAAGTTTATTTGGAAATTTCTTTTCTCTTGAAGACAAATCTCACACTTCTATTATTTTGCTATCTAGCTGGACTTAATGGGATCTAAGAAAAAAATTACAACTAGTCTACATTTCAATCCATAAGAATATAACTGTTCAATTTAATAATTTTGCAAATGAACACGATGGATTGTGAAACATGTTACATCAATCACGACACACTATATGACTGCTATATGAAGTGAAAAAATAGTTAAATCCACTGATATTCTTCTATGCCCTGTTAATCCTATTGGCACACAGTCAACAATGCAACTCCATTAGCCGACGGACGGTCAGTAATAAACGTAGCCGAGTACAGTAGGCGTGTCTTGTGTGATCAGGACCAATAGGAAGAAGGTAATAGACCAACACAACTTATATTGGTGTAGTGGAGAATTTAGGCAGCTCACCTGAACCTTGTCTTCAGTGACAGTAGATCTGTGCTTTCCTAAAAGGTTAAGTATAAAGCGTCTCGGGATGCGCTGACGGGCGCTGCGTGATAGTGTTTTTCTCCGCTTCACCTTCGAGATAAGTGTACACGGCTAGCAGATAACCGATCACAAGTAGCTCCCAGATCAAGAGAAAGGCGAGACAACTTACATAAGCTTGACTTCGGAACGCTGAACACGGCAACCTATTCTGAGCACACGACGGCAACACTACTGCTTTCGTAGGGAGCCGTGGATTCGTATTATGTTCCAGGTAGTTTTCCATCCACATTACAAGCAAATACTAGTGGTTGTTATAACAATAACGGGCATATGCCATTGCAGACACTTCGTAATACTCTCAAAATAAACCTACTAGATAAAGGTTTTTCACAACAAATTGAGCACTTTAGGAATCAACCTTAGAAAAATGTCACTGGTCCTACTTGCGTATATTTCAACGTGCTCACTGGGTAACATGCGTCCAGTAAATTTGGTAACGACGGATGAAAAGTAGTTCCATATTGAACGTCGAATACAAAATGTTAGGTAACCATTTGTAATTACTAAAATTATTTCTTTCGCATTCTGTTTTTTTTTATACATCGGTTATGTAAAAATAGCCAGATTTGTAAAATATTTACTACTCTAACAATTTAAGAGTTTTACTTGACCGACGCGTGAGTAAAGTGAGGAGGTCCACGGCAATGTTAATTTCACATGAGGCAGGAGAATACACAATATACATACAAGTAGATCACAAGCAGGGCTTTCAAAAGTACTCATTTTGCTGTGAACAGCCTTTAACAACTTATATTAAACTCAACTCAGATTAAAGAACTTAAATAAATTAAATAGGAATGAAGGAGCCTGAGTTAGCTGTTGTCGACAAATATGTAACACACGTATAATTCCAAGTAGGAATCAAGCCACGGGACAAATAACAGAACGACCCAATAAACGAGAATGTAACATACATATAATTCTGAGCAGATGACGTCAGAAATACCACACAACGCCACCAGAATTGGTGGCCAAACATACAAACAACGAGTGTGAAATATGAAAAACATATCTGACTATATCCCTGCTCGAAATTATATGTGTGTTTCGTTTTCGTTGTTCCGGGTCGATCTGGTATTTGCTCTCTGATTTGATTCCTTCTTGGAATTTTATGCGTGTTACATGTTTGTAGACAACAGCCAACTCAGGTTCGTTGATTCCTACACTCTAAGCCCGAATCAGTGATGTAAATCATTGAAACAACATTCACTGAATGTCAGTTGTTTAGCTACTGCCGACTGGTGAATCAAGTAAATGAAGGCACATATAAATAAGTCAAACTCATCTACCATATTAACTAGTTATCTGGCTCTGAATATCAGTCACGCAGTTTTAAATTATTTGACTCAATCATCACTACTTCATATTAAGAGTGTATTAATTTTATTTGCGTTTTTTTTTTAAATCTGAGTGATGTTTTAATTTAAATTACTTTACTTCGCCTAGTACGTTTTCTGAGACTCTACTAAATGTGTGTGCAATCGTAGTATGTCCACAATTGTTCAAACAATCAATCACCCCCATTGCATGAATCATTCAACCAACAAATATTACTGATCTTCCTCCCATGTTTCGTTGCCAATCCTTCACCCACTGCATAAACATCCTGACCAGCCTCAATAAATAAAAGTCAAGAAAAATTTTACTTTCCGTAAAATTAACTCCACTTTGCTGTTGCAATAGTTCGTTTGCTTACAAATTACAATTTTAATTTGCTTTACAGATTTTATATTTAAAATATGTGTGTTATATATATATATATAATATATATATATATATATATAATATATATATATATATATATATATATATATATATTAAACTCTTTAAAAACCACAAAAATGTGTGCGTCGTAGGAGTTTCTGTTGTTTGTCACACATTATATATCTAGGTCACAGGGCGGATTAATAAACTGATTCTTTATTAATATTAACTTGCCACGGTTACATTTACCTGTGTCTACAATTATGTCATCCGCCCATATGATAAACCCTAAATATTTTTGAATGCATAAACCGAATTTTACCAAACTCGGTACACATATGTATAGTACATACTTGGTAAGGATACCTGGCATTAATAGTTTTCGACCACTTTGACCACTTACTTTCGAAATGGCTGTATCTTAAAATAATTATGGTGATATGTTATATTTCGGGAAATATTCAACTTATTTAAACCAAATTTTGTATGTTAACAGTGCATCATATTAGTATTGAATTTAAATATGGATACTGTTGTTAGTCCACCATTTTAGAAGACAGAAAAAATGAAAAATAAAGCTATTATGTTATATCTCGAGAACTATAGTCAACCATTTCTCGCCAAATTTGGGACGGGAATAGAACTATGACATCTCATGAAAACGTATGCGTGTTAAATCTATCAGGCACTTATTCTTGCAAATTTTCCCAAAAAAATCTAAGAGTTGATGCGCGATAAATTCCTAGGAAATCCCTAAGTCCACGTAGAGACCAAATGCCGAAACAGATAACAGCGGTATAAGCTAACACTAATAATACGTCCTCGCGAAACTACGAATTCAGCAAAAGTAAATGCGCGGGTCTAACGCCCACCGAATACGGCAATACTTGTCTCTGCATTTCCCTGGAGCCGCCTGCTGGAAAATCGTCCGGGCCTGGCTATAAGTAGGCAGCCACTGCCCCCTACCCCCCACCAATTATTTCCCTCTCTCAAGCCGTTCCCTACGCTGCCAGCACCAGTGTCTGGGTAATTTTTTTGTAGAGTTTGTGGAGGGAGGAGGACACCCCTCTTCCCCACTCCTCATCGCGCATACAGTGACGTAAATATGCTTCATGCCGAGCCGAGGTATACTCGGTCCAAGATATCACGAGTACGCCACATCGCGCTCGCTGCTTGCCGGTTCGTGGTACACCTCGCCCAAGAAATCCCGAGCGCCCGACCGCACAAGCACTTCACCACAATCTAGGTGTTGGAGAAAGAATAGTGTCGGCCCGGCACACATTTACCACCATAGTACTATCAACTGGCCATCCAGATCGATCATGGTTATTTCCAAATGAAGCCATGCTTGTGTTTTACTTCCATCTATTCCTCCGCCTCGTGCGAACAATTCTTAGCTCTAGTCTAAAAACTTACATTTGCGCGCATTAATTTTAACAATATTTTACGTGGTATCTATTTCTTGGCAGGCATTACAAACAAAAATATTTTCTCTCCGTTCTTAATCACATTAATTTGAAATACAATATTAGGGTTATTTACAAAAATATAAGTAAAATTTTAATTTATCCAAAAATATGGTACTTTCGTGTTAAGAGAAGTATAAAACGATAAAGGTTGTTCACGAAAAAGTGAGCACTTTAGAAATGAACTTTATAAAACGTCACTGACTCTGCATCCATATATTCTAATGGGCGCACTAAGTGACATTCGCTCAGCAAAGTTGGTATAGATGGATAGAAAGTAGTTCCATATAATAAGGACGAATAAAAAGTGTCAGGTAACCATTTGTGACAACATGAAATTATTTCTCTCGCTTTTTTATGCAATGAGGTGCAAAAATGAGCAGATTTATAAAGCATTCATTTTCTTAATAATTTCACAGTTTCATGTGACCAACGCATGAATAAAGAGATGAGGCCCATGGAAATGTAATTTTAATGAGGGCGGAGGCTTACACAACGTATTTACAAGTAGATCTTAAGCAGGGCTTTCAAAAGTGCTCGTTTTACCGTGAACAGCATATAGTGAGTGATACATGACATACATTTTGTATTTAGGAAACAATCAAACACGGATATATGGGGTGATTTTTCAAAGTTTTAATTCAAATAAGTGTAACGTTACCGCGAACAGACTATAGCTTCGCAGGCGAGTGAGACGGAGGATTGAAAACATCGCCCGTCATTAGGGCATTAGGGACTGTCACGTTACTAACCAGCAAAAGAGTTTTGCCCGTGGGAATTTATCGATTGTTGACACTAGCCGAATAATATTCTCAGGTGTCAGATATCAAGTCAAGCTTGAACTACTCACAAATCAGTATTTCAGCTCACGTAGTTTATGAAATTTGGCAAATAACTAAAATTTATTCCAAAATTAAAAGCCGTATCTAACAACCACGTTAGGTACTAGGTCATATTATGGTTTCAGCCCCATTCCCTATGACGAATTATTCCACAAACTTTGTACGTGAAGTTAAGGATAATTCTGTATATTGTGTACTTCTTCCTTAAAAATATCTATACATGGATTAATTAATTTGATAAGGACCAAATTTATACATACATGCTTCAAGGTCGATGAGAAAAGATGAAGGGTTAAACTGAATTTAGCGAAGCCAGCTCACCTACTTGAGACCAGCTCATGTCTTTGCCTGCAACCATCGATATCAGATGAGTTGTAGCGGAGATGTGGGTGGACAGGCAACGAAATTCTTTGGTGGGGAGAACCCGGAGTGCACCGAGTAAACCCACCAACCTTCGGCAACGTCCATCACTGTTTTACACACATGCGGAAAATTCCGACTCGGATCCACCAGGAATCGAACCCGGGTCGCTGTCGTGGAAATAATGAGGGGCAGTTTCGGTGACGTTTCTTAACCACGGTGAATCATGACGGTACTGTTAAGATGAAAACAACCATTAAACTCATGTCTAGTCCAGGGCTCGAACCCGTACCCCCTCGGTCCGCCAACTGACACGCCCATCTGTGCATCGGATGTCGCATTTCAACAGTCGCTCCAGCATGACCCCAAGTGAATTTAACACAGCCTTGAATATTCCCGTTGTCAGTGAAGTGAAGAGGTTTGGCCGGCCCTTACCATCGAGGCATTGAGAGCCGATGAGGGTAATGCAAGTGAGTACGCACGGCGCGGAATGAAAGGGCAGGGGAAACGGGTGATCCACGAGAAAATCCCCGCCGATCAGCGACATCGTCCGGCACGATTCCCACGTGTGAAAATCCGGGGGGGGGGGGGCGACCCAGCCGGTAATCGATCTCCTTGGCGGGAGGTGAGCAGTCTAACCGCTATACCACCGCGGTCCCCTGCTGTCAGATACTGCCCTCCGTGGCGTACCTACTGTGGTAATAAGGCCAGCTACATTTCTCGACATCGAGACACAGATTCTAAAACTGGTCATAAATCACGCGTTCGACGCATGCCGAATGCCGCGACCTACTTGCTAATGACATGGCTCTTTTTCCACGGGGCAGCATTCTCGATTATAGCCATTAGAGCTCGGTCCACTTCCAGTCATGGGTGCGGAATCTCGCCGTGGCATTGAACCAGCGAACCTGCCCTTCTGTTGAGCACCTTGAAGCCAAGCCCCTTCCCGAGACTGCAGATAATTCTCCTCCCTACTCTCTCTACCTGCAGTGACGGCTTTTTGCCATTTGCTCCGGCGGCTAATGGCAGCTACCTATTAGTCCCACGCACGAGAAATGAGCCCAACGGTGACGTGATATCGATGCTTCTGCGTGATCGATAGTTCGTGTATCCGTGTTACAGTTCCGTAAGCTGTCTTCCCGTGGAACGACGCAATATATCACTCGGGAATATCCGTTAACGTGGCAGGACTTAACACTTTGAGGTCTGAGTTTACTTCCTCTAAAAATCTAGCCGCCGATCCTCATATACCACTGAAAAGACGTGTGTAGTGAGAACGGCAGCCTAGGCTCTCATAACTAGAGTCCCGAGTATTTCGCGGATTGAGCTGGCACCAAGCTAGACTGGACAGCACTCTGTACGCTCGAGACATTATCGTTTTCTTATTGGTTGCAGTGATAAAGTGAGGCCTCTGTGCAGGACTGTTAAACACTCACTGACACTACTGCTCCCTGCTTGAAACTGGCTCACAGTTGAACGGGGCGTGTCTGAAGAACTGTCGTCCAATCACAACAGTAGGAGAAAAGAACTAGTGTTTGGCGTCTACGTCGCCTCCGAATGAATTTGCGAGATACTTGTGGCTCTACCCATAACTCACTAGGTGATGTAAGAACAAATGCACCAAGAAAGTGAATGGTTTATATACGACCACCACAAGAGCGCCAGTTCTACCGGTTAAGTGCGTTTCCACTTTCCGGTGTCCTATTGGTCCCGTGTTACACCCAGCATGCTTACCATACTTACACGCCCCATTATTGGCTAGCTGTCAGCTAATGAGTAGGCGAGCTGTCTGTGTCCCAATTGCAAAGGCTTCTCAAGCGTAGTACGATATACAGTCCATCATATTCATTTTGGTAACTAAAACATAATTACATGTTTTGCTCATGAAAAATACAACTGATGTTTCGTAGTGATCATCATAAAAGATCGCCATAAAAATTAGCTATGCAATGGAAGTTAATCCGTCCGAGTTTTCTCTTCAAGGGTAGAAAAACTGTTATACAACCGTTTCCCGAGCTATACTCGGAGATGGTCCTCAGGGTGTTTGTTACCTTCACGTCTTACAATAGTAAATTATATCACGTCTAGAAGAATTAATAGTGGTGAGTTTGTTTGGGTTTCATGTTTGCCTCTACACACTATACTTTTTAATTGTCCCATACTATACTTCAATTTCGATTATATTAGACGCAAGATTTTGCAAATTCGAATACATCCTTCAAGATTTTAGTAATTATTTATTCATCGAGTAATCGGTTACCTTTAACATTTAAAAAACGGTGTCATGGGGGGAATTATATTCTTCAGTAATGTGCTTCTGAAAAATGTCACCTCCGAAACAGCGTTCAAATGTTTACAGCCACTGCTAAATACATTGTGTTTTATTTCCTTTTTGTGTATTATTTAGTTTATTACATTTTTCTAATAACTTTCGTATTTTCCCACTGTATTTCATTTTATAATTTGACGAAGTAACTTCCTTTCCAATAACGCATTCGGCTGTATTTTTCTGTGGTATGTTAAGCAACATAAATCAGTGGTGTCTGTTTAGGTTAGATTACTTCCACAGGGCAAACACCGAAGCAGGTAAAATATTCCTCCAGTAGGTTTCTTCTGTTCATTTATTGTAAAATGAAATTAATACCTGCGATTTATAACAAAGCCTTAAATTTAACTATCGTTACAGTTGGGATCCAAAAGTTTTCCGAACAAATTCTATGTCGACTTATAACTATACGATAACTAGTGATAAAGTACTCGCATTTGAATTTACATAAACTTAATGTTGTAAAGTCAGGCATACCGTAATATAGAATATTCACGGTCAATTGAGCACTTTTGAAAGCCCTCTCATTTGGAACAAATGTGTTTTATTTTAGCCCTAGACGTTAACTTCCTAGTACGGTGGAATATATACTCAGTATTTATTACTTACGTGGCAATATTTATTTGAAAAGTTGGTTAAAGGGTCGAAATGGCTGATAGGAAAAAAGTAACTAAAGCCTTAAAAGTGCTCCCTTGACAGTGAATGACCTAACCGCCGAGGTTTCCTGGCTGCAGCACTCTTAAATAAACTAGTACTCATTTTATTGGCATTTATCAGGAAACCCTAGTTGTGTATTCCTTTAGTTTGCTCTAGAAGGACTGCGTGTCATTTCACCAACTCTTGTAAATTTTTCGCCATCCTCGAAAGAAATAGTTACACACAGTCTGCATACTCACAACTTGAGTATGGTTCGTGACTATAGATGTGTTTTAAGCATTCTTGTTTAAGCCGTGACTATTATTTTTCCTTCATTAAACTGTCAACAAATAAGTGAAAATATTTTTTTTTTACAAATGAGTTTGGCGTTAACTGAGATTTTTACAGTTGAAATAGCTGTTAATCTAAAGATTAATTTTTTTTCAATATTTTGTTGCCAAGGCAAAACCATCCAGTGATTCAGGTTCTCGTACAATTCGTTAGTCGGTTGTGTTATTAAACAAAGACATGGCTTGGGAATGAAATGCTTAAAAACAGTTGTATATTTTTGTCTAACTAGCATTTCTGTTGTGGTCCCAATAATGATACAGGCCTAGATAAAGTTCGCCATACTTATTATGCTGTATTTTTGAACATTAGCAAAATCTTCATTCATTCAAACTCTTCTCTGTCATATTTCTTTTAAAATCTATTAAAAAATATATAATGAACTTGCATACACATCTGGAACGCACACGCGGAGCCGTGAAATAATTATTTTCATTATTTATTATTTTCAATATACGAAGTACTAGGCAAGTTTTCTTGAATGTCCAAACAATTTCCCAAGTGCACTAATTGGTTACAACCTCACTCTAGAAGTTAAAATTATATTGCACTTTAAGTACAGGATAATTATTCTTATTCTTTAGTGACGGCTGTAAAAGCAGAATTTTTTGCATACTATCTGAGCTATATATGCGCAAAGCCTGCTTTCCTGAAGTTATTCTTGTTAACGCGCAGTGAGAATGGATACACTATTACTGAATCGTACCTAAAAAAGCGACAAATCTAATTTGATGAATGCTGACGGAAAGGTACGTAAACTGTAAATATGTCGGTCATCGAAATTCCAAAATATGGAAATGAAGGGTTTTTTTTTTATAACAAATACACCTGTAAATTTTCGTACGACAGCTTGCAAGTATAGAAATGCTGACTGTCGTTGTGATACAGATTACCATGATAGTGTGGGGATGAAATTCACTGCTTCCACTATCTTGTCAAGAATTTACACTAGTGTGGTTATTTGGCAGACTATTTCTTCACTGCTAAAATGATCCGTATATTTACGGAAATGTGCAGTGTATATACGGAAAGGCAATCAGTAATGACGAAAAATGAAGTTGTCCGTAAATACAAAATATGAATAGTCTCCGTACTCCCTTTGGCTTCGAGTTACGGGGACGAACTATGCCGATTCCACACGAAGCTTTCTTCGCCACTGTAACAAGAAAATTATCGTTTCTGCGGCAGTTAAGTTTATCCACGCGACTATGACCTATTCTTTTAAACATTAAAAAAATATCATCGGGCGTCTGTAACATTTGGCAACACTAAAATACACTAACTTTTATAGAATCTGAATTTTTGCTTTTGTCTTTTGAATACAAGTATAAAAGTTATACCACAATTTACAAGTGAGAGTTGTGGGTGAAAAATGGCCAGAGTCGTGAACTGTAAATTTTTTTACTCGGGTTCAAACATCGCTTCAGTACAAAATATTTTATGTTTTTTAATATCACTCTTTATACACGGCAGAACACTCACATAACGAAAATTAAAGACATTTTCGTTATCTCTTTTTATTTTAAACGGAAAGTACAGAAAACTAACTCGGAAATTAATGGAGAGGTTCCGTGAAAATTACGAAAATTTCCTTTCTGAAAACCAATGTGTCCGTAATTTTACGGAGAGTTTGCTGACTCTTCTAGATAAATTTTCACCAATTTTTTTTAAAACAGTGTTGTAGTTTTTCCAACATCGGATTGTGACATGGATATGCTAAGTGGTGGAAGCCGGATTTGCAATCATTTTACCACTGAAGCGCTGCATGCTGTATCTTTTCAACCTTGATCCATGCGATGCTTTCAATCGTGAACGGCCGGATTGTCTCTACTGTCACGAGACAGCATCCAACGTTCTCCAGCTCTCTGCAGCTTCGGGAGGAAAAGCCTATTTGGCCTCGAGAACTCAGTGACTCCGCTCGATTAATTGGCACGTGCGTAGATAACCTTGGAACTATTACAACACACGAAATTTCTTCGAGTTGTCATGTTAACCGAAAGTCAAGGTCGTTTAGATTTTAATTGTACGGTCCTTGAAATAATTGACATTTACTGCTCTTTCTCTTGACGATGCGTGAACGGGTTTATCCGAGACTGCGCCCGCGCACTTGAATTGAAAAGCAAACGTACTTTTGAATTCGATATTTGAGAACGTTTTTCTCTATTTTCTAACAAAGCTACAAATTATTTTAGTGACTTCGTCTTGATATCACGAGTCGTCACGAACGAAACGCAGCGCTGCGGATGTAATCATAAATGAATTACCTTTTTCACTGAGGAGTCCGTCACTACAGTTGCTGAAGAACGTTTAATGCACACGGATTCGTTCCTAATCGAGTTCTGTTACTCGCCGTTCAATCGTATGAGAGTAATACATGTACGTGCTCAGCAATTCTAGCATGGAATATTCATAGACACGAGAAAACAAACAGGACATTTCGTAGAGATAAGTATAAAAGCCGAGTTCCGGTAAGAAAACTGTAGTGAGAAAAGCATTTAAGTGAGTCTGGTTCATTACTGTCTGTCACTGTACTGCAAGAATTTTCTAGTAAAAAACGCTTGGCTTTGTATGACAGTCACAGTGAAACGTTAAATTTTAATATAGCTACAACTGGAGACATGCAAAATTCGTGTTATTTTTTGCCATCAGGAAAACTTCACAGTACTGTATATAGTCGAGCGGGCGTCGTTTCTCCACTGGCTGCTGTGTATATGTTGTCAAGCCCTTTCTGACTGGGATACACGTGATTGTACTACACAATTGTGAAGTGTTTATTTATTGGCGCAGAGTTACATAGGGCGTGTCAAATAAATTATTGTCTAATGAGAATCTTATTGTAGAGGTACATGCGTGTAAAAATTGTGTCTCCAAATAATAACGCGAATTTTGCAGGTATCTAGCTACAGCTATTGAATAAAGTGAGCTGGGAAAATGAACATTTATAAGACTGTGAAATGAACTCATTAGCGTGGACCTACCTGCAGCAGTTAAAAAAAAAAAAAAAAAAAAAAAATGTTTACTGACGTGTCCATTATAATTAAATTAAGAAGCAACATTTTTTTGACGGCCACAAAAACATCGTTCTAAAAGACGTAATATCGAAAGTCAGTCTTACGTACATCTTCCCGTAACATTTATTTGGTCCGTTAGGAGTCGACAGCAGATATGGAATTATGATGTAATGGAGTTCAGTTCCTGTAAAAATAAAATGTATAAAGAAGTTATAATCTTAATGGGAAGTACGTTAGATGATGATTTGTTTGTATGCATCTAGAGGATATTAAGTTGCTGTTCTATTTTAAAGCTTCCACTCACTCAAGAATAGTTTTTTTTTTTTTTTTACTTCTGACTCATTTAAAAGAAGGAAAGTCAAAAATGTCCGAATAGTCGTTTCTTTATTAGTATTACCTTCAGTACACGCACGGTGTCTTAAAAATCAAGATATAACTATAGCTATGTTAACATTGGGCTAATGCAAAGCTTATGAATAAATTGTGCATCATATTAACTGCAAAATCATTATAAATTTATATTTTATAAGTTGGTTTGCAAATGTGAATAAGGCTAAGAGACTATGTCAACTTCTTGATTGGCCGTCTTAAAAACACAATTTAGAACAGATTATAGGCTGTTCACGGTAAAACGAGCACTTTTGAAAGCCCTGCCTAAGATCTACCTGTATAACATTGTGTATTCTTCCGCCTTATGCAAAATTACCATTACCATGGGCCTCATCACTTTCTTCACGCGTCGGTCAAGTGAAACTCTAAAATTATTAGATAAGCAAGTATTTTAAAAATCTGCTAACTTTTACACTTCGACTCATTAAAAAAAACAGAAAGCGATTCTAATAATTTAAAAGTTACCAGAAATGGTTACCAAGCACTTTTATTCGACGTCAAGATATGGAACTACCTTCCCCTCCATCGTTAGCAACTTTAACTTGGCGCATGTCAGTCAGTGCGACAGTTAAAATATATGCAGGTAGTAGTGACTTTTTTTTTTTAAGGTTGATTCTAAAAGTGCTCACTTTATCGTGAACAACCTTTAGAAGCGTACTTTCCACATTCCTGTTACTCATACATAAATCGCTACCGTTGTATAGTTTGATCACTGTTGACTTAGCACTTTTGAAATGCATCTATGAAGATCTTTAATTGCCTCGACTTGCATATATTTCAACTGGCATACTGTCTGGCATGCGCCCGGAGAAGTTGGTTACAACGGAGTGGTAGTAAACATTTATAAATACCGAAATTATTGCTTTACTTCTTATCTCTCTTACTTACAAATAAGCGTAGGTTTAGTCATTGGTAAATATAGTCCCTTTCTAATAATTTCTCAGTTTCACTTGACTGACGCAAGAATAACGTTATCACGCAAATGTCAATGTTAATTTTATATGTGGCGGAAGCATATGCAATGATCATACAAATATATCATAACACTTTGTAGACTATTCTCGAGTGTAGCTTGAGCAAATCTTATTTGGAAATTTATTTTTTGTTCAGAACAAAACTCGCATGGATGTGCAGTCTTTGTTCGGCTAGTGTTTAACACGACCTCACAAGAACACGACATGATATTGCTAATGATAGAATTTCTTTTAAAGCCTTTCAAAGGGACATGATTTATTGTAAATCGTTTCATACCATAAAGGAATTCTGATTGTGTCAATATAGCTCGGTTCTCCAATGCTTGATGACCGGCCAATAATGAACGCTGTAAAATACAGGCTAATGTCCGGTGTGGTATGGATCAATAGGACGATGGTGAGTTCGAACACAGGCACCAGCAGAACTGGTGTTCCTACAGTAGTGGATATAGGCGACTCCCTTATAATTTGTCTTAAGTACCAATAAATGTGTGCAAACCCCATGTTTAGCAGGGCTTTTAAAAGTGCTCCGTTTGCCGTACACAGCCTAAAAATCTGCAGCCCTTTACGCGTCTGTGCACTGTGAAAATATTTCTGGTAAACTTCATGAAGTGTAATGGAAGTTCTTAACCAAAAAATGATATGGTAATAATACAACGTGACAGGCTGCAAATACAGGGATGTTGAGCGTCATTACTATACCAGGTCGGGGACCTCCCTATGCATTTGACGGTTTTACGACCGTTTGTAGGAACGGTACCATGGATGTATGGAAAAAATAGTTTACCGTTCGCACTTTCTCACTATCCATATACAATTATATGGTAATAATACAACGTGACAGGCTGCAAATACAGGGATGTTGAGCGTCATTACTATACCAGGTCGGGGACCTCCCTATGCATTTGACTGTTTTACGACCGTTTGTAGGAACGGTACCATAGATGTATGGAAAAAATACTTTACCGTTCGCACTTTCTCACTATCCATATACAATTATATGTAGAGACCTGCAGATTTCGTTTTATTATTTACGCACAGACTGAACTATAGGTTACTGTGCGTTTGGCAGACTTCAGCCATTGGACGGAAATATGTCTGTCACGCCTTTGAGAACGCTTGAGCCAATAATTTAATATCGGCGATGGAGTGGCCAATCTCTTTTAAGGATGTCAAGCAGGCTGGTGACGTTGATTAAAGTGCAGCAGCAAATTAAATCACGGACTGTGCTCGCTTATATTTGTACGGCAGTGGAGTCTATCCTGTCTCCGAAAGAAACGCAAATTTCGCACGTCTCTGCAGATATGATAATTTTACGAATAATTCCTTACAGTGCATACGCTGACCAATCCTAGACACCCCCCATGGCTGCAAGATTTACGTCAGAGCAAGCCACATGTCAGAACCAATTACAACGAGCAAAAGACGAGACGTAATTTACTAAATTATCAGTGGGGACAGGTGTTTCTTGCGAAAAGATTTCAGGACCAGTTGTACTCCAAAACACTTTAGTTCGTATGCTCTTTCGTGTTTGGCTGATTTTAAAAGTCACGTGCCTCAAGTGTCTTGCCCGCGAATCACGGACATTCAGTCTCGGAGTACTTTATTGCTACTGGCCCAGTCAAATAGGAACACGTCTTCTCACGTAGACAACTGGCCAATAACCAAAGGAAGTTGTGGTTGTGGACGAAGGATATCGAAGTCTAGCATGACCATAAATGTTTTCGCGAAAAACACCTGACCCTAATTATCAGCAACCTCGCTTGTTCGCAGGCTGATCGCGACAGCTCGTGCGCCGGCCGGACCTGTGTCCTTCAAGAGAGAAACAGTTCCGCTGATCCCAGAAAAGTATTTCGTGAGATCTTTTCAACGGCCGGCGCCGGGCGAAGGCGCGCAGCACCAGATATCCTTGAACGCGACACCTAACGCAGACACCACAAAAAAAAAATTAAATTAAAAATAAAAACAAAGAAAACTGGAACAAAGGTGGCCACCTCGAGAGCAGCTACAATAAATTAGCTTTCTGAAAGAAAAAAAAAACAACCTGCTGTGCGCAGGTACAGGCGAGCTTTGAAACGTGTTTTGCAACAGGGTCGTTAATAAGTTTTCCATAAAAAAAAAGGTGGTTTCTGTGTGGGCATAAAACATGTTTTAGTTATTTCCGCGAATTTTTGTTTTGTTATTTTAAATAACTTTTTTTAAATGCAATTACCACATAGTATAGGCTATTCACGGTAAAGTGAGCGCTTTTTAAGGCCCTTAAAAATTTTCCTCCTAGCCAATCTTTATTTTTCCACCCCTTTTTAATATCAACATTTGTGAGTGAAGTATGGCGTATACTTTCGCCACTCTCAAAAGTTAATGGCCGAGTCTGTAACAAAACATATGTTTTAGGGATTAATGCCTTTTGGGAGGGCCTTAAAAATGGCTCTCTTTACAGTATATAGCCTATAGATACGAACACACGCGCAGAAATTTAGTAGAGGTTCCTATTTTCTTTTGATGTGGGCGTTTAAACCATTCGCGGTTACCTCCAACTTTATCAAAGCTCTGCTAAAGTTCTACTTCCAGTGTATTCCTCCGTCTCATGCAAAGAAAGCTTAATCGAGTCTAGAGAATTACACCGAAGGGACAGCGCACTGCGTTCGTCCACACTCAGTGTAGGTAATAATAATTAGCCTAAGAACTATTTCTTACTAGGTATTACCAATACCACTAATTTCTCCCTTTTTTGTTTATATTAAATACAAATATAAAATATAATAATTAGAGACCTGCAGACCTGCAAAATTTGCGTTATTATTCGAGGACATGTTAAACTTAAAACAATTTTCCATGGCAATACCAGTCTTTATTTGACACGCCCCTGGTAACTCTGTGCCAATAAATGAACTCTCCACAACCGTGTGCCCCAATCACTGCAGTTCACTCAGAAAGGCAGTGACTTAACGTCAAGGCAGCAGCCAATGGAAAAACGACGTCGACTCGAGTATATATAGTACTGTGAATTTTAGTTTGAAGCAAAACAATAACGCGAATTTTGCAGGTCTCTAATAATAATTTATAGATGAAGTATGAGTAAAAGTTGTTCAATTTCATTTGAAAAGAGGAACTTTAACACAAGTACTCAAGGTATTTAGGAAACAACCAAGCACGTCATACATAGGGCGACTTTTCAAAAAGTGTGAATAGAAGAAAAAAACGGGAATAGACCATACACATATGCGGATCGGCCTTGTGTCTGATTGGCTATACCACGAGCTACTGAAGATTCCTCCCAATTGGCTGGGCTGCGGGCTGGCGAGCGAGATACCAGGCGCCGATTGGCAAACGGTGTCGCGTGGCGCCATTTTTTCTCTGACGTGCGAGGCCGGAGCTTGCTGTGCGAGTTGCTGTTTTGCCGCTGTATTTGTGGGTGCTCTGTGCCTAGGGCCACCTGGTTTTTATTTTATTTATTTATTTTTTTTTTAATGTTTCAAGAATGCTTGTACTCCAAAACACTAGCGCTAAGATCATCTTTCGGAATCGGACGATTTTAACTGTCACGCATCGTAGGTGCCTGCCCGCGAATCACGGACACCCAAGTATAGGAGATACCTAATTCTGATCGGCGCAGTCGGTAAGGAACTGTCTCCCAACAAAGACACGCGTAAAATAACAAGGGACAGGTGTTTTTCGCAAAAAACATTTATGGCCATGCTAGACTTCAATATCGCACGGCCACAACCACAACTTCCTTTGGTTATTGGCCATGTGCCTACGTGAGAAGACGTGTTCCTATGTGACTGGGCCAGTCGCAATAAATTACTCCGACATTAAACGTTTGTGATTCGCGGGCAGACACTTTATACACGTTGCCATTTAAAATCATCCAAACACGGAAGAGCATAACTAAAGTTTTTTGGAGTACAACTGGTCCTGAAACCTTTACGCGAAAAACACCTGTCTCGGCCAATAACTAGGGACCTGCAAAATTAGCGTTATTTTATGACCGCGCGATAAGCGTCACCGTCATATGCATATTCGAGCCAGGGTCACTTTTTTATTGGCTTCCGCGGAACTCATGTTTCATTTTCCCTTTCGATTTGGTCGGACGCGTTTGGGCGTTGCTGTCGTTAATTTATTCTAATTGGTTCAAATAGGTCCCGGACGTGTCAGGCAAACTGTTAGCCCAGTAATAAAACCAATATAAATGTATCGTGTTTCAAAATTTATTCTGTCCTCAAATAACAACCCGAATTATTCAGGTCTCTACCAATAACCAAAAGAAGACTACACGTATGCCATATGACATTAGACTCTAGCCTTCGCGTAGTGTTTTTTCGCAAAAAAAAAAAAAAAAAAAAAAAAAAAAACAGGTGGCCCTATCTAGGTCCTAAAGCCCGTGTCACACTGTCAAAATTTCGCCTTCAACTATATTTACAATAAAATTTCAAGATGAAGTACGACCATCAAATATTTCCTTCCAACAAATTTTTTCAAATAATCTTGAATGTGTTTGAAAAATGGGTCAAAATGTCAAATTTTTTTTGGGAGAATATAATTAGAAATATTACTCAAAAATTATTTTCATTGTGAGATGTTGCTTTTGTTTTATCATGAGGTCCATTACAGGAAGAAATGTAAAAAATATTGTAATTGATGTTCTTTTCTTTACTATATTAAGATTTTATGCAAGATATGTTTCCTGCACATTGAAATTAATGCCTCTGAGTTCGTAATATTATTTGCAAAATTCACATAAAAAAGCATTCATGCCCAGACAACTTCTACATAAATTACCTTCGTATTCTACATCGTTTCCAGCAGTTGTTCGTTATTTTAAAGTTTTTTGACGTCTATTTTAGTCGTTCACGATTCTGATTGGCTGAGGCCGTTAAAAACCAAAGAAATTTTCGAACTGACCTAATCTTCAAATATTTGATGGAAACTGGAGCCATCCAACTTTCTTAAACAAATATGGCTGCGTTTATGACATTTCGATGACGTCATAACTGCCCAACTTTATTTGACCAAACTCACTGAAAGTAGTTTGACGGAAAAATTTTACAGAGTGAAAGGAGCTTTACGGAATTATTTTCTGCGTTCAACGTACGAAAATGAGACGATAAGGGCGAAATTATCACGTACATCAAGTACACCATGGACTCTACGAGCAGTGAACTTGCACGTAGACTATTTATTGGTGCGCGTCTAGCTACATGTCGGTAAACGATGGTCCTAAAATTTTATTGGTGGAAAACTGGCAACGGTGTTTAGAACAGTGCTAGAGGAACCAACAAGCATTACGCATATTCATGTAGAATATTTTAAGTTACGGTGATAAAAATCGCAGTTTGTTTTTCCATGTTGCCTGGTTTCAATACGACGGTATGTGTTGCAAACTTTGAGAAGCGATTCAGTGTTGAAAAACAAGCGTCAAAGATAAATGCAACTTGCGGCTTACAGAGATTATTAAGGGTGTTTTTCAGCTTTAAAAATGTGGAAATAAGACGTTTCTACGCGAAAATTACTGAAATTAGGTGAGGCGAAACAACGACTGCCTGGAAACAACGCTATATAATTTCCTTCGTGGATAACGTAGGGTGAAATTGAACGTATAGTAGAAGGCGACATTACAATGAGTGTTTACTGAAACTGAAGAGAAAACCAATCGAAAATTCGAACTCTTTTGACTTTTCTACGATGCGGGCACGTAGTAGAGATGAAACGACAATAGCACATAATACACTAGTTAACATGTGTTGTTTTCATAAAAACCCATCCTTGTGGTGAACGGGTTGTTGTATACCTGCCAGGTATCGTCACGCCCTTTAAAAACTTTCTGCGCTGTTTTGTCCGACAGCTGTTTGCCTAGATACAGTTACCTACCTTACAAAGCTACGTTAATTGTTCCTTTCAACATGCTTATTGACAATACATTATGAATAGGGACAGGTGTTTTTCACGAAAAGATTTCAAGATCCGTTGCACTCCAAACCACTTTCCTTCATATGAACTTTCGTGTTTGGATGATTTTAAATGTCATATGCCTCATGTCATGTGTATGCCCGCAAATCATGGACGTGCAGTATCGGAGTACTTTATTCTGATTGGCCCAGTCAAATAAGATTACGTGTTTTCAAGTAGACACGCGGCCAATAACCAAAGGAAGCTGTGGCTGTGGACGAAGAACATTGAAATCTAGCATGGTCATACATATTTTCGCGAAATACCAACGGACTGTCAGGTTTTCGTACTGTCAGCGATAAAATATCACAACACCATACTTTATTTTAAGACGGGGATGATATTAATAAATCAAATGTTACGGCAATACACTAACCAAAAGGGGGCCACGGTGGCTGAGCGGTTAGACTGCTAGCGTTCCACCAAGGCGAATCGGGTTAATTCTCCACCCTGTTCACTTCGGCTTTCTGCAAGTGGGAATCGTGCCGGAAGATGTCGCTGCTCCATGCTCACCTCACTTCACCCTCATCGGCTCTCAAGACCTCGATTTCAAGAGCCGCCCAAATCCCGTCACCCCTCACTCACTAACCCGTGATCGATTCCGTCACTTCGTAGTTACGTTAAAGCGACATAATCACTAGCGAATTATAAAATATACTCCTTTTTCGGCTTGACTTTTTGACGAATATAGGCCGAAATTGTGTTAAGTTTTCATAACTTTTTTTACATTAAACGCATACAATTCCACCATAATCACGCTAAACAAATGTTTTTATACACGTGGAAGTTATGAGACGAGGCGAAACGAACTCAAAATTGCCCCCCCCCCCCCCTCCCGGGTGATGCTTCGCAGTCCTCACTCAAGGTAACATATTCTTTGATCATTTGGCAATCGAGTGGTGTAATTGAATTTTGAATTTAGACGATAAATTCCGAGCTGCAATGCCAAACTGTATCCCCCGATTTCGTTATCGTCGGATTTTCTGGATTGCCTCCCACTTACCAACTTACCATGGCCGCAAATTTAAAGACGTATTCACGTCAAAAGTTACAGAACAGATCCCCAGGTAACACTGCGGTGAAACCCATTAATTACCCATGGCGGACAAAGTAATATGATTCTGCAGTGGTTTCCATGCTCCTTCTGCGGTGTGAAGATTAAATACAAACAGTCCCGAAGAATGTGAGGGACTTATTCTCGCTTGACAACCAGAACATATCCGGAAATCATTTCAGAATACGGAGCTGCCCTTATTTATTACAGCCCTATTCACATTTACTTCCATCTTTTCTGAAGCCCTGATGAAGTTCTACTTTCAGGATATTCCTCTGCCTGATGCAAGCTAAAGTTAACCAAGTCTAGCCAATTGCTGCACCGAAGAGACACCGCACCGCATCCGTGGGCACTCATTTTCATAACATTCTGCATAAGAACTATGCCTTACCAGGCATTATCAACACAATTAATATTACTCTGGATATTCTCAACCGGCGTAGCTAGATTTTTATCCGCCTCATACAATTTTGTTTCCTTAATATGTGTACACTCAAAATCTGAATCGGTGAGAATTTCACTGTTTCAATCAGTCAAACGTATCTGACCGATACAACAGTCTCTTCAGTGAATTTAACTGATGAACCAGGGGAAAAACTGCCATGGTTCTTTCACTGATTGATTCAGTGACATTTTCCACTGTTTTCTCAGTAGATAATTTTTTGACCGTTTGACCAGTGATACATCTGAGCAACTTGCTCCGTCTCTAATTATTTTTGACTGATGTATCAGTGAAACTAGGTGTAAAAATATCCGTCCTAAATCGTTTAAAAATGGCCGTTAAACAACGTGTATCAAATGACGTAACGATAAATAGACTAATAAAACATATTTTCTAAAATGTGTTTCGTCTTTCAAAACGCCATTTTAAATTACGATAATTTGAACAATATAAATAGTTAACTAACGTAAATATGTTTATTTCGCGTAATTATTTGCCTACGTTCAATAAAAGCAATATTTAATTCGCCACTGCAGTCGGTCGTCACTTATTCAATAAGTGAAATTTTTTCACTGAAATAATCAGTGGTTTCCCACTGATTCTAAGCGGAGCCATTTCCACTGATTAGAGTAGTAGAATTTCACTGAAATAATCAGTGGTTTCCCACTGATTCTAAGCGGAGCCATTTTCACTGATTAGAGTAGTAGAATTTCACTGAAATAATCAGGGGTTTCCCACTGATTCTAAGCGGAGCCGTTTTCACTGATTAGATTAGTAGAATTTCACTGAAATAATCAGTGGTTTCCGACTGATTCGAATTTAGAGTGTAAGTAAATAACGATTCTGATGAGTATATGCTCCAGGTTATTTGAAGAATTAAAGTAACCTGATCAACTGCAGAGTGAAACAAGCAAATTATAGGTTGCCCATACATTATACCCTTCATGGCGAGTTGGAAGGAGATCTTTCAGGAAGGAAAATGAAATAAATATTAACATTTTCACTAATGCATATTTTTCTTTCATCTAAAATGTAAGTTTGACTGCAGAAACATTATTCAATTCAATAACCAGATTACCGTGAGCAATATTTGTTAAGGCAATTTTACTACTTTTGTAAGTTTATAAACATTTATGTAAGTCCCATTCGAATTTATTTACTGTAAATCTATTCTCCCTTCCGACTTACAGTAACCGACGATTAATTGTTGATTGCGACTTACTAAAGAGTGTAAACTGCGCGTTTTAATCCACGCAATATGCCATAGTCAATTTCTGAAGTTTACATTGTATTACTTAATTTTAATACCATTGCCTTCGGATAGGCAAACTTCGTTATAGCATACGGTAATCACACCGTCCGCAGCCCTAGGGTCGCAATCTGTCGTTCAAATGACTGAATTAAAATGTCTGGGAAATTAAAATATATTTTTTCCGCAGCACTAGAATTAGTTCAGAATTGTTAGAATTAAAAGTAACACCTCACATGCGATTTGAAATATTGCCAAAAATTGTTATAAAAAGTGTTTTATGTATTTTATGACTGATGAGGTTTTTTGAAACTTGTCAAATGCATAGTTGATTATTTAGTATTTTATCCACCAATTTCTCTTCCAAAATATTTATGAAAACGAACCTTTCACTGACTAAGAAAAACGAATTCCAGTTCACAGGGTTTTAACAAATATACATAACAATTCAAAGTCATGAGAACGAAATGTTTAACTTAAAAATTACTCATTTCAGGAAGGTACACATTCGTCAAGATAACAGTTTCTAATATATTTGAATGAATTATTTTCTATATTTATGTAAATGATTATTTTATTTTTTTTAGACCTACCGTATTTTTAGTATTTGTTTATCCAATTTTACTGTCGTAATAATTTCTAAGTGAAAGTGTAAATATTCAATGCATAATTTCTGCAAATAATACATATACGTACTTGAAATTAATGTCACCTTCACTATCCTTTACTTTTTGTTTTATTACTGGAGAAAGTTATACTTACAAACGACCTTACATCTAATTGCTGGTAGGCTTTGTGCGGTACCTTACGGGTCCTGGTTTTCCAAGCGAAAACCACATACTGCGAGATAATCTGCGGAGAAAATGACTGGTTACTGTGTAACTTGGCTACGCAGCACGTCATGCCTATCTTTCTCTTCCTAATAACGGGTATACACGGAAATGACAAACACAATCAGCAAAATTAAAGTCGTCGTGCTACCAAGAATGCTGGCGATAATAACAAATGGAAGTGACGGGAACAGTTTCGCAGTTTTCTTAATTAATTTAACCGCCTTACCTTAAAAATAATTATCTTAAAAATTAAACGTAATTCCTGTAAAAGTAAAACGCCATGGCAGTGTGGAGAGGAAAAGGAATTGGGCTAAATTTCGAAGCTGTACTCTAGTTTCCAAAAGAAGTTGTAAATTAATATTAAAGAAAATATTTTTTCTTAAGTGAGTGCGGTCATTGGTATTTTTAATTTCTAACGACGGTGGCTGCCATATGACAGCAATAAGGAGAAATATTCTCTAACAGTTGCATGTTTTTTTATCGGAAGTAGTATTGTAGAAAACACATGAGTGTATGTATGTGTGTCGTGATTTTTATTGTCTCTTTAGGTGTATCTGCTTATATGTATGTATGTAGGTATGTATGTAAGTGTATACAGCTAATAAAACTGTTATATAGACTGGCACAGAAAATTTACATGCTCCTGAAATCTACGCAACGCTCAGTCAGCAAATTAATAAGAGACGTGACCGACTGTTGAATAAACTTATTATTATTTTTATTACAGTTGAATTATTTGAACTCTTCAAATTATTTATGGGGAGCAAGTTCAATGCGCGTAAATTACGTAACACGCAAACCAAAATTTTGTATTAGTATGAGGCCTACTGAATTGATTATTTCCAAGAAAATAACTGTTAACTTCGCATCACTCATAACAATCAATTAAAGTGCTAACGCTCTCTTGCACTGCAAAACCCGGCCAATCCCGTTATGATCGCAAAGAATGCCGTGATGTTACACGTGCTCAATGACTTCTCTTCTAATGAAACGCTATCATTTGTTACCATCTCTAACGACCTCGTTGTCCACGAGACGTTAAGCACAACTCCCCCCCCCCCCTTATCTACTTATCATTTGTTGAGAAAAATATAATGTTAACGAGTGTCATTTAAGAAATGGTTAAATTGTTTCGTACAGTTTCGTAGTTTTAGCTGACTATAATTTTATTTACGTACTTTCCTGGGACGGTTTAGTTAAGTTCGAAACGTAAAACGCTTACCTGCCTAGTATTTTAGATTAGGTTAGACGGCGACAACTCACACTCGCCTTATTAACTTACTCAGTGGTAGAAACGTGCAAAGTTCGCGTTCTCTTTCGATGTCAGGATAGACTCCACTGCCGTATAAACAAGCGAGCAGAGTCAGTGATTTAATTGGCCGCTGTATTTTAATCACTGCCACCTGCCTGCTTGATATCCTTAAAATAAATTGGCCACTCGATCGCAGATCTTATATTACCGGCTCAAGAGTTCTCCGAGGTGTGACAGACATATTTCCGGCCAATGGCTGAATTAGGTCAAACGCACAGCAACTTGGAGTTCAGTTTGTCCTTAAATAATAACGCGAATTTTGCAGGTCACTATTAATTTGTGTACGTGGTCCTAATAAATTATAATAGGTAAAATATTTTAGGAGAAAGAAAAAAATATTCTGTAAGGCGAGAATTTAGCGGGCACAGATATGTGTTTGTCCAAACACTGGTTATCGGACCTTACTTTGCTGTTATTAGAACTATAACCCTCACGGTAGGCGCTGTACTACGTTACGTTAAACACTGACAGGATCTGTATCCATTCCTCCTGTATAATGGTGAACAGATGGTCTTTGGTGTGTATATATATATATACATGCCAGGCTTCATCGATTCATCAATTTAAGCCAGAGCCTCAAGTCACAACCAAGAGAGAAACAACCCCAAGTCATTACAACATCTTCGCCAAATTCCACTGTTGACGCAACAAAACTCATGCAGAAGCATTCGCCACACATCCACACACGTCCATCTGAATGCCTCGTGTACAGGTGCTGACTCGTTGCTTCCGGAAGGGTGGCAAGTCTCAAACTTTCAGTGATGTAGGCTGTTCACGGTAAAGTGATCACTTTTGATATCCTAGTTACTTTTTACTTTCAACCATTTTTTTTTATCCTTTAACCCCATTATTAAATAAACATTGTCATACGGAAGTAATAATCACCGTGTGTATGTTCCACCGCATTCGGAAGTTAACGTCTGAGGCTAAAATAAAGTATGTTTATTAGCTATTGGTAGAGCCCCGAGTTTTTCGCCGATTGAGTTGGCAGCAAACTAGACTGGACAGCACTCTATGCACTCGAGACATTGTCATTTGCTTATTGGTTGCCGTGATAAAGCGAGGCCTCTGTACAGTACTGTTAAGCACTCTCTCGCACCACTGTTTGTTTCTTGCTTATTACTAAACGGGGCATGTCTAAAGAACTGTCGTCCAATCACAACAGTAGGATGAATTCGGGAAATACTCATGGCTCTAGTTATAGATCCGTATTAAAACTGAAGCGGTGACCAACCACTGTTGCCACCCTCGGTGTCTATGTCCTCATTAAAAAAAAAAAAAAAAACTCGAGTGACGGGAACCGCAGGTGCCCGTCATCCCCGGACATGACACGACATGAGACCATAGGATGGAGCGGCGCTGAAATGCAGGGGAAGCCGGAGTACCCCGAGAAAACTCGCCGGCAAGCGGCATCGTCCAGCGCGATTCCCACATGCAGAAATTCGGGAGTGAACCAGCCGCGTATCGGGCCCGGATCGCCGTGGTGGGAGGCGAGCGCCCTAACCACTGCCCCATCGCTGCCCCACGTCCCAATCACTCCCATAACACTTTATTAAACTACTCCGCAGTTCAACGACGGTGTGGTTTTAACCAGTCCAATCAACGTCTGGGACTTGCGCGTGTGACCACTGCTTCTAATAGCGGCACGTCCATGGAAACCAAGTGGTTTAACTTCTCGTCGGGGAGTCCCAACATTGGCAACCGTATCTGAGATGCAACGGAAGTCCTCTGCTGTTGTTGACATGGCTGCACGTCAACTGGTTCGCACAGTACATTTCTTAAATTGCCAGTCACTATTTTTTTTATTGGAGGGATGCTTGAACCAGTAATTCCGTTAATTGTCCACTTGACAGGGACGTTGGATCTCTGCATATCTCTGCAACAAGCTACGAAATTACGATATATCCAAAGTTCCACTGCTAATTTTAACAATTATTTATAGCGCGTGGGGACATTTAGAAATGACAAATAAACCATGCAATTTATTCTTCTCAAACATCGGATTTGAAACATCGTTCGTTACCTTTCGTTTTGGGTCACATCGCGTGTTCGACACCTTATATTAATTGCAGCGTAAATTTAACCTCCGGTTATTGTAGAATAAACGTAGTTATTATTAATTAACTGGGTTTTGTGTATTTCTTATGTCACATACACTTTATATACGCACGGTACTCCTTTATATACGTCTTTATTCATTCATCTCAATTTTGTGCAGTCCTATTTTCTTTCAGGGCTCTTTTTCCTATAATAGCCATCTCCTAAAAGGTTTTCATTTTTTGCTAGGATTAAAGTTGTTAACAAATAATAAATTATTATATCTTGACTTGTAGACAGGGAAGGAGGCTTGATATTGAACTCTGTTGACCGTTCTATGAAGGTAGAGAATGATAAATCCCAGTAGGGCCTAATAAATGGAGGAAAAAATTATTACTGTTATCAGGACAGTACGAGGCCTTCATAAATCTTATTTCCGCTACTCTCAGTGCTTCCCGTACATCCAGTTACCTGTTTTCTCGCTACAAAATCCCTAGAAGGAATAGCAGTTAAAACCAAGGGCGTTTGGAAGAAAATAGCGAAACTGTTTTCCAGAGCCAAGAATCTGCACACCGTTCAGTTTCAATCATCCACTCGACGTGGCCAATCGCATTCCAGCATCAGCGATGTCCTTATAAAAAATACGACCAGACTGGCCGCTCACTGCAGCTACGTACAAGGTGGACTAGGAATCACTCCAGTTGACTGAAGTGCTTAGACAGGATGTTTATGTGATGCCCTTTATTTCTTCGTAGTCTGCGGTCGGTGGAGTCACCGCTGTACGGTGTGTGTTGTGGATCGGAGGACACAATGCAGCACGTCATCACAGAGTGCTTTAAAACGGAAGACACTAAGCAATGACATGGAAAGAGTTTGCCACCAAAACTGGGAAAAGGCTGTCAGAATACAAGTGTCGAGAAGAGCTTTCCGAAGACCCATGAGAGAGTGTTCGGGTAAAAAGCTTCAATGTAGGAAGTCGGAATATGATTGTTTGACGAGGACAGACTTTACCGAGAAAACCAGTAGAATACTGAGTACAGCACTGAGAACAATGAATGACTCGAAGAACAGACGAGAAGAAAGTATCGTGCATTGCCTTACTCATCGGAGTACAGTTACAATGAGGGAGGATGGAGGGTGTGGTGGCATTCGGGCTGCAAAACCTGATGCCTTTATTGGCTACTGTCGTTGGTCGCTACGCCCTTGATTTCTTTGTAAGCTTAGGGGTTAAAAAAATGGAGCCCAAAATTTCAATTTTAAATTTGTGTCCAGTTTTGGTGTGTATGTGGCATTTAGTTCAACACAGATATAAATTTTGCTTCGCTAGACTATCTTAGTTTTGTTGGAAATTTAACAGTATGTTATAATTTATACTTCATATATTCTCTTAGCTATCGGTTCATTACATATTTACTTTTTTTTTTTATGGAAAAATTACTTTCGAATTAGTTGATTTATTCATATAGGCTAATGGGGAAATCTTAGATACGATACTAGGATAAACTTACTCGATTGTTGAACTCGGATGCCATATCGAACTATGAATTGTTTTAGTTACAACGATGTGCAGTATAATTGCTGAAAGTAATCATGCTTGCAGAAGCCAGTTCGTTAAACATTTTAGGGCATCAGTCAATACATAAGAGAACTGTGTCGACCTTTTCCCTAAAACAAGAAAGACTCTGAAAGGTCGACTTTTCTTTTAGAAATCATTCGACAACCGGGTACCAGCAAACATTAATTATATGAATTATATTTTAATTTAATATTGGAGGATTCAATTAGTATATTATAACACTTGGGAGGCGTTTCCTTATGGAAAATGACGTAGAAATAAAGATATATTTAGCTTATGGCCTAAAGTGATTATTATGGGAATTATGCACCCATAAAATTGGAAAATAAAAAGCTTCAATTAAAAATCATAAAGTACTAGGGATGAAAGAAAACGGATGTGGGTAGCGTAGCACTGGAATGATGTGAGGAAACTCTAAATTAACATCCTCCATCAGTCGTATGGGTTGCAATTATTGCATTGCATTTAATGCTGTATCCGTGAACAGTCAGTGGATTCAAGACAGTTTATTATTCACCATGCGTAAATGTACGAAAGGATCACCTTATTGTAACACTTCGACCCTCTTCGTTTCCGAGAAAACAGCCCCCGCTCTACTCCTCGGGAACGAGCGTTGTGTCTGATTGGCTACTGCATGCTGGTGAAGGTGTCCTATTGGCTGGGCTGCCAGCTGACGAGGAGGTTTCCAGGCCCTGACTGGCGAACGACGTCCCAACATTCTACTGGCTAGTGACACCATTTTGGTAATATGTGTTGCTGGTGTTCGCCGTGTAAGTATAAATTTAAAGTCTATATACTTCCCCGACAATTGGTACATGGCAGAGTCTACTTGCTTTCGAATACTCCAAAGGGTTAACGATGAGTCGACGACGAGTAAGATACTGCTTTAAAAAACAAAATAATTTTTTTTTTAGCGGCTGACAAGATGGCACAGAATGCTTAAGAATAGAAACTGAGAAAAAGCATTTGTTGCATCGAACAAAGTTTGTTCGACGCAACCAAATTAACTTTTTATGTAGGGGCAATGACATGTTTTGTGTTTGAAACGAAATCATGTTGTTCTTATCTGGTTACCCCTAACTAAAGCCTGACCGATGCAACTGAAGATTCGTTTGGCTCTACGAACTCGAACAGTTTCGGTTTACATAAAAACAGTTCGAAGCCTAGCCAAGGTTCTAACCTTGACCGTTTGCGCCCAGAGCGCTACGCCCTAGTAGCTTCAGCTGAAGTGACTGTAATCTATTCACGGTTACTTCGAACTTTTCTGAAGCCCTGCTAAAAGTTATTCTTCCAGGATATTCCTCCGCCTCGTGCAAGCTAAGCTTAACCAAGTCTCGATAATCACACCAGAAGACAACGCACCGAAATCGTGCGCGCTCAGTTGTAATAACACTGTGGATGAGAACTATTTCTTACTAGGCGTTACGAACACACATGTTTGCTCACTGTTGTCATTCGCATTTATTATGAATGAAATATTACAATTTATAAATAAAATATAGGTAAAACTTAAATGAAAATAAGATTAAGGTACTTTTATGTTGACAGAATTATAAAACGCTTGTGATACATAGCATATTTAGGAAATAACCAAACACGCCATACATAGAGTGGATTTTCAAAGGTTTGGTTTAAAAAGTGGGTAGAAACCGAGAATAGACTACACCTATGAAGTTGGAGTCTTTTTTAATACACTCATTTCGTATACTGGACACCATACGCAAATCAATGTTTCAAGTTTTACAGCTTTAATTTTTAGTTTCACGTTTAACTTGTTCTACTGGCTCTGTACAATATTATCGAGCATCTATAAATGCACTAAGAAACTCCGTTACTATCCTAATTGTCACAGAAAATACAAACAAACTGTCGAGCCATATTTTCCAACGAAGTAATTAAATTATATGCGAAAGAAATACAGAATGTCTACAAATGAGCGGAGCGATTTCATGATGCTACAGTACGAGTATTATTACACGTGTCGAGACGTAACTTTGCAGATGTGTACAGAAAGTCACAAAGCTCTGTTGACACGTGGCAGGTTTTCGATACGTTCCCCCTTTGCGATCCTGCACTCATCAACCCTATAATCAAGTTATTTCCACATATGATTCATCATGTACCCATCAATGCAATCAAAAGCAGTGATTATGCCAGCCCGCAGGTCTGCTACATCAACCGTTTAGAGTCCTATGTACTGCAAAGTTTTCTGTTTGCACGTAAACGCGTATCTCACTCAGTACATAAAAGTTATGGAAATATAGCTTTATGTCAGAAAAGATAAAAAAAGATTATATATGGCCCTATTTAATTACCTTTGTCATATAAAGTGTATTCTTGGAGGAAAAAAATCGTGAGAATTGTCAAATATCGCATTTTCAAAGCTTGCCGATGCAGTTTACCTAAGCGGCAAAAGAAAAGTACAAAGATCCGGACGTAGTTTAATCTGTGGCCTTTCATCGCGTGTAATAAAACCCCACTGTTACAGATATAATTTGCACAGTACAGAGTTACAATGGAAACACTGTACGCCTTGCGCGTAGGAGCGATGAGGCGCTACGCGTGCGTGTCAGTGTCGCCCGTATCGCTCCCTCGCTTCTTGACCTTGGACGCGCAGCAACATAGTCACCCGCATCCTTCACATAGCCCCACACAAAAAAAGTCGCGCGGGGTTATGTCAGGGGAGCGCGGAGGCCATGACAGCAGTTTTTGATCATCATTCCAGGTTAGATTTTCGGCAACGTCACTCCTGGATTTTCGCGTGTGGGAATCATGGGTTTTCTCGGGGACCTCCCATTTCCCCTGCCCTTGCATTCCGGCGCTGCTCCATACTCACCTCGCTTCGCCCTCATCGGCTCTCATGACCCCGATGTTACCAGCCGCCCAAATCTCTTCACTCGCTAACATAAATATAATGTTCCGTAACTCCTCCAAACTAAACAAGTGACATAGATAAATACATATAATAAATATTTAATAATTTGCATTGTACAAACCCGGAATACGAATATCAGTAATACTCTATTAAAGAAGTTAATATTTAAGATATTAATGTTGACAAGTGAAAGAAAATATTTCCTTTACACTACAGAATCAGACTATTTTATTATTCCCGCCTTGTCACGCTTCACCTGATTAACTTAAGAGCACAATTTTGGAAAAGATAAAAATAGATATGTTATTACGTCATATGTAGATCCACATACTAACTAGGAACAGACCCCCATATTGGGGGATAACCAGTATTTTCTTCCACCGAAAGAGAAATCGCGAGTTCAAATTCATCCGTTTTGTCTGACGTTACAATACCTGAAGATTTTTGGTGCAGGTTGTATTGATATGCTTCAACAGCCCCCCCCCCCCCCGGCCCGTGATTTTATAGAAAGACTTAACAAAAGCTGCAAAACTTAGTAATTTTAACTAACTCAACCAAAGCTACATTAATTTGACAGGGGAGAATGTAATTGTTCTTTCTTGTTTTTCCGTAAAATGCTGATACAAATAATTCAAATATTTTTCCGTGTCTCATACATTTATTAAGCTTAATATTACATCTTCTTTACATGTACTTCAAACGAGTTAGGGCACACTTATCTTCTCTTTTGATGGATTTTTATTTCTGCATATTGCACGCTTTTACTTTTACATCATTCGCATTTATGGTTGAAAAATGTAGTAATGACTTTCTGTGTTTGATGTAATACATTTTTATGGCACTTCATTTCTTAGCAAAAGTTTGATTATTGCAGAAGTTTCCTCGAGACCGTGCAAATAAACTTATAAATCCGTTAGAATCAAGGCATCAAGAAAGGTAAATGTTTGCTGTTGTTCATTCAAAGTTTCTGCGTGTTTCATTCAGACGCATTATATGCTGGCGGTACTAACCGGCAGGATTTTTTGAAGGTCAATGAAAGCTCGTAACATTCCATATATCGATATATCGTGAGTGATTTAACAGTGGGTGTGACTTTCGCGGAAGTGCCATTGTTGTTGAAAAAAAAAAAAAGAGACAGTCCCAAGGGCGAATACTTCTCGTGATACACCCAGCTTCGATAAGCCACCGTCATAGCTGACATTTCCTCCAGGTCACACTACTCTTCACACCATAAGGGAATTTTTAAAATAATGCAATAGGCCACGGTGATTGGTGCGGTTTTTCCCCCCTGGCAAGTATTTGTCATTCCCTTATCCTGTATATTTTTCTTTCTCCGCCACATTGCAATTTCTTTTTGTGAATTTTCTAAACCTTGCTAGAAGTTTTTATCTTATACACAGTATGGTGTATTTGCCCTGCATCAGGCTGCCAATATAAAAATGTTACAATACACACGCACAGTTTGGATCTTAACTACGCATTTCGCGCTTTTCTGAATAAGTAGGAAAACTGCCATAGGTGGATGGGTGAAAAACTTCAGTATTAATGGTTTCTCAATTATGCCTATGCAATGACGTGATAAATTTGCGAATCATGTCCTGCTTTATGGGACATGTTTCACGTATTCACACATATGCAATTTACAAAAGTCCACAAAGCCATTTAGTGAGTACCATGACACTCTCAACCACCGTTTCTTTATAAATATGTTTTTTTTTTAAACCTTCTTCCCAAATACATTGGCGAGTAAAACTATTGACTCAAACCACACCCTCGTATTGTATTGCATTTCGAACAAAACTTTAGAATTTGGCACAGTAGAATACTTTACATTTTCTGAAAACAGCAACACCCAGCTTTCGTGTGGCAGTTCATTTTTGGATATACCCCACAATATCCATTGCGATAACTGACCTGTAGAAGGAAATCATTGTTTCACACGCTGACGTACGAACTTGCGCAGTTACATTGGATAAGATTTTTAAAAAAATCACGAATTTGGTTGTAAATGAAGTTTTTGTATTATTAAACTTGTATTTTATTTTCAATTTTGTTAAAAATTTTATTTACAAACATTTTTCCTTCAGCAGTGAATTGGCCTATGTCAATGGAATTTTTTTTCTTCTTCAGCAGTGAATAGGCCTATGTTAGTGGAATTTGACAAAATACAAAAGAAGCTTGGTTTCAATTTCCAGCGTAGTCCCAAAGCTTTCAAAAGGTACCGCATATATTTGTATTTTCTAAGTGTTGAGCAAGATGCCCCTACTGCGCATATTATTATCGTACGAGCAGATTTTTATGTTCGTCGCTGTAATAAGTAATAAAGTTTTAATATTTTCAAAATCACTCGTGTACATGTGTATGGTGATAGTGTAAGCGAACTAGTGTGCCTACCTGCTTACTATAAAAATTAATAAATTCGGTCGGTTTCTGCAGAGCTGCGCCTATTCGAAAGGGTTTTCACTAATGAAGATTATTCTTCCACTACATATAGTTGTTTAAAATAAAAAAACAAGTAATGAATCAAAGCACCAATACTGACTTATTTTTAGTTTCTAATTTTTGCAGCAGTAGGAAATTTAAACGTTAGCCTCTTACAGAGTTCTGGCTTCTATGCATATGTAAAAAAAATGCATATTTTATTGATGGACGGACGAGTCGTATTGCTCACATAGTCCATTCCTGTTTAGTTGCAACTTTCTGAAGCCCTGCTATAATTTTATTTTCAGGATATTTATCCGCCTCATGCTAACAATACTCAACCATGTCTGGAAACTTACATCAAAGGGACAATGCATCGCGTTCATGGGCACTCGATTGAATCACATTTCGGTTAAGAACTATTTCTTACTAGGCGTTACCAACAAACCTATTTTCTCACTGTTTTCATTCATATTAATTACAAATGAACCATTCTTTCCGTCACTACCAACTTTACTGGGGGGAGTACCGAGCAGTGTGTCCGTTAAAACATATGCAGTTATGGGGCGGTGGCATTTTCCCGAGGTTGATTTTGAAAGTGCTCATTTTACCATGAACAGCCTATAATTGGAATACCACATGTTTGCTACAATGGTTTTTGGACATTTCACGCCGTTTTTCTCTTAAGCGAAGGGTCATGCATTTTTACCAAAGATTATTTTCTACTTAGTTTTGATAACAGACTCATATGGTGCATTCCGTATCCGCAAATTACCAAACATCCTGTAGGCCTATATGGTACACTGTGCGCGTACTTATTTTCTTATAGGTAGTATGATATAGCTGAAGTTGGGACAGAGGGCTGGGTACCGAGGATCCAGGACCTGACTGCTATCTTGGAATTTCCCATTTTCCCCTCAAAATGATCCTTTTCCCCTTAAAATCGGCCATTTTCTTCTTGCTATCAGTCGTTATCACTCAAAATTTCCCTTTTTTTCCCTAAAAATGTATCTTTTTTCTCAAAAAAAAAAAAGTTCCCGTTTTTCCCCACAAAAAGTCCAAACCCTGGAACATACAGTAGTGAGCTTCGATTTTGCAAAAACGAGCCAATTCAGGTTATTTTGTGAGGCTCCCTTCATACTTTAGACTATAATTCCGTTTTGTATTTTCATGCTCTATTATTCCATGTTGTTTTTTCATGCTCTGTCATTCCGTGTTGTCTCTCTCTCTCATTCCATCTCTTTCTCTTTGTCCTTTCTCTCTTGTCTACGTAGTTCCTTCATCGCCTACTAAAGTGCGCGAATCGCCAGTGTGTATATTTATTTACGAAAGTAAAGATGCAATTTTCCATATACGAGAAGGATATACCACATGATTGTAAAGTTCATTCCAGGCAGGACTTTGTGCATAGGATAAGTATATTTTTATCTTTACTATGGTATGTTAGGTTATTTCTGATATTTTTCTGGCCTTTAGTAGGTTAAGGTAGGTTAGGTTTTTTGGGCTTTAGTAGGTTAAGTTATTTTAGTTTGACAGATGGTAATAATGTTTGAATTGCGGGTTGATCCGTTGGTTGATCCGATATGTTTTTCCAGTATATCTGTCTTGCGATTGTTGGTGTTGGTCAAATGGTGCGGACGGTATGCGTGTGTCAGTGAGTACTGTAATGCTAAGGTATGCTTGAATTACAGTAAGAGGTATGGGTGGTCAGTGTGTTTTGACTGGTGTCAGTCGGCATGATGGATGATATGAGGAGGAGTTGATTGTGTCACTGGTATTGGCTGTGTGTTTGCTTTCTATGGACTGTGTGGACGAATGGTTGAGGAATACTAGAGTTTATACACGCCCAATGTTGTCCTCATAGTGTAAAATACATGCTGCCCTATCTGATTATCTTTAATAGTTTCTCTACATAAAGACTGTAAACATTTATTTGTTACAGCCTGTGTTATAAGGGATCTTTGAGAGAGAACCAAGCATTATTGAATTACTGGTTGCTCAGTCTGAGTTTTTTTCACGCCAAAAAAATTTGCAATATCAACTATAGCGAGTTAAAACATTATTTTATGCAATATTTCTTCTTAAGTATTAAAAAAGTGAGAAACTTCTACGTATTACCAGTGAGTAATGCTCAAGTTCTACCAGCTGGTAATTATTTCGAATTAAACTATTGCCACAGTCGCTTAAAATTAAAGTAAACACTATATGCATGTGTTGGACGAATTTTTTTGGGTTGGCAAACTGTTTATTTTATATTACATGGTAAACACATATTTCTTTCGTTTTTGCTTTTCGGAGCCCTTGATTTATTTCGGGATTTCATTCGATGGACTTAATGATTTATACACTTACCTCCTTAATCATCTAAAACAACACACAAGCTTGACGTATATGGAAATAGAAAACTTAATCTAAAGGCGAATAGACTGCTTTTTCCTGTAATAGTACATACTTTTTCCTGTAATAGTACATACTTTTTTCTGAACATGTAATTACCCCTGTACATATCTTCAGCGCAATACCTTGTGCCGCATTGAAATATACAAAATAATGGCTCTAAGTATCATATCGAAACAAATGTGTCACTCTAGCAATATATTTGTCATGAAGTGAGAAAAAGCCCACAGTTAGCATAACTAATTTCTTGGTTTCTGTAATAGCTTCCAAAAATTTCAGCAGTTCATTTAACGCATTAACTGATTATTCATGACCAATGTGCTCTTCAATTAAAGATATTCAGTCATAGAAATAAATACTAAGCTGCCATTTATTTACAGAGTTTCACTGATTTGGTGTAGTTTGGACTATGCAGGTTTGGTGTCCTGGCAAAGACAAGTCTGTACATTAAACACAACAGGAAAATTAAAAATTAACTTCTATAAGGTAGCACATGATATTTTTGAGATATGAAATATTTCCATACGGCAATAGTACAGGACAACAAATAATATGATAGATATCGCATGTAGTAGGGCCGAGGGGGGTTCTATTTCACCTGGAATTAATTGCGATTAATTAATAGATTATCAATTTGATTGAAAGTGTTAATCCTTAATCCGATATTAAACCGATCAAAAATGAAAAGAGTTAAATGTAATTGAAAGGATTGAATTTAATTGAAAGGGTTAATGAAGAAGGGTTGATAAAAAAAAGGTAAATTTTTAATCGGATTTAATTTTTTCCTTGATTTTCTTTATTCATTTTGGAAGGGGTTAGCAGGAGCTCTCTAAAATGTTAACGGTGTGGTGTCCTAGAGGCGACAGAACAGAGTGGTGGGTTTCAATGTCTTATATAGGTGTAGAGTTGAGTGCAAGAATGTGCTAAGGCTCATTTTTTCTAATTTTTTCTAATTTTGAGGTATTTGGAGGGATGTCGGTGATAGATAGACGATTCTCGCGAATAGATTTAACACGCGAGAAAATTTCAGTATTTAAACGATTTCTAAGAGTGGCCTAAGGGTAATTTTATGTTTTGGGGGGGGGGGGGGTAATTGCTCGTAGGCGGTGGTGGGAGAAAGGTGACTTTGAAAAATGTGATTTACGTGTTAAAAGATCTGCATCCTTCAAAACCACCCTCCACCCTCTCCTCACCAAACCATGTCTGCGAGGTCCTGGGGGTCATTCAAATGGACTGACTGAGATTGTCATTTTTCCCAACTGTGTCAAGAATACGGCGACAGGATACAGGGGTGCAGATGGCTCCCGAGGTTCCTGCATCACCCCCCCCCCCCTTCCACCCACCCCACCACTGATTAGAGAGCGTGTTTTCCCCCAAGACGAAGACTGTCAGCCTGCCTAACTGACTCCATCCCCTCGTGTAGCGAAGTTTGTACTCTTCCGAATGCATTAACCTGTCTTATTTGCAGCAAAATCAAATTTCGCAAGCCCCGCCGATAGAAATGTGTCCCCTGAAGCTAAATATAATCCGAAATCATAATCCCCAGATACAATTCCAACAAATTTTATATCTTAATCGAAGAAATTAATTTTAATCCAAGAAACTTTATTCCGTCTCCAGAAAACTTATTAAAGTATTACCAACAAACTAAGTATATTTTTCGTACAAAAGATATTCTCACTTGCTAAATTTTTTTTAAAACATTCGATGATCGCAGTTTTTCAAACATGTATCATTCCATTTACCTACGTTTCCAATATTACGATGGGAGACACAACACTTGCATGCATATTCTAACTTTCAATCTGTTTTCAAATATATGTGTATAGCAGAGGAAAATACGTATTTGACGCGTAGAGGTGTCTACGACACGAAAATTTACTTATAACCTAAGATTCGATTCGAATGCTCCCCAATCGATATTTAAGATGCACTACCTACCATAAAATCTGTATATACTCGAACTTATTAACAAAAATATTTCCCTAGAAAACAAATTTGGAAATAATATTATTAAAATAACATGTATCCAGACGGAAATGACTTCTATCGGAGCTGCATACATTTAAGCAAAATTTAAAGGAAAGCGGTGGCAATTTTGCAATCGTATAACCCATATTTTAAGATAGTGCATTCCAACTACTAACAAATTATTTACATCTTAAAGAGATATCAGACACAAATAACTTTATTCCCTACAACGCAGGAATCGACATGAATTATCAGACAAAATTTGGTGGGAAAAAACGAAATCCGTATTACATACGCACGTTTAAAACAAAAGCCCGTTTAGACAATCGCAACTCAAAATGGTTTACTCAACAGACTAACCTCCTGCTAACACAATCGTTTAGTAAATAAAGGCTTTAAAAATTCGCTACAAAATACTTCTAAACCTTTCTCTCCCTTCGAATTCCTTTAATTAAATTATAATTTATTAATTTTAATCGAATACCAGCTAAAGACATATTCTGTCTAACATGCGTAGATTTAATCACTAGGTGAATTAGTATGCATACCCCTGCAATTAACATACAAATATTAGAATGGAAGATATTTTTTCACCATTAATGAAACGTGATATTGTTTAAAACAGTACATTCATACAGAAACCAGTTAGTTGTCATTCTGACATTGTGAGATGAACATCTTTTTGGAAGTAAACTTTCTCCGCATATCGAAGTTCGTTCATTTAATCTACATTTATGAAAATGGAGAAATCGCAGAATAAACTATACTGCAAATACGGCAAGAAAATCTACACTTTCGCCTATAATGTTCACAGACATGAGAGGAGCAAATGTTTGAAGAATTCATTTCGTAAGATTCTTTATTGCATATACTGTTTTCGCCAGTTTGCACGAACGGATAACTTGAGTCGTCATGTCAAGATCTGTTAAAAAGAATATTCATAACACGTGAACGTAACGACTTTCAACATAACCTACCTCAACCAGCTGCAAAGACCAGAGTCGGTGATGATACACCTAGTCTTTTTAAGCAAATTTATAGCCGACATTTATGACGAAACATCACGTGAAGACAGTAGTGAGGATGTCAGTCATACTGTTCAAGACATTCCTTCAACAAATTCTGTGAAGAAGGCAGAATGCATCAACAACACTCGTTACATAATTCCCGAAGATCCGAATGAACTTGTTAATAAACTCAGTTATTCATTGCAGTTTTAAATACACGATGAATATTACGGAATGAAAGAAATGGTTTTCATTATAACACCACTTAAGGAACGAGGTTACATCGAATGAAGTAATATTTTCAAACAACCAAGAAGTATAATAATACATTTTAGTTAACTCTATTACTTAACCCGATAAAGTAATTATTTCATGTAAACATTGCATGATAGGAATATGTTTCAATTTGAATATGATGTCATCTTCAAACCAATTAAGTCGTTTGAATGTGCTTGGAGTGTTATTGGGTTTGTGGAATAAACAGTCCTATTTGAGGAATAAAAAAGCCTTGTTTGAGTACTAAACAGACTTACTTGAGGAATAAAGTATGGTTTGTGATAGCCTTATTTGAGTACTAAACAAACTTATTTGTGGAATAAAGTATGTTTCGAGGAATTAATTTGAGGAATAAGAAACTGATTATCTGCACGCAAGTAGGCAGTTGTTGCCATATTGCCTTAGTACTGAAAAAATCGACAATCATAGGCAGCCCGGGGTAGCAGTCTGGCGCGTGTAGGGAGGGTAGGGGTGGGTGTGGGTGCAGGGAGCTCTGAAGCGAAGTGATCTCAGCTATCCACTCTCCATCATCTTAAGTCTCTCATGAACGCTTGGAGGAGAATGATGTGTACAGCTCTCTCTCGTCTTCATCGGGCGGATAGGCAGTTGGCAGATGACGATCTTATGATCGGGGCTTTATACAGCTATGGACCTACCTTCATCTCTAGTGATAGCCGCGATTTTCATTAAGCAATATTGTTTGCTCTGGGTTCACACCTCCTTTACAGTATTCGTAAACTATATTTTGATTTTTTTTTTCTTTTTTTTTTTCGGGAAAATGTAAATTTTCGTTTGTTAACTTATTTTGCTTTTCGGATAGATATACTGTGTTTGTGATAAGTAATTGATTTCTTTCTTCGGTAGACAAACATACTGTTTGCACTAACAAGTTTGCTCTATTTATGGAAATTCGTAGTACGTTTGTTATTTTAAAAAATAATTTTATCTTCGAGGATGTTTGTGCATTTTTTGTTACATATATAGAGTTATGTGGGATTATACTCTACGCAATAAGTTGGTTATTTTGAAACAAATCATATGGGGTAAGATTTTCTATCATTATATATTTTACTTATCAGAATATGCATACACTATTGTCTCTGGTTTAAATCGTATTAAGAGTTTTTTTGTCATAAGATATAATTCTCCAGGCAGAATCGTATTATTTATTCATACTGATTAACTTAATTTCGTTTAAAGATTGTAGTTGTTGATTATACTTATCTCTCATGTTATTCATTAATACGTAGAACTCGTTTAAAGACTATGCCATGTGTAATTTCATACTAGCTAGCTGGATTTCGTTTAGTGAGTTTGCACATGTCGACACCAGATGTTAAAGTTCTCTCTCATGTAAATTATATTTCTAAGCTCTACACTCACATCACGTTCAAGACTTATATAATTGCACTTATTATTCACGTATTCGTTTGAAATTTGCGATTCGATGCATGTAATTTATTCATACATAGAACACTCTGAATTTCTATAATGTTTAGTTGCATTCGTAAAACAGATAGTTTAACATGTAAATCACATTTTTTAAAGTCGCCTATCTCCCACTACCGTCTACGAGCAATATCCCCCCCCCCCCCCAAAAAACATAAAATTACCCTTAGGCCACTCTTAGAAATCGTTTAAACACTCTGAAATTCTGTCATGTGTTAAATATATTCGTAAAAATCGTTGATCTACCAGCAACATCCCTCTAAACACCTCAAAATTAGAAAAATTAACAAAAAATGAGCCTTAGCCCACTCTTGCACTCAAATCTACACCTATATAAGATATTGCAACCCACCACTCTGGTCAGCCGCCTCCAGAACACCACACCGTCAACATCTTAGAGAGCTCATGCAACCCCTCCCAAAAAGAAAGAAAGAATATCAAGAAAAAATAATTTAATCCGATTAAAAATTAACCTTTCTTATTAACCCTTTAACATCAATCCTTTCAATTAAATTTAACCCTTTCCATTTTTGATCGGATTAAAATCGGATTAAGGCCTAACCCTTTCAATCATATCGATAATCCATCAATTAATCCCGATTTATCCCTGGTGAAATAGAGCACCCCTCCCCTCCTCGCCATACTACTAGTGCACAGCTATGGAAGAATTAGGAATCATGTATTCCCCATTGAATATCTGAGACATATTAACAGTCGTTTTGTTGAATAAAGAGAAGCCTACAGTCTGAGACATTGTACCGAGCTCCAAAGTTGTCAACAATCTTGCTACGAAGGTATAGACATGCACAGTATGATCGCTTGAAGGTGTTTGAGCGAAGCTGTAAAGTGGAAATACGTGACGTCAGGCGGCTATGACAAAGAATAGTGCAAAACTTTGGATGAGAAGTGTCGTCAGAGCGTCTATGTTGACACTAGTGGTCAAAGGAAGATGGTACATCTTGTGCACCTGGTCCAGGACAAAACCGACATTCAGATTCACGCCAATAACATAGCACCATTCGCAATCATCTTTGTGGAGCTGGGCTATGATTACGGACGCATCTCGGCAGAGACGCATCTACATTGTGTAGCCTGCTTACACTGGAGACAAAAGTAATTCGCCTGTAATAACTATTGGCAAAGTACTTGTGTATTTTTGTGAAGAGAGCATATTCCCTCAGGTGAGAGATCACTTCTGCAGTAGCATACACACACAGTACCATCACTTGGGATCGTGTTGTGGGGAGTCATGGCCTACAATTTTCGGTCACTTCCGATGGTTGCACAGGAGACATTGAACAGCGCGCGGTATTCGCAGAACATCTTATAACCCGCCGTACTGTCGTTTGTACAAGAACAAGGAGATGTGATGTTCCAGCTAAGTAATACCCGACCACACAGCTTGTGTTCGAATGCGCTTTCCTAACATGTTGGCCAAATCCCTTGGTTAGCACGATCACCAGACCTGTCCCACATTGAAGATGTCTGGGAGTGGATTGAGTGTCGTCAGGCCTGGTCTTCCACAACGGTAATAACCCTTGTCCAACTGCCCCGCTGGGAGAAATTTCCATGGCACGCTATCCCACAGTATGACATTCGTCTACGCAGCGAGTCCCCATGCAATACTGGCAGCCTACGTTGCTGATAGACGAGAGTACACAGAATGCCGACACATCCCGCAAACTGTGTAAAGTCTATTTGCCATTTACTCTCACTTTTTGAATCAAACCTTTGGAAAATCACCCCATGTATGACATGATTAGTTATTTCCAAAATACGTCATGTATCACCACCGTTTTATACCTCCGTTAATATAAAATTATCTTTGTTTTCGCAATATCGAAGTTTCACATACCTTTTATTTATAAATTATAATATCTCATTTATAATAAATACTCATTTAAACAGTGAGAAGACTTGTGTGTTGGTAGCGCCTAGTAAGAAATAGTTCTCATGCAAAATATTAGTACAATTGTATACGCACAAATTCGGTGCGTTGTCCTCTGGTATAACGTTTTAGACTAAGTTATTTGTTTGGACTAGGTGGAGGAATATCCTGGAAGTAGACCTTTGACAGGTCTTCAGAAAAGTGTGAAGTAACCATGAATGTATTATGCTCGCGAATATGGCCTTGTAGAATGAACGCTATATGTCTTGGAGTTAGGATTTCGCGGAATTATATCATTTTCAGGCACTGTACCCACACATGCATTGATACATGTGACTAATATGCTATTTTCTGACAGGAAATATATTTGTTCCAATCCATAGATGAAAGCCATGTATTGAGGTTAGTGGGGTTTGTGTGACAGAAACCACAGTTTTGACATTCTCGGGAGATAATTAGCACCACCTGAAATAAGTTCTATCGTTATGTTAATCGTGAGACAATACACTTCCACTTTTCTGCCTTTCGGCTGATCGCGGGTGTCTTGCATGCTAAACCAATCCTGCCATTCTCTTAAAGTTGCATTGACACCAACGCACCATAACTGATGAGGAACTAAGGTACATAAGTGAATGAAGTAGTAGAAAAAATATTATTAAAAATAATTATTATCAAAAATTATAACTATTTTAACTATCATATTAGCTGGTACAGAAACGTCCTTGTCCAAAGATGTCCTCCACGAGTTGTAAATAATCTCAGTAATGGGTATACTACAATATTGCTATCCGCAAACTCTAGGAGCAACTTTGTGTAATTTGCATACATATTTCGTGATTAGAATTAGCTGTTTGTGAAAGCAGCTAATAAACATAACTACTGCCGGAGAAATAGTTTTATTTAGTGCCAACAAGAAACAGGTTGGTATACATACGAGCGTGATAGACCTTGATAAATTTGGTCAACGTGCTGAGTAGGGTGGTTTGTGTTATGGAATACAAGTATAAGCCAATGCAACATATGACTACAGAAATAGTTCAGCAACATGTAATATACTATAGTATTTCAGATGGATCAAACACTGTTAGTTTTACATAAACATTAGGAAATAATTTCCATGTGTAGGTTTCTTTTGAGAACATTTTGAACGTGTATTTAGTGTCATCATCACTGGTGTACGTATTTGTGTAACTGCATGTAAGGCAATAAAATACGTATATGCAAGTCACCACTTTTATTAATATATTTCTCTGTTTTTCAGCAGATAAACCACCCTGACCGCCTAAAATATAACAGATGTGTTAAAAACTCCAAATTTTGTATTTCTCTGTATAGGGGTGAATGAAGAGATTTGGGCGACTCTTAATAGCGAGTTCTTGAGAGCCGATGAGGGTGATTGAAGTGAATATGGATCTGCGCCGGAATGAGGGAGCGGGGGAGGCGGGAGAACCCCGAGAAGACCCGCCGATCAACGGCAACGTCCGGCACTATTCCCACTTGCGAAGATCCTGTGACCCGGCCGGGGATTGAGCGCCCGGTTCGCCGTGGGGAGAGGCAAGCGTGCTAATCGCTCAGCCACCGCGGCCCTCTCTGTATAGGCTTTCAATATTTAATCACGACGGCTATAGTCAGTGACTAAACCTTTATTGTTACCCTTCATGTCAATTTTTATGTGCGATATAGTAATTTACATGTCGTTTACTGCATTTTTTTTTCCTTCGAATTAGAATATAGGAATTTGGAGAAAAAAAATACAAAAATGTCACAGTCTGTAACCAATGAAAGGTGCACATTTGGTAATATATATTTCATAGTTTATTGTATTATTTATGATATTTTGTATCCAACAATGATAAATAAAATTATCTTATCAAAGACGCAATATCTCTGTCCTCAAACTTATGCTGAAAATAGTGATCGCAACTTGTCAATATATGCGTGTAATGTAACCAACTATAGTGTTCTGGTTTTTATAACAGTTCTGTGGGGTGCCCCTGCTTCGTCAGCCTGATTGTTCCTTTCCTCCCATTTTACAATGACTCATAACAATGTAGCATCGTGCCGCTTATTATAGTCCATTCACGGTTACTCTCCACTTTTCTTAAGCCATGTTGGAGTTGTATTTCTAGGATATTCCTCCAACTCAAGCAAAGTAAGCTAAACCAAGCCTAGGAAATCACACCAAACGGTCAACTCGCGCATTCGTGCGCACTTAAATTATAACATTTCGCAAAAGGACTATTTCTCACTAGGCATAACGAAATCTGAGTATCGTCCAGTGAATGCATGGGCACTGTGACGTCAGTCCGACAAAATCGCATCCCCGGCCGCCCGACAAAAGTAGATTCTATTTCTACTTTTCATCGTTTCGGACACGCCGGGGTGCGCTAATAATGTAAATACAATATTTGAAAACAAGATTCCGTGCCTATTTCCCTACTGTAGTAAATAATAAACTAACATGCCACCAAAATAACGTTCCGGTTAGTTTCAAAATAACTTTTATCTCTCGTATAAATTCAAATATTGTCAAAAGCAAAATAATCATTCATTTGTTCGCGAGTTGAAAAAGTAAACATTTGATATTATAAGGATGATATCTTGGTGTTTTAGAATTTTCCAACAGCCAACTAACATACTTGTCGGGCAGATTTCGTTCGGGTATTGTGAACACTGAATAAAATTTGATATGAAATTCCGTCGAGCTCTGACGTCATATCTGTCTGTCGTGTCGTGTTCGTCGGGCTAATGTGACTCCAGCTAGAGTTGTTCATGGACGGATGCTGGACACAATAAGTCCGTAGAACAGTGAAGCGCTTCTGGTGAAAGAATGAGTTATTTCGATACCGTAGTCATTTTACTGTATATTTTTTTAAATTAATGCCTTAATTCTATCACCGACAACTGTATAAAACAGTGATTAAATGCTTCATTTTGTTCGATTTCGTTGTAATTGTGCCCATTAGAGCAATATGATAAATTGTATTTATATTGTGAAATAGAAGCTGTAAATAGTTTTTGTACCTTAACGTAAATAAATTTGAGGATCAAATATAACTTTTATTTAACAAAAAATAAGTGCTTCGCCCTATCACGAACCGGGCTACGCCCAGATATACTTAAAAGTTTCTAACACATCTACACGAAAACTTAATGTGAGTTGGAAAAAATAAACTTGGAGTAAGTATTTCCCTTACAAGGGAAAACAACATCGTTTTGCACATTGAGGTAAGATACAACATTGGGTCTTAAGTGTGGCAATGTCCTAAGGGTGTCCATTTTAATACACAGCTATTTACGAAAGAACTTAAATGTTGAAACAGAGGAACATAAGTCCTTCCAGCGGTCATTCTGATATGTTGAATAGAAATTAAATTAACAATACAGGCAACAACACACTTGCTACGCATTGAAAGCAAAATAATTTTGTGGGCAGTGAAAAAATGACGTTTATTGGTAGCAAATCCAAACAATCACAAACTGATTCTAAATGTTATGATTTTAATTAATAATATGTCATCGAACTTAACAATGACCGTTTTTAACTTCCATTAGTATTCCTTATTTGAAGAATAATATGCATGGAATGTTCACATAGTCGCAGGAGTATTCAACATATTTTTTTCAAGTAATTCTATGGACGACAACAGCCCAGGATAATTGAGAGTGCAAGATGCATGTTCTTTAAGTTTTTTTAGTTCATTCAAAAAAAGAACACATGTTACTAATTGCTATCACTAAATTTTTCGTAAGTTTCGGAATGAGTGGTATGCAGTGCTTTATACACATAAATCAGTGTTCTTACATCTTGGACAACTACCGGTATTTAAGGTGTCACTTTATTTATTTATCTTATAAATATTAGTTATTAAAAACATTGTAAAATCGCTAACACAACCACGGCGTATGCCTGAGTGCGTTATGTTTGTGAATGAACTCATGTGTTTCCCTCTTTTTTTTAAATGTTTTAATGTACTCATCGATTAACAGTAAACATTTATAACTTCTCGCCTTTCATATAAAGGAGTAACTAAAGTGTTATTTTGTTGAGATATCGATTATTGGATTTTATAACTTACTTGGGCTAAAACTATTATAAAAGATGTTATAGGATAATATAACGAAAATATATCAATCACAGAAAAAACCGAAATATAATTAATTAAGTAAGTAGTAAGACGAGTCATACATGAGTGTGATGTGACCTGTGCCCTGTTTATTGCCCACTGACGTTTTAAAATGGGGAACCTTTAGTAAAGCAGAGCTCAGGTCTTATGTTATACCTGTTATTACAAAACTAAACCCGGCGTACGTTCATAAAATGATATTCAATAAGATTAAATGTGGTTTACAACATATGTTCATATGGATGTTTACAATTAGCGAGTTTCTGTTTTCACGTCTTATTTGAATAGTCCACTCATCGTAAGTTAATAAATTACTATATTTAATTACATTTAAACGTAATAAAATTTGACAAAGTATTTTCTGCTTTGGTACTTGTTTCAGATTTTTCTTTTCTAATGCTGGTCTGTTCGTGTTCCTGTAATTATGCAAGGTGTTTCTCGTTAGTATATTCGTATATAATGTTACTGAATAATAAAGTATCTTAAGAAACATAACAACTGAAAATGCCTCAAAAATGTTCTATAACTTATAAAAAAAGGGGTAATTGTTTGAAATGTTAGTTTACTTATTAATGTAGGGCACATATTTAATAGTGTCTTAATATACGTTTAATGCATTGCAGAATGTGAATATATTTCTTATATACAGTGAAACAGCAAGCATATGTAACTTAAGTATTTTACGTATAAATATTTATAAAGTATATAATTTTCTCCAAAACGTAGGTTAAATTTCTTCCATATAATTACCAGGAATAGACATCTGCATGTTATCAGTACCAGGGAGGGGAAAAAAAGTAAATGGTAACAAAACACATGTGAATCCGGAAAAAAAAAAAAAAAAGCTGAAGTTGTTTAAGCGTAAGTCTACAGAATCACAAGCAGATAATTCTTGACTCGATCCCTCGACAGAACTGGTTTCCCGAGGTAGACTGCCGTCTCCCAGCTACCCTTTACGTGGTTGATACCTGCGCTTTGTCACACATCTGTATCGCCCGAGGCGAGATAGGAAATAATGCAGGAAGCGCGAAAGCCGGTTCTTGCGCATTTGTTCATTGAGAACACGTATCAGCAGCATGCCACCGTCCCGGGACGGGAATGCAAATGCGGCGACTCGGGGTAACAGTGTTCTTGGAGTGAGTGATCACACGAGCAGGAGGCAATAGCAGATGTGTGCCCGTGAGATGCCAACTGTTACTGCACGTCCCGTGCACTCGAAACCAATATATCAGTCGGTAAATACCAGTCACTGTAATTCTGTTTGTGATGTAAAGGGGATAGGGAGTACAGAACTCTGATAAATTAGAGTTTTTAAATGCTAGTATACTAAAGGCTGTTCACGACAAAGTGAGCACTTTGAAATGAACGCTAGAAAAAAAGTCACTGCCTCTGCATGCATATATTTTAATGGGCGCACTGAGTGACATTCGCCAAGTAAAGTTGGTAACGATGGATGGAAAGTAGTTCCATATCTTAACGTCAAATAAAAAGGGTTAGGTAACCATTTGTGATAATTTAAAATATTTCTTTCGCTTTTTATATGCATCTGAATGTAAAAATGAGCAGATTTGTGAAGTATACTCTTTATTTATAATTTCAGAGTTTCATTTGACCGACGCATGAATAAGGCGATGAGAGCCATGGTAATGTTAATTTTACATAAGACGGAAGAACACATAATGTGTATACATGTAGATCTTAAGCAGGGCTTTCAAAAGTACTCATTTTACCGTTAATAGCCTATACCTATGATTGTATTTAAAAAAAAGCTAGACGTTAAGAAAAATACGTTTGCAATTAAACAGCACGAAACGAACAAAAAATTAAACGTAAATAAAGGAGCACGTTTGCGATTCAATTTTGACAGTTATGGTGGGAAAGGGGGAGTCAAGGCCGAGACATGCGCAGGAGATGACATCTTCAACATGTGGGCGAAACAATTGGCTGAACTGGGATACCACTGCTTCGGAGTAGTGCGATTCGCCGTTCGCTGCAATTTGGAGGAAATCGCAACAATAAAGTCTATTCGCTGTTTCTTCACACTTTTTGAATCAAACCTTTGAAAAAACACCCCATGTGTTATGCATTTGTTTTTTCCCTTAATATGTGGTGGTTCACGGGCGTTTTATAATTCTGTTAGCTTAAAAGTACCTCACTTTTTATTAATTTGAACTTTTAATTATATACTGTCTATAAATTATAATATCTCAATTATAATTAACATGAATAAAAACAAGGAGAATTTAGGTGTGTTGGTAATGCCTACTAAGATACAGTTCTTACGGAATGTATTGTTACGAGCGTACACTAGTGTGGCACTATCCCTTGGTGTAATTTTCTAAACTTGGTCAATCTCTGTCTGTATGAGGCGGAGGAATATCCTGGAAGTATAAGTTTAGCAGGGATTCGGAAAAGTTCTAGGTAAACGTGAATGGACTATAACAGTGAATCAGAACCAGTGGTTTCCGCTCGCAGAACTTCCATATGTTTCAAGCTTGTGAAGTCATTTTGACTTTCTTAGGTTTGGAGTGTTCGTGAACACAACGTGTCTTTGAGTGTGTTGCCGTTATATCTACGAAACTGTTGTTTCTCTTATTTCATACTTTAGTCTGAACAAGCATACAACCCATACTAGTTATTTTGCGCGTATTACCTTCCTAAACATCTAAACGACTAAATGTTTTTTGGCGTTTTGACAGGGACGATAATTTTTTTTACCAAATCAGGGAGTGCCAATATAACAACGGCAATCCGCAGGTGCGAATTCGTCACTAGAAAATAAAACGAAAACACAAATAACACTTTCAGTTTAAGGTGATTTCTGCAGTCGTAAGTGTGTAACTGTATGTGTAGCTGAAACATAAATTTATTGCAAATATTACGGACAGTATTTCAGACGAAACTCGTGCGTGTGGAGCAATGTGAAACTGAGGCCGCAAACATTATTTTAAACTTAAATCTCGTTACTCCTAAACGCAATTATTCTTGTGATGACGATGTATTAACCAGCATTAAACAAACCGACGAAGAAGGTTGTATTTTGTTTCATAAATTATGGCGCACAAGAAAGACAATAAGAGCAACAACTGGAATGCGGCGCATCAATTACTCCATCGATAACTTGCCATTTTCACGTTATACTGCATGTAACTGTAGAACAATAAACTGCAAAAATGTAAGTTTTTTTAAAGGAAAATTTATAGCGAGGCATGGAGAAGGGCCTTATACAACTTTAATGTGTTTGATTATATTATGACACACATCTATCTGAAGAATTCGATTTTAGCAACGTTATTGAACTCAGAATTTAATTGATTAATAATTATTATAACTCCATAAAGGGAACTCACAATTCTAACCCTCTGGTGGTCTTTCCTGAGGGTGGCTTATTTGTTAATCATGCAGCTGATCTAGAACAGGATTTATCCACATCAATATGGCCGAATACGTAACCTACAGATCCTTGGCTGTGAAGACTAAACAAACTTTTCATCTTAAGTACAACCAGCATAAAAAAATCTTACATATACAATACCCGAAACTTCAAACTAAAATGCAGTGTGGAAGGATAAAAGAAGACGTATTATACAAGTAAGAGGGCTACACGTATTATATTCGTGGTTTCTTCTGGGCACGTACCACAGACTACACGATTTTTTCACACGTTTATCTCCACTGCAGTGAAACTGCTGCCTAGTCCGCCGCAGGGTAACTCACCTAGGCGGTCGCGCCCGACATCCAGTTGGAGTATAACAGCTAAGCGCCGATAGGCCCCTGTAGATAAGGATTGAGAAACACTTTATCAGAGCGGAGGAACAATCGGCCAGCATCTCAGTTGATCAGCTCCGAAGCGCAGAACTGGTACTGCGATGCTCCGTCCGCTTGCCTCCCACATCCATCTGGGACCCGCACACCCAGAGTAACCCATGGTCCGGCCTAGGCACTTCCTTCGCCCTTGTCACGGAGTAAGTGCGGTTCTTTAATTACTTCAGCAGGGTCAATTAGAAGAAGGCCATATCATGGAGGGAGTTCGTTACAAGGGCCGGAAACGAGGATCACTTTGGCATTGTGTACAAACTAGTGGCTAGAGAGAGCTACTCATCTACCATGTATAAAGGTCAATGGAGTAATAATAGTTGACTTGAATTAGTCAATGGAAGTGCTACTCCACACACTTCTGTCAGACGACTCCCTTGATGAAGAAGGGGAGTAACATGCCGAAAAGAGACAGACAGTGAAAACAATTCCGGAAGTCCAAGATGCTCCAGAATTTAACTTGGAAGAACTAACTGCAGTGGTTTACATGATGAAAAATGGTAAAACCCCTGGACTGGATGGGATGACTGCAGAAATCTTGAAAAGGTGCTACTCAATGTGTTTCCTGCCCCTTGGAAACAGGGGTTTTTGAGAATACTGTATACGGGCAATAACAAGAAACCTGATGACCCTAAGTCATACCGGCCACTGAAATTGCTTCTGGTGCTGGACAAAGTCTTCAAAAAACTGGTAAACAGAAGGCTGATTATGGCCTTGGAAGCAGAAGGCATCATGAGTGAAAGGCAGTATGGATTCCGGAAGGGAATAGGAACGGACTTTACATTGCATGTAGTTATGAAGATAATAAGAGAAAGCAGGGCGAGGTACATGATGGGTGCCTTCCTGGATATTTATGGTGCTTTCGATAATGCCTGATGGCTGGAGATAATGAGCTCAAGCTGAAAATGTGTCCAGCGAACATCTATAGGGTTATTCAGCAATTCTTCAGTGAGAGATGAAGCCTTTACACAGTAAAAACAAAACATGTGAGGAAGAGATTGACGAAATGATGTCTCAAGAGGTCGGTCCTTGGACCGATCTTATGGAACATTCTCTTTGAAGACATTCTTAAACTGCGTCTTCTGCCTTGGTACAGGGTCTTCGGATACGCAAATGGTGGACTGGTGGTTATTACTGGAGATTTTAGAAGAACACTAGAAAACAACGCAGCAGTAATAATGGAGAAAATATGATTATAGTCTGCAAGAGTAAAACTTCGGTTTTCAATTGAGAAAACCAAGACAATGATGTTAAAGGGAATATTGAAGAGACCACCAACCCTACATTTTGGGAAGAGCCCAGTAAAAAATGTTCATTAATTCCAGGACCTGGGGGTCATCATGGATGACAAGATGAGCTTCCTTAAGCCCATTGAGTGAGTACATAACTCAAAAAGCTGTGGTAATTTTCCAAAAATTAAAACGAATTAAGAACACGAGTTGGAGGTCTCAATTTTAAAACACTGAGAAAAATTTGTAAGGCAATATTTAAAGCCATTGTGACTTACGGCTCTGTGATGTAGTATCACAGGGCGGAGCTTGTGCACAATAGGAGGATGTTCATCAGTGCTCAGAGGGTGGCATTGCTGACTGGGTCAAGAGCATATAAGACTGGGTCAAGAGCATATAAGACTGTGTCAAACGAGTCGCTCCCTGTTTTGGCGGGCGTCTTGCCCATAGATCTACTTGTGATGCTAAGGGGACTAATGGTGGAGAGGTCGCGTGTCGTGGGGCTAGCAAATGAAGCCAAAGAAGAGATAATGGACACGATTTTAGATGAATGGCTAGAGAGATGGGATACCTGCGAAAATGGAAGACTGACACATGAGCTTCTGCCAAATGTCAGATAAATAATGAAGAGTAAATGTATATATCTTAAATATTACAGTATGCAGATGTATACTGGCCATGGTAACTTCAAGGCGAAATTGTACACCCTGCGGCTCATGCAGTCTCCGCTGTGCGATGTATGTGGTGAGGACGACACAGTCCTACATGTGATTGTGAATGTTTAAAAACTGACGACATTCATGTTTTTCAACAAGAAATCACTGAAGCAAAGCACATTCACTAGGGATTGAACAATGTAATGTCAGATAAGGCTTTACAAAATTTTGAATGGATTTGCCACTAAGATCGGAAGAAGGTTGGAGGAATTTGATAAGTGGCAAGAAGAGCACAATCCAGATGAGCCTTGATAAGGTATTTGGGTAAACGTTTCTAAGAAATGAAATCGTAATATCTTGGATTGGCGAGGAAGGAGGGCAGGTTATGCCGAGAAAACTGTTAGAATGCCATGTAAAGGAACTTAAATAGGCAATGGCCCAGAGAGAGAGAAGAGGAGAAAGTGCTGAGAACTGTCTTAATCACCAGAGTACAGTTACAGTGTGAGAGTATGGTGGGAAATGCCAGCCTTCGGGCCGTTAAAGCTTTTGTTGCCCCCTCCTGTGGACTGCGAGATAGACTACCATTTAGACAAAATTTAGTCTACTAAACAGTTTTTGAAGGACTGTAAACATATAATGTTGTCCCCTATCTTAAAAGCCATCCTGGGGCCCTGCACCAACAGGACATTGCGCGACTGCAAGTGGCACACATCGTCCGACGGTTCCTGGTGACCACCATGTTACACTGCTTCCTTGGCCTACGCGTTCATCGGATCTCTCTCCAATCACAAGTGCACAATGCATGGTTAGATTACGACTGGCTTGCCCCAGGACACCCGCGGCCGTAACGGATGAACTTTGGGCACGCATCGAAGCAGTGTGGACGAAGATACGCTAGATGGACATCCAAAGTCTCTTCCTCTCAATGCCACGTCGCGTAGCAGCGGTTATTGCCGTCCGTTTCGGGGCTACGCAGTACTTATTTACCCATGTTCTCTACGTTATACCGAGCTGCAAGGGTATGATAGGAATTATGTCCAATAAATCTAGTTTCGATAGCTTACGTCCTTCTTGATGCCCCAAATTTAATGGCAAGCAGTGTCATAACAGTTAGTGAGTCAATGTTGGGGACTCCAACTGAATAGGAAACTCCGTCCACCTCATATTTACTGTAAGGTAAGTACAGCAGGAGTGTTGGCTGTTCACTGTTGACTGAGCACTTTTGAAAGTCCAGCTTAGGGTCTACTTCTGATCGCGTTTTGTATCCTTCCGACACATGTAAAATTAACATTGCTGTGGATCATGCGCAATGCAAGTGAAAACTTACAACGAGAATCGCTGACCCAAGTCTCCATAAATTAAATCATCTCATATGCGGTACAATGTCCAACCCGTATGACATTTTTTTTAAGTACGTTGCCAACTTAACCAGGAGACTGTATACTAAAGTGTATTGTAGCACGTATGTAGTTACGGGCACTGATATTTTCAGAGGATGATTCCAAAAGTGCTTACTTGACACATTGAGGACTATGCCCGAGAGCAGCTCAGGCGAAACAGATCTCGATATATCTCGATACTTAAAACCAAAAATTATGCGGCTGTAGTTTCGTTGCTTTGATTGTTTTTATCATGATATCACACGAACACCTCGACTCACCAACTAACTTTTCCTTGTACGAAATACATAATTCATATATGACAACGCAAATGAACACGGTGTAGTGTAAATCACGTTAAGCATGACATAAGGTTTGATTGGAAGACTGTGAACTCGGTATTACATTGGCTGACGGTAGGCCAGTAATAAACGTTGTGCATCACGGTGTATTGTTGAGGGCCAATAAGACGGTGGTGAGTGGCAGTACAGAGACCAGTAGGAATCGTGTGCCTGTTGTGGTGTATATAGCTGATTGACTTCTAGCGTGTCTTAAATTATCTGTCATTATGTACCGACCTCAACATGTTAACCGTGAACAGTCTTTGTTTGCTTTGGGGGGGGGGGGAGAGAGAGAAGAATAGCGGATGGCGAAGTGACTCGTTTGAGGACAAGAAGGACGCTGTGCCGTGGACTAATGAGAAGCCGCATCTAATGAATGAAAACCAGGAGCGACGGTTCGGTCTGGCAATGGGTTATTAGCGCGCGGACTCGGTTATTAGCGCCGAGCTTCTGCCAGTGTACCTGCGTGATCTGAGGGTCGCAGGTGCAGGCGACCTGGTTGCCTCGGCCGAGCACTGGTATCCCTGATATGGGCGCGCTGCCACTGGAACTGGTCCCAGCCTCCTCATGAATAAACCATTTGACTCGCCGTCTTCCTTTGCTCTCGAGGCTGCTGTGTGGGGTTGCGCCCACCCACGGTGCATTTCCACGCCCGAGTCCTCGTCGTTAAGTTGGTAACACTTACGCCCACAACCGGGACGTCCTTGTTTACCCAAGCCAAAATAAATAGTTGTGCGATATTTGATCAACATGACTGTTCTAAATGGCTGAGCGTGTCTCTGCTTCTATGCGTTGCTTCAGGATCCAGAGACCTTAAAATTCGCGGATTCATCTCGGGACAAGCTATAATTCAAAACACGTGTGTTGATGACACTTTGGCCATTGGTTCACGCGGTGTTTGACACCTCCTGGAGAAGACTGGCCCAATCGTCGCCTTCCACTGTGAAAGCAGACAACCAATGTGCAGTTGATATCGGCATATTTGTACATAAGACTGTAGAGTCTAGCCTGCAGGTGACTGAACTCTAGATTTCACCTGCCCCACTGAATTGTAAAAATTTATATTGTAACGCCACGCCACCATCTGTAAGCAGCGCCGGTTAAATACACTAAAAAATGTTATGTTATGTTTACTGAAAAATGTTTGTAATTTTACAAATTGAAAAAATTGTTGAATGGAAACCCGCATGCACAGTAATGATCACTGCCAACAAAACATGTGCAATAACCCCAAGGCATCGTCGAATACAATGTCCGAATACTGTAATTTGTTTGTACTTCACGTAGCACAAATAATAAGAATATTAACACAGTAGCATATAATTCATTAGTGACTATCTTATATCTCTACCAAAGCTTATTTAATAATGCTGGATTTGCAATGCTACATTACACTATCAACATTATAGTTAAATAAGACCATTAAGAATTAAGGTGACCAAAACAATATGAAAATCACAATTGCATTACATCATCGTGCTCGAACTATCAATCATTTTTCATGTTTTCAAAAGAATTATATGTTAGGCAAATGAGTTCTGCATGTTGTGTTGAGTTTCTTCGTGTGAATGATTTAAGGCTTTTTTTAATTGTCTTGTACAAATTCATTTAAGATATGTATCATTTAATCGCAAAGCTTCATTCTGTACGTGACTTCTGCAGCTGGAGCCGTGATTTTACTATTCCGTCGTGTAAATAATGATAAATGTCAGCTACATAAAATTGTGGCAATTCTTCTTACAAAGTAAACTGAACTGAGGTGGTATACCCTTTGATTCAGAATCACGCTTTAGGTCCAAGTGAGTACTTGGTAACTTTTAACGTTATGCCTGCACGTACGAAGAACGAAATGATCAGACGTATGTTGGCTCGTAATACGATCCCAGCTTGAATATATGATGACGGATTCAGAGTAAGTAATTAATAACATCATTATGGTCCTTTCGTATCCTCTCATAAGCGGATTATTGAAAGATATATTATTGTTATGAAATAAATCATTACTGGCAGACTATAATGATAATAAACAGTTAACACTTCTGATACGAAACCGTTTTCCGCATGCAATCGGATGTCTCTGCCGTTTGCAATAGGGAAAGCAATTAACCAAGTGTGTGTTTACCTTTGGATTCTAAATAAGTTTGCATGTACTTCAGATATTATGGAGAAAGGATAGGGATGAAGTATAGTTAATTAGGATCGACAAAATTTACGGTGGCACTGATTACGTGAAATATAAAGCTTATACAGAATATTAACTTTTGGGGAGAGATAGCCGTATAAAATGGTATGGCAGAAAAAGCACTAATATAATTTTATTATTTGGTACTGTACAATTCATCTTAATGTCATTTCATGTATCGATAAGCTCGATAGGGGCATGTTTCGCGTGCATTGAAGTTAAACGAATTTCGAATTCCAGACTCCAAAAAGAAAAAAAAACAGATTATTGGAGAGTTCAAATAAGTTTTAATTGAGACCATAAAAAGGATGTTTTTGATTTACCCCGACAAACTCGGCAGGTTATTCCTTAAGAAAATGTGTTATAAAAACTTAGATATTGCTTTCCCTTAAGAATTTATTGCGGCAGCTATGCAGACCCGAAAATCGAGCTGTGAAATGCCTTTAGTTAAGTAATCAGATAGTTATAATTTGTGACTGGTGATTTTTGTAACGGAGATCCTGCTCCTCATAAAACACGTGGACGGTAATGTTAATCACTTAATTTAGGAAATGGGAGTTGCCACCGTATGTTTGCCTAAAACTTTGTAACACTAAGCTGTAAACGATTTATTAAAAATTATGTATCATAACGTCTAAATTATCAAAAAAAAAAAAAGGGCGGTACTGTGGGAATACTCTCGAGTGAACGGTTTGCGAGAAATCCGTGTGACAATTTCAAAAGAGACGGTGATATACTCGAGCCAGCGTCGTTTCTCCTCTGGATGCTGCGTAGATGTGAAGACACGCCCTTTCTGACTGGACCACACGTGATTGAACTACGCAATTGTGGAGTCTTCATTTACTGGCGCATAGTTACACAGGGCGTGTCAAATAAAGTATTGTCTAATGAGAAACTTATTTTAGAGGTACGTGTGTGAGGTTTAACTTTTCCCGAAATAGTAACGCGAATTTTGCAAGTCTATAGCATTGAGTCGTTTGCTGGGAGAGTGGCTGAATTGATTGATTAGAACACTTACTTTCCTAAATGTAGAAGTCTGTCGTGTTTCAATGCATTCATTTAATATAACTAATTCGCTGTTACTTCACACTTTTCTGAAGTCCTTCTACTTCCTGGTTATTCCGCCACCTCGTGCAAACTAAGCTTAACTACGTCTGAAAAATTACACCAAAGCACAACGCATCGAATTAGTACGCACTCAGCTGTATTTTCCATGACAACTATTTCTTAACGGTCGTTATCAAAACACTTGTTTTCTCGCTGTTTTTACTCCTATTGTTTATAAATGCAACATTATAATGTATAGTTGAAAAATGATTAAGATTTCATTTAACCGAGAAAAAAAAATGAAGCTAATTTTATGAACACAATTGTAAAACGCTTGTAATACGTGCCATATTTTGTAAATAACTAAACCCGTCGAAAATGGGCAGATTTTTCCTATGATTGACTCGAAAAATGTGAAGAAACCGCGAATACATTATATATTATCATATGCTTGAGTTATTTTAGTAGATACAGACCTTCGCCACTTCTTTTCTAGTGTGCCTCCTCGTTGGTGGACAATACATAAACGTGACACCGTCATTTTCTAACGCAACTCAACCGGGCTCACCCCTAGCACTTTACTTATTTCATCTTTAAAGTACAGCAAACGCTACTCGTCTTCCACGCTCTTATCGATCAGTCACCATTCACGTGTATTTTATGTTACTTTGCCTGTCAGTCGTTTCACCTTCCGTTTTGAGATGTTCGCGTGGAATTTTTGAAAGCGGTTCACCTGAGAATGTTCCCGCAAAACGAGCTTTTCTGTTTATTTAGACGTCACGAGTCATTACAAATGTTTTAACAAATATTTTGAAGCTTATTGTAACGAACTGTCATGTAAACATATGGTGACAACCACCATTTACTTCTTAAAGGGGGATGATATTACCAACAGAGTTTTCAAAAGTTAAAGATTTCCATTATACAAATCACTGTTCACCTTCTGGTTACTTAATCGGAAGTACTTTCTGATATTTTTAACAAAAGACATTTCTAAACTCAATTTTTGGTGGCAAATAGCTCCGTTAATAATCAGTTAAAGGGAAAGTGAAACATACGTTTTAATCTTATATAGGCTGTTCTCGTTAAAGTTTGTACTTTTGAGGCCCTTGTTAGTATTTTCTGTCGGCCATTTTCTATCCTTTAACCAACTTTTTAAAATAATTATTACCGTGTAAGTAATAAACACAGTGTGTATATTCCACCGCGATCGGAAATTAACGCCTAAGGCTAAATCCAAATATATTAGTTGACTGTTACTCTAAATGAGAAGGCTTTCAAAAGTGCTCACGTTACCATGAATAACCTATACCTATTTTGGTAAGGAATAAATAACCTTCCAGGGTTTGTCGTTGTTCAAAAACATCCTGTATTATAAATAATATTAATAAAATAAAATAAAATGAATATAATTGCTTTTATGTTGGTTCTAACAGTAATATAACTATTTTTACGTCATTTCCTGCGAAGTGGAAACTTATCACCGTATAACTTGACTGCCAACTGAGCCATTTATTTTATCCGCAGTAGTTCTAACGATTTTAATTTGATTTTTTTATTGTTAAGGACAACAGTGCGTTAAAATCATTAACAGCCCACTATTAGAAATACCCAAAAAAATTACCGCAATGAAAAATAAAATATGAGCAGTTGCGATGTAAAAAAATCTAAAGAAAAACAACTGGCATTTACAATGGCCATAATGAAAATACTTGACATAAAATATTCATTATTTGCCTACGGTTACCCTTCATATGCAGAGAAATGGCCACTTTTTTTCGGAATCAGTTAATTCCTCAGATTAAAAATATTGCCTTAACAAATATCCCTCGGCATAAGTGGGACAGATAACTAGTTCAACGTCTGTTATTTTTTTTGCTTGAAGGCAGTGGGTGATTTTTTTTTTAGAATTTGTCCGTGAAAAGGCTTTTATTTGAAAAATTACATCACACAAAACAAATGCAGTTATTACATTGCAACAAATTACTCCACGCCCGCGCATATGGAAAAAAAAAAAAAAAAAGAATGAACGTTATTTGCGGTTTAGGAGAAAGACGACGACAAAAGGCATTTTATTCGTCACGCTTGCCCGATCTGCGGCAAACCTCACGAAGCCTATTACTTCGCCGATTGTTACACAGATTGGAATGTAAGCTGGATAGCGGTTAACTGAATGATTTTGAAATCAATATCTAAAATAAACAAACTACCTGTAACATAGCTTAAATATTTGTGGACAGTCGTGATCGAGGCTACTGTGAACGTGCCTGCTAAAACGACCAGCTTATCCACCAACTATCCCAAGTTAGTTTAGACTTCAAACGCCCTCATTCAACGAGTATTGTAGAATATTGGCGGTACACAATTAACTGAGCACTTCTGAAATCAGCCCTTGGAAAAAGTCACGGCTCCTATAGCTAAGTGAGCACTTTTGACATCCCTTTCATTTGAAATAATAGTCAATAAATATATTTTATTAGAGTTTTATGCGTTAAATTCCGTGTGCGGTGGAATATACACACTGTGTTTATTATATGCATGGCAATAATTATTTAAAAAGGTGGTTAAAGGATAAAAAATAGCTGAAAGGGCGTCACAAGTGCTCTCTTTACCGTGAACAGACTATACCTGTATTTATTTTAACGGCACACTGACTGGCATATGCCCAGTTAGGTAGACAATGACGGAGGAGAAGTCGTTGATTAACTTAACGTTAACTACATTTTAATAATCATTCTCAAGTTATTTTTTATTATAAATTAGTTATTATTTTTATACATCGTAAATATTCTTGAATTTTTATAATTTTTGGGAGGTCAAAGGTTAAGTTCAATGTCACTGATATCAAACATGGCGAGAAATATGGCCACCGGCCGACCGGAATGACAGGGCATGAACAGCTGTGCGCTCCGACTTCAAAACGCCCTTGCAACAAAAGCAGCATTTCCTATCTACTGTGGCAAAGTTTGTCAATACTGAAATAGTACTTTGCTTCCTGTTTTATCACGCATATACTTTTCAGAATTTAAAAAATAAATAAAATAAACTTCCTTTTCTAAATAAATTCCACACGTTTCATTTGACCGACGCTTGACTAAAGTGATCGGGATCATTGCAATGTTAATTTCACTCGTGGTGAAATAATACACAATGTGCATACAAGAGGACCTTAAGCAGGGCTTTCAAAAGCGCCCAGTTTACCGGAAACAGCATGCGATATAGGCTGCGTTAGGTTACTGTGAACTGCAGAAACGCGCATGCACCCAATGTCCTAGATTAGTTTAGAAGGTCTTGTTAGGTTGGAATACTAGGTAGAAGAATTTTAGAATGAAAACGTGCACGCACAGTAATGCGGGAGTCACACAGCCCCGACAAACACAGCACGACACAGCAAAAACCGCAGCCACGACACAACATTTACATTTTCAATGTGACTGCTCGAATTTACGGCCCGACCGTTTACTGACGCGACATGAAGAGTAGCATTTTTCTGAACTATTTAGAAGGCGGTGTTTAACTGCGCTAATTTCAAAGGAGGTGGGCAGACGAGAAATTTTGAACACATGATGATGAGAAAACGTTATCGCTGATGCATACAATGATACAACAGTTAAACACAGTATTTTTTTTTTTTTTTTTTTTAAGCTGCGTATTTGCCATTGTAGGAAAAGATTGCTATACAATTTAATTTTGCAAGGTTGTACACTCTGTGTGTCGTTCCGCATGACACGACGAAAATATAAATCATTCCCAGTCCAAAATTGCTGGTCGGACGACAGAATTTGTCTGCCACGGGTCAGATCCATCTTGTATTTCATTCACAGAGACCTGCAAAAGTACGCGTTATTATTCGGGGACACGCTAAACTTTAAACATATGTACCTATGCAATACGTTTCTCATTAGACAATACTTTATTTGACGCGCCATGTGTAACTCTGCGCCAATAAATGATTTGTGTAGTCCAATCACGTGTAGTCCAGTCACGAGGGGCGTGACTTTACACATACGCAGCAGCCAATAGAGAAACTATGCCGGCTCCAATATATATACAGTACTGTGAAGTTTAGCCTGATGCCAAACAATAACGCGAATTTTGCAGTTCTCTGTTCATTGGCTGTTAAGTTTTAAGTGTCGTGTCGGGGCTGTCGTGTTGTGCTTGTCGGGGCTATGTGACACCGGCATGATGATGACAGCTGACAAAACATGTGCAGTAACCCCACGACATCGTATATCCACAGAACCTCATCCTGTAACTGCATATAACTGCTTTGAAATCATACAATACAGAGCTATAAGTATATTTAAATGTTGTAAGCGATAACTGCATGTTCAAAGAGCTTCCCCGATGAAATCGCTTCCTTGTCACTGACTTTATGTTACTAGTTACAAACTATATTGTAAAATGTTACCGTATACTTTTGTGTTGAAAACAAGTTATTTCGAAGTCACGCTTATTAGTAATAAAACAAAAAAAAAAATAATAGTTCTAAATTTATTGTCAGTAACCCACAGTCCTGTGGTCACGGCAAAATAATTATGTTTTTTCCCCAAAAGAAAATGGTTTGTAAAAAGGCCACTTTATAATTTTGTCAGATTTTTTTATAGTGTGTGATTAAGAATCGTTGTACTTGTAACATTAAAATTTTTGTCCCTCTCGAAAATTTGACCAGGCCGCTTGATGAACAAGAAGTTACTGATTACTAATGAGCCTACATTCCTGTACATGTGTGGAAATAAATTTTATTGAAATTCTTAAAAGCTTATATGGCAGGTAGGCGTTGACGTCTCATTGCCAGTAATATGATTATATATGAAACCGGAAATATGTGAAACAGTGCCAAGACAATTAAAATTCACGAGTTACTTACCCAGGATTCGAACTAAGAAAAATTCGTGAACTTAAGCTAGCGTGCAATCAACTGCATCACGGAGGTAGATTCGGATCATCAACACCGGATGTAGTCAGTCGAATGTTTTATACAAGGTTCATTAACGTGAAATATTTAGGCAGCCGTCATTTTGAAAATAAATGTATGAGCCGCTAAAATAACATATGTTTGCGTGGCCTATCGTAACGCCACTTGTGTGAGAAATTTGGTGGGAAATGGTTTATTGGTCTTCGAGACATTGGAAAAAACTACAATTTTCACCTCTGAATTCAATGCTTACAACTTGCGCTGCCAGCACACAAAATTTGATTTTAATCGGTTGGATGGTTCCCGAGATGACACAATCACCCTAAATATTAAAAAGATCGCCATTTTCGAAGCTAGTGCCCGGCGAGGTCGAAAACTATAGAAGTTAGGTGTCCTTCCCTAGTACTATCTGTGTACCGAGTTCGGTCAAATTCGGTTTAAGAGTTTAAAAAAATTGAAAGAAGGGACACACACACACACACACACACGTACATACACCTCCACATACATACAAACACAACCACATAGAGAGGAAAGTGATCTCATAAGCCTTTCTTTTCTTCGGACAGTAGGCCCAAAGAAAGTGGGAATCAGTTACATCAATGCTTCTCACGCCACAATCAGCATCGTTAAGATGTTCTTAAATGACATCACACTTAACGCTGTGTGACGTGGTATTTTCCCTTCTCCTTTACGTGCAAATAATAGCATGATATGTTTCAAACGTAGATGCACGCCGTCACTAACAACAAAAACATAACGCGCCAAATAAGTAAGACGTAAGTTCGTGGCGGTGGTGGCAGATAGTCAATACTGCATCACACAAGCAGTTATAAATGTACAGGACTTAGATGGTCTGCATAAATCACGTAGCTCAAGCTCAGTGATACTGGAATTACAGTGACGAAAAAAAAAAAAAAAGCACTTACAGTACCGTTTTGAAAATATGCCGGTTCTAAGGTTCCCTCTGACGTCTGTTTGGTTGCAACACATGTACGGCCAGAATTCACGCCATTTAATATCATTACAATGTCTTTTTTGTACGTCAAGCATAACTTAATGCAATGAGAAAGGACGTAACATTCTACAACTACCAAAATGTAATAAAATACTGTAGTTGGCTGGTACACAAAAAGTGCCGCCGAAATGCAATAATGTAAAGAAAACTTAACCTTAGCGTACACAAAGTGAACAAGTCGGTTGGTTCCATACTTCGCGAACTCGTTGTACAAGTTCCTCCAATAAGGCAAGAATACAGGCAAAAAAAAAAGTATGTGTATCAAGAGAAGAGAAATGCCTATAATAACTGCGCCAGTAGAACAATGGTCATGTAGCAAACGCAAGATGCTACGGGAAAAATTCCGAGCCATTGACACAAAACCAGCGCGCCTATGAAAGGAAATTCAAGTTCGTTGTTTTCTTGTGTGTATGTTGGGATCTCAGCAAACTAGAACTTGTCTATTCACCGAACTGATCCTATCGTGTTGTTTGTTGTCTTTCGCATTTTTTATTTTTTTATTTTTTTTACGTGGCTTGATGACTGTCTTCCTATCTTCATTTTTGTCTAGTCAAGAGAAAGAAACATTTTCACTAACGATTTTAAGACAAATACGAATATGTCATATTCTCATTTAATATTTCAAACTAGTCTTCATCATTAAAATATTATTTTAAAACAAGTAGGCTATAGCCTATCAGTAGCCTGTAAGTCGTTAGTCTTTTGGACAAAATATAATTTTTTTCATGACTTCTTAAAATATTAATATTATGTTATTTCATTTTACGTTTACTTTTGACGAGAATAATTAAATCTTTATCATTCTGCTTCGCTTGAAAATCGGTACAACGGGATTGTGCATGTATGGGCCTATTTGTATGTGCAATATGTTTAAGTTTCTCGGAGAATAGAACTGATTTTGTGTAATTTACGTGTGTGTCTATATATATATATATATATATATATATATATATATAATATTTTAAAGAACAATTTCGATTCTTTTCTAATATGCTTAATTATTGTAATAGCACTTAAAAGTATCTCATTAAGTGCATAATTCCTAATACGTAACAAAACTAAGCTATAGAGAAAAAATAATTCAACACCTTGTCTTCAATTTTCAATATGCATTACAAGGAACATTTTTTAGCTACGCGCAACATTTAGCTCATTCTGTTTTATGTTGTTATTAACCACTTTACCATGAACTACACATGTCACATAACTGGTTTTGAATTTTTAAATAATTCTGTAGAAATTTAAGTTTGTCGCAATGTCAGTTACGAAATGATATATCTATACTTAAGCTCAAATTAAATATTACCTACAAATTGTAGGGCGTGCTTCCTTTTCAAATAATACAGACAATTTTCATTGTTTTGTTCGCTACTTCTTGTGTTCTCATTGTATGTTTGAGTCCCACGTAAGTCGGGAAGTCTTCGGAATTTGTAAATGTTAATTAGGATGAACAATTTTTTCAGCGTTTCCCATGTTATATTTTCGGGATGAAGATGCTGTGGCATAAAGGAATATTTTAAAATGAAAACTGCGACAGATCTCACACACATACAGTGTTAAACAATCCAGTCTACGTTTCACTGCGATCTTCGCAAAACTATTTCTAGCATCCCTATCGAGATGTGTACATTCTTGAAGTTATAATCGAATAAAGGATTTATAAGAGTTACGTGTCGAACTCACACACCACGAACTGTTAGAATATTCACTACATAGCGCGGTGGGCTTAGTGAAATACATTTGGTAGTACCTATATCTATGAAATAGACCTATGTAATGCCAGGTCTGATTTAAACAGGACGAAGCTGGTAAATGATGTTCACGATAAAGTGAGCACTTTTGAAATCAACGTTAGAAAAAGGTTACTGCTCCTACCTGAATGTATTTTAACAGGCGCACTGAGTGGCTTTAACCCAGTAAAGTTGGTGACGATGGAGAGAGAGTAGTTCCATGTCGTAACATCGAATTAAAAGTGTTAGGTAAACATTTGTGAAAACTTAAATTATTTCTTTCACTTTCTGATTTTTTTAATGCATCTAAGTGTAAGAAGTGGCATATTTGTAAAATATTTACTGTTATAACAATTTCGCAGTTTCTCTTTACTGACGCATAAATAAAGTGTTGAGACCCATGGCAATGTTAATTTTATATAAGGCCGAAGAATACGCAGCGTGCATACGAGTAGGTCTTAAGCAGGGCTTTCGAAAGTGCTCATTTTACCGTGAACAGCTTATAATTAAGGCGAACGTCTAGGTTTAGCTTATTCACTTCTGCATAATGCTGGATATACTAAAGTCGAAAGTTAAGCAGATGTGTTACTTTGCTTACACCCCTAGTGTAGACGAAGTTGCAGTCTTCTGGTAAGTCCGTTATGGATATAGTCCATTAACAGTTGCTTTCAATTTTCTGAAGCGCTGCCTAAGTTCTGCTTTCAAGATATTCATCCGCCTTAAGCAAACAAAGCTTAGCTGTGTCTAGAAAATTACACAAAGGGACAACGTACCTCATTCGTGCGCACCCAGCTTAATAATGTACTGCATAAGAACTATTTATTACTAGCCATTACCAACACATCTATTTTTTCCCTGATGTTATTTATATTAATTTTTATCTTAATAGTATTATGAATACGAAAGTTTGAATGTTTGTTTGTTACTCAATCACGTCATAACGACTTGACGGATTTGGATGGAATTTGGTACATGGGTAGATTATATTCTGGATTAGCACATATGGTACTTTTAATCTCGGAAAAACAAACAGGATGAATGGGAAATATTTATAACACCCATGATGCACTGTTTCCCAATCGTCATTCAGGATTTTTCTATTTAGTAGGTGCATATTTATATGGAGAATATAGGGCTACTGTCTAGCATGAAAACATGATACTAATAGGTCATCCATTTTGAATTTCGACACAATTTCGAAATGTTTCACTCACATTATTGTTCAAAAAACCATGTAGAGCTCCTTATTTTGAGGTATATTCGACCATCAAACGTGTCGTTACTGACAGTCGACGGTTAACTGAACAGTTTTGACTCAGTGCAAGAGAAAATTCCCCGCCCACACCTGCGTATATGTGGACATGCCGACTGACACGCTCCCAGTTCAGTTGGCAACAATGCATTAAGCGTATTTGCTCGAAGTATCGTCCTATTATAAGTGTGTTGTCTACATTTGTCGACACCGAAATTACTTCTTCTTATTTCTGCTTTTTTGAAGGAGTAAGAACTGGCACATCAATAACAAAATTTACGTTCTTAATAATTTTACGATTCCGCCTGACCAGCGCATGTTTACCTACCAGTCAACAGGTTCACAACAATGTTAACTTTACAAGTAGCGGAAGGATACATGGTATGATTGAGAGATTCCGGGTACTAACTAGCGGCAGTAACTAGATTACTGGTGCAGGAAACCTGACTAAGAAAGAAAAATGAATATATCCAGTCCACAAGTATTTATTCTTCAAAGGAATAATTTTGAATCAAACGACAGTCATGATATTTTAAAACTTAAAACTAATTTCAGTCTAGATGTTTCTTTATTATTCCATTTTGTATGTGCCCTACAAAAATTACTCAAACTGATGAGCGCAAGGTTTTTAAAAAAACTCTTTTCTACATGGATAAGAAGCTTGTAGTTGCCATTATATACAAGGAAATATTTACAAGTTTGAAATCTCTAACTCGGAAGTTCCTGGGGCCACGGGGGCTGAGCGGTTAGACTGCCCCCCTCCCACCAACGCGATCCGGGTTCAATCCCCAGCCGGGACACTCCCGGATTTTCGCATGTGGGAATCGTGCCAGACGATGCCGTTGGTCAGCGGGTTTTCTCGGGGATATCCCATTTCCCCCATACATTCATTCCAACGCTGCTTCATACTAACCTCAATCACCCTCATCGGCTCTCAAGTTCTTGATGTTAAGATCTGTCCAGATATCTTCACTCACTCGGAAGTTCCTTGTGGCTGGGGCGGTAAGTAACACCACAATTATTTATAGTTAAATTATTTAAAGTTTGTGAGATATTTGTCCTTTTATTTTTTGCCTTCGGGCCGTAAGAGTGCGTACCTATACAAAGGCTCAAAATTAATAGCCATTATTATTAAAGGAGAGAAAGTAATTAAATAATTTGCTCTTCGTGCGTTAACGAATTGCGTAAAGATTCACCGTAAACATATGTAAATAACTTGATTGAATTCCATTCGTTCAGGGACTGCTTAATGTCCGAGCTGTCGACAAGACATCAAGCCTTACCTACCTTGGAAGTAGCTTTCAGAATCACATGCGTGGGGTTGGGCGCCGGCTGACCTGCCTCACTGCAAGTCGGACAAGCCGGAGCCAATGGGAAGGCGCGGTGGTGGAGAGGGAGAGGTCAGGCTAAAGGGCAGGCCACGTCCCTGCGCGGACCGCCACACCTGTCCAACTAGATCAAGAGCAGCGGGCTTTCTGGGGCGCACCCATAGGTGTCACCTGCCCCCCCCCCCTTCTTCAATTCCATATACAACAACTATCTATTCTCTCAGTACAACGGCGCCACACTTCTGCGTCGTACTGCAAAGTACACGCTGTTCACGACAAAACGAGCGCTTTTGAAAGCCTTGTTTAAGATCTATTTGTGTGCACATTATGTATTCTTACACCATATGTAAAATTAACATGGGCCTGATCACTTTATTAGGGCGTCGGTCAAGTGAAACTCTGAGATCTTTAGAAAAGTAAACATTTTACAAATTCACTAATTATTACACTTATAAGTTATGCATTAAAATACAAAACAAAATTAATTATTTTTGGAACGAGGAATGTTTACATAACACTTTTAATTCAAAGTTAAAGCATACAGGTGGGCCTTCTTTCCCTCTGTTAATACCTAGTGCCCCGAGAATTTCGCGGATTGAGTTGGTAGCAAGCTAGGCTGGACAGCACACTATACACTCGAGACATTATCGTTTGCTTATTGGTAGCCGTGATCAAGCGAGGCCTCTGTACAAAACTGTTAAGCACTCACTCACACTACTGTTTCCTGCTTATTACCGGCTCACAGCTAAACGGGGCGTGTCTAAAGAACTGTCGCCCAATTACAACAGTAGGAGTAAAGAACAGGTGTTTGGAGCCCACCTTGTCACCGAATGAGTTCGCGAAATACTCGTAGGCGCGTGCCTGCTGTCGTGTCGGTTAAAGTACATGAAGGATGGGGCAGTTCCATTTTTCAAATGTTTATTTCAAAAGTGCTCAAACAGCTGTGTCAGCCTATTCTTGCGGGAACAGAGGCGAGGGAGCGATAAGGTCGATGCCGACCCGCTTACGTGTCGGCCAGTCACTACGCGCAGGGTTCTGAAATGGTTACCTTTGCACTGCTGGAACTACAAAGTCTGTAGCAATGTTCATTACATGTCTCTATACTAGCCTGGCGTGTTTCCGATCAGTGCATTTTTTTGCGATAAGGCAGCGTGAGAAGCATTCTTTAGCTATGTGCAGAGACGTGCACAATTCTCGTTATCTTTCGGTGACAGGATATACTCCACTGCCGTTCTTTTTTTCGTGGCCAGCCAAAGGCAGGTCACGTATTTTTCTTAGTAGCCCTCGTACCTTCGCCCTTTCTGTGTATTGCGGGGTTACAGGATGTTTAGGGCCACCTGTTTTTCGCGAAAAGTTTTCAAGACTACTTGCGCTCCAAAACACTAGATCTCCGGTCCATGTTCATGATTGAATGATTTTTACCGCCACGCTTTGCAGATGTCTGCCCGCGAATCACGGACACTCAGTGTCGGAGTTACCTGATTCTGATTGGCCCAGTCAGGTAAGGAACTGCAGCCCAACAAAGACACGTGGCCAATAAACAAAGGGAAACTGCATGTAGGTCATAGTACATTGGAGTCCAGCTTTCGCGTAAATCTTTTCGTGAAAAACAGTTGGCCCTAAGGATGTACATGTTTGGCCACTCATTTGAATGCCTTCGTTCGAATGTACATCTCGCGAGTTAGTTTTTAATTTTTTGTGACAATTAGGATTGTAACCGTGTTTGTTAGTGCATCTATTTATGCTTAGCAATCTTATAAACACATTAATAATATAATGCAACAAGAGACTGACCAGTAATGCTGTAAAACTTGAAATAGTTGTTTTCACACGTTGACCAAATTTTGAAATATATCTATTTAAAATCTTTCCGCCGTGATCAGTTGTCACATTGGCTGAGATTGCTAAGGCGTAGAGCTCGGACGCAGATGATCAACGTACCTAACTTGTGAAGATTTTTGATACTATCCAAAATTGTTTAATGTACGTGGGGCCAAAAAAATCTTTAGTTGCACCAGCCAAATCCTACAGTTTGATGCAGACAACCAAATGAGAACAACAAAACGATTTGGTTTCAGCAACAAAATATTTCATCTTGTTTGATTCAACAAAACCTTTTTTTGTCAGTGTACCGCGCCTCAAGCGTATTTATTTTTTTTTCGTTGATAAATACATACAACGTCTGTAAAGTAGTTTCGTAAATAAAATGCGTATTTCAAACACGTTGCATTGTAGTTCAAGTTCCAGATACACAGTGCTCTTAAGAATACATTGGTGGAACAGACGTGTATATCCTGAACACCACGGACACAGGGGACGCGTTGGCGAGCGGTTAGCCTGCTCGCCTCCCACCAAGACGAACCAGGTTCATTCCCCGGCCGGTTCGCTCAGGATTTTCGCAAGTGGGAATCGTGCCGGACGATACCTCCGGTGGGCGGATTTTCTCAGGGATCTCCCGTTTCCCCCTCATCGGCTCTCAGGACCTCGTTGTTTAAGCCACCTAAATCTCTTCACTCACTCACTTTGCACGTTTATTTTTATACTGTTATTGGCAAATACGAAGTTCAATGTTGAAAAATGGAGAGTGGTTCCTACGCTACTAAAGACTGTTCACGATAAAGTGCACTTTTGAAATCAACCTTAGAAAAAGTCACTGTCCCTTCCTGCATATATTTTAACGGGCGCAATGAGTAACATGCGCCCAGGAAAGTTAATAACGATGGATATAAAGTAGTTCCGTATCTTAAAGTCGAATAAAAAGTGTTAGGTAACCATATGTAATAAATTAAATTGTTTCTTTCGGTTTTTTTTTTTTTTTTATCCAGCGAAGTTAAAAATTTGCAGATTTGTATAATATTTGCTTTTCTAAAAACTTCACAGTTTTACTTGATTGACGCATGTATAAAGTTATGAGGCCTATTGCAAAGTTAATTTTAAATAAGGCGGAATAATACGCAACGTGCATGTAGATCTTAAGCAGTGGTTTCAAAAGTGCTCATTTTAACGTGAACAGCCGCTAGAAGGCGCACCAACACATATTCTCTTCACGTGACAGAAGGTATAATTCCGGAAGGGCTCTCAACCTCGGATCTACGATAGCGAACGTACCTAAATGCAAAACTACTGAAATTACCTTACGCGTGGCTGCGAATGCCTGGATGATTAATAAGCGCCGATGTATGAATCCGTTAAACGCTCTGCGTTGAATATGTCGAGTCGCACCCAGTGACAGTAATGATGATGAAAATTTAGTGTAACAGAAGTAGATAGCTTTACACACACGAAGTGATCGCTATAGTTGGCTTAGAAGTGTTTTTTTTTTCTCGAAGTTTGAAGGCACTCGCATAGTGGTATATCACCGCGACAACGTAAATGTCCTGTGGGTGTTACTTGTGAGGTCTATGCACTCTACAGTACATTTCTTTATAGTGGCGGGGCCGCGGGGGCTGAGTGGTTAGCCTGCTGGCCTCCCACCAAGGAGACCCGGGTTCAATCCCCGGCCGGGTCACTCTGGATTTTGGCATGTGGGAATCGTGCCGGAGGATGCCGTAGGTAGGCGAGTTCTCTCGGGGACATCCCGCTTCCCCCCCTCCGCCATTCCGGCGCTGGTCCATGTTGACCTCAATCACCCTCATCTGAGCTGAAGACTATCCAAATACCTTCACTTCACTCACTCTTTATAGTGGCGCAAGACGTTATGAGAAAGAAATGTGTATGAGCAAACACCTGTTCACTCAGAAGTGTGTATCACAGAATTCATCAAAATTGCTTGTTTCAAAATTTTCTTATAAATTTTAGAGTCAGATACCAAGAATATTTTGTCTGTGCTAAAACAACGTCTAAAGGAATTCACAAACGGAGTATGCCCTTCAACTGGGACTAATGTGTTTACATCTGTATTAAACTGAGTTTTTTTTCGCCAGTATTACTTTACGGAATCAGGAAATGTCACGTATCTCAGCTTAGTGGACTCCGTTGCTAACTGTTGTTTGTCGGAAATGGCCAAGGCTCGTGGTAACAGCTGCGAGACTTGTAAACAGCGGCGATATCGCATGTTTCCTGCCACATGAACGCAGAACAGGTTTTACAGACAGGCCCCTCGGTAACTCCCGAGTGTCGTTTCCACTTCTTTCTTGCGTGCACCTAACAAAAATGTTCATTAAATAAAATATATATAATGGGTGTATGTCTCGTGTTATTTACTTCTACTGGCCTGTAACAGTCAGCAACACTTAAAACACACAAATATTACTAAAAACTTTTAAAGTTACCCGAATTACATATTCTGTAGAAATAACGTATTTTAACACGGCACTGTTACAAGAAAATTGTAGCAACGGAATAAATGTCATTAACTCTATCTTTTTTTTTTAAAAAAACCTCACTCCAGAATGAAATATTTAACTATTTAAAATATATCTCGTGATACAAATCCAACAACCCCCACGGCGATAATTTAAGTTTTTTCATAATCTTATATGAAATCTATCGAAAGTTGGTGCGTAATTTTACGACTGTTTCTGAATAATATTTACTAGTACTTTTCCGTGTTTTCTCCGGACATTTTTCTAATAGTGCATTTCGCTTCTGTGTATCTAACTTATTCTGCGTTCGCACGACTTTTTTTGTCTTGAAGTTATTATCAACATGAATAAACTGAGAGGAAGGTTGATTTAATACAGACTGAGCCAAGTGTAGGCTGTTCACGGTAAAATGAGCACTTTTGAAAGCCAATATTTATGATCTACTTGTATGTACTTTATGTATGTTTTCGCCTTATGTAAAATTAACATTGTCATGGGCCTCGTCACTTTAGTCATGTGTCGGTCAGGTGAAACTGTGGAATTATTGTAAAAGTAAATAGGTCAATTTTACACTTCGATGTATTAAAATAACAGAAAGCGACAGAAATAATTTAAGTCATCACAAATGTTTACCTCACACTTTTTATTCGGCATTATGATATAAAACTACTTTCCATCTATATTTACCAACTTTACTGGGTGTATGACACTCAGTGTGCGCGTTTAAATATATGCAGGCTGGGGCAGTGAGTTTTTTCTAAGGTTGATTTCAAAAGTGCTCTCTTTATCGTGAACAGTCTTTAGTAGCGTAGGAACCACTCTCCGTTTTACATCATTGAACTTCGTATTTGCCAATAACACTATAAAAATAAACGCGCAAAGTGAGTGAGTGAAGAGATTTAGGTGGCCTAAACAACGAGGACCTGAGAGCCGATGAGGGGACCAGCGGACTCACATTTGGGAAGACCCGGGTTCGAATCTCGGTCCAGCCATCCTGATTTCGGTTTGCCATTGTTTCCCTATAAATCAGTTCATGCAATGCAGGGATGGTTCCTTACTATAGTCTTTTCGCTGTTTCTTCACACTTTTCGAATCAAACCTTTGAAAAACTCCCCGCGGCTATGGCGCATTTAGATATTTCTTAAATATGCCATATATTACAAGCGTTTTACTTGTCTGTTAACATAAAAGTATATAATGTTTCGCTCAATTGAAATCTCAGCTATATTTTATTTTATATACTATAGTATTTCATTTCTAATAAATATGAATGAAAACAGTAATAAAACGTGGATATTGGTAGCGCCTAGTAAGAAATAGTTCTCGTGCAAAATATGATTCCGACTGAGAGTAGGCATGAACTTGATGCGTTGTCCTTTGGGGTAATTTTCTGTCCTTAATTAAGCTTAGTTTGCACGAGGCTGACTAATCCTGGAAGTAGAACTTTAGCCGTAGAACCATACCCAAATGAATAAACCGAATTCTGTCAAACAAACTGTTAGAACATCATAACAGCTCCAGAAGCACAATAATCACAAAAAAAAAATGCAAATTTGCAGACTGAATAATTATGTCACACCAGTCACAAATAACAACTAAATACAGAATGGCACATCCTGTATATTGGATCTTAAATGAAATGAATTACAACGACAATACACCGCAAGGGTGTATTATTCCTAATGAGTTCCTTTCACGAACAGCAATTTCACTGCCAACTCTCAGTCGCGTATGTATATATCACTCTTTATGTATTGTTTGGTTCAGGGCGATGGGCAGGCATGTATATGAAGCAGGTATCTGTATTAAAGCATGTATATGCCATTATATAGACGATATCATTCTATAACACGCAAAACTTGCCTCTATTAATAATTAAACATATAATTTGAACATAATTATAATTAATAAATTAAAACACCTTCGTCTGTGCAAGTAAAGATTTGTTTGGCTTTACGTGCATTAAACATTAAAGTTAATATAAAGAACATTGTAATTAAGAGCCAGATTCGCACCTACAGAGATCGTTCGAGCCCGAGCACTACGCCATGGCAACAACAGGTACAATGGCAGCTGATGAAACTGTAAAGGCTATTCACGATAAAGTGAGCACTTTTGAAATCAACCATAGGTAGAGACCTGCAAAATTCGCGTTATTATTTGGGGACACGTTAAATTTCAAACATATGTACCTATGCTTTAAGTTTCTCATTAGACAATACTTTATTTGACACGCCATGTAACTCTGCGCCAGTAAATGAATTGTGTAGTCCAATCACGTGCAGTCCAGTCATAAAGAGCGTGGCTTCACATCTACGCAGCAGCCAGTGGATAAACGACGCCGGCTGTAGTATATTCAGTACTGTGAAGTTTAGCCTGATGCCAAATAATAACGCGAATTTGCGGGCCTCTGACCATAGGAAAAAGTCACTGCTCCCACCTGCTTATATTTTATGGGGCGCACTGCGTGACATTCGCCCAGTAAAGTTGGTAACGTTGGAAGGAAAGTAGTTCCATATCTTAACGTCGAATAATTAGTGTTAGGCAACCATTTGTGATCATTTGAATGATTTCTTTTGCTTTCTGTTTTTTTTTTATGCAGTGAAGTGTAAAAATGAGCAGATTTGTAAAATATTTACTTTTCTTATAATTTCACTGTTTCACTCGACCGACGCATGAATAAAGTGATATGGCCCATAAGGCCCATGGCAGTGTTCTTTTTACATAAGGCAGAAGAATACACGTCCTGCATACAAGTAGATCTTAAGCAGGGCTATTAAAAGTGCTCATTTTACCGTGAACAGCCTACACTGTTTTTAAAACTGGACATGCGAAAATAAATATTTCAAGTTTTGCTGTTTTATTTTTCAGTTCCCTGTTGAACTTGTCTTATTAGGATGTTAATGCAACTTTTAAGGTTCAATAAATTCACTGACAATCACTCTTACTATCCTAATTGTCACAAAAAATTACTTAACAAACTTTCGAGCTATATTTTCGAATAAAGTCTATCAAATGTGTGGCCAAACAAGTATTCAAGGGTATATTTTGTAAGAAGATTAACTTTAGTTGTGTTGCTTTTCAATTATTTTTTTTATTCAACAAAATATTTCATCGGGGAAACAAAATATACTTTCGACCCTGTACAAACAAATAATTCGTTGGCTTTCCCTAAGTGCGAATCCACAGGGGGGTGAGCTCGTATCACTGTGCTAGGAGGTAATCGTGTTGACTGCTAAAATATTTCATTCTCGCTCTACACTTTCAGGTAGGTGGAGTCGGCAAGAGGCATGACGCAGTCAATGTCTGGTTTTAACCAGAAACTGAAAAATATTTCTTTTGTTTGAAGGATATTACACCATGGTTGTGTTTACAAGTACGCAAGTCCAGCATAAAGACAACAGCATGGCCGCATGAAAAAAGGAATTAATATGTAGTGATTTGAATGAGTTTTGCAATGCGTGTAGGTAAATAAACAACGAGTTTATCGTCATGGACAAGCAGCATTGCGAAGTAAGTTTCAACTTTGACAGTTGTGTTACTTTGTGGTAGGTCAGTGCTGGGTACATGCGCAGAAGACGAATAATCAGCCTACCGCATCTCTGGCTCTTGTGCGAGGAACCGCGCCATCGAGAAACCATTTTGTAGGGCGAAAGTTTGAACCGATATTTTTTCCAGCACAGGACAAAGTGACATTTTCAAAATTATTTTGTCGAATGTTTCCCAGAGTGCAGACGCAGTCGCACGTCAGATATTAAGTCTAACGCTCAGATATTTAAGTTGCCCGTGTTTGCAGTCTGCGAAAACATAATGTAGTTCATTTCTACCTGCTTTCTCAATCCTCACGAATAAGGACGATCGCGAGTTCTTGTCAACGAGATATGTTACGTTTCTATGTGCACGATCCTTATGTCATTTGTAACCTATACATGTTTGTATGTTTTTATTTCCAGCCTAGGTCTACACATTATATTTTAAGGTATCTTAAACAAAAACCTTCAAATTGAAATATTTTACACTCAAATAATGTAATCAATTTTAAGCACCTGTTCCAGCCCCCAAGTGTGTTACGGCAGTCTCTCCAGACTTTGAAGGTGGTGAGTAGGAAACGATTACGTCTACTCAAAGACTCTAAAAGCATTTTTTAAGTGTTTACAAGTTAGTCACAAATGATAAAAAAAAAAGCGTATTTATTCTCTACGAGAAATAATACTGAATCGTGTATAAAAATTGATTTGGGCTGCATATCACTAGGGACAGGTGTTTTTCGCACAAATATGTATGGTTATGCTAGACTTCAATATCGTTCGTCCTCAACCACAACTTCCTTTGGTTATTGGCCATGTGCCTACGTGAGAAGACGTGTTCCTACGTGACTGGGCCAGTCGCAATAAAGTACTCCGAGACTGAATGTCCGTGATTCGCGGGCAGACACCTGAGGCACGGGACATTTAAAATCATCCAAACACGAAAGAGCATACGAACTAAAGTGTTTTGGAGTACAACTGGCCCTGATATCGTTTCGCGAAAAACACGTCTCTAGATATCACTAGAAGTGTAAATATCAACGAATAGGCGGAAATACGATAAATATAGCATATGGCGTACTTAGAGTGAAATGCGAAATTGGCCGAGATCTTCTCTAATAAACAAGCGACACTTTTAAGAAATTAGTAAAAATCACAATTTTATAACGCATGTTAAAGATTCGTGGCACAAATTGAAATAAAAATGAAGGGATTGGAAAAAGAAACAGAAAGCAAAGATTGTAAAATAAAATGAGTCGAATACTGATTCCGGGGGGAAAAACGGGGAAACTTATCAAAATTAAGGTTGCATTCTGACGCATGTGAGAGATTTATATTAGATTTTAATGTAGATGAGATACCATATAAACACTTATAAAATGAATAAACGGTAAAATAACAATATTTGATGATTAACCAAAAAAGGAAGAAAAAATAATAAAAAAAGATACATAACAGGCCTTGACGAACCGGAATAGGAAAACTATGTTTATAGAAGTACTATCATCTTAGCAGCGCCTAACTCGTATTTTGATGTTACTAAATTATAGATGTGGCTTTAGATTTGGTAGAGAAGATTTTAAAAGTGAGACTTTCAAATTATGTTTTTTTTTTTTTTTTAAATAAAATAAAGTAATCTTGTTTTTAAACTTATTTTGTGCGATTTTCAACAAAACATTGGTTAAAGCGATGTTTATCAGATTTGTTCCTGTGCGTTCCCCAAAAAACTTTTTATTTGTAACGCATTGCGTTATGAGTGTGAGTACGCATGAATGACGGTAGGATCAAGTGAGACGAAAACGGGACTGGATATTAGCGTAACAGATGCAATGGCGTTAATACCTGAAGAAAAAAAAGCCTTTTCTATCGTTAATTGTCACCTCCTTCTGCACTACTGCGTTATGAGAGAACTGTTCCCGAGAAAATATTTTCTACTGCAACATTTTCATAATTTTAATTTTAAATATTTATTGGGACATTGCAAAACTGTGGAGCTGGTAGAGAGCCACTATCTTTATCCATCGCAGGAACAGCATCGACTCTCGGACCTACTTAGGTCAAGTACGGCCTGTCTTCTAAAACCTTCGCACAGAAATATCACGACATTCCTTCAAGATATCTACTGAACACTACTGATAATCTGGAAAAGTCCGAAGAAAACACAAGATTTTACTACAGTATGGTTTAACATATTGTTATAAGCGAGTAAAATATTACGTATAATATTGTAATGCGTGACATAGATATATCTGCTTTAATATCTGGGAATTAGTGTGTTTCTTGGATGCTTGTGTTAATAACTTAATGTATGATAATTGATGAATTGCGTTGGGTCTTTTCCTGATCAACTAGGGCATTCAAAATAATATGGCCGTGAATATGTTGCCATCAGATTTGAATTTATAAAGTAAGCTTTAATTGTGTGAATATTTTACTATTGTCCATTTTTATTAGCCAGTAAAACTGCCTTAGATTTCATGCTAACTATTATTATTTAAATAAATATGTTATTCTTTGGTACAATTTTGTGTTAAAAAGAAATTTTTGTTTGCTTGTAAAAAGGAGCGACACTACTCATAGAGAACTTTTGTCTGTTAGTCATATGAATTTGTTTGGTCTGATAGAAATGTGAGATGAAATTAAGAACCTTGTAGGGCTATGGAAGAGGTCATAGATGGGCAGTACTGAATCGCTAGTTAGTTGAATATATTATTGTTCTGACAAGCCCAAAAACACCGAATGCTTATCTAAAATGTACTACAGCAAGAGAGAGAAAAGTGTAAATTTATTTAAACAGTCGAGGCTTGAGGGTAGACAACTCTCCACATCTGCAAGGGACCCGTCGACATATCCTGATGACAGCAGTCCACTAGTGTTCCAGGAAATGCAGGAGTTTCGGGGCCATCGTCCAGTTACGTGCTGCGCGGAGACCATTTGGACAACTGAGGAGTTCCATATTCACCATGGACACGGCGATTTGGGGTCAACTGCGGCAATGTACGTACAATTCGATCGGAAAGTAAGTCTGACATTTTCTTTTCACGTTATTAATGTTTCAAGAGTAATAATCCTTTCACCCGAAATTAGATAAAAGTATGCATTTTTATGAATGGTTGAATGTCCTCGTTTCTTTATCTTATTAATGTGGCAAATGACACTAAATTTGTTCAATTTTGAATAATAACTTTATATCATACACAAGGCTAATGATCATAGACCTGTTCAGTATTGAGTCGTTGGACTACATAGGAAAACCATACGATTTGTTTCTTTATGAATATTTCATTGATAATATTAATTTCTTATTGGAAGTATAGCAGTCCTGTAAGAAAGTATAAAATTGGTTTTCTTTATTAAAATATTTTTTGTGACTATTATTTATGATATTTTTTCATTTATAACTATATGCTAATCTGGGAACGTGTGGTTGTTACTTGTAATATTTATTTTAGCTGATTGCTAAAGTTTAGCTGAGTATAAGATTTTTCACATTACTATTAATGAGTACAAGAGTTTTCACATTACTATTAATTAATAGTATAAATTAATTTGTTCTCATACTCGTATATTACCCAAGAGCTTGGCCAAGGCTATTGAATATTTAGATATTCTTGATTTTGGTGAGTTACGCCATACTCTATAATGAATGACAACACATGTGTTGTAAAATTCTGGCGTCCAATAAGCGAGGTTTAAAAACACCGTTACAGAATAGAAATTCTGCCGCAGCAACGTGAGGTTTAAATGAATATATAAACAGTAGTAACAGAAGCGTTACACCGCTCTCATAGGAACTAAAATTAATAGGTTTTGGAGTGAAGAGTATTTTTGTTTCCTCTGGCTAGTGCTAGAAGAAATAAACGCAGAAAAAGCAGATAGGCTATTCACGGTAAAGTGAGCACTTTTGAAAGCCTCTCATTTTGGATAATAGTCAATAAATATATTTTATTTTAGCCTTAGACGTTAACTTCCGAGTGCGGTGGAATATACAAACGGTATTTATTGCCAACATAGCAATATTTATTAACAAAAGAGCTTCAAGGATAAAAAATTACTGAAAGGAAATGTAACTAGGGCCTCAAAACTGCTCACTTTACCGTGAACAGCCTATACTTGTTTCTCACTACATTCGCTAGTGTTATTGGGTCGTGCATTACATAAAACCCTAAAATATAGAGCACTTATCAAATTACAAAGTCGAAATAACTTACTGGGTTCCAAACATTTTTTTTCAGTTAAAGATGAAGAGCAGAAAAAAAACGACATGAACAACAGATGTTGGAAAATGAATTTTGTTTTTTGGTCTTTTTGAGTACGGATTATGCTATTGCCTTAAGAATATTGACAAGGGTTTCTGATAAGCGAACTAAAGCAATATGAACAATGCAGTACCAATTGTCGGTTGAAATGTCCAAACACGTGTTCTAGGCTCCTACCAGTTAGGCAATGTGTTCATCAGACGAGCTATCTCTGTCCCGTATCTCCAAGGGGTAAGTGAATCACTATTATTTTTTGTACTAATTAGAACAGCGAGGCGTTTTTATTTTTTATGACCTAGCAGTTACATTGAGAATTGGGCACTTGTAAATTCCGCTACTCTCCTTTAAACAAGAGCTGATGCAGTTGATAGTTACCAATAGTATTTCACTCTATACCTAATACAATTTTAATATTATTGCAGTCGTTCTCCAGATTATTTTTACAGTTCGATTGACAGTTTGATGGACTTCACAAAGCTGGACATATGCCTAGAAAAGCTGAAAGTTGTGACAGATTTGGATTAAGGTAAGTTCCAAACCACGTGGCCCTGACTTGCTACTTTCATTTTGGGTCACCTAGAGCTTGAGTAATGATTGGTCAGGACTCATCGCCATTGGTTATTACGGCTCACATTTTGAATATAAGACACGAGATGCCAGTAACTGGCGTAAAAGTGAAAAAACCATTTATATGTGTTTATATAAAATATGCTGTGTTTATTTATTCTTTCATCTTACATAATTTATTATTTCACACGGTATTAATAATCTTAACAAACCTAGCACTCAATAGGGGCCGCTGTAGTGTAGTGGTTAGACTACTCGCCTTCCACCTGGGTGAACCGGATTTGATTCCCTGATGTGTCTCTCCAGGATTTCCGCATGTGGGAATCGTGCCGAACGTCGGCGGGTTTTGTCGGGGATCTTCCGTTTCCCCCGCCCTTACATTCCGGCGCAGCTCCATTCTCATCTAGTTTCACCCTCATCAACTCTCAAGACCTCGTTTTTAAGAGGCACGCAAATCTCTCAACTCAACTCAGATATAGCTGTAAGAGGAGCACTTTTATATATTGCATGTCTTGTTCAGTGTATATTATTTTTGAAAGTAACCCTTAAAAGGTAAAAGTAACCCTTAAATGCACTCATTTTGACTTTAATATTTACTATATTGCATGCAATAGTATTGGAATTTGAAACAGGCATAGAATTTATTTGTTTAAATTATTATTTAAAAAGCAAAATTAAATTGTATTTCCAATATATTTCACGTTACACATACTTGCGTAATTAGCGTTAAGTATTTATGTTTATAATTTTTACATTGTTTCATTTGATTGACATGAGTTTAAGACCAATAACTAACCGCTCTGTAAACACAAAGCAAGTTAACGTGAGAGAAATAACCTAGTGGCATGATATTCACTATTATTATTTTTGGCGAAATTTTTAGAAATGTATTGTTATTACCTATTTGCATGTGTTTTACTTGACGTTCTTAGATTAAAACCCACTTTCCAGAAAGAAAAGGAAATTTTCCTCTCCACGTCCATTATGTTGATATTGTAGCATTTATAGCAATGGAGCGCAAAGCCCGTTTGCCACGATGCAATGTTCTGAACGAGCTCCGGCAGAAGCTTCTATGAAACCTGCTATCCCAAGCCTGCATGCAAGCACGTAAGGAGGTCTCTGTGAAATAACCTGTCGCACGATACTTCCCGTCGTGCAAGTATAGACTACACGCACTTCTGTACTTCTGCAACTGTGGTTACCAGATGGAATTCCCTCATAGATTCTGCGGTGCCCGTTAATGCACGGAGCCTGACTGTTTTGCTGTGGTAATTGAAACTTTTTGTATTCAATAAACGTGGACGTTCGCCATAATTTTCACGTAACCGTGTTACAGCATAAGTAGATCACATTTTCGCGGTTTTTTATTTCTTCACTAATCTACTTGAATATTTTTGAATTGTCTGATCGCTGTTTCTTAAAACAAATGTCAACAATGAACACACCTCCGCAATTCACCGCCCTCTCTCTGATTAATTAAAACTTCCACAAGGTATGAAAACTTCCACTAAAAAAATGCACATTGCCAATTAATTATAAACAATAGGTCCATGAAAACAAAAGAAATGGGCTATAACTTAAATAATACAATTTATATCAGGGGTCATGCAAGCTTGCACGGAATATTACAAAGAAACTCCTATCGTGGTGCACGGACATAGTAAAATTCAAAACAAATATTCTGCTCTTTGTTGATGACAGGTGAATACACCTCTGGATTTTTTTTTGCAGAAATTTGCAAGCTGTTAGGTATAGGACTCCGATGGATGCTATGGTTATTGCGTCTGTGACAATGTAATATGTAGGTAATAAAGAAAATACTTCCAAAAATATTTACACATTGAGGTCTGCACACATTTACTGGCACTAAGGCGAATTAGAAGTGAGTCACCTATATCCACTACTGCAAGAACTCCAGTTATGTCGGTGTCTGTGTTAGAACTCACCATCGTCCTATTGGTCCATGCCACACCGGACAGTACCCTGTACCACAGCGTTCATTATTGGCCAGCCATCAACTAATGGAGAGCCGAACTGATAATGACCCAATCAAATGTACTTTACCGTACAAAAGGATTTGCAATCAGTCCTCTCCGTTCGAGAGACTATTAAAAAAAAGGAAATTATATCGTCAGCAATACCATTGTTACTGCTCTGTCGTGTTCTTGTGGGTCATATTGAACACTAAGACAGCACTTCCATGCGAGTTTTCTTCTGAAAAACTAATGCCCGGTTGCACCATCGTGGTTTTAAACTCGATCGGAGGTCGCATCTAAGATTGACACGGAAAACTGTTGCCCCATCCGAGATCAGAACTGGACTGGAGATCGAGATGAAGTTAATTTCGAACCACCGAAATTGGCGATTCCAAACCTCGATCAGAGATCAGCAGCCATCGTCGACAAATGTAGTTTGAAAATACGCCAACAGATAGAACCACGGGCGACTGTTTTCTTGGGAAATTAAAAGAACATTATACGCACTTGAATATTATTCAGTAAAATTCGTACAACAATAATTCACTTAAATCAGATAAAACATCGCACATTTAGGTCTATCTATAGTGAAAAATACGCCTACTTCCATGACGTCGTATATTACGAACCAATAGGAAAATTTGTCTCATACTTAATCTCGATCTCTCACTTTGGAACCAAGATCAAGCTGGATCCTGGTTCGAAACTAGGGTCATTTGATCTCGGATCGGGGAAGATGTTGGTGCAACCGGGCATAAGAAATTGTCAAGTTAACTTTGCTCTAGCTACGCTCGAGCATAGTCTACAAAGTGTTCAAATTAACTGTGGCAAGACGAAAAGGCTTGGGTGTCGCAAACCCATGCGTCTCGGTACGGTAATTAGCAATGCGTCAGTGTTTCGGGGGGGGGGGGGGGGGGCGACCACAAAACCGAACGTGGCGCTAGCGTCGCCGCGTGGGTCGAAATTTCCCCCGGCAAACCGCAGCGAGCGTGCGACGCCAGACTGCGCAGGCGCAGACGTGTGGTTTCCCGGGCTCGCGTCGCGCGCCGTTTATCCCCCGCTCTATATTACGATATATTATTTTTTTCCCCTTCATTTTCGAATTCCTACCTAACGACCGCATTAGGTAAATGTGTCGGGAACGCGAGGAGGTATGCCAGAAGGTTGGAATGGGGGAGAGGGGGGGGGGGACTGTGGGAGTCCTTGGTCTCTGAAGGAAGCGGGTCAGAGCAACTCGTTGCGAAATGCAGCGTATCACTGACAAGGCTCGTCTAATGACATTCCCGTACACACGAGCTACGATAATTGGGGCCCGCGACTGTTTCGCGAATAACTAACTGTAAGGACTTTGAAATTGCAGACTCTTAAGTTGAATGGTGCACGCAAACCGTATAATTTACATAATTTTCGTCATAACTGGTTTTACAGCTGGTTCTTCACAAGTTTTTCCTCGACAAGTTGTAAATAACAATTTTGAGCACCTTCTTGCTTTGTTAAAAATTCACTTTGTTCTTTATTCTCGGAGCACTGATTGAAGATAGCAAAACAGAAATTCTTTCTTTTCTCCCATTAGTGCTCCGAGAATAATGACCGCAGTGAATATCTAACAACGCAAAAAGGCGTTGAGAATTATTATTTGTGTCTTGTCGAGCCAAAAATTTCGACAATTCCTTTGGAAAACGACTTATATCAAAAATCGGGTAAATGTACTGCTTTCATACACCGTTCCCCTAAAGTTCCTTTTCCTGTTGGTAGAGACCAGAAAATTTGGTGGATTCATTTCGGCACGAGCTAAAATCCAAAGACTCTTACGTCTGTGATTGGTCCACGTGTAGTTTGGCACCTCCTATGGAAACGTGGGCTAACCATACACTTAATTGTGAAAGAAAGCAACCAATGAGCTGCCGATGTTTGCCTGATTGTTAGGGACACCCGAATTTCGCGGAAAAATTTCCGCACATGCTAGATTTCAATGCCCTGCTGGCATACGAACTGTTTTCTTTTTCTTATTAGCGGCGTGTATTTGGGAGAAGATCTCCGACTTAACTGACCAATTATAATTATGTGAATACTGCGCGTCTTTGATTCGCGGGCATACATCTAAGACGCCTAACACGGAAACCAACCAATCACGAAAGTGGATCTGAGCTAAAGTATTGTGAAATACAACTGGTCTTAAAAACTTTTTCCTCGAAATTCGGATATCCCTACTGATTGCACATGTGAGTGTAAAGTTTAGCCGGAAAGTCACTGGAATGGACGAACTTTGCAGGTCTCTTTATCAGTCGTCTCGCAGTATTTTCGACGCATGCTGGACAATCCTGCGAAATGGACGTCGCTGGCCAACAAAAAAAAAAATGCTGGTACGCCGTTCGTCGAACAACCCCTGGTGACCTACTCGCCAGCCGGAAGACCGACCAATAGGGAAGCTTTTCACAGCATGCAGTAGTCACTCGGACATGACGCCCGTTCACAGAACCTCGCGCAGCCAATCAGATAATGGTTACGCCCACGTCAAAGGAACTACCACGCCTTTCCGTCTGTGTGTACTTATCTATAGTCTATCCGCGCTTCCTTCACACTATTGTAATGAAATCTTTGAGAAATCACCCCATATATGGCGTATCCGGTTATTTCCTAAATATGCCATGTATTACAAGTGTTTTATACTTCTGTTAACGTAAAAGTATAGGCTGCTCACAGGAAAATTGAGCACTTTTGAACGCCCTGCTTAAGATCTACTTACATGCACGTTGTGTATTCTTTCGCCTTATGTATATTTAACATTGCCGTGGACCTCTTCACTTTATTCGTGAGTCGGTCAAGTGAAATTGGGAGATTATTAGAAAAGTAAATATTTTAAAAATCTGTTCATTTCAACACTTCGTGCACAAAAAAAAATAGAAATCGGAAGAAATAATTTCAGTTATCACAGATGGTTACCTAACACTTTTTATTCTACTTAAGATATGAAACTAAATTCCCATCTATCGTTACCAACTTCACTGGGCAAATGTCACTCAGCGCACCCGTTAAAATGTACTAAGGTAGCAGAGACTTTTTTCTAAGGTTGATTTCAAAAGTGCTCACTTTATCGTGAACAGCCTTTACCTTACTATAGTTTCAATTGAAATTTTAAACTTATATTTTATCTGTACGTTATGATATTTCATTTATTATTAATATGAATAAAAGTAGAGAGAATACAGGTCTGTTGGCGATCCCTGGTAAGAAAGAGTTCTTGCGCCAAATTCGGTTAGGCTTTGTTTGCACGAGGCGGAGGAATATCCTGGAGGTATAACTTTATCAGGGCTTCAGAAAAGTTGGAAGTAACCTTGAATGGTAGGTTCCCAATTGCTGACTTGCGAACGATGTTCCAACATGAAGCTAGTCAGCGACGCCATTTTGCTAATGTGTGCAGCTGGGGTTCGCGGAATAAGTTGCTGTTTCACATATATCTCCTTAAGGGGATTGGTGTACGAAAATCGTAAATTTATATAATTTTTGTCACTATTTTTTACAGAGGAATTTTTTAAATTTTTGTTTCGACAAGACGTAAATAACAATTTTGAACACCTTATTACATGGCTAAAAATTCTCTGCGTTCGTTACTCTCGGAGCTCTGACTCAAGATTTAAAAAAAATCCTTTTCTTTCTTCGATCAGTAATCCGAAAATAATGAAGGCAGTGAAGATCTAACAACGTTAAAAAGTGTTGAGAATTATTATTTAAGTCTGTCGAGCCAAATATTTCGATAATCACTTTGGAAAACGACTTATATCGAAAATCGGCTAAATATACTGTTTTCATGTACCATTCCCCTTGAAGGAAGATATATGTTAAGTCCACACTTCTTGGACCCTTTGACAAGCAGTTTTAATAGATTCGAAAATACAGCGAACGTATCCCATTTCGTGACCCTTAAGTAATTGCACACGACTCTAATAACCCATTTCAGACCTGTTAAACGCAATTGTGTACATAACCCGCAAGTAGGTTTTCCTTGGCTTTACGCTGCAAAGCTCATTACCCAATGATCTTCCCTGTTAAAGGCTGTTCACGATAAAGTGAGCACTTTAGAAATTAACCTTACAAACAGTCACTGCCTCTGCATGCATATATTTTAATGGGCGCACTGAGTGACGTGAGCCCAATAAAGTTGATAACGATGGATGGAAAGTAGTTCCATATATTGACGTCAAATCAAAAAGTGTTAGGTAACCATTAGTGAAAACTTAAAATTATTTCTTTCGCTTGCTGTTGTCATAATGCGCTGAAGTGTACAAATGAGCAGATTTGTGAAGTATTTACTTTCTTAATCATTTCAGTTTCATTTGACCGACGCATGAATAAAGTGACGAGACCCATGGCAATGTTAATTTTACATAAGATGGAGGAATACACAATGTGTATACAAGTAGATTTTAAGCAAGGCTTTCAAAATGCTCCTTTTAGCGTGAATAGCCTATAGTAACAAATTTGGTGAATACTGCCTTAGACCGCGAATGGTTACTATTATTACAACCGAAAACAAGTCCTACGCATCATTGTTTGTGATAGCGAATCAAATGTTGTGTACAGCACGCATCATAAATTTCCTTATTTGCAACACCCTTTTGCCATAAATCAACGTGGGTCTATAATCTAGCCCTCTATATTCCTCTACCCATTGCGGCGATGATTTCCATTACCTATCTTAAGAATGGCGAGGTTAAGGTTATGTCTGTTGTAGTTACAAAAGAGACGATTTAGAAATAACTTTATATGTGTATATCTGCTTAAATTTATCACATAAAATGTTAATTTAATGAATTTATTTACGTCTTTGCTAAAACTTATTGTCAATTTAATTTACTTTTTATTATAAATTGTGCAATATATAAATAACAACAATTGAAGTAGGTACAATTATAAGTAATACAGTTTTGTATTTTTGTATTTTCCGTGTACTTAAGTAATTTTTTGTGTTAATTTTTTTGTTTGTAGGATACATGATAAAATTGTATATAACAGCACCAAGATCCATCTGGCTTGTTAAAGATGTTGGGTAGATTAATTGTAAAATCAAAGTTTGAATTTTATATGATTGTTGGTTGATTTATTGATTGGAGAGGGCTTATTAACGTCCCTCCAGTTTATGCCTGAATGTTTATCAGGGCACGGCTTACAAACCATCTTATGACCTAACTTAAACTAACACACATGCCTTACCTAGGATTCGAACCCAGAACCTCCCATACCCCAGACCGGCGGAGTATCAATCGATTGCGCCACGGTAGGTCTGCTTTTAAGTATCATTCTACAAAAAATTGTCACATGCTGAATTTATTCATTATTATTTAAACAAAACAGGAATTTACATAGAAATATCTACAGAAACGAAAATATATATTAAACAAAACTTATTCAAATTAAAGAAGCATCAGTTAGCACGCTGATTAAGATTTCATTCGTACAATTATCTGCGAGCAGTTAGAATGAAACCAATTTTAAGGCTGTATTAGTATTAAAAACAATTTATTAAATTTATAAGGAATATTGGTTAATAAGTATTCATATACTAGTAGTTTATCTGCATAATTTGTGTGTGTCGGTTTTGTGTGACATAACGCTTTACAACATTTGGGCAAACGTAAATTGAAACTATTTTGCGTTTAGCTTAAAAAACGAAATTTTACTAAAAATATTTATTTTAAATCCGACCCCTTATTTACCTTACAAAGGCTAAAGTTTAATTTCCGTCTGCTTTCAGTTCAATTTTATTGAAAAACAAACATCACATAATCTAATTCCATGACATTTCTTTGCGGTTTTCTGGTAACCTAAGAAAGTACTTAGAACATTATGTATAATGTATAGTTTTAAAGTATGAAAACAGAAGTTATAAAATGAAATTTTCCATGCAGCCTTTAACTATTTTTGTAATTTAATAATGCTTCATCAGTCTGCAATTTAGTTTACTTTACGAAAATATTATATCTACTCTACTACGTAGAGAAATTAATTTTTTTCAACCGAACACTCCTAAAGGTACAATACTGAAGAGCAATAAATAATATAAAAATCTAGTAACACGTATTGAATTTGATACTGGAGCTGTTCGTAGCAAACTCAGAAGTTTTTAAAAACGCTGAGGTTATATTTTTCTGCTCATTTAAAATTCTTCCATCGCGTATAAAATTAACATTTCCCAAGACGCAATGAGTATATTCACGCATCGTTCAAGCGCAATTGTGGAATATTTATGGACGAAAATGCTAACGATAAGTTGAATATTATTCTCACGTGAGCAGATGAAACAGAAACAAAATTAATCGTCACCAGAATTTTTCCTACTTTGTTGCCAACTTTATTGTCCGTTAAAACATGTGCTACTGGGAGCAAGGGAATTTTTTTTTAAAACTGTGATTTCAAATGTGCTGAACAGGAAACACATACTCTAAACATTTTTTTTGTACTTTTACAAGAAAAACCTTTGGAAGCCCAGTTGCCAAGACAATCATATATAAACTACAAAGAGTTTTCTTGTATAATCTGCAAAACATTTCTTTGTAATATTTCAAATGATAGCCTTGTATTAAAACTGACATTATTGAGAAGTGTACGTAAAATTACTTTTTTTTCTTCTAAAAATCAAATGCGAAGCATTAGTAACAGAGAACAACCAGAAATAATAATTTCAGAGTATAAATTACAAAAAAACAATTGCACTTCGTCAACACGGGGATTAGAACTCACGCTATTGTTCATTCCTAGCCCCCACCCTTAACCACAAGACCAACTTGACTCCCTATATTAAAGCTTATTTTTACTATAAATGTAGGTGCAAGTACATACAAAATAATATTGAAGTTATACGGTTAAGAAGAATAGGTATATGTATTTCATTTTAAGAGTTCTGTTGTTGAGTTAAGAGATTTTGACGGCTCTTAACGAGGTATTGAGTGCTGATGTAAGAGTTCTGCGTAGCTAGGAAATATTAACAGTTAATGAATAGGTAATACGGTCACGTTTTATTGAAATTGTCGTTTGATTATGATTATTTGAGTTGTTTTAAGTGTTTTACGTTATTAAAACTTGCAATACATTTCTTTTTGCCGCGCAGCTACACTTAACATCACCAATAGTTTTTGCACAAACAGCTATAGACTGTTCATGTTAAAGTTGGCACTTTTTAAGGCACTGCTAAAATTTTCGTTTCAACTATTTTCTAACTTTCCGCCACTTTTTAATATCAACATTGCAATATGACTAATAAACATAGTGTATAAATTCCACCCCTCTCAAAGGTTAAAGTCTGAGGCTGTAATAAAATATATTTATTAGGGATTACTGCATTTTAAAAGGGCCTTAAAGAGTGCTCACTTTACCGTGAACGGCCTATATATACGGTCTTACGTTGTTGAGTGTCCGCCATTTTGCTGAAGTTTGTGGATATGGCTCAGTATAGTACAAACGTTGCCTAAAGTCTGTTACAAACACGGACCTTGTAGTTTTACAAACGAGTAGTTTTACAAGAAAGATCTCTGTACTATTACAAGTATTTGTAAAAACTACAAAAAAATTTCCCAGTAAAAATTACAAATTTTTTTTTTTTCCGAGTGTACAAGCTGGGTATCAAATGCGTGCAGAACACGTGTGTTTCTGCGCGTTTGAAGTGGAGCGGAGCGCAAGGAGAGCAGTGATTGAAGAGTGTCGCCCTGTCTCCAGCAGGAGACTCCAGCGACGCGACCTTGACTCGGCAGCAATGTTCCGCAGCACCGCCCCGGCTGGCGTGCTGCCGCTCCAGTTCTCGAGGAAGGGGGGTAGCCAGGAGCTAGAAGGAACGAGGGGGGGGGAGAGGAGGTCCCGCCACTGTTTCCCGCCACAAGGACGTATCTACCCGTATATAAGGCCCGCCGGCCCGGACCGAAGTCAAGCACTCACATTGGAGTCAATCTTCTGTCAGCTTCCTTCGCAGGTCACTTCGCAACACCACTCCACCATGTACAAGAGTCTGGTGAGTACCTCCACGACGACGTTCAGCTATCTTTTCTACTCGTAGAAAAGTCAGCGCAACCCAACTTAGTAAACTTCCGAAAGAATAGTTATTAAAGGCTGTTCACGGTAGGTAAAGTGAGCACTTTTGAAATCAACCTTAAAAAAAAGTCACTGCTCCTAACTGCATATGTTTTAACTGGTGCACCGAGTTACATGCACCCAGTAAAGTTGGTAACGATGGAGGAAAAGTAGTTCCGTGTCTTAACGTCGAATTAAAAGTGTTAGGTAACCATCTGTGATAACTCAATTATTTCTTTCACGTGCTTTTTTTTTTAAATGCAATTATCAGATTTGTAAAATATTTACTTTTATAATAATCTCATACCGACGCCGACGCAAGAATAAAGTGATGATAACCAGATTATAAAGAACCCGCGTTTCGGACCGGATTTGTGAATTTCACATAACTGCGAGAAAGACTCATGCCAGTAGCCATATTCACACCGACATACGAGATTCAGCACGTGAATAGAAGCCTAAGAGAGGAGAATCCATAGATTATATGACACCTTCGTGTAGATTGAACTGGGGGATGTCCTTTCACAATGACACCTTGGCGTAAACAATTTGTATTGGCGTAGGCTTGTAAAACCCTGGTAGATAATTGAGCCAATATTGATACAATCCTGTCTGCCCAATATGGCCCAGTAGGGCTCTAATTATCTTTTGTCTCTTGCTTGTCTTAAATCGATAGCGAAGTAACGGGTAGTCTGGCCAATTAGACACAGGGCAGATGCATTTTCAAAAAGTAACCATATGTAGAGTTGATCTAAGTGATAATAAAGATGTTTCTGCTGTGGCTTGTGAGTACCACGTCTTGTCTCTTCAATATTGGCATCTCGTTACAAGTCTTTCCTTTATATCTGCATTCATATGCGTACAAGTTTGCAATATAGCTCGAATGTTTCCCTAAGACGGAAAGCTGAAACTGGCTTAGCAAACAGTGCACAAGGCTCAGTTTGTTGACGTTTATAACTGATATACACGAAACGAATACTGAACAAATGAGAATTCCCACCCATTCTACACTTTAAATATTGAGAATAACGTGTTCCCTTCCTTTTCACTGCTGATATCGTTTCGAAAGTCGATGAAACCAGACAAATCTGTTTCTGTGTGGTTGTTGACATCTACTTTATTCCAGTTCACATCACGAAACGTAACGCTCTCACATTACGCAAATACGTTGCGTCAATTCTGACGATGTCTCTTCTTGTAGAATCTCTAGCGAACCTACATTTTCATCCGCTTATCTTTTTGACGTTCTTTGGTCTAATTAGTAGCGTAGGTCCACTTTATTGCTATAGTCTGAATGCAAGTAACTAAACTGAAACACTTCTCATTTCGTTTCCTCTTAATCTAGATGTTAATAACTTATCTTGAAAAACAACTTACTGTTGATGATATTTCAGGCATAATACTTAATAATTCATCATCTGTTTGCTAATGCTGAATAGGAACTTAAATTACTTACTTGTGAAAATCAAGAAATTGTGGTATTTGGCCTGTACATTTGTAGCTGCTCGCATTTCCAAAGATTCCCAACAAGAAGTTGTTTGAATATGGTAACCCTAAGCTCTAAACGCTTAACAGTATAAATACATAAGTGAATCAGAATCACTACTTTTGTCGTTTGCTGAACTGTGTGAAGAGAGAAACCTCAGGAGCCAGAGTTTATTTAGGAATACAGTGTAAAGCTGTAATATTTTTGCAATGAAATCAAACTACTTACTAAAATTCTCGTATGTCCCTTTATCCAGCGAAAGTAATTTCACAGTTCTTAGTGAATAGGTAGTACGTTGGGCAAAATGTCATACAAAACGAAAATGAAACTGCTAATTTATCTCGTCTTCCATGTCTCAAAAACATACTTCAAAAGCCTTCTAAAGGTAAGGGATGCATATTAATGTACACTATTAATTTTTCTCAGATTGGTTAAATTTGATTCCTTGAAAAAGAAAACTTGTAGCCACTATGGCACCATGACCGAATGCCTAAAACTTAATAATTCTTTGTTATTATTTCATGTTCTTCTGTACTTTTGTGGTAATCTTTCACATTACGAATTATCGATAAAACTTATATTTGTAAATAAAGCATTATTAAAAGATGAAGTGATATGTTAAAAACAAATTTCTGTAAAAAAATCTTATCCCGCTTTGTTGTAATATCATTCACTATACACAATGTATAACGGCTACGAAAGAGAATTCATAACTAAAGTAATGTAAAGTTAACGGAACTGAGCTCCATGACATGCTTAGAGTGTGAAGGTATATGGGTTCGATAACTGGGTAAAGCATGGTTTTCTGTGCCATATTGAGGTTTTAAGATTAGGTTCAGTTTGTTTTGTTAGTCGTAATAGTATATCTGGGGAAGAGTTTGGAAGCATATTTGGTCGCCGTTTCATTAAACATACACAGTTCGTCTGGAGCTCAAACTCGGGTCTCTCGCTCCAACGACAGGACTGGTATAATTGAGTATCATAGAGTGTCGTGCAGAGAAATAGTGTTGTGAAAGCCCCTTCTTAGGCAGGTATGTCCACTTCCATCTCGTGAAATAACATTTTTCAAAAATTCTTGCAACAGGAGATTATGAAGAACTATTTTGCACATATTCACTAAAAAATCATTCTTTCTTCAATTTCCTTTTCAAAATCGTCTTCAACCGCATTGAAAATAAATACCAAATGCATTAGCTGAAATGTAAAAGTTTCAACAAACCAAAATTAAAGTCACAATAAAGAGCAATGTTCTATAATGGTTTCTGCAAACTTTGTAAACAAACATTTTGCGAGCATGGTGTATTTATATGGGGCTATTTATCATGCATCACCTTTCTTTGCGGTGTATGGCGTTGTTCTTAAGGAATGTGTATTAACACAGAAATGTTCAGGAAAAATATGTGTAATAAAATGCTTAACTTTAAAATCGACTGCTATTAAAATCACCATTTAGAAGAATACGTTATAATAAATTTTTTTCCCATTGCCTCTTGACCCGTTCAATAACCGTGTCCGCAATGGTCGGCATGTTGCTAATGAATGAAAGTTATGATCGGAACTGTACACAGCAGGACTCAGTCTTCCTTGTGGCTAATCATATTTGTGGAATGTTTTACGCCCCTTTGACAAGAATGGTTAATTCCTATATTCTCGAGTTCGCAGCATGTGGTTCATTGGGGGAAAAAATGCTTAACAAAAGTACAGTTCATACACAAAAATTACGTGATTGCAACACTTCAACTCGGAAATTAATGTGTGGCCGAATAAGTCAATAAATGACTACGCTGAAAATAGTCCCATTTGCTTTTAAAACTATCGCAGGAGTAATTTCCTAGCAATAATTTTTATCTGTATAAAATAAAATAAAAGTTTTTAGCATTTGTTGAGTGAGTGTGGTTTGTGTGTTGTCGCAGGTCGTCCTCGCCGCCGTGGTGTGCGCCGTCGTAGCGCAGGCGGACAAGTACCCTGCTGGAGTCAACCCAGCGCTCTGCCCCAACTTCCCGCTGTGTGACAACTCTCTGCTGGCGCACTACGGAAACGGTGGATCCCCCGCTCCTTACGCTGCCGCCCCTACAACCCCGGTCCCTACGCCGGCGCCCCTGGACCCTATGGCGCCTACAACGCCCCTGGAGCCTATGGCACCTACGGAGCCGCCGCCGCTGCCGGCTACCCTGCGGGAGTCGACCCGGCTTCCTGCCCCAACTACCCCTACTGCGGTGCTGCCGGGCACACCGCCGCCGCCCCTCCCCTGCCCGGCTTCACCAGCCGCCAGTACCCCGCTGGAGTGAATGCTGGCAACTGCCCCAACTACCCCTACTGCAACTAGATCCCGCCCACTTCCCCCTCCACTACAAGACTCCGCCCACCTTATTCTCCCTCTTCTTCTATCTCTTCTTCCGCAGTCTTTCTCGAAAATGCGAGGCGGAACCTTAATTAAGTTCGTCGGCGTCCCGACCAGCAGCGCCCTTCGACAGCCCGCCTCGACAAAAAAAATTATATCTACTTGATCTCTATTCTACTCTCTTTCTCTCCCTTCCTCTTTTAGCTACTCTCTCTTCTTTCTAGACCAAAATCTTCCTTCACTTTTTCCTTTCCCAGAAGATGGCCCGTGTCCGCTGTACAGCTTGCACTACTGCGTGTGTGCACTGGGTACACCGGAAGACGGAATCAATGTGAGTGCTGTTTCACAACGTGTCTTCTGTTTTCCTTACATTTTCCTTCCTTCGTTGCGTGTCCTATGTCTGCTTTTCTTTCGTTTCCTTTCCTCGTTGCAAAAAAAAGAAGCGAATGAGATGCTAAAGTATTTTTGAATAGAAAAATTCAAAAAATGTGTATTTGTTTTAGTTTGAAAATAAAAACACGTGTGAAAAAAATCCTGTGTTAAATTTGATTTATATTGTTACCCTAAATAATATTTTTCCATTTTTTTTTTTATGTGAGGAGCTCAGTGACTAAGTTTTGAAAATATATAAGTACAAAGTACTTTGAAGAATCATTTCACTATACAAGACCAAAGAGGAGAGAGGCAAAACATGTCCAGAATACAATAAAAATACTTTTATTGTTTATTCATGTAGTAAAATTGCAACATCAAAATTCAAGCTCCTGCTGTTACTAATCGCAATAATAAATATATCCTAAATGCATCTATACTTTCACCTTACTTGCAGGTTGTAATTATAAAAATTAACGAAAATGAATTTCGACTTTAAAATAATATCATTATTGTCAGTAGTAATCAAATTATTCTTACGAGATCCATGCTATGAAAAAACCTACTCACTTCATTTACTCAAATAAAAATACTATTTAATTACAAGACAAACATCAAATATTTTGTAGTACAGAAATCATGCTCAACATTAACGAGAAATACACACAGTTTAGTGGCATGTGTTCTTGTATGTCTTGTTCAACTTAAAACACAATCTATACACAGCCACACCTAACTGACAGAAAACAAGTTAGCTAGTTTTCAGTTATGGACTGGTCAGGAAGAAGTAAATAGTTTTAACAAACACAAAAACTGCTAATAAATTTAGTTTTACTACCATTCTTCGCCATTTTTTAATCTGCTATTTAGTTTATACTCTACAAAACTCCCATATTTTCGTGCATATCTTCCTTTGCAATTTTTCTTGGTGTGGCATAAACTGTAAATAAAAATGGTTTATAGCTACGGTTATAAACGGCAAAATGTTGAACCGGGACAATAAAGGAGGTTTCATCAGCAACAATTTAATGTAATCAGTGACTGAAATCGGAGTTTGATAACATACTTATCTTTCACTTATTACAATACTCAATAAGTCTAAATGGCCAAGTTGAGTCCTGAGAATATTACTTTATAGTGTTTTAGGCCGTCCGGTTTTGAAAAGAAATGTCTAATATTCTGTAAATTTTGACTTGCATGGGCTCTAGATGACCATATTACAGACTTGCCTTTCAAATTCTGAGTAATTCTGTTGTTTATTATACGCTAGGCCTACTACGATTATAATTTCGTCTGCTTTGGCACGTAATCAACCTTAGAAACCAGAGCAAAAGCAATAATGTAATACATACATATATATTGCTTGTTTCTTAATTACCACCACAAACTTCTACGGCATCCACAGGGGACTGAAGAGATAGTTCTGTTGTCCAGAAATGTACCATACTGTATATAAAGAAATATCAAGTAAATCTTTAAATCTCCCATGTCTGCTAGTGAAAAAATTGTTTAAGACGTGAATTCTAGCTCCCATACAAAAAATGTTTTACGTAATTTGATTGTTCACTTATTGGTTTGCTACTCCAGTTGTTTGTTGGGTGCTGCATCTTGGTCTATTACAAGAGTTGCTCGATATAAAGCCCACATAATTCCTTTTTTAGCAATATACTTTGGATGCATGTTATGATAAACTGCTTCGCAATGCCCAATGTGCGTCAGATGTCTTGTACCGCGATCGGAAGTCACGCAAGCAAACCTTCTTCCAATTGGCCAGGCGTCGCGTGAATATGATTCTCCACTTGGACCCAACAGGAATAAGTCTCGTGGAGTTAAATCGGGCTACCTCTCAGCCTATCCCATCTTACCCTGACAGCAAGTGGAATGCGCAATGGTGTAGAATCATCTCGAAGGATGTTCAATTGCAGGAAGGTCAAGTATGTGTGCCTGCAACATTTCCTGGCGTCCATGGTAATACGTGGCATGAGAGTGTTTGTCAACCCGAAAATGGCTGTTCAGATAGATGCGGAAAGCTTTCCTGGTAAACCATCTTCGTGGTAAAGATCATTAGCCGAGGAGACTGAAGTTCTCTTACACGGCATGTAAATATGCATGGGGATTGTAGTTGAACTATCTGCTTCTCGTGCAGGACGTCAGATGTTGCTGTGAGCCACAATGAGCTATAAACATGACACACAGAGTCGTTCGCTTACTCTTGCTGGAGTCTGTTCAGCTTGATTAAAATCATCTTTGAAAGTATGCCTATACGGTGCGAAGCCTCCTTGCGGCAACACAGTTAACCGTTTGACTGAGATGTTTAGTCCATTTGTGGTTTCTTTACACTTTTTGAATCAAACCTTTGAAAAATCACCCCAGGTTTGGCGTTTTTAGTTATTTCCTAAATATACCATGCGTCACAAGCGTTTTATACTTGTGTTCCTAAAAGAATTTTTTTTTTTTTGGTTAAATTGAAATGATATTTATATTCTCTCTGTAAATTATAATATTTCATTTGTAATTAATACGAATTTAAAACAGTGAGAAAACATGTGTGTTGGTGACGCCTAGTAACAAATAGTTCATGCAAAATGTTATTACAACTGAGTGCGCAGAATACGGTGCGTTGTCGTCTGGTGTAATGTTCCAGACAAAGTTAAGCTTAGTTTGCATGGAGCGGAGGAATATCCTGGAAGTAGAACTTTAGCAGGGCTTCAGAAAAGTGTGAAGTAACCGTGAATGGATTATACCGGTTTTCAGCAGCTGTTAATAAATTCTGGCAAAAAAATGAGCAAATCGTAATGGTGTCAGTTAATGTATGAAAGTATCTTTACAAAGTCGACGAACAGTTCACCAAGGTACCTCCAGCTTTGTTATAAAGTAACATAATGTAGGAATAGGTAATGAATAGATACGGACTCAGCCATGTCTATCGGTGTTTCCATGTGGGATACATGTCGAAACAGCGAGGACTTAAGGGTACTGAAACGTTTTCTGTAAAATCGTTGTTTGCGCCTAAACGCGTATCTCGGCAAATACAGGTTCTGGAAAAAACCATTATCTATGTCGCTATCTTTTTACTTTTATCGTATTAAGCGTTATAATGGAGGAAAAAAACGTGAAAGTGGTCAAATATCGCATTTTTAAAGCTTGTCTATGAAGTTTCTTTAAGCGATAAGAGAAAAGTACGATCATACGCAGGTAGTTTGATCTGCGTACTTTCATCGCGTGTAATAAAACCCCACATTTACAGATCTAGTTTACACAGTAAAGTGTTAGGACGGAAACACTGCACGCCTTGCGCGTAGGAGCGATGAGGCTCCAGGCATGCGTGTTAGTGTCGCCCGTATTGCTCCCTCGCTTCTTGACCTTGGACGCGCTGTTACACAGGCCCCTTAACTGGCGGGGCGATAGATTCGTTGCGTTAAATAATTATAATTCTGTAATATAAGCACCCCTCCCTTTGTTAAAACGAATTGTCCACCACAAAGACAAACTTGAGACCCCTGTGCTATGCACACATATGCAATAGCTATTTAACCCAGTGGAAGCAATAAACACCTGATTTTACTTTGCTGTATTATTTTTCAAATTATATGTATGAAATTTGTCACCCCCAGAAGCCTATGGAGCTTGTAACATATATTTCGAAACATCTCACTTAGAAGTTTAGAGTTAATTAGTTCTTATTATATCCTGGCAGATGTTTCTAACTGCCCATTTTATGCAGTCACGGTTAGTTTGGTTTTCTCGAGAAAACTGTGAATATCTTGACTAAAGCTTTACGTTACATTTCCCCGATTTCGTAGGATCTTCAAAAATTACAGAAGTATGCTAGCGTCTATTCATGTATTCAACTTATCATGAATTATACCTATATATCAGTTTAACTCGATATCCGCTAGAAATTTCCGAAATATGTTAGCTGACGATTAAGTTCCTGTAGCAGATAATGTTCTGAATATGAGGCCAATTCCAGGAATCTACCGTGCTACAAATATAAGTAAATTAATATGTATTTAAATCCTATCTTATATTGTAGTTTTTTTTCTACGAAGTCAGGTCATTGCTAATAAGATATTCCAACTTCCTTGAGATATTCACTGTGTTAGTGTGAAATGCTGGTATAATATACATCCGTGAAAGGAAACTACGTTGAAATACAACAGAGAGCAATAAGATACATTTTTCTCATGACAGATATAATAATATTTTATCTATTACAACAGATTATTTACTTTTATTTTAGGAGTTACGATTTGCAACTTAAATTACGTTGATCGTGAAACGTTTCCTCGACACGGGAGTGCAGACGAAACAGTGAACCAGGAATCTTGAATGTTCGGTCAGGAGAGTGATGGTGTTGAACAATTAGAAATATAAATGCGTTACGATCACGCCAAGTTTCATTCTTATTTGAGTGCAACAAGGAACTGAGTTGGAGGTGACGAAATATTTTTGCTCTAAGGCTAGAAAGACGTCGAATCTTGTAACTACTCATCGTAGTTCGCTGCCAACTTAACTGTAAGTATCGCGGTCATTGCTTTCGTTACAATATATGCAATTACGGCCAGAATTATTTTTCAAGGGTTCGCTTAAAAAATGCTTACTTTATCGTGAACCCCCTAACTTATAAATATTACTTTAATTACGTTGGTGTGATGTTTTTTGTTTCGATGTTGTCTTGGCTACTTAATGTGCTTGTGTAGGTGTATAGGGTAGCAATATACGCTGATCGTAGTCAGATAGTAATATTTTCAAACAAATTTATTAGTTTCTCCATGATAACGTTTATTGGTGATATTATTATGATTCGCCAATTGCGAAAATGAACAGGGGAAATTGGACTTGACGTATATTATTTGTTTTGCAGTTCGTGTGAACGAGAAATATTTCTTAGCGATGAACATTGCAATACAGAGTTATCTTTAACTATTTCTGCCGTCTTAATGTTGGAAATACTGTATTGTGGGCAATTTGTAAAAATTATGTCTAAGGACATAACCAAAGTTATAGTATTTCTAAAATAAATTGTTTTCTCAATAAAAACATTTAGGTGATTTCTTAAGCACTTACGTAAAGTTTCCTTTACAAATTGCAAAAAAGTCCCATTAAATACGTAATTATTTTTTAAGAATGAAATTTTGTCGTGACTACATGCTACACTAAGCCAAATTTTTAAATGAAAATGTTGAGAATTGTTGCAAATTTTATTGTTGCCATACTAGATGATTGGCTTCTGTTTCAGACGTATCATTTCGAGCGAATACCATATCTCTTCCATTGAAATAGTTCTGCTTTTAAATGTAAAATTTTACATAATAACTACAAAGTTAAAGTAATAACGGTTAATTTTCAATGGAACTGGTAAAATGGCTCAAACTATCGACGTTGGATAACGTAAATGTCATAGTATTACGGTATAAATAGTGAATACTTTCATGCGATATTGAAAAATACTTCAGTTTCTCAAATTTGTTATTACGATCATGAGATATGGAAACTGAACTGGTGGAGTGGAGAGATTTGGGCGGGTCTCAATACCGAGGTTTTGAGAGCAGATGAGGGTGAAGCGAGGTGAGTATGGAGCAGCGCCGAGAAGGCCCGCCGACCAGCGGCATCGTCCTGCACGATTCCCACATGCGAAAATCTAGGGGCGACCCGCCGAAAGTCGAGCCCGGTTCACCTAGGTGGGAGGCGAGTAGTCTGACCCCTACACTACCGCGGCCCCACCTAATTGGTGATGGTTGAATACATATTAAGGCTGTTCGTGATAAAGTGAACAATTTATAAATCAACCTTAGAAAAAAGTCACATCTGCTATCTGCATATATTGTAACGGGCGCACTGCGGGACATTCGCCCAGTAAAGTTGGGTAACCATTTGTGATAACTTAAATTATTTCTTTCGCTTCCTAATTTTTTAAATGCATGAAAGTGTAACAATGAGCAGACTTCTAAAATATCTACTTTTCTAACAATTACACAGTTTCGCTTGACCGACGTATGTATAAAGTGATGAGGTCCATGGCAATGTTAATTTCTCATAAGGCAGAAGAATACACAACGTGCAGATAAGTAGATCTTAAGCATGGTTTTCAAAAGTGCTCATTTTACCGTGAACAGCCTATACATTGTTTTATTAATGGGTTGAGCATTTAGCTGTCACTCATGTTGGTTTAATCCCCTATATTTTGGTACTTCAGTCGTATTTTCTTTTTCTTTTAAAAATGCTACCTATAACCTAATGCTATACATCGTGAATGACATCAATTGCATTATTTACGACAGAAGTAAAATGTTAGTCTCCCATAATAAGTTTTACGAAGAAAAAAAAATTGATATTATACATTAAATATAAGATTTGTAACTAATTTCTATGGAAACCGAACTTAACAACTTCATGCCACATCACAAACGCAGACGTACATAGCGACCTAAAGATAGGTAAGAGATCTAATGAAAATCTCTTTGCAAAAGGAAGTCTGTTGAAATTGGGTTTCTGGTTAAATTTTTAAAAACTAAGTTCATTAAATTATAAACAAATAGAAACCATAAAATGCAATGATTTAAAGGGGGGAAAATGGCTATTTCTAAGTGCCTAGATATTTGTTTACCTTTCGTTGGGTGTTTTATTTCTACATACTAACATGTGCATATTCACCCTAAAACTTTTTTCAACCTTTATATGCACGCACTTTTCTCTCTCTCTCTATATATATATATATAATATTGTGTGTGTGTGTGTGTGTGTGTGTGTGTGTGTGTATATATATAGTCTTTGATATAATATATGTTTTTCCTATTGTTCATCAATTATTAATTTATATGTTATTTGTAATAAATACGTAGTCAAGCTTAAGTAAAGAACGAACAGATATTAAAAACACTAGCAAAGGGTTCAAATAAACGACACACGAGTTCTCACTAAACGTGTAAGGCCATAATAAAACGATAGCTCTGAAACTACAATAACAATGATAAATTTTATTTGTATATATTTATTCGAAGAGTGGAATTTTTTTTTAACATCAAAATTCAGTGTTAATCTAGAAACATTGCAAGTTCCGATGGTGCACGGAATTGCCAGTAGTGTTAATTTCTCTCCAATGTGCGGATTTACCGTAGATTAGCATGCCTACAAACATTCACATACAATAGGAGAAAACCTCATGCTGAAAGTAACAATTTACATACGCACCAGATATATCCGTCACTCAAAGAAACGATCAGTTCAAAATTATGAAACTGACTTATAATATTATAAACATAAAAACAAAACGTATATTAACTCATCGATAGATAACTTTTTACTTTCTAATCATCTCATTTTGTCTTATTGACGTTTGCAAACATGTACACCAATATAGAATCTAGGCATTGATTTTCACATGTTTCTACAATCAGTTTTATATTTTAGTCCGTTCTATAAATACATTTTTGATGTGCGTAATTTCAATAATTTAAAATGTCTGACTGGAATAGTTTAGAGAATTTAATATCAAAGTGCTCTTCTTTACCACTTTAGACCAAAGTCAGAACAGAAACACGATTAGTCTTGCTATAAGTATTTCATGAAAGTCTTTGCAGACATCGTGGTCCAATATTCTTGCGGTTACTGTATGATGTTCTTTCGGCGTATGCGATAAGTCGCTCGCAAACTCCTACCTTAACATCACTCAGGTCAGTGGGTGCATTTACGTTTTCCTCCGAGTCTATCGACGACAATGAGGGAGCTATAATATCGCTCAACCCCCGTCAACTTATCCCGAGAAACGGGAATCCATTTTCGCACAAGAGAGCGCGGACCGCAGAGCAAAACTCACATCCGTTTCCACGCGGCAGGAGTTGGGAAAGCACACTATTCGAGTTCACGGTCCCCGCATTGCTGCCGCACAACTATATCTGTTCTTGGCCTGGTGGGGCCAGAGCCAAGCCAAGGCCAACAGGAGCGTGGCAGGAAGTCATTCCACCATATGTGCCTACCTTCAGAGATATACTTGTACGTGGTATTTAGAGCAAAGGTCATATTGCCAGGCGAGCTTCTGACAATAAAGACCTTGTGAAATACAGTTATTTAAAAAAGTAGTCTTAACTAAGTTATACAGATGCACCTTCAAACTATATCGGAGTAAGGAATTATCTTTTATATTATATATAATTTACAAAAAGCGTAGACAAGGGACACAATAAAAAAGAAATTCAATTAGTTATGAAAAAACTGACGATAAAAAATAAAACGGCATAACAATACAGTAAACATAGTGAAATTAAAGTCAGGTGTTTACATCTACTATTGTTCTTGGGCTCAAAAATTTTTGTAGGCACCGTTTTATTGATAAAAAAAACTTCGAACGCTGCCTCCCCCCCCCCCCTTTTTATACTTCTGCCACGATATATTTCAGCCTATGTCACTGTAATTAATTTTAAAGTGCAAATAAATATTAGGAACTCTCGTCCCTTTATGATAGCATATTATCATCTTTCTTCCGTTAGTATAGATTTTTTCATCCACTTAAACTACTTTTTTTTTTTAAAGATTATATTATTCCTATGAAAGTTAAAAGAACTGAAAATTTCTACAGCCAATTTACGTAAAGAGCAATGTTAACTTTGTAACACATTCTTTTACGGCTAATTTCGTTTATGAGAATCTTATAATTTTGTTGATCTAACAAACACAACAACTATAAATACTTCTCAGAGAAGGTCACTTCACAAACATACGAAATATAATTTGTACGCCCACTGAAACTTTTTCCAATGTTGCTAACTGCTCTAAAAAGTGGAACCAGGGAATTACATAAATGTTCACCTCTCCTATCCCTTTAATATGTCAAGCCAACAACTCATTTTTCAGTGGGAAGGAAACGGCCTGATAGACAAAATACGAGCCTTATCGAATGGCTGACAGCATTCTGAACAAGGTGACGATACTTCATTTGTACAAATATTTCGACGTCTTTTCGTAACTGCAAATAAGAAACAGTGGCGAAATGTCCAAATAGCTTCTGACAGTGCATTTAAAACTTATCCGAGTGCCTGAGTTCAGTTCTGTTCCATATAGTCCATTCATTGTTACTTTCGATTTATCTGAAGCCCTGCTAAAGTTCTACTTTCAAGCTTTTCCTCAAACCCATGCTAACAAAGCTTAACTAAGTCTAAAACTTTACACCAACACATCTAACAAAGCTAACTAAGTCTAGAACTTTACATCAGCCTATGCTAACAAAGCTTAACCAAATCTAGAACTTTACATCAACCTATGCTTACCAAGTTTAACGAAGTCTTATAACCTTACACCAGAAAGACAACACAACATATTTGTGTGTAATCTGTTTAGTAATATTTTGCAAGAAAACTACTCTCTAAACCTGAAGCAGTTAGAATTGAGCCAAATCAGAGAAAATGGCGTGACTGATAAATCAGTACCAGATAACTAATTATAATAATGACTGTTTAACGGATGTATTTGTGAATATCGAGAATAACACTGCACGTATGCCACTTGTTTCTAGTTCACTTGCTTGATTGCTAGTCGACAGTAGTTTGTAAACTAACATTCAGTCAATATTACTGTATTTCGCTAATTGATATCCTGATTTGGGCTTAGAGTATATTTCTTACTAGGTAATACCGGTACACCTAATTTCCTCTGTGTATTGATTCGTATCAACTATTCACGAAATAGTAATTGTTATCCGTTTCATAAAACTTCAGCAAATTTTAACAGCTCTCGTAAAGTAGTGCAGCCACAATGTCTCACTCTGCCATGCACAGCTGTTCTCACAGTGAGGGAACTGAGGGAAACGATGTTTGTAAACAAACTACGAATCCAATGGCATCCACTCAAATACTGACAACTTAAGTGCAGTAATAAAACTACTATAGTATGTGATTTTTATATTTTTTTGTTGTGATCAAGTAAAGACTGATCGCGATAAAGTGAACAGCGAGATGACTGCCCGGTGTTTAACATACGACCTGACAGCGAACTGCCTTGCCCGTCTTGGGATCTGTGTTTTAAAAACAGAAGCGAAGAAATTACAAAAGAGACTGGTTTTGGACAAATTAAAAATAAGCTCAGTAGAGAGTTTTTTATGACAGCCCCGCCATGTGGATTGAAACATGCAATAACAAACAACACAACACTCAAATCCAAGGAAGTAGGATCATTAAAATATCGCCTTGGGGTATGTGGGACTGTGAGGTGTGGCAGAGTATTGATTGCGCCTGCAAATCTGGTTTAATTAACATGACACGAGGAAAAATTTTAAAATAATGTTTAGATCTACTCCCGACAAAAAAGTGTGAAAAAATATTTATTCTTTGAAAAACAATAATTCTTTGGTGAAATATATATATATATAAAAACTAACGAGCTTATATATATATAAAAGGAACAAACATACAGCAACAACACGTCAGCCCCGATGGAGATGTTCGACTCATCACTTCAATACGCTAGTGTTACTCCAGGTTACAGGCGAGTGTGGTTTCGACATGAAGAAGATGGTCCACTAGAAATTCAAGTGTGCAATGGAGAAGAACATTGGCGTTTTTCGTTAATCAGTCAAAAAGAAACTTTCAAAGTTTACGACGTATGTTATGGGCGAAATACTAGACGTGACATGCTCCACTACTCCTACCTGAATATGTTTTAACGGGCGCACTGAGTGACGCGCGCCCAGTATAGTTGGTAACAACGGAGAGAAAGTAGTTCCATATATCAACCTCGAATAAAAAGTGTAAAAAGAAGCATATATGTGTAAAATATTCACTTTTCTAATAATTTCACAGTTTTACTTGATCGACACATGAATAAAGTAATAAGGCTCATGGCAATGTTAATTTTACATAAGGCGGAAGAATACACAACGTGCATAGAAGTAGATCTTAAGCAGGGCTTTCAAAAAAGCCTCAGTTTACCGTGATCAGCCTATAATCTACTGATTTAGGTTCTGTTTATTATACTGGCAGTGGCCGGGATCTCTCATTTATCGTTGTTCTTATGAGTAGCAATTTTAACTGTTCATTGTTTTAATGATGCAGTGAGAAATTTTTCTCGCACGGAAAAAATGTTCAAATTACTATAACCCGGAAGTTGAAATTCATCGAAATAACAAAACGCTCTATATGTGTGTTTGTTCATACCAATGGGGGGAAACGCACACACACACTGAACATTGCCATTTAAGTTAAACTCGCACATAAAATCGTTAGATAAAGATTTATATAATGAACCACACTGAAGAGGACGTTTATTTAAGTAAGCCACGTGTATTTCAAAACCTCTGGCAAGAACAAAAGCCGATAAATCACTTCATTGTTCACAACGATGTGAGAAATGCACAAATGTAAACATTTTCAGCAAATTTAACTTCAAAAGTAAAAAGAATCGTTAGTTTTTCAATACAATGAACTAGGGTATAAGAAAATGAGACTAAGTCCACGGGAATATCAAATATTTTAACAACACTTTCGAAAAATATTATTTACAGTGTACACACAAACTTAATGTTCACTTCGTAATTCTTAAATACGTGGCCTTTGGACGATTGCTTCACTGAAATCACTTTTGTCGGTCACTCCTACAATATATTGTACCAATTTACTGACTTCTTAAATTAACAAAACACTTTTAACTGTTTTGTTAAATAAACTAATTAAAACTTCAAAACATACATGCGTCGACGCTCGCGTTTCGCTTCGCAGCGGTCAACGAAAATGGCGCACCAGAGCACACAAGCGAACTTTTCACGAAGTGCCAGACACGTGTTGATATTTCGTTTCAGTGAATAAATGTTCTAGAACGGCGCTTGAAATGAACTACATTTCATGAAATATACAAACACAAAAACTAATAACCGCAGATTTAATCCCATATCACCAGCAAGGAATTCTCGCGTGTAGTTAGTTATATCACTAGGAAATTGCGTACAGGCCCAAAGGCACTCACAAGGTGGAAACGTATCACATAACCGTAATGTAAGCATGCTGTAATGTAATTTTTCAAAATGTTTTTAAAGCCCATGCTATATAGCTAAACAAAAGGAATGTTAAATTATTCCACAAGGCGTAATTAAAAGATTAAATGGAATTACGACTGTAAAATAAAGAATAATGAACGTCGCCTGGGTACTGCAGCCAGGGCGAGGGCACGCCGTTCTATAGGCTGTTCACGATAAAGTGAGCACTTTTAAGTCCCTTGTAACTTTTTACACTCATCCATTTTTTATTTCTCAACAGTCTTTTTAAATAAATATTGACATGTATGTAACAAACACACAGTATGTATATTCCAGCGTACTCGGACGGTGACGTCTAAGGCAAAAATGAAATAATTTACTGACCGTTATTCCAAATGAGAGGGATCTGCAAAGTGTTCACTTTACCGTGAATAGCCTATAATAATGGGGACCCTTAGGTGCCTGTCATCCCCGGACATAGCACGAAATGAGACCCCAGTATGGAGCGGCGCAGGGATTCAAGGGAGTGGGGAAACGGGAGTACTGCGAGAAAACCCCACCGGGATGCGGCTTCGTCCAGCACGATCTTCACATGTGAGAATCCGGGAATGAAACCCACCGGGGATCGGACCAGGATCAACGTGGTTGGAGGCGAACGCCGTGGCCTCTAGGCCACCGCTGCCCCACTGACATTATGGTCATATATTACAATTTTAATTTCCGGGTACTATTTTTCTTCGTGATCATGGCAAGGAAAGCCAACATAACAACACACACCCCGCAACAACCATCAGCTGACACAATACTTTGCAAATAAGGGCTTTTGTTGTTTGCATGCTGTGTAGGCTGGTCACGCCTGTCAAAAGTTTCTGAACTTAAATGAAACACAGTAAAATATTAACATATAAGTATAGGTTATTCGCGGTAAAGTGAGCACTTTCGGAAGCCCCCCTCATTGGGAATAATAGTTAAAAATTTATTTTATTATAGTCTTGGACGTTAACTTCCGAGTGTGGTGGAATATAGTTAGACAGTGTTTTTCGCGAAAAGATGTCGTGACCAGTTGTACTCCAAAACACTTTAGTTTGTGTACTCTTTCATGTTTGGATGATTTTAAAAGTCCCGTGCCTCAAGTGTCTGCCCGCGAATCACGGACATTCAGTCTCGGAGTACTTTATTGCGACTGGCCAGTCACATAGGAACACGTCTTCTCACGTAGGCACATGGCCAATAACCAAAGGAAGTTGTGGTCGTGGACGAACGTTATTGAAGTCTAGCATGACCATACATGTTTTCGCGGAAAACACCTGTCCCTACATATAGTTTATTACTTGCAGTGTAATACTTATTTTAAAAGGTGGTTAAAAGATGATAAACGGATGAAATAGAAAATAACTAGGACCTCTAAATTTCTCACTTTAACCGTTAACAGCCTATAATCGTCAAATTTAACCTCGAATATATTACTTTTCTATGCACGCAAGTATTGAAAGCGCTTGATGACATGGCACATTTAGGAAACAACCAGACATGTTGCACATGGGGTGGTTTTTCAAAAGTCTTATTCGGGAAGTGTGAAGAAACGACGAATAGCCAACAGTGGCTGATCCCTCTACGCTTTACGGGTCGTGCGCACGTTACAAGAGAGAACTCGGCGCGTTAACGCCGTGAAGGTGAGAGATGGTATTCGAACGAAAGGCAATTCTAGGCCTGAGCTACTTAAATCGCCGTAGGAGATAAATGACTGGCCACCTGTGCCAAGAGACAGGATTATAGTCGTTTCGCTGTTTCTTCACACCTTTTAAACAAATCGTTGGAAAAACACCCCATGCATGGCATGCTTCGTTGTTTTCTAAATACGCAATGTATCACAAGCGTTTTTTTTATGCCGTGTGTTCATAGACGTGCCTCTTTTGTGGGTTAAATTTAAATTTTACACATATTTAATCTATAAATTAACATAATTCATTTATGACTAAAATGAATAGACAATGAGAATACGCGTGCTTTGGTAATGCGAAGTAAGAAATAGTTCCTATGCAAAATATTGCTACACAGAGTGCGCACGAATGCGGTGCGTTTGTCCCTCAAGCGTAATTTTCTAGACTAGGTTAAGCTTTGTTAGCACGAGGCGGAGGAATATCCTGAAAGAATAACTTTATTAGGACCTCGGGAAAGTTTGATGTAACCGTGAATGGAGTATAGTTATTGCGTGGCATACTGGCAAGTATTGAATTTTACCCTTTTGCCGAGTATACACGTATAAACTCGGGCAACGTTTATTAGGAAATTTCTTTGCTCTGAAGACAAATCTCACACTTCTATAGTTTTACTGTTTCGCTGGACTTTATTTGAATCTAAGCAAAAAAATTGCAGCTAGTCACCATTTTAATTCCTAAGAATAAAACTTCATTTCAATAATTTCTCAAATGAACACGATGGATTGTGAAATATGTTACATCAGTCTCGACATATTGGTTGGCATAACGTCAACAAGCAACTCCATTGTCGATGAACAGTCAATAATAAACGTAGCAGAGTGCAGTACGCGTGTCTTGTGTGGCCACACTGTAAAATAAATTGTGTAATTTTACATGAATGTACGCGGCAGCACAATCTCCGCACATGTTCGTGTATTTTTACACGTACATGTGTACATGAACTTTTACTGTGTGTTCCATGTATATTTACAAATACACTTACAGTGTAATTTTACTATACTCGTTATTCTTTTTACTAATCATTTTGTTCAATTACACGTACTCTGAATGTGTCATTTTACTTTTTTTGTTACCAATATCAATCCACATTATGTATATATATATAAACTTTGTTAGTGTAATTTTATCATACCAGTCAGTTTCTTTTACTAATCATCACATTAAATCACATGTCCTCTGTGCGTGTTATTTTACTATACTTACTACTAATTTTGTACCACAAATTGTAAATTAACACAATCATTGTTATGGTAGCGATGTTACCATATGTAACAATGTTACATATTGTTACATATGGTAACATATGTAGCAATATATGTAACATATGTTACATATGTAACATGTTACATATGTTCATACCTAATTACATGTACACTGTAGGTGTAATATTACCATACCAGTTTGTTATTTTAATTTATTATGATGTTAAATAACATGCACTTCGTACATGCAATTTGATTATGTAAATTATAGATTTCTAGCCACATGCTGTAAATTTACACAAACACCATAAGTGTTATTTCACCACTGGCTCTGTTCTGTGTATGTGCATTCTCTCGCTAGCAAAATAAGTAAAATCGCAGATTCACTAATTACAAAATTTCTGTACATTAACAGAGTTATAAAAAGTTATCTCCAAAATGTAGACAACGATTGACTTCAGTTTTTTTTTCTGGCGAGCCCCCGAATCCCACTATGCCAGCGTGAGCACCTTCACAGTTCTGTGTGCCCTCCGGCATGCTTGTTAGTAGATAAGATGGTTGGAGAATGGGAGGTCCTGTACGCCTTAGGTCGGGTTTAGTTATTATAATGGGCGCATGCATCGTGGCTAAGCAGGGTTATAGTGCCATGGCTGCAATTGTAGCCATGTGCACACCCCGAAAGAAGAAGGGCCTAGAGGGAAGAGCATAACAAACCAGGCAAAACGGAAATGGCCGTGGAAAATCTATGCGACAGTCGCGGAGGATAAAATAATTCCTTTTAACTGGATTAGGGCTGGTTAAAGTAGGGTATTTGTTAGTTCGGGGAGAAAGATTTCTGTTGGTTTGATGCGAAGTGAAATGAAATGAGTGCGCAGCTGGTGTGTATTGCGGGGAACAGAACAGCCTCCGCACCGATGCCAGTAATCGTGTGGGCGCAGGCGCCCTTAGTTGAGTTACTGTCAATACTGCCGTGTAGGTGAACCAGCACTACAGTATCGACAGCAACTGAGGATGCAGCCCCCCCCCCCCTGCTTCTCGTCGAGTGCGTCGGGAAACCGGACAGTTCAGTCATGACACCGACTCCATCTTCGCCCTTCCGCACCGATGCCAGGATCTCCACTCCATGGGTGATGGTAGGGAGAGTTCTTTGGGGGAGCCACCCCCTCCCCTTCCTCCAAAATAGCCCGTCTGTCTGGGAAATGCGAGACATCTGGGGCCTACCAGTGGTGGTGGTGAATCCGCTGGGCCAGGAGTGAAGGCTGACATCGGGGTGCTTCCAAGGTCCGATGCATTCCACTACATTCATCACGCACCCTCAGTCGGCAGCCCGCAGAATCCTGCAGTGAGGAACGCTAGACTTAGCATTTTTCAGCCCCTTGAGATCCCCCTCCCCGCCTTGATCGTTGGGCCACCTCTAACAGACGCGCTTCGCCATCTCGTACTGAGCTGCCCAGGTTCCCGACGTCTACGACAACGGCACTCTCGCACCGGCCAGTTGGTCTGCGGGCTGGTATTTGATTATTCGCAGCCACTCCAGAGCCTGGGGATTCCCTATCCACCACCTGGGAACGCGACGAGTTGCCATGGTCCCATCGCTTTCGCTGGTCCTCTAGTCACGGGCAGTTCCCAGCGAGCGGGCAGCCACGACAGTTTAGCTCGCTTGACTCTCTCATCATTGCCGAAGCTCAGAGCGGGGGGTGTGCTCGGGCCCTTATACCACCCATACGGTTGCAGCAATTGTATCTCTCTGCGGGCTGAGGAAGTTTCCCTCATTAGACCGCAAAGAACACATAGCCCAGAGGTCAGGATGCCCTGCACGTCCCGGCGCAACTCAGACAGCCCGCCAGTCAGACCAGCAAACCCGCGGTTCCCTAACCCTGTCCTTCCCTGCCTGCGGGGGGTAGGTGGGTGGCAAACATTTAACTGAGTGCCCAAGTTTGTATTTCAGTAACGGTATCAATTTTGAAAATACAGGTCTTGTGAAATTAAATATTAACAAAGCTGGCATATTGTTTCGAAGAATCCATATGCCTGCAGTAGATTTAATTTTTTTTTTAATTTATTAATTAAGCCAAGAGTCCCGTGAAGTTAATTTCAAGGTTCGTGAGTTCTACTTGCCATGATTGCGAAATGGTAGGGTGAAGCGTGAGATGGTAATTAGTGATTTTAAATTTAGATGTTTCCATTATGGAGAAAATTAAGTTAATTATAATAATCGGCGCGAAATAGGCTCAAATTGCAGCTGAATGAGAAGGAGCTAATGCTGGAGGCGTGTTGTTATGTTTTGGTGGGGTGGGGAGATGTGCGCAGCTCCGATGAGGATTGAGAAGAGCACTGGAAACAGCCACAGGGAAGTAGTTTTGTTAAAAGTTTGCGAATTTCCGTCCCGGACTGATCAGAGAATTTCCTCGCTCTGCAGAGGTTTTAATGTGTTATTTGCAGTTTCTTTTACTGTGTTAATTTCGGCATTTTAGGTCTTTTTAAGTGGTTACGCGTGTCTGGTTGATACTGCCCTATCCTTTTGAGTACGGGGTTTGGGTGTGTTAATAATTTATCATAGAATTTATTGTTTTGGGAATGGAATTTATTGCCTATATAAGGTACTTTAAGTGAGTCGTAAATGTCGGAAATGCGTGTACGCGGCGGTGCATTTGTGATTATTTTTAAATATTTGTTCTGGACGACTTGAAGTGATTTAATTAATGTTTTAGACGCGGTTCCCCATACTTCATTTCCATACATCATGGCTGAGCGGATTTGAGAAGTATATATTAAAAGTTTTAGCCGTTTAGGAAGCCGAGGCGATTTTAGTAGACGGTAAATTAAGGGGATTTTTCCTAGAGCTTTTTTCCTTGTTTCGTTTATGTGTGCGGACCATTTAAATTTATTATCTATTGTTACGCCTAAATATTTAGCTGTGGCTGAGTAGGGAATGTCTACATTATTGTATTTTAATGGTTTAATTTCTGGCTGTTTCCTGCGCGTGATAATGAGTGCTTGACTTTTTTCTGCATTAATTTTAATTTTCCATCGGTTACACCACTGACTCAGCTCGTCTAGTTGACACTGTGCAAACAAATATGGATATATGTATATATGTATATAATATATATATATATATATATATATATATATATATATATATATATATATATAATATATTATAATGATGTGTAAGTGTTGTGTGTGAGCCCTGGAGTGTTCGTGTGGGAGAAGCCCCTCCGACCGGGGGGTACATATGGGCTTGAATGAGAATGAGGGGGCGAAAAGTGTGAGGGGGCGGCTGCTGGGGAGGAAAAATCTTACCAAGTCGATGGGGGGGCGTGCTTACCTTGGAGACTGGGCACGCATGAGGGGGAGATGATTTTCATTTGATGATAGGGGGCGAACTCGTGAGAAAGTCAAATGGGGGAGAAAAAGTGATGGGACGTCAAGTGGGGCGAAGAAAGTGACGGGGGTGATGGGGGCAGCGCTACGTCAGCCTTGGCCTTGGCCGTCGTCAGGTGTCCGGCGGTGGTCCAGGGTCCTCGGCGTCCTCTTCGTCCTCGGCGGCGGGGTGCAAGTGCTGCGTCGAAAGGAGAGGTCGACGAGGGTACGGGGTGGGGGGTAGCGGGTTTGGCGAGTTGGTGGATGTGGGGGTTGGTGAGGTGGCGGGCGCAGGAACGCTTGAAGCGGTCGGTGTTGGAGGCGAGGAGCATATACATCAGTGGGTGTTAAGATTTCCTTTCGGGCACAAAAGGAGTTCGCAGTAGTTCTACTCCCTACCGCTAGATCGCATGTGTTCAGCAAATACTTGTAGTTATATTTAAATGCACAGAAACATTAGTGTAAAATTACAAACAGTGTACTCCTTTTAGGAAATTTCACATAAAAATGTAAAGTTACCGTAAATTTGTTTGTGTAAATATTCGCTCGTATACGTTCGAAATTTGTGATTTTACACCCATGTTAATGCCAATATATCAGTACACTTGCTGGTGGTCTTCGGCTCAACTCGGGCGAGCTCGGTATTCTTCGGCACAACTCAACGAGTTCTTGGCAGACTTCGGCTCAGGTTTGTCGAACATATGCGTTGGTACTCAACAGTTATGTCCACTAATTTTCTTCAAGCATGTGGGTTTGTTTCGGTTAGCCATATTGGTTTTATAAACATAGGGAATGTAAACATAAATATTTTTGTTTTTGTACTTTTTTTTTGGTGCTGAGTGTGTAAGTGTCCTAAGTGTCTCTTCATTTTCTGAATGTCTGATAACAAACAATTAAATTACAACTACACACCACAAGGGTGTATTGTCCCTACAGTTCACATTACAGGTGACAGGGTTTTACTGTCGTTGGTTTCGGTTGGTATGTGTATAACATTTTTAAGTGTATCATATGGTGGTCACATGTCCTTGCCCATTCGTTGTATAACATTTTTAAGTGTGTCGCATGGCGTTCACGTGTCCTTGCTCATTTGTTATATAACAATATTTAAGTGTGTCACATGGTGGTCATGTGTCTTTGATCCTTCGTTGTATAACTTTTTTTAATGTGTCACACGGTGGTCACATGTCCTTGCTCATTTGTTCTTATAATTGTAAGTGTGTCACATCTTGATCACATGTTCTTGCTTGGTCATTGTACATAATTTTAAGTGTATTATATTGCGATCACATGCCATTACTTGCTTGTGTTTGGCTGTTGGTCAAAAATCTACATTTATTATTAGTTTTCAAATTTATTTTCAGTAAATTTTTTTTTATTGTTTATTTAAAGTTGTACATCGGGTATTGTGAAACCATGCAAAAGTACCTGAATTACTTACTTGATCTTCATTTTTATAGGCTTAATTAGTGTCAATTATATGTCAATACTGCCAGGTCCCTGGAGACTTGGAATGTACAAGAGCAGCAAGAACAATAATCATGCATACACTTCTCAGACACCGACCAGCCATTCACTGCAGCTGACCAATTGTGTGATGGCATTGAGATATCACACACACACAGGCAGGTAGACAGGCTTTAGATGCTAGTTCCTTAATCATATTACCATGCAGTTATATCTTCAACAGTTTCTTCCAGACAAGTGCTTCGCTCACCCATAAATCATGGTTACACTTAAAGTAGACAACTGACTCCTGTTGTCAGACTGACCCCCTTACAAGACTGACCCATTGACCCCATTATACCATGAACCATTGACCCCAAGACACCTGGACACATTGACCCCATTACCACATGGCCCATTGACCCCATTACTACATGGCCCATTGACCCCATAACACCATGACTCATTGACCCCATGACCCATTGACCCCAAGACCCATTGACCCAATGACACATTGACCCCATAAAACATTGACCCCGTGACCCATTGAGCGATGGAGCGATGGAGCTATGGAGCAATGGAGCTATGGAACATAAAATATAATCAAGTTAGCGATAATGCAAATCACAGATTCATGATAGTAGAGGTCAAAGGTAGAACATCGTTTTCAAAATTCTTCTTTCACTGTATACCGAAGTAATGCTTCCAAAAATCGATGTTAACTTCTCATAATCTGAACACCAACTAAGGTATCTGCATACATCAGAGCTGAATATATAATTTCTCCCATCAATAAGCAAAATTACCAACTTTTTGTAGTCTGAGAGAAAATCGATGTATTTTTATGGTTCCGGGCTTCGAATTAGGAATATTCCGACATTCATCATATTTGTAAATTCTTAAAACTTTGTATCAGTTGTGCATGAATACTGTAAAAAAATATACATTTTTCTATGTTCCATAGAAAATTAACATATTTGATCATTTTGGGACTCAAACTCGGGGTGTTACACCATACCTTACCTTAAGATACTGCTTAAAAACTGTGTATCAATTGCGCATGAATATTAAAATTAAAAAAAAATTAATGTCCACTCATCACTATAAAAGGTTTAAAAACTCATGTCATTAATAGATTTGCATCCTTACTAACTCAGTCTGATTCCTACATACGATGACTAAAACTTCCATGACTCATATTTTCAATTTAACACCCCAAATCAAGATAACTTGACCAAAATCTTCATTCTCAATTACAAGGACATTTTTTAAAACATACTTTGTTCACTCTTTGATCAGTGGTCCATTTTCAGGGTGAATGAGGCAATAATTATGGTCAAAAGAGAAAATATTTATGTTAAATTTGAATGCCAAATCAATTAGTCAAAAATAATATCACAAGAAAGGTATGGAAATTCTAGGTATTTCATCATAAATATGATGATTTAGTTTGAAAATGAGTCTTTAAAGAACCACATACAGAGAATGAACAGAAATTGAAAATTCATTTTGATTTTGATCTTAATATGATTGATTTTGAGTTGCACTTTAAAATATTTGATGGGGAATTTGAAATTTGCTTGAAATTGGTTAAATTTTTGTTAAATTATTCAGTTGCACACAGATCTGCAATAGATCACTACTGATTTATAAAAAATGTGTACATATAAACACATATGCACCTTTAAAAAAAAACGACAAAAGGTTTACGAGCAAGCTAATGAGCGAGCGAGTTGAGAGCGAGCGAACTCCAGTAATTAATGCTTTCAATTCGTATGGGACTGTTAATTCAATAATTCCTGTTAAGAGAATGTATTTATGAAACTTGGAACACTACGTATACGATTATATAGTAATCCTACATAGAGTTTTGTATCGCAAAAACGTGTAATTCTTATACAATAGTAATAGTTTCGTTGGAAATAACCAGATAGCGCTAGAAATAATAAATTATATTCATTATTAAAGAACTTTAGTTGTATGCAAATGTAAATTTTTTAATGTATATTTATCAGTTTATAAAATATATAAAGGTTTACTAAATGTCTACATATTAAAAACAAATTGCTGTTTATTTAACATTAAGCATATTATGCAAGTATAATTTAATGTTTTCAAAGTGTATTAATGGAATCGTACCTATATTCAGATTTCTCTGTGCCACATTTTTAAATGTTGTCGATTAATTCAAATAGCACTAAAATATTCCTTTAAAAATTATAAACTCGTAATTATATCAGTTACGTTTGCTGCTTCGGCGTAGGTATGACCTACCATTCAAGTTGATTATCTGTAATGTAGTTGGAAGATTTACTCAACAATTTTAATATCTGAAACCTAAACTCCGCCACTGTCATGTTGGATACAAAAAAAAAAAAAAAAAAGTTACCGCCTCTTTCAAACCAACATAACCCACTTGTCTGATTGGCTAGTCGCTGCGAAAATAAAATCCGACGGGAAAAGCCAACTAGCATGCGAGCGCTCGAACTGCAAATAATCTTCACAGGCTTCTTTGGTCGCTCCCCTCTCCGTTCGCCCTGCGGAACCTGCACAGTGTCTATTGTCATTGCTGTCGAGACGAGAAGGCGAACCCGCTTGCCCGAGTCAAGCTGTCACGCGGCCCGAGAAGTTTCACACAACGTGGAATATTTTGTAGTTCAAAACACGCCTGTGTCCAAAAATGTACTTTGCAGTGTTATACATTCAAACAGATTTTGTGAATTTGATTAGAAGTACTAACACTAAGCCAATGGTGAAAGCAGTATTGAAACACAAATAAAACTATTTACCCATCTAAATAAAAACATAGACTATTTTTTTAAATGGGAAAGACGCTTTTTCTCGTTTAATACGTCTGTGCAGAAAAAAAAAACTGCGCGTTTTAATTGGCAAAAATTAATGTTTAAAATGATAATTTATACTTTTTTAAAATACTATTTTGAAGGTTTTAAGTCCTTTTGTGTGTCCAGAAAACTGCGTTTCAAAAGAGCGTATAGTTCTCTTGCAATTCGCTAGTAAATATTAACATCTGTGGTAAATGGAGGCAAAATGACTCCCGCCGACTCTTAATACTCGTAACCTCTACAGGATCTTCGTGAGGTATAGGCTGTTCACCATAGAACGAGCACTTTTGAAAACCCTGCTTAAGATCTACTTGTATGCACGTTGTGTATTCATCTGCCTTATGTAAACTTAACATAGCAATGGGCCTCTTTACTTTATTCATGCGTCGGTCAAGTGAAACTGTGGAAGTATTAGAAAAGTAAATATTTTACAAATCTGCTCATGTTTACTGGTCGATGCATTAAAATAAAATATTTAAAAAAAAACACAAAAACGGAAAGAAATAATTTAAGTTGTTACAAATGGTTACCTAACATTTTTTATTCGACGCTTACATGTGGAAATACTTTCGATCCAGTGACACCAACTATACTGGACCCATGTTACTCAGTAAGCGCGTTAAAATATATGCAGGCAGGGACAGCGACATTTTTCTAAGGTTCATCTCAAAAGTGCTCACTTTATCGCGAACAGTCTTCAGTAAACGTATTGTACCGTCACAAACGTGTAAACTAATGCCCCTTATCAGTGTTCCTTAAGATAGCAAACCGAAGACCACGTCGCATTAATAAGATGTAATAATCCATGGACGTGTCTCGAATTTCAGTCAGACCAGGGAAAATACTAAGGGAAATTTTTTAACATTTATATAGACCTACACTCAGTGATATCAATCAGTGAAATAACGCTCACTGAAACTCAGTTGATAAGCTACTGCTGACTGACGAATCAAGGAATTAACCGAGAACAAGTGATTTTTATAGCGGTGACATTCAGTGCGAAATCACAAATAAATCAGTGAAATTTTACTCCTATTTTATTTGGTTATCTGGCGCTGATTATAAGTTGCTCAGTTCACTGTTTTCACAGATTTGGCTCAGTTCTCACTTATTCAAGTTTAGAGTGTATATACGCATTGTTTTAACAATGCCGTTCAACGCTTATTGAGATAAGTACACTGTAGAGTATCATAAAACTTGCAAATTTCTTTGATTTATAATTCCACAGATCCAATACTTCTTCTCTGCCAAGTCTGTCTCACACGCCCCTCAGTTTTCACGTAAAGCTGACCCTCCGCATACAAAACTCCTGGGTGCTTGCCTGACTGTCTGTCCAGGACAATGCTGGAGATATGCTGCCGCGCGCTGCGGTCCTACGACCGCATTTCTTCTCTGTCGAATACCTGAGCGGGATCTCATAAATTCAGCCTTGCCTTATAGGGCGTGGGCGTGAAAAATCACTGCTTCGGCCTTCGGCCTCCTCGTCACACGAGCGTGCCGCCTTGACGATCACAGTTACCAAGGGCTCTAACGTAGGAGGTGACTAAAAGGTGTTCACGATAAAGTGAGCTATTTTGAAATCAACCTTAGAAAAAAGTCACTGCTCGTACTTGCACATGTTTTAACGGGCGCACTGAGTGAAACGGGCCCAGCAAAGTTCGTAAAGATGGAGGAAAGGTAGTTCCTTATCTTAACGTCGAATAAAAATTGTAAAGTAACCATTTGTGATAACGCTTAGTATTTATTTTGTTTTCTGTGTTGGTTAACACATAGAAACCCTTAAAATGAACAGATTTGAAAAATATTTACTTTTCTAATACTTCCACAGTTTCACTTGACCGACGTATGAATAAAGTAATGAGGCCTATGGCAATGGTAATTTTACATAAGGCGGAAGAATACACAGGTTGAAAACAAGTAGATCTTAAGCAGGGCTTTCAAAAGTGCTCAGTTTACCGTGAACAGCCTATGAGCACTGTAGTGTGGATGCAGGCCTAGTCAATATCCAGTGTGGCATGGCATAAGCTAGTATGTTACATTTTTCACATCTTTCAGGAGAAAGAATTAAATATTTGATGAGCCATACTAAATTAGTATAGAGATGTACTGAAGTACTATACAGTGTATAAAATAATTATAATGTTTGATAATACAAATGTTCTAAACTTATTATAAAATTGTATATAAATGGTTTAAGTTAAATTGAGTACTTTGGAATAAATCCGTAAAAAAATGTATGTACTACACGTTGTCATGTTTCCAGCTAAGTTGACCGCTAATAACGAAAATAAGTCTGATACCTTGATATTGTGAACTTAACTTTTACAGTTATTGCCACTGAATTAATTTTTATAAAATTCTGTCGTTTTTATATAGTAATAATTGGCATATTGTTCCACATTTTTACTTTCTAAACATTTTCACAAATTTCACAGTTTCGCTTGCCTGGCGCGTGAATACAGAGAAAGGGCCAGTGGCAATACTAACTTTTACATATTGCGGAAGGATACAAAATAGGCAGAGAAGTAGATTTCAGGCAGGACTTTCAAAAGTTCTCATTCTCAATTAGCCGTGAACAACCTATATCATGTTACATCATCCCACATAGTTGTACAGAAAACATTCATCATGGAATAAACCTCAGAAATGGGGGGAAAAAAAGGGGAGGGGGACATATCAACGTATGCCATTCCACTCTATAAATATTCTGTTAGCTAACCTTTCCCAGGCAACTGGAATCACACTTAACGCAGTTCATAACGAATGTTTATTTTCGGGTCGCTGAACAGGACACGGTAACTATTGTTTCCGCCATTAAAGAAGTATGTTACTTCCGTTTAATTTTATGTATCATAGATTACACAAACACAAAAAAAAAATGTAAAAGTATCTTTAGCATGCATTATTTATTTCTCTCTTGCCTTATAATTGCTAGTATTTAAGGAAGTGAATATTCGTTCTCTCTGTGCTAAAAAAAAAAAGAAAGAAAAAAAAAAGTCCTGCACGCATGTTGGGCATTGAACATAATGTTAGTAAAATCCTGTAACTTTATATTTATTATGATAGGTTACAGTAGATCACCCCAGTGGAAGAATGTTATGTAGGGCTTAACTTAGCGTCAACATTGGCAAGTCCCTTGCTGGAACAAGCAAGAGCGGGAAAGGAATAGGCCGCGGCCTATGTTAAGGAACCATCCCAGTATTCCTGGAGTGATTTCGCAAAACCAGGGAAAATACGGAATCAGACCGATCGAACCAGGAATCGAACCCGGGCCGGGTCACCACGAATGCGAACCCAGCGTGCCTCACCTTCATGGTAGTTATAAAGTTACATTTTAAAAATTTTTAACTTGGAACAGAACTTCAATTGGTCAAAATATTTTTTTTTCTTTAGGGAAACGGTTGTGTTTCCATAGTAACATTTACGTGCATTTCCAGGGGGGAAAGATGCCATCAGTACCGTACATAATGAAATGAAATAACCCTAAGTATAGGCTATTTGCAGTAAAGTGAGCACTTTCGAAAGCCCTCTCATTTGGAATTATAGTCAATAAATATTTCTTATTGTATAATTAGACGTTAACATCCGAGTGCGGTGGAATATACACACTGTGTTTATTAATTACATGTCAATACTTATTGTGAATATGTGGTTAATGGATAAGAAATGGCTTAAAGGAAAAAATAACTAGGGCTTCAAATGTGCTCACTTTATCGTGAACAGCCTATATTCATCCGTAACGTAAAATAAATGAGCCGTTACGCCATATTTTCTGCAAGTGTGATTCAACACTGATATAGCGTACATCAGGACAATTGTCCAGTCTATGTAAAAGTGAACAGCAGATTTTAATTGTGCTCGTTGAAGTATTACATAATCGTATACTTACGTTTCATTCACAAGCTACTAATTTTATGCCGGGAGTTCTCGCTTTTTACACAACACCGAAAAAAAAAATTACGCACTTGTTCTAAACGGTACATTCGGAACAGTAGCACAGAACAATTAAGAATACAGAGGTGAAATAGGCACATGTACCGCAAACTCCAGTCGCACATGCCAGCAAAATGGCGTCACAGAGCCAGCAAAATGTTGGAGCACCATTCACCAATCAGCGCTTGGTAACCAACTCGCCGGTTTGCAGCCCAGCCAATAAGAATAAGGAGCCTGTCGTAGCATGAAGTGGCCAATCGGACACAAGACTCGTCCCCACAGCCTCACGCAATCAGAGAACGGAAACGTCCACAAGGGGAAGAGAGAGAGAGAGAGAGAGGGGGGGGAGGGGGTCAAATATTGTTATAACTATTTAAACATAATTTTCTGTAGATTTTCAAAACCACTTGTACAATCTGTTTTGGACGTATAAACGAAATAGATAGTTCGAGACCGGAAAAATTCGCGAATTCATTTCGCGGGACAAGCTATAAATCGAAACACGTCTGTTAATAACACTTCAGCCATTAGTTCACGTGGAGTTTGACACCTCCTGGAGAACGCTAGGCTAATCGTCGCCTTCCACTTTGACAGGAGACAACCAATGCCCAGTTGATATCGGCATATTTGTACAAGAGATTGGAGAGTCTAGCCTGCAGGTCACTGAACTCGCGAATTGTTCTAGTCTCTACAGATAGGTATAATAACGAAACCTATTGCTGGTGGTATTTCGCGGGAGAAGATGACTGCTCTCCATGATCCAACGCAATGTACACGTGTCCGACAGTTTTCTTTTCTTATTGGCTGTCATGCATGTATGAAGCTACTACCCCATTTCACTGGGCCGATAAGGATACTGATACTCTAAGACAGAACGTTCATAAATTGGTCTGCAAACAAATCATACACGAGACAAATTTCAGCCAAGACAAAATCTTGTTCATAAAATCATTAAACAATAAACTAGCTAGAGTGTTATCGAAGATATGTTGAATAAACAATTTTTCGCAAATTTTCCATTGTCTGTACTCTTTAGTTGCGATTTTTTTCTTTTTACCAGGGTTTCTTTATTTAGTTACATCGCTAATTGTTTTTCCCTCGATGCCGCTGTAACCATCACCACAGTTCGCGTCGAAGGGTGCCGCGGTGGTGTTAGTGGTCAGACTACTCGCTTCCCACACAGGCGAACTGGGTTCGATTGCCGGCGGCGAGGTCGGTCCCGGATTTTCGCACTTGGGGGCCGTACCAGACGGTGCCGCTGGCCAGCGGGTTTTCTCGGGGATCTCCCACATCCAGCGTCCTTACACTCTCGGCGTTGCTCCATACCTCGCTTCACACCTATGGGTTCTCAAGATCCCGATGCTGCGAACCGCCCAGATCTCTCCACACCCCTCCTTCGACTGGCTGACGGGGCAAGAAGACTGAGGCCGTGTCCGAATTGGCAGTTGTTGACAAAATGATCGCGTGACCCGATTTTATATACAAAAATGGTGACGTATTTGGTAATTTGGTAGTTCGTATTTTGTATCTAGCATATGTTAGCAAAAATACAAAATGACAAAATCAGCGCCATGTTTATTTTTACTTTAAAAACACACGCCCGAGTGCGTAAATACAACTACTTTAAAACTAATAACTGTACGTGTAATAGGCCTAAACTAGGCATATTTTAAAAAGAAAGTAAGTATTGTGTTTGTGTGTGTGTGTGTATGTGTGTATATATATATATATATATATATATATATATATATATATATATATATATATATATATATATATATATATATATTATATATATACCGCAAAAAATTTAAAAGTCGTTATTGCATAATTTGTTATTTTCTTATTACTAACATATTCGTAGTGTTCCAGTCATTATTGTAGAAATGTTATGTATGTTTTTAGCATTAAATTTTGATAAAAATAAATTCCACTGTTAATGTAATAATGTGTTGGTGCGAGTGTAAACAAGTGACTGTCAACAGTGTCCGAATTGACACTTACCAAATCACGTATTTACAAAATAACGAAATAACGAAATTGGTCAATTCGGACACGTCTTGATTAATAAGTGCACTAGCGGAGGCGTCGGGGTTGATATGGCCAGGCGTGAGAAATGTGGCAACCGTGTGTGACCATGTAGTCTGTTGTCATAGCAATTACCAGTCCCTGATTGGTTGAAAGCGGTGACGAGTCCCCTGCCTGTACCCTCGCATCTACCCAACCTTGTCTGACAAAATATACACCTTTCGCGTTTTCATTCTACCAAATACTGCAAAAATTGAGGTTATGTCAGTTTCAGCAACGTGTAGTTGTTTCAAGTTAGATATTTTCTGGTATATTATTGTTTTATAAATACGTAATGTATAGTGTGTACTGTTATTTGAGACAATGAACCATTATAAACATAAGTCTGATCACCAGAAAATTTAAAATTTCCGGCTAACACCCACGCTCCCGCCACTCCATTTGGGGGGTGATGGCCCAGCACTGAGTCACACATAAAAAGAGGAGTTTATCACTAAAAAACACGTATGAAACTACCTTTGTATTTTTTTACTTTTTATTATATTCAGTCCCAAAACTATAGCTCAATCATGTATATTAACTATGTATATAAAATATTGGTATGTAATTTATATATATATAGTAAAACCTTGTTAAGAAGTTCCCACTTAAGAAGTCCCCCTGCTTAATAAGTAGAATAATTTTGCATCTTGTGTATTTTGACCGTTTTGAGAAGTTTTCCTGTTAAACAAACATAATTTTTTTTCAGTCTCTTCAAAAAGTCTTAACAGAGTTTTACTGATATAGACACACACACACGCAACGGGTTTCTAAAACATGGGGACAAAATTCGGCTGTGTAATCGTGACGAAAATACAAGACTAAACTGTAAGTACCATTTTTCTCGTCAAGTGATTAAGGGAGCTGTGCACGGCTAACTCACTTAAATTGCCTTACTTTGGTTAGTGGTTTGCCTGCTTGGCATGTGTTTGATTTTTCAGCATGAATTATCTCACAAACGGTTCACCTGAGAGTGGTCCGACAATACTACTTTTTTTTTTTTTTTTTTTTTTTTTTACAAGCTGATTCACAGGATGTCTTTTAAAAATTGCTTGGAACGTAGTGTTACATAGTGTTATGCGAAAATTAGGAGCCAACAGCCATTTCCAAAACAAAGAGGAATGATATTACCGACCGCGTTTTTAGATATGTAAGATCTCCTTTATACAAAACACCAATTACGGAATCGTTGCTTAGGTAAAATGAGTACTTTTGAGTCCCTAGTTACTTTTCCTTTCAGTTATTTTTTATCCTTTAATTAGATTTTGAAATAAATATTGATACGCAAGTAATAAACACAGAGTGTATATTCCACAGCACTCGGAAGTTAGCGTCTAAGGCAAAATAAAATACATTTATTAACTATTATTCGAAATGATACGGCTTTAAAAAGTGCTCACTTTACCGTGAATAGCATATATAAAGATTTTAAAGCGCAGATTTTAGGGACACACAGCTAATTTTAAAATTCGCTTCATGGGATAAGTTCTTCACACATTTTCGTCTCATTTTCGTAAGAAATTAATTGCCTGCCGAAGTTTGTCCCCATGTTTCAGAAACACTTGGTGTACACACACACACACACACACACACACACACACACACACACACACACACACACACACACACACACACACACACATACATATATATATATATATATATATATATATTATATATATATATATATATATATATATATATACATATATATATTGCTGGGAAGGGGCAATAGTCGTGCGCAGAGTTCGGCAATAGTTTCGTGAGAAAAAAAGGGGGGCGGGGAACGGTTGCAAAGTGCAAAAGGAAAGTTTCATATTTACGAGATAAAAAAAATACCAAGTAAGATTATATTTAAACTTTTGCTTCACAAATATTTTAAGATTTACAGAACATATTTTAAGTCAATGTTAATTTTAAACACGCAGACTACATAGTGAAAATTGAAAATTGCCATTATTCTTTATTATTGATGCGATTGGGGAGGGGGGTTCATTACCCCCCCCCCCCCCTTCTCCACGCACGCATGGAAGAGCGTACACTTTCATGTTTGCCAGGGACCCAGAATTTTCTTGTTAAAAAGGCTTGGGAGGGGGGGGGGGGGGCTTTCCTAGATTCGCCCCCATACAAGAAACCGCTGCTCTATTTCGTCACTGTTTTCTCATCTACCTTGTGAGGACATTAACATTAGAGAGTTGGTATCAGGTGATGCGAAGCAGGCGGCCTCGTTCTGACAGATGGAGAACTAAGAAGTGAGAGCGAAGCAGATCTAAGATTGTGCTGCCATCTGTTGAACCAAGCGAGAATCGCTAGCTCTTGATATTACACTGCAATCACAGAGGTCAGTCTCTACATAGGGCTTTCGCTGCTCTTATCGAGAGAACTAACAATTCCGTTTGTACCAACATCGAAACGTCATTCTATTGTAAAATAATTTATTCGTCGGATTGGCGATCAAGCAGAGTTACCCTTTTTTACGTTTAAGATAATATCAACTTTAATCGTATACACGTTAATCACTAAGCAAACAATTTCTAAGTGTTTTCAATATTGACTATGTTGTAATTATTCCATAAAGTTGGCGTTCTTGACCAAGTTGTTTACAAGCCTCGTGAGTGAATTGAATTGAATTCCAATCCTGCAATTTTGAAATGGGAAAAATTATAATAATACATACTTTGCCTAAATACTTGTCTCTTGTATTCAAATGCTACATTTAACTATCAAAACAAACAAAATTGGTTTTGAATCTTAATTTTTTATATTGCTGGGACCCTCGGATAAAAGTACCGCGCCGCCCTGCAAAGCAAAAAAAAAAAAAAAAAAAAGCTATACAAATTTAAAAAATACAAACCAATTAACTACCGAACATCAGTGTGGTTATTAGTGCTAAAAAAAAATAGTACCATACACTCTAAAATTATATTTTATCAAGTTAATGTTATAAAATAGCCACGACAAAAAAAAAAATATATATATATATATATATATTATTTTTTGATTTGGTCACAAGAGAAGCGTTAGTGGCCCGTTGGCAGAGAGGTAATAAGTAAAGATGTTCTGCCTGGCAATGAAATCTCTTTTTCCCTTCCGTACTCTTTGACTGCAATGTAATCATAAGAGCGGGGTTGACAAATAACACGCTATTATTAATTACTTTTGCTTATTTATTTAATTGCGTTGGGTTGATCCCTTGGTTGCCGTGATGGTTTTAGGATATGGAACAAGTTAAAACTTAGTCTAGTTAGTCTTAACATTTCAGCAATACATATATATATATATATATTTATTTATTTATATATATATATATATAACATAGTAAACAATGAAAGAACAATAACATTGAAAAGTAAGTAGTGTTACAAATTGAGAGAAAAATATATAAAATAAACAGATTTAAAAGTCGTATGTCATTATCCTAAGAGCGCTATTTCCACACAAAGAATTAGAAAATACAATACAATCTCCATATATATATATATATATATATATATATATATATATATATATATATATATATATATATATATATATATATACACACACACACATTATCTTATTTCCATATACATAAAATATACATAAGTACTTGCATTTTTTTTTAATTTTTTTTTTTGTGCTCACTACCAGTAAAGGTTTTCTTTTATTAACATGCATATTTTAAGGCTCTCTTTAATTTAATTTAAAGTATAAAGACAGTTGTCTGAACATTTCCTTTTATTTTATATTTGAATATGTTTATATCTGAAATCTGGGCTATTGGTGGTGTAAGGGAAATAAGAAAAGAGTAGTAAGATGTGGGCTACCATTTTGATACTGTGCAGTGTTGCGTTGGTTAATTATAATATGTTTTGAATTTCTCGTATTATAGTTGTGAATGACATTGTTTGTTTGAAATTGGTTTCGTGTTTTTTTCATAAACAGTATAAGTCTGTAGCTATATTCACTATAAAATGGTAAAATATCAAGGCTTTTGAAAAACGGTTTACAACTCGAACGGCTAGGAACGTTTGAGAAGATCCTGACTACTTTTTTCTGGCGTTTGAAAATGTGATTCCAGTTTCTTCTGTGTTCCCATACTTTAATGCCATAAGTCATTATCGGGTGAAAGTAGGCAAAATATATTGTCCTTGTGTCGCCTGGTCCAAAGAATCTTCTAGGGATGTGAAAATATAGTAACAGGATGATAGTTTTTTTAGGACTTTGTGTGGGCTGACCATTTAGGTTACTGTCTATATCTAGGCCTAGGAAAGTTGTGACTGTTTGTGTTTCTATCGGTTTATTTTCATGATTTGTGAGTACTGATAGATGGTTCCTAGTTTTATTTCTTTTCAATTGAATAATGTGCGTTTTTGACATGTTTAGCTTCAGCATATTAGTAGAGAAGCAGTTTTCCAAGTCGGTGAGGGATTCATTTAGACATGCATTTAAATTTATTTCATTGTCTCCCCAAACCAAAACTGTTGTATCGTCCGCAAAGAGTAATATTTTCCTTTTTGTTACTGCAAGTGGTAGGTCATTTATACATACAAGGAATAACAAATGTCCTAATATGCTTCCCTGAGGTACACCTCTTTCTATTTAACCCCATTTTGATTCAGTAGTATTTAATTCATCTTTAATGTGCACTTTTTGCTGTCTGTTTTTCAAGCATGATGGTATAAGTTTGTGTGGTGTTCCTCTTACACCACAAATCTATAGTTTTTCTTATAATAATAGCATGATCCACAAAGTCAAATCAAATGCTTTAGATAAATCACAGAAAACTCCCAATAACTGTTTGCCACAGTCCAAATTTCCTAACACATTTTTTATAAGATTAACAGCTGGTGCTGATGTTGATTTGTGTTTTTGGAAACCATACTGCTTCTGGCATAACACATTATTTTGATTAAAGAAACTGATAAGCCTATTGTATATGACCCTATCTAAAACTTTTGGGGGAAAAAAAAACTGGTAGCAGACTAATAGGTCTGTAGTTTTGAGGGTTTAATTTATATCATTTTTTAAAGAGAGGAATTACTTTCGTGGTTTCCATTCTTTGGGTGAAAAAACCTGTGCTCAAAGCTTCATTAATAATACGTGTAAGAGGGAGAAGTATGGGTTTACAGCATTATTTAAGATCTTCACGTGGCATTCCAAAATAGTCCTGAGATAATAATATGTGTAAGAGGAGAAGTATGGTTTACAGCATATTAAGATCTTCACGTGGCATTCCAAATAGTCTGAGATAATAATATGTGTAAGAGGGAGAAGTATGAGTTTTACAGCATTATTTAAGATCTTCACGTGGCATTCCAAAATAGTCCTGAGATAAATTGTAAGAGGGAGGTAGTAAGATTATTTATTTCTCATTCAAATGTCAGATATTATTATACGTTTACATTTTAATCTTCCTGCATTCATTTGTCTGAGCCTAATATATTTAAGTAAGTATGTTTAGCATTATTTATTTCACGAATATCTTTTAGGAAGGAAATATGTTACAGCTAGATTTATGCATTAGCTGATGTTTTCTGTAAGTACAGCAGTTTTTAGTTTATTTGTTTTCAGTGCAATTTGTTCAGTTTTATTACGCGTTTATTTACCAGTTTCATTTTTTACTATTTTCCATAGCATTTCAGTTTTGTGTGATGCCTTATTGATATTATTTTTTAAGTATGTTTGTTTGGCTAATTTTATAGTTTTGTGATCGAATTTTTTGTAAGCGTGATAATAGTCACTCAGATTTTTATCATTAGCTTGTGTTTTTCTTAATGTTACGCAGTTCTTTGAGTTTCTTACTGGATGTAATTATGCCAGCTGTAATACATTTGTGTCTGTTTGTGTGTTTAGCACACATGCTCTTTATTTTTTTCGGATATGCAGTCTCAAAAATTTGTATATATAGTTTAACAGAAAAGTTATATTTATCATCTGTGTTTTGAAAATCATGGACCTCTGGCCAATCCGTTTTTTTTTTTTAATGCTACCCATTTCTTTATTTTATACGCATTATAATTTCTATATGATATAAATCTTTTCTCATGATTATGAACTGTATAAGGCAATATAAAGCACTGAGCTAAATGATCTGATAATCCTAGGTTTAAATTCTCTAATGTTATGTGTTCACTGTTGATTATTACATAGCCTATACTCGTAATAGATGTAGCTGTTATTCTAGTATGGACATCATCATTGTTTCTAAGATTAAACAGGGTCAATATGTTTTTTAGTATTTTTTTTTCTGTGCTTCATAACTAAAATCAATATTTAGGTTTCCACATATTATTTAATTCATCCAATAAATGAGCATTTATAAGTTTACACAATAAATAACCCAATTTTTTCTTTTATAATTTTGTAACACTCTTTGTAGGCCTGCATATATTGTTACAAGAGTTATCCTTCCTAGAGCAAGTTTTATTGTTACACTACAGCATTCCATCACTGAATTAAAATTTAAAATATTAACAAATTTCCAGTTCTTTGACAATATATGGGAGCGAATCTAATGCTATATACAACACCCTCCATATCCTACATTTCTACAATAATATGCAACTGTTCAGTAATTGCTCAGTTTTTTTTTGCTTTAATTTCCTGTTCATTTAACCAGTGTTCTGTAGGGCAGATTAAAATGTGGAGTATCTATCTCACTAATTGCCACTTCAACTTGTAGTATTTTGTTTCTGATTGATTGTAAATTGAGGTGAAGTAAAGCGAGTTCTAAGGATTGTGAATGTTGTAGAAATTGAGGGTGGAGTTTGTCAGAATGACCAAATATGACACAATATTTGGGGCACAAGTTGTTCCTGAAGACTGGGCAATTATTTTTATTTACAAGCGCCCTGGTATGCACAGCCTTCAAATAAGGTTTTCCTGAGGATGATATTTTAGCGAACTAGGTTGTGATTTTGGGATTTTTGCCTGAGTCAGTGGTAGTATCATTCTAGACAATACTGTTTTACCAACATAATTTAGGTGTTGACATAAACTATCTTAACATTTCGAAAAATTTTCATTTGTTTTGGTTATATTAGCATTTACACATGAAGATGGTTGCAAGTCGTGACGACTTGGAATGTTTTCTAAGATCACATTTGTATGTGTAAGGCTTGCAAGACATTTTTAAAGACAGAATAAACCCTTACTCGCATCATCTTTTGCCACATCATTTGACCCGGCAGCATATAACATGGAAATTAGTATTTAAGCCTTTGCAGTCTTTTCCATATTACTTTCACTTGTATCTGGGTTGAATTCGGTTATCTCATCTACCGGTGCGGCTGAATGTACCATACCTGACACTCCAAAGTCTTTAAGTTCCTTTTCTTCTTTTAGGATTGCAGCTAACCTTCGCCCGTGACTATCTGCATTAATTGCAATTTTCCCACGTTGTGTCTTTCTTGGTGGATTTTTCTGTTTTGGCTGACAGTATTTCACTTGGATGTTTGGATGTGGTTAATACCAGGTTTTTTTTTCTATTCACTGTCACCAACTGCTGGATTACTGTCTTTCCCTTTGCACGGCCCGCTTCTCCCCTGCGACTTCATATCTTCAACCTGATCTGGATATCCATCTTCTACAGTTTCCAAGTGTGAGAACTTATTACTAGTTTTCACTTGAAATTTTTGGTAATGTTCACCATTTTGTTTGCAACCTCTCTTTACTACCTGTGACCAGGTATTTTAGTGTGGTTGGCATACCGAGCTGAATGCAGGCGTATCTCCTTTGTATGTGTCTTCTTTGAGTAGTTTAATAATTTCTTTTAAAGATTCTATTTCTTCAATGAGTCTTTTTGTAATTTTTTTTATTTTCCATTTCTAGGTACGCAGCATTTTCTTTTGAGCGCACGTTTCCCTTCTGTATCTCACTGCTACTTTCATCGCGCCTTTTTCAACACTCGGCAACAAAGTCAATTTCAGGTATTTCATCTTCTTTCACACTGCTCCATTTTTCGAAATGGTACCACGTATCACAATCATCACATAAAACGCTGTTGCGTACGTTTTTTCTTTCTTTCTTCCTTTTTCCGCATCTGAAGTTGGTTATTACATAAAAATTCTTGCTTGAAAATAACGAGTTTACGTGCTGCGGTCCCATCGATCGTATTTCGCTGGCTCCATTTAACACGCCTGACATTGTGAAGTGCTTTTCGCTAAAGTGACACAGAGTTAATTAAAAAAGTTGCCGTGCATAGTTCTTACCTGAAAGCCCTGAATGTTGAACTACTTTTTTCAAATCTGTAACTTGTACTAGCAATGTATTCATTTCGGACCACTTACTTCACGAACAACCTCTAGCCCCCTTATATCTTAATTTATTGTGGTCCTAGTATAGGCCTACAAAAATTTATAAAAAAATAAACTTTCGTTTGGCTTTGTTTTAAACATAAAAATATTGCTCTATTTACTCGTAAATTGGCCAGTTAATATGTAAATTAATATATTATACAATCTTTATTGCAATTCAGCACATATTTTTAAATAATGCATGTATCTATCATTTAATAAATAATTTTCATCTTTAATCTCTGACAGCTTAATATTTATAGTTATTTAATTTGTCACTAATTGCCGCAGAAATCTATGGAGATCCGATTTTTATTTGTGTATACCTGTCATGTGATTTGGTACTGTTCGCTCGTTAATTTATCAGTTAAGAACAATCCCGTGAGCTATTATTATTTCGCATTTCCATTGCCAAGAGCTTGCGCACTCATATTATAATTTATTTTTATTTCGTACCCAAAATAATAAAAAAGAAAAGCAACTTAAAAGTAAGCTAAATAAGCGATTCAGTGACCTCAGATATTAATGGAACGGGAGCAGGTTCTAGGTGCATGCCACGCCATAGGCCACAGACGACAAACCCAAATTAACGTGCATTAACGTGTTATATCCTATCTATTTATTATGTTGGCTGGTAAATATTTTGTGGTCACTATTTTAGCATTTTTATATTATAATTTTTTTATGGCGAGGATACCACACATTCATGATTTGTTTTCATCGCGCTTTCCCTCTGATTTTTTTTATAAATTTTTTCTGTATAGTGTTATATTTTTCTGCTAGATGCTTTTTTTGTGCTGGCAATGTTTAAATGGAGGATATTATCATCAACAATAAAGTAAATTCATAACACAAATATTTAATAACATTACAAACAAACGAACACAGTTTCAGAACAATACTACAACGTTACTTGCATAGCAGCAGTAGGCCTAAGCTGTAAAGCCTCCACGCCATGGACTCGAATGAAACAGACTTTGGATGTGTTCCTGAGGAATCACGTGGCTGGCTGCTTCTACCCGACTACGCAGTTCCTCGCTGGATTCGAATGACGGGCTAGTTGCCGCGTAAACATATCCAGGCATGTTCAACACGTAAAGGCTGATCACGATAAAGTGAGCACTTTAGAAATGAATCTTAGAAAAAATCACAGCCCCTGCTTACACATATTTTAATGGGTGCACTGAGTGACGTTCGCCCAGTGAAGTTGGTAGCGATGGATGGAAAGTAGTTCTATATTTTAAGGTTGAATAAAAAGTGTTAGGTAACCATCTGTGATAACTTAAAATTGTTTATTTCGATTTCTGTTTTTTTTTTTTTTTTTTTTTTTTACGCAGAAGAGTAAAAATGAGCACATTTGTAAAGTATTTCCTTTTATAATAATTTTACAGTTGCTCCTGAAGTGAGGGTACGACTTTAGTCCCACAGCTCCTTGGAATAGCCGTTGATGTTGAGCGAGCCCATAGTTCGCAGAGGCTGTTCACAGTGATATGAGCACTTTTGAAAACCCTGCTTAAGATCTACTTGTACACACGTTGTGTGTTCTTCCGCCTTATGTAAAATTAGCATTGCCATGGGTCTCATCACTTTATTCATGCGTCGGTCAAGTGAAACTGTGAAATTATTAGAAGAGTAAATATTGCAAAAATCTTCTAATCTTTACACTTCAATACATTAAAAAATATAGAAAGAGTGTGTGTGTGTGTGAGAGAAAGAGAGAGAGAGAGAGAGAGAAATAATTTAAGTTATCACAAATGGCTACCTAACACTTTACTTCGACATTAATACATGGAACTACTTTCCCCTTCTAACCTTTTCCAACTTTACTGAACACAAGTCACTCATTGCACCCGTTAAAATATAAGCACGTAGGAACAGTGACTCTTTTCTAGGGTTGATTTAAAAAGTGTTCATCTTATCGAAATTGCCTATGATATCCAATTGCTCCGTAAGCGATCCGCACCACAGTCCGTGCAGATTGACGCTAGAAAACTCATTCCGGAAGATGATGCTCACCTTAAATCATCGAATTCGTCTGATGCCGTCATTGTAATCCGAGTTGAAGCGGAACTCGTCCGGAGACATGGAAAGTTTGTCGCTCTCCACGCCAATAGTCGTGTTGATCCCATTGTAGTTTCGAGTCTTAGCTGGTTCAGTCTCATGGGAAGCCTCAGGAAGGAACGCGTAGACGTAATCCTTTGCGAAACAAACACCATTGAACTGTGGAAGCAGGCAATGTCAGACACATGTCAGTGTTACAACGTTCTGCTTACACTCGTAATGTAGCTGAAAGGTCCGTCACTGCCATGTTGATGACACTGACACATGTCTCGCGGCTCGCATCACCTATTTGGCTTGATGCCATTACGAGCAGTAGTTACTCAGTATGAAAATCTTCCTCCACGCAAGCCAATCATCTGGAGCCATTCAAACTCTGTGATGTGCTTAAACCTTTAACTTACACATTGATTTTTCGTTCCAGGTGTTACAAAAGATAATATTTTTGTCTGACGTGTATTTGCGAATTCCTTGTCGGAGCTTACAGAAAGGATTTCTATTAGCCTATGATTCGGCAGCAACCGATAGTGCGGGAGGCTCTGGGTTCGAATCCCGGGTAAGGCATGGGTGTTAATTTAAGGTACGTTATAAATTAGTCTGTAAGCCGTCTCCTGCTAAACTTTACAAAAAAAATTACGATATACTCATGGCGTGCTAGAGGCGGCAACCAATAACATAAACTAGCAAAAAGACGCTGTCTGTGTTGGTGTCAGCTTCGGACCTTGTACAGCAGTCACCACGAGTTTACATATTTTGCAACACGTCATATTTGAACAAGTATACTCAGGATTACAAGTAAAGGAGTTAAAAGGTAATATTTCAGGTCGACGAAGCGTACTGATTGTAGTACGAACTTTTACAGCGCATTCCCTATGAACAACTCTTACAGGCCGTTCACGGTAAAGTGAGCACATTTTAAGGCCCTTTCAAATTTTTCTTTTAAGTCGGTTTTTATGTTTAAGCCACTTTTTAATATCAGAATTATGACGTGACTAATAAATACGGTGTATACTTTCACCACTCTCAAAAGTTAACGCCTGAGGCTGCAATAGAACATATTTATTAGGGATTAATGCCTGTTGGGAGGGACTTAAAAAGTGCTCACTTGATCGTGAACAGCCTATATTTATATGGATTCCCAAGACCCTTACATTTATACGTTTTTATACACATCAGTTCAGTGGGCGAAGTTGCCGCTATGCATGCGCAATTACTCTCTAATTCTTTCACGGTGTTGCGTTTTTCACACACATGAGAGTATATATATATATATATATATATATATATATATATATATATATATATATATATATATATATCTCTGAGGATTATTAGATACATACACTTTAAAATGACATCATTGAACACTGTCCATAAGAAATTTTGGTTAAACTCCATGCATTTACTAGGTTCTGTGCGCATTGCAAATTTTGGTAAAAGTTAGTTAAAAGGTTTCAGACATATGACAATTCTTTTCAGGGGCAAATTTTTTTCTATGTCATATGTGCTGATAACGTTGATAATAAAAATACAACATGTGTTCACTTAAATTACTAAAATGTCAAATTTAGGGGCATCTGCTCAGTGTACACTGAAAAAAAAAACTTTCGCCATTTTTCAGGTAGGAGCTACTGTCGCGCGAGACATTAGATGGAAGTTTCAATGTGTTACGTATATAATATTAACGGCCTCTTACGTATATACTTTACGTGGTTTTTCGAATGAAGCTAGGCCAAGAGGAAGCGACTGACAGCATTTTAAATATCAAACTTTAAACTTTCTGACGTAAGAGCGTAGCTAAAAATTTTGTTGCGAAGTAAAATAATGACTCAGGACTACTATTTTGTTAATCTGATTATACAACGTATTTTTGTAAACGAAATCCATTCGTTAAGTTAACAGTCTATAAGTGGCCGCACACGGAAGAAAGTACTTGGAGTAACTACTCGTTCTGTGATTTCTGTCAGCTTTTTTTACATCGCATCAGCAAATATTCGCGATAACAATTTTAGAGTGTATAACAAAACCGAAAGTTCGGAGCGCGTTAGGATAAACTTTCGTAAACTCACCTCGTTAAGGTACTCGCCTGGGAAAATTTGGTCTTTATCTGTGGACACTTCATCAGTGATAACATTGCGCCTTAAGCTAAATTAGTATGTACACGAAGCGACAGAAAACGCTTTCGTTCTCAATTGTATTGAGTTGTAGGAAGAATGCGGTAGCACGAAGTGAACTATAGAGCGTTAGTGAGATTTATATAGCTTACATAATTATATTTTTATGGACTTTCGCTCAATAATAAAGTTTCAATATCAATTTTTATTCCATAATGTTCATATTCAAAGACGTGTTAGAAATACTGAATTTCGCAAACATTGTTCAAGTGGTGTTCTTTACATTTATATGAATTTCCGAGGTATTCAGAGTAAATGCTGTGCCCGAATTTCCATTATTATATAATTTATATTTAATCAACAGTTTAGAGTGCACGTAAATTCTGTACCACTGCTGTAAAAGGATTTCATACAAATCAGGGTAGAACGTATTTATTTAACATCAAATAAGCTACCATACATTTTGGATCTCAGAATTCAAGCATTACATTTCATTGCAGAACCAGTGGGGCATTCCTTACAAGTGCTGCACCTAGAATTTAAAAATTAAATTATCACTACACGCACCATCAAGAATATAAATTCATTACTTTAATTTACAACCCTTAAAAAAGCATGGCTTCTCGCACAACACAATAGTGAAAGAATAACTGGTCAGTACAAGGTTTAGATAACGAAGCAATATTTCACTCAAAACTTGCTAATCATGACATGTACTCAACCCTCATTCAATGACAATAACCCGAACATTTTTGTGAATTAGCTGATCAGAAATTGTAACCAGTCAACCAGAAATTTGATTGCCAGAAATATTTTTTATCTGGTTCAAACCATACCTTGCCAACACATTAAAAGGAGATGAATTCCTTTCTGAATTTGCAGACACTTGTTATTACAAGAGAAGTACATGTATTAGGAACACTATACAAAAGGTTCCATTCAAATCCAACTCTACAGTAATAATCAAAACCATGGGAAGCTCAAAGCAGCCTACGCCTTCCCCATTAAAACGGCGCATTACAGGTGCGTATACAAACATTTTATGACAACTATCATGGAAAATATCAATACTGATGGCTTCCTATATTGAGTTTATAAAGAAAGAACCATTGCTATTTTCAAACTAGCTCGTGTTACTTCTGATCACAAGCTGATTAATTGAACCTCCAGCAAGTCGTGGTGTCAAGCAAAACCTAAACTCGGGAAATTCAACTCCATAACAAACCAAAACCTGGGAGACTGGGCAAAGTTAAGTTTATAGCCAAACATGAATTTTTCCTTAAAACCAAAATACCAAACTTCAATCTAGACTAACTCGCCCACAAAATCACCCAAGCTATTCCACCAACTTACATTCCTGCCAATGTCAGCTAACTGTTGCTCCACTCCCCGACTTACCGATTTCAGGTGTTGCAGTCATGTTGAACGTTGCTCAGAGCTTAGCAATTTGCAATCGTCGTGGCTTCCTCGCACATTACGAACCTAAGTTCGTACGGTGACCCAGCTGAATAGATGCGGCAAACACACGGTACGGCAGAACGCCAACTGACGTTACACGATCAAAGTTTGCCGAAGTAAGGAGTCAGAAGGGCGAGAGCAAGTGCGCACGGTCTGGAATAAATTGAGAAAAGCAATATGGCGCAGGTAGGGGAGGGGAATAAAGGGGAAGGTAGTATAAGGTAAGGGGTATCCAAGTCGGCAAGCAGATTGTAGTCAGGCACGAGGCGAAAGTTCTTAAGAGTCGACACCGAGGCGATGCCGGCGCTAGCGGCACAATTTGTCGAGGGAGAAGGGATGACAGTAAGATCAGTTGCAGCAGCACTCCAACCATTCACCCTATAAATTCGTTTTAACTGATCTAAATATTCACACCGCTGGAATACGAGCAGGACCCGTGTCGCGTAGAAAAACAGTTACCAGATGGGTAACTCGCCTGTGATCCACGTGGTGATTTGGTTCCTATTCCCTTCTGGGACTCACCCTGATTCTCGCATATTTGAAACGCGGCGAACGTTGTCTTGTGTTCAGTCACTGCCCATCTATAGTCTATTCACGATTTTTGCACGTTTTTTTTTCATCAAACCTTCGAAAAATCACCCCAGGTATGCCGTTTTTTAGTTACTTTCAAAATATATCCTGTATCACAAGTTTTTTATACTTCTGTTAACATAAAATAATCTTATTTTTCGTTAAATTGAATTTTGATGCCAATATTTTATTTATAAATGATAACGTTTAGTTTTTAATAAATATGTACAAAAACAGCGATAAAACACGTGCGTTGGTAACGCCTATAAGAAATAGTTCACATGCACAATATTATTACATCTGAGTGCGCACGAATTCGGTTCGTTGTCCTTTAGTATAATTTTCTAGACTTATTTAAGCTTAGTTTGTACTTATTTCATTACGAATAGAATCGTAATGTATTGAGAAATGTGTTAATTGTTATTTCTCGAAAATCTTTAATTATATCTGTTTTCTATTTCATATTTTCCAATACACAGACTGCTAGAACAAATCAAAATGTTATTTCGGTGATTAGTTCTCGAGACATTGCGAAAATATTTTTACTATTTAAAATGTCACACAGGTTGGAACAGAATAAAAAACTGAAATCAAAGACTTGATTGCGTACATACATGGAAATGTGCGCCTGACTATGTTTAATTATGAGTATGCTTTTAAAATATTTCTCGTGGGATGTACTGTACATGCAGAAGATACACATACTCTAACACGCTGTAACAAATAACGCAAAATAATTATTTTTGAAGTAATTTCACTCATTAGTAAAAAAAATTAAAATAACTTCTACAAGGAATTACCAAAAAAAGTTGAAATAATTATATAGCAAAATTTACATTTTAAACATCTTATTTTCTTGTCAGATATTCTGCACTACTGCCCTGTGTGTTAATACAGATATTTCCAAATTCGTTTCTTGGAAATGAACGACGCATAAAACATTACATTTGTGTATATGGAAAGGAGAGGGGCATTAGAAAAATAATGTCGCGGTTAATGACTTACCTACGAGGAATTTCTTTTGAGCTCCCAGCACCTAATCTCTCCTGATAGTCTGGTTATTCACTCATTTGTACTTTGCAACGATGCCATAGCTCACTCCCGGTTAGTCAACCATTTTCAAATCAATTTGATAATATACCTTCCCATAAAATCATATGACTTGATATGAACACTGATCAGGATATTTCCAGAAAAGCTATCGTCAAATAATGAAAACTAGTTCTTTGTCTTAAAGTCTTACTAAAATTTTAACTTTTGAATTACTGTAAACTGATTTCAGATTTTTTTTTTGTTTTATGTACGGTGAGAAGGAATTGGCGTGACACTAACAAGTTTGTGTTTCAACAACTTTAAAGTTTCTCGCGTTAAGAGCATGAATACTTGTAATTAGATCTAATGCAGTTTTAATCTTCTGCTACGGTGTAAGGTATATAAAATATCATGAAAAATATGCCCGAGAAAAGTTTTCAAAAGTACTCGTAAAACCACGAACTACATTGCAATGGTTTTATGCTTCCACCATTGTGTTCCTAATACTGACGTCATTAACTGGCAGTAAAGAGCTGAGTGAATGGATATGGCGCTTTCTTCTGTAAACCAACTGTTAGCGTACGGTGAGTGCGTGATTCTGGAAGTGTAAACAAATCCACTTCTAGTGCTTTAGAAATCCCCTAAAGCTAATATTTACCCGTCCTCCTCGTCTGAATGCAAATAAAACTTTCCTTGGATTAAGTCTCTACATGAGTATTATATAGAAGGAAAAAAGGAAAATAATCTTGACAGTAATTACGTTCATATGTATTTTCAATAAAGAGGTATACTCAAAAAATATCTAATGTCATTTACAAAGCATCTAGGTTAAACATTGTTTATAGGGACGGACTTTATATTGTATTTTCCAAATTACACAGCATTAATTTGCGAATAAAACTACAAAATGCAATAATATAATAACAAACAATATCGCTGTGCAAAACAAACAAGAACGAGGGCTAGCTGAACTTTATCTACACACATCAAAGAAGAACTGTATAGCTGTAACTTAATCGTAGAAAATCACCACAAAAAATGGCAGAATTCAATATATAGACAAAAAAAAACGAAGTTTTGGAAAAATTATTCGTAGGCAGCCACAAAAACTGTGTTTCAATCAACTATCTCGGTGATCAATACATTAAAAATTAAAGTGATATGGTTTTATATGTGCAACTATTTTCTTGATATGTTGAGTACATTTTCTTTACTTATAACAATTTTCCAGTCGCTAAAAGCAACGGCCAAAGTCCAATTAAACTCTGGACGCGACATTACCATTAAACTTCGAAAAAAAAAAAGTATATTCTCGGATTCTTCACATTTTTTAAATCAAACCTTCGAGGAATCACCCCATGTATGACGTGTTTGGGTGTTTCCTAACTATGTAATGTATCACGAACTTTTTATACACGTGTAAGCCATGGATAACATAGGTGTGTTGGTAGTTGCTAGTAAGAAATAGTTCTTATGAAAAGTATAACTACACCGAGTGGAACGAATTGGGTAATTTTCCCTATGGTGTAATTTTCTAGACTTGATTGTTACATTTCAAACATTTCACAAATACCCATTAACACGTTGGGCGCCGTTTTCAATTAAATTAGACATGTAAAATTTCTCAACTTCAAAATAAGTTTTATTCAACTACCTTCCTCTTCGGCACATTCAAACAATTAATCATTAAAACACAATAAAGTTAAATCTTCCTTATATTCGATCATTACACATTTACCTTAACAAACATCTTGTAGCAACTTATAATTATTTACATCAAAATATTAATAATTATCATATGTTTAAAACTTTAAGAAACTCGTCCATTTCTCGATGTGGAGAGAATTGTTCTAAAGAATAATTCCCACCACCTCCAACGATAAACATGTGTCATATAATATGAAAGTTTTAATGATTTGAAATATAAACTAATACTTAGTTAAAAATACAAGCTTAGTTTGCATGAAGCCGAAGAATATCCTGGAAGTATAACCTTAGCAGGACTACAAATACAGTTCTGGCAACATCAACCCTCACACTAACAAGTAGCAAGATCGCCAACCGTGTTACAAATAAGACTACAAAGAATTTATATCAAAACTGTTTCAACTGCTGTAATGATGGTTTTTACACTTGGCTTTCGCTTTGATGAAGGCGGTTCACGATAACGTGAGTACTTCTGAAATTAACCTCAGAAAAATTTTACTGCTCCTACCTGCACAGTATTTAAAGGGAGCACTGAGTGACATACGCCTAGTAAAGTTGGTAACGATGGATTTTAAGCAGTTCTGTGTCTTAACGCCGTATAAAAAGTGGTATTTAATTATTTATGATGGCTTAAATTTTTTTCCCGCTTTTTGTTTTTTTTTTTATGCATCGGGATGTAAAAATGAGCAGAGATGTACGATATTTACTTTTATAATATTTTCAGTATCACTTGACCGACGCATGAATAAAGCGATGAGGACCATCAAAATGTTCATTTTATACAAGGCGGAAGACTACACAACGTTCATATAGGTATCTTAAGCAGCGCTTAATAAAGTGCTCATTTTACTGTGAATAGGCTATGGCTGTCGTAAATTTTGCAGAAATAGCACCTGCTAAGCTGTTTGCAATGCGTACAATGAAGTTTTGCAAGTTGCCTACCGCGCTAGGCTTTTTACAAACCCAGAGCACGGAGTTCCAGCATCCACACCAGATGTCACTAGAAACTTTGAAACAGATTCTGCACACCTGTAGTTAATATCAGTGCATTATTAGAGTTAATTGAACATTATAGAGATAAATTAATGTTTATTAGACAATTATTGCTACCCAAAAGCAAGAAAAAATTCAGGCTAATTAAATATTATTAGCGTAAGTAAACGTATAGTTTTAACCCACTCCCTGAATCATTTCCATCTCGTTTTATTGTCTCGGAAAACTAGTTTTAATAATCTTCAATTCGTTTTCTCTGCATCATAAGCAAGTAAAAATAATCCTTTTTTGTTATTAAGAATTTCAGAATTACCGTTTTATCGTCTAGTTTCCCTTCTTAAAAAAGCTTTATTTATCTTCAGTCACAAGAGAATTGTCATATTTTTTCAGTGGTATAAGCAATACTAGAGCAAAGCCAAGTGTAGTGGTGTTGGCATACTCTTGTTTTCTGTCACTACTGGTGTTCCGAAATATTTCACGATAGGAGATCGTGGAGACAAAGCTGAAGGGTAAAACTGCCCACCGACTTGGTGAAGCTGGATGAGCGCAGCCTTACGGTGTAAAGGATTCTGGGTTCGAGTCCCTGACCATAAATGGGTGGGAAGTTCGTGTTTATTGGTGTCTCTCTCTCTCTCCCCCCTCCCTATCAGTTATTCGCACATACGTCATAAGGAATTATTCTCAAATTTACCAGATCAGTGAATACTTCTAGTAAGAAACGGTAAGTGGTAAATATGTTCCCATACATTCGTGGTAGCGTTTATATATTTGCTCAGTAAATATTCAAAAGCCTAGGAAGTTCCTAACTGTTTATAGTACCGTCGTTAAACATTTCTATAGTTGAAGCCTTACATGTGGTTCTATGTCCATACAATGTATAGGATAAAATTTACATTATAGTTTTGGAAGTTTATTACAAATTTTTGTTACAGTGTTGGCTCTGAATGAGAGCAAATCAATTTCCAGTTTTAAAAGACTAGGCGTTTCGCAAGCCTCGTGTTCCCTGCTTGTGCCAACATAAAGAATTATAATCTTCATTCCAACATGTCGTAATAAGCAAGTTGCTGTTTCGAATATTTTCATGAAATTCACGTGTACCAAAAATAAGTCATTAATGCCAAATTACTTCGGATAGCCGCGTGTTATCCCTCAACCCAACACGATATTCCGGGCTCGATTTCAAGCCGATAATAATTCGGCGTTTTACAACCGGAGGATGTGAATGTTGCTTAAAGGCAGATTTACAGTACTCCGTCGCGTCCGTCCGTTATCCGTTAGTCCGTCATACGCCCGTCCGTCTCCCAGCCAAACGATTTACAGCAAGACTTCGAACGTCTGTCGTCAGGTCACAATCTAACACCAAAATGTAAAAAAAATCGCGGTAAAATAATTCTGAATTAAAATTGAGAATTTTTGGCGAAATTGTTTCTGTAATTACACAAAACGTACATACGCGTAAATAACGGAGATTAGTAGATGTTAAGAATTCTTCAAAATTGCATAACAAGATGGATTTTATTATTTGCTGTTGCACAGAAGGAATTCGTGTTCCTATGCGAAAAACATAATGCCATTGCATTTTAAAGCTACATAAACAAACATATGAAAACAAAAAAGTGTACAAAACTAAATACGTTACGCACACACCACGCAGCATTCGAGTGAACTCAGAATTGACGTATAGCAAAAAGTGAAATTCTAGAAGGCTGTAATTGCACAATCATGAGTTAAAGTTTGCCAAGCTCTTGATGGATGGATAGAATTATGGGAGGTACCTGATTGGCTGTTGGTCACATGACTGACGGACGGACAGGCATAATGGGATACTGTAAATCCCCTTTATAGCTACTGCCATAGACTAAAGATGAGGTAAACCGATTTGTCTTCTGCGAATGTAGCCAACATTGCCCTACCCCAATCCTACACAACTGTCAAAGTCACACGGTCAACAATGATGGACGGGTAAGTTTACATCTTAATTTTTTTAATTACAAGCATTACGGTATTATATTAATAAAACACTTTTACCAGTTTGAATGTAATCAAAAAGTATTACGAATTGATTAGAGGAAGTAAAAAAATATCTCAAAACTACTTGTTTACTAAACAGTGATCTAACCTCAAACCCAATCCACGCCATTGTCGCTAGACGTGTAGGGAGAAAAGCAGTTCAATGTTGGGACACGGAGATTGGTTGTGCGCAGCCAGCAGGATCGGGCTACCTCGTCTTCAGTCTGTGGCTAGTGCTGTACTCCCTCTTCACGAACCAATACGCTCCGCCTCCGCTCTATTTTAACCCTTCACTTCTGTCTCAGAACGAAGTATCAAGCGTCCGACAGCTCCGCACTGTGTCGGGCTTCGTTTTAAGCTTACTTTCCAAAGGAAAGGAAAGCTTACATCCCTGTCTATTTGTCTGTATGTGCGAGTGTGTCTAACACATTAAGGTCTGCACACATTTACTGGCACTTTAGACGAATTAGAAATGTGTTACCCATATACACTACTGCAAGAACACTGATTCTGTTGGTGTATGCGTTAGAACTCATCATCGTCCTGTTGGTCCATACCACACCGGACACTACCCTGTACTTTACAGCGTTCCTTATTGGCCGGTCATCAACCAATGGAGAGCCGAGCTGTTATTGACCCAATCAAAATTCCTTTATCGTATAAAATGATTTACAATCAATCGTGTCCCTTTGAGTGGCTGCAAATAGAGACAGGTGTTTATCGCGAAAATATTTCAAGACCAGTTGTACACCAAAACATTTTTGTTCGTATGCTCTTTCGCGGTTGGTTGATTTTAAATGCCACGTGCGCCAGGAGTTGGTTCACGAATCACGGACGTTCAGTATCGGAATACTTTATTGCGACTGGCCCAGTCAAATAGGAACATGTCTTCTCCCGTTGTGGACGTAGGATATTTTAAGTCTAGCATGGCCAGAAATATTTTCGACGAAAAACACCTGTCCCTAGCTATAAAAATAAATTCTATCGTTTGTAATATCATTGTTACTGAGCTGTCCTGTTCTTATGAGCTCGTGTTAAACACTAACACTGCACGTCCATGCGAGTTTTGTTCTGAACAATAAAGAAATGTTCACATTAACTTTGCTCGAGCTACACTCGAGCATAGTCTATAAAGTGTGTATGCGTGTTTGTGTATTACGCGTGTGTGTTCCCTTCTTCTATTGAAATGGCGACTAGTCGTAATTTTTGACTAAGCTTCCCATAAAGTTCAACGAAACAGTGAAACCGCAGAAGTGCGAGGTTTGTCTTCTGGAGCAAAGAAATTTTCAAATAAACGTTGCCGGAGTTTATACATGGATACTCCTCAAAGGGTTAATATTCAGTGTGATGTCATATCTCGGGAACAATTCAACCAAATTAAACCAAATTTTGTATGCTGGCAGAACATCATGTAACCATTACATTTTGAAATGGATATTCCCACATAACACAGGATACCCACCGGATATCCTAATTACATCCAAAGTATCTTAAAGTCATATAAGTCGTGAAGTGAACCGCTTCAAGATATCCTTAGGATTTGTAGTAGTAGATATCGGTTTGTACCACTTCCAGGATATCCATTAGTTGTCACAAAACCTCCAATGGCTATTTTTAAAGATGCCTATAGGATATCCACGTAATCTATATAATTTTTTGGTATTGGGCAGACATTTAAATATCTTTCGGCAGTCGTTTGGATGTAACTTTGCTATTCCTGAAAGTCCTTGGATACCCAGAACGTCCGAGAGTGAAATATACTTCGGCTGCTGTCAGTCCGCCATTTTGTAACATAGCAGCAAACTAAAAAAAAATGATTTCACATTATATCTCGAAAACTATGGAAGCAATTCTCATCCAATTTGGCATGTAAGAAATACTATGACAGGCCAGGTAGTAATTTAACTTGAATAGGTACTTATTTTCAAAATGGCGGTAGTAAAAATGTGTCAGGTTTATTTGGTAAATTACTATATAATTTAACAAATGTCGACCACATTTTGTATGCTCAACGTATCTACTACAGGCATCATATAACCCAACACATAGCCACTTTTGTCAGCCATTTCGTAAGATAGCACCCCATGAAAAAATACATTTTTGTCATAACTCAATAAAAATAACCTGTTTCCTACCAAATTCAGCGGACAAGAACTACTGCGGCAGATGATATGGTTTAGGTATGTCAGAAATTTATTTTCAAAAGTGTGGCCATATAGTTATTTTAGTTGAGAATGGTATATCGTCGAAACCATGTAATCAGTTCCAATAATTTTATGCTAGCAGTAGATATTACAACTGTCTACTGTATCTGCATGGAGCATATTTTGTCCCCCATTTTGTAAGATAGCGCCACACGAATTAATAAACGTTATTTCATAGCGGGAAACAGTTGGCTGATCCCTACGAAATTTGGCAAACTAGGAATACTGTGGCAGATGATGTAAAATTGTATGTTTTAAGTATTTCAGACAGTTGTCGAAATGGCTGCTTCATACTCATCTTAGCTTAATAAACATTATCGTCGAAACCCTGTAATCAATACAAACTTAATTTTTTTATGTTTACTATATATAGCCTTTCACAACTATCAAATGCGTATACTCAAGTAACCTTTTGTAGGCCAGTTGGTAAGATATGCCACGTGAAAAATATAAGTATTCTCTAATATCCAGGGAAGCAACTGACAGATTCCTACCGAATATAGCGAACAATTTACACTGCAGCAAGTGGGGTAAACTGCTATGTTTTAAGTACTTCAGGCACTTATTGCCAAAATGGTGGCTATATAAATATTTTATCTTTTTTTATTAACAAAACAAATTCCAACTTAATTTTGTATGCTGACAGTATCAATTACAACCATTTAATTAGTTTACACAGAGCCTCAATTCCCTGCCATTTTGTAAGTTAGACCGACAATAAAATATTAGTTTTAAGGTAATATCTCCGGAAACCATCACCCCATTCTTACCAAATTTGGCGAGTGTGAGAGAGACTTTCTTTTTTTTTAGAATTGCAGCTATAAAATCATTTTATCCTAATGTGCTGTATACACGAAACAAAGCAATCGATTTTAGCTAAGCTTTGAATACCGACAGTATACAATCATTAAATGTGCTAATTCATAACACTGTTCTCGTACATTTATGAAGAGCGTACATGAAAAATGTGGAGGTTTTACGCCAAATTTCCGGGACCAATCAACCTGTTATCACCAAATTCTTTACACAAGTAGAACTATGATAGGCCATGTAAAAGTACATTTTTTAAGTTGCTCAATCGCTTATTTTCAAAATTGCGTTAGGAAATCATATCACTCGAAACATGAGACTGATTAAATTAGAAGTTGACTCTCGAATTCGACCTCCGAAAGTTCTGTTAATTGGGCACGAGTTTATGGTACAAGGTTTTCTGGGTTCGAGTCCCAGGTAAGGCACGTGTGTATTAGTCATTGTCTCACTATTCTTGCATATGTTTCTGGTTTCATGTCTAATGATACTGCTTCCAATGAGACGACAAGGTCTACCTACCAACTCAGTTTCTAAGAAATGGTTTATAAATTTATTGCACCCATGCTGAGGAAAGTAGACTCGTTACTCACATCAGTTTTGGTTAAGGTTTCCCGTCTACCTGGCACTTGAGATCCGTTGCAGAGATTCTGAAATACACGTTTTTCCTCTAAACTATTAACATTTTGCAGACTACGCTCGTGTGTAGCTCTAGCAAAGCTAATTTGAACATTTATTTGTTCTACAGAACAAAACTCGCATAACTGTGCAGTCTTTGTTCTGCTAGTGTTTAACACGACCTCACAAGAACACGACAGCGCAGCAAAAATGATATTGCTGGCGATAGAATTTCTTTTTTTATAGCCACTCGGAAGGTACATGATTGATTGTAAAACATTTTATACGATAAAGGATATTTGATTGGGTCAATATCAGCTCGGCTCTCCATTGGTTGATGACCGGCCAATAATGAACGCTGTAAAGTACAGGGTAGAGTCCGGTGTGGTATGGACCAATAGGACGATGGTGAGTTCTAACACAGGCACCAACAGAACTGGTGTTCCTGCAGTAGTGGATATAGGTGACTCACTTCTTATTTTTCTTAAATACCAGTAAGTGTGCGCAGACCTCAATGTGTTAAACGTTTATCCAATGTGCTCATCTACAAAAATAAATGCACACTTGAGTCGAGGCCTGTTGAGAGATTTTAAGACATCACGCACGTTAGAAACACCATTTCAAGCCACTCCATCATAACTTAAAATAACTTAAAAAACTACGCGCCGGATACATACAAAAACTACTCAAAGGCCCTGTACTAAACATTGCCACAGATTTCTCACCAGTAAAGATTATAGGTAGGGCCACCTGTTTTTTCGCGAAATGATTCACGCAGAGGATAGACTTCAATATCCTAAATGCGCATTTGCAGTCTTCATTTTGCTATTGTCCGCTCGTCTTTACACGAAGAGAGTCTGTTACACAAGTGAGCCGATCAGAACTAAGTTTCTCTCACACTGACCGCCCGTCATTTGCGAGCAGACACATAAGACGCCTGACAAGTCAAGTGAACCAATCACGAAAGTGATTCTGAACTAAAGTGCTTTGGAACACAACTTCTCCTGGAATCTTTTCGCGAAAAGCAGTTGCCCGTAATTAAAGGGTCACCGCTAGATGTGATAGTAACACTGCACGATAGTTTATAGTCTTGCGCTTAGTGGTGATGGGGCGCTTGTTGCGCGGAGCAATATGGCAATTGTAGCCCTAAACTTAATACAACGAAATACACCAAAAACTGGCAATTGGCTAATGTATACTCATATAATCAACTTCTAGGCAATATTTTTAATAAAAGTTAAAAAAATGTATGTTAAAATTAATTATTTTAATTAATTAATTATGTAAATGGTAACTCCTTCATAACGAATATCATGCAAATATGAAGAAATATTCTTATGTTTTATTCGTATGTAATCTTAACTATGTATTAAGTGCCGTATTCTTGGATTGCAAAGGTATGCACACATAAATAAAGCTGTTTTCATAACTGTGGACATGTTGAATTACAACCACAAGAAAGGCATTTCTAAAACTAACGTTTGTTGTTGTAATACGGTAGTTATTTCTTAAATCTGAACGACAAGCCGTAGTTACTATGGTTTATAACTAAAATACACAATTATTTCGGCTGAAATGTCTTAATATAACTAGTATTATATATTCCTGTTGATTATATCACTAGCTGTGTTTTTTCAATAGTTTCGCTCTAGGAAGTGCTACAATCTGGTGGCCACAAATGTAACTACTAGGAGCTAGCTGCCGTGTAAACTAAGGGGGTGGGAACAGGGGAAGAACGTCGCGTTTGGAAATGAGAAACATAGAGAAAGGGATGGGTTGTGGGTAGGGAGCGGAGAGGGGTGGGGGGAGCTACTACAGTACGGTTCCTAGAAGTTGAGGGGATTTTATATCACCCTCATTACCTCACAAAGTATATCTCAGCGAACTAACAATAATCCTACTTTCTCCAGCCCTAATCCAATAAAAGGAATTTTCTCCGTGACTGCCGCACAGTTGATCGTAGGCCCTCTCCGCTTTGCCTGGTTTCCCTAGACTCTTCTTCTTTCGGGGTGTGTCCATGGCTACAATTGCGGCCATGGCTCCAGACAACCCAGCTCAGCCACGATACATGCGCCCAATTTTATTGATTAACCGTGACCTAAGGCTTAAAGGGCTTGCCCTGAGACGCATCCCATTCTCCAACCGTTTTAGCTATTCTACGCATGCCGGAGGGCACATAGGACTGTGAAGGTGCTCACGTTGGCGTAGTGGGATTTGGGGGCTCGCCAGGAAAAAAAAAAATTAAGTTGAGGAAGGCAAAGAAACGAAAATGGTGGAGGGGGGTGGGAGGCAGTCTCATACACCCATGTTGCCAGATTTCTTACAGCTCTGCTCACCACGCACCCACCACAGTTGTAAGTGGAGATAAGGTTAATTCTACTAAGGTTGGGATGATCAACGTTTAAAGTTTGCAACCAACATTTTGCGCCACTAGATAAGCGCCAGTATCCAATGTGTACCGGCTTTTCTACATTTCCACACTAAAAAACTAAATACATGCAATAAACACAAATAAAATATAAAACAACTACGTAACTAATGAAAATCTTTCTTTTTTAATTGTTCACGTAGCTTAAAATTTCAATTAAAAGTTATATTTTGGAACACTGTGCACCTAGCGGGGGAGATCGTCCCTGTGCCGAACTGTCCCATAAGGAAACTCGTTTTGTTCCTAACTTGAGCGGAATTAACCTTAGTTTCGGTATCAAAGTGGTAGCAAAGCGACCGGGACAGTTCTGACAATGGTATGTGTACGTGTTACGCTATGCGGTGCATTGGTTTAAAACAAAAATTAACATAATATAACATTACATTACCACTTTAATATCCATATTTATGTATTTATTTTATTCTTTTACTGTTTGAATTTAAAAAATGTTTATTCGGCATAAGATTTGCTACGAAAATATCTGCATACAATTTCACCATAACAACACCATCCAAATGTTTTTTTTTTTTTTTTTTTCAAACACGCAATCATTGATCTTGACGAAAGCTGTCGATTGAAACTCAAACGAGCGTCGTAGCTTCTCCTAGTCAAAAGTTATACTATGTGGAAGTTTTGAGACACGGCGCAAAAGAACATAAAATTGCCCCCCCCCCCCCTCCTCCTCATTTTTTTTTTCACCTCGCGCGATGCTTCGCAGTCCTCGCTCAACGTAACATATTCTTTGATCCTTTGGAAATCGAGTGGTGCAATTGAATTTTGAATGTAGATGATAGATTCGGGGGTGCAATGCTAAACTCTATCCCTCGACTTTGTTATCGGATTTTATGGATTGCCTCCCACTATGGTTGCAAATTTAAAGACTTCAGGTCAAAAAATGTACACCATTCTCTTACACAAATTTAACATGTTAGCGATTTTAAATGGTACTAAAATATCTATGTAATAGAAAAAACCATATAAATAAATAGTGAAGGTACTTTATAAACAAGAACTACGATCGTAAATAAATAAATAAATATATGTATATATAAATTATATATATAGGGTATATATAGATATGTTTATATATACATATGTATATGTTTTTGGTACTTCGTAAACAATGAAGCGACAAAATGCAAAAGGAAAGTTATAAAAATACATTATCTATTTTCTCGACAAAACCGAATCATGTGACAATTTTTTATAGTTAACTGGAATATTTGTATTTTAATACCAAGTTTTTTTGGGGAACCTGTAACGTTTTGTGGCACGTGCTAGTAAAAAAAAACCTGCGTGAGGTGGGACTTAATCCCATATCGTATGGGCAGATATCTAATGTACACTGACCATTACACCAATATGCCTAAACTCGTTTCCTTCAAGTTTCTGAATATTTCGATGGCACTTTGGAAAAGGCTCAGAGAATCAGGTACGGGAAGGGAGTGGTAGAGGACAAACGAACTCATAATCGCCTGACTGGGACTCAAACCTGGGTGCCTGTAATGTTTTCCCACATTTATCACTACCCCACCTCTTCTGTACCTCAGTTGTTCGGTGTACAGTACTTTTTGATTGGCACTTTGGAAAAGGCTCAGAGAAGCAGGTACGGAGAAGGGAGTGGTAGAGGACAAACGAACTCATAATCGCCTGACTGGGACTCAAACCTGGGGTGCCCTGTAATGTTTTCCCAACATGTTATCTCTACCCCACCTCTTTCTGTACCTGCAGTTGTTCGGTGTACAATACTTTTTGATCGTCAGAACTATAAAACCGATTTGGGTGAAATTTAAATTTAAATTATTTTACTGAACCAATTAATATGAAACATGGAACAAGGCATTTTAGTATTTTGCTATAAATCGTCAAATGTAAATGTTGGTGATATTGTGTTATAACTACTACTCAGCTAAATTCATTTACGCCATAAAAGCCTTTTAAGCTTCCCATAATATTTGGGCTCTGAATTAATTTAATAATGCTTAAAATGTACTAACAACTTGTTACGACATACCTTATATAAAAATCATCAAGGATTCTTTGCCATTGCAGATTTTCCTGTAGAGTATGTAGGTAACCTTTTATCAAAATCAAGGGGAACTGGTGTTGGAGGATTTTTTGGTGTAACAATCGTGTGCTTTTTTTTTTTTTTTTTTTTTTTTTTTTTTTTTTTTTTTTTTTTTGAATTGTTTAAACAATTTTTTTGATATGGCCATTTGTCGTTATAAGAGGTAAAATAACATCGCTATTATTCTTTCCTGTTGTGAGCGGTGGAATATTTTCAACTCTGGAAAAAAAATTAACACAATGAAAGCCTAATGCTTAATTTATCGAATCTTCCACGTCTTATGCAATGTTTTCACTGATTTTGTTCCATACCTTACTTCTGAATCGTTCGTGGGAACAGGCGTCAAACAGGTGTGTGTAGTTATTGATGTATTTATATATGATTCTCATTGTTCATAACATGCAATGACCTTTCATTCCTGGCTGATAGCATATCTTCGGAACTGCAAGAAAAAAATTAGTGGCATAATGTTTCAAGATATTACTTCGTATAATTGTATCAGTACTATTTCTTTCGATATCACCAAACCACACGGCGCTCACACTAGCATCAGATTCAGTCTGACAATTATTCTCAATTAAATTAAATTAAATTTAGGTGCGTTTTGAATGATACAACTGTGAACATGCCTAGCCAGGTTCTCTCCAAACACACTGGGAAGCGAATGTGTGTATGCGCGCGCGTGTGTATATGAGCAAAAAACTTATTTTCCTGTTGACTTGGTAAATATACTCTGCTAGGACTATGCAACCACATATTCGCTTCGCCCACACAGTTTTTTTTACCAGCAGTGTTACACATTTTTAGGCTACAAATTCGGAAAGGAGACGATTTTTAATAAAATCTTGAACAAATTAAGTAATCGATAGAACTAAATAACCTGTTTTCAATAAATTTTATTTAGGTCTTATTCATTGTTTAGATTAGTATTTTAAACTTAAAGAATATGAGGTTGGTACATCTATGGTGCAGTGAGTAATTACAAATCCCATCATACACTGAGCTGGTAAAGGACTAGTAATTAATAAACGATTTTAGTCTGAATTAACATTTTAAAAATATTTCTTACTCTTTATCACTAAAATTGCAGTACATTATTCTGATGAGACTGCCAAAACTAATTTTGTGTGTTTTCTTTTTCTAGCCTTTTGTAACATGCACATAACCCAAGATTTCTTGGTGCGTTTTCGTCCTTTCGTAACACCTTTACGTCTTTTCGGCATTTTGCAAACATGTAATTCTCTGCAGTGGATTGCAGTACACTTGACAACTAACGGGTCGGACGATCACGGCCGCAGCCTGGCCGCACCGGGTGGTAGAAGGGGTGCAGACCCTACCCCCTCTCACAAAATGGTTTACAGTACAGTTTTTCTTTTCCTTGAGGAGGGGTGAGGGGAAGAACCTCTCCCAAAATTCTCCATTTCAACACCTCTTGCGGAGAAACCTTGAACTATTTGTAATGAACTACGTGGCTTTCCATTGTGACGGTGTTTGCCAACACATAAAGTACGAGGTCCTTATCTCAACTGCTTCCTGAATGTAGGTGTTTTAAGTTGTAAAAGAGCTGAGAGCCCCCAATGATATAAAAAAAAAAAAAAGGGATTTGGGTTGGTTCCAGAGACAAGGTTTGAAAATTATTCGTTGCCTTGGTTTTTATATCAAAATATAACCATTTACATAGTTTTTCCCCAGCATTTTACAATCAATAAATGTCATGTGAAAATATAGTTTTACCACTGATTACATTTAGTATAAAAAAAGGTATCAAAATAATTATGTTTAAAACTTCCCAAAGGAAAGATTTTTACAAGATAAGATCTCTTTCAAGCTATTCGCAGGTTACATATAATTATTTTGTTTTAAACTATACTTATCTAAAATGGCAGCAAGGCCCCCCCTCCCCTTTTAAAATGTTGACGGAACAGCATTTCCTGCCTAAATGAAAACCCTGTGCTGTCTCCCCGAATCTGGGCGAGACACCTGTATTTATATTTTATTTGAAATCATCAATAACATTATAAAATTATTTTCACTCCGTCGATATCCAGAAGTCCTGGAATGCGCACCCCTGGTGGTACGTGACTGGCTGGCAGGCGTCACGTGGTCAAAGTGACGTACGCGGCATGGGAAAGCAGTCATAGATTTCGTGGGCGGCAGCGACTCCGCGGCGCCCATACTTGCAGACCAGCAGGCCCACCCAGCGGACGTGAGCCGTGGAGCACGTCAAACACACCCCCGTCGCAGCGAAGGTAAACCGTCCAAAACGGCCAATATTTTCTCAACTTCATATGGCACCGTCGGTTTGACTTTCGTCCGATGTGCAGGGATATCCGTCACACCATAGTCACTGCCAGGATCGCAAATGTGCTTCGGATAAGAGTGCTGGGTAAAAATGTTCGAAGCTGCGGTGCATTTATACGATACTGTAATTTCGATGGATGTTGACTAACATCTGTACCAAAACCATGAACTATAACATTAATTTATAGCTTGCTCACGGTTGACAAAGTTGTAAAAAAAAAAGTTTCCAACTCGTCACTGCATATATGTTAACATAAACACCAGCTTGCATGATCTGAGTTAAATTTTGCAGCAATGTTTAAGTTTATGCACTCTGGATACATATTGTTTTATTTCTATTTATTTTACTCACAGAATTGTAAGAATTGGCATGTTTATAACACATTTACGTACAGTAAGTGAAAGTTTTACAAGTTACCCTTGATCAACTCGCAAGTACCGTGGAATGGTCGGTGACAATGTTAAATATGCATAGAGGATATGAAATCCATCGACAAACTTCGGCAGGTGATTCCTCATCAAAAAATAGGTCGAAAACATACACACGACAAATAGCCTAAGTCTGTTTCTAAGTAGGGGCAAACTGTCCTTCAACGTGTAGTTAAAACAAAAGTTTTTTTTTTCTAGTACCACAACCATAATGAAGGATAAATATCTGGGTTTTGTGATACTGCATTACTAAATGACAACGTACAAAGCACACAAATATGGGCTCCAATATCAACCCCCATTCATTAAAATTGAGGGGTTCGCAGCACATTTATGCAAATAAAAAAATAACTCTATCACGTCGTGTGTTTTTTTCCTGTGGATTTGTAATCTACCGTACATGGTGAACAAAATTTCCGTATTATGTTTTAAGCTAAATGCCGCCGTTTTTGATAAATTAATTCATAATATTCTAACAATGAATCTCAATGTCTGGCCCATAACAACACATTTGCTGTCGGTGCATGATGTTGCTGTTTTAACCCTTTCAGGCCCACTTTAATTTACTGTTTCAAGTGTTGCAAACAAAAACTTTTATGATGCATGCTGTACTTAAGTCGATACAACACTTGTTTCGCTGTCACATCCAATGAGCTGTAGGCTATATGTTCGGCTAGAGTTATATGAACCAATGATAACCTAGACCAGTAAGGTGGTTTGAGAATCATTTACCCACAGGTAAGATCATTGGTCACTGAGCTTCGCGGTGTGCAGTACAGAGACTAAAAATTATCTATACGTGCGTAATGTACACAGCTGTGTACACTGGGTCCGGATGGGTTAAATGACACCATCTAATGTCGGAACAAGTAGTTTGTCACGTGTTATCAATACCTACCCCAACAAACCATCGCTGAAACGCAAGTAAGGGCCGTGGAGGCGCCGTGGGCAGACCGATCGCCTCTCCCCACGAAGAATCGGACTCGATTCCCGGCGGGGTCAACACGAATATTCGTATCTGGGAAACGTGGCAGACATTACCATTTCCAGTGGGTTTTGTATATATATATATTTTTTTTATTTCAGGCACACCCACTTCACCGCCATGTAATTTCGCCATTGCTCGATCTCCACCCCACGCCATATTCATCGCCATGAATTACTTTGTCGAAAACGGCGGTATTTAACTTAAAAATCACAAGGTGGAAGTTTTCTTCATCATGCGCGATTGATTATGTACCCACAGGAAAAATAAACAACGTAATACAGTTACATTTTTATTTGCGCACATGTGCTGTCAACCCCTCAAATTTCATGGATGGGGGTTGATATAGGCCGTTCAAGGTAAAGTGAGCACTTTTTAAGGCCCCTTCTAAATTATTCCTTGCATCTAATTTCCATTTTCCTGCTTCTTTTTAGTATAAACATTGCAATGTGACCAATGAACACAGTGTATACATTTCACCACCATCAAAACTTAACGCCTGAGGCTGCAATAAGATATGTTTATTTGTGGTTAATGCTTGTTGGGAGGGCCTTAAAAAGGGCTCACTTTACCGTGAACAGCCTATATTAGGAGTACATATTTTTGTACTTTGTACGTCGTCGTTTAGTAATGCTGTAATGCAGTATCCGGAAACGCAAACATTTATCGTTCATTCTGGTTGTGTTGCTAGCAAAAAACATCTGCATCAACTACACTTTCAACGGCCATTTTAAACTCTTTGCAATAAAATTAGGTTATATGTGGTGTTTATTATGTTTTCAACCTATTTTTTGATAAGAAATCACCCCCCGAAGTTTGTCGGTGGAGTTCATATCTACCCTACATACATATGTATATATATATATATATATATATATATATATATTATATATATATATATATATATATATATGGCAGATGTGAACACAAAATGAGTAGAAAAGTATAGCCCTAGAAGGTATATCAATTGTACTCAATTAATCGCAAACGGGCTATGACTGACCAGAGTGTTAAAATATCACTGGAACATAAAATTATAGTGTTTCACACATATAACGTTAAAATTATCAAAATAAAATTAATTTTATTTCAGATTTTATAAGGAAATGAAAGGTATGGGCTGTCCACGATAAACCGAGCACTTTTGAAATGAACCTTTGAAAAATGTCCCCAACTATTGCTACAGGTGTATTCTAATGTAGTACGTTCGATGGAATGTGCACAGTAAAGTTGGTAACAAATGCAGCAATAGTAGTATCATTTTTTGCATCATATTAAAACGGCAATAATTAGATTTGTGAATACTATAAATATTTCTGTTGATTATGTTTATGCTTATGGGGGTGAGAAAAGATAAAATAAATAATTATTTAAGTTAATAATTTCACAAATTCGCTTGACCGGTGCGTGGATAAAGTGACCGGGCCCACGGCAATGAGACATTCACATAAATTTTATGGCAGGATACACAACTGGCAGTAAATTATATCCTAAGCAGGGATTACAAATGTGCTCACTTTACCGTAAATAGCCTACGCTTTAAATGAATGCACAATTCCCGTGATTTAAAATCACAATTGCTTCATAGCAGCAAGCAGCGAGTGTTTGATTGAACACAAGTATTTTCAAACACACGTACTTCCTGTAGATAGTCACATTCTATCGATACATACACGTCTGATACCTATATCGAAATGTGACATGCCAACCTCTGCTTCATAGCAGCAAGCAGCGAGTGTTTGATGAACACAAGTATTTTCAACACACGTACTTCTGTAGATAGTCCATTCTATCGATACATACACGTCTGATACCTATATCGAATGTGACATGCAACTCTGCTTCATAGCACAAGCGCGAGTGTTTGTTGAACACAAGTATTTTCAAAACAGTATTCTGTAGATAGTCGTCACATTCTATCGATACATACACGTCTGATACCTATATCGAATGTGACATGCAACCTCTGAGGCAGAGTTTTTAGGTTTTAATTTATGTTTTTTAGTGAAAGCAAATCGTCTCCCCCTTCTCTAATTTAGTGAGTGAGTGAGTGAAGAGATTTGGGCGGCTCTTAACAGCGAGGTCTTGAGAGCCGATGAGGGTGATGCGAGGCGAGTATGGAGCAGCGCCGGAATGAAAGGGCGTGGGGGGGGGGGAGACTGGAGATCCCCGAGAAAAAACCGCCGGCCATCGAAAACATCGAGTAGTCAATCCACTACACCACTTGGCCCTTCCTATTCTAGTGTTAGCATAAAACACTAACCACTTGGCCCTTCCTATTATATTGTTAGCATAAACGTGAGAAGGCAGAAGGGAAGGTTTATGCGATCAGCATAAAAAAGTAACTGTCCACTAGAAACGTGAAGAAAAGCTTGCAAAGGCATAAATACATCTTCTCGCTGCTCTTTTCGAAGAGTCGTTCCTCTCCCGTCACGTCGTGCAGGCCTGCCGATGGCTTAGCGGTTACTGTTCTAGTCTCCCACCGAGGTGAAACCAGGGTTCGATTCCAGGCGGGGCCGACCCCAGGATTTCCGCGCGGGAGTTGTGCTGGACGATGCCGCTGGTCAGCCGGTTTACTCGGGGATATCCCGCGTTACCCGCCCTAGCATTCCGGCGCTGCTCCATACCCACCTGTTTTCATCCTCATCGGCTCTTAATAAATTTATACGAAGAGCCGGCTAAACCTGTTCACTCGCCCGTTGTGCAGTACTATGGTCAGGGACAGGTGTTTTTCGCGAAAATATTTGTGGTCACTCTAGACTTCAATATCTTACGTCCACAACCACGACTTCATCTGGTTATTGGCCAGGTGTCAACGTGAGCAGACAGTTTCCAATTTGACGGGGCCAATCCTAATAACGTACCCCGCTAGTGAACGTCCGTGATTTGCAGGCAGACACTTGAGGCACGTGACATTTGAAAATCATCCAACCACGAAAGAGCGTACGGACTAAAGTGTTTTGGAATACAACTGCTCCTGAAATTTTTCGCGAAAAACACCTGTCTCTGCTATATAGTTAGAGCCACGAGTATTTCGCGAATTCATTCGGAGGCGAGGTAGACTCCACACCATTATGGTTTCAAATTTTTTACCTTCACAAACAACACATTTCTTTTTCCAACATCTTTTTTCTATTTGTACGGCCTCATGACGGTTTTATTGAGTGATTTATTTCTGTTATGAACGGGAAAAAGGGAAAGGGATTAATTTTAGAGAATTACACTAAATGAACAGAAGGACGAAGTCCTTATCGCATGCTCCGGACTATATCCGCTTCAAAATAGGCGCATTATACATTATTTATGGGCTAATGCCCACTTTTGCTTTATAGACATATGTCAAATATAAACGTATATTTATCCAATTTCAAAAAAACTTTTTTTAAAATCAGGGGTGACATCGAAGGTAAGCCATAGCGTAACGTTATAAGAATTTCTCTCTTTTCTCAAAGAATCGTCATAAAAAATTATTTAATACAATTTAATCAACCGAGTTTAGAGTATTCTGTATATTAATGAAGAACGGAAGTTTGGCGCTGAAAATTGCGAAGTTTCTAAATACAATTTAGTTTCAACATTTCACGTAATTTTAGGGCCTTCTGTTAAAATGTGCCAAAAATAAAAATATGTGTTTGTATTACGGAATTGTATTACTCTATTACTTATTATTGGATCGAAATGATTCCGATTATTTACGTCGCTTTGAATAGCATTTTTTTAACAGATAGAAAACATACGTTATGATTAGAGACCTGCATAATTCGCGTTATTATTTTTAATCAAGCTAAACTACACAGTACTGTTAATATATACTCGAGCCGGCGTCGTTTCTCTATTGGCTGCTGCATAAATGGAAAGCCACTCCCTTTCTGACTGGACTTTACGTGTTTGAACTAGACAAACGTAAATTGTTTATTTATTGGCTCAGAGTTACCCAGGGCGTGTCAAACAAAGTATGGTCCAATGACAAACGTATTGCAAATGTACATGTCCCGAAATAATAACGCGAAATTTGCAGGATTCTAAAGGCTGTTCACGATAAAGTGAGCACTTTTGATAATCAACCTTAGGAAAAGTCACTATCCCTGCCTGCATATATATTAACGGGCGCACTGAGCGACATGCACCCAATAAGGTTGGCAATGATGGATGGAAAGTAGTTCAGTTCCTTAAAAGTGTTAGGTGACCATTTCTGATAACTCAAATTATTTCTTTGGCTTTGTGTTTTTTTTACGCATCGGAATGTAAAAATTGACCAGTTTATGACAAATTTACTTGTTTATTAATTGCACAGTTTCACCTGACTGGCGTATAAATAAAGCGACGAGGCCCATGGCAATGTTAATTTACCATAAGGCAGAAGGATACACAAGGTGTAGACAAGTAGATCTTGAGCAGGGCTTTCAAGAGTGCTCATTTTACCGTGAACAGCCTATAGTTATGATCTACAAACAAAGCAGCTGTAAATTAACCGCGGACAGCATATGCCAGCAACTAGGTATTAAGGTATAGCTCTCTTAGCGAGCGGCAAGATAAAAAATAATAATCGCTCCGAGTTTCGCACCCGACTTAATAAAGTTCTCGTCACGGCAATGGGCGAGCATTTCCGCTCTAACGTGTCACGTGGCAATTAGCTCCTGCCTGCCGCACGGGAGCGTGTTTGACTTTGTAAAAAGCAGCTCGCAATTTACGAGCCGGCCACTAAATCTCGACCCCTCCACCACTTTTCTCCCCCCTCCCCTCCCTTTCTCAAACCAAGACCTTATCATCGGCGTCATCTCTCTCGCCTCTTGTGGCGCCCCGCGCTACGCAAAACATGTATGCTCGCCCACACACACACACACACACACACCCCACACACGTGTGCCACGTCGCATTTCACACACAACCTTGCGTGCTTGGGACCGGCCTACGGTTTTCTGGACGGGGAAGGGGATTCTTAAGGCTGTTGCCTGGGTTGAAAGAAGTGAGAATTTGATACAAGAAAATACATGGTAACACTTTGTAGGCTATGCTTAGAGCTAGTGATTTTTCGCGAAAAAAAAAAAAAAATGAGTACATGGTAGATTTCAATACTATAAGCACCCGTCAGGAGTTTGTCTACACTCTAAATCTGAATCAGTGAGAGGTTCACTGTTTCAATCAGTCAAGTGTTTCTGACCGATACAACAGTCACATCAGTGAATTTAACTGATGAACGAGTGGGAAAATGCATATTTCCTTCACTGATTGACACAATGACATTTCCCACTGACTCGGCAGTCATTTTTTTTTCCCCCACTGTTTTCTCAGTGGTTTATTTTTTGACTGATGGACCAGTGAAACGTCTGAGCAACTTGCTCCGTCTCTGGTTATTTCTGACTGATGTATCAGTGAAACTACGTATAAAAATGCCCGTCCAACATCGTTTAAAAATGACCGTCTAAACAATGAAGTAATAACCAATAAACGATTGAAACATATACGAAATACTTTCTAAAATGTGTTTCGTTTTTCAAAACCCCATTTTACGAGGTAATATGAACACACAGCTTTCAGTCCGTTTTTTTACATCTTTCATTTCGATTCCATGCAATCGTCACAGCTCTCTGTTTGAAGGTTTGTAACTGCATTCAATGCGGTGAAGAGAGTGCACTCATGTTACCATTCGTTTTAACAATCCTAAAGGCACCAACCAAACCAATCACGAGAATTATGAGCACACAACTTCAAACTACACGATCTCGCAGCGTAAGTACAAGTAACACATATATTTTCCTCCCTTGTATTTAACTTGGCTTGGTAGGGTGGCCGACCTGTAGTCGGAGGGTCGCGGGTTCGCGCCCCGGTGCCTCCGACACGACAGATTTTCAGTTCGCTTGTCGCGCTGGGAACCTGTCAGCAGGACGGCCTCGCTAGAGCTCCGTCAATATCAAAATGTCACGACAATGTCAAATGAAGGGGAGGGGGGGGGGAGATGGCAAGGCAACGGCCTAAAGGCGAAGGTTGTGCGAGTTCGATTCTGGCCCACGTGAAAATTTTTCATTTTTTTTTAATATGGAAAATTGCACAATATAAATATATTTCACGAAATTATTTGCCTACATTCAATAAAAACAATATTTAATTCCGCCACTGCAGTCGGCCGTCACTTATGCAATCAGTGAATTTGTTTCACGGCACTAATTAAATCAGAGGTTTTTCGTGATTTTAAGTGGTGCCATTTTCACTGATTAGAGTAGTTGAAATTTCACTGCGAATTAGTGATTTCCTACTGATTAGAATTTAGAGTGTATTGCCATTGGTTCCTGCCTGCTTGCGTAAGTGTTTTCATATTTGACCGGGTCACTAATAATTCGGCAGCAACGGCCCGGCCCCTACTTGATTCGTGTGCAGACAATTAACCCGTTCCAAATGTAATTCAGCCAATCAAGATAGGTAAACTGCCCTACAGTGTTTTGAAATATTACTTGCCTTAAAATCCTTTCGCAAAATTTCACTACCCCTAACTATGCTCGAGTGTAACTCGAACAAAGTTAATTTGAAAATTTCTTTATTGTTCAGAACAAGGCTCGCATGTATGCGCAGTGTTTGTTATGCTAGTGTTTCACACGACCTCACACGAATACGACAGCTCAGTAACAATGATATTGCTAATGATAGAATTTCTTTTTATAATCCTTTTATACGATACAGGAGGTTTGATTGGATCAGTATCAGCTTGGCTCTCCAATGGTTGATGACCGGCCCATAATGAACGCTGTAAAGTACAAGGTAGTATCCGGTGTGGTATGGACCAATAGGCAGAGACCTGAAAAATTCAGTGGAAGGCGACGATTGGGCCACCGTTCTCCAGAAGGTGTCAAAACCCGTGTGGACCAATGGCTAACGTTACATAAACACACGTGTTTTGAATTCTAGCTTGTCCCAAAAGGAATCCACGAATTCTTCAAGTCTCTACGAATAGGACGATGGTGAGTTCTAACACAAACACCAACAGAACCGGTGTTCTTGCAGTAGTGGATATAGTTGACTCACTTCTAATTTGTCTCAAGTGCCAGTAAATGTGTGCAGACCTCAATGTGTTAATGCATTTCCTTTTCTTTTCTTTTTTGGCATTCCTGTTAATGATTTATAAATACAACACGGGATTTTTTTTTTTTAGCAGAAATATACCTGCTTCTATACCGTCGAAGCCTTTTGTAACATTATTGTATAACCTGTTTTCTGGAAAGATCATAAAACTTAATAATTAGATAAAAATTATTGAAAAACCTAATTTTGATGGCAGTATAATTTCGTACACTTAGGTATTTGTTTCAAGTTTGTATATTTAATATTGGCTACAAAAATCAGAATTTTATCAACATGTATTTCCCTATACAGTCTGTTCACAATAAACTGAAAACTTTCGAAATCAACCTTACAAAAAAGTCCCTACTCCTGTATGCATATATTTTAACGGGCGTGCCGAGTGGCGTGCATTCAGTAAAGTTGGTGACGATGAATGGAAAGTAGTTATGTATTTAAGCGTCTAACAAAAAATGTTCGGTGACCATTTGAGATAACTTAGATTATTTATTTCGGTTTTGTTTTTTTTTTTATGCATCAAAGTATATAATTGGGCTCATATATAAAATATGAACCTCTCTAATAATTTTGCGCTTTATGGGAATCTAAGTAAAAAATTACAACTGGTTACCATTTCAAGTTCGTAAGAATAAAACTGTTCGTTTTAATAATTTCTCAAATGAACACGATGTACTGTGAAACATATTACATCAGTCGCGACACATTGGTTGGCACACAGTCAACAAGCAACTCCATGGCCGATGTACAGTCAATAATAAACGTAGCAGAGTACAGTAGGCGTGTCTTGTGTGGCCAGGACCAATAGGAATAAGGTAAGTATAAATACACAGACCAACACAACTGATATGGTGTAGTGGAGAATATAGACAGCTCACTTCAACCTTGTCTTCAGTGGCAGTAAATCTGTACCTTCATAAAGGGTTAATTTTTCATAATGTGAAGTACATATAACCTGCATACGAGCAGATCTTAAGCAGGGCTATCAAAAGTGCTCATTTTACCGTAAACAGCCGTTACCAAATTCTCACCGCTTTGAAACCAGGTAACAGCCTTATTGACTTGGAGTTTTTTCCCACGTTTGAGACCGAGAACCACGGGAGCTTTAAGGTCAACACTACCACGCACATCAAGTGCGCCATCGCCGCTCTTTCAGGGCGACCCTGTTATTTTATCTATGGAAAGTCTGTAGGAAGGTACAATGCAGTGCCCTTGAGTAGTTTTGTATTTATCTGATGCGAATATTTTGACGTGAACAATCTTTAAATTTGCGACCATAGCGGGGCGCAATCCAGAAGACCCGATGATAACAAAATCGGGGATACAGTTTGGTTTTGCAGCTCCTAATCTATCGTCTACATGTGGTAGGTTGAGTGAGGACTTTGACGCAGGGAGGGTGGGGTGGGAGGGAGGACAATTTTGAGTACGTTTCACTGCGTCTCATAACTTCCGCCCGCGTAGTACAACTTTTGACTAAGAGATGCTACGATGCTCGTTTAAGTTTCACTCGACAGCTCACGTCAAGATAAATCGATTGCGTGTATAAAAAAAAAAATTTGTGGCGTGGCTATGGTGAAATTATATGAGTTTAATATAAGAAATTAAGAGAACTTAACACAATGTCGGCCTATACTCGTGAAAACCCCAGTCAAAACACATAAATAGTATATGGTTGGAAAGAGCGTCTCAGAAGCAATCCAGTGATACCCATAAAACCCCATATGATCAAATGAAGTATTGCCGGGAACGAAAAATAAAATAATATCAAATCATAAACGTATTCACGCAAAACAAACTGCCCTGTCTCCAACAGAGCCAAACCTAATTTTTTGAATGGAGCTTTTGAAAAAGTTGTTTTTAAACATTTTGGAGTGCTCTGAAATGGTGTTTCTTATGCACGTGAAGACTTGAAAGCACTCAATATTCCTCGTCTGAAGCATGTGTTCTTTTCGTTATATCAACACGTTGGACGCACGTTTAATAGTTTCGTTGAAAACGTGTTGAACACACATGCAACGCAGTTTAGACGATTAGTGTAGGCTGGGGCCTTAAAAAACCTGTATTTGACTAGCGGCGGAATAAACGATGTCCAGTCCGGAGGAACAAAAAAATGTGACCTCGCGTTTGCGAAACGTGCGCGAAATACGAGCTTCGAGGAGGAAAATAAAACGAAATAAATTTTATGCTCGGCGAGTAAGTATTTGCATACACGAGTCTACTGTAACTCATAAATACGTGGGACCCACCTACACAGGCGACAATTGAACACAAAGCAAACTGCATGGGGAAAATAGGCTTCTTCATCCTTCGACTATAATACTTTCGAAAAAGCTTGTTTGTAAAAATTGACCATTAACTCATGCACAAGACTAATAGATTCTTACACGAATACTGTTTTTTATATCCACCTTTCTAAGTTTCACTTTTAAGTATTCCCTGTTTCCTATGAACGTGGATTAAAATGTTGGCATGATGGTCAGTTTTTCTATTTATGGCCATAACATTTACTTTGGAACATTACTACATTCTCACGCTGAATCACTTGCGTAAATATGCCTACAACAGCCACTAAACTATCGCAGTGGTATTAATTTTATTGTTCCTTTTACCCTTCAGGTAGTACTTTAAGGAATATTGAAATTTTTTTTTCCCCTTTTTATTTCGTTCTTTGTAAACAACTTCTTAATTTCGAGATGTACTTCTGAGTCAACAGGCTAGTATATTTCTGTATCTTAAAGGGGGGAAAAAGATTCCCATAAAACCGGCTGAAATTACTTCGATTACTTTAGTAAATTTCAATGAATTTACAAATACAGGATCGGAGAAAGTAATGCGTTTCTGCATCCACGTCAGCAAGTCAAACTATCTTAGCCAGCCTAGTCCTCCATCGCCGCTCCAAGGGGAATCGATTCCTGACATGTTGCAATTATTAATTTTTGCTGCGTGTTTTATTTAACACATATTGACTAGCACTTAAGACAAATGAGAAGTGAGTCACATATATACACTATTGCAAGAACACTTATTCTGTTGGTGTCTGTGTTAGAACTCACCATCGTCCTATTGGTCCATAACACACCAGACATTACCCTGTACTTTACAGCGCTCATTATGGGCCGGTCATCAACCAATGGAGAGCCGAAGCTGATATTGACCGAATATGACCTTTATCGTATAAAAGGATTTACAATCAATCATGCCCCTTTGAGTGGCTATAAAAATAAATTATATCGTTAGCAATATCATTGTTACTGAGCTGTCGTGTTCTTGTGAGGTCGTGTTAAACACTAAGACTGCACATCCATGCAAGTTTTGTTCTGAACAACAAAAACATTTTCAAATTAGCTTTGCTCGAGCTACACTCGAGCATAGTTTAAAAAGTGTTAAAAATTTCAAATGTTATTCCCAATATAGAGTCAAAAATACACTGCCCCCGTTTTTTTTTTTTTTTTTCATAGGCTTCATTGTTTTTATTTATTTTCTAAATATTTACAACCGACAAGAAAAGAGCAAATACTGTGTGTGGAGAAATGCAGAGCTGTGAGGGCAGTAACTACTTCAAAACATTGCCAACTTTAGAAACTGCACTATTTAAATTATACTAGCCTTAAACTTCAGTTTATAACATGTACAAAAATTCTAGTACGAGAGTGCGGGAAAAAAAATTTAAGAAAGGAAAACGGAATTGCTTTTCTAGATTTTTTTTTCTATGTCAGAAAATTCAGTCGGGGACTGCTTAAATATTAAACTGGTCAATACTTTCATATAAAATAGGAATTCTCAGGAGGATTTTAAAGAACAGAGGTCACCCTAGAGCTGTGATTCTCAAACTGCGGTCCCTGAACTATTGTCCGTCCTCTGCTTGTAATGTGCGTGAAATAAATTTTATTACTAATTTATATATATATAGTACAATTAAAATTCTTGATAACAAGTTTCTGTGAGGCAAATACTGAGAACGTAAGGTGGTTATTCATTTTAATAAGTTTTGGAATAATTTTTTCTGCATTTTGATACCTGAATGGATGAGAAGGCAACTAAATTTCAGGTTGACAGTCTACACCTAGCGGTCTGTGTAAGGTTGGCAGTGTACGCCTATCGTCCATTCGCTGTAACTTCCAACTTTTCTGAAGCCCTGTTTTAGTTCTACTTTCGAGATATTCTTCAGCCTCATGCAAATACATCTTAACGAAGTGTAGAAAATTACACCAAAGATGGAGCGCACTGCATTCATGCCAACTCAGTTACATTATATTTTGCATAAAGGCTGTTGACGATAAAGTGAGATCTTTTGAAATCAACCTTAGAAAAAAGTCACTGCTCCTATCTGTATATATTTAACGGGCTCACTGAGTGATATGCGCTCAGTGAAGTTGGCAATGATGGCCGGGAAGTAGTTCCATATTTAAGTCGAATAAAAAGTGTTTAGGTAACCGTTTGTAAAAATTTAAGTTATTTCTCTTGTTTTATATTTTTTTCAATGCGCCGAAGTGCAAAAATAAGCAGATTTATAGAATATTTACTTTCCTAATAATTTCACAGTTTCTCTTGACCGAACGCTTGAATTAAAGTGTTGAGGCCCGTTGCAATGTTAATTTTACGTAAGGCGGTATAATACACAACGTGCATACAAGTATATCTTAAGCAGGGCTTTCAAAACTGCTCATTTTACCGTGAAAAGTCTATTTAAAACAATTTATTACTAGGTATTACTATAGACGTGCAAAACTCACGTTATTTTTCGGCGACAGGGTAGAATCCATTACTTTATAAACAAGTGAGCACAGTCCGTGTTTTTATTGGCCACTTCATCTACATCAACGTCACCTGTCTGCTTGATCTCCTTAAAAGAGATTGGCCACTCCTCCACTCCTCCTGAGCGCGCCAGACAAATTTCCTACCAATGACTGAAGTCAGTCAAAAGCACAGTTATATGCAGTTCAGTCTGGCCTTAAATAGTAACGCGAATTCTACAGGTATCTAGGCATTGCTAAACACATCTATCTACTCCCCGTTATTATTGATATTATTTTTAAATGAAATACATTTTGAAGATAAACTATAATTTAATGTTCAATTTAACAAAACAAGTAATTTTATGTTAACACAATTGATAGCTACATGGCATGTTTAGGAAAAATTAAGCACGTCACACATGAGATGATTATTCCAAGGTTTGATTTAAAAAATTGCGTTTGGCTGTGTGGGGGACACGGCCGTTCGTTTGCGTGAATACTTCAACGTTGACGCGCTCGGATACCTTGATGTTTATTTTACGTTCCCGGCACCACTTCACTCTGTTACATGGGATTTTATGGGTATCACTGGATTGATTTTGAAATGCTCTTTCCAATCGTATTCTATTTCTGTATTTCAACTTGGCTTTTTGACGAGTATAGGCCAAATTGTGTTACTTTTTTTTTTTACATTAAACTCATACAATTTCACCATAATCACGCCACACGGATGTTTTTATACACGCAATCGATTGATCTTGATGAGTCCTGTCGATTGAAACTTAAACACGAGCGTCTTAGCTTCTCGTAGTCAAAAGTTATACTACGCGGAAGTATAAGACGCTTAGAAACGAACTCAAAATTGTGACCAGTCCCCTCCCCTCCATGCGCTATGCTTCACAGTCCTCACTCAACGTAATATATTCTTTGTTCCTTTGGCAATCGAGTGGTGTAATTGAATTTTAATGTAGACGATAGATTCGGAGCTGCAATGCCAAACTCTATCCTCCGATTTTGTTATCATCGGATTTTCTGGATAGCCTCACACTATGATTGCAAATTTGAAGACGTATTCACGTCAAAAGTGCCAAGAAACTGTGAATATACTGTAGTGGTCCGTGGAAATTAAAGTCTGAGAACCATCGCTCTACAGGCAAATCTCGGAACACTAGATGGCGGGAATCAATGCCCTTTTAAACAGTTGCGACAGTCGAATGATGACCCATCCAACACCCAGTGCGAAAGAAAAGGTCACATGAACACGAATTACGCAACGGCATTCCTAGCACAGTCAAGCAGATCTCAGCGAGGGTCAAGAGAACGAACGACTAGAGACGAACACGCTGTCTCGGGAAAACACGCGTGTTGATCAGGGACACTAGAGACGAAACGCTGTCTCGGGAAAAACGCGTGTTGATCAGGGACACTAGAGACGAACACGCTGTCTCGGTAAAACACGCGTGTTGATCAGGGACACTAGAGGACAGACACGCTGTCGTCGGAAAACACGCGTTTGATCAGGACACTGAGACGAACACGCTGTCTCGGAAAAACGCGGTTGATCAGGGACAGAGACGACACGCTGTCTGGAAAACCGCTGTTGATCAGGGACATAGAGACGAACACCTGTCTCATAAAACAGCGTGTTTATCAGGACACTAAGAGACACGCTTCCGGAAACACTATGACAGGACTAAGCGATACGCTGTCTCGGAAACGTTGATCAGGCTAAGAACACTGTCTAAACAGCGGTTGACAGGACGCGCAGTAGGGCAGACTCGGCTTCGCTCCGTCGCCGAATTGCCGTCTTTCAGCAATAATATTTCGCGTAAAAAAGGCCGGGGGGGCTTGTTGTTAATTCGAGAGTCAGTCTTATAAGGTATTACTAGAGAATGCAAAATTCGCGTTATCATTTGAAGACAGAACAGACTTCAAACTCATGTGCGTTTGTATCTCTCTTGTCATAGGACTACAACTGATTTGACACGCCCTGGTCGGCCTTAAACCAATCGGAAACAAGTAACGAAAAGATAGCCAATCACGTGCCGTCTAGTCAAGAGGGCTTGGCTCCTCGTTTTGCAGAACCAATAAAAAAATGGCACCGACTCTGATGTATATAGGGCGGCGAAATCTAGCGTGCTGCCAGATAACGCGAATTTTGCATGTCTCCAGGTATTACCGTGATTTGACTATATGCAATTTTCATTTAATCTTGATCAGCAAAATCATACCGTTAAAGACTGTTAATGATAAAGTGAGCACTTTTGAAATCAACCTTAGAAAAAAGTCACTGGCCCTACCTGCATATAATATTAACGGGCGCACTGAGTGACATACGCACAGTAAAGTTGTAACACTGGATGGGAAGTAGTCCCGTATCTTAACGGCGTATAAAAAGTATTTGGAAACTATTTCTGATAACTTTATTTATTTTTCTGCTTTCTGTGTTTTTTAATACATCGATGTGTAAAAATGAGCAGATTTGTTACATATTTACTGTTCTAATAATTGCATAGTTTCACCTGACCGGCACATGAATAAAGTGATGAGGCCCATGGCAATGTTAATTTTACATAAGGCGGGGTAATACACAACGTGTATACAAGTAGATCTTAAGCAGGGCTTTTCAAAAGTACTCATTTAACCACGAATAGCCTATAAGAAGAGAGTTAACCTTAATCCAAGTCTCATAATTTTGACTGTTACACAGACAGAAAACAACAGTCCAATGATGTTGCTTTGAAGTTTATCTCTGCGCAGCTAGTGTGCGCATTTTAACCTATATTTTCTCCGCGATTAATCGAAGCATTGTGAAGGAAATCTTCGAAAGCAATTCTTGCCCGCAAATGAAACGTCGACGATGACTGAAGTATTTCCTCTTATATCGAAAGAGAACCACGAAAGACGAAAACTATTCTTAACGTCTTAACGTCCGTGAGGTATAAATTGTGGCGAATGATACTGGCAGGTCATAAACTAAACAAATTAAACTAACAGCTACTTTGTACCGCTCTTGCGATTGACCTTCCGGAGATAGCCGTACTTGTATTTTCATTGGCTTTCTGGTACATTTTCTCGGTCACAGGTTAACACTTTCAAGACTATGCCCGAGTCCAGCTCGGAACACGGTAGAATTACTGATTTCTTCACATTTGTGGACAAAACTCGCTTGAATATGTTTCCTTGGTTAATTTGTATAACGACGTGACATGAACAATACCTTACACGAGTTGTAAATTTCATGAATAGAAATGTAATTTATATTCCGTTACAGAAATGAACAGGATGGACTTGATATAGTTATATCCATTACAAGTCACCGTATTTGGAAAGAAAGTCAGTTCGCCATTTAACTGGCCAGAAGATAGCCAATAAGAAAACCTTTTAGTATGGTAGACATGTCGGGTGTAACTTGGACCTGTAGGACGCCGGTAAGTGGAAATGCACAGACCAATAGAGGTGGGGCTCGTGTAGTGGAGTGTATAGACAATTAGCTTCCAGGTAGTCATGATTGCCTGTAAATATGCTCAGATTTCAAATTGTTAACCATATAAGAAGGCGCAGGTTTACTGTCACTGAAGACAAGCTTGAAGTGAGCTGTCTATATGCTTCACTACACCAACATCAGTTGTGTTGGTCTCTGTATTTATACTTACCTTATTCCTATTGGTCCTGGCCACACAAGACACGCCTACTGTACTCTGCCACGTTTATTATTGACTGTTCATCGGCCAGTGAAGTTGCTTGTTGACTGTGTGGCAACCAATGTGTCGTGACTGATGTAACATGTTTCACAGACCATCGTGTTCATTTGAGAAATTATTAAAATGAACAGTTTTATTCTTACGAATTGAAATGGTAATTAGTTGTAATTTTTTTACTTGGATTCCCATAAAGTGCAGCGAAACAATAAAACCATAGAAGTGTGAGATTCGTCTTCAAGAGCAAAGAAATTTCCAAATAAACGTTGCCGAGTATATACGTGCGTACTCTTCAAAGGGTTAAGTATCCATAGTGGTAGCTAATTTTCAATCAGTACCGCCACGACACCTTCTCCAGTGTAACGCCGCCTTCTGATACTTGTCATATTTCACTTGCCAGTTATTTCAGTACTGCCAGCTGACACTGCTGACGAGCACAGATGATTACTCCTACTCGTTCCCGCATTCTGCTGGACCACATCCTGCTGTAGGCTGTGTTGTTCACTGGAAACACTGGGTTCACTGGAGCTGATAGAGGCCGTGCTATCCCAGGGAAATGAGATGTTGGAGGGCGATTCTAGTCCAAGTTCTCCGAGACAAAACACATGTATAAGGGGAGCATCACTGTAAACAAAATCGTCTTGATTGGGTTTACACAAAAACGCATTTCAAAAGTCAACTCAGAACTGAATTTATGTTGTTATAAAATTTATTTTCTTCAGACATACAAGTGTCAGCATGTTTCCTTAATTATATGTAATATTTTTAATAAAGAGATAAAAAAAAATTTTGTGCGAAAATTTATTATTCCTTTCCTTTAATTTTAATGAATACCACTGCAAACCGTTTCGAAATCATTAAACAATATTTACTGCTTACTGTCGGCTGTTCCCTTAAAGTCCGAGCACAATAGACGGCTGGTCGCGGTTCTTGTTGGCGTTGGTAGTCTGTGGTTGGTGTGCGATGTGTTCCATGGTTAGGGACACCCGAATTTCGCGAAAATATTTACACACATGCTAGACTTCAATAGCCTACGTGCGTACAAGCAGTTTTCTTTAGCTTATTGAACGTCGCATCTTCGAGAGAATTACTGTTTCCTACATGACTCGCCAATCAAAATTAGGTAACTGCAATGCTGTAGGTACATCTGGGATTCGTCGCCTGACACCTAAGACGTGAAATATGGAAACCATCCAATCACGACAGTGTATCTAAGCTAAAGTGTTATGAAATACAACTGGGCGTGAACTCTTTTCGCGAAATTCGGGTGTCCCTATCATTTCACAATAGCGGTGTTGGTGTTGGTATAAATCGTTTCCCGGCTTTGTCAACAGACAACAGCAAATTCTTTAAAAATGCTTATAATTGTTTTCACTGGTAATAGCTGGAATGTGAAAATTGAAACATAAGTGGACGAGTTTTGTAAACGATATTTTAAGGATTTTTAAATAATAAAGCACACGAAATTGTGCCACACTTAAAATATTATGAGTTATTTCCTTATAATAAGAAATAGATTTGCTGCATTTTGTAAAATAATGATAATAATCACCTAGCTAAATCAAATCAGTCTGTAACCAAGCAACAATTTTATAGAACTTATTTGTACTCACCATATGTTCCCTAAACTGCAGTATAATCGTATAATTTGCTTTACCTTTTACGTACTTACACATGAGATTTTTAATATTTTTAATATTAAATATTGCTGAGTCACAACATGTATTATCACATTGTTGTCAATACCTTCTCGCTGTTACTCGTTCAGAACTACAATGTACTGACGTATAGAGAAAAACGTATTACCCGTTTCCACGTTCTCAATGTACCTTTTTTTTTTCTTTTAAATATTTGTGTTGCCTACACTCTAACGGGAAGCCACCCAAAAAATTTCAACTTTATGCACCATAAATATTTTTTTTTATTGATTTAACAAAATAGTGTTGGTAAAATTCTCCACAGCTCTTCGTATAGTCATGGCAACATTGCTTTGTCAGTAATGGAATTCACGTACATTTTACGGAATTTTTTGTGAATTTATATTCATGAATCTTCTCCGTAAATGTGCTTGTTAGTCTTTCTGTACTCCTGGTTAAGAAAAATAAAAAATATATTTCGAAAAAAAAAAAAAAAAAAAAAAAAAAAAAAAAAAAAATCCAAAATTTGTTATGCGGGCGTTTTAATGTGTATAAAAAAAGAAGTGTTCAAAACCTTGTTTAGACTATTTACGGTAAAGTGAACACTTTTCGAAGACCTCTCATTGGAAATAAGAGTCAATTAATACATTTTGTTGTAGTCTTAGACGTAACTTTGGAGTCCGATGAGATATGTATAGGCCTACATGTGTTTACTACGTACATGACAATGTTTATTTTAAAAAGTGGCGGAAGAATGGAAAACAGCTGATAGGATAAAAGTAACTCGGGTTTCAAAAGAGCTCATTTGACTGTGAACAGTGTATAGTACGTCGTTCTGGAGCCAGATTTGAATGTATCAGAATTCTAGGAGTCCATTTCTCTTTCCACACAAACATGTTATTTCCAGTTTTTCATTTTTAGAAATGTCCGACTGTTTTCAATGTTGCCAACTCCTGCAGGTGCCTGATGTTACTTCTTGATGTTTGTAAAGACTGTTCGCGATAAGTGATCATTTTTTAAATCAACTTTAGAAAAAAGTCACTGCTCGTACCTGCATATATTTTAAAGGCTGCCCAGTAAAGTTGGTAACGATGGAGGGAAAGTAGTTTCATATCTTAACATCGAGTAAGACGTGTTAGGTAACAATTTGTGACGACATAAATTATTTCTTACACTTTCTGTATTTTATAATGCATCTTTCTTCCTTTACTATACACCTACTTTTATTCGCTTTCCTCCAGTCCGTCGCCGTTTTTTCATGTATGTTAAAGAACGTTACTTAATTGAGTGAAGAGATTTGGACGCCTCTTAACATCGAGCTCTTGAGAGCCGATGAGGGTGATTAAGGTGAGTATCGGGCAGCGCCGGAATGAAAGGGCGGGGGAAGCGGGAGATTACCGAGAGAAACCTGCCGACCAACGGCATCGCCCGGCTCGATTCCCACATGCGAAAATCCGGAGTGAACCAGCCCTCGACTCAGCAACACAAATTTAATTATCTAAAACGCCCATTCCGCTTCATTATCCACAATTGACTTATACGTAGGGATGCACGAATTTCGTGAAAATATTTCCGCTCGTGCTAAATTTCAGTACCCTACGAGCGTGCCAGCACTTTCTTTTGTTTATTGGCGGCGTTTGTCTGTGAGAAACATTTTCTTAGTTGACTGGCCAATAAGAATTAAGTTACTACGATATTGCACGTCTCTGATTCGGGATCAGACATTTAACATGCATAACAACTAGATCACCCAATCACAAAAGTGGATCTGAGCTAAAGTGTTTTGAAATACAACAGGCCGTGAAATCTTTTCGCTAAATTCGTGTGCCCTTCCTTATAAGTAGAGACATGCAAAATTCGCGTTATTATCTGTCCTCACGCTAGATTTCATCGCCCTATAAAAATCAGAGTCAGTGCCATTTGTTTATTGGCTTCTGCAAACGAGGAGACACAGCCCCTCATGACTAGACGGCACGTGATTGGGCTATCTTTTCGTTACTTGTTTCCGATCGGTTTAAGGCCGGCCAGGGCGTGTCAAACCAGCTGCAGTCCAATGAAAATAGAAATACAAACGCGCATGAGTTTGAAGTCTATTCTGTCTTCAAATGATAACGCGAATTTTGCATGTCTCTAATCATAAAATACTGACATGTAGCAGGATGTCGACTGCCAAGTGCGGACATGCAGGAGAGTCATTCGCATTAACAATCAATGTATTTGACTTGCGTAACAATCAGCTTGCATCCTATGGTGTATAGTATTTCCCCGGAGATGTATGCAAGTATGTCACCATACAGCGCAAACAACATGAGTAAACGTGGAATCAAATATGTACCGTTTATACAACCAGCCATCTAAATAAAAAAACAGTTTTTGTGTGAAGACTGTTCACGATAAAGTGAGCACTTTTCAGATCAACCTTAGAAAAAAGTGGCTGCCCCTGCCTGCATATATTATAACGGACGCACTGAGTGGCATGCGCCCAGTAAAGATGATAACGAAAGCTGGAAAGTAGTTCCATATCTTCACGTCGAATAAAAAGTGTTAAGGTAACTATTAGTGATAACGTAAATTATTTGTTTTCGCTTCTGTTTTTTTTTAATGCATCGAAGTGTAAAAACGAACAGATTTGTTGAATATTTACTTTTCTAACAATTTCACAGTTTCACTTGACCGACGCATAAATAAAGTGATGAGGTAAGTGGCAATGTTAATTTTCATAACGTGTAAGAATACGCATCGTGCACACAAGTAGATCTTGAGCAGAGCTCTCGAACGTGCTCATTTTATCGTGAACAACCTATAACTGCCCTGCTATCATAATGTAGACCAATGTAATTGTTAAAATCTGAAAACACTTTTGTGGCATGTAACATGTTAAAAACCAAAATGATTCTTTACATTCTGCGTAGTCCAACACTAACAGGCGACGCACGCAGCTGTGATCAGTAATACATATCCCAAAATGTTTTTATGAATTTTACTTGGAGTCAGCACATCGTAATTACATCCCAATATTTGTAGTAAGAATGGTGTTATTTAAAGAGAAAGACAGGTTTTTTTTTGTAAGGAGATTGCGCTATTATTATGTGAAATACTTACCCGCTCTACTTAAAAAAAAAAAAAAAATTCAAATTGAAAATGTTACCAAAGCTGCTTGTCAATGTAAAGTACTTTTTTTTTTTTTTTTTTTATTTTTAAAGATTAATTATGGCCCTTTGGCGTGTGTTTTTTCTTGCCTCTTTCGGATTGTTGTATTTAAGGAAGATAACACAAATTCAGTCAAATCTGCCATTGTTTTCAAATTTTTTTGTTGTGTTTCAAATTCCATTAGCCTATGTGTTGCTGTTCCATTTTCTTGTTAAATGCGTAATAGTTTTTACTGCTGTATTATGTAATCTAATCTTTTATGTTAGGCAAAGTGCTAGCATGGAATTATATTTGCTTTTTAAAAGTTTACTTCAAGTTACCAGTCATGTGAATGCCATGTCACAGGAATTTTACTTAAGATCAGTTTTTATTTTGGCGTACTTCTACAGTACGTAAGTTGGAAAATTTGTTCCCCCAGTATTCTAGAGCAGTGTTCTAATTCACTCTCACACACTGCCTGGCCCCTTCAGCACCCACAGTTCCATGCATTCCCTTGATCCCTTTTTCAGGAAGTGGATATAATTTCAAACATCCATCTTTATTTCGAAATTTTTAAGTACCATTGCATAAGTGATTGAAGAATCAATGAACTCAACACATTTTCTTATGTTGTCTTGGTTTTCTGTACGAAAAATTGTTCAGCAAACGACATAAATAAGCTGCACAACTGTTGTGAACAATTAAGCTTACAGTGTAGTGCATGTGTAGAGGACATCGCTCTTGGCCCTAGTCAAATGGAATATTCAAGGTTCGTTCATGCCCTTAACTGCAAATGCAGGCGGTGGCAAATAAACTTCACAGCCGTGATGCACTTTTCAGGGACACGCAGCCAGGCAAGGGCCCTTGGCTCGTAAATTAGAACACACATTAAGTTAGTTTAAATGAACATGTTACTTTGAGAATGAACACTGAAATAAGGTCAACATTTTTTTTCTTTTAACAGAACTCATGTTTTTTTTTTACATACAGCTTTGTGGGTTTGAGCATATGAAAATAGAATATAATAACATCAGTGTAAACATGCTTTTTTTACAAGGGGGACTGTTTAGAGTGGATGGCAATAAATTGTAGTTTTGGCATTTTTGAAATAAAGGATTCCATTATATTTTTAAAAGTTTTACTTCATATTTTCCCTGATCTTTGCAACTAGCCTCACTGTGTAGAATGTTGAGGCATGACTGAGCAAATTCTGTACTTCTCAAATGAGCTATTTTCAATTTTTTATCTTATTTTAGTTACACTAATAATTGTGTAAAAATTTCGACTCGATTCTAACTACATTCTTTGAAAACAAATCAAGTATTTACTATAGTTGCTATGAAAACTTGTCATGTGAAAAGGAAGACACTAGGTAATTTAATGGGTTATAGTTTATCTCTAAAAGGCATCTCTTATTTACGTTAAATCGCAATATTACAATGCAACTCCTTGCGTTATGGAAATTTCTTCTTGTTCCAATGTCACATAAAAAGAACAGATCACATTTAAAAAACTTAAAAAAATCACGAAATTCAGCTAATTACAACTCGTTCGACACTTACTAGCCTATGGATGTATTCATTCGGAATAAACACGATTGTTTACGTTAAATCAGAATACTATTACAAAAAAAATCACTGCGCAACACAAATTTAATCTTCTTTTAATTGTCACGCAAACATTATTAAAATTTAAGAAATATAAAACGCGGAATTGCGTTAATTACGACTCATTTGACATTTGCTAGCCTATGCATGTATTCAATCAGAATAGACACGATTGTTTACGTTAAATCGGAGTACTATAACACAAAAATCAATGCATTACACAAACTTAATCTTCTTTCAATTGTCACGCAAACATTATTAAAATTTAAGAAATATAAAACGCGATGTTGCGTTAATTACAACTCATTGACACTTGCTAGCCTATGCTTGTATTCAATCGGAATAAACACGATTGTTTACGTTCAATCTGAATACTATATCACAAAAATCATTGAATTACACAATTTTAATCTTCTTTTAATTGTCCCCCAAAAATTATTACAATTGAAGAAATATAAAACGCGAAATTGCGATAATTCGAAGACGTGTAGCACTTGATGTGCACTTGCACATGCACTTGATGTGCATGTATTCTTATGGGAAAAACCGGATTGTTTTGGTTCACGCTTCTACTATCACTAAGCGTACGCAAAACGACGGCAAGTGTCTAGACCTATCTTTATGACGATGTGTGCTGTAGGCGGGGAAGGAAACTTCCCTTATCCTGCAGCGATTACAAGTGAAGCGACCGCTGGGTGGACGAGGGCCTGTTCTACCCCCGCTGTGACGGTGGTTCGGCCTATTTGCTCGTCTTACCTGGCCGTGACTACGCCCTCTTCTGGAGACAGAAGTGGTGATTATCTCTGGCGCTACGTTGTTGCGACCATGGCGAGATTGTGCCGATTTAATTTCTTTTGAGAAATCTTAGGGTTGGAAAAATTTATACAACTGGTTCGCCGACATTGTGGAGCCGTTGCCCTGCTGGTTCTCGCGTGACGTATTAATAACGGCGAGTCACGGAAGGTGTTTTCATAGCATTGTAAAATTAGTGTAGAAATTTCTTGGAGTTTGTTTCAGCTGTGTAGACGAGCTGATTATTGGTGTAGAAGTGCTAAGTTTTGTGAACGTGTGGGGTGGTTTTTAATATTCCTAAGCGTACTTAAGTGGCGCGTTTTAAATTCAATTTGGTATACAGCGCTTAGTGTTTGAGCGTTTCAGTAATTACGCATTGGCCGACGTCCCATTTGATTTTGTAGCACTAGGTAGGTTTGTTCCCGCCCACGACTCATTCGTTCTTATGTTAAAAGTCGCTTGGCTATTACTTCAAGGCCAACTGTTTTGCCAGGGTTTGCTTAGTCTATATAACTTGCTAATCTAATTTTCACCTTACATGTTTAGCTGGTTAAAGGGAACGAGTGATACTTTTCCTAGGGCCCCCTGCGGCCGCGCTCACTTGTACGTCGTTCTTGCTTCGCATTTTTAATTATTTCCAAGTGATAAGCCTTACTTGCTTTGTAGAGTTCGCCAGTGAAGGTATTTACAATCATCCATAGGATATCGCATGAATAAGAGTGTCGTTATCGTCGTGGCATTAAGGAACCAGACTATAATTGCGTTGCGAACCAAAAATAAAATAAAGTTCTAGTCAAATGTCTATGGCATGTATGTACAAGCAGCCTGATCATTGGGTCAGTGTTTAATATTAAATAACAGATTTCAGTCAAATGTTAAGGTCACATGTCTTAACATTAGCCCTAAATGGTTTGTCGATTCCATAGTATGTTTTTAATTAGTTGGTGGCTCACAAAGCGAGTCTTTTTATGATATCTAGTGATTCTATTATTAAGTCAAAATATTGAGAACACGTATTTTTAAATACCTTACTTTAGGATTAAGAGTAAAGGGGCACCTAGTGTTGATTGAATTTATCAAACTTATTTTCTCTCGAGACTTTAATGAGCTCGTGTTTTATGAATTATTGTAAAGTTTTATATGATCCACTGTTTTATATATTAGTGAATGATATTTGGTACTTACTGTGTAGGGTGTTTACGAGCTCTTATCATTCAGTTTGGGTTATCGAGAGAAAAGAGTCCTATCAATTTATATTTGTCTCACCAATCATTAGTTGCCTCAATGTGTCTTTATTTAATCAATTAAGTTTGTGAATGAAAAGGTGTAACGAATGGTGAAAATCTACCAATGTGAGTATTGGGCCTGTAGTGCATGGGTTTCGTCACTTATTGATTATCCACGTTTGTTGTGGCTTAATGCACACTGAGTCAAAGTTTGGCACCCGTGATATAAAATAAGATTATTAAGGAGTGTTGGTTTTGTTGAGTTTTATACATTTTAATCTCACTATGAAGTGTCTGATTGAATCTGTCATGAATGTTATATGTTTCGAAAAAATATACACTGAATTGTCTGAAATCCTGTTTACGTACAATTAGTGGACCTGTAACATAAAAATTTCGCAGTTTCACTTGACCGACGCATGAATGAAGTTATAAGACCCATGACAATATTAATTTTACATAAGGTGGAAGAATACACAACGTACATATAAGTATATATTAAGAACGGCTTTCACAAATGAACATTTTACCGTGAACAGCCTCAAGGAATAGGTCTAAATGGCGTGGATATCCGAACTGCCACAGGAAAGATATTTTTCTGGTGACAATCGCGAATAAAGTTCCGTGTACACTCGGCATTGATCGTTCCATGAAACAGAAGGTATAGAAAATACGGAGATGTTACATGTTTTGTATTTACGGAGCTCATCTCGGTTTTTCGTCATTACGGATCATTTACGTACAAATTTCCGTCTATATCTGGAACATTTCAGCAGAGTGGTTCTAGATCTTAAGGCTATGTGTTGAAGAGTCTCCCATTGAATTAGGACTTACTGCCTTATAAATAAACTCTCAAGTTGTAGTAGGGGCCACGGGTGCTGAGCGGTCAGCCTGCTCGCCTCCCCCCAAGGCGATCAGGGTTCAATCCCCGGTCGGGTCACTCCGGATTTTCGCATGGGGGAATTGCGCCGGACGATGCCTTTGGTCGGCGGGTTTTCTCGGGGATCTCCCGTTTTCCCCGTCCCTTCATTCCGGCGCTGCTCCATACTAACCTCAATAACCCTCATTGGCTCTCAAGACCTCTTAAGAGCCGCCAAAATCTCTCCACTCAAGTTGTAGTAATATCCACACCGTAGTTATATGCTTTAAAATATAATTCGTAATGTAATGATATCTTTATACCGGAATCATTATTTTAAAGGCAAATAAAATACAATAAAATTTTAACACAGATGTTCATATCAATTTTACCTAGGTATTTATTTTGCCGTAACATAAATACCACCTTAATGTTTACGGTATCGTAAGGAGGTAACGGTTTTACAAAAGTACTTAATATTTATGGCTTAACAGTATATTACATTAACACTTTGAGGAGTATGCACGTGTACATTCGGGCAATGTTTATTTGGAAATTTCTGTGCTCTTGGAGACAAATCTCACACTTCTATGGTTTTACTGTTTCGCTGCACTTTATGGGAATATAAGTAAAAAATTACAACTAGCCACCATTTCAAATCCTAAGAACGAAACTGTTAATGTTAATAACTTCTCAAATGAACACGATGGATTGTGAAACATGGTACATCAGTTACGACACAATGATTAGCACATAGTCAACAAGCAACTGCATTGGCCGATGAAAAGTCGATAATAAACATAGCAGAGTACAGTAGGCGTGTCTTGTGTAGTCATGATCAATAGGGAGTAGGTAGGTAGAAATGCAGAGACCAACACAACAAATCTGTACCTTCCCTGAAGGGTTATAACAGCAACATTAGCTACAGATGGTTCACAGATAACAAAAAAATTACGATTGTAGTAACATTAATACTGTCGCCACACCATTAAATGCCCTACTTTACTCTGTGCATTAGATAGTATAGTATCAGAGACGAAACTGTGCGGCGGTTCCTTCGATGTTAACGCACCCTTCTCTGATTGGTTGCGCAAGGCTCAAGGAATTGGCTTGGTCCTGCCGGTTGGCGAGTAGGTTGCCAGGGGCTGATTGGCGAACACGGGGTTCCAACATTTTGCTGTTATAGGCTGTTCAAAGTAAAATAAGCACTTTTGAAAGCCTTGCTGAAGATCTACTTGTATGCACATTGTATGCTATTCCATCCTTATACAAAATTAACATTGCCATAGTCCTCATCACTTTATCCATGCGCCAGTAAGTGAAACATTGAAATTAATATAAAATAAAATTTCAAAAATCAGCCAATTTTCACACTTCGATGCATTAAAACCAAAATAAGCGAAAAAAATTATTTAGGTTATCACACATGGTTACGTAACAATTTCTATTCGACGTTGAGATATGGAAATACTTCCCATCCATCATTACCAACTTTATTGGGCGCATTTCACTCAGTGTGCCCGAAAAAATACATGTAGGCGGGGGCAATGACTTTTTTTTTAAGGTGAATTTCAAAATTGCTCACTTTATTATGAACAGCCTTTATGTTCGTGGTACAAGCGTTTGATTTGTCTCTGTATTTTAAGTAAAGGCTGTTCACGATAAAGTGAGCACTTTTGAAATCAAACTTAGAAAATATCACTATCCCTAACTGCATAGATTTTAACAGGCGAACGGAGTGACATGCCCCAGTAAAGTTGGTAACGGCATCTGGAAAGTAGTTCCATATCTTAACGTCGAATAAAGGTGTCATGTAACCATTTTTGATAACTTAAATTATCCGGTTTCACTTTCTGTGTTTTTCAATGCATCGAAGTGTAAAAATGAGCAGATTTGCAAAACATATTCATTTGTAATAATTTCACAGTTGCACATGACTGACGCATGAGTAAAGTGACGAGGCACATGGCAATGTTAATTTTGCATAAGGTGGCAGAATACACAATGTGCATGTAAATAGATCTTAAGCAGGGCTTTCAAAAGTGCTCAGTTTACCGTTGACAGTTTATACTCGGTGATATCACACCCACATACATACATACATAATACATATACATAAATGAACAGGAATCCATTCGTCGGTGTGGAGGGTTAGAGGCTATACGCGGTAAAATGGGGACATTTGAAAGCCCTCTGATTTGGAATCATAGACAATAAATATATTTGATTTTGCCCTTAGACGTTAACTTCCAAGTGCGGTGGAATATACACACCGTGCTTATTACGTACACGGCACAATATTTACTTACAAAGGTGGATAAAGGATTAAAAAAAAATTACTTATAAAAAAGTAAATAGGACGTCAAATTGTTCACTTTACCGTGAACAGCCTATACATAAATTACGAGAACTACGAGGTAATCACTGGTGGGCCTCTCGTCAAACAGGTCCCTGTGGATGTAGTAATTAAAAGTAATGAGTAGCTCTACTTGCGTAAGACACTGTTCAGGGCCATTCAGTATGCGGCAGCTATTAACTGTAAATGAGCTGGAGTAGAAATTAACCTTGTGTAGATGAATATCGTGTTTACGTACTAGAGAGAACGGACTCCGTGCTTGTGAAAGTAAAACAGGAATTAAATTAGTGAAGCATGATAGGATTGTCAGCTTACAGCACTTTCAAAGCTAGTACAAATGTGAGAAATTCTATCTGTGGCTTACTTGTAGACCATTATAGGTACACTATATAATATATATATTATTATTATATATATAATATATAGTGTTGTGTGTGTGTGTGTGTATGTGGTTGTGTGTGTGTGTGTGTGTTTGCGTCTCTGTGTATGTGGGAACAGGTATTCTTAATAGTTTTGTGTACTGATGTAGTTCTTGATATTGCTACACTTTATATAATTGCTAACTTATAATCAATTTCGGAAATTCATCATACCAGTGTATACGCTTAGTGAGAAAGCAGGAATGGTAATGTTTTATCCTATATACTCGCTGCAGCGTTAGTACATTTGCTCAGGAAACAGTCAAAATCGTTGGGAAGTTCCAAAATTTTGTGTAGTAGCGACGCTAAACATCGTTATTTCTGCTGCTTGGTGTGTGGCGTTGTTACCGTACAGCGTATAGGTTAAAAACTTCCGTTAGAGTTTAGGAAGTTTGCCAGAAAAAAATTTTAACGGTGGTATTTCAGAACTGGAAATGATGATGACGGTAAGTTGAAGAAAATTTCACTTCATCATAATCGTATTTAGTGTCAGTAGTGGTGACGGCTCAAAACTACAAGAGGAAAGTTACAGTTAAGCATTTAGCGTAACTAACCAGTACAAACTCGAGCATTACTCGAAGAATAACACGCTCAGTTTTGCTACACTCCATATCTAAAAGGCAACATAATTCTTTAAAAGTCGTTGTTGGCGCAAAAAGCAGAAATTCACAAGCGTATTTCCAACATGATTAATATTTCGTAAACTGTTACAGGTTTTTTATTTGTTTCATTAATTTTTACTCACTTATATATTATAGGACTGGTTTATTGTATGGACGAATACTGCGGCTATTTATCGAGAACCTGTTGCATGATCTTCGTGGGAGAGTGCTAACGAGGAATATAAACGCAAAATATTTTTTACTCAAATGAGTTTGTTTTGTAAATACGTAATTGTATGAATAAGTGACATAAAACCCTCCAGTAAAGAATATGGGTAAAAAATAATGAGAAATTCGTTGGGTAGGGGTGAAGTGAAGCATTTAATAACGACGAATGTCAGTCTAGTTAGAGAGAGAGAGAGAGAGAGAGAGAGAGAGAGAGGTAGGTGTGTGTGTGTGTGTGTTTTAGTTGGGGAGCATAAGGCAGTACATGAAAAATGAAGGATAAAAGGAACGAAAGTACAAAACTAGTGCTGGTTTAGAAGGCCGCTGCCTTGTATATTTCAAGTATACGATTTGTTAACAATCGCCAGTCCCAGTAATTTTGGAAGTGGCGTGTGTTGTAAGTGGTAAATTTTATAAATAAATAATAAAATAGATTAAAACGTATTTCAAAACGTTATTTCCTAAGTCAACTTCAACTAGTTTGGATAGAAAACTCTTACAAAGGAAATTTAGTAGGCGATACTGGATATTTAATATGTCAAACGGAGAATAATGAGATAATAAAATTTAATTTATTGAGTATGTCTGTATAGATAACATTGGTTTATATTATAAACGAATGAAAGTGATGATGTTATATGATGATGATATTCTTTAACAATCAATAGAACTTGTACAAAATACTCCGTAGTAGTACCGAATATTTTAATCTAAATACATTTAATGGCCATAACCACTTTATATTATATACACCATACATATATACGTGAGAGTGTATATATATATAGTGTGTGTGTGTGTGTGTGTGTGCGTGCGTGCGATGCGTGAGTTTGGTCGACTTCATTCACATGGAGCTGGCCTGATAGAATCAAACACTCTAGCCGAAAAGGTACGACAATGCTTGGTTAATGCAGATGTTTTCATTGACACTCGCGTGTTTACGAGATCATATTGTTAATATTTGTAACTGAAGTTTCTGTGTATTAGTTTCATATTTAAGCTCACCAAGCAAAGGACGAAAGACATTTAAAAGCTGTTCACGATAAAGTGAGCACTTTGAACTCAACCTGCTCCTACCTGTACATATATTAACCGGCGCACTGTGTGACATGCGCCCAATAAAAATGGTCACGATGGAGGGAAAGTGTTTCCATATAATAACGTCGAATAAAAAGTGTTAGGTAACCATTTGTGACGACGTAAATTATTTATTTCACTTTATGCTTTTTTTAAAGCATCAAAGTTTAAAAGTGAGCAGATTTGATATATGTTTTCTTTTCTAATAATTTCACAATTTCACTGGACCGATGCATGAATAAAGTGATGAGGCCCATGACAATGTTAATTTTACATAAAGTGTAAGATTACACAACGTGCAAACAAGTAGATTTTAAGCAGGGATTTCAGAAGTGCTTATTTTACCGTGAACAACCTATAAATTATGAAGTCGTGAATTCAAATATAAAAATAAAAACACTTTTAAAGTAGAAAACAGATCATTTGAAAAAAAAAAAAAAGGCACGTTATTATTGAAGTAAATTTGTATGAAATAACAAGCTTAAATGGTACTTGACTATGATTTTATTTTTAAAATGGAGATTAAGAATTAGATATTCAGGAATAAAAACAATTTTCTTTGGCAGGGAAAGAAAGAAAAGGAATGATTTTTTATAAAGGGAAAATTTTCCCAACCGTCTCCTCCACCCTTATCCCTCATCCTCATTTCGTATTCTGTTAGCCATACATTCCTTATTTTAAAGAAAGTTTCTGGCTCACATAGTTTCTTCTTTAATTTATATCGGCTCTCTGATTTTTACCGTTTTGGGCATCCTACCAGTCAGAGATTCTAATCACTAGTATGAATAAGGGTGTCTGCCCTTTATTCCTGCCAGGTGCCTTCTCCTTCATTTATTATCTATTGAAAATGGCGAGAAGAAATTAAGTTAATCTTTTCTTACATAAATATGTAATCTCCCTGGAGTCGAAATGTTCATTGCCAATCACTCGATAGACTACAACTACCCTCCCGTTTGCAGTAACCCTGAATGTCCTCGTGTCTATTATTACGTACTGTTTGCTCGTTAATAGTATTATAGGCTGTTCACGGTAAAGTGAGCACTTTTTAAGGCCCTCCCAAAAAGTATTAACCCATAATAAATATATTTTATTGTAGTCGCAGACGTTAACTATTGGGAGTGATGAAATATATACACTGTGTTTACTAGTCATATTGTAATGATTACATTAAAAAGTGGCGTAAAGGTAGAAATTAATTGAAAGGAGAAATTTAGCAAGGCCTTAAAAAGTGCTCACATTACCGTGGACTGCGTATATATTTGGACCACACTTTCAGTACTCGGCGATGAAACCAACTAACGACTAGTTCGCAGTAGTATCTGTAATGGTCAAGTCAACGGAACAGTCGTAAATTATTCTCTAGAAGCAATCACAAACTGAAATTTGACTCCCTGCTGTGACTCTCATATATATATATAATATATATATTGGTTGTAATTTGACGATATGCACATTGTTACGTGAATTCTGTCAAAAACTTGAATCGTTACGGGGGCGAATTTTTCCCCCTGTTAAATCGCTCGCCTGGTGTCGAAATTCACTTAACCTTAATCATTTTAGGGTGTTTGCAATTCATTAGGCGCATCAGTAATTTATAACAACTGGTAGTAAACGTAATTAGTTCGTTTGTTCAATTTACAATTAGATTTAGGTTAAATATTTTTTAATTAATGAATACGAAGAGAAGTCGTTTAGAATTATGTTTATCTGAATAAGGAAATACTCACATTGAAATCTGTACAAGGAATTAAATTAGTGTAAAGATGGAGAAACTTCTAGTTTAACATAAATGCAAACGATTAGACGTTAGAAGAATTATTTCGATATATAGAATATTACTTAAAAAGTATTCACCGTGCAATGTAAAGCAGTGTTGCATTTTCGATTCCCCACATACAAGATCACTCACGATGAGATGCAGTATTTACCTTTTGCATAATTAGTTATTTTTATTTTAGTAACATACTATTACAGTAAACATGAAAACACCCTATACGAACTTTTCATATAGATTTACGCAGTTATTGGCAAGAACAAACATTCTGATTGCATTACTCTTATTCCAGTTTATGCAGTGTTGTCATTAGTAAGTTATGCTTGTGCATGTACAGAGTGCCTTTGTCAGTACTTTAAGAAATAATATTTTCAATACATCCAATTATTACAAAGCAGACTAAAACAATTTTGGAAAATTTATTTCATTGCCAAGTACTATTCTTTTTAAGACTGTTGTAACTTCGTCTATGAGCTTATTTTTTTATCCTTAAACCAAACATACAAATTTAATATTTTAATCTATCACGTCAAAATTTAAGTTAGTTAGAAATATTAATGTGTCAACATCGCGCTCAATTATTTTTCTAATTTTTTTGGAGAACATTAGACATGTAAGAATGGGGACAGAACTGACCGGGATCTCTATTAACGAACAATCCCAGCAATCACATGTAGCAATTTCGCAAAACCCTGACAACCGAAGGGGCCGCGGCGGTGCAGTGGTTAGACTACTCGCCTCCCATCTAGGCGATACCCAGCGGGGTCGCTCCCCACTCCCAGATTTTCACATGGGGGATGCCACCGATCGGTGGGTTTTCTCGCGATCTCCAGTTTTCCCCCGCCCCTCCATTCCGGCGCTGCTTCGTACTCACCTCGCTTCACCCTCATCGGCTCTGAAGACCTCGCTGTTAAGAGCCGCTAAATCTCTGCACTCACCCTGACACCCAAGATCGTAATGGCCGGACTGGGTATTCCCGAATGCGAGACCAAAGCGCCATCTCGTTCGGTGAAATGAATACAAGAATTAGCTCCCACTTATTTAACCATGAAAAAAAAAAAAAGGCATCGGGACTACTTTCTATACGCTATAATTGGCTGCTGACATTACTGTAAACCCTCCATGACGTGTTTACGTTAAAAATACCTGCATAAGTTTTATTTCATTTCACGCTTTAGTCGTGCGTCTGATGTCAGAATCTTTACAAACAATTTGATACCCCGCCATGACTGTTGGTATGTAAATAATATGCAGTTTCGGAAAGGGATATTCTAATGTTGATGTCAAAAATGTTCAGTTGATCACGAAATAATTTTACCAGAGGTTGTAAACATTTATGAATGGCTAGCACAGTCTGAAGTTGGCTCACCTTTTATTATGAAAAACCTTTTGAAATTATTAAAATTAAACTAAATATAATTTATGATTTGCAGTCTGCCCCGGCACAGATAATATTTAAGTACAGCTGTATATAAACACGCATATGTTATAACAGAACGTGTTAATAAATAATGGGTGTACATCGAAGCAGGTTTAATCAGGTTTATTTGCAAAAAGAATAAATAAGATTACATACAAGACTGAGAGTTACGCACAAAAACATAACAAAAGGAAAGACAAACAGTAGTGAATTGACAGTGTTTCAAATCTGCGTAGTTGCGATACGTTTAAATATGCAAGAAGAAATAGTTATTACAGTTAATCTAAGGGCCTTTCCTGAAGGCAGGATATCAATGTGGCATCTACAATCGCTCACATTTACCAACAGCCAGTGTTGAAACACATACAAGAATCTTCTCCAGAAGAAAAGCGATAAAGAGTTACGTAAGATTATTTTTCCATATTTCAGAAAAAAAAATGTTGCTTTTAATATTTATGATGGCTTTAATTGGACGTAAAATCCGATAAACTAATACGTAGTCATTAAGGTTTCTATGATTTACTACAAAATATGAATTTGGCACAGAAGTGATGTTTTATCGAGTTTGTGTTTATAAACGCATGTCCATTTGATGGCCGTGTACACAAAAGACAGTGTAAGATGGATGTTCAACGATGCGGACGAAATGAAGTACAGAGATCGCTTGCTGGCGCTGAGGACTTTGCCACAGCTGCAGGTCGGTGCATCGTCTCGAGTCTACCGGCGATGGATATCTCGAGACGACAGGCGGAGGAGGGGCTATCTTACAGATCCTCCAATGGGACGCCGCACCTCACGTTGTAGAATTGATCGCACACCTTGAACTGGTTGTGAAACAGCGTCCCGTTGGGGCATAGATGACTGCTCACCACGTGGTCTTGGCACAGGTGGAATGCCTGAAACAAAAAGGCAGGCGTGTTGGTGGATTTAGCGACGTAGAAAAAATATCGATATATCGAAATTATATTTATCAACAGTACATCGATATAAATAGTCGACATATTTCAACGATATTTTATAGAAATCAGTATATTTTACCAGGTATCGGAAATATCTTCTGATAATAAAATGCTCCTTTAATAGTCTCAGTTTAGAATAGAAAAATCGAATTAAATTTACTGGGTTTAAAGTAAACCCAGCATGCACCCAGAACAGACACTACATCTTTCTGCAAATACTCTTATCCTCAATATGTAATATTTCAAGCAATTTTACATTTGTCAAGTCCTTCAATACATAAAATATCGAATTCTGATGTACCGAAAAAATTTATTTTTCTTTCAATATATCGTTTCGTAAAACGATACTTTTAAAAGTAACCAAATTAATAATATCGAATTTTTCGATACCAACAGTCCCAGATGGTTTCCTGGTTTCCTGTCCATTGCATAATCTTCAGTCATATTACATGTAAAAATTAACATCTAGAGGCTGTTCAAGGTTATTTGAGAACTTATCAACCTTTGAAAAATGTCACAGCCCTTGCCTGCATGTATTTTAATGGGCAAACTGAATTGTTTGCACCCTGAAAAGTTGGTAACGTCAAAAGGAAATTAGTTTAATATTTTTACGTTGAATAAAAAATCACTTTTTATTCAACGTAAAAGCATGTGTTTGCGTCAAGCAAACATTTGTGAATCCTGACATTATTCCTTTTGCTTCCTTTTAACGCATAAAACTGAAATAATTAACAAATTGCTAAATTATTTACTTTTTTCCACAATTCCGCAGTTTCACTTGACCTACGCATCAATGAACTGATTAGGGCCATAGCAAAGTTAATCTTACATATGATGGCAGAATATACAGTGAGCATACAAATATATCTGAAGCAGACATTTCAAAAATTCTCAGTTTAGCGTTAACAGCCTATACGTATATATACTGATTTAATCTTAATGTTTCGTTTCAAGTAACACTGCAAAATCGATTTTCATAACACATATTTTATTTTTACAATAGTTACTTTAATTTTTATAAAATTAAATTAAACATGTCCAAAAGCGACCAACTTAAAAACTGCTCACATAATAATAAATTTATATTGAATACATAAATAATATATTCATTCTCTTTTGTCCATAAAGCAAACACATGCTTAGGTTCTAAATTTTCCAAATTAAATAAGAACTTATAACCAACTATATACATGTATTAAATTCCGTATTTGGTTCTGTATATGCAGTGGGACATAATAAGCTAACCAGCTAACTTGTGGTATATCTGCAACTGATTCACAACCAAAAAAAACATTAAGCATATGTCCTGAAATGTACAAATTATATGCAGTACAATTTAACATATGTGTATTATCTGCATGTCTATATTACAAATAAATATAGATATAGTAACCCATAACCTAAAAGTACTTGGCCAACATTACTCTAAATACCACAGTCAAGGTTTATGCTGAAATTAGTACAATTATGAGCTGTAACGACATTCATTTCCTACGTGTAACACACATTCTCTGCATTCAGTCAAATCTTTTGGGAACTACTTGCCGTCGGTATTCAGTGGCGTGAAGAACGCTTTCTGGAGTCCCGTTAGTGCAGTATGTTCCTTATCCATTTTAGCATTCGCTGAGGCAGAATCACCCTGGTCTTTCAACTTACTCGCCTGTACTCGGAGTTCAAGTTCTCGGCGAATTAAAAGTGAACCGCCTTGGCCGGGGTCGAAACTGATGTATCGAGGAAGAAGGAATGACGACAGGTAAGCTATGTCCTGCTCCCACCCGACTATTTCGCTCCCACCTTTCTCGCTGATTTACTGAGGCTTTTGTCTACCGCAGCCTAAGGGCATTCATGTTCTGCTATATTTACTTCTGAGAAACAATGTTAACTGATTTGTAGCAATAGTCCTGTACGCCACGATGTGGATTGTTTACAGTAAATAACATCGTCTTTCAGTTCTGAAATATCTCTTTTATCAGAGCAGTTGCCTTCTTACCGAGAAAAATACGACAGATGAAATGTTGAGGATTGTCTTATGCAAGTAAGTTTATCTCCAGGCGAATGAAGAAAGAAAGGTGTAAAGATATTTTAACTTTACGCCAAATAGAGATCGAGTAATGTAGTTGAATGTACTTCTATTTGTGATTCTGTATACCGATAACTTGCCGACAATGGCGTAAAGCATCACGACTATTACATCATTTGTTGAACCACTTGAAAGAAATTCACAAATTTTTTGCGTCCCGAACATGTTATCTCTAAATGCCACTGAGAACACGGCATACCTGCTACCGTGTGATAAATGTTAAAGTTCTTTCAGGATTACTTCCAACCTTTCTTCAGTCATGATGGAGGGCAATTACAATAATGTTTCCACTGTGCGTGATGACTTGAAAATATCTTACACGACTAGTTTTAAGTGTGTTCTATTTTCGTAGATAAGCATACTGTGCGCGCGTTTATTGGTTTAAAAAAAGGGGGGGATTTTAAACTCACTGCAAATCCATTCAAGCGCCATCTAAGCGGGCTCCATTATCATTGTCAGCGCAAACTATGCAAAAACCAGTTGGAAAACATGTGACCATCTACAGTGTTTTGCTCTTTGGTTAGTAATCTATACTTAAATATTATATATTACCAAATACACTAGAAACACTGAACTTATGATTTGTTGTAGCGAATAAGGTACACTGTAGATTTTTTTTTTTATTTTATTTTTTTTAGAAGAAAAATCCTCGGGAACCCAGTTGCCAAGAAATCCCTTCGTAAAACTACAAAGAGTTTTCTTGTAGAATCTGCAAAACATTTATTTGTAATATTACAAGTTATAGCGTTGTATTGCAACTGACATTATTGAGAAGGATATGTAAAAGACTTTTTTTTCTCCCGGAAAACAAATGTGATAAATTAATATGACAAAAAAAAGAAAATAAAATATAGCATACGAAAAAAAAAATGTATAGTTCGCCAGCATCGGTACTAGAACACGCATCCGTGTATTACATGCCGCGGCTCTTAACCACACGACCAGCATAACTTACTAGGTTCGAAACCTTATATGTCTATATTATAAACATAGCATCAAGTGTGTGCATATATTAATGAATATTATTTGGTTAAGAAGAAAAGGCACATTTATACCATTTTAATATTTCGGTTGTTGAGTTATGAGATTTGAACGGCTCTTAACAAGGAGGTATTGAGAGTCGATTTAAGATTTATGTGTAGCTAGCAAGCATTAACATTGGTTGAATAATACGGTAAAGTTTTATTGAAGTTCTCGTTTGATTATGATTATTTAAGTGGTTTTAAGTGTTTTGCGTTATTCAAACTTGCACTAGATTTATTTTTGCACCAAGCTACACTTTACATCACCACAGTTTTTGCACAAAACAGCCTAAATACGGTTTACGTCGTCGAGAGCCCGCCACTTTACTGAAGCTCGTGGAAACGGATCAGTATAGTACAAACACTTCTTCAGGTATATTACAAACACGGCCATTGTAGTTTTACAATCGAGTAGTTTGACAAGAAAAATCTTTGTACTCATACAAGCATTTGTAGAAATGAAAATAATTTGTCAGTAAAATTACAATTTTTCTTACAGTGTAGCGCATTGGTAAGCCACTGGACTCTAATTCAGGAGGACGAGAGTTCGGTTCCCGGTCTAGCCATCCTGATTCCGGTTTTCCAGGATTTTCCGAAATCACTCCAGGCGGAAGCTGGAATGATTCCGTATTATATTTCTGTAGTATGGGCCTCGGACGGTTCGTGCTCAGTTACTAAATTAATAGTGTACTGCTACTAAAGCTTTTTTCGCCGTACGGCGAGCTCTCAAAACTCCCAATAAAAATAAGATGATGTTAATGCAGATGTTTATATATTTATACTTTCATATTCATAAGTATTACAGCTACAATATTTTATGTATATATATATATATATATATCTTTATATATATAATGCTTATGTGCGTGTGTATGTCACTGAACTCCTCCTAAACGGCTGGACCGATTTTGATGAAATTTTTTGTGTGTGTTCAAGTGGATTCGAGAATGATTTAGATTCACAACTCGGTCCACTACAAAATGTTTTTTTTAATGTGTTTTTAAATGTGTTTTTAAAAAAGTTTGAAATGTTCGGATTTAAGACGTATGTACAGGACAACGTCTGTCGGGTCCGCTAGTATGTATATATAAATATATGAGACTTTATATATCATTCTACAAACACAAATACTCTTTTTGTTAGGATAAAATTGCGGAAAAATGTTCAAAATTATACTTGCGTAAAGATTGTTCACGACTAAGGGAGCACTTTTGCAATGACATGAATTCTACAGTAATTGCAGTAATAGCGGGGTCGCGGTGGCTGAGCGGTTAGCGTGCTTGCCTCCCACTGAGGCGAACCGGGTTCAATCCTCGGCCGGGTCACTCCCGCAATTTTCGCATGTGGAAATCGTGCTGGATAATGCCGCAACTCTCGTTTGCCCCCCCCCCCAATTCCGGCGCTGCTCCATACCTCAATCGCCCTCATCGGCTCTCAAGACCTCGCTGTTAAAAGCCGCCCAAATCTCTTCACTCACTCAAAGTAATTACCTTTCCAATTAAAAAATATATAAATATGTCGTTTTAAGTGTTGCAATGAACGAATTCTCTGTTCGGGACTATACTGCTGTCGTATATACGGATCAATAGAATTATATTCATGCTTCATTTTACTATAGTCTATTCGCGGTTTATTCACACTTTTTGAATCAAACCTTTAAAAAATCACCCCATGTATGACTATTTAGTTATCTCCTAAATATGCCATGTTTCACAAGCAGCGTTTCATAATTGTCTCCATAAAAGTATTTTTTTTTTTTGGTTAAATCGAAATGTTACTTATGTATTCTCTCTACAAATCAAAATATTTAATTTATAATTAATATGAATTTTAAGCAGTGATAAAACGTGTGTGTTGGTAACGCCTAGTAATAAATAGTTCTCATGCAATATATTATTACAACAGTGTGCACATGAATGTTGTGCGTTGTCCTCTGGTGTATTTTTCCAGACTAAGCTAAACTTGGCTTGCATGAGGGGGAGGAATATCCTCGAAGAAGAACTTTAGCAGGGCTTCAGAAACGTGTCAAGTAACCGCGAATGGATTACAGCAGCAGTCCGTGTATGCGACTATGAAATTTAGTCTTAACGGCGAATGACACCTTCCACACGCGAGGGACTCCCTCGTTGGACATTGGTTTCTGTTGTATAGGCCTACAGTGCAGGTCATTAAAAACCACTTCTATGTAATGTCCCGGAAATACGACACAGTGACTGAAAGGGTCTTAACATAACAGGATTGAGCCCAGAGTGAATGTCAGCTTGCGACAAGAGTGCCATTTGACTTGTATTCGCCTTGCTGAGCGAGCTTGTTATGTCATGAGCGATTCAAGCTTAACCTAAGCCAAATTCCTTACAACTGGCCGGAACTTGCTGACGGTAGGCTTGCGTATGGCTTGCTATAAGTTTGATTCGTGAAGACTAGTTAACTTGACTCCAGCTCGATTCAAACTTGCTGTATTCAGAAAGCTTGATGCAAACTTGCTGGCTTGTCATTGCAAGATTGAACCCAGCTGGAGTAATGCCGACTTGACTCCAGCTCGATTCAAACTTGCTGTATTCAGAAAGCTTGATGCAAACTTGCTGGCTTGTCATTGCAAGATTGAACCCAGCTGGAGTAATGCCGACTTGACTCCAGCTCGATTCAAACTTGCTGTATTCAGAAGCTTGATGCAAACTTGCTGGCTTGTCGTTGCAAGATTGAACCCAGCTGGAGTAAGGCCGATTACAGTTCCGGGGGTAGTAAAATTTGTTCCAATTGTAATGTTACAAAGATTTTTTTTTTTTTTTTTGGCAGCTAGGGTTTTCGAATAATTGGTTGTTAAAGTTTAGAAACATAATAAAGTTCGTGAGTAACTACATGACGAGAAATTCAGTGCAGTACAAAACATCCGTGGGAAGAGAAGCGGTCACATTACAACTACTGCACAGCGAGAGAACTACTTGTTGAGGTCAATTTACTTCGGACAACGCCCGTACACAGGCGTTGTAAAGAATGGCCTCGGCTGGCGTATTGCTTCTCGACCTACTGGGATTCCGTGGATCGTGTTCGCAGATGCGGTGTGGCGTTTCCCGCAGCGTCGACATCGGTGAGCAGGCATTGTATGCTAAACACGCGAGCAGGGTAGGTCAGTTACTGCCTGTATCGTCACTCCTTGTTGCTAAACAAGACCCTCAGTAATTCTTCACTCTCTATAAATAGTCCCCCCCCCCCCTCCCCCCAAATCGTGTTCGCGTATCCAGCCCATACACTATTTTTTTTCCCCAGTTGCTTTTATCCTTGGCCGATGTCGTGATATGGGCAAATCCGGCTCTGGATTGGGCCAGCTAATAGGCAATGAGTGCAGGTGGCAGTTTTGGTATTCCAGAGCAGGTGGCTCCAGACTAATCGCTGACAAGACTAACTGCTATAACAACCAGGTCTTGTGGCCATGGCCTGACGGTGAACATAAATTAGCAGAGTATTTTCCGTAGTTTTGATTCTACGTTAACCCTTTGAGGTGTATGTACGTATAAACTCGGGCAACGTTTATTAAAGAAATTCATTTGCTCTTGAAGACAAATCTCACACTTCTATGGTTTTACTGTTTCACTGGACATTGTGAGAATCTAAGGAAAAAATTACAACTAGTCGCCATATAATTTCGTAACAAAAAAATTGTTCATTTTAATAATTTATCGAATAGAAACGATGGATTGTGAAACATGTTACATCAGTCACGATGTATTGATAGGCACATAGTCAACAAGCAACTCCATTGGTCGATGGACAGTCGTTAGTAAACGTGGCAGAGCACAGTAGGCGTGTCTTGTGTGGCAAGGACCAATGGGAAGAAGGTAAGTAGAAATACAGAGACCAACACGACTAGTATTGGTGCAGTGGAGAATATAGGCAGCTCACTTCAAACTTGTCTTCAGTGACAGTAAATTTGTACGTTCCTAAAAGGTTAATAACGGTATGACCATAAATCTTTCAATCATCTTCGTTCAGGTGTTTTATGTGTCATCTGTTGTAACAAGCATTCTGCACAGAAGGATTGGTGTTTATGAACTACACGTAAAGTAATAGACAAATAAACATTAATAACACAGCTGATGAAAGGGGCCACGATGGCTGAGCGACTAGACTGCTCGCCCCCCACCAAAGCGAACCGGATTCAATCCCCGTCCGGTTCACTCCGGATATTTGTAAGTGGGAATCGAGCCGGACGAGGCCGCTGGTCAGCGGGTTTTTTCGGGGATCTCCCGTTTCCCCCACCCTTTCAATCCACCGCTGCTTCATACTGACCTCACTTCACCATCATCGGCTCGCAAGACATGGATGTTAAGAGCAGCCCAAATCACTCACTCAGCTGATAATATCCTTTTTAATTTCGATCACAACTGGCAAAATAATTAAAACATATGAAAATCATTTTTAACATTACAAATAAATTCCTTGCGCAGGTGTTTGTGATCTGATACTTTTGAATAAGTCTGTGCATTTTTTTAAATGGAATGTTTTATGCTTTCCTGCACTCACTAGGCTGAGAAGTGCGTGCAACCTGTTGAATATATTGCAATTTTATTATAAAAATGAATATGTTTGTATTTTTAAATGAATTTCAATACTTGTTAAATCAAAAGACAAGCTTTTCAAGCATAAAATAAAGAGAGCTGAAGCAAAACGAACGTGATACAAAATTAATATTTGTGGAACAATAAATATTTTTAATGTGAAGCATACTGTTAACTACACATTATGAGAGTCTGAAATGGTACATTTGCGTTGAATAAAACACCTTGGAGTTCTGTACTTCCGGGTAGTGCAAACGTATAGTTCATTGTGAACAGCTGACTTTAACGTCAATGTTTTTGTGAGGAAAGATTACTCTGAGAAACACAGATTTTGCCTTTACTAGCTATTTTATAATAATGAGACAAAATAAGCAAAAACAACTACTGCTTAACAAATCGGATTTTATCGGAAAGCGACAAATAGGTAATTTACAGGTACTGTAAATAACCTTCGAAACACGATACTATTGGAGGAGTTTAATGAAAATTTATCAAATGGTTGCTACAATTGTTTAGTGATTCTAATTCACTTAATGAATACGAGTATGTGAGTTGCATATTTTAAATATTCACAACAGCAAGATTTTTGACGTTACCTTTAAACACTCCACATTATCATGTTTTTCTAAGCTTCTGGTAAGAATAGTTATTGTGTAGGCTATCTGTCTGAAACAAAACGAGATGTCGCTCTGGTAAATAAAGGGTTCTTATATCAAAGTACGTAAACATAACTGAAAATTTAAGAGATACGAAGAGTTATTATATACCAAACCTCAAAACATTTCGCAAAGTATTTTATTCGTATGTAAAAGTTGAATTTCCCGTGTGACTGGTATGCAGGCAAAAAATATTTATTTAATTTAGTGATGACATCCACAAAGTCGCTATTCCGAGATATTGTTCAATTTTTAATGTGCCCTCGTCCGAAAATAAATTCATGCGGTAACTGTATTTATTCTCGATTTGCCATTGTTTCATTTTTCTTCGGGAAAACTTAACACAACATTTTTGCATTGAATTAGAGAAAATTTTAAGAAACTTTCATGTGGAACACGTAAAATTAATGTTGATTTTTAACAAGCAATTACTGCAGACTTCAAATTTATTATAAACTTGGAACCACATAAAAAATTACTAATTTTTATAAAACAGAGTGTTGTAAAGATCAGTATTTCAGTTGCAGAATTGCAAGAAAATCGTTGGCAACTAAAGTTTCCAAAAATTTTTTGAAACACGAACAAAAATGTTTTACTGGATATCTGTAACTGATATGTTCCCATAGAAATACAATACAGGATTTTTTTAAATTCATAACCTCATATTGTATTTTTTTTTCAACTAAAATGTGTAGCAAATTTTTGTTTGATTGTAGAATATTTTGTGCTTAAAAAGATTCAGTGCATATGTCATGTCATGAAAAATTATAATTCGTGTTTATTACGCCAATTTCGGTAGTTATTAGAAAGGCTTTCTGTCTGTACTTGCAACTTAAGGAACACATACGTTTAATATTTTGAGTTTTCAAAAATGTTTACGGTTATTGCTAGCATGAAAAAAATGGGCCGAAGCGGAAATGCTGAAGTCGATTGTGATTCGTTAAAAATATTCACTTAATTTTTTTATTTCTAATCTATACAAATATACAAATATTTAACCACACTTTAAATTTTTAATATTTCTCTTGTTAAACCTAATTTAAGTAATACTATAGCTTTAGTTTGAAAAGTACTATATATATATATATATATTCACTGAGTTGCAAAGAATGTATGTGTCTGTATTCATAAATATAAAGTGAATAATATATATTTCTGTCCACAAGGCCTTTTGATGCATTCAGCAGAAGACGGTGGTAAAAGATATAAAAAATTCCATATTTATTGATTTGTTTAGTAAATTGAATTTACGCTCTTATACACGAAGGTAAATTGCCGATGCTGAACAATGGCAAACCTTCTCTAACACGACCGGAAAACTTGACGGGGATGTTTTCTTTTAATGTTGTGCCCAATTTAAATAAATTACTAATACAAAGCAACAATAACGACGTGACTGTACAAATGAGGTAACGTAAACAACGAATAACATTTAGGATACTATGATATTTATCTTCATATTTTTGTATGCGCCCCATGGACTCTCCTTGTTTGTAAAACGATAGTAATGTTTATGTCATTATCTTATATAACTTAAGCTATAAAAATAAGTTTGTAGTAAATTTCATTAGTTATTGTTAGAGACGTGCAGAATTCGCGTTATCTTTCGGCGACAGTATAGACTCCACTGCCATATAAACACGCGAGCACAGTCCGTGATTTAATAGGCCGCTGTACTTTGATCAACGTCACCTGTATGTTTGATATCCTTAAAAGAAATTGGCCACTCCATCGCTGATCTTATATTATTGGCTCAAGCGTTCTCCTAGGAGTGACAGACATATTTCCGGCCAATGGCTGAAGTTGGTCTAACGCACAATATCTTGGAGTTCACTCGGTCCTTAAGTAATGATGCGAATTTTGCAGGTCTCTGTAAGTTAATATATGTATCGCAATCTACAGTAGAAGTAATTTAAAAGCCATTTACGACAGTGGAATTGATGACGATCGAAATTCACTGTCGGTGACATTTCTGTCTCAGTCGCCAAGCGCAAAATTTCCGTGTTGTATCGCTGTGTTCCTTTGAGCTATACTCAGTCGCATGCGAAAGTAACTTGACACAATTCCCTTTAACTCGACCGCATCGTGTCGCTGTAGACACGCATTATCACGGTCCATTGGTAGCAGACAAGCCAGAAAATGATGTTGCAAGTCGGGTCACAGAGATAATGCCATAGATCAAAACCACGGACGTCGATCTGAAAGTGTCAATTCTTGCCGCCTTGTTCAATCAACGCAAGTTTTTTGACGACTGACGCCGACGAAATGCACACAATGCGCACATTATAACTGGAAGATTGACGATCACTGGAACTTTCCTTGAATGAGTGCAGCAATAAGAAGTAAGTAACTGGTGAACTGAAGTAAACTATTTCGTTAGGCTTTCCACTGTTACTTATTGACAACTTTGCTCACGATCTACAATTCATTTTGTTTTGTATTTCCGCAATATCGACATAGGCCATTCACGGAAAAGTGAGCCCTTTCTAAGGCCCTTCTAAATTTTTTCCTTTCACCCTGTTTCCATCTTCTTGCTGCTTTTTAATATAAACATTGCGTTGTGACGAATAAACACAGTGTATACATTTCACCACCCTCAAAATTTAATGCCTGATGCTGCAATAAGTGGTTAAAGCCAGTTGGGAGGGCCTTAAAAAGTGCTCACTTTACCGTGAACAGCCTATATCTCTAGGGTTGCAACTCGAAAAAAAAATTATTTTGTAATTAATTACCTGACGATATGGAGAACAAAAATCTCTGTTACGTGTAAAAATGTTACAGCTTAACTCATTCCGACGCAGTGTACACATTTGTGTACATTACCTACGTGTGGGTAGTTTTTGGTCTGTACTGTACTGCGAAGCTCAATGATTATATACCTGCAGAATTTTCGGGAAAAGATGTTAAGACAATTCATATTTTAAAAAAAACAGTAGGGTCGTTTACCTATCTTGATTGGTTGAATTACTTTTTTGCATGAGTTAACTGCCTGCACACGAACCACGTCGGAGCCGTGCCGATGTTGCCGAATTCTGAGTGGCCCGGCCAAAAATTAAAACGCCTTCTCAAGTAGACAGCAACCAACGGCAATATACAAACTGCTGTTGGGTGCTTATAGTATTAAAGCCTACCGTGTTTTCATATATTTTTCGTTGCAGTAACCAGGGGACTAAACAGTTTAAAAATTGTGGAGAGTGGAAATATGATCATTCGCCTCCTCCCCTCTCCCCAGAAAATGCTTATTTTAATTATCATACACATAACTAGGTGCAGGAAAATTCCGCGAATTCATTTCAGGATAAGTTAGACTTCGTACATATGTACATTTCTGTTATGTTTGCAATTGGGTCACAGTTTGTTAGACACGCCCACGTGAACTCTGAGCCAATAACAGTCCTGCAAGGAAGCAAGCACCAAATCCCACGCCACATGCGCTGAGGCAAATCTGGCTACACGTTGGATCAACAGTTAATGAACAGAAAAATGAGGTTCGAAAATATATAGGACTGTGGAGTCTAGCTTACAAGTCGTTTTGAAAAGCGAGATTTTCCTGTATCTGCCGATCGGGGGATATGGGTCAGTGACTCCCTCGGGAGGGAGGTTTTCGGGCGCTTGAGGCGGTGTGGCGGTATGCACCATGCTATAGTAGCTGAGCCCGATTACCGTATTTGACCCTAGAAAGGGTGGATGGTGCGTCTCTTATTGCCTCTTTCAACTCATGGCAACCCAAACATCCTCCTGTCACCCATGGGTAGAGACCTGAGAAATTCGTGAATTCAGTGACCTGTAGGCGAGACTTCACAGTGTTCCATACGCTCATACAGATATCAACTCTTTATTGGTTGACTGATGTTGTAGTAAAAGGTGGTAGTTAAGCGCACAATTCATTGCATGTTTGTTATTGGATCATTTATCTCTAGGAGGTGTCAAACAACACGTCGACCGATTACAAAAGTAACATGAACGTATATATGTGTGAATTCCATCTTGTCTAGAAATGTACCCGCGAAATTGTCGGGTAACGCAGATTGGGCTCCGTCACTCGTATTCCTATGTGAACCAGTTTCCTCGTGACTGGCTAGGGGTATCTACCATGATGGCTAAGGCCGATAGTTAGTACCTAGGTCCGACCACATGGCGACGTGTTGTACCACTAGACATGCAAGCCGTTGGGGCCCAATACTGGAATTTCATGGTGAAGACATTCTGAAGCATGGTAATGGTCAGTGGCCGATGATAGCTCTTCCGGCTAGCTGCTTCACTGGCGACGGTGTGGTGGCAATGACGTGGATGCGATGATGATAACATGGAAGAACTCTGGAACCTACGGGTCCAGACTACTGAGTTTGATAAGGATGGAAATCTTCCATTTCAGAGCAAGGGCGGCTTTCCCCTGGGAACCCGGACCCTGGCGGAACCGGGGTTGTCTCCCGCTCCACGTTCATCGCATACACCCTCTGTCTTCTGGTGGGCAGTTCAGTGGTGTGATACTAGGAGGGCAACCGGTGTGTGATGAGTGTAAGGCTATGTCCGGCGAGGCCTTAAAGAATCCTAAGCCACAACCGGAGTGTGCCAATAGGTGGCTTTGCCGACTTGTGCACTGACGGGTGGAAGGGGCTGCCTCTGTTCGCCTGGCGCTCGCCATACACGGAGCGGTCTGTCGTTGAAAAACCCACTAGTGACGTGGAAAATAAGTGGGAGCACAGAATGATCGGTTCGGCCCCGCCAGAGGTTCTCTATGGTGTACCGATCACTCTTAAAGAAAGACCGGGCTGTGAGCGGCAACCCATTCCGGCTGTGTCCTGGAGGTTTATGCTCGAAAAACCACTCGAGCGTTCGTATACGAGGAATTTTCGAGTGGTTATCTTCGTATACGAACACGCGTGTAGTAGAAAAGGTATGCCCCACTGCCGATCGTTCGTAGACGAATTTACCACTCGAATTCATTTCGGCTGACAGCTGTTTCTCCCGCCTGACTTAATTTTCGCGGTGACTAGCCAATCAGAAAAGTGGGCTATGTTTAGAGACAGGTGATTTTTGCGAAAATATTTCAAGACCACTTGTACTCCAAAACACTTTTCTTAATATGCTCTTTCGTGGTTGGATGATTTAAAATGTCACGTACCTCAAGTGTTTGTCTGCGAATCGTGGACGTTCAGTGTCAGAGTACCTTACTACGATTGGCCCAGTCAAATAGTTACATGAATTCTCACGTAGACAAGCGGCCAATACCCAAAGGACGTTGTGGTTGTGTAAGTAGGATATTGAAGTCTAGCATGTCCATAAATATTTTTGTGAAGAACACCTGTCCCTAGTTATGTTGTTATGAAATAGGCGGTAACTGTTTTGTTGGTAAACAGAGCACAAGTTAAAAATGGTCTGGACTATAGGTATGGTTTATATCGCCAGAGTTAGCCAACTCTCGCGACTATTTCATATTCAGAAGGCCATATTAGGTGCGACTATTTTTGTCAGTAATTAGCTACAAATAGTTTACTATAAACTAGGTAGGGGTGGTAGTTTGTCAGACTTAACCTGTTTCAAACATGGTAGTGGCTGAGTTAGAGTTTCAGATATTGAAATTGTTGAGTAAATAATACTTCCAACTACATTACAAATAATGACTGTGTTTTAATGAACGAAAAATCATCTTGAATACTAATTAGTTCATTCCTACGGCGAAGCCAATATCGTAACTAACGATATTTAGTAAACGTATGTTGTAAGTATGTACTTCTACAGATTATAAAGCCGTATGCACTAACTCGCCTAGAAATGAAGCACTACTAGCACTAATATAATTACCATATATTTTAAAAGATGATTATTTTAGTGCTATTCTGACAAGTCGACACTTAAAAATTTGACGCAAAAAATCGGGAAACAAGTACGATTTTGTAAATAGGCTTTGGAAAAATTTAATTATACTTGCGTAATATACTTCATATTAAAGGAAACTATGTGACACTTCGATATTTATAACTTTATAATGATTATCATATGTCTCTAATTTGATTTAAATTCCAAACTGTAATGTTATGTATAAGATGTTTTACATATATTCGATGTGAGAAGTGTATAATTATCAGTTTGACAGTTGTGTTGTTTGTGCTATGTAAGTTTAATGATTATCTGTGGTTTCTTTGCATGAAAATTTGTCTATGTAACTAGGACTACTTTTGCTTCTCAAAAGAATCATGCAAAGCCAGCCGGTCTATCATAATTTACTGATTTTCGAACAAGAGCGTTTTAAAACAAAACTTATTCATTCTAAATTGGAATCAGCGAGGGACCAGCACGGAAAGAATGACAGTCCCGAGTATTCAAGTTATTTTCTGGTTTTGATTCTTAAAATATTGATATTTACGATGGCAACCAAGATTACCAAATGCACCTAGTGAAATGCTAAGCCTTAGCAGTTAAAAGAAGAAGTACTTCAACATATATGATCAACCACTACGGAAGGCGATCCGGTAGAGGAGGACTTCGGAGGACCGACTTCGAACCAGGGACAGTGTGGTATCTGGCATTTGTAGAGCCATATCAGCGAGGAGAGGTCTACTAGTCTACTAATCATTATACTTAAGATTTGCGGAACAATGCAAAACCAATCAATGACTTTACATTTGCGGAAGAGAGCAAAACCAATAACTGAATTTACAGCTTAGTGGTTAAGGAAATTCACTCATCCGAAAAAATAATCCACCTACAATGAACCCCATACTTCTAATGCTCGTGCTCTGCAATAACTCATTCTCTAAAAATAGGGCCAACAGCTGCAGCTGAATTGCCATATTTGAACCATTATCAAACCTGTTACTCACGCCCATGAGTCCACAAGGGCACCATATAAGGCAGGCCAACGATTTACCGTCTTTTAACATGCCAGTCGCGTGTTTCCAGCGCATTTCAACAGGCAAACAACAATCTGCTAACTGCGGCTCTGCAGTTGAAAAACGAAACGACGTGAAACGTCTATTAGCCTGTCAGTTGAGTCGTTCAGCAATGGCCAGTTTCAACATCATTTTGTCATAGTGCCTAACAAAAAGAAATCCCCCAATTTTATATTCGTTACTACAGTCTTTCAAAGGTCCCAGTGTGGCTGAACATTGCATTCTCATTACGAACCATATAATGTTAAAATGGTTGTCACATATTTCACAATTTTATTTGATTTAATTGTTGTGTACACATCAAGTGATTTCTGTAATACTGGGATAACTTTTAAAATGTATATTGATGGGGTATGTACGGGATAATTTTATGGACTATCTATTGCATTTATTTTACTTTCATGAGAGTATTTTCAACAGTTCATTGCTAGATGTGTAAAATATATACTAGTTATGAAAATACGCAAGGGGGCATTTTTCTAATAAGATTCAGATATCAGATAAACATTCCGAATGTTGTTATATAAATGTCATCTCATCGTATTCAACACTAGACGTACTGTACAGATTTACAGACAATCAAGACAAGCTAGAAGTGGATCACAACTATTCACGTCTGCATGGCCATCAGTTTAGTCGGTCTATGTAGGTATTCCCTTTCACTACCGTCCTATAGAGTCGCCCAACAACTGACACTCTTACAATACTGTTCAACGTTCATTACTATAGACTGTTCGCCGTTACTTCACACCATTCTGAAGCCCTGCTAAAGTTCTACTTCCAGGATATTCCTCCGCCTCCTGCAAACTAAACTTAAATGAGTCTAGAAAAATACACCGAAAGACAACGCACCGAATTCGTGCGCACTCAGTTTTAATAATATTCTACATTATAACTATATCTTACTAGGCACTACCGATACAGACGTTTTCTCGCCGTTTTTATTCATATTTATTATAAATGTAATGTTATAACTAACAGATTAAATATAGAAAATACATCAATTCAACAAAAAAATAAAATACTGTTATGTTAACAGAGGTATAAAGTATTTGTGATAAGTGATATATTTATGAAATTTCAAAACGCATTATACATGGGAAACCGCGAATGTGCTATATAACTAAATATACCACGGGCGTACCAGCAGATTTAATTTGCTTATTGGCGACGTGTTTTTGTGAGAAGACATTTTCTTACTTGACTGGAAAAATTAGAATCAGGCAACTCCAATATTGCACGTCTGTGATTCGCAGGCATGCGACTAACACGCGTAGCACCTGAATCATCCAAACAAGAACGGTGATCTGAGCTAAAGTGTTATAATTAGATACGTGCAAAATTCGCGTTATCTTTCGGTGACAGGATATACTCCACTGCCGTATAAACAAGCGAGCACAGTCCGTGGTTTAATAGGCCGCTGTGCTTTAATCAACGTCACCTGCCTGCTTGATATCCTTAAAAGAGATTGGCTACCCCATAACTGATCTTGTATTATTGGCTGAAGTGTTCTTCGAGGAGTGACAGACATATTTACGGCCAATGGCTGAAGTCAGTCAAACGCACAGTAACTTGGATTTCAGTCTGTCCTTAAATAATAATAACACCAATTTTGAAGGTCTTTATCAATCAGTGAAATAACATTCACTGAAAGTCAGCTAATTAGCTACTAATGACCATCGAATCAAGCACATTAACTGGGAACAAGTGATTTAGAGGAGTGGAATTTTTTGAAATTCAGTCGGAAATCACAAATACATCTGTGCACCATATTAATTCGTTTTCTGGCTCTGATGATCATTTGCTCAGTTCTCACTGTTTTCACTGATGTGACTCATTTTTCACTGTTTCAATTTTAGAGTGTACGATAGGCTCTGAGGAATAAAAGGTTGCAAGTAACACACAGCACGGAATAACACGTTACGATTAGAGGCCTGCAAAAGTCGCGTACTGTGAAAATTACCCTGATGCCTAATAATAAATCTAATTTTACAGGTCCCTATTTATGATACACAACACATTTTCAAATACTGCAAACGTATAGTAAAGGAGAATGGCCGTAATTCACACAATTCCCAGAAACAATATTATTTATAGTCCAAGTTTAAAATACATTTTTTTAAATGTTAGAACTCACTACAAAGCAAGATCACTTTGTGGTTCTTGGCCCATTCTGAAACTCTGCTGAATTTATACTTTCAGGCAATTCCTCCGCTTCTTGCTAAGCTTTAATAAGTCTAGAAAATATCACCAAAGTTATAACGCACTGTATTTGTGCGCAATTAGATAAACAATATTTTACACGCGAATAATTCAAATAATATAATTTATAAATGAAATAGGCCTATACGTAGAAAATTTATTTAACCAAAAATGAGATAATTTAATGTTAAACATTTAAGATGCTCGTGAGTGAGCAAATATATTTGGGCGGCTGTTAAAAACGCGGTCTTGACAGCCGATGTGGGTGAAACGAAGTGAGTATGGAGCAGTGATGGAATGCAAGAACGGGGGAAGCGGGAGATCCCGGAGAAAACCCGTCCAGCATAATTCCAAACGCAAAATTCCCCACCGGGAATCGAGCCCGGTTCACCTGGGTAGGAGGCGAGTAGTCTAACCACCACACCACCGTGGCCCCATAGTTAGGGACACCCGAATTTCGAGAAAAGATTTCTGCACATGCTAGATTTCAATAGCCTACCGTCATACCAACTATTTTCTTTGGCTTATTGGTCACGAGTATTTATAAGAAGACATTATCTTACTTCAATGGCCAATCAGAATTAGGTAACTCCGATCATGTACGTCTGTGATTCGTGAACATACACCTTAAACGCGTAACACCAAGATCAGCCAACCAAGAAAGGTGATCTGAGCTGAATTGTTATGGAATACAACTGGTCCTGAAATATTTTCGCGAAATTCGGGTGTCCCTCCCTTAATACAATTGTGATGCATGAGATGTTTAATCAGAAAGTGTGTGGGTAGCTACAGCAGATGGACCTTACCTGGCAGTAGGCCTCGGTGTCGGCGTGCAGCCCCCACTCGCGACCCTCGCAGGAGAATGACGTCGCTGGGACGTCAGCGAGGGTGGGGTAGAGGGGAGGGTAGTGCGGCAGGTGTAGCACGTGGTAGGGGTCGTGCGGCGTGCCATCCGCGTTGTAGTAGTGTCCCGCCAACGTCAGCCCCACGCAGGCTGCCAACACAACACCACACTCTCACTCAACGCTGCAAACTTTTCACCACACTCACCAAAATATATCAGCACAGACATATTTTTTTTGTGAAGCATACATACATCCTCTGTGAGAAAAACTAAATATTGCATGAATCTAGAGATCTGTAAAATTCGCGTTAGCACTTTGTAGACTATGCTCAAGTGTAGCTCGAGCAAAGCTAATTTGGAAATTTCTTTGTTGTGTAGGACAAAACTCGCATGGATGTGCTAGTGTATAACACGACAGAGCGGTAACAATTACATTGCTAACGGTAGAATTTATTTTATAGCCACTCAAACGGACATGATTGATTGTAAATAATTTTGTACGATAAAGGACATTTGATTGGGTCGATATCAGCTCGGCTCTCCATTGGTTAATGACTAGGCAATAATGAACGTTGTCAAATACAGGGCAGTGTCCGGTGTAGTATGGACTAAAGGACGATGGTGAGTTCTAACACAGACACCAACAGAACGGTGTTCCTGCAGTAGTGGATGTAGGTGACTCACTTCTAATCTGTCTCAAGCGCCAGTAAATGTGTGGAGACCGCAATGTGGTAATATCTGGGTCATGTTAAACTTAAAACATATGTACCTCTGCAATAAGTTTTTCATTAGACAATATTTTATTTGACACACCCTGGGTAGTTCTGCACCAATAAATGAACACTTCACAATTGTGTAGTCCAATCACGTGTAGTCCAGTCAGAAAGGGCGTGACTTCACATCTACGTAGCAGCCAGTAGAGAAACGACGTCGGCTCGAGTATACACAGTACTATGAAGGTTAGCTTGATGCCAAAATATAACGCGAATTTTGCAGGTCTCTATAAACGACTGTTAATCAGTTAATTTTCTTTTTGTTATAGCCACTTAAAAGGGTAAACTCTAAGAAATGATTCGGAAATTTACCATACCAGTGTATAAGCTTAGTGAGAAATCGGGAATGGTAACTTTTTCCTCCATACTTTCATTGTAGCGTTCCTATATTTGTTCAGGAAAGGGTCGAATGCATATGGAATTTCCCAACCTTATAAAGTAGCGTCGCTTTACATTCCTATATCTGCAGCTTGATGTATGGTATTATTTCCCTAAAGTGCATATGTTAAAACCATTACAGTTTAGGAAGTTTACCAGAAAATTTTTTACAGTGTACGATTAACTGCAATTTTTTTTACTCGTCACAGGAAATTTGAGTTGGGTAGAATAAATCCTGCATCCCATTGGCTGAAGACGGGCCAATAATGAACATTTTAGAGCACAGTATAGTACCGGCGCGTGTGCGAACAGTAGGATTGACAAGCTCAGGTCACAGAATACATAAGCACACAGAGGCGAAATGGTGTAGTGGTATCTTTTACCTGTTTTCTGGTTGGCCACGCGAGGCTATGGAAGCGGGTCTTGGGTCTGATTGGCTACTGCACGACGCGGCATGTCCCGTATTGTTTGCGCTTTCAGCTGGCAGGTATGTAGCTACGACAGTTTGGTGACTAGTGAGACTGGAGTACCCTCTACTCAAATGTTGCAGTTATGTAGTATTTAACAAGAGTGGTCCAAAACGGAGGTATAGCAAGAGCACTCGTGGGCAACCTTCGTTCGGCAGCCAGATGCACGGTAGTGATGTGGCACTGGTATACATTACATTACAATATGGTCACCCTCTTTGTCCAAATATTTGTTCCAACGGTCCGCCAAGGCATCGAAGCCAGTACAGAATAGATCCACGTCCAGTCGCTTCTGAAACTACATCACGAAGGCTTGCTGAACTTTCGTATCGGTAGGGACCTGAAAAATTCTCGAGTTAAATGACCTGCAGGGTAGACTCTACAGTATTATGTACAAATATGCCGATATCAACTGTTCATTGGTTGTCTGCTGTCACAGTGGAAGGCGGCAATTGGACACCGTTCTCCTGGAGGTGTCAAACACCGCTTGGACTAATGGCTTAATTTATATGAATGCACGTGTATTGCATTCTAGCTTGTCCCAAAAATGAATCCGCAAATTCTTCGGGTCTCTGGGTATCGTTAGGGAAACCCGAATTTCAGGAAAAAAAATTTCCGCACCTACTAGGTTTCAATACCCTACCGGCATACCAACTGTTTTCTTTTTCTTATTGACAGCGTGTCTTTGGGAGAAGATCTCCTCCTACTTAACTGGCCAATCAGAATTAGGTAACTTCAATACTGCACGTCTTTGATTCGCGGGTATAAATCTAAGACGCGTAACACGAAAACCAACCAATCTCAAAAATGGATCTGAGCTAAAGTGTTTATGAAATACAGCTGGTCGTGAAAACTCTTTGCGAAATTCGTGTGTCCCTACGTATCGGCTATAGGTAGAGCCTCGAGTATTTCGGGATTGAGTTGGCAGTAAGCTAGGCTGGACAGCCCTCTATACACTCGAGACACGATCGTGTACTTATTGGTTGCTGTGATCGAAAGAGGCCTGTATACACGACTTCACTCACAATACTGCGTCCTGCTTATTAATGGTTCGCAGTTTAACGGGGCGTGTCCAAACAACTTTCGTCCAAACACAAAATCATGAGAAAAGAGCAAGTGTATGGAGTCCACCTTGTCTCCGAATGAATTCGCGAAATACTCGTGGCTCTAGTTGTGGGGGCTTCTCTAGTGGTCCGGGGAGAATGGAACCCACTAGTTGCCAGATCGGGTCTGTACCTCCCACTGGTAGCGTCGTAACAATCCCGGTGTGCCCGTGGCTGAGTGTTGATGAGGAGCTGTCGCGCAGCAACAGGCCCCTGTTGCGAGAAGTCGAGTTCGTTTCTTGCGAATTCCCTCCCGCAGGCCGCATCAGTGCGTGGCAGTAAATGGTAGCATTTTCTGTCGCTCCCATGGTGAGGAAATAAACCGAAAGCACGCCCCTGTAGTTCCAAAAATATCGTCGCCGTAAGTTTCTTCTTGGAAGATGGGGTACGTGGATGTGTTTCCATGACATGGATGCTTTCTTCGTTTCCAGGGTCGCATGATGCATCCACCTTTCATCTTCAGTAAGAGTCCGCAGTTGGCAGGGGTACAAACGCAATCAAATCTTATCTGTAGGCCCTTTAACCCTTTGAGGAGTATGCACGTATATATACGGGCAACGTTTATTTGGAAAATTTTTTTGCTCTTGAAGACAAATCTCACACTTCTATGGTTTTACTCTTCCGCTGGACTTTATGGGAATCCGAGAAAAAAACTTCAACTAGTCACCATTTCAATTCGTAAGAATAGAACTGTTCATTTAAATGATTTCTCAAATGAACACGATGGATTGTGAAACATGTTGCATCAATTACGACACATTGAGGTCTGCACACATTTACTGTCACTTAAGACAAATTATAAGTGAGTCACCTGTATCCACTATTGCAGGAACTCCAGTTCTTTTGGTATCTGTATTAGAACTCGCCATCGTCTTATTCGTCCAGACCACGCCGGACTTTACAGCGTTTATTATTGGCCGGTCATTAATCAATGGATAGCCCAGCTGATATTGACCCAATCAAATGTCCTTTATCGTACAAAATGATTTACAATTAATCATGTCCCTTTGAGTGGCTATAAAAATAAATTGTATAGTTAGCAATATCATTGTTACTGCGCTGTCGTGTTCTTGTGAGGTCATGTTAAACACTAGCCGAACAAAGACTGCACATCAATGCAAGTTCTGTTCCGAACAATAAAGTAATTTTAAAATTAGCTTTGCTCGAGCTACACTCGAGCACAGTCTACAAAGTGTTAAAATAAATGCATGCAGGGGCAGTGATTTTTTCTAAGATTGATTGAAAAAAATGCCCCCTTTATCGTGAACAGCCTTTACACGAACATCGAACGTAAATGAACAGGGTAAGGAAGATATGAAAATCGACACCGCAGAGTTGATACGCTACGTTGGAGGGGCAGGCAGGCGAAGGAATAGTGGCCGAAGAAAGGCAGGCGAGCGCGTACAACTGACAGCCGGCTGGAAGAGACAGATCACCAGCAACAGAGAAGCTCTAGCGGATGAGTACCGAGCAAGTCACGAACCAAGGGGAGGAGAACTGCCCGCTCGCGGTCGATAGTATGCAAATCGAGCAGCTCGCCTGTCAAATTGCCTACGTGACAGCTCGAGTGGACAGCATCCGACTAGAAGTGGACCAACAAGTTTCACCATCGCAGGGGCGGGTGAAAGGTTTCGGAGCCCGGGCAAAAAAAAAAAATAACAGGAAGGAGACGCGCTTGGATAATGTAGTTGGAGCTTCCTTTTCTTTCACGCAGGTATACCACTGAGTATATATAACGTCACAGAAAGCAATTTTTGTACGTCTTATAAACGAATATTTGTAAACTAGCTGCAAAAATTATTTAATTCAACACTACAACTGAAATATTGTACCTATAGTAATAGAGACTTGGAGATTTGAGGACAAGCTGCAACTTCAACCTCATGTACGAATGTACACTATGTTTCCAAAACTTATTTCATACAACACTACAAGTGGAAGATTGTACCTTTACTAATAGAGACTTGGAGATTTGAGGACCAGCTACGATTTCAGACACATGTACAAATGTGTCTATTTTTTCGGTTGGTTCTCAGTTTTTTTTTAGGCAGGCCGTGGACGCATCTGTGCCAATAAGGAACCTGCAAGGGATATAAAATTCAAATCCCGGGCTGTGGTTGGCGGTTAAACCAAATTAACAACTAATCAATGCTGGAATGCACACAGGATTGCAGAGTCCAACTTGTTGCCGAATGAATCCGCGAAATTTAAGGGTCTCTACTCATTGTTTTATGAAAATTACAATGTTGTTTACGTATCTGTAGGTTTAAAATAAATTTGATGTTTATAGTTCTTACTTGTTAGAATTCAAATTTACTTGAACACATTCCACTGCAAAGTGTTCTAAAATGTGATCTAATTTACTTGCTGTGGTGCAAAAAATTTTAATTTAGCAACTTGTTTCCAAAGAATTTATACGAAAATTAAAAATAAAATTACAGTATGTATGTACAAGGAAAGAAGTTATGAGATTATAAACAGGCACAAGTTAAGTGACATACTAGTCTTTAAACTAGTGATTTGTATTGCTTTCGTCACTGGACTTTGTTTGCCACGCACATGATGATTTCAGATAATAACAGATAATCAACTGTGAGACTGTCGAATCACGTGCACCAACTTCCAAAAGATCCTGACTCCTCCCTGTTGCAGAAGTCAACAAAGTGACGCCCCAGAGTACTTCAGAATACAGAGATAAAGGCTGTTCACGATAAAGTGAGTACATTTTAAATCCACCTCTAACAAAATTCACTGTCCCTACCACCATATATTATATCGGATGCCCTGAATTACATGCGTCCAGTACGGTTGGTAACGACGGATGGAAAGTAGTACCGTATCTTAACGTCGTATAAAAAGTGTAAGTTAACCATTCATGATGATTCAAATTATCTATTTCGCTTTCTGTTATTTTTAATGCATCAACATGTAAAAATGAGCAGATTTGTTTAATATTTACTTTTCTAATAATTTCACAGTTTCACTTGACAGACTCATAAATAAAGTGATTAGGCACATAGCAATGTTAATCTTACATCAAGCGGAAGAATAGACAACGTTCATACAAGTAGATCTTAAGCAGGACATTCCAAAGTGTTTATTTTACTCTCAGCAACCTATATAACTGCGGCTTATTCCATGAACCTAAACCGCACGAGCCAACAAAATGGCGTCACTGGCCACTGCTATTCGCCAATCGTTGCCTGGTAACTTACTCGCCAGCCTGCAGCCCAGCCAATAGGGAACATTTCCCAACACTCAGCAGCCAATCAGGGACAAGGTCGACCTCCAGAGCCCTGCCCAGTAGATCAGAGAATGGGTTCGCCAACATCACAGGAGTGAGTGAGTGAAGATATTTGGGCGGCTCGTAACAGTGAGGTCTTGAGATACGAGGTAGGTAGACGTGAGTATGGAGCAGCGCCGGAATGAAGGGGTGGGGAAACGGGAGAACCCAGAGGAAACCCGCCGACCAGCGGCTTCGTCCGGGAGCGACCCCACCGGTTATCGAACCCGGTTCACCTAGGTGTGAGGCGAGTAGTCTAACCACTACACCACCGCGGACCTTAACGCCACGAGCTTTTCACTTGTCAGTAGTTTGCTAGCGAACCCGTCAGCACTCGCAACCTTACATAGCCAACCGGTGCAATATTGTAGTTGAAAGGGAACTCGGTAATAATAGAATCTGGACGAGGGACTATGATGGTTTAATTGAAGGGTAACGAAATCTACCCACCTTAAACTAATCAATTTTCTGCAACGTCCCCTATTTTAAGAATGTGTTATGAAAACTTTGGCACGATGGAACGTTATTGCTGCCCGGACAGCTTCCGTGACTTAATTATTTAGGAACCGGCAATTGCTGGAATTGTTTGTTCGGCCAGTTACATGGTGATGACAGCATAAAAATACGCAGCACCTACGTCATGAAATGTGCTAGTCAAGCACGATGCCATGTAAATCTGTAAAACATTAAACAGATCATATGGATGGATAAAGGTTGTCCACGATAAAGTGAGCACTTTTGAATTCAAACCGACCTTAGAAAAAGTCGCTACCCGTGCCTGCATACACTTTAACGGGTGCACGGAGTGACATGTGCCAAGTAAAGTTGGTAATGATGGAGGGAAAGTAGTTCCATATCTTTAACGTCAAATAAAAAGTGTTACATAACTATTTATAATAACTTAAATTTTTTCTTTCGCCTTCTTTTTACACTTCTCTTAAGATAAACTTTGCTCATTTTTGGTATAATTGAATTTTTAACCATATTTTATATATGAATTATAATTTATAGTTATAGTTATCGTGAATAAAACAGAGCAATAGTTGGCGTGTTGGTAATGCTTTGTAAGAGAAGTTCTCATACAAAAATTATTATGTTGAGCTCGCCCGAATGCGGTACATTGTTTCTTTGGAGTATTTTTCTAGACTTGGTTCAACTTTGTACGAGGTGAAGGACTACACTGAAATTAGGACTTTAGAAGGGCTTCATAAATGTTCGAAGTAACTGTGAATGAACTAGACCAAGACACTGCGGTACTGGAAAATATCACGAGAACTAAGAAGGTCACTCATAAATTTATTTTATGTTTTAAGATTGAATTTTAAGCAAAAATATCTAAATGTTAATAATCGCTGGGAAACGAAACGTCGGTTGTCAAAGAAATTGCTTCGCCATGTTTCTAACACTTCAAGTTAAAAGACAAAAATAATAAACGTGTAATGGCGTAATAAATACACGCAATGAAACTTATTCGATATTTTAAAAAAAAGTTATTTTTTATTAATTTATCACTAAGGGAATACAATAGAGTCCTAAAAAATAGTTTGCAGTAGTTTAAACATAATACGCCTTTGTTTATTTCATCTTGTATTAATCAAGAATTTCAATACTGGCATTCTCTTGCAAAGCTTAAACTTAATATTCTAAATTAATATAAATTTTTATTACAATTTAGAATTGTAGAAATAGGTGTTTAATTTTGGCCAGTGTGTTCCTATAACTTATATAATTTTATATTTTTGACAATAAATAAGAAACTCTATAAATTCATTTCCGGATGTTAGAAACGTATAATTTATTATTGCCTGAATAATTTGAAAAATAAACCTCTGAATACATTACAAAATACGGCCATAAAAAATGTATTTTTTCGATTTTTTTTTTCTAATTAGAAAACAATAATTCTGGTTATTCGCTGTTCAGAGAAAACGAAGCAATAAAACAAGTTCTGAAAAATTTCCACCGAAGTGCACAGGTTTATCACAAAAAAATTCAGAGAGAAAAAAATCATAAACTATTGCACCTAAGCTAAATCAATTAAATTTGACCTGCAGCTACAGTGTAAAACACGATAAAAATTTTAATACTTTAATTCTTAAAAAAAAATTAAACATTTATAGGCGTTAGTCGTGTGTACTAGAAGTCGCATGAATATTTCTTTACACTTCACCTGTAACAAATTTCTCTAAACAAATACATAAAAAATTCTGTAATTATGGCATTGGCTTGTAAATGGCCACGGCAGGATCGAATAGCAAGCTAGTATATATGTAGGAGGAATAAATGACCTACCATGAAAGAGATTTCAATAATAGGATCGTCCCACCCAGGTTCAGTTTAACAGGCCATGAGCGTTGTCCTTTTAAATACACATTCTGAAAATATTCACTATAGGCTGTACGCTGTAAACTGAGCACTTTTAAAAGCCCTGCTTATTATCTACTTGTATGCACGTTGTGTAATCTTCAGCCTTATGTAAAATTAATATTGCCATGGACCTCATCACTTTATTCATGCATCGGTCAGGTGAAACTGTGAAAATTTTAGAAATGTTAATATTTTAAAATTTTGCTAACTTTTCCACTTTTATGCATAAAAGATAACAGAGAGTGACATAAATAATTTAAGTTATCATTACTGCTTACCTAACACTTTATTCGACGTTAATATATAAAACTACTTTCCTATCCATCGTTACCAACATGTCTATGCGCATGTCACCCAGTGCTCCTGTTACAATGTATGCAGGTAGGAGCAGTGACATTTCTCTAGGGTTTATTTAAAAAGTGCTCACTTTATCGTGAACAGCCTGTTTATTTTCCAATTCTTGTAAAGGCTGTTCACGATAAAGTGAGCACTTTTGAAATCAACCTTAGAATTAAGTCACTAGACCTACCTGCATATATTTTAGCGGGCGCACTGAGCGACATGCGTCCAGTAAAGTTGGTAACGATGAATGGAAAGGAGTTCCATATCGTAACGTCGAATAATATGCATCAGGTAACTATGTGTGACAGCTTAAATTATTTCTTTCTCTTTCTGTTTTTTTAATATATCAAAGTGTAAAAATGAGCAGGCTTGCAAAAAAAATAGTTTTGTAATAACTTTACAGTTGCATTTGACCGACGCATGAATAAAGTGATGAGGCCCATGGCAATGTTAATTTTACACAAGGTGGAAGAATACACAAAAAGGGTATACAAGAAGATCTTAACCAGGGCTTTTAAAAGTTCTCGTTTTACCGTGGATAGCCTATAACATCGACTTGTCTCCCAGTCGCGAATATAAAGCGCCGTATGCTTTCTTTTTCTTCTTTCCACATCGTTGTCGAGAATAAAACATCACTCCGGATTCAGACCTCATCACTCTCGTTTATCAAAGTGAAATCATGTCGGGAAATTCGACTGTGTTTTTTTTTTTTTTTACCAGCCTCCGCGTGTGATGCACGGAACAACGAGCGCGAACAAAGAAAGATTCTGGAACCGGTTCTGCGATCCACACACACACACACACAATGCACGAGGTACTTTGCTCCTGATGGCGTGACCGAGCCAAACAAATCTAGCTTCTGCTGCCGCTGCTGCTGCTTCCAGCTTAACAAAACGAAAACAACTCCCTGTGTCATTTACACCTTAGCAAGAATAAAAAAATAAAAAAAAGTACATTTCTCATTCCCTGCTGTGGAGCAACATCTTAATGCGTGACAAAGAGAAGTGTTTAACACACTTCAAACATAGTAATAAATTGTTCAATAACCATTGTGTACATCCGCGAAAAATTTAACTTCGAGTTTCTTCAAGTATCAGCTCTTTTATCACAGAAACGAAAACTACGCTACTGTTTTTGTTCCAATGAAAACCAATTTCACTCGCTACGTTATCGATGGCTAGAGCTAGTGATATTTCGCGAAAAAAATAGGAGTACACGGTAGACTTCGATACTGTAAGTACCCAACCGCAGCTTGTCTATTGTCGTTGGTTGCTGTCTGCTTGAGAAGGTATTTTCATATTTGACCGGGCCACTCAGAATTAGGCAACATCGTCACGGATCCTACGTGATTCGTGTGCAGGCAGTTAACACGTGTCAAAAAGTCATTCAGCCGATCAAGATTAGGGAACGAGCCTACGGTGTCTTGAAATATAACTTGCACTGAAATCTTTTCGCGAAATTTCACCGCCCCTATCGATAAAGCCACGAGTATTTCGCGAATTCATTCGATGTCGAGGTAGACTTCAGAACACTTCTTATTTTCACTTATCGTTGTGGCTGCACGGCAGTACTGCAGACACGCCCCGTTTACCTGTGAGCCAGTGATAAGCAGGGCGGTAGGGTGAGTAAACGTTGAACAGTGCTGTACAAAGTCCTCACTAGACCGCAGCAACCAACAAGCAAACGATAATGTCTCGAGTGTATAGGCGACTGTAAACTCTAGCCTGCTACCAGATGAATCCGCCAAATACTCGTGGCTCTAATTATCGAAACACATGTTCAGCACCGAGCTTGTAAGTCATGAAATAAAATTATGTTCAATTGGAATTTTTATGAAGCTAAGTGCAGCGTATAACTAATGTTTAAGTCCTGCAGTGCATTTTAATAAAATTACATTTTATTCCACGGAAATCTATTCTGATGATGTTAAGAATTGAACGTTAATAATTAACACGACATGTTCATACACGTTTTAGACGCTACACTTGTATAAATTTGAGCTGTAATAATTAGTGATACTTTAAATAATTTCATAACCAAATACTGTTTTAAAATGCCACTAGCCATCCAGCACCATAAATAAGTCGATTTATTTACAACACGAGACTTAATGGTATTTTGTTGTTCGAGTCGGTAGGCTAGACATCTTAGCGGACGAAGCATGAAGATCTCCGACCGGTTTGATGGTCATGGAAAGGTCAGATGAAATCCTTGAAATTTGCTTCCTACGTGAAGATGATACCTGTACGTAAAAATAACATCTGGCAAGGAGGCAAGACAACTGCCACTCCTTACTAAGGTATGCATGTATTTATTAACATGCGCGGTTTGTGGCTCCTTGATTCTATAAGGCACACACAAAGTTATCTTCATAATCATAAATAAAATTTTCTACGTAAAAATCTAAATGAAATAGTTGTGATACACGCCACTGTTTATTCTATTTTTTATGGCTGGTTTCGCGGTATCAAAAAAACTCTTTTTGATGTATCTGTATATTTATGTTCATTACGTTATGTATATCTCCCCCAGACGTAAAATTCAAACTTGTCGTAAACCTAATGACTCGTAACATCGCGTCTATAAAATAACATTCTAGAAATTTCGGCATATGAACACGTTACTATAAGCTAAGTATAAATGTAATATTCATGAAACGAAAATAAACCGCTTTCAGTAGTTGCGAATTTAAAAGTTACTTTTTTAACAAGCCTTAAGAGTGGGATGGACACACGCACGCATTTTTGTGAAATATCTACTTGCGGGAATACGCTATCTCGGTAAATCAATGTTCTGCAAATATGACTATGTCAGAAAAGATAGAAAAAAAAAACAATAATCTACGCCCTTATTTTTTTACTTTTGTCGTAACTAGTGTATTCTTAGAGAGAGAGAGAGAGAGAGAGAGAGAGAGAAGAGAGAGAGAGAGAGAGAGAGAGAGAGAGAGAAAAAAAAAATCGTGAAAGCTTGCCTCTGCAGTTCCCTTAAGCGGCAAGAGAAAAGTACAAACATACGAGCTTATTTTAAGCTGTGGTATTTCATCGCGTGTATTAAAACCCCTCTGTTACAGATCTAATTTGCACAGTACAGCTTTACGACGGAAACACTGCACGCCTTGCACGTAGGAGCGATGAGGCACTAGGCGTGCGTGTTAGTGTCGCCCGTATCGCTCCCTCGCTTAAAGGTCATGAGAAAGTCCTGCTGTGAGTTTCTGGAAATTAAAATTCAAAAACTGGATTTAGACTACTTGATATATTTCGATGAAGATTGTTTTATTGACTAACTATTTCAATTAACTAACCCATCAAATACAGCAAATTTTCCTAAAATGCACGGTTTTCGAATAAAAAATTGTTGACTGTTTTCGGATCGCGGAAATCGCAAAATAAGCGCATACGCAAAAAGGAGGGTTTAATAATTCATATAATTTTATTATTTATCAATTTATAACATCAGAATTAAAACCTTATCTTAATTTTAACCAAATTTCACATTCTAAAAATTTCTTTTAAAACATTTGATATTAAAATAATTATTTACGACATATAAATTTCATAATTATAGCCATAGATAATAATATTTTATTAATTTTAAGATAGTATTTTTGATATATTTAGTGATTTTGTGGTACAAAGACTTAATTTTTCTCAAAAAGATGACAATTTTAAAATTATAAACTATGGGCTATATTTAATGTATCATTGTTCTATATGGTAGTTAACAGCGTTCAATAATCTTGTTGATAAATCTAACTTGATTAAATTATATCAAGTAGGTCTAGTTCAAATTCTGTTCTTGATTTTATGTTTTGGGAATGTGAGATTTTTCCATAAACCTTAAAAATATTGAATTTATTTTCATAATTTGCTGGCAACATTACTTTGAGAACTTCACTGTTTAAGGTAAAAGATAGGAAGCAACACGCATTTTTCCTAAAATTTTGTTTCAAATTTCTCAGTAAATAGTAAACAAGTTTTATTTACACGCCATACACCACTCTAATGTAATGAACTACTGATGTAAGATTATCTTCGCATAATGGCTAATGACTTAGTCTGTAACCTGTCCTGGTCTGAAGAGGATCACCATTTGTTTTGCAATATAAGTTTTCCGATTCTCTTAATGACTCTCGCTAATGTAAAGTAAATATGCTGAGACATGTAGTCAATTTGATTACGGTTTCCACAAAAATGCTAATTTTAGATTCACGTGTTCTTGAAATTTAAAGAAAACTTTTAATACATATATACTTTTTGTGTAAGAACTTGTGAATAAAAAAAATCATCTGCTTCCCAAGCTTTTGTTTGAGAAGTACAGATGTAAAGTTACTGTGCGTTTGTTTGTAAACAGCCTTTAATATATTCTTGGAAGGCTGTAAAGCTTTTTCCATTTGGATCTAAGTGTACTATGCGTCCCATCTACGAAGGCAAGATTTTGAAAGTCCGACGAAAGTATCGTCATTGTTTACTTTTAAATTATGTATCCTTCCATTATCAGCTGGTGGTTCAAGCACCAGATCTATTGTTTATTTAAATGCTGTCATCAGCTGATCTGTTTGTCATTCTACTAACAGAGAAATTTTAAGGGTGTTTATAGATTAACTCCTTTCTCAAAAATAGCAAGGTTAGAAAAGTAAAAATAGGAAAGCACGCATAATTATTATTTTAGATTATATTTTAATGTAGAAGTATAAAAGCATGAAAGGAAATAAGCTTGGATTTAGGCACAACTCAAAAATGTAGGTGCGTGTGTGCAAAGAAACAACATTTTATTAAGCACCAAGGCTCTAGACATCAGTTTTGCGGTACATTTTCAGTAGTGGCCTGACTTTTGGTAATGTACTTTTTACACGGACCATTTTCCAAGGAGGTGCTGTTCCACTGCTGTAACCTGTAGGTAATTGTGGCACTTTCAGTAGCCAAACATGTTTGTAATGCAAGGAAAACATGGGCGCGGAAGACGTGGATTTGTTATTTCTGCAGATTTATTTCTCCTTTCACTCAAAAAAGAAAAGCATTCGAATAAACGCAATGACAGAAACATCTGCGACTTTATGGATAGCTGCTGGCAAGAGATAAATTGATAATCCATAGTATGTTCCAATCTCTTCTGCCAAGATCACTTATTAACAATACTCTCAATACTCCATCGAAACGTTAAACACGTAAGTAACGCGGTTGAAACGGTCTGCAGAGCTCTTCAGAAACCGAGGGAATGTGACGCCGATGTTTAATTTTTGGCTTGTATGCGCAACTGGGTATGGGCAACTTGTTAACCGAACGTTTCACAGCTGGTCATCGCAGAACAGTTGTTTTGTGTTCGACAAACAAATTCAAATTTTACAACAATATTCCGGTCTTATATTATCTCCACACCCATCCACCGCTCCATATCTGTCTTTTCCACCGGTCTGATTAAATACCCCGCAGGCATCTATAGGCCTGTTCATGGTAAAATGAGGATGAAAGCAAACCCGTAAAAAATAAACTGAATTAAGAAAATATATATCCACAGAAATACTGAGCCGATTCCAAAATGCATCAAAATTTTTATGCCCGTGGCAAAAGACACTCCTTAAAACTTTTAACCTTAATGGCGTAAAACTGAATTTTCCATAGTACCCTGACATGCCTGAACTTCACATCGGGAATATACCGTCCATTATTCATTTCACCACATAGAGTCGTTTGTCATTTGTAGTTCAAACTGTTACAAATTTCGGTATATAGTTGATTCACGATAACTTCAGCCTTTTCTGAAGCCATGCTAAAGTTTTACTTCAGGATATTCCTCCACCTCGTGCAAACTAAGCTTAACTAAGCATGGAAAATTACACCAAATGGACAGCGCACCACATTTGTACGCACTCGCCTGTAATAATATTTTGTATAAGAACTATTTCTCACTAGGTGCTACCAACATACCTATTTTCTCCCTGTTTTTAATTCAAATTAATTATAAGTGAAGCATTATAATTTATAGATAAAATATGTATAACATTTAAATTTAACAGAAAAAAAAGTAACTTTTATGAACACAAGTATAAAACATTTGTGATACAGGGCGTATTTAGGAAATAACTGAAGACTTCATACATTGGGAGATTTTTCAAAGGTTTGATTTAAAAAGGTCAAAGAAACCGTGAATGGACTATAGTCACGGAAATTTTCATGGAAATGTAGGTATATTATATATATAGGAAACACGATCTGTAATGACTCAAAACGGACAGTTGATCTCCGTAAATGCAAAATACAACATCCCCGTATTTCACATAGCTTCGGGGTTGGGGACGATCAATGTCGAGACAATGTGAATCTTTATTAGTAGATACCTGCAAAATGTGCTTTATTATTTAAGGACAGACTGAACTCCAAGTTACTGTGCGTTTGACCGACTTCAGCCATTGGCCAGAAATATGTGTGTCACGCCTCGGAGAACGCTTGAGCCAATAATATAAGATCAGCGATGGAGTGGCCAATCTCTTTTAAGGATATGAAGAAAACAGGTGACGTTGATTAAGGTACAGCGGCAAATTAAATCGCGGACTGTGCTCGCTTGTTTATACGGCAGTGGAGCCTATCCTGCGTCACCGAAATACAAACGAATTTTGTACGTATCTATATCTTAGCCACTGTAACGAGAAGATCGTTTCCAGATCAGTTTACGCTATCAGCTTCACTTAGATCTGTTCCTTCAAACTTCATAAAGTAACATCTGACACGTGTAAAGCAGTACTTAAAACACTCAAACGATACTATAATCTGGAAAAAAAATTCACACATACTATCACACTACATGATATATAGTATTAGGCTTAAGCTGGTCACTGGTAGGTCGGAGGTGTAAGGTAAGTGTCATATCCTCCAAAACATTTTCTTATACTCATTAATTGCTCCAAAATAACTGTAATGTATCACACGCGTTTTATACTTCTGTTAACTTAACGGTATCTTATTTCTGAATAAAAATGAAATTCTACTAATACTTTACATATTAATCATAATATTTAATTTGTAATGAAAATGAGTCCAAGCATGGAGATAATAGGTGTTTTGGTAATACCTAGTAAGAAATAGTTCTAACGCAAAATATTATTAAAAGTATTGCGCACGAATGCGGCGCGGTGTCCCTTTGGTGTAATTTTCTAGGCTTGGTTAAGGCCAGGTTTCACCATGCATGGACGTATAGGGAATCAAGGGATAAATTCGGACAAAGACCTCTCAGTCTTTTTTTGTAGTGATACTTTCAATTAAAAAATTTTTGTTAGAGATTGAACTCATCTGTATTTGTAAACCTTCCACACTTAAATTTTTAAATTTCAAATGCAGGTTTTCATTATTTAAAAAAAAAATGTGATATATTTTATAAATAACTAAAAAGTGGATTTAAACATAAAAAATTAAGTTTTTAATGATTTACAGATGTAGATACTTTCGATCTTAAACAAAAAAAAACCCTTATTTGAAAGTACTATCACAAAAAATGACTGAGAGATGTTTTTCGGAATTTAGCCTTTGATTCCCTATACGGCCATGCACGGTGAAGTTTGGCCTGGAAGTAGCACTTGAGCAGGGCTTCAGGAGGGTTGGACACGATCGTGAATGGACTATAGAGACGATGTTGCCACGGCGGTTATGCGACCTTGCCACGTGACGAGACCCGAAGTCGGCGCCACGCGCAGCGCCACTTGTAATCCTCCTGGAAAGGCCGCGGAGTTCATTACATTTTTAATGAGAGGCTGGACTCGCCTTCGGACCGGTTCCCGCCTGAGGCATGGCAGCAAGCAGGCATTCCGAGCGCGCGAGTTTACAGTGTTAGAAAAAATTCCCGTAAAATTACGGGAAACACCGGTTACAAATTATCCAGACATCTGTGTTAAATTGCGAACTCTTAGTTTATTTGCTATTAACGTCCTCTTGTTAAATTTCAACATAAATCTCCTTGAATTCACGAAACGTGTCCACAAACTTGCAAGTTCTTTTTCAACCTGTTCTTTATAAATAGGGGTTAAAAAATCGTTTTACTTTCGTTATGAGGGTGATTCTCTGTGTATAAAAATGACTATAAAAAGGTGGTGTGAAGTTTTGTTGGGGACACGGCCGTTTGTTTTGCGTGAATACGTCTACGTTGACGCACTCGAACACCCTGATGTGTTTTTTTTTTTACGTTCCCGGCACCGCTTCACTTTATCATATGGGGTTTTATGGGTATCACTGGATTGCTTTGAGAGATGCTTTTTTTTTTTTTTAACAGTATACGATTTCTGTATTTCGACTTGGCTTTTTGACGAGTATAGGCCAACATTGTGTTAAGTTTTCTTAATTTTTTTACACAATCTCATACAATTGCACCATAACCACGCCACACAAATGTATTTTATACACGCAATCAATTGATCTTGACGAAAGCTGTCGATTGAGACCTAAACGAGCGTCGTAGCTTCTCCTAGTCAGAAGCTATACTACACGGAAGTTATGAGACGCGGCGAAACGAACTCAAAATTGCGTTTTTACCCCCCCCCCCCCCCCCCCCAACCCGGGCATCATCACCCCAGCCGCGCGCGATGCCTCGCAGTCCTCACTCAACGTAGCATATTCTTTGATCTTTTGGCAATCGAGTGATGTAATTGAATTTTGAATGTAGACGATAGATTCGGAGCTGTAATGCCAAACTGTTTTCCCTCATTTTGTTATCATCGGATTTTCTGGATTGCCTCCCACTATGGTTGCAAAGTTAAAGACGTGTTTTCACGTCAAAAATAAATAATATCCGTTTACGGGATTTGAACTATGAAAATAATTTCGACAGTCCAACGCATTACTTACCCACCTGTTATTTTCGTAATGTATTTCACTGTGTATAACGGAGAAAATAAAATAAAAAGTTTAAATATTTAGTTCTGTAGTGGGATTTGAACACGAATGGAAAAATTAACAATCAATGACTCGAACCACTGACCTACCACACCTTTACACGAAGTATTTCATAAATATGGATTTTACAAGAAAGTGACGAACGCACCTGCCTTAGTTTCAACTCGTGTTAGCGCGCTTGCTATATTATTGGTTTGTAAAACAAGGTGACGAAGAAATTGTTTTACTTTCGTTATGTGCGTGTAGTGGAATTCGAACAAGAATCGACGAATTGGGGGGGACTCCATGAGTGGTTCGTTACTCGCCTACTACTATTTCGCACTGAGTAGTATTGTCAAGATGGAATTTTGTACACTCCAGGTATCATCTGCATTGTTTCGTGTCTCAAAGTCGAAGCCATAATAAGACGAAGAGCTTCCGTATTACATATTTACTGAGCTCATTCCCGTTATTTATCATCGCGTAGTGCCTTCTCGTAAATTAACTCTACAACTCCGTACAAGTTTCCGTAAATCTGCAGAATTTTCTGACAGTGTACCTTCTTGCCTTCCGCGCGTTCGAGTCACTGGGAGGCACACTTTGTTACAATGGACCAAGTTTTCCTCCACGGCTTTGTTTTTCCTATTGTGCTCGTGGGCGTGCGTCTGCAATGCGTTCAGTACTCACAATCCTAACCTATATTCTTCTGCGTGCATTTTGTCGACTTTAAGTCCAAGGATCAAGATCGAGGTAGCGTGGCCTGTATATCGGATGTTGCACAACTAGTCTATCTAATGAAGTACATGACATCCGTTTTGGGGAGTAACTCAAGTGGTGGAAAGCGTAATTTCTTGTTCAGGCTATAGTCCATTCACTGTTACTTCCAACTTTCCTGAAGTCCTGTTAAAATTCTTCTTTCAGGCTATTCGTGCAAGCATAGCTTAACCATGTCTAGAAAATCACACTAAAGGGGCAACGCGCCACATTCGTAGACAATAAAACCAATAACATTTTGCATAAGAACTATTTGTTACTATCTAATAATTTTCTCCCTGTTTCGTTTCGTATTGATTATAAAGAAAACATAATTTATAAATCTAGTATAGGTTAAAGTTCAATGCGACCAAAAATAAGAGACTTTTTGTTGAGAGAAGTGTTAAACGACTGTGATATATGACATATTTAAGGAACGGCCTAACACGTCATGCATGGGTTTAATTTTTTAAAGCTTCGATTTTTAAAAAATGTGAAAAAAACCCACAAATAGGTTAAATATTATGCAATTTCATATGACAGCTGCTGCGAATAACATCAACTATAAAAATTTTATATTGCTCTTGTCATATGGCAGAGCTTTGCAATGGTACTTGTAGAGTTACAAACAATAAACGTATTCAGTGACAAACCCGAAATTATATTTTTATACGTGCCTAAAAAGAGATTTAAAAAACTGACTTAAATTTGTTGGGGTTTTACAATTCAAACACTGTTTCAGTTCTATGAATTACGTCCAACATTTCGTTAAGGCTGATGCCGGGTTTGAAAGCAGTGAGGATTTGGTATAGGGAAATACTTGTTAATCTAATTCGGTTTTTTGACGTTCCTCAACCAGGGACTTTTTTGAGCAGAAAAATACGAGCTTCTTTGCTACCCGATGCCTTTTGTAACATTAATGTATTTCCTGTTTCGTGGAAAGATCAGACAACTTAATAATTAAATAAAAATTTAACTGAAAAACAAATTACTATATTTGTTTCCATACAGAGTCTCAGAGTATCATTTCTCACACTTAACCCTTTTACACCTCCTTTATTTTACTGTTTCAGGTGTTGCAAACAAAATATGTTATGATGCGTGCTGTACTTAAGTCGAAACAACACTGTTTTCGTTGTCACAGCCAATGAGCTGGAGGCGTTATGTTCGGCTACAGTTATATGCACCAATTATGACCAAGATCAGTGAAAAATCTTGCGAATCATTTACTCGCAGGTAAGATCATTGGTCGTTGAACTTCGCAATGTGAAGTACAGACCAAAAATTACTCACACGTGCGTAATGCACACAACTATGTACAGTGGGTCTGAATGGGCTAAGTTTTTGTTCCAAGTTTTTTACTTTGGAAATTGGCTTCAAAAACAGAATTTCATTTACATGTACTAAATTCTCACTGTTTTCAAACCAGGCAATAGCCTGAAGAAGGCGAATTATATTAATTTAACATGCATTTATGGAATTAAAGCTAATTTGAGGAAATCGAGTCGCAGACTTTTCGGTTTCAATGCCAGCATATTGTGTCGCTTATGCGCTTATCTCTTCCATTTCAAAGCAGACTCTCTGCAGCCGGCAGGCTGTGGTTACAAACTTGTAACATTTCTGCGTATAGCTGAGAGTATTTCGGAGCTATGTATAACGGACGAACGTCTCTTAATGTGGTAGGTGTATTAAAAACATTGGGGTTTTCTTTCTTAGTTTCGGGCTACCTAGTACTTCTTATGGTAGATATTCTTACAGCTGGAAAAAGTGAGTGTAGTGTTGTTAACACTCGCGCCCAATCTATTTTCTGTTATAACTGTTCGTTAAATGTAAAAACTAGCCCTTTCATTGGTCTTACTTACGTGGTACAGTTATACTGTTAGTCATGATTATTTCAGTGTTAATGCCAGACCTTCTTATAATATTTGTATACAGTAAAATAATTAAACTTCAGAGACGGCAACAAGTAAAACATGACTCTTTTTAATTAAAATACGTTAAGATGTTGACATGATATCCACAATTCGCTACCAACCTTGTAAAAGTAACTGCGAGTATTTACGTTATAATGTATGCATTTATTAGCACGGGTATTCCCATAGACTAAAGATGAGGTAGACCGCTTAATCGTCTCCTGCGCATGTATCCAACATTGACCTACCCCAATCATGCACAACTGTCAAAGTTACATGGTTGACGGTGATGAAAGTGTTTATTTATGTCTTAATTTTTAAATGTCAAGCACTATTATATAAATAAAATACTTTTACCAATTTGAATTTAATCAAACTGCATTACAAATTGGCTAGAGGAAGTATACATACATCTCAAAGCATTTGTTTACAAATAAGTTTTCTAACCTAAAATCCATACCATGCCGTTTTCACTAGACGTGTTGGCAGAAAAGCGTTTCAATGTTGGGACACTGAGATTGGTTGTGCGCAGCCAGCGAGATCAGTTAACCTCATCTTTAGTCTATGGTTATTCCCCCGAATGTTAATCACGTAAGTAATCAGTTAGCCTCGAACCACCTGTATCTGTGAATACTTGTGCCCTGCAAGAGAACTACGGTTTTTTTAAAACGACCACAGCGTGTATTATTATTCCGGCAACTGTGGACTCGCCGCGCGGAGAGCGCGCGCACGGTAACAACGAGCTAGCGAATCTCCAGCGCGAGTCACGACGGGGCTGCGAGGGGTCAGGAATGCCGAGCTCGTAAATGAAACGTGATACTTCGGGGCGACTTTCGAGGCGCGTTTTGCAATGCCTTGCGGCGACCCCCGTTGTTGAAATAGAGGCGCCGGTTTCTCTCTATTCCCTTCTCTTTCTCTTCCCTTCCCCCCGCGCCACACCCATCACAGGCGATCCTCTCACGGAACTGTCAAATTAAATGGGCGCGATATTCGACCCTAGTTACCGTCTTCTTCAGGTACAGATAGTGATGCGATAATCGTAAAGTTTTGTAATTCGAATGAATCGATTACGATTTTTTTAATCGAATAAATAATCTGGAAAAATAATCAATTGTCTTGTTCGAATCCAAACATGAATATTGACCGTAATATAACATTATATATTATTATAAATAATATAATATTATTATATTATTATAAATTTGCTTAAAACTATTCTTGCCAAAAAGGTTTCTATTTATTTTTAATAATTTCTGCTACTTTGAAAAATTCGTTGTTTCAAAATTAAATTTCGAATTTTTCATAAATGCGAAACAAGTGCATATGCTTTGTCCTTTTTTTTTTAAAGTATAAATACCTGAAAATTTTTCAATAATCGAATTGTTTAAAAATAATCGATGAGTTTATTAAAATTTAACAATCGAATAATCGATTATTTTACAAGCGATTATCGCATCACTAGCGTACAGAAAATCACACAGCCTGATTTTTATTGTGCAAATTATTTTGTGCTAATAGTATAAATTATTTCCTCTTAACTCGAACGAACGTGCAATAATTTCTGAATTCAAGTGTTTAAATTGCGCAATTCTTTGGTATAGTACATTCGCGGTTACTTCTAACTTTTGTGAAGCCCTGCTAAAGTTCTATTTTCAGAATATTCCCCCACGTCAGCAAACTAAGCTGAACCGAGTCAAGAAAATCACACCAAACGGACAACGCACCGTATTCGTGCGCTCTCACTTTAATGATATTTTGCATGCGAGCTTTTTATTACTGTCCATGTAGCAAAACACCTATGGCCCATGTATGGTTTACAGTCGGTCGCCAAGCCGGCAAAAAGTTGGCTAACAGCTGGCGTGCACCCGGCGCCATTGATAGTCATGAAATGGCACCACTAACCAGCCATACTCTGCCTATAGCTGGCCCAGGTGTGGTGAACACAAACGGCCCAAGCATGGCCCATATGATTACATCAGTGGCCTAACAATGTACTACTTCACAGCCATTAGATAATATGCTAATGTCTGGCCATGCTTCTACCATATGTCAAACACTATATCGTAGAAATATTTTTTTTGGCACCATTCTCAACTTTTAATTGTTTTAAATTTCGTTTACTTCACTATTAAACACATTATACGGCATGAAAATCTTATGCTTGCCGGAGGATGGGAGGGGGCACGAGATCACGACCCTTGAAGTGATAGCCCAGCTTGCTAACCATTACACAACTGTGTATTCTTATGAATATATTATCTAATTAAGAATATATTTGAACTTGGATGATTAACAATCACTATAGGCGGTTCACAGTAAAGTGAGTACTTTTGAAAGCCCTGCTTAAGATCTGCTTGTATACACATTGTGAATTCCTCCGCCTTATGTAAAATTAACATTGACATAGGCCTCATCACTTTATTCATGCGTCGGTCAAATGAAACTGTGAAATTATTAACAAAGTAAATACTTTATAAATCTTCTCATTTTTACATTTCGATGAATAAAAAAATCGGAAAGCGAAGGGAATAATTTTAAGTTATCACAAATGGTTACCTAACACTTTTTATTCGACTTTAATATATGGAACTACTTCCATCCATCGGTACTAACTTTAGTGGGAGGAAAATCACTCAGTGCGCTAATTAAAATATATGCATGCAGGGCCAGTAACTTTTTTCTAAGGTTCATTTCAAAAGTGCTCACTTTATCATAAACAGCTTTTAATATAATATAAATTACACCAGTTATTTCGTAGCATTAAAATTTATCATACGAACAAATTGCTTTTTTTTAAAAAGGTGCAGATAAACAAAAAAAAATACTGTCGTTGAGAAAAACTTCCTACCTGAATCGCGATATTGAAACAAAACCTTGCCTTTAATATAATTTTTCGCAGAATGTAAGTCACCTGGATTTTATTCATCTGTTTTGTAATGCAGTCGGTAAAAATGAATATTCTAATGAAGTGAAACAACAAAAGGCCTTCAATGTTAATTTTCTAAAGATAGTTCTATATTGTTTTTTTTCTAATTCTCATTTTAATTATATGCAGTCGTACATGTATAATATTACATATGTCAAATTATTTATTCAATACCAGTCACGAAGTCACACCTAATACTGTATTTACAGCATTTTACCATATATATTTTCACTATATATTTACAAATAATTTATTCATTGTATCATATGATATATAACTATACTAGACACACACACACACAAATATGTACAATTACGTGTGTATGTAATTAAAAAAGCTATCTGTGAAGAGTGGGAGCCATGAAATTTCCCTAAATAAGCCAAATTGCAAAAGCATTGGTCTATCAAAGTACCACTTCACAGCCCTCAAATGGCCTACAGATGATTACCGGTACTTTCACCAGCAATACGTATAGGTTATGTGCGGCCATTACTAGAATACAGTTGGTAAACCATTTATGGGCCATTAGTAGTTCACCTACTCTCAACCATAGGTTTCATTTCCATCAACACTCCATTAGTGTGCCATAAATGGCATTCCAAATGTCCTGGTGCCAGTAGTCAGCCATAACAGGGTCATTTGTGTAAACCCATAAATATTCAGTGCCAGCAGTCATCCAGCAGTGCCAGCAGTAAAACCTCAGTCGGCCGACTGTGGCTTGCTACATGAGTAGGGATTACCAACACACTTATGTTTCTCCCTGTTATTATTCATGTTAACTGTAAATGTTAGCAGATAAATTATAAGTAAACGTCAATTTAATAAAATAAAAAAAAAGGATACTTTCTAGACTTTTGATAAATGACGTATTTTGTATGCAACCGAGCACTTTATATATGAGGTGAATTTTCAAAGGTTCGAGTCAAAAAGTTTGAAGTAACCGCGAATAGTCTACATACGTTGTATAGGCTATTCACGGTAAAGTGAACACTTTTGAAAGCCCTCTGTTTGGAAAAATAGTCAGTAAATATATTTTATTTTAGCTGTAAACCGTAATTCCGAGTACGATGGATTGTACACAGTATGTTAATTTCTTAAATTGCTATATTTACTTGAAAATGTGACAATGAATAAAAAATGGTCGAAAGGAAAAACTAACTAGTGTCTCAGAAGTGCTCACTTTAACGTGAACCACCTACACTTGTGTTTTACTTCTTTTCTGGGACCAGTATAAAGTATTTTTGATCATACTGGCATTAAACATTCATGTCAAAAAGGTGTGCGAAATTCCATAAATCATATTGGCAACAAGGAAGACTGGGCAATGATATCGTGCTGTAGAGCACGGCTTATTAACTGTTAAAAGTTTCCATAAATTTATGGAAATTTTCACGAAACTGTATAGGAAATCTTCCGAACGCAACACGTAGAGACCTTCGAAATTCATGTTATTATTTGGGGACACATTAAACTTCAAGCACTTGTACCTTTGCAACACGATTGTCGTGGGACCATACGTTATGTGACACGCCGTGAGTAACTCTGTGCCAGTAAATGAACGCATCACAATTGTGTGCCCCTATAAAACGCAGTTCAGTCAGAAAGTAAGTCAGATCACATTTATACAGCAGCCAATGGAGATACAACGTTGGCTGTGAAGTTCTGCCTGATCCAAATTATTACTCGAATTTCGTAGGTCTTACAATCGTAATGATGACAAACGGAGTTACGCACCGTAAATACAAAATATGGAAAGTCTCCGTATTTTCTTATCGCTTCGGGTTTCGGGGACGAACAATATCGAGTCTACCGAAGTTTTTTCTGATAATGTAACCAGATAATTATCGTTTCTGCGGCAGTTAAGTTTATCCACGTCACTAAGACCTATCTTTTCAAACATTAAAAAGTAGCATCAGACGTCTTTAACATTTAGTAAACACTTAACCCTTCAGGAAGGCACAAATTTACTGTCACTGAAGACAAGGTTGAAGAGAGCTGCCTTATTCTCCACTATACCAATACCAGTTGGTTTGTCTCTGTATTTCTACTTCCCTTCTTCCTATTGGTCCTGGTTACACCTGACACGCCTACTGTACTCTGCTACGTTTATTATTGGATGTCCATTGGACAATGGAGTTGCTTGTTGACTACGTGCCAATTAATGTCTCGTGACTGATCTAACATGTTACGAAGTTATTAAAATGAACAGTTTTATTCTTAGGATCTGAAATCGTAATTAGTTGTAATTTTTTACTTAATTCCCATAAATCCAGCGAAACAATAAAACCATAGAAGTGCGAGATTTGTCTTCAAGAGCAAAGAAATTTCCAAATAAACGTTGCCCGAGTATATACGTGCATACTCCTCAAAGGGTTAAAATACACTAACTTTAATAGAAACTTAAAAATTTGGTTATGTGTGTCAATTAAAAATGCCAAAGTTGTGCCTAGGGGCACGTGGTTTTCGCAAAAATATTTCAAGACCAGTTGTTCATCATATGCACTTTCGTGATTGGATCATTTCAAATGCCACGTATGCCCCAAGTGTCGTTCCTCGCAAGTCATGTACGTTCAGTGTCAGAATACTATATTACGATTAGTGCAGTAAATAAGATCATCTCTTCCCACGTACTCGTGCGGCCAATAACCAACGGACATTGTGATTGTGGACGTAGGATATTGAAATATATTTAGCATGAATCTTTTCGCGAAAAAAATTCATGGTCCGAGTTATGCCTCTGTCATGACGTCAGAGTTGTAGGTGAGTGGTTAGAGATATGGGTTTCAGACTTTCTCACTTGGTTTTAAATCTTGCTCAAGAATGAAATATGTTAACTTTTTTAAATACTATCTATTTTGTAAGCAGTAGAAAGCCCAAATAACGGAAATTAAAGACTTTTTCATTATTTTTTAATTTGAAACTGTAAGTACAGAAAACTAACTATGATATTGGTGGAGAGGGTCCGTGAAATTTACGGCAAGTCGGTTTTTGAAAATCAACGATTCCGTAATTTTACGGAGAGCTTACGGACACCTCTGAATAATTTCTTCAACAATTTTCCACAAAATCGAGGACTTTTTTTCAACAGTGTAAGTATCATTCCGAGCATTGTTCGCACGATCGTAGACACGGTTAATGAACGGGTTAACACTTTGTAGACTATGCTCGAGCTACACCCGAGCACAGCTAATTTGAAAATGTCTATACTGTTTAGGACAAAATTTACATGGATGTGCAGTTTTAGTGTTTAACACCACCTCACAAGAACACGACAGCGCAGTAACAAGCATACAATTAAAGACATAATTTTTATAGCCGCTCAAAGGGACATGATTGATTGTAAATCCTTTTGTACGATAAAGGATATTTGATTGGGTCAGTATCAGCTCGGCTCTCCATTGGTCGATGACTGTCCAATAATGAAACGCTGTAAAGTACAGGGTAGTGTCCGGCGTGGTGTGGACCAATAAGACGATGCTGGTCAGTTCTAACACAGACACCAACAGAACCGGTGTTCTTGCAGTAGTGGATATAGGTGACTCACTTCTAATTTGTCGTAAGTGCCATTTGCGCATGCCTCAAGGTGTTAACAGAAATCTGCTCTAAATATATTTAAGAGAATCGTAATATACACTTTACAATAAAAGGTCGACATTTGAGGTGCTTTTTTTAGACCGAACACTGCCTTAAGATATAAAATTGAGGATATTCCTGTTAACACTTAACTACATGTGCAGATCTTATTAAAAAGTAAATAATAAAACAGTACGGTCAGGTGGTTTATTAACGCAGAAACATAGACAAGTAACATTACATTAAAATAAATTATTAATATAAAACATTTACTTAAGTTTACGTGTTAAAATTCCACTGCATTGTCATTGTAAATTGTATTCACACCCTCAGTCAGCCGTTATAATTTTACAGAGTTTTCACTTACTTGTGTGTTCCAAGACAGAAATTTCACATCGAATTACACAGGATGCAACTGAATCACCCAACACTGCATACCGTTTGTATTTTTACAGTTTCATTCCATAATATTAGTACGTGAAATCCTACTTTATTTATTGGCACAGAATTTTATCAAAAGTTCACGATGTTTAACATTCAAATTCATTTAGTTACAATGGTCTGACAGATGTACGTTTTGTCTGAAAACACGTATCTCACTTCTGTGCCTTACCGTTTAAGGAAAGCTCTTTACATCCGGTTTCTCAACCGTGCTGTTTGCACAATCACTTACGACGATTATAATAACTGCTTAAGCGCCTTTGCCTCGCGATCTCGGGTTTTACGTCATCGGAGTTAATTACGGCGAAGGACGTTACCTGGCGAATTCTCTCGTCGTCGGCGGACCCAGGAATTTCTGGTTAAGCGAACCGCAAGTCATCGCGGCCGACCTTGCTTGCCTTAGCGACGCCTGTAGCTCGCGACACATCGTGCTTGCGCGTCGACCTTGGAGCGCGATGGAAGCGCCTCAGTAATGCGTATGCTCCGGTTACCAATTTACTCGTCTAGAGACGTAGTTCTCGACCTTTTGGCCACGACCTGAATGTGGGTCGCCGTGGCTTTCGGAGATGGGTCGTCTTAGCTTTCACCAAAAAAAAAAAAAAAAGATTTAATAATCAAACAACGTCAATAAATTTAGCCTACTTAACACGTTGAGGTCTGCATACATTTACTGGCACTTGAGACAAATTAGAAGCGAGTCACCTATATCCATTACCATTGCTGCAGGAACACCAGTTCTCTTGGTGTCTGTGTTAGAACTCTCCATTGTTCTTTAGTCCATGCCACACCGGACACTATCATGTATTTAACAGCGTTCAGTATTGGCCGGTCATCAACCAATGGGGAGCCGAGCTGATACTGACGCAATCAAAATGTCCTTTATCGTACAAAAGGATTTATAATCAATCCATGTCCCTTTGAGTGGCTATAAAAATAAATTATATCGTTGGCAATATAATAAACTGAGCTGTCGTGTTATTGTGAGGTCGTTTTAAACACTAGCAGAAAGAAGACTGCGCATCCATGCGAGTTTTGTTCTAAACAAAAAAGAAATTTTCAAATTAGCCTTGCTGGAGCTACACTCGTGCATAGTCTACAAAATGTTAAGAAAACGAATGAACATATATATACCTTGTTTGTGTCTGAACTCGGATTCTCAGCGCACAGTAAAAAAATCATGAATTGTAATCTATAATATATAATTTAATCCTATGCAGTCAGATATTTTCGAAGTTGTTTCTAACCTTTTCTCTACGAAATTGTTTGCGCAAAATTTATTACATCACCACAGAATAAGTGCGTTTACAGAGATGAATCGAAGTAGCGATTCCTTTGATGTGGGCGAACCCATTCACTGATTGGCCTCGCGAGGCTCTGGGAATGGGCCTTGTGTCTGATTGGCTGTTGAATGACGATAAAGGATTCCTAATAGCTAGGATGCGGCGAATGACGGGTGGGTTACCAGGGGCTGATTGGCGGACGGAGTTCCAACGGGTTGCTGAGCGGTGACGCCATTTTGCTGGCGTGCGTGCTCCTGGAGTTCGTGGTACGAGCGGCTATTTCACCCTCTGTATAGTTAAGCATTCTGTGACATCTCTGTGTCCGGGTGTTGAGAGAACACGATTGGTATAGTCCATTGGCGGTTACCGGCAAATTTTCTGGAGTGATGCTGAAGTTCTGCTTCCAGGATATTCCTACGCCTCGTGCAAACAAAGCTTAACCGAGTCTATACAATTATACCAAAGTGACAACACAATCTCATTCGTGCGTAATCAGTGTAAAGGACTGTTCAGGATAAAATGAGCAATTTTAAAATCAACCTTAGAGAACAGTCACTGCCCCAACCTGCATATATTTTAACGGGCGTCCTGAGTGACATGCACTCAATAAGGTTGGTAACAATAGATGGGAATTAGTTCCGTATCTTAACGTCGAATAAAAAGTGTTAGGTAACCATTTCTGATCATTTAAATAATTTCTTTCGCTTTGTTTTTTTTTTTTTTTTTAATGAATCAAGTGTAAAAATTAGCAGATTTTTAAATATTTACTTCTCTAAAAAATGTCACAGTTTTCCTTGACCTACGCATAAATAAAGTGACGAGGCTCATGACAATGTTAATCTTAAATAAGGCCCGGTCGTTCTTAAGCAGGCCTTTCAAAAGTGCTAATTTTACTGTGAATTGCCTATATTAACAATCCTATTATCTCCTTGTTCTGATTTATTTAATTATAAAATAAATGATGTAATTTATACATAAAATATAACATATAAGTAAAAGTCCAATTTAAGGAAAAGTGAACTACCTTAATGTTAAGAGAATAATAAAACACGTGTGACTGGTGGCAATGTTCAGAGAATTAGGAATCAACCAAACACGTCTTACATGGGGTTATATTCCAAAGGTTTCATTACAAATATTGTGAACTCACTGCGAGGTAGACTATCCCTTAAGGAAGGCACAGATTTACTGTCACTGAAGACAAGGCTTAAGTGAGCTGTATATATTCTCCACTGCACCAATACAGTTGTGTTGGGCTCTGTATTTTTACTCACCATCTTCCTATTGGTCCTTGCCACACAAGACACGCATACTGTACTCTGCTACGCTTATTATTGACTGTGCATCGGCCAATGGATTTGCTTGTCGACTATGTGCCAATCAATGTGTCGTGACTGATGTAACATGTTTCACATTCCGTCGTGTTCATTTGAGAAATTATTAAAATGAATAATTCCATCCTTACGAACTGAAATGGTGACTAGTTGAGATTTTTTACTTAGTTCCCCTAAAGTCCAGCGAAACAGTAAAACCATAGAAGTGTGAGATTAGTCTTCAAGAGGAAAGAGATTTCCTAATAAACCTTTACCCTAGTATATCACCTGCGCACTCCTCAAAGGGTTATAGAAACATGAGGGCCTGACACAATTTCCACAACGCAGTTATCAACTGTTGAGTCACTGATTGGTGTCACAGCGAAAGGCGATGATTGGACTTGTGTTTTGTAGCATGTTCTTTATTGTTCAGGGTTCTCCAAAAAGTTTCAAATAACTCGCGGGCCAATTTCGAAAATAGCATAGACGTACGAATTTTCGGATTCCAGCTTGTCCCAATATTTATCCCTGAATGTTGAGTCGAGAGAATGGGCGGCTCTTAACAAACGAGGTCTTGAGAGCCGATGAGGGTGAAGTGAATATGATAATGGAACTTCGCCGGAATGCAAGGACGGGGAAACGGGAGATTCCCGACAAAACCTGCCGGCACAATTCCCACTTGCAAAAATCCGGGGTGACACGGCTGGGGATTGAACCCGGTTCGAGTTAAGAGGGGAGGCGGTGAGAAGTCTAATCGCCCAGCCACCGCGGCACCTAATCGCTGAATTTTTCCCGTCTATAACGATATTGTAAGCAGCGTGGAAAAATTTTCTGTAATATCTTGGCAAGGTAGCATCTCTTTTGGTTTTATTTCGTACACATTTCTTAATATTCTCTAAACATGTGTTGCCGTGAATGCTAAAGCGACGTGGCTAAGCTGGCGTGGCTGTAGACTTATTGATAGTCTCCCAACTTCCGTTATGCTCCATAATTTACGAGCACGCGGTATTTATGGCTCCTGTCTACCCACACTTTCTCTTCATAACTGTCTAACCTAAGTTACGATTTTTATGTTTAAGTTGATGTTTTCTTTTGTGCTTAACCGGAGTATTCTCCCGGTTGTAGAGAAAGCGGAGTAAGAAAATATAACCCGTGTTCGGCATCGTCGTTTGTGTAAAGATTTTGTTATAAAAATGGAACTAATTTAAACTAATATTTCTGTGGGTATCGTCGCAACACCCTTATTGAACACGTTTGATAACCGCCGTTGGCGTTTGCCACTCGGCAAAGTCGCTGGTTCGGTTCTCTTCATTTTAGGCGTAACTTTTAGAAAAAAGAGGACATCGTAGCGTGCGGTTTCCCTTTGATGGCATTTCAAGAACGATTAATTCAGTTGAGTTGTGTCAAGGAAGCTGTCAATTTTGCAATATTGAGTGGTCGTTCCAAGGAGAAGGGATCCCATCCATGTTGGATTTTTTTTTTTAATGTTCGTAATTGAACTTCACTACCAGACAGTAAACCTCAAAGCTTGGCATGGCAAACACAACTACTAAACGGAATTTCAAAAAGTTTCTGCGGATTCAGACATATCTGTATTGCCCCATGTGGGACAGAAATTATTAAGTGATGAGGGAACCTTTTATTACAGTCGCAAATGTGAGACGAATCACGCTCGAAAATGAAGACGGATATAGAAATAACTGTTAAGTTGTTCCGTGTGCCTTGGTAAGCTTGGTTTTTAAATATTAAATCTGGATATTAAGTAATGGAGAGATATGTGTAAACCCAAGATAATGAGAATCTCCCCTTTCAACGCATCTGACTCGCATTCCGTAGGTCGTGGAATGTAAGACTGGTCCAGCTACGCTTTGGAGGTGGTTTACGCCTACTGCTCTTTCATCCCTGTTTCGACAAACCATGGACTAAATATGATGCATCGGCTGTTCACGGTGAATTGAGCACTTTTCGAAGCCTTGTACAAGATCTATTTATATGCACACTTGTGTAGACTTCCACCATACGTAAACTTAGCATTGCCATAGGCCTCATCACTTTATTCATGCGTCGGCCAAGTGCAACGGAGAAATTATTATAAAAGTTAATGTTTTACAAATTTGCTCAGTCTTACACATATGTTTGTTAAAAAAAAAAAATTTAAAATATTTCAGTATACACTAATGTTTCCCAAACATTTTAAACTAAAAATTTATACATGGAACTAATGTCAAGTCTTCGTTATTGGCGCCAGTAAATGTGGCCGACAAAATGTCTAATCCATTCACGGTTACTTCGCACTTTTCTGAAACAGTGCTAATGTTCTACTTCCAGGATATTCCTCTGACTCCGTATAAAACGCTTGGTACATGTCATATTTAAGAAATATCTAAATACGTAACACATGGTGTGATTTTTTTGAAGGTTGTGTTACAACGTCTGAAGAAATCGTGAACGTACTATATGCAGGTATGGGCAGTGGCATTTTCACAAACATTGTTTTCAGAAGTTCTCAGTGAACTGTGAACAGACTACAGGCTGATTTTTCGTTTTCTTTGCACTTCCCTTGCACAGAATCACGAATTTCCGCGCTGTCTGCTTACGTTAGGTTTTACAACAGACTCGGACTTTTGGAAAAAAAATAAATAAAGTAATCTTGTGCACGTAACTTGATTACAGTAGGTCGTATTCGTATTAACATATAGTCAGAAGAAGTTTACGTCTCAAAGCACTTCGTTTTGAAAACATTGAGCTAACCTTAGGCGAAGTCAAGTGGTTTTGGCAGCTCAGTGTTGCAGCTGACATGCGCCCGCTACCCCATAGAGAGCGTCGCAACTATTCAATACGCACAGTCTCAGTTGCTCAGCCATTGGATTACAAAGCGAACTAAGCGACGCAGTGGCGATACACTGGACCCTTGTACCGAAGGACCCGGGTTCGATTCCCGTTCCAGCCATCCCGATCATATGGTTTCACGTGGTTTTCCAAAATCTCTTCAAGTGAATGTCTGGATAGCTCTTTAAAAACGGGCCACGGCGTTTTTGCATGTCCGATCTGCTCGTTCTGTCTGTAAGGGGCCGCGGTGGTGTAGTGGTCAGACTACTCACCTCTCACCTAGGCGAACCGGGTTAGATTCCCGGTGTCGTCGCCACCCGGATTTTACGCATGTGGGAGTCGTGGCGGACGATGGCGCTGGTCGGTGGTTATGATCGGGGATCTCCCGTTTACTACGCTCTCACTTCACCATCATCGGCTCTCAAGACCTCGCTGTTAAGAGCCGCCGAAATATCTCCATTCCACTCGTTCGTCTGTAACGTCCACGATGTAGAGACGTTACGCTAATATCCTGAGCAAATTTCAGGAATAAAAATGTATGATAATTGTGATTAGAAAGTTAACTCAAAAGTGTTGTGTATGTCAATGCACGGTTTCAATTTTCAAGTTAACTTTTATTACTGTAAAGCTCTCCCGAACGTGACCTTGAAATGGAATATTGTGTTCACTATCGCCAGTCCACAACCATTACATCGTTTAAGTATCGTTTTCCACGGTCATCATACATGTCTATACTTTTATTTAGACACTGTAAAAAATTGGAACCAGTCATGGAAGCTTATCAAGCACACTGTGTATGCACAATTACAGAAACAGACATCATAAATATCGCATAAGTTCTATCTATATAAATCAAGAATGTAATTTTAGTGGCAATAACTACTTAGTTCGTTCACATTAACAGGGCTGTTTGGGAATTCCTGCACAGTTTTTTAATTTCAGTCGTCGCGTATAATTCCGCCACACGTAAAAGCGTACTTTCCGATGTAGCCTACTTACTGACTTGTATCAATGCGCCAACAAGACAACGCTAATAAACTGTTAGAAATACTACGCTAATTCAAAGCGTGATGGGTTTAGAACGAAAGGAATCCAGTCTCAGAAATCACCAATTTAAAGTAGACTTTTAACTAAATTTTTATAGCCAATATATGATAAATGGCAGTTTTGCGATACCTGGATATTTTCTACAATCTCAGCGTTATGCATTCTTCCAAGATAGGACATAACGACTAAGACCCAAGCATCAATCAAACAAAAATGTTAAACGTTTGGAAAAATAAGCATGTCTCTATTGCGCCAATTTATTTCCTACTGTCTATGATACGAAAAGATACCGCTATAGAAGAGGGGGATCCAGGAAATTATACGTATAGATAACGTTAGTTAATAAAACATTTTTTAGAGTTTTTGGCTAGCATTATTATTTACACTCCATTCCGCGTTTCTGTTAAATGTAATCACTTACGGCCAAGTTTATTTCCTTTCAAAGTATGAATTAGAAAGTGATTCAATAACCTCACCGCCGATGTTACTCATCTACATTACCGCCGCACAATGGAAGTTAAAATATATGCACTTAAGTGCGAATTATTTAAGTTGAAGTAAAGCAACTGCCTATGGAGCACTGCACCGGACTGCACAGTGTGAAGAACTAATTTAAAAAAGTAGTACAGACACCATAAAAATTGCCAGAAAAGTGCGATTTATGCTGTATATGAAAGCAGAATTTATATATTTTGCACCATTATAAAAATTTTACTAAAATATACTTTTTAAATGTAAAAAATTAATTTATCGATAGAGATCGCATTTTAAACTAAATTTATGAGCATTTCCGCTTTGGATGCTTCAGAAAGCAGAATTTACAAGAAAATATTCTTCAAGAAAGGTCGTCATAATATTTACTGTGATCATGTGTAGTAAAATGATGGTAATAATGTATCATAAAATTTTATAAATTATTTTATTTACGCCAGTTTCAGCCATAATAGTTTGTGACAAATGTACTCACATAAAATTTATTATAAAAATTATTTCCTACATTGTTATTCAATTTTCTTACACACAATCATAGTAAACCTTTGACGAATTCCATGATGAATATTTTCTTGCAAATTCGCTTTCTGAAGCATCCAGAATGGAAATGCGCTTAAATTTAGTTTAAAATGCGGTCTCTATCGATAAATTAATTATTTTACATTTAAAAAGTATAATTTAGTAAGCTATTTTATAATGTTGCGAATATATATACATTTTTCTTTAATATACAGGATAAATCGCACTTTTCTGATAATTTTTATGGTCTCTGTACTACTTTGTTTTAATGAGTTCTTCACGTTGTATAGTCGGGTGCAGTGCTCCATAGGCAGTGGCTTATTTCAACATTAACCAAAGCTGTATTTTCTTCAGTCTTTAGTTCACTTTTAACCAGCTATAGTTTCCGTTTCAATTGACGTTGGGGTACAAATTAAATTAGCGAACTAAAGGTTTTTTACAGTAAACTGAGCATTATGAAATCCCTACATAGCATCTGCTTGTATATGCTATCCACGGTAAAGTGATCACTTTTGAGGCTCTATATACTTTTTTTCTTTCAGCCATTTTTTACCTTTAGTGATTTTGTAATATACAATAACATGTAGATAATAAACGTACTTGTATTTCCACCGCAGACGGAATTTAACCTCTACATCTAAAATAAAATATATTTTTGACTATTATTCCTAATGAAAAGGCATTCAAAAGTGCTCAGTTTACCGTTAACAGCTTATATAAACATACATATTTTTCCCGCAATACGTGAAATCAACATTTCTATTCGCCTGTTCACTTTATTCACGTGTCGGCCAAGTGAAAACGAGGAAATTCTAGACAAGGCAGTATTTCAGAAATTTCTTAATGCGTAGGCTTCTCTTTAATGTATTGAAAAACACGCAACTCAAAAAAATACTTTCAGTATTTACAAATTTAACCTGACACTTTCAATTCAACGCTAAGAAATGGAGCTACTTTCTTTCCGTTGTTGCTAACTGTACCGGATGCTTGTCAGTCCTGTGTGTGTCCGTTAAAATATATGCAGGTTAGGGACAGTGACCTTTTTCAAAGGTTGGTTTTAAAAGTGCTCAATGGACCGTGAACCACCTATAGGGATGGTGTACACCCACATAAAATTACTGGAATGTTATATCTAATATATATGTATATTTACATGTATATAATCAGATACCTATATATACAGACCTGAAAAATTCGCGGATTCTTTTAGAGACAAGTTGAAATTCACGAAGTTGTACGTTCATGTTTTAGCAAGGTTGAAGGGTTGTTTGACACCTCCTGGAGATGAAGGAGCCAATAAACATAAAACTGTAGGCCGAATCACCAACCACCATGTACTGCCACAACAAGAAACCAATAAATAATCTGATATCTGCATGAGTTTGTATGAGAACTGGAGCCTAGCCTATATGTCATTGAATTCGCGTATTTTTCAGGTAATTTATATATATATATATATATATTGTGTGTGTGTGTGTGTATATATATATATACACACACACACTCGCCATACACCATTCAACAAACAGGCACTTTGTGCAACCATTTACCTAAAATTAAAAAAAAAAACTGTTTGCACGTTTTCCCATAACGAAGTATCAAACATTACTGTTTCCCATTTAACATGCCAATAACAAAAATTATCGCGTTTATATATAATAAATTGACATTGAAAAAAATAAATATGGGGTGATTTTGAGATTTATTTATACTTCCAGAGTTGATACGTTCGTGGGCTAACTGGGTCTCGAGTCTAGGGCAGCTGCATAATAATCACTGACGTTCAAAAGTTCGTGTACTGGCGCTTCGAGTGTAGGCAATCACGTACCAAGATATCCACAAACCTATTAACTGTACTACATATGTATTCATACAAAAATTTCATAATTTGCATTTTTTTTTTAACATTTCAATATATAAACATTTTGTTCCGCATGCCGTATTATTACTGAAGATATTGCCTTCAGTATTTCTTAATTATTAATTATTTTGGCTAATAGCTTGGTTTTGGGAACTTCGTGCTTTTTAAAACTACGGAAACGATTAATGTATGAAATGAGGACGCAGGTGATGTTTACAACGTTGATCTCCCATCACCCGCGGAGAATACGTCGCTACTGACCTGTTACAAGCAGAGAGAGAGCCAGCAGCTGCGAGTCCGCCATTGGTGGAGCCTAGAGAGAGAGAGAGAGAGACAGAGAGAGAGTGGCTGGTCGTGTGTCTGCCGGGGCGGCTGGCGATGGACTGACCGCCGCAGCCTCCCAGGCTGGACCAGGGACGCGTGCGCCGGGGCAGATCTCTGGAGGGGGTGAGGGAAGGTCACGCGAGGGGGTGGCTTCCGACAGGTTTTCTGCCAACCCCACCCACGCCCCACGTCGCCGCCTCACTTTTAGCACTTGCGTAATTAATTTTTTTCTCTCTCTCTCTCCCTCTACTTCACCTCTCTTTCCCTCCCACTCACCATTTACTCTCTCTCTCTCTCTCTCTCTCTCTCTCTCTCTCTCTCTCTCTCTCTCTCTCTCTCTCTCTCTCTCCCACGAGAAACGGTTTACAGAAGTAAACGTGTTTCACTTTCGCCCGGGAATGTAGGTTATGACACACAGGCCCTTTTTTTTTTTTTTTTTTTTTTTTCCTTTTAACATTTCATGCGGTGGTACTAGTGTCGCATTCGACGTTGGCGGTTCGTGATTTGTAGGTATCCGCGTGGCTCTCGGCTGGTGGCGCCGAAGACCGGCGCATGCAGACACCTTGACCTATCACCACGTTTCGCAACAAAGTGATACGGCTTCGCTCCCGATTCAAATACACCCTCCCGCGTTTTCTCGCGATTATTATTCACGCGGTGAGGCGTCTTCAGTCAGGAGCGTAAACTATACGTGGAAGCCCTCAGAAAAGCGTTGAACTAGAATGCATTTACATCGACTGAGTGTTATGCTGGCCACGAGGGGTGGAATTAAAAATAACCTTCTGCCGCAGAGTTTTTTTTTTGCAAGTCGACATCCTGCGTTGGTAGGCAACACGTACAACGAGTGTGAGAATATGTGTGCCTACTCGATTACGGTGACTGGTAGATACAACTGCATACAGCAAGAACTATTGTACGGCTACCAATACTACTCTATTGCGTACTTATACATATTTTAAAGTATTGAAACTTATCTTCTGATGAGCTGCCATTTGCTCATTTGCACTTTGGTTCATTTTGGATTGTCTGTTCATCTTTATTTTTAAAGGAAAGAAGATTACAAGTTACTAAAGATGCGGCTAAATACCGGCGCAGGGAAAATAGAATTTTCTTTTACAGCTATTCACTTCAGTTCAAAATATAAACAACGAAATTGAGAAACTATACATGTGCACTTTTTGACGGTAGTATATTGAGTGAATAAATTTGTTTTAGACTGCATCATTGTCAGAAAACTTGGTATTAAAGTTGCAAGTCTGTGCCATATTTTCGAATTAAGTACCTATCTCGTTCATCTCCCCTATACATATTTTTTCATTACGCTGCTTCTACTATAAAGTCTGAGGGGGGGGGGGGGGTGATTTTGGGAAGAAGAAACAATTTATTCCGTGGTTACACGCAGAACTCTTGGTGTCACACACACGTCTCACATTGTGGTCAATATACCGTTTTTACTCAGCCTTGTAGTCCTCCATTAGAATGACATGTAATACAATATTTTATTTTATTCTTCGTCCACTACTTAACAAAAAGCAGAGGTCTCAAGAAAATGAATTACAGCAAGTAACTTCCACGACAAACAAAGAATACTGATACTACGAGTAAAGAGCGTCAAGTAATTAGCATAGAGGCAGGACAAATAATGAAAATAAATTACAGTAAGTAACTTCCACGACAAACAAAGAATACTGATACTACGAGTAAAGAGCGTCAATTAATTAGCATAGAGGCAGGACAAATAATGAAAATAAATTACAGTAAGTAACTTCCACGACAAACAAAGAATACTGATACTACGAGTAAAGAGCGTCAAGTAATTAGCATAGAGGTAGGACAAATAATGAAAATAAATTACAGTAAGTAACTTCCACGACAAACAAAGAATATTGATACTACGAGTAAAGAGCGTCAAGTAATTAGCATAGAGGCAGGACAAATAATGAAAATAGGTAGTTAAATTTTAATCGGTAAAATAAAAGAAACTAAAGGCCGAGATGAGAAAGAAGCAGAGAACGGTTAAACTACAGAATGGACAGTGAATTATTTTTATAATAAAGTTAATCACTCTAAATCGAAAATATAACTAAGTTTAGAAATTTGCCGTTGTTAAGTTATCAAAAGTATTGGCACCCAGTGTCATAGATGTTGGTTTCTTCTGTTAAGTTATATAATATTTTTGCTTCGGCAAGAACGTTTCAATGAAATACTGCACGAAATGACCCAATTGTTAAATGTCCACATATACAGTAAACTAACTGAAGCAATTTCCTGAATTAACTGGAGGTACAAAGCAAATCTGGTGCCGTAATGCGTAGAAGTTTAAAATATTTAAAAGCTAGTTTCCGCGTGGATGAAAAAATTCACATTGCTCACTTGTGAGCGTTACAAAGCTCATGGCTTATTTAAACACTTCACAGCAACTGTTTTATATAGAAAACTGGGGAAAGCTTGATTACTTCTCTGAGCATGTACTATTTTTTTCCTGGTTAATAGCATATATGTAGTGATGAGAGAGCTTAAGTCATTGGTGTACCTATATTATAATTATGGTCTATTTGTTGCTTTATGCATATTTATATATAATTTTACGGTTTTAAAAATTTCGCTAATTAATTAATAGCCATCGTGAACAAAAAAAAAACAAGATTGTAAACATAGATACCTATATATAAATCATATGTTCAAAGAGAATGGTTGCATGCAGTTGCATATATTTATGTTCGTTATATTTCTGAGATATTCATGGAATATTTTACTAGCACTCTTGAATTAAAGGGGCAAAATTACTTTTTATTTGCATCAGCCATAGAATTATGTAGCAGATTTTTCAAAAGCTTAAAATTTTATTTTATATATTATTCGCATTTACCAAACAACAGTCACCTGTGAAAATATTCCATTTCTTGTTGCAATTCAATATTTTTAATGCGTTTTCTCAAATTGGCAGAAACTGCTGATTTTACGTAAATATGCCAGGAATTTTTTGTCGCAGAAGAAATGTTTGCCTTTGACATTTATAAATAAAAATTATCTCCAACCTAGCAAACACGTTCATGGAGATTTTACAAAATAGTAGTAATTCTCTTCCATGATTAAGTGCTGACAATGATTAGATATGAGAGTAACGGAATGATTATATATGAGAGTAACGGAATTTTTTAAAATGTAAAACTGAATATTATATACGTATCTAACTGAAAATTTCGTATAAAAGTAACATAAATAAAATATAAAAATTTTAACTGTCCGAGAAATGTTTGCATTTGCTTTGTAATTGTAAAACATAAAATATAACCCGTTAATAATACCATACTTGTATATTCATAATTAAATATAAATTCACGCCAAACATATGGGCACAATTGGTAATTTTTTATGGATGCGAAAATTATCGTTTCTTGGTGAGTGGTGGTAAACGTGGCACAGTTTTACGACCCATTTCTATACTTAATTGCAGCTGACTATAGGCTGTTCACAGTAAAGTGAGCACTTTATAAGGCCCTTCCAACAGGCTTTAATCAACTAATAAATATATTCTATTGCAGCCTCAGACTTTGAATTTTGAGGGTGATGGAATGTATTTACTGTGTTTATTGGTCACATTGCAATGTTTATAATAAAAAGCAGCAGGAAGATGGAAATTGGACGAAAGGAAAAATCTAGAAAGGCCTTAAAAAGTGGTCGCTTTACCGTGAACAGCCTATACCTAAATGACGTCCAGATAAATGATCTGAAAAGTCGTGCGGTCGCGTGGCCGGGGAGAATGTTAAAAATGGAAACAATGGTCGCCGAGTCGTCAGCCTTGAGTGCCGCTGCTGCCATACGGACGAAAAAAAAAAAATTAAAAAAATTTTCTCCCCCGCCATGTCGCACGGCAGCAGGACACGGTAGGTAAGGCGGCATATTGCTCCATCGCTCGCCGAAGTTTAGAAACTGCACGCTCTATGCGCCCACCCAGATCTGCTATCTGTAGGCGAGAACGAAGCCGTCACGAACCTTTTATTTGAGGTTACTTTCCACTCTGCAGACGACCCTCAATTACGGCAGTTGCCAACATTCTAGCACGAGAGCTTCCTTAATATCTCCTTTGCAGATGTTCATCTTTTTCCCTTATGCTTACTGCAGGGAAATATCTCTATCGGCTTTGCACGATAACGTGAGAACGTTTGAAATCAACCTTAGAAAAAAGTCACTGCCCCTACCTGCATATATTTTAACGGCCGCACTGAGGGGCATACGCCCAGTACAGTTGGTAACGATGAATGGGAAGTAGTTGCGTATCTTAACGTAAAATAAAAATTGTCAGGTAGCCATTTCTGATAAGCTAAATAATTTATTTCACTTTCTGTATATTTTTTAAAGCATCTATATATAAAAATGAGCATATTTGTTGGATACTTACTTTTCAAATAATTTTACAGGTACACTTGACCGAGGCATGAATAAAGTAATGAGTCCAATAAAAATGTTAATATTACATAAGGCAGAGGAATACACAACGAGAATACAAGTAGAACTCAAGCAGGTCTTTAAAAAGTGCTAATTTTACCATGAATAGCGTATATTAGCGGTTTCTTCACACTTTTCGAATCAAACCTTTGAAAAATCACACCCATTGTCCCTTTGATGTGATTTTTTAGTCAGATAAGCTTTTAATGCATGAGGAAGAGGAATATCCTGGAAATAGAACTCCAGCAGGGCTTCAGAAAAGTTGGAATTAAGCGTGAATGTACATTAGAGACACTATACAGATGTACAGGTCCAGGCGTTTACGGTGTTTCAGTCAAATATCCGTTCACTTCACAGTGATAGGAAGCGAAGATGAAGGTATTGAGATAAAAAATATAAGAATTTATAAAATCATGGCCACAAAGATAATAGTATAGCTTCAATACTTAATTGCAGTGGAAACTATATTTGTGACAGATGTTAATTATGTAAGATTTTAAGTGGCGCTCTTTTTCTCTAAATGTTCGTTGGTTTCGCAGATAATTGTATAACACAATTGTTTTCAAATTCATGGTTGTTATATGTACTGAACAATTTACCTAAATTCCTAGCATACGGGAGCTACAAACAATATAAACACAGACAATGTTGCCGTCTCCTTGAGATCTGATGATGGAAATATTTCTAAGTCAACAACAAGTATTCGCAGTTTTTTTTTTTTTTTTTTTTTTTTTTAAGTAAATATTTCATTGGGACATAAACGGCAGCTAAGATTATATTAATAAACTTTTTTAAAACATAGTTGCATTGCTTCACGATGCACTTGTCCCAGTATCTCGTAGTTTATAACCATATTTCATGTGGTTTGTCCCACAACCATTTGTGCACCATTTCTTATTTATTATACTAGTGTGTGCAAAATCATCAACCACATAAGGCATCTTTAATTATGCGCCAAAAATGTGGTAAACCAAGGGATAGAGATCTGGACTGCCTTTAGATAAACTGTGCAACTATGCCTGTTAAGCATAGACTAAAGACGAGGTAGGCCGATCTTGCTGGCTGCGCACAACCAGTCTCCGTGTCCCAATACTGAACTGCTTTTCTGCCTACACGTCTAGCAAAAATGGCGTGGATTGGGTTTGAGGTTAGAACACTGTTTAGTAAACAAGTGATTTTGAGAGGGTTTCATGCATCCTCTAATCAATTTGTAATGTTGTTAGATTACATTCAAATTCGTAAAAGTCTTTTATTAATATAATAGCGCTTGTCATTTAAAAATTAAGATGTAAACAAACACGTTCATCGTTGTTGACCATGTGGCTTTGTCAGTTGTGTAAATTGGGGTAGGTCAATATTGGGTACATGCGCAGAAGACGAATAAGCAGTCTACCTCATCTTAAGTCTATGGTGTCAGGTGAGAGTGAAAAAACACACCGGTTAGCAACCAAGTGATTGCTGAACCTTCTACAACACAATTAGATAATCACTTTACTCCTGAAATAAGGTGCTTAAGTTTTGGTGTTATAGCTGTATATGGCCTTCCGTACCTGTGACATTTAATGCGTGACGCTCAGATGGCGAAGCTGCCATAGTGAAGATAGTTGAAGCCCAGTCGCCGGTATGACTCACAGTTTACGAGGGCATAGCCAGAGTTACGACGCGAGTCGGGGTTTATTGACATCCGGAGGCGTCCTTACGTTTAACCATTCTGCACGCTACCGAGCTGTCATAAAACGCAAACTTCGAACCGTTTATACTCCGAGTTTTGATATATATATATTTTTTGGCATATAAATCCTTGTGCAGTGTTATTTGGCAAAAAGCAGGTTAGTATGTGTGGAAGGAGACAATATACTGTATATGTATCCCGTCTTAACATATAATTTGAAACCTTTTAGTTCAAGAGCAATTTGTCAAATGGTGTTTTTTGACTAAAGCCTAAACGTGTAATGGGTTAAAATATAAATTGTTATATTTGTTCCAGCAATAAGACAAACCCTTGGTCATAGTAAATTGACTACGTTTGTGGTTTTTACAAAATTCCTTATAGTATTAGGAAAATAATATTTCCTGGAACAATTAATTAGTTTGAAAGATCGAAGTTGGTAACCCTTTTTTTTTTATGGGAATTGTATTTGGTCCACAGTGGTTGCATTAAATTTTGGTGTTTCGTAATAAGGTGTATATATATATATTATATATATATATATATATATATATATATATATATATATATATATATATATATATATATATATATATAGTAAAGAATTTTAAATACTTTCGTAACCCTCTGAAAATGCTTGCTCTAAGCCCATACATTTGTTGTATTTCCAGTGAAAATTTAAACGATGAACCTGGTGTAATGTAGATGCCTGATAGCACCTTAAAAGTCAGTGCGAAGTTTGCAGTAATGGCACAGGAGTAATACGATGCTGACAATTAGATTTATGTCGAGGGTCACTCGTGACCTGAGATGGAATAGCGAAGTTTATCCCATTATCGACGTAGTATGAAAGGAATGAGTTATTATAGTTACTGCAGTGTACGATTTGTCGCGGTTAATTGAGCACTTTTGAAAACCCTACTTGACATCTATTTTAATGCCCAATTTGTATCCTTCCGCTGTTTGCAAAAAAAATTATCTTTGCCATAGGCCCAGATCACTTTATTCCCGCGTAGATCAAGAGAACGTAGATATGATACTAGTACGCAAGTTGTTACATTTACGCGAGTAAAACAAAAATAAATTAAAATATATAGGATATAATAGAATTCTACAAATGTAATGGTTACGTTTAAAATACGGTTTTTAATATACGGAACTACGTTAACTAAATCACTGCCAACTTAACTAACACTGCGCCAGGCGGTGCGCCCGTTTAGATATGTACCGGGCGTACATTACAGGCAGTGATATTTTTTAAAGGTCGAGTTCAAAAAGTGTTTCATTTACCATTAAGTGGCTATAATTCCAGGAATACATATCTATGTGACTGCACAGTACAAATGTCACAAGCTCTGATTGACACGGCAACAGATAGCCGCCGAGTTGGTTCAACGGTTGAGAACTTCTTACAGCCATACTCAGCTTGCCACATCTACACTCTTTGCATCACACCACCCCGATTGCCTAATGATTATTGGAAAGTACACCTTCGTGCCCGGGTAAAACGGCAAGATTTTTAGAAATATGATCACGCTGTTATTACAAAAATTCTTTCTCTTATTTGTAATGAAACAAAAATCAACTCACGGTAAAATGAGCATTTTCGAAAACCTGCTTAGTATCTACTTGTATGCACGCAGCGTATTTTTTCACCTTATATAAGATTAACTTTGTCATGGGCCTCATCTCTTTATTCATGCGTTGATCAAATGCAACTCTGAAATTATTACAAGAGTAAATATTTTACAAATCTGCTCATTTTGACACTTCGATGCATTAAAAAAACAGAAAGCGAAATACATAATTTAAATTATCAGAAACGGTTACCTAATATTTTTTATTCGACGTTAAGATATGGAACTACTTCCCATCCATCGTCACCAACTTTACTAGACGCATGTCACTCAGTGCGCCCGTTATAATATATGCAGATATGGGGCAGTGCCTTTTTTTCTAAGGTTTATTTCAAACGTGCTCACTTTATCGTGAACAACCTTTAGTCTTAACGTGCGGCTTGCCAAGATTGCAGTCACCGAATTTAAACAGAGAATTAACGTTAAAGAAATGTTTCTCATATCATAAATTTTAAAGATAACAGCTTGAAACAAATAATTATTTGATATTCCTGCATTTTCAGATGTAGGCTACTAACGTCTAGAAAAGTCACCTAAAAATAATTACGCATAAGAAGAGTGAGTGAAGAGACGAGGGCGGCTGTTGACATCGAGGTCTCGGGATCCAATGAGGGTGAAGTGAGGTGGGTACAGAGCAGCTCCGAAATTCAAAGGCGGGGGAAAACGAGATATCACCTAGAATATGTCGGCGGGCTTTCTAAGCCCGCCGACCAGAGAAAATCAGGGAGAGCGACCCCGCTGGGAATCGAACCCGGTATGCCTATAAAATGGCGAAAGTCGTAGTGGTTGGCATGTATAGGCTGTTCACTTTAAAATGAGCACTTTTTAAAGCCCTAATTAAGATATACCTGTATGCACGTTGTGTAATCTTCCACCTTATGCAAAATTAACATTTGTATGAGTCTTATCACTTTATTCATGCGTCGGTCAAGTGAAAATGTGACATTAGAAAAGCGAATATTTTACAGATCAGTTTAGTTTTACACCTATATGCATTATAAAAAAAACAGAAAGCCAAATAAATAATTTAGGTTAAACAAACGGTTACCTAACTCTTTTTATTCGACGTTAAGATATGGAACTACTTTCCCTCCATCGTTACCAACTTTACTGGGCGCATGTCAGCCAGTGCGCCCGTTAAAATATATGCAGGTAGGAGGAGTGCCATTTCTCTAAGATTGATTTCAAATGCGCTCACTTAATCGTGAACAGTCTTTGCGCAGTTGTGCATCCGCGCTCCGCTCGGGGCTGTCGCGGTGTTGCCTCGGAGGCGACAGGAGCAGAGAAGCTGGCGCCCGAGCAAGGATCGTGCTTACCACAAGGATGCACCGCTCACCTCAGAGAGAGAGAGAGAGAGAGAGAGAGAGAGAGAGAGAGAGAGGCACCCTCCGCTGCTATACATGGCTGCTCCACATACACGCGTCGCGGCCAGCCGCGGCCGTGAAAGGAAGGCTGTCAGAGAGAGATACCTCCTTGTTGGCTCCCGCCCCCTCTCTTCTAGTCCTTCCAACGCTATTAACCAAGAGCATGTTTTCCAAACACTCTGTCTCCTGTAGCATTCTATTTAATTAATTAAATTTAATGCATCCAATAATTTTTGAAATTCTTCTTCTCTGCCTTAAGCGTTTTTACGTCTCTCTTGACGGTTTTTCCCTTGATCTTCATAATTAAGACTAGCTCTAAGTACACTTAGGGAGGTAGCCATGGCCCCAAAGTGCAGGCCATGGCTGCCCAATCTCTCTTTGCCACGATGCATGTCTCCTTGCATGATTTTCCTTCCTAGCAGGCGTAAGGGGTTAGCCCTGAAACGCAATAAAATCCCGCCCTACCTACGTGCCTTAACTTCACATAACACTTAGAATAAGGTAGTTGAGAAAAAATATTCCTTGCTGGCTGGCGTTCGCCGGAGAGGAATGTGCTGCAAGGGTCCTCGATACATGTCTTCCTCCAACTCTTCCTTTCGCCCGTGCTTTATCCCCTTCCCCGACTCTGGTACAGCATACTTTGCCCTAGCCTGGCTCAGTCATTTGAAACTAGACTCCCGACTTATGTGACACCCGGTTCGCTCGGAAGACCCAGACACAGAATATCTGTAGTCATGGACCTGCGAAATTCGGATTATTTTTTGGCATCAGGCTAAACTTCACAGTACTTACTGTATTAACTCGAGCCGCCGTCGTTTCTCCACTGGCTGCTGCTTAGATGTGAAGTCACTCCCTTTCTGACCGGACTACATGTGATTGGACTACACAGTTGTGAAGTGTTCATTTATTGGAGCAGAGTTACACAGGACGTGCCAGAGTATTGTCTATTGAGAAACTTTCTGCAGAGGTACAAATGTTTAAAGTTTAACGTGCCCCCAAATAACAGCGCGAATTCTGCAGGTCTCCGCCAATAACTAGAGACATGCAAAATTCGCGTTATATTTCGGTGACAGGATATACTCCACTGCCGTATAAACAAGCGAGCCCAGTACGCGATTTTATTGGTCACTGTACTTTAATCAAGGTCACCTTCCAGCTTGACTTCCTTAAAAGAGATTGGCCACTCCATCGCTGATCTTATATTATTGGCTCAAGCGTTCTCCGAGGCGTGACAGACATATTTTCGGCCAATGGCGAAAATCAGTCGGATGCAAAGTATACTAAAGTTCAGTCTGCCCTTAAATAATAACACGAATTTTGCAGGTCTCCACCAATAACATACCACGAAGCCATCCGCCAACCAGCACCTAATAAACTACACGCCAGCCGGCAGCTCAGAAAAAAAAGGATCTTTCGCGGCGTGCAGTAGCCAATCAGACACAAGGCCAGTTCCCAGAACCTGAACGAGTGGATTATTCAGCTAAGAGGATCACCTCAAATATCTTCCGACCCGCTGAAGGCACGGAAGTTTTTATTTAAAATTTCGTAAATAGCACTACGGGGCTCATAATACACCGCCTATGTATGTTCAGAGATGTAATCAGTTACTAAAATATCGATACCAGCTTTGGTTTTTTAACATGGTATTATACTCATTTCTTCTTGTCGCCGCGAGCTCAATGACATTATTTTGAAAATCTAACGAGCACTTTTTTTTTTTTTTTTTAGATATAAGGGGGTGATCGTAAGTGCATGCATTTTACTGCAGATGTGGTGGGATAGGTTACATCATACGCTGGGATGTCCAGCGGAGAGTTCCTAAACAGGTGACGCACGCGCTACTGAAGCCCCGCTAAAGTTCTATTTCTAGGATATTCCTCCGCCTCGTACAAACTAAGCTTAACTAAGACTGAAAAACAGCACCAGAGGACAACGCACCGAATTCGTGCACACTAAGTGTAACAGTATTTTGTACAAGAACTATTTCTTACTAGGTATTACAAACACACTATGTTTTCTACCTGGTTTTTATCAAATTATTTATAAATTAAGTATTGACAAATGGGTAACACTTCAATTTAACCGAATAAAAGTAACTTTTATGAACACGAGTACAAAGCGCTTGTGATACGTTTCATATTGAGGGAATAACAAAACGCATCATACATGGGGAGATATTTCGAAGGTTTCATTCAAAATTTGTGAAGAAACCGTTAGTAGACTATACAGGCATTGAACTCACGCAAAATGTTGTTTGTTAGTGTTGTTAACACTTTGCAGACTATACTCGAGTGTAGGTCGAGCAAAGCTAATTTTAAAATTTCTTTATTGTTCAGAACAAAACTCGCATGGATGCGCAGTCTTTGTTCTGCTAGTATTTAACACGACCTCACAAGAACACAGCAGCGCAGCAACAATGATATTGTTAACTATAGAATTTCTTTTTTTATAGCCACTCGAAGGGACATGATTGATTTCACATTGAAGGCCTGTTTGATTCGATGGCGCGTCATGTACAAGCTCTTGTTGCAGGCCGTTCTGATAATTTGTAAGCAATGTTGTCATAATGCTCCGAAAATGTTATCGTTTGTTTGTAATGCTATTAGTAATTTATGTAATCTTTTCAGTCTGATGTTTCTTTCAAGGTGTTTCATTTTTCCACAAACACGAGTGTATGTGCAGACCTCAAAGAAGAAAATGTCCGGAAACACTGTAAAAATTTTTTTATCTTACTGCTTTAAAGAAAGTTGGTCAAATACGGTAGCATTGTTCTCACGGCACCAAAATATCATTACAGCCACTCTGTAAAGTTGGATGGCTGTAATTTCCTGTCAAACATTTTGAACATTGGAGCAGTTCTAAAATTTCTTTGATGTTTGATGGGTTCAGCCAATGATAATTGTGTGTGGGGAAAATGGCCGATTCAGATATCTCGAAACTTTAAAATGGCGAACAATTGCTGGAACCGAAATAATTCTATGAGAAAAATTTGATTAGTGCACGACAATATTAAGAAATCAGAGTGCAGGAAATATATTTGTTAAGTGAAATTGAGTAACGGAATGAAAATAAATTACAACATTCGTTACATTTCCTCCAATAATTTACTGCATGGGAACACAATCGCAATATTTCACTTTTAAAAAAATTAATTAAAATTACGACCAGATCCTATTAGTAGGGACCTGAAAAATTCGTTAGTTCAATTACCTGCAGGTTACGCTCTACAGACTTATGTAAAAATACGCCGATATTAACTGCACGTTGGTTGTCTGCTGTCACAGTGGAAGGCGACGATTGGGCCACCGTCTCCAGGAGGTGTCGAAAACCGTGTGGACCAATGGTTGACATTATATAAACACAGTGTTTTGTATTCTAGCTTGTACCAAAAGGAATCCGCTAATGCTTCAGGTCTCTACCTATTAGTAAAGAATAAATCTGAAAGGGTGGCACATTTTCAAACACATTCGTAATTATGTGATCAAGTTTGTTGGTTACAAAAAATTGATGGTTTTATTTATTTTTCTAATTTCGTTCTCAAATATGTTTTCAGGTTTTCAGGCGAAAATTTGACAGTGTGGCAGCCGCTTAAGAAGTTAAAAATGCTCATTTATGGATCTTCGCTGTCTGCAAGGTTACGTGCTGAGACTACAGAATACGAGACAGTCAGATAAAAGTTGGCGCCGGACTACTTACGCATAGCCTCAGTGCTCAGAAATGTACGTATAGTCTGTTCACGGTAAAGTGTGTATTTTTTAAGGCCCTTCTAATTTTTTTTCCTTTCATCCAATTTCCATCTTCCCGCTGCTTTTTGATATAAACATTGCAATGTGACCAATAAACACCAGTATATACATTTCACCACCATCAAAATTTATTACCAGATGCTGCAATAAGATATATTAATGCCGTTTGGGAGGGCCTTAAAAAGTGCTCACTTTATCGTGAACAACCTATATCGTGCTGGGGCTTGGGCTCCTCGTGGCGGCCACGGTAATCAAGGAACGATTCGACACGGCCTGAACTGCTTTCTCTGCACCGGCGAGTATCTTCCGTGCACGCATTCCCCTCGTCCCTGCCCTTTCTTTAATTTGCCGCCTACGAACAATCGCGCGGGAGACGCGTGGTGATTAATGCCTGCGAGCTTAATAGCGGGGCGTTACCGGAGGATTTTTTTTTTTTTTGTTGAAGAGCTTTCCGTCAGCAGGAACGACGAGGAGTCCTCTGGGATATGAACGCTCTTCCGAAGGCTGAAGAGTAACCCAGGAGTGAGTGAAGCTATTTGGGGGGGGGGGCGGCTCTTGACAACGAGGTCTTGAGAGCCGATGATGGTTATTGAGGGAGCGGGGGAAACTGAAGATCCCCGAGAAAACCCGCCGACCAACGGCATCGTCCGGCACGATTCCCATATGCGAAAATCCGGAGGGACCCGGCCGGTGATTGAACCGGAATCGCCTTGGTGGGAGGCGAGCAGGGTATCCTCTCAGCCACCGTGGCCCTAGTAACCCAGGAATAACGGGGCTAAACATTAAGAAAATTCGCTACAAGCTTATTTTACTGTACAATATTTATCCCTCTTAACGATATAAAAATTCTCTACACATCTAACTGGAGCTTCAGATAAATTCGAAAAAAAGTGTGCCAAGTGACGTAACTGGAGTACTTCAGTAGCCATGATAAGAGACATGTAAAATTCGCGTTATTAATTGGGGACATGTTAAACTCGAAACACGTGTACCTTTGCAACACGTTTATCATTGGCTCATACTTTATGTGACACACCCTGGGTAGCTTTGCACCAATAAAGGAATTCGTCCCAATTGTGGGACCCAATCACGTGTAGTTCAGTCAGAGAGGCAGTGTCTTCGCATCTACTCAGCAGCCAATGGAGAAAGGACGCTGGCTCTAGTGCATTGCAGTACTGTTAAGTTCAGCCTGATGCCAAATAACGCGTATTTTGCATGTCCCTAGCCATGAATCAGGGATAAGTTACAATCGTTTTCTTTCAAACTCGTAGTTTAGAATTAAAATATGATTAATAGGGAATATATCTATTTTTATAAACATTTAAATGAAACAAGTTAGTATTTGTTTTAATGAAAATAAAAGGGGATTAACTATGTCACAATTATTTAAAATGTCATCTTTCCAATTATTTCGTCTGGAGACGTTAACCAAGCTATTATAATTAAATTCATGATTTTAACAACGTTTTAGTATAAGAAAAGACTATCAAGCTTTGCCGTAAGAAGAAAACAACACCCCACAGTGAATAATAATTAAAAAGCATAGTGAACGATTTTAACCTAGGAAAAACTTTCGTGTACTTATTTAATACTTGAGAAATGATTCAGTTCAAGAGTTGAAAAAAAAAGAATAAATACTGTGTTGATTTGAAAAACGTATTTTATATATTGTTCTAATTAAACATACGGTTTATTTTTTTTAAACACACGCAGGTGTATTATTTTATATAATTTGATTGTTCTTAGCAGGACCTATAGTGACACCTTGAAATTACAGGAGGGCATTTACTTTCCAGGCAGTTTTATGAGAAGATAAATAAGTACTCGCCTATATCGCTTCCTACTAGTCTTGCAGTTGAAGCGGATAAGGTTTACAAATTCGCCAAGAACAGAAGCCAAGACAGAGATGACAGGAACCAAGGCCCATTTTTCATATTCCATCATCAATTAGTAGCTTCCAAATGGTTTCACAGTCAGTGTTACAATCGTATATACGCGAGAGAATTATTAATATCCTGCGTCACTAACTGGTGGTAAACATAAGTGATCAAATAGTGTTTTCTGCTTTGTTTCAAAGTTATCATTCCACGATAAAGGAAGTGACTAAAATTATTTTCGTTTTCGTATTTTTCGGTATAATCTAGTGCAAAGAGGAATTCTTCACTCTCTGATGGAATTTTATCAGGAGTTACAGATAGCTCATTGAAGAGTCACACATTTTTCTACAGTGCAAGAATAGTGGTTTGCCTTTTATATCCTTAAAAGTATGCTGCTATTTTTCAATATCACCCATTTTTTTTCTAATTTCTAACACATCCAGGTTTTAAAACATACATACTGTGATATGGCGTCCGCCAGAGCAATAAATGACACCAAGATATAAGTGTAATTTTCGACACCTAAAAAGAGGTTCTGATTCACTCGATTGGGCTACAGCAGTAGTAACTGCCCAGCATCTCCTGTTGTGCGAAGCACGCCAATTTCTGCAGTTTTGAATGTTAACTAAAGTATTATTAAAGTATTGTCTTTCGCATTTAAATTTACAGATGATTTCTTAGACATTCGACGTGTGTGCTCTTCGTAATTTGTATCTGGTGGCTCGCCATTATCATCCGAAACAGCACTGGTTCTTATATCGCAAACAGTGTGACGCGATTATTTTCAGATCCTCAACTGATGGCCATGCGGTAGTGAATACAGGGGCACCACTTTTAAATTTTCGTAATCGTCGCTAGATCTGTAGCGCATCAAAAATGTTAAGCATCCTATGCAGCTAGATTAGTTTTGGCCATTCGAACCGCAAGAAGTGAGGGTGACACCAACTGACGTAGCTGTCGCCCTAGCGCATGTAAGTGCAACGTTCCGAACTGGTGTAAAACTATGGTGCAAAATATGTATAGGCTGTCCACTGTTTACGTTAGCACCTTCGAAAGCCCTGCTTGAGATCTACTTTTGTGCACATTGTGTATTATTACGCCTTATATAAAATTAACGTTGCCTTGGGTCTCTTTACTTTATTCATGCGTCGGTCAAGTGAAACTGTGAAATTCTCAGGAAAGAGAAATTTCACAATTCCGCTCATTTTGACACTTCGATGCATTAGGAAAAAAAAACAGAAGGCGAAATAAATAATTCAAATCATTTTAAATAGTTGAGACACACTTGTCTCAAAAACTGTAAGATGTCTTTGCGCATATTGGACAGCGCCATTTTACACCTCACAATGTCTAGAGTGTCTAGTTGAAAAATTACGTTTTTGTGAAAATTACGTAATGGATTTTGCTACAAGCCTATAACAATATATAATTACCTTTTTTTCATGTACGTTGGATGGTTAGCGGTGGTAATAACGCTTCGGGTAATTACGTGAGACCGACACATGAAGCGCCAACGAACAGCATAACGTCCTGCCGGCACAGAAGAAAATTTGCAACTGACAAACATGGCTGGCAATCAGTGGCAAAGTGGTGAAGTACAACCACTTCTCGGAATTCCCGCTCACGTGGCAAGGTGAGTGACGTCTGAGTTGCGCGTGCAGCCGTTTCGGCCAGAAGCCTGCTGTCGAAACGCACTGTAATCTGAATACATTTCAAATCATTGAATTCAGCGCCCCAGTGGCAGTGAAGTGCACCGATAAACGGACTTTTGTCTCTGGACACTTCAATACCCTGTGATTGGGTGCTCGAATACTGTAACCGCATTAAGGGGAATTGAGTATTCTTAGTATAAATATACCTACGAGGGGGGGGGGGGCTGTCTGATCAGAGATGGCTTCCATGTGGAGGCGAACACCCAGTTGAGATAAGTACTGAAAAATATTCTTAAAATATAAAAAAAAAGTTATTAATGTAGGCCATTATTGTAGGTTCTGGAAAAACCAAGTGGCATGTCCTTAATATGAGACTTTTCAAAAATCAAAATGATTACAAGTGCCAATTTATGAGCTTCTTTCCCTTTTAATAAATGTGAATTTCTAAAGGAATAGTGGCATTTTAACAGGATTCGTGTCCTTTAAAATTTTGAAATTTTTGTCAAAATGTGAAAATACTCGTTTGGCTTCAATGTCGTATGATCGATGGCCAGTAGATTTCAAAAATAGTTGAAAATTGACATAGTGTTTTTCTTGGTAGCCTTTGTAGATTGATGGCCAGTAAAAGTTAAAAATAGTTGAAAAATGGCATTGTATTTTTCTTGGTGGGCTTTGTAGATCGATGGCCAGTAACTGATAAAAATAGTGAAAAAATTGCCATAGTATTTTCTTAGTAGTCTTTTGTAGATCGATGGGATAGTAAATGTTTAAGAATTCATGAAAATGCCATTGCTGTTTTTGGTGGCCTTCAACTTGCATTAATGGCCAGTAAAGATTAAAAATAATTCATAAAATAGACAGAACATTTTTCTTGGTGGCCTATTGTAGGTATATTGGCTAGTAGATGTTTTGGAATCCATCAAATAAACTTTGTCTTTTGCGTGGCCTTCTGCTGCTTGGTTGGCCAGAAAATTGTATTAAAATTCATAAAACAAACATTGTGGTTCTGGTGGACTTTGGATGTTCTAGTGGCCATAATTTGACTTGAAAATTAATACAAGGAATTATTCCTTGTTGGCTTTGGGCTATCTTAGTGGCCAGTAAGTATAAATGTTTTCTTCTGTTTTGACGACACGAGCTAAGTCAGAAAATAGAAGATCGGTATTTTAAATAAATATTTTAAAAAGAAAACACAGCTGTATTAAAAGAATCTCGCATAGGAGATTTTAAGGGAGCAGTTGTTTGCTCTTTTATTTAATCTAGGGTTCTAGAGATTGTTGAGCATTATATTTTGTTCCAGAATGATATTCATAAGTTATATATATATATATATATATAAGCGTGAATACGGCTAGGTTTGCCATTTCAGTCAGAGTAAACAGATAAATTAAAAATATTACTTTTGCTGTGTCTGTGTGTACTGACTTATATTTAAATTTTTGAAAAAGAAAATTTAACATTCAAACTAAAAGTATTTTCCAAAGTCGAATTGCAGCAAAAATGTAACGAATGTACAACTTCATGTAGAATGTTCTATCAAGATCTATATCTTGCATGAGCATTATTCTGTGATACAAATTGTAGATCTACTTGTATGATCTCGAAAATGGGAAAAAATAAAAATAAAATAAACCAAATATCAATAAACACCAAGGAATTTAATTCGTGTTTTCTTATTGAAGTACTGTGTGTGTGTGTGTGTGTGTCCCATTATAAAAGTGCATTTTTGCTCATAGGGGTGTTTTTCTTAAGTATATTCTCTTTCAGGTTTTTGGTTATAATTTGGAATTGTGGTTTTGCCCCCTTGTTGCGTCCTCTGACATAGAGGGCGCTACATAGTTAGCTAACAATTTTTATTCGCCGTTAAGATATGGAACTACTTTTCCTCCATCGTTACCAACTTCACTGGGTGCAGTCACTCAGTGCGCCTGTTAAAATATATGCAGGTAGGGGCAGTGAAATTTTTCTAAGATTGGTTTCAAAAGTTCTCACTTTATCTTGAACAGCCTTCAGCAAAGTTAAGTACATGTCCATACACAAGTCTTGGGGCTACAGTATATTTCGAGATATCGAAATATGGCATTGCTGAAAGGCAATGTGCGTGGTGTCTCGAAATTAGTGTTCATAACTCATATCAAGAATTTTTTTTTTCCTATATCGTTCATCCCGACGCACGTATGCTAGTTTGGTAAAAAAAAAAAAAAGAACATGCATTTAAAACACTACATACTGTTGAACTTGACATTATCTGTGAGTAGTTTTTCTTCAGATAAAATTTTCTTAGATCGCATGATTTTTATAAAATATCATGCCAAAGTCAAAATTGTACGGTTTTGCAATGTACAGATAAAATAAACCAAGCCTTTTGCAGAATACTTAACAAGGACAACAGATTGGGGTCTCGTCTCAATTATTTGGAAGTAGAGACCTGCAGAATTCGCGTTATTATTTGACGGCATGTTAAACTTACAACAATTTTCCTTTGCAATAAGTTTATCATTGGACCCGTCTTTATTTGGCTCGCCCCTGGTAACTCTGTGCCAATAAATGAACGCTCCACAACCGTGTGCCCCAATCACTACAGTTCACTCAGAAAGGCAGTGACTAAACGTCAAGGCAGCAGCCAATGGAGAAATGACGCCAACTCGAGTATATATAGTACTGTGAATTTTAGCTTGACGCAAAAAAAAATAACGCGAATTTTGCAGGTCTCTATTCGTAAGGTATACTTAGCATCAGTTATTCTACAAAAATTCAATGGCAGCCGGAAATCAGAAATATGCGAATTTTTTTCAGCAGTTTTTTTAATTCCAGAAACATTTCCTTGTACGATTTTATAGACGAATTGAAGTAGATTTTGGCATCTTCGTTCAGTGTGAATTATCTCATTTCTGTACGTGAGTTGATTTTCATTATTTGTATGTACATATTTAAAACAGTAAAACTGTGATTTCGACATGTTTTTTATGCGAAAACTATGGACTCAGTAAATATTTTCCTTGCGAGGAAAGAGTAATCACTGATAATGTCTCGGAGTTAAAACAGTCTGTGGTAATAAATATAAAACCTTTTTTTTTCGCGTCCAACGCCCTTAACCGCTGATCCTATCATTTAACTAGTGCAAAGTCTGTAGTAAAGTCCAGTAGCTACATCTCCCTATTATAGTTTTGACTGTTTCCGCTAGTGATGGGATAATCGCATAACTTTGTAATTCGAATGAATTGATAACGATAAATCTTTTATCGAATAAATCATCGATAAAAATAATCGATTGTCTTATTCTAATTCATACTTAAAAATTGACCGCAAACACTTATATTTATATAAAATAATTTAAAAAATGTTCACCAAAAATTGTTGTGTTTATTTTTTAATAATCTCTGCTATTTTGAAAATATGTTGTTTCAAAATTTTATTTTAAATTTTAAACAAATATGAAACATATAGGAATCTACAACTTTTTCTATAAGTATAAACAGCTGAGAGACGTGAATAAACGTATTGTTTTAAAATAATGTCTGAATTGGTTATAATTGAATTATCGATTATTTTTACAGCGATTATCCCATCACTAGTTTCCGCTTAGTACATTTTGCTATAAGACAGTGCTGAAAGGCAATTTTAAACTATGTTAAATAGCTTGGAAATAGCGATTGTAGTGTGTGTGTGTGTGTGTGTGTGTGTGTGTGTGTGGTGTGTGTGTGTGTGTGTGTGTGTGTGTGTGTTTTTTGTCTGGAACCTAGTGTTCGTACCTTCTCTCAAGTTTAGTTAATTTTTGTAGATCAGTCATTACGACGCGCGTAAAAACTCTGCAACGCAGTTTTAAGCTCCAGGTACGTAGCCCTCTTTAAGTATTCTGTAAGGCGCCACGATGGCTGATCGGTTAGACTGCTCGCCTCCCACCAAAGATAATCGGGTTCCATCCCCCACCGCCGGGTCGCTCCCGAATTTTCGCATGTGGAAACCGTGCCCGGACGATGCCACAGGTCGACGCGTTTTCTCGGGGATATCCCGATTCCCCCACCCCTGCATTCATCCTCATCGGCTCTCATGATCTCGTTGTCAAGAGCAGATTCCAAACCTCTCAACTCAACTCAACAAGTACTCCTGTGGTTGGGGTCGAGGACTCGCTCGGGTCACCGCGCGGTCGACGTGCACTCTGTACCGCGGTATGACCCGTGCGGCTGTTTGCAGCCTGGTAGGAGAAGAGGTCAGTTCCTGGTGGCGGAGGCTGCGGACCCGGTAGTGCATGGCCGGGGGATGACGTGATCGCCGCCGCAACTGGCGAGGCTCTGCTGACATTTCGGGCAGAGCCGACCCCGGCCGGCCTTCCACGGGCCCCTACTCCTCCCAACCTTCCCGCGCCAATAAGGCGGGGAGCGTCTTCAACGCCTCCGCCGATCACGACCGCAACTCCCGTCTAGTTAACCTGCCCCCCCTCTCTCTCTCTCTCTCTCTCTCTCTTTCTCTCTCATGTAGCACCTCGTGCGCACGTCTTACCGACCACACGCACTCACACTACAGCGGTGCTCTCGGCTAATTGGACTAACGTCGACCTTTGAAAAAAAAAAAAGTTTCTTTTTACCCGTAGCTGAATGTGGTTAAACATACCAACAGGATCCTGAGCGTCCTTGATCTGTACGTGGTGAGGATGCCTGGCCGACGGTGACTCACGCAAGGTCCCCAGCATGACTCAGTTTCCCAGAACTGTGCAACCAACTGGCTTCAGAACCGGGTAAAGTCGTGTAGGTGGAAAGGATGATTTATAACGGATGATTCTAACCGTTTCCTAGGCTTCGCCGTACCGTGCAATTACCTTGCAAGGCCTCAGTAGATACATTCAAAATACCTTTGTTATTGCGTATAAGGCTGCTCTTTAGGTGTACAGTGATAAGTCTCATTGTATGTAAAAATCTGATATAAGGATACCAAACTGATATTCCATATAATGCAGTTCCTAATAAAACACATTTGAAGAGTGTTTTATTAGGAACTGTGCAGCGTGTACTGCTTTGATCTTGGTGAAGAGACTCACTGCTTTATATGTGAGATATGCAATGTGGTCTTAAAATCGATACTTACTATCAAGTGTTACGCCAAGAAACTTGATTTTCTCTTTTATTTTCATGTCTTGTATTAAATATTATGATAGGGGATCCCTCCAGACTCCCATCACAACCATGCCATTAGATTTCTCTGCTGGAAATCACATTTTAACCTTCCTTCCTTATTCCTCCACCTCACTTGGCATTTCTCCTGTTGTTGCCTCAAGTTCTCTTTTGTTCCATGCTGGAATTACATCAGTGCATCATCTGCTAATGCAATATTTCACTTATTTATGGAAGAATTGCTTAAAGCAGTGTGCCAAAGAGTGTATTAAGAAACAGTGGTCCAAAGATTAAACCCTTCGAACAGCCCCTTCACATTCGTTTCTCTATGCAGACGCCATTAACTTTGTATATGCTTACTCTCTTTTCGAAGAAAAGATCGTATCATGCTGTAGAGATTTCAGGGGCATTCCTTTTTCTTGAAATGTCACACCATCTCAGCCCACCATGCATTGTCATATACTCTGCTAATATTAAAGACTATGCCAAGGACATATGTTTCCTTCGTTTTGTTGTTTATTTTCCCATGTCCAGCACTGCTCTTTTAGTCCCTTTTCCTTTCCGAAAGCCATATTGTTTTTTATGCATTCCTTGTGTAGCCTCTTAAAAGGAGAGCAACATCATATTTATTAAATATACCAACACTTTCCTTAACAATTAATCGGTGATCGTTAGTTGAATCTTCAGTCACTGTCCAGTCTGTAACTAGTTTGGCTTCCTTTCTTGAGGTAATCGTCACGTCCAGATGTGACTGTGCTGTGCGCTGGAGATACATATGTGGGGAGGTTTGCAGATTCGCTGACATGGAAGTCGTTCGCCAAGAGATAGTGATCAATGACTATGTTGCGCTCGTCCGTTGCAGTTGCATATCATTGTCTGGAATTTGCATTCACATTTGCACCAATAATATGTCGTTCCTTTCCCTGTACTCGTAACCACTCATTCCACTTATCCAAATGTACTCGGGTATCATCCGAGTACTGAATGCAAGAGGATTCCAGATAATATGATTTCTTACCATTGCCGATCATTACACAGATACTTATGATTTGATATAGGGCTATCCATTGTCATACAGTTCAGATGTTGTGTCCGAATCCATATATATATATTATAGGGTTGTTTCTGGATGAGATTACATTTCCAGGCAATCCAATAATTTTACCTCTAAATGTGTATAGTTATTGCAATAGAATCAGGTAAATTTCTCTTTTGTTTACGAAGTCCTGTGTACTTGATGGTGCATCAGCGCAAATTTACAGGTTTATTTGTGCTATTCTGATTTTCTGTAGTGCTGGCAATCATATCCATATTCGGACCTTTCTAATTTCATTGAGAAAGCCTTTTCATGATGTGGACACTTCTTAGAATTCACTCTATGTGCATGCTAGTTTTATCCTTCAGGCAATTAGCACATACTGCATAATCATTGCTCCTATTACATTTATCCTTGTAAGAAAACGTATGACCCTCTCAAGACGTCGCTGTTACTCTCTTTACTCACCCACTCCAATCCACATGTAGAGAACCTGTCAGTACCTTAACAGTGCTTACCAGAAAGTCCCGAAATTTTCAGGCTGCATATCCAATGTACGCTGCTTCTTGTTGTATCATAATATTTCTGAATTTACACGCCCCTTCGATCATTATATTCACAGTTTCTTTGTTTCGTAATGTTTTAAGCCTAACAGCCGTTCCCTTCAGAAATTCTTCCTTATTCAACCCTTTATCCTCTTAATTCCATTTCCAGATTTCCTTTATTGGTACATCATACAAGATGACCTTTTGTTGTTTCTTCCGAGGCTCATCTATTCGTAGTCCAAGTTCCTTGAGCTTCTCTCTGGTGTTTATCTTATTCATGGTTACTTCATCTCTTGCTTCTATCAATACACCACCTCCTTTAACTCTTCTGCTGGATTTACCTTTTCTTGAATTGTCGTTTTAGTCTCTCCACTATTTTGGCCATCTTTGTCAAGGTTAACTAGTGAAACCTTTTTTGGAGCTTTACCTCCTAAGCAGTTTTATTTAACAATTTTGTCACTTGGGTAAAGGTCAGTTTTAGTTTCTCATCTTCTTTAACAATTTTGATGCCTCCCATCAAACAGTGCTCCAGGACTCTTGCCTATCCGTTTAATTGGGCATTCTCTTGTAGAGCTCTATCCATGCATGATTTTAATTGATACAAGTTTGGGAGTGTGTAGTTTACATTCTCTTTACTAACTTTATTCTTCTCAAGTATGCAATAATCAAAAAACTCGTTGAGATAAGTATCTGCTTCTGCTCTGATTTCCTCAAGGACGCCATTCGTGTCGCCACCTGGACCACCTCCAAAAACCATGGCCTTCTTGATCCTCTCTCTTTTTATTTCCTTTATAGGTCTACATTATTGCTGTAAATAAATTTTCAGGTGGTTGTCCATGAATCAGAGGAAAGCCCATTTTCACCAAATTCAGTGACTCATAATAAGTTATTCTCAGTTATTTCCTGTTGGTTTCTGAGTCCATAACAAGGATTGTGGCGCAGGGTAAGCGTAGGATACTTTTGTGTTAAAATATGTATAAAACGCTTATGATAGATGACATATTTAGAAAACAACTAAATACGTCATACGTGGGGCTATTTTTCAAAGGTTTGATTGAAAAAGTGTGAAGAAACCGCTAGTATGCTATAACTCTGGTTCCTATGAACAACTTTAATTTTCCCCACGAAGCAGAAAGGCAATTCTAAGCGATGGCTTTCGAAAGTGTCCATGAGTGAGTCAGCTGATACACCCGCGCACACAAGAGTACCCACGCATACTCCACCATCCTTTTACTTCTCCCTGTAAACGCCTTTTCCGCAAGGACGTCTCTTAAAAAAAAAGGAAGGGGTACTTGAGTTACTGAAGTTATCGCCATTTTCCCATTTTGCATGTAACCTAACGTTTTCGAAAAATATGCTCAATAATATTTTTAGAAAAAAAAAATGAGGTAAAATTCCTTTACATGTAAAAAAAGGAAATTACACTTACATGTAACGGAAATTTACCCCACAAATGAAAAGTAATAATCCCCAATATGTAACGCAAGAGAAAATTACCTGACTGATGTACGGAAAAAATCCAAAACATTCATAGTAATCTGCCTTTATGCGCAAAGAAAAATTACCCAACATATGTTATGTAAAATTCTACACTGTGTAATGCAGTATTACCTCACACACGATACATCGACTACAGTCTAGGTAGTTCGTGCTAATCTTTCCTTGCATAGTTTCACATAGACTTATTGTTTTGTAACCGTTATTACTAGATTTTTAAAACGTGTTTAATGCATCCACGCACACATTTTATATATTTACAAGAAAGAGCCAGTTAAACTCCGAAACTTGCTATACAAATACCAAAAGAAATATAGATTTTCATGGAATGTATTTTAGTAATCTTATAGAACTGCGCACTAGTCCTCCTTTTTTCTTGCTTTTGGATCGGGGCGTGCTGCACTCGTTTTGGTCGGCCTTGTTAACGACCACAATTTAACACTTGCGGGGTAATCAGGATGGTTGAAGTGCCATCTGAGAATAGCACACTCATCCCATTGCTTTCACGTCATCCTAAGGTAACGTTTTACTGGTGTCAGTCGAAGAGGTTACCGCCATTTTCTGTCACAACATGTTAAAAGGCTTTCACACTAATGTAATTTAGCATTTCACTTTAAGTTTATGTACCTTTCACGAAATCTCCAATACGCAATACAAACGTAATGCTGAAGTTCAGACAACAAAAATTGGTTTTGTAGTCTTCGTAACAATATGAATCTCGCTACTTGCTAGCTAAGGTGTAACATTTCAAATAAATCTCAACAGGTCGTCAGTTCTAACATTTCAAATCAATCATAACTTCGGAATTCTCGACATCTCAAATATTTTGTTAAAGTCGTTCTTACTTCTCCAAAAATTCCAAAATCTTTAATTAATCTTCTCAAATACAATAAAATTTATATTCCTCATCTTCAATCGATAATTATTCAAAATTACAAACATCTTGCATAAGTTGTATACATATTAAATCATTGAAAAGCACACATTTACTGTCACTGAAGACAAGGTTGAAGTGAGCTGCCTATATTCTCCACTACACCAATATCAGTTGTGTTGGTCTCTGTATTTCTACTTACCTTCTTCCTATTGGTCCTGGCTACACAAGACACGCCTACTGTACTCTGCTACGTTTTTTATTGACTGTTCATCGGCCAATGGAGTTGCTTGTTGACTATGTGCCTATCAGTGTGTCGTGACTAATGTAACATGTTTCATAATCCACCGTGCTCAATTGAGAAATTATCAAAATGAACAGTTTTATTCTTACGAATTGAAATGGTGGGTAGTTGACATTTCTTACTGAAATTCCCAATTTAGTGCAGCGAAACGGTAAAACCATGTCAGTGTGAGATTTGTCTTCAAGAGCAAAGAAATTTCCAAATAAACGTTGCCCGAGTATATACGTGCATACTCATCAGAAGGTTAAAACTTTCTTAATATACGACAAAAGTCCATCGTTGGAGCTGCCTTACTTATGGTGTCTCCTGTCCTCGTATTGGCTGTCGTCTGACCATGACATCTCTCCGCCAATCAGCAACGGCGAGAACACGCTTAAACAGAAGTTGGTATACAAATGTACTTTTGAAGGTGTTCTGTTAAGTAAATATTTTACTATAATGTCTTTCGTAAGCACGTTCGCATTGGAAAAAGTTATTTAAAAAAAAGGTGTTCGTCAAAAAACAAAAATAAAACCATTTGAAATATCTTTTGGGACATTTTTTGCTAACCTCACTTGTGTATGAAACTCCTTTTTACAGCCTCCTTGCAGTTGCGTGTTTTCAAGAAATTAACGGTTTCTGAAACGAAACACTGTTGGAGGGGAAAACGCAGATGTGTGTCACGTGATGGAGTGCAACTAGCGGGGGAAAAGCGAGCGCCCTGAGGAAACCTACCGTGGCCCATCGAATTTTCCAGGGGTATTCCTGTCTTTTACTCGCTCTGCATTCCGTCACTCCTTCATTTCTATCTCAACTTGCCTCTAAGTGGCCTGCAAACCTTTCAACTCATTCTCCTCCAGATAGTACGAAATAAAGAACTTAATACTAAGGACGTGTGCGTGATACACAAATTCATAATAAACGCTCATTTTTTAAATGATATATATATATCTACTTAGTACGTAAAAGACATATGTGAGATAGGAAAACGTCCTGAATTTTGCCACTCTAATCTTGATACTCATCCAGAACTACGAAGGAGAATAGATTAACAAAAATTAGTTATTCTAATAAAACTGAAGTTGTTTATCAAGTTGCCGACAAAGAAATGCTGCATTTTCATATTTCATCTCATAAATGTAATGAACAGCATATCTTATAGCATTCATAAAATTTACCATTGCAAAAATTATATTTAAAGTTCTTATCACTTTCTTCCATAACGTTTCTATTTTTCTGCAGCAAACGCGTCTTCAATTTCTTCTTCCACAAAAGGGAACTAATAAGAAACAGTTATTAGCGTACGAGCAGCTGTTAACAGATTTGGCTTTTCAACTAAAATCTTCTCCTAAAACAATACTTTGTTACGGGGTTTATCAAATTTCTTGATATCTGTACGAAATTATTTGGAGTAGTAGTGGACACTATATCCATTGTTCCACGCTAAAATGAAAGTAATAAACAGGCTAAAGTCATACTATGTTTGCATAGATAACATTCTTCCCTGGATTTCCAAAATAATTTGGTATAACAGCTATATTCACATAAATGAAATATATTTATGTTGTCTTCGACAAGAATAAGAATTATGATGTCAGACTGGTGGGACTAATATTTCATATAGTTGTATTTAAATGTTGTGAACAAGAAAACTTTTCAGTTGCAACAATAAATACTACTCATTTTTTATGGTGAACCAATCTAAGAATACACGATGTTTATATGGTTAAAAGCATGGTGAAGTTACTGTTTATGAATATTTCATTATACCTTTAACATGACGTTGGGTTACTCCTAAAACATCGTAACTCCATTTGAGGAAACACTAAAAAACATATAAAAAATAAAAAAACCTATAAAAATAGGACGTTTTATTACTTTACAATAATTATAGCAACATGATGAGACACACTTTGAATATGTTACACAAATTGCACCCAGAGTCAAACGTTGGGTAATAGCTGGATTTATGAGTTTTTTTAGAAGTAAGCAGACAACAATTTTGTTCATATTGGTAAGTTGAAAATTCAGATGTCTTAATATAATTTTTAAAAATCATAAGTTCCTAAAACACGTACTTTTAATTTTAAACAATTATCGTGAAACTTTTTAATCGCTTACTAATTGAATAGCCCAGAGGAAGAATGGCTCTCTGACACAGTTTTTAAGACTTTCCATCTACTAGTAGGATCAGTTTACTGAACTTTGAGTCAAAATTTTTGCAAATATTTGGTAGTTTATTGTAAAGAACGGTACTACCTAGAATATATCTGAAAATATAATAAGACGTTATTGTATGTGAGATGAGTACAAATAACTTTATCGGAATATCTCATCTGAGAAAACAAGCGTCACACTAGCACAACATATTAGTAAATAACACTTAGTAACTGCATTACATTAGAGCTCAGGCCTGGGTGCCGCCAATTAGTTACTGTCATTTGGGTGACTAGTATTCTAGTTAAAAATACCCGATACCATTTAATCACTAGAAGTGATTACTACGTTAAAATATTTCAGATCGAGAACGTAATAAATGTTGTATACAGTCCATTCCAAAGTGTTTTGATTTCTACGAGTAGTTCGTATCGTTTAATAACTTCGTTCATTGTAGAGACTATATATCTCGAACAAAGCTTTGATTGTTGTCTTAAGATAAAGCGAATGATCTATAGACTTCGTAACAGTCCACTTACCTAAGAATTTACGGGCTCAACAAGCCAGCGGACCAAGTCGTTCATATCACGCAGTAGCTCGGAATCTCGTCGGTAGCCTATTCTTCAAATAACTCTCAATCGTGCTCGCCAATAGAAGGTAATCGAAGCCATCGTTGCTCCAGAAGAATTATCACGTGTGGGTTTACAACTCCTGACGAGCCACGAACTTCGTTCGAATGATTAATGATGGCTGTGCACGTCTTATTCAGAAAGGAGGAGCAGAATACACGTACTCGTATGCACCGTAATTAAAGACTAGCCAAAAAAAATCTGAAGTTTCGCTCTCATATGTTTTCCACTACAACAATCGGCATGCAAAATTGCAAAATTTTCGATATTTATTAGGCAGCTTTTTTTTTTTTTTTTTAATAAAAAAAAATACGTTCTTCTTTCATTCAGGCGAAAGCTTACAATTGTTGTGAACGCAAATTATATTTGGTCTTGTGCATCTGTAGGGATTTTTTAACACCTTCAAACTTGCTTCCTAATAATCCATCTGCGATGAGTCCCAGTCTAGGAGTCTGAGAAATAACAAGTGAAAGCACTTCCACACAAATGCTATATTTTGCCATCTGAACACGAACTTATATTTCAAAATTGATTTTTTTTTCTCACGTTCTATATTTGAAATTATCGTATGTGTTAACCATGTCAACGAATTAAATATATTTGATGTTTATTCAGCTGACACATCAATATTGGTTGTCTAATTTTTATATTTTCTAGTAAGTGAAAGACTTTTTGAATTGCAGTTTTCGTAATTTCGTCTCTCATTATGTTAAATTATGTTTTTGAACTTAACATTTAGGATACTGAAATTTTAGTTATCATTTTTGTTTATTAATGGCCAAGGTTACAAAAACCAAACTTCCCTTGGGCTGGTATAATTTTATTTCACGCGTAGCACAAATTTAATTATTTTTTCTTGTTTACGACTTTATGCGATGGTAGCGTTTCATCTTAGCTAAAGTTAAATAACTAAACTAATATAAACAACTAAAACGACTTAGTTTTATCTTCACTAAAATTTCAAAAAATTGTATTTAAGGAAAAGGCATACGTGGGTTTAAAAAACGAAGCATAGAGATAATGTAGTGCACGAAGTTACATCAAATTCTTCAATGCGGTGCATTATAAAGCAGTGATGGATTTTCTTGGATTTAATTTATGTTGTTACGCTTTTAATTTTGAAACTAAGGTAAATATAGGGGAAAACATTTTGCTCCAGCTTAAGTCATCATAGCATTGAACATGATTATAGCATTTGTTCATGCAACCTATTCTAGTAAGTACTCAGAACCACTGCGATTCCATTAGCTCCACCCATCCTGCTACAATAAAACCTACCTAAAACGTAACAATTTATCTATAGGCTGTCCGCGGTTTACTGAGCAGTTTTGAAAGCTCTGCGTAAGAACCTTAAGATCTACTCATATGCCCGTCTCTAAAGACCTTGTTATTTACGAAACTTTAAGGCCTGTCTATAGGTTGTACACGGTAAAGTAAGCACTTTTTAAGACCCTGAAAAATTTCCCCTTTAAGCCAATTGCTATCTTTCCGCCACTTTTTAATGAAAACAATGATACGTGACTAATGAACACACTGCAAGCATTTCGCCACTCTCGAAAGTTAACGTCTGAGACTGAAGTAAAATATATAAATTAGTGGTTAATGCCTGTTGGGAGGGCCTTAAAAGTACTCACTTTACCATGGGTAGCCTAAACACGTTGTGTGTTCTTCCGCCATATATAAAATTAACATTGCCGTGGTTCTGTGATCACTTTATTCGTGTGTTGGGCAAGTGAAACAGTAAAATTATTATAAAAGTATATATTTTACAAAATTGATTATTACAACGCTTGAGTGCATTAAAAACATAAAAAGTATCACTGCAGTTTGCTTAACATTCATATCATTAACTAAAACTTTAATTAGACGTTATCACAAAGATACATGGATTTTCTTTCCCTCCCGTCATTACCAATTTTACTGGGCCCATTAATACGTATGCAGAGGATCAGTGACATTTTTCATAGCTTGATTTTAAAAGTGCTTATTTAAATGTGAACAGTCTATAACTCTGTGTGCGTATACGCGTTTAGGAAACATATGAACAAACTCGGGCACGTGATTCGGGACCGGAAAAGGGGAAGATTGATATAGGACATCGATGGTAAATCTCAAATAGTAAGGGCTGTAGAAGCCCTTCGACAAGAATGTTATACTATGGGATACTAGACAAAGTACTTGCGTTAGAGGAACAAAACTTTGGTATTCGAATTAAGTAAGCCAAGATATTGGATGAATGGAAGGTAGGCCGACGTTTTGTCGTACAACCCCCATCATGTAAATAATTGAGGTTGTCGCCCTTTGATTGCATGCAACATTTACACCGTGAGGTAAACCTAAAAAAAAAATGTTCGTCTCGTGAACTGGAAAGCTGAGTAATTATGTTAGCTCATACATGCGTTAGTATATGCTATTCACGTTAAATGAGCATTTTAGAAAGTCCTGCCTAAGATATACTTGTATGAACGTTGTGCATTCTTCCTCCTTATGTAAAAATAATATTGCCGTGGGCCTTATCACTTTATCCATGCTCCGGTCAAGTGAAGCTGTGAAATTGTAAGAAAATTAAATATTTTACAAATCTGGTCATTTTTATACTTCGTTGCATAAAAAAACAGAAGGATAAAGAAATAATAAAAGTTATCACAATGGTTAACTAACACTTAATATTCGACGTTAAGATATGGAACTACTTCCCCTCCAATGTCACCAACTTTACTGTGTGCATGTCACTCAGTGCACCCGTCACAATGTATGCAAGTGGAGTCAGTGACTTTTTTTCTAAGGTTTATTTCTAAACTGCTCACTTTATCGCGAACAGCCTTCACCTGCATAAACAGTATTTTAAAGGGCGCAGAGACTGGCATGCACTCAATAAAGCTGCTAACAAAGGAGCGAAAAATAGTTCCTATCTTAACGCCAAATTAAACGAGTTTCGTAAACATGTGTGAATAAAGGAAATTATTTATTTCTCTTCCTGTTGTTCTTAATGCATAAAAGGTAAGAATTGGCAAATTCGTAAAACATTTACTTTCCTAATAATTTAATGGTTTCGCAAGACCGACGGATGAAGAACGCAACCAGGCTCGTGGCAATGTTAATATTACATATGGTGGAATAATACACAATGTGCATACAAGTATATCTTAAGCAGGGCTCTTAAATTTGCTCAGTTTACCGTGAACAGCCTATAGAAACCGATTTCTCAAAATGAGACCACAAATAAGGGCCTTAATTTTTTTGGATGTCTTCATGACACGTGGAAGACATTAAAAGTCATTACTAGATACAGGTGTTTTTATCGAAATGATTTCAGGACCAGTTGTACTCCAAAACACTTTAGCTAATGTGCTCTTTCGTGGTTGGAGGATTTCAAATGTAACGTGCCTGAAGTGTCTGCCCACGAATCACGGACGTTCAATATCGGAGTAATTTATCACGATTGGCCCAGTCAAATAGGAACATAGAGTGGAGAGATTTTGACGACTTTCAACAACGAGGTCTTGAGAGCGGATGAGGGTGATTGAGGTGAGTATGGAGCAGTGCAGGAATGAAAGAGCGGGAGAAGCGGGTTATCCCCGAGAAAACCCGCCGACCAACGGCATCGTCCGGCGAAAATCCGGAGTGACTCGGCCGGGGATTGAACCCGGATAGTCTTGTTGGGAGGCGAGCAAGCTAACCGCTCAGCCACCGTGGCCCCAAATAGGAACATGTCTTCTCACGTAGACACCTGGCCAATAACCACAAAGGAAGTCGTGGTTGTGGACGTAGGAATTTGAAGTCTGGCATGACTATGAATTATTTCCGCGAAAACCTCCTGTCCCTAGTCAGTAGGCCAAAAGTTAGTTTGTTGTTTACTGCAGGCGTCGGGCTTGTTTTATACTACACGCACACGCAGTGTTAGTCTAATTTGAATGTATAGGATGTTGCAATATTGCATGTCAATACTTCAGGGAAACATTCCTCACATCTGGAGGATGAAAAAATTGTCATATGAACATAGGTCCACAAATGCTTCTTTTCTTCACTACATTCCGTAATACATAAAGTACAGTGTATGACCCGTTATGTATTACGGGCTGTAGTGAAGAAACAAAGTTTTTGCGGACCTATATTCATATAACATTTATTTTTTAGCCTCCAGATATAAGGAATGTTTCCCCGAAGTATTGGCATGTAATATTGCAACACTCTGTATAAGCTTAAGAACATGATCAAAAGTGTAATGGGCAATTTTTGTCATGTCTTAGCACCCACAATAGTACTAAGCAACCGAACGTGGCACACGGTGTGGGCTCACCGCCGAGGCAGCCATCGCGAGGAGAGATCCCGACTCCCCACAGTGAAAGTGCTGAGTCTTTATTTCATCTAGTGAAAGCACCAAGGTCATCACCGTCAACTCGAGATGACACTCGGCGCAGAGATTCCGGCTGCAGCGTGCCCATTCTTAGCCCGAGACTTCTCACCACCTTCCTCTCATTGTATCCAGTTATAATACGACCTGGGAGATGGGCGTAGATAACCTTCCCCAGATACGGAGAAGGAAGGTCGGTATTCCTATTATGCACGGACCTTGAACGAAATGGAATCCAACCATGAAGAGACGACGCTTACCGTCAGCTGTAGAATCCGCCCAAATTCAATTTCCGCCGCCGAACGCAAGGACAACTTGGTGCAAGAATTCTGATGCTGGTGAATACGCACTCTCTAAGACGTAGGTGGCAAATTTCGAACACCGGAGTATACGTGCGTTTAGAATACACGATAAAAATAAAGTATTTTTCTTTTCATACATCCGTTGTAGCTCATTAGCTTAGGAAACAGTCAAGATCCCATCTTTGACAGTAACGATGAATTCCGGTGATTGCAGTCTGATATAGGGCAAAGTCTGCACAACATGCATAGAATACTTACTTCCATTAAAGTTTGGGAAGCTTAATAAAAAGTTTATACAGTGAATATTTTTGTCCATACGGTTACCACTGTACGACCTCAGAACAATGTGGAAGGTTTTCCCAAGTCGCAGAGCATTAACTGACGGGGATCTTGTTTACTGATCAACTACTTGTCAAACTGGAGATCCACTGTCATTTTATATATATATATATATATATATATATATATATATATATATATATATATATATATATAATATATCCAGCCTAGGTAGAATGTGTTGGGGTTTACCCGACGAAAAAAGAATATATGGCGATCACGTAAATATTGCATTGCGGCTAACTGACTCAGCAGTACACGGGCTGGACTACTGGTTCTAGATACCCTCACCACTGTAAAATTTTCTGCTAATATTTCTGCCAAACACATTCTCAATGTAGAAGTATCTCGGACGCTTTGAAAAACAACTCCAGATTATATTTACACATATCCAGGACTTACTACAACGATAGCGTCACCTGGATATTAGGACACGAATTTACCGCATTAAACATGGCGCCTGGCGCCTAGCTGAGCGGCGTCTTGGCGTCGGCTTGAGACACTCCAAAAATGAATGATAACTGATGTACAACTCTCTTCTTACACATGGTTGGATCACCAACAAAAACAAACTTCTGGAACTTACGTGTATTCCTATACTAAGGTTGGTACTGAGGGTTTCGGGGCTAGAAATCCAGCAAAAGCTCTCGCTATGCGTCCATTTAAAAGTTTCACCCAGAAGCCACGACTTCCGGCAACTATGTTACTAGCTAGTCAAAATCGAACTACTTCCGGAAAGAAAGAATATAAAAGGATTAATCAAAACATTAAATACATTTCAATTAATGAAAGAAAATAAATTATCAAGCTTTAAAATTTACAAAATTATTACTGAAAACCAAAAATAACATAAAAATTTAATTTTTTAATATTTAGATGATAACGCATCAGATCTCAGAATGCTGTGAGAAATTATCTTAGAGTGATAAAAATAAAACTGGACGAGTGGTTTACAATACCAAAATTACGTGATTTTAATGCATTGCCAATAATTATATAAGGGGTTATAAATTGAGACCAGAAAAATTCGCGGATTCATTTCAGGACAAGCTATAATTCAAAACACGTGTGTTAGTAACACTTCAGCCATTGGCCCACATGGTGTTTGATACCTCCTTGGAAACACTGGACCAATCGTCGCCTTCCACTACGACAGCAGACAACCAATGCACAGTTGATATCGGCATATTTGTACATAATAGTGTAGAGTCTAGCCAGCAGGTCATTGAACGCGCGAATTTTTCAGGTCTCTAGTTATAAATGAAGGTACGTCAAAATATTATACAAAAATAAGCACTCATTACTGTCTCAAATCATGCACGTAGATGATTAGCATACTTGAAACATAACCTATTTACATACGCACTGCCAAACCATGACAAGGTAATCTCTTACTTTATGTCGTTATACAAAATACGTAGAAATTGCCCGAACTGTCGGTGCACTTATGCCGCAACAAGATGGTTTTTTAGCTTTAAATGAGTCGTCCGGAATTTACGACGAAACAACGACCTTCTTGTGGTGTTGTACTCCATGGATATACACTGCTTGCTGAGGACCGACTATCCTTTCCATCCTATCAAAACCTCTTTGTCACATCCTGTATATGACACTCCGCGGAGTGCGCATGGCTTGTCACATTTTCATACAGAAAGTTCACGGTAAACTGAGCACTTTTGAGGCACTAGTAATTTTTTTTTCTTCAGCCATATTAAATTCTTCAACCCCCTATTTAAATAAATATTCCCACGTATATAATAAACACAGTGTGTATACTCTACAGTACTCTGAAGTTAACGTCTGAAGCAAAAATAAAATATATTTATTGACATTTATTCCAAATGAGAGGGATTTCAAAAGTGCTCACTTTATCGCGAACAGCCTATACGAGCTCCGCATGTCTCCAGCGGTTTGATGAATCTCTCTTAAGTAACGTCGCCAGTCACAGCTTTGTGCCACGGGAAGAGCAAGCAGCTCTTAATTTTTCTGTTCGCAAAAAATAAATAATTTTTTAGAATAATGTATTTTAAGTTGACATCCATGCCCTCGAGCCTAGGCCTTCTTTAGTATATATTCGTAGGTCGGCGCGTGGGTACGTATGAAAATTTATGTATGTCGTGTATGCACCAAATTTGGTTCACGTGAAACTTATCACTGCCGGAATTGCCACCTTACTTCCATAGACCGCGTTAGATATAGAAACCTGCTGTGTTTACTTATCAATTTATACTTCTCCAAAAACAATCAAAGTGTATATTTAAATCAGGAGAGAACAGCAGTAGGTATATGAATCGCATATGCCCAAAAAATTGTTTTCTGTATTTTATTTTGTGTGCCCGTTCACGATTAACATAATAATTATAAAAATATATTATAATTAGAGACATGCAAATTTCGCGTTACTAGTTGGAGACACGTTAAACTTCAAACATATGTACCTTTGCAATAAGTTTCTCATTCGAGAATACTTCATTTGACAGGCCTGGTGCCAAATAATAACGCGAATTTTGCAGGTCTCTCTGCTTATATCTATTCAAGGCACAAATATTCAGACAGAGTCGTGTCCAGTGGAACCCTGCGCAAATCTACAAGCGCGTACACACTCAGCCACATACTATGTCAAGGGAAAGTCCATTACCATAAACGCAGTGTATCATTGTGAAATTGTAATCATTCGAACAGCCTCGACACAAAACAGGCCCTGCTCGTGAAGGGGTCGTAGATGACCCGTCGCAACGAACTATTTGCGATTACTGTCGAGATATGACTCAGTAATTCTCAAAGAAGAACGAGCAAAGAATATTTTTTAAGTACGTTGCTCATTTTTTTTGGTTACTAGGGGAGCACGCCATAATGAAAAAGGCAAATTACCCGGCACTTAAATGGAAGGCAGTGTCAAGTTCCTGTATCAACATTGCAATTGTAGGCTGCTGAGGCAGTATGTCCCACAGAATTAGTGTACATACTCTGAAGCAAAATTAATGGCCTCGCTGGTTTAGAGGTTAGACTACTCGTCTCCTACCTAGAAGAACCGGATTCGATACCCGGGCGTGTCGCTCCAGGATTTTCGCATTTGAGAATAGTGCCGGACGATGCCGCTGGTCAGTGGGTTTTCTCGGGGATCTTTACCCCCTTTTTTTTCTTCCGGCGCTGCTCCATACTCGCCTCTCTTCGCTTCAAGACCTCGATGTTAACAAACTGAGGTCAGCACATATTTACTGACACTTTAGACAAATTAGAAGTAAGTCAACAATATTCACTGCTGCAAGAATACCAGTTCTGTTGGTGTCTGTCTTAGAACTCACCATTGTCCTATTGGTCCATACCACACCGCACAATACCCTGTACTTTACAACGTTCATTATTGGCCAGTCATCAACCAATGGAGGGCCGAGCTGATATTGACCCGATCAAATGTCCTTTATCTTACGGAAGGATTTACAATAAATCTTGTCCCTTTGAATAGCTATATAACAAATAAATTCTATAGTTACTGCGCTGTCGTGTTATTGTGAGGTTATGTTAAACACTAGCAGAACAAATACTGCGCATCCATGCGAGTTTTGTTCTGAAAAACAAAGAAATTTTCCAATTTGCTTTGCTCCAGCTGCACTCGAGCAGAGTCTACAAAGTGTTAAGACCCGCCCAAATCTCTCCAGTCGCTCACTCAGAAGCGAAATGGCGCTCAATGGGTTCGCAAATCTATGGAAACGGGCCTTGAGTGTCCCCACTCCCCTCACCGATACTCATTCCGCCACATTGATTTTTTCTTTCGTCATTTGTTTATACATTACTGGAGGCCACCATATTGGTAGGCGACCGTCATATTGGTAGGTGACCACCATATTGGTATACATCACTTGTCTGCCATCTTGGAAGCCAAAGTCCATTAGTAATTGAACTTTGACCTGTGACCCATGACCCCTTACCCCTGTCCATGACCATGACCCCATGACCTTGAAAACAAAAACTTGAGAAGAAATTCATAAAAGTCAACAAGCATAATACATTACAGACTACCACCACCATATTAGATGCAGACTTCCTCGATCTTGACCCGTGACCTTGAATGACCTTGAAAACAAAAACTCGAGAGCAAATACATAAAAGTCAGCAAGAATAATACATTACAGACTACTACCGCCATATCAGATGCAGACTATCTTGACCTCGACCCCATGACATTGAATGACCTTGACAGTGCTTGAATGTGATTGGCCAGCTGCAATCACTTGACAAATTTGTGATTAGCTGGTTGGTGATTGGCTGATTGGTGTTTACAATACGATTAGTTCAACATCAATATCACCTCATAGGTCTTCCATACTCGTATTTAAGCAGCACGGAGGTCAGCTAAGAATCTTAGTTTAACAGCCTCTTTCGTGAAAGGTATATTGTCTTGGCTAGCTTGTGCCTCTTCGCATCAAAGTCTTATTCTGCATCTGCGTTATCTCCGGGTACTCCAGAGCTAATGGTAACTACGGCAGTGCTATCGACTTCTTCGGGAGTGGTACCAGCCTTGCCATCGACTTCTTCAGGCATGACGCCGACAGCACCAGCGACTTCTTCGGGTGGACCACGTATAGCAGCGCCATCGACGATTTCGTCAAGGCTTCGTTGCTGCTACTGTGACAAGATATTTGCCTACAGCCATGGTGCGAGGAAGCATGAAAAAAACTACTTGTGTGAAGGATCCTTCCTATGTTATGCAACAATGTGTTAAGTGCAAACAAATGTTCAAACGAGGTGATAAGCTGAAGAGACATATCAACAATTGTAAAGGTACAGTTCCTGCAGCTAAGAAACGTCCTGTACTAGCTATTGGGGATACCACATCAAATGGATTCTATCTAAAAAAAAATTCAGCATCCAAAGGCATTTTAAAGATTATGTAATTGGAAATAAATTTGCTGGTACGAAAGACATATGTACATACCTAGGCCCTGTTAATCAAAGGATAGTCAATCAATTAACTGAGGAAGTCGAAGACGGGCTTTAGAGGCCTTGAAAGAAAAACTTTGTCGTGAAGAACAAGAATATATGGAAAAGGGTTCTGGTTGGACGCTTGTTGACGTAGGCTTTCTTGAGCTGCGTATAAGCAGATTATATTCACTTCATAAAAAGTGAGCTTATTGCTAGAAATATCATAAATAAATGTATGGAAACTATAGAGATTGTGGTTTTTACGTCTGTAATCTGATGTATATTTTAAAAAAATGTGTTTTCAATTAATAAACGAAAGTATTTTATTTCTCGCTAATGTCGGCCGTACCTTCTCCTAGCATGTATATTTTCCCTGATATCAGGAATATTATGGTCTTCGTTTTCAGACGTGTCACTACAAGCCGATACCCAAGGGAGCACAATAATAAAAATCAAATTATGTGTCAATTATAATGTTATTAGTTAAATATGTTGAAATGTTGAAATGAAATGTACAACAAATTAGAGTGCGGGTTAATATTGAAATACATTCTAGGCAGGTTGGATCCAACAGACTTGGAGCGAGGAGGGAAAAGGTTGAGGCAGGCCTGATGAGCAAGTGCAGTGTGGAAAGAGGTGTTGGCTAGCAGGCAGGGAGAAGTGTAAAGGGGAGTGGGGGTGGTGGAGAGGCCAACAAGATAAGGGGGTCTAATGTTATATGTTCCTCAATTTTTTTCTTATAATTTTTCCCCCGAGTTTTTGTTTCCAAGACCATTCAAGGTCACGGGGCTGAAGGTCGAGGTAGTCTGCATCTAATATGGTGGTGATAGTCTGTAGTGTATTATGCTTGCTGACTTTTACGTATTTTTTCTAGAGTTTTTGTTTTCAAGATCGTGGGTTCAAGGTCAAGGTCAGGAATCACAGGTCAAAGTTCAATTACTAATGGGCATTGGCTTCCAAGGTGGCAGACAAGTGATGTATACCAAGATCGTAGTCACCTACCAAGATGGCTGTCGCCTACCAAGATGGTGGCCTCCAGTAATGTATCAACAAATGTCGAACGAAAAATCCAGTTGGCGGAATGAGTATAGGTGGGGGAGTGGGGCGAGGGAATCAGTCGACTGCTGTGGATGGAACGAATGTGACTAATGGTGGTGCTGGGAAGCCTTCGGAAATGAAAGTTTTTTTTTTTAAGTATAGGTTTTTTAAATAGTTTTTTAAAATTTTTTAAATATTTTTTAATAATTTTATTTTAATAATAATTTCTTGTAATTTTTTTAGTTTTTTGATTTTTTTGGATGTTTTGCATTTCCAAAGTCAATGGTCAAAGTTCAAGGTCAAAGGTCGTCTGCATACAATATGGATCTAAGATGGCTGATGCTTAGGTCTGAGTCCTATCCTTTATATCTTGTATCGATTTGGCATAGGGTATGCCTATAAAACCAATATGGCTGCCACTGCACTGCATGTCTTAAGGAAGCCCCTCAAATTGATTAAATCTGTGAAAACTGGATATCAGGGGCTTTTTTCTGTATGAGGGGGACCTTTACGGTTTTTAAGGGGGCTTCTAACCATTTTTGGGGGGGCTTCTAACTTTTTTTTGGAGGAAAAAGGGACTTTTTAGGGCATTTTGGTCGATTTTGAGGGAGAAAAGGGAAATGTTGAGGGGAAAAAGGAAAAAAATGGCCGACGGATGACGTAACAACATGGCGGCCGGGCAGCTCCGTCTTCGACGCCCGATGCCCTTGCGCATCAACCAACTATTTCCTACTACTTGTGTATAAAGACACGTGCATGTACACATACATTTACATTATATGCGCATAATGTGCTTACCGCAGCTCTATGCTAACTGCAAGCCAGCACTTCCGTCAATTAGCGGAGTGTTGGGATGTTACTTATTAAGTAATAAAATCAGCATTTTCCAGGAATTGGGAAGGAAAAATATCTTTACAAAAAATCAACGAAGGAAAAATTTCACTATTTTCAGAGTGCATTTCAGGTTTGCCACCTTTGTTAATGAATATGCGTCATACACCTCAGTTAGCAGCTAAAAACCTGACATTTACATGTAAGTTCTCACATACTATAGTGTAATCGCACTCTTCTCCTCTGTCAAACATTTTACATTAAGAATATAAAATGAGTGGCCTAAAATAAATGTCCGTTCGAGGAGACATTAGAGTTCACGCTCCTTCGGCTTGTCTGTACAGAACTGGAATGCCACGGGTTAGCGAAACAAAATTCACAGCAGATGTGGAAATTTCTCTTCACAAATGGAGGCAGCCACATATGCGAAAGTAGCCCACTCCGTAGATGGAAAAACTACCCGCCGGCCCAGAGTATGATTATAGGCCTACAAACCAATCAGCATGCTACATTGAGCAAGAGTGAAAACAAGAAGCATGTTCAGACAAGTCGTACTTCCTACCATTCTGTACTGGAGTAGGATGAAGGGATAAAACACTAGAAACCTCTAATTTAGAGTTCGTGCACAAGCTTACTATCTGCACATAATACGACAGACTATTATATTAAGGTAAATCTTCTAGGACGTGTTGTGCCATATGATCACTTATCGGTAGGGATAGGAAAATCTCGCGAATTCATTTCAGGACAAGATAGGCGTCCAAGACGTGTCCACTGGAGTCACCTTTGCAATTGGATCGCAGTTCATCAGACACGTCCTGGATGACTCTGAGCAAATAGCAGACTAGCAAGGAAAACAAGTAGCGAGTGTCATACTCTCAGGTGTGTAGTAACACTGGCTACTCTCTGCCCCAGAAGCCATTGAACAAACATCTGAGGCTCGAGTGCACACAGGACTATGGAGTTAGCGCACAGGTCATTGAACTTGCGAAATATTCGTACTACTACTTATCGGACATTACTGGTGCTGGCACAAGTATTTATTCCTTGAAGAGAGATATGACCCTGAATCTATACTAATATTATAAAGAGGTAGTGTTTGTGTTTGTGTGTTTGGATGTAGGAGGTAATCTTCGAAACTACTCATCCGATTTAAAAAATTCTTTCACCAGTAGAATGCTACGTTATCACTGAGTGTCATAGGCTATATTTTATTTTAAAAATCAATATAGATCCCTACTAAAACTCCAATAATGTAACCCAAAGTGTAAATAAATGACCTATAAAATTCCTTACATTGCCTGCGCTGCGAAAACTATTGATGAAAGAACAAAATAATGTACTACGGCTTTGCAGGACGGACAGATTTGGAAAATAAAACGTGCTGTGTGCTGCGTAAGGCGCCAACCTTAGAAGCTCTACTGCCATTATGGGGGGAGTTACTTTTGTGTTTGCTGGGGATTTTCGGCAGACACTCCCTGTAGTTACAAAAGGGACGCGTGCAGATATCATCAAAGCATGTCTTAAATCATCTCCCTTATGGAGTTCTATTCAACACCTAAATTTGCGAACGAATATGAGAGCCTATCTGGGTGGAGACACGCATAAAGATTTCCCACAACAATTGCTCAGACTTGGAGAAGGAGTTTTTCCTTCTCTAAATTTGGGCACTAATTCTGCTGAAATCATTTTAAATGAGACATTAGGTCAGATAGTCCACAGTCTGCAGCATCTTATAGAAGCAGTATATCCGGGCCTCGAAAATTTTCTAGAAAGAGACTTTCACTGGTTGTGTTCCAGGGCAATAGTATTGCCTAGGAACGACACTGTCAATGAAATCAACAATCTCATTATACAAAGAGTTCCCGGCCAAGTCAAAACCTATAAGTCGATTGACACAGTCACCAATGTTGACGATGTCGTCCACTTTCCTCAAGATTTTCTAAATTCGCTTAATCCTTCTGGCTTGCCACCTCACGAACTATCATTAAAAGTCGGTACTCCTATCATGTTTTAAGGAATATAAGCCCTCCTAACATGTGTAATGGCACAAGATTGCTCATAAAAGACTTGAAAGAAAATTTGATTGTCGCGACCATCCTCACCGGTCCAGCAGCCGGCCAGCTGGCAAACATCCCGAGGATTCCCATGATACCCACGGATTTGCCAATATCTTTCAAACGGTTGCAATTTCCCGTAAAAACATCGTTCGCGATTACTATTAATAAGTCCCAGGGTCAAACTTTCTCTTTGGTTGGAATCGACCTACGAAAAGAGTGTTTTTCCCATGGCAACTATATGTTGGTTTATCACGAGTTGGAAGTCCCGAGAATCAGTACATTTTTCTACCAAACAATAACAGGACGTCAAACATTGTCTACAGAGAATGTCTTAGCCAATAACATATTAATACTTCTATCTCAGATAAATTTGCATTGTAATATAATGTATATTAATATGAAAAATTATAAAAAAGTAAAAAAATATCAAATAAAAATAGCAAAAAAACTTTAAATTATATAAATTATTTAATTAATTATTAAATTATAATGTGCTTTTTTAATGCTTTAGGAGAGTTTACCCAACCTAATTAACGCCGGGTTAAGCAGTTTTTTTAATCTTAATTGCACCCGTGCGAAGCCGGGGCGGGTCGCTAGTACATTATATATATATATGAACTAGAATACATAAAGTAATGTACGTACATTTAAGTCACTGCCATTTTATCTCAATACCCTATTTATATTCATTTTTATGAATCAAAATATATTTAAAAAAGTGTTATTTGAAACAAAATGTTTTGCCATTTCAATTTAACACTTTAACTATAGTACCTGATCTTTTTTTATTCCAGAGAATTTAGAGCTTGTGCCTATGAGATCGATCATAATATGTTTCTATCCTTTTCCAAACAGGCTTGATCCCTGAATCGGATATGCCAAATGTGGCATGAGAAAATTATTTTTAACATGTATATCGTTAGGAGAAACGAAACACAGAACTATTTTATGTGAAACAATTTCTTTAATGCTACGTAAAAATATTAATTTTGGAAAAAACTTAAGGGAAATTTAGTATGCTGTTGAAAATATGGATGAGTTGTGCCAACCGATAATACGAATGCATAGCATTTCAAGGATGCTTAACCTGCGTGTACAAAAATATAATACTTAATCGACATTAATAACAAGATACAACAAAAGAGACGACAAAAAATTTCTTTACTGTAAAAAAAAAAAAAACGGAAATTTTGCAACACCAAAATGTACACAAATATTTTAATATAGCCGACATTATGTTTCTTTAATATTTACTTGGTATAACGTAAGACATCTAAATAGGAACATTCTATTCTTCTAAAGTAATAATTTTTACAGTGTATCTCTATGAACGTGACTCCACAGGAACTGTCACAGGCGAATGAATTGGCCAAGCTGTTGACCAATTTTTTACGAAATTACTGACCAATAAAATGTTCCCTTTGTGACTTACGATAATCAAGGCGCATTGAAGAAGACGCCTACTCGAGTTACTTGACTGGAGCCTGAATAAGTCTGAAATCATTTGAGTTCTTTGGAGCAAAATCTTAAAAAAAATAATTATGCTTTCCTACTGGCCACAAAACCATTAATGTGGCCTCTTTCGTAAAGTCCTACGTGCGTTAAAATTTTTCGACGTAAAATCCCGTGTGACACGCATTCTCACCTCATTTTAACACATTGAGGTCTGCACATATTTACTGGCACTTAAGATGGATTTGAAGTGAGTCACCTATATCCACTACTGCAAGAACACCGGTTTTGTTGGTGCTGTGTTAGAACTCATCATTGTCCTTACCACACTGGATACTCGCCTTGTACTTTACAGTGTACATTATTGACCTATCATCAACCAATGGAGAGCCTAGCTGATATTAACCCAGACAAATTTCCTTCATCGTATAAAAGAATTTAACATCAATCAAGTCCCTTTGAGTGGCTATAAAAATTCTATGGTTAATAATACCATTATTACAGCGCTGTCCTGTTCTTGTGAGGTCGTGTTAAAACACTAGCCGAACAAATATTGAACATCCATGCAGGTTTTGTTCTGAACAACAAATAAAATTTTCAAATTAGCTTTGCTCGAGCTACACTCGAGCATAGTGTACAAAATGCTAAAGCTTTGCATATATTATTACAATTTGCGCGAGCTCATGCTACGTGAATAAGAAATCCACCAACTTCTGAGAGCCAGCATGTCCAAAGAAAATATATCGGTTTGGTGATGTTAACAAATTGAAAAATAATTATTATATAACTAGATTAAGTCAAATCTAATTACACTCTACAAGCATGTCAACTCGAATATAAGAAAAACGTTAAAAATATTTTGTCTTCCAGGTTACTATGTCAGATGTAGTGACACAAAATCCCGGCGAATTTAAACTGTATAACTTATGCTCCATTATTCCCAAAGAGAAAACACACAACATTTGATCCATATTTTTTTTTAATTTGTGATACAAGAACTTAAGGGCAATTGCAAATTTTTTTTTTCTTTAGTGAAGTTATTGTTTGAAAAAATTAATCAGTTTACAAACATGCGAATTTAAACTAGCGAATAGGTAAGCAAACACATTTCTATGTATCAGAGATAAAGAGAAAAGTGTACAAATGGTGCATTTGTAAAATATGTTGGGTCACTCATAATTCAAGTTGTTTAATGATCAAATATCACACGTACCTGAAGAATTAAGCAGGAGAGCGTAAATGTCCAATACTTGGTAATGTTGAATATTTATTACTTTGTCAAATACAAATAACATTTTCATTTTAAAATACGGAGCTGGAATATAAATGTAAAAATTTATCTATATTCAATTCATAGTAACTCACAACTTTTCTCAACCCCTGCTAAAGATATCCTTTCAATTTATTCCTCCGCCTCGTGCAAAAATAAATAGTCAAATAATATTTTGCTGAGAACTATTTCTTTACTAGGCATTACCAACTCACATATTTTATTTCCTTCATATTAATTATAAACGAAATGTAATGAATAAATTAAATGCAATTTAACCAAAAATAAGCTACTTTGTAGTAAAACAATTTTAAAACGCTTGTGACACACGGCATTTTAGGAAAAAAACCAAACAAGTGATTCGCGGGTTGATTTTTCAAAGGTTTGATTCTAAAAGTATATAGATACCACGAATAGACTATGATTTGCCGTCTTAAATGTTCGCAGTACGTGATTAGTTTTGCTTAAGCTATAAAATTTATCATGTCTTTTTTATTTACTGCTAAATGAACATGGAGTAGTTTTAATAAGTACGTGCAGTTGTCAGTTTTAAACAATACTTCAGTTAATTTCTTCATTAGTCAATATTATGACACTTTTTACCTTGAAGTGAAGTGTTCATATCTTAATAAATTCGGTAAAAGAATGTATAAGAAAAGAATGTATAATAATAACCCTTATGTGTTGTACCTGACGGCAGCTGAATTTCTTTAGCAGACTTCTGGGATACAAACTGTGGTCTCTCTAAAGTGATCTTAATTTTGCTGACATGCCCACTCGAAAATGGCGTAAAAGGCAGTCGGGTCCCATCACGTTCCAACTAGATTCCAAAGCCAGGTTCTTATCACAAACTGTGGTCTCTCTAAAGTGATCTTAATTTTGCTGACATGCCCACTCGAAAATGGCGTAAAAGGCAGTCGGGTCCCGTCACGTTCCAACTAGATTCCAAAGCCAGGTTCTTATCACAAACTGTGGTCTCTCTAAAGTGATATTAATTTTGCTGACATGCCCACTCGAAAATGGCGTAAAAGGCAGTCGGGTCACGTCACGTTCCAACTAGATTCCAAAGCCAGGTTCTTATCACAAACTCGTGACACGAAACGTAACACTTTCACGAGCACAATTAATAATTCCAGGGATAAAAGTTACACAACCATCTCAGTGCTCTTACTAAGCCACGCACAAAAGAAAAATGACCTGTATTTTCAGATGGCTTTTGCTGTACAAACTCTTGCTCTCATCGACTTTCTTTCGGTCAATCAGTATCTAAGAAATTATTTAAAGCTATCGCATGAAGTAGTTCAACGAAGCAAAATGCGAGCGGAAATAAACGTTTCAAGTTTTTGACGGTATCTATTACCAAGCGATAAAAAAATTTCAACGGTATGCTTAATAAGTTAAAAATTTCTTATGTAACATCAATTTATCTAAGTTATACCTACAGTCTTCAATCACTCAGAAGATTTTGTTACAGCAATGATTATATTTATTAGTCTTTCGTTGTGTCGGGGAGCTAAATAGGCAATGACTTAGAAACTATAACAACCAAACTTTACATTTTAAAGACAACACAAATACTCATGTTTTAGCTGGGATCGAAATCCGAAACCTTGTGTTTTGAATATTCCTTAACGAATGTGCCCTTGGAACTCGTTTGTTAAAAGAATTTTTGTTTCTAAGAACACTGATAAGGTTCCTGTCAAATTGACTGAAATGAAGATTCTAAGTAAAAAAAAATTACAAAGTAAACACCAGGTTCCAGAGGCATTATGGATAATCGAAAAATGTCAGAGTCCAGATTTTTTTTATACACTCAGAGAGAGTTGTCGATTATGACGATATATAGTACGATGTACTCTCTACGATGTTTGATTTCGGTTTATTTTTTTATTTAATTCCTGTGTCATAGTCAGTAAAAGTTATCAAAGGTGATTCATAGTTGAATGGTCTACTAACCTTTGAAAGGTTAAACACTTTCTCGTAAAACTGCAGATATTTTAATGCAAACGCTGGTTACAGTACCCACTTTAGTCGTGGCACCAAATAATTTTAGGTAATTCAAAGTTGGAAAAAAAACCTATTAAAAGTGTATTGTTTCAGTTATTGACTTTGTTTCGCTTTTTTACATATTTAAATAAGAATTAGGGTAATGACAACCTTTAGTTTAAAATAGTGGGACAGTATAAGAAAACCACAATAACTGCGAATTTTGCCTATATCTAATAGCTAATATGTAATACTGCCGTGATGTTACATTTTTTTTAATTTCCTATATTTCTTACATAACCAATTAATTTTTAAAAAAATATTAGTTTTTCTATTTTCATATTTTTGCATTGACATTTTGGGTATAGGTACTACCGTTTCTTCTGCTGTTATGAACAATATTTGCAATAATAACGTAATGCATATAATTATAAGAGAGCTATATTAATGTCATCTCTGTGATCGATATTTTATGTATCTATACTTACGATATCAGTACGAGCTACATTTTATGTGGATTTTTTAGTAAACCAATACATGCGATGGTAGTGATACATCGCAGTCGAATTTTGACACCTTATCGAACAGATACATCGTATATTCATCGACATAGTCAGCATGTACCAAAAAGGAACAGAAATCGTGATACTGCACAAACCTATCGGTCGACTGCCAACGATATAGCACACACCAGTCTACAACACGACTTAATTAAACCGACCCGGGATAGGGGGCTTAGTGGTAACACATTGGACGATCATTCAAAAGGGCCAACGTTTCATTCCTGGTTTGGCCGTCCTGATTTCGGGTTTTTCCATGGTTTCCTGAAGTCATTCCAGGCGAATGGTAGGATGGATCGTCGATACAGGTAACGCTCACTTCCTTCCTCATTCTGTCCAGACAAACTGGTTCTGTCTGATGCTCCTGCTGTCGACGAGGTGTTGAGTCTGGAGTAAAAATAATAATAATAAAAAATTAAACGGAAAGAGTAGGAAGTTTGGCTGCCCGAAATCGCAGACACTCGACTTTCCTCATCCGCCGGGCCATTGTGATGTAGTGGTTAGACTACTCGCCTCCAACCTAGGTGAACTGGGTTCAATCCACTGCAGGGTCACTCCCGGATTTTCGCAAGTGGGAATCGTGCTGGACAATTCCACTGATCGGCGGGTTTCTCGGGGATCTCCCTTTTCCCCCAGCATTTTCATTCCGATGCTGGTCCATACTCCACCTCGCTTCACCCTCGTCGGTGCTCAAGACCTCGATGTTAACCCTTCAGGAAGGCACAGATTTAATGTCACTGAAGACAAGGTTGAAGTGAGCTGCCTATATTCTCCACTACACCAATATCAGTTGTGTTTGACTCTGTATTTATACTTACCTTTCTCCTATTGGTCCTGGTCACACAAGACACGCCTACTGTACTCTGCTACGTTTATTATTGACTGTCAACCGGCCCATGGAGTTGCTTGTTGTCTATGTGCCAATCAATATGCCGTGAATTATGTAATATGTTTCACAATCCATCGTGTTCATTCGAGAAATTATTAAAATGAAGAGTTTTATTCCTACGAATTGAAATTGTGACAAATTGCAATTTTTTAAATTTAGATTCCCATAAAGTCCAGCGAAACAGTAAAACCATATAGGTGTGTGAGATTTGTTTTCAAGAGCAAATACATTTCCAAATAAACGTTGCCCGAATACATGCATGCATACTCCTCGAAGGGTGAAAAGCCGCCCAAATCCTTCACTCACTCATTCTTTCCTCATCCGCGGCTCCGTGATGGAATTTTTTTTTCCTGGCGAGTCCCCAAATCCCGTTACGCCAACGTGAGCACCTTCACAGTTCTGTGTGCCCTCCGGCATGCATGTTAGTAGCTAAGTCGGGATGCGTCTTAGGGCAATCCCTTTACGCCTTAGGTCGGGTTTAGTTATTAAAATAGGCGCATGCATGGCGGATAAGCAGGGTTATAGTGCCATAGCCGCAATTGTAGCCATCTGCACACCCCGAAAGAAGAAGGGAAAGCGGAGAGGGCCGTGGAAAATATGCGACAGTCGCGGAGGATAAAATAATTCATTTTAACTGGATTAGGGCTGGTTAAAGTAGGGTATTTGTTAGTTTGGGAAGAAAGATTTATGTTGGTTTGATGCGGGCTGAAGTGAAATGAGATCGTAGCTGGTGTGTATTGCGGGGGACAGAAGAGCCCCGCGCCGATGCCAGTCATCGTGTGGGCACAAGCGCCCTTGGAGTTGAGCTAGTGTCAATACTGCAGCGAAGGCGAACCAGCACTGCAGTACCGACAGCAACTGAGGATGCAGCCTCCTCCCCCCCCCCCCCCCCTGCAGCTCGTCGAGTGCGTCGGAAAAACCGGACAGCTCAGTCATGACACCGACTCCATCTTCGCCCTTCCGCGGCGATGCCAGGATCTCCAATCCATGGGTGAAGGTGGGGAGAGTTCTTTCGGGGAGCCACCCCCTCCCCTTCCTTCAAAATAGCCCGTTGGTCTGGGAAATGTGAGACATCCGGGGCCTACCAGTGGTGGTTGCGAATCCGCTGGCCCAGGAGTGAAGGCTGATATCGGGGTGCTTCCGAGGCCCGATGCATTCCAATCCATTCATCACGCACCCGCAGTCGGCAGCCCGCAGAATCCAGCAGTGAGGATCGCTACACTTCGCATTTTTCAGCACCTCGAGACGTCCACGACAACGGCGCTCTCGCACCTGCCAGTTGGTTCGCGGGCTGGTATTTGATTATTCGCAGTCACCCCAGAGCCTGGGGAGCCCCTATCCACCACCTGGGGACGCGACGAGTTGCCGCCGCACCCAAGCTGTCATGGTCCCATCGCACTCGCAGATGCAGATCGCTTTCGCTGGTCCTCAAGTCGAGGGCAGTTCCTAGCGAGCGAGCAGCCACGAGCGCGATGTTCATCCCACGACAGCTTAGCTCGTTCCGTGATGGATGCGACAGTGTTGGTGTGTTGTCGAGGATGGCACGGGACGGAAGGAGGCTAGGATGTGTAAACAATACAGGGGCGACATCCCGGAAGGCAGGCTGAGGGAAAGCTGGTATCTGGACCAGGTATGGCAGGGGGCGACTCTAGGGCGAACCACATTCTGGAATGCCGCAACTCTCTTGTCGGCAAAGGACGCCCGCACCACGCCGCTACTGCTGGCCCGGAAACCTTGGCCCAGTGGCGCCGCCCGGGTCGCATGCTACTGCTGCCGCTCGTCGGTGTTGCAAGCCATTCCCTCCTTCTCCAGCCTCCCACCCTCCCAAAGACGAAAACACGTAGCGACGAGTGAAAGTGGACGAAAACAAGTTGAGGGGGAAAACAACCGATCAAGTTTCGCCCCGCTTGTCCTTCCCGAACCCGCCATCTTCCACAGATCCCGTTCACCGCCACACTCTAAAAAAATTGTTGTAATTATTACTGAGAAATTCTTTGTCATTTGGCAAATGCTTGTAACAGTACAAAAATTTCTTCTTTTAAAACTACTCGTTTGTAAAACTACAAGGTCCGTGTTTGTAATAGACCTTAGGAAATGCTTGTACCATGCTGAACCGTATCCACGAGCTTCAGAAAAATGGCGGACACTCAACAACGTAAAACCACATAAAGCTGTTTATCAAAAACTATGGGTGCAAAAAGAAATGTATTGCAAGTTTGAATTACGTCAAACACTTACAACTCAAATAATCATAATAAAACGACCAAGTTCAATAAAACGTGACCGTATTATTAATTATTTATTAGTGTTTTCTAGCTAAGCATAACTCTTAAATTGACTCTTAATACGCCGTTGAAAAAAAAAGTGTACCTATTCTTCTTAACTGTATATCTTAAATATTATTTTGTATGCACTTGTACCTATATTTACAGTAAAAATAAGAGTTACTACTCTAAGTCAAGTTGGTCTTGTGGATAAAGGTGCGTTCTTGTACTACAAGGATTGTGAGTTCTAATCTCTGTGCTGGTGAGGTAAAATTTTGTTTGTAGATTATATTTTGAATATTATTTTTCTTTTAGTTTTTCTCTGTCACTAATTCATTACATTTGTTTTTCAGAAGAAAAAAAAGTTATTTTATTTACACTTCTCAATAATGCCAGTTGTAATACAAGGCTACCATTTGTAATATTGCAAAGAAGTATTGTGCAGATTTTACAAGAAAACTCTTTGTAGTTTTACAAAGGATTTTCTCGGAGGGCTGCACGGTGATGAGTTGTGAGAGGAAGTCTGGCGAGCGGCACCCTTGATCGTAGCCCAGCGCCCAGCAAACTGTTGGTGATGGTCCTAGCTGACACCCTGGGTGCAACAGTGGCCCTAATCTGTGCGGCGGTCGCCATGCGATCAGCAATGACTGCTCATCAGTGCGACGGTCCAGGCGGGATTCTGTATGCGTTGGCGTCCGGAACCAGGTTGACGAGCATGTACATCATTGTTGGATCCAACACCACCAATGATGCACAGTGGGCAGTCCACGCTTACGCGTTGGGCGATTCTTCGTATGTTCCATCCAGCCTCCCTCCGGCCCACAACACGACCTCATTCAAAGTCCGTTAATCGTACGAAGTGTGGTCGTCTATGCCGTCGTGGCATGTCTACAGTGCTTACTACACACAGGCCAATGCTCGAGACAACAGAATACTCTTTCACCGAGTCAACTACAGTTACACCGTCTTCATTCCGCCTCTGCTCCATCCCTGTCTCGTCCACTCTTCTGGCTGACCAGGAACGATATGCGGTCTCTTAGGTTAGGCAGCCGGCTCCCCTCGGTGCAGGAAATAAACCGATAGCTACAGTAGTTCTTAACTGAAGTTATTTTGTAACTTAAACCAAATTACTGATATAAAAAATAATTCAATAAATTTCGTGCCACACCTAAGTATCTAACGTAGCGAGAAAGAAACATAGCAGTGTTCAATTTTGTGTGAAATTATGGGTATTATTTTCAAAGCACATCTTCTGATACTTTACACTACTACTCTGCATCGTATTGCTATGATTTTAAGACCGTTGGCTACGAAAACTTTCTCTCGCAAAAAAAAAAAAAAAAAAAAAAACGAACTCATAGTTTTAGCATAAATACTCATAAAAATCATAGTTTTTCTGTTTCAGAAACGGACAAATAATGAAAACCAACATACTCACAGAAATGAGATCATTCTCACTGAAAGAGGATATCAAGGGTTACTTAGACGTCCATAAAATTGTACAAGGAAATGTTTTCAAAATAAAAAATTTCCTGAAAGAAAGGAAATTCTTGAATATGTTTTGTTGGCGGCTGCCTCAGAATTTTTATAAAATATCTTTCGCTAAGCATACCTTAAAATGAAGGAAGATAACGCCTTTAAATTCGCCTTGTTAAATATTCTGCAAATGGTTTGGTTTAAATTATTTGTACCTCAGAAAAACAGCATACATTTTGACTTCGTCCTTACATTTTGCAAAACCCACGAGATCTGAAAAAATGTTAACTGAGGAAAAAATAGTCACAGATAATGTATACACGTTGAACAGCTTGTGGTGGATATGATATAAAATTACAAATTTCTTCTTGCCCAACGAACATGCATTTTTTTCCTTCAAGTTACTCTGATCTCCTGTAGTATTTCCTAAGACGGAGTTTCGATGATGTTTTAGAAGTTAAAAAAAACTTTGCGCGTTGCGGACTGGGGTTGAGTGCTCACGTAAACCTGTTGTCCAAGTCGTAGATGTGGCGGTGAGTTGTTGTGGGGAAGCCACTAATGTATGTAGCGGCGTTTAAGTGCTCGCACTTCCTCTTTCTCTCTCTCTCTCTCCCCTCTCTCTCTTCTCTCCGCTGTTTTTTTTGAAGTAGAAACAATGCCAAACTATTTGCAGAAGATTTAACGAGAGCAACTGAAGGGCATTAACTTACTTCATTTTAAAGTATGCTTGGCGAGAGTTATTTTACCATAAATAAGTCGCGGCCACAAATAAAATGTATACATGAATTTACTTATTTTCATTAAGTTTTTGAAATAATGTGCTGCTCATACCATAGCGTACTACAAAAATGTCCTGGGCGTACACTATCCTACTATAAAATATGTGCTGTGCATACTGTGGACTACTAAAATTTGTGCAGTGCATACTGTATCCTAATATTAAATATGTGCAGTGCCCACTGTAGCCTACTATGAGATATGTGCTTTACATACTATAGACTACTATAATATGTGCTGTGCATACTGTAGCCTACTATAAAATATGCGTAATGCATTTTGCAGCCTACACTAAAATATGTGCTGTGCATTCTGTAATCATCTATAAAATATGTGCTTCGCAACAGTAGCCTAATTTAAAATATGTTGAGTGCATATTGCAGCCTACTGCGAGATACATGTTTTGCATACCGTAACATACTAAAAATATGTGTGGTTCATTATAAGGTATTTGCTATGCATACTGTAACATACTACGAAATATGTGCTGCGAATACAGTAGCCTTCTATAAAATATGGATGTGCGTTCTGTGATCATGTATAAATTATGTGCTGTACAAACTGCAGCCTACTATAAAATATGCGTAGTTCATATTGTAGCGTACTATGAAATATATGTGGCGCATACTGTAAAATACTACAAAATATGTGCTGTGCATACTGTAGCCTGCTATAAAATATGTGCCATGAATTCTGTAGACTAAAATAAAATATGTGCACAGCACACTGTAGCTTACTATAAAATATGCGCTGTGCTTAGTGTAACATACTAAGAAACATGTGCGGTCCACACAGTAGCCTACTATAACATATGTTCCATGCATACTGTAAAATACTACAAAATATGTGCATACTGTAGCCTGTTTAAAAATATGTGTTATGAATTATGTTATCATCTATACAATATGTACGGTGCATAATGTAGCCTTCTATGAAATAAGTGCGGCACATACTGTAGCCTACTATGAAATGTGTACTCTGCATTCTGTAAGATACAAAAAATATGTGTGGTGCATGTATTAGATTATTATAAATATGTTCTGCGCATACTTGTAGCCAACTATAAAATATGTGATGTGCGTTCTGTAACCATCTATAAGTTATGTGCGGTGCATGCCGCAGCCTACTAAAAATATGTGTGGTGCATATACAGCCTACTATGAAATATGTGCTGTGCTTTCTGTAACATATAAAAAACTATTTGCGGTGCTTATGGTAGCCTACAATAAAATATGTACATCGCATACTGCAGCCTACTATAAAATATGTGGTGTGCATACTGTAACATTAAAAAATATGTGCAGTGCATACAGTAGCCTAATTTAAAATATGCACTGTGCATACTGTAACCTACTATAAATTATATGCTCTGCATTCTCTAATCATCTATTAAAATACGCTGCATTTACTGTATCGTGCTATAAAATATGTTCTTTGCAATTTGTAATCATCTATATAATATATGCTGTGCATTCTGTAGCATAGTATAAAGTGCATAATGTATCCTACTATAAAATACATGCAGCTATGGACTATTATATTTTTCTAAATGTTGATTTCAAAAGTGTTCAACGGTGAACAGTCTGTATAAGGGAGGAGTATTACTTATGAGTGGGCCTCACCCGCCACTGTGCGCCCTTCTCCACCAGGTATATTCCCTCCACGGTTACGACCAGGCCGGGTAGAGCTCGCCTCCGGCGATGGCGCCTGCGATCGCTATCTCCCGTTCAACGGACCGACCTCGCGCGCTAACGCCTGGCGCCGCCCGAGATGCATGCGAGATGCCATTCCTGCGATATGCCGAGGATACGCCCTGCTGGAATGCAGCTTCGCGCCCCCGCGCGCGCATTGCTTTGTCGTCCCGGCCGGCGCCTGCGCAGAAGATGACGCCACCTCCTGCCTTTGCGCACGGCCGTTAACACCGTTTTTACCCAGCGTGAAAGCATGTCCCAGTTATTTCTCATTTAACCTTCTTGCATGCTACGTGCAGTAGGAAACTGGTGTGGAGCTAATGCGGCACTCGGCAAGGACGAGCGCGTAAAATGCTGCAACACAGAATATAGTTCATTCGCGCTTACTTCAAAATTTTCTGAAGACCTGCTTCCACGATATTCCTCCGCCCCTCGTGCAAACTAAGCTTAACTAACACAATTTTAAAATATACTAAAATTATAGAGAATTATTTTGAAGCTTGAACACCCTTAAGAGTTCGTTGAAGCTGCGCGTCCAAGGTCAAGAAGCGAGGGAGCAATAGGGGCGACAATTACACGCACGCCTAGTGCCTCGTTGCTCCTACGCGCAAGGCGTGCAGTGTTTCCGTCGTGACTCTGAACTATACAATTCAGATATGTAACAGTGGGGTTTGATTACACGCGATTAAAGCCCACAGATTAAACTACGCCCGTATCTTTGTACTTTTCTCTTGCCGTTTAAGAAAACTGCACAGGCAAGCTTTAAAAATCCACATTTGACCTTTTTCACGAATTCTTTTTTCTCAAGAATATACTAAATATGACAAAATAAAAACAATAGGTACATAGATGAATGTTTTTTAAATCTTTTCTGACAAAAAGTCGTATTTGCAGAACATTTGTTTACCGAGATACGCGTATTCGCGCAAACAACTATTTCACAAAAAACGAACGTAGGTCCATACAACTCTTACGAGCGGCCGAAATCCCTTCGACCTCTTCCCCATCACTTAAAGGCATCTCTGGTCCACAAGATTTCAGCATAGGTTTCTCCCAAGCTTTGGATTTGTTAACTTGGAAATTTATGTGGAATATAGCCATTGCAAAACCTGCTTAAAAATTTTCACAAGAGAAAGAGACCCTACAGACAAATTAAAATCGCAGAACAGGACGCCAAATATGTAGGAAGCAACGCTGTTCATGGCTGTCACAAAAAAAAACTCGAAAAAAAATCATCCAAAGTCTCGTTTGAAAGGGGGGAAAGGATCGCATGCTCCGAAATGTCATGTGCGATTTATATTTCCGCTGATGTTTTAATAACCAATAGGATACCAGTTGCTTTCCAGTTCTTTGTCATCTCGTTATGTGGTTTTTGTTCGTGGTGCCTCTTTTTTTTTTTTTTTTTACTTCTTTGATAATGGACACAGCCCATTAAAGTTGATATAATAACCACACTATAATATTGCCATAAAACTTTAAGGATAATGCGGTGGATTCATGTTCCATATCTAGATGTGCCTTTAACGTTATTACAAGGCGTAAGCAAGCCATCCGTCGTAATGTAAGGTTTCATAACACAGCAGAAATTTAAAAAAATTATAATAATACGTACATTGTTGATTTTATGTATCTGACGCGGAATGATTTAAAAGTTTTCCTTTCAAACAATTTGGAAATCAGTGTGGTGAAAAGAAGATAGTAATTTTTCACACCATTGCCTATACTCTTCTTTAAAATGTTGCTTATCAACAAATACAATGGATTACAAAAGGCTAACTGAATAGGGGCGATAAGACTTGACATGACTAAAATTATTTTTAACCTATAATAACGGCACACACACGCACACAAAAATATCACTGTCTTGCTCAGAATTAGTATCCAGGTCTGGCGTTTCACCCAATTGCGTCTTGGATGCAGGCAGTCACTGTGTTAAAATTATAAATATTTTTCTATCGTGTATGTCTTCAGTCAGTAAGCTACTAGCACGATATGTGTAACGTGTATGCCAAGTATGAACATAAGGTTCTACTAGGTTTGACATGGCAGTATTTTTGCCAACATAACTGGCGATAAGATTAAAACACTGGACTACACTTGTGTAATTCATAAGACGTTTAAATTAATCATTCTAATGTCATGTAGTTCAATGTTATAGTTATGTTTTGTGCCTGCCTGAATATTACATTTTCATGTATTATATTCTTTCTCGGGGATCAAAAATAAATTATTGTTAGGTTTCTTTTTAGCTTAAATTTTCCTTCGATGGCGACAATGCGTTCATAAGAGAAAAGTAGGCCTTCAGGAATGGTGAATGAATCGGCCAACCCTGCACCCTTGCATTCGCCTGAAGCGATTTCGGAAAACCCTGGATAACTGGCAACAGGATGGTCGTACCGGGAATCGAACCCGGGTCGAACAAGGGCATAGGGTAATGGATAAAAAGTAAATAAATGAAATTTACGAATACAAAGTAATGTGTATTTAATTTCTTATACAGTCCGTTCTGCTTCTCCGAGAGAGTTGTTAATTCAGTGCTATAAACAATCGAATTTCGAGAGTCTGTTTTAGATCAATCTAATGTGAGCGTTTGCATGAGGAGGGCTGTGGTTAGATCTGAAGTATTATGCCTTATTCAGGTCGTTTAAAATGGACGATTTTTATTAATTGTATTTCATCACACAACATTTAAGCGCCAAATAAGACAATCATGAATACTATATCGTTATACAGCTTATACTAATGGAGATTAATTTTTCTTATATTATTCGATAACATTCGAAAATCTGTTACCAGATTTCGCTGGCTGGATGCGTTACTCATCCGAAATTACTCACAAAAAGTTCACTAAACCAAAAGTATCTAGAAGAAGGAAATAAGCCATACAACATACATGCACACGCGAGAGAATAACTTAAAACGAGCCAAATAATACACCGTAGGAACTAAATATCTGAAGGGAATTCACAATAATTAGATTATTATAGACATTTTTAAAGCAAATTTACAAGAACATTGAAAAATTGTATGCACGTGTGTGTAAAATATGACACTAGTAATTTTTTAAAAATAAATGTGTTAGTATACCAGTATTCCTCAAAATATCAGAATATTTCATGTCAAAGCCGTTATTTTACAAAGCACCGTAGGTGACTTGTAGAATTAACAAGGTGTCATGATTTGATTATATATATACACACATACATACATTCATACACACACGCACACACAAGAAATTTCATTTTTGGTTGATTGTGGAAGACAAATGTGGAAACATATCTGTATATAATCTACAAATTGACTAACTAAAAGAATTCGTTCCATATTTGTGTAAACTAAATATTTATCTCGTCTCCCACAAAAAAAAAATCAAACTTTAAATTTCTAGTTAAAATATCCATTGCGTTATTGGGGTGTCTGACAAGTGACGTATAGCAAAGGAGGTCTAGATTTATTGTCTCATACGTCCAAAACCACTTAACATAGCTCAAACATTTTGTGCTACTTATCAGGCCTTTCCTAAAAAGTTGGACTCGATATCATGAACATACGCAACTCGCGCCCCCGCCCTCAGAACCGGTACAGTGCAAAAGGCAAGTTCCCGAATGCAGGAAAGCGAAATCAGATACAATCTGCAAGAGTTGTTGAAACACACGGCAACCTGGGACACTGCAAGAAACGACGCCCTATTTGCTGCTCGGAATTTCTCTTTGCTGGCGCCCGCGATTGCGATATTTAAATTTATTTAAGACTTGTATTCATCGAGGAACAAATATAACATAATAATAGTAATCGTTTGAAGGCATCTCGCTGTGAAATAAGCAATTTTGAAATAAGCTTTTGAAAAAATCTTTGCCTGTGATTGCAAATAAAAATTGCATTTAGTACTTACAAAAATTATGGCAGAAAAAAAAAGAGTTACATGATTTTGAGGTTTTAATGAAACACTTTTTAAGCTGAAATATCTTTCTTTTTCATGCGAATTAGAGCAATAATCCACTGGCATAACTCTTTCTTAATTATGTTGTTTTGAAAACCTTCTCAGTATTACTTGTTTCTATGCAAGAATGCTAACGTATTTAAGAAGGATGAGTATAAACTCTAATGAGATGTTTTAAATCGAAAAATATAAAGTTTAATACACGATATGGTCTGCGTCAAATATTAAGGGCTTTAAAATCCCCGAAAGAAAAGCACAAAGTATCATGTGAAAAAATATGAGAATTACTCGTGTAAGAAATACTGGTTGGCACCTTTGTTTTTGGAAACCAATGTGTCATACAGATCATTGCCAGTGTGTGGCAGTAGAACCTGAAGCACACGACTGGAAAATCAATGACATCCTGCTTCAACTCACGAGTGCTGAACGTTTTCCTGGTAATCGGTCATTTTGTTTGGGCAACGAGTGTGCTGAGGTGAACATATATTCGGATCGGGCCGATAAACATAACCTCCAAACGGTGGTTTATGTATTTTCATGTAGTAAGTAGTCTATACCCATTGTTGTAGGCCTACGGCTAACGCACACGTGTGGATTTCGTATTTCGAATCGCGATACCCGTATTTTAAAAATCGAACTTGTTAGCTTTCTTAAGATCCTGGTTTCGACTTAACAGGTAACACGTAACACAGAATGTCTGTCAGTCTGATGTTACAAAGCCTCTCGGAAAGACGACGGGGCGGCAGGGTTTTGTGTGGGTTCGCTGATCCAGGCGCGCAAGTATTAACTTTCATACGTGGTAACCAAAAATTTAATCCGGCGAAATGTCACTTCGGGGTCCGGCTCTCTGGTAATCCTGGCCGAAATGGGAAGTTAGGGTTTCTCAGCTTGTCTTGGTTAGCGTGGTCGGTTCAAAGGGTCGGCGGTTGCCAATGGGGACGAATGACGTTGGCGTAGATGTAAGTCGTAGGTGAAGCCATAAGCTTAGTATCTTGGGAAATTTGAAGTAAAAAACAGTGATCATTTTTCGAGGTGTAATCACCTTCAAGCGAAAGAGGAACAGGCTACAATCACACATTAGGCTACTTGAGTGAGGTAGGCAGGCGGGGACCTTAATATCTCGTCGACAGAGAGGTCATTACAGACGGAACTAGTTGTTCAGAGAAGGAGGAACGGGGAAGGAGTCGGCCATGGCCTGTGGTAAGGAACAACCCCAGCTTTCGCCTCGAATGATTTCGGGAAACCATGGAAAACAGAAGTCAGGATGGCCGGGCCCAGGTTCGAAAACCCGGACCTCTGCGAATTGGAGTCCAAAGTTCAACCGCTCGGTTAGTAGGCTACTTGAGAAAACAGAGCAGAACATATTAAAATGGCACCTGTGCCCAGCTTATAACGAGTCACCGACGAACTGCGTGGTCGAATACGTTGCCCATCAACCTTTCACAAACAAGAGAAATGATAACTTCCACAAATCAGGAAACCCGCCGAGAAGAGACTCGAGCCACTGGGTATTGATTCCTCCCGTGTACAGTAATAAATTTCCTTCATGATAGTGGTCTCAATAACTGAACCGGTTAAATATTATGGGTCCTTCGAAATATTAGCGGGCCACGAATCGTTTTGGTTTCACTTTTAGTTTTCGTTGGTCTTATCAGCACTTCTGCATTAAGGGGAACCTTCACCCACCATTATTTGTTTTATTAGCTTGTTTATATATATTTTTTAAATTCCGAAAGTACCCCTATACCCAACTAGCTATTGACCTTCCACAGCAATACAGACACAAGCGACTAACTACGAACCTGTATTTATGCGACAACATAGATTGTGCCAAATTTTGACAGAATTGAAATTGTGAAGTAATTACGAGTTCGCAGTTCAGTTTTCTTGTCCATAATAGAGCGTAAGTTCAATACCTATAGGGTGTTCACTATAATCTGGTCACTTTTGGAAGCCCTGCATAAGATCGACTTGTAAGCACAGTGTGTGTTCTTCCGCCATATGTACAATCAACATTGCTATGAGCCTGATCGTATTAGTAATGTGTCGCTAAAGTGAAATTGTGGAATTATTATAAAAGTAAATATTTTACAAATTTGCTCATTATTGCATTTAAATATATGAAGTAAAATAAATAATTTTACTATTCACAAATGTTTATCCAACACTTATAATCCAACATAAAGTCATATAACTACTTTCTCTCCATCGTTACCAACTTTACTGGAAGCATGTCATTCAGTGCACCCGTTAAAATATATGCAGAAAGGGGAAGTTACATTTTTCAGAGTTTGGTTTCAAAAGTGCCCACTTCACCGTGAACGGCCTTTAGTAAGGTGCAGGACAACTTTCCGACATTTTTTAAAACATAAAAACTATAAAAATCAACAATATTTAATATGACGTTGGAAGGTATCCCTTAAGGCTGGTAGTCTAATAGGTAAAAAAGTTTCTACTACAAACTAACCTAAATCTGCATCCGCATCTTACCCAGGAATGCAAACAGGAACCCTGTGAGCGAAAGTAAAACCTAACAACCTCGTGCGTGGGTGGAGGTTACGTGAACAAGCCACTTGGTAATTTACTCGGCGCTCATTAATTAGGTCGTGCCGGAGGTTGTACTATTGCCGTCACTGGTCCGGCTTTCCAACCACATAATTTCACGTCTTAGCGTGCACGGTTGCTTAGAAATTATGCACGTGCATACACATACATCCTGTGTCATTAATTAATGCAATATTATTCCATGTGCTGGAGTAGGAAGAAACATAGTAGTATATAAAAGCCTGTTCTGAGGGACAGTTAAATTAAGTGGCATGTGAAACTCTTGCACTGACTTATATACACATAAATGTGTTAGATATCTTAAAAAGATCATTTCACAAATTCATCCCACTTCTTAAGAAACTGGCAAGTGCATAGGGCTACTAAGGCCAAAAATTGCAGAAAATAATAATAATACTACATAAAATTGTGTCGAAAAGCTCTTCTCCTTCTGTAGTGTCTTCGTGGCATGTTGGACGTTTCCTTAACGAAGCTCATCCTCGATCGTAAAATTTCTTCTAAGGGTGGGTCCAGGCCGCTGAGCTGATGTAGGCTCTCTTGCGCTGCGACGAGAGCCGATGGGTGTGAAATGAGGCGAGAACTGAGCAGCGCCGGAACACAAGGGCGGGGGGGAATGGGAGATCCCTGAGAAGACCCAGCGACCAGCGGCGTTGTCCGGCACGATTCCTACTTGCGAAGATTCTGGAGTGGCCCGGTCGGGGATTTAACCCAGTTCGCCTTGGTGGGAGGCTAGCAGTCTAACCGCTCAGCCTCCGCGGCCTCCCAACACGTCTCAAGAGTTTGCCAGTCCCGATTAGTTAGTTTGTTAGGCCTACCAGAGCGATGCTTGGAGCTGGTGCTTCCACGATGTTTCCACTTGACAATATCATCGCCAAAGGGTAGATCAGTACACGGAGACGAAATGGTGAGGTGGTTCCTTTTATGTGGTCGAACCTGTTATCTGATTGGTGCGCGAGACTCTAGAAACGGTCCTCGCGTCTGATTGGCTCACGCTTATTGGCGAACGACGTTGTGACATCTCTCTTGCTGATGACGTCAGTGTGCTCACGCGTGGGGCTGGAACTCGCGGAATAAGCGGCTGTTCACTTCTGTATTCTTACTTACTCTGTGGCATCGCTAAATGTAGACGGAGGCACGTTTAACTTTTTTAAAATATATCTGACGGAACGTTCTACTGTATATCTCGTTGAGGTAGTATGCCAGAAACACGTGCTTCACCCTATTTTGAATAAAACCTTGGAAAACTCACCCCATGTATGACTTGTTTAGTTATTTCCTAAATATTCAATATATCACAAGCGTCTTATACTTCTGTTAACATAAAACTGTCTTATTTCTCGTTAAATTTAAGTTTTACAATTTTTTTTATTTACAAATTATAATATTTAATTCATATTAAATATGATTAAAAACAGTGAGAAAATGTGTATATTGGTAGTGCCTAGTAAGCAATAGTTCTCATGCAAAACATTATTACAACTGAGTGCGCACGAATTCGGCTGCGTTGTCCTTTGGTGTAATTTTCTAGTAGGCCTATTAGTTAAGCTTGAATTGCGCGAGGTGGAGGAATATCCTGGAAGTAGAACTTAAGCAGGGCTTCAGGAAAGTTTGAAGTAACCGTGAATTAATAGTACTGGGCAAGTACATAGCGAACGAAGTCTTGCCTTTGAATTTTACCCACACAGTGTGGACGGAGTACTGTTGAATAAAACAGAACGTGTGGCCTAGCTTCTGAAGATATTTGAGCTCTTTTAACATTTGCTTTTTATGGTTTTTAATATCGCAGTTATTGGTGATATTTGTCACCCTTCCATTACACAAACTTAGCTGTTAAAATTTACGAAAATCCTGCATGGGGTATTGCTGATATATTCTGAAAGGTATTGCAGATGTCCAGCTGCTACTGTTTGTGCGAAGCTCCATCAGATCATACAGTACTTATCTGTCAGGTTTGATTTATTTTAATTAATTGCAATAGATGGTTGACGATGGAGGAAACGGAAAAGTTTTATTATCGGGCAAGTTTTCTGACGATGGTGGATGGATTATCTCCGCGCATGCCTTTTGAAGTATCGTTACATTTAACTGTAGTATATATTGCACTTTTTAAGACGTCTTAAAAAAAATCCTGATGTAGAATTTGTTCTGTTGTTTCCTAAATATACCATACATCACAAACATTTTACACTACCGTTAACATGAAATTATCATATTTTTGGTTAAATTGGACTTTAACTTATATGTTATACACAAATTTAATATTTTATTCATAATTAATGGGAATGAAAACAGAGTTTAAATAGATGTGTTGATAATATCCAGTACGTAGTAGTTCTCGCGCAAAATATTATTAAACTGAGTCCGCAAAAATACACTGCGTTGTCTGTTTTGTATAACCTTAATATTTGTTGGTGCGAGGCGCAGGAATCTCCTGAACGTAGAACTTAGCAGGGCTTCAGAAAAGTCGGAAGTAACCACGAACGAATTACAGAAATTGCAACTTATGTCTAACAATATATTATATGCTGTTCACGGTAAAATGAGCTCTTTTAAATGCCCTGCTTAAGATATACTTCTATACACATTGTGTATTCTTCCGTCTTGTGTAAAATTAGCAGTGCCATTGGCCTCATCACTTTATTCATACGTCGGTTAAGGGAAATCGTGAAATAATTAGAAAATTTATTGTTTTACTAAACTGCTCGTTTTTACACTTCGATGCATTAAAAGAAACGGAAAGCGAAAGAAATAATTTTAAATGATCACAAATGGTTAACTAATATTTTCTATTCGAGGTTAAGATATGGAACTACTTTCCATCCATCGTTACCAACTTTACTGGGCGAATGTCACTAAGTGCGTCCATTAAAATATATGCAGGCAGGGGCAGTGACATTTTTCTAAGGTTCGTTTCTAAAGTGCTCACTTTATCGTTAACAGTCTTTAGATACTTTAACATGACAAGTGATTACGTCAAATTTCGAGTACGAGGCGATATATAAGTAACATCTAAGAACGTTCAAGAATACATAATTGTTCACTACATTTTTAGCATATAACATTCTACATTCGCTGTGATATGGAATAATGCTGTAGTCTGAAAATTACGCCAATTTCAGAAAACTACTTTTAAAAAACGAATTAAAAAATATACGAATTAAAATGTAATTTTTTTACTGATCTCAATATTGAACTAAATGCTAGAACTCAAAGTGATTTTCCATGCCATCGTATTGTAATATAGAATATTTATTTGTAAATTTGTTATGTTTCACCCGTATTGTAAACCAAGGGCATATTCAAAATAAACGGCAACATGTCATTCGTGGGACATCAACACTTGTACAACTTAATATTCTAAGTTCAAATGATGATATATTTTCTTTTAAAAATATGGAAAATGTAATTTTTAAATTGGTTAGCTGTTTTTATCAAATATACATTGCTGACATGGCACAAAACCATGAAATATCCTCAAAATATAGATAGTAAAATTTTGGCTTTGAACGGGATAGTTGAGAAATTCAGCGCCAACGGAGGCGAAGTGAGGTGAAAATGGATCAGCTGTGGAATGTAGAAATAAAGGGGGGGGGATACCACAATAAAATCAACGAATATCAACGTCCCTCACATTTCATCTTGGTGGGAAGCAAGTGACATGACCTTTCACCAACACGGTACTTATCAGCTCTTAAACCTAGTATATACGATCAACTATATTTCAGCGAAGAAAGCACGCAACGTTATTAACTTTACATGAGGAGTTTCATCTCTTAAAATTCCAAAATTTTAGTGCGAAGAATTTTTGAATGGATGCGGTTCATTACAGTGAATTGCAAACTGCTCTTGCGTGTTTGTTTCAAAAAAGCTCTCAATTTTTTTTTATGTTTCCGATAGTGGTTTTTGTCCTTGAAAGGATTTGTGGAATGTTAAATACCAGATTACAATAATTAGAAAGTTTAGCGGGCCAAGGCTCACTTGCGAGAAACCAAAAAAAAGAAAATTGTCTTGAAAATTAAAGATAATATCGTTATTTATAAGTCATTACGTAACTGGTATGTGAAAGAAACTGTTAAATTGTTCTTCAATAGAGTCTCCTAAATCGTAACATTTTAGAGGATGTGTTTTATTGTGCATAACTTCTAGCAGAGAAGATACTTCTTTTTGCAAATACACAAGGAACAGTGTTAATATTTTCATTGTTGAATCACTCGTTTGCAATTTTATTGGCAAATAAAGACTATTTGAGAAGTATACATTAAACTCTGTTAAGTAACGGCTTGATATGTAAGTTCCTAATATACTAAATTGGATGAAAATATCTCAGAAAATGGTATAAAATAGTATAAAATCTTTAGAACCACTTCGTCATGAAATATGTGCTAGATAGTTTACAGTTAACCTGTGATCCACGGTTAATTATTAATTTCATTACACCTCACCAAACAGTTTCGCCCATAACCAAGTAATGTACTGATTTTATCATCAATTTTCTTCGTCTTGTCATTCCTTTGACTTGTTACGATTCTACTGTTTTCACATTTTAAACCTAGAAAAAAACCGAAGATAATCTGTATCTATAATGAATCTTAAAAGAAAAAAATCATAAATAAATAACAGGCGTACAAAAAAGAATGTGCTATAATAACAATAAAACCAGTTTTGCACTTTGAAGTCAAGATGTCATAAGCTGTAATCATCACTTACAAAGTACAGCAATGGCACATGTACAGATAATTTAAGACACGCTAGAAGTCAATCAGCTATATGCACCACAACAGGAACACGATTCCTACTGGTCTCTGTGTTGCCACTCACCACCGTCTTATTGGCCCACAACCATACACCGTGCTGCACAACGTTTATTACTGGCCTACCGTCAGCCAATATAATACCGAGTTCACAGTCTTCCAATCAAACCTTATGTCATGCTTAACGTGATTTACACTACACCGTGTTCATTTGCGTTGTCATATATGAATTATGTATTTTGTACAAGGAAAAGTTGGGCGGTGAGTCGAAGAGTTCGTGCAGTATCATGATAAAAACCACGAGAGCAACGAAACTATATCCGTACGATTTTCGTTTTCAAGTATCGAGATATATCTAAAAATTTTGCCACTCAGGAATAGTCCTCAATGCGTTAACCGAGTCTGGAAAATTACACCAAAGCGACAACCCACCGCATTCGTGCGCACTCATTGTCATAACATTTTGCGTAATAACTATTGCTTCCTAGGCATTACGGACTCGAATATTTTCTCTCTGTTGTTACTAATGTTAATAATAAATTGACTGTTATGATTTACATACAGAATATAAATAAAAGTTCCATTTAACCAAAAATAAGTTACTTTTACGTTGACAGAAGTATGAAACGTTTGTGATACATAGCATATTTAGGAAAGGGCCCAATACGTCATACATGGGGTGATCTTTGAAAGGTTTGCTTAAAAAAGTGTGAAGAACAGCGAAAAAACCGACTATAATTGGTCTATCATCACGACTTTCCTTCATTACGATTTGCAGGGACAAAGGGTTAAATCAGTAAGCTGCGCTTTTAGGCGTATTGTCTTCAAGTTTTTTTTTAACTGACATACTCTAACATGAGAACTAAACCAGACTATATGAATTCAATTTAATGGTAATTTCAAAACATGTGCAATGAGCTATATATATATATATATATATATATATATATATATATATATATATATATATATATATATATATATATATATATATATATATATCATAAGTCATGGTCCATAATTATGTTTGTTGTTAATTACACACATATGTATAAAATATTATTTAAGAATGACAGTACATTATTAAAATTAAATGTAAGTATATCTGAGATATACCTTGGCGTGTATATTGACTGTGAAAAAAAAGGAAGACAGTGCACTAGTTCATAAACAAAAAAAAAGGCCAAGCAAGCACTTACTGACCATATTCCGTCAATATATTTTCTAGTACTATTTATTTACTTCGAAGGAGTTCGAGATGACGGAGAGAATAAGAAATAACGAATTAAAGAGACCAGTAGACTGGATAAATGACTTTTGTTAAGCTACAAAAATAGTGCAGCGTAAAATGAGGATAAAATTATAACAGCCTACAACCGCCAACTAAAACCCGTGTCTTGGATTGTTTGGCCTTGGGAACGTGAAGAAAAGAGAAAAGTTTGTGCGCTGCGATCAAACGGTGCTGATGACGGAGAAGGGTGAAAGGGAACAGCTGGGACTAGTGGCACGGCATTCTCGCTATAGAAACTACCGACAACATTTTTATGCCCACTCCTTACAAACAATGAAAGCGTAGGTATAAGTAATAATTTAAACTTCCCTAGCTGTATCTCTGTCGCTTCATGCTAATCCTTAGTGCTTGCTACTGTTGCCAAGTCCTTATTTCACTCGCTTGAAACGTCTTGATCATGAAACCATAGTTTTAACCGTAGTCACTCAGTGTGACTGTGTATTCGGCAAAGGCTTCTTCTAAACTACTTGACTGATTTTGATGCGGTTTTCGCCATTATTTAGAGGATCTCTTGAAGGAGACTTAGGTATATAATTCATTATTATTTTGTGTAAGGGTAGTAGAGAAATGTCAACGTTTTCTAATCAAGTCGGAAAGAGCCGCTTTTCGGGAGCTTGCATGGCTTACGCTGACTAAATCATAAGAGATACACCGAACTAATGCACTACCTAATTGTAGATCCCAAAGACGTCTACATAAATTCCGCGACAACATTTTGTTATCTTTTAAGGATGCCCCACACTAACCATTTTTGTCTTATAAAGTTCACTCACGAAGACTTGTTGAACAACACAATATTAATCCTAGGTTAGTAACACCAAGCATTTAGTGTATATACTTGCTGTAAACCTAAACAACGCCATATTTGTAAATCGTACCCGAGCGAGGCCGGGCCGGGTCGCTAGTAGAAGATATTTTCTAATCACACTTTTTTATGAGAGTCCTACTTTTATTCGGATTATATTCATTGTTTGAGGTTCACGAAGTCTGATGTGTACGAAGAGAAAACACCCCTCCGCTTCTGCAGAGTCAAGAGCTGGTGCAGACGAGAATGTCCTTTCCATGTCGATAGTGCCATTTATCCCTAGAACTTTGGGCCAATAATGCCATCACCACACACATCAGCTTGTAACTATAATCCATTCGTGATAACTTCTAACTTTTCTGAAACCGGCTTAAGTTATACTTTCAAGCTGTACCTCTGTCTCAAGCAATCAAAGCTTAACTAAATACAGTACACTACGCCAAAGTGATAACACACCGCATTCGTGCGCAGTTTGTTTAATTGCATTTTGCATAAGAACTATGTCTTACTAGGTATTACAAACGCTCCTATATTCTTTCTTTTTTATTAATATTAATTATAAATTAGATTTTATTATATATATAAAGTATAAATGAAAATTGAATTTAACCAAACGTTCTATACTTTAAAAGAAATATGAAACTCTTGTGATACATTACTTGTTATGAAACAACTTAATCACAATTAAAAAACGCTATTTAAATTTGCATGTATTTGAATGGGACTGGGTTCGCACCACTGAACAAATATGATTAGATAGTAAATTTAAATATCATATACTATATATTATATAAAAATCTATTATTTATATATAATCAAATAAATTTATTCTGTGGTCTGTGGATGCGCGCCACGGGTTACTATGGAAAACAGGAATCAATGAAGCGGCGTGGGCAATTAGGTGTGTTTACAAATTTACCACGTTCACGTTCACAAGTAAAAAACAATTAGCCAGTTTTAGTGAATGCCTGAAACTACACAAACTACATTTTTTTTATCTTTAAATCAAATTGAGTAAGACAGTAATAAATTATTGCAAGATCGTTATAAACTCAATATGTTAAATTAAATTTTTCTTTGCATCGATTGTCTGCAAAAAAACTGGTGTATTGTCGTTATCAGCTGCATAGTTGTTTGTTTGTGATGCGGTCTACTACAGGAAATCAGTGGTGCATAGTCTCATCTTTGTTATTTTTCTACCATGTAACACTTTGCAACTGTGCCCTCCATCGTAGTTTCTAAGGCGTCAGATTTATGTGGAACTCACAATTCATGCGCATCGCGTGAATAGCTCAATGGCTTGGAGTTCACTGAAATCACAAATTAATATTCATATGTGCTTAACCATACATACTACGTAAACTTACTCAAGCAAGCAATGATTCATCATGTAATCTGAAAGTTCGCTAAAGCCAAACGTATAACGTATTGTCTTGAAAGCTTTGCTGCCATCATTTTGGTAGATGTCGAATGCACATGTGTGATTACTATTATTTCTATTGTATAGCTCTTATTTAAAATTTCTCGCAAACGTATTCGTTATTATCCTCTGACTTTTCATTTAGAATGTCACAACGCGAGGATGAGATGTAAAAATAAAAATAAGAAAAACAGGGGAAGGAGGATCTTAAATTTCAATCATGATTTATAATTTATTAATGTTTGCCAGTATTTTTTCAGGAGACTGAATTTCATCGGCTTGCAATAAAATTAACATAATCGTGCATGCGATAATCGAAATTCATTCCGAGAGCTAGTAAACTCGCCGAAGACAGCATCCTTCGACAAGGTCTACATTGGAACATAAATAACAATGCTTTTTAACACTTGTTTACTGTGTATCAACGAGTTTACAAGACAATTATTAAATTAAATTAATGCAAACAGCGCTTTTTAATGTTAGCTCTCAGCCATAATGTTATGCCATAAAACCAGTTGAGCAATGATTATCGTAACCGTAATCGGCACGACATCATAAGTGAGTTGTAAAAGAAAATACGGGATAATCACGTCGTTCATAAATGCTTCGGAATAATGATTAGCGTTTTACTAGCACGCGAATGTATTTCAATGAGCTTATTATGAAACACTAAAAAATAAACTATAATTTTTTATAGTAAATTGTTCACTTGAGAGGTTTTATTTTTGGTGTTTTGCGAATTAACTAGTCACGCTATAATATCATAGGCTCTTTTTTTTTTCATGGAAGGAACACTAGATTTTCGAAATTATGTCAACCTCCTAGCAGACGAACTTCCACAGATGTTAGAAGACCTTCCACTGCAGACTAGGAGGATCTTGTGATACCAGCATGATAGTTGCCCAACGTATAGCGCAAGACCCACCACAGCTTGTCTTCCACCGATTGTTTGAAAATCGTTGGATTGAACTTAGGGCACGTGTACGTTGGCCTACCCGTTCGTCAATCTAGCACCCCTGGGTTTAATCAAATTACACTCCGCCGTGGACATCCCCGTCTATCCCATACTTCACATACAGGTAGTATAGGCTATTCGCGGTAAAATGAGCACTCTTGAAAGCACTGCTTAAGATCTACTTGCATGTACGTTGTGTATTCTTCCGCCTTATGTAAGATTAACATGCCCATGGGCCTCATCAATTTATTCATACGTCGGTCAAGTGAAACAGCAAAATTATTAGAAAAGTAAATATTGTACAAATATGCTCATTTTTACACTTCGATGCATAAATAAACAGAAAGCGGAAAATAAATTAAGTTATCACAAATGGTTAACCAACACTTTTTATTCGACGTTAATATATGGAACTATTATCCCATCCATCGCTACCAACTTTATTGGCCACACGTCACTCATTAGGTCCGTTAAAATATATGCAGGTAGGGGCAGTGACATTTTTCTATGGTTGATTCCAAAAGTGCTCACTTTATCGCGAATTGCCTTTAATGGGAAATCCGGCCTGGTGGACGGACCGACAATTGACACCTAGACTCGTCCACTAGCTGGAGCGTTGGACTAAGTAGCGCTGAAGCCATTGCACCGCAGAACCCAAAAATCCAAATTTATATGCGAAGAAATTCAGGGTAACGGTAATGGTTCCGTGGAGTTACCCACTAGTACCAAGAAAATTTCAGATAGTACCACAGGCGATCGGAACGGCCACACTTGAGGTTATCTTGGGTGCCTGATACATCGAGGTTGGATTCGTGGTGACAGTGGTTGAAACTTGGCAAACTGAAGGGGGCGTGGAGGGTGCCATCCCCAGATGAGGGTCGACGCAGTGAGTGGCGGCACGGTGCTGGAGATACAGTAGAGGTTGGGTAGTACCTCGGCCGGACCACTGGTTTCTCTAGGTGTAAGGTTCCCAGGTGGTTGTGGGAGCGCAGCGGACGGCGCCTTGCTGAATCAGTAGGGGTAGTGAAATTTCGCGAAAATATTTTGCGACCAGTTGTATTTCATAACACTTTAGCTCAGATCCACTTTCGTGATTGGATGGTTTCCGTTTTACGCTTCTTATGTGTATGCCCGCGAATCAATTATGCGTAGTATTGAAGTCAGCAAATTCTGATTCGCAAGTTAAGTAGGAGATCATCTTCTCCCAAAGACACGCTGCCAATAAGCAAAAGAAAACAGCTGGTATGCCGGTAGGGTATTGAAATGTAGCATGTGCAGAAAATTTTTTCGCGAAATTCGGGTGTTCCTACCTATCATGATTGGCTGAATTACTTTTTGGCACGTGTTAACTGTCTGCACACGAATCACCTAGGAGCCGTGCCGATGTTGCTGAATTTTGAGTGGCCCGGTCAAATATAAAAACGCCTGCTGAAGCATATAGGGACCAATGGCAATAGAAAAACTGTTGTAGGGTGCTTATAGTATTGCAATCTATCGTGTACTCATATATTTTTTTTGTTGCGAAAAATCACTAGCTCTATGAATCAGTTCGGAGCTTGGAGCTGGTCAACTGGAATGTTAGTTGAATGAACCTTCGCGCCGATTGAGTGTATCTCAATTTTTGCCCACGGGGACTCGTCGGCGTGTTGCTGTCATACTCCATTCGGAGGTCGGGTATAGCCATTTGACGAGGATTCCCAAACTTTCGACCCGGGAAGCGGCTCTGCCGTGGTGTCGATAAAGTTGCCCGTTCATCAGACCTGACTCCTTTACATTTTTCTCTGTGGAGAACGATAAAAAAACACGGTCTACAAGGACACACTGACTACACCAGAAGATATGAAACAACGTTGTACATTTGCCTATTCCGACATTGCTGCTCAGATGCTACAACATGTGCAGCAATATGTACACAACATACTGGAATTTTGTGTTGTAGCTGTTGGTCATCGTTTTGACCATCTCACTCTTCTTCAGAATTCACAGAATTTGTTCAGTCACTTTTGTATCTTTTAAGAGAGTGATGGTACATGGTACAGTAAAATCACATAAATGTGCAAGATGTAAGATGTGTTTTCTTGCACAATCAGAAGAAAACCACGCATTAAAAATGCCTAGTAACTAAGCTGTTAAATGGAGCAGACAACTGTAGGTATTTCCGATTTTCATATTACGATATAAAGCAAACTACTTACACTAAAATCCTGCAGAACGCACCACTGATATTCGAATTTCATCTTATTTTATTTTCTTAACACGAATAAGCATTGTTACATTCGAAAAAATCTAACTTTGTTCAAGAAATGCACATAACTCTATGCCTTGGTTGCAATTATGAGCCTTCCATTTTAGAAATATTGACGGTGCAAGTTTTAAATGTGATTAACCCGATACTTAGTGCCGAGTTATCAGTGTCCCACTATTACGTATTTGTTGGACGTAACATAATATACCCCCCGTCCCGTCCACCTGAGTTATTTACACTTTGAATGCTGCCAACAAAATAAATACAGTTCATGGAAATAACTGGTGATCTAATATTATGTGGCCAAAATCTTCTAAGAATGTGGACACCATAATTATTGATGGGATAATCGCTTGTAAAATAATAGAGTATTCGATTATTTAATTATAATCGAGTCATCGATGATTTTAAAACAATTCTATGATTCACTATTTTCAGCTGTTTATACTTAAACAAAACAAAACATTGCCGATACCTACATGTTTCAGATTTATTAAAATTATAAAATATTAATTTGAAACAGCAAATTTTCAAAATAGAAGAAATTATTAAAAATAAAGACACAAAATTTTGGTGAGAATAGTTATAAACAAATTTATAAAAATATACAGCGTTTGCGGTAAATTTCTATGTACGGATTAGAACAAGACAATCGATTATTTTTACCGATTATTTATTCGATTAAAAACAATCGTAATCGATTCATTCGAATTACAAAATTATTCGACTATCTCATCACTAGTGATAATGTTAAGCAGAATATTCGCTATAACTCTGTTGAATCCAACGGACGGTACTTCAAGTCTACATCATTCAAAAGAGTTAATAAGCTTTAATTTTTAATGTTGAGTCGTGACGTTGGGTTACGAAGATATGTGAATAGATTCAAGAAGGTTGCTGAGAAAAAAAAAGGGGGGGGGGGTGAAGTTAACACGAAGCGGGCTGTGTGAACCGGCCTGGCTTGTTGCGGTCTCGGAGCACGCCAGTGACACACATATCGCTGGCAGCAACCAGCTACCGTGATACGCTGGCCGCGGGCGATACGTCGTAGCAGGCTGGATGGGGGGGGGGGGGGGAAGCCGTTCGCAACGACCTTGTGAAGGTAGTGGCGACACACACACACCGACCCCGGGCTGACTTTGCTCGCCCCACGATCGCCTTGCATTTCCGCGACCTGCGTAACCTAACTACATCTGCCCTCCACACCTACTCTATCAGGGTGATGAGGCAAGGCATGTTGTTGGTTTTTCACACTTTTCGTATCAAACCTTCGAAAAATCACCCCATGCATAGTGTTGCGTTTGGTTCTTTCCTATGCTGTGTATCGAAAGCGTTCTATACATGTGATAACGTGCAAGTCCCCTATTTTTTGGTTAAATTGAACGTGAGGAAATATTTATGTTGGTAATGCCCAGCAAGAATTAGTTCTTGTGCAAAATATTCTTAGACCAAATGCACAAGAATACGGTGCGATATCCCATTGGTGTAATTTTCTTGACTAGATTAAATTTTTTTTCGGGAGATGAAATTGATATCTTGGAATTCATATCCTGGAAGTAGAACTTCAGCAGGGCTTCAGAAACGTTGGAAGTAAACGTGAATGGGTTAAAACAACGAGGTGGGCCGATCATCGTCTTCTGTGATTGTACCCGACACTGACCTATCCCCCTCACCAAAACACCTGTCAGAGTCACATGGTCATCAGCGATGAACGTGTTTATTTATATAAAGGCTTTTCGCGGTAAACTAGGCATTTTGAAAGCACTGCTTTGGATATACTTATATGAACTTGTGTAATCTTCCGCAATATGTAAAATTAACATTACCATGAGCCCGACCACTCTATTTGTATGTCACTGAGATGAAACGGTAAAATTATTACAATAGTAGATATCTGACAACTTTTTGATTCTTACGCTTACATGAATTTAAATTAGAGAATGCAAATTTAATCATTTTAGTATTTAAGTATTTACAAATGTTTACGAAACACTTCTAATTAAACGTTAAATAATTGAACTACTTTATCTCCATTGTTACCAACATTAATGGGCGCAATGCCAGTTAGTGTGCCCTTCAAAGGGGCAGTGACATTTATAAAAGGTTGATTTCAAAGTTCTCACTTTACCGTGAACAGCCTATACTCATTTTCAAAAGACAAATCCTTTTACACGAATAAAATACTTTCAACGATTTGAATTTAATCAATTAAATTAAAAATTCTATTAGAGAAAGTACACCACTCGTTTACTCAAATAGTGTCCTAACCTAAAATCATTCTCACGTCATTTTCGATAGTCGTATTGCCAGAAAAGCAGTTCAACGTTGGGATACAGAGCAGCTACTGCGCAACTTGGGCGCACACTCTCTCCCCTCATTTTTTCCCTGAACTCTGGGGATATCTGGTCACGCGGCGACGCCATTTTGGAATCAGCGGCCACGGTTTACATAAGCTCAACCTGATCACCGCGAGCCGTTCTGCAAGAGCTAGGAGAGTCGTGAGGCACCTCCAGGGGCGAGATCATAAACACACTGCAGGAAATACGAGGTTCATTTAGCACTTCTCAAGCCTCGCCTTTTTTCTATTCTGTTAAATATGTGTCATTCCGCCTCACGAAAAAATCTAATACGGACATATTTATTTGTGTCCTTACGTCGATCTTATTAAAGCACATCCACAACTGACGTGGTTTCGCGCAACATAAAATAATTGGCGGATATTTCAAGTCAGCTGTCCACAACAAGTGTTACCGGAAACGGGAATGACAAATTATATCAAAGAACGCAAATAGGAAAATATTTTTGTTTCGGTGTACTGTGTGGTGTACTGTTTTGATTCGTCAGTCAGGGGAACTTGCCAGTAGCCATAAGTCAAGTCTATCGTAGACATATAGCGAACTCCCTGGTACAGCCTTAATAATTCGTCAGTAGGTCTTGGGCTACCTCTGGCATTTTATTGTAATGCTATTTAGTTTGCGTGCATCCAAACAGAGTCTGACAGATCCGTATGTTTTCCTTAAGCAGGGCGTAGGATTACAGTATGGGCTCGCTGCAGATTTTATTACATTCCATAATAACATTAAGTTCAAATAATCTTCCGCTTGTTTTGCATATTTTGCGAGGATCGGGTATGATTTGCAATGTAATACTTGTCCGGGTTCCACTTTTACATAGGCCTTATACAGCTTGTTCCGGCCTGGCTGCTCGGAGAAAATAGCCTGGTTAGCCAGCAGCAACTGCTCACAGTATGTAAAATATTCTCAATTGAAGCAATTACGTTCACAGCTGGCGAATTATTCAGTCGAAACTCTGTCACTTGTAGCTGACATACAAATTGATCCGACCATCTCCAGCATTCCGGAGTGGTTACCGTGCTAGACTCCCTGTCTGCGGTGCACACTAACCATCCACCAAAATCCAAACTGATTTTGTAACGTGCCAGAAAATCAATGTCTATTATCACAAGGGTTGTCAAGCCTTTAATGACCAAAGCTGAAATTCGTTTTGTGTTGCCTAAGCCCTCAATAGTTATTAAAACTTCTCTGCTAACAAACTACGTTTTAGCAAAATATTTTGCAGTGTTGTAAAATGTATGCTTTCTTCTTTCATATGCAACTGAAATTGCATTTTTCTACCGATTTTGGTAGCGTGTGTTTTGTGTGTTCACAAATTTTTAATAAACTACGCAGGTGTAACTGTTGGGAGATGTGTTCACAAAATTTTAATAAACTACGCAGGTGTGACTGTTGGGGGTCGTGCTTCATTCGAAACCACTTACTTGTATCTCAAATGCAAACAGGCAGTTATTAGGTGAACCAAGATCTTGACTCTGGGACCACGCTGTTATAAGAGGTTGCCCGTGTTTCTGTTTACTATCTAATATTTGAGAGTATAAGTCGTCAGTGGTTCCAACGGCAAAATTATTTTTTTCTTCGCGTTCGTACTCACCTCCAACCAAGGCGGTTCGCCGGTCCGGGTTCGATTCCCGGCGGGGTCGCTCCAGTATTTTCGCATGCGGGGAATCGTGCCGTACGACGCCGCTGGTCGGCGAGTTTTTGTCGGGGATCTCCCGTTTCCCCCGCCCTTTCATTCCGGCGTTGCTCCGTGCTCACCTCGCTTCATCCTGTCGGCTCTCGAGACGTCGATTTTCAGAGCCGCCCAAATCTCTTCACTCACTCGCTCACTCACTCTTCGCGTTCGTAAATAAGATGTCTTAGTACTCACGTTCTCTCCTTAGAGCAATAACGTACCATATTACACTATTCTTTCTCTTTCACTTAAGCTGATATTACAGTAGTCCGTCAGTCGAAAGCGGCTCACAACAATCTGTCGTTCGTCAATCTTTCTGTACAGTAAAATTTCAGTGTGACAACTTAACATATCGTTCTTTCTTTAGTTCGAGATATATTTAGTTTTTAAATACGTTTTCAAGAGAGAAGCATATTGGAGAATAATTTTTTTACATGATACGAATTGAAACTGAAATATTTTGTACATTTTAAATTCATTAATTTACTATCAAAGCTAAATAAACACAAATCCACCCCCTTGCATTTTATTTCAAAGTGCGTATTCATTTAGGGATGTCGCCAGAAGGCGGTGATTCAACCGTCCGTACGTCGAAAGTCAAAGTTTAGTAAATATTTGACGTATGTTCGGATAGAAAAAAAGTTTCACTGTAATTGGTTGAATATCATGTAACCGCCGAACTGACGGACGACTGACTGACTATTGTGAGTCGAGCCTAAGTCTTCTCTGCTTCTTAGAGGCTGTCTTATAATCCCTGCTTCCATCACCGACGACCCTCGCACGAACACTCACGCAGTACTCTAGCTATAGCTCATCACTCCCATCATCCTCTCCACATAGGTTATCAATGTCCCTTCTCCCTCCATCAAAGCGTGGACCAATCAATCACACTGTCAAGCCATCTCTCCGTTGGCGTCCGCTGAAACGTGCGCACGTCATATGTCGAAGCGATCTATCACAGTCGACTGAACATTCAGTCTTCCCAAGAAAGTTCAAGTCCTGTCCATTTCAATGTGAGAAATGCGCAGACTCATCCTAGCACATCCATCCCTACAATTAGCAACTGTAGTCTACACAGTAAAATGAGCGCTCTTGACAGCCCTGCTTGAGATCTATTTGTATGCTCATTGTGTTCCTCCACCATGTGTAAGATTAACATTGTTACGGGCCTCATCACTTTATTCACGCTTCGGTCAAGTGAAACTGCCAAATTATTATAAAAGTAAATATTCCAGAGTTTTGATAATTAGTACCTAAAACTTTATAAGTTCACGTTAAAACATGGAATTACTATTTCCCTGCGTTGCCAAGTATATTACGCACGTCCTAGTCGACGTGGCCATTAAAATATGCGCATTTAGGGACAATGATACTATTCAAAAGTTTATTCAAAAAGTTCTCAGATTACCGTAAACAGCTTATAGTACCTTGCTTTTATCACACAATAGATAAGAAGAACACAGACGAAATGGCTGTGGCGGTTCATTTGATGTGTGGCGAACTCGCTCTCTGATTGGCGGCCCGAGCCTCTGGGGACGGACTTTGTGTCTGATTGGCTGCTGCATACTGTGAGGTCTTCCCTACTGGCCACGCTGCCAGGTTGGCGAGTAGGTTACGAGTAAAACTGGTTGATAGTATATATTTACCGAGTGGCATGGACAAGCTGTCGTGATTGGAACCTTCCCCTAACATACTCCTTTCTACTTAACCTCTCGCCGCGGTGGCTTAGCGGGTAGAGCACACTCGCGTCCCACCAGGACGCACTGTGCTCCATGCCCGGCGGGGTAACTCCCGGAATATTGCCGGACGATGCCGCTAGTCGACGGGTTTTCTCGGGGATCTCCCATCCCCCCTCCTTGCGTTCTGGAGCTACTCCATACTCACCTCGCTTCACCCTCACAGGTCTTTAAGATCCATGGCGTCAAGAGCCGCCCAAATATCTCCACTCCCTGACGCCACGGTGGCCAAGCGGTTAGCACGCTCGCCTCCCACCACTGCGAACCGGGTTCAATCCCCGGCCGAGTCACCATATTTTCGCATGTGGGAATGCGATACCGTTGGTCAGCGGGTTTTTTCAGGGATCTCCCGTTTCTCCCGCTCTTTAATTAAGGCGCTGCTCCATACCTCGCTTCACCCTCACAGGCCTTCAAGACCTCGCTGTTAAGAGCCGTCCATATCTCTTCACTCACCCTCCACTCCCCGTCAACACACCCCCTCCCCCGGATTCGACGATCTGGTATCGAGATATGCTTGAGTGGTCAATGAGGTCATGTCCCGGCTGCCACCAGACATTTTTTTTTGCGAGTTGTTTTCGCACGCCGCCCGACGACCTTCTCGTACGCGTACGAAGAGGCCGACCTCCGCCGAGCGGCTGCCCGTATACCGGCCTACGTTCCGAGCTGGATCTAGGGTGTGTCAGAGCAGGTGAGTCTACAGAGGTGAAACCACCGTTTTTATAGGCTGTTCAAGGTAAAGTTAGCACAACATAAAAAGTCCTCTTATTTAGAATAATAGTTAGAGATCTGAAAAATTCGCGGATTAATTTTGTGACAAGCTAGAATTGAAAAATTCTTACATTTGGGTCACCCTCTCCATTGGTCAACGCGTTGTTAGACAGCTCCTGGAGAAACTTGAGCCATTGAGAAACAAACAACAAAGTGCACGCCCAGTAGTCGCTCTCCACTGTGGGAATAAGTAACCAAAAGGAAATCGATATCTGCACGATTGTACATAAGACCGTGGAGTGTAGCCTGGGGGACGTTGAATTCAAGAATTTTTCATTTCTCTAATAATTAGAGACCTGAAAAATTTGCAAGTCAAATGGCATACAGGCTAGACACTGCAGTTTTATGTACAAATATGCCGATATCAACTGCACATTGGTTGTCTACTGTCACAGCGGAAGACAACAATTGGACACCGTTCTCCAGGAGATATCAAACACCACATGGACCAATGGCTAAAGTTATACAAGCGTGCGTGTTTCGGATTCTAGATTGTCCCTAAACGAATCCGCGAATATCTCAGGGCTCTACTAATGATAGTCCATAAATATATTTTATTGTAGCCTTAACTTCCGAGTGCGGTGGAAAATGCACACTGTGTTTATTACTGACATGGCAATATTTATTAAAAAAGTAATTAAAGGATAAAAAGTGGCTGAAATAATAAAGTAACTAGGGCTTAAAAAATTATCACTTTACCATGAACAGCCTATACCTCTGAGACGACGTCACCGCCCAGCAACGTGGCGGAAAGGCTTCCACCAATCGGCGCCTGGTAACTTACTCGCCAGCCGGCGACCCCATCCAATAGGGAATCTCCCGTCACACTCGGTGGTAAGCCAATCAGACCGAAAGCCCCTTTGCAGAGCCTCGCGTACTTTTACTGGCACTCAAGCGAAATTAGAAGTGAGTTACTTATATCCACTACTGCAATAACACCGGTTCTGTTGGTGTCTGTGTTAGAACTCACCATCGTCATATTGGTCCATAACAAGTCTAGTAGGGTTCATGGAACAATGGACGCTATCCTGTACTTTCCAGCGTTTTATAAGTGGCCGGTCATCAACCATTGGAGAGCCGAGCTGATACTGATCCAATAAAATGTCCTTTATCGTATAAAATGATTTACAACCAATCATGTCCCTTTGAGTGGCTATAAAAATAAATTCGATCGTTAGCAATATCATTGTTACTGCGCTGTCGTGTTCTTGTGAGACCGTGTTATGCACTACGCGAACAAAGACTGCACATCCATGCGAGTTTTGTTTTGAACAGTGAAGAAATTTCCAGATTAACTAAGCTCGAGCTACACTCGAGCATAGTCTACAAAGTGTTAATTAGCTTACAGTACTGAAGTCGCCAGATTGTCTCGGGCGACAGTTGGAGTGCAATTCTCTGCAGGAATGGTTGGTATTACCTACGTGCCTGTAATTGTAGCTCACAAGAGAAGAGAACCTGTGCCTATAGTGAAGCGGGAAAGTACGGTTACAGCATAATATAAAGTTGCTACTCGACGCTTGCTAATTGCCAACTTCGGAGATAGAAGCTGAAACACTGCTAAGAACTGACCGCCCCCCCCCCCCCACCGCCCAAAAAAAACGTTTTGTTTCAAATTATAATGAAAATAATCAACGGTTCGATCAACACTGTCGGCGTAACTCGGCGATAAATTACGTGCAATTAATTAAAGTTAAAAAAAGGTGAAAAAATATCGTGTTCAACTTGTTTATTTGCTCTAACCTAATGAAAGTGTTTAAATAAAAATGTACCATTAAACTGCGTGCTATCGAAAATGTTTTCATTCCTTTGATAACTGCTCACGAGATAAAAAAAATTATAATTACAATTCGTATATTTCACAAAAAATAAGTAGTGGCTAAATCTCATAAAGCTATTGACGAGCGAAATCTGCCCATATATTTCAAGCTTCAAGCTGTCTCGTAGTTCATCAGAAATTTCGTTTATTCGCAGCATATAATTACTGTTGTGATGCATCTCACCTTTCTGCAGCTTATAATGTTGACTCTTAAACACAATTTTTTTTTCTTTCTATTTCTGCGTTTTCTGTGCAGTATTCGTGATTTGTGTGTTTACCATTTTACACCATTTCTCTAAAACGTCGTAACGGTTAATACCATTTAGCCGATTTTGATCAGTTTATATCTACTTGTTATTCTTATGCAGTTAACCTGGTGTATTCTTCTTGCAGTTGACCCGGTGTATTTTTTCTTGTTGTAAACATTGCTAATTACAACTGAACGTGCAGAAAATTAACTAACCATTTCAACTACTGGAGCAAGTAAATAAAAAAGAATCGTTTAATTATAAAAATTAAATCACTGGTTTTTATGATAGTCTCAATATTTAAATCTTCGCGTCGAGCTAGAAGCAATGAATAAATTTTTTCTTGTGTGATTGCTTTCACAGTTTGCTAGCGATGAGGAATTTTGTCTTATCACAAATTTGTCAGTCAAATGTGGTTCAAATTACATCTGCTCCAAGTAAAAATTTATGTGCCGTAGTATTAAGTTATATTAAGGCCAGCGGTAACAAATGAATAAAATTTTAAAATGTGCAATAGAAATGTTACAGATCTAAAACACAGGCTTCACAAAGTAACATTAATGTACATAAATGAGAGAACTTGTAAGAACACAACTATTCTAGCCACAGCAGCAGCTCGAATAAGGTTGAGGCCGTGGTGGTGTAGTGGGTAGACTACTCGCCTTCCACCTAGGCGAACCGGGTTCGATTCCCGGTGGTGTCGCTCCCGAATTTTTGTATGTAGTAATCTTGCCGAGTTCTCGCGAGGATCTCCCGTTTCCCCCCCCCTCTTTTTCATTCCGGAACCGCTCTATTCTCGCCTCGCTTCACCCTCATCGGCTCTTGATACCTCGAGCTTAAAAGCCGCCCAACTCTCTTCGAGATTCCGTATACCAGTCTCGTTAAACAAACGGTTTATTTTTGCTACACACGGCCCTGTGTGTCAAGAAACCCCTTAATTATACTGCACCTGTCCCACAGACGCCGAAGTGTGTAATTAATTGGCGCGTTGCAGCGGCTTTTATATTATCGCCGCGAGCGGTACAACTTACCGTGGTTATGGACTCCGTTTAGATCGTTGCCAGGATGTTACAATATCGCAACGAGATCCAAACCAGTTCCGCCTTCAGACTCAAGTAGGTCAGCAGGAAACTCGTGCTCCGTAGAACGTTGTGTACAGACCAGGATTTCCTGGGACAAGAAAGATTTATCTGTAGTTCTCTCAGCAGGTTAAATAAAGTTGTACGATTTGAAAAATAAATGCAAACAACTTAAAAACGTATATACAACATTTACAAATTAAAAAATAATACACTGTTTTTTTTTATTAAAGGCTGTTCACGATAAAGTGAGCACTTTTGAAATCAACATTAGAAAAATGCACTGCTCTTACATGTATAATATTTTACCTGGCGCACTTAGTGACATGCGACTAGTAAAGTTGGTAACGATGGAGAGAAAGTAGTTCCATATCTTAACGTCGAATAAGAAGTGTTACGTAACCATTTGTGACGACTTAAATTATTTCTTTCACTTTTTTTTTTTTAATGCATCAGAGTGTAAAATTTAGCAGATTTGTAAAATATTTACTTTTATAATAATTTTACAGTTTCACTTGACCGACGCATAAATAAAGCGATGCAGCCTATGACAATGTTAATTTTACATAAGGCAGAAGATTACACAACGTGCATATAAATATATCTTAAGCAGGGCTTTCAAAAGTGCTGATTTTACCGTGAATAGCCTATAAGCAAAATTATAACAGATGTTTGTAGTAGTTCTATATTTTCTTAAGATTGTGTGTCATTAAATATTTCATGAATATTGAATTATTTTTATAGTTTATTGTTATGGTATTGATGGTCCACTTTGCTAAATGCTTGTTATAAAAATATTGAAAGTCAAAACGTCAAAGTTGCACCTATGTGTATTAATAATTATAATGGAAAGTTAATAAAAAATTCAGGTTTATAATTAATTGGTTTTATTGCTGTGCTTAATTTTTCTATATTGTTTTATCATCCGGTGAATGGTATTTTATTTGAAAATAAAATGTGTAAATAACTGGTGGACTTTACTTAAAGCCCATCAATGAGAATAACATAAATATAGAGTCTCTGTTTAGTTAAGAATGGTGTGAGAGGATTGCGAAATTAATATGGACTGCAGAAACAGTACATTTGGCCACTTGGTTCTTAGAAATTAACTAGCAGCAGATTTTCCTGCAAAGTTACTTTTAGAGCTCTCGTAGCATGTCGCAAGGGAGTATCCATACCTAGTGTTAAGAAGTGCTTGGTCTGTATTGAGAAACAACCCTGTTAGTATGTAAGTACTACAGGCAAATTCAGAGAGGCTTTACTATTATGACCAACGGGAAATATAAAAACATGCAGTAAGAATTGTTGATTTATAATCCGTTAAGATATCCATAAAAAAAACATGTTGTCAGCTACAAAACACATCACTTAGTAGGTTATTATTCCATACTGAAAGATGTAGAAAAAAGTTTCTTTGACTGAAATAAATGCTAGCGAACATCAACTACTTTTGGCATTAAAACTGCAATGTAGCATACTACCTTATCTGTCCACTGTGAATTTTATTAGATTTCTCAAATTTTATTAAAAGAATGTAGATTTTTCCAAATGTTCTTACGTTTTCCAAATTCCCAATATGAAGAGCCATTATTTTATTTCAGCATGTCTACAAATATTGAATGCTAACACAAGAATACAATTTCAGTTTTCATTTGAGTATAAATTTTTTATAGGGACTGTACAATGCTCGTCGTGAGAACTGGTTGGTCACAAACAATACAACAACATAATTCATAATAGCTATACGAAAGCTCATAGGCCATGCGTTCACACTTTTATGAGGATATGAAGATTATATAAAAGCTGACAAATTATGTAATTTTATATATGTATGTCTATTTGTTTTCGGTTTTATTATACATTGTAATGCCATTTGTGAATTGGTTAGCATGTATAATTACACATTACATTCGAACAACGCATCAGGTATCTTTCAAATAGTGTATACTGGAAATAAATTTAACTGATTCATTATTACACAAATTTTAGACTGCACTTGCCTGTACAGCCACTGAAAAATAACCTGCTCAATTATGGATTGTGATAGCATAACGCCGTAATGAAAAATTGTAGTATATCTAGTACTTTAATGAACATATATTGACGTCATTGGGCTAATACCAAAAGAGTTTTACAGTTATAGGCTGTTCACGGTAAACTCAGCACATTTGAAAGACCTGCTTACGATCTACTTGTACACACGTTGTGTATTCTTCCGCTTTATGTAAAATTAACATTGCCGTGCGTCTCATCACTTTATTTATGTGTCGGCCAAATGAAACTGTGAGATTATTAAGAAAGTAAATATTTTAAAAATCTGCTCATTTTAACACTTCGATGCATTAAAAAAAAAAAAAAAAAAAACAGAAAGCGAAAGAAATTATCAATAATCAGAAATGGTTACTTAACACTTTTATTCAACGTTAATATATGTAACTACTTTCTATCCATCGTTACCAACTTTACCGGGCGAATGTCACTCAGTGCGCCTCCATTAAAACATGTGCATGCAGGGGCAGTGACTTTTTCCCCTAGGGTTCGTTTCTAAAGTGCTCACTTTATTGTGAACAACCTTCAACAGCATTTGCGCACCTTTGCATACGACAGGGCTATGGAATTTGCACGCGCGAAAGATCTTGTTCCGTTTCGAAACTGCCTCCGCGCCAGCTGGCGTGTCTCACGAACATAGCACACCGTACGTGCGTGGCCTCAGGCAGGTTGCCACAGTGTTCCACCTACACCCCCCCCTCCCACAATCCTCTCCAAACAATCTACCTTCTCAAGCGAAGTGAAGGAGGGCCCCCCCCCCCAAACATCCCCCCACTTACAGCTGGAGACCTGCAAAATCCCTGTTATCTTTCGGCTACATGGTAGACTCCACTCTCGTATAAACGAGCGAGCGCAGTCCGTGATTTAATTGGCCGCTGCTCTTTGATAAACGTCGCCAGCCTGCTTGGTAATCTTAAAAGAGATTGGCCACTCCATCGCTGATATAATATTATTGGCTGGCTCAAGCGTTCTCCGAGGCGTGACAGACATATTTCCGGCCAATGGCTGAAGTCGGTCAAACGCACAGTAACTTGGAGTTCAGTCTGTCCTTGAATAATAACGCGAATTTTGCAGGTCTCGGTAGTCTGTTCGCGGTTTCTTCACCTTCTCTGAATCAAACCTTTTGAAAATCACCTCATCCATGATGTGTTATGTTGATTTCTGAATGTGTTATGAATCACAAGCGTTTTATATTTGTGTTACCATGAAAGTACAGATTTGTTAGATAAATAAAACTTTTCATTATGATTTTTTTCTATAAATTACAATATCTAATGTATAACACATATGAACAAAAACGATTCGAGAATATGTATGGTGGTAATATCTATCAAGAAATAGTTCATATTAAAAATATTTTTACATTGAGCGAGCACGAATGCAGTGCGTAGTCCCTTTAGCTCTCTGAGGAGTATGCACGTATATTTAATTTCTCTTGAAGACGAATTTCGCATTTCTATGATTTTACTATTTCTCTGGACTTAATGGAAATCTAAGAAAAAAAAATTACAACTACTCGCCATTTCAATTCGTAAGAATAAAACTGTTCATTTTAATAATTTCTCAAATGAACACGATGGATTGTGAAACACGTTACATCAGTCACGATACATTGGTTGGCACATAGTCAACCAGCATCTCCATTGGCCGATGGACAGTCAATAACAAACGTAGCAGAGTACAGTAAGCGTGTATTGTGTAGCCAGGACCAATAGGAAGAAGGTAAGTAGAAATACAGAGACAAACACAGCTGATATTGGTGTAGTGGAGAATATAGGAAGCTCACTTCAACCTTGTCTTCAGTGACAGTAAATGTGTGCCTTCCTAAAGGGTTAGTGGCATTTTCTGCTCTTGGTTTGCATGAGGCGGAGGAATATCCTGAAGAAGAACTTTAGTAGGGATTCAGAGAAGTTGGAAGTAATCGTGAATGGAATATATTCGAGGATTCCTCAAACTTTATAAAATCTAATCTTTGAATAATACACACCCATGTATGATGTGTTTTGTTTCCTAAAATTCGTCGCCAATCACCAATGTTTCATATTTATGTGAACATAAAAGTGCCTTATATTTTGGTTAAATCGAACTTGTATTTATATTTTATCTATAAATTATAATATTTCATTCATAACGACAATTATAAACATTTATAAAAACATAGAGAAAATAGATGTGCTGGTAATGCCTAGTAGGAAACAGTTATTATATAAAATATTATTACACTGATTGCGTACGAATGCGGTGTGTTACCCTTCTGGTGTAAATTTCTAAGCTTTACTTGCAAAGGGCGAATGAATATCCTGGAAGCAGAACTTAGCAGGGCTACAGAAAAGTCTGAAGTTACCATAAATGGAGTATAGTAACTATCCGCGTGTTTTGAGGCAGAGGTAGACTGGCTTCCATTGGAACATCCCGCCTGACTACTCAACACGCAGAACTCATTAAAAACTAGTACGCACGCTAGCGGAATCGTCATAAAGTATGACTCGTGTCGCATATGAAATAATTATTCATATAAAGAATGTTCGCGATAAAGTGACTACTTCTGAGATCAACCTTAGAAATATATCTTTGCCCATATCTGCGTGTATTTTAAACACGCACCCTGGCTGTCACGCGTCCAGTAAAGTTGGCAACCACGGGTGCAAAGTAGTTCCACGTCTTAGGGTTTGATTGAAAAATTCGGGAAAATATTTGTGAGAACTGAAATAATTTATATTGCATTGTGTTTTTTTAAGGCGTTTAAGTGTAAGACTGATGCCATTTGTATAATATTCACTTTTCTAATAATTTTACAGCATCACTTGACCGACGAATGGATAAAGTGATCAGATTCATGGCAACATTAATTATAATTATGGTGTAATAATACACAATGTGCATACAAGTAGATCTTAAGCAGTGCCGTCATAAGTGCCCAGTTTACAGTGAACAGAGTATACGTCACCTAAATAGATAGTACTCACACGCTATGTCTGGTCCTCGTCCGGCATCCAGTATCACTTCTCCGTTAAACAGCTCTCGCGTAGACCTAATTTCTATAAATGACAACTAGTGAGAATGTGTGGATATATTATGTATGTGTGAATTACATGCTTTCAATGGGAAGTATCAAGCTACTAATTTTAGCTTAAACATGTCGAACTGTTTCTGACATACGGAATAGCAGCCAAAATATATTTATGTTTGCTATTTTGAAAATTATTGCCGACCTCCCGTGGCGCAATCGGTTGGTGCGCCATCGATCTGGGGTGCGGGAGGCTCTGGGTTCCAATCCCGGGTAAGGCATGAATGTTAAGTTAAGTTATAAGTTAGTCTGTAAGCAGTCCCTTGCTAAGCTTTCAAACATAAAACCGGGGGACGTTAACAAGCCCTGTACAATTTAAAATTATTATTCGACATGGTCCAGAACTACAGAACTCTGGACGAGGACACGCAGATCCATAATTCCAGTTTTCCTTTGAAAAGTAAGCTAGATGTGCAAAACCGTATCCCTGGAAGATTAAACACATAGACGGATTTCTAAAACCTGGGGACGAACATCGGAAATATATTCCTGACGAATATATAAGCCTAAAATATAAGTATAGGCTGTTCACAGTAAAATGAGCACTTTTGAAAGCCCTGCTTAAGATCTAATCGTATACACTTTCTGTTTTCTTCCAACTTATGTACAAATAACATTGACACGGGCCTCAGCACTTTATTAACGCGTCGTTAAAGTAAAAATGTAAAATAATTAGGAAAGTAAATATTTAAACAAATCTGCCCATCTTTACACTACCATACATTAAAAAAGAAGATAGGGGAAAAAATAATGTAAGTTATCACAAATGTTTACCTCACTCTCTTTATTCGACGTTAAGTTATGGAACTATTTTCGATCCTTCGTTACCAACTTTAATGGACGCATGTCACTCAGTTAAAATATATGCAAGTAGAGGCAGTGACTTCTTCTTAGGTTGACTCAAAAGTGCCCACTTTATCGTGAGTAGGCTTTACCACTCTGAGGTGTGGTTTGCCTACCTGGTATTCAACACACGTCATTCATGAATTATCTCACAAACGGTTTACCTGGCAGTGTTCTGACAAGGCCTAATATTGTTAATTTAGATGTGCTGATTCACAGGTTTGCCTTTAAAAATTGCTTAGAACATAGTATTACGAAATTTGGGGCAAACGTAGGGTGCCAACAGACATTTTCAAAAGTAAGGAAGATGATATTACCGACCGCGGTTTCAGAGGTCTATGATATCCTTTATACAAAACATAATTTGCCGATGTGTTGCTTAATCACGAGTGGGTTCAGATATTTTCAACTAAACGCATTTTAAAATTTAAATTTCGTAGGCACATAGCTCCCTCAGTAGATGTATAATGCGGGTACTGGACCACCCCCCTTTTTCCAATAATTTTAGCCAAAAATACAAGAAAAATAGCATAAACTTTTTCTTACTCTTTGTAACAAAAGTACAAGAAAAAAATTAAAAACTCAAAATCTGAAATTTAATAACAAAACTATGAAAACCAAGCAAATTCAAGCGAAAAACCAGCGAAATTTTTCTGTTTCCAAGAAGCTTTTTTTCATTTCTAAAAGCATCGATTTTTTTGTTAAAAAAACAAGCAATTTTTATAGAAAATCAAGCAATCCATGCCTAAAATCACACAAATTTTGCACTATTTTAGAACAGGGCCGTGCAGAAATTATGATGCTATAAAAACAGGCAATTTGCACCAAAAGTACAAGAAAAAATAGTACTAACAATTTCTTGCTATTTATAATGAAAGTGTAAGAAAAATAAAATATCAAAATACATAATTCGATGTAAAAACGATTAAAATCAAGCAAATTTAAGCTAAAAACATATGAAAATATACAAATTAATAGTATTTGTAAATTTTAAGATAACTCTAAATCATGAAATCATGCATAGATTTTCCGTTTTTCATTTCTTTCAAACCTTTATATGTTTTAAAATTTCGATTCTCGTTTATTAACTTTCAAACATTTTTATCAAACAGACTTACATAGTGATCTGGTAAACTTTGAATCAAGAATACAACTATCTTTTTTTTCCAAACTTAGAATTATAATTTTGAAAATCTGTAGCAAATACTTTTTTTTTTCTAGGTGCTGTAGTATAGTCAACTTGAGCGAGTTGTAAAACTTGGCGAGTAGTGATTCCATTTTTATGTGTTTTTAAAAGAAAAAATAATAATTCTTTTGTTATTATTTTTATTTTATTAGTATTTTCATTATTATTTTATTATTAAAATATTTTTCCTTTTAAATAAACATAAAAATGGAATCACTGCACGCCAATGAAACAGAAAATAATACCACATCTAAGCTATGTAAATAGTGTTGCGAAGTATTAAAGACAGAAAATTTTTACTTTAATAAATACGCAAAAGATAAACTTTATAACATCTGTAAAAGATTTTGCATTGAAAAAGGTACAAAGCATTATGAATTAAATAAAGAGAGGGTATTATGCGAATGTGGAAAATATGTTTATAATACATCTCTCAAAAAAAGCATAAAAATTCTAAATTACACAGTACGGCACTAGATAATTGAAATGAAACTCAGCAAGATAATTATCCGACAAAACATGTAATGTGTGTAATGAGAATAAATCTATAAAACTATGTTATCTTCATAAAAATATTAAGGACAAAAAAGTACTAAAATGTAAAGCTTGTTATAATGAATATATGAAGAAATATAATCATAGTAAGAAGTTAAATAATAACTATTGCTTTCGATATTAACATTAACTAAAACTTTGCGTTTTTTAATCAAACAAAGCAAGGTACCAAATAGCCCATAAAAATTAAAATGTAATTAAATTGGTTTTCTTCTAAATACAACTAACAAAAATGGAGGCGAACAATCTTGCAGTTGAGTTGGGTGAGAAGACAGTGCGGGAGCTAAGAATAATAGGTAGAATTTAGAAATAAAATATAGCTATAATCTAGGGAGCGATGATTTAATTAGACAATGTTATACTCTAAGGAAAGATTATATAATCACACCTATTATACCATACAGTATATACGAGCAAAGAGAAAGGAAATGTGCAAATTTACCATTTTTTTAAATGAAAATATCAATAAATTATATTCAAAAGATAGAAAGAAATTGAAAGAAATATTCCCATTCAATTATATATATTTTTAAAACAAGAGAAAAAGGATTTAAAAGAAAAAATTCCCATGTCCTAATAATCAATTTGTAAAACAAGAGAAAAAGTATTTAAAAGAAACATTCCAGTTTTCTAATAATCTATTTGTAAAACTTAGAAATAAAAGTTAGCGCATAAATGAAGGGATAACAAAGTATATTTTTACAAATTTATCTTTGGCTGAAGCAAATATCAATGAATTATATTACAAAGATAAAAAAGAATTAACAGAAATATTTCCATTATATAATAATTTATTTTTTAGCGGAATAAGTAGAAAAACCAACAAAAATTACAGAATTAATAAAGTTTTTAAAGGTAGGTTATCAACATATAACATTGAAAATAACTCTAATTTAGTAGAGCCTAATCACTTTTTAAGATCAGTAACAAATAAGGTATTTGAGATAATACACAACAATCTTAAAACATTTAGAGGGTTGAAAACCAGTATTAAATTATATACCAAGTGTCGCAAGCAGAAAAGTAATCAAGTAGAATTATTTACATTTCAATCATTTAATAATAGAATATTAAACGAAGGAGAATTTACAACAATTTATAAAATCATAACAGAGAAATTACTTTAGATAGAATAATTGGAATACAATTAGAAATAAATAAGTATAATCCATTAAATGGAGCATCATATATTGATCTGCCAGAATTTATTAACAATAAAAAAACATGCATTAATGTAAAGAATGATGATCAAAAATGTTTTCTTTGGGCAATAAAATCAGCATTGTTTCCAGCACACAATCATCCGGATAGAGTGACTAAATACAAAAGTGTTGGGCTTAATATCGATGTAGTAATAGATAAATATGAATATCCTATTAAAATGGATGATATACCAAAAATAGAAAATCAAATTGACACATCTATAAATGCATACTCAATTGAAGATGGGTCTACAGTATATCAACTAAAACTTACAAAAAATAAAAAGGAAAAACCTATAAAGTTACGTTATTTCAAAGATGATAAAAATTCGCATTATTGTTGGATAAAAGATTTATCGAAATTGCTTTCTGTACAAAAAATTATCATAAAAGTAAAACTTATACATGGGATATGTATCTTCAATTCTTTTATTCTCAAGAGAATTAAAAAAAAAAAAACCTACAGAAGACTGCTCTAAAAATGAAGCAGTGAAAATCACTTGACCTCCGAAAGGAAAGCAAATAAAATTTTTAATTTACAAACATACAATGACGGTTCCTTTCACAATATACGCTGATTTTGAATCAATTTTAAAGAAAATATCAACAGTTAAGCCAAATCCGAGAGAATTAAGTAAATTTAACCTTATCAAGAAATATCCAATTTTAACAGAGGATGATACCGATAGTGGCCTTTATAATGATATACTTGAAGCAAGATATAATCTTACTAAACAACAAATAAATAACATTGATTTAAAGCTAAACGACAAATCATTTACTGTGAAATATAAATTACACGAAGCATCTGGTTTTTTGCTATTATATTGTATCTACTTCTGGTGATTATAAACTACCAGCAGTATAGCGAGGCCCAAATGCACGTAAGATTTTATACAATCAATAAAAGGAGAAGTAGAAGAAATTGGGAGAATATATTCACAAATTGAACCAATGCATCCACTAACCAAAGAAAAAAAAATTATCACATAGGAACTCAGATTAATGTACCGTATGTGTATACGAATATACAGAGGATAATAAACAAGCATACTATCATGATCATATAAGTGGAAAATTCATTAATCCTGTATGTAATAATTGTAATCTACAATAAGAATTACCCAACTTTGTACCAATTTATTTCTATAATTTAGCTGTATATGATGCACATTTAATTATTAAAGAGTTAGGTTATAATAAAAAATATATAGCTTTAATAGCAAACAATGGAGAAAAGTTTATCACTTTTGGGAAAAACACAGAAAATTTAAAAATGAAATTTATAGACACATTTAAATTTATGGCCAGTAGTTTAGCTAAATTATCATCAAATTTATCCAAACAACAAATGAAACATATACAAAAGCATTTCCCAGAAGAACAAGTATATTTAGTTATTGAATAGGTGTTTACCCATATGATTATATGGATAGTTGGAAGAAATTTGAAGAAGCCGAACTTCCACCAAAATGTGAATTTTACAATATATTTAATGATTATGGCCCAACTGACGCTGATTTTGAGCATGCAAAACGTGTATGGAACCAATTTAATATTAAAAATCTTAGTAAATATAACGATTTGTATTTAATTAAAAGGTGACATATTACAATTAGCAGATATAGTTGAACATTTCCAAATACATGTATAAATGCATATGATTTAGATCCTGTGTGGCATTTTACTGCACCAGGTTTATCTTGAGATGCAATGATAAAAATTACTTCAACCGCTAGAATTATTACATAACTATGATATGATTTTAATGATTGAAAAAGGTATTAGAGGTGTAATATCACAATGTTGTAAGCGATATGTTAAAGCCAATAACAAATATTTAGAATATTTGAATCCAATTGAAGAGTCCAACTATTTAGCATATCTCGATGCTAATAATCTTTATTGATGGGCGATGTCTCAATAATTACCATATGGCGGTTTTGACTGGGTTTATTGTATACATCATCTGATTTAGATTACTGAAATGAAAAATATTATATTTGCATGATGATTCTGAGTATGGTTATATATTAGAAGTTGGTTTAGAATATCCACAAGAACTGGATAATTTACATAAAATCTACAATTTTGGCCAGAAAATAAGGTAGTTCCAGGAACAAAGCAATCTAAATTACTAACAACTTTAAATAATACAGAAAAGTACATAATTCACTATCATAATTTAAAACAGTGTCTAAATGGTGGTTTAAAACTGACTAAAATACATAGCATATTGATGTTTGACCAGTACGATTGTCTGAAGAAATGTATGGATTTGAATACAGAGATGAGAACTAATACTAAAAATGGCCTTGAAAAAGATTTTTATAAGCTGATGTAAATGTTATGTGTTTGGTAAAACAATGGAAAATATAAAAGACAGAGTTGTTATAAAATGAATATCAGATGAAGAAAACTGTGAAACATTAGTATCAAAATCAAATTTCAAAAGTAGTACTATATTTAATGAGAATCTTGAAGCCTTACATATGAATAAAACTAATATAAAATTGAATAAGCCTATTTGTGTGGGTATGTTAATTTTAAACAAATCGAAAGAATTTATGAATGATTTTCATTATAACATAATAAAACCAAAATATGGCGATAACATTGAATTATGTTATCAAGATACCGAGTCGTACATTTATAACATAAAAACTGAAGATTTTTACAAAGATATGAAGTCGATAGAAAAATTTGATACAAGTGATTATTCAAATGACAATATTTACAACATGCCTCAAATAAATATAAAAGTTTTCGGAAAAATAAAAGGTGAATGTAATGGTAAAATTATTAAATAATTTGTCGATTTACGATCAAAAATGTATGATTATAAATTTGACGATAAAGAAAATAAAAAATCGAAAGGAGTAAAGAAATGTGTTGTTAATAAGAGAATAGCATTTGAGGACTATGAGAACTGTTTGTTTAAAGAGAAAATAATTATAGAACAATGAATCTAATAAGAAGTGAAAAGCATGAAATATATACACTAGAAGTTCATAAAATTGCACTAAGCCCTTGTGATATCAAAAGAAATGTATTATAAAATAAAATCGATATCAAAACATATAATTTTAATTATTTTTTCTAATAGACTAGTATAATATTTTTAACTCCTTTAATCTCCAAAACAATAATATCAGAACCATCACAATCAATCAGTTTGCCATTTTCGTCTCTAATTTACAAAACAATATAGTTAAAATGTTTATTGTTTATTCTATAAAAAAACTGGATATGGGGGCTCGTAGCTAATATAATATTTAAAGCAGAACATAGTTTTTGGTGGAAAACTAGCCTTTATATCAGTTTCTAAATGGATAGATTAATTTTATTTTATAAACATGCAATATGCTAAATTACAATGAACATTATTGTTTTAAGTGGGTTAAAATTAGGTAACTTAGTACCTACAACAATTTTGTCTATTTCAATAAGCATATTTCTCTCAAAGCCAAGAATATCAGATTGTTGATCATCAAGTTTAATATCAAACTTATAGTTAATTTTTCACATTGTCTGCTGTCAATTCAATGTTATTTGTTGGAAATTGGTCAATCGAATTTATAGTTTCCTTTAAAGCTTCAATATCGTATTGTTCTTTAGGAATAGTGATTCCTTCATTTTATCAATGACAGCACTCATTTTTTCTATTGTTATTATAGTATTATTGCCTAAATTTTGAGTCAAAAATGTTGTATGAAAACTAACTAATGCAATCGATTTTTCATTATGGATGATATCATAATGGTGCTTATTCAGTACAGAAGTATTATTTGTTAACTTGAATACTTTATTATCCATTTAATAATAAAAATTATTGTTATAAAATGAAAAAGCAACCGCCAAAGTAGCATATTCTGTGCAAAGTTAATTCGGATGTCGGTGTTTGATTTATGAAGAAAACTCTAAGAATAAAAAGAATGGTGAATTGTTGCCTGATAATATTAGAGGGGCAATTGTAGCCCTGAGCAATTGTGGGAAAACCAATTTAATGACCAATTTTATTTAGAAGTTAGGATGGTTAAATTTTAATAAACTATATGTTTGCTCAAAAAATTTTAACCAAGCCAAATATATTCTGATACAAAATGATTTACAAAATTAAAAGTTAAATAAAAAAGTCATGCTTTTCAATAATACTGAGGAAATGGTCCCTTTAGATCAATGTGAAGACTAATGTCTAATTGTATCGAAATCAAATAAAAGATTTTTTATTTTAACTCTCCTCTCTCTCTCTCTCTCTCTCTCTCTCTCTCCCTCTCTCTCCTCTCTCTCTCTCGGTTTCTCTCTCTTGTGAATTGTATACGAGAATATACAGTCTTTTACTTTTAAATGGAGAACACCTGGTGCTTGAAGTATAAGAAAGTTATTAGAATTAATAAAATAAAAACTGAAAATACCAAAAATTGGCGATTATTTCAGACAAGTATACATTCAATATGTAATTAAAAATATATATAACCTCTAAAAAATTGCTCAATTTAAGAGAGGGCATAATTATTAATGAATTATATAAACCTGCAAGAATAAATATCCCCAGAAGAAAAGAAAATTTTTTTGGCATTGATGATTTATGGCAAATCGATCTTGTTGAAATGGATACTGGAAATCAATAAGGCTTATCACATATAAACAATGGTTACAAGTATATTATGACAATGATTGATGTTTTTTCAAAATATGCATTTGTTATACCAATTAAAGATAAATCAGCCAACAATGTGGCAAATGCTTTAGAGTGTGTATTAGTTAAAAGAAAATCATGTAATATTTAAAGTGATGCTGGTTTAGAATTTTATAGAAAAATATTCAAAGAACTTATGCAAAAATAGAGCATTAATCATTATTCTACATTCAGTGAATAAAAGCCAGTTGTGTGGAACGATACAATCGTACTGTGAAGAATAAAATATGGAAGCAATTTGCTTTGCATGGCAATTACAAATGGGTAAATATATTTGATGATTTAGTGAAAGAATACAACAATACAAAGCATAGTACTGTTGGAATTAAACCAATTGAATTTAATAAAAAGAAATTAAAAAGCGACAGCTGAAGCAGCCTATGGTGCACAAAATTTAAGACAAGACTTTGTGAATGTGTTTACTATACAGAAATACAAAGTTCGCGATATCGTCTGTGTGAGTAAGAGTAAACAAACTTTTGGAAAGGGGTACACAGCTAACTGGACAACAGAATTGTTTAGTATTGTTGAGGTTTTAAATAATGATATACCTACTTACATTCTGAAAGATGCCAATGGTGAAGAAATAAAAGGTAGTTTTTATGAATTCGAAATTATTAAAACCGACTATCCAAATTAATATTTGGTTGAAAAAGTCTTAAAAAATATAGATGATAAGATTTATCTTAAATGGTTGGGTTTTGATATGTCTCATAACTCTTGGATTAAGAAATCAGATGTTTTGTAAATTAAAATATTATTATGTATTTTTCTTTTCCAAAATGCAACATAAAAATGTATTTTTACACTCGTTTAACGAATATATAATGCTTTCAACATTCAATCAATGCTTGTTCATCATTCATTCATAGTTTGTTCATAATTTGTTCATTGTTTGTTTGTCGTTCATTTGTCATTTGTTTGTCATTCGTTCGACATGCATTTCACCTATTATTTTAAAAAACAGTAAAACTCCTGTGAAGAAATCCCCATCTCATCAGTGCCATATTTACAACTTTTTTTACGATGAGGGGATGGGGATTTTTTGAGCTCTGTTCCTATTGGATAGCATCTACACAATAGGAGTAGAGCGAGTTTTTGGTTCAAATTTAGAATAGTTTGGTGATAATCTAATATTGCGAATATGGGGCCCACATATCCACAATATTAAATCATCTGCTCAGACCAGGGGATCAAACCCCCAACCTCTGCATTTCAAACCAAGCACCCTGCCTCTTGAGCCACACGACAGAGCTAGGAATGAGCTGATTAAAACTCTCCAAGAGCTGCAAGATGCAGCGAATTCGTATTAGCATGAGGAGATTGCAACACAATTGTGATAACACTTCCTGTTGAGGTGAGAGTTCGCTGTCATTGGCGACAAGGAAAACTTGCATTGAGTCAGAGTGTGCTATTAGAAAAATTTATTCCTGTTGCTAGTAGATTGCGTGGCGATTGACACAGTAGATAAAATAATAGTTAATCTTTCTATTTCATGGATACCCCTATTGTAGTCATCAAACCAGTATCATATTTAGATATTTTAGTTTCTTTTATTTTAAAATTTAAAATATCACCTATGTTGACATCAAATTGATCTATTTTTTGAGATCCCTTAATAACAGTCACAGTACCGTCGAGTAAATTGGGATTAATAGTAATTATTTTATAAACATTACAATCCATCAAAAAAGTAAAGAATGTTTTATTATTATCTAAGTTAAAATTATTATTACCTTAATTCCACTTTGCAATCAAATAAAATATATATAAAGATTTTAGTTAAGTACTGTTTAAAGCAAAATAATTATATGTAACCTGCATATAGTTGGAAATAGATGTAATCTTGTAAAAATGTAGGTTTTAGGGGAAGTTCTAAACAGAATTATTTTGATGTCTTTTTTATACTAAATGTTTTCAGTGGGAAAACAAAATTTTTATATAACGTTTATTGATTGTAAAATTTTGGAGAAAAACTATGTAAGTAGTTATATTTTGATACAAAATCCAAGGCAACGAATAATTTTCAAACCAGGTCACTGGAACCAACCCAAATCCCTTTTTTGACATAATTTGGCTCTCAGCTGTTTTCCATCTTAAAAAACCTACATTCTGGACGCAGTTGAGACAAGGGCCCCGTCCTGTATGTGTTGGTTAACACCGTCACAATTTCGTTATTCGTCGATTAATGTTTGTTTTTTCTTATTTTTTTTCGTATTCTTTTTCATAATGCTTTTTACATCTTTTATATCTTTCAATGATTAATTTAACTCTATAAACCTCCTCCAATAGATCAAATTAGGGTAATTTAAATGTTTACAATAATAGAATCGAGTTTCACATTCCTATAGGTAATGGCTGTTCTTTCCCATATGAAGCTTATGTTTATGAACACTCTAGGTTACTAAAGAGAGATAAGGTTGGAGATGAGGCAAAATGTGCCAAAGAATACAATATTGATGTTAGTTCAAACATTTTTCCTTTTCAATTTTCTAGAGTAGAAATCTCAAACCATCGAAATATTATTGAAGCTGTTGATAATCCCGGCATAACATCGACAATTATGAATGCTTTATTAAGATCGCCAAGTGAACAATAAAATGTAGAATTTACTGGTGTTGATAATTTATATCGAGATGTCTGTTTCTAGTGAAAAAATAGCAAAAGGGGTTAAAACTGTCCTAGTAATAAAACAAATGAAATAACCTATCCTCTTAGACAAGTGTTTGGTTTTTTTCGTGATAAGCTTGAAGTTTATTGGAAAGATGGCTATAAAGTTACTTTTTTTCGTAATTCAACTCATGACAACTCTTTATTTCTTTATGAAACTTTTGATAAAGATGATAAAGTTACGAAACTACGTCCTGATCCTGGTAAAATTATTATTGAAAAATTACAACTTATGTGGCCTATTGTTGAAAATGAATGGAATGTGGCCATTACAATTAAATAGAAAATATATAAAGAACCTAAAATACCGATTAGTCTCGACTATTGGTAATTTTTATAAAAAGAAGTTACTAACGAAACAAATGTTTTTAGCTTTGATAGAAAATATCAGTTTAATAGTTTACAATTTGATATACCCGATTTTGTAATTGTAGGCTTTCAATTTAATAGAAAAAATCGTGTTGAACAGCATAAACACGCTGCTATGTTTCATTATTGTAATGTGAGAAACATTTATGTAAAAAAGGGTAGAAATGAAATTTTTTCCCAAAGATAACTAGAATCTAGACATTAAAACGGTGTTCATCTTATACAATTCCTTGCTTATATTGATTTTAGAAATTAAAAAACCAAACTAGATACCAACTATAGAAATAATGAACTTTATAATAAACCAACTGTAAACTTTGATGGTGATATCAATTGTTATTTATTTTGGGGCGAAGGTATTTATATGTTATTGATTGTTCATACAGAAAAACAACCGTAGTTAAAGAAAAAACAAATATAAAAATTTGTGTTGATTTTAATAAAGCTCCTAAAGAAGCATGTACCATTTGTAATGTCGTTTTAATTAATCGAAGGAATCTTACTTACAATTATTTGAAAGAAATAATTTATGAAGATTTATAAATTATTAATATTATTAAATGGAGGAATCAATAAATTGTTCCGATAGTTTAAAACAATTTTTTAAGTTTACAGTTGAGTGGTTATGTTAAAACTGTTACGATTTTTTGATCAAATAAAAGATAATTTTCATAATTCTAAATAAATTTCTTTTCCCTATAAATAAAACTAAAAATGATAGTGTTGTCTTGAAGTTTGACAAACATTTTAAAAGTTGATAGTGAGTCAAAAATTCTTTCCTATAGATTAGATAACGCAGCTGAAGATCTTAAAAATATAGTTTACAAATTTCATTCGAATTTACAAAGCTTACAATTATCGATATTAGATAACATTGATGATAGAAATTGGTGAAAATCTAGACCAGATAGAAGAAGTTTCTAAAGAATTAGTAGATAGAGCTTCGAATATAGAATGTAAAGAATAATAAGGTAATATTTCATTTAATTTTTGCTTAATTTGCTTGTTTTTAGTTTAAATTTGCTTGATTTTCATTGCTTTTTTAAATTTAATTTCCGATTTTATGTTTTAAATGCAATAAAATGTTGATGCTATTTTTCTTGTATTTTTGGTTAAAATTATTGGAAAAAATGGGGGTGGTCCAGGACCCGCATTATACATCTATTTCTCTAAATAATAATTTTAAGGAGAATAAACGTACATTTTCGTCTCATATTTTCGTAAGGAATTGCCTGCCAAAGTTTGTCCCCGTGTTTTATAAACACTTCGTTTATTGCGGTCGCTTACGGTATTATTTTTATGTACAAAATATATTCATTTCCGGTAGTAAACAGTCGGGTTGTATGTTCACAAACACTAAAATCGTGCTTCACATGACGTTATGCAAACAACTATGAAGTCAATTTTTTTTTAATGTATTACATTTAAAACAGTTTATAGACGTTATATAATGGTTCAAAATTTTAAAATTGTGAATTGTTGCTATACAATATAATTATGAAGTACTGACAGCTTAACTTTTCGATTTACCATTTCTTGCTAGATTCTTATTTTTAGGAGTCGTATCAAAGTCGTATCAAAATTTTTTAGCATGACAGTGTATAAGTAAGAGTTTCTTAGTGTGTCTGAAACACTTAAGTGTTTACTGCCTTGGGTAATTCCCGACCTCTAGCTGTGGATTAGAAATAAAGAGATAATTTGTTCAGGCAGCTGTGCAAACAATAATATCAATAGCTCTCAAATCAAACCGAATACAGAAAATATACTGAGCAGTTCCCTTTGTCTTTCGATCATCAACGCTGTGTACAGCAAATGTTCTATATATGAAATTCACTTAAGTTATAACAAATAGCTGAGTTAGCAAATCGGTGGTTACTCTGGTGTGACCTTTTAAATATCCCAACAGAAAAAAACGGAATGACTTTTCTGAAAGGTTAAATTATGTTTCCCAGATGTTCATACTACAGATTCATTTAATGGCGTTTTTATTTTCTTATTAATTTTTTAACGGCATATGATGTTATAAAAAATGTACGAATTTGGGTCTTTAAAGCAGGAAATTGAAGTCCACTCTTTAATAAACTGTGGGAAAATTCAGCACACATTTGCGAATAATATCTTTCAGTGTTACCGAGTATTACTTTCGCGGATTTTCTGTAAAAGCTCAGCGTACCTACATGACGCCAGAAATTTCTGGAATGTCCATGTAAATATTTGGCAGTATAGCGAAACACACTCATTAACATGAAGTACTGAATACATCATTTTGGTATTATCACGCCGATGCTGTGTACGTACCAGTTACTTCGGCGATTCACATTTTCTTTAAATTTGATGTCAGCCTTTTAACTGTTGTCGTTTCGCCTTCATTAAAATGCCTGGTGTCTTGCAGATATAAAGGCAAAGCAAGTTAAGGATAATTACTGTGTGTGTCATGCATAAAAGAAAACACACTGGCTGCTAAGCAATAGAATGTCACAGAATCATTCATTTAACTAAAGGCTGTTCACGGTAAAGTTAGCACTTTTGAAAGCCCTGCTGAAGATCTACTTGCATGCACATTCCGTATACTTCCGCTGTATTGAAATTTAACATTGCCAAGGGCCTGATCACGTTATTCATGCATCGGTCAAGTAAAACTGTGAAATTATTAGAAAAGCAAATATTTTATAATGTTGGCAATTCCCATAACTTATATGCATTAAAAGTTTGAAAAGTAAAACAAATGACTTCAGTGTCCTCAAATGTATTCCTAACACTTTTAATTCTGCGCTTAAGACATGGAACTTCTTTCTCGCCGTAATTGCCAATTCAGGCCGTGTCCGAAGTGGCAGATTTTGTTGACAAGATGATCACGTGACCCGATTTTGTACACATAAATGGTGACGTATTTAGTAATTTCGTATTTCGTATTTTGTATCTAGCGGATGTCAGTAAAAATACAAAATGACGCAATCAGCGCCATGTTGGTTTTGACCTTGAAAACACATACGCAAATGAGTATTTAAAAGCTTTTTTTTTTTTTTTTTCAAACAAATCATTGTTCGTAAAAACTAGTTATGTTTAAAAAGTAAGTAAGTGTTGTGCTTTCTATATATATTTCACAACAAAAATGTTTTTAAGTCGTTATTGCATAAACTATTTTTTCTTATCTATTAAAACATTCGCAACATTCCAGTGATGATTGTAGAAACATTGCGTTTTTTTTTAAGCATTAAATTTAGGTAAAAAAAAATTCACTGTTAATGTAAAAATGTGTTGCCGCTAGTGCTGAACAAATGACTGTCGACAACGTCCGAACTGAAACTTACGAAATTACAAATATGCAGGTGGGGCAGTGACATTTTTCAAAAGTAGATTTCAAAAGTGCTCACTTCATCGTGAGCAGTTTTGTACGTACACTGCGGCCGACGTTTGAGCCATTTTATTACGGGGACGTGAAAGCTTAAACAAGATCCAAAGGAGACCGTTTTGGCGACAGCCGAAACAAGCAGCTACAGCCTGATACAGACGGACATCTTTTGTGAACAAGAAGGAAGGTGATCATCGAAAGGTGAACAACAAGATGAACCCCCTCTTGTATTAAAGTCCCTTGCACAGACTGTACACACGATATAGTAGTACTTGAATGTTGCAGTATGCCAGTCACTTATTTCCACCACAAAACACGCACATTTTACAATTCTAACAAAACACAATTACAGAATTAAAATCTCTTTCCGGCTCTCAAATAAACAATATCATCACAAATAACTCGATGGGGACCACATAAACGTATAAAACGCAAATGTAAATAAACCTCTTGCACAGGAAGGCGAACGGAAAATAGAACTGTCTCTAAATGATCATATGGGGTGTTATGGGTATCACTGGAGTGTTCTTGAGATGCGCGTTCCAACCATATACGATCTTTGTATTTCGACTTGGCTTTTTGACGAGTATAGATTGGTATTGTGTTAAATTTTCTTAATTTTTTACATCAAACTCATACAATTTCACCATAACTACGCCACACAAATGTTTTTATACACGCAATCGTTTGATCTTGACAAGAGCTGTCGACTGAAATTCAAACGAGCGTCGTAGCTTCTCCTAGCCAAAAGTTATACTACGCGGACGTTATGAGACACGGCGAAACGAACTCAAAATCCCCCCCCCCCCCCCCGGCCATGCCACGCACGATGCATCGCAGTCCTAACTCAACGTAGCATATTCTTTGATCCTTTGGCAATCGAGTGGTGTAATTGAATTTTAGACGTAGACGATAGATTCGGAGCTGCAATGCCAAAACATATCCCCCGATTTCGTTATCATCGGATTTTCTGTATTGCCTCCCGCTATGGTGGCAAATTTAAAGACGTACTCACGTCAAAAGAAAGGTGTACACCTTCTTGTACAAGAAAGTGGACCGTGTGTGACAGGCTTCAAAGTTCCTTTACCGCGCTCCGTCGTCACGTGAACAAGAGCGCGGAATGAGGGGGCTTATTACGGTAACATCTCGTCGGTAGGGGAAACCAGCATTCCTACGTCAAGGTCGCTCGCCCGGAGAAAATGCTCAGCAGCATACCAAAACAAATGCTTCATTTTTTTTTTTTTATTCGAACTCGGTCGTCCCTGGCACAAATGCGCGAGATGGTAATGACACGGTAGCCGGCCGCCCGGAGAGACTGGTCCAGCTCCCGGACGACCCTGCCAACTGTCTACTAAATACCTCCAGTTTTAAGGCCGTGTCTCGATCGGCGCAGAGAGCGCTTTCTCGTGCTCTCGCTCTCGCGACGACGTCATTGAGACGTCAGAGAGAACGCTCTCTGGTCGTCTCAATTCACTGGAGAGAGCGCGAAAGAGCGAGAGCGTAGACAGAGCACGAAGTTATGTACTCGCTGGCGCTCTCTCGAAGGCGCCATATTTGTTTACATTATCTCCGTGTTTGAATAACGTTATAGTAGCTTTCTGTGCAAAAACCATGTTGAATTTTAACTGTAAGTTAATATTGCCACTGTTTTAAACAGCTAAATAACATGCACAACACGTATTAAAAAAACTATAAATACGGATTTCTGACTAAGTTTCGTTTTTTTTGTCACTTTGCTGCAACATAGTGGTAAAATATAAAACAAAAATAATAGTTTTTTATGCGTTAATAATTATTATGGTAGTGCTATAATTATTTTTGAATTATTTTGAACACACATAAATGACTGACAATAGCTATGACCGTTATTTTAGGTTAACATGATTTCCCGCCTTTTGTCATCAGCTGTTTGCCTGACGTCGGAGAGAAAAAAGAGAGTGGTTGTCTCAAGTCCCAGAGCGAGAACGTGAGAGAGAGTTGTCGCCAGGTTGTGCGAAATAGCGCTCTCTCGAAAGAGTATTCTGTGAATTGAGACACGGCCTAAGGCTCTCGACTACCTAGCGCGTGAACTGCGTAACAGACTGCAATTCAAGTTTTTTTAAGTGAAATTATTTTTAATGCGTCCAAAGTGTTAAACTCCAAAATTGATCAAAAATTTATTTTTCAAAGCGTTGTATCTCAAAAAATATACGGGTCAGATACATACAAAACTACTCAAAGGCTAAGCATTGAACCTGCCTACAGACTTTCCGTTAATAAAATAATAGGGTCGCCGCTGAAAGACCCATGAGTATACGTACTGCGACGAGAACACTGCACGTCAGTTCAGAGCCTTGCGCTTAGTGACGATGGCGCACTTGATGTGCGTAGCAATCTCGCCCGTATGGCTCCCTGCGTCTCTCGGCCTCAAACGCGGAGAAAAGCTCACATGCATCGCAGCCTTTACAAGTTGCCTTCGCGCCTTAAGAGCACTACATATGTAGCTGCGCGTCCTAGGTCAAAAAGCGAGTGAGCGATACGGGCGACACTAATACGCACGCCTAGCGCCTCATCGCTCCTACGCGCAAGGCGTGCAGTGTTTCCGTCGTAACGCTTTACTGCGTAAACTAAATATGTAACTGTGGAATTTTATTACACACGATGAAAGTACACAGATCAAACTACCTGTGTATAATCGTACTTCACAGGCAAGCTTTAAAAATGAGATATTTGACTACTTTCGCGATTTTCTCCTCCATCAATATACTTACTAAGATAAAAGTAAAAAGATAGTGACATAGAAAATAGTTTTTTTTTTTTAATCCTTTCTGGCAAAACATCGTATTTCCAGAACATTTATTTACTGAGACACGCGTTTAGGCGCAAACAACGATTTTACAGAAAACGTTTCAGTAGATAGGACCCTTAACTTTGCCGAACCGAGGTCGAGTGCTTGTTGTTTGGTGTTGCTAGGAATCGAACTCGGGACCACAAGACTACTGCGATTCGTATTCCACTACGAGTGTGCTTCACATCTCGCAAGCTGATTGCTTTCTGTGACTCTCGAGTCGAAACGAAGCTCCTTGGATATGAGACAGTTCGATTTGGAGTAATCTCAATGGCTGCTGTGGCGGTGTTTGCCAACACATACAGGCCGAGGAGGTCCTTGTCTCAACTGCTTCCTGAATGTACGTGTTTTAAATTGGAAAACAGCTGAGAGCCCCCCAATAGTGTCAAATAAAGGGATTTGGGTTGGTTCCAGTGAAAAGGTATGAAAATTATTCGTTGCCTTGGTTTTTATATCAAAATATAACCATTTATATAGCTTCCCCCCAAAATTTTACAATCAATAAACGTTATATAAAAATTTAGTTTTCCCACTGATTACATTTAGTATAAAAGAGGTATCAAAAATAATTATGTTTAAAACTTCCCCCAAAATATACATCTTTACAAGATTGCATCTCTTTCCAGCGGACGCGAGGCGTGGAGCACGTCAAACACACCCCCGTCGCAGCGAAGGTAAACATTTTGTCAACTATATATGGCACCGTTGGTTTGACTTTCGTTCGATGTGCAGGGATAGCCATCACACTGCCAGCGCGGTGAGATCAGATTCTGCAACCGTCTTCGTGCAATGAAATTTCCCGAGCGAGGGCGGAAATATGGAAGAACGTTACCGAATGTTGGCATGTGCTTGAGTGACGAAAAGATTTTTTTTTTTTAAAGTTAGCAACAGAAAGTATATAAATATGTTACCCATAATGTAGTATAGTCCTTTCACGGTTACTTCGCACTTTTCTGAAGCCCTGATAAAGCTCCACTTCCAGGATATTCCTCCGCTTCATGGAAATATAGCTTATCCGAGTCTGAAAAATTAAACCAAAGGGGAAACGGACCACATTCGTGCGCACTCTGTGTAATAATACTATGCACGCGAACTATTTCTTACTAGGCGTTGCCAACACACTTATTTTCACCCTGTTTTATTGATATTACTAACGAAAGTTTATAATTTAAAGATAAAAATATTAATAAAATTTCAATCTAAACAAAAATAAGGTACTCTAATGTTCTCAGAAGTAAAAAAAGCTTGTGATACATAACATAACTAGGAAATAACATAACATATCATACATGGTGTGATTTTTCGAAGGTTTGTTTCAAAAATATTTGAAGAAAATGCGAATAGACTATTTTATACGTGGTACAAATTTACTTTATAATTTAGAATAGCTCATAGAGTCGGCAGCAATAGGAAGTATCTACTTCCCGTCGATAACCTTCATTACATAGAATTAACGAACACTTTTTGCATACTTGTGATCTCTCTCTCTCTCTCTTCTCTCTCTCTGTTTTTTTTCATTGCATTTCATTTACACCCTAATTGTACAATAAACGATACGTGCCGCTAAACTGTTGTACGTACGGGTCGCAAGCGTGATATAACCCAACAACGTGGCGACTAAACGAGGTTATAAATATTTTGGCTACCACTTAATTTCTCTGGAGTGCGTTCACCGTGTAAAAAAAAATGCAATGTTCGCGTCGCTTGCACTTATTTGCCACCGGTTAGTGACTGGAAGCTCGGAATTAAGGAACTAGCTTGTATCCACCTTACCTACCAATATTCTTAAAATGCGCCATAATGTATCTTAGTTTCCTGATAGTTATTAACATAAAGCAACTTGAGATTATCAACAGGAAAGATGGATAGAGTCTATAGAAACGCCTGCGTTTCTTTATTTGTCTTTCAGGAAAAGGTTGATGGGGCGTGGCTATTAATAGGAAGCGGCCAGAAAGCATTTACCCTGGTTGGCCGATATTGCAGCCACGGGTAAGGAACGCCCACAAGGCCAACTATATTGAACCCTCCTCCGAATCCTAACCTTACGAAACGCTAGTCTTTTTTCTCTGACGCGGATACGTGGATGTCATCCGTCCCCTAGACAAGTCACATCCTACTACGAAGCGACCCTGTTTATATCCCAATGTAAATTCAACTCATCTTAGGTCATCGTGTAATTTTCTCATACAGGTCAAACTTCGCTAACAACTACTGCACTGTTTATTGCTTCAATAATGGTAAGACTTTTAACCACGCTGTTTACTGCTCTTGTTCAATAAAATGTTGCCTCTAACGAAAGTTTTGCAACGATCTTTCTCTCTCTGTTGCTTTGCCGTGTCCTTCCATCTGACTCATTCTCTTTCGGAGTGTGCCGATGATTACAATTGTGGCCTTCGTAGAAGGCAACCCTAATACAACTTCAAAACGCAAAATGTATTAATTTAGCTTATAACATTCATGTCGGCGGGCTCACAGAATTGTGCATTGACGTGTGCTGGCGTTGTGAAATTTAAGGGGGAGGACGATCGTTGGGGGGGGGGGGAGGGGAGGGTGTCGCCAGAAACAGACGAAAATTGAACTTCTATTGCACTGTTTGAAGACGCGAAGCGTAGGTTACTGCAATCGCCAAGACTCAGCTTCATCTCAGAAACCACGACATGCTATACTTGCACATTTACGAGGGCCACCGCGATGGTGAAGTGGTTAGACTTCTTCCCTCCCGCCTAGGTAAACCGGGTTCGTTCCCGGGATCCGCCCACCACTGGTGGGCGGATTTTCTCGGCGATCTACCGTTTTCCCCCCGTTCTTTCATTCCGACGCTGCTCCGTGCTCTTATCGCTGCACCCACATCGGCTCTCAAGACCTCGATGTTAACAGCCGCTCAGATCTCTTCACTCACTTCAACATTTACGCCGAGTAATGCACGGGGCAAGTTCTGGACCACACCACCCCCTTGACACTCCTTCGCTATTTCGTTATGACCTCCGAGACATCCAGCGGTAGCAGGTGAGTGTAGAAGGGATGTGTATATGCACCTGTGGAGGGGTCCGTCCTCCTGGTACTCTAACTGCGTCAGCAAGTGTTTTAAATCCAGTTTTTTTTTTTTTTTTTTTACGAAACTATAATATATGCGTCCAGTGTGCTGAACTACGTAAAGAAGACACAGGCGTGTAGACTATTCACGGTTATAGCACACTTTTCTAAAGCCCCGCTAAAGTTCTACTTCTAGGAAATTCCTGCGCCTCACGTAAACTAAACCGAACTAAATCCTAGAAATTGATACCAAAGGACAACGCACCGAATTCATGCTCACTCAGTTGTTATAATATTTTGCATGTTAACTATTTCTTACTGGTAGCTACCAACACACACATTTTCTCGCTGTTTTTATTCATATGTATTATAAATGAAATATTATAATTTATAAATAAAATATAGGCGAAACTTCGATTTGATGAAAAATTAAATACTTTTATGTTAACAGAGGTATAAAGTGCTTGTGACACGCGGCATATTTAGGAAATAACTAAACACGTCACTAATTCAACCAGTGAAATTGTTTCACGTCACTTTTTCAATCAGTGAAATATATTCACTGAAACTATCAGTGGTTTTCCACTGATTCTAAGTGGAGCCATTTTCACTGATTCGAGTAGTTTAATTTCGCTCCGAATCAGTGGTTCCCCACTAATTCGAATTTAGAGTGTAGGTACAACTGCTAAAGGCGCATCTATACCTGCCTTCTTGAGTGAATTGGAGACATTTGGGTGGCTCTTAACATCGAGGTCTTGGAAGCCTACGAGCGCGACGTGAGGTGAGTTACGGAGCGACGCCGGAATGGAAGGGCGAAAGAAACGGGAGATCGCCGAAAAAAAAAAAACCCGCGGACCAGCGGCATCGTCCGACACGAGTCTCGCATGCAAAAATCCGGGATCGTCCTCGCAGGGAATCGTACCCCAGTTCGCCTGTGTGGGACGCGAGCAGTCTAACCGCTACACCGCCGCGGCCTTCTTGCGTTTTTGCGGAGATGCTGTGTTGTGTTTTGCTGACCGACGGGGCATAGGAAATCGGTTTGTACATTTTATGACGTCGTCATTGCCTGTCTGCTGTTGCTAGTGTCATTTCTGTAATCGCCTACAGTCATTATCTCTTATTTCATCCCGGCAGATACTAGTTACAGACATACGCGTGTGCACGGTGTGTGCCGGGTTTTACCAGGCACACACCGTGCGCATACTAATTACAAGCATATCTATTAATTTAAAACCGTGATTAGTTTGGATTACTGTATTAGTTAATTAATTCTCTTCACTCTTTTCGAATGTATACAAATTACCCTTTACAGTCGAGTTTTCCATAAATATCTTTGGAAATAATTCGAAATGTGGGCTTCTTTTTGTATTGTATTGGAAAGGGCTTATTAACTTTATCCGGTGTGATGTCTGAAGACTAATCAGGAGACGGCCTATAAACTGCCTCATAACCTATCTTTAACACCGATGCCTTGCCTATGATTCGAACCCAGAACCTCCTGCATCCCAGATCGGTGGAGCGCCAACCAAATGCGCCACGGGCGGTCGGCGTGGTGTCTTCTTATAATATCCTATTTTGGCACAAATGTTGTGTAATTATCACTATTCTAAACATTAAAATCAAAAAAATTACCCAGGGGAAAACCCCTATTACAGGCTGTTCACGGTAAAATGAGCACGTTTGAAAGCCCTGCTTAAGATATACTTGTATGCACGTTGTGTATTTTTACTTTTTATGTGAAATTAATATTGCCATGGGCCTCAACTTTATTCATGCGTCGGTCAAGCGAAACTGTGAAAATGTTTTAACAGTACGTAATTGACTAATATTCTCATTTCTATACTTCAATGCATAAGAAAAAAAGGAAACGAAAAATTATTTAATTTATCACTAATGGCTACCTGATACTTTATTCGACGTTAAGAAATTGAACTATTTTCCACCCATTGTTACCAATGTTACTGAGCATATGTCACTCAGTGAACCCGTTTAAATATATACACGCAAGGGCAGTGACTTCTTTCTAGGGTTGATTTTAAAAGTGCTCACTTTATCGTGAACAACCTTTAACTACTTTTATGTGGTCATAGGCGATTCTTCAACTTTGTGCACATCCTAATGACGACAGCTCAGCACGCTTATGGTTTAAAAACTGATAAAGGTAACGAAGAAATGACATTTTAAATTAAACTTCAGAAGCTTAATATTTATGTTCTGAAGAGCGAAAAATTTCGTTAAACCTTTTTAAATGGAACTTGTCGGAAGAAAACTTATGAATCCCAGATGGCGGTAACGCGCATCCTCTTTAACTCAGACCTCTGACTTCCAGCTTGGTAAAGGCCGCGGTGGCTGAGAGGTTAGACCGCTCACCTCACACCTGGTTCAATCCCCGGCCAAATCACTCCGGGATTTTCGCAAGTGGAAATCGCTCCGGACGACGTCACTGGTCGGGCGGGTTTTCTCGGGGATATACCGTTTCCCCCCGCCTTTGCATTCCGGTGGTTCTCCATTTTCACATCATTCTTCCTTCGTCAGCTCTCAATACCTCGTCGTTGGTAAGAACTGCTCAAGTCTCTCAACTCGATTCAACTCTATTTTAGTTTTAACGCAGAATATAAGCTATTCACAGTAAAGTGAGCACTTTCGAAAGCCACCTCATATGGAATAACAGTATATATATATATATATATATATATATATATATATATATATATATATATATATATAAAATAATATATACACACACATACATATATACACACACACATCATATATATATATATATATATATATATATATATATATTATGCCTTAGACCTTAACTTCGAAGTGCGGTGGAATCTACAAACTGTGTTTAATACTTACACGGAAATATTTATTTTAAAAAGTGGTAGAAGGATTTTAAAAAATGGCTGAATCACAAAAGTAACTAAGGCCTCAAAAGTACTCACTTTACCGTCAACAGTGTATATACACACACATATACACACACACACACAGAGACGAAATGGCATGACGTTTCCTTTGATGTCGGCGTAACACTTCCTCCGATTAACTGAACGAACCTCTGGGAACGAGTCTCGCGTCTGATTGGCTACGGCTTGCTGCGAAAGTTTTCTAATTGGCTGGGCGGCTGCCGGCTGGCGAGTAGGTTACCAGGCGCTGACAGGCGTGCGAATTTCAGAAACGTTGGAGGCCAGCAACGCCATTTTTCTTGGGCGTGCAGCTGGATTTCACGGTATAAGAGGCTATTCCACCTGTAGGTCTATACACGCTGTTCACGGTCAATGGAGCCCTTTGAAATCAACCTTTGAAAAACGTACTGCCTCTAATAGCATATTTTTTGAAGGGCACTCTGACTAGCAAACGCCCAGGAAAGTTGGCAATGATGGAGTGAAAAGTAGTTCCTTGTCTTAGTGCCGAATTAAAAATGTATGGTAATCATTAGTGAATACTGAAATGATGGTTTTTTGTTTTCTGTTTTTTTTTTTTAAATGCATTTAAGTCAAAGAGTGAGCAAATTTGTAAAGTATTTATTTTTGTAATAGTTGCACAGTTGCATTTGACAGATGCATGAATAAAGTGTTGAGGCCCATGACAGTCCTATTTTTACGTTTCGTAGAAGAATACGCAACGTTTGTACAATTAAATCATACGCATGGGTTTATAATAGTGCTTAGTTTACCATGAAAAGCGTTTATTTTTAAACACTCTGTGGTTAGGGAAAAATTCAGTGAATCATTTGTTGCCATGGACGGCATCTATAGACTATTCACGGTTTCTTCAGAACTTATGAATAAAAATTTTGAAAATTACCTCATATATAACGTGTTTCGTTATTTCTTAAATATGTCATTTATCAAAAGTGTTTTATTTCTCTGTTAAGAGTGGGATGGACCCCCGCTTTTTTTGTGAAATAGTTGTTTGCGCGAATACGCGTATCTCGGTAAATAAATGTTCTGCAAATACGACTTTTTTTTCAGAATTTTTTTTACTTTGGTCATATTAAGTGTATTCTTGAAGAAAAAAATTTGAGAAAATGGTCAAATATCGCATTTCTAAAGCTTGCCTATGCAGTTTCCTTAAGCGACAAGAAAAAAATACAAATATGCAGGTGTAGTTTAAACCGTGGTCTTTCATCGCGTGTAATAAAACCCCACTGTTACAGATCTAATTTGCACAGTACAGCTTCACGATGGAAACACTGCACGCCTTGCACGTAAGAGCGATGAGGCACTAGGCGAGCGTGTAAATGTCGCCCATATCACTCCCTCACTTCTTGACCTAAGACGCGGGGTTCCCACGGGGGTATACCCCACTGTAAACATTAAAGTAACTAATTTTTCATTAAATTCAACTTGTACCTATAATTTATTAATAAATTTTAATATTTCACTTATAAAAATATCAAATAAAACCGTGAGAAAATATTCGTGTTGGTAGCGCCTAGTAAGAGATAGCTATTATGCAAAATATTATTACAACTGAGTGCGCACGAATTCGGTGCGCTGTCCCTTTGTAATTTTCTGGACTTAGTTAAGCTTAGTTATATTATGAGGCGAGGAATAATATCATGGAAGTAGAACATTAGCAATGCTTCAGAAAAGTGTGGACTAACCGTGAATGGATTGTAGCAACTGAGCGAGTGAACCATAGACTAAAGATGAGGTAGGCAGCTTATTTGTCTTCTGCGCATTACAGTATTATTAAACAAAGAATAGATACGTCTTAAATCATTTGTTTACAAATCAGTTATCTAACCTAAAATTCAAACCACGCCGATTGCGCTAGTAGTGTTGGCAGAAAAGTAGGTTCGAAGTCGGGGCATGGATATTGGTTGTGCGCAGCCAGCGAGATCGGCGAATTGGGGAGCGGGCACTGCCGAGTCACGAGTACCACACGCTCCCGACAAGTGACTGTGATCCCATATCGCCGAGTGCTAGGTGAACCTTGCAAGCGGAATGTGTGCCAGCGTGGCATCGGGGCGGGGCACGATAGGATCTCGTGGCACGCGAATGTGTCACGACTTGGGCAGTTGAGTTCCTCGTGGTGCTCCCGTGTGGACTCTTGGGGCCCTATGCTTTAAAAAAACCATTCGAGCGTTCGTATAGGGTGAATTTTCGAGTGGTCATTTTCGTATACGAACATAAGTGTAGTAGAAATTGTATGCCCCACTGCCTATCGTTAGTATAGACTATTCACCTGCTTAAAATCTACTTATATACGCCTTGAGTATTCCTCCGCCTTCTGTCAAATTAACATTTCCATGTGCCTCATCACTTTATTTATGCGCCAGTAAAATTGAAACTGTGGAACTATTAAGAAAGTAAATACTTTACAAATCTTCTCATTTTCACACTTCGATGCATATATATATATATATAAACAGAAAGGCAAAGAAATAATTTTGAGTTATCACAACTGGTTACTTATCACTTTTTATTTTTTATTTGACTTTAAGATATGGAACTACATTCCATCTGTCGTTACCAACCAACTTTATTGGGCGAATGCCATTCAGTGCGCCCATTAAAAGAAATGCATGCAAAGGCAGTGAGTTTCTCCCTAAGGTTTATTTCAAAAGTGTTCACTTTATCGTGAACAGCCTCTAGGCTAATTTACAATTCCAATTAAATTTCAGCTGTCAGTTGTTTCTCCTGTCTGACTTAATTTTCGCAGTGACTAGCCAATCATAAATGTGGCTTATGTCGTTATGAAATAGGTGGTAACTTTTTTGTTGTATCCAACATGACGGCGGCAGAGTTTAGGTTTCAGATATTGAAATTGTTGAGTAAATAATACTTCCAGCTACATTACAGATAATCAATGTGTTTTTAATGAACGAAATATCTCCTTGAATAGTAGGCCATACATACGCCGAAGCCGAAAACGTGACTAACGATATTTAAAAAACGTATTTTGTAAACACGTCTTTCTTACAGATTTTAGGGACGTATGTACGCACACGCCTAGAAATGAAGCACCACTCGCACTATTATAATTACGAGAATTTTTAAGGGATTTATGAGGAAAGTAAATAATTAATTACTAAAAGTATTTCTTATTTTAGTGGTATTTGAACAGATAGACCAAACGTGGGAAGAAGTAAGAATTTGTAAATATCCTTCGGAAAATTTTTAATATACTTTTGAATTATGCTTAACGTTACAGAAAAATACTTTGCTTTTAAATTTTAGACTGTCTGTAAACCTTTCTCTATTTTATAAACTGATGTGTGTAGGGCCTACGTTGAAATAAGTTACATTTATATAGCCTACAACAAATAAAAATCTATATTAATGAATAACATTTATTAAGTTTAGCACTATTTAATTACTGCTACGTAACTATTACTGCTGTGTAAGAATTACGTGTAATTTTTTGAGATACGAAACTGTATGAAAAATTACAATACAATCGTATATTTAGTGTTCCAGTTTCATAAATACACTCTCTTAACAGGAATGAGTGAATATGAGCCCCACACGAATTAGAATCGTTAATTACTGGAGTTCGCTCACTCTCGACCACATAGACAATGTTCGTATACGAAGCTCGTATACGAAGACCAAGTTGTTGTCCAAGCATACCAAAACTGCAATTCACTCAGTGCGGCGGGCATATCGTATGCAAATGATAACTCCAGCATAGGCCCCCTGGTCCGCCCACAAGGCAGTGCGATCTCACCCGTTATGTTGAATTACTGATTTATATCTTATTGCACTTGTTTAGGGACACTAATTTTTAAGTTATAGTCTATACGCGGTTTCCTCACACTTTTTTAAATCAAACATTTGAAAAATCACCCCATGTATGGCGTGTTCATTTATTTCCTTAATACGCTATGTGTACACCGTTTGATACCTCTGTTAACATAAAACTTCTTATTTTTCATTAATTTGGAGTTTTTCCTATATTTTATTTACAAACCATAATATTTAATGTATAATCAATATTAACAGGTACCGTGAGAAAACATGTGTGTTGGTAGCGCCTAATAATAATAGTTCTCGTGCAAAATATTATTACAACTGAGTGTGCACGAATTCGGTGCGATGTCCTTTGGTATCGTATTCTAAACTTAGTTAAACTTAGTTTGCAAGAGGCGGGGCGGATATTCTGGGAGTAAAACATAAGCAGGGATTCAGAAAATTTTGAAGTAACCGTGAATGGATTATACAATAGCTGACCGTATTCTTTACGCTATAGGACAAACTTCAATTCTGAGCATTTGTCAAGTGATCATGATGTAATTAGTGCAGCATAGTTTTTAAACAATCAGTGGATTCTTAAAGTCTCATAACTACCGCATAACGCGAGGACAAAATATTGGTGGATGAATTTGAAGGTATTTGTAAAATGTTTTGTATAAATGTGAACAGGCATCATGCACGGCGCTTTTTAATACCTCAGACCCAGTGTACATAGATATGTACATAATTCACTATGAGGTACATTTCATTCCATTTAGCTTAATTTTACTTATTAATCATTCGAAGAGCATTTATATGCTACAATACCTGCCAGTACAAAAAATAGAACCACTCAGGACACCAGTCTAAGTCACGTAAGGCGGAAGTGGTAGGATTACGGTGACTTTTTTGCAAGGTGTTGGTGTATAGGATTCAGGATTTACTTTCTAACTCGGTCGACGTCACAGCCAGTGTAGCGGTCGCAGGTCTGGGGCGGTCATTTTACCTACAAAATAACCTGTTTTACCACTAAACAATTTCATAAATTGTTGTTTGTGTCCCAGCATCGCCTTCTCGCCAAAAAATCTCTAAACAAAAGTTTGAATATGTCCCGATCGAGTCAAGTCCTTCGAGCAGCAAAAACGGACTCGAAGCTCCTCGGGGAACGAGCCACGTGGCCCTCATAGCAGCAAGGCGGACCAAGCTAGGCCCAGCGGATCACGTGTGTCAGAGGTCATGTTTGTGCATATTATTTACCCCAGCAGCTTTATTAGATGGTGGTGACCTTCAACTTGACCCCAGTGACCTTAGACTAGAAAAACCGAGAAAAAGTTGTAAAAATATTGAAAAAAGTAGTACAAATTTAGGAACAGATTACATTACTGATCCTTACCCCCATGTTGGATGTGGAAGACCTTGACTTTGATCCTACTGACTTTGAGTTCGAAATTTATACAAAGAATTGCAAAAATTCGAAACAAATGGTAAAATCTAGGAACAAATATTTCAATATTGACCCCGACCACCATGTTCTATGCGGATGACCTTGACTTTAACCACAGTAACCTTAATCTCGAAAAGCCGAGAAAAGTTCGTAAAAATCAAGAAAAAAATTACGTAACTAAGCAAAAATCCGAGTTGGATGTGGTTGGCCCTGACTTCACCAATAACTCGTCATAGCTCGACCCACTAACATTCACACGCAATAGTTCGTCCCCCTCATCATCCATCCTCGTCATCAATCGACGGTACGACTCTCCACAACACCCTCCCCCTTAGCAACCGAACATCAACCTTTCCCCTAGTCGACGACACGCATCCCCTTCATATCACTCCAGCTAGTTACCTCCAATCCACCCAATCAATCAGTTGCCATACCTCATCTGATTACTCGCTAAAGTTTGACTCCCCTTCCAAACTACCACCATTCTGCAGATCCCTCTCCTCACACTACAATCGATTCAGTCAGCTCCATTTATTTACTATAGTTCAATCCAAACACCCCACAACTATATTTTATTGGCTGTTTCTTCGCCCGCCAGCACCACCTCAACATCGCTCGTAATTAGCTCAGACTAAACCAAAGCACAATAACAAAGTCATCATAACAAATGACCATACCAACCAACTGGGCTAACCAACTAGACAAGCCAACCATACCGACCAATCATACTGGCCAACAACTGACTCCACCCTATACTGACTCCACCCAAGACTAATTCCAGCCAAGACTAGCTTTTGCCGATACCAACTCCTGCAAACTGACAAGAAAAATGGACAAAACCAATCATCTGTACAAACAAATGTGACGCCCGATCTCGAAAAAAGTCCCAAATACGAATCTTGTTTGTAAACCACTTTGAGCAAAATTTTCGGAAAAACTTTGCGAATCTTCGCAAGTCTACAAAATCTTCGTAAATCCTCGCAAATATTCGCAAAATATTCGCAAATCGTAGCAAAAACTTTACAAAATATCTCATATATGACCATACCAAATAGCCATACTAGCCGACCAGGCCAACCAACCGACTAGGCCGACCAATCTTACAGACTAACTATATCAAACAACCATGCCAGTCGACCATATGAACCAGCCATACCAAAATATCTATACGAATCAACCATAGAGTCAAATATACGCACCGACCATACCAGCCAACAATACGAACCAACCATACCAACCAACCATACGAACTGATGGTCGTCAAAGGCTCAGAAGGCTGTCAGATAGTGCTACACGCTCGAGCGAGCCATTTGACGGTAAGATGGTGGAGCAAAAGGGTCAACTTTAAGGTTGGGAGTTCGGGTAGGATATTTACCGTGACTTCTATCCAAACCTCTGCTGTAGTTCTTGGGCACCAGAAATTGCATGGGTGCAATGCCAAGTTGTTGTAGAGCTGACTGATGTACTCAGGGTCGTGTGCCGACGGCCAAAGGCGGCATACTTCCGGTGTTGCTTCACATGTTTGAATAGTTTACCAATTATATGTGTGTTCCACAGTGAGGTCTTAGAGTGACTCACACACCCATCAATTAAGTAAACGAAGATACGAAACACTGAAAATACATGTAAAAACACTTTGCATAATACACTATGAATTGGCGGGAAAGGTGGAGGCCTGCGCCCCTAAAGACTATAGGCAACCCGAATGAAGACACATTCTCACACGTAAGTTTAATCGTTTTTATTACGTTTCTCACATAAACAACTTTAAATACAGGTGCCGGGCGTGACCCGCCGGCAGGGTAAACTGTATAAAAACTGATGGTAAAATTATGCCTTCCCTGGCGATGCTAACCAGGGGAAGGTAAGGGGTGGAGAGTCTCGGGCGGCTAAATAATCAAGAGTTCCTGAGATTAAAAGTCTATTGTACTTAAATGATTAGCATAAAGGTTGAAGAGCCACCCGAGCGCGCGAAACACGACCCCGTCGGTGGTACGTCCAGGCCCTCGAGACACGGAGATATGACTGACTGCTCCGGCGCGGCGTGCTGGCCAGGTTGGCTGGCAAGCAAGCTGCGCGGACTACTTTCTTACACACTAAAATTACCTAGCACATACACGCGTTGCTTACCTGCCTGCAATCGTGACATAACCACATACACTATACATAATAACCCTTTAGTACACAAGAATCACTGAATGAAATGAAGTGAGGATGAAACACGTGAGGAATGAAAAGTACAAAAAACATGAATAGGTACACTGACTCTCCATGGGGAACTTAGAATACTATAGGGCTTTATGTAGTCATGTTGCTTGAACACGCGCCCTTGAGCATCTTGTAATTAACACAATTTAACTTAGGTCTGTTTCACTGGACCTCCTTTTAGTACACGTGCACACGGGCGCACGTGTTTACTCTGCACCTTGCACTAAGTTGTGTTGCACTTGCGCTCACGACACGAGCGTTGCATTCGACCCCACCGGCCGAACTCGTGAAGTGGCTGTATTGACGCACCTGATGCGTGGCACTGCTCAACTGGTGCGCACGAGTGCCCAGTCGAGTGTTGATTGATTCTTGCCATCGAACGTCAGTGACAACGGGCAAACGGGCTTGGGGAGAGCGACTGGCATCAGAACCAACCATGCCAGTCAATCATACGAACCAATCATCCAGCCAACCATACGAGCAAACCATACCAGCCAACCATACAAACCAATCATACCAATCAACCATACGAATCAACCATACGAGCCAGCCATACGAAACAACCATACCAGCCGACCATACGAACCAGCCATACCAGCTAGTAATACGAACCAACCATACCAGCTGGTCATATGAACCAACCATACCAGCCAACCATACAAACCAACCATACCAGTCAACCATACGAATCAACCATACGAGACAGCCATACCAGACATACATACTAGCCGACCATACGAACCAGCCATACCAGACATAGATACGAACAAACAATACCTGCTAACCATACAAACCCACCATACCAGTCGACCATACGAACCAGCCATACCAGCCAGTCATACGAACTAACCATACCAGGTGGTCATATGAATCAACCATACCAGCCGACCATACAAAACAGCCATACCAGCTAGCCATACGAACCAATCAAACCAGCAAACCAAACCAGCCAACCATATGAACCATAAAAGCCAACCACACGAACCAACCATACCAGTCGACCATGCGAACCAATCATACCAGCCGACCATACTGTAGCGACCCCCTTCCCGCTAACACTTGTCTTAGTGCTCTCTACTCCTCTTCGTCCTCACTGACTTCTCCTCGCTATACGCCAATTCTGTGGAAGGGGCATCACTAAGGGAAGCGTAGCTGTTAACTACTGAACTAATAGTAAGAGTGGAATTCTTTAAACACAACACTTACTATATTATAAAGAACAAAACATTTAACATTTAACAGCACGAGATTAATCATTAATTCATTCAAATTATATACTCAAGATTTACTAACGTTTACATAAGTTGAGATCATATGTCCTAACCTTGGGAGTAATTATTACTCGAATAATGAATGGATTAACAGGGTCTCGAGATATAGACTTGCGCCTAACTGCCTCGCGGAATTATGATCACCATATAGAAAAGTCTGCAGAATGGCCCGGAGCTCCTCCAGGCCTTGATGCGGTGATGCCCTCTTATTCGTTGTCGGCTCGGACAGTTACACACCTTGCTGCTTCAAACGTTCTGCCGTGTCTGGAGGGGGGAGGGTGGCGCATCGTGCCCACTATTTATATCCGTCAGGCTGTGGGCCATGAGGCGCTTTTTGTGGAAACAGTTGGCTCGCTTCAAAAGCTATATCCCATTGAACTTTATGTTAACTATGTGTGGCCCTTTAGTGGCCGCTACAATACGAACCAGCCATACCATACTAGCCAGCCATACGAACCAACAATATGAGGCAACCAGGTGAACCAACCATACGAGCTAACCATACCAGCCAACCACACCAAACCATACGAACAGGTGATAAAAAACGATCATTCCAGCTGACCAGTGTAACGACCATCAAGATCAGTGAACTTAAACAACCGATGATCCTGACCAACCAACTAGTCACATAGACTGGCCATTACTAGTAGACAATACTAAAGAGCCCTACCTGCCGACCACGCAAACCGACCAATCATACAGAGTGACCATTACTCTCTCGCCATACCATAAAACCGTACTACCTATCTGGGTTGATTAACCAGACCAGCCAAACATACCGACCGATCATACAGAGTGACCATTACTCTCTCGCCATACCATAAAACCGTACTACCTATCTGGGTTGATTAACCAGACCAGCCAAACATACCGACCGATCATACAGAGTGACCATTACTCTCTCGCCATACCATAAAACCGTACTACCTATCTGGGTTGATTAACCAGACCAGCCAAACATACCGACCGATCATACAGTACATTACTAGGTGGCCAAACCAAACTACCGTACCAGCCATCTAGGCTAATCAACCAAACATACCGACCAACGACTGACTCCATCCAAGACTGTTTTCGCTCAAGACTCGCTCCTGTCAAGACAAATTACTACCAAACTTACTAGAACAATGAACAAGACCATCAGACGATGAAGACCAACCTCTAAACAAGTCGCATAATAACGAATCTCATTCTTTGCCATTTCACGCAAAAACTTCACAAAAGGTGGCGAAATTTTCCGAAAATCCATAAAATATCTCACCCATCACGATTATGCAAAGAACCGAGTAATAAGTATCGGAAATTATGCGAAGATCGTTGCAAGTTATGCCGTGAACTAATATACGAGCTACGTAACATACCTCAAAGCATGCCATGAATAATACCACAAACTGTGATAAAAGTTACGAAACATTCTTCAAAGTATGTCACGGACCATGCCACGGAGCAAGATGCGAGATACGAAAAGTTTCTCAAAGCATATCGCGAACCACTCCACGAAGCAATGTGTGACGAGGCTCGGTCGGCCAATGGGTGAATAACTTCTTCACCACAAAAGAAAAAAAAACATGAAGCGTTAGCTTCTTCGGAGACGGAGACGAAGCTGAAGTTGGAGTCGCCGTCTCCATCATCACCCATGATGTGTTACCTACCATGCCACGCTGCATCGCCAAAACCTAACTCAGAACTGAAATATGTGATTACTGTTGCTGTGCATCTCTCAAAGAATATGTTAAAACAAAACAACATAGAAAGATTTTGTGAATGTCATATAAACTGCAACGAAATAGTACCTTGTAGCAAATACTTAACATATCAGTACAAGACACTCCATAGATGTACTTGAAACCATTTATTTATTGGCGATCCATATGACAGTAGTTTTAAACTGCATCTAATGTGAACATTTGTCTAAGGTATGAGACGACAAAACATGCATGGAAATATGACAGTATACTGTAGTTACACATGGCTCAGGGGAGAGCATGTAAGGAACAATAAAACAGTACGTATAATTCAACCCATGTTTTCATACAGCTCATACAAAAAGCGATCACAAGTAATTATTATAAACTTTTTTTTTCTGTAAATGTCCTCTGCTGAGAGCTACTGTATTACACACACATGAATTATCCCCAGTTTCGTTTATACAATGCACAAGTGAATTTTTCCGTTTCTTTTACACGAGTACCAACGTCGATGCCACATTTCATGCTCCAAGAAGAAAAAAATAAAAAGGCTTAGAAATCGTTTGTTGTGGAATATGTTGTAGTTGAGTGGAGCTAATATTTTCAACGGCATTTTTATTCAGTGGTGACAGAGGTATCCGTTACGCTAGGGTATTCGTGAGATTTGGAATGAAGCAAGTCATCTGCAATGTATGTTTATAAATGTTTATGCCTACTTAGCTTGTCGTCTCCGTTTCAAATATCCGTGGTTAGTCTATCAAACACAGGGGAACATTTTAGTTCATGAACGTTTAGCGCTATGAAAATACCAAATTAGTTTTAACGATAACGTGAGTGTTTTTGTAATCGACCTTTGAAAAATGTCATTGCTTCTACCTGCGTGTATTTCTAACGGGCACGCTGAGTTTCATTCGGCCGGTAAAGTTGGAAACTACAGTGGGAAAGTAGTTCCACGTCTCAACGTTTAATTAGAAGTGTTAGGGAAAACATTTGTGGAAATTGAAATTATTTCTCTTGCTTTCTATTTTTTTTAATGCATCTGAGTGTAATAATTAGTAGGATTGTAAAATATTTACTATTTAAATAGTTCCCGTTTCACTCTACCGACACATGAATAAAGTGACCATGCCCATTGCAACATTAATTATACATATGGCGGAAGAATACACTCTGTTCATACAAGTAGGGCTATGCATACACATCTTGAGCAGGGTTTTCAAAAGTGCTGAGTTTACCGTCAACAACCTATAATAATTTGTTCTGCGTGCGCCAGAGTTGACGTTTTCAGGGTGATAATATTGCTTCACGGAAATATTCCTTCGAAGAGTATGTCCAAAATTATACAGCGCCAAATAAATAAATATAACTGTCTTTTTGTGTATATTACCACGCAAAAAGACGCGATTTTATTTGTTATACAAGGTACGTACATATGGTCAAATTTCTGCCTTTTAGTATATTTCTCAATAAAAACTGTAGAAGGTCGTAAAAGCTAATGTGTAATGCTTTATTTGACTTGCTGATTAATAAATCGTCGCATAAAAAAACAACATTACTTCTGTGTCACAAGTTTTAAAGCAAAGCTTATGCTGGCAACATCAGGTATTTCCATCGAAAAATGAGGACATGTGCAGAGTTTTTGGAGAAGTCAAATATCTTGGTATTTGTTACACATTATTTAGATGCTCAGTGCGCCATATTAAATACTGTCCGTAAAATATTCAACATTGTATTTGGTTCAGCTCCAAACTAAAAGGTGTAAACTGCCAATACGTTAAGACCATTGTCGCATTAGTGTTTTCGGCTTACAGTGTTTGTCGAGGGTAAAAGGGGATGTGGACAGGAGCATCATAGTTGAAAGTTCGGAGCCTGATGATTGAATGAGCTGTGGAGCAGCAGAAATGTCGATCGCTCGGAGTTTGACGAAGGAATAAGCTCGGATGTTTGTCGAGGGTAAAAGGGGAGGCGGAGAGAAGAGGAGCAGCATTTTAATGTCTAAGGCTAAAATAATACATATTTATTGACTATTATTCCAAACCAGAGGGCTTTCAAAAGTGCTCACTTTACCGTGAATAGCTTATTCCGACTGTGCGTCCGGACAGTCGTAAATAAAGGACTGATGTCAGTGCAATTAAGTGCCGTCCCGGAGCGGAGAAAGAGCGATGGCCAGTCTTGCGAGAGGAGTCCGGAGCAGACGTCGTGAACAAGGATTGCAGTTCTCGTGCAGAGTTTCGACACGGGGCCCCTCCCGGCTAATGAGGGGTAGTAAATCTCAGTTATGCCCGTCCTTGAAGACGGATTGGAGCCGAAACATCGTGAGAGCGTCCCGCTGAGATTCTCGTCTTCCAGTCCACCGCAACATTCTCCGCCTTGCGCGAGCTCCACCTGCCTGCTCGTCTTTCAATCCATCAACAGCAAGGCTTCTTTAACAGCGCTGGACCACAAAAAGTTAATAATTTTAATTTTGTACCAAACATTGTTCATCTTGTACACATTAGGTGTGTTCGCGTGGTTTGCTATTCTGCTAATTTATTGCTATTTCTGCTTGTTACCGGAAGCACTATTTTTGTATGCTGTTCAGTTTATAAAAAAAAAACTGCTATTTCTGCTCTTACTCGTTGAGGTACAGCAAAAATATCAAAACTAGCAAGGTGGAAAAAAATGGCCGCCAAAATAAAAATACATACCTCGCAATGTCTTGATAGTGATGACTGCAAATAGTAAGTTTATTTTATGCAGATTGATGAAGAGAATATGTTTGGGTCTCCTATAAAAAGTACAGAGAGAAATAAAAATAACCAAGACAAATATATCCTCGATAGTAAGTTATCTTGAGTGGTCAAAATGTTTAATATACGTAAATTACACACAGACGATAACGATTATCAACATTTTTTAAATATAATTTCGTTTATATATTTTTTACGTTAATTTACTGCTGTTAGTCGCTCGTGTCGTCCTGCCAAGAGTAACTGCTGTTTTTGCTATTTTTTGACTAGTGAAAAATAACGATTGCTCTCAGATAGTTGAAAAAGCATACCACGCGAACAAACCTATTATATGTGATGACCGTTTCCTGGAATAAAAAAAAGTTACAATTTATATGTTTTCTGTTTTTTGCAGCCATAGTAACAAATGCTATAGGCTATTCGCGGTAAAGTGAGCACTTTTAAGGCCTTTCCAAAATTTTCCTTTTAGCCAATTTTTATCTTTCCGCCACCCTTTAACATCAACATTGCCCTGTGACTCATAAATATGACATACTTTCACCACTCTCAAAAGTTAATGTCCGAGTCTGCAATAAAACATACTTATGTGTCGCTAATGCCTGGTGGGAGGGCCTTAAAATGTTTTCACTTTGCCGTGAATAATCAATAATTAAGTTGAAAAAACAAAAAATTTACAAAGTAAACTAATGCCATATGCTATCGTGTGAGAACCACTAAATAACAGTTAATGCATTAAAAAAAGTTGAAAATATGAAAAAATTGTGTACATTTAACAATTTTTTTCATATGTATATATATTTTTTAAATATAATATATGGCCTATTATTTGGTGATCACATATATGCCACGTGGTAGCCCACGGCATTAGTTTACTTTATAAAAATTTTTCATTTGTACAGCTTAGTTAGTATTTGTTTTTATGGCTGCAGCAAAACAGACCATTTTTGTATTTGACAACAAATTATTCAAAAAATATTAAGTGTGAAATTTTTTTATCCTAGGAAAATGTCATTACATACAATGCATTCGATTTGAATAATGCTTGGTACAAATGTAATACTATTAATTTTTTTTTTTTGAGTTCAATACCCTTGAGGGGTAAAAGTCCCCGCCATATTGGATTTATCCATTTTCCGCCATAACGCACATTGAAGTTTGTTTGACGAAATTATTCGCACGACACAGCATACATAATGACTTCTCAAGGTTTGTCAAGTTGTTATAACTTCACTGCCTTTGTGAGTTTTAACCCATTCTGAACCCAGTGCACACAGTTGTGTAGATTACGCACGTGTGGGTAGTTTCCGCTCTGTATAGCACACTACGAAGCTGAACGACCAATGATTTTACCTGGGGGTTAATGATTCGCAAACAGTCTTACTGGACTAGGTCATTATTCGCACGACACAGCATACATAATGACTTCTCAAGGTTTGTCAAGTTGTTATAACTTCACTGCCTTTGTGAGTTTTAACCCATTCTGAACCCAGTGCACACAGTTGTGTAGATTACGCACGTGTGGGTAGTTTCCGCTCTGTATAGCACACTACGAAGCTGAACGACCGATGATTTTACCTGGGGGTAAATGATTCGCAAACAGTCTTACTGGACTAGGTCATTATTCGCACGACACAGCATACATAATGACTTCTCAAGGTTTGTCAAGTTGTTATAACTTCACTGCCTTTATGAGTTTTAACCCATTCTGAACCCAGTGCACACAGTTGTGTAGATTACGCACGTGTGGGTAGTTTCCGCTCTGTATAGCACACTACGAAGCTGAACGACCAATGATTTTACCTGGGGGTTAATGATTCGCAAACAGTCTTACTGGACTAGGTCATTATTCGCACGACACAGCATACATAATGACTTCTCAAGGTTTGTCAAGTTGTTATAACTTCACTGCCTTTATGAGTTTTAACCCATTCTGAACCCAGTGCACACAGTTGTGTAGATTACGCACGTGTGGGTAGTTTCCGCTCTGTATAGCACACTACGAAGCTGAACGACCAATGATTTTACCTGGGGGTAAATGATTCGCAAACAGTCTTACTGGACTAGGTCATAGTTGGTTCGCTTAACTGCAGCCGAACACATGGCCACGGCTCGTCGGCTGTGGCAACGAAACGAATGTTGTGTTGAACTAAATACAGCACGAATCATAAAAATATTTTGTTTGCGATATCTGAAACCATAAATTAAAGTGGGTCCGAAAGGGTTAACTAATAACAGCTGGAAAGGAGTAAACGATTTTTTTTCTGCGGGAGAATACAGCAGTTAAAACTAACCGCATTATTCAAGCAATACCAACTTCAGAAAACGTACAAAGGAATAGCCTGTCGTGTCGTACCGCACAATTCAATACAATACACACACATACACACACACATATATATGTATAGTCCATTCACAATTTATTCACATTTTTTAATCAAACCTTTGAAAAATCATCGCATGTGTGGCGCGTTTAGATATTTCCTTAGTACGTCATGTATCACGACCGTTTTATACCTTTGTTAACATAAAATCACTTTATTTTTTGTTAAATTAAAGTATCAATTGGAATTTATTTATAAATTATAGAATTTTTACTAAAACGAATAAAAACTGCGAGGAAACAAGTGTGTTGGTAGCGCCCAGTGATAAATAGTTCTCATGTAAAATATTAATACAACTGAGTGCGCATGAATTCGGTGCCTTGGCCCTTGGTGTAATTTTCAAGAAACAGTTAAGCTTAGTTTGCACTATGCAGAGGAATATCCTGAAAGTATAAATTTAGCAGGACTTCAGCAAAGTGTGAAGTAACCGTGAATGGATTATAACGCATGTTTTTGGGGAAATTCTGAAAATCCAAGATGGCGAGGAATGGAACCCCCCCCCCCCCCTTAAAGAGGCTTTACTATTTCTCATGCGAGTCTCATCGCAAGCAGCTGAGACTATTCTAATAAAAATAAACTATGGAATAATTTACTATATAAATGTTTCTTGAAGACAGAAATGTAAGTCGGCATTTTCTTGCCCATTCGTAAACATGGTTACTACGACATCACTGAAAAAAGTCAAAGGTTAGCAAAAGTTGTGGGTAACTCTCTGTTTAGGATATGCATTCTTCTGTAAAGCGGTTTCTTAAACTACAAAGGCTGTTCACGATAAAGTGAGCACTTGTGAGATCAACCTTGATAAAGGTCACTAATCCTGCGTGTACATATTTTAACGGGCGCACTGAGTGACATGCGTACAGTAAATTTGGTAACGATGGATGGAAATTAGTTCCATATCTTAACATCAAATAAAAAGTGTTAGGTGACCATTTGTGATAACTTAAAATTATTTATTTCGCTTTCTGTTTTTTTTTAATGCCATAAAGTGTAAAAATGAGCATGTTTGTGCTCAGCTGCTGAACCTCGAACAAATATCTCCATCAAAATACATCAACTAAAGATTCTTATCAGTCTCGTTCAGAAAAAAAAATGCAGGATTCTGTTTGATACACCTACATATCTGAAGCGCACACTACTCGTTAGCCATCGACAACAACCAGCACACATACACACATAAGCGCAATTTATTGTTACTTCCGAATTTTCTGAAGCCCTGATAAAGTTCTGCTTGAAAGCTATTTCTCCGCGTCATATGAACAACTGTGCATATAACCACACCGAAGCTACAACGCACCGCATTTATACGAACTCAGTTCAACACTGTCTAGACTACGCTCGAGTGTAGCTCGAGCAAAGCTTATTTGAAAATTTCTTTACTCTTCAGAACAAAACTCGCATGGATGTGCAATATTTGTTGTACTAGTGTTACCTCACAAGACCACGACAGGGCAGTAACAATGATATTACTAGCGATAGAATAATATAAATTTTATAGCCACTCGGAAGGTACATGATTGATTGTAAAACCTTTTATACGATAAAGGACATTTGATTGGGTCAATATCAGCTCGGCTCTCCATTGGTTGATGTCCGGCCAATAATAAACGCTGTAAAGTACAGGGTAGTGTCCGGTGTGGTATGGACCAATAGGACGATGGCTAGTTCTAACACAGACACCAACATTACTGGTGTTCTTGCAATAGTGGATGTAGGTGACTTCTAATTTGTCTTAAGTGCCAGTAAATGTGTACAGACCTCAATGTGTTAACGATATTTTGTGTGAGAACTATTTATACTAAACAATACCAACACGCCTACTTTATCCCTGTTTTCAATGGTATTATTTATAATCGAAATATTATCAATTATAAATAATATATAAGTAAAAGATCAATCAAATGAAAATAGGATACTTTTAGTTAAACAGAAATATAAAACGTATGTGATACATGGCATATTTTGGAAACAGCCAAACACTTCATACATGGGGTGATTTTTTAAAGGTTTTATTCGAAAAGTGTATAGATACCGCGAATAGACTATATTGATATATGACTCAAAGTATATATGCAGGGTCATATCGGCCAAGACAAAACGAAAAGGTTAGTATCTCGTCCTGGAAATTCGAGCTCCTACACCTTCTCTGGAATCTCCGAAACAGACCGTGATAACTATTATATTCCCCAAAAAATGAAGTTATTTATTTTAACCAAACAGTAAACTATGCAAGAAATTTGCTTTCAAACTAATTTTACTCGTGATGAAGGTCGTAATATGTTTTACTATCATTTTAAAATAATTTTACCAGAATTTTTTCCAACCGACAGCTTTCACAAAGAGGAATTTTTACTACCGCTTAAATATAATAGAGAAATTTCTGGAACCATAGGTGCTCATGCAAATATCGAGATTTCAAAAGCTAAAACGAGAGCAATTAAGTATATATTAAAGGAAATTTATCGCTATTTCGTACTTACGGATATTTTTTTCTCCGCAGACTGCAGCAGAAAATTTATTTTACGTTTTATGGCATTACGGGGCTTAGAGTACATCTTAGTATAATTATTCAAGTCTATGTGGTATAGTTTCTTTTTCTTTACATCTATAATCGTACGCATAAAATAATCACTTTTTTTCCTTCTTTTAAGTTGTAACCTATTAGAAAGTAATGAAGCCAGTGAAGCTAGGACAAATTCAGAAACTTTGAAAAGCTATAACACGTGCTCTATCACGTGGAAAAGTTAGATATATCGTGTTAAACAGAAGGTATAGCGAGAAAACGGCTGAATCCAGGATGGAAGAAATCAATCACCCCGCTTACGAAACTGTTCACGAAATCATGGCGTGGAAAATTGCTCCGGATTTTGTAACCGGCTATCTGCTGATGCCTGAACACTAAAGTAGTATTTTTAGCATCGGTGCCTCGCAGCGGTAAAACAATTAGGAATGGCTTGCCGTGCGAGAACCGCACAAGCAACGTTGCAGCGAGCGGGATATATTGCCTTGCGTGTTGCGTCGGGCGTTCAGCAGGCGTTCCGGTCGCCCGGCACATAATTTATCCGTAAGTCCTCCGAGTCGAGCAGAATTTATCTCTTTCTCTCTATCTCTCTCTCTCTCTCTCTCTCTCTCTCTGTGCGTCTCCCCTTCTTCTTTACACCCTCTCCCCCTCTTTCCGATCTCTCCTCATACTCCATACTCCCGTCACCCCGTTTCCTTTGTAGACTATGCTCGAGGGTAGCTCGAGCAAAGCTAATTTGAAAATTTTTTTGCTGTTTATAACAAAGTTAGCATGTATGTGCATTATTTCTTCTGCTAGTGTTTAACACGACATCATAAGAACATCACAGCGCAGTTAAAACTATATTGCTAACGATATAATTTATTTTTATAGCCACTCGAAGGGACATGATTGATTTTAAATCCTTTTATATAATAAAATACATTCGATTGGGTCAATATCAGCTTGGCTTTCCATTGGTTTATGGCCGGCAAATAATGAATGCTGTAAAGTACAGGGTAGTTTCCGGTGTGGTATGGACCAATAGGACGGTGGTGAGTTCTGACACAGACACCAACAGAAATGGTGTTCCTGCAGTAGTGGATATAGAGGAGTCACTTCTAATATGTCTTAAGTGCAAGTAAGTGTGTGCAGACTTAAATGTGTTAAGGAGGAAGTAACTTCACCCTCTTGGATTTACGTATTATCACAATTACTTAATTTTCGGGTTTCAATAATTTAAAAACCAAGCTAGTCAACGTATAGGGAACATCTTAACTTTTATTTCGAAACCAACATATTTTTATTACATACTTAGTTTCACATCTTTAACAGTAATCAAATATTACATAATTATTGAAAATGTTAATCCCACATGGCAAAAAAAACAGGAATAGTTAAAACTGTACAGATTTTTAAAAATCATTAAGTAGTCCTCTATATCATGTCTAGCTTTGATTTTTTTCTGCCTGGTCATAATTTTTCATTACGAAAATTTGTAAGCAAAATCGAAGATGGAATGGCTGCAACCCCCTTAAAGGGTTTTACGCAATAAGAAATTTAGGTAGTAGGCATTCAGCCAAAGTTGCCAGTTTAGTGATTTTCCCACCAGACCTGGTGATTTCAAAAGATGGTCTCGAGGCCAAATTCCACATTTGCGACAAGTCGAAATGTTAAGTGATTTCCATACAAAATGTGGTGGCGGATCTGGTAATTTGAAAGAAGCCTGGAGATTTTTATTATTAGATTATCACACTTTAGTGTTGTCAGATGGTTCATTTACACAGAATACATTAAGCCAACGCATAGCTGGAGAAAACATGGGAATATCTTGAGATGTATATTATATGTTTTATTGCACGTAATTATCTGGTTATGGGTAGGTGTGTTGGCTGTGTTTTGCGGCAATAATGACACTGGTTGGCTGCTCCGTAAGCAAGGTACTGTGCGTCTGTACACACTGTAGTATGTCTAGCTAATGCAGTGTTATAATATTTCAGTTGGGATTTTTTCTTCGATTTTATTTATTGTTTCAAATTCTTACAATTTTATTCACGTATGTGTATCTGTAACGAGCAATAATAAATGAATTTTCATGCTGCGTAAACCAATATGTTAACGTGGATGTAGAGACTCTCTCGCTCTCTATCTCTTAAAAACGTTGCCAACTCTGAATTCAGTATTCAGCACGAAGCAGTAAGCAGTACGCTACCAAAGTTAAACTGTCACAATAGCGATGTTACTGCTTGAGTTTGACCAGTATAAACGCATCTTTGTGTGTGCTGTATTTGGCCAAAAATGTAAACAGTTGTTTATTTATTCGTGTTTCTATTTCCGAAGTTAGGGTTTTTAGAAGCAGTTCAGTATTGCAACGTATAGTTTAGAATAAAGAATTTCAAATATGTTAAACTAAATGTACGCTTTTCGGCGATTGGCTAAACTTAAAAACTTCCAAAATATTTTCACTACAGTAATCAGTAGCAGTTACAGTGTGTTATATTAGGTTTGAGCCAATGTATTGAAAACATTTCTACTTTAAACTGCTTACAGCACGTAAGTTAATTATTGTGTACACTCTTTAACGCACGTCATGTAGTAAAGAAAAATTTTCTGTTCGTAAACAGATGAGAATCATGTATATTACGTTCTTTACTAGCATATTAATAGAGTATCTGCAAAACTGTATGAAAAGATAACACCGGCCTAACGCATGTTAATTGACAAATGTACACGTTGACACGCATTAAACTCGTGGACGAATTCAAACGCTAACCAAAAGTGATTATATTATACCAGACGGCATTCGTACTAGTTTATGTACAGTCACTTCAGAGGCTAAGCTAGAAACGCATTAATCATATTCGCATGCTGGTTGTAAAAAATGGCACTTTGCTGTCAAGACACTGAACGTCTTATATAACTTAAATATAGATTAACCTAATAGCATTTTGTTTTTCAGGAGACGGCTTCCGATGTCGGACAGGTACTACGGCTGATCGTAATTTAACATGTGACTGAGGAAAGTGAGTTAACCGAACGGGAATAGTTGAAAGTCGAAAGGAATAGCAGCAGAACAGTACCACGATACACAATATAACACTGCTTTCATTTCGCTCAACTTACAGCTTGCCATACGGTTAAATGAGTTTAAAAGCAACGAAAGACTTATGGAAACTTCACTCGCGTGCAGTCACGTTTGTCGCAAAAGTAGGGAATTAAATACCGAATAAATACATTTTTAGTGACGGTAAAATTGTTTTACATCACCCCCAAATAATATGTCAAAGTTTCACTTTTTTTTTTTTACCTGAAAGACTAACGAAGCAATTTTAACTGCTAAATCTCATAACTGTTCACATTAGCTTCCTTGGAAGCTACTTTATATGTAGGCAAAGAACATTTTCAAAAATTCGTTCGAAATATGATAGATTGCAAATATTTATATGTCTTTGACGGCTTTGAGTAACAAACCAGCGAAAAATTGGGTTTGGCTGTGTTGGGGACACGGTCGTTTGTTTTGCGTGAATACGTCTGTGTTGACTCTCTCGGACGCCTTAATGTCCTGTATTTCAACTTGACTTTTTGACGAGTATAGGCCGAAATAGTGAAGTTTTTTTATATTTTTTACATTAAACGCAAACAATTTCACCACGCCCACGCCACACAAATGATTCTATACACGCATGCGATTGATCTTGACGAGAGCTGTCGATTGAAACCAGAACGAGCGTCGTAGCTTCTCCTAGTCAAACGTTACACTACGCGGAAGTTATGAGACGCGGCGAAACTAACTCAAAATTGCGGACTCCAGCCCCTCCGCCCTTCGCCTCACGTAACATATTTTTTGATCCTTTGGCAATTGAGTAGTGCAATTGAATGTTGCATGTAGACGATAGACTCGGAGCTGCAATGCCAAACTGTATCCCCCGATTTTGTTATCATCGGATTTTCTGGATTGCCTCCCACTATGGTCGTAAATTTAAAGAAGTATTCGCGTCAAAATAAAAAATAAATAAACGGGAATGAATGGCTGTTTCTTGGCTTGTGGTAAAATAAGCTACCGACTGCAGCAACAACCAACGAAAAATGGCTGAGGCACCGGAGCACAATTATTATAGATCATTGAGTATACTCTCGAGACTCCGGTGTTAAAAGCTAACCAAACCTCACTGCCTCTCTCTCATCCAGCAAGCACAGGTCACTAAAGTCGCCGAAAACTTCCATCTCTGTTGTCCGTTCACGACTGGAACAGACATTCTCGGAATCTTTCCTACGCCCATTTGTAAGCAATAGATTAAATTTAAAAAAACACGTTAAAACATTCAAACTATATTCTCTCTCCGTGCTGCCAAACTAACTGTACCCGCGCCAGTCACTGTTTGTAGTAACGATGCATGCAGCTGACGACTAAGGTGTTGTTCAAAAGTCTGTTACAGTCGTGAACTGGCTATACTTCTACGCCATTCTCAAATGATATGCAACGATAACAGTTTGTTGTGTATAAAGTATAGCCTGTTCACGGTAAAGTCAGCACTTTTGGTATCAACCTTCCAAAATAGTCGCTGTACTTTAACTGCATATATGCAGTCGTAATGACGCTGAGACTCACGCTCCCAGTTAAGACGACTGTGACTTAAATAAGATATAATACATTCACGGTTACTTCACACTTTTCTGAAGCTCTGATAAAGTTCTACTTCCAGGATGTTCCTCCGTCTCGTGCAGACTAAGCTTAACTACGACTAAAAATTTACCCCAAAGGACAACGTACCGAATTCGTGCGCACTCAGTTGCAATATTTTGCACGAGAATTATTTCTTATTTGGCGCTACCAACACACTTGCTTTCTCACTGTTTTACTCATATTTATTATAAATATTGTATTATAATTTATAAATTAAATGCAGGCAAAACTTCAACTTAACAAAAAATACTAAACTTTTATGTTTACATGGGTATAAGACGAGTGTGATGCATGGCATACTTAGCAAATAGCTAAACACGTATATGGGGTGAATTTTCAAAGGTTCGATTCAAAAAGTGCGAGGGTACCGCAAATAGACTGTAGCTTGGAAGTGGAACTTTCGCAGGGCTTCAGAAAAGTTGCAAGTAACCGTGAATGGACTATAGTATGAGGACACGAGCTGTAGTTACATGGAGACCGGCAGCTCTGTACGTAAAAGGTACAGTCCTACCGGTCTACAGAGAACTTGACGGTTAGGCGAGAATTCCGCTGCACGGTGCTCACTCGAGAATTGGCCAAACGTCCCATCGTCTGCCACTTCCTGTAGCAAGTCGTTTCCACACGGTAAGAACTAATGGCAAAATTATCTGACAAGTGTAATGTAATATTCGCAAACTCGTGTGGGAAAACAGTTTTCCCTACGTGTAAGGTAGGATTGCCCGCACTCTGGAGTAAAATTCTCGTACATAGCTGTGGAAAATCCCATAAATGGATGGAAAAATTAAATTACGACGCGTGTGTCCCTTCAACACTGTCTCGACTGCTAAGCGGGAGGGTGGGCTGAAGAAACGATCCCTTGACGTATTTATATTCACTCAAACAGTTATTTTGTCTGGGATTCCCCCCCCCCCCTCCGCTTTTATCAGGAAGCAGAAAACTGTTGCACCATTCGAGTTCAGAGCTGGACTGGAGATCGAGATGAAGTTCATTTCGAACCGCCGAACTTGGCGGTTCGAAATCTCGATCCGAGATCAGCAGCCATCGTCGACAAATGTAGTTTGAAAATACGCCAACAGATAGAACTACGTGCGATTGTTTTCTTAGGAAATTAAAACAACATTATTTGAACTTGAATATTATTCAGTAAAATACGTACAACAATATTCACTTAAAACAGATAAAACATCGCACATCTAGTTCTGTCTATAGTGAAAAATGCGCCTACTTCCATGACGTCATATATTACGAACCAATAGCAAAATTAGATTCATACTTAGTATCGATCTCTCACTTTGGAACCAATATCGGAGATCCAGAGTCATGAAATTTCGATGGTGCAACACTTTTACATTGGAACCAAGATCAAACTGGATCCTGGTTCGGAACTGGGATAATTCTATCTCGGATCGGGGAAGACGTTGGTGCAACGGGGCATGAGTGAGTCAAGAGATTTGGGCGGCTCTTAAACTCGAGGTCTTGAGCGCTGATGAGGATGAGGTGAGTATGGAGCAGCGGCCGGAGCGAAGAGGTGGGCAAATCGGGGGATCCCCGAGAAAAACCCGGCGAGCAACGGCATCGTCCAGCACGATTCCCACGTGCGAAAATCTGGGACGCAGCTCCACCGGGAATCGGGCCAGGTTCGCCAGGTGGTAGGCGAATAGGGCCTAAACGTCTTTAATGTCACTTTCATATAAACTTAAAACTCGTGGCAAGAGTTTGGGTCATTCGACGAAATAAGATTCTATTTCTACTTTCGTCGGGTTTCGGAACGGTCGCACTAGCTTGGCAGCAGAAAAACAAACATAAACATAACCTTACAAAACAAAATATCGTGCGGATTTCACTACTGCGGTAAATTTCACACTAAAACTATTTTATTTATATATACATCCTGGTTATCTTGTAGCAGAAAGCTGTTAAATTGACGAAAATAAATATTCGTGGAATTGCTCCAAAATCCAAAAATACTTTGTTTACAAAGTTATCAAAATAAAATAGTGTACAATGATTTGTGATACCTTTACATTCCGTAGCAAGTTACTGGCCGTTCTAGGAATTTCAGAAAGCCACGCAACACTTGACGGATGGAAACTGTTGGGGTGTTGTAAACACTCAACTTATTCTGGTGGCTGAAATGGTCGGACTGAAAAGTCGTGTCGTACTGTCGGGACGAGCTCGTCATGGCATTGTAAATCCAGCATTATAGTGAATTTGCAGTAACCCGACCGTCCAACAAAACAGCTCTGACATCGATGAGAATTTCTCATCAGCCAATCAGGAACAAGGTCACCCCGACAAAATCGCAGCCCCGACAGTCCGACAAAAGTAGATTCGATTTCTACTGTCGTCGGGTGTTGGACCGGTCGCAAACGGTAGGGCTATCTTAGTGAGGGCCATTTCCCTGAGTATTCTCCAGTACGCGGAATTTCAAGGGCAGATAGCGCAGTGGTTTCCCGCCCCGCCCTTGGCGCTTGCTTTTCTGCCCGCACGCCCGCGACATTCAACCTTGCGCCGTGTCTGCCAGCCACCCGCCTCTGCCCCACTTGCAGTCACGTACCATTCATTTCGCAACTAGCGACACTCGCAACTTGCCCAATTAACTCCGCATTCGTTAGGGAAATTTTCCTTCGCATAATTACGTCGTGGTTGCGATGTATCCGGTGCCCGAAACTGCACTAGTCACCGACCTATATGTCTCCATACGTCCGCCCAGTCTCTGGCGTGTTGTCGTAAAGGTCAGAGAAGGGTAACCTTACAGCACATGTAAAAATACAGAGGTTTATAATTTCCTAGTAGAAAATTTTAGTTCCCATATGGCTAGGCCAAGCAAAAACTTCTACATATACTCACTGTAGTTGGTATCATTTTAATTGACAATCTCAGGTGTTGCAAACGAGAAATGTCATGATGTATGCTGTACTCACGCCGATACAAAACTTGTTCCGCTGCCACAACCAATGAGTTGTGAGCTTTGTATTTGACTATAGTAATATGAACCAGTAATAGCCTGGACCAAGACACGGGGTTTACGAATCAGAAGATAATTTGCCATTGATCTTGTAGAGTGCAGCACCGACCAAAATAGTATTCATGTGCGTTATGTAGACAATCGTGTACGCTGGGTATGAATGTGTCGAGGCCTGTAACACTGGTAATTTAAGCCCGTTTAAAATGAAACACGGCTTATGGTTTGCTGAACGCTGAACGGGTGAGACCGCGAGTGTTTTGTGTTGAGTGCAAGAGCGTGTGCTTGAGGACGTCACCATAAGTCACTAGGTGCTTTTCCCCTTATGAACTAGCAACGGGTTGTGATCCAGTGAACGGCGCACTTCACACGTATATGAAGGCTGTTCACGATAACGTAAGCACTTTTGAAATGAATCTTTGAAGAAAAAAAAAGTCACTGCCTCTACGCGCATATTTTTTTACGGGCACACTGAGTGACATTCGCCCTGTAAAGTTGGTAACGATGGAGGGTAATGTAGTTCGAAAATCTTAACGTCGAAAAAAAGTGTTATACGTAACCATTTGTGATAACATAAATTTTTTTCCCCCCCTTCCTGGTTTTTTAATACTTCTCAGCGTAAAAATTTTCAGATTTCTAAAATATTTACTTTCCTAATAATACACAGTTTTACTTAACCGACGTAGTAATAAAGTGATGATTACCATGGTAATGTTAATTTTACACAAGGTGGAGGATTACACAACGTGCATACAAGTAGATCGTAAGCAGGGCTTTCGAAAGTTCTCATTTTACCGTGAACAGCCTTTAGACGCTACCCACACACACGAACACGGCGAAGGTGATGAGAGGATAACGAGCCTCGACAGCTGTAAACGAGGACGATTTCATCTTCAGAGAACCGGAGGCGGGTGCTGCATTTTGAAGTGCAGCTGCAATATGACTGAGCTATGTGTATGCAGTTTTAGTTCCTTAGTCGTCAAGGTAGCAGAGATAAATATGCATCATAAACGAGATACATATATGTAAAAGTGAAATATTAGTGCACGGAACATAAGCCGATGAAATAAACTGCAGATGTCTCGTTGCATTTAAGTTTTTGTTCATAAAATTAAGTACTGCAGGGGAGATCCAATCATGCACATTTAAATCGTTTCCTCTAATTGTTCCTCTTTAAATTTGTGTAACATTACAAGTAAAAAAAGGGACAGTCGTTGTTTAATTTCCAAAGAAAAATTCATCCTCTTTGAACATTTATTTACTGAGACATGTGCATAGGGGTAAACGCTGGTTTTACAGAATAATTTTTACTAGGAAGTACTCTTAAACAAATAACCAAGTCTCACTTTGGATTCTAAAACTGGGAGATCAAACAACAAGAAGTATTCATGTATGTATATACATTTATGATAATAAGCCGGGTGCCATTCGGGAGTAGTGCAGATAGACAGCGCATTTATACACACTGGTTGAAGGAACTCTTTTTCGGTAATCAGTGGCAATTTTCTCTAACAGCTTTGACCTATTCAGACCCACTGTACACAATTGTGTACATTACGCTAGTGTAGGTAACTTTTTGGTCTCTACTGCTCACTGCGAAGCTTAATGACCAATGATGTTACCTGTGGGTAAATTATTCGCAAACCGCCTTACTGGTCTAGGCCATAAATTGTTCGTACGACTATAACCAAACAAATAGCCCGCAGCTCATTGGCTGGGACAACGAAACAAGTGTTGTGTCGACTTCAGTATAGTGCGCACCATACAATAAGCTTCTGTTTGCAACACCTGAAACTGCAAATTAAAGTAAATCTGAAAGTGTTTGTAGGGCTACAATTGCTCCGCGGGTAAAGTGCGCCATCACCACTAAGCTCAAGCAAGGCTTTGAACTAGCGGACAGTGTTCTCGTCTTTTAACACTTTGTAGCTACACTCGAGCAAAGCCAATTTGAAAATTTCTTTATTGTTTAAAAGAAAACCCGCATGTAAGTGCAGTCTTTGTTTGGCTAGTCTTTAACACGATCTCACAAGAACACGACAGCGCAGTAACAATGATATTACTTACGGTAGAATTTATTTTTATAGCCACTCAAAGGGACAGGATTGATAGATAATCATTTTGTACGATAAAGGACATTTGACGTTTCTGCATCAGGTGTGCTCTCCATTGGTCGATGACCGGCCAATAATGAAGGCTGTAAAGTACAGGGTAATGTCCGGTGTGGTGTGGTCCAATAGGACAATGGTGAGTTCTAACACAGGCACCAACAGAACTTGTGTTCCTGCTGTAATGGTTATAGGGGATATCTTCTTACTATACTAGGGAATACTTCTATGTCTTAAGTGACAGCAAATGTGTGTGGACCTCAATGTGTGAAGCGATGACCGTATCAATTTTAATGGTGGAAAATATGCGCAAGGTTCAATGAAAGTCCCTTAAATATTTTTATGCGTATCAGACGAGTACATTTTGAGACACAGTGCTTTAAAAAAGTAGTTTTAGCAACGTTTGAGTGCTCTGAAATGGTGTTTCTAATGTGCATGACATCTGGAAAGAATTCGACAATCTTCGTCTGAGGCGTGTGTTCTTTTCGCATATCAGCACGTTGGAATAAAACGTTTGATAGAGTCTTGGGGATAAACGCGTATTTCAAATACGCTGCAACACATCTGAGCGAAATCAGTGAGTGAAGAGATTTGGGCGTCTCTTAAGGGAACTATTTAGCTGCGCGTCCAAGGTCAAGAAGCGAGGAAGCGATACGGGAGACAGTTACACACGCTGCGCCTCATCGTTCCTACGCGCAAGGCGTGCAGTGTGTTCGGCGTAACGCTGTGCTGTGCAAATTAGATCTGTAACTTAGGGGTTTTATTACACGCGATGAAATACCACAAATTAAACTACGCCCGTATCTTTGTACTTTTCTCTTGCCGCTTAAGGAAGCTACATTGGCAAATTTTAAAAATGGGACATTTGACCACTTTCACAAATTTTTTAAATCCAAGAATACACTTAATTTGACAAAAGTAAAAATGTAGGGATATTGATTGAGTTTTTTAATACTTTCTGGCAAAAAGTCGTATTTCCATAACTTTTATTTACCGAGATACGCGTTTGCGTGCAAAGGACGATTTCACGGGAAATGTTTCCGCACATAGTCTCATCAGCGAGGTCTCGAGGGCAGACGCGACGACGTCGATACGCCAGGCGGTCGGACTCCTCGACCTTTTACCGGCGTTGGCCGCAACATAATGTGTTATAATCCATTCGCTGTTACGTCACACTCTTCTGAAGCCCTGTTAAAGTTCTACTTCCAGTATATTCCTCCGCCTCGTGCAAACCAAGCTCAACTGAGTCTATAAAATTACACCAAAGGACAGCGCACCGAATTCGTGCGCATTCAGTAGTAATGATGTTTTGCATGAGAACTATTTCTTACCAAGAGCTACCAACACACGTATTTTCTCACTGTTTTTATTCATATTTATTTTAAATGAAATATTATAATTTATGAATAACATACAGACAAAACTTCAATTTAAAGAAAAAATAAAATACTTTCGTGTTAATAGGTATATAAAACGCTTTTAGTAAATGGCTATTTAGGAAATAACTAAACACGTCATGCATGGGTTATTTTTCAAAGGTTTGATTCAAAAAGTGTGAAGAAACCACGAATAGACTATATTTTATAATTGTTACACATACTGCTCAACTTGTAAATATTATCAGTGATTACTAGATTGTAGGTACGTAGGTAATTGTACTTAACGTCTCGTAGACAGCGAGGTCATTAGAGACGGAATAATTACTAGAGACCTGCAAAATTTGCGTTATTGTTTGGACACACGTTAAACTTCAAACACATGTACCTTTTCAATACGTTTGTCATTGGAGTGTAATTTATGTGACACGCCCTGAGTTCCTATGCGCCAACAAATGAACACTTCAGAATGGTGTGTCCGAATCATGTGCAGTTAAGTCATGAGGGGCGTGGCCTCACATCTAAGCGGCAGCCAGTAGGGAAACGACGCCGGCTCGAGTATAAACAGTAGTGTGAAGTTCAGCCTGAGGTCAAATAACAAAGCGAATTTTGTATGTCCCTAGCGATTACTCTTTCCTGGCAAAAATAATTTATAGTGTATAGTTTTCGCATAATTGCATATCAAAATCACAGTTTCAATGTTTTAAAAATGTAAAAATAGTCAAAACCCTCTTATGTACAGAAATAAGATAACACACTGAAGGAATATGCCAAGAGCTAATTCAAGACGCCTGTAAAATTTTACAAGGAAATGTTTCTGCAATTTCTAAATATTTATGAATATAAGGACATTCCTTCATTTTGCGGCTGCCCCTAAATCTTTGAAAAGTAAATTTCATTAAAGGATTTGGGCGGCCCTTAACATCGAGGTCTTCAGAGCCGATGAGGGTGATTGGAGTGCATACGGAGTGGCGCCGGAATGAAGGGACGGGGGAAACGGGAGATTTCCGAGATAACCCGCCGACCAGAGGCATCGTCCGGCAAGATTCCCACTTGCGAAAATCCGGTGACCCGGCCGGGGATGAACCCGGTTCGCCTTGGTGGGAGGCGAGCGTGCTAATCGCTCAGCTGCCGCGGCCACGACGACAGTAAAGGATAAAGCGAGAAAGATATTATTAAGCTACGAAGGTGCTCCAAATCTGCCAAATTAAAGAAATATTGAAACACATTTTTTTGGATAAATAATCAATTTTGCCCAAAACTATTATTTTGGTTAAAGATTAAAATAATTTCAACTAGATGTCGAGTGATTCTGCCGTATCATAATCGTGAAATGAAATAATTTCTATTAATTGGCCATCATGAAACTTTTCAGCGCGAAGTAAGTTATTATGCGCTCTATATGTCTACATAGTACAGTTTTAACAGCTGTGACGAATCCTCTTAAGAAATGCGGTGTGAGTAACATTGTGTTCTAGCGATGTGTACAACATAAACCAGAGAAGTAAGTATATATGGTTATCGAAATGATCGGAACAACTGAACGAACATGATTAATACGCGGCTTTGGTGCAGTCGCGATTCGTCGCAGAATGGATGCATAAAACTCGCGAGTCTTTTCCAGGGAAATTTAACTACCATTCGCCATGCAGTGCAGCACTCAGCTCCATCAGCTATGATGGAGGAGGACGTACGACGCAGGATTCTCTGCTGAGAAAATGGACCACAGATGCATCGGGTGATTGGGGAGATGTTGAAGTTCGTCCGCATGTTCGTCGAACCCCGCCTGAACAGGTTGGTCATTGTGGATTGGGGAATTGCCACCTTGAAAGACAGCGTCCTTGTTAGGGAACAACATCTGTATCATAGGATGCACCTCGTCACCTAAGATATCAACATAATCCTTGACCGTGCGTCCGTCCTTTGATAGTAAGAATAGGACCAACGGATGGTCGTTGACGCTACCGTACAAAGATGCTGTGATCCAAAGAAAAAGTTTATCCATTATTTTGATAACCATCAGTACATGTTCCAAAAGCTCTGGCAATGGCAAGACCATTGACGTCAGGGCCATTCAAGCAGAGCGTCGTAAGTTGACGGCAAGTGAATAGCTTCCCCGACAATACCGGATTTGATGTATTCATAAAATCGGTACTGGCTGGCTCTTACACAATGAGCATGAAGGATGGCGTGTCGTCCCAAGGGTTACGCTGGGAGTCTCTGGTGAATGTAGCTTCATCTCAATACAATCCCACTGTGGGGAAGTGAGAAACTATATCTGGCTAACTTCTATTACGCATTCGACTCGAAAGCCAGCCTATGGGTGCTGGGAGTTCTGTGTTCTAATCGCGGATCGTAACGCACAAAATTGTGTGTGTTTACTTTGCAATGAGCTGCTCATCCCAGCGAAAACCCGCTTGCACGGATAAGCCTAATAAAGCTTGCTACACCGAAACTATTTTTAATATGTTAATAATAAACGTGAAGGCGCTAGATAAAAGTTAGCAGAGGCCAAAAAATAGGAATTTTTTCACACTCTCCTTATTTACGTACGTGTTTTGTATACTGTCTTCTTTCGATCCCCATATCCCGCATCATCCCCCCCCCCCCTCCTTTTCTTTCCCCGCGATAATGTATTTAGTGTTGGTGATCGTACTCTCAACTAAAATAATGTTCTTTCTTCGCAGCTGATGATGATGTTTCCTGTTATTGTTACTAGCTTTTCGTATTTTCGAAGAGCCACGCTAGCGTAGTAGTCAGGCTACTAGCTTCCCATCAAGGCGAACTGTCCGATTCCCAGCGGGGTCACCACAATTTGAGCATGTGGGAAACTTGGTAGGCGTTTCAGTTGACTGACGGGTTTCCTCGAGGACCCTCCGTTTTCAACACCCTTGCATTCCCACCCCTGATACATCTTCACTTCGCTTCGCCTTCACCGGAAATCAATCATTCGCTTTTAAGCGTCGGTCGAAACTCTTGATTCAACTTGACTCCTATTTTCAGTAACGAAATTTCGTTTGGCATGTTTTGCTGGTTCTCTGAATAACTGATTCAATGAGCGGGGGTTAGCAAACCCGAAGGTCGGTCGGAAGCGAGGGCACAATTCGGGAATGGAGGCTGCGTCACGACCAAGGCAACTAGGCAGGAATAGGCAGATGATACCGCCGTGGTTTACCATTGCCTTTCGCAGGAGGGATGAGACGAAGCAAGATGAGAAAGGACTAGCGCCGGTACGTAAGGACGGTGTAAACGGGATAACCCTGAGAAAATCCGCCTACCAGCGGCATCGTCCGGCACGATTTTCACTTAGCGAAAATCTGGGAGTAACCCGGCCGGGGATTGAACCCGGTTCGCCTTGGTGGGAGGCGAGTATGCTAACCGCTCAGCCACCGCGGCCCCAACTGTGTACTTTCTATCGTTGGGTTGTCCAGTTTAGTACAAATAATTGGCTTGTTTTCAGTATGTTTTCATGTTGTCATCTCGGTTTTATGTGAAGCTCTGTAATAGCGTATGTCGACAGTAATACTTTTTCGTTTAATTACTCACCCCCACTGCAAGCGTCTTTCAGAGAACGCACAATAAATTGTCGTTTTTTACGATAGAGCCCATATATGCATTACGAGAGCTTTCTTACGTGAAGGTGACCAGCGCAGGCCTTGCGAGTTTATTTTCAGCGCGGTTGGCGCGCGGAGTCAAGGCTGTAAAGAGGCCATGAGACATTTCGCTGCAGTTAACGTAAATGCACGTTGCTGCCAACTGCAAAGGAATTTCGCCAATTCTAACAGCTGGCGAATTTGTATAATTCCATTTTGTATACTTCTCTTTCAAACATCACTTGTTCAGACACGCTCTTTTTTTTATTTTTCTTAGCCACACAAATATACAATTATACGGCTTAAGAAAGTCACCAGATGCATTAAATCGTTATATATTAAGAAATTTTTAAAAATAATTTTACTATTGCTATAGCTATGTTTTCTGTGTTGTTTCTAAAACCGTGCACTGTGCAAATCAACTTCTTTAGCACGTACTCTTAACAGCGTAAGATGCCTTCCCCATAATTATTCTGTATTCATGGGAAACTATTATTCATTTGTAGATACTGAAAGTGGTAAACATTTTCATCTAGGTTATCTTTTCCTATCATAGTCTTCGCATAATTAGTGGGTCAAATTAGGAATTTTAATGTTTTTGTGAACGCTCTCAGTGAAATGGATTCATGATAGCGAAAATGTATTACGTTCGTAAATTTAAAGATAATTCGTAACTCGAATATTAAAAAATACTGAGAAATTTTGCATATTGGAACTAAACACTAATTTTACTTCAAATTTCACACATTAAAAAATTAAAAAGATAAAAAAAACTCGTAGAGAAAGATTTTATTGGTGCATTAAAGAAGACAATGAACTATAGTTTTAAACTACACTCTTTCAATCCGGAAGGTTATTTTAACTTCTCTCGTTACTACACAAGAAGCAAATAAAAATTCTGACCTTGCCAGCAAATAATGTAAAATGCATGCACTCGAAACAAGTTTTGGAGTAAGCAACGTTTTTATGTTGTCTACCAGTCGGAACTTTTTTCATAAAAACATAAAATATGTTGAAAGGAACCTGTGCCCGCTAAATGTTTATTTATGAACTGCGTGGCGAAACTACAATGCGAAACACGCGATCCATGTTTATCTATGAGTAGAGACGCAAAATCCTCGGTATCTTTCGGCGACAGGATAGACTCCACTGCCGTATAAACAAGCGAGCACAGTCCGTGATTTGATTGTCCGCTGTACTTCAATCAACGTCACCTGCCTGCTTGATATCCTTAAAATATATTGGCCACTCCACCGCTGATCTTGGCTCAAGCATTCTCCGAGGCGTTGCAGACACATTTCCTTCCAATGGCTGAAGTCGGTCTAACGCACAGTAATTTGGAATTCTGGATGTCCTTAAATAATAACGCGAATTTTGTGCCAATCTCAATTGAAATCACAGTTCTATAAAAAAAAAAACAGCCGTTTACAGTTGTGACACAGATGTGTTTACGACGTAATTGACACTCGCAATCCACAACCCTATTCATTTGTAGCGTCCACGCGGTCGAAGTGGAATAGTTATGCAAGTTTAAATACGACAGTGAAATGTTACTAGACATGATTATAAAGAGAAATATTTTTTTGGGATATTTTATCAAGTCGTTAGTAATGAAGACTGCTGCTGTGTAGGTTGTTCGTGGTAAATTGAGCACTTTTGAAAACCTTGATTAAGATCTACTTGTATGCACATGTGTATTCTTTCGCGTTATGAAAAAATTTACGCAGTCTTGGGTTTCATCACTTTATTCATGGGTCGGTCAAGTGAAACTGTGAAATTATTAGAAAAGTATATATTTTACAAATCTGCTCATTTTTACTCTCATAAGCATTAATAAAACATAAAGCGAAATAAATAATTTGAGGAATCGCAAATGGATGCCTAACACTTTTAATTCAACGTTAAGACATGGAAATTCTTTTTCTCCATTGTTACCAACTTTACTGGGCGCTAGTCACTCTGTGAGCTTGTTAAATTATATACAGGTAGGAGCAGTTACATTTTTAAGGTTGTTTTCAGAAGTGCTTAATTTATCGTGAACAGCCTGTACAGTCTTATACTGGATGATTTAAAACAACACCAGCAGCGCTTAGTATGTTGTGATTTGGTTATGGTTTGATCATACGGGGTGAATACCGGCAAACCTCATAAAATTACGCACTGCTAACATAGTTTTGTATACTTTGTCAACTGTCCTTAGATATTCCTGGAGAATTCACAAAACCTTCGTTACAAAATTCCAAATTTGATAGAAAGTTAGTATTTCTTCTTTACACCGAAATGTTCTTTGCGAGAATGGGTTTTCGTCAAGAGAGAAGTAAATAACTAAATAAACGCTAGTTTCAAATTGCACTTAAATTATATAATCCGTCATCCATTTTCTCATGTGATACTGGAGAACAAAATGGTAAATGTATTTGCGCATTTATGTTTGTCATACATACCGCTATATATTAAATTAAGTTGAAATTGTTTGGAACATATGGCATACTTACATTTATTTACATAGCTGTTATTTTGAAAATAGGTGACTTAATTCTTAAGCAAAATAAATTTAGATGGGCTACATAAGTATAACTTGTCGCCTGAATTTGGCGGGTATCATTCAATTGTTTTCTGAGATAGGATACAAAAGCTTGATTTTTTCATGTGGTGCTATTTTGCAAAAAAAGGTAGACACATGAGTATATATTAGTTTATTTTGTGTTTGCATAGATACCGCCAGCATCTAAGCTTCAGTTGTAATTGGTTACACTGTTTCGTAGATATAGCGTGCAATGCTTAAAACTTTATATGGCCGCTATAAGTGTCTACCAACATAAAAACATAGTTTATAAATTGGCATGCCCTACTACAGTACTATCTGTTTGCAAACCTAGATTGGATATATTGATCTTATATATATATAAATTTGACCATGTATGGACCGCAATGAACTCAAGACTTCTGGTTTGTCTTCTTATGTCTTCCTTCCCAGAACTTCCTCATTTTTTCTGCAACTGCTCGTCTCTGTTCTTCAGTCCACACACTCTTGGGTCTTGGTTTCGGCCGGTCCTCCGGAAATCTTGCCTTGTCGATCAGTCGCCTATGATTCTCTCTGTTGTCGAACAATTCTTCCGTTATCCCAACTTTTTCTGCATCTTTCCTGGCCTCTACCATCCATCCTGTTGTGCATTTCAATTTTGCGATGAGTTGAATATTTTCTTGGTGAGTCTATTCTCATTCATTCTTTTTAGGTGTCCATAAAATTTCAGTCTTCGTTTTCTCATTGTGTCCATATTTTTTTCGGTTTATTTCTGTATACGTCTTCATTTGTCCTCTTGATCCACGTGTTGTGTGTGTTTTTGAGTCGTCCCAAAATTTTTCTCAGGATTTTCCTCTCTCTTACTTCCATTGATGTTCTAGATGTAACCAACTTTATTTATTCACATGGCACTTGAAATAACGAGATCCGTGCTAGCTTCATCATTAATCGGCGCATATGGCCGGCGAGATAGCAGGGAGGGGAGAGGAAAGAGAAATGGCGAGCGCCGACGACGCGACGGGGGTATTAGACAGGTAGGCCGGCGTGTTGGCGCGGGCGGGAAACTGGTACAAGGTGATGGACCGCCGGTTGTGGGAGGCTGATCTAGGTTGTGGCCCTTACCGGAGCTGCACCAGGAATGCGGGCACCCGCCACCGACGCCGTTGCATCACGGGGGTGCCGTCACAACTTATGGCTAGAGCCCCAAGTATTATTTCGCGGATTGAGTTGGCAGCAAGCTAGGCTGGACAACCCTACACACACTCGAGATATTATCGTTTGCTTATTGGTTGCTATGATCAACTTAAGCCTCTGTACAGGGCTGTTAAACATTCACTCGCGCTACTGTTTCCAGCTTATTACCGGCTCACAGTTGAACGGGGCGTGTCTAAAGATCTGTCGTCCAATCAGAACAGCAGGGAAAAGAACAATATTTGGAGTCTATCTCGTCTCCGAATTAATTCGCGAAATACTCGTGGCTCTACTTATGGGGTATTCCAATCTACTGCTCTGGGTGCGCACTGAAAACTGGAAAAGGGCATGTGTCACATGATTGCCAGAAACGAGTCGTATATCATTTACGCACTGACAACTGGAACACGCCGCGAAAACTGTGCGAAACATACGTGACAACGTATCATCTTTTGGAGAAAATGCTTGAAATTCGACGGTGATAAAAGGATTTAAATTAAAATTTATGGAAATTACATACAAATAATTTTCTCCGATTTCACGTCATTAACTCGTCGGCAAATGTACGCACTAGTCACTAGGTGAAATTAACCTCATCGCCGCTGTAATTACAAACTATATTGTCAATATACCAAGGGCATATTTATTCCATATTAACTATTATGTATTATTCAGCTGCCAAAATGTTAGATATTGTAGAATTTCCAACATCGCAATAATTTTCGTGTTTGTTTTCATAATCACAGGTCGCCGACATATTACTCTCAAAAGCAGAACTAACTCCAGACTCGGTGCGGAAAAATTGCTCTCGGTGTGCACTCGTCCAGTGCAACTGGCAATTGGAATACGGAAATCCGACTGCTCTCAGAGAGAGTTCCGGTAACTGAAACACGTGGAACTCTGCCAGTGAGCATCGAGTGCAGTCCAGAACAGTGATTGAAATACGCCATTAGAAACACATACACCAGAACCACACAAGACAGAACATTATAACGAAAACCAGGGGGACCACACATACATTAGAAACACACAGTCTATAACTGTCAGATAACAGAACATACAAACGAGACCACATTATTTAGAAATTCCACATCTTAGAACAGTCATACGACATACAGAAACACACAACTAAGAACCAATATTCTTTAGAAATACAGACAACCGAAAAGCCAGACCAGAGAAATACAAGTGTTAGAACAGTCATACAAAATAAGACACAGATGTTAGAACTATTATACGGCAGAAACACACAATTTAGAACCACGGGAAATAGACAAGCATTCGAGGCAAATAAATACTGTGGATAATGCACATTCTGAAAGTACTGCAGCGATATCGACGACACTGCCATCTAGTTCTTGTGCTAGTAATATTTCTTTGTTATGGGGAGAGGATTGTGTAGATGGTGCCAGATGCAAGTTGTTGAACTTTGTGTTACTGAAAATATGTCAAACATAATCTCATAAAAAAACTTTGTTTTAATTTTCCTGTTACTAACTTATCGCTCGTGTTTGTAACTTTAATTGGAGTAAAATATTTCTTTCGTAGAAAAATTACTTAGAATAAAAATACGATAACTTTTTGTGTATAATACAACTTTGTCAACTATGACGAAGTGAAAATCTGTGAGTTGACGCACACTTGTTTGCTTTTATCTCGCTTTATGTTCTGTCATCTTTCTCTCATGGGAGATTTCTTTTTTAACAGATTGTCTGTGGTAGTTTAGATATCAATGTATAAATACTAAATAGGATCGTGTGATTGAAAATTTTGCCTGTGATTCTTCAGTTTGACTTTCCATAGCCATCAACATGTTTCTTGTGGAGTGCTGCACAATAGTGCTGGCAAAGTTTGCCAAATTCACTTGAATTATTCTTTCAAAGATTAACGTAAATCGCACTCAAACTACCAATTTGTCATGAAAAGCGATAGAAATAGTTACATTTTACATTAACAGTATTTTAAAAAAATACTATTAGTGTTCATCCATTGTGCTCGGAAGGTTTTACAAGTGTTTATGATTAATATTCGTGAAGAAGGAGAATATTCGTATCGTTAGTTTGCAAGTTGTTTTTTTAAGAAATTTATATTTTAAATAATTATTTTCATGAATATATGGCCCCTTTAAAAAATAAGTACACATTTGCTACTGGTACATTGTAATATATAATATATCAATTTTTCGAATATTTTACGTATATTATTAATTTTACCCTCGTACTGTTTATTGCTGAAAGAACAAAAATACTAAGGGTTTTAAGACTATAAATTTTAAGTTTTCAGATCTGGTTGATTAGCCATGTCATACACAGCAATTAAAAAAAAAAACACTAAATATTAGCATTTTGATATATTGGTTATAGAAAACCAGTCGAGGATTCAGGTCTGTTATGAGTGTCTTGTCCTCTTTGTTGACGTGTTCATTGTAGGGTTCTCTCATGCCCCTGCTGCGAATTTGGTCAACGAAATATTGGCGTCACGACCTCGATGCACTTTAGTAGTAAGTAGCGACAGAAACAAACTAAATAATTTTAAATAATGTAAAATTAAGCTCTAATGAAAAATATATTGGCTTAGACTACCATTACAACATGTCAAGACATTAATATTTGTAACTGTTCTAATAATTTATATTTTTAGAACTACTATTACTGCAAGTTTGCATTAAATAATAATACATATTATCCGACGCAAGAATGTCGGAAATTTTCTTTTGACAGCGTATTTGATTACGTGCCGAAATAAAATTTCATTTTGCTTTTTGTCACTAAAATTTCCTACCTTTGGTATACTTTGTACGTTATGTTAGCAATTTTCAACAGCATTCATAAAACTTATTCTACCTCAAATGACTCTAACTTACAAAAATTAAACTGACATTACTTTTCAAAATTTATTTTAAAGATATATCTATACACACAAAATTTCGTATTGATTATTTTCCCCTTCTCCATTCAATCGACAACACATTGAGTCAAAACATTACTTTTAAATAAATCAACATATTTTTTTCTTACTGAAAACAAAATAAAAATCAATATCCGTTATTTATTCACAATCCAATAAAATTTTATAAATAATTTTTTTATGTTCGTCTAATAATTTTTTCTTCTCCGACACAGAAACCATAATCCTACCAATACTTCATAGGAAAGCGTATTATTTACATGTGTAGCCTATATATAATGAATTCCTATTTTAAAGTGATACATAAAACTGCACGCAGTTATGTACTGAATTCAAAAAGAAATACACGCCACCACGCCGCGCACACACACGCACGCGCGCACACACCACACACACAGATATATATATATATATATATATATATATATATATATATATATATATATATATATATATATATATATATATATATATATATATATAATTAATGTCAGGAGAGTTCGCGAGCACATATTATTTTTGCCTTGCTGTAAATGAAAAGGCGATTATAAGTAACTTCTACGTAGTTCAGCTGACGAAATGTAGGTAAGTGGTATAGAAATTGAACCATATTTAATTCATTTTCAAATAAACATTTATTTATTTGCAGTTTTTTTTTATTTTTTTTTATTTTCACGTGTCAAACAAAAGCTACTGGAAAGACAGAGTTTACGAAACACGCGAACACCAACTATCAACACTAGCGAAAAAAGTCTTAAGTTAGATATATACGAAATTGCAGGGAGAAAAAAAATTCTAAAAGATTTTAAGTTCGAAAAGGTTAAGCCAGTGAAAATCTTAACTTATAGTTTTAACTTGCGGAAAAATTTGTCATAAATGCGTACGCTCTGAAGTTAAAAGTTTGGTAGATATATAAGCAACGTGCAAACTTCCAAGAAAAATAATACACACATGACTGCAACTAATTCCTGCGCAATTTAAACGACCAACGGAAAACTGTAAGTAATACATTCATGTTGAAAATTGTTCATATATTTATATTATATGTTTTATTGCACGGCAAATACCGATTACGTACATAAGTAAACATAAAAATAGATTTAATACTTCAAAAATTAAAACTTGAATTCTGGTTTATGGTATCTTCGGCCTAGCGTAGCTGATATTAAAAACTTAAATCATTGTTTACCGACGAACTGATTTCTTTACTTTAAATCTAAAGTTGAATAGTAATGTATAGAAATAAAGTCAATAGATTAATTCTTCTGTTTATAAATTTTCATTATTATGGTCAATTTTTGTACTAAATTTTCCTCGCTCAAAACATTTGTCATATAAGAGGACGGCTTTTATTTTGAGTTATATGAAGTGTTTTTATGTACCTAACCCCAGTATAAACGGTCGGCATTTGGTTGGGAAGTTTGGCTATATGTTGGGCTGGAACACATACATTAATACATCATTGGCCCAACGCAATATGCCAACGATAATCGGCAACCCCGAAAATGTTATGAAAATATTTAGCGCCAGTCAAACAATGACGCCACTAAATCTGAATACGTCAGAACATACTGCAAGAGTAACATTTTTAAACCTTACATTGGTTGATTGATGGTTGGTAAAATGTTGATAAACATGTTGTTCGTAATTGGTATTTACTTTTCTGTTGGACCAACATTGTACAGCCAACATTTTATATCAAATTGTGTAACAAATGTTCTGATTGTTCTTCATATTATATAAACTGCGAATTCGTTACATGTTGTACCAATGTTGTAATTGAACCAACATTGGGCCAATTACAATATTTATAATGAAATAAAATAATCATTTAGTATGGTTTCCTAAGATCTATGATTTTTAACACACAAATAATTTCTTAATTAGAATTTACTCTTAGGTATGTGTTGGTTTATTTGTTGGAAAGTGTACTGTCGGCATTTGATTTGTCTGCATTCTTTGGGCCAACATTGTACGACCATGTAATTTCATTAGTTGTAAACAAGATTTATGTTTAAATAATATTAATTTTTGCAGTAAAGTGATGCGTCTTCTATTAGTAAGTTACTTGCGTAAGCATTCGAAGATCATATGAGCGATTAAGAGAATTTCGATATATAAATGGAATTTTTTTCTGTGGAGATGCAAGCCCTATTCTTAGATTTGAGGAAACTTTTGTTCATCTCCGCGTTCGACGTGACGTCATAAGACAGTGCGTAGTCTGTGATATCTTCAGGAAATGATGACATATCTATAGCGCAGAAATATGGATTAGAGTGAAAGAGATTTTGGCAGCACCTAACAGCTAGAGTCATCTGCGCCGATGTAGGTGACGAGAGGTGAAGTTGGAGCAACGAAGGAATGTAATGGTAAGGGGATACGGGAGCACCCCAAGAAAACCCACCGGCCAAAGGTAAGATCCGCCACGCTTCCCATGTGGCACAAATTAGTGTTTGATGCCGCCAAGAATCGAACCCATTACGCCTGGGAAGAAAGTGAGAGGCCTGACCACTATAGGCTATTCACGATAAAGTGAGCACTTTTTAAGGCCCTGCTGAATTTTTCCTTTCAGTCTATTTATGCATTTCCGCCACGTTTAATGCAAACATTTCTACGAGAGTAACAAATGAAGCATATACAATTCGCCACTCTCAAAATTTAATGGCTGATAATGCAATAGAATTCGTTCATTAGGGGATAGTTTCCATTGCAAGGGCCTTAAAAAGTGCTCACTTTATCGCGAATAGCTTATAAACTCGGCGGTCCCTGAATGCGGATTCGAGTGAAGGCGATCAAAGTATCGAAATCATCCTACATTATTTTTCCAGTTAAAACGAAGGTGCCGATAACCATGATGTAACAGGCCGGAAGCCTATCCTACTGTGCGAATGACGAAGAGAAGAATAATTCTTGATTAGGCATGAATGAGTGTGTGGCTTTTGTTTTTCGAATTCATGCAAGTTCAGGACGTGATCCACTTTCTGATCAGCCTACGGGCATGAAAGAAACGGTAATAAATCACGAATAACAATTTTAAATCAATTACGTTGGTATGTGCCCTTGCCGTGTGCCTTAACGTAGCTATTTTGAAAGTTGTAATGAAGTCGGTGTTGTAATGTTTTCCTTTGACCTCAAAACAGTACAAACCAGAAGTGCTATCCTTATGCCATTAATTTTGACGAAAAGTTCATAAAGTGACTTTCATTTGAGAAAATACGACACTGACCCTAGGTTAAGATGAAGACTTATTCATGGTAATCAAATATAAATAAAAATAACTAGAATATTCATATGGCAATTAGCTAAAATTCATACACTCGCACTTAGTGTTATTTTCGCTGTTGGTCCACGACTTATTTGACACTTCGTGGAAGATTCTGAACCAATAATAAAAAAGAAAAAAATCAAACCTAATTACGACCTCCACTTCCGGTTGCAAGTAGCCAATGAACAGATGACATATGCTTGAATACACAAACTAATATGAAGTCTTAACGCGTACAGGTCACTGATATCGCACATTTTCCCGTCCCCCCGCTCATAATTCAAACCCGCTCATTACATCATTGCAGAAAAAAAAAACACATAAATATATTATTGGCCACGGTGGTATAGTGGACAGAGTAGTCGCCTCCCACCTTGGCGGAACCGGGTTCTGTTTCCACCGAGTCGCTTCGGATCTTCGGGTGCGGGAATCTTGCCGGAAGATGCCGCAGGTCAGCGGGTTTTCTCGGGGATCTCCCGTCCCCCCCGCCCTTACATTCCGGCACTGCTCTACACTCACTTCACTTCACTCTCATCGGCTCTCAAAATCTCGATGTTAAGAGCCGCCCAAATCTCTCCACTTGAATGTGTTGTTCTGGGACCTTCCAAACATCATTGCTGCACATTAAACCAATTTACAGTAAAGGCTATTCGCGGTAAAGTGAGCACTTTTTAAGGCCATGTTAAAATTATACTTTCAACCGATTTCTATATTTCCGCCAATTTTTCATATAAACATGGCGATGAGACTAATAAACACAGTGTATTCATTTCACCACTCCTAAAAGTTGACGTCCGAGGCTGCAATAAAAAATATTTATTAGTGGTTAAAGCCTGATGGAAAGGCCATAAAAAGTGCTCAACTTACCGTGAGCAGCCTATATATGGTTGAATTTTCACTGAATCACTCACGCTAGCCTTATATAATTGTGCTCACACTAGAGACAACTCGTTTCATGAGACCTTCGTCTGAATACACGGAAATTTGGAAAACCTTTAATTGTGCTATGGGAAACGTCGAAAGACGTTGGAAAAGTTGATCTAATTTAAAATTATGTTTTATAGTCTATTCGCGGTTTCTTCAAACGTTTTGAATCAAACCTTTAAAGAATCACCCCATGTTCGTGTTAGTTATTTCCTAATATGCTATGTATCTCATGAGTTTCATACCTCTGGTTACATAAAACTATCTTCTTTTTATTTAAATTAAAGGTTTACCTCTATTTTATTTCTGAATTATAATATTTCATTTATAACACATGTGATTAAAAAGAGTTAGAAAACATGGTTGTTGGTAGCGCCTAGTACCAAATAGTTGGCATGCAAAATATTGTTACAATTGAGTGCGTACGAATTCGGTGCGTTGTCCTTTGGTGTCATTTACTTGGGTAAGCTTAGTTTGCTCGAGGCGGAGGAATATCCTAGAAGTAGAACTCTAGCAGGGCTTCAGAAAAGTGGAAGTAACCGTGAATGGATTAAAAATGTGGTGTATTAAGATTATTTAAAATATTGACATATAATGCCAAACATATCTACTGGTGTTACGAGATCAGTACCTCGCCAAATTAGTGGCGCGCCGTTAATTAAGGCTCTCGCCTAAATGGCGTTTTAACTGCGTTACGCTGTGTTAGGAATTCAAGGTTTCCTGCGCAGATTTTTAAACGTGTTTCCAACGTACTGATCTACGAAAAAACACACACTTCAGACAAGGCTGTTAAGGGTACTATGTACCTGCGCGTCCAAGGTCAAGAAGCGAGGGAACGATACGGGCGTCACTAACACGCACGCCTAGCGCCTCATCGCTCCTACGCGCAAGGCGGCAGTGTTTCCGTCCAAACCCTTTACTGCTAAGGTAGATCGTAACACAGGGATTTTATTACACTTGATGGAAGTACACAGACAAACTACCTGCGTACAACCGTACTTTTTCTTACCGCTTTAAAGAAGTTTCATAGGCAGGCTTTAAAAATGCTATATTTGACCACTTTCACGATTTTTTCCTCCATTAATACACTTCAAATGACAAAAGCAAAACGATAGCGACATAGATAATAGTTTTTTTTATCATTTCTGGTAAAACTTTGTATTTCCAGAACGTTTATTTACCGAGACGCGCGTTTAGGTGCAAACGATGATTTCACATAAAACGTTTAAGTACTGTCTATCTCATATAAGATGGCAAGATTTTGACAGTTAGTGAGTAGCAACTTGACTTAAACGAAACAAACAAAGTGCCGTTTACAAAATCGTGTGTCAGCTGATGCACGAACGAACAAAAGTTAATATTAAGTTGGCTATCTGAGTGCACTGGCGACGCACATCAACAAGTACAAAATACGCGATTAACAAAGAGTTCCTAGATTAATTAATGATTTTATTTTACGTGGTCACAAAACAGCGGTTGTAAGTGTTACAAACTAATCATCATACTAAAGTAGTAATGTATAGTGTTCAAAATGACGAAACATATTTCAAATTTGTGTCGTTTCGAGACAGTAATAGGAGAAAAGTCAAGTTTTAAAAAGCAGGAAAGAGGCGGCGAACCTGCTGTCATCTGTTGGGACCGGGAGCGGCTCACTCACCTTCCATGTCGTGCGCGCCATCTGTGTGTTCTTTCACGAACCTAACGAGCTATAAATCTGAAATGAGTATGTTTCGTATGTTAAAATAACAAATTTACGAACAGATATCAATAGTTTTATTTTTCCGCAAGCTCTGCGTAATTTTTAAAGTAACAATATTTCGTTTACAGCGATTTTGATTACTAGTAATTTCTATTAGGCCAGTAATTTTTCGTCTATGTCCTAAACATGCCATCCCCCCCCCCCCCCTGGAAATCATTTTCTGGTTTTTGTGTAGCATCCAATCGACGCACCAGCTGATGACGAAACGATACATAAACTAAAAGTAAACATTCGTATAACTGTTAAAACCTTGCCATCTTATATGAGACAGACAGTACATAGGACACTTAAGTCCTTTAAAGACGTCACGCACTTTAGAAACACCATTTTTGAGTTCTACAAAATTGCTAAAACTGCTTTCTTCAAAGCTCTGTATCTCAAGGGCTTTACACTGAACCTTCCTACAGAATATCCACGAGTAAAATAATACCAGTCGCCTCTGGAAGTACCATAGTTGCACGCAGTGCGTCGAGAACACTGCACGTCACTTTATTAGGCTATCGCTTAGTGGCGATGGTATTACTTGATGCGCGGGGCAGTGTCGCCTTATTACTCTTGCGTCTCTCTGCCTCCCAACGCATAAAACAGTTCGAGGTTGACGGGAGCCTTAGGCCGTGTCCGAACTAGCTTGAAGTACGTACCTGTGTCCCCTGAAGTGACTTCGTAAGTGCTGTCCGAATTACAAGTGAAGTATGCAAGTATACAAGTAAACGCGTACTTGCGGAATGTGTGCCGCCATTTTGAGAAGCAATTTGTAGGTTAAAATTGATTTTCGACATAATTATTTATTATAACGTTTAATAGGGTAACATCACTATTTCGTAGGAATAGAATTTAGAACTGAATTAATAATGAAAGCAAGGATCAACATTAGAAAAAGTCTAAATAATTATAAATGCGTATTAGATCTATATGTCTAAATTGCAAAAGCTAGTATTAAAATAGTAATTAAATTTGTTCTCACACACAATAATGCAATGTAATAAATGTTATGTTAATCAAATGGAAATATTATTTAAACTTTCGGCAATTATAAAATTTCTAGTCGGAATATGGTACATTAAAAGTGGTTTAGCTGGCTAATAACGGCTACCGAAGCCAGCAAGACTTTCTATCCGAATTCATCAAGTTTGGTGCCAAGGGTAAGTGAAGTATGCAAGGACGCAAGTACGCCAGTATATACCTGAATTCGGACACGGCCATAATGTGCCCGTAATGCGCACTAATGGTGAGCGGCTGTTGGTGATGACTACACTTAGACGGGCTGTGTGGCGTTCAACCCAATCTAAATCTAATCAGTGTTTCAATCAGTAGAATTATTTTACTGAGTCTTCAGTTAACGAACTGTTGCCTACTGGCAGGCCAGCGGAATCCACTAGGAATCAGTAGAACTCGCTGTTTAATCAATGAGTGCCAGCAGCTAAAATGATCAGCAGAATTTTACTCATTCAAAATGCTGATCTCCCGTCCCGTGGCGTAGTCGGTTGTTGCGCCACCCATCTGGGGTGCGGGAGGCTCTGGATTCGAATCCCTGGTAAGGCATGGGTGTTAATTTAAGCTAGGTTATAGGTTAGTCTGTAAACCATTCCCTGCTATGATTTTAAGCATATAACCGGGGGACGTTAGAAATCCCTTTACAATACAATACTGATTTAAGTTGAGCATTTACAACAGATTTCTAGTCGAATGCACTGAATTGGAGCAGTTGTAACTGTTTCAATTTTAGAGTTCAACGACAGAGGAGTCCGCACTAGGGCTACGTCGCCACCAGACTCTCACACGGTGAGTAAGTGAAAAGATCTGGACCGCTCTTTACTCTGAGGTCTTGAGAGCCGGTGAGTTAGAAAGCGAAAATATTTGGGCGGCTCTTAGAATTGAGGTCTTGATAGCAGATGAGGTAAGTGAGTGAAGAAATTAGGGCGGCTCTTAACAACGAGGTCTTGAGAGCCGATGAGGGCGAAGAGAGCTGAATATGGAACAGCGCCGTCAAGAAGGGGCGGGGGAAACGGGAGATCCCCGATAAAACCCGCCGACCAGCGGCATCGTCCGGCACGATTCCCATGACATGCGAAAATCGCAGAGGAGATCCCGACGGGAATCGAACACGGTTCGGCTAGATTGGAGGTGAGTAGTCTAACCACAATATTAACACGGCATCCCCCTCTCACACGGTGATCACCGTTGGTGACACTCAAACGGGGTTTGTACACTGTTCCATTCTGCACCCCACGCAGCTGTTGCGTTGTGTTCCAAGCGTTGATGAAGCTGGTTCACTGTTGAGGGTAGCCTTCGCGAACGGACGGCGGGAGAACAAAACTGACTCAAACAATAAAGGCTGTTCACTATAAAGTGAGCACTTTTAAAATCAACATTACAAAAATATCACTGCCCGTACCTGCACATATTTTAACGGACGCCCTGAGTGACATGTACCCGACAAAGTTGGTAACGATGGAGGGAAATTAGTTCCATGTCTTAACGTCAAATGGAAAGGGTTAGGTAACCACTTGTGATAATTTAAATTATTTCTTACTCTTTCTGATCTTTTTGACGTCTCGGTGTGTAAAAATTAGAAGATTTATATAATGTTTACTTTTTTTTATAACTTCTCAGTTTCACTTGACCAACACATTAATAAAACGATGAGGCCCATGGAAATGTTCATATTACACAAGGCGGAATAATACACGACGTGCAAGCAAGTAGATCTTGGGCAGGGCTTTCAAAAGTGCCCAATTTACAGTGAACAGCCTGTAGAAGTGATACCGTTCGTGTCGACATGGCAGCGCCCAAACCACCCTGAACTCTTCGCAAAATGTCACCAGTCGTGAACTGTGGCCGTGCTACGTCGTGGCGTCTGATACGACAGTCTGTGTACTCCGACGCCCATCTTCGAGCTCCGGTTACACTACGACCATGCCTGTTTCCTTCCTGGGACCGCTGTCGACAAATGCCACAGGCGTTCGTCGCATCACTGCGCGTTTCTTCCGCAATAACGGCGCAACGGCCAATCCGCTCTGCGGACACCTGCGATGAAATCTCTCGCGAACTGTGGCCGTGCTACGTCGTGGCGTCTGATACGACAGTCTATGTACTCCGACGCCCATCTTCGAGCTCCGGTTACACTACGACCATGCCTGTTTCCTCCCTGGGACCGCTGTCGACAAATGCCACAGGCGTTCGTCGCATCACTGCGCGTTTCTTCCGCAATAACGGCGCAACGGCCAATCCGCTCTGCGGACACCTGCGATGAAATCTCTCGCGAACTCGTCCGTTTGCCGGAATCGCGTACTGCCGCGTCATGACGGAATTAGTGCACCTTGTTCGTTCTCCAGAGACAGTTGCGGAAGTGGCGGTTCCTGCTGCGGGGTTGCACCCCCCCCCCCCCCCCGCCCCCTGAATTGTTTTGAATTACAGTAAACGACTTTTAACGACAGCAATATTAAAGGTCCTCCCCCCCCCCCCCGTGTATTCGGACGAAGGCCTGATGAAACGACTTGTCCCTAGTATGAGCACAGTGATATATTTTTTTATTCAGTGTTAAAAATACTCCCACGAAATCTGCCCGGCAAGTGTGTTAGTTGGCTGTCGTAAAATCGTAACACGGCAAGTAATCGGTATAATATCCAATATTTACTTTTTAAAACATACAACTTAGCTAATCAATTCAACTTAGGTAATTTAAGCAACAATGTAGTGAATTAAAAAAAAAAAACGAAACAAGTGTTGTGTAGGAATTTAAAAAACATACAACTTAGCTAATCAATTCAACTTAGGTAATTTAAGCAACAATGTAGTGAATTAAAAAAAAAAAAAAAAACGAAACAAGTGTTGTGTAGGAATTTAAAATTTACTTGTTACCCGGTGTTCAACACGTGTATAGAATATGCTCACTCCTAAATTCATTTCATTTATTTTTCGTTTTCGTAGCAACTACGGAAATTCCGTCAACGAAGTTATTTACAAGTGCCAAAAAAAATTAACGGACTTAAACGGACGTATACATGGTCTTTTATAAAAAGTAGCGGAGAAAATCGATTTTTCTCGAATAACATTAGTCGTCTCTGTTAACCCTGTTTTGAGAGACAGCTATTAAGTAACTGATTAGTGCCAAACATTCAACAACAATAAGGAAAGGAAATTAAATCGCATAAATGTAATAACAGAATGTCAAATAAAAAACATCATTACCTACATGTAACTATGACATACTAAATAAAATTGTAATTATATGTTTACTTAGCATTATGCTATATATAACCACTTAAATATTTACACTTGAGCATACTGATGTACTATAACTTTTAAAATATGTTACGTGCAACAGAGAAGTATCTTAAATAAAAATTACTTAGCGACAACACAGTATAAAAAAAAAACACGCTGCATTCTACTGGAAGCGGTAGGTAAAGCAATCTCACTGTAGTAGATGAGGTACCAGGGGACTTGAATGCAATAAATAAGTTAAGTCTTCGGGCGACGTGACATGTATGGAACACGATGCTCGGGTAGTAACAGGGGCTCGAAGCTATATTGGGATTTCGTAAGCCACTAAATTATTAGGTAGAATCACTTCACCAACTGTTGAAAAAATAAAAATTATTCACTTTAATAAAGAAAGCTCTATATTTTATAAACAATATAATTTTATTTTTAAATATACTTAACTCACAAATAAATTAAGTTTAATTACTCTCGTCATCATTCATAAAATATATAATTATTATTAGGCATGCACTGTCAGCTCCTGAGCGTTGAGTTCACTTGTTTTGATTCCGTTTTTATGTTCGTTGCTAGAGAAGGTGTAGTTATGTTTGCAATCAATTGCAGGAATTGGAATAATTGAGATTTATTGAATTTTCAAATGCTGATTGCCTAAGAATAAATGGTACAAGAGTTATTGATATCAGTGACAATACCTTTTTAAAGTAAATAAATATGTACAATTAGCATCTTAATAAATGATTATGTAGTTAACAGAGTAGCCAACCTATGTATTCTCTACCATCAATTGTTAAAAACACATTTAGTTCCATCTCACCGTTTGTAAATACAGCATTCAATTATATCATTTTTACCAAATTATTATTAGCAGTAACTAAAACGTCTGTCTGAAAATTATAACAATTGTGTTAAAGAGTTGTAAAGTTGGCAGCAAATTTGACCTAATAGATGAAAATAACGGCCCACCAAAATAGCAATGAGCTTCGTCTTTCACCTTGCTTGCTTTGCGAGTAGTAACGGCCAGTCTCTCGGCGTGGAGAAATGAGACGCTACTGTGCTGCCAGCAGGTGGCCATGGCTTGAAGTAGCTGGTGCTGTCACGAAGTGAAAAGATAGTGAGTCAGCAAAACGAGCGGCCCTCTTTCACAGCAGGCGGGTGGAGGGGCTACCGAAACATGCAGGCGTGGCTTCCGAACATCTCGTAATGAGCTGGTGCATGTTTTCTGTTAGTATATCTTCATGTTATAATCAAGCGCCTCATTCTAGTTCCTCAGGTGTATACCAATGTTCACCGTGTCAGCTGTAAATTATTCAGCAACCACTCGCCCGTACATCAGGGACGGATCCAGACCGGAGAGGAGAGAGAACAATGGGAGATGCAAAACAACGCTAGGAGCAGCACGTCTATAGCCCATTCGTGGTTACTTCCAACTTTTCTGAAGCCTTGTAAAAAGTTCTCCTAGCAGGATATCTCTCCACCTCAAGCAAACAAAGATTGACCGATCTAGAAAATTACTCCAAAGGGACAACGCACCGCATTCATGAGCACTCAGCGCAATAATCTTATCCATATTAAGTATAAATGAAATAATATAATTCATTGATAAAATAAAAGTTAAATTTCACTTTAACCTTAAAAACAGGTACTTTTATGATAACAGAAGTATAAAATGCATGAAATATGACGTATACAGGATACTGCAAAATTGCACGTCAATACTTCGGGGGAACATTCCTCACATCTGGAGGACGAAAAAAATGTTACATGAATATAGGACCGCAAACGCTTCGTTTCTTCACTACAGCCCATAATACATAACGTACAGTGTATGACCCGCGGGCTGGATCATGGTACTGTGGAATGCCATCGAAGCGTTCGTTTGCATGATGCACGGCACCTCGTACTACAACACTACACCTAGAACAGTAGGAACTGCACAGGAATTAGTTACACATTTGTGAAAGCTTATCATCGGCACTAAAGGAAATGTTCAAAATGCCCTCCATCAGCACTAACACATGCATCAACCCGTCGTTGCATGGACACCAGGATACGTTGATGAATCCCTGGAAACTTCCTGATTGTTTCGTAACCCACCACAATTTTGGTTATGGAGGGTGCCCACATTGCCCACTGGGGTTTCGTACACAAGTGCCTTTAAATGTCCCCATAAATAAAACCAAGTGCATTCAAATCAGGGCTCCTCGGAGGCTGGTATGGGGCTGCCAGTTACAACTGCGATGACATTCCACAGTAACATGATCCAGCCCGTGGGCCATACATACACTGTACGTTATGTGTTACAGGCTGTAGTAAAGAAACGAAGCTTTTGTGGACCTACGCTCATATAATATTTCTTCAGATGTGAAGAATGTTTCCCCGAAGTATTGACATGCAATTTTGCAACATTCTGTATAGGAAACAACCGAGCAAGCCATGCATTAGATGAGTTTTCAAATGTTCGATTCAAAATGTGCGAAGAAAACTGTAATAGACTATAGCAGACTGTCGGAACGGTGAGAATTGGGTGTTTTTCATGTTCTAGACAGTGGGAAATGGGTAGATGGTTTTGTTTCCAGTGATTTTGTTGTAATTAATTCTGCATGTATCCTGCCAGTATAGAAGACAGACTAAAGGGGAGAAACTGTTTATTAAAAAACACATAATATATAGTCAATTTACTGCGGAAAACGTCTACAAATACAATTATTGCTTGTATTCGTAGCAGTTGAAGAAGCTTTCACGAGAGGTAACTGTGTCAATAACTGATTTGTTATCACAAGAATATAATTTTCAAATTAAGGATTAATTCTCTACGCCATAAAACTTATCGGCATGTGTACGAAATAAAGATCACCTTTTATAATTACGCCGACTTAAAAAAACCGAATAAGCATGCCGAAATACCGATTTGCTGAAATTTATTTATGTTTTTTTTCGATAACAGGTTTTATATTAACCTGGGGATTTCGCTTTTATTGTGCGTGTCCAATATAACTCAGGTTTTATTTTGTTAACCACAGTCTCCATAAAGAATTAGGTCTACTCTTAACTGAAAACATTAATTAAAAAATGTTGAACACTTCTTTCCAACATACTAATCGGACCTATTTGAAGAACCGTGATTTTCACTCTGTAACACTGTAATTCCACTAAATCTTATTTGTTCAGAATTCACATAACTAAGCTAAAGTCAGTTAATTAAATTCTGAGTTTTTATTTAACCCGTATTCAGATCAACAAATTTAATGTTCCATTAAATTACTTTTTAAACTTCAATTAGTCTATTGTGGAAGTCACTAAAAAGAACTGGGACACATAGAAATAGTTTTAAGACCCTAAAATAGTTTTATAAATATTTAAAAAATTTTATTTGACAATGGTGTTAAGCCTACGATAAAATCGTGGTTTTCATTGAAAATTGAAACAACGTCACGTCTGTACACACACGCAGACAGGCGAGTTTTAGGCCTGACATTTCCTTTGTGATTTACAAGTATAGGCCGTTCACGGTAAAGTGAGCACTTTTGAAGCCCTAGTTACTTTTTTCTTTCAACCATTTTATATGCTTCCACCACTTTCAAATATAAAATCTGCCATGTAAGTAATAAACACAGTGTATACATTCGCCATACCCAAAATATAATTATTGGTTGTTATGTCTGATGAAACAGCTTCAAAAAGTGCTCACTTTACCGTGAACGGCCTATACACTATATACCAAAAAGTAATTGGGTACCCGTGAAGATAGGTAATTCAGTACGTCAATTGACTTGTGTTTCACGGCCTTCGGCGTAGGACCGCTGGTGTTTGTCCGTGGTAGCATGAACACAGAGGCCTATTGTAACATTATGGATAATGAAATGCTCCCAACATTGTGGTGTTTTTACGGAATGAACCCATGTTACTTCCAGGATGACAATGCCAGGTGCCATGTTTCAAGGGCTACTATGCAGTGGTACGCCGACAACAATGTTCGCCGATTGGACTGGCCCGCCCAGAGCCCCGGCCTCGACCACATAGAACATCTTTGGGACGAATTGGATCGCCGGGTGAGGGCTCGTCAGGCGCGACCAAAATCCATTGCTCAGCTCATGGAATGGTTGCAAGAGGAATGGCGACGAAACCCCGTGGATGTCCTGCAAATACTCGTAGAGAGCATGTCAGACAGGGTGGCTGCTGTTATAGCCGCAAGAGGTGGCTCTACGAGATTATAACGGGGTAACAACCACCAATAAAACATTTTGGACAGGCGCCCAATTACTTTTTGGTAGATAGTGTAGTTGCCATACCTGTAGTGACAGCTATAAGCGCTATATAGTGTATGGAAATGAGCGAGAGAAGAATAACGTGAATAGTATGTAACGAGTTTTTTGTTATGGATCTAAAATAAATTCGAGGCATGTATATTTTTTAAATTTTAAGTCGAGCTATTTGACTTACAGCAAAATCAATATATATGAATTTAAAATCATTTGATTACATGTTGAGCTTGTGTATTCGAAAATACGGCAAATCAAGTGAATAGTAACTGTTCGTTCCCCACTGAAATTGTTTTTATATTGAGTTATGAAATAACGCTTAACATGTTTAAGGTAATTGTATTATCCATGCAGAAAGCATAATACAATCAAGATTACGCAACAGTCATGTCAGTAACGGAGCGAGTCTTTGCAATCAGGCATCAGACATGCAGTCAACCGAAATACTTTTGTTTTTGGGTAAATTTGACTCAGTAGATAGAACGATCACATTTTCTTGATGTCATACAAGTTGTTTTCGTAGTTTAATATGTGGCAGTTCACGAAAAAAAATTTAAATTCGGGACTTAATTTTTCGCTTATTTGAATTCAGGGAACGTCTCTTAAGTAGTTGCTATCGCGTACAAACAATTACAGCATCACGATTACAATTACCGATAAATACTGACAACTGCGTTCGGAGAAAATTGCCAAGTTACCCGTTGCAATCGTGCATTATTCTTGCTTTGACTTTCTTGGAACCATTCAATTGCCAGCATTTCACATTATCGGCTATCTTAAAATTTTTTTTTTTTTTTTTTTTTTTTGGCGGGGGGTGGGGGGACCTACATAAAAGCTCACCGATACATTAAAACGTGGAGTAGAATTGTATAGTTTATAAGCTTCTGTGATTCTGATTAAGAGACACTTCAGCTGAACTGTTTTCGTGGCAAAAATTTTCATCAGAGTGAGTGTAACTGCTCATTACCGACCCCGACACAGCAGTAACAACGGCATAAGAAATAACACCGTAACCTTAATAAATATCAGTGGTATAGGCTGTTCACGGTAAAGTGAGCACTTTTGAGACCCTAGTTACTTTTTCCTTTGAGCCATTTTTATTTTGTAATCACCTTTTTTTAAAAATTATTATTGCCATGTAAGTAATAAACACAGTTTGTATATCCCACTGCACTTTGAAGTTAACGTCTAAGGCTAAAATAAAGTATATTTATTGACTATTATTCCAATTGAGAGGCTTTCAAAAGTGCTCACTTTAACGTGAATAACCTATACCATGGTGTTTTCTACTGTACGACGAGGTTGATGTCTAGGATTCTAGAAGCCAACACCTCCTCGGCAACATAAAAGAACAAGACTCATGTGACCTTGAGGAAACGCCACAAAACACGTTTCGCAGCATTAAACTGGAAACAAGAAAGCACGTTGTACCGCAAATTACTGTCTAACATCATGGTAGAAGCTATTCGTGGTTTATTCTCACCTTTTTAAAATTAAACCTTTGAAAAATCACCCCATGTTTGATGTGTTTGGGTTTTCCTAAATATACCACGTATCATAATCGTTTTATAATTCTGTTAGCAGAAAAATATCTTATTTTTGGTTACATTGAAGTTTTCTTATATTTTGTCTATAAATTATAATATTTACTTTATTATTATTGCGAATAGAAACAAGGAGAAACTAGGTGTGTGGTGGTAATGCCTAGTAAGAAATAGTTCTTGTGTAAAATTTTATTATACTGAACGCGCACGAATGCTGTGCGCTGTCCCTTTGGTGTAATTTTCTAGTTTGGTTTAAGCTTAGTTTGCATGAGGCGGAGGAATATCCTGGAAGTAAAACTTAAGCAGGGCTTCAGAAAAGTTGGAAGTAGTTACCGTGAATGTACTATAATCGGGTAAATACATACTAAGAAATATTTCGCAAATTTACCACACCAGTTATTTTATATAGGTACAGTAGGTTTGTTCCGCTGGTATTGCTTTTTTTAAATTAATTTGTGGGAGCTTCATTGCATTGATTTAAGAAAAAAATAAAATGTATAGTGGAATTACCAAACATCTGTTGTTACACTTTATGTTCACACTTATTGCAGTAAGCTTTAAAAGTGAGTTCCAGTATCTCATAGAGCTTCAGTAGGCAGACACCTACGATTATAAGGTCGCTATCCCAAAATACTCGTCTTGGAGTCATGTAGCATTTAAATAAACCCGAAATTCCTCAGAAGAGACACTTTTAATCGTGAACGATGGGCTGTGGGCATTGTTAAATTCAGATGAACAATAACGTCGCACACCTGCATGAATATATAATGACCACTACACATTCATCAAGGAGTGGCTCAGCGGATAGGTGGTCGTAGCATTTATCAATACGTACTTCGTAATGCCTAAATGCCTCGCTTCGGCAACGACCGTGCTATTTCAAGAAGTAATCAACTCCCACCCAATGTCAAATCTCAAAGGATGTCTGAGTAATTCGCAGCTCTCCTCGGCCATTTCCACCATTCTATAGAAAACGATAATTGTAGTAAAAAAAATCAGTAGAAACAAACTGCCAATTTAATCTATGATGAAGCCGCGGTAGTGTAGTAGTTAGACTACTCGCCTCCAACTCAAGGCCAAACGGGCTTCGATTCCCGGCGGGGTCACCCAAGGATTTTCTCATGTGAGTATCGTGCCGGACGATGCTGCTGGTCGGCGGGTTTTCTCGGGGATCTCCCGTTTGCCCCACCCTTGCATTCCGGAGCTGCTCCATACTCACCTCGCTTCACCCACATCGGCTCTCAAGAGCTCGATGTTAAGAGCCACCCAAATCTATTCAATCACTCACACACACACACCGCGCGCGCGCGCGCGCATGCGTCAATGATGTGATAATACAAAATATTATATTCTTATACTTGGGGCAGCACGCATAATGCATAAATCATTCTTTTTTCCAAACGCCATATTTAATTGCGGATAACCCTAAACAAAAACGGAAGCACAAAAGATGAAGTCGACATCATCATTTTATAATGCGCTAACGAAATCAGTTTTTATCGCTATCTTCGAATTGACTCCTTTGTTTACTGCGAAACTTTTTTTTAATACGAATGTGATTTCCATTGCTTAGGAACGCTCAAGGGCACAGTTATTGTTTTGTAATATAAAGCCGGTCGGGCGGTATAATGTTCGCCATGGTAACATCTTTATGTAAGAATCTGTGAGATGGAGACTCACGCGAGCATATTTCACATCGGCGGTAATAATTACTGCTATATAAATATATATTTAAGTATTTATCCAATTTGAGATTTCGTGAGGCTCTAAATTAACTTTTAGACCATGTATTATATTACGCTAAACGATCTGTGTATTTCCCACCTCAGTCCCCAGAACCCAGCCCCTCCCCCGATGCTCAGCCACCAAATGGGATAAAATACGACAATGGCAAAGTGGCCGAACCAGCACTGTGTCACGAACCAGCAGTGTGTAAAGTCAAACCTTAACTTCAAGATCTTTCTTCCTAAATGCGACGTTAAGTAAGATGTTGGAATTCCTCGGGGAAAATCGTCAGTGATGTTCACAGTAAAAAATTATTTGTACGTTTTACAAACACGTTTTTTTTTATTCTGGTCGCAAAAAAATTTTTTAACGATATAGAATATTGTATCTTTACAACACTTTGTTTTTGTGAAACACATAAAATAGTTTATGTATCGCTATTTTTTATAATAAACTTTAAGTCCGCACTAACTGGTTCTTAAAATTCAAAATTACTTTAACACTTTCCAAAGAAATGCACTCTAAATGTGAATCAGTGATAATTTCACTTTTTTCAATCAGTTAACAACCCCTGATTTATTCAAGAGTCATTTTAGTCAATTTAAGTGATGAATAATTGGAAAAATTACCAAGTTTCCTTTACTTACTGATTCAGTGACACTTTCCACTTATTGATCAACCCTTTCATTCCCTGTTTTCCAGTGGTTTGTTTTTTTGGCTATTTAATCAGTTAAACAACGTGCACCCAATAAAATAATAACGCACAAACTAACAAAACCCATAAAAATATTGTTTTTAATATGAGTGTGGTTTTTTTATAATACCACTTCAGGCATCAACGATAACTTACAGTCCTTCATTCCATTTCTACGCATCGCCATAGCACTTAGCTTGAAGGTTAAAAATACATTAAGAGTTGTGAAGTGAGTGCATTAATGTGCGCTGTTTGTTTTAACTACCCCAAAAATACAAATTAAACTAAAAACCAAAGTTAAGGCATACTGACTAAGACTACATATTTTCAATAAAGAAAAGTAATACATATATTTCCCCTTGGTAGCTGACGTTGGCTTGGTACCTCGATTGGAAATATAACGTGACGCCGTTTAAATTATGTAAGGTGGTGTGGGCTGTATGTTACATAAATGGTGTAGGTAGGTGAAATTCGCGTGAATAGGTATTTGTGCCAGTGTGATTTGAATAGCAAACTTGCAACTCCTTGTAGAGTGAACCAGGAAACAGGAACTCTGCATTCAAGATAGTATCTTCACCGTTGCTCTCCCTTATTTTTCTTACCACGAGAGAGTGTAGACACAGGCAAAATGGTAGTTGACACACATATTATATTTTCAAACTCATAAAGTTATTTATGGCAAACTCCAGCTATTTTGCTACTGGTAAAAAAATGAACACTCTCATTAAAAGATCACTAATTTGACATTTATTTATACCGTGTGCAATACTAGACAACATTTAGAATGATTGATAAGAAAATAATAAGACTCATATTTTAAGTACGCGCATCATATTTGAAACATGTAGAAACAACATCATTGAGCAAAAACAATTAAACCACTTAAAAATCAATATTATTCTAGCATTTCTTAGCCTCTGATTATTAGTACAAATTGCATTCGCATGCCAGAGTTTAAATTGCATTAAATACTTGGCCGCAATTGAGATCGCCCAAACCAGTAATTGCGGCGCAATAAATATAATATTTCTTGCGAAAGTGTTTTTCAAAACTATCAATTATAGTTATTACATGAAAAAGTTTACACCAATATTTGGGAGCACGAATCATCTTTAAAATATACGGGGCTTGTGAGTGTAGGAAATAAGCAAATGCAGTGACATTCAAACATGGCGGACTGGTTGGAGTCACTTTCTATGAAAAGATTAATCTTCGGCCATCGGGTTAAAAATCTCCTACAGTAGAAGAAATGTTACGTAGACTCACAAATAATATCGGGTCGTAGCTGCTGCTCTACGTCTGCGGTGTGTAGGGTCCTGGAATCGAGTCCGTTGCCTTCCCCTAATTTAGGCAAACGAGCTCTTGTACACGTAGTTGAAGTGTATATCTGTACCACGCGTCACATTCGCGCGTGGCGAACTATCTCATTAAATCGCGCATGAAGCGCGAGCAGGCAAAAGTCTTACATCTCCACCGAAATACCTGAAATATATTAAAAAGCCTACCGGGCCTGCCTCAACGAGTCGCAGCCCGCCTATCCGTAGAGCCAAGATGGAAACTCTATAAACTAACGCTTAAGGCGAAACGACGACCTCGGCCAATCACGGCATGGCAATCCCAGTGAGGATGGCCACGTCACCGCGTTGACATGGCAACCAACAACAAAGTTAACCAGACTTACGGCCACGTGACAGGTAAAAATAAAAAATCACACAACCTGTTACATTTATAACTCGTAAAAACAGACAAATATTATCGTACCCAAAAAGATCACTTGAAAAATAAATAATGCTGTTTAAAAATAAAACTGAAAATAAGTATTAACATATACCACAAAAAATATGCAAATCATTAAAATATTATCTGAGATTGTAATTTACATATTGAAAAATACGTAGTGTTGGGTGATATAATAATGCTCAAAAACGACAGGTGTTACAGTAAGCTAATCGTTTACAAGTCAAATGCTGCTGGGCTAAAATACTAAACAACGAGATTTATTTTTACGTTTTTTCAAATTACTTTGAATTGCACAATAATAACTGTTATTCACCGCAAGCAGTTGACTGCGACTTATTTAATCAGTTAAATTGTTTCACTGAAACGAGTGGATACCCACCGAATCTAAGTGGAGCCATTTTCACTGATTCGAGTACTTGAATTTCACTGGGAATCAGTGGTTTTCCACTGATTCGAAATTATAGCGTGTATTGTGAAATCTACCGTGATTTATTAGCAGTGTTACTAAAGTTATCTAGGCGACTAGTTTCCAAATAATTTTTCTCGGGCCACAAAAACTTTCTTTGACCGTTTTCGTCACGTACCCAATTAGGCAGTTCCTCAGACCGACAATAACCAGCAAAGTCTGACGTTGCCGCGAGCAGAATATTCGTCACGTACCAATTAGCAGTTCCTCAACGACAATAACCAGCAAAGTCTGACGTTGCCGCGAGCAGAATATTCGTCACGTACCAATTAGGCAGTTCCTCAGACCGACAATAACCAGCAAAGTCTGACGTTGCCGCGAGCAGAATATTCGGATCACAGCTCTATGCTCGCAACTATTCTCCTGCCGAGTAAAGTTGACTTCTTTGCTGATCTAATTCGCACAGCACCCATGGACTAAACATTTTATGTACGATTTTGTACCAAGAATATCTTTTGTCACTTCTTAACCATATCTAGAAACGTAGAAGCAAAGAGAAGAATGCGAAAAGAGGTGGAAATAATCAAGTTAACCATTTACTCCTTGCCAAAATGTGTTGCTAATATTACACCCCCACGTTGTGCTGAAAGAGGTTTAATAAAAAAGTAGACCATGTACTAAAAACAACAGTTTTAATAGAATTGATAGTGGGCGGATGTTATTTCAATTTTAAGATAACGCAATAAATTAAGGAATGTTGAATTATCATATTATTAAGTAAATATGATAGTTTCGTCATATTGTGTTGTTTCCTTTATATTAAAATCAATAATGAAAACGCATATATTTTGTATCACTTCCATTGAAAAATTCATACCTTGAAGTAAATCCTGTTCCCGGTTTCTTCGCACATTTTAAATCAAAGCATTGAAAAATATCTCCATATTTGACGAGTTTGGTTGTTTCCTAAACATTTTACGTGTACCACAGGGGCTTTGAACTTGTGTTCACATGGAAGTATCTTATTTCTCCTTAAATCGAAGATTTACTTAAACTTTGTGTATATTTACAGAGAGAGAATATGTGTATTGGCAATGCCTAGTAAGTAATAGTTCTTATACAAGATGTATTACACTGAATGCGCACGAATGCGATACGTTGTCCCTTCGCTGTAATTTTCTAGACTTGGTTACAGGGCGACTAGAGAAGGCGGTCTTGACTTAGTTCCGCTTCGTTTGCATGTGGGATATCTTGGAAGCAGAACTTCAGCAGGGCTTCAGAGAATTTGAAAGCAACCGCGAACGGACTATAAACGGATAAAGAAAACATGCCTTGTTCTTGATCACACTCGCCGAGCGAGGTGTCCCCTCCGCCATAGCTCAGGGGCAAGATGGCCGACTTGTAGTGGGACGGTCGGGAGTTCGCGCCCCGGGTTCCTCCGCGGGCATATTTTCATTTCGCACGTCGCGAAATGTGAATTTGTCATCAGGTCGATCTAAAGCGAGCTCGTCAAACGTCACAAACACACGCTATGTCCAACGGCGAGTGTACCGGTCAATGTGTCAATAAAGCCAATTTTAGAAAAGAAAAAGTGGCGCAGTGGTAACACACCAGACTCACATTCGGAAGTACGCGTGTTCGATTCCCGATCCGACTATTCCATTCTCCGTTCTCTATGGTGTCCCGAAATTATTCCAGGCGAATGTTGGAATGGTTCCTTCGTACTGGCCATGGCCAATATTTTCCTTATCTCTTTGAGCAACGTGCTCCATTTATAATTACCTCATTGTCGGCGAGACGTTAAGCCAAACTCACATAAATGCTATTCATGATAAATTGAGCACTTTTGAAAGCACTCTCATTTGGAATAATAGTCAATAAATTCTTTATATTGTAGCCTTAGAAGGTAACTTCTGAGTGCGGTGGAATGCACACACTGTGTTTATTACTTAGATGGCAGTATTTACCTAAAAATATGGTTAAAGTATAAGCATTAGCTGAAAGGAAGAAGTAACTAAGGACTCAAAAGTACTCACTTCTCCGTGAACAGCCTATACCTCCTACCTATGTACCTTATTTACATAATCTGAAAAGGTTCCGGCTTTCGTACTAATTTTACATGAGTCTCTTTTTTTTTTTTTTTTTTTTTTTTGAAGACGTATGTTTTCCTCATTTAACTGACTTGCAAGTTTCTAAGAGCGGAAAGCGTACCGAAATAGTGTCACGTATCCCAAAATGAGGTGAAATATGATAATAGAAGGTCGGTTTTTTTTTCGCGCCGGTGTCCAGACATGTCCTTATACGACGCTGTTCGCGACCAGCCTATACTGCAAGCTCGCCCGGGGAATGGCGCGGCACCGTGAGGTCGCGAACTGGAGTGACACGAGGCCGGCAAGTCCTCCCACGCAGATACCACAGTCGCTTCACGGTCACTAAAAGCTTTTCTGAAGTCATGCTGAAGTCCTACTTTCAGACTGTTCCTCCGGTTCTTGCTGATACTAACAACAGATAACATGTGGGAGGACCAGTCTTCCAAATCAATATCACTACCACAATCGGGGGCTCTTTCCGAAACTATTATCACGTGGCCTATCGGCAGCAATGGGTGTCAAAGGATGTCAAAGGACGATTTATTCTCGAAGGTCCAGCCTCTTTAAATACTGTAGCGATAGGCCCCTCCACTAATATTTACTGACGAATTCGAACTCTCTGATGAAATGCTAATAATTTAAGGCTCTTCAAACCTCTCGCCCTTAATGGCTGGCCTTATCCCGCATTCAAAAAATGGACGGGTAGCCTCACCTACAGTGATACGATTGAGGAATCAATCTCTGTTAGGTGGAGGGTCATCAGATACGAATCATATAGGTTTCTTTTCCCCAAAGAAATGAGATTTCCAAATCCACCTTTCACTGTCAGTTTAAAAGACATTCCTTTCCAAAGACGCCTTATAAAACTATCGCAGTGACGTTCTTGTTAGTATTCCTCAAACAATATCACATCATAACAACGATCGTCTAAGTCCTGTAACGCGAATTTTTCTACATTTGTCTGTACTAAATATGTTGAATTATTTTTATTTTGCTTCTGAAATTCGTATGTCTCTAATGCAGTATTTGAACTTCGTTAAAAATCCAAGGTGTGACGTGTAAAGTTGAACGTAGAAATAACAAATGCGTACAAAGGAGTAAAAACACAAAAAAAAATCATGTTGCCGTTACTTTAAATTAGTGTACAAAATTCCCAGTCTCTCATTGTTTAAATGAGTGTCTAAAGGATAAATAATATATAAAATATGTTATACAACATTAAATTAAGTGAGAGTGCGATGGAAGCATTCCATTACTTCATTTCGTGGCTTCTCATCGGCAGATGGTTGCCGGCGCCGAAACGCACCTTCTGTCTCTCCTGGAAGGTCTTATCCTCTAAAGAGGACGGGGCGAGCGCCTCCTCCTACGACTAATCCAGTTCCTGGGACGTCTCACTGCTACATAGTCCTCCGCATGACTCATCCTGGACCGTCTCTAATGACCTCGCTGTCGACGAGACAATAAGCCCACTTACCTTACCTTACCTATCCTCCTCCTGGACCTCCTTCTAGACCGCCTCCTGCGAGAAGGCACCCTCCTTCGACTTCTCCTCTTTCTCCTCCTCGCGCGTGCCACGGGAGTTGTCCTGCTGGACCCCATCCTCCTGGACCTCCTCCTCTTAGACTGCCCCCTGACGGAAGGCTTCCTCCTGCGACTCCTCCTCCTGGAGCACCTTCTCTTCCTCGCACCTGCCGCGGGACTGGTACTCCTGGACCTCCTTCTCCTCCTAGACCGCCTCCTGAGGTAAGGCCTCTGTTGAGTACTACAGAAAATTATCAATCTTCTGTTCTCATTCCATTTATTTCTAGAATTGCTGGAGACCTATGTTATGAAAATTCATTCAACAATTTTAACATAATAAAACTTCCACTAGAGTCATAGAAGTCCTAGCCAAAGAAAATAAACACTCGGTGAATACAAGAAAAAAAAAAACAAACAAAAAAAACGTTTCCATTAGAGCACTCAGCTCCGAATCACAGGGTTACAAAAATTAAACTCAGTCTCAAAACTGTTTCCCTTAACATCCTCCCACCTTTATTGGGAGTATGTGACCAATCAACAATAAACACTAATGATTATTTTAGTCATGCAATTTTACACGGTCTACAGTAGTAATACTTGAGTGCAGAATTGGGTGGAAATAGGTTAACTGGTCGGGATATTAAATAAAAGCTTTAGTTTCTCATTTAGCACTATCGTATAAAAATACAATAGGCATATTTTATCCATATAATTCTTATAGATAATGTCAATATGAAAACTCGGTTGATATTTGTCAAATTATTTTATACATATGTTTCGGTTTTCTAAATAATATATATTGTACTAATTATAAAAACAATGCCTGACACACTTAAATTATGTAAGTTCACATGGAACGCTGCAATACTACCTACTCGTGTGGCCACTTGGGGAGGGTAATGCCCCCCCCCTCGCCCATGGGAAATTCATTTACTCTATTCTAAGGCATCCGCGAAGCATTTGTAATGCATTGTGTAACTGCACTAGTGCTGTTATTCACAGACATTCTCGGAGCCCGATGGTGTAGGAGTTAGAATGTTTGCCTCCCACCTAAGCGAACCCCGGTGGTGTAGGAGTTATACTGTTTGCCTCCCACCTAAGCGAACCCCTGTGGTGTAGGAGTTATACTGTTTGCATCCCACCTAAGCGAACCGGGTCCATTCCCGGAGGGCTCGCTCCCGAATTTTGTGTGTGGGAATCGTGCCGGACAATTCCGCTGGCCGGCGGGTTTTTCTCGAGGATATACCGTTCCTCCCGCCCTTGCATTCCGGCGCTGTTCAGACCTTCCTTCGCCCTCATAGGCTCTCAAGACCTCGATGTTAAAAACCGTCCAAATATCTCAAAAACTTTTTTTATACAAAGCATTATGAACATACTCAGCAATATAATTAACACGTTACGAGTATTTAAAAAGAATTCTATTTTTTTTACAAACCGATTATATTATCAGCAGAAGTTATTGGCGTCAAAACCATCAACCACGAAACAGACAATTTAAACGAGTAGAGTGGATACGGGGTAGAGCGATATCTCTGGCTGCGTAGAACCAAGTTCCGTGTCCCAACATTGAACTGCTTTTCTGCCGAAACGACTATCATAAACGACGTGGGTATTATTTGAAGTTAGAGTACTACTGTTCAATAAACAAGCGTTTTGATATGTTCTTACTCTTCCTCTGGCCAATTTTTAATGGAATTAGAATTCGGTTAAATTTGCAAAAGTATTTTATTCATATAAAAGTGTTTGTCTTTTGAAAATTGAAATATAAATCTGTGACATCTGGTTATGTGACGCATCTGATTTACATGTTATTAACTTGAAACGACATACAAATTTCGATTATACACATACTTATTCTACAAAATACCACTTTTGTGATGTGTCCTAGCATATAAGATATTTATTTAATATTGTTACTTTATTTATATGTTATATAGGATACACGCAGCCAGCTTATGTTTGAATAATAATATGTTTATAGTCTTGTATTTTTTATGTTGTTAAATTTTGGATCGGTACTATGCAAATGAGCTTAAGTTGACAATATCAGTTGATATCACTTAGTTTATACACTTAAGGAATGTACCCGTAGTAATTGCCTATGAGCGAACGATAAATTTTGAATTTGTAACTGACAATGAATTGGAATGGCGAACGAAGATTCCGTTCTCCATCTTGTCTTTGTCGGGTCCTTATCGTAGCCGGCCGGGAGGGCCTGAGCTCAGTTTTAAAAGGCTAATTTTAAAAGTGTAAAGTAAATTGATACCAACGGAAATGTTATTTTCGGTGGTTTTGAACTTAGGCGCATGTGTTAAACGTCAATAAAGGCTGCTGAGTGGTATTTCAACTGATATGCAGCATCTGAATAAGGTATTCTGCATTGTCACTTTCATTGACATTTACCTAATGGTGATTTGAAATTGATTGAAAATTATAGCTGCACTCAACTAATAATATTTCCCTAGCTTGTCACACATGCCTTGAGAACTGCATTTAATTTTGATCTACTGACTGATAAATAGCTAGCCAGGGTAACTAAAGTAGAATAATCATAGACATATAGCTGAGATAGTCATTAACGGAGGTGTGAGAACAAGTGTTAATTTGTGTGAAACTATATTTTACACTACAAGATATTTTAATTTTAAATACGTAAGCGAGGCACACCAGAAATACTATTTTTTTTTTTCAGTTACTACACTTACTCGCATAGTAGTAGGATAATGTATGACCGGTGGTAAACGGGATTGGGATGAGGCGCGAGGCTCCAAGTCACGCGACCGTCATGTTGGATTCCGGAATTTCTGCTCTGTAATTCCGATCACGCGTCTGCCATCTTGAATTCCCCCTGTTGTTAGCCAGTACGCCGCCATTTCTTAAACCAGTATGCCACATCCTTATACCACCATCTTTGTAGCCAGTACGCGCCATCTTGTACCGCCATATTGGTAACCAGTATGTCATTTTTTCATACTCTTGAATTCCGAGGGTTTCCTCCAAGTGCTCCCATTTTTCTCTTTTTCTTTCCTTCTCTCTTATTCTTTCCTTTTTCTCTTTCTCTTTTCTTCTTTCCTTTCTCTCTCATTAGCTCTTTCTCTCCCATTCGTTCATCATTTGTTTACATCGGCTGTAACTGGAGGCCGCCATATTTGTTTACATTCACATGTAGGCCACCATATTTGTTTATATTTCAATGTAGGCCGCCATCTTGGTTTTTAGTTGATCAGATTTGGTTGTATCGCAAGCTGGTTGGCACGACTGGTGACATGCACATTCATGGTCATGCTGAATTGTATTTTAATCCATAATAAATCTTTTTTGCCGTAATATTCGGTGTGTGATTTGTTATTGCATTTTTTCCTTTTCTTAAATAAGACCATAGATATCATTTATTCGTAGTATGATGTTGGTAGTATAATAAAGTATATATAGTTAGTGCCATAAAAGAAGTGTGAGACTAACCCCTAGCAGTTGCCTTGCACCAAACGACCAAGAAATATGAAGTTATAAAAGCACCTAGAAATACACATACGTGACTGACAGTTGACAGTGAAATTGCAGTTCATGAAGGGAACTCATTAGGAGGAATACATGCTTGTGGTGTATTATGGTTGTAATTTGATAGTTGATTTCTGATCCAATATACATGATATCAAATCTGTATTTGGTTGTTGTCTGTGATGACTGTAACAATATTGATCATGCTTCATATTTGCATTTCTTTGTCGTAATTGTATTGCTGTTATAATTGTGGCGACGTTGCTGTTTGTTTGACTTAATTCGGTACAGTGGTTCGTATTTCACGAGCCATTGTATTTTCAAGGTTACGGACTTAGAAAATTCCGAACTCGCGGTTAGCTCACTAATCCTACTATGATCTGCTGCGTTTAAAGATTTTGACATTGGTTGGCCATTTGCCAGGATGGAAGATAAGAATAGCTTGCCTGCTGCTAAGCACTCCCTGTCATGGTCGGCCGCGCTATAAATAGCGCGTCGGTCGTTAGGTGATTTTGCGTGCGTTGTGTCTTTATCTTTTGTGTTATCTATAGGCATGTACTGGATGTAACTTGTTCGTGAAGTATATAAAGGTTGCAGTTTGTTCGCGCATTTCATATCGCTCCGTGTCATTAGAGAAGACACATCAGTAATGCTTTCTCGACATTCTCGCACGTCTAGGTATTATCCTAAGAAGGTATACCGAAACATTTTGTCTTTCAGTAAGGATGTCAATAAGGGCGATAGGTCTTGGACTGTTAAGATTGTTGATATAGAAGAGAGTTACATTTTGTTGTCTTTTTTGTACCGTTTTGGTCTTCAAGGAAAAACCGCTAAAGCAGGTTTGTTGGAAATGTGTTTTTTCAGGAAGCCGCATACTCAAAAGGATCCTGCGCCTAAGGAAAAGGGAGATTGTTATGACAATATACCTAATTAACTCCCCCGCTTAGAGTGAAGCCTTTTGTAAAAATTGTGTTAGTTGTGTATATAAAGAGATTAGACACAATGCCAAGGGAATAATTTGAAGCTACGCCTGCCTGTTAATAAGCTCCTATTACCATCTGTCTCGCTGCCTTGTACGTTTAGGGTTAAGTCCATAAGACATAAGATGATCAAGACTACAGTTAGGATAATTCTGTATAAAGTATAACAGTTAGGGGTCTTAAAAATAAGAAAACGTCGCACTCTGCTTGCTGTTTTATGCGAGGTGTGTTTTGTGTAACCCATCCTTTCTCCTGATCCTCTTGGAAAGTGCTAGGATGAGGGTTGAGTTGAGATTGTGCTCCGGTGTGAAGGCACCTAAGGGTGCATCTTTGTTACTGTCCGTGCCTCGCCTCGCATTGCAGCAGGCACTGGCATTAATCAAAATGGCTGCTTTTCTCGCATTTCTTTTAAATGCCAGCTTCATAGTACCATTTATCAGCTTGAAGTTTTCTCTTTAATGCTGGATATCTACTTCCTCTTTGAATGAAATTTTGCACCATAATTATTTAAAACCATTTTTCATTATTAACACTGTATATGTCCATATTTCCTTCTGACTAGACTAATAGTGCCTATATTGATACTTAGTATCAGCTCCTACCTCTATAAGTGTTCATTCAGGATACGACCATGGTTAAGACCAGCCACGGGGAGCTCTTTCTTGCAGTTTTGAGTCAGACAGTGCCCAAACCCTTCGTCCAGCCTATGTCAGCGCCTGCGCGCTGTGTGAAAGCCAGTTTCCCGCAGCTCGCCACCCGGGGTCTGCTCGGTGCGGCGGTCCACGTCGCCTTCATCTCGCTTATCTGCACACAAGAGTTTTTCCTGTTTTGCTCGAAGCACTGGAAAAATTTGCCGCGTGGAATGCGAAGACGTTCGTTTCTCCGGACCCGTGCCACCAGTGGGACTTTTGCGGCAAGGTCTGCACTGGAAGATTGCCAGTCTCGGAAGTTTCACTGCGGGCCTCTAGCACCATGCGAAGATCGCTTCAACAGATTTCCCTGTATTAGATGCAGTGTCTCCGACATTGTACACGATGCTCGGAGAATTTTGTAATCTTTAAGCAATGGGGCCGGAGTGGTTTCGTGGGCAGACTACACGGCTTTCACCCAGGCGAACCAGGTTGGATTCCCGGCGGTGTCGCCCGGGATTTTAGAATGGGTGAATCGTGCCCAACGATGCCGCTGGGGTCGATGGTTATCCTCGGAGATCTCCTGTTTCCCCCGCCCTTGCATTTCGACGCTGTTACATACTCACCTCACTTCACACTCGTCGTCTCTCAAGACCTTGCTTTCAACAGAATGTGGTACATGAATCAACAGTAAACAGACATAAGTATTTACAGGTTTTTTGGAAGCTAATATAGGAAATGTACGAAACGGCAATCGTAGAGAATAATTTACTCTAACTTTGAGAGAAAATATTTTTTTCAGCGAGTGAAGATATTTAGGGGACTCTTAAAGCCGAGGTCTAGAGAGCCGATTTTTTTCTAGTGTGATGCATTACTGTCCATTTATTTCTTACACTGTAATTTTGCACGTTTCAGTGCGGCGTAAGACTTAGCGCTTAAGGAATGTATCTGCCCGTTTAAAATATTTGCTCAGAAAGTAGTTAGAAACTATTATTTATGGCCTCAGTTTCTTGATTTTTCTAATCGGACTTCCAGAAACCTGTTAACAGTGATTTACGTGTTTATAGTTGACTCATATAGCACACTAAATTATCTCCTGTTTTCGGACCGATCCCTCACAAGACTGACCTATTGACCCATGACCCATTTACCCATTGAACCATAATGACACTTGATTGTGGTGCTGACCTCTAATGACCCTAAATGATCCTTAAACGACCCCTATTGACCCCAAAACGACCCCTAATAATCCCAAAATGACCCCTGATTGCTGAGGAGGAGGAGGAGGTGGATGTGAAATGGAGATGGATGTGGTTGTGGGTATGGAGTGGAGTGGTTGTGGATGTGGAGGTGGATGTGGATATGAAGTGAAGTGGTGGTGAATGTGAAGTGTAGTGAATGTAGAGGTGAGTGAATGCGAGTGGAAGGGGATGTGGAGGTTGAAGTGGGTAGGAGGTGGAGGTGTTGTGATGTGGAGTGGTTGTGGATGTGGAGTGGATGTGGATATGAAGTGAAGGTGGTAGTGAATGTGAAGTGGATGAATGTAAGGTGGAGGTGAATGCGGAGGTGGAGTGATGTGGAGTTGAGTGGATATGGGTGGATGTAGATGTGCAGGTGGCGGGTAAATGGGAGGGGGGCAGAAGTCGCACTGAAACTTCATTCTTGAAGTTTTTATTTAGAATGTTTTCGTACAGACCCTAACCTCTAACGCCGACGGGAATTTTTCACATAGGTGATATCCCGATCGCTGAATCGTCAATGGCTGCAACCATTTCGCGATGATGCAGGTCGTGGTTTCATTGTCGTTGAGGTCAAAGGCAGGCCTTCGTATTCACAATTTATCTTCGCAGTATGGGAGCACTCTGAGAAAACCTAAATACTCGTTCGCCCCTGATGAACACACACAGTTACATACATAACAATATGTTATTTAAATATGCTGGTAGGCATATGTTTATATCTAAATATAGAAATTTTAATTAATTTTATATACCCATATTTGTATATACGTACTTTTATATAGACAATCAAAATAATTTCATATTGCCATAATCATATGTACATAATTATGTATAAAATAAATGTTAATTAATATTATTTCCCATATTTATATGTACGTACTTTTGTATAGACATTTGAATAAATTTTATATTCTCATAATTATATGTACATAGTTATGTATCAAATTAATTGAAGTTAATTTTATATTTACATACTTATAAACATTTACCTGTACATAATTATGTATAAGACGAATTGAAAATAACTTTATATTTACATGGTAATATGTACATAATAATATATAGATTAAATTGAAGTTAATTTTATATTTGCATACTTATATGTAAATAAATATATATATCAATTGAATTGAAATTATTTTAATATTTACATACTTATATTTACATAAATATATATATAAATTAAATTGAAAACAAAGGGGGGCTCTTGAGGGCGTAGTGGTAGGACGCTTGTTTTCCACCAAAGTGATCCATGTTTTGTTTCCCTATGAGGTTACTCACAGATTTTCACAAGTATGTAATTTGCTGAATGATGCTGCTGGATGGCATGTTTTCTCGAGGTATTCCTGTTTTTCCTGCCCTTGCATTTCAGCGTTGCTCCATGTCCGCCACATTGCCCCCTCATGGCCCATCAACACCTTTGATGTTACAAACCACCTAAACCTCTCAAACTCCTCCCTTCTTAAGGTGATGGAGGCCATGGTAGTGTAGTGGCTAGAGTACTCACTGTTCTACGAAGCAGATTTTCATTCTAAATACCCATGATTCCTCATCTATTTTAAATTATAAGCTTATGTTCAATTAGTTGCCCTCAAAATTAGAATTTCATAATTTATTTAACAACATCTTGTCGACAGCAGGTTCATTAGAAAATGGTAAACCAAGAACACAATGAAGGGAATACAAGGAAGGAATTGCTCTTTGCCTTTATTAATGAGTCACTCCAGAAATTGCCTGGGGTGTGTTCGGGAAAACATGAAAAACTCAGATCAGAATGGCTACATTAGCTATTTAAAAAATGAGAACAGATTTGGTTGTATATTCTCGTACTGATAAACAGCTGACTTTTTGTCGCTGCAACTCTGCTGGATTGGGGAGAACAAAATTATAAAAGTGATGATTTTTATAAGCTGTAGTCTTGTATCGGTTTACGAGGTGATTTGCGATTAAGGCCTGGCAAACAGCAATTTTATTACGAGCGAAGCTAATAGTAATGCTTGGCTCAGTTGTTCACGTTTTTGTTTACCTTCACTTCACTCTTAACTTTCACAGCCTCAGATATTAATAAATAAACACCGTAAACTCCTTCACTGAAATAGCAAATCGGTAATTAGTAAAATGCGTGTATGAATTTTTGTAACAGTGCATCTACATCTAACGAGTTCGCAACTGTACTTACAAAAATTCAAACACACTGCAATTGTTCATTTACAAACTTGCGCGGATGACATATCACTATATACGCCATTATGGAATATTTATCTTTCACGTATGCATCCACGGTAAAGGCTATTCACGGTAAAATGAGCACTTTTGAAAGCTCTGCTTAAAATCTACTTGTAGGCACGTTGTGTGTTCTTCCGCCTTATGTAACATTAACATTGCCGTGAGTCTCATCACTTTATTCATGCGTGGGTCAAGTGAACAAGTTAAATTACTTTAAAAGTAAATATCTTACAAATTTGCTAATTTTTACACTTCGGCGCATTAAAAAATAAACAGAAAGCGAAATAAATAATTTAAGTAGTCAGAAATAAATACCTAACATTTTTTATTCTACGTTAAGATACGGTACTACTTCCCATCCATAGTTACCAACTTTACTGGGCGCATGTCACCAGGGCACCCGTTAAAATATTATATGCTGGTAGGGGCAGTGTTTTTTTTCTAAGGTTGACTTCAAAAGTGCTCACTTTATCGTGAATAGTCTTTACATGTTTGAATGTATCAATACCACATGTTCAGACGACTTTTCATGACATATTTTCCTGTGGCTATTTAGTGATGTGGCCTGTGGGATGTGTGTGCTGTCTAATCTAGGAGTATTATGTCTGAATCGGGTTGCGAGACAACCTTTGTGACGCGAATTATCGCTCTGGGTGACAATGTTCAGTGTCGGTGCGTCGAATTACACTGATTAGCAATTCAAGGACATCAGTGTATCGTAAACACCTGTTACACCCCGTGGCCGGTCTTCTCACACACAACACATGATCTGCTCATATGTCCCTATATCTTCGCAACTGTGCTGCAGCTGGTTTAAATATAATCATCGGTTTATTTTACGAGAAATATAGCTGCAAGGTACGAACAGTAACTTACACGGGCGCAAGGATAATGGTAAAAATGTTCTCAACTCGGCTGCTATGACTTCGGCTATCCTCACTCTCGTGTCCCCCCCCCCCTCATGTAGGCTATCACTGGACACCTCCCCTTCTGTGCTTCCTCCCCTCACGCTGTGCGACAAGAATCTTCTCTTTTGATGCGCACGCTACCTGCTTCGTTTTTTCCTACCTCCTGCTCGTTCGCGTTGACTACTTTCCATCTTCACACAAACGAGTAATAATTTTTCCTGTCTACACTTCTGTACAAACAAAATTGCTCCGTATGCAAATACCTCACTGTCGACGGGTATTAAAATAATATTGATTTTGAGTGGATAAGGTTCCGAGTTTGATGAAGGTATTTTTGTAATATTTTTCACTCAGGCAAATTTATGTGAAAAAAATATTATAATTTCGCAAGAGTAGTATTATATATTTAGGTACGAAAATTTTTTTTAAATTGCACCATTTTGCATCTTGAAAGCCAAATTTTCCTGGAGGAGGAACCCCGGACCCTCCTCCCCCTTTATTGGGGAGATGAAGGCCACTACTGCCCCCTGCACGCAGTAGCTTGCCCATAAAATTATAGCACACATCGCCACTGAAACACGCCGACGAGGAAGCGTGCCAACAGCTTTGTGGGCAGGCGAGATCCCGTGCCGTCCAAGAGACGACGTTCAGCAGAAAGTTCCGACGACACCAGTATGGACTCGTACGACCTCGACAAAGAAGCAGACGAAGCGAGTTCTGAACTCGTACCAACAGAGCGAAATTCAAGGCATTTTTACTGGTCACAACTTTAAGGACCCGGTTTTTGACACATGTCGTAACACACAACAGGCGGAGATCACCGCATATAAAGCCTCTCAGACTCGTGACGTTGAATACGGTGACCTGGAATCATTGAAAGCCCAGTGCTGGTACTGAGGAGAGGACCGAGTTTGGAAAATTTCGAGGACTGCCCAGCCAAAGACATTTATTCATGAAAGTTCTCCCATTACAAGTGACAGCTTCAGTGAGGATATATTACGTTCGTTATATTCAAATTTTATTTTTGACTGACGAAATTGTAGTGTTTTTAATTTTTGTTTTGAAAAGGTGGTTTTGTAACCATTTTGACGAGAGTATATATAGTTGTGCGTGGTATCAAGAAATTAAACAATATTCATTATATAGCGCGAATTGTTTAACAAAAAAAAAAATTCATTTCATCGAGCATATTTATGTACATATTACACAGAAGCAACTCTCTAACTTTTCATCACTCAGTTTAAAGTAGTCTGGCAAATCGCTAGCTAACCAAACACAATTAGTTAATTTTTGTAGTGGAATACCATTAAGTGTAAATTACAATAACATAGATTTGACGATTGCAAATAATCACATCGCCCACACCCAGGTTGTGTTAATAGTGGAATACCAAAGCATTGAAATGGGTAATTTTCGATACAAGCAGAGGCAACTTATTTGCGCGAGGTTAGGTAGTCCTAAAATATGGCAAAAAGAAGAAAACATTTACATGTATAACTTAATTTACAACCCAAGCCGAGGCTACATAGTAAAATATCACGAATGTTAATATTAATTAAATAGAATTCTGCATTTAAAAGTTAATGCAGGATGAATTCAAAGGTGTTTTTAATCATACAAGTTCATTCAATTCATGGTTATAAGTCCTCTCGATATTATTACTGTACGCCACGAATAGAAACAGAAATGGAACTTAAAAAGCGCTGCAAATTCATTTCTACAACCTGAAGAAAGACAGAAGGGCAATGAAAGACACTCAACGCATAGTACTTTTGTGGTTCTAATATTAAATGAGCTAGTAAATCAGGTTTGTTCAAGGGTGGTAGGATCATAAGAGTTCTAAGGCCTCATCAACTACCAATCCCCAAGCAGCCCTCGTATTGGCGCTCTCAAATATTCGAGCAATTACAAGGACAATATGCATAGTTCTACGTAGGCAGTATGAAGTGCAATAGCTGTGCGTAAAACATTTGCAGAATTTTCAGCTGTATGTTTACCATGTCGTTAGAAAAGTTAGTACAGTGCTTTAAAATGATAGAGCTTACTCCGACTCGTGGCAAATCAACAACACGTGTGACCCTTAGTGCCTAGTGTATGCTTAAATGGCTCTCGGGTAATTGAACTACCTGCAGAAAAATTCATATTACGCTAATACAATAGAGTACACGGGTACTCTATTGTAAATAGACGTGAATTCAGAAAGGACGACAGCGAATTAGGAAAGGTAGTACTATCTCTTAACGTCTTATTTAAAGGGCAGTGTATGAACTGAAGATAACTGAAATTGGCTTCTTCTTGTTTGATACGCACAGTGGAAAGGTCCACTCCGAGCCGATCCGACATGAACAACTGCCCGCGCTGCTATAGTCATCAGGTACGTATAGGCCACTCACAGTTACATCACAAGTTTCTGAAGCCCTTTTTAAGTACTACTTTCAGGATATACCTCCGCTTCATGCAAAGAAAGCTTAGCCTAATCTCTAAAAATTACACCGTACGCATTCGTGCGCACTGAGTTTAATAATATTTCCTGTAAGAATTATTTATTACCAGGTATCATCAATACGCCTAATTTATTCACGTTTTTATTCATATCAATTATAAGTTATATAATATAATTTATAGATAAAATATAACTAAATTTTAACTTTAACCAAAAATAAGGTACTTTAATGTTAACGCAAGTATAAAACTCTTGTAATATGCGACATATTCAGAAAATAAACAAACACTTCATGGATGGGGTGATTTTTCAAAGGTTTGATTCAAAAAGTGTGAAGAAATCGCGAATATACTCCACGTAACAGTGATAACTTTTATATGTGTTCACGGTAAAGCAGTTTTGAAATCATCCTTTGAAAAATCTCTGCCCGGAACTATACAGCTCTACTTGTATATGCTACAGTTTACTCCCGCGTGCAGGCTCCTTTGTTTAGTTGGCAACGAATAAAGTAAAATAGGCCGAAATCTTGATTTTCTGTTGCATGTTTAAAGTTTAAATTTATGGATTATTAGGTTGGAGTTTTTTTAGCCTACTTTCCGAAGGAAAGAAAGGCTTATGAGATCACTTTCCTTTCTGTGTGGCTGTGTTCGTGTTATGTGTCCTTGTGTATATAGGTGTTTGTACGTGTATCCGCCCCCCCCCTTCCCTTTTTTAAATCTTTGAACGCCGTAAGCGAATTTCACCAAATTCTGTGCATGTATAATATTAAGTAAGGTCACCTGACTATTGTACCTTTAGACCACGCCGTGCACTTACTTTCAAAATGGCTACCATTCTAATATTTAGGATAATATGTAATATCTCGGGAACCGTTCAACCGATTTAAACCAAAAATTTCGAAAGTGATATTAATTATAGTCCGCCATTTTGAAAGATAGCTCCAATTTAAAAAATAAAGACTTTACATTATATCTCGAAAACAATCAAGGCAATTCTCACACAATCTGGCATGTAAGTAATGCTACGATAGGCTAGGTAAATGTTGTACCATTTAACCAATTTCAACCAAATTTTGTATGCAGAATGAACTTTTGACGAGCATTGTATTTGCCAATACATAGATACTTTTGTCAGCCATTTTATAAGACAGCGCCACATGAATAAATGAAGTTTTATGTCACACCACAGTAAACAATGAAGTTTTATGCCACACCACAGTAAACAATGAAGTTTTATGCCACACCACAGTAAACAATGAAGTTTTATGTCACACCACAGTAAACAATGAAGTTTTATGCCACACCACAGTAAACAATGAAGTTTTATGTCACACCACAGTAAACAATGAAGTTTTATGTCACACCACAGTAAACAATGAAACGATTCGTACGAACTCTGGCAAACAAGTAGTACTGCGGTAGGTGATGCTAAATGATGTGTTTCAGGTATGCCAGGCATTTATTTTCGAAACGGCGGACATATAGTAATTTTAGAATAGAATGTCATGGGGTCGAGACCACGTAATAAATTCCAACTTATCTTTGTATGCTGGCAGTAGATACAATTATCACGTAAATATACACAAAGCATATTTTTACCGCCATTATGTAAGATTGCACCATAAGAATATATAAAGTTCTTAAGTGTTATTTTGGGAAACAACTGACCGATTACTACAACATCTGGGTAACAAATAGTATTGTGGCAGATAATGTAAAATGATGTGTTTTAAGTATGTTAGACATTATTTTCAAAATGGCGCCCAAATAGACATTATTGCTCATTAGACTTTATCGTTGAAACCGTGTTATCAGTTCCAACTTCATTTTGTATGTTCGCAGTATATACATATTACAACTATAAAATATTTCACATGAAAAAATTAATTTTTGTGTATTATCTCGGGAAACATTTGAAACATTCCTACCGAATTCGCCAAACAATTTGCACTGCTGCGGGTGGTGTAAACTGCTGTGTTTTAAGCAGACCAGGCATTACTTATCAAAATGATGGCTATATAAATATTTTAACTCTGTATATTTTATTAACGAAACAAGTTTCAACTTAACTTTATATGTTGGCAGTATCAATTATAACCATCCAAACTGTATATACAGAGCCTCATTTCATTGCCATTTTGTAAGTTAGCCCCACAGTAAACATTTATTATTTACAACCTATCACGAGAAACAATCACGCCAATCTTACCCAATTCGGCGAAGTTGTATTGTGGTTGGCCATATAACCATACGAATTTTTTAAGTGTGACAGACACTTATTTTTAGAATGGCGGTTATAAAATCACTTTCGTTTAGTGTGCTGTATCTGCGTAACTAAGTAATCAATTTTAGCTTAACTTTGTATACTGGTAGTACACAGTCATCGACTATGGTAATACATAACTTTTGTCCTCCATTTATGAAGATCGTAGCATGAAAAATATGTATGTTTTATGCTATATCTCAGGGACCAATATACCGATTTTCGTCAACTTCTTCACACAAGTAGCGCTATAGTAAACCACGTAAACTAACACGATTTAAGAGGTTCAGTCACATATTTTCAAAATGACGGCCCTGTAAAGGTTTTAGGTTAGTGAATCTACTATTCAAACACTAGACTGATTAAATTCGAAGTTGATGCTCGAATCCGACCTGCATAATGCAGATGGTTGCGCACTAGCTAATGGTACGAGGTTTTCTGGGTTCGAGTCCCGGGTAAGGCACGCGTGTATTTGTAATTGCCTCGCTACTGTTGCATATGTTTCAGGTTTCCAATGATATTGCTCTCAACTAGACAAGTTCTGCCTACCAACTCAGATTATAAGAAGTTATTTAAAAATTAACATGATCTATATTGAAGAAAGTAGGCTAATAAGTTATATCAGTAACTTCTTGTCTGTTTCTGTTTTTATAAAAGTACCTTATTTTTGGTAAATTCAAAATCTTATTTATATTTTAATTATAAATTATAACAATTATTTTTAGTTAATATGAACAAAAATAGTGAGAAAATAGGTATGTTGTTAATGTATAGGAATAAATTGCTCTTATGCAATATATTATTACACTGAGTGCGCATGAAACAAGGCGTTGTCCCTTTTGCGTAATATTCTAGATTTGGATTATCTTTGTTTGCACGAGGCGGAGGAATATCCTAGAAGTAGAAATTCAGCAGGGCTTCACAAAAGTGTGAGTTGATCGCGAATGGACTATTACAGTTTTTTTTCTGCAGCCAACACCCTTAGTACCGTGCAAGGACACGGCCATCCCATGACGTCGCGAACCGGGTTAAGCTCGACAGATTTTGGGGGCAGGAGTTGTAACCCCCCCCCCCCCCCCCCCCCCCCGACATGCTGGCGCCCGGGTGACGCAGTTCGCGGATGCAAGGTTGAAGGTCGGGCCGCCCCTTCCACCAGGCGGCCTCGACGCCTCGACAACCGCGAAACTGGGATGCGGAAAAGGCGCTGACGTAGAGACGAGTGCTTGCAGAACCGACGTGTTCAAAGAACATATTTGCTATTCGCGGTTAACGGAAAACATTCGAAATACCATTCTTTGGAAAATGCCACTTGCCCCTGCCAGCATAGGCACACTAACTGGCATGTGCCCGGTAAAGTTGGTAAAGGCTGTTCACGATAAAGTGAGCACTTTTGAAATCAACTTTAGAAAAAGGTCACTGCCCCTACCTGCTTATATTTTAACGGGTGCACTGAGTGGCATGCGCCCAGTAAAGTTAGTAACGATGGTTAGAAAGTAGTTCCATAAATTAACACCGGAAAAAAGTGTTGAGGCAACAATTTTCGATAACTTAAATTATTTATTTTGCTTTCTGTTTTTTCTTTAATGCATTAAAGAGTAAAAATGACTAGATTTGTAAAAAATTTACTTTTATAATAATTTCACAGTTTCACCTGACTGACGCATGAATAAAGTGATGAAGCCCATAGCAATGTCAATTTTTCATAAGGCGGAAGAACACACAACGTGCACGCAAGTAGATTTTACGTAGGGCTTTCGAAAGTGCTCGTTTTACAGTGAACAACCTATAACGACGAAGGCGATGTAGCACCACGTATTAAAGTTGTATTGTAAGTATAGTCCATTCACTGTTACTATCTAAATTTCCTGAATCCCTGCTAAAATTATACTTCCATGATAATCCTCCGCTCTCGCGCAAGCAAAGCTTAACCGCGTCTAGAAAATTGCACCAAACGGACAGCGTACCGCTCTCCGTTTGGTTTTGCACAAGATCTAGTTCTTAATTGCCTTTTTTAATACTACGATTTGTAAATAAAATGTAAATAAAAATCCAATTTAACCAAAATTAAATTACTATTTGTTATCAGAAGTATAAAACACTTGTGTTGCCAGACAATTTTAGGAAAGAACCAAAAAACCATGCGTGGGATGATTTCTCAAGGTTTTTTTTTTTTTTTTTTTTTTTATTTAAGAATGAGCAAATTTGTAAAATGTTTAATTCACAGTTTTACTAGACCAGCGCATGAATAAAGTTATGAAGCCCAAGGCAATGTTATTTTTACCTATGTTAGAAGAATACACAATGTGCATACACCTAGATCGTAAGGTGGCCGCCTGGTTGAAGGAGTTTTGCACGTCTGAGACCTATAAACGTGGGAGTGCTAGGGGCGACCGAGACATGCGTATCGACGCTCTCATCGCCTCTACGCGCAAAGCACTGGACTGGCGTGCAGTCTTGCCGTCGATAACGCGCCTCTCGAGACTTTCAGCGCAAACACCTACCATTTTATGACGTCATAATAAAAATAAAGTCTTGATGCACGTTGCTGTTCCTTTTTTAACGTTTTGTACCCGAATGTTCAGACCTAAAAATGACCGTGAAAACACCCGTTTCAGCCATTTTTACTGTCAAAAACATGTTAGAGAGAATGAGGAACTGAAGAACGTATACTGATACCATAACGTTTCTTATGTGCTATTAGTAAGCAGACCTCACTCAGATACGATGGGTGGTTTTTTTTATAAAACTTTTATTGCTGGAGCTCTGCACACCGTTCGGTGGCCTACCCAGGCGGCCACCTTAAGCATGGCTTTCAAAGGTTCTCTGTTTACTGCAAACTGCCTATAAGGAGGTTTACAGCATAGCAAACGTTAGCAAATTTAGCCATTATCAATGCTCCGTCTTCTTGGCTCAAACCTACGAGTACACAATTTATTTACTGCTGCTTAATGCTAGAGTTTTCCAAAATATACAGCAAGTTACTGATGGAACCAATGATCCTAACTTTTATCTACATGGGTGCAAATAATTTATATAATGGTGTTCTTAAAATCTTACGTGGTACGTAGGTCGTGACGTCTCGTTGACAGCAGCTTCATTGAGATGAAACCAGAAACATATGCAACATTACTGAGTCCACAAGCACACACTTGTTCAAAGGTTGATCACGCCTTGTTTACGACGGCCGATGACAAGACAATGCCATGCTGAAATCTTACATTATGCCGAGGGGGTGGGGGGGGGGTGGCGTTATGACCCACCTGAGCCACCCTCACTGTGAAAAATATTTTGTTGAATCAAACACAAAGTTAATTTGGCACAAGCAATTTATTTGTTTATATAGGAGCAACGAAATATTTTATTGTTGAAATAAAATTATTTCGTTGTTATTTGCCTGCATTAGACAAAGATTTTGTTGGCGCTACTAAAGTTTGTTTGAGTTTACATATATTAAACAGTTTTGGTTTGTATAAAATAATATTGAATGCCTCAGCAATTCAGCTATATAAAAAAAAAAAATAGTTGACTGTATTGTCTTTGATGTGGTGGCACGCCACCATGGCCGCTGGATAAGTGAGAGTAAGCTGATTGTGCGGCACAGAGTGCTAGATAGACTGTGGTAAGAGCACTAATGGACTGTTTCGACACATGGGGCGTGTGTGTGTGTGTGTGTGTGAGCACACACAAGCATCTTTAAGCCGATGAGGCATTTCCTGGCCCGAGGCTCTTCACGACCAAGGAAGTAGCTGGCAGTTCCTAGCCGCCACTCGAGCAGAACAGTTGTGCTTGTGTACCACTTTACGACGTGCACCCTGTTTTCATTGTCTCCCTCGCTTGCACTTGCACTGAAGTATCTCGGTAGCTATAGACTTCATTGGCCAATACATTTTCCGTTGGACATAGCGTTGAGTGACGTTAGAACGTGAGTTGTTTTGCCCTGTCGACTCGAGTAGACCGACTTGATGAAGAATTCACAGCACACATGGACGCGACATACGAACTGGAAATATGCCGCGGGGAATCGGGGCGCGAACTTCCGACCCTCTGACTGACTACAAGTCGGCCACCCTGCCCCTGAAATACGAAGGCAGGGCTAAAGCGACTTCTTTCAAAATCGGAATGTTTTCTGAATACATACATTTAAAAACGGCCAACGTGCGCAAATAAATAATTCAATTTTTACAGGTTTGTTTTTTAATTTCCTTTTGAATTTCCTTTATTAGGATGTTTATGTCATTATTAAGTATCAATAAATGTACTAACAATCACTGTTTCTTTCCTAAATGCCAAAAAGTACAAACAAACTCTCGAGATTTTCGAACTAAGGCAATACAATGAGTGGACAAACAAATACAGTATATACAGTTGATTCGACCAAATATATTGTGGCCCAAAATCGACGATTTGTTAATTCAAGCGTGTATTAATCTTGTTCTTTTTTCAAGTTTGGGTTACTCAACAAATATTTTGTTAGGGAAACTAAATATATTTTGGCCCCATAAAAACAAATGTTTTGTAGGAATGGAAAATAGGTAAGCAAATTGTAAGCGCTTCTATTTCCACCTGAAAGACGCAACTGAAACACGAAATTCAAAAAGGAATTCTTACGTGATCTGGTCTGCTAGAAGGCCTTGAGACGTTCAGAAAGCGGCTGGCATTAAAAGCAGATGCGCAGCGTCCTTCAGACACGGAATGCAAAACATTCCAAACCAGTAATCTCTGGCGACACAGGTTCCCGTCTAAACGCGATTAACAAAGCGCTATTCGTAGAACAGAACAGCGGTAACAACAGGATGCGGTGACGCAGTGCAAAACCGCTTCAAGTGGCCCGGCTGTCTCAGTCCTCAAGTCACGGAGATACTTCAATAAGCAATCCACGTCGACCTCTGAAATAAGACGTGTCGATTGAAGCAATTAAACATAAATGTCCACAAATAACTGAATCAAAATTCTGAATTCTATCATAATTGTAATAAATGAAATTATTTGAAATAATTAATTAAATTATAAGGACTATTGCCTCCAAATGATTCAAAATAATAAACGTTATTTTCTTTAAAATAATAAACCCAATGAGTGCCAGGTTTTGTAGAAATATCAAAAGTTATCCACAGCGCATTAATTTTTTAGCATATTTTTTGGTACTTCGTCAATCATATAAACATTTCTGAAATGTTTAATATTTACTTTTCTTTAACGTATTTTTCAATATCGATATTGGATAATGGAGCTAAATTTTCTTTGGCCTTCCTCCTTTTTTTCGAAACTACACTACTACCAGCCTTGTTTTCCATTGCTAAATTGTGTCTCTGTTGTTCTTCTAATTCTGTATTATTTTTTTTAGTTTGTTCAACAGAATTATAAATTGCACAACTCCTCCAGCTATTGCGCTAAGAGCTCCTAAAGCTACAAATAAAACTGGTAAAAATCCTCCATGATGTAGACCACTTGTAGTTTTTTCACTAGCCATTTTTTTAACTGTCGGGAGCGGTAAAGTTAGTTAAAACTTTTTTCCTTCTTTCGATTTTTTTTTTTTTGCAATTTGATCATCTGTTAAAAATTTATCTATACCCAAATCTATTAATTGATCAATGGGTACATCAAAAGTTAAGCCTTTTATCTTCATTGATATAAGTAAAAAAATATTAATAGTTCAATAAAACATTTTAATTCCAAGCCCTAATTTTCTTTATGTGAATATTGTTGAGGCTAAAACTGCAGAAGGGATTTTTTCTCCAGTCGGAGTTTCTTTATTTAGCATAATTTCTTTTGATTCCTTTAGTAAAACTGTATCAGTTTCATGCCTGGATTCTAAATCTTTTTGATCTCTATAAGCAATATCGTGAAATTTGCAAGCTTTACTTAGTTTATTTATTCCTGAATCTCCTCTTTCTAATCTTCCATTTAATTTTGTAAATAGACCAAAATAATTATAACCTAGAAATGCATTTCTGGCAAATTTAAACTGTTTACTGTCCAATTTATTACACCTTTGCCATTGTGTTCAGAATTCCAAAATGAATGCGGAATAAAATTTAAAACTATTATTAGATGTGGTAGCCCTTTCTGGTTATTCACAACAAAGTCAGAAAATGTATTGTTTAGCATATTCATAATGTTTACTTTTCATCTGTCAATTAATTTTTTAACATTGTCCATCCAAATATATTCTTTTGACAAATTATTACATTTTTTTATACCATCTCCAATTTTCAAATCATTATCGCTAAAACCTTCCAGGCTATATTTTGCTTTCAATTTATCTTTTTGTATATCTTGATAAATTGGTCTAATTATATCTGTACATTTCCACATCTTACTCGAAGCAACATTCATTTTAGGATTATATTCTTGATATACTGCATTTGTTGCTTTAACAATTCCTGCATAATTTTTGTAGTCCTCATTAGTAAATTTATTTTTGCGTGTGTTTTTATCTGCAAGATAACATTTTTTACTTTTTGTTAACAAATTAGTGAGACCCTCTGTTAAATTATATTTTTTATCTGTGGCAAATAAAAAATCACCATCAATTTTTACTTTTGTATCTCCAATTTCAAAACCGTGACCAACTCCTCGCAAACCAATTTATCACCAATAACATTAATACTTTCAGAAAAATATTTCCCTAATTTTATAGTAGAAAGTTCTGCTGTAGGGGACAAATTGTTTGATGGAATAACGCCCATTGGTGATTTTGGGAATAGTTCTATTTTAAAAGATGTTTCTTCTGGTGTTGGTGGATAATCTAAATTTTTTGCAGCAACAAGTACTAGTGTTGTTATTAAATGTTTTTCTACACTTACTTGTTCTACTTTTTTTGCCAATATTTTGTAATTCACGAATTAATGGTTGATTTTTTTTTTTTTTTTTTTTTTTTTTCCTCATGGTTCTTTTTAAAATTTCTATACTTCTTGATGAGCAATTTCACTTGAGAAATACCCTCTGAATCCTTCATATATATATATATATATATATATATATATATATATATATATATATATATATATATATATATATATATAGATACACACATACATATCAGTTATAAAATCATTGAGAGTTTTGAGAGTCAAACTTTTCCCCGAACTGATCAAACAAAGGGGAAATGGAATATTTACAATAATAGAATCGAGTCTGATATTCCCATGGGAGATGGCTTTTCTTTCCCAAACGATGCTTCTGTTTTGGAAGAATATCGCCTACTAAAAAGAGATCATGTTGGAGATGAGGCAAAATACTAAAAATGAGATAATATTGATATTTGTTCTAAATTTTTTTTCCATTTAAGTTTTCTAGAGCAGAAATTTCAAAACACGGACAGATTATTGAGGCTGTTGATAATCCAAGAATAACTTCAACAATGATGAATATTTTGCTAATATCATCCGGTGAACAAAATTATTTAGTCTACTGCGTTGATAATAAATTTCGAGTAAATCTGTTCGTGGTGATAAAATAAATGAAATACTGTATCCATAAAGATATTTGTTTGGCTTTATTTGTGATAGTAATAAATTTACTGGGAAGGTGGTTATGAAATTTTATTTTTTTTTTTTTTTTTAATTCATCTCATAACAATTTTTATTTGTTTATGAAACTAAAAAAGCAGATGGCATTTCAATTAATAGAGATTATGCTGACCCAGGTATAATTTTTATTGAAAATTAGAATTTGGTGGCCTATTGTTGAATACGAATATACACATCAATTGCAATTAAATAAAAAATATATAAAAATCCTGAAATTCATATTGGTTTCAAGTGTTGGAAATTTTTAGAAAAGAATCTGCTTGGGCAACTGTTTTTAATTTTGATATAAAAGATCAGTTTAATAATTTGCAATTTGACATTGCTGAATTCGTAATTGTGTATTTCCAAACTAATAGAAAAAATCACGGTGAGTAATATGTGCATTTGTCAATGTCTGATCACTGTAATGTGAGAAATATTTTTGTTAAAAATGGAAGAAATGGAATTCTTCCAAAATAAAATTGGAATCTATATACTGAAAATGATCTTTGTCTTAAAATGTTTTTAGCTTTTAATGATTTTAGAAATTCCAGAACAAAATTAGATACTATATACAGAAATAATGAACTTTATTATAAGCCAACTACAAATTATCATGGCGATAACAATTATTATTCATTTTGGGGACGAATACCTTTATATGTTGTTGACTGCCTATAAAGAAAAACAGCAGTAGTTAAAGATAAACAAATATAAAAATTAGTGTAGATTTTATAAATGCTGTTGAGACTGGTACAATTTGTAATGTTGTTTTAATTAGCAAACGAAATTTAACTTATTATTATTATTATTATTGAAAGAAAATATCACTGAAGATATGTGAATTTTAAATTTTATTAAATGGATAATGTAAACTACTTTACAGAAACAAGAAATTGTTTCGTTATTTTAATATAATATTTGTTGAGTTGTTTTATCGAATAATTTTTTTTTTTTTTTTTTTTAAATCTAAGTGAATTATTTTCTTTCTCTGTTTTCACGCAAATTTCTCACTTTCAACCATCAATTTTTCAATCTCTTCTTCAAACACGATTCATCTCGTCAATTTCACCCCCAAAATCAAGATAATTTGACCCAAATCTTCATTCTCAATTACGCGCCTTATTTTTTTTAAATTAAATTAACTTGTTCACTCTTTGATCAGTGATCCGTTTTCAGGGTGAATGGGGCTAAAATTATGGCCAATAAGGCGAATATTTACATTTATTTTGAGAGCCAAATCAATTAGTCAAAAATAATATCACAAGAAAAGTATGAAAATTCTTGGAATTCATCAAAAATATGATGATTTAGCTTGAAAATGAGTCTTTGAAGAACCACACACAAAGAGTGAACACATGTTGAAAATTGATTTCAGTTTTGACCCTAAGTATGATGGATTTTGAGTTGCGCTTTGAAATATTTGACGGGGAATTAGAAATTTGTTTGAATTTAGCTTGATATTGGTTGAAATATTAGTCTAATTTTTGAGTTGCGCCAATATATGCAAAAGTCTTCTACTCGTATATTAGAGTGAAAATTAGTTGTGGCCTAAATACTGCATACCGAGGGTGGTCACAGAGTGAACCTGTCGCACTACCACCTCGTCCGAGTGCTAAGTCAAAGATGCCAACATGCGTGTGATGATGAGTGACAATTTACACACACTGACACCAATTAATAAAACATGTTGGTGACACCCCCGCGAATAAACAAGTGTTCGTTTAGTTGTCCAACTTTACTTTGGCGGGGAGTGTCATCGCACTTGAACGTTGAATAATAATGAAGTAGCCTTCATAGGCAGTCTGCGGAAAAGCAAAGACAGGAAACACTAACGTATTTTTACACTATAAACTCTCTATGAAATGCTCTGAATAGAGAATGCGATGCACTTCCGTCTCTATTCTAAGAGAAATTACTACCTGTCACGAAGAGGAAACCCAGAGGAAAATACCGACACTCTTGTGACGTCACACACTAATGTGGTGGTTTTCTGCGTGGAACAATGCGCTAAGTGTGACTTCATTTCACACTAACTACAAAGGAAACTAATGACTGTTGCACTTCTGTACGTACTGTTCTGGCCCCTCGACCAGACTCTATAAACTACTCACAACTCTACCAAGTTAACTCTCAGCTAACTATATAATCACCTGGGGTGCGAGTTGGTAGAAGTTTAATTGATAATACAAATAATTTCAAAACTACACATTTATTCTCAGCTTGGTTTACAAGTTCAAATATTGAATACTATAAGGACAAAATAACCACAATTATGACTTGTAGCAACTTGCTTGATTGAAGAGTCAGAACAGTTTCTGCGAGCAAAAGGACAAATATTAAAGCTGAGATACTAAATTACCTTCGTACATTAATGCTCTTAATTCGCCGTGCGTAACTTTCCCTAACTGACGACCTGTATTGGAAACGGGATTCCCCTACCACTGAATGATATATCGACCACGCACGAAGCTCCTCCGTCGTGGGATGATCCAGGGTCCTCGCAGCTGACTGGCTGACGTCTTCCGTCGTCCGGTGTCTCATGCTCACCGGATTTGCAGACGCCCTATCCTGGAGTCCGTTACGCCTGAGTATCGTACAGAGTGGCGGGCTAACCCGGAACTGTACGTCCCTTTACAGAGCCCATGTGACGTCGCTGTCACTCTGCAAAATGCCCTGCCTTCCGCCTTCGGAGCCGGAGCCATGACCTCAACATCACGGCCGACGTAAGGCACACACCTACCGGGGTGCCGCAAGTTCGGCTCCCGGTGCTTGCAACAGTACGGTATTCTAGGATAAGTGGGGCAATGCTATTCCCTACGTTTTATTGCATAACACTATGGGACGCAACACTTCATTGTGGCCTGTAGGCCCGTCGATATCTTGTAGATTGGAGATGCATAGAATACAGCTGCGTGGGCACTCTTGACTTTACGATTTCGAAAAGTTGAAAATTTTTGTCGAAGTCAAGCAGCCATTTTGCCGAGAATCAAACGGAGGCTATGTGTAAAGTGTGTTATTTTATTGTAGGGTGATTTTAATCCCAGTATATTGAATAAAGTTCGTCTTACATTAAATAAATGGCAAACAAATATAATGTGAAAAGGAAATAATATGAATTTACATATTTAGTAAAGTAAACAAACGTGTTTTTTTTTGTTTTGAAATAAACTTTTAATATATATTTTAAGCCTATTTTTAAGAAAGATGCGTAAATTACATTCCGGGATAATATCGTAGTTATTTACATAACGAGATACACATTTTTACAAAGCTCGCAGAACCGATGTTAAATTGTCTGAACTCTGACTTTACAACTGTATTGTGTATTGATTGTTTCGTCAGAGGAAAGAAAACGTAAATATGAAATGCTAAAGTTTTCTATTGTGTAAAGCCCCTTTCACACTGATACATTTTTGCCTCCAACTATATATGACATCAAATTTTTCCTTCGAACAATTTCTTTTTTTTCAAATGATGTTAAATATGTCTGAAAATTCGTCACATTCTCAACTTTCTTATCGGCAGAATATAATTTGAAATATTACTTAAAAATTATTTTCATAGTCAGATATTGTTTTCGTTTTTCTATGAGGTCCATCACAGGACTTTAATTTATTTTTGTTTACTAAATTAAATATTTATTTATAACATATGTTTCCTGCACAATGACATTTAATGCCTCTGCGTTTGTAATCGCATGTGCAATATTCACTGCAAATAACATTCCTTCCCGGTAGCTTCTACATAAATTTATTATCTTCATAACTGTCTTCGTTTCCAGCAATTATTCGCTATTTTAAGTTTCTTGGCGTCCATCTTTGTCGGTCACGGTTCTGATTGGCTGAGACCGCCAAACATCAAATAAATTTTAGGCTGTTTCTGAATTCTCAGTGTATACTTATCAAGTATATACATCTGCGTATTAGCAGTGATGTGTACTAGTTGTGTACTTGTTAAAACTATTATTGCCTTGCTGCGTCCTAAACCAAGGGCGTGGGAAGGCAGGATTTGCATAAAACCTAGCAACACCATCAGAACACTAAAATGGCAGAAGCGATGCAAAAAATAAACATTTTTCTGTACAGTGTAAGGGTAAGTTGAATGTTTGGAAAGGTTATATATATATATATAATATATATATAAAGTGTGGTTATGTTCTTTATTTTAAGTAAGTTTTTTTTTTTTTTTTCACAATATTACATATGGAAATCTTCTTTGGTTATTATTCTTACATTTCATATTGGATGGTAGCATTATTATTTTCCTTTCCCGTATATAACAAATTTATATTAAAGAACATTTACATAAAACCCAGGTTGCCAAAAGTATAGAATAAAATGCAACCAGATTCAGGTACCAATACTTTCGCTGGTATTCAGCTAATACTTATACATTTTTCATACAGGTTATATTTATGCTCCGTACTGGCCATGTTAATAAGTAAATACTAACTGCAACAGGCCATCACAAAATATGTTGAGCAAGTGATCAAAAATTTCCATGGTTACAAAATGGCTGCTATATTCCTGTCGTACCTACATTTACCCTTGACATTACTACATAAATTCTAGTTCCTACACCAGGAATGACCCCTTTTGGTAACACATTACTGGTCATCAAACAATAGTTATATCCTAATTCACTCGCAATCCCAAGTGGATGGGAGAACTGCTAATCAATGCCAGCCTTAACTCCAGAGAGTAAATATGATTTTTCGCACAAGCCCTAAACTTTGTAAAGTTTCTCTTTAAAATGTCATAAAAACCAGGCGTTTAACATAGCTCCTACTTGATACCAAAGGCTAAGACCATAATCAACGATTATTGGCAAGTGTTTACAAAAGCTTACAAATGTTTACCAAGGTTTGTAAGAGTTTACAAGAGTTTGAAAATGTTTACAAGTGGTTGCAAAATAAAAAGTTTACTCATGGTTTCTAGTGGTTACCACGACTTTATGTCTCGGTGACGACATAGCCACTAAAAGCTAGTTACAAAAGCTTTAAGTATTGGATTTTTTGCTAAAAGACCAATATTTAGCAAAATTTAAAACTTTGAATTATTTTCCGGCCATCATGGTCCCTGTCTAACGCCAAAGTGATTTAAGTGACCTATTCGCTTTATAAGTCTACATTGGTGATTCAGTTAGAGTGCTACTTATCTCATGGTAGAAACGTGCCCCCTCGAGGTCGCTGAACTGACCCCGAGAGCAGCGCTTACCAGCATTAAATTCACCTCTCCGCCCTCTTGTGCTACCGGCCAACTTAATTTTCCCCTCAAAAGGCCATTTTTCTAAGAAAGTGTAAGGTTTTTAATTACTCCTGGGAGGGTTCAAGCGATTCACAGCCAATGGCAGAAAACATTACCATTTATGGTGACCGATGCACCAGATACCAATTTCCCTTGGGGGTTATAACACAATGAAATTTAAAACACCCAATATGATTACAATATGCCCTCAACTTCTGTCCTCTTGACCAAGATGCCAGAAATAACGTAACGAAACGTCACGTTTTCGGTGGGGCACACACCATCCCAAGCTGGTCACCAAGCTTGCAGTCAACTGTGCTGCATTCTTACGACGCATCACACAATCATCAGTCCGCTGCACACTTCTTTTCCAGACCTTGTTGTTGCTGCATGGGAAAAATATGCACGGACATTAACAAGTATTTTCCTGGTACCTCAGGTTTTTTTAAAGTATATTTGGCAGTGACGTGAAGCTGGCAAGAACATCACAGTTTAATTCTATTAATGTTTCAAGCCACATCAGAGTGTTTTAAACCTCAAAACAACATGTGAGAAATGTTTGTGCTTAACGGGTCGTATGCTGCACAATTCAACAGGTTACCAGGCAGACACAGTACGTTCTTTTCGAGGGCATGTGCGACCTGTTCACAACCCACTAATTTTAAGAGTGTTTTTTGCTTTGTTTTGCAAGTTGAAAACTATCCACAGACGTGCTGTGACAGGTCGCCCATTGCATCGCCCCCCCCCCCTTCTTATAAGGGGAGGACTCTCCAAAAGAAGCTATTCATCTGTGTTGAAAAGCCCATCAATGTTGAGAAGAGGATGCCACGAACCCAAAGCGAAGGGGCCAGCTTCGAAGTAGGACCAGAAGTTCTTCTACCATTTCAGATCAGAGAAGAAAATCCATGTCATCCCCATCAAGATGGCTCCAGGGACATCCAGTGGAACACCATCACCAGTAACATCCAGTTGTCTGCCATCATCAGGAACATCTAGTGAACCGCCATCATCAGTAACATCCAGTGTACCACCACCATCAGGAACATCCAGTGGACCATCATCATCAGGAACATCCAGTGTATCGCCACTGAAAAAGAAACCACTTGCGCAAGTATTGTCATAATAACGAGAAAAAAGCCCCACCTCTGCTCTTTCAGGAATGGGAGTGCACATCGGGAGCATCCCAAGTCTGTTCTGATAACCTCAAGAGGACAAGGGGATCCCTAAATATCTTCCATTTAATATTGCCATATTGGACTTTCATCAAAAATCCTTTTTACAACAATAGGACACCTAAACTATCGTAATATTTATCATCAAACTAGTAATATACACAAAATATTCAATATACAACAATTAACCCTCTTAAAACTACATGAGCATTAACAAAAACGAAATGAGCTGAACTATGGTCAGCAACACCTCCGAGGGAGCCCACTTCTTCTACACCAACTTAAAAACAAGATGATCAATTACACTATAAAATTTTATATATATATAAACTACACATACCACATGACCACAATTACTGATAGCTTAGACCCACTACTTTACTGAGTGATACACATCTTCAATTGTGTCATGTGACACTTCATTACAACTTTCTTCAGTACTACATATTTTAACTCGACAGTGACGGGAGTTAATGACCTGAGTATCCTGAAAGGTCCCTGCTACTTTTGCGCAAGATTAGCGCTGAATTGAGTGTCATTATTAAGAAAATGTGCTTAAACCATTACTTTGTCTCCTATTTTGAAGGAAACCCATTCCTGGCTGACAACTTCCTATGATACTTCTGCAAACTCTGCATAGCTTCTGCCCATACTTCCTGTAAGTAATTCTTACTCCCGACATCCCAGCATATGCTGTGCAAGTCCCATGCATGAATAGGTTGGTGAAAAAGCCTTCGGCCGAAAAAATACTTCAGATGGAACCTTACAACATTGTTAGATGCTAACGACAGTTGGTACGAAACCAAATCCCATTCCTTATGTGTTCTGGTTTGAAAAACTCTCAGAGCTACCTTCGAATTCCGGTCATATATTTCCACTAGATTGGCTTATGTATAATAAGGGGTGGTTTGCATCAACTTAATGCCCCAAGCAAAGGCTAAATTTTTCACGTCCGCCGACACAAAGTAGGTGGCATTGTCGGTAACAATATTCATAGGAGATCCAAATACTGGGAAGAGGCACTGACTCAATATCCTACAGATTTTTACAGACTTTGTGGTATACAAAGGAAAGAAAAGCACAAATTTGCTTAAACTCCACAGCAACAAGTATGGATGTAAACCCTAAAGTCGTGTGGGGCAAATGCCCAAACACATCCAGGTGCAATCGCTCCCAAGGGAACATGGCAACCTTTGAAATATTTGGGCTGATATTCTTGGCATTACGAAGCTTAGCCCTCTGCCAATCCAAACATTCCTTCACCAGATCTTCAATTTCACTGATCATCCTAGGCCAGTAAAACATCTCCCTTATCCTGGATACTGTTTTATCCTGTCCCAAATGTGCTCCAAAGAAGGTATAATAATAATATTGGAATATTTGCCTCTAGAAAACCGAAGAAACAAATGTGCTAAATTCCCCTCTTTCGGTGTCCAGAAAGCCTCTTATCCCTTTCCGAACTTTAAAAGGACCACCTTTACCAGCAGTAATATCCGCCCTGATCTGCTTACATTCAGGATCAATTCCCTGATGATGTTGCAATCTCAGGTACGCCTGAGGGAAATCTTGGAGAGTCCCAACTTGTCCTCCCTCAGTACCTTCCACATCCCTATATTGATTATTTGTGGACACCAAGAGGCCTGATTCTCTTCCAAAACCAGTATTCTTACTTGTATCTACACATGTTACCTTTTTACTTACTCGATTGTCTCCCGAATCACAAGGAGAAACGTTATCAACAGCATTAGAAACACCATTACAAAAATTTTCGGTTTGGCAAAAAACACTAACCTGGTTTGCAGAAGGCAACACAGGAAAAACACTAGAAACATTGGGGAAATCAAAAACACTATCTGTTTGGCAAAAAAACACTAAACCTGTTAGTAAAAGGCATCACAGGAAGAACAGTATTATTGGCTGTTCACGATAAAGTGAGCACTTTTTAACGCCCTTCCAAATTCTTTAACCACTAATAAATATATCTTATTGCTGCATCAGGCAATACATTTAGAGGGTGGTGAAATGTATACACTGTGTTTATTCGTCACATTGCAATGTTTATATTAAAAAGCAGCAAGAAGATGGAAATATGATGAAAGGAAAAATTAATAAGGGCCTTAAAAAGTGCTCACTTTACTGTGAACAACCTATAACAGAATGTTTACTGCTACAATGAGAAAAGAGAGAATATAAACACATATTTTTCAGACTTTTGCTTTAACCTACAATGCCACGTCTTCAGCATTTTTCTACAGTGTGTCATCACGATGCCATGCTGTATAGTGGTTTGAAAACCATAAATGTGTCACTGTACACTTAACATTTCTGTAGTTTAACAATGTTCCACAGTTCACATACAAAATGGTAGATCACTTTACATAATATAGCTCATCTGTGGCAAAATATAATTGTGGATTACAATAATAATGATCCAATTTTTGTTCCCACCTCAGGCAGTGTCAATGGATGCGCTGAGGGGAGGAGGATAGTGCCAAGTGGAGCACGCTGCCCTACAGGAGGGCGAAACTTGTCATTGTCAGCCAGCCTTTAGGGTTAGTGTGTTGAGATGAGAGAGGCCTGGAAATATAACGGAATGGAAGGGCAAAGAAATGGGAGCATCCTGCGAAAAACCACCAACAGCATTGCCATGTTGTGTGCATTAGCATGATGAAATAATATGAAGCAAAGAGTTACACCTACTTCACTGTGCATTTTTATGTACATGAAAGTATTGCAGGGTATCCACTACATTTCCATTTTGGAATTCACTTACTTTTCCTTGTTTACCAGGCAGTACCTTATCATTTTCCCCTAAATATGTATTCGGGATTACTGAAACACAATATGTACTGTATTTTGCCATCGTTGGCAGAACAAAATGTTATCAGCGAAGTTACATTAAATTACACTGCGACAGACTAAGCAAGCAGGACTGACATTTGATTCAGCCTATCGCTATTTCTTGCAACATATGATTGACTTCAACTTAGTGCCCGTTACAATCACACCAATACATTACTTTGTATATATATATGAGTGTGTGTGTGTAGACTGATGGCGTGTGATTAGTCGGTTTGGGGGGGGGGGGGGAAGATGTTTTGAGGGATGGTGAGGTTAAGGTTGGGAAGTATTGTAGAGGTATTTGTTACCCGACTAGGCATTTGACACCACATGTGGCAGTGTCGAGAGCTGGAGACTCTTGATGTTCTCAGGAACAGTGGGCCTATCTCCCCTCACATTTATTATCTGCAGTGTTTACTAAATGATGGGCCTCTTAAAGGCTAACCCACACACCTGATACTGTACTGCTGACTAATTGCATGGTTGAAAGAATTACACTCATAACAAACTGTTCAAAGGTAAGGTGGTTTCGGCAGGATTTGGAGCTCCCAGTTCCCTGATTTTCCCGAAGGTTTGGCGAAGGGAAAACACATGGCAAATAGTGTATATGCATTACTGACTGATCACACGCTGGAAAATTGTAATCTTACAATGTCTATGCTCATAATTGCATTATCATGTATTCAGACAATTAACACCTATTTTCTGTGTGGGTGAACATCCTGTATTGTTACAATCATAATGTACATCAATGCTCTATTGAATTCAATTTAACACGAAATGCTTTTACTCTACAATGTCTTAATCCCCTCCCCCTCACTACCGTCCTATATTTTTCCCAACATACAAGGTTTATTTGAACACTGCACTCACGAATGCTAGTAACAACGAATTACTTAATTTTTACTCTACAACTATTTTATTCTAACTTTTAGGGCAAATGTACCATCTGTTGTATGAAATATGCAACCAAGCGAGGCCAAGAGAGACTGCAAGGGATCACCTAAGAGTGAAAATAAACAATAACCTGGCAGCATTAGGTTTATGTTAGTCACACACGTTACAATTGCTATTTATTATAAATTTACACCAAAGCAGGAATATAAAAATTCTAGCACTTCGGGATTCCTGAGGTTACATTTATCTGTTCAGCTTCTGTTGATTTCACAAATATTCATACTACACCAATAGCTTTGTGATATTATTTTATCACATCATTAGAAAATTGTAAACAAATTGTAGCAGTTGTTATAGGATTTTAAACATTTATTATCGTATGTAAAGGGCATCACAGACACCGCATCCTCTCCTCTTCCCCCGATACATAACATATAATGTGTTTGATATCAAAAGAAAGATAAATACAATCCAATGAGGTTAGTACCTACTAAATTACAATGCAGAATGCAATTATAATATTATTTTGACGTGTGTACGTCCCCAGCTTAAGACAGTTTGTCTGGCCATATCCTGTATTGTAATCGCAGCGGGGCTGCGCGCTCTACTTTGAGTGTGCACTTGATCACCAGAGCGACGAGGGGCAGCACAAGGGCAGGGCACGCCAGTGCAAGTGCAGCCGTTGGTTGCCATAGCAACGTATGATGCCGCGGAGGAAATAATTAAGCCCATATATTGAACTGGAGCATTTCAGGCCTAATTAAAATACTTTATTGTGTTGTTCATTAACATGATTATGTTTTGTTTTACAGGTGTTGTATTTTGTTGTGTTTGCAAGGTAATGTGTCATTATTTTTTTTCATCTTCCGCATAGTGTTTTATTCATCCCATTTCATTAGTGTTTACATAGTAGGAATATTTTTGTTGTTTTCATATGTCTATTTACTTTCTTTCATTAACGCAAGGGTCAACAGTGCAAGTTATCTCATAAAGTAGTCCCGTTTCGGCGCGAGGGCAAGCCGCAGCGAGCCCCCAGGTCGGACGGGAGATTCAGTTACCTAGCAGCAAGTCACGGAGGTGGAGTGCGTACAGTAGATTCCGACATTTCCCAAGCATGCCGGGCGACCATCAACGTTTGGCAACCAGACATGTAGTTACAATAGACTCCGTCATCTGGAAAATTTTCTTATCTTGTCACATGGTACCAGTTGTTTAGCATCGCCCCGGGGAGCTTAAAGGGCATCTAAATGTTTTAATTATTGTAAGACACTTTTTCTGCTTCACCGCAAAGCCGGTTAAAATAGCCGAGTGTGTTTTGTGTAAAGTTCCTCAGAGAAGGGGTGTAATTGTAACGTAATAAATAACTTGTTTTCAACTCAGTCGTTTATTCATATCATGTAAACGTTTTAAGGGACTGGCCCTAATAATTCCCACTCAACCAGCAAGTAAGTTCTCTTTTTCAGTGTAATCAGTTTGTTCCGATCTTTATGGGCGTGTGCGAGGCCCTGAAAGCCCATGTATGCAAGTGTAATGAGTAGGAAGATTCCCACCAACATCAACAATGGTGTATAGCCGACCGACGAGGTATCGTTTTGGAAACAATCTTCATCTGGAGAAATACTCTACAGGCGGATGACAACAATTCAGCAGCCACAACGAGGAGATTGGTCCCAAGTCGACGGCCTGTAACACTGGGGTTAAGAGGAGCAGCATCGTCTTTGAGGTCGCATGATGGCGTCTGGCATCCTGGGTATATTCATTCCTTCCTTTCACCATCACTGCTCCAGAAAAATCCAGTTCCAATCTTTACCGGCATCTGCAGTGCGTCAAATGGCTTGCACAAGTGGGGACATTCTACTGCCAAATTTTGCCGCCAAAAATTCTCTCCAAGATTTTTTGCAAGTTTCCGAAATTTTCCTGAGTTTTCCTGAAATATCAGTTTTTCCCACCTTTTTCTTCCCACAACGGCGTGAGGACGACAGCGAGAAGGCAACAAGGGCAACAGCAGCATCGCGATGCCTAGTAGACATAGCAAAGATGCTTGGGACACTTGTCATCGTCAACAATCTACAGGTGACGACACACACTGTAGGCGACACCACACTACTTGGAGGGTGGTCAGCAGCGATGGAGAAGCGACGGTGTGGAGGTTAGCCCTCCCCGCTGCCCTGCACTCTCCACCTCCGACAGACAGCTGATCACGTGTGCACGCCGCATGTCAGCTATGGTGTCAGGTCATCAACCCTGCATTGGCAGGCCAGCTGCACCGTGAGAGGGGAGAGTGATCCCTCTTCCCCACCCCAAGCACCCGCACAGGTCATCCGCATCTCCCACACATGTGTGTTTGTTGACAAACAAACTATGGCTGGCAGGATGACTGACAGTGTGCCAGCACTGTGGTGTCCTGAATGTTTACGCCCTATGGTAACTGATGAACATTCACAAAATTTTAATGGTGCCAATTGTCAATGCCGCAGCAAGACCAGCCCAACAGACATCAACGCTGGTCACAACCGCGTAACAAAATACAGTTGCAGTGTAACAGTGTAGAACAGTCTGAACACGAACATTTTCCAAATTACTGTGATAATTTGTTGTGTAATGGACAGTGTACAATAATACTTCATTGTGTACGGTGTGACGTGAAATATCACAAAGAATACCTCAGTGTCACAGAACAGATTTCAGTTGCAGGACTCACATTGGTTTGTTTACCATGTCACATGATGTTAACCAAATTCAGACAGGGCATAGTTCGCGCTCAAAACGAAACCGCAGACACCCCACGTGATCAGATGTTGGACCTATTGGGACAATGAGATAATGACGTGGTGGTAAATGTCAATAACAATCTTTCACAGATAATAATGGCACGGGACACTAACAATGTGTCGGGCTAGTGGTATAAAGCAAAGGAGGGGAAGGACAGTAGAGTTGGGGACAAGAGCAGAGCAAAATCGTGATGTCGCATGCTACCACCACGCACGTGGCAAGTTTAAACAAACCCTCGCCGCCCGAACCTAACCCAACACCATTTTTCCCGCCACTACAACACATGTTTCCTAACCCGTTCTACCCAACAGTAGTGCTGAAATATCAACCCACTTTTCCGAATTTTCCGTACGTAACAACGACGCCACAAACAGCAGGTATGGAAAAAGCAGTCCGAAGCGGAATCACGGAGCCCACCCAAACTCCACATCTGCAAGGACTATTTGCAGCGAAGACACCATCAAAGTTTCAAACGTTGCCTACGTTTTCGGGAACTGCAACAGAAGATTCGGTTGCCTTCGTGGTAGACTGTGTATCCCTACTCATGAGATACGGAGTGGGCTATGATGAATGGGCTAGCTGCGTCGGAGAGCAACTCTCCAAAGACACACGCTCTTAGTGGGTTTCACTCAACCACTACGGACTTCAGTGCGAGGGGTTTCGGCATGCATTCCACTGCATGTTACGAGGAGTTTTTACATCTGTACAGGCCCAGAGTAGGTTGACTCTGGAATGCCAACAATTGGGCGAGTCTTTTAACATCTTTTATAACATATAAAATCAACTTGTCAGATGCTTCCATCCAAATTTGACGGAATGTGAAATTTCAGAAGTAATTTCACATATGACTCGGTCAAAGTTCAGAGAAGCTCTAATACCTTTGTTGAATGGGACACATGAAGACCTAATGCATGCAGTAAATTATTCTAGAGTGAATGAATGAATCATCCCGCCGGGATGCAAATGGGGCAAAATGGCACCATGAGCCAAAATACGAAAATGTAAACAAACCTAACTCTCCCATATCACATAACTTTCAACCACATACTAGTAGTCATAGTACACTAATGCATGGTAAACAGTACAATAATACACAGCATGGAAAGTGGCACGGGGAACAAGCGCATGGCGGCATGTACAAGGAAGAGCAGCAGATGTGCGGAACAACAGAGACTAGTGGTCAGAGACTGCCATAGCGAGATGGACCAGGTAATAGTATTCCGCAACAGCAAGGATGGAATCCAGATTACCCACCCCGTCATCCATGCAGGTATTGTCCAACATCGCAGTATCATTGGCATAGCAAATGCCCGAATTATCCGCACATGAAAGAAATCATGGAAACAGCAGCACATAAACAGCAGGGAAATGGGGTGTAGGGGCGAAAGGACCAGACACTTCCGTCACCCCGCCTTCAAAAATTCGGATGACACCAAACACAAACTTAACTCCACAGCAAGCACTCATACAAAACATTAGCAGCAGTCACACACCATTCATATGTATCCTAGTTTCCATTAACGGTCAGTCGTGCCATTCGTTTATTGATACTGCAGCTTCGCACAACTTCATACGACCACACTTTGTAAGCAAGCAGGATGTGATGACTACAGACGATGTGATTCGGTTGGCCACGAACGAGCCATGTAGTACGGCCGCAGGACCGGTTGTAGTGACAGTTCAGGTACACGACATTGACGCGACTGTCATTGTCATGCTGGAGATATGCGAGGAAACTATTTTAGGGATATCTTGGTTAACTGAACAGCGCACAATTGTGGAACCAGCTGCGAGAAGGATACATTTTGTCGCGAAAGAAAGATGCACAGTGTACAATTTGGATCGCTGCCCAATAGGTAGTCTACCTGAGGTCAAGTTAGAAGATTTCGACAACCAGGTCCCGCATGAGTACTAGGCCGCATTTCAGCGTGTACTTGATGAGCACCATGATGTATTCGGAGGGAGTGACGCACTGAAACGTACAACTGTAGCGGAACACACAATACCACTTGTAGACAAAAAACCAGTTTACAATATTTCATGAGATTACTTACCACGCCAAATGAGGATAATCAAAAGCAAATACAGGAAATTCTTGATGACGGTGTCATACAACCAACGGACAGCCCATTCAATTCTGCACTTATGTTAGCTGCAAAGAAGGACAAAACATGGCAATTTTGTGTAGATTCTCGGCAGCTAAATCAAGTCGCATGCAGATCACCGCCGCCATACATAAGTGTGAAGTACACGTTGAGTACACTAGGGCAAGCAAAAGGTTGGACGTCCTTGGATTTAAAGTGAGGGTACTGGTAGGTGCCGGCAAAACGCACGGACAGGGCGAAAACATCATTTACGGCTCCTGAGGGCCGGCATTTTCAGTTTTGTGCAATGCTATTTGGATTGAAATGTGCACCTGTGACATTCCAGGCGATGATGATATGTGTGCTGGATGGCATTATTGGAGAGTATACACTGGCATATCTGGATGATGTCATTATTTGGTCAGACAGCTGGGAGGAATACGTACATCACTTAGCAGTAGTCCTGGAAAGGCTTGCGATAAATGGCATAATGTGCTCAATTGAGAAATGCCATGTGAGGAAGACAAGAATCGATTTGATGGGCCATGTAGTCGATCAGGAGGGAAATCGACCAAATCTGTAACAATCGAGGCTGATCGATATCTACCCACAGTCGAAAACCCGCAAGCAGCTGAGAAGATTTTTCAGATTGATTAACTGGGTACGGAAATATGTTCCGAGGTTCGCAACAATCACCACGTCCTTGACGGAACTTTTGTATTTACAAAAGAGGTTTCAATGGACGAGCGAGATGGAGAAAGCATTCATGGAAATAAAGCAGGCATTCAAATTGTGTCCGACGTTAGCATGTTACAATGCTAGTAAGCATTTGTATCTTCAGACTGATGCCAGCCAGGATGTAATCGGTGCAGTATTGTACCATGTCGGCAACAGTAATCACACTTCGCAAGTGCGAAATTATGACCGGCTGAAAGACGTTACTACGTGAAAGAAAGGGAATGCTTAGCTGTGATATGGGCAGTTAATAAATATTGAGCATACCTTGAATACAGACGGTTCGCATTGAGAACTGACAATAGGTGTCCAGTATGGTTACAAAGCATGTGTGAGGCCCAGAGTAAGTTAACGCGATGGGTGTTTCATTTACAGGCATACGATTTCACAGTGCAGCATGTGCCGGGAAAACAGAACGAGTTGGCAGATATGTTTTCAAGGCACTCTAACAATGGGGTAATTGTCAGAGATAAGATAGGATGGGAGGACATTTTGCCACCAAATTCACATGACCAGATATCGAAAGTGTACATGCAACAGAGCATGGCTGCCAACATTGAGGACCTAATTAGAGACATGTACAGGGAGGACATTGAGGCACAACGAGATTGCAGTTTAGGACAGGAGAAGTTGCAACAATGTGCACTGCAGGAAGTTGAAGGATGGTGTGTAGTAGACAACAGATTGGAGATGTGTTTGGTTCAGCAACCAAGGAAGTGGAGGGTGTATTTCCCCACGTGTGCGAGGGATCATATCTTCGTCTATTCGCACTGTGGCAGCGTGGCTGGACACCATGGTGTTGAACAAGAAGGTCAAAAATGTCCGCGACATTTTTTTGGCAAGGTCTCAGCAAGGATGTGAGGAGATACATGCAATGTTGCAGGGGATGCAACCTGTAAAGATGCGTCGAGTGGACGGGAGGCAGCAGCAGTGCCTCCATGTGCCCCGAAAGCTGTTTGAGATGGTGTGTTTGGACCAATGGGTCCAGACCTCAGAATGAGGGGAGGCAAGAGGTTTCTCATTGTGGTAACGGACATTTTCTAACACTGGATAGAGGTGTACCTTACTAGCGGAGCAAGCTCAAGAAATGTAGCCAGGGTACTGGAGGAACAATTTTTCCCGCACTGGAGATTCCCATGTAATTTGTTAACAGACAATGATACACAATTCACCAGCAAGAAATGGATAGAATTGTGTACGTGATGGGGCATTAACCATGTTAAAACGGCTATCTACCACCCGAGGGCCAACCTGATCGAACATACAAACCAGCAGATCAAAGCGCAGTTATGATTACGTGCAGGTGAAAATCACACCGCCTGGGCAGATCACATTCCCATCATCCCCTACACATTGTGAAGGCGAGTAAATGGAGCAACAGGAAGATCACCTGCCAAAGTCTTATTGGGATGTAATTTATGGCTCCAAGGAGAGGCAATATGCCCATGGCGGGAAGAAAGTAGCGAGTTTCCCAGTTCTGATACGCAAAGACGGCAACAGCAAAAGTGCCTACGCAAAGTGAGGCAATGGCAAGATTGTTATACAGAAAAATGACTCCCGGTTACAAACCGGCCACCAACGGAAGTGCATGAAGGGCAAGAGGTATACGTAAGAACGCACACCCACAGTCAACAGCAAGAAAATATTTCTGCACAGAATTGGCTGCACGATGGAGTGGACCGCATTGTGTGTTACAAAAGCATGGGTCAACAATGTATACAATCCACATGGGCAGAAGGAAGGTGAGGGTGCATCGCGACGATATCTGGCTAACCCCGGGTGGCGTCGACGACGAAGTCGGTCCTGGTGTGTCCTGACCCCACGACGGCACAGGTCGTGTCGAGCCTGTGGAGAGGCGAGAGAAAATGTGAGGTGTGGCAGCACTTCAGGGGGGAGTAAGCACCACCAGAGGTGCAGCTGAACGGAAACACCGCTGATGAGCTCAGCACTGAGTAATACGAGCAGGAAGGTCCATCGGCCCTTCCAGGGCAAACAAGCGAAGGGGAGGAATGTACACAGGAAGCACCCGGTGTTTGAAACACCCAGCCGGGAGCCCGTAATGCTTAAGTAAATTCGCGAGGAATTCAGCAAGAGGAGCAAAGAGGAAAATTCGCACATATTTAGAAAGAGGAGCAAGGCAGAAATACACAAATAATTCAGCAATAGGAGCAAGGAGGTGGTATGTATGTAATTCAGCAAGAGGAGAAAGGAGAAATATACACGTAATTCAGTAAGAGGAGCTAGTAGGATATATGCAAGTAATTCAGCGAGAGGAGCAAGGTGAACATTCGCAAGTGATTTCACAGGAGGGTCATGTGCACACACATGTTATGCAAGGGACAGACATTCATGCAAGTGCAAGTGTTGTTACAGGGGTTGTTAGCCGGGTGCCGCCCGGAGGCCACGAGTACAGCAAGAAGGCAGTGGGAGTGAAGAAGGTGTTAGCGAGGGCAGTGAGTCTGGGAGCTCGCTAAGCTTTCGGCGATCATGCAGGCGGAAACTCCTGCCACCATAATGTCAACAATGCAGTCAGCCGGAGTTGCCTAGGAGGAAGGGGCAACCACCAGCAATGCAGCGTGTGGCAGGGCCACAGGAACGGCGGTACCACCTGCTGTCATGCAAGCCAGTCCGCATGTGCAGTTGCTGCAAGTGACCCCAGAGGCCTACAATTGGTCTTAAGAGGGGAGGGGGCATTTGACATGTGAATGTCCCCAGCCTAAGACGATTTTTCCGACCGTACGCTGTAATATCACAGCAGTGGGGCTGCGCACTCCACTTTGAGTGTGCACCTGTTCACCAGAGTGATGAGGGGCAGAGCAAAGCAGGGCACACTGGTGCAAGTGCAGCCAGTAGTTGCCATAGCAAATGTATGAAGCCGTGGAGGAAATTTATTGGGCCCATATATTGAACTGGAACATTTCAGACCTAATTAAAAGACTTTATTGTGTTGTTCATTAAGATGTTTATGTTATGTTTTACAGGTGTTGTATTTTTCTGTGTTTGCAAGGTAACATGTCATTATTTATTTTCATTTCTCCAGAGTGTTTTGTTCATCCCATTTAATTAGTGTTTATGTAGTAGGAATATTTTAATTGTTTTCATATGTATATTTATTTTCTTTCATTAACACAAGGGTCAATAGTGCAAGTCATCTCAGAAAGTAGTTCATTTCAGCTGAGGGCAAGATGTGGTGAGCCCCCGGTTCTGGCAGGAGAGTCAGCCAGCTAGCAGCAAGACACGAAGGTGGAATGCATACGCCAGGCTCCGGCGCTTCCCGAGCACGCCAGGCGACTATCAACTTTTTACAACCGACCGGACATGTAATTACAATAGACTTCATCATCTGGAACATTTTTCTATCTCGTCGCCAGGTAAGCCACCTCCACTCCCCAGTGGTATAGCATCACTCCGGGGAGCTTAATGTGCACGTAAATTTTTTAATTGTGGTAAGACACTTTTCTACTTCACCGCAAAGCTGGTTAAAATAGCCGAGTGGGTTTTGTGAAAAGTTCCCTCATAGAAGGGATTTAATTGTAATGTAATAAATAGCTTGTTTTCAAGTGAGTTGTCCATTCATGACTGTGTAAGCATTTCAGGGGACAGGACAACCAATTCCCGCTGAACCAGTATGTAAGTTCTCATTTTCAGTGTAATCAGTTTGTTCTGATCTGCATGGGCTTTTGGAGGCCTTGACAGTCCATGTACACAAGTGTAATGAGTAGGAAGTTTCCCGCCAACAACAACAATTATGTACAGCCGACCGACAGGGTATCGTTTAGGAAACAATCTCCATCTGGAGCAATAATCTACAGGTGGATGACAACAATTCAGCAGCCACAGTGAGGAGATTGGTCCCAGGTCGACGGCCTGCAACACTGAGATTAAGAGGAGCATCATCATCTTTGACATCGCCTGACAGCATCTGGCGCCCTGGGTATATTAATTCCTTCCTTTCACCATTAACGCTCCCATCCCAATCTTTACAAGTATCGGACGTGCGTCAATTTGTAAGCAAACACATCGGAAATATGCTGCAGGAATCTATAAAAAGCTCTGAATGTTATTTTTATTTCTATGCACATTTAATAACTTGACAATTATTAATACAAATCATTCACTGCAAAATACACATAGATATAAAAGAAAGATAAATACATCACAACGGGGTTTGTAATATCTTTGAAATGCGGATTGATATTGTAATATTATTTGTATAAGCGTACTCCTGAGAAATATGCTGCAGACTCTAAACAACACTCAGAAGTTTATTCATAAATGAAAGCACATTTATTGAGCTGACAATTATTTGAACATACAACAAACGACATTTTGTAAATACTACTTATTAACTTCTAAAACTTGTGAGTTTTATAACCACAAAACGTTCACGTTAATTTTTTCACTTGAAATCAAATTTGGCGACAGTCTTAAATACGAATTATGCCCCACAAGTATACAATTTCAAATACTAACCAAGAATACTTACTGTTTGAACTATTCTGGGAATTTGAACAGTGCTAGTATACACACGAAGAAGTCACTTCAGGCGACAAGTTTGCACAAGTATGCAATTTTTGAGAATTCAGAAACTGCCTTGGAATCGGTCCATTTTCAAATGTTTGATGGAAACTGAAGCCATCCAACTTTCTCAAACAAATATCGTGGAGTTTATGACGTTTCATTGACAACATAACTGTCCAACTTTATTTTGTCAAACTTATTGGAAGTAGTTTGACGAAAAAATTGGACAGTGTGGCAAGAGCTTAAGAAGCCTTGACTCGAATGGTGCAACCAAAGATGTTAGAATAGGGTGAAACAGTTTTCTGTGTCGATCTTACATCCGATCTGGGATCGAGTTTCGAACCATGATGCAACTGTCAATAAGAGGGTAACATAGCATGCGTCTTCATGCTAATTTTTTAGAATGAAATCATGTTAGTTTGTTCTTTCACTTTCTGGTTTTTTAAAGTAAACATTTGTATTTATTTTATAAACTATAATAATGAGTGTTTACTAAGAATTAAGGCTGAATTGTTTTTGAATACTATAATTCCTCCTCTGTAGTATAAGATTTGCAAAGTCTCAACTGCTGTATGCCTAGCTCATATTTCTTCACATTCCTTTAGTGACAAAATGGTGTGTTTATAGATTATATTTACTTTTTTTTTTTCTTTTTAAGAAATTAAATCATTTTCTTTTGTTAGTTTCAAATTATTTCGAATTGTATGCCCAGAACAGTAAATACTTATCCAGTCCACACTAGCACCATACATAATTCTAAATGATGCATTTTAACCTCTATGTGGGATAAAGGAAACAAATGTAAGGTTTGACGTGTACCGTGGCCACCGTAAGCCCGTTCACCACGCCTTTCCACAGCACAGCCCATTCATCACAACCGCCACGTGAGATAAGCAGTGTCACATGGTGATCCATGTGCGATTGTGTGTGCTCCAGTGAAGTGCATTAAATATTTTTATAATTTATCATTAATAATTTTCTGATGGTTTTATATTTTATTATATTTGTAATCTTGTGCAGTGTATTTTAAATAACATATGGGTTTGTTTGCATAATGTGGGTGTCATGTAAAGTTGTCGTGCAGATTCATGTGCTATGTCTGTTAATGAAGGGTTTGTGTGTTAAGAGTAGGTTAATAGGTTATGATATACCCGGTACCAGACATCGCCAAAGACGGTGCCAAAAAGGTACAGCAGTCTCTTGCTGATGCTCTGGGTCGTTCCGCTGATGACCAATACCTTCCTTTCCTGGCTCCTTGAAGAATGCCGAATAAAGATTAAATGTAAAGCTTCGTGGACTCTCATGGCGGACCACATGCCACCTGAATTAAATACATTGAAATACTGCATTACAGAACACTCGCGAATAAACACATAGAATACAACACTTGAGAAATGGCGAGAAATGAGGATTCCGTGTCCTTATGTGCCCTGAGGTGTATATGGAATTAAACACGCACTTTACTGAGTGACTATATTTATTCGTCCATGACACTACACGTTCCTCTCGGGGACAACTTACATTGGTACCGATCTTAACCTGTTGATGACGGTAAAACTGAATGAAAGGCCATGTGGACTACACAATTGTTAATGGTACAATTAAGCTCCCAGTGGTTGTGCAATCCAACTGGGAGTGGAGGGGTGTTGTCTCAGATGGCTAAACATGAAGCAGGTTCTGGTAATTGAAAGTCTATTGGAAATTAAAGCTGATTAGTAACAAACTTTGTAGGCCACCCGGGCACATATGATGCAAAACACGAGGACACAGCTCACCTCTCCAGCTGCCAAGCGATGACTAGTTTTGCACGTGGACACGAGGAACGGCTGTAGCAGGCCCGCATGTCACATGGCACTACATACATACACAAAGTACTGTTAAAATTACTTGGAACCAAGAACAGGTGTAGGAGAGACACAATAAATTTAAAGACACTGCAAAATACATAATGAGCACTTAATACTGGTTGATGGATGAGGTGGGGGTGAAACACATGAAATGTAATCAAACATGAAATTACAGAGAACACTGATGAAGGTATATATGCCTTAAAATTGTTTTTATACGTACGTCTCTCCCAGTCTCACAATATATCTGCTTATTATGTGAGCCTTAGTTGACATATTTTACCTTTTGAGTCACTATTGGCATTCATTGCATATCACTCCACCAAGTGGAGTTGCTGGCTGGTAGACAACACAATTGTACCCCTACTCTAATCTGCCCCCGCTACACTTGGCTTGCCAAACTCTACACTTGCACTCCTTTGCACTATCTTGAAACACATGCCAAACACTGCATGCTGCTGCACCCTGAGTAGAGCACACATCCTGTCGGTGCAGGTCTCCCGCTGCTGCGGACAAACGGTTTAGGGAGAAGCCGTGGTCGGCTTCAAATGCCCCCTCCCCCTTTAGAGAAGGTTCGCAGCCATTGCATCACACACAACAATGACACGTGGGTCGCTGCTGACATCTCAGATACAGCAATTACAGGCTCTTCTGCTTCCCCACATACCTCGTAGACTGCAGCTGCTGTTGTAGTCCTCAGTGTCTGCTGGGGTGTGGAGGCGCCGGGGAATCCCCAAACACTCCATATGCCAGCAGTGACCTGATCCGCCTCCCAATCCGGCGCAGGTCCAGTGAGCCGGCCGACTAGCTGTCCTCGCCACTTGCGTCACTGCTAAACATTGAACTCCTCCATTGATGACTGTAGCCGTGCCTCCGTCGGGTGCGACCTGGATAAACGACCACTGTGGGGGGTTGATCACCTGTGTAGGTCCCCAAAGCTCGCTGAGTCACATGTTTATCATTTATTTATTAAAGAGCTAGGATATGATGATAAAAATATAGATTCAATTGCAAATAATGAAGTAAAGTTGATTACTTTTGGAAAAGCAACAGGAAATTTAAAAATTAGGTTTATAGATACATTTAAATTTATGGCCAGTAGTTTGAATAATTTATCATCAAAATTAAAGTATAGATCAACTAAAACACACTCAAAAACATTTCCCAAAATATCAAGTAGATTTAGATACATTTAGATCCATGAGATTATATCGATAGCTGGGAGAAATTTGAAGAAACAGAAGTTCCACACAGAGTGAATTTTACAATAAATTAAATGATTCTGACATAACTGATTATGAATATGAGCATGCAAAACCTGTATGGAACCAATTTAATATTAAAAATCTTGGCGAATATCACGATTTATATTTAAAAAGTGATGTATTATTGTTAGCAGATGTATTCAAAAATGTTAGAAATGTGTGTATAAATGCATATGACTTAGATGCTGCATGGTATTTTACAGCACCAGCATTATCTTGAGATGCAATTTTAAAAATTACTAAACAGCCATGAGATTTATTACACAATTATGATATGATTTTAATGGTAGAAAAAGGAATTAGAGGTGGTATATCACATGTTCTAAACGATATGTTAAAGTCAATAATAAATATTTAGATGATTTTAATCTAAAAAAAAAGAGTCTAACTATTTAGCATATCTCAGAGCTAATAGTTTATATGATTGGGCAATGTTACAATATTTAACATATGGTGGTTTCGAATGGGTTTATTATACATTATCCGATTTATATGACTGGAGCAAAAAAAGAATATTGGATTTGGAGGATGATTCTGAGTATGGTTACATATTAGAAGTGGATTTATAATACCCACAAGAACTGAATAATTTACATAAAAATCTACCATTTTGCCCAGAAAATAAGGTAGTTCCAGGAACAAATCAATCCATATTGTTAACGGCTTTACATAAAAAAATTAAGTATGTAATTCACTATTGCAATTTAAAACAGTGTCTAAGTAATGGATTAAAACTTACTAAAATACACAGAATATTAAAGTTTATTCAGCCTGATTGGTTGAAAAAGTATATCGATTTAAATACATCAATGAGAACTAATGCTAAAAATGACTGAAAAATATTTTTATGAGTTTATGAATAATTCTATGGTTTGTAAAACGATGGAACATATAAGAAACAGAGTAGATATAAAACTAATATCAGATGCAGATAAATGTGAAAAATTAGTAGCAAAACCAAATTTCAAAATATTTATTATATTTAATGAGAATCATGCAGCTATACATATGAATAAAATAAATGTAAAATTTAAAAAGCCTATTTATATTGGTATGTCAATTTTATACATATCGAAAGAATTGATGTAATTTTTCATTATAACATAAAAAATCAAAATATGGTGATAACATTGAATTGTTGTCAAGATACTGATTCATACATTTATAACATAAAAACCGAAGATTTTAACAAAAATATGAAATTAATGATTGAAAATTTTCATTCAAGTGATTATCCAAAATTACAATATTTATAACATGTCTGAAGTAAATAAAGAGGTTTTAGGAAAAATGAAAGATGAATGTAATTGGAAAATAATGAAAGAACTTATTGGTTTATGATCAAAAATGTATGTATATAAGGTTGACGATAAAGAAAATAAAAAATCGAAAGGAGTAAAGAAATGTGTTGTTAACAAGCGAATAACATTTGAGGACTATAAGAACTGTTTGTTTATGGAGAAAATACAATACAGTACAATGAATCTAATAAGAAGCAAAAAGTATGAAATATATACAGTAGAAGTTAATAAAATTGCATTAAGCCCTTGTGATAATATAAGAATCGTACTGGAAAATAAAATCGGTACAGTGCCATATGGATATCAAAACTTATAATTTTAATTCATTTTATAATAAAATAGTATAATATTTTTTAACATCTTTAATCTCCAAAACAATGTCAATATCAGAATCATCACAATAAATCAATTTGCCATTTTCGTCTCTAATTTCCAAAACAATATAGTTAAACTGTTCATTGTTTATTCTATAAAAAACTGGATATGGGAGCTCATAGCTAATATAATATTTAAAGCAGAACATAGTTTTTGGTGGAAAACTAGCATTTATATCAGTTTCTAAATGGCTAGATTCATTATTGTTTATAAACAGCAATATGCTAAATTTCAATGAACATTATATTTTTAAGTGGATTAAAATCAGGTAACTCTGTACCTACAACAATTTTGTCTTTTTCAATCAGCATATTTCTCTCAAAGCCAAGAATATCGGAAAATCGATCATCATGTTAAATATCAAACTTAGATTTAATTGATTCTCTATTTTTCACATTGTCTGCTGTCGATTAAATGTTATTTGTTGAAAATGGGTCAATCGAATTTACAGTTTCCTTTAAAGATTCAATATCCTATGCCCTTTAGCAATAGTGATAACTTCATTTTTATCAACAATAGCACTCATTTTTTCGATTGTTGTTATAGTATTATTGCCTATATTTGGAGTCGAAGATTTTGTATGAAAACTAACTAATGCAATCGATTTTTCACATTGAACGATATAATAATGAAGCTTCTTCTTCAGTGCAGAACTATTATTTGTTAACTTGAATAATTTATTATCCTTGTAATCCTAAAAATTATTGTTATTAAATGAAAAAGTAGCAGCCAAAGCAGCCTAGGCTGTGCAAAGTTAATTGGGTTGTCTGTGTTTTGATTTGTGAAGAAAACTCTAAGAAAAAAATAATTGTTAATTATTGCCTTATGATATTAGAGGGATAAATGCAGGCCCGAGTAATGGTTGGGAAAACCAATTTAATGACAAATTAGTTTGGATGGTTGAATTTTAATAAACTAACTGTATGTTTGCTCAAAAAGTTTGAACCAAGCCAAATATTCTAATACAAAATTATTTTGATAAGGTCCCTTTAGATCAATCCGAAGATGAATCTCTGATAGTATTTGATGATGATGTTATTTTAGACAATCAAGACATAGTTAGTGAGTACTTTACTATGGGAAGGCATAAAAACATTTATGTATTTTATTTAGCACAAACATATTCGAAAATACCAAAACAACTTGTGAGAGACAACATGATCTTTCTATGTTTATTTAGACAAGATTACATGAGCCTAAGACATATTAATAATTATTTTTTTGGTGGCGATTTGTCTTATGGAAAATTTCCAGAGATCTGTGCTAAATTTTGTGGCAAAGACTATGGTTTTATCACAATAGATATGAGTAGAAAAATGGACAATGGAAAGTTTCGAAATCAAATAAAAGATTTTATATTTTAACTCTCTCTCTCTCTCTCTCTCTCTCTCTCTCTCTCTCTCTCTCTCTCTCTCTCTCTCTATCTCTATCTCTCTCTCTCTTGTGATTTGTATACGATAATATTGTAACAGTAAATGATAATACCCTGAATGTTACAAAAAATATGGCACAATCTCCGACAAATCAAACATGTGCATTTATAGCATAACAGAATAATATGATGTAATGTACAAATTATATATATATATAAATATAAATATATCACTATTCATAATTAACTTGCCATGGCTATGAAACTCTTCCATATAAAGTGCAAAAATTAATATTACATGAAATTACAAAATCTGCATATTATTCAAAGATATGAAAGAATACTACAAGAAATACTACCACATAAGCATTCATAAATAAGTAATGAACTCCAATTTATTGTCAGGAATACCCTTCGAAAATGCACTACTAATTAGCCTTTGCAAAACGTTTGTGAATAATATGGTGTATGCTGGAGTAATATGTTGATGAAAAAAAAAAGTTGCCAGCAGCTAGATCTGTGGTTCTCCTCCTGGGTTCGAATCTGGTATAGGCTGTTAACAGTAAAGCGAGCACTTTTGAAAGTACTCTCGTTTGGAATAATATTCAATAAATACGTTTTACTTTAGCCTTAGATGTTATCTTCCGAGTGTGGTGGAATATACACACATTATTCATTACTTACATGAAAAAATTTATTTAAAATGTTTATTAAAGGATAAAAAAAAGACTGAATTGAGAAGTAACTAGGGCCTCAAAAGTGCTCACTTTACCATGAACAGCCTCTACCTCACAACTCCCTGTCGACTGCGATTCCATGACGGCATAGGTACTCTGACATCCTTCCTTCATTCACGGTCCTGGAGTCGACCCCAGGATTCAACCACTGAAGCAGTGACCGTTTTCTCGAGGGTGTAGCTATTCCTCGTGACGTACCTCCTTCAGAAAATGGAGAAATAATGTCTGACCGGAAGTTACTCGGAAAACCAAATGACGAAGTTCTCAATCCCTTTGAAAGTTCGTCGTCGACACCTCTGTTACTGACGACTCAATATTATGCTGTTACTCTCTTCTTTTGCATACTTCTGTTTCTTAAACTTGACAACATTTAATCATAAAAAGAACAAATCTTGGAATTAGACACCAATATTAAATTAACTTCAGTAAAAACTCATTAAATCGGAACATCTTACTTATTTAAATTCCATAAACTAATACTTCTTAGAACTCTGTGTTGGCTCGATCACTCCATCCGCTACCATTTCTTTGATTTGGTCATGTATTATCCAGGCTTGATAAGGGAGGTAACCATGTGGGGTAGAGTAGATAGGCCCTTCTTGCGTAAGGGGAATTTTGTGTTCATCTTCCTTGTTCTACGTAATTCATCATGCTTCGCAAAAACTTCTTTATGGTGCCTAACAGGCTCTGGAAGGCCGTTTGATATTCTAATGTTATATTGCAGTCGAATTCCTCTAGCAAAACTGTAGGCGCACTATCAGCTGCTCTCCTATCTATGTTGTACATTGTCCTCCTCTCCCTCGCCACAAACTCAACATTCCTTGCTGCAGGCTCTACTATAGTATTCTGCTCCGATAACCATGACACTCCTAGCATCGCATCCTCCGTAATTTCTGTTGCAATTGTTATCATCTCCAAATCATGCTTTCTCACAGTGATTGTAGCCTGTCCTATTGCTGCACTACTGTGTTGACTGGTCGCAAGCCTTATCACATGACTTGTAGGTGTTATGTCACTTTTATTTAAAATCTGAGCTGAACAAAATTGTGTAAAGCTTCTGTACGATGAGTGTGTGGCTTGGCTGTCCATTAACACACACACAAGGATGCAGATGAATTGTGCACTGTTACAACTAATCTGATTGATTAATGCCTGCTGTGATGTGAATCCCATGCTGCATTGCAGGGCTGGGATACCGGAAGCATCCAGCTCCCTTACCCGCGCTTCCTGTTTCTCTGCTGGTAAAAATGGGTTCTTGATGTTTGTTGAGGTGGGGGTAATTGGGACTCACTGGTTGTGCCAATGATAAGTTTCCTATTCGCAGTAACAGCATGCCATTGGTAGCAGTTTCGTTTTATACCACTTCACAAACACCCTTGTTTCACTCTTGCCCGCACTGTGACTCTAGTTGTTGTTTATGTTTTAATATACAAAACTGTCACCAGATCCTGCTGCTGCAATTTTGTCCAGTTTTGGTCCGAATGAAATTATTTCTGGTTGTGTTCACTTGCTCAATTTGCACGTATATATTGCAACTCTGCGACATGGTTAACAGGTGTTGCGTTCTAGTATTATCGCAGCCCACATCCATTCTTCTAGGCTGCTGTTCAATAATGGTACTAATGCGGCATGATACTCTGGATGTACAGTTACAGTGGCTTCTTCCAAAATTTCCCACTCTGGGAGCTGTGGGTGGAAGTGTCATACAAGATGCACATTTAGTGTAATAAACATGGTCAGCTGTTCTCCCTGCTGCTGTTCCTGGAGCATGAGCTTGCTTTGTTTTTGCAAGGAAGTGAAAGCACCTCCTAACTGGCGTTGGAAGGAGTGCACAAATTCTCCCCAAGCAAGATCATAATTATTTATGGAATTCCACCACATTTTCGCATCGTCTTCAAGCTGATTTCTGATGGAATCCGCCCCTTCTTCTTCGTGGACTCCATATCTCTGCAGGTATGACATGCAGTCCTACAGAAAAGCTGCCAGGTCTTCATTTGGTTCCCCGGAAAATGTAGAAGGTGCCTGGAATCGAGTCGGGATCATCTTCTTGACAGCTTCCAAGTGTTGCATGGTGGTCATTGGTGTGGTATCCGGTGGCTTTTCATTGCTTTGAAGTCAACTGTGGGCTGTGTTCTGCCCATAGCTGCATGGCTGGAACTGTGTCATAGGTCGTATTGAGGAGAAAGGAGTTGGTAACATTGGCAACACTGCTGGCCTACTTGGCATAAACATGGATGTAGTATAATATGCCGGAACTTTCAGTAGATAAGGCGTAGGTGGTATTATTCAGAGAGATATTATAGATAGAGTTAGCAACTATTGTGTAGACTGGGCACGCAGCACCGGTGTACTGATAGTTGCCATGAGCGTGCTGTGGTCATGTGACAATGGCTTGTTTGCATCATCCTTGCCCATGCAGTCTTGACACTCTAACTGCACTCCCTGCGCTGACAGGCTCTTGTTTGCTGTTTGGCACCTCTTGTGTACCATTACACTGCAAGCACGACACTGATGACTCACATCACAAACTTCCACTTTGCACCCCGCTCTTTGACATGCAGTGATATGCCATTGCAGTTCCGTAAAAAAGTTGTCCCAGTTGAAAGGAGTGTTCTGTGACTTCAAATTTACATTGAATTGATTACATACGAAGCTGAGTCCATTTACGGTCGTGATTTCGTAAGTGTCTAGACACTCACTATGATATTGTACTTGACATTGTGTGCAGCCAAGGATAAGTGTCCCTTGGCCTGCACACAAAAGGTTGTTAAACCAACTGGGCCGATAGTAGCTTGGAAAATTTTGCACTGATTCTTGTCCAAAACATTTGTAGATTCACTGGTGCTATGATTTTGATTTTCCCAATCACTGCTACATTTGTGGTTGTCCGCGACGCACTTGTTATATAGGTCTGGAATTTTTATTACATTAGCAGTAGGTTGTGCCTAGTTCGTACTTCGCTATTAAATCTTGTGGCAGTGGCAGCAAGCAATGTGGGAGCAAGAGCACCAGGGCGCTGTCTCTAATCCAGACAACCATCTCCACAAACTCGACCACATACACGACACGACTGCACCGCTTGAAGAAGCACGATGTTGGAGGAGAGGAAGCACATTCCCCTCTCTGCCGAAGACCCCTCTTCACATGCCATTAGGGAGCAACGACAGGCCGCCATAAAAGTTTTGGAGGGGGAGAGTACTGCACACCCATCCCACCCTTTGGTTGGAGTAGCTTGGCAGGAGGGAAGGGGGCACTGGTGTGCACCTGTTCCTTTGTCTGTGCTGTCTGGCTGACGCCACACCACCATCCTATGATGGAAGTTTTCTGCTCGTGCTTCCCTCTGCTTTCCCAATGTCCGCCTCTGCGCTGTTTGATGTGCTTTCCCTGGCACCACATGGTATGTTCTCCAGGTGTTGGGAAAGTGTCCAGATACTGCTGTTGATCCTCTGTGACATAAATGAAGTTTCCTCATTGCGGGTAGACAGGACATTTGCAGGAAAACTTCTTCACAGGAAATTTTTGTGGAAAATGCAGTTTTAAATTTTGGCTGATTTTTGGATTCAGTTTCGGAATAGTTGCAGAATAATACCACAAAGTTGGGCGCCATTTCTACGCCATCTGGCATTACTAGGATGAGTGAAGAGGAGATTTTAAGTGCAGTGAGGTCTGAAGTTATGGGATTTTTGGAATATGTTACACGGGTGCTCTGGAATGCCATGAAGTTTTTGTAGAGCACACTCTTGTTGGCTTCAGAGTCGTACGGCTGATGGCCAAGAGGTGTAATTCCTCGATTGTGAAAGACTCCTCTGAATATATTTAATATTTTAAGTGTGAATTTTGCAGTGGCCTATTCGGGCTGACCACACACCCGAAGCAATTAGAATAACGATGCAATGACATAAAACACTGGAAATACACACTGGAACACGGATACTAAAGCTTGAGAATTTTGGTGGGAAATGGTGAGGGCCTGAGCACTTATGTGCCCTTAGGCAAACAAAATATAAAACACATGAATTTCATTCAATGTGTAATTGACTCATAATGAAATACAATCCTCTAGGACATAACTTACACTTGGATATCGGGCCTAACCTGCCTACAAGGTAACTCTGCAAAAAGGTACGAAGGCTCTAAATTGATTAGGTACATGAAAAGTTACACTTCCCCGGCGATGCAAGCAATGGGGAAGGCAAGGGGTCGTTCCCGGTTCGCTTAATTAAACAAGGTTCCTGCAAACTAATTATTATTGAAAACTAAAATAACTCTTAAAGACAAAAGTTGTTGGCCGCCCAGGCACACCATGCGATACATGACACACGACCGTCCTCTCAGAGCTCTGCACGATGGCTAATTTCTCCCACACGGCGTATCGGCCGACTTGGCAGTCAGGCAAGTCATGTGGACTATGTTCTGATACACTTTATTGATAAGTTACATGCGAAGCCTTGTGATGTAACATATACATAAATTCCCTTGCATTGGTTAAATAAGAAATAAATCTTGCATAACAAAAGATAGATGAGCTGAGGGTGAAACATGTGATATGTTAACAATGAAATTGCAATAAAATCTTGAACTGTGAGTTTGTGAACATTTCTAGTATAATAATTATAATTCTTATAATCTGTTTGATATTGTCCAATATTCAGTTTTACAAGTGTTATTATATTTAATTTTTATTTATTCTTTCAACTCTTCTACTTATAGATGATGGGCACCAGGTATTTTAAGTGAAATGCCAACTAGCTAGCATAGAGCAGACTCTTCTCCTTTCCGGGTCGTGTGCCGACGACTTACTGTCGGTGTCCTCCCGGGGCTCCGATCGTCGTGATTAATATAAAAACAGTTATGTTACTGAAACCTTGCATAGTGAGATCTTGGGGCGGCTCAACAACCCATAATTAGGTGTACGTAGATAAAAATACTGAAAAATAATACAAAACATAGATACATAATTCTTAATGATTGGTGGGAAAGGTGGGGGCCCACAACTCTATGGTCCATAGGCAACCTGAATGATAACGCACACCATTTTATGTTGAATCATTGGGTTTTATTAATAGCTCCTCCAGAAAGCAAACTTATACACCATGCCTGGCTTAACCCACCGGCAGGGTGACACTGTACAAACGGCCCGAAGGCGACAAAGAACTTACATGAAAAATTAAGCCTTCCCAGGCAATGCTATTCCATGGATAGAGAGGAGTGGAGAATCTTGTGCAGCTGCGAAGTAAACAAAGGTTCCGGTAAATTAATGTCTATTGCTGTGAAGTGATTAGTGAACAAAGATGAAGCGCCGCCCAAGCATGCAAAATGCGACCCCATCGGGTAGCACATCCACCTCCTTGAGACACCATGGTATGACTGACTGTCCCGTGCAGCGTGTTGGCCGAGGTTTGGCGGGCAGGCCAGCCGTGTGGACTTCTTTCTTACACTCTTTAACTCCACAAAACACATCCACATTACTTCAAATGCTACAAAACTAACCAAAAACAATTACCCTTGGCACGGGAATCCTTTAATTGACATATTACACTGTATGAGACGAGATGTGGATGAAACATGTGATAATGATAATTAATGAAAAATACAAAACACTGCAATTAAGGCCCGCAGGGACATCGAAATATTATAGAACTCCTTAATTTGCCATTTCGTAAATGGGCATCCTTGAGCGTTTCTTAATTAAGCTTGATTACATTTAGGCCCAAATTTGAAGGGTCTGCTTTTAAGACTCAAGCATGCGGGCACACGTGGCTTGCTCAACACTTGCACTTTCCTGCTCACGTCGCGAGCACTCTCTTCGGCCCCTGCAGCCACTTTCGTAACTGAGGTCTTCGTGGTTCGACCGCTGCGGTGCACTCTCCAACCGGTACGTACGAGCGCCCGGTAGAGTGCTGGTATCTGCAGCGGCTACCGACGATGGCAGGCAAATGGGCTAGGGGAAGCAGATGACGTCAAATCCCCCCACCGTCCCAAGGAGACTGTTTGCAGCTGGCTACTCACTCGCAGCAGGAGCATATCCTCTGCTCCCTGTGCCGAGGACGCAGAATTTAGGCCTCCCTATGTGCTGGCAGTCTGTTGTTCTTTGGCTGCTGTGTGCGAACCTGTAATCTCCGGAGTACTGTGGGGCTACCAAAGGTGGTATATTCCCATGCAGGCGCTCTTCACCTGTTGGGACATTGCAGAAGTAGCAGGCTGGCAAACCTGCCACTCTCACTGTCCTCACTACATACCCCTCCACTCTCTGCAGTGCTGCAGTCCTGTCATGTCCGGTTGCGACCTGGTAATAGCATTCCAGTAGGTCGGGTCCTGCCCCGAAGTTCTGATGCATTGTCTTCCTGCAGGCTTACAGATGGTGTCGCTGCAGAGGGATCCTATTCTTCCCCTTCCCTGTCATCTTCTGGTAGTACCAGTGATGTTTCCAGCTCTTCTTGTTCGACGATATGGCTCGGCGGTCCATCCCCATTGGACCTGTCGATGGCGGCTACCGGGCTCACCCCTGTCGGCACCTCCATTCCGGTGGCTCCGGACCTCCTGCATCCTCTGCTGGTATACTTTCTTGAGGTACTGCGTCACCTGATGCGGCGACCTGTTCGTTCGCGGCACTGGCATGACGTAGACACCTGGTGAACTCCGTGTCGTTCGGCATCGATGCCTCACCTGCACTTGGTGGTCTGACCTCTCCTTCAGGCCCTGGAACACTTTCGTCTTCATTGTCTCTCCTGACATGCTCATCCTGAGTGTGGCCTTCCTGGTCGATTTGGGGCTTGTCCCCATTGTTCTCGGGAGCACTCTCAGCCGCTGCCCGAATGTCGTCACAGTGGATCCTTAGCATCTTGAGGCCCATCCTGACCAGGCATGTAGTCGGACCCAAGGTCTTTGCCACTCTGTGAGGCCCTGTCCAGTGTTGTGCCAGTCCCATGCAAAAAAGTTCTTGCTGGCCGCGGACTGCAGATGAGAGTTAGTGGTGTCGGTGGTCGTTTGGTTTCTGGCAACCAGCGATTCGCATATCTCAACTGCCGAACCCATTTTTCGCGATAATGGAGCATGCGCATCTCATCTCGCGTGCCACGTGTTTCTGTCTTACTTCTCTCTCTCTCTCTCTCTCCTCTCTCTCTCTCTCCTCTCTCTCTCTCTCTCTCTCTCTCTCTCCCTCTCTCTCTCTCTCTCTCTGACAATTTATCTCACATGGTAGTGTTATATTTCTTCCTAGCAGGATTTGTGTCGGGGTTTGTCCGATCGCGGCATTTACTCTTCGCCGAGCGTGAAGAGTGGTGCTCACCCACACAGAGCCAGAGTTGCACTTTCAAATCCTGGTAAATGGTAGTTTTTATGTGCCACACTCCCCAGCTCGTACAAAGTTCATTCCATCTTTTCCCGGAAAATTGGGATCCATTGTCCATAAGTAACTCTCTCGGATATCCCCAGCATGTGGAAAATTCTGTTTCTGTGCATTTCGCAATCTGCCCAGTCCTAGCACTTTTCACCGGGTAAGCTTTGATCCATCTCGAAAAGCTGTCTGTTACTGCTAATATGAATCGCCTTCCACCAGCTGACTTCGGACAAGGTCTCATGAGATCTAACCAGACCATTTCAAATTGTCGTTTAGGCTGCCTTGGCTCTTGTTGATTTCCGTCAGACCGCCAGGATTTGAACAAATTACATTTGTGGCATCTGCATACCCAATTTATGACATAAAGAGTGACACCGAGCCAGAAAAAGTTCCAAAATATTTTTAACCATCTGCTCGGCTTCCGGATGTCCTGCCGTTACACTTACATGAACATGTTCAAACACTTTTTCCCTGTGACTTAGGTGGTACATACAGTCTCCATTTTGTATCGTCTCGCAGTGCGTACATTTCAATATGTCCTTCTACACATCTCCATCCATCCACCTGATCATTTTCACATCGCTTTCTTCTCTCTCACAAACTCACAAGTTTCCTGTGCTATCACTACTTCGCGGTACAAATCTGCTATCAGTTGATCATTACCTCTTACCATTATCCTGTTTATGTTTGCCTCTGTAACTGGTTCTGTAGTAACGAGGGGTAATACCTCTTCCCACTCAATATCGTCTGTGACCATTACTTTCGGTTCTGGCATCCGTGACAACATGTCCACTAGCTCGTTCTCCTTTCCTGGTACGTGTTCGATAGCAAAATCGTAAGCTTGCAGCTAAAGGTCCCATCTCGTAAGTTTGCTACCAGCTTCCCACATGTTGTTGAGCCATACTAGGCAGCGATTATCGGTTCGCAACGCGAACCTACGATATTCTCCGTATGGCCTATACTTTTGTATCGCCCATATCAGGCGATACATTCTCTTTCATTGTCTCATATCTGCGTTCAGTACTTCCCAATTTCGCACTCGCGAAGTCGATTATCCTTCTCTCGCCTAGGTTTTAGTCTACTGGTATACTATGGCGCCCAGACCCTCCTGACTGGCATCGGTCTGCAGGTAAAGGTGTTTTGCTGGATCGTACTACGCTAGAGCGGGACATTCTCGAAATTTTTCTTTGATCTGCAGAAATACTGTTTCCTGTTTGCTGCCCCAAATGTACCGCTTTTGTATAGAGATAGCAGGTCCGTGAGGGGTGCAGTGACGACTGCAAAATCCTGTACATATTTGCATTACCATTTGATTAGGCCGAAGAATTTACATAGTTGTTTGTGTGTACGTGGTGGTACCTGACTCTCAATCAGACCTAGCTAATCGGGGTTCGGTCGGTTTCTTGCTCGTTCACCACATGAGCTAGAAACTCTAGATCACCCTTACCAAGCCATAATTTCTTAATGACACACATTTATCAATGTATCTCTAATCTCTCGAGTACAAGTGACAGGTGTGTTAGATGTTCCTCCCACGTCTCCGACCATATGACTACACCTTCGAGGTAGGCGAGTGTAAATTCGCCAATCATACCATCGAGGAACTGTACCATCATACTTTGGAATGTTGCGGGGGCGCACTTTAGCCCAAAAGGCATGGCACAGGACTGATATTGTCTGCCATCCGGGTGATAAAGGCATACCGGTATTTGCCAGTAGCCACTTCGAAAATCGAGTGACGACATGATTCTGGCCCTTCCAAGTAACCTAAGGGTGTCTTTGACAATTAATTATATAGTTCAGTATAGCACTGCACGTCACCTGGTTGATGAACCTGACGTCCACACAGAACCTAAAGGTCCCATCCTTTTTCGGCATGAGAGTTATGGCCGAGTTATATCGGCTCCTAGTCGGTTCGATTACCCCGTTTGCAAGCATCTCGGATATCAACTGTTTTATTATCTTAACTTGGTGAGGCAAGTAGCTACGGAGGCTACTGAAGATTGGTTCTTCCTGAGTCAATGGGATAGTGTGTTCTTCCACTATTGTCCTGGTAATGCATCAAGGTTCGCGAAAACAAGTTTACGTTCATCTAGCAAGCCCTGAAAAGCAGCTTGGTGCACTGTGGGTATGTCATGTTCAAATGTTGTCAAATTTAATTTACGCACATGTTCATGGCTTCAGGTGTCTATGTTAAAAAGTGTTCATCTTTCCTTCGCTCCAAAGTGGATGTGTCGTTTGGCTGGTTCAACTATTGTATTTTGCTCTGAGAGCCACGGTACTCCTAAAATAACATCTTCATTAAATTCATTAGTAATTATTGCTGTAGTTATGGTTTCCAAATCTCTTATTTTGATAGTAATGGTCACTTGGCATACTACTGAATTAGTAAATTCCCCGTTAGCAAGCAGGATCACCTGTCTGGTTGAGGTTATGTCATGTTTATTGATGAAACGAGGGTGAAAAATGTTGTGTGATGCAGCCATGTCGACAAGGGCATGAAACAAATTACTATTTACATGGACAAGTCCACGAATAAATTTTGCACCCTGGCTACTGACCTTGGTATTTAGGATTTGTTGTAGCTTTACCACTGTGTTGGTGCTGTGGGGAGGGGTAAAGTCTGTGATTGCTGGCTCTACCTCTACAACCCGTTTCCTTACTGGCCTTTGCTGTTGTCCGATTGTTCATGGGCATTTCTGCTGCTGTTATTTTGCTATCTCCAATGCGGGTTGCCATCCTGGGCAATACTGCCACGACATTGGAGGCGGTCTCGAATGGTCCCACCGAACAGCCCATTTCGCATCTTGATACGAATTCACATTTTGCATGTTCCTGTCACCTCGTGCATGGGGTTGAAAACTGCTCACTTGGTTAACTCGCTGCTATTCTGGCCGTTACGGTTGAAAGTTCTGTCTGTTTATAATTTGGTTATCGCCATGGAAGTTCCAGAAATCATGAGGTCCTTGGCATGCCCGGGCGCCTCCCAATTCGCATCGCGGAACACTCGTGTATCATTCGAGGATGATGGCAGCACAAATGAAATTTGCGAGGCCGATGTTTAGTAGTGGAACTAAGGCTGGTCTGTACTCTGGTAATGGTGTCTCTGCTATGACTTCGAGGACTTCCCGTTCACTCAATCCAAGATGGAATCTTCGTTCCAGGTGTGTTTTCCTGTTGACGAATGCAGTTAACGTTTCGCCCTCCTGTTGTTCCTGAAGTGTGAGTTTGCTTTGAGCTTGGATTGAGGTGAATGTAGCTGGGAAGCAGCACTGAAATGCATGAATGAACTCCTCAACTGAGTCTGTAATGGTTCATCGATCGCCACCCTTGCTGTCCATCTCCTTCTAACTGCTTCCCAACACATCCGGGCCATTCATCTAACCGACAACCTGTTCCTCTGCAGGCACATCTTGCAATCTTGTACAACGGCAGATTGATCCTCACTCATGTGGCCAGAAAAGGTTGGCAGTGTCTGGAACCTCGTATACACTGGTCGAAATTGTATGTCAGTGCGATTGGTAAAACTGGATGTAGCCATTGTGGTTCTGTTTACATCTATCTGTAAATTTGGAAAAGCCGTTGAGGTAGGAAACTGGTTCAGTATGGTTGGCAATACTGCTGGAAAATGTCGAGTGTACATACCCGGGGAATAATATGGTTGGAGGTGCAGAACATAGTGTGTACTAGGTAGTGGCGGCAAAGATTGCTGCTGCAGGGTTGTTGCAGGCAGTGGTTGTGACTTGGGTACTATCACCCTGGGCGGTTCGGCGGATGTGTTCTGAACATTGGGTACTTCAGCAGGTGTGGCTTCCTCTTCGACCAGCGCAGTCTACACACTTGAACTTTTCCTCACTGTTTGTCTGCCATTCTGTCTCTGCTTGACACAGTAGGTGGACCATAATGTTTCATTTATCACAGCTACTTATTCTTCTGTCAGAGATCCCCGTGCATCTGTTATGGTCGCAAGTGTTTATTCTTTGCAACTCGCCAAAGAATATGTCCCAATTATACGTGACCTGCTTGTGGGATAAGGGTTGTGTACTGCACTGCTTACAAGAAATCATTAGCTCTTTAATTATTTGCAACTCGTTTCTGTTCAAACACTCCATATTATAACGGTTACTACACAGTTGGCAATTTAATAAGAACGTGTACCGACCTGGGCAGAGAAGGTCATGGTACAAATTTGTTGTTTGGTTGTCTGAAATGTCAATGTTGAATATAGTTTACAAAGTTTCTAATTCACTGTTCACTCGCTCTTCTCTTTCGTAGTTGTTCCCGATGCAGAAGCTTGTGCTGAATTGCCAGGCCTACTTACAGTACGTAGTGTCAAGCCCATATTTAGTAATAAAGTCCAGAAGTTGTGGTCGTAAGCACTGTGGACAGAGAAACTCGACGGAGTCACTACTATCCGGCCAGCCATCATGTTTTGTTCCAGTCCACGTGGTCGCAAGAGAATTGGTGCAGGAGCGGATAGCTTGAGAAGGAGGCGATTTTCTTTTCTTCCTCTCGTTTCTTTTCCTCCTTCGCCTTCCTCGAGCACATGCGACGCAGGCAGAGGGGAAGGAATTGCAGCCTCTTTGTCTGCTCAGCGCCTGGGTGGCACGAGCTGGGTGACATCAAGATGGCAGTTATCCCTTGTCCTTCTCTTTTTTCCCTCTGGTGGTGGTAATGGTAATGCGGATTCCCCGCGCTTTTCCTTTTAAAGCGTTTTGCCTCCAGAGGTGCTGGTGGCATGTTCCCGCCTGAGAACAGGTGGGGAACAGGAACTTATGATGTTCCCAGAGCCATGTTCGGTATAGAGAACGATTGTTGATGGGGGTCATATGGCCGATGGCCTACAGCGACTCTGGATATGCGGTCAATATGAAGGAGAGCTGAGTGAATTTATCTGTTATATTATGCAAAGGGAAAATATTGCCTGTGGGTGAAGCTGTCGGCCACTTCACACGCCTATATTACCACTGAAGTTACCATGCTTAAGGGAGGCAGGCCCTTTAAATGCATAACATATTGAAATACACTTGTAAATTTGAAGGCTACTATTAGGGCGCTGTACCCGATGAACTCAGGAGAGTTAAATGCAATAAAGCATGTCTAATTATGGTATGACTGTTTTATTACCATTAAGGTACAACGGAATGTTACTGCACTTGTGAATGCATACCTTAGTTAAGGGGACCCGGCACTCTGAACCTGCCGGTGATCGCTACTGCTGGAAAATAAGGCCTGGGCCTTAGATTAATTATGCGAAACATGCCTGCATGTGAAGTCATGGTATGTTACATCAGGATGCAGGGATACCTCCCCTCACTAAATAACAGTACTGAAAGGTTCTTGAATTAAGTTAACTATGGATATGAAGAAAAGTACAGCCTATATTGAATTGCCGAGGGGTGTACGCGGAGCTTACTGTATGTCCTGCCAGTTGTCTGGAGTGATGAAGTCTGACTACCGACATGGCGTCGGTTTCGCCACACGTCCGGCGAATCCAGCGCCAAAATGAAAACATGAAAAAAACTGAACTTAATGAATAACATGATAAGTGAAATTGTTGTTGTACATAATTAAAATTGCTAAACTATAACACATTGGTGACATATTTGTGAATGCTGGAGCCCCAGATATGGCTAAGAATGTGACATTATGTGAATGTCACCGCACTTGAAGGGTTATATTAAATGAAATGATGCCTTAGGTGGCTGATTCTCGATAGATGATTCATGTACACTCTTATAATTATCATTTTTGGATCGGTGTGTGTCGTTATGTAATTAATTACAGGAATGTGTATGGATGTGACGACACACAGATTTCGTAACTAAGGGCAGAGCTACACCCTGTTTTCTATGGAATGTTATCGACTCTATGCTGGAGCGGGCGATTTCCCTAGTGAGTTATGGTGTAATCACCGTGAATTATGCTTTAAAATGCTCTTATTAATTAACGCTGCTAGGAACAGCTCGCCACTTCACATTTCTTGCGGGAATTTGATTCCCCATCTTTTGAAGCACTCTGTACCACATCACACTCCGGATTCGGCCACGGGGCCCGTCAACATCGTGCACATAGGAAAGTCGTGGGAATAAGCAGCGCCACTTACCCCAGTGTTCCCTACAATGGCTGTTGCGTCTAATGGTCATGGCTTCACGGAACCCAGTCGTTTAAGTCACGTATCCATTCATCACGAACAGTACCTCTTGTGGTGAATGTTAAATATTATGACCCTGTGGCCACGAGTTACAGGGCGGCAATAAAAGTGTAATGCCGTTCTTGTCGACCTGCACTGATCGAGACGCGACTTAATGTCGATTGGTCGAGTGTTGCTGTGTGGTTGATGCATCTGCGATGGAACAAACTGGCACAAGGGATACGTGGACGTCAGAAACACATCGCCTTGATCCACAAGCGTAGACTTCCTGGTGTATTGGCCATCGCGACGGTATCCCAAGGGTCAAGATGCACATGGCAGATGTTGTTTATGCCTCCTCGACGTTGGCACAGGTCAGGGAAAGCGGGAAATGACAGTTTCTGATTGTAGAAAATTGCAGAAAATTTTAAGAATATTTCAACGGGGTTTTGAAAAGGAATTTTGGCAGTAGGACACACCCCTATGTTGGGAAGGCCATTTGACAGCAAGATAGTGGAGTAAAGTGGTGTTCATTAAGTTTTAGAGCAGGATAGGCAAATATTCAGTAGATTCTCATCAACTCTTCTACTTATAGATGGCGGGCGCCAGTATTTTAAGAAGCGTAATGCCCACTAACTAGCGTAGAGCAGACTATACTCCTCTCCGGGTCATGTGCCGACGATCTACAGGCGGTATCCCTCCTGGTGCTCCGACCATAGTGATTAATACAAAAACAGTTATGTTACCGAAACCCTGCCAGTGAGATTTTGGGGTGGCTCACACACCCATGATTAGTTGTACGTAGATAAAAATACTGAAAAATAATACAAAATACTGATACATAACCCTTAATGATTGGCAGGAAAGGTGGAAGGCCCTCACCCCTATGGCCCATAGGCAACCCGAATGAGAATGCACACCATTTTACATTGAATCATTGGGTTTTATTAATAGCTCCTCCAGGAAGAAAATGTATACACAGTGCCCGGCTTAATCCGCCAGCAGGGTGACACTGTGCAAACAGCCCGAAGGCGACAAAGAACTTATGTGAAAAATTAAACCTTCCCGGGCGATGCTATTCTACGGGAAGGGAGGAGTGGAGAATCTTGGGCGGTTGCGTAGTAATCAAAGGTTCCGGAAATTAATGTCTATTGCTGTGAAGTGATTAGTGAACAAAGTTGAAGTGCCACGTAAGCACGCGAAACACGACCCCGTCTTTCAGCATGAAAAACCCTTCGAGACCCTGCGGTATGACTGACTGTCCCGTGCTGCATACCGGCCGAGATTCGGCGGGCAGGCCAGCTCCGCTATTTTCTTACACTTTTAAACTCCAGAAAACACATCCATGTTACTTTAAATGCTACAAAACTTACAAAAACAATTACCTTTGGTACAGGAACCCTTTAATCGACATATTACACTGTATGAATCAAAATGTGGATGAAACACGTGAAAATGATAATTAATGAAAAATACAAAACAGTTAATTAAGGCCTGCGGGGCCATCATAATATTATAAGGCTCCTTGATTTGCCATTTCGTGAACGGGGGTCCTTGAGCGTTTCTTAATTAAGCTTGACTACACTTAGGCCCAAATTTGTAGGGTTTCCTTTTAAGACATATGCGTGCAGGCGCACATGGCTTGCTAAACACTTACACTTTCCTGCTCACATCACGAGCGCTCTCTTCCTCCCCTACGGCCGCACTCGTAATTGAGGTCTTCGGGGTTCAATCGCTGTGGTGCGTTGCGCACGAGTGCCCGGTTAAGTGCTGGTAGCTGCTGCGGCTACCGAGACGGTGGGCAAACCGGCCAGGGGGAAGCGGGTGGAGTCAAATTCAATACCATACCTCATGATCGAATGGAAAAAAAGCATATCAATTATGTTTTGTTGCAAGGTTCTCAACATTATAGCAAATTCATGATGGTATAGAACATTAATAATAATAAATCCTTATTTATTGATTAACCAAGCGTGGCTATTTACATTTTAAAACTTAACATGGAAAAAAAAAAGTGTCTGCACTAGCCCCTTTCTCCACGACCAGCATAGTTTTTTAGACAGAAATTAACTCCTTGTAGATAGCTGCACTTTTTAAGTGTAGCCATAGAGGTAGCTTATAATTTGTAAACTAGTGTTTGGTGGTTTGACTCTTTAGTCTATGGTTTGACGTAGGTCTATTCTCCCACCTCCATGCTTGTTATTTAGCATTCTTTTTCTATTTATATTTTTCACGTTTTAAAAGCAATTTTTTAAAATTTATATCCTTATAAATACGAGTAATGTGTAATAATACGGCAGAAATTATCGTTATCTGATCAGTATAAAATCCATTTCCACTTGAAACTTACCAAGTTTAAAAATGTTCCAACCAATCACATTTCACCTCCCGACCATCTACACGTTCAAAAAGCAGATGTTCGAAATTCAAACCACTCTGAAAAAGGAGCGCGCGCCTGGAAGTAGATTGAGTTTTAGTTAATCAAAAACGTAGAATTTATTTGCAGTTAAGATGGACTTCAATGTTGAAGTCAAAAAATATTTCTCCCTGCAGGAATGGGACAGCTTGAGCGATTATGAGAAAAGTGTAATGGCAAATATCTTGCAAAATTATCATATGTTACGAAGTTTAGGTATGTAAATTATTATTGTTGGCATGATCGCCAAACTGTAGGCAGTTTCGAATATTGATAATTTTAGGCTTGACATACAGCGCACTTAATGATATTTTGAATTACTTTAGCCAGAGCTGCTGCTTGCGTATCCATAAATAAAAGTTAAAAAGTATACACACAGAGTGTACCATAATACCTGCCTTCCTACTCTCCCCCCCCCCCTTCTTTTTCTCTCTCTGGTAGCTCTTTGTTAGGAAAAATTACTCAGTGTGTACCATAATACCTGCCTTCCTACTCCCCCCCCCCCCCCCTTCTTTTTCATCTCTCTGGTAGCTCTTTGTTAGGAAAAATTTTGCAATCTTTTTTAGAATATTTTCATTGTAAAAATCTGTACATCTGCTAATTTTATAAGCAAGTTCTGCAGTAAAAATTTATAACTTCAGCAGTTTGGATATGCACAGTATATGACAAAATCATTAAGTTAGGCTTTGGTTACATGAGTGCTGTTAAACACATTCAAGTAAATACATTCAGTAGCCATGTCTATTCAAGTTTAAAAACAGTACGTGTTTTCGTGGTTACACACCCAAGGCAAAATGAAATCAATGGAAATTCTAACCTCGATAAACATGGAACTTATAATGTATGATATTTAATTATAATAGCCTCCAACATTTATCACTATTAATCTTTTTAATTCTTATGATACCTACACTTTTACTGAAATGGAATAATGGGTGGGTATTAGTACATTCTACCTTAAACTTAAGTTAATTCAACAAAGTACAGGAATTCCCACCAAATTCAGCAATATTCGATACACTGCTTGTTTACTACGAAGCAGCCAATAAGAGTGCAGCAGAGAAGAGAAATTGTTCTAAACAACTTATGAAAACTTTTCACTTTGAACGAGGAACAACTGCGATCGGAACTCGTTCGAAGGTAATGTAAGCTCTTCAATAGCTGAACTTGTTTAAGTGAAATAGTTCTGCATCCCGTATAACCGTGGCCTTAGTTTACTCGTCGGTCACTTACAACTAATTACAATGCTTGAAGTGCCACACTTACTTGCTACAAAGTCGTGCCTCACTTATACAATTTATTTACTTAAGATGTAATGCTATTGTTACCGTTGACCTTAAATTAGGTAGCTGCTTTCAAAAGTATAATTTCAAAAAAGGATTGGTGGTGATGAAGTATTTTGGAGGTGGTCCAATATGACAGGCCACTAACTGAACAACTTTGGTGCACGACAATGATCAACACGATTGCTGCTGGTGGCAAACACTGTAGATTTGGTTGTGCTTTTTTGGCTGTGATAAACCACGAAGGCATTAATAACAACTCTGTTGTGTACTAGGCCAACATCTATACAAAATAAGGTAGATATTTGCTGAACCCTGAGTTATTATAATCTAGACTCTATGCAAGATTACAGCCAGTATAATGTGTTATATTGCCACATTAATATTGCAGGGTGAAGTAAAATATTTGGTATTGTTTGAGAACCCGATTCTACATTGTTTACATTCATCTTATGATGTCACCAATGGTGTTGATGACGTCAGTGGTTTTTTTTTTCTATTGTTCCCTTCCTTACCTATGAAAATCTAACGGCATCCACGGGAATGTGGGGCTTTTCGGTTGGGGAGACTTTCAGCATTTATAGATGTTGGTATCTCGAAGTACAATAGAGCCCATCCGCTCTATTATACTACTAAATACCACATATGGTATCGGGTAGTACACTTGAGCCCATCTTCCCAAGTGTACAACACAATTCCACATTTGTATCTTAGTCAATATATTACTATCTCGCCGCCTAAACTAATGTATAATTTTTTTAAACTGCGAATTACATTTTTTGGTAAATCAGTTTCACCTTGTTTATCACAGGTCATGTGTGGGTGATCTACTGTCATGGGTGCATATTTCAAACAAACAGTTGAAATATAAACATCATGTTCAAAATACGTTTATAAACTACCACGGTGGGATAGTCAGATATGAAATATACAATAAGAATTACCATACTCTGATTTTTGATAGAAGAGATGTTGCATACATTCACATAATAAAGTAACACGAAGCCATCTCATTTCCATGTGTCAATATAGCCAGAACATTAATATAGTTTATGCACACCAGCTTACTGAAAAATGTACATGTAGCTTGCCTGCAATATATGCGTCACACAATGCCAAGTGCCCTGCCATATATATCTGTTACTCATGCTTGTGGCGTATTCCAAGCACTATTAACGTAAAATATGAGCAGATAAGATATTACCATGTAGCACTGAATAGAATATACGTGACGTGTGGAACAAAGGTAGTGTAATATTCAGCTGTTTGCATAACCATATACTCCCATAGGCTTATAAAACAGTGAGAAATAATATGTATTAATATTGTGTTTTAGGTTGGGTATATTGTTGGCTAAATTTATTACAACTGAGCAGTGTGGTAGTAGCATATTTCTCCCCTGAGGAAAACATCAGCTTGCCCCTTTGCAGGCTCTGGAACCAGACGTTCAATGCGAAGAACACTCGCCTTAGTTAAACACACTTACTTGAGACTGGTGACCATTTGTCACACACTGAAAAATATGCAACTTACTTTCCATAAGGACATGCAGAAATTATGCAGAACTGGGTTATCAGTGAAGGCAAGGAACTGAAAACAATTATTCATGCAAATAGGAAAAAGACATCAGATTACATGAAATTTCCAGCCAAATTATTTTACTTCAAATTAAGTTTCTTTCATTTAGCTAACTGATATGTATTCTGGCTGTAAATGAAACTAATTAAAAATCTTGAATGGCAATAGCAAAGGGTTTATGAAAAACATTCAAACAAGCACTGCCAATAGGAAGTGGTCAGACATTATGGTTGTTAATAATACCCTTATTCAAAAACGTAAACTATCCTGACGTGTCAATTTGTCACTTCAAAAATCACTGAATGAAAACGTCTGCAATTATTACACGAAAAATTAGTAGTGTAGAAAAGTAGTTTACTTGTAGGATGACACCATTTATGGTAGAAAGCAGGGCAGGATCTCAGGAAAATGTAGAGTAGTATTCAAACTTCATACGATTAAGGTGTTTCTTAACGTGGCTTACAGCTCACGGAAGGTCACAGCGTCTAACTAACTGACCTAAGCTTCTAAACAACTGCTTACTATACGGAGGGGCATAGAGTACACTTCTCTACTTAGAAAAAAACAATATTAACCAAGCAAGCTGTAGAAACTAACACATCCTAATATACTACTAAAATACCTATGCTACGTCCAACTTCTGGATGTGCAACCTGACTTAGGTCTTAACCCGTTGAAAGATGGCAGCAGAGAGAGCAATCTCCTAACTGAAATTACCGGCCTAGCCCTATGCTAGCCAGTGGGGATGCAGAGTTCAAACCTGCCAGCCAAACGGACGGCTTCCTACTCAAACAGCTAATCTGACACACTCCTAACGGCCTAATTCCCTATGTCAAAGAATTATGGGTCTCGTAGAAGGTAATAAAAATATGCAATAAATTCCCTGAAACAATTACAATGGTGTGAGACCAATAAAATAAATTAAAATATTGAATTATCAATTAAAATACAAACAAAAATCAAATCTAGCTATCTAAGGAATTTAAACATAAATTATTTCCTTTCTAACATGTAATTATTCAAAATACTAAACATACAAAAATTAATAAAAATAAGTTAAAATTAAACATGTGCAATACGTATGCAAATTACAGTGTTTGACACTGACACTGTAGAATATGTACAAATATACATAGATTATCATAATGAATGCAGAAATTGCATTTTATGTTACACAGTCAGGAAATTGATCGGTTGGTGGAGCAAAGGGGTTTATGAACCTGTGGCACATTCACAATGGGCTACCCCTATCGTGCCAGTCCATAAGGCAGATGGATCGGTGAGACTATGTGGCGATTACAAGGTCACAGTGAACACAGTGTGTAACAAAAACATCTACCCATTGCCAACCATTAATGAGACATTTTCAAACTTGGCTGGAGGGGTGGTGTTTACAAAACTAGACTTCGAAGATGCGTACCTACAAGTGGCGGTGGATGAGGTGACATCGGAGATCTTAACAATGAACACCATGAAGTGGTTATTTCGAGTGAAATGACTGCCCTTTGGCACTAGTAATGCTCCAGCTGTATTCCAGCGGCTTATGGTAACCTTGTTGGCTGGGATACCTGGGGTAGGGATGAGCGTTATTTAATGAACCATTAAATTTTACCCGTTTAATTATTTTAATGGTTACGTTACAGTTACCAAAGTATCATTTAACAGTTACATATTAACAATAACTTACCCAATAGTAATGCCAGTGCTACCTACGATCATTTTAAGTAACTGTAAGCATAGTAGTACTGCTGCCGCTCGCTAGTCACCGCTACAGGCATGTTTTACTCCCTTTTATTTTACACTTGATCAACTTGTACTGTAGTTATGAGAAAAGATAAACATGCATGTAATTAAGAAAATATAATGCAAGAGGATTCACTTACTCTAGCATAAACTTCTAATAAGTAAATGGAAAACATGAAATAAAAGAAAAGTGTAACCTAAATAAAAATCTGTCTCTCTCAACGTGTTTTACAACTGGCTTAATAATTTTTTTGCACTTAAAATATATGTTTACTCTTTTGTTTATTATATTACTATTCCCATAATGAAGTATACATATTATTTGGAACCATAACTTTTACGTCGGTAACTGGCAAGTGTTTGGCGACAAGAAAAATGATACGCAGGATAGTATACAATAATGTGTAGCTAAAAGAGTACCTGTTAAAAGGAACCATAACGATTTACGCAGCCGTAGTTGCAATGTAACCGTTTCGTTTGAGGAACCGAGGGGTTGTAACTGTTAAATGTAACTATACACAACAGTCACAATAACTATTTAGGCAACCATTTATGTAACTGTGTCGAAAATTAACAGTCACGTCAATTTAAGTGAAATGTAACTATTCACTATGAAATGTAACAACTCACAATAACTATTTAGGCAACCATTTACATAACTGTGTTGCAAATTAATGGTCACATGGACTGAAATAAACTGTACCTGAACTGTTTAGGCAGCCATCCTGTAAGTATCGCGAAGACAGAAAAGAAAAGTTGGTGTCATTTCTAGATTTATCAAAAATCAACTGTAAATAATATGATTGTAATTTTACAGCGATGTGTCATTTAATACAGATATTAGGTAAACGTTATTAGCAATTCTATGGTGCAAATAAAAAACATTGCACCAATAATCTAGACATTGTCATTACATACCACATTGTTTAGTTTTCAAACGATACAACCTGAAACATTAAAATCATTTAGCTGCCTTGGGAAAATATATTTCAGATTGTAACTTAATAATTATTTTAATTGTAATTGATCAAACACCCTTTAAAGTGTTTTATTAATGCTTACTACATATTATCACATTTAACGGTTAAAAAGTAACTGTTTAAATAACTAGTTAAAATTTTGTAACAGCTATAGTTATAATACTGTTAACAAAAAGTAACTGCTTAGCTCATCTCGAACTTGGGGTGGTGGTGCTGTTGGATGACATTTTGATCACCGGAGTGAATGAGGACGAGCATTGGCGGCGGGTACACCAGGTGCTGGGAAGAATTAATGATGCAAGGTTACAGCTGAAAAGACACAAGTGTGTGTTCGCAGCCACAGTGGTGAAGTTTCTTGGATACCGGGTGAATAGCTCGGGGATACATCTGACAGCAGAGAAAGTAAAAGCCATCCATGAAGCCCCTGTACCAACCAACAAGAAGGAACTACAGTCATTCTTGTGCTCTTGAATTTTTATGAAAGGTTCCTTCGCAACGAGGCAAGTATCGTAGAACCATTGCATCAGTTACTGAACCACGGGAAAGAATGGGAATGGTTGGAAGTACACAATGCAGCATTTCAGGCAGCTAAAGAACACTTACAATCAGATGCAGAACAACAATACCGATGACCACCTGACCAGTTGCGCCAACCTACACATGTCAATAACCTAACATCTTAATACACAACACTAACATAAATGACAAATCACAGTTGTCGGTAGATCAGCCACACCTTGTTTATCATGGGTTGTGTTTGGGTGATCACTGTAATGAGTGCATATTTTGAACACACTGTCTTATACTTAACACACCTTTTCCTGCTACAGAATCCAGACATAACATTACCTACCTACAAAAGTGGTAATTACATCTGATACACACAATCATATCCATTATATGACACACTGAATTTGAACACGTAAAATAATACCTGATTCTCTCTATGAACGGATCAAGCGGCCGACTATTCATACATTTATTATTATTCAACAATATGAACAAAACCACAGTTCTACAACTTACAAAATTTTAACAACCCTACTCTGTTGTTTGAACATACAGCTCTACTACTACCACTACGAACATACAGTCTTACTATACTACACACGTTAAAACAAAACAAACTATAATATATAACAATTATTTCTGACATATTTAATCATCAATCTTAAATTGTCGATGTGAAGCACACAACATCCTATTTCTTATGATCCAAGGATTCAACGCACTCACATTACGGCACATATATTTATATTAAACACTTCTCTTCTCAATAACACAATATAAACACTCTTATTATCACACACTTCTAAAACTTGATGTCGGCTAACTGCCAGCGGGGCTAGAGCCCATGACGGCGCTCACCACACAGGTGTCACATATACATGCATGTGCGCAAAGAGGCTAATATTTTTAACTTTCACATAAATATTATTTTGCAGTGTAAAATGTGTCTTGTATTTTTATTTTCAGGGTTTGATATGTCTTACAGTGTTTTAAAGTGTTTGTTGTTATTTAAAAAATGTTTGGTTATAAAATTCAAAGTAAATGCTGCTCGGAGATTAAGAACACTAATATTCCGGCATGAATGCAGTCATAAAGAGACACTGAGATAATACAGAAAATTCACAAGAAAATTTTAAAATGTAAAATAATATTTAATTTATTTGTGCTACTTTTATTTTTCAAAGTGTAAATATTTTACTTGGCGTGCATAGCACTTCCCTTATGTGAACCCTGTAGGCAGCCATGGTAGGTGCATGCTACACTTGCCTCTGGACAGTCTGTCGAGGAGAGCTGGCGAGGTAAGACACTGTTACGTATGCGCTGCGACCTTTGTTCACTGATATAGATTTCAATAGCACTTTTAGTATACCGATCAACCTTTGATTTTCGTACGTTTTACCAGACATTTCCCCAGCCTTATGCTTCCACTTAACTAATTAATTTCGCCCTTGTGGCATTTTCAACTTAATCGAGGAGAAGGAGGAGAAAGCTGTTGGACAGGTCACAACACCCGCACAACTTGAATCAGGCGCCATCCGCCTATGTTAGTGGCATTTCATCGTAATTTACGCATTATTGCTATGTGCAATTTCAAGGACTTTGTTTTCATATATATGTATTTGAGGATATTTTTCATGTTTGAATATTTTACGGCAACATCACGTACAACCACGTGCCTAACCGATGGCAAGTCTATAACTATGCCATCATTGCATTTTGAGAGCTTATTTATGTAATATCGTATGTGCAATATTTTATTCAGGGTTTTATGATAAATTTTGTCAGGGCTCCGTGTAATTTACACATAAATGGATGCTTTTGTGTTTGACCACGCTGTCACTTTCATGTTTGATTTTTCTGCATCAGGCAAGTTACAAGCCTGTAATCACTTAAATCGTAAAGAGAATAATTATCTCTATCAGAATAATATTTTGTTGGAATTTAATTTACTGTTTTCACAAAGACATATTGCAATTCGATCTGCACCACGTGGTCCGCTACGAACTTCATCCAGCGGCATCCGCGCCATCTAAACTCGTTCGGGAACAGCGAGGACACTCTTATTGCGAGGATCGAACCTGGAACCGTGACATCTCACTATAACGGGACTCTACTGTATGTGATGGTTACCCCAATGACAATATTTTTGTTTTCATTCAGTGTTTGTTTGAATGCCCCTCCAGAAAGACGTCTACATAATTTTGAAAACACGTTATTTATTCTGATTATTTTTCATTCATATTTTCTATTACAAGATATAATTTTTCACATATTTTATGTATCAGATAATTACCAATTTTTATTTTATATTTCTTTCACTATGTCTATGTGAGTAACACGTAAATAAGTTATTTTACATTTTCATTTAATGCTTATTCAGATACAAATCATAATGTTCTCTATGCAAGATGTTTTATTCTTATGGAAACTGACTTTGCAAGTAGTAAGTAAAAAGTATACATTTATCTGTGTTAAGACGTCATAGGACATAACGTAGGAGATTTTCCGTAGAGAGAGATATAGTGATGATAGCAAGGAAAGGAGAGGTTCTTCTTCGTGAATGGCGTTCCTTTCGAGTAGGATGGCCTGGGAAGCGGCGACAACAAAATGGTGAATTTTGGCTGCAACCTTCGCCATACGAACAAGCTGATGTACCAAGGGGAGGCTCCACGACCACGTCAAGGACTGCAATAGTTTTCCTGTATGTTCCACACACGGATGAAAATTATTTCCACCGCTAAAAGGGAGTGTGACTGCTATCTGTTGCCAACACACCAATTGTCTCTCTATTTTTATCCATGTTTACAAATTACACATTATAACTTATTGATAAAATATAAGTAAAAGTTTCATTTAACCAAAAACAAGATACTTTTACACTAAAAGAAGTATAAAACAATTATGACACATTACATATTTAGGAGACAACCAAACACATCATTCATGGGATTATTTTTCAAAGATTTGATTTTTAAAATGTGAAGATACTGTGAATTGACTACATGCAGAGATGTCACTGTAAGCCAATTCCTTTTGGCTGGCAAAGATGACTTCGGAAAGTTGGTTGCGTCGCAAACATTTCCTACATTAACTCCTTACATTTCTGCAACATCTAACGTACAGTTACATTAATATGGGAAGAAAAGGCAGATACCTACTGTAAAATGAAATAGGTTTTCATATTTGATAAAGTACACACCATGAACATAACAGTAGTGTGTGAAGGATGTTAAAGTTACCTTAAGATATGTGTTCAGTCTTTAGTAACTTGGACTGGACTGTATCATTGACAATCAAGGTCCTTTTGTGCAGCTTTGAGTACTTCTTTGTGATAAATAGTTATGTCAACTGTTGGCTGTAGTGTACATATTTATTCATAGTACTTTTCTGTCAAATTCACTTTATGCAAGTTTTTTGAATAACATATTTTTTCACCGCAACTCTATACAATTCAAAATATGTTTGAATGTGTTGTTTGGAAATTATGCAGTTCACGTTGCATACACTTCATCATGTTTGTGAACACATAATTACCATTTAATGGTGTGATACAGGTTCAGCACTAGATAAAGTACTTGTCCCCACCCTTGCATTCCAGTGCTGCTCCATACTCACATCACTTCACTCTCATTAGCTCTCAAGACCTCGATGTTGAGCCGAGATCTCTTCACTCCACTCCACTCCAAAAGCTCAAGGTTAGTACAAGATGCTCGCTTGACACAGGTGTTGTTCCACCAGCTCCTCTGAACACACACAGCCAGGCTGTCTGTGACGAGTGACAACATGGGGCAGACACTATTCCTTATACGTGTGTGTTCATATATGTTGTGCATTGATAATGTGTGCATGGGTGAGGATAACAGAGGTGCGACAATGGGCTACATGCCCGAGGAGTATAAAGGGACCACATTGAGGTCATGACACATGTTTTATTTTCAAGTTTAGCCTGGCCCATCCATGTCAGCGGGGTTCACTGAAAACAGAAGGCACTTGCAATTCCAATCTGTTGCAGTTACTGTAGTGTTTGGATATGTGTGCACTGAGTTGATAAAGTTAGTGTAAAACGAGAATTTACAGTAACCATATACAATAAATATTACATATTTTAATAGTGCAATAACATACATATCCCTGGCGTATTATGATTCATTGATGCTAGATTGCTTCTGAACGCAACTTTACGTGTACTGTGTTTTAGATACTGTTTCAGTAATTGCGACCACACTTCCTTGCGACAATCATTATCTTTTGCTTCCACGCAAAAACTTTGCATCAAAGCACACTTTAAAATTACTGTTGGCAATACTTTAATGGTAAAATATCTTTCTTTTGAATAAAATTGAGGCAAATTTCTGTCTTCAAAGTTTCCCAAATGCCACTTATAGTAGCAGATCTAGACACACATTTTGGAGGGGGCTATTTGGCAGTTGGGACACAGTACATTATGTACAATCACATACTTACCAGTAAACATTTCAGTTTTAATTGTACATTTAAATGTCAGTACTCAGGAAGATTATCTAAATTATTTTTATAAATTTCTATTGCTATACAAAATATATGTATTACTACTGCACTTGGTTTCAAGAATCGTCTCATTTTATCCAGTGTAAATAAAATCAGAAACCAAAGGAAGGGGCTCAAGCACCCCCCTCCCACCAACCAAAGCCAGACTGAGATCTGCCACTGTTTGCAACATCAGTGAAATGAACAACACGCGCGCAAGAATAAAATAAGAACCCATAAACTCATTACAAACATCTACTCAGCTTTTGAAACGTGTTCATCTGGCTCATAGTTGTGAACTGTGATAGTTCATATTTTGCATATACGCTTACAAGCATCGTTTTTGTGTACTGATAATCATAACTTATAAACACTAACACTCCTAGTTGTTAAGAGAGAACTCGCCTGCAGAACATTTGCTCATTTTTTCTTACAGTTGTTTTGGTTAAAATGTAGAAACTGTAATGCTTCACAATAATACCTTATTTTACTCAATATTACCACAAGATGGCAGTTTTTAATCAATATTAAAGACGTATTTAAGTAGTGTGTGTGTATTTGATGAAAATAAGTATGAGCGAAAAGAGTAATAATTTGTTTCCAGTAGAATATATGTGTGATGAGTAAGGCTTCCAACCACCATGGAGGAATTGCCAGAACCAGGCGCCTAGCATAACAAAGTGTAAAACGGTGTTGTTAAATTCCTTTCTTTTAACACCAGCCTCAGAAATATTAAATGATCATTATTAAAATTTCCAACTAGATATTTAAATTCTGGGAATATTTCAGAACCTCTGTTAGTGATAAGTAAGAATCCACCCATATGAAAAACATGACATTATCACGTATATTTTAAACACTCAAATACTCTTTGTAGCTCGATGATAACACACACAAACACATAATCATGCAAATGAATAAACTTTAAGGAGAATCAATTCTAGACTACACAAACAAGAAATTTAACTTGCAAAAGAAAACACATTTAATTAAATAAAAACACAAAACTAAACCCTGACATTGCATGAAAATTGGTACTTATGATGAAAGATTTTAAAGACAATTAAGCTGCTGCCAGATGTAATTAAAATCAGTAAAATAATGGAATGGCTATTCTGATAGTGTCAAAAGTTACATCGTAAATACATTAACAGCAGTAAGATTTAAGTGAGCGTTTTTGCTATAGGCCTACTAATCACTTAAAATTTTACAGTGGAAAACTCTGGTAAGTATAAGTTCATTTAACGTCTGCATACTTTTAAACACCTCAACTATATTTAGTGGATGTAGAGCAAAGTTTGATCAAAGACCAATGGAAAAATTCTTGAAGGTAGCCAAAATTAAAATCTTGTTTAAAATTCGTAATTCACACGGCAGACTTCTATCAACCAGATAAATTGAAAAGTTCAACAAAAATGTTTATGATTTTCCTAAGAAAATAACAGTCTCATGCAAGAACTTTAGTTGATTGCAGCAAAAAGAATCACGATCTTACTTGAACAAGATACGCGTCGAGATAGCAGTCACACTCCCTTTTCGCGGTGGAAGTAATTTTCATCCGTGTGTGGAACATACAGGAAAACTATTGCAGTCCTTGACGTGGTTGTGGAGTCTCCCCTTGGTACATCAGCTTGTTTGTATGGCGAAGGTTGCAGCCAGAATTCACCATTTTGTTGTCGCCGCTTCCCAGGCCATCCTACTCGAAAGGAGCGCCATTCACGAAGAAGAACCTCTCCTTTCCTTGCTATCATCAGCTATATTTCTCTCTACGGAAAATCTCCTACGGTATGTCCTATGACGTCTTAACACAGATAAATGTATACTTTTTACTTACTACTTGCAAGTCAGTTTCCATAAGAATAAAACATCTTGCATAGAGAACATTATGATTTGTATCTGAATAAGCATTAAATGAAAATGTAAAATAACTTATTTACGTGTTACTCACATAGACATAGTGAAAGAAATATAAAATAAAAATTGGTAATTATCTGATACATAAAATATGTGAAAAATTATATCTTGTAATAGAAAATATGAATGAAAAATAATCAGAATAAATAACGTGTTTTCAAAATTATGTAGACGTCTTTCTGGAGGGGCATTCAAACAAACACTGAATGAAAACAAAAATATTGTCATTGGGGTAACCATCACATACAGTAGAGTCCCGTTATAGTGAGATGTCACGGTTCCAGGTTCGATCCTCGCAATAAGAGTGTCCTCGCTGTTCCCGAATTAGACTGATTTTCATCCCCAGTAGGGCCTACTACTTAAAAATTGCCCTAAAATTGTTTTTAAATTGTGTTCAAACCACCATAACGTAAAAAATCTTGTTATATGAAAACTAATTGCGTGAAAATGATCGGAAAATATGACAGTGCCACATAAGTATAGCCGCTCAGCCTGCAATCAGTTGCTCGAGCTACGCAGTATTTCCCGCTATTGTTTACTCGGCCACCGAAGCACTGCCCTGCAAACGATAACTCGCCCATCACAGTTCTGCACGACCACATCAAACCAAATACCCATATTTACTGGCATAATTCTCCATCTATTTTACAGGATTTTAGTGCCAAAATTTAGGGTGCGTGAATTGTGCAAGGAATTGCCAAGACACATACATGTAACATTAAAATTGGGTCTACTGTAAGTAATCCCTCACCAACCGCGGGAGATACGTTTTTTAAAAACACAGCACTTTATTTATTGATAATAGATATGAAGATACATATTCAAAATTAAATCACTCGTGTGCTGGGGCTAGCAGTGAAAACATTGCAGTGTGCACATAACTGGGCAAGCGCCTAGATCCTCTGCAGCACGGCCGGGCGAGCTCCTAGATCCTCGGTAGGGTGGCTGGGCAAGCACCTAGATTCTCTGTAGCATGGCCAGGAGCAGCGGATTGCCGTTGTTGCTTGGGCCCAGATCCTCGGGTGGGGCAACTGTCGGTAGGTCGCTACACGATTATTCTGGCGGGCAGCGGCACCCGCTACTGCTGTCGTTACTGGTCCGGTTCACTTTGTAACAGCGATCCGGTATTGGGAAAACATGACATGTATGTTAAACTCAAAAACAACGAATTTATGGCCTGCTTCTCTATTGCTGTGTTCCTCTGCATACGCAATTACATGAAGTTTAAATGCAGCAGTTTGACTGCAATATTTACCCATTATGCATTCGTACTAAACAAAAATTAATAAAAATGTAAACTATTCCCTTCGCATTAGAAAAACCACCTGCATACAAAGAAACTCAGTGACCGATTTTGTTTACATGTTTGCAGCACGGGCGCGGTGGCCAGAAATTGATAACAGGAACAGTGACCTTGCGACCTGGCAGGGTCGAACAAAGCATGCGCTGTGTGGTCCCGTTAGAATTACATGCATTGTTGAGAGAAACACGTTGCGTGAAATATGAAAGGAAGTTTTTTCCCTAATTCCGTACCATAAAAACGGGGGCATGAATTGTGCCAGTGCGAGAATTATGCCAGTAAATACGGTAGTCAATGGAAAATTTTACGTTTTCAAGTAACGAAACCTGCATGGTGTGAAACTTACTCAAAACCAGCAAAAATTCAAGAAAACTTTATAAAAATGGATTCAAATTAAGTTTGTTATAGCGCAGCGATAAAATGTAAGTAGTAGTTGTGTCCCTATCATTAACTGGTATGCCACAGTATGGAAAAAAAAATGGCAAAAATCTGTTAATATGTAGCTGTATTCGATTCCAGCTATCGCTTGGCCTGTTATGTTTAAATTAAATTTGTTTTCATTTAACAATAACGTTCGACCCACATGCGCCAAATTGTTTCAAACCAAACACAGTTGACAGCGCAATGACTGTGAACGACTACGAAAAAAGCAGAACTGGTTCATGAAAATGTGTCATGGTAGAGAGGGAGGTATTCTATTTATAGAACAATGCACCTGGTTTGTGAAAAAAAAGGGGGGGGGGGGGTTACGTGGCAAGGTGGAAGAATGTGACACATGAGAGCAGCACAAGGTACTTAGGGAAACAAGGAGGCGGGGCTAGGGAGAGGAGTTACGGTAGACAGATAACAAAAGCGCGCTTCACATGGCCACGAGTCTCGCTGCAAGCCTGCTTCACACAGTCTCACCGTACATGTTTCAACTCGTAAAATTACAATTTGTCATGGAATATTTTTGCGATTTTTTGACAGTTCCTCAAAAAGACCTCGTTATACCCGTGTTCTTGCAGTTGCCGTGTTCGCTACAACGGGATTCTACTGTAATCGTAAACAGTAGAATTCTGTACCATTACATGGTTTATTCACAAAATTACAAGTGAAAAGCGAGAGTTTATAGAATAGATTACTTTTGAGGCAATAAAAATTTGAAAACGCAAATTTTGCGCGAACAATGCAAACTAATGAACAAAATATTCTCTCTTAAAGTGTTATTTCATAATAAATACTTCATACCATGAACAGCATTTAATTTAGTTCATTGCAATTTTTAACACGTAATACAAAATAAAAAAATGTTTAGACTTATGTGGATATAAAATTGAGATATTTAAATATTTTCGTACTATTTATGTGTAGGGTGAGCAAAATTCAAAAGAACTAGTTAGTTGAAACACTGAAATATAACTGTTTTTTTAAAAAAAGTAAAACTTTGCAAATTTAACTCGTGAATGCATGCTGTCTCTAAGTTCCAAGTAACGAGGCTAACCACTATGCTACAACATACATAACAATCAGTTGACTCACTACAGCTACAGTTTAAGTACAATATTGGACAACTGTTAACACAAATTGTGCTACATTGTACACAGTTAAACATGCATGTATTTCTGATAGTACATAGATACCTTATGATTTTGTGCATGTTACCCCAGTTAATTTTAAATTTTAGATGGCGTTCCTACATGTCTGTTCTTTTTTTGAAAAAATTTTTTGTGTGGAATGAGACAGTATATATGACAGTGCTTTGTACATATATGTACTCATGTGTTGTGTGTGATGAAAGTGTGTTAGATAGAGTGTGAGAGTGTAATGTTAGAATGAGTTTTGGTACGTGAGTATTGTAGAGAGATTGTGTGGATGAGAGATGTGTGTGAGGTAGTGTGTGAAGTGTGTGTGAGAGAGTGTGTGAGAGATGTGTGAGAGAGAGAGTGAGAGAGAGTGTGAGTGAGTGTGAGTGAGTGAGTGTGAGTGAGAGTGAGAGTGTGAGTGTGAGTGAGAGAGTGAGTGAGTGAGTGAGTGAGTGAGTGAGTGAGTGAGTGAGTGTGTGTGTGTGTGTGTGTGAGTGTGTGTGTGTGTGTGAGTGAGTGAGTGAGTGTGTGTGTGTGTGTGTGGTTTTTTTTTTTTTAAAGCATGAATACTTTTTTTAACATATAGAAGAGAATGTTTCTAAACTTTAATTTAGTTAAAACAGTTTTGGTTCACAAGGTTATTGCAACTCGTGAAAAATATCCATCATTTTCTCTTGCTGTGTGATATGCAAAACCATTTGCACAGTATCTGTCTGCTGCGTTAAGTTTGCAACTATTTTTATTGTCGACACAGACTTTACGTTCACAAATAAGGAGTTGTAATAATAATAACGCATAGTACGGTTCTGCTTTATGGACAAACGCAAAACTGTTTTGCAGTGGTCATAACATACCTGCTGGTCTTTAAGGCTTGGTCACCCACAATATCGGTTCTTTAATTTCCTGGTAATTTAATAAGACAGCCACTGCATGTATGAGAAGAGACGTGTTTGATGCACAATTGTGCCAGCTATTCTACCCGAGGTACACACCTGGAGAGTGTAAGCGGTAACAAGTGTAGATGGGGAGGCAGTGGAATGAAATGGTGTGGAAACAGGAGTACCTTGAGAAAATTCATCAGTCATAGGCAACATCTACTACGTTCATCACGAACTCAGATTGCTGTGGTGGTAGGACATTGGTGCCACTCTGATACGGTAACCTCCAATACTTATTATGGTGCTGTAGAAATTTTATAATTCCCTGTGTAATTTATATGGAATTTGAAATACATTTACTGTGTGCAGGTGTCGATCCTCCAAAACCAGCTTTTATGCATGAGAAGCGTCAATTGTACCATAGTCCAGAACTCGGCAACTTATCCAGTGGGTGCAATAAGGATCAGAATCGCAAGAGCAAGTATCTCCCAGGAAAGAAAAAAAAATTTTGTCATCCACAACTAAACCTAAATGTAAACCTGAAGATGATTCCGAGTGGATGCCCCCGACTGAGAAAAAGAAAAGATTTAAATTTATTTCTCCTCTGAAAGTTGTGAATCAAGGGGAAAATCAGCATGCAACTGATAAACTAATGCCCAAAAGTACAGCAAGTGTCGAGCCGGCTTCTAAACTCAGGTACCTGAGTCCTGAAGTGAAGATTGGCATTTCACAAGCTTTTGTAAGTACCGAACTAGAAAAGAATTGGAAAGGAACTGGGCAAAATCTCATGTTGAACAAGTATTTTGTATGATTTTTTGCCATTATATAATTATATTGTTCAGTAACTGCCTGTACGGTATCAATGTGTATACACAGACATGGACAAGGCAAGCAATACATTTTCAGTTTATTTCAATATGATGAAGAGAAAGAAAGGAAGTCATTATGTTCAAATTCCATGTTTTCAGAAATTCACACCAATGGATCTACCAGTGTGTAATGTTCTGATGAACTTTTATAATACACGAAAACCAGATTAAACACTAGCCAACATATTTTCTCATTAACATGCTCTTTCACTTTAAAATACAAATCAAGTCTAATTTTTTGCAGTGTTTGTGCACAGTTTAAGGCACAAATTTTTCCCACTGCAATAAACTCTGCCATTCGCCTTTCTTTGATTTTACAGTTCACAAGTGCTTCATTTATTTATGTGTGTGTTTGTGAGATTGTGTTTGAAAATTCATCAACTGATACTCTGGTGCACGTCAGCCAGATCCACTGACATTTCAGTCCGTTGAACTGGTGGATAAATTGATCCAACTGAACTCACCAAAACAGTAATTTCTGAACATCCGGTTTACACTGGTTGATACATCAATGAATTTCAGAAAACACGGATTGCAGTTGAGTGTGCTATTGTTTCTGGGTATTATTATACTGTGAGTGGGAGAGATACATCGGGATGACAAGATTTTCTGGTGGATGGAGATACACTAACACATCCAAGGGGTCAGGGTGCTGTAGTGGTTAGACTATTTGATTCCCAGCGAGGTAGCTTCTGGATTTTTGCAAGTGGGAATTATGCTAGACAATGCCACTGGTTGGTGGGTTTTCTCTGCATCTCCTGTTTCCCCCACCCTTCATTCTGGTGCTGCTCCATACCTCACTTCACCCTCATACACTCTCAAGGGAAGAACTTTGAAGTCTCGATAATGGTCTTCCAGCTATGTGTGGATAATTCTAGCATGTGGCAAGGCACATTATCATGGTGGAAGATCCCATTCTCCCAAGGAAAGATAATTATCATGTATGGGTGGACGTGATCGCCGAGGATGGATTCATAACCAAATTGATCAAGAGTGCTTTCCACAAGGACGATGGGACCTAGAGAATACCACTAGAAAATTCCCCAGCCCCCTTGTGTTTGTCCAGCAATGGATGCAGGGTGTTGGTTCTCCAATGTTTCTCGCGCCAGTCATGCTAACACCCATCCGTTCTATGCACTGAAACCACGACTTGTGGAAAAGGCTACCCATCAACAATCAGCAGCGGTCCAGTCATCATACTGTCAAGCAAATTCCAGTTGTTTTCGTCTATGCACCTGTGTTAGCATGGATGCAGTCACCCTCAGTTTGCTGAACTGTTGCGGTAGACACGTGTAGGATGCCCCCTGGTTCATTTGGACAGTGAGCTGTTCCACTTTAGCCTGTCAGTTGGCCTTCTCACATTGTCGTAGTCAACGTTTACCTTGGGCATCAGGGCGCGTGGAGCTCTGCAGTTTCCACGATGGTTATTCCCAGTGGTACCATTCATCCACTCACGATACACCTTTACCACAGAGGCACATGAACAGTTTACAAATGTTGCTGTATCTCTTGGCCCCAAAAGCTGATGATCATCCCTTTTTGCAACTCGGGTAAATCGCTTCCCTTACCCATGACAGTAGAAAGTGCACTGTGTACAGTTAGCCTGTCAGTCACATTATATACCCGCTTCACCAGCCCACGTCATGAGCCATATATCATGGGCTACGCACTGCAGATGGAACTTCTGGTAGGTGGTCGTAATAATGTGATTTGATCGTGTATACTGTATGTAGCTTTCCACGGGATACCCACACTTTGACAATAGTTCGGAATTCTACAATTATCTGTTGTTATTTGTTTGTTGATTATTTGCTGGGCTTCTTAGTTTGAATTGCATCCAGGATTTTGTATCAACGCTGCCCTGATGATGGCAGCTGCAATGACTGCCAAAACATTGGAACAGGAAATTCTGGATGCAGCTCAAGCCCAGCAGATAATGACAATGGTGGTGAAAGCCTGGAATCTAAATTAATTCATATTTAATTGCTAAATCTTGCTTCATCATAATACAAAATTTTTTACAGAAAGTCTGTGAAACTCAGGCCAGCATAGTTACAAATGATTCTTCCCAAGATTTTTCAGGATTTTCCAGTTCCCAGCAAGATTTTCAACGGTAAGCACAAAACTATATGGCTAATGTTTATTTCTGTATTATAAAATACATTCCAACAAATTTGTAATGTTTGTTTTCAGATTACTTTCTTATAACGATGAAACAGGAAAATTTGTTCCTCTAGCAGATTCAGATTCAAATTCGGAAGGAAAACAAAAATCTGGTATGTTAAGATTTGTTTTGTACTAAAAAATTATACATTTTACTTTAATTTTTATACCTGTATTTTATTATAATAGGCAGTAAATAAGATAATGAAGATTTCTGTAAAGGTAACAGACACTAAACTGATTTTTTAAAGAAATATTTTTCTGTTGAATGGTTAGATATCTGTATAATAATAAAAAGTAACCATTTCAAACCACAGATATAGGCTGTTCGTGGTAAATAGGCTGTTCATGGTAATGTGAGCACTTTTTAAAGTCCTTCAAAATTCTTCCTTTCAACCAATTTCCATCTTCCTGCTGCTTTTTAATATAAACATTGCAATGTGACCAATAAACACAGTGTATACATTTCACCACTTTCAAAATTTAATACCTGAAGCTGCAATAAGATATATTTATTAGTGGCTAATGCCTGTTGGGAGGGCCTTAAAGGTGCTCACTTTATCGTGAACAGCCTATAAACTGTGAAGAATGTGCCTCATAAAATAAAATCACAACAAAAGTTCTTACCCAGTTTTGATGGAAATAAACTTCACAATGCCATGAAAACTATGAGGGCTTTACCCCTGCCCCCATAATTACATAAACTTAAATAAATGAACTCGCTTACACAAACCAAACTATGAAAAATATTGGGCCCAGTTCTCTAAATCACAATCATAATATGAAATTCAGGTACTTTTAAAGAGGCTCAAAATATGTTTTTAAAACTTTCAAATACGACAAAAGAGGTTTCAGATCATACTGCAATCATGAGACCCGGGTGCTTTCAGGTTTCCTGCGCATTTACTGCCTGTTGAATGTTCACTTCAGCTTTTCTTTTTTCAGACAAAAGATATCCAGCTCGTAATAAAGAGGTCAAGAACTATTATGAGGAGCCAGTACCAGAAGATGATGATGATTATATATGTAAGTGTCACAGTATGTAGCAGGGCTGATCATAATCATACACTACCTCCTGCAGATTATTGACAACTCTAATTTTATGAAATACTTTTGTAGAAGTTACAATTTTAACCACAACAAAATTTAATTTTGTAGTTAAGTTCCCAAGTGACATGAAATACTGTCAGATTTGATATTCCAAACATTGCTATAATTATGGGAAAGTTTTGAGATGTAAGTTATTGTAGTTAAAACAAATACTAATGTATTAATTTCTTGCATTATGTAACTTAAAATTTTTCAGTTTTTAAGCAAAAATCCCTCTGTTATTTGTTACAAGCCCTCACTACTGAAACTTGGTTCAGAACAGCAATTTTGTTACTGAATTATGCAAGGTGTGTAAACTGTTTGAATACTTACAGAGAAAATTTGGCCATATTATAGTAACATTTAAAAAACACTAGCAACACAGTCGCAAAAACCTTACTACAGCATGACTTTGTATGTTCATTTAATAATTAGAAAATACAACTTATATTTAAATTGCTTCAGTCCAGTGGCTAGTGAAGAGATACCTAATTTCTCTGCACACTTAACCAACTTAATTAGCCAACAGCCCTCTCATAATCATGTGCCCAAAACAGTGATGTGTTTATGTTTGGTTTTCCAACAGAGCAGTGCTTTTACGTGTAAAAAAAATACAATATACAAGATGTTTTATAACATATGAGACATACTTCACTGGTGAACAGAAGACACTTAGGGCCATGGCGTAATTATAAATGCTTTTTGAATGGCAACCAACCTCCCGCCACCAAAATTGATGTTTCTGTTGATTATAGTCCTCTTCCGGAGGACGGTTAACTGCCGGCAAACAACTGTCCCCCACCTTTCTGGTGGATGAGGTCTTGCGGCCAGCCAGCGGTCAACCAGTATCCAGTTGCGTCATAATGACGAGGGATCTAAATGGATTTAGGTAGCATATAGATGAAGCAATTAATTTTTATGACGAAGTTAAAGACTTCATATTGTATGGGGTGAATTAGACTGCCGAAAAGGTACATTATTGATATGGTGTATCCTTTGGATTTATATCGCGAAACAAAATTTCAGATGCGACATTGTTTTTCAAAAGACATTTCAGGAATGTTTTGTATCCGTATGTCCAACATCTGGAAAAGCCAGACAATAGAGGGTTGCCTGTGCCTAATATTAGCAAATTGTTAATAGCATTACGCTTTTATGCCACAGGCAGCTTTCAGGTTAGTTAACATTATGTGCTGCATATTCACACATTCCTGTTACGAGAATGAATTTAGTGAACTCGAACACTACATATACGATTATACTTATTTTAATTTTACATACAGTTTTGTTTCTCTAACAAAACTTGTAATTTGTATATAGCAGTAATAGTTACGTTTCAGTCACTAGATAGTGCTAAAATTAATAAAATGTGTTAATTACTGTAGATTGTTATTTCTTCTTGTATGTAAGTGTAAATTATTTAAATGTATATTCTTTAATTCATAAAATATAGAAAGGTTTACAGAATGTATAGATTTTGAAAACAAGGTACTTTTCTTTCACACTAAGCATATTACGCGAGTATAATTAGATTTTTCCATAGTATGCTTACAGAATTGTACCTATTAGCTGATTTTAAATTTTGTCGATTAGTTACAGTAGCAATAAACTATTATGTTAGTTGCTAGAGCTGTATGTGAAGTATTGCTAGTAATTAGTTATTGCCTTCCCTTATGAATCCCTTTTAAAAATCTCATAATTATATTATTTCATAAACTTTCATTAACATTTTAAAATGGCAATTCCGCATATATATTTATTAGTTGGTTGGCAGTATTTAAAATTCTACGTGCTCTCTCCGACGAATTGAGACGACCAGCTAACTTCTTTATCAAATCAAACAGAATTGCCTTCTCTTTCAGACTGTAAAGTATCACTAATTGTTTACTCGTTAAATTACAGCAAAACTGTTCCCAACCTGCTTTTCTCATAACAGATCAAAGTTCAAACATACTTATATAAAATTTGTTTGCAAACATGCAACAAAACAGACATGATTTTCATGGATATCTTCCTAACAATGCCTTGAGAATAGTTCAACTGTGGTTCAACCATAAAAATCTTGGCCCACATTGCCAGATTTTGCAGTGGAGAGGCATCCACATCCCATTCGTCTAGCAGTTTGCTGGTTGACAACTATAATGTATGAAGGGTGGAGGACCGACAGCAGAACAAATATCCGCCAACAGCTTGCCGCTGACCGCTGGATGTTGTTTAAAATTACGGCCCTATAACAGTTGAAAATGTCAAATGTTGCCTATTTGACCTAGTTTGCAAGTTAAAGCCACATACTCAGCATCTCTCGACCTGTTTACTACGTATGATATGAGTTATTCCAGTCTGTCATCTTGACAAGAGCAGTTGATCTGTGCTTTGTGGTGAGCTGCACATGATAATGAATTATTCTAACCAGGAAATGACAAATATTAATTTGCTGCATGGGTGAATATCACTCAGTTCCCACCATAGCATGAATAATTCCTGGTTTTATTACAAGTAGCACTAGTGTTTGCTGTTGTATTGTCTGCTACTGGTCATCCAAAGTTTTGCACATGAAGCATCTGTTTGTGTGTAGTAATACCAACCACTAAACATAATTTTTTTTTTTTGTTTTGACATTGGCAGATCAGCACTGGGCCAAAAATAGTAGGCTTTCCTCTGCTTAGTCTTGAGTGACATCTTTGGTACATGTTGTATGCTCATTGCCTCCTCTATCTACAATAAAGTTATGCAACATTTTATCCTGACTGCTATTATTATTTGTCATAGCAGAAATTTCTTCATTATCTTCTTTCTGGAAAAAAACTCGATTATCATTGTGACTATTTTTCTAGCAGATATTGTATGACAAAATTTTTTTTGCAACTGATTGCCAGGTATTCACTTGAAATTTTTTTATTGGCTGCGGTTTCATTTTACGAAATTTTGCAATATGATTTGTTGTGTTGCACACAAAACTTTTTTTGAACCTACTATTGAATGCCACTGGTGCACCATACCTTCTTTTTTCTTTTGTAATAATATTAATTTCTTCAGCAACCAAACTTGATCTCCACATGTTGGTCTGCATTTTTGTTGTCCCCCATGCATATTCCTGGGCAGAATACATCTTATTATTCCTCATAAGCTCATCAAATTTTTGTCCCAGAACGCATATTTTAAACTTAATATTTTCTAGTATTGCAATTTTTTCAACCAGGCTAGCAAATTTATCATATTTATATGTGGAAAACTCCTGAAGATAATTTTGCTTTCGCATATCTTTGTTCACTTGAAAACTAGAGCTAACTTGTTCATTTGTTTTGCAGTAGTAATTACACAACATAAATTGAACTACATAAGTAATTTCTTTTCAAATGTTTTCATCAAGATAATATGCACTTTCGCATCTTTTCTTATCCATTTTGTGGCCCATTCTGATTTTGGTTGAACCAATTATGCCTCCCAGCAGGCATGGTAACCAAAAAATTATATTTTACTGTGATCATACGTTACCAAATATGCTGACGCCAGCTAACAGCCAGCAGCACTAGAGCCCATGATGGCGCTTACCCCACACGTATCACATGTACATATACGTGTGCAAAGAGGCCAATATTTTTGAATTTTCACATAAAGAATATTTTTACAGTGTTAAATGTGTCTTGTATATTTATTTTCAGGTTTTGATATGTCTTACAGTGTTTGTTGTTATTTAAAAAAATGTTTGGTTATGAAATTCAAAGTGCTTGCTGCACAGAGATTAAGAACACTAATATTCCGGTGTGAACGCCATCATAAAGAGACACTGATATGATAGAAAATTTACAAGAAAATTATAAAATGTAAAACAATATTTAATTTATTTGTGCCACTTTTATTTTCAAAGTATATAAAAGTTTACTCTGCGTGCCTAGCACTTCCGCTTATGTGAACCCCATAGGCAGCCATGGTAGGTCCGTGCGATGCTTGCCACGGGGCAATCTGTCTAGGAGAGCTGGTGAGGTAAGACACTGTCACGTACGCACTACAACTTTTTGTTCACTGACGTAGATTTCAATAGCACTTTTAGTATACTGTCAACCTTTGATTTGCATACGTTAGCCAGACATTTCCCCAGCATTATGCTTGCGCTTAACTAATTAATTTCGCCCTTGTGGCATTTTCAACTTATTTGAGGAGAAGGAGGAGAAAGATATCAGAGAGGTCACGCGACCAGTAAAATTTGAATCAGGCGCCATCCGCTTCTGCTAAAGGTGTTTCATTGTAATTTCTGTATTATTACTGCATGCAATTTTAAGGGCTTTAATTCTACGTATGTATTTGAGGGTATTTTTCATTTTGAATATTTTACGGCAACATCACGTACAACCACATGACTAATCGCCGCTGAGTCTGTGTCTGCGCCATCATTGTGTTTTGAGAGCTTATTTATGTAATATCATGTCCGTAATATTTTATTTAGGGTTCTATGATAAATTCTGTCAGGGTTCCGTGTAATTTTCACGTAAATGTATTCTTTTGTGTTTGACCACGCGGTCACTTTAATGTTTGCTTTTTCTGCCATCAGGCAAGCTGCAAGCCTGTAATCACTTCAATTGTAAAGAGAATAATTTTCTCTAGCAGAATAATATTTTGTTGGAATTTAATTTGCCATTTCCACAAAGAAATATTGCAATTTCACCTGCACCACGTGGTCCATTACGAACTTTATCTAGCAGCATCTGTACCATATAAACTTGTTTTCACACATATGTGTGTTTATTGTGACTACTCATCTTGTGCCCCATCATCTTTTAAGGGTCTTTGTGCAATTTATGTAATTTTGTAATTTGTATACGGTGATATTATTTCCGTCCTAGCCGGCTCTGTGTATAGGCCGTCACCACATTACCCACATGCTGGCGGGCGAGCCCAGACGAGTTTGCATTAGGGATGCCAAGTAATTACACATGTTAATGTATCATCAAGTGTTTCGATTTTGTAATTCACTGTGTCCTATCTCCAAGAAAAATCACCAGTCTACCCTAGCGGCTGTCAACTCTCTTCCCTTGTGAAGATTGTGTTTTCATACACCATGGTGAGATCATCCATTTAGGCATGCGCTAGAGTAATTGCAGGCTGGGAGCACCCAAGAGGAGTTTGCTAGACATGACCGAGTGTATCATTATTTCATGGCACGTTGATTGGTACGAACTGTATAAATAAAACAGGTTTCACAGTGAACCATCTTCTTTCGTTTGTAGTGACAGTGTCCTAGCCACATGTGTTTCTTTTTCAAAGTGTTAAAATGTTTAGTAAAAGTTTAGTATTGTCAATGCGTTTGTAAGTACATTCTGGTGAGACGGACACACAGAACCCACAGCATCCCCCAAGAACCCTGAGTCTCAATAGTGCAGTGATTGAGAAGCATCGCTGGTGCCTATATAATCAGTAAGTAATTGTGTCATCGTTCATCTCGTGTCTCACCCGACGGCGTCAACACTAGAGACATGTTTATTTTTGTATTTTAAAATTAGCGAAAGGATATACATAAATAAGCTGAGTGATTAAGGTTGGAAGTAGGCCGCTAGGCTGGCTGAATAGATGGAGTAAAAATTAATTGAGTTTTTATCTACTGTACTTATGAGAGCAATGAAATATGTATGTGTTTAAAATTGATCTGAATGTGTGATAAGCTATGACAGTTTGTGTGGAGGATTTGACAGAAGCGGGCACCTTTCTCTTTTCAATCTGACACTTGCTTGTTCGTGCATCGCCGTAGAAAGTACGTACATAGGAGGAAAAACTTACCAAATTCCAAATTGTCTGCTTTTAAACAGTTGAAACATAGATAACACAAAGCATATTAAATCAATATACCCTTGTAAATGAAAACAGGAAACACACTCAGAAATTACACAACACACAAGAAACTTCATACCATTTGTATAAAGGCAAGCAAGGAGAAGTTACTAACTACATTTAACTGTACATTAACGTAACACATTTAGTTAATAGGATTATTTTATTTAAAAAATATCTGGCTTAGTTGCAATGTGTCAAAAAGAAAAATTACTGTCAAAATTAAAATAAGATTCAATTGAAATTGGTGCAATTGAAATTAAAATGGTGCCAGGCAAAATTTTTAAACTTTTCAATAAATTTAACTATCACCTCTCTTTTGTGATCCATATTAAATTCCAAATTACGTGAGTTATATAACTTTGAGGCACCTCTCTACACATCTCCTAGGCTTACTGTCTTAAAATATGTTCACTTTACCATGAACACTGTATAGCACTCTCCTATCTCACTACATCTTTGTCCTTGATTACATTTCAGTCCAGATTTGAAATTTTAGAATAAACAGGTTATAGCTGTCATTTTTCAGTTCAAAATGGACTCTAGTTAAAATTTTCAACATGATGATAATGTATGGCTGTATCATATGTACACGAGTATGTAAGAGCCAGCTATGAGGAGACTGACTGGTTGATCAAAGGAGATTGTTGTCAATCCCTTGTCTTGTCCATGACTGTGTGTAATGTTCCCTTAACCACATTTTGCAGAATGTAGCGGCAAACCACTGCAAGGATTCATCCCACCTAGCATCCCTTTTAGCTGAATACCCATCGTCGTGATACACTATAGGTGGTTCATGGTAAACTGAGAACTTTTGAAATCAACCTATGTGAAAAATCACTACCCTGTAACAGCATGTATTTAATGTTCCCAGTTACGTTGGCTGTGAAACAGGAAAAGTAGTCCCAAATAGTAATGTCATATTCAAAGTGTACCTTTTACGCTTGTGGCCACTGAATTTATTTTAAATATTTTCTGTCTGTTTTATGCAAATCAGAGTAAGAATTGGCTTTTTTTTTAACATACTGAATTTTCATTTTTTACAATTTAAAAGATTTTACAGTTATGTTTACTTGGTGCATGAATAAAGTGAGAGGGTCAGTGGCAATGCTGCTAATTTTAAAATTGCATATGTTGGAAGGGTACAGAATGGCCAGAGAAGTAGATCTTAGTCAGGGCTTTCAAAAATGCTCAGTTAATCATAAACAGCCTATACATAGGTACCAGTACAGTCCACAAGTTCGTGGACTGGCACCTTAAGTGCCGGCAGTCGCACACCACAACGTCCTCTTGCACATCTTCCTTTAAAATAGTCATAGTTGGCTGCTATACAAGTCTGTCAACACTGGTATAACTGGGGAATACTGCTGAAATATATGGCCAGGAAGACCCTGTACGGCTTCTCTAGAGACAGAAATTATCTCCCCCACTAAATGAAATCTATGCCAGCACAGCTGTGCTTTCAAGCAGGGAAAGAGAAAGAAATTGTATGACATGAGATCAGATTATTATGGAGGGTGTGGCAATACAGTGACTTGTCTTGCCAATTGTTCTTAGACAAGCACAGAACGATGTACAGGAGAGTGTAGTGTAGCAACAGCCAGTTCTTCTTACACCACAGCTCAGGATGCTTACAGCGAATTGCATCACATAGACAACAAAGGATCTCCATGTAGCATGACTGGTTTACAATTGCTCTTTGTAAGATAAATTCCATGTAAACAATACACAATGAGTCCAAGAACAGTTCAAGCATCACCTTGCTTTTTGACACGTCACATTTTATCTGCCATGACTTTGATGGTGATTTCCAGTTGGCTGATTGTTGCTTCAATTGCAGGGTGTGCAGAACAATGTTTCATCTCATTTTTTGATCCTGTTTGATAAATGCCCCAACATCGTCAACCCCACTGATCAGGTCACAGCAAATGGTTGTGCAAATGTCATGTTGGTCTTGCATCAGTATGTGTAGCACACTGTGCTTAACATGTGACATGTTCTGGTTATCCAACAGAATTTTGTGGCACATTCCACGGCAAATTCCTACTGCTGCTGCGAGATCCTCATCATCCCTAAACTCCCCCTCCCTCTGTGCAAAGCATTGGTGCCACTTAAACATAGCACTGTGGCCCACAGTATTGTCCTGTTCCCATGTTTTATCATCCAAAACATTTTACTAGCAGATTTGAATAACTTTTGGCAGAACTTATACCTGCCTGTTCTTCAAACTGCAACATTCTATTGTTCCTCCGCTCACATTCAGCTACCCTTCACAACTGAGACCATCTTTTTGCTTACGCTGTACCATATGCACACAACTACAAGTGGTGCAACCTATCTGTTATAGTGTGCCACAAGCAACACCACACTATATGGTACACACGAACTTAATGACACATCACTTCTGCAATAGCATTGCTTCACCAAGCTAACAAAATCGACACATGAATACCAATGTGCAAGAAATACTGTATACATATTGAGACTGGTACTTATTACAGAGAAAATCAAAGGTGTTACTAAGCCAAAAATTCATTATTTTATATTTGTTCCCAATACTTCTTAACGCGTACACATTACATGTGATGTCATTCCAATGATATCCAACCTTTTTGTGCAAAGGGCCGCAACTTTCAATGTGGAATTGTCCGCGGACCGCAAGTTTAAAAATCATAACCTCAAATACATAGTTTGAAAAAAAAAATATAATATACAAATGATCTAGTTTTATTAATAAAACACCTACTCCATCACATTCAAAATACTAAATACAGAAAATATCCACATTCCTTTTCGTACTCGATACGGAAGCCATGACAAGTAATTACACATTATTAATACAATTCAATAAAACTAAGCATCTTACCAATGTAGACAGTTTACAGCCTCACATTCATCCAAATCACAATGGGATGTCAACTGCACAAACAAAACTACTGCCACTAGCTATGACCGAATACCTGCACATAAGAGGTGAGACTGAAGTGCAACCCGAGATTGAATTTTTGGGAGGGGGAAAAAAGGAAAAGGGGGTGGTTTGGAAGGGTTTGGGGACTTCCCGGCCACCTGTTGTTTCTCGCTGCTACTTTTCAAGGTCGCGCTGGCCCTATGCGGGGTAAACACTCAATGAACCATGTGGATTGTTTCCATCCAACACTTACTAATCACATGTAACATACCACTTGCCTGATACAAGAATAACTCCTGTGAAATTATGTTTACTTTTGAAACACAACCATTTTTTTCATACATAACTAAGCCCGCGCAGGCCGCATTACATGACACTGCGGCCTAAGTCCGCAGGCCATATTACATGACACGGTGGGCGCATGAGGCCTGTGGGCCACAGGTTGGCACCCCTGATTTAGAGCAAACAAAGCTGTAATATTCTGAAATTTTCTGCATAATCACATGTCGAAATAACAATATAAATGTCTATAGATCATACAAATAACAGCCAATTCACTCAGGTGAATGAAATAAGCTGCATTTGAAAAATACTAAGAACTACTTGAATATATCTCTGTAATCACATACAAAATAATTTTTACATTTTCTTTCAAATGTTACGTACAAAATAAGTTTTTGATATGTTACATTTGCTGAATTTTTGTAAAATATCATGACTTAAGACAGTACCTTTTAGCCTGCCATTTATCATTGCTTAAACATGACTAAATTAATTAATTTTAGTGGGGTGTTCCAAAAAACAAATACACTGTGATCTTGACTTGTATGCAAAAACTACAACATATAGATATCTTTAGTTGGTGGGGAATGGCATCACATGTAAATGAGTACCAGTTGAACAGTGTTTGAAAGTTTTGCAGCACTCTTGTACAGTATAATGTAGACTGGAGGACTTGCGTAATGTTACTTTGTTGTTGCCAGTTTGCGACGAATGTGACCGAGAATGGGAGGGAGACTGCCCCGTCCACGGTCCGCTGGTCCACATACGCGACGTTGAGGTGAGTGTCTGTTGTTAGGGACTTGCAAAATTCACGTTATTTTCTGGCAGCCTCTTGTGTATTGGCTTCTGAAAAATTGAGAACCCATTTTCCCCTTTGACTAGGTTGAACGTGATTGGGCTGTAATCTTGTCAGTTGTTTCCTGTTGGTCCAGAACCATCTCGAGTGTGCCCCAACAAACTGTAGTCCAATGAAAAAAGCAACACAAAAGTCTCAAAATAAAAACAAAAATTTTCCAGGTTTTTAGCTACTGTCTACTCTGAAGTGATGCTACAATCTTGTGTGCTGTCAGTATCTTATCTCAAACCTATACCGTTCAAGTTTGTCAGTGCTTTGTTTACATCTGCTCATGTAATGCTAATATGCATCTTAGCTCCACCTCAAGCACAGTTATAATAATCTCCTGTAATCCAACTAAGTGTACTGTGTCTATTTTCATTTCACTTCGAAGGGCATGACCAGAGTTGGTAGTTAAAATAGTGTTGAGAAAATATGCCCCAACGTGTGTAGTCTATTCACAGTTTCTTCATGCGTTGTGAATATAACCTTTGAAAAATCGCCTCATATATGACATGTTTGGTTACTTCCTAAATATGTTGTTTATCACAAGAGTTTTATACTCAAGTACCTTATTTTGGGTTAAATTGAACTTTATTTATATATCTATAGTCTATTCACGAATGGAAGAGAGTTTTGAGAAACAACTTTTAAAAATCACCCTAGGCATAACATGTCAACCTGTTGTTTCAATAACTTGTATTCCACAAGTATATACACTGTGATTAACTTTAAAGTACTGTATTCTTGAATAAATGAAACTTTAACTTAATATCTTCTAAAACTTGTAATATTTATTTCGTATTCAATACAAATTAAAAACAGTGATAGGAACGATGTTTTGGCAATGGCTAGTAAGAAATAGTTCACAGATAAATACTGTTTTAACCTATTTTTTGTATGCTATTTGTAAATTAAACAGTGCCCACTGAAATATTTAAATATTTAGGTAGCCCCGATGGAAACATATTTCATTGTTACAGTTTAAAATTACAGCGCAAAATATTGTGCGTAGGCCCTAGTAACAAGGTGTTTGTTTTTTTGACAGAGGAATAAACTGTCAGCTGAGTGGAGCATGTCACACACACACTCTCTCTCTCTTCTCTCTCTTTGTCTCTCTCGCTCGGAAGTTTTGCAGTAGTGGCAGGAAAATTATACATTTTTTAAATATTAGCATATTTCATACTTATTATAGCAAAATAAGGATTTTTGAATGTGTAATTTACAACTGAAAACAGATTTTAATGTTTGAATACATATTTTAATTAGGGATGGGCCGATGCTGATACCGATTAACCGGCCGATACCATGAACATTGGTATCGGCGGCATCTGAACATTGTTTGCCAATTATTATTCACAGATTAGTAGCACTCATTTAACACAATGTTAAATAAACTGACATGCTGCATCTTGTAAAGTATTAATTTACAGCATCCGTCGATCTGATATTCTGTCCAAAACCCAAATATATTTGTAACAATTGTTTTTTGATGATTTGTTCCCATTGTTTACATTTTACCATTTTTCCTGTTGGTACATTCGTCAAAGATTGTGTGCATCATTCGTTTTTGGACACTACATGAATGCAAAACAATGTGGATAATCGACAACTGCTGCTATCAATAGTATTGATTACATTCCGCAAGAGTTTTTTGTGTTTTATTTTCTTCTTGCATATTTACTGCATTCGTAGATTGACAACAACAATGAAGCAACCTGTATTTTTCTTCTTATGCATTTACTGCACTCATAGGTTGGTGACAATGAAAATGAATCACACACAATTTCTATGACACTATTCAACTATCTGTGGTGTTATTTGTTATTGTAAATTAGTCATGGGTAACTCACTGAAATTTCTGGTGTTGGCGTACTAACTCAGGCACACCTTACTGAGTTGCCATAGTGTGTCAACTCAATTGCGCCATGGCCCAGCAACTGTGCCCTGCAACGAGAATACCATGGCGCTGGCGCAGAGCATACTCATGCACACTTTGCTGTATTGGCACAGTGCACCACTACATACGTATTCTATGGTGCATCATTGGCATTCGTGCCTGGCACGGCACTTTGCTAGTTGTTGTAGTTGAATAAAGTCTTGTCGCATGGTTTCATGTGCGTTTTGTGTTGCTGTATGTTGTATACTCAGCGTACGCCCATGTAAGTTATTATTATATGTTAGTAAGAGAATTCAAATCTAAATGTCATGCTCAATTGTGTTTTAAAACTGTTTATAATGAATTGAATATTATTTAAAATGTTGTCTTTTCTTTGGCATCTTGCTCATTTTTGTGGATGGAAGTAAATAACTGTTATGAAATATAATTAATGATTAAAAAAGTAGTTTGCAAAACGCAGAAAATAAATTTAATAAAACAAAGTCCTAATAATCCATTGTTAATTCGCGGTACTCTACAGCTCTTGAGTTAAAACTTATTTCTTTTACCATATTTTTCGTGCAATGCAATACAGATGCTTCCCCGACCACGTGAAGAAGTGGTATTTTTTAGAAACAAAACAACTGCAAGTGCATATAAGAAATGCAGGGTGCTATGAATTTTTTATTTCACATCTTAGTCGCAGAACAATTGTTACTGTATACATAGTTTCATAAAACAATACTTTAAATATGATCAATACAACTAATAGGCTGTTAATATTTTTTTCCGATATGTACTTTACTAGCCCACTGCCCACTGAGTCGTTAGTTACATATTTTGAAGAAAGTGAGTTGATGCAGCATGTACAATGAACTGAATTAGCGCAATTGCACTGTGCAGCACTGTTTTACCAGTCTCTATTGTAAATGGAAACTGAAAAGCAGTCGCAGTATTTTGCGGGTGTTGTTCTTATTAGAAGCTGTTGGCTGCGGTTTTGGTTAGAATGTTGAAGGTCTGAATAAGACTTGGCAAGTAATAATTGGCAAAAATTGTTGCGAATAAATCATGTGTTGTCATTCTAACCAAGGGATTGAAAATGGCATGGTCGACAAAACAACGCAAGGCAAAAATATTAACATAAATAAAACCAAATTTTGCGCAGTTTCAAGTGAATTGATTTCAGTAATTTCAATTAGTCCTTTATAATGACTCTTTGGGATGTTGGTTTAAACAGACATGCATTTTGAGTTTATGTGTGTGGTATTTCTCACGCTAAATTTCAAGTCCACATTAGAATGCCTAAAGTTTTGAAGGTTGTCTTTAATGAATTCTGTTTGTTATGAATGCTGTATTGTCTGGTAACAGTTTTTGTGTGACTGTTAAGTCACTTATTTGCCCAGTGATACTGTCTATATTATCATTTATTATTAAAATTAGTGTGTATTTCATTTCTATGTTGTAGACACCTAAGAGTTAGACTGCATGGTGCAAAATGACATAATTTAACTGGTCACTGAACCCACACCAGCTGTATCACCCATGGTAGTGGTGCATAAAATGTGAAAGTGAGAATCTGTATCGACCCATTCGGACATTACAAATTACTTACTGATAAGAGCACCAGTGTGTTTCCCAGTCACCGCACTGTTGAGACTCAGGGTTCTCAGGGATGCTGTGGGTTCTGTGTGTCCGTCTCACCTGAGCATACTTACGATATACTTTGCAATCCCAAACATTTTATAACTGTAAAAATGGTGTGGCGAGGATACTGTCACTACAAAAGGAAAGATTGAAACACTGTGAGACTTCCTTTTTATTTTTACCACTCATAAAAATAACGTGCCAAGCAATTTAATGATGATAAACTCGGACTTGTCTAGCTAACTCCGTTTGGATGCTCCCCAACCCGTAATTACTCTATCGCACTCCTATGTGGATTACTTCACCATGGTGTTTGAAAACACAAACTTCATAAGGAAAGGGGGTCGACAGCCGCTAGGGTGGACTGACGATTTTCCATCAAGAGAATTACGAGATGAATCAATACATGAACATGAACACGTGTAATTATTTGGTATTACTAGCGTGGACTCGTCGGGGCTCGCCTCCAGCACATGGTTAGTGTGGTGGTGGCCTATACACATAGCCGGCTAGGACGGAAATAATATCACCACACAAAATTACAAAGTTACACAAATATTAATTAAACAAGATCTGTGCATGATATGAGCAGTCACAATAAGCACACACATGCATGAAAGCAAGCTTAGATGGCGCGGATGCCGCTGGATAAAGTTTGTAGTGGACAATGTGGTGCAGGTGAAATTGTAATATTTCTCTGTAAAAACAGCAAATTAACTTCAGACAAATTGGTATTTCATTTGGTAAAATTATTTCCCTGATGATTGAAACATTTACAGGCTTGTAGCATGCCTGATGTCGGAAAAAGCAAACACAAAAATGACAGCGTGGTCATACATACAAAGCATCAGTTTACGTGAAAATTACACGGAACACTGAACAAAAATACATAGAACCCCAAAGTAAATTATGGCACACATGATATTACACAAATAAGTTCTGAAAACGCATTGAGGGTGCAGATACTTACTTAACGATATCTGACCGCGTGGTCGTACGTGATGTGGCCGTAAAATGATTAAACATGAAAAATACCTTCAAATGCATATATAGAATTAAAGCCCTTAAAATTGCAAGCAGCAGTAATACAGAAATTACAATGAAGTGCCTTTAGAATAGGCGGATGGCGCCTGAATCAAGTTTTGCGGGCCGCATGGCCTCTCCGACATCTTTCCTCCCTTTCTCCTCGTTTAAGTTTCAAAACGCTGTAAGGGCACAAATTATTTAGTTAAACGGAAGCATAATGCAAGGGAAATGTCTGGCTAAAGTATGCAAAGCAAAGGTTGACTGGTATACTAAAATGAAACTATGGTAATCTACATCAGTGCTCAAAAGTTGTAGTGCGTACGTGACAGCGTCTTACCTCACCAGTTCTCCTCGATGGACTGCCCAGAGACAAGCGTCGTGCGGACCTACCATGGCTGCCTATAGGGTTTACATAAGCGGAACTGCTATGCACGCTGAGTAAAATATTTTATATTGAAAAGTAAAAGGCACTTTAGAAATTAAAATATGAATTGACATTGTACATTTTAATTTGCAATTTCTTGTTTTCTTTTAATGTCGTTTGTTATGGCATTCTAGCTGGAGTAGAACTGTTCTTAATGTCCGCACAGTGCACAGTTTGAATTTATAACCAAGTATGGTGCAACAATTTATGAACATAAAAATATTAAACATAAAACACTATGAACCTGGAATAAAAGAAATCATATTTAACACTTGAAAAATACAGTATTCCCATTATGGGAAAATCCAGTTTAAGGCCTCTTTACACACGTGCTTCCCACATGCCACATGGTGGTGAGAGCCGACATGATCTTAACACTCGCTGGCTGTTAGCTGGCGTCAAACGACCCCTCCCTCGAAGGCCACGACGGTGCGAGCAACTCAACATTACTCTGGCAAGCTCTGCCCGGCTGTGAACTGGGACCACTGGTTGAGTGCAAAGAATACATGGCCTCTGAGGTCTTCTGATTCTACTTCGTTTGCAGGGGATGTGGGTGTAGGCTGGAACAATGTTGTGGGGACGTGGTGGAGACTCGCCTCGCCTCTTACGAGTGCTGTGTTCCAGCTTGTTGACATTTGACGTCACACTCACTGCCCTACTAACCTCCTTACCCCCTTTGAAACACTCTTGCCCTACTAGGCTCTCCTCTGCAGGAGCTGAAAAGCCTCGGAAAGGCATCTCTCCTTCACTTGTGGTGTCAAAACTTACATTTTCACTGGTGTTACAACCATATTCAGCTGTGCCTTGGGGAAACCCCTTAAAACTTACTTCTCTGGCACTGGTTGTGTTTGAATTTACATGTACACTTTTGTTACCACTCTCTTCGTGTACACATGGGAATCCCTTGAAGATTCTTTGATCTGCTGTACTAACATTACCTTTAACATCAAAGCCCCAAAATGGTGTATCGCCTACTTCCTCACTGTTGGCGTGGAGTATTCTGACTGTACAAAACCCCTAAATTACATTTTGTTTGCCGGGTTGGGTTTTCTCGTGTTAGTGTTTTTGTTTACATTGGTGCACGTGTTGATATTTCCCTGTGCACTCCCTGGTATACTGTGCCGTGCTTGCCAAGGTACTGGGCATAACGACGTCTCTCTGCCTCTCTTCCCTGTAGGTGGCCGGGCTATACGCAGGTCGTCACGGTACCTTTTCGTGACACGTCTTGGTCCCAACTTCACTAAGAATGTGGAATTTCCCAACACTTACTGGCCCTGTCCATCTAAGTGCCAGCTCAGCATAGTATTTCTTCATCCCGGGCGACAGCGTGTTTTCCTACTCTGCGGTACCCACGTGGTACAGTACCTTTCCTGATTTTCCCTTGCCTGGGCATGAATTTGTTGTTGGTATATTACTACTTTCTTGGGTGGTATCGGGGGGTTTTCTCTTGGTTCTCCTGGCGCACACAACTCGCGGCCCTGGGCTATCTCTGCCGGGGTTTTCCCTGTGGCTGCATTTACCCAGTTTCTCATGCAAAACATTACTTCCGGAATTAGCTCTGCCCGCCTGGTGTTGTTTCCGCCTAGCCTAATTCTCAACTGAACCTTTATGTCGTGGTTCCGGTGCTCTGTCGGATTCTCGGGGGGTGGTACGTGTTCTGCTCCCCACCTCGTGCAGTACTCTCTCCACTTTCTTCCTACAAACTGGGTCCCGTTATCAGTCAACAAAGATTCCAGATAACCCCATCTCTTGAAAAATTCTGTTTGCATGATCTGAGCGACCATGTGTGTGCTATGTTGTGTATGGGGAATGCTTCCGTCCATCTGATAAACAGGTCCGTAATAACATTAAAAAATCTCTTTCCTCTGGTGGTGCGGGGATACGGGTCCAAAATATCTAGCGACTACAGTTTTTAAACGGCTCCGTTGGCAGCCTCGGTTGCCGTCTGTTCTCTGCGGCTTCCTGGTGTTACACGTGATACAACTTTGTACATATTTACCTACATCCCCTTGAATTCCCGGCCAATGAAAGAATTTTTGCCGTTTCTGCACGTTTGTTCGGTACCTGGGTGCCTATGTTCTAGACTGTCATATGCGTATGTGAGTACAAGTTCCCGTTTTTCTTTTGGTACGTAGGTTCACCATCATGCGCAGTTACTGGGGAGTTTCACCTGAATCTCTCGATCTACTGTTCTCCAATGCTCGGAATGCATGGACGTTTGCTGACGTTGTACAGCTTCCTGGGGAATTTTTCTGTGCAGTGTGGACTTCTCTGACTACGTCACAACATTCAATGACACAAGTTCACGGGTGGTGTGGCGAAAATGTTTTGCAAACCAAGAGCTTGGGTGTTCGTTGTTTGTGTAGCACCGCAAGGTGGTAGTGCCTCTTCCCATTCCGCATTGTCATTTACCGTTAGGTTCGGAAAAGGATTCTTGGACAAGGGTCCGTGAGTTCGTTGGTTTTCCCTGGCACGTGTTCTACCTTGAAGTCAAACACCAATAAAGCCCAGCAGGCAAGTTTACTTTTCCTGTTATGCATTCCTTCCAACCAAACTAGACAGCGGTTGTCAGTTTTCAAGGTAAACTGTCTCCCTAACAGGTAAGGCCAGGATTTTCTCAGTGCATGTACAATCGCCAAACACTCTTGTTCGTTTACATGGTACTTGCGTTCTGTCTCATCAAACTTTGTGCTGTGGTAGTTTATTATGTGCTTTTCTCTGTGTGTTCCTTCCTGGTATTACACAGCTCCGATGCCTTCCTGACAAGCATCTGTCTGCACTACAATGGGTAACTGTTGGTTGAACTTGGCTAGTGGATTACAATTTTGGAAAGCAAGTATGATCTCTTTAAATGCTTGGTCGGCTTGAGGTGCCCATACAAATTTACACTTTTTGCATAGCAATGCGGTCAATGGTGCGGTTATCACTGAAAAATTTGGGACGAACTCGCTTAACCAATTTATTAAACCAAAAAGTTTTCTGACTTGTTTATGTGACCTGGGTGTGGGTTTGTTTTGAATTTCCTATACGTGATTATTCTGGTTCGTGTCCATCCCCTGTTACATAGTATCACAAAAACTCCATCTTACTTGTACTCAACTTACACTTGTCAACTATACATGTAAGCTTGTTGCATTCGAGCCGTTCAAACACAAGGCTCAAATGGTGCAAATGTCTCTTCCCAGCTGTTTGGCCAAACAAGTACATCATCTAAATACACCATCGCAAAGTCTCATATGTATCCATGTAGTACACTAAACAATAAATTCTGAAATGTTGCAGTGGCACACTTTAAGCCAAATGGCATGGCAACAAACTGGAATCTATGCCTGTCTGGCGTGGTAAAAGCTGTTTTTTTTCTGTCTTGGAGACGGATAAGCACTTGCCAATATCCGGATTTCAAATTCAATGAAGTGAAAACAGTAGTGGCCCTAGTGTTGATAAAGTGTTCTTCATATTGATTATGGGGGGGTGGCATGTTTACAGTAATTTTGTTAAGCGGACGAAAATCAACGCAAAACCTCCATTCACCATCCTTTTTAGGGGCAAGTGTAATGCCTGAGTTGTAGAGACTCTGCGTAGGTTCAATCAAATTGTCATTAAGCATTTCACATACCTGCTGATTGATGACGTGGCAAAAGAAAAATATCTGTATCTCGTGGCTTGGAGTATACCGGGTCCTCGTGCATTTTGATGATCGCGTGTTCCATGACGTCGGTGCACTGCAGTTTCCTCTCAGTGTGGAACACATCAGCATACTCAAAAGCCACCATGTGGTCGCCTTTTCCCTCCTAAGAAATTGTATTATCTAACGAGTCACCGACACGCCAGATCCAGAGAAGCTAGTTTGAAGGGATGATGCAGGAGGGCAGCACCCAACACACAAGGTCACCACTGCCGCCATAGTCTCGAGGAGAGGTGAGATATGTCAACAGCCTCCTGCTGAGGAGATAAGAAAAGGGTGGCGGACCCACAACCATAATTAAAACTACCCCTGTGAGGCGAGGCTAGCCAACCGAGCACCCCTCTAACAGTCCACAAGCCAGAATTTTTCGTATATAAGGAGGCGCCAAACCACAGGTCAGGACAGTCGTCAGTCCTCCAGCTTGCATAAGGCTGAGGGCAACAGAGGGAAGTGACTGTCACCCTGCCCTCACAGTCTGCACAAGACTGATCATATTTAATCCAGGGTAGTTCATGATCACAAGGCCTTACGAGCCAAAGTCATAATCTGTACTAGTGGATCGCGACAGTCTCCAGCGACGCCGACGGCAGCCGAGGACGCCATCATCACATCAGCCAGAGGTATCTCGAGTCCCACCTGTTTCCTACCCGCCTAATTAATACTTATAAATTGCGGGATAGCAGGTCTTGCCGACGTCCCTTCTGAAATGCCCCACTCCCTTCCACCATCAGGAGAATTTACGTAAATTAAAATAATTGCACTTTCTTATTTCAGAGCAGGTTAGCCTTCACCTGCCATAACAATTAACTTCATTATTGTTATCAATGTAAAGAGCTACGCATTCCCCATTGACTTTCAAGCATGTGAAATTAAATATGTTCAACTGTGATTTGAATCCTTTTTATTTCAAATGATCTAGAAGTCACTTATAAAAGATTTTTACATAAGCAACCGCCTACTGACAGGAGTGGATCGACTCAAACATATTTGGTTATCCTTAGCTTGAACAAAGCCAGGATAGTATTCCTTAGTCTGCACAAGACAGTAGGAATACCCCAAATATTGTCCGAAGCACCCGTGCCTCCAGTTGGATTCACCCTCAGTTATCCAGTCTAACCCATACTCATTACCTCGGTTCCAGTCTGCATTAAAGACTGGACTTAGGAGGGCTTGAGTATACACCTGGCGTTCAGGGGAGTATGTTCCTGTGTATCTTTACTATAGTGGGATGCCATCTAATTCTAAAGGGGAAAGTTAGTCAATTACGCAGATTAGCCCGTCGGGAGTTACAAAGAAAGCTAGACACAATAAATATTTTTATAAACCCTCCAGACAACAGTGATGTGGTAAAAACTATCGGAACACCAGATAAATTGGCGTATCACCAGAACTCAAATTTGTATGAGAGGTCAGATTGGGCTGTCTTACTCTGTATCGAGTGGCTCTGGAATGATCTCAATTACACAGATACGTTAGATTCGCTAGTATCTCATTCTGAACAAACCCCACCGCCTCTCCCTTGCATCCCAGTACAAGAATCTACTTGCAGATCACACAGTCTCTGGAAAGATACTAAAAATACGTATCCCAACCAAACCTACACTGCGCGTAGAATAGTGTCGGTCTTACTGGACTTCATCCCCTTGCAGAAGCCAACTCGACCCGAACCCTGTCTGTGCAAACTGAAATCAGAAACAAGTAAATTAAGTTCTAACTAGGCCTTGGATACACACATTTTTCCTTTAATTACCCCCATGACAGCTGGCGTCACGACTCTTGACAGCCTTCACAGTGAGCAGGGCCAAATTCCCTGGGAGGGAGACATTCTTGGTCAAGCTCGGGAACCACTGTTAGAAACCATCATGAGGGAATCAGCGCCTACCTATCTTAATAACTCCGCCTCGCAGAGGTGTGAACCCAGAGTAGTATAACTAGGAATTCCTGTTTTCCCTTGTGGAGCGCAAAATTTCCAAGCAAGGAAATATTAAGAAGGGTAGAAGTACGCGTCAATACATTCCAAACAAAAAATTTAGCTAACTACAGGAGTGTTAAAAAATTTCAAACAAAATTTAAATAAAATTCAATGTTAGTTAAAACATTTAAAAAAATAGACAGGATAAAACTGCAAATCTAAATTTAACATTTGAAATATCATTATAATACATTGTGGCAAAGGAACAACTGGTATGTGCACACCTGTACACTCTACGGCCATGAAAAATTCCTCTGAAACACAATTACCTTCTACTCCACTGTCTAATAAAGCTGTGCATGGTACACCATAGACAAATACATTAAGTTCCTAACATGCTTCACACACGTATTCACTGCCGCTCGTTTCTTCCTTGCAGTATAGCAGTGAGGCTAGCAAACTGCAATATTTTCTCTCTAAACCGCACTAAGGTCAAGTTGGTATAGCCAATCCAATGTATACAATACCTTCTAGGCAGCTGTTGTAAGATGAATGAAATGAATTCTGTATCATAAAGTGGTGAATTTAGATGTCTAGTACGCTAATACATGAAGGTCAGATGTTCCTTGAGAGAGTTACCAGGACTGGGGAAAAATCATTCATTCAGCAGGCAAGCGCGAAGCCTTCCTTGAATTTCCAAGTTCCAGTACTTTTCAGCAAACACTCAATGAAATTCGTTAAATAAGTGAATGGTTTCACATTCTAGCTCCCACCAGTGTGCTTCACTGCTTTTCAATGACAGATCAACATACTGTAAAACTTTATTACTGGCAATTTGACAGACTTCGAAGTAACGTTCTAGTCAACGCAAAAATGACATGGGATTTTCAGTTTCTTGGTAATGGAAACTAGCCAATTCCTCCAATAGCATTTGTGTAGTACTAAGCATTGCGAGGAATTACAGCAGTAGGCATAGGAAGCGTGGAAGTGGCCTCACATTCCAGATATAGTGAATAAATTTAAAAACTGCTCAACTTCCTGGACGCAATGATTTATTTGTTCAATGGCCTGCTTCTCCTGTTCCACTAAGCCATCGGTATTCAAACTGCTCAGCTGCAACCTATACAAATGGTCACATAATGCAGAAAGTTCAGCTTGCGCTCGCACATGCTAAGCAATGTTCCGACATCTGATTATCCTATAGGAAACATCCTCAAACTATGGCCTTACATGATTATTTCATTTACTGCCTCGTTTCTAAAAGAAGTCACTGGTTTTTAAACTTGGACCTTACCAATTGCAATTCAGTTCACAAAGCTTCTTGAACACATTGGATTTCAGATTTAAGTTTAGCTTGAACTGCCTGGGTAATGCTTACTGTGTTACGGATGGGCTGTAATGCTACCTTAATTTCTGCCTAGCTGTTTTGCGTAGTTACCAGGTTGTTTTGCATTAACTGCCTGGTTCGCCTTAACATGCTTAAATAAATTCAAGATAACGAATATTGGATCGTTATCCAAAAGATTCTGTACTAAATTTGAAATTACTGGAGACAATACCTCTGACATTTATGGTGTCACAGGTGACTAGTTTTGTAGCGGAGTTATTCCCTGCATGCCACGATCAATGCCTTGCATGCTATCATCTCTATGGCGAATCAAATAATTGATTCCATTATGCTGAGAGAATTCATTATGAACAGCAATGTTTTCTTGGCCTTCGCCAGCATCACTACAATTCGCAACTTCTTTCTCCATGCTCAAATGTTCTACTGAGCAGATTACACAAAAAGCATAAAACTGATTCCTGAACTCTTAATGTTTTCTTAATTACTCATAGATTAGCTTTTATTTACTAATTACTGCACTACTTCAATTTAATTTATATTTTCTGCATACTTCCTTAATCTGGGTTCCATATTTAGCGCCATCTAAAATATAATTATATCTCTCTATTTTTCTTTCCTTTTTATGTGTGGGTACTGAGAAACTTCTCATTTATGCAATAGGTGTAGCAAAAGCCAAATATCTCCGCGTATTTATTTTAATTGAACTTTTCAGTGAAAATAACATTCTTTAGCCTGGATTCTTGCCATCAGTAGCTCAGTCTTCATAAATGTAACGAGAGGTATGGACTTACAGTTGAGTAGAATTGATGTGTAACTTCCTGTATTCAGGTATCAGAAGCTCAACTATTATGAATTGAATATATATTCATTTATTTATTTCAGAATGCCAAAAATAAACTGGAAGTAACATAGTTGACTGACAAAAAACTGCAGTTCAGAGAATGCTATTCTCTAGCAAAACAAACTAAAGAAAAAAAATACAAGACAGTGATATCTTGAAGCTCTGTGGCCACTACTGGCATTGATCACCTTACATATAAAGTGAGTTCATGGTCAGACATTACAACAGGAAAGGAAAGAGCCACCTATGATGAGAGTAATCAGCAATCAAGGTATCTGCAAAGAACGGAATATTTCTCTTTGTATTTATTTATATCCAAATATTTTTTATCATTGGTTTTGCAGGGTAAAATTGCACCATTTTGCCAATGAAGTTGTTTTTTTAACTTTTCACTGTTGTATTCTCTACAACAGTGGTTCACCCCAATGTAAAGTAGCTAAGTATGAATTGTTTGGAAATAGGTCACCTGTACACAGCTTGAAGATATTAAGGTAAAGTTTCATTTATTCAATAATACAGTACTCTAAAGTTAATCACAGTGTTATTTATTTGTGGAATACAGGTTATTGAAAAAACAGGTTGACATGTTATGCCTACAGCGTTTTTTCAAAGGTTGATTTTCATAAGTTGCTTCCAATCGGGAATGGACTATATGTATGTTATGCTTGTTTTTTCCACCTGTGTGTGTGTGGAACATAGTATTGATAAAGGCAGTTCTCATTAAAATAAGTAAGCACTTTTACAATCAACTTTTTGAAAAAATTCACTGCTGCCCGTTACCATTCGCATCCTATAGTAGGTACTGTGGCATGAGGTATCCCAGCTAAGTTGGCAATGACATGATACTGCAAGTCTAATGTGTAAATTTATTGCTACAGAAGTTAAGTTTTCCATGTTTTATACACATAGAATAGCATGAACATGCACATTAACATATTTATTTTTGTAAAGATTCCACAGTTTCACTTGGATGACACATTCAGTGGCAATGGTGGTGTTACATGTAGTGGAAGGACACCAAGTGAGGATAAAAGTAGATCCTCAGCAAGGCTTGCACAGTGCTCAATTAATCGTGAACAACCTATATTATACAGTGGAACCCTATTATAACATTTTCCAAGGGGTCAGTAAAATAAAATGTTATATGCAGGAAAATTTTATAAACACAAAACAGTATTGCACCTGCAGGGACACATCAAGTGAAACAAAATTCTAATCTAATAATTTTTGTATATAAATAGCTAGTCAAGTACATCACCTTCATCTTATTCATTTAATGCAAAAGTATCAGTAATATGAGAATTTCATGGACTATAGCATCATCAATTAATGCAGAGTGATATGCATTCTAGATGCTTGCTCACTCATCTATGCTTATCTTAGTAATTCTCAGTATCATTACCTCTAAAATCCTTAATATTTCAAGTATAAACTGTTTTCTGTATCTGTTTGTAGGCTACTGCATTGTTAAATGTTTCAAATTTTAATTAAGAGCAAAATTACATTTGAGATACTGCAAGGAATTGAACAAATACTGATGTTATAAGCCGGAAGTGACAAATATGAAAATTGATTGTAAGCAGGAAATGAAACCATTTAGCCTTGTGGAGAAATGGTGGGAACATGAAATAATGGTGTTAAATGCAGGAAATTGTTACATGCAAGAATGTTAAAACAGGGTTCTACTGTAGTTATTTCTTACTCTCATGCGTACTATGGTCTATTCATGATTTCTTCTCACTTTTTTTAATCAATCCTTCGAAAAAAACCATCCCCTGTATGATGCCGTTGGTCATTTCCTAAATATGCCATGTACCACAAGCATTTTATAATTAAATAACTAAATTTTTACTTATATTCTATCCTTAAATGATAATATTTCATCCATAATTAATTAATATGAATAAAACCAGAGAAAATAAGTGTGTTGGTAATGCCTAGTAAGAAATAGTTCTTACACAAAATATTATATTACACTGAGTGCGCATGAATTCAGTGCATTGTATAATTTTCTGGAATTAGTTAAGCTTTGTTTGCATAAGGTGGAGGAATATTCTGGAAATCGTACTTTAGCAGGGTTTCAGAAATGTTGGAATTAACCTGGAGTGGACTGTATATCACAGTACATAGGTACTTTATTAAACTCCAGGTGCCGAAGTCGGACAGCGACCTTCAGAGAGCAGAGAAGACTGCTCCAGCGTGCATAGCTGTTGCAGATTCGTCAATACCTGGAGGAGGGAAAGGGGCGTGGACCAAAATGCAGCTGCAGAAAGGGATCATGTTTGGACCATACGAAGGAGTCATTACTGACACCACTAAGAAGTCTGGCTATGGATGGCAGGTGGGCATCTCGTGTCTTGAGCAAACATCTGAGAGCTGCAACCAACTGTGGTTGACAGCCAAATTCCTTGTTTACAATGATGCAGTCTGCAAAAGTCAGCTCTCAACACCCTCATCACCGCTCACATAGATATTGTTCTCATTTTTATGCATACATATTATGTACTATTGGCAGTACCTTGTAAATCAGAATGGTTGAAATTAACTAAGTGATGTTCACGAGTGTTCACTTTCTTTTTGACAGGAAATTTAATTTTTGATAAATAAAATTAGGTAAATTGTTCTTTATGAATGTAAGTCATGAGTGAAAAAATGCAGTACCAAAGGAATTAAAAAAAAAAAAAAAAACCTCTGTACCAAGCTCTGTTATATTGTTTATTTTTTAGAGCTGAGAAGCTGGCTTGTAGTCTATAGTGAGTACAGTGCGCTGAGTTTAATTAGTTATTGGGGAGGCAAGAATTAAAAATGTTAAATGTATTTGTTATAAACAAAACACTGATATGTATTATTGTGCATTACAGACCTCGTACAGTTTGTTTTCACAATTTAAAATTACGGGTTTATTTACCTTATGCAACACTGTTTATATTGATACCATAATATTTATATTTTGGTAATAACTTATTTATTTATCATAATTGTGCCTCAAAACAATTATATTTACCATTTAAAGATATTTTCAACAAGGTATTGTAGCACTACAGAGTTTTGAAGTCAAAGGTTATGTTACAGTTACACCTAACTTCAAACTGATCGTTGTCAAAATTTTCATCACACAAAAATAATATTTTATTGTATAATTCTGTGTTCTGAGTAAACCAGTGTAGTTTAGTGACATGATTTGCACTATAAGTATGTTTCTGAAAGCGTTCAACATGTTATTTTTGTATTGGTCACCATATTTTTAAATTCACACTTCTGCCAATTAAGGAGGCTGGATTTGTTCATTGTTAGTCCAGGGCTTCCACTATCTGCTTAGCGTGTGTGTGTAAGAGACTGTACAATCTTTTTTGTTGTAAAAAGGACCGCCATGTAAGCCGCCACGATGACGAGAAGGAGGTCCTGATGTTTGGAGTCCTAGGGCCAGGAAACTGTGGCAAATTTAGCTAGAATTTTGTTAAATCTACAAGTGTTAAGGTAGGCGACCTCAGATAGAGTATAGAAGCGATCTGAAGGATAGGTAACTCAGTGAAAGCTGATGCTAATGACCCGATGACACCGACGCCGTACCTGAGGCCTGGTCCGGACCCAAACCAAATATCACAAGGTAACAAATGTCCAATATTACCAGCTGCGGCGGTCCTGCACGTCAGAGTTTCTGTTAATTTCACTGTGGCTACGTGCAGAGACAATTTTAGTACAAAACGATCTGAGTAACTAATCATTTTGAACTGTGCTAAAATTTTAATGAAACCACTAAAAGACTGATGAATTCCTTTCATTTGAGTGCTTCTACACCTACAGTGAAATGTAATTTTTGCTACAGACTTTTAGTCCCACGTAGTAGATCTTTTTCACAGAATTATTGCAGTGAGAGCACATTTTAAAATTTAATTTTTTTTAAAGGTCAATTTGGCAAACAAAGGCAGTAACCATACTCATGACTCTACAGTCAGAACAGTTTTAAGAGTTAACATTTTGAGTCACTTCAATGGTGGTAATGATATAATTATTTTGTCCAAATGAAACTCAATCTGTTAATACTGTGGAATTCTGTTTTATTGTGTCCAGGATAATTTGTCTTTATATTTTAAGAGTATCTTGTGTGTATAGGGTATGTCATCATGTATGTCTCAGTGTTTCCCATGTTTGAATTTTCTTTGAATTTAGTAAAAATGATGCAATGATAATTTCAGAGTTGTTTGTCCCAGTAGTGTTTCTTAATATAGTCCATTCACGGTTTCTTTGGCCTTTTTTAATAAAACCTTTGAAAAATCTCCCCATTTATGACATGTTTAGTTATTTCCTAAATACGCCCTGTATTACAAGCATTTTATACTTGTGTTCATAAAAGTTACTTTTTTTTTCTGTAAATTGAAATGTTATTCATATTTTATCTATAAATTATAATGCTTCATTTATAAATAATCTGAATAAAAATCAGGGAGAAAATAGGTATGTTGGTAGCGCCTAGTGAGAAATAGTCCTTGTACAAAATACTATTACACTGAGGGCGCACGAATGTGGTGCATTGTCCCCTAGTGTAATTCTTCAGGATTAGTTAAGCTTAGTTTGCATGAGGCGGAGGAATATCCTGGAAGTAGAACTTTAGCAGAGCTTCAGAAAATGCTGAAGTAACCATGAATAGACTATTTCTTATTGCATGCTTACTGAGTCTCAGTGCTTGCTAAGTGTAAGCCAACCAAAAAAAAAAGGAAATAATTAAGAATTTTACTGATTATACTGAAATAAGTGAACTAAGTAATATTGGAGATGTGGCGTCATGACACTTCCCACTACCTGCCCCATTCTGGATCACAGCTAAGCATCTGGCGCCTAGTGAACTGAATAGTATTCTCTCCCATTCATGCTTGTTTGTGTGTATTCTCTGGGCTCACTTAAAGCAATTGTTTTAATTTTTATAATGCATTTTATTCTCTGAGTGATATATAATGTTGGACGAGATAGCATGCTATCAAGCCAAATCTTGCGAACCCCCAAGAAAAATTAATCAGAGTGTTAATCGCAGTTGTCCAAAGGTGGACCTTGTTATACTTAGTGTCACAACAACCTACATTTTACAACACACTAACTCTTACAGAAATATCACATTGTAGATATCTAGAGGCAAGATTATATGGTGAATAGAAATAAAAATGAAGTAACACTGAAATTCATGTCAATACACCCAACACTGAAGATCAAATTAATACACCACGTCAGAGCAAAATTTAATAATAGTCAGAAACACAATTTTACCTTTATTTATGAGCTGTGTGTTAAGTAAATTTTAACTCAAAGAATGTGTAAACATATTGGAGGATGGGATTGGGAAAGAAAAAATAAATACATTAAAATCTATGCTGAGTCAATCAGATCCTATGTAGATGTGGCTAAAATTATATTTGATTAAACAAGGCTGGCAAAATTGAAGAAAAAGTATATTAACAGTTTTTTTTAAATAAATTCATATTCAAAATAGTCTTGTGAGGTACTAACCAAATGAAAATCCACATTCTCCGGAAAATTCAACATGTGTCAGAAAAACGTTACAACTATAAAATGTGATTTTTTTCTTTTATTTTAAATACATATGACGTGAGCAGAGGCAGCAGAGGTTGCTGAGACGGTGTTAAAGATGCCGGACTAATAGTGATACGAAGGTGGAGAGCACGTGTGCACTCCTCGAGGCCATGCACCAATGGCCATGGCTGAGTTGTACACACAAATCTGCCTGCTGCATGTCAAGCTGTACCTACCTAGAAGTGGCATTTAGCAGTCTACTCGTATGCCACTATAACTCAGGATTGTCTGCTATCCTTGATGCCCTTTAACTGGTTTATGAGCGTGGGTTCTCGGGACCCGAGCCTGTATACACCATGAAGGTGAAGAAAAATAAACATAACACAGAACCAGCAGAGCAGGAGAGTGAACCCCAAGCACGACAAAATAAATACACAAAATTTCAAGTAAATTAACGATAGTCTATCAGATTGATGAGCAAGCAGTGAAGCGACTCGGGGTGGCGACTGGCCATGCTCTCCCTTATGCGTCATGATTTCGACTAAACAACATGGCACACTAAAAGAAATTACAATATTTTGTGGTAAATAAACACAAAAACACTGGTAGAAAAATTATCGAAACAAATAATTAGCTTGAAAGTTCCTTTGGTTAAAAAAAAATGGAGGTTTAATTGAAATTGAGGAAATTTTTATGTGTGACATCTTTTTAGATACGACCTAATAATTGGTGTCCATTTGCATTCTAGTACCGCATATTAATTTGAAGAACTATACAAAACACTTAAACCCTGCAAAAATAATTAACAGACTAAGTTAAAACATGATCGCTATGACATCACGGTGGACCTCTACACTGGGCATGTTCACTAGCATAGGGGCAGTAAAGAAAGAGGTTAAACACGAAGAAGAAACACTATGCTCACAATTTTATACAAAGCAAGGTTACAAAACGCTTTCTCTTTCAAATGTATAATGACTCAGATGAGTCTGAAGTGGGTGGTTTTACGAGGAGCGGAGAAACCCATGAGCACATGACATCATGTGTCCTGGTGTTTTACTAGTCACAACACACACGCAAGTCTGCATTCTGACATAGGGAGCATCCTTCTGATGCACCCGAATGTCCACAGCGGGGACAAGGGCCCAGACTCTCACGATGGCACAGTCGGGGCAATGCGGCGTGACTGACAAGCTAGAGAGAACAATCATGCATTGCACGAGTCACATAGATGCTTACTCTCGTTTATGTAGTTGTATAAATGTTAAGTATTAAAAATATTTACTTGAACAAGTGTGTAAGTATATACTATTGTTAACTATACTGTGAATTAATAAATATAAAAGCAATTACACCAAAATATTAAGTTTTTTAAATCAAGTTGAGCCAAAATCCTTTCTTAGGAATCGCTTACTGTAGTAACCTGATGTCATTGCAACTGAATATGTTAAGTCCCTGCTGGAACTGTAACAGGTAACTCACAGTTACTTTTGCAAGTAATAACTACCTTTTTGCAGTTATTTCACAAAAATGACTGCCATTTTGCAGTTATGCTGCAATTTCAGATTTGGCAACTTTACTTTCACACTCATATAACTGCAAGATTGGGCTGTTAACTATGAAATTACTATTACCTAACTTTATATATCGGAACTGTTAACTGTGTGGCCACAGATAATAACAATTTTATGACTATTGACTGTGAAAGGACAGTTGTTTAACTACAATTCTGAAGCTCCTGACTGTAGACTTGCTGTCACACAAGGCAACTGTCAAACGGTGGTTGTTGGTTGAAAAACAACAGTTACATAACTGACCTACTGAACTTGTCAACTGTGCAACAACTGTAAGACTGTGGTTTGACAGCTGGTAACAATAATACTGCAGTTATTCCAGCTGTGTTTCTGCAGTTGACAACTGTAAGACTACAGTCATTGAACTGCGTTTTCACAGTCAGCAGCACTAATATTACTGTCTCCAACTTTAGTTTAATAGTTGTCAACTATAGAGTTACAGTTGTCCAATTTAATACTGCATTTGACAGCTACAAAACTGCTGTTGCGTAATTGTCATTTTATATGCTATTTTGCACCAATGACTGTGAACAACTTTGACTGCGTAACTGTGAAATAACAGTTACTTTTCCAGCAGGGTATGTATTGATTAGTGATGAGCCAAACAGTTACTTTCATGTAACAAGTTCCATCATTCCAGTTCCAAGTAAGTACCATGTTCCAGTAACATGCTATTTTTGTAACAGGTTACTGTGAAACATTTATCACTTGTCCTCACATTCCGGGAAATAACAATTACTGTATGTTGTTCAATGTTCCAAAGCTTGGCGTTCCAAGAAATAATGTTTGCACATGTGCAGTTGCAAACCAAGATGTTACAAAAATAACTTTTACACAAGCACACAGTTGCAAATTGAGACATTCCAAAATATAACTTCTACGCATGCGCACAGCTGCCAGCTGAGATGGTCAAAAAACATCATTCACTATGCATAGTGTTTGCCTGGTGTGGTGGGGGAAGTTGAAGGGTTACAAGCCAGATGTTCCCAAAAATAACTTTTATACATGCACATTAGTCAAGTGTTGGTTTAAGTGAGGCAACAATGATAAAATTTTTATTAAAATAACAATATAAAATCTTGGCTCTTTCTCCCTCCAGGAAAATTTGGATTTCAAGGTGCAAAATGGTGCTATGTAAGCATTTTAAACATTTGAGTATAGCGCTAGTAGAAATTGTCATGTTTTTTTTTAGATAAAATTTGTTTGAGTGAACGATTTTGCAAAGATATATTTGTCAAACCTGGAGCCATGCCCACTCAAAACCACTATTATTTTTATCTCAGGTGAAACATAACATGAATGTTATATACTACAATTTAAATACTTATTACAGTTATTACCAGTGTGAACACATTTGTTTACAAATTTTACAGCAGAACCTCTGTATGTTGACCCCATTTTAAGTAACTGTCTTATATAACAACTCTTTTTCGAGGAACCATAAAAAGTTTAGGTGAATAAATTAAAAATCTGAGGAAAATATGCCAAAAAATAAGTACAGTAGAACCTCTCTATTACAACTCCTCACGGTTCCCGAGAATAGGGTCATAATAAAAAATTTTGAAAATTTTGGGCAGATTTTGACCCACCCCTAATCCCTATGCACCCAAATTTGTCATTTTTTGCATGAAGTTCATGTTCAATCATCTCTAGCGCATAAAAAAAACACTTCTTAAATTAAATGTAAATATGTATATTTTAATAGCTGGATTAATTTAATACCTGAGAAAGGTATATTGGACCACCCCTTGTCAGGGTGGCAGCAAATACATGGCGGCTGTAGCATGTATGTAGCTGGGCGAGCTCCTAAATCCTCTGCCGGGCACAAGCGTGGTGATTTGCTGCTGAAGCTCAGCCCTAGATCCTCAGGCTGGGCAGCTGTCAGTCGGTCGTTACAGGATTACCTGGTCTGGCGCCACTGCCGTCATTACGGGGCCGGCTCACTTTGTAACAGCGGCCTGACATTGGGAAAACATGCTGATGGATGCAATTGACGTCAATGTGTTGAAATTATACTAAACTAGCGAGTACCCGGCATGCGTTGCAATGCCACACAAAGAAAGAAAGTGTTTGTGTTTTAAATCTGTTTATTGAAGTGCTTTTGGATACATAAGATTTTTTGTTTTTCCATCTGGTGCGTACATTAATAAGTCCGAAGGTTTTCCGACATGTGAACAGGCCACATATAGCTGTCCATGTGAGAAGCATGGATTTTCCAAATTTAGTCCACACACTTGTAGCGATTGTCCCTGTGCCTTGTTGATGGTCATTGCAAATGCATGCGCACCGGAAACTGCAAACATTTGAACTCGAATGGAATATCATAAATTTAAGGGCACTGCAATACACACATAATTTATCCATTTTTCCAATAACTACACTTGGATGAAGACTGTAATCATAATTATCATCATAATGGAATGCACAAGGATTTTAAATCAGCATGCAGTGTTCGACTGGAACAGTTCCCAGTCTTACTTCCCGTTGCTCGTTGGTTTCTGAAGGTCATGATGTCTTTTTCCTTTTTGCTTGAGGTGTAGATCGGCCAATCGCTTTTCGTTTGGTGGCATATTTGATTTGACAGCAAAGAAATACTTTGTGATGACAATTATAAATTTACAATAAACACCACTTATTATGTCACACATGAACTGCCACTAAACTATATGAAAATATAATAAATACATTAATTATTCTATAAATACCGGGTTCATCAAGGCAATGTACCTAGAAATTATATATAATGCAATAAGGAGATTAGGTAAAGTATGAAATGATGGACAAATAAAACATCTTTTGTTTGCTCAAAATCAACTGTATTCAAACTATAGTACAGTTAAATATAATGTGAAGTTGCAAATTAGTAATATGTCTTGTTTATATAAGTAATATTAAACAATGTTTGTTTATATCAAATGTCAATCAATAATCAAATCCCTGATCTGTTCCCGTAGATTGTAGATTTGAAATGGAACAAATTGTCATATTTTGATTAGGTACGTCATCTGTCTTTTGTTGTACTAATCGCAATTGGATGATCGCAATCGGATGAATGATATATATACATAGGTACACTCATTTATTGAAACGACTCGCACGCCACGTATTGTAAAATGGTTTTACCAACTCAGAAACCTTTGCGGGCATGCGCACAACAACTTACCAAGTTTCATCGCAATTGGATGAATGGTATAGGAACGCATACAGGACAAACAAAGAAACATTAATTTTTATATATATAGATGTAGGTGGCATTGGCACGATGAGGCCAGGCAATGTTTACGGGAATATAAATATTTAGTGCAGTCTACTTGAAATATTAATTATCCTGAATTTTTCATCAAAAACTTTTGACATTGCACACGCCTCACTCACCATAATATGGTACCGGTAACATAAGAACACATTTTATTTGCACACTCTTATCTTTATTCTCTTTACATATAAAATTGACTTCACAAGACAAAAACAATTGCCCACCATAAAAAAATTAACACATTACGTAGGTGTGGGCAGAGAGAGGGAGGGTAAGGCAGAGGGGCTGCATGTGACTAGGCAAAGAATCCCTACTACTGACCCAACCTGCAACTCCCCCCCCCAATGCTTCCACGGACAATACACCAGTGTCCCTTTCTGGCATTAAGTAATTTATTGCTTCACCTTGGGACAACAAATGTCAAAGTCTATGATGGTAGCTTGAGAAATGTACCTTGGCAAGGGATTACTGTATCTATTTTTAGATGTGCCTCAAATTTTCGACTTCTTTGACCCAAACTTTTCAGGGTTCCTCAGGATTGGGTTGTAATTGAGAGGTGGTTGTAATAAAGGGGTTTTACTGTATGTTGCTTTTTATTTATTTTTTGTTGCTGCACATTGTATTTCCCTCCATGAGCACTGTATGGGCCCTACCATCTCATATCTCCAAAAAAATATCACCCTTTCTACACGGCCAGTGTTAGCCAATACCATCCTCCACCCCTCGGGTGGTTAAATGTCTCCCCATGTTATGTGACTACCTTCAGTTTTCTGCCATTGTACGCTGCTCCTTTGCCTTCTCACTTTGATTGTGTTATTACAATTTGCATTTCTCTTGGGTTTTCATTACTGTTTGTTGACAACTCAATGCGCTTAGTTTTTTGGACACACCATCAGTCGCATGTAAGCCTACAAACTTATTACACTTAGATTTTGGACATGCCACCAACTGCGTGGACTTACTCAAATTAACTCACAAATACAACTCTGGACTGTAAAACTACGGCAAATCTTCCTCCCATTGTGGCCTCCACCTCTCTGCCTCTCATCGCACTTGACGAGAGCCGGATACATTCTTGCTTCCTCACTTCCAGCCTTCTCCTTCCTCTCTGACTCCATTATCCACCCTTTCACTGGGTTTATTCATCCCTTGGGGTTCATCAGGACAATCAGGCCATAACAGCAGTGACCTTTAGTGTGTTTATATAGACGGTTGAAAATAGTTTCCGTATCCTGGGTTTCAGCAGTAGATGTATAAAGAGAGAGCTGGATCACTCCTTATTTTCATTGAAATTTCAAGATTATTTGCTCCAAAATCAAGGTTTTTGATGCTAAATTTAGGCTCCAAAAATTTTAAAACAAGATCTCTCCAAAAAAAAAAAAAAAGCAATTTTCCTCGAAAATCAAGCAATTTAAGCTAAAATCAAGTAAAATTTTTAATTTTGCCAAAAAATACTGTGTCAATTTGAGGGGCTCGGGTGTAAACTATGGTAAGTAGCATTTTATTAGTTTTGAGTTATTCAATACTTTGTCTTTCTAAAAATACTGCAAGAATATACCAACTCTTTTCATTGTATCAACCATAAGTATACATTTATTAAGGTATTAATACACTTATAATGCACATGTTATGAAATAAATATTTTTAATGTGTCTAAAATTAAATTTATAAAAAGATTGTTGATTGTTGCTGCATAGATTTATACAGTAACCATGGTTTACATGCATTCACACAAACAGTTACCATATTTTACATGCAAATATTAAATGTTGCTTTTGTTAACATAACATAGGAATATTATATTAAAGAACAGTATAAACATGTTTAAACATATAGTTATTCATAAACGTATTTATTATTCTGTTACCTAAAGCTAAGTTTTACAATGAAGTAAGCTCGCACTGATCTAAAATTAATACTGCAACACCACAATCAAAACAAACTAAAGTAAAATTAGTATATCTTAAAGAGTTCAAAGTAATGTTAATAAAATTCAGAAATGAATAGGCATATTAGAAACTGAAGCTGTCGGGTGAGACACGAGACGAATGATGACACAAATACTTACTAGTAATTTGGGCGCCAGCGGTGCTTCCCAATCACCGCACTATTGAGACTCAGGGTTCTCAGGGATGTTGTGGGTTCTGTGCGTCCGTCTCACCCGTGCGTACTTACAAACACGTTGGCAATACTAAACTTTTAATAAACATCACTGAAATAAACAATTGATAAACCATATGTGGATAGGACACTGTCACTACTGAATAAAAGAATTGAGTTCACTGTAAACTTGTTTTTATTGATATTGTTCATACACATCAATGTGCCAATGAAATGATTATCTTGGTTATGACTAGCCAATTCTACTTGGGTGCTCCCCAGCCCGTAATTAACCTAGTGCACGCCTAAATGGATGATCTCACAGAGGTGCGTTTAAGCACAGCTTTCACACGGGAAGAGGGCCGACAGCCGCTAGGGTGGACTGACGGTTTTTCCCTGAAGACAGGACACTGTGAATTACAAATGAAAACCCTTAATATACATTAACACGTGTGATTACGCTGCATCACTAACGCAAACTCATCGGGGCTCACTTTCCTGCACGTGGTTAGTGTGGTGACGGCCTATACACAGAGCCGGCTAGGATGGAAATAATTACACCGTACACTAATTACACAATTACATAGACCCTTGAATGATACATGAAATAAGATGGGACACGAGATGAATATTCATAATGAACATACACATGTGTGAAAACAAGCTTAGGTTGTGTGGATGCCGCTGGTTGAAGTTCGTAGCAGACCACGTGGTGCAGGTGAAATTGCAATATTTCTGCATGGAAACTGCAAACTAAATTCAGATAAAATATTATTTGTGTTGAGCAAGTGATTCTTCATGATTAGCGCTGTTACAGGCTTGTAACATGCCTGATGGCGGTGAAATCAAACATTACTGTGACCACGTGGTCAAATACAAAAAGCATCAATTTACGTGAAAAATACTTTGAACCCTGAATAAAACTGAATAGAACCCTGAAATAAATGATTTCACATACAATGTTATACAAATAAGCTCTTAAAACGCAATGATGGCATATACAATGACTTGGCTTCAGTCGGCCACATGGTTATACGTGATGTTGCTGTAAAATATTCAAACACCAAAAGTACCCTCAAATACATACATAAAAATAAAGCTCTTAAAATTGCATGTTGCAATTATGCAAAAGTTACACTGAAATGTCATAAACATAGACAGATGGCGCCTGATTCAAGATGTGCGGATCGCGTGACCTCTCCGACATCTTTCTCCTCCTTCTCCTCGATTAAGTTAAAAATGCCACAAAGGCATAAGAATTAGTAAAGCGGAAGCATAATGCTGGGGAAAATGTCTGGCAAAATGTATGCAAGTAAAGATTAACCGGTAAACTACATTGACTATGGAAACCTAAATCAGTGAACAAAATTTGTAGTGCGTATGTGACAGTGTCTTAACTCGCCAGCTCTCCTCGACAGACTGTCCAGAGAGAAGCGTCACACTGACCTATCATGGCTGCCTACGGGGTTCACCTAAGCGGAAGTGCTATGCACGCCGATTTAAATATTTTATTACTGAAAATAAAATGGCACAAATTAAATTTAATATTTATGGTTTTACATTTTTATAATTTTCTTATGAATTTTTCAAATTAATTCAGTGTCTCTCTGTGATGGCGTTCAAGCCGGAATATAAAGTGTTCCTAATCTCGGTGCCGTGGGCACTTTGAATATTCATAACAAAACAATTAAAATCAGTACAAACACTTCAAAACATTTTAAGACATATTAAACACTGTGAAGACAATATAACACATTTTACCTTGAAATTAACATTTATAGGAAAGTTCAAAATTATCGGCCTCTTTGGCATGTGCAGAACACGTGACACAGGAGCGCCATCATGGGCTCTAGCGCCTCTGGCTGTTAGCCAGTGTCAAAACTATTTATATATATTGATTGACAATAGTCCAGAAATGTTTCTCACTTTCTCCTGACATATGAAGTTCTTTATATTTGTATCAAGCTGAATATTGACTCAAATAATGCTTCTTGCTATTTAACCTCAGATTACATAAAAATATTTATTTCTGTTACACTGTTATTACATATAAATGCACTGACTATGTTTAACTAACTAATCGTTATGCATGGGCTGCAATTTCTTGTAGAATTTGTGATAAGTTTGAGGTATCCAGGGAAGACATGACATTATGTCTCCTAGTTTTGTTGCTTCTATATGCCTAGCAGAGTCAAATTTCTGAGGAAGAGATCCTGTGAAGTTCTCTAGGAAGCTGTTAGGTTGTCCTTTTTTCCTCAGTGACATAGGCTCCAAACTCCCATTGTAGGTATCAGATACATTAATAATGCTACCGTCTTCATCACCTGATAACATCAGCCGAACTGCTGTTTTGATATCACACTTTGTGCCAGAGGACATGACAGAACTTTGGTTGAATTTGGCCCTGAGCACTAAAATATTTTAAAAAATCTTCTTGCTTCATTTCCTGCATGATGAAAGGGTGCTTCTTCTGGCATGATTTCAGAACTGTGATCGAGTACTGAGGTGTGTAGACAAACTGACAGTGTGCTCTAACATGTTTCTCAACCAGCCCAAAATCTCCATCAGAGGGCAACAGTGTGTGGGGCAACATTGTGTGGCCCACCTGGGGGAAGACATGTTCAACTCTTTTGAATCTTCCTTCTGCAATAATCCGTAACCAGGTACTTACTATTTTCCAATTTTTATTATGGCCGCCACAGTTATCAGATATAGCAATGAGTATGTCGCCCCTTATATTGTTTACTTCAAAAAGCTTTAACAAACAGCTACCAATTTTGTCAGCTCCTCTGCCAGCGGTACTTTCATCCCACATATAAAAGTATCTGATTCTCCCCTAGAAAATGTACTCATATTATAGCAGAACATGTTCTTTTTGTAAAGCATGTGGGTAAAGCATGTTGAAGATTGAATGTCATTACATATATTCCTAGTCGTTCTGCTTGCTTAGTTGTTGTTTTAATGGCATCTTGACCTGCTTTTGCCATCTGGTGATGAAGCTCTTGTTTCTGCAATAATTACTTAAGAGTTTCCTGGACATTGTAATACATCGACCTTTCAATTGCAACTTTCAGTGCAACACACTCACTACAGGTATCAGTCTTTGGATTTTTAAACTAAATATTATAGATTTCTGTAAATATCCAGCGGAATTTGTCATTAGACACTGGGTGTTTTCTCTTCTCATCACACTCTTCCTTGTATTATATGTAGCATGATTCAACTGCATACTCCATTGATATGTTGAGTTTATCTGGGTTGTCATTACGGGAGTAATGACTTGTGTATTTAGAGAGATTATCAATGAATAGTCTTACATTGTCTATATCTGATGTGGAATATTTTACAGGATTTTTATTATGTTTGCCTCTCTTATGAGTAGGTGGCGAAACTATACCTATGCTTAAACTAGTAGCTAAATTTTCAATGTGCCCCCTGTTATTTTGTAACCCATAAATATTTTAAAATGCTATTTTACAGACATCATACCTGACACCTGTTATTCCCAGAACAGAATAACGTATAGTCCAAGAACTTCGGGAAAGGCTATCAGACTTCTTCGTTTTACGTTGTATGTTATACTTCCTCATAAATCAAAATAAATGAGCTGTTTGTAGATTGTAACAACTCATTGCCCAAAAGTCTGAAAAAAGTTTATTTCTGTTTTCACATGTCACAATTTTGAAACACTTCTTCTTGCATTTACAGTCAGGTCCCGGTTGTTTCTTGTTAACACTTCGCCTCTTTCCCCTTCTTGAAATATATTCTTCTCCTCGATTATGCCGTCCTTGTATCGTGCTTTGGTTGTTAATATGTCTCTTTCGTTACCTTCCTCGATGCTCATCATCAGGTTTCTCTCTACTGGCATCAGAGAGTGTACTTTAAGTTGATTCCTGAAATAGATATTCACAATCTTAATTTGTACATTTTCAGACCCAAGGATTATTTTTACCAGACTCCCCAAAACCCCATATGTTAAATCTGTAAACTTTCAAACATCCCCAAATAAATTTAATGGAATAAATAGTGTTTTTTCTCCATGAATGGTTAATATTTGATGCCGTCGGGTGAGACACAAGAGAAACTATGACACAAATACTTACTTGGGCGCCAGCGGTACTTCCCAATCACCGCACTATTGAGAATCAGGGTTCTCAGGGATGCTGTGAGTTCTGTGTGTCTGTCTCACCCGTGTGTACTTACAAACATGTAGGCAATACTAAACTTTATAAAAATATTTATCACTTGAAAAACACATGTGGCTAGGACACTGTCATTACAAATGAAAAAGGTAAGTTCACTGTGAGACTTCCTTTTATTGATACTGTGCGTACAAATCAACGTGCCATGAAATTAATAATACACTCGGTTGTGTCTAGCTAACTCCGCTTGGGTGCGCCCCGGCCCACAATTAATCTAGCGCACGCCTAGATGGATGATCTCACCGCTGTGTATGAAAACACAATAGTCACAAGGGAAGAGAGTCGACAGCCGCTAGGGCCGACTGACGATCTTTCCCTGAAGATAGGACACTGTGAATTACAAAATGAAACCCTGATGATACATTAACACGTGTGATTACTCGGCATCACTAACGCAAACTCATCGGGGCTTGCCCCTCCAGCAGGTGGGTAGTGTGGAGACGGCCTATACACAGAGCCGCTAGGACGGGAATAATTGCACCGTATACTAATTACAAAATTACATAAACCCTCAAAGATACATGGAACAAGATGGGACACAAGATGTGTATTCACAATAAACACACATATGTGTGAAAACAAGTTTAGATGGCGTGGATGCCGCTGGATGAAGTTTGTAGCGAACCACGTGGTGCAGGTGAAATTGCAATATTTCTTCATAGATATGGTAAATTCAATTCAGACAAAATATTATTCTTGTTGATTAAATTATTCTCTTAACGATTTACGTCATTTCAGGCTTGTAACATGCCTGATGGCGGTAAAATCAAACATTAACATGACTGCGTAGTCAATTACAAAAAGCATCAATTTACGTGAAATTACAAGGAACCATGTTAAATCAAAACTTTAACATAGAACCCTGAATAAAATATTGCACATACAATGTTACATAAATAAGCTCTCAAAACGCAATGAGGGTGTATACAAATACTTGGCGTCTGTCAGCTACGTGATTATACCTGATGTTGCCGTAAAATATTCAAACATGAAAAATACCCTTAAATACGTACATAAAAACAAAGCACTTAAAATTGTGAGCAGCAATAATGCATAAATTACAATGAAACGCCATAAACATAGGTGGATGGTGCCGATTCATGTTGCACGGGTCACGTGACCTCTCCGGCATCTTTCTCCTCCTTCTCCTCAATTAAGTTAAGAATGACATAAGGGCAAAATAAATTAATAAAGCGGAAGTATAGTGCTGGGGAAATGTCTGGCAAAAGGTACGCAAGCAAAGGTTGACCGATAAACTAAATTGACTATGAAAACCTACATCAGTGAACAAAAGTTGTAGTGCGTACGTGACAGTGTCTTACAACGCCAGCTCTCCTTGACAGACAATCCAGAGACAAGTATCGCACTGACCTACCATGGACGCATACGGGGTTCACATAAGTGGAAGTGCTACGCACGCCGAGTAAAATATTTTATTAGTGAAAATAAAATGGCACAAATTAAATTTAATATTGTTTTCATTTTTATAATTTTCTTATGAATTTTTCATATTAATTTAGTGTCTCTTTACTACGGTGTTCATGCCGGAATATCAGTGTTCTTAATCTCGGTGCCGCGGGCACTTTGAATTTCATAACAAAACAATTTTATAATAACAAACACTTTAAGACATATTAAACCCTGCAAATACAATATAACACGTTTTACACTGAAAAATAATATTTATGTGAGAGTTCAAAATTATAGGCCTCTTTGCGCACGTGCGGGACACGTACCTGGTGAGCGCTGTTATGGGCTCTAGCGCCGCTGGCTGTTAGCCGGTGTCATACAATCCCTCTCTCAAAGGACAGCAAACATTTAACTTCTTCTTTTATTTATTGGCAATCCTGGTATCAACCAACTTTCATTATTATATAGTCAAAGTCTCCAACTCACGCTGAGCTAGTTTGTTGTGTTTACTGAGAACTACAATGAGAGGACAGGACAGTAACCTGTTACAAATTATTATCAGATGAATTACGGAAAAAAGTGATTTTATAACCACCTTTCCAGTAACTTTCAGCATTATCTCTGATAAAGTCAAACAGATATCTCAATGGGTAAATTGTTTCATTTAGTCTTATCACTATGTACAGATTTTACTCTGTATTTACTATCAAAACCAGTAGCCTCTAAATAATTTTGCTCACCTGGGGATCTTAACAAAACATTTATCATTGTAGAAGTTAATTCAGGATTATCAACAGCTTCAATAATATTACCATGTTTTGAGATTTCTACTCTAGAAAACTGAGATGGAAAAAAAGTTAGAACAAACATCAATATTGTCTTCTTTTTTATATTCTGTGTTAGCCCCCGCTTTATCTCTCTTTAGTAACTTAAATTGCTCAAAAACGTAAGCATTATTTGGGAAAGAAAAACCATCGCCTATAGGAATATCAAACTCAATTCTATTATTGTAAACATTTCAATTTCCCTTGTTTGATCTGTTGGAGGAAAATTTGCCTCTCGAAGCTCTCAGTATTTTTATAACTCATTTATAAGTAAAAAAATTTATATATAAATGGCTTCATCAAAGGGAGTTTCTCGAGTTAAATTACTCATTGGAATATAAAAAATATAAAAAATGCCATGAAAAAGAATATGAAAAAATAAGAAGAAAGAACAACCATTAATTGACGAATTACGAAATATTGGTAAAAAAAAGTAGAAAAAGTAAGTGATGAAAATAAAAATTTAATTACAACACTAGCTCCTGTTGTAGCAAAAAAATTAGATTATCCACCAACACCAGAAGAAACATCATTTGAAAGAGACTTATTTTCAGAACAAGAATCTCCAAATTTGGAAGAGCAAATGGGAATTGTACCATTGAAAAATTTGGCACATCCTAATTCTATTATAATTCTCGGAAAAGAAATTACAGAAAGTATAAACGTTAGTGATACTCAGTATGGTTTACGAAGAGAGGAAAATAATTTTTATAATGGAGATAGAAAAGTAAAGATAGACGATGATAAAATAGTTGTTAAAGATAAAGAATATAAATTAACAAAAGGACTTTGTAAATTGTTAACAAAAGAAAATGAAGAAGATCATTAAAGGTGAATTCACCAAAAAAGACTATGAAAATTACACAGATATTGTTTTAGTAGCCAATGTTGTATTCCAAAAATTTGATCCTAATAAGAAAATATACTCTAATAAAAGTTGGAAGTACAGGCACATAATTAAACTCATTTATGTTAATTATATAAAGCCACAATCAATGCCAAGCACACCCGAAAGTAAAATTACCACAAGAACTTCTATAACTGGTGACGGCATAAAAAAATACAATAGTTTGCCAAAAGAATACGTTTGGATGGATGATGTTAGAAAATTAGTTGATAGATTGTTAATTATTCATGGTGAAGAAAATGCTGGTAATAACAATTATTACAATGAAAAAGTAAGCATAATGAATATGCTAAACAATAAACTTTCTGATTTTGTTGTTAATAATCCAAAATAAATTTCTTATCTTATAAGAGTTTTAAATGTAATTCCACACTCATTTTGGAATTCTGAATACCATGGTAAGGGTATAATATATTGGACCCTAAACAATTTAAATTAAAGTTGTTCCGATACCGATACTAAGTATCAGTATCGACTAATACTTGCCTTTTTCCAATGTATCTGTATCGGGTATGGTATCGGGCCGATACTTTAGTATTGGTTGTAGACAACGAAGTCAGGTTATTACTTTCTTTAGTCACAAAAATTACCCTATTTCGGTTAGTATACACCGCACATTAAAAGAAAAAGATGAACAAATACCATATTTACTCGCGTATAGCGCACCCTTTTTTCCCAAAATAAAGGAAAAAATTCAGGGGTGCACACTATTCATGAAAAAAGAGGGGAAGGAGGAGTGTTAGGTTAGCCATAAATTGTCCGGGGATGTTGAGGGAAGTGGCAGAACTGTCTGTTGTCTCATCTCTCACTCTTACATCGCTCCTCTCCCTTCTCTCTCTGTCTCACTCAGCGAACCTTCAGTTATGTGTGGGTTGAAACCCCACCCCCGCCAACTAATGGAATTCTGTCATGCCACAAAACCAGAGCTGCTATGTGTTTACAGCCCCCCTCCCCCCTTGTAATAACACCCAGATTTTGTCAGTCGTTAATCCATCCCTCTTTGATTCCATGGCAGAGGCTAGCTCCTGCCGGGGGGGGGGGGGGAGAGCTGAGAAGACCATTTTCTTTAAAATAAGGATGGTGTGTGACATTCTAGCACCACAAAAAAAAAAAGAAAATAGAGCCAGTCACTGCTAAAAGAAGACAGGAGAATAAAGAAAAACGAAGCTGGAAATGTTGAGTAGTATGAGAAAGAGGTTTCGGGAATTTCTTTTTTATTTTGGCTTTTTGCACCCAAGTTATTTAATTAAAGTATTTTCCAAACATATCACAATCACCACACATAAATGTAAAAAAGAATAATTTGTTCCATACTTACTAACAGGACGCCACAAATATTTGGTGCAATTTTATAAAAAAGAAAAAAAAAATCCCTGGAACTTGTAGCAATACACGAGTGTGTGCTATACATGAGTAAATACTGTATGCGTCGCTCAAAATAGTTGCACCTAACATCACTTGTATTTCAAAGCAAATGGTTTCACCTGAAAATGTTATGCAAAACATTTTAACAATGAATTAATATTTGTAAAGATGTTTTCTCTTGTATTTAAAGGTTGTTTTATCCGGTAAAGTTGGTGTTTCATTGTATCTGGTGTAAAATTAACATGACTTTAAAACTTAATATTTATTTAACCCAAAGGGTAGCATCTTCGCAAATAAAATATGCCCAAAAGCATATACTTGACCACTTGTCAGCAAAAAATTTTTTTGTACATCATGCGACTTGTATTATAAGGATTCATTTTCAATAACTTCTTGCTGGGAAATCGGAGGATTTATATTGATTTATTTCAATAGACACACGTCTTTGAATAAACTGATAATATGTCAGTGCCTGTTCGACACTTTTCGCTATCTTATAATGAGTAGGTAAGCACCTAGCCGAGTGCAGTGTAACACATGACAGCAAAAATCAGAGGACATGGTTTTGAATGATTAATTATTAAAGACACTGAAGAAATCAATTATAATCGCCTCATCTGTGTCTCAAAATTATAAGATTTCTTTGCAGTAAAATAAGATTAATTAATTTAAAAGACAGACATTTTCCATGCGTGCAAGGTGTTACAAAGAGGTAGCGGCGTAGAGAGGTCATCCTCCCCCTCCTCATAAACCAACAGATATGACACTGCCTGATCGATAACGTCTCCGTGTGCTCTTAGCTGATAGTACTCGCGGAACCTTTAAAATTTGACTTGCATTTTGTGTTGCATTACAATAAATTATATACAGTATTTTAAGACATTATTTTCTTTATTACAATGAGTCTAGGAGAAATGTTTTTAATGTATAATCAACAGTAATACTTTTTTTTAAATTCAGTGTAAAGGGCATTGGTATCTGTTTTTGGATCGGGGTATCAGCAGTGGTATTGGGATATCGATATCGGAACTGCTCTAATTTAAATATACCTGAAATGTATTTGCCTGATTATAATTATCGTGGACCATTTAGAAAATTTGATGAAAGATTAGAAAAAGGCGACAATGGCATAAATAAATTTGCTGAAGTATGCAAATATCATGATATTGCATATAGAGATCCCAAAGATTTAGAATCTAGACATGAAGCTGATAAAATTTTGCAAAAAGAAGCCAAAAAAGTAATGTTAAATAAAGATACTACAATTGGAGAAAAAATTACTTCTGCTGCTGTTGCTTCAACTATGTTTACAAAAAGAAAATTAGGATGGGGCATTAAATTTCGTTAATTATATATTTTTTACTTATAAATGAAGATAACAAATATAAACTTTTGATATCCCCTTCGAGGAATTAAAAGATTTGGGTATAGATCATTTTTTACAAACGATCAAATTGAAAGAAAAAATAAAAAATTGAAAGATGGTAAAAGTTTCAAATTAACTTTATCATTGCCAACAGTCAAAAAGATGGCCAAAGAAAAAACTGGCAGTGGTTTACATCATGGAGGAATTATACCAATTATATTGGCTGCTTTAGGTGCACTTTGTGGTTTAGCTGGTGGAGATACTGCAATTTATAATTCTGTTGAACAAACTAGAAAAATAAAGAATTATAAGAACAAAAAAGACATAATTTAGCAATGGAAAATAAATCTGGAAGTGGATTAAAAAGAGGTAAACCAAAAAAATTTGAATATATACCCACCATCTAATATCGATATTGAAAAATATGTAAAAATATTAAATATAAAAAAATTTAGAAATTGTTATATAATTGATGAATTACCAAAAAATACACACAAAAATGAATGTGCAGTGATTAATTTTGGCACTACAAAAAATCCCAGAACTCATTGGGTTTGCTACTTTAAAGAAAATAATGATGTTTACTATTTTGATTCATTTGGAGGTAATGTTCCTAGTAATTTATTCAATTATTTCGAAAATAGAAATATTTATTACAGTTATAATAGAATTCAGAATTTTAATTCAGTTATATGTGGAAATCTATGCTTAATTGTATTACATCATTTTTCGAAAGATTTTAAGTCAAACAATACAATTTCTTTGATATTAAATGACGGATATATTCGGAAAACCATTAATCAAATCATTAAATGAAGACATTGACAATATTACTGAAGATTTAAAAACATGTGGATTCAAAATGCAATTCAAGTGTTTCCACTTTACAAAGTAAACTAAGTACTTGTTTTTGATTTTACAAAATCTTATATTTCTTTTTTAGGACGCAGAATTGTTAATATAGGTGAACCTGTAGATAATACAGACACAGTCAGCAAACAATATTTCGAAATATATATAGCAGATTATGCATTTAAAAAGGATGTGAATTCAAAATATAAAACTATTATTTCTGATTATGCTTTAAAAGATACAAATTTTCATTTCAGTAACAATATTGCTGAGTGTATAAAGCGAATAAATAATGCAAAACAGGTATTAAAAAAGGATGTAGATTCGAAATATAAAACTATTGTTTCTGACTATGGATTAAAAACATATGTGGATTCTGCTTTACAAGATCAAATGAGTAAAGTTTTTACTTATACAAAAAATTATGTTTCTTTTCGACATCGTAGAATTACTAGTCCGGCTGAGCCTATAGAGGGAGATGATGCGCTCAATAAAAGATTTTTTTATTAAAAAATAGCTGATAAATTGCAAAATTTAAACCAATCAGTTTTGAATTATTGTGATACACTTGTTAACACAAAAGTTGAAAAAAGCAAAGAAGACTCCGATAAAGAATTAGATCTTAAATGGCAAAATTTAAACCCAAAAGTTGAAAAATGTAAGGAAGAAAAATCTCATATTATATTTACCTGGAAAGTGAAATAAAAATAATATTTTTTTTTGCATAGACGATGATGTAAATTTCTTATCTTTTTTGATGGATTGTACTGTTTATAAATAATTACTGATGATTTAATTGATTATACTCTAACTGTTATTAAGGGAACTACAAAAATAGATTACAGTAACCCTTTAATGTTAACAGAGGTGAGTTTTTAACTTTTAAAATTAAAAAAACATAAATTATCTAATTATTTTGTTGATGGAATGTTGACTACAATAGGAGTATCAGTAAAATATAAAGATTAACTATATATACATATTTTTACCATTAAATGGAGAACACTTGTTGTCTGAAGTGCAAGAAAGTCACTAAAAATAATAATATAAAAACTGAAAATACTAAAAAGGGACTATTAGTTCAGAAAAGTATATGCTCGATATGTAATTCTAAAAAAAAAATCAACCTTTAAAAAAATGCCAGAAGTATGAGAAGGCATAATTAATGAATTATATAAGCATACCAGAAGAAATTTTCCAAGAATAAAAGTAAATTTCATATGGTACCAATGATTTATGGCAAATGATCTTGTTGAAATGGATACTGGCAATTTGAAAGGCATATCATATATACATTATGGATATAAATATATTATGACAATTAATATATTTTCAAAGTTTGCATTTGCCATAGCTATCAAAGATAAAACAGCTAAAAATGTAGTAAATGCTTTAGAATCTATATTGAAGCAAAGAAAGCTACATAATTAGAAAGCGATAACGTTTGGAATTTTATAATAAAACACATAAAGATCTATGCAAAAAAAAATAACATCAAACAAATTTTGTAAACACAATTACTAAACCGATGTACAAAGTTGGCAATGTTGTCCGTGTCAGCAAACTGAAACAAATGTTTGAAAAAGGATATACTGCTATTTAGACAACAGAATAATTTACTTTTGGTAAAGTGTTACATTATGATACACCAACTTACAAGCTGAAAGACACTAAAGGAGAAGAAATAATGGGTAGTTTTTATGAATATGAAATTATGAAAACTGACTATCCAAATGAATATTTAGTTGAAAAAGTCGTAAAAACTAAAGATAATAAAGCATCAGCTGAAGCAGACTTGGCTGCGCAAATTTATTAAAATGGTTGGGTTTTGATAACACTCATAACTCTTAGATTAATAAAACAGATGTTTTTGTAAATTTAAAAATTAAGATTAGCTTCTTACACAATTCGAAAAAAGATTTTTAATATCATTAGTCAATTGATGTTGAGTATAATTATTTCCAGCAATATTAAAATAGTTGTAAAAACACTCAATCTGGCCATTCATTGTTTCTTTCATTCTTTGGTATAAATGTATAGAATTTGGAATATAATCAAATCACAAATTCTTCGCAATTTGGATGTCTGTCTTCAATTCTATACAATTGTCTTTGAACACATTTTCTTTTAATTCTAATGACGTAGTAATCATATTCAAAATCATCATCAGATAATCTTAAAAGAATGAAAGTTGGATTTAAATTTTGATTTTGTGTTTGCTGTACAACATGTGGGGTCATTTTCTGATTACCTCATTTCTGCTAACTATTCCATCTAATGCGAGATCAACTGACACTCTTAAATTTCTATTATCATCATTTTTATTTTTATTTACATCTTTTAAATGCTTTATTTGGCCTTTGTATTACTGCCTTATATCATTTTTAATCTTATATTCACCAGGTTTTCTAATTGATGGTAAAACTTTGTGAGTAACCCATTTTTCCTAACTTTTTAGCTTCTTTTTTAGATGATAAAACCAAAGAATAAAACCTCGATACAGTGATATAAATGGCGTTTTGCTGATTAAATGATAGGACACTACTGTATAGTATCCCCTTATATTTTTTAACAATGACCTATCTTCAACATCGATGTTATTTCTTACAGCCTGTTGAACATTACTTAATTCTAATATTTCAGCAATATCATTGGCTTTAAATCAAGGATTATTATTTTTATCAATAATCACAGAAACTTGTTTACAATTGTAAATTAGTTTGTTATTGTTTATGTCTAGAATGGACTCCATTTTTTTATATGCGAAACTATGCGCAAGTGAAATCTGTGAATTGTAATAAGTCTTTTTATTAATATTCTTATTTATAAAGAAAATGAAAAATTAAAGAAAATAATATTAAAGAATATAGACCAAATTCATTGAATTATACAGCTCTTAAGGAGTTAAATTTTCTAAGTTATTAACAATATTTTTCATTTTATTTATGACTGTAAATACTATTTTTACCAACTCTAGTGAATTTCTTTATAAATTTGTTATATTCCACGATAGTTTCGTTGCTAAAGAAATACAGTAAACCATTTGTATAGGTATCTAAAAGCCGAGTCTATCATATTTGGTAAATGAGGAATTTTTTTTTTGCTATTTAGACCATTCTCTTTTATTTGGAAATGGCATTCATCTATTTCAACATGATGCTCCTTTTCATAGAAGATAAAAGTTTTTCCTGAATATGAATTAAAAACAGCATTTATTTTATATTCATCACTTCTTCCAAAATAAGAAAATTCTTTAGGATATCCATTAATAAGTTTATAAGTAGGGTAATTAACCATATAAATTTCACCATTTACAAACAGAAATAACTCACCTGATGGTCTTTGATATTTAAAAAAATTATTCAAAGCCTTTGGTAAAAACTTGAACCAATCTGATATCAAAAACTGTTTATTGATTATTCCTTGTCATTCAAGCTTTTTATCCAAACATTTTTATTGTAAAAAATATACAAATCACTACCAATAATTAAAAAATGTTTTGTGTATTTGCTTTTACATAAATAAATTAGTTCTTCATCATTAAAATGTTTTTGTTGGGGTGGTCCACAAAAGTTTTGAATGCTTTGTATGTCATCTAGTTGCAAATCAAACAAATCATTGTTAAGAATTGGATACATGACCACATTTTTATCACTTGTATGTTGAAGACCTAATGAGACGCCCATTTCGTGATCAAAACTGGTGATGAATTAATTTTATTTTCAGGAGTGTTGCTCGCTACATTATATCAATATTCCTGCTTATTGATATTAATTTCAACAAGACTATTTTGTTTACTTGGAAAATATGCATGAGCCAAGTGCACTACCAAATGGATATAATGTATAAGGACAAACCCCATGTAATCTATGATTATTATGTTGGCCTTATTTACATGATATAAGTATGTCTGGAGATTGTGTATCGTAAACAGATTTCAAATTTGTGTGTTGTTGCAAAATGCTGAAAGCCTCTTTTGCTAACTTTGTAATTGATTTATTTGCAAATGCAAAATTCCATTTTAATGGATTTTTATTCAATTTTGTAATTAATGAAAGATCAACAAGTATCTCATCCCTAACATCACATCTTGGTTTATTGATTAAATTAAGCATTTCATTATCTAGTTTACCATCAATTGAAGAAATGTTGTGATATTCTTGAAATATTCTTAAAGAACCTTCAAACTTTTCAGAATCAATTTTGAAAGTTAATTTGCATCACTCTCTAGATATCCATATTTATTTAAAAATTTGATAACACATTCTGTCCGATTCACTTTTTTGGGCACAGCCCGAAATTTATATTTGTGAGAGCGAGAATAATTATGTAAATCTTCATTTATATACAAAAAATTTTAAAATATAATAAAGTAATTTTATTTCTATACTTTCCTTTTATTTTTCTACTCAAATCTATTGTAATAAAGCTATAACCTTCATCTCAACATTTTGCACAAATCTCTTTAAATTTTTCATAAGGCATATCTCCACCAACAAAATCATTATAAATGTGCTTTAAATTAGTATCATCTTGTCTAAATATACACAAAAAATTTGTGATTATCTCTTACCAATTGTTTAGGTATTTAATATGTTTGAGTTAAATAAAATACATTTAAATTTTTGTCTTCCTCAGTGAAATAATCGCGAACAATATCTTGGTAATCTAAAATAACATTGTCAAATATAACTCGAGAATCATTTCCATATTGATCTAAAGGAGTCATTTCATAATTTTTATTAAAAAAGTATGCCATTTTTTTTAACTTGAAGCTTTTTGAATAATATATTAAAATCATTTTGTAACTCAATATATTTTGGTTGATTTAAACTTTTTGAATGAATATACAATTTATTAAAATGTATCCATCCTATATTATAAAAAAAAATTATCATCAAATTAGTTTTCCACATTAACTAGGCCCCCCAATAAAGGCTCTTATGTTATCAGGTAATAATTCACCATTCTTTTTATTTCTAGAATTTTATTTAGATATTAAAACACCAACCCAATTAACTTTTTTTTATTTAATAACAATAATTTTTTGTAGTAAATGGAAATAAAGTATTTAAATTAACTAACACTAGTTATATTGTAAAGAAAAAACTTCATTACATCATCCATAGTGAAAAATCTATTGCTTTGGTTAGTTTTCATACGAAATCTTTATCACCAAATATAAACAATACAATAACGACAATTAAACACATGGGTCCTAATGTTGATAAGAATGATGTTACAACTATTCCTTGAGGTCAATACAATATTGAATCGTTAAAGGAAACTATAAATTTGATTTATCCATTTTCAACAAACAGCATTGAATTAGCAGCAGATAATGTAAAAAATAGAATATCAAATCTAAGTTTGATACTAAATTTGACAACAGATTATCTGATATTCTTGGTTTTGAAAGAAATATGACTATTGAAAAATACAAAGTTGTTATAGGTACAAAATTACCTAATTTTAACCCATTTAAAACAATATTTGTTCACTGTAACTTAGCATATGATATGTTTATCAAATATGATGAATCAACTCATTTAGAAACAAATATAGTAGCTAGTTTTCCACCAAAATTGACGTTTGGTTTTAGAGATTCTATTATTTATGAGCCTACATATCAAATTTTGTATAAAATTAATAATGAACTTTGTAATCATATTCTCTTTTGGAAATTAGAGACGAAAATGGTAAACTGATTGATTTTGATGGTGCTGACATGATATATTGTTTTAGAAATTAAAGATGTTTAAGATTCTCTGTTTCGATAACCACATGGCCCTGTATCTATTTTATTTTCTAGTATAATTCTCTTGTCATCGGTAGGACCTAATGCTATTTTATTAACTTCAATTGTATATATTTCATGCTTTTCGCTTCTTATTAAATTAATAGTTATATATTGTATTTTATCATTAAACAAGCAATTCTTATAATCATCAAAAGTAATTCGCTTTTAACAACACATTTCTTTACACCTTCAGATTTTTGTTTTCTTTGTCGTCAACTCTATATGCATACATTTTTGCTCTTAAACCAACAACTTTCATTATTTTGCCATTAAATTCGTCTTTTATTTTTCCTAAAACTTTTTTATTTATTTGAGGCACGTTATATATATATATTATCATTTGGATAATCACTTGTGTAAAATTTTTCTATCATTGTTTTCATATCTTCATAAAAATCTTGTGTTTTTATGTTATAAATATAGCTATCGATATCGTTATAACATAATTAAATTTTATCTCTATACTTTGGTTTCATAACTTCATAATGGAAATCATACATAAATTATTTTGATATGTCTAAAATTGACTTGCCAACATAAATAGACTTATTAAATTTTACATTTGTTTTCTTCATATCTATTGCTGCAACATTTCATTAAATATAGTACTTTTCTTAAAATTTGGTTTTGCTATTAATTTTTCACATTTTTCTTCATTTACTATTAGTTTTATTCCACTCTGTTTCTAATATTTTTCCATAGTTTTGCAGAACCCAGAATTATTCATCAGCTTATGAAAATCTTTTTCAAAGTCATTTTTTGCGTTAGTGCTTATAGTTGTATTTAAATCTATATATTTCTTCAACCAATCAGACTGATTAAACTTTAATATTCTATGTATTTTAGTAAGTTTTGATCCATTCTTTAGGCATTGTTTCAAATTACGATAGTGTATTGCATACTTTTCTTTTTTATATAAAGTTGTTAATAATTTAGACTGCTTTGTTTTTGGAACTACCTTATTCTCTGAGCAAAAAGGTAGATCTCATGTAGTTTATGTAGTTTCTTAGGATATTCCAAATCAACTTCTAATATATAACCATCATTTGAATTATCATCCAAATTGAATATATGTTCATTGTAAAAATGAAGTGCCATTCGAAACCACCATATGGAAAATATTGTGACATTGCTCAGCCATATAAATTATTAGCATCAAGATATGCTAAATAGTTGGACTCTTGATTAGAGTCTCAAAATCATCTAAATATTTATTATTTGCTTTAACATATAGTTTACAGCATTGCGATATTCCACCTCTTAATTAATAAATCTAGTGAGTGTTTGGTCATTTTTAACAGTGCATCCCAAGATAATCCTGGCACTGACAAATACCACGATGGATCTAAATCGTATGCATTTATACGTGAATTTCTAAAGTTTTCGAATACATCTGCTAACTGTAATTCATCACTCTTTAAATATAAATTGTGATATTCACCAAGATTCTTAATATTAAATTGATCCCATAAGTTTTGCTTGCTCATAATCATGGTCAGTTATGTCAGATTCATTTAATGTATTATAAAATTCACTTTTTGGTGGAAGATCAGTTTCGTTAAATTTTTTCAACTGTCCAATTATAATTGTATGGATAAGCACCCTTTCTCATAACTAAATCTACTTTATCTTTTGGGAAATGTTTTTGAGCGTGTTTCAGTTGATCTCTACTTTAATTCAATGATAAATTATCCAAACTACTGGCCATAAATTTAAATGTGTCCTATAAACTTATTTTCATTTTTCTGTTACTTTCCCAAAAGTAATAAACTTTTCTTCATTATTTACAATTAAATAATATTTTTATCATCATATCCTAGCTCTTTAATAAATAAATGAGCATCATACCCAGCCAAATTATCGAAATAAATTGGTACAAAGATGGGCAATTTTAATTGTAGATTACAATTATTACATACAGGATTAATGAATTTTCCACTTATGTGATTATGATGGCGTACTTTTTAATTCTCTTCTGTATATATATATTCGCATACAGTACATTTTTTTATTTACTATATAATACTTTTTCTTCTTTTGTTAGTGGATGCATTGGTTCAATTTGTGAATATATTTCCCCAATTTCTTCTACTTCTCTTTTGATTGATTGTGTAGGCTGTTCACGGTAAAGTGAGCACTTTCAAAAACCATCTCATATGGAATAATACTCAATTAACATATTTTATTTTAGCCATAGATGTTAAATTCCGACTGCGGTGGAATATACACACTGTGTTTTATTACATACATGTTAGTATTTATTTTAAAATGTGTTTAAAGTAAAAAAAAAAGGGTGAAAGAAAAAAGTAACTAGGGCCTCAAAAGTGCTCACTTTACCATGAACAGCCTATATAAAGATTTTATGTGCATTTGGACCTCTATACACAATAGTGATTAAATCACATAAGCATATAAAATATATACAAAAACCATGCTTCATGTATTGTATTCTTTGTATGATTCTGTTTAACTTTAAATCAATGTTATTCATTTGATCATTAGTAAGATTATATCTTTCTTTAAGTATTTCCTTATAAAGACAATTATCGATATCATCCTCTGTTAAAACTGGGTATTTTTTTATTAATTTAAACTTAGTTATTTATCTTAGATTTGGCTTAACTGTTGATATTTTCTTTAAAATTGATTCAAAATTGGTATATATAGCGAAAGGAACTTTCATTGTATATTTATAATTTTTGGAAAATATTTGCTCTCCTTTTGAAGGTAACAGTATTTTTACTGCTTCATATTCAGAGCAGTCTTCTGATGTTTACTTAATTTCTCTTGAGAATAAAAGAATTGAAGACGCATATCACATATATAAGTGTTACCATTATGATTAGTTTTTGTGCTGAAAGCAGCTTTGATAAGTCTTTAATCCAACAGTAATGTGAGTTATCACCTTCTTTGAAATAAAGTAATTTTATATGCTTATCCAGTTTATTTTTCATAAGTTTTAGTGGATATACCATGGATTTCTTACCTTCAATAGAGTAAACATTTATAAATGTTTCAATTTGATTTTCTATTTTTGGTATATCAATAATTTTAAGTGGATATTCATAATTATCCAATATTTTGTTGATATTAAGCCCTACATTTTTATATTTAGTAACTCTATCCGAATGACTGCAGGAAACAATGCAAATTTATTGCCCAAAGAAAGCATTTTTGATTGTTATTCTTTAGAGTAATACATGCTCTTTTATTCTTAATCACTTCTGGTAGTTCAATATATGATGATCCATTTAATGGATTATACTTATTAATTGCTAATTGTATTCCAATTATGCTAACTAAAGTCCATCCTGAGCTTCTTCTTTGAAATTCAGACAATTGTGTAATTCATGATTTATGAATTTATAAATCCTTTTAATATTTCCTTCATTCAATACTGTATAGTTGGGTGATTGAAATGTAAATAATTCTACTTGATTATTTTCTTGTTTACGACAATTGGCATATAATTTAATGCTAGTTTTCAACCCTCTAAATGTTCTAAGATTTTTGTATATTATCTCAAAAACTATCATTTTTATAGAACATAAAAATTGATTAGGCTCTATTGAATTAAAGAATTCTCAATGTTATTTGTTGATATCCTACTTTTAAAGGCTTTATCAACTAAGTAATTTTTATTGGTTCTTCTACTTTTTTTGTTAACAAATAAATTATTATAAAATGGAAATATTTATGTTAATTCTTTTTTATCTTTGGGGTATAATTTATTCATATTTGTATCAGCCAAAGGTAAATTTGTAAAAATATTCTTTGCTCTCCCTTATTTTACCTGCTGGCTTTTATTTCTAAGTTTTAAAAATACATTATTAGAAAATGGGAATATTTCTTTTAATTCCTTTTTCTCTTGTTTTATAAATAGATTATTAGAGAATGGAAATAGTTTTTCAATTTCTTTCTATCTTTCTTATATAATTCATTGATATTGGAATAAGAAAATGGCAAATTTGCATAGTTTCTTTTTCTTTGCTAATTAATAATAGCTGCAATTAAATATGCTTTCCTGAAATTATTTATATTTGTTTTGTTACAGCTTTTAGTTTTAGTTCTTACTTACGCAACTGTTAAATCAAGTAGATTTTCTCCTGCTTGATGAATTATTGTAGGGAATGCTTGTAATAAGATCATCTTTACATAATTTAGATAATTTTTTTATGTTTAATTCTCTAGCTACAATTCTCAACTCGGTCACTCTCCTTTCGCTCAGATCTGCTACTGAATAATTTGTAGCCATATTTGTTTATTTATAAGAAATAAACATTTTAATAAAGAAATGAAATGTAAAAAAAAAAAGGGGGGGGGGGGGGAAATACTGGAATGAAGTGCTTAAATTATTGATGATAATTTTTTAAAATATTTAACTACTTCTGTGATAATATTTCTCACTACAGCATTTTTTTTGCATATTATTGTATGTTTATCCTTAGTATTTTTATGAGAAAATAACTTTATAGATTTATTCTCTTTACATACTGTACATGTTTTTGTTGGGTAATAATCATGTTGAATTTCATTTAGAATTTTATATATATATATATATATATATATATATATATATATATATATATATATATATATATATATATATATATATATATATATATATATAAATTCTAAATGAAATATTCTAAATTCTAAAAAAAAATGAAATATGAAATTCTAAATAAATAAATATATATATATATATATATATTGTATTGTGTGATTCAGTTTTTTATGCTCTTTGAGATATATAATACAAACATATTTTTCACATTCACACAGTATTTTCTCATTAAAGCATTTTTTACATTTTTTTGTATGTTTGTCTTTAGTTGTTTTATGAGGATAAAATAAATTGATAGATTTGTTCTTATTACATGCTACACATGTCTTAGTTGAATAATCGTGTTGGATTTCATTTGTATTGTGCAATTTATTATTTTTATGCTTTTGGAGATATAGTTTAGACACATTTGCATAGTACGTTCTATTTTTTTAAATTATATCGATTTTTAGTATATTCAGCAGAACATTTTTTACAGGTGCTAATATGTTTATCTTTTGTGTGTTTACGTGATGCAAAACTTTCTATGTTTAATACTTTGCCATATTTTTTACATTGCTGAGATATGGTATTATTTTCCATTTCGAGCATAGTTTCCATTTTATTTATTAAGAAAACTAAAATATTAAGAGAATGAAAAAAATATTTTTCGTTAATGATTTTTTCTTTTAAATAAACACAAAATGGAGGTTCTGTTCAACAAGTTGAACAATTCATATGAATTCACTAAACTAACGGATCTAGAAATTGATAAATGGTATGAAGCCGCAGATTTTCGAATTTTTGAATCTAAATTCTGTAAAAAAATAATTGTATTCTACACGATAGGTATTAAATTACTTTACCAGATCGCTATGCAAAGATAATGGATAAAAATTATTTAAAATTGATAAATGAGAAACGTTTTGTGGCATATAAAGTTTTAAAAGAAACAAAAAATGGAAAAACTATGCATGATATTGTATTCATGTAATAAATTTAAATCTATTAATTTGTATCTTTTTATATGACTTTTAGCTTAGCTTGTTTGATTTAGATTGCTCGCTTGCAAAATTGACATTTCTAAAAAAAATGTGAAAAACTACTTGAAATGCGAGAAATTTGCATGTTTTTTGCTTAAATTTTGATGTTTTTTAAGTGGCACAAATTGACACTATGTTTGGAAAATTGAAAATTTTGCTTGATTTTGGCTTAAATTGCTTGATTTTTGAGGAAAATTGCTTGTTTTGGAGAGCTCCTGTTTTAACATTTTTAATAGCCTAAATTTAGCCTAAAAAACTCTGATTTTGGAGCAAAAACACTCAACATTTTGATGAAAATAAGGAGTGGTCCAGCTCTCTCTTTATACATCAACTTTCGGCAAGTAGTATTTGTTTCTCAGGGATTTCCAGTTTCCTCCGCCCTTTCATTCCGGTGCTGCTCCATACTCACCTCGCTTCACCCTCATCGGCTCTCAAGACCTCGATGTTAAGAGCTGCCCAAATCTATCCACTCGTTCACTCACCCACCCACTTATACTCTCACACACTCCACTCACATTCACTCACATGCTTTGACTCACTTGCACTCACTCAAACACAGAATCTTTGGCTAAAACTATAATTGTATGAACAAACGGCCACTGTTTACCTACAACTTCAGTGCAGAAATGAGAAAAATGTATATGGAATGTTGGCTAGTTATGAATAAGTGTGCCAGGTGTAAGGTAAGGTTGTGACTACAACAAAAGCCAATAAAGTTAACTGCAAACATTCTGAATCTATCAAAGAGTAACTAACTCAGAGCCACTGTTACTTTCATAGATAAAGCAGAGACGTGGTTCACCATTCTGCGTGGATGCATGGGATCACAGAGTGTCCAACTGGATGAGATACGTGAACTGTGCTCGCTATGAAGAGGAGCAGAACCTGATAGCATTCCAGTACAAGAGTCAGATCTACTATAGGACCTTCAAGGACGTTCCAATGCACACAGAGCTGCTGGTGTGGTACGGAGACGAGTACGGTCTGGAGCTTGGTATAGCCAAGACTGCCTTCCTCCAATCTGACTCCAAACTCGTATGCAGTGAGTACAGTGGATTCTCAATATATTGAAAACTCATGTACTGATAAACTGTTTCCACAGTTAATTTTCAGTGCTCCTAGTAAAATTCTTATATAAATAATGATACAATTACCCACTTTTATAGTTTATTGGATATTGCATCAATCAAGATATCTTTCAGTCCTGTCACTTAAGGTTTCCTGCAACAATTGTTTTTAAGCTGGTTTTTTATGCGTTTGTCTAATAACGGGATGTGAGATAGGGTGCCTCAAGTTCAGCTGGTGGTGTCAGCGCCTCTACGGCGGCGAGTCTGGTTATGTCATGATTCCTCCCCTTACACGCATGATGAGAGAAGCAGTTAGTTAGCAACCAGCGTGGCATCCTTCCATTCTCCTCCCCTCCCCCCTCCCCTTACACGCATGATGAGAGAAGCAGTTAGTTAGCAACCAGCGTGGCATCCTTCCATTCTCCTCCCCTCCCCCGCCCCTTCTCACTCTCTCAGCCACACACCTTTCTTCCCTTACATGTCTTTGGGATGGGAAGTTGTTATCTAGCAAAAAATAAACTGCATCTTTTCTCTCTGCTGCGCATGCTTGCTTGCTCACCTTACATTCTAAGAAAGAGGGCAATTGGTAGAGTACTCATGGATAGACTCACACACACACACAAACAAAAGTCGGACAAACATATTTCCACGCCGATACGCGGTTGCGCAACGTTTTGCTGCTGGCTAGACCAGCTTCATCAGGCGGCATGTGGTGGCACATTGCAGTCTGGAGAGCGGTGGTTGGCAAACAGTGAACCTAACTACCAGGAGACGAACTAGGGTTATACGGGAAATTTGAAATGTGGCAGAGGGATAATCTTACGTTTAAGCCAGGTGTGTCTGGATTTGTTGATGTAGTGGTGGGTCAGTTCCCAGCATCGCAGTTCTGCACTATTATTAGAAGGAGATACAGCCCTCACCCCTGTGCTCGTGTAACAGGAGTCAAATTTCTGGTTGTGAGATGTTTCATGTGCTGAAAATGGCTTCTCCTGCAAATTTACATTTGCCCCAGCTACGGTTTGTTTAGTGTCTGCTCTATGGCCATAGAGCGGTTGAGTACCACATGTCAATATTTCGTGACATTAATTATTATTATTATTCAACATTTTTGAAAACAGAAACAACATTATTTGCCTAAAAACAATAACCAAAACATATGTAAACATTTTGTTGAAATATTTTTTACCAAAACGTTGATGCGTGATGGTCCTCAGTACTGACCTGTCAGGGTGACGTTTGACGGATGCTAGACTAGGCGTGTCCTGGTGTTTGACTTAGTCGCGACAGAAGAGAGGAACCCGGCCGTCATAGATAACTGAACAAGTGGCCTTTCGACACGGGACGAAGTCAGGCTTTGCAAGTACTATCTTCACTTGGTTGGTCCTACTCGGGGTAGCAGTCCTGGTCGATGTTTGGCCTGTGATTGCAGGAGCATGTTATGAATTCCAGATGGTGGTATACTATGAGTTGTCCTGGAGCTGGTCGAGTGGGCTTGATTCGGTGTACGAGGTACAGCGGCCCGTGGGGTTTGAGGTGTACGAGGCGTTCCCCAGAACCAGAGGTTGGTGATACCCAGGGAAGTGGTATTTCCCTGAAGCTCTTGCTTGGCAGCTGGAATGTGGCAGGCTCGTAGGCAGGTGCTGTGGAGACAGAGCATCTACAGAGTTCAACTGCGTGTCATGCTGGGCTTGTTGTTCGAGCGTAACTGCAGGGGGGTTAAGCTTCAGTGGAGATACAGAGGCAGCAGTATCTCACTTTAAAACCCCAACACCAGAGTGCAGTAGGTTCTTTGAGCTGCGTTACCACTGGCTGCTGACACAACACAGGTGTCATCTCACAAGGGTTTGTCTCCCCAGTCTCGGATAGCTACTCCTCTCGGCACCTCTAGTGTGCGATGAGAAGGGCAACCTCCAAGCTGGCAAGCCGACCCAAATGGGATTGTGTACCTAGTGTCGTGGCTCTACCATTCTTTCCATGTGGTACAGAGTCCGGGTGGCCTTCTAATTTTGGTGTAGTGAGTGTTCCAGGAGAATGTGCCCCCCAAGACCCAAAGAAGTACTCCCCTCGACACCTCTAGTGTGCGGTAAGGAGAGTAAACTCCAGGCTGGCCGGCCAGTGCCCAAGGAGGCGGTATCCTAGTGTCATGGCTCTATCATTATACACATGAGTGTGGAGAATGGGTGGCCTTCCAAGCTTATTTTTGTTAAGGTGATAAAAGTCATGGCGGTAACTGTAAAACTCAGTCACCTGTTGTCCTCTAGAGGGTCTGATGACAGTCTTTATTATTCACTTTCTCTAGCTCTACTCTGGTGTCTTGAAGGGACCGGGACATGTCGAAAATGTTCTGATGACGTTGGTTCTTCAGAGGTGAGTAGCTTCAAGGAACTTCGACACCACGACGGTTGCGGTGAAGAGTTGAGGAGCAGATAAGTCTTTGGCACAGAGACGGTTGCGGTGAAGTGCAATGCAGGAACCGATGGTCCCTTCAGCACCACGAGCGTGTGCGGTGAAGGAACAGGTCACAAGTCCTGGAGTGGCCCGGTATATATACTCTGCTGCAGCTGCAGCATCCCTTTGATGAGGCAGCTGGGGTTGATGTGGAGAGGGGTGGGACAGGTGCAGCGGCATGGCATAGATCCTCTGTGTGAGACATCCGTGGTGAGTACTGGATTCTGGTTCAAGCCTCGGCGGTGATATCATTAGTGACCTCTAGCGGAATGCAGTGGTACTCGTTGATCCTGCCACATAGTCTCAGTGACTCGGCCTGTGAATAATTATATCTGGCGTGGGTGCCTTAGTAGATAGAACAATTTCTGACATCTCATCAATAGTGGCAGCAAATTAAGCTTCATTGGACGTCCCCAGTTCATTGTACAGATGAATCAAAGTCTATTTAATAATTAGTAGGCACACGTCATGCATCAATTCACCCACTCTCCTTCGCGTTGTAGACTCCTCTGGGCAAAGAAATGAGATGAGAAGAAAATTCTTTTGAGGGGAATGTAGTACTGTCCTCTCAACAACAATTTTCTTCTCTCTCCACCGGCTCCGTATCAGTCCTTGTCTGTGTTGGAATCACAGTGCTCTCACTACTTCAGCGATTTGACTGGCAGGCTGCTTGAGGCAGGTGGCTTGCATTGTCTTGTTCATAAAGCGGTGGAGCCGGGCAAATGCATCTCTCTCTACTTCTGCTATTTGATGCTTGGCTCGTGCTGGTAATCTGTGCGGCGGGCAGCGGGGTCCGGTTGCGTGTAGAAACTAGGGGTTTATTTTTGTATAAAAGTGTTGCGAGGGATTGGTGTCTGTGATAACATGGAGCCTTCTTGTTTAAAGTGTGCTGCCCTACAAAATCAGCCGTGAGGTTTGGGTACGTACAATATGGTTTTATTTTAGCCTGCATATGAAAGCAAGACATGGTGGAATGGCACACAGAATAGACATGACCCTCTGGGACAGAATTAACAGTATAAATTGACGTTAAGAAAAATTAAACAAATAAAAGTTGCCCCAATGCCTTACTCGCAAAGAGGTGTGTTGCTAGCTAACTGCTGTGGCAGCCTAGTGCGGAAAAATATTAGACCACTGCCTTTGGCCTCCCTATCTTAACGCACAGCAGAATGACTGGGTAAAACAAAACTACGGGTAAATGTCAGCCGAGATCTTTGTCAACTGATCTGAGCAGCTAATCTAGGCTAAGCGAGCATGTGGGCAAACTAACCTACTGTGTACAAAGACATGCATCTCCATCATACATTGACAAAGAAAGAAGAAACATATAATTCAACACAATGTACACAGAATAATTTTACAAATTGAAAGAACTATGTCACAGCCTCTTGATGTCTTGTTAAACTGTCTATTTGCTTGTGACTTTTAAATGATGCATAACGCATTACCATTTATCAGCAATCAAAATCATTTACATACAACAAAGTACTTGGAATATTTACATTCACAAAGAAAATTATTGTACAAACTACCTTAATTGCTTGTTAATCTGTACAAAAAAAATATTGATTGCTTAAAGAGGAAAACACAGCCAAGATTATATGCAATAATGGAAAATTTTTAACAACTTCCTTTAAATTGCATCTACAGTAAATTGATTTTAAGAAATTTAAACAGTATTTTCAACAATATGTTTAAACTTGAAAATCTGACTTTATACAGAGCCAAGCATATTTTACTGATTTTCAAACAGGCAAAGTATCTTGACTCGTTACTGTCATTACTTTCTATAAATTTTACTTTTCTTTTTTTCCTTCACAAACATCGTACTTGTTATATTCAGTAGCACTTTAACGTTGCTTAGGCAGAAAAGAGCAACCAGAATGTTTATGTTAGTAAGAACTGTCTAAGAGACCCTTGGCCATTACGTTTACTGATACACTCTGTTGCGTAATCACAGCTGATTCAAAAAGTTGGTTTAGATTACGGAATGTTTGGCTGATTTGAACTATGTGCATTTTAATGAATGATAGCTTAATAACGGCTATCTAATGTATAAGTTTTCATGCGTGGCACATCACTCATTATGCCTTCTCGTTTTCTTCTATGGCCTCCCCTGCTGTCTCTGGGCGGGGTGGAGCGGGTGAGGCCAGATGTACCTGACGAGAGGCCACCAGGGAGTTTCACGATAATGGCCGGGTACAGAGGTGGCCTGGCAGGATCATTGTGGCTGCACTCTCTGGAACGGCTGGGGCTGCCTTGGCCGGTGTGGGTCAGGTCAGTGGCTGTGGGGGCAGCTGTCTGCGGCCGGGGATCGTATACTTCTGTGGAGGACGGCTCCTGTTTTGGGGACTAGGAAGTCGCCACCCTCTCAGCAGCCCTGACAGCCATCTGAGACAGTAGTGCTACAGGTTCCACTGTCTCAACCGGTGCCTAGTTTGAGGGCTGGAGAGCCACCCCCCGTCCCCCTCCATCCAGTGACCAGGGCAGTCGACAGAGGCAGTGGTTCAAGTGGTACTACTGCATTTGCGGTGGACATCTCCTGTTTTGGGGGCTAGGAAGTCACCACCCTCTCTGCGGCCCTGACATCCGTCTGAGACAGTAGTGATACAGGTTCCACTGTCTCAACCGGTGTCTAGTTTGGGAGCTGGAGAGCCACCACCAGCCCCCCTCCACCCAGTGACCAGGGCAGTCGACAGAGGCAGTGGTTCAAGTGGTGCTACTGCTTCTACGGCGGACAGCTACTGTTTTGGGGGCTAGGAAGTCGCCAACCTCTCAGTGGCCCAAACAGCATCTGAGACAGTGGTGCTACAGGTTCCACTGTCTCAGTCGGTGTCTGGTATAGGGGCTGGACAGGCACCCCCTCTCCCCTTTCTCCAAAGGCAGTGGTTCTGCTGGTGCTACTACCTCTGTAGTTGCTGGCTTCTCGTGTGTGCTCTGTTTAAGCACCCCCAGTTCGTCAGTGGGGTTTATCCTCCACTTGGTTGGACAGTTGCGCAGTGTATTCGGACGTGGCATTGAACGATGCTTGCATAGCTTTGGCTCTGGTAACCTCAGCGCTGCAGGGTCTGGTGGTTCACGGGGCTACGTATCCTGCAACCAACAGTACGAGCTAGAGTAAGGCCCCCAGAAGATTCCTGTCTTGCCTGGGAGTTCAGGCCAGGTCGTCTGTCGGGGTCAATCGATGGTGTTATAGAGGCAGCTGCTGTGTCATCCGGCGTTAGGACTGCATCTCATGCTTGCCTCGTTGCAGTATTTATGACAGTTGTTTTTTGAGAAATCTGCCTTGTAGGCCGGTCTGGCGTAATGGCCTGAGGCCCTTCTTCTACTTTGACTATTGGACTTGGCAAATGCAATCCAGGGAGTGTTTTCCGATCCAATGGACTGTGCCACGATATTTCGCTGGTACTCTACATCCACCTTCCGTGACGGGCCTCCTTCTTGCACTGAAAGTCGGTGGGGGTGGATGGTAATGATGGCATTACAGATGATGTCCTTTGTTTCGGCGTCCCTTTTCTAAAAGTAACGGAGTGATTTGCCCCTCTGCTGGCTTCGGATCTCATCTTTAGTTCTGGAGGTGGGATTGGCTGTGTTGCCTGTGACGAAGCGCACACGGTGGGTTTATCCTTGCCCTCCGGCGTTACCGAGGTGGTTGAAGTGCTGGTGTGTATTTCAGGGTATGTTACCTCGTGAGGAAAAGGCCTTATTTGTCCTCTTGTAGCCTTACGGATGCGTCCACGGAGGTCTTCTACCTAGTATACATTTTCTTGTCGACCGACTACAGTACAAGGACCTTCCTATTTGCTGACCAGGCCCGCGCTGAATTGACTGCTAGTCTTGCTCAGTAGGTGGCTTCGTAGCAGGATGGCTTCGCCCATGGAAAAGGCTCGGATGCCTAACCGTGGTTGAGGATACTATAGCTTAGGCCTTCTTGCCACTCTCTTGCTGTGTCAGTGCGGGCGAGGGCAGCTAGACGGGCATCTTCTGGTAGAGGCACTTTGGTTGGTGGGCTCTCCCATTGCCAATCTCCTGGTCGGTCAAGTGTCTTTCCCAGAAGGAGCTGGCTGGGGCTTGAATTAGTGGCCTCATTGGTACATTGTCATAGGGTGAAGAGGATATTCAGGATATAACGGTCACTATGTTTATGATCATTGCCCACACTGAGGCGGAGGTTCTTTTTCATTTCCTGGTTCCTGCGCTCCGTGAGGTTGGCCTGTGGGAGGTACAGTGGGGTAGTCAAAGTTTCTACTCTCCATTTGTTGCACACTGTGAGCCACTTTTGACTAGCGAATTACATACTGTTGTCGGTGAGAATACAATGGGTGTAAAACTTCAGCACAGGAAGATCTCCGATTCAAATTTCCCCACAATGTGATGGGTTTCTCGACTTGGAAGGGAAAAGCTTCACACATCTGGAAAATAGGTTGGTCACAACCAATAAGTAGCAGCTGCCCCTGGTGCTCCTAGGATAGGGCCCCATCAAATCTGCTGCGACGTGGGTCCATGGCATTTGTGGGCATCTTGGTTTGGACAGGGGTGGTCGTACAGAGTACTCCTTGTTTCAACAGCATTGTTCGCAACTCCCGACATATTATTGAATATCCCGGCTCATTGTCCCAAATGTGATGTCTGGCGATATTGGTTTCTGAATGGTTTTGGTGATGGCGACATGTCGGCTCGCAGGTCTTTGGGTATCAATATTTTCCATTTTGCTCCAGGTCGACTGTTATGTGACCAGACTATGTCATCTCTAATCTCGAAACAATATGGTTGTTCCTGGAGGAGGCTCTGGATTTCTGGTCCTGCTGTTGGCAGTAAGCAATTTGTTGCCTGTTTCTCTGGAGCTGTAGCAGGCAGATCTGATCTTGGGGTTTCGGCTTTGACGGTTGAGGTGGCACCATGCGATCCCAGTCTTCCTCTGCCTTCTCGTCGTGGTCTAGGTCTGGCTGATGAGATTAAGGCAACCGGTAGGTCATTTGATTTCCCTGGACAGTACTGAACTTCAAAGTCGGACTCGATGAGGAACATATTCCATCTTCCAAGTTTGGTTTAGGAGTTTTTCGACTCCCGCATCCATGAAGGGCCTTGCTGTCTGTTTGAAGTATGAAATGAACCCCTTCTAAATAGTATCGATATTTCTTGACTTCCAATATTATGGTGAGACACTCCTGTTCATTGATGTGGTACCTCTTCCATGGCATTGAGTCGTGTACTGGCGTAGGCTATCATCTGGAGGTGGCCGTTGGTATTTTCGTGGTACAGAACTGCTCCTATGTAGTTTTGGCAGGCGTCGGTTTGAAGTATAAGTAACCCTTCACCTTGGGGTCTATGTAGTTGCTTTTTCTTCTGAAAGCTGGCTTTAAGGGCTTCAAAGGCAACCCCGGGTTTCTTTTCCAGCAGGGGATATAATGGAGCTATGATGACTCCAATACCTGGTACGAAATCTCTTAGCCAGTTGCACAGGCCGAAGAAACTGCAAATTTTTTTTTGTAGGTTATTCAGCTTCCTGGATTGCGCGTATCGAACTAGCTTGAGGGAATTTTCCTTCAGATAAGACTATATGTCAAAAATAGTCTATTGAGGTCTTCCCGAAGTGGCTTTTCGAGAGCTTGGTCATCATGCCATGTAATTCTAGGTGCTCTAACACTCTCTGAAGGTGGATGAGGTGCTCTTCCCATGACTTTGAATAGATTACTATGTCATTGAGGTATGCAAAACAAAACTGTCCAATATATATACGGTTAGGACCTCAGACGACATTAACCTTTGGAAGGTGGTCAGTGCATTCTTCAGCCCAAAGGGCATCACTTGGAACTGTAGTGTTTCCCCCTTTGGGGCTAGTAAAGGCTGTATATCACCCGCTATCGGGGTGTACTGCAATCTGCCAGTACCCTGACTGCATGTCAGGGGTTCTAAAAATTCTGACTTCTCCGATGTCTTGCAGTGTGTGTGCTAAGTTAATTGCAGGTGGGGCAATCAGATGTGTAACATCGTTCAGTGCTTTATTATTTACACAAAAACATAGTTGTCCATCTATCTTGGGCACGAGTACTACATGTTAATTATACGGGGCATCTGAGGTTCCACGATGCCTTGCTTCATTTCATTTATCTGTTCCATTATAAGACAATGACTGCTACTTTTATATTGGCTGCATTATCTGTTACACACATTAGGATTTGACTTTGATTTCCTATTCTGTCGTGAGTTTCACTAACTCTTCTTTTATGTATTCAGCTGTATGCCGTTCATTACATTCAAAGCAACCTAGAAGTGCTGAATGCAATTCCCAAGTCTCTCCAAGATTATAATGTGCTGTCACTGCTGGGTAAAAGGTTGTCGCACGAGATGTCCAGCCATCTGTTGTTAGAGTTATGTGTGAGGCAGATTTCAACTTTTCTTTAGCCAATAAAAAATTAGCATCAAGCATGTTAGTGCTGAGCAAAAATCTTGAAGGAATTTTATAATTCGGCTAACGATACTCTAGTAAATCTTTAAATCCTGTGTCTTCCACAATAAAAAATGGCTAAAGATCTTTGATGATCATGTTTAAAACCACATCATTAATTTTTTTTCACGTGCAACATTTATAGGTTTTCTTACAAATTGTAATAAATCCATCTGTTGTTTTACTGGAGGGTCTTGAGGATGTTTAGGCCTACTAGAACAGGTGCTTGAACTCTCTGCAGAACTTTTGTTAACACCACCTTGTCCCTGTTTTTGAGGATCACATGACTGGCAAGATGATGATGGAAGTGTAAGATGAGGCAACATCACATTTCTGATTGAAATATTCTATCGCATGCTGGATGATGCTTCTTTGAAAAATGTTTTTTTTCAGATTGGTTGTCGAACCACCTTACACAGAACGTGTAGATTGGTATAAATCACACTTTGCTGTATTTTCGGATTGTTCGCTGGTTTACTCCTTTTTAACTTACTTTTGTAGTACAGATCCTTGTTATTTGATTATTTTGAGATTAGAGTATTTTCTGTATATGTTATGATACTTGTATTGCAGAAACATAATGTTTACTTATTTAAATTTCATTTCTTTTACACTCTCCAGATACAAAAATATTAACAAATAGTTGTTTACATTTGTTTTGTTGACATTGTCAGATTTCATTCAATTCACAAGCAATAGATTAACTCAGATATAGAAGACAGTATGAGCAAACCCTACAAAAGACTTTTGATCCTTTATAGCAGTTGTATATCACAGTTAATTTAAATTCAATATCCTTTTTACAATATTTTCTCTGTGGTAAGAGTAACAGTTTAAGCATTAAAGTTTTCTCTTTAATGTTTTGTCTGAGGTACTTTTTGAAATAACAATCAGAATGTGACAACACTAGGATTGCTACAATCTAAGACAAAAAGGTTCTTAAGCTTAAAGGGTCTTCATCATGATGGCATAGCAGCAAATGGATGTAAGTGAAAGAAGCTATGTTTAGACACCAAGTTTGGCTGATGCCGAACACCACTGCAACTGAGAAATGACTGAGTTGATGTCCAGCTTCCCAGGAGACGTGGGCGTGTTATTTCCCACTCGTAACCCTGATGATGGTATCCTGAAGGATGAGAATGTTGGAACTATGTCATCACGTCGATCTTTCATGTAAGCTCTGTCCATAATAGCTTCGTAGTAGTCTTGCTGTTCGTCAAACTGTTTCAATTTTAATTCTCATCAACTAGAAGAACTTTCTAGTGTGAATTTCATTTGAAATATAAACTTTAAAGAATTCAGTTTAATGAAGTCTGAATGATTCCAAATCAAGAAGTTAAGATTCCATGTGTAGAACGATTTTTTCAGAGGTTCCCTACCAAGTGTAGAATCAGGAGTCTCGAATCATTTATTGCTAGCCTGAGATACATTTTAAATTAAGTAAATTGACATCAGTCCTTAAATAGTCAGTTGTCTGTTTGAAGATCGTGCCTATCTGTAATCATAAATGTATGAGAGTAAAATTAATTCAGTAATGATTTCTCACATATCACACACAAATCTTGAACAGAATGACTGACAGCAAATTAATTTCATATGATGAGTTGTAATTTTAAAATGATTTGTTTTTCCTTCGTTAAAATATAGTTGTCTGAATTTTAGTGTATGTGTAATATTTTTATAGTGTTTGAAATTGTCTGATTAATGATGAGAGTTGTGAACTACTCACATTGAATGGCTTGTTCTACTATTCAAATATTTGGTTGTCACATGTCACTCCACTGTGATAATCTAAAGACATAAATACTACTTTTCTTTTCTTTCAAATGGTCAATGAACACCTCATCAAGGGTAAGAAACTGCATTATATTACATTCAAATTTCATTAATATATTTGCAAGTATGTCTATCAAATAAAATAATTTTAACTCATCCTCTTTGGAATGTCTTGCCCAGTATAAATCTCGTAATAAATCTCGTATGTTCCCGCAGTAGTATGTGTATAAAGCAATTTGTATGAAAGGCCTAATCCTCTCATGGAATCGAAATACTTATGTTTGATATATATATATATAATATATATATTATATATCAAACATAAGTATTTCAAATATAAGTATATAATATACACACTCTATCATTATCAAAGAAAACAGCTTTCCCAACATGGTGGCCAGTTGTAGAACAAAAAAGTTTCTTTCTTAAATTACACAAAAAGAATCCCAGAAAAGTAGGCATTTCCATGTACTTTCATGTACTTCATGTTATTACTGTTTATTTGCATCACATGAAATTAATTTCTACACATTACACTAAAATTCAATTAAACTACGTATTCACAAACAATATGCTGAAATTGTACTGAAAATTCCAGTATCGTTCTGAATCAATTGTTATTGTATCGTCGGTTCAAAGTAGAGTAGCCAGCGAACGCTATGCATTCTGTATGTGGCAAGCTGAAATGATTTGTGTCTTGCAAAGTTGCCAGATTGGACAATATGTAACAGTTTGGGCTACTTCAAGGCAAAATGTGCGACCAAAAATTATGAAAATGTGACTATCGCAATTTGGGCGATTTTTGTAATGAATTTACTATGTTTGGGTTACTTGGAATTACTTACTTAGTTTCAGAATATTTTTTGATTGTGAACAAGGTAATTAACTCTCATAAGTAAGATCAATTTTTTATGTGGGAACCACTATGGATACAATTTAAGAGGGTATCTTGTTCAGATACTTATTACTCGTTGCAGACAATGGTGAATTGAATATCACGCAATTGTTTATAGGTTTGACATTTTTTTTTTTATTTGTGTAGGCCTATATCATTTAAAAATTTTTTAAGACAATTTGTGTTTCATACATGTAAAATATTACATAAAAAATTTACTATATATTAAAAAAAAAAAGTCATTTAATATAAAGTGTAATCAAATTGGGTGACATTTGAGTGACAAAAGATTGACTATTTAGGCAATTTCAGCAAAAACAATCTGGCAACCCTGGTGTTGTGCACTCGTGCAACAGGACGAGTCTAATGGTCGGTTGCACCATCGTGGTTCGAAACTCGATCCGAGATCGCTTCTAAGTTCGCCACTGATAACTGATGCATCATTCCAGTTCAGAGCTGGACTGGAGATTGAGATAAAGTTCATTTTGAACCGCCATAATGGCGGTTCAAAATCTCTATCCGCAGAAATAGCAGTTCGAAAGCTCGATCCTTGATCAGCAGCCATCGTCGACAAATGTAGTTTGGAAATACACCAACAGATAGAACTACGTTCAATTGTTTTCTTGGGAAATTAAAACTACATTATATGAACGTGAATATTATTCAGTAAAATTTGTACAACCATAATTCACTTAAAACGGATAAAACATTGCACATCTAGTTCTATCTATAGTGAAAAATTTTGTTGGTGCAACACTTTTACATTGGAACTGGGCATAAGACTGTAAAGAAATTATGCGAGTAACGAGATGCGTTTGGAAGTAACGATTCGGTACTTCAAGTCTCCTGGAAAACCTGTTACTTAGTAACAAATACATGTGGTTCGTTACAGCTCTAACGGTTATATAGTATGCAAGCTTTGCAGATGTACAGGACTGCTGTGGCTGGGGGAACTCGGCTGCGACCTACACATAATCTTGACATGTGACCTTCTCACTTATGTCGCAGCCCCTGTTTTCTGTAAATTTGTTAAAATAAATTGTGCGACTTACGTGCGAGTTTGGTCGTTTCGAAAATCTTGGTACATTGTAGAAATACTGAGGAAGTACATATTAATAAGAAGTAGTATAATTTCATCTAGTTTTTTGTTTGTGGAAGATCAACGTAAACATGTATGTGCAAAGCAACCATGAATGTAACATTAACCATGTCAGCGTGTCAACATATAATTGCTCAAAGAGATTATTGCACACTTCCCATAATAAAACTTTATAGTTTCGAAGAGACTTGTAAATACTAAGGCAAGTCATAGCTATATTATTTTTTGGTTGTGAATTTACAGTGATGTGTTTTTAGGTTTGATTTTGTTTTTACCTATAGATGTTTAATTTACTCTTCTGAATGTAACTAAAACCAATCATTAACGGCACCGTGAAGTTAAAAGTTTAAATGCTTAGCACAGTTTAATGTGCAAAATGTTCATAATTTTTATTTCCGAGAATACTACAGAGTATAAAGCTCATGCGCCCTGATTAATGATACTGGCTGCTGGTTTTGATACTAGTTTCTGTGAAATAAACATTTTGTGAAAATCTTTGACTTTTCATTCTATGATTTTTTTAATTTGAATATAAAGTTAAATCCACAAAAATCTGAAACTTAGAGTTCAATGCCAGTACACCATCACTCCCGACTTCTATACTGCATCTGATGAAAGATATAACTGTGTAGTTTATCTTATTTGTTTGGTACAAACATGATGAAACACAGTTTCATTTACACAGAAGAATTTCTAGAAAGAAGAAAGCAATTTAAATAAATATCACCTGTATATCCATCATCACATGAAAGCTGTATTATTTGTTAGAACATATCTTGAAATATGAATCAATGTCACTTGAGCAACAAAATTTTATATTCCAGTGAAAATTTTAATACAGTATTAAAAATGGATAAAATATGTTTTCATTTCTTTTTAACTCTTGAGCAATTTTTTTTAAAGTGCTGCTTTTTATGAGTAAAAAAGTAATTACATATATATGCCATGTTTGACACACTTATTTCTCACCATAATGTTTTGATCTTTCTTATGATAATAATACACTTTTGATCTAATTCAGTGTAAAATGTTACTTTGTCCACATACCTTTTACATTTCATTACTGATGTGTCCATAAGCAAGTATATTTTAATTAGTTTTTTTTTTTTTTTTTTACAGGCGAAGCATTTTTGTGCAATGATTGTGGCCTCTGCTTCAGCAACCCTCTATACTTGGGCAAGCACAGTAAGTTCTGCCGTAGGAAACTGTGGAGTGCTGGTGTTGGCAGTAAAGGAAGTGCCAACACAATACAGGGCTCCAGCCAAGCCACCAACAGAGCTGAAATCTCAGTTCATCCAGGGACATCTGAACTGCAAGAGGAACAGTATCAGCACTGTGGTAGATGTTCCCCAGAGAGGATTTCTACCACAAACAAGAGAATACACACAGGAGAGAAGCCCTACACGTGCGGTAGGAGCTTCACACAGTTAGGTAACCTAACAAAACACAGGAGGACACACACCGGAGAGAAGCCCTACAAAATGTGAGCAGTGTGGTAAGGAGCTTCACAGAATCAAGTAGCCTAACAGCCATAGAAGGACACACACGGAGAGAAGCCCTATAAGTGTGAGCAGTGTGGTAGGAGCTTCACAGAATCAAGTCACCTAACAAGCCATAGAAGGACACACACAGGAGAGAAGCCCTAAAGTGTGAGCAGTGTGGTAGGAGCTTCACAGAATCAGTCACCTAACAAGCATAGAAGGACACACACAGGAGAGAAGCCCTACAATGTGAGCAGTGTGGTAGGAGCTTCACATAATCAAGTCACCTAACAAGCCATAGAAGGACACACACAGGAGAGAAGCCCTATAAGTGTGAGCAGTGTGGTAGGAGCTTCACAGAATCAAGTCACCTAACAAGCCATAGAAGGACACACACAGGAGAGAAGCCCTATAAGTGTGAGCAGTGTGGTAGGAGCTTCACAGAATCAAGTCACCTAACAAGCCATAGAAGGACACACACAGGAGAGAAGCCCTACAAGTGTGAGCAGTGTGGTAGGAGCTTCACACAGTTAGGTAACCTAACAAAACACAGGAGGACACACACCGGAGAGAAGCCCTACAATGTGAGCAGTGTGGTAGGAGCTTCACAAATCAAGTAGCCTAACACACCATAGAAGGACACACACAGGAGAGAAGCCCTACAAGTGTGAGCAGTGTGGTAGGAGCTTCACACAGTTAGGTAACCTAACAAAACACAGGAGGACACACACCGGAGAGACGCCCTACAAATGTGAGCAGTGTGGTAGGAGCTTCACAGAATCAAGTACCTAACAAGCCATAGAAGGACACACACAGGAGAGAAGCCCTATAAGTGTGAGCAGTGTGTAGGAGCTTCACAAACTCAAATTACATTGCCAAACACATCACTATACATTTCCGAAAATAAATCAAAGATTTTAGTTAATATTTAGTGGGAAAATGCCTAACTTGATGTGGTGTAGGGTTTTTTAAAAAATAGGTGTTTGTTCTGACAGTTGATTACAAACAGATAGTTTTTTTATTAATTTTGTGAATTACAGTTTGCACATAAGAGTTTTGTTCTTTAGAGAGGCATATTTGAAGTAAACTGTCAGTATTATTTATCTGAAATGAGAAAACAATCAACAGAGTTCTCATCAATAAAATATACAGTATTTTTATTTACACTTGTGTACACGATGCTGTATCAAAACTAAACAATCTGAAGATGACCATACAGACTGTAATCAATATTTATTTTTTTATGTGTACATATATTAAGAAAAAATAGTTACTCCATGAAATAACAATGATGAAATGATACAACATTGCATTACCCATAGAGAGTCAGTATAGTACGTTTATTTCTGGCCAGTTTTATAAACTCTCGAGGCTCAGTGACCAATCTTCTTCCTTGTGACAACAGTGTTACTGTTATGGGTTGTAAGGGTTTTCTACTCTCCTTACTAGCATAGGGGAAGAGAAATAACTTGTATGTTCCTTGACGTGATATGACTGTAGAACAAGTTAATTGCACCAGCTACTCAATCAAATGAACAAGATCTTCTACAAGACTTCTGGGGTGGAAGAAACCACACACAGGAATTTTACTTTAAAATATAATTACTTAATGACCTGGCATTTATGATAGAGTAGCATACGTATACCTTCAGAAAATTACAGGAACTGTCATAAATTTTAACTGTCGGCAATCTTCATTTGAAGTAAAAGAAATAAATAATTCCTTTTTATTTTTGACTTTGATTAAATAACATAGCAACAGACACCGAGGTTGAACCTCCCTAAAGCCTCTTATAAATGCAAGGAGAAACAAACCAAACACTAAAATGAAAAACAAATGTTGCACACCACTTCTTTGAAACCCGCCTTAATTGGCTTACAAGCAAAATATCTTGTTCAGGTGACACCAGGGCGAGGGAATGGCACCTTACAGAGTTATGAATGGTTGATTTTACTATATACAAACAAGAAAGTAGGAATGGGCCGATACCACGACCATCGACGTCTGAACATTATTTGCCCATTATTATCACCAATATATTTAACACAATGTTAAATACACCGGCATGCTGCATCTCGTAAAGCATTAATTTACCGCATCCATCAATCAGATATCCTGTTCCAATTGTTTTCCGATGATTAACCTCCCCCCCCCCCTCCCTTGTTAAGGTTTGACCGTATATCATGTTGATAAAGATTGTGGACATCATTCGTTTTTGGACACTTATGTGAATGCAAAACAACTCGACTTAGGATCCCCGGAAAATTGTAAAGCGCGAAAAACGCCGAAAATTGCAATTTTTATCAGTTTTGCGTTAATTTCCACTATTTGTTCTCAAAACACTAAGTTTTACCAGAAAAAAAAACGTAACTTCCCATTTGTTTAAAAGACATGCCAGACGTCGCCTCACTATCGAATGTATTAGAATCGATAGTAACTACATTGACAAGGCACAGTTATTTTCTCAAAGAACGAAAAGAGCGCTTAAAATTCGACAAATAAGCTTTTGAACGACATATTCATGGTGATACTAGTTATTTGGATCGATCGTGAACCGAAAGAGAGAAACGCAAGCAATTTGTACGCGTTTTTTTGCAAGAACAAAATATATCTCGTGAAGTCTTAGGGTATTGCATTCGCAACTGGAATTTGTGTTTATTGTTTGGATTTGGGCTGACTTCAGATTCTTGAGTCTCGGTGATGTTTTTCGAAGTTATATAGTACGTTGCATAAAGCCCACAAAATGCAGAAGAATTTGTGAATTAAAAATCGTGAAAGGGAGTATAAAAGTGATGGATTTCACATTTTTTATGGAAAACACGAAATAATGATATGTAGGTTTTGCAACGTGTGCGTGGACTGGATGCGTAAAAACACGTGTCCAATGAAAAACAAACAAAACCAAGATCGTCAAACTATATCGTCTACGAAAAAAGTTTGGTGCAGAATAAGGGGGAAGTTAAGTATCTGTTTTACACCTTTCATACAAAATGGGTAGTTCTGTGCCTACCCTAACAACACTTATTACTGTTATATTATTGGTCTAACCATAGCATTATATCTTATAATCCTTCTCCTTCACCACCCCACTAACCCCCTTCAAGATGCTAACCGGCATTCCGAAAGCCCTTCTTCCCATAGATACCACACTCTGTAGTTACTTGCTTTTTCCACCTAAGATCACACTGAATCACTACCCCAAGGTGCTTAGACTTTAAACATTCTCCTAATTCCTACCTTTATCATTTATAAATGCTTTCATACCTTCCCTTCTCCGTAGTAATCCTTACAATTTTTGTTTTTCGTGCATTAATCTTCATTTCATTCTTTTCTATCCACTTCCTTGTTCTATATCCTCCTGCAAATTATTCTCCTCACCTACCTTTGCATACAGCACACAATCTTCTGCAAACACCTTCGTACTTCGCCACCCACCAATATGCTCAGGTAATTTCAATAGTGAAAAAACTTTGGGGGGGGGCCAGCTCACTACCCATGCCTATGTGCCCAAGTTGCCACGCAAGCATGAGCCAGGATGTACAGAATGGTGGATGAAGTGGGAGGATGGGGAGGGCAACACTGCAAGCCAAGTAAGGAGGTGTTTAGAGGAAGAGGAAACAACAGTGAGAAGCTTCAGAGGGTGTTGAGGAGAACGGAGCGGGGTAGGCAGTCCATGCTTGTGAGGTCTGTGAGAGAGTGGAATGTGTTGAGGGAGGAATTGCTATCTGTGAGAGGGGTTGGTAAGTTCAGGAAGGGAGTGGAAAAGGAGTTGGTTGGGTGAAGGAGAGGTGAGAGAGCTCGCCACCGGGCGGTAGCCTAATTGCGAGTGTATGTATGTATGTAACTGTCGTGACAGAACATGCAACTATAATAATAAGTATCAACCTATGATATGGCTAGAAGTAAGGTTTATTCGAGGTTTATCCTACTCAAGTTGGGAAACGCCATGCTTTTGGTTTGGCATCTAACAATTTTCGCTGCCAGGTTGCACTGGTGTTGCATGTGTAGGCCTACCAGGTATTCTGTTTTCTATGTATTTAAATGGGATAGTTTCTATTTTCATTAAATAAATGTAGATGTGTAAAATCTTCTGAGTTGTATTATGTTATACCCTAAATAAATAATAAACCTTGTTGTTCCCACCCGAGTGGAAATATAACAAAATATGTTCACATATTGATAAATATTCTTTTGTATACTGGATTGAGCAAAATGTAGGCTTACACAAAAATTCCTTATTTAGAAATCACAATTAACTGGGAAACAGTGAAATTTTTAAAACTGTAATTTTTAAGGCTTTACAGCTCAGTTTCTTTAACAAAAGAAGAAAAGTACAAAATTCCTTTCCATGACAACTATATTTTTCTGCACTTAAATTTCTAACGTGTTCCCACTGAATTAGCTTGCTTATGAAAACCTAATGTCAATCACAGTTTTATTTTTATAATTTGCTCCTGTAAACACCATTGGATGGTGTGAACAACACTTACGAAATTAAGTTAATGCTTAGATATTGGCTGGGTAAGTTTACATTAGAATTTGAGCCAAACACTAACTTTTACACATATATGTATAGAATTTCTCCATATATCGTCAGCTTAAAAGCAATCTCTTCGGAATACAATAGCATGTGTCTGAAATTTTCTCTATGCCAAACTCTCCCATAAGAAATCTCGTTTCGTTCCTCACCTGAGTAGATAAGGGTGTTTGCGATGAAATACTTAAGAATTAAGAAATAAGAGTTGTACTTATGACTAGTTAAGGACACGGAAAAAAATTTTTGCAATTTATGATTGATATAGCAACTGTTAAGTCTAGCCAACCAGAACTGTCGGATATCAAAGCTGCCGACGTAACCTGGAAAAATGGGCAAGAGGAAAGATTAATTTACATATATTTAAATATTTGTGGTTACTGCGTGTGTAATAGTTTTGAAAAAGTTCGATATCTTATAAAAGGGAATGCCGATGCCAACATTGATGTAGATTCCTTATTGTCCGTATGAACAATAGTGCAATCTTTTGTATTGAGAGTAGTTGTAAACAGTAGAGAACTAATGTATAGCCTTTGTTTTGTGTTGTGCATTAATATAATTGTCTACGAATAAAAAGTTATTAGGTAATGGGTTCCAGTAAGTTTCCTATTGTATGAACTCTGTGAATAACTAGATAAAACAAAGTTTTTAAATTATGGAAGGCATGAGACTCCAAATAGGTCTTTTAGAAAGTCAATATAACTGGAGAACATGGAAGTACAAAGTGAGTGTTCTATTGCATTGAGTGTCTGGTTGCATGGACATTTTGGAAGGAACTTTACAAGAGCCGGAAACGTTAAAAATAGATGCTACTCCAGCAGAGGTAGCACATATAATTCAAATGTAGAAAGGTTCGGGAAGTCTGAAAGCAATGTGTTGTATTCCTTGCAATACAAATGTATTTTCCCTGTAACACTTTTGATGCCATCGGGTGAGACATGAGATGAACGATGACACAAATTACTTCCTGATGATATGGATGCCAGCGGTGCTTCCCAATCATCGCACTGTTGAGACTCAGTGATCTCGGGGGTGCTGTGGGTTCTGTGTGTCCGTCTCACCCGAGCGTACTTACGATACACTTTGCAATACTAAATTTTTCTAAACATTTAACACTTGAAAAACACTTGGGGGTAGGACACTATCACTACAAATAAAAGAGTGGAACACTGTGATACTTGCTTTTATTGATACCGTTCGTACAAATAATGTACCAAGCAACAGACTCGTTGGGGCTGGCCCTCCAGCACATAGTGTGGTGACAGCCTATACACATTGCTAGTACACAAATTACAAAATTACATAAATATCAATGGGGCACAAGATGAGTAGTCACACTAAACACGCACATGCATGAAAGCAAGTTTATATTGCACGGATACTGCTGGATAAAACTTGTAGCAGACCACATGGTGCATGTGAAATTGCAATATTTCGTCATAGAGACAGCAAATTAAATTCAGACAAATTGTTATTTCTGTTGGGAAAATTATATATCCCTTTACGACTAAAGCATTTACAGGCTTGTAGCATGTCTGATGGCGGAAAAAGTAAACATAAAAGTGACAACGTGGTCATACACAAAAAGCATCAATTGATGTGAGAATTACACGGAACCCTGAATAAAATTGACATAGAGCCCTGAATAAAATTATGGCACATGTGATTTTATACAAATAAGCCTTAAAACGCATTGGTGGTGCAGATATGTACTTGGCGATATCTGACCGTGTGGTCATATGTGATGTGGCCGTAAAAGTATCAAACATGAAAAATACCCAAAAATACATACATGAAATTAAAGCGCTTAAAATTGCACGCAGCAATAATACAGAAGTTACCATGGAACGCCTTTAGCAGTAGCAGATGGCGCCTAATTCGAGTTTCGCGGGTTGTGTGACCTCTCTGACATCTTTCTCCTCCTCGATTCAGTTTTGAAAAAGCAGCAAGGACACAAATTCTTATTTGAGCAGAAGCATAATGCTGGGGAATGTCTGGCATAACGTATGCAAAGTAAAGGTTAACCGATATACTAAAAGTGCTATGGAAATCTACATCAGTGCTCAAAGTTATAGTGCGTATGTGACAGTGTCTTACCTCACCAGCTCTCCTAGACAGACTGCTCAGAGGCAAGCATCGCACAGACCTACCATGGCTGCCTACAGTATCACATAAACGGAAGTGCTATGCAAGCAGAGTAAAATATTTTATTATTGAAAAATAAAAGCACTTTTCAAATTAAAATATGAATTGACATTATGCATATTAATTTGTAATTTCTCATCTTTGAATGTATTTTATTATAGCATTCTGGTCAAAGTAGAACTGTTCTCAATCTCCACGCAGCCTGCGGTTTGAATTTATAACCAAACATTTTCCAATATTGACAAACATACAGTTTAAACACTTTAAGACATTTTAGACCCTGAAAAATAAAGAAGACACATTTTACACTGCAAATAATTTCCGTTAGACGAAAGTTCAAATTGGAGCCTCCTTGCGCACGTGCAAGCACATGTGTCAGGTGCATGGTGAGCGCCATCATGGGCTTTAGCACTGCTGGCTGTTAGCCGGCGTCAGTTTATTTACATCATATTGCGAGCTTCCATTTTTACGACTGGTGGCCACAGGGCCACCAACCTGACGATATCCAATGTATCAAGTTACCACACTTCCCCCCCCCCCCCCCCCCGCCAAAATTTAGGAATATCACAAAGACACATAAGAAGACAGTTATAAATCGAATATTTTCTTGGAGCCCTATTACATTTGTGATATTTTAGTTCGTTTTTATCTCCTGCCACTGAAACCATGTATACCCTCTTCGGGACTTGCCTCCTCACAGGCAAAACCTCTGAAACTTTCTTCGGGCTCCCCGCTTGGTCTACGTGTGTCCTAAGTGTTGTCATTGAGGCTCTCAGCAGCATAGTCATCTGCGTTCTCTTACACCCCTGATACGCTGTCCTCCGTCCCAGGGCCTCCTAGAGGCTGACTCACTTTTTCCTTGCTGACCTGGGCACTGTTAGCTTCTACTGCATCTGGAGAATGTTCCAATGGGCCAAAGCAAAGCTGATCCAAGTGACGGTGGTAGATGTCGTTATCAGCTGCCTGCACCCTGTGAGGGGGCCCAACTTTAGAATGACCACTCCTTTCTCCCATTTATTCCCTCCGTGTGTGTACTCTGTGAATCCCAGTGGATCGTTGACGGCAAAGGACTTAGCTCCACATGGTTGGCAACAGTCGCAGACACTGATGGTGAAAGCAATGAAAGTCTACTGTGGACGACCCTGCCAAACAAGGTTACTGGGCGACTCACCTGTGACCGTATGTTGTGGCATTATATGGTAATTCATGAAGAAACCAGGTAGTGCAACACTCGGAGGAACACTGGACTGAACTAAATCCTTAGCTTGCATTTCAGAGTTTTTTTACCATTATTTCTGCAAGGCTGTTAGTAGCTGTGTGGTCGAGTGGTGAGACGGTGTGCTTGATAGCATTCTTTTTACAGAACTGGTCAAATTCTTGAGATGAAAACTGAACTCCATTGTCAGAAACAAGTCTTCGGGAAGACCATAAATTAAAAACCACCAACGTAGTCCCCCAGAGTAAACACCCGTCTTCTAGTGCAAGTTTATTCCTTTTTGCATAAATTGGCTGGAGTGGGTCTGTCGGTTGCATGGGCCAACCATTTCTCATGCACGGAATCACTTTCTTAAAACTGCATCTCTTTCAAATTCAATCCTTATTGCCTTTGAGGTTAGTGGCAGAAACTCGGATACCCCAACATACAAATATGAAAATTGTACCACTAGATTTCCTGAACCTGGAAGAGGCAGCCTGGACAATCTGTCAGCATTAGTGTTCGCAGCACCTTTAACATGTCCCACCGTATAATCAAAACCCTGAAGGAGCTCTGCATATCGTTGTAGCCTGTTGGCTGCAAGCTGCGGGATGCCACAATGATTTCAGAGGATATGCATTATTGGCTGATGATCTGTCAACACGGTGAATTTACGACCGTATATGTATTGGAAGAGATTTTTTACCCCGAAGATTATAGCCAATATGAATTGTGAGGTTATATACATCTGATTAGGTGCAAAAATCTAAAATACTCTGGCTAATTAAAAAAAAACACGAAGTAACAAACTCAACTGAGAAGAGAAAAATTAGTAAAATTACTCACCCACGTGGCGAACTAATTTGCACCTGAGTGGATAACATCACAAAAATTTAAACTAACACAGCGCAATCAACATAGCATAAGCGATCACAAATATGTCGAATCCCTTGTAAATGGTGAAATGAGAGCAGATATCTTGTTTCTTCACAGGATGTCTGAACAGCGGATGATTTTCTGTGGTAGCATCGGTACTTTATTGACAGGTGTGGGAGATTGCAATTACATAGCACGCCCAATCGAGTGACGAAATAAACACATAATCACTGATCTGTATCACACATGATGCAATCTGGTTCAAAAGACCAAAAATGTTTTGCAATTCATATACAAACTTTGCCGGACAACCAACGATAGAGATATCGTCAAAAGAACAACATATTCCCGACGCCATCTTGAGTTCCACTGATCTTCAGGGAGTGGCGCGCACTACTTCCAGGGCTAAGTATTCATGCGCCCAATCACAAAGTCCGCCGACACATATTTACACACTTGCTTATAAAAAACTACTAAACATCTGGGTTTCCACTTACTATTTCAAATGGAATAGACAAAAGTGCTATAAAGCAAATTATAACTGTATTACTTTATATAGTGTTTGTGCAGCTTGTTATTATCAATGCTGTATCCATATAGGCACATGTAGGTAAATTACATATGAAACTGCAAACTGTGCAAAAATAAATGCCTGTGAGCTGCGGCAGATGTGTCCAGATACTGTCTTACTATAGATCTGTTAAAGAATCTAAAAAAAAAAAATTTAATAAGCATTTAGTTAAATGGCTGAAACAATTCTACGACCCGAAAATATTTAGTCTCTGTGATTATGGCCCTGATAAAACTCAGAAATAGTAGTGATTTAAGAGCATTTTAATATCGGGAAACTGGAATTACTGCACTTTATCTAAACACCTACTACACTCGGGTACGAAATAATTTGCAAAGTACCTTGATATTACAGAATAAGGAAAAGCGTGCATTATACAGCATCTGGCTCAGTGATGGTCTTGTAATTTGCATTGCAAACTGTTCCACCTACACACGTGTGTTACTAACCTTTTCTCATCTGACAGTTGTTTGGATGTATGGTCCTTTACCACTGTCGATTCCAAGGCCCGTGGCCATATATGTTCTAGGTGTAAGATGCATATAAGTAATTCTTTTTAACTATAAATAATTTTTTTCAAGTAGTAGTATAAATATAAGAGGTAAACTCTTAGACTTGGGCCCCTAGGACAAAACTTTCAAAGAGCCGCTATTATATAAAGTATACAAATAATGGCTAATAACAGCATGGACTGGGAATCAAAGACCACATCAACAGATTTTCACACCACTTATCTATGGTGTGGGGCATATGCCTCCTACGAAAAAGTTTTATTCCTGTCACGTATCGTAACCATCAATGTGGAGAATTGAATGTAACTGTTTCAACATCCTGTTTTCAACTATGGTCATATATACAAGTATGCTTGCGTAAGATGTAAAAAGGTATTTTTCATAAATAAATTATTAACTCATTTATATACATCATAAAATCAAAATGCTGGATTTGTGACAATATTGAAAATTAAAAGTTACAAAAAAACTCATGATATGGCAGTTACTTGCTGTTTATTTACACAGTATCAAACAAAAAATAATACATTTTTGTTTTTATTCTTTTTATTTTATTTTACAGGATATAAAGGAGCCATTCCTTCTCGATGAGGTATAAAAAGGAACAATGATTTTGTAATTAATGCTTCACCCAAAGAGGATTCAATGGTACCTCTGAATTTCTGGCAGTTTCTAGAAAATTTAACTAGCAAGCATAACAAAACCCATTTAATGGATTAATGCCTTTGGAAAAATCGGCAAGTATAAGTTACGAGTGAAACATGGCCTTCTGGCTAAATGAAACTGGAGTTCTATTTTAGAGATGTGTTAAGTAGTAACGAAGTTTGTTTGGGGCAGCAGAAGATTCCGTATGTGAATACCGAGGACAAGTTAATTACCTGTGTATATTCATCAAATTCCGAACTGAAAGCTCTGGAAACGACGACAGTTTTTATGTCTGTGAATTTAACTTTATCAAAAGAACAAGCACTTATTAAAACAACTTTGTTTACATGGTTCAGCGAGAATGATAGTCAGTTGAATACACTTAAATGTGTAACTTTAAATGGCCCTGCAGAAGGAGAATAAATCTACATTACTAGTAATTTTCTCGAAGAAAAGAAATACAAAGTTTTTTACATGACCCCGCAACATATTTTGTTACATAGTGTATGTCGACAGATTAAATTAACAAATGGGTTGGCATTATCCAGTCTCCTAATTCGATTGACAAAAACCAGTTACTATGAATATTTGAAATTCATGCAGCTCTTGCCACTAATTGATTTTGACTAAAATCCGCAGTGGTACAGGAATTGAGCAAGTTTTGCGATCCCGGATACAACACTGCTTCCTTTTTGTGGAATGTAACAATGACCATTCAGTTTCCAACGATGCACCTATCGTTTTGTTTGTTGACGAATGCGGTATGATCAACGCCTGTTTAGCAAAATTTATAGTTGGAATTTTCCTAATGGCAAAACAAACTTATAGTACACTGCTGAGTATATTTTGCGGCGATTAGTATCAGCTTAAGCCGTTTATGACAAACTAATCTAACGACATATCGCTTATTCACGAACTATGCTGTGATACCGTATTTGCTCATGTATAACACACCCTTTTTTCCAAAATAAAGGAAAAAATTTCTGGGGCGCGAGCTATATACGGAAAAAATAAAGAGGAAGGGGGGTGGTAGCCATACATTGTTCGGGGGTGTTGAGGAAAGTGGGAGGACTGTCACACCCCCCTCCCAACTAATGGCATCCTGTCACTGTTTGATAGGTCAATTTAAAGTGTAAAAAGTAACAGGAGGGACATTTTGGTGGTTCAGGTGGCTAACTTGCAAAAGGGCAAAATAAGGTTATGTGTGGAGAGGATCTTGAGGAGAAAAGGCAGAAAAATAAGGCTACAGTAATATACTGTAAAACAGTGTGTTAAATAATTAAAAAAGGATGCACGTGTAGTTACTCACCGCTATTAAAATAAAAACTTTTACAGGTTATGGGCCCAGGAATGGTACTTGAAGCTCAAAATGTTAGTATTTATGTTACTTATCTGTTGAAGTAACGTCGAGGTATATAAGCAAAAAGGGTGTCTAAAATTGTTACTCTGTCTGACGATTTTGTGCAAGTAGAAAAACTCGTTGGCCATTCGAACATCAGTATTTGGAAATTCCAAATTGTTATGTTGATGAAAACAGCGGAAGTCTACAATATAATAAATGATTAAGATGATGCCGCGAAAAGGGAAAAGGACTGGGAAAAGAAGGATGCTAAGGCACAGAGGTACATCGTTACGATTGACAGAGGTAATGTTCAGTTCATTATGTGTTGTAACACTGCTAAGGAAATGTTTGAAAAACTGTGTTCAATCTACGAAAGAGGCAGTAATCAAAATTTAAAAAACTCACTTCTTCATACTTTTTTCAATTTCAAAATTGACTGTGTTGCTTCAGCCTCTCTGAACTCCAAAACTTGTCCATAAAATTAAATTGATGTTATCATTTTATTATAATTATATTAAATCATATATTAAATCATGTTATTGATGAAGAAACTATGATAGGAAAGTTTTTGACTTCATTGCCAAGTAGTTTTAAATTCTTCTTGACTGCGTGGGATTCAACTTCCAAATGCGACCAGACCTTGGCAAACCTTATTGCAAGTTTGTTAGCTGAAGATTAATGTAGTTGTTCTAGTAGTGAGGGTGACAATGTTGCATTTAAAGTGGTAAATAACGACATTGTGTACTACAGATGCAACAACAAAGGTCACATTTCTATGAACTGTTTTTTCAAGCCTAAAACATATAAGATCTGTAAAAAGGACAGCCATAGTGAAGAATACTGTTTCTTTAGGAACAAAGGTAATACGGCTGTTTCACGTGAGAATTTTAAGGTTGCATTTGTAACAGAATCCTCCAGCGAAGACCAAAAGGGAACATGGATTCTTAGGGTGTACTTCACATATGGCTAACACAAACCAATCTCTGTCGAATATCAGTAACTGTGATTCTGAAACTATGACATCCAAAATTAATGAACATCTTTATGCTAAACTTAAGGGTGACATAGAGTACAAAGAATATGTTCTTAAGGATGTGTTGTATGTCCCGGGCTTAACGAAAAATCTATTGCCCAGAATAAAATTATTGAAAGTGGAGGTAGGTGTTAAATTTGCTGAAGACAAGGTTGAGATAAGTAAGAGTAGTATAAAAATGATAGGTTCAAAGGACGCCACTGGATTGTACAGCGTTAGGCTGACTTGCGGTGATAAAACATATCTGTCTGAAAGTAAGTAAGTGACTGATACATTGTTATGGCACACAAAACTGAGACATCTAAGTTTTGGAAACTGACAGACCTATCTTTTTGGACTGGGTAATCTTAAGTTCTGTGTTGAAACTGTATGCAAAACTTGTCTGTCATCAAAATGAACGGGAAAAACTTTTGAAGGAGAGTGAGACAGAGCAACAAGACCCTTATAAATTGTTCATACAGATGTTTGTGGACCTTTTGACACAACCTGGGATGGCTACAATTAGTTTGTGACATTTTTAGACTACAATACACTCTTTGCTGTGGTGACTCTGATAAAAAAACAAATCAGACGTCTACAGTGCCACACAAGTGTTTTGTTGCAAAAGCAGAATCAATGTCGAATTTGAAGATACACAAACTTCGGTACGATATGGGAGGTGAGAATAGCTCAAAGGAATTCCAAGAATGGTGTCGAGAAAGGGATGTCAAGATGGATTATGCTCCATATGCCACTCCTCAACTCAATGGCCGAGCAGAAAGGCTGCACAGAACCCTGATGGAAAAGAATAGAGCACTCCTCTTCGATTCAGGTATTGACAAACAAATGTGGGGATAGGCCCTGCGCACATCCACATACTTGCTAAGCAGAAGCCCATCAGTCACTGTTGATTTGACACCTGCCAAGTTGTGGTTTGGAAAAAAAAACCTGACCTTTCCAATCTGAAGTTGTTCGGGTGCACGGCTTATGCCAAGAATTTGAAGAGATGAAAGAAACTGGATGAGAGAAGCAAAAGGCTTGTGATGATAGGGTATTCGACGAACCGGTACAGACAGACTGTGGAATCCTGAAAGAAGAAAAGTTGAGTTATCAAGAGATGTAACCTTTTTCGAAAGCACTGAAAAGGGTACTTACAAGAAGGCTTCAAATGAAATAATGGTGGAAAACAAAGTATGTGAAAACAATGAAGGAGATAAAAGAAACCTCACCCAAGTGAAAAGACAGTACATGCTGCAACACAAGATGAAAGTGACTGTGAAGAACCATTTCGTGGTTTTCGCGCCAACCGAAACCAAAACAACACTTGTGAAAATCCTAACCTAGAACATGATGTATCTACTGAGAAGGATGATGATACATGTGAGGGATGAGCAAGAAGAATGAGGAAATCGCCTGAATACCTTTAGGAATACATTCTGCTGTCTTACCAAGAAGCTATCTCTGGTGCATATAAGGAACTATGGCCGAATGCAATTCAAGAGGAAAAGTCTTCTCTGTTGAAATTAAGTTTTTCAGTTTGTCATGAAGGGAAAAGTCAAAGGAAACCTGAGACTACTTAGCAGTAGGTGGATATTTCGCATCAAGGACAACGTATAGGGTGAAAGTGGTTCAGTGATAAAATTTAAAAAGTCTCTCTATGGGCTAAAACAGGCCCCTCGAGGATGGAACAAAAGATCTGTAAACTCTCTGAAAAATCAAGAACTACCACAACTTATCACAGACAAATCTGTTTTCATAAACAATGAAGGTGATTTGTTTCTGGCCATTTGGGTTGATGACGGACTCATCTTATCGAGAAACAAAAACCTTAATTTATGATCCTATGACACTGCTGACTCTATTGTCCTTCATCAAAAGTCCTACACCACCCAGTTTGCTGAGAATGTTCAACATGGACTGCTCGAAACCTGTTAAAACCCCAACCATTCAAGGAGCTGAAAGTGAGCAAGCAGCCGACATGTAAAGAGGAGTGAACTTTCCTTACAGAGAAGCAATTGGTAGCATGATGTATTTGTTCAACAGATCCAGACCAGGCATTACCTACGCTGTTAATGTGGCTTCAAGAAAAACTGAAAATCCTACTTTAGAATATGTCCAGAAAGTCCAGAGAATTTTTAGGTACCTGCAAGGGTCTCAACTACTCTAAGGATGAAAACACCAGTGTGATCGATGCTGACTATGCAGGTGATGAAGCATCTCGGAGAAGTATATCAGGATACATCATCATGTATGGTGGAGGCCCAATTGCCTGGTCCACAAAACGTCAGCCTGTTTTGTTGCTTAGCACAGCAGAAAGTGAATTCATTGCTGCAAGTGAGTGTGTTAAAGAACTAATTTTTTTGAAGTCAGTGTATAAGGAACTCACAGATGAAGATTTGCTGGTGAATCTGAACATTGACAACCAGAGTGCTATCAACATGATAAAAAACGACAGCGATTTCAAAAGGTCAAATCATATTTGTTAAATTGGATGTATTCGTTACAACTTTTTCAGACAGGCTACTTTTTATTACCTTTACCAAAGAATATACTGTATAAAGAACACATCATCACACACAGAGTCTATGGCGCTATCTTTACATGACATTAATAACTAATATTTATTGCATCCGCCACATTTTAACACCCGCTCTCAACTAATATTTTTTTTACAATGTTACAATCAATGTTTTCTTTTACCTATGTAAAATTTAACAACTCTCTTTCATTTTACACTGTTAAAATCGATGTTTTCTTTTACCTATGTAAGATTTAACAACTTTCTTTCATTTTACAATGTCACAATCAATGTTTTCTTGTACCTATGTAAAATTTAACAACTCTCTTTCAATATGATATTTCTGAAATTTTCAAACATTGTTTTCCCTAGCGATTTTGTGAACATGTCTGCAACAGTATTTCTACTCTGAACATATTATAAACGTATTGTACCACTGTTCACTTTAACAACTTTGAAGTGATACCTTGTGTCCACATGTTTTAATCTTTTATTGTTTTCATTATATAAGCCAATTTAATGACTGACTGATTATCATCAAACATAATCACTTGATTGTTGGTTACACCCAAATCACAAACAATGTTACTCAACCAACATGATTCGGAAACTGCTATACTCAGGGCTATATTTTCAGCCTCAGTTGAAGACAATGAAACACAAGACTTTTTTTGCTACTCCAAGTTATTACACAATCAAATATCTTGAAAACATAACCTGAAGAGGACTTCCTGTATTCAATACAACTTGCCCAGTCTGCATCTACATACCCTTGTGGATAAAATTATTTTAAGTGACTTATACAACATGTCACTGGCACAATGATGATACCTGGACAGAAAAGTGACAGGAACACATAAATAAGGCCTAGTACCACAGACAGCATACATTAAACAGCCTTTATTTCAATTTCATTACTTTCTGACTTCTCTCTCTGAAGTAATTTAATGAGAAACTAATTAAAATACTAAAAGCTTGATGTGAAACCACGATAATACACACTCCAACACGAGTCAGATAACTGATTACAGGATACACATTAATGTGTATGTAGCAGAAACACAAACCGACATGTGAATTAATATCGAATGCACACACTGCTTCCACTCACCAATTTGGATTGATGCATAGACAAAAGAATAGAATAATAGTTATAGATTGGTGTCCCCCATGTAACGATTGTTGAACGTACAACAGCGCCTCCAGTGGTTACTCTACTAACTACTCCACTGTGATATCACCTAGCAACCAGGACTTGTTTACATATTTTTATGTTGCTAGGTGTAGGTGTGTGATGTCACTGCTAGGTCTTGTAAAGTGTAAATATTTACATAGAACCTGTTTTTTAATTTGTTGCATGTCATGAAAATACTGCATTTTGTTACAATTGTTTTCCTGTGGAGCAAAATATGAACAGAAAAACGTGTTTGGCACAAGAATTGACAAAGATATTAAAATTAAAATTCTAATCCAAAAGCCAGTTTGTTTTGATATTACTGTTCATGGCATCTTCATAGGTCAATGGTTCACTATTAAGTGATATGAAACTTGTCTCGTACTCCTCTATTCATGTTGGCTTATTCTTCTGTCTTTTTGATCTTCCCTGAGGTATTTCCATTTTTTCTTGGTTTTCGGTTTCTGGGTGCATCTGCTTCTCTCTGGTTTTATCTTCTTCCGTTTCTTCATCTGTTTTTTCTTCTTCGACATCCTGTTCTGAATATCCCATATTCACATTTGTATTTCCAACTGGAAATCCTGCTTGCGTCCCAACATTAGATTTTTCTTTGATTTCATTTCCACTTTTCTTAATTAATATTTGTTTCTCTGTTGATCAAGACATAATTTACGCCAGGAAAATAAACTCAATATCCCTTAGCGGTTTCACCATAACCCACAAAGTATCCTGTTTCTGACTTTGCATCCCATTTCTGACTTTTTTGGTCAGGAATATGAACAATTACTTTAGACCCGAAAATTTATATTTATTTATGTCAAATAGCCCTTCGTTTGCCAAGGATTCAAGTGGTGTTTTATTTTCACTGCTACTAGCACCTGACCTATTTAAGACATAAACTGCATTATTAACCGCTTCAGCACACAGATTCTTATCTAAACTGCTGGACAATAACATAGTTCTAGCGGACTCGTTTATGGTACGTATTTCTCGTTCAGTTCTACTGTTCTGTTCCAGTTTGTATGCTACACTTTTCTGGTGTATTATCCCAAACTATCCATTAGTGCCTGAAACAATTTGTTGATAAATTCAGACCCATTATCTGACCTAATAATTTGCACTTTATGACCCAAATTTTTAATAGCATAGTTCAGAAAAATCTGTACTTTGTTTACAGTCTCAGCCTTGTTCTTCAAAAAATTAACTGTTTTAAAACATGTGTAGTCCTTAATTATTAAGTAATAACGAGCACCTCCTAGGGAATCGATCTCCATTGGACCACACAAACCCATATGTAATACTTGATTTGGTTTTTCACCCTTTGCTCCACTTAAGGGAAACTACTGTTTGTGCAACTTCCCTTTCTCACAAGGACCACATGTTGACTGTTCACCACCTAGTGTACATTCTATTTGACTTCTTTTTAGAATCGACTTTACCTGCTCTAAGTTCTGATGTCCCAACTTCTCATGCCACTCAATTAAATTTGTATTTACTTTACCAACACAAGCATGGGAATTCGTATATTTAAAGTTCATTGTATATAGTTTATCTCTGCGATAAGCAATATTATAAATCAAGACTGCTTCCTTGTTTTAGAAACCTACGTGGCCCACTATTCATATGTATCTGGCAACCTTTATCTGTGGAAGTACTAACTGAGAAAATATTTACTTTTAAATTTGGCACATACAAAATTGTACAAAGTAGTATCTAACAATTCAAGCCCATTATTGGCTTGCTTGTAACTTTAGGTCGCCAATACCAACAGCTTGAATAACTTTATCATCACCCAATACGATCTCTTTGATCATTCTAATTCTTTATAATTAATAAAAATAGGTTTATCATGTGACATGTGCTCTGATACACTACTATCCATTACCCATTCATCACTGGCACACTCACTATTTATTGCAGGCATTACATAGACCTGAAATGTAATACTAGTGAAACACCTACTTGATTTATTTCTAAACCAACATTCATTTAAATTATGACCTGATTTTTTGCACTGTTGACAGTATTCGACACCCTTTTTTTTTACCCTACTTTGGAATATATTGTTATTAGCATTTTCACTTTTATTTTATATTAGACTTACATTCTCGTATGTAGTGTCCAACTTTAACTTAAGTAAAGTACACTCTACCTGCCTTTACTATCTGGAATGCTGTGAAACTCGTTGATTCCTCTTCTTCTACCCTTGCCTTGAATCGCTGCTCCTCAACCAGCAACTGAGATGTCAGCTCACCCATCTTCCTCCGCTCCACTGGCATGGACTCCCAAGCTGATATGAAATGCTGATACTACCCTGGAAGACTCGAGATTATTTTTGTGATCGCCATGCTCTCGTTGACATCAGCACCAAGAGACTTTAGGTTGTCCAAGATTGCATCAACTCTCCCGAGGTACTCCGACATTGCTTCGTTTTTGTTGTATTTTACTTCAAAAAAATTTTGTTTTGCTAAATCTACAGACAATTCACTTTTTTGTTCATAAACTGTATGAAGTACATTCCAGATATCACAGGGTGTTTTACACTATATAATTTGTTGAAGAACACAATCGTCAATGCGTGTTACAATTATACTTTGAGCTTTGCCATCCTTTTCTTGCCCATTTCTCATAAATTTGCTTGCTCTTTTCCTTTACAAGAGGGGGGTGGTGCCATCGGTAATGCCAAGTAGTTAAGTTGCTCTGAGCAATACAATCAACTTGAATTTCCATGTTGCCCAATCTGCCTCACCTGATAATTTTGTGTCGGCTTGACCACCGATCAAACCATCCATTTTTTAAGTGTTCATTGAGGTGTGTAGGCTTGACTTTACCGTCAGATTATGAACAAAACCACGCTACAAACCCAAATCACTTTCATTTATGTTGACTTTACAGTCACCATACTTCTTCTTAGCCATAAAAAATCTCAAATGCTGAGGCCTTTAGCTTGCCTGGGCCCATAACCTGTTAATTGGATGTATTGGTCACAACTTTTTCAGCCAGACTACTTGTTATTACCTTCACCAAAGAGAACACAGTATAAAGAACACGTAATCACAAACAGAGTCCGTGCCACTATCTTTACATAACACTAAAACTAACGTTTGTTGCATCCGTCACATTTTAATAATATTGATATGAAATTCAAGTTTATATGTGAAAAGGTAAACGAATAAAATTTTAACCTGCAGTATTGTCCTACTGAATGTCAGCTGGCCGATGTGTTCACAAAGGCTGTGAACTCAAACACTTTTTGCAAAAAAATATTGTGTTTGTTGTTAATGCTAGCTTGGAATGAGTGTTTTGTTTTAAATCTACGAGGAGAGTGTTGGATAGATCAATTTAAGGTTTGTTTGGGTGACCTGAGCTTTCTTCTTTTCCTGCTTTTTTCTTGCACCTTTTCATTTTGAGCGTCCGTTTGGCCGGAAGTGCTTTTTTTGGATGGCTGTTCAGGCTTCAGGAGCACTGCTCCATTTCTCACAAAGAGCATGAACTATCTGCTCTTGCTGTCGAGAAAGAGCACAGTAGTAGTGAGATCGAGAGCAAAAAAAGAAGGCACCAAATTTGTGTGTTTATAGTCTGGATTACGAGATAGTGCTGATATTGCTTCAAAATCTTTCTTCCACGTTTATTTATTTGCTAATATGATTGTTGCCCTCTAAGAAGAGCATGTAAACGTAATTGTAGACAATTATGAAATTATTATGTTCATCCCTGAAGGAAAGCATTATGACAGTTGCAGTGATTATTAAATACTTGGCATAACCAATAACATTGGCTATTACTTAGTTTTTGTTTTATCAGGCATTGCAAGGTTAGGGTTATGTCGAAATGACGACTGTCATCGCATAGCCCATTTTACAATATTAGGTGCTAGTAGGGTTACCAGGTAGTCTCTTTTAACCGAGCATTCACATTTTGTGCCACCTCGGAACTGTCCATCGCCCTACAATGCCAAACTCAATCAAGTTTAAAATTACAGATTGAGGATGTCGTGATCAGCTGATTAGTAATAGTAAACCGTTCCGTGGATTTTGCCGTTAGGTTGGTAGCAAAAAAGAATATTACACTTTTTGCTCTTTCCTGTTGTTTTTTCTCTGCTCGAGAGTAAAAAGCACAGATCGCCCGAACAAACCTTTAAAGTGTAAAAGGAGGGACATTTTGGTAGTTCTATCCTGGGACACACATTTTTGTGTAGTTCTCAAAATGGCCACACACAATGTCACTGTGGCGTGTATTATGCTTAATAATATTACTTGTAATTAATCACATCAGTTTTCATCCATTATGGTTTTCAGATATAAGTATATTAATTGGTGTTTATCTAGTAAAGACATTACTACCAGTAGTGAAATACTGCCCTTTCAAGTTATGTTCTGCAACCTTGCACCGAGGTGAACCGGTGTGCACAGGCACTTGGCCGAAATGCTGCTAATAATTATAAATATATTATTACAATGTTTAGTGACAACCAAATATGAACTCATGTAATTTGATGAAGATAAAATACCAACAGACATAGTAAAGTTTATTGGTGAGAGGCCCTATAAAGACGTTGCTACATTTTTACCAGTAATCAAGTGAGATTAGTTGCCATGGCTATGCAGTGCGGTTGAACTTGAATATTTACTGTATTCGTAATGTATATAACTGTGCATTGTTAAGAAGGGTTTATAGGATGTCCATTTCACTGGAATTGCAGTGCTCATCTCATTTATTTGAATTCATTGTTGTATTAATTAATTACGTCTCGTGAGTCTTGGCCAAACGTGAGCTCCACGCCAAGCAGAGAATAGTAGTGTACTAGACCTCGTAAGACGACCGCCACATCGCGGTGCTTCGGGCTGATCAACTTTGTTTTATACTCAAGAAATTCTGTTTAATTAAGTTGGTTTACCGAAACAGTGTTCGTTTTCTAGCCTACTTAGTCGCTCTCACCTGGGTCTGTATTTTACACAACCGAGGTGTAATGCTTTCTTAAACCATGAAGGCCCTATGGCCATTTTGCCCAAGTGGCTTTAATGGTGGAGTAATTATTTAAGTGCCCAGTTGGGGAAATAACTATAACAAATATGTGAAGGTGAGATGCCAACACTTTTATTATAAATGACCACTAACAGTTCCTGAACCTATTTTGTCTTAATTGATTTTAACACGTATTAAATAATGTTGGGTAGCCATAATAACACCACTGGGAGTGAGCTGGTATACAATGGGGGCCTACATCCTTTACTAGGCAAGGCAATATTGAATTCACAACCCTAGAGACAGAGTTTTCAGCAGATTAACATTGTGCTCAACCTACTACAAAGCACTGGCGCCCACCAGAGAAGTCCCATATCTATCAATTCCTATCCACGTAACCTTCATACTCCCCCACCACCCCTTCCTGACTCATGGTACGACCTGGCTGCGACGTCAATTTGTGCTGCAACTAGTGGCCTATCATTACGTATGTAGTGCAAAACAGCCCATTCACCACACCTGTTCTGCAGCATCCAGTGAACACTCTAGTATCGTCGAGCAGTAGCGACATGCAGTGCCAAGTGTTATGTGTGAAGAAGCGCTACAGTGTATAAAGTGTAATTGTGTTTATTTTCTTCCATTACCATTTAAATGTTTTTTAGTGAATGTGTTTGTGCAAATGCCATTAGGTAAGTTGTGTTGTTCTGCGTCGGCCTTCCAGCAGTAGTGCCACGTGTATCCACATGAAATCACTAAGTGTAGGTAACAAGTCTATGGATGCTTCCACTGCAATTTTTTTATATCACATCTATATCTTCTTTGAGGGTTAATATGTGCTATTTGGAGGTGTTGCATAGTAAATATGTTTGTGTGTCTTGTGTCACCGCTGGGCACTAAAGTGCTGCATCGAAACAGGTTCGTTAGTTTTATGGAAGGGTAACTGTTTTTGTATTATGAATTTTCTTGTGTGTTTGCTAACTAGAATGTCACGTGTTGACAGTTGTAATTACTATGTCGTTTTTGTCACGTGGTTCAGGGAGACCACATGCTGGTGCTTACATTTTCTTGTCGGTCTCTGTCATGGAATATATTTTTTTCAGATTTGTGTACATCCATTTCGAGGGCAACTGCCAAGAATGTTTACCAGTATTAGTTCTGCACTTTTTTGCAATACGATGCCAAAGTCTGCCCGTATTGGTTTAATATGTTGTTTTTAAAGTAAAAAAGTATGTGTGAAGTGTTGTGTTTGCCCTTAAGGGGCATAAGGTAAGGTAAAAAAAAAAGTCACAGAAGATGTGAGAGCTATTTCGGTCTGTCAAATATTATTCCTAGCTTGTTGACACATGCCTTGCAATTTTAGTTGTCAGAGAAACTTAAAACATAAGTCGTGGCAGTAAATACTGGCCGCACCAGTATATTGGTCTAGTGCACCAGTGACAAGCTGATGTGGGCAGTATTTTGGCCTCAGGCCATTGTCCATGTCTGCCATCTGGGATGTCACGAATGCAACACAGCACCACAAAGCTGCACCAGTGTCACGTGTGTTTCAGTGTTAATTCGGTATCTGTGCAGAATGCATGTATGACTTTTTTTAATGTGTTAGGAAATGATAAGTGTTTATTAATTTTTGTGTCATGTGTGTTTTTCTCCTGCAATACCCGCCCACTCAGTGTTCTTTAGTGTAATTTTGTGGAATGTATTAAATGCCATCTGCAATCAAGTGTTCCATATTGCTAATTGGTGTGCACATCACTATATTCTTTATGTGTATAATTATGTATACGTACTTTTCTAACCACTAAATGTCACTCATGTCAATACTTATGGCCACATGCCAATGTTGATGTTGACTATATTCGGTTTCCAGGGTTATGTGTATTTTGCCAAGTGTTATTTCATGTGTCATTAGATGTTCCCTTGTACTACATGTAAGAACGAGACAAATGGTCTTCCATTTTATTTATATTATTATTCCTCAGTGCTTTTCCTATGTCATGTGTAGTATGTTTGTTTATTTAATGTGTTGAACAGAATGGAGGGCGGCAGACCCCATCTTGAATGTGTTCTTGAAACAGCCGCACACAAAGCCACTGTGGCGAGTGTTATGTTTATTAATATTATTTATAATTAATCAAGTCAGCTTTAATGAATATTAAGAGTTCTCAAATATCTTTATATACATTTAAATTGTTTTATCCAGTGAAGATAGTACCATCCGATATTAGAATACTGACCTTACCAGAAATGTTATGCAACAGTGCGCAAAGGTGGACTGGTACGCAAATATAGGTGGCCAAAATGCTGCTTTAAATACAAACCTATTGTAATTTTTTATAGTCAATTAAAGATGGACTCTCAGACTTTAACATGTGTAGAGAATACATATAGCCACAATAAACTTTATTATGGAGAGGCCCAATAAAGACGGATGTGTTTACCAATAAAATCTATTGAGGTTAGATTGCCATGGCAATGCAATGCAGTTGAGCTGGAGTATTTGTTGTTATATTTATGTTGTGTAAAATTGTACTTTCCTAATAAGGGTTTGTTTTAATGTTCATCACATTGCTATTGTCGGATTCATATATATCGTTTAATTCATATTGTGTGAATTATGTCGTGTAGACTTTGGAAGGAGCATCAGCCAGTGAACAGCTTCCATGCCAACGAGAGCAGTAGTAGCGTTCTAGACCTCGTGAGACAATCATAATGTAGCGACGCTCTGGGCACCTCAACTGTGTTCTTTCAATTATAATGTAATTCTGTATATTTAGCGTAGTTCAGTGAACCTTTTTGTTATTTTCATCTCGTTGTACTTGATCGCTCACACCTCTGTCCGCATTTTCTACGGCCGAGGCATAATGTACAACCTAACCTTGTAGGCCCTACAGCCATGCTTTACAGCTTAAGAGCTCACATGGCTTGAACATTGGTAGTGTAAATACATATGCCCCTATGGGGAACGACATGTAATAAAATGCATGACAATAGAGTATCTATGAATTTATTATGCATAACAGCATATAGTTTACTTAAACATTTTTTTTGTGTGTCTTTCAAGTGTTGGGTAACCAAAATTACCCTTAGGGAGTGGGCTGGTGTATCGGGGCCGACATCCTTGACTAGGCAACACAACTGCAATTTAGTTATGTGCTGGTGACATCATCAGTACTACATTCATCAAGACATCGGCCATTATGACCCGAGAGAGAGAGAGAGAGAGAGAGAGAGTCTTCGTTAACTTCGTCATAGTGCTCACACCGCTTGCTGGTGCTCTTTAATCCTGGCAAGTTAATATTCCTATCCATCACAATTAATTCCCCCCACTACTGGTTGAGTTCCTACCCTTTCATAAAGCGAGACGATGCAACATAATGTGTGATAAGTTAAAAGGAAGCCAGGAAAACATAAAATGAAATATTGCACCAAAATGGGCATTGTCATCTGCCAACTTGAAGCCTGCCATATCATCGCGCGACAGACTTGGTGTAGTAGGTCGGTCATCTTGGAGAGGCAGTGCCAAGGGGATGTCTCCATCTTCCACCCCTCTCCATGCATGCTGCATCGAACCAGCAGGACCACTCCTACCATGCAGCACACGTGGGTGTCAGCCACGATCTGTGGACACGTGGTCCGGTGGAAGAAACAAGATGTCACCGCATCAACCTCATTTTGTCCCCGACAAAGGATGTTTCAATCTCCGGAGCACAAACAGGAAACTGTGTCCTTGTGTGCCCAATGCCTCCGAACCACTGTACCATTCATTCCGTTTTCATTCGGATGAGATAGCGACAAGATGTGCATTTGTCAAGGCCCTGTCGCTACACAACGCATGAAGAAAGAGATTGCGGCAGCGGACCAGGAGCTTAGTAATAATGCCCTTGCTCACATCAGCATGGGAAAAGCAGAGGAGATATGCAACTGCTGCCTGAAACTGTAATAGGCCAATGGCATTATCAATACAGTATGCTCGCCAGTCTTGTGTGCCGGTCTGCTGATAACCTTGGACACTGAACCAGCGATGTCACAGTTACGAATAACTCTGAAGGAAATGTGCACACCACTATTGATGTGATCGAAATATTACCAACAACCTCGCATGCCCTAGGTGTAAATGTGTACCATGAGGGATGTATTACGCCATGGGAGAGCACTACACTAAGAAACACACACAATATCTACTGTGCCCACTGCATACTAGAGCAACACATCCTGGTACCAGTACAAGTCTGTGTACGGATGGGATAAAGCATAGGCCAAACGTTCCTCACACCGAAATGATGTTAGATAGAGTAGATGATCACCTGTTCCGGCCCACAGGTGGTACTACTTCGTATTCCTTCACACTCATCCCCACTCCTAAGAGAAGTTCCTACGGCAACCTCCTGCATACCACCGACAACCACAACACAGTATATGAACAGACACCAGGGTTGGCAACAACATCTAGAAGCCCTAGACAGGTTTCAGTTGCTGTCAACCTATGTGGGTACAGCCAGCGAGGATCCCGGAGGATTTATCAACGATTGCAAGCGGCGGTTAAGCTGATACAGAGTGGATCAAGAGGATTAGCCTCATTGCATCGAGGATAGGTTTTTCGGAGATGCCAAAACCTGGTAACGGGATATAGCCTGCTACTGCATGGCATGAGAGGAGTTCTGGCAAAATTTCAGGTGTAGGTTCGCTACCACATTCACGTCTTTATGCGCCCTCAGCCAGACGATCATGTGAGAACATGTGACGAGTTCCTGTATGATTTTGGAACCAGCAATGTTAATCTCATACGCACCTACCACCCGGAACTATCACTAGGGCGTCCTGGAAGTATTGGCCAGCTCAGCCAGAAAAGAACACCGCCCTGCATTAGCATCCGCTATTCATATGGCAGTGTAAGAATTTGTACAAACGGAACTCCAGCTGGATGCCAACAGCTCTTTGCAACCATGTCGTGAACAAGAAAACCCACAGTCATGGCACCTGGCATTTTTGTGTGGTCTTCCTTAGGCTAAACTTAATTACCTGCAGCCCTTTACTGCCGTACCTCCACATCCAAGAAGACTTAAATACGCTGGCACAAGCAAAGGTACTAACAACTATTGACATCCGCAGTGGTTATTGGCGAGTGCCATTCAAACCAACCGATCGTCACAAAACTTCAGTCACCGCCCCTGGCAGGCCCCGTTTTCAATTTTGTTCCATGCCATTGGGCCTGAAATTCGCCCTGTCCACCTTCCAAGAGATGATGGTTTGTGGTCTGTGTGATGTGATTCGTGTTTGCACACTGGCATACCTTGACAATGTGATCGTGTTGAGTCAATCATGGCCAGAACATCTGCACCACCTGTCACTCGTGTTCGAGCATTAGACAAGAAAACCCTAACCTGTGCCACATAGGGAAGGAAAACATTCAGTTCCTCGGTCACCTTATTAGAGATTAGTCACCTTATTATTATATGGAGACCAGTACCAGAAAAGCTCAATCTCATTGAAGAGTATCCTGTATCGACTATCACCAAACAGTTGAGAAAATTTTTTGGGTTGGTTAATTGGCTTCGAGAGTACATCGAGCATTTTTCCAGTCACTGCTCTGCTTATGGAACTGATGTCACAATTTGTATGCTTCAAATGGCAACCCACAAAACAATGAAGCTTCGAGAACTCCGCGACTGCAGTACCTTATCGAGGTACTACCCAAACCAACACTTGTATGTCCAAACGGATGCAAGAGAGAAGGGACTTGGTGTTGTGGTTTTCTAACTGTCGGGCGACAACGAGCGGAAAATCGTGGACTTCGGAAGTGCGAAGTTCGGCCCAGTAGAGCAGCAGTACGACGTAAATGAACAGGAGTGCCCAGCAGTGGTGTGGAGCTTGAAGAATTTCAGATCACTGTTAGAGTACAAACGCTTCGCATTGTGAAACGACAACCGCTGCTTACCGTGATTGCACAACATGTAGGAGAGCAGAAGCAAACTCACATGCTGGCCCTTCTAATGAAAGTGTATGATTTAGAGGTGCAGAATGTGGCCAGCGAAGAGAACCAGCTCTCCGACCATCTTTCCCGAACACCAGGGGCAAAAATCGCATTCGACGAGGAGTGGGAAGATATGTTACCTCTTCCGATGCACGGGATCACAACTCGCCATCAAAACAATGTACCAACATGACAGTACCACCACAAGCACCATCATTTCTCAGCATTAGAATTCACATGGTAAACAAACAAGCTGACTACCCCCATCGCATAACAACGGATTGCCGAATGCGAGCAACATGCCAGTGATTGTTAGTGTGTGTTGAATGGCACCTTGGAATCACTTGTGAACAGTGTTGGCAACTGCTGCCTGCTGTGTGGTTCTAAAATACGCACATTTTAACAACCTTGCAGGACATGCCAGCATGGAACAAACAGGCCCAAACATCCTTAAACACTTCCAAAGGCCGGGAGTGTCCATCGATATATGCACTTTTTGTGCTGGATTGTACAGCCTGCAACAGAGACAAGCCGACGAACAGATGGCACATGCAAATGGTTTATTGTTGTCATCACATATCTATTTTCCAGGTGGTTTGAAACATACCTAATGTTAAGTGCACACGCCCGAACCATGGAAAAGATTTTTGAGAGTGATTTCTTCGTAATATGGGGTTACCCACATACCATACTAAGTGATAATGGGACCCATATCAATGGCAGGACATGGCGAAACATGTGTAAGAAATTGACTGTATGTCACACTACCACAACAGTCTATCATCCACATGCTTACCCCACTGAACGACGCAATCGTGAAATAAAAACTCAGCTGTATCTGTACATGGGTGAGAACCATGCCTGGTTGCCAGAACAACTCCCTTACCCCATCTTCAATCTCAGAACATGGGTAAATTAGGCCACGGGATCGATGCCTGGACGAGTTCGCTGGTGGAACCAAAGATCGCGCCAGCAGCGACGCAGGTGTCATAAAAGGAGAGGGGTGCTCATGCATAGTGAGAGAAGTACAAGAAAATTATAGGCCCTGTATATCACAGTGGAAGCCTGTATCATACCGGGCCCCACCATAATTCCAGCTGGGACAACACATCTATGTCAATGCCCGTCACCAGTTGGCAGGACAGAAGGATTTTTATGCCAGACTAGCAGAGAAATGGAATGGACATCATGTAATCAAGAGGCTAATTTGGAGACATGTTATGAAGTACAGCTGGGCACACACAAAAAACAGAGTACCACTGGGACGCCTCTGGCTGACCAACACACATGTCAACAAAGTGTCACAACAAAGTGAACGAGGTGGAAGTGAGAGGGCCAGAACACCGCTAGCAGATGTGACAAGTGTTAGGAACTTATTCGCTGTGCCGCCAAGCCTGCAGAAAGTTGCTACACCTGATGAGATATTGTACACAAGGGAAACAGCTGTTCCCATTGCCACGGTAATGCCGAGCGAAGCACAAGATGGTACAGCGGTATAACCTCAGGATGTGTGATATGTAAACACGCCGCAGAGATATCAGCAGCCCTCCATACGAGCGCACGCATCAACAGCAATGAGAAATGAACAGATGTCAGGACCATGGGAACAGGGGAATTCTCTACCCCTCCCCACCGCACCAAATGGTCACGAAAACATTGGCAAGTCACTTGCTCGCTATAGGCCACTCCCCTGAGACAGCCGCAGTCTGCAAGTCTTCGTCGACAGCATGGGAAGTATGCCCACGTGAGCTGGCATAACAACAACCCAATGTTAACAATGTGCGACAACATGCGCCCGTAGCAGAGCAGTACCTTCAAACGTCATAACAAGAGTAAGAAAGGGTTGACGTTTCAAGACAATGTGAGCAGTTCAGATAAACAAAACGACGAGGCACGCCCAATGTTTACAATATGTGGCCACGCGCACTCGATGGAAAACAACATTATGGAGTGTGTTGACAGCCCGCGACTGCATGAGTTCGGAGCTTCACAACAGCAACAGGAGCTACGTGTGTACGAACTGCTACCAAGGGAGAAGCTTCAGCTGCTGACGAGATGCTGGGATGGTTGAAGAAAACAGCGAATTAATGGCCTCCGAATGGGAAGGCAATTGATGTGGATGGCTTCTTGGCCTCGGCGCCATTAGCACACAGTGCAATCTGGGGCATTACAAATGCAACACAATGCCACAAAGTAGCACCTGCGTCTTCGCACCAGTGTCACATGTGTTTCAGTGTTAATGCTGCATCTGTATAGTGTGTATTTATTGCCTTTTAATATATTATAATGTGTTGAGTATTTTTTATTTTTGTGAAATATGTATTTTTCTCCTGCAATGCCACCTTGTGAGTGTCTTGTGTTCTTTAGTGTAATTTTGTGCCAAGTGTTAAATGCCTTCTGAAATCAAGTGTTCCGTATCGCAAATTGGTGCGCGCATCACATTATTCTTAAACCATATAATTACAGGTACATACTTTTCTAACTTCTAAATGTTACACACGTCAAAGTTGCTTGTCACATGCCAATATTGATGTTTTTTATATTATGCTTGCAGTGTTGTGTGAATTTTGCCTAGATGTGTGTTTAGCGTAGTTTAGTGGAACCTTTAAGTTATTTTTAGCCCGAGTACTCGATCGCTCGCACCTCTGTCCTTTTTTGCATGGCCGAGGTGTAATGTCTAACCTGACCTTGTAGGCCCTATGGCTATGTTTTACATCATAAGAGCCCGCATGGCTTGAACGGCGGTAGCATAAATGTATGTGCCCCATTGGGGAGCATGATTAAGTGTTACTGAAAAATTGTTGTAGGTTTTTATGTCTCACCTGTTCATCAACTTCATCATCATTCCTTTCATTTATATAATATAAATGTTTTCATGTCTACTACAAGCCATGTGACTTGTTACGGAGATCCTGACAAAATGGCCGACTCCGTGCCAAAGAAGATTCAGTAGATTTGCCATGGTGTAGCAGTGTGGATGCGCGTGTGTCCTCCTCAATGGACTTTTCATCAGAAACTCAACATTTTATTTACTCTACTGCCTCTTGGTCGATTAACCGATATCAATGTCCCGACATAACCTTTAAGTCATAAGGCGGCCTATAACAGCACCGGGGGTGAGCATGAGTGTATGGAAGTAGCTCGGAAAACCTCCTCTAGCCCGGAGTCTTCCGGTACAGTATGAATGGATTCCATGCTATCTACAACTCTACGATAATCTTCAGTTAAGACGGACATCGAGGGAACTAGTTCAGGCCGTCGGCCACACGGCCCCATCAATCATCTGGTTCTCCGCTGAGAATGCTTTCACGCACCAGAAATCATTGTTTTTATTACCTGTTTCATCAGTCCACATAATCTCTATCCTCGATTGTACACCAGCTAGACGTCAATCATTTGCCATCTACTAATGCAGTACCAGCCTACAGCAATTTCATCCAAATTTATTAACTATGTACCCTGCTCCCGATAACCTGGATTTTGTTCCATCATCCTGTATACCACTTACAAACTCGTGGTCGTACAGTATCCGTTTCCTATTAGTGTTGCTCACAGATCCTGTTACTCTCTATTCCCGCTACTGGTGGAGTTTCCGACCATTTCAGCAAGCAAGTGGGCTCAACATAATATAAAAAAGTTGCAGGGAAAACCAGGAAAAGTAAAAGTGGAGAAATATGCCAAAAAGGTAATTTTCATCCGCCATCTTGAAGCAGCTCGCCTCATCATCATGCACCCATCTTGGTGATGTATGTCAGCCATCTCGGACAAGCAATGTCGAGGGGAAGTCACCGCCTACCACCACGCTTCATCTGTGCCGCATCTTGCGGCAAGACCACATCTACCGCACCACGCTTGTGGGTGTCAGCCATGAGCTGTAGTCTCCTCCGGCAGAAGAAAACAAGATGCTTTCACCACGTCAACCACACAGCATGCTTGACAAAGGACATTTTTACCTTCGGAGCATGAACAGGAGACTGGCTTCCTTGTGCATCTAATGTCTACAAGCCAGTGCACCATCCGATTCATTCTCATTCGAATGGGACAGCGATACTGCATACATTTACCAGGACTCCACTGACATAGAACGGATGTGGCAAGAGATTGCAACATCAAATGAGGATCTGTGTAATAGCACGCTAGCTCGCATCTATATAGAGAAAATGGAAGAAATGTACAACTGCTGCTTAAAACTGCTGCAGTCCAAGGCTTTAGCAACCCGGCATTCCTGCCAGTTTTGATACATTGATGTGTGCTGCATGACCCACCTCATAGACCATTTGCCTGGCCTTGCACCGAAGACCATACTATGTGTAACAGATAGATTGCAAATTTTCTCTGAGTGATGTGTTTATGTACATAGTGCAACATGAAGGTAAAATGCAAGTTAGTGAAGTCAGTGTAGGGCACAGATAAGTGCATCACTGGGCACATCAGTGTAAACAAAAGTAGGGCCAAGTTAAAAAGGTTTGAAACATTTTTACTGTGGCTAGTGGAATACACAATAACTTATGCCCTAATATCAACCCTATTTTAATTAAAGCAAAGTTCTAGAGTTTCGGATTTTCACCTCATTTGTTTACATCATTCCGTCATTCATCGTAATGATGTTGTGTTTTATTTGTTAATTTATCATGTACTTTTGAATTGTTATGTTCCATTTTCAGCAGGTAAGCTTTTATTTATGCAAGTGAGAGGGTTTGTTTTGTGGATGATAAAAAGTAGTGGCCACTTGGCCCGCTCCCCCATTCCCTGCGGTAAAGGTGCCAAGCAAGCCATATCAGTAATATCTGGGACTCATGAGGGCAAGGCTGCATCGTGAATATATAATGGCATTCGTGTTTGCAGTTAATCAACTTTACTACAATGACTTTCATTTACTACCGTTATCCTTATTGACCACATGTGTGTCTTTTGTCTGTATAGCCCCGCTGGTGGGCCGAACCCAGCGCAAGTGTAAGTTTTCTAAGATGAGACGTTAAATAAAAGGGACTGATATACATGTGAAAAAGGTCTTCGACGTATTGGCCCTTAGAATGCTCTAAATTTCCATGCAGGCATTCATAGTTTAAATGTCTTTTATTACTATTGTAATTTATCGTATTTTTTGGGTGTGTTGACCAGCCGATAAGCCACCTAGCTGTGCTGGTAATTATCACATAATAAGGTGTAGCACCCCCCAAGAGATTGCCGAAGGGACATTCAGTAAACTTATTAAACATCTACAGGTAGGAATCAGTATAGCAGTGTGGGTCGCTATGCCGTGGGTGAACGGCCTGTGGCCTAGAGACAAAAGAGTCAGCTCTATCACCATTGACACTGCTGGGAAAGTGTCTGGTGCCCTGGGTATCAACATAAATATCCTAACTTCTACCTTGCCGCCAGCCAAATGTCCTTTCATCCCACTGTGGTCCAGCCACATGGCATAACCTGTCGACTTGTACTCCTGGTCACGGAACCAGCGAAGTCACAATTTCGAAGAATCCAACAAGCATTCACACAAACCCAAGAAAGTGTAGGCCAGACGCACATTACACTGACACTGTATCAACATGAAAATCAGCACGAGATAAGGCACAATACAGTGGACGAACACCCATTCCATGCCCCACAGCTGGTATTACCCAATCTGCCTGCATATTCAACCCCACTCCTGAGAGAAGTGCAGACATCAAACTACTATGCACCTACGGCAACCGAATAAGTTGCATGGGCTGGCATCAGTGTTGCCAACTGCACCTATAAACTCCAGTCAGATTTCAATCTGCTACCTACTTATGCAGGTACAGACAGAAAGGACCCTGGAGCATTCATAAAACACTGGGAATGTAGACTAAGCTGATACAGGGGCGATCAGGAGGAATGGCCTCATTGCATCTGGAAAAACTTTTTCGGAGACGCCAAGACCTGGTGGTGTGGTATAGCCCACTACGAATTGACATGGCAAGAGTTCAGGCAGAATTTCAAGTGCAGGTTCGCTACCACATTCACATCTCTACGAGCCCGCAGCCAGGCGATCATGTGAGAACAAGCCAACGAGTCATAGTACGATATTGATACTAACAAGATTAATCTCATATGCACCTACCACCCAGAACTGTCACTACGGGATGCCTTGGAAGTAGTCGCCAGCTCGGCCCGAAAAGAACACCGTCCTGCACTAAATTCCACCATCCACACTTTAGTACAGGATTTTTTGCAAAATGTAATCTGGTTGGACATTAACAGCCCTTACAATAATGTAGTGACCATGACAATGCACAACCATTGCACGAGACGAATTTAACAATCCGACGAACCCTCCCATGGGAGAAGAAGTGAATGGAGAGTCAGAGACATCTACAGTTCCACTAAAAACCACTAATTCACGGCCTAGAGTGGCGCTGTCCAATTGGAAAAATGTAACTGCACTGAGGCAGCCAAATAGAAACAGGCTGGCTCCAAATCCCTGTAAGTGGTGCAATGGGTCATATTGGGACGACTGTCCAAAGTAGGCAGTCTTCCCACGTCTTCCGACACAAAACATCAACAACAACAACAACAACAACACAGATCCCCACAGGGAAAAAGACTATGTGGGTAACGCCGCCGAATACCATCCAGCCCAGGCCGTTACTAGATCAACAATATAACGCAACTTGCATCACACTAGGCCTAATCACGAGCCAGAAATACCACTTTATACATATTCCAATCCCAATTGATAACATCCCTTGCAGAGCATTAGTAGACATGGTGGCATTGCTTAATTTCGTGCTCGATAGTTACGTGGATCCAGACGAAGTGAAACAAAACAAACAAGTATACAAATTGCAACATGTCAGAATATAGGTGAGGTTATCGGTGAAGTGACAGCCACAATCAAGGTCCGGGACATTACCACAACCACCACATCATTTGTTTCCTACGACATCAGGGAAGACGTTATCTTGGGTATTCCCTGGTTAAAAGACAAAAGAATGTCGTTGAATACACTGCACAATGGATACATCGTGGATGTAAATAGTGCCAGACAGTCTACAACTTAGAACTACAAGCAGAGGATGACACAGCCGCGGTCGTCTTGGATGACCTCGACCATGCAGTTCCCCCAGAGTATCGCGAAGCTGTACAAGAGTTGGTGAACGTGTGGAGGGGAGTATTTACCGTTGCCGACCCACTAAGCAGAACCACTATAGCGGAACATGCTATTCCGTTTACTACAGATGTGCAGCTATATGACAGTCCACTTCAGTACTACCCGTGCCAGCAGGTAATGATACAGGAGCAAATGGCAGAAATGCTGGCCGAAGTTGTTATTTAACTGTCGGAAAGTAAATTTAATTCCGCAATCACCTTGGCACCAAAATAGGATGCCAGTTGGCATTTTTGTGTGGACTTCCATCGGCTAAACTTTAATACCTGCTGTGCTCCACCACTGTACATACACATCAAAGATGCTTTGAATATTCTGGGACGTGCAAAGGTGTTAACAACTATCGATTTCCACAGTTGTTATTGGCTAGTACCATTAAAACTAGTGGTATGGCACAAAACGGGATTCACTGCACCTGATGGATGCCACTTTCAATTTTGTGCCATGCCATTTGGCCTGAAATGTGTCTCGTCCACCTTCCAGAGATGATGGTTTGCGTACTGGATGGTTCTATTGCTGTCTGTGTACTGGCATACTTCGACACCATGTTTGTATGGAGTGAATCATGGTCAGAAAATGTACACCACCTGTAACTCGTGTTTGGGTGCTTGACAATAAATGGTCTAACTTGTATCAACAAGAAGAGCCATATAGGCAAGAACGACATCCAGTTCCTAGGCCACCTCTTTAGCGAGTATGGATGGAGACCAGTACCGGAACAGCTTAACCTCATCGAGGAGTACCCTGTACCCACCAACCGCAAACAGTTTCGGCTTGATTAGCTGGCTGTGGGGATACACCGAGTGTTTTTGCATCATCACTGCCCCGCTAACGGAACTGATGTCACCAAATGTATACTTCGAATGGCAACCCACAAAACAACGAAGTTTTAAGGAAGTGAAACAGAGATTCCGCGAGTGCAGAGCCCTATCAAGATACGACTTACGTCGACACTTATACGTCCAGATGGATGCGAGTGAGAAGGGGCTAGGTATCTTTCACCCGTCGGATGGCAACGAGAAACAAATTGTGGACTTCGGGAGCGCTAATTATGCCTCAGTAGAGCTGTGTAGAGTAAAAATGCTTCACACTGCGGACCGACAACCATTACCTACTGTGGCTGCACATCATGAAAGAGGAGCAGGAGAAAACTCACACAATGGACACTCCTGACACTTCGATGGGCAACACATTACTGGTGAAGAAAATCAGCTAGCTTACCAACTCTCCCAAACACCAGGGGCAGATATCGCACTCGATGAGGAAGCGTGTAGGATTTTCTGATCCCCCTCCCCTCAACATACAACCAAACAAGGTTGCACGAAAATACACCACTCTACTAGTACAATGTGCTAACGTAACAATCTTACAGCAAGAACCGCCATTTGTCAAGGACAGAATGCACATCATAAACATGAAAGTAGTCTGTCCAATTGCACAGCAGCGGATTTCCGAATATGAGCAACATACCACCAATCGATGACGTGTGTAGAATGGTACCTCGATATCAAGAACTGAAAACTCACCTGCATCTGCGCATAGGTGAGAACCACAACTCGTGGGCAGAACAACTGCCTGCTGCCCTCTTCACCTCAGGACACCGGTAAGTCAGACCACAGAGATGATGAAAGTTCAGGTATTGCAAGGTCGTGAACTACCATTCCTCAGCGAGTTCGCAGGCAGAGCCAGAGATCACCAGTGGAGAACAAGGAGATGGTACAAGGGGAGAGAGCTGCGCATATGGTGTGAGAGACGCACAAGGAAAATCAAAGGTTCTACATAGCATAATGGAAGGCCCTATCAGGCCGACTACCACAACAACTCCGACCAGGTCAGCACGTCTACCTCAAAGCACATCACCAGTCAGCAGGACAGAAGGAGCTCTGCACAGGTCGAGCAGAAAAATGGAGTGGGCCTCATGTGTTTAGAAGGCCGATGGGAGATACGTGATACAAAGTACAATTAGGTGCACACAGGAAATCGATTTTTCACTGCGACAACTCTGGCTGCTCAACACCCACGTCAATAACGTGGTACAACAAAGTGAACAAGAGAAAAGTGAGAGAGCCATTACACTGATAGCAGATTTTACGAATGTTGGACATATATTCGCCAAACCCACGGAGAGTTGTCATGCCCGACGAGATCTCGTCCACAAGGGAAACTGCTACTCCTGTCACCAGGGTGCCGCAGAAGGAATCGCAGCAATGTACAGTGACATACATTCAGAGCACACATGAATAAGAAACAATGCCCCTGAGATGTCAGCCACCTTCGTCACCAGTAACTGCAACAACACCGGGAAGTGAGCCCTTACAAGGGGAAACGTCAGGAGTACGTTTCTGGAATTACCACTCCCCAGGCAGACACAGCCCACAAGTGACAGAAGATAGCAGCAGCGACGAATATGGGAAAGTGGATTTCTCCTCTCCTCCTCGCCCCACAAACGTCCCTGACGACACCGGCACGCCATATGCATAGCTTGTGTCCAGACCCCGGACTGCCGCCGTCAGGTAGCCATTGCCAACAGCACGAGAAGTACAACCACATGAGTCCTGCAGATCCACAATAAAGTCATGGTGAAGTGTCTGTTTACATTCTGTAGTCACATGCATAAGGGGCAGAGTAACAGCAGCAAACATAGCTTTGTGACAGCTCACAGCCATGTGACTTCACAACACAAAAACAACAGTAAGAGGAAGGGAGAGTTTACGTTTCACGACCATGTGGACAGGTGAAAGAAAACAAAAACACGGCGAACTGCTGTTTACAATCTGTGGCCACGTGCGCTGGGAGGAAAACAACAACACAAGGAAACACGTGTAGACAGCTTGCAACCACATAGGTCCTGAGCTCCACGTCATCAATGAAGGCGGCACGTCTATGGACTGCAACTAAGGGAGAAGAGTCAGTCACCAGCAAGATGGTGCACGGAAGATTGAAGAGACATACCAAATAAATGGCCTCCGAAGGGAGAGCGTTTGATGTCGACAGTGCCTTGGCCTCAAGCCATTAATCACGTTGAACCATCGTGAGTTTCCCAGGATACATTTTAACAGTATGGAGTTTCACCTACATCAGTAAACCAGTATGACATGTACGTGTCTGCTTGTGTAGTGTTTGTGTAGAAAGTGTATTTTATTGGATGCTTAGTATGTTAGGGAATGTATGAGTGCTTTTTTTATTTTGGGTTATGTGTATATTCTCTTGCAATGCTCCCTTGTCAGTGTTCTTTAGTGCAACATATTTAAATGTGATCAAGTAAAGTTTTCTGTATCGCGCATCGCTACTAACGGAGAAATATATAATATCGGTTTATGTATGTACTTCTCTAACCAACAAATATCTCACCGACAGCCAAATGCCAATGTTATGTTTTTAATTATACGTTTAAAGGTTACGGTTCAAGAGCTGTGTGTATGTTAACCAAGTGTCATTTCAAAGTGTTTTTATTATTCCTATGTAATCTTGCACCACATTTATAACCCCATTGTGAGTGTAGACAATTCGTGCACTACAGATGTAATTTTGTGTAGTTCTAAAAATGCCACACAAAAAGGCAACTGTGGCTCGTATATTCTTGATAATATTACTATATAATTATTCACATCAGTTTTAATGCCTATTAAGGGTTTTCAAATAGTTTTGTATATTAATTTGTATTTGTCTAGTAAAGACAGTAACTGCAAGTAGTGAAATACTGCCCTTTCAGGGTATGTTCTGCAACTTCGCAACGAGGTGAACCATTGTGCACAAACATGCGGACAAAATGCTATTAAAAATTATAAATATATTTTAACAGTGTTTGTTGACAATAAAATATGAAGTCATGTAATTTGACGGAGATAAAATACCAACAGTCAAAATAAACTTTATTGGAGAGGCCATGTAAAGATGTTGCTACGTTTTTACCAGTGAATCAGGTGAGGATATGTTACCATGGCACACAGTTTGATTGAATGTGAATATTTATTGTTGTATTTTTAATGTAGGTAATTGTGCATTGTTTAGAAGGATTTATTAGGATGTTCATTTCACCGGGATTGCAATACTCATCTCATTTACTTTAATTGGTTTTTGTATTAATCACATCACATGATACCATGGGCATGAGTCTCGTCCAATGAGTTAGCTCCACGCCAAGCAGAGAATAGTAGTGTACTAGACCTCTTAAGATGACCACCGCGTCGCAATGCTCCGGGCACATCAACTTTGGTCTTTACTCGTCATGTAATTCTGTTTTATTAAGTTAATTTACCAGAACATTGTTCGTTTTCTAGTCCGGAGTACTTGGTCACTCCAACTTCGGTCCATATTTTACATAGTCTAGGCGTTATACTTTCTTAAACCATGTAGGCCCTATGGCCAATTTGCCCACCTGGCTTTCCGGCAGTGTAATTATGTAATTGCCCCGTTGGGGAAATAACTATAATAAATTATGTTAAGGTGAAATGCCAATGTTTTATTATAAATAACCATCTAACGGTTACTTATCCTTGTTTTTCTTAATTGATTTTACCTTGTGTTGAATAATGTCATTGGGTAGCCAGAATAACCCATGGGATTGAGTTGGCATAATAGGGCGGTCGACATCCCTTCCTAGGCAAGGCAATATTGAATTTAGTGTGATTGGTGGTAATATCATCGATCCTGGTAACATTCATGAATATGTCGGTAATGAGGGAGGGTCAATATTCGTCGATCATCACAACCCTAGAGACAGAGTTTTCAGAAGATTAAAATTGTGCTCAACCCACTACAAAACTATCCACGTAACCTTTGTTCCCTCCATGGTACCACCTGGTTGCGACGTCAATTGGCGCTGCAACTAGTGACCTATCATTACATGTGCAGTGCACAACAGCCCAGTTCACCACACCTGTTATGCATCATTTCAGTGAACACCCTAGTATCGTCGAGCAGTAGCGACATGCAGTGCCGCGTGCTATGTGTGAAGAAGGGCTGCAGTTATAAAGTGTAATTGTGTTTATTTTTTCCATGACCATTTAAATGTTTTTTAGTGCACCTTTTTGATTGTGCAAATGCCATGAGGTACGTTGTGTTGTTCTGTGTCGGCCATCCAGCAGTAGTGCCACGTGTATCCACATGAAATCACTAAGTTTAGCGTAACAAGTCTATGAATGCATTGATGTGCATTTGTTTATATCACGTCTATATCTTATTTGAAGGTTAATATGTGCTATTTGGAAGTATTGCATAGTAAATATGTTTGTGTGTCTGAAGTGCCGTATTGAATCAGGTTTGATAGTATTAAGAAAGATTATATGTTTTTGTATTTTGTAATTTCTTGTGTGTATGACAACTAGAATTTACGTGCTGACAGTTGTAGTTCCTATGTTGTTGTTATTATGATGTGGTTCAGGGGAGACCACATGATATTGTTTACATTTTCTCGTCAGCATCTGTCATGGAATATATAGATTTTCAGATTTGTGTACATCAATTTTGAGCACAACTGCCAAGTATGTTTACCAGTTTAGTTCAGCACCCTTTGCATCAGGATGCCAAAGTCAGCCCAGTGTCTGTCCACTAGGGCATGAAATAAGGTAAATAATGTCACACAGAGACACTAAGAGCTATTACAGTCCGTCGAATTTAATTCTTGCCTATTGGCACATAGCTTACAATTTTATTTGTCAAAGAAACTTAAAAATAAAAAGTTGTGGCAGTAAATACTGGCCGCGCCAGTATATTGATCTGGTATACTGGCTACCAGCTGATGTGAACAGCACATTGGCATCAGGCTATTCCCCACGCCATGCCATCTGGGATGTTAGGAATGCAACATAGCACCATGGAATAGTACAAGCGTCTTCTCACCAGTGTCACTTGTGTTACAGTGTTAATGCAATGTCCGTGAAGAGTGCGTATTTATGGCCTTTTTAAATATGTTTGGAAGTGTTGAGTGATTGTTTATTTTTGTTACATACATATTTTTCTCCTGCTATGCTAACTTGTCAATGTCTCAGGGTTCTTGGTACCACACATAACTAAGAAAATCACAATATAGAATAGTCATAACTTGTATTTCTTGAAAAAATCCACACAGGTTAGATATAGCATAACTTAGAACTGTCATAACTTAGAAATCATAACTTATAAATGTTATAACTTAGAAGATTACAACTTATAACTGTTCTAACTTAGAAAGTAATAACTTAGAAACACACAACATAGAATCGACATAACTTAGAACAATCATATTTTAGAAACACACAACTTAGAACCATCATAACTTATAAACACACAACTTATAACCATGTAACATAGAAACATCTTAACTTAGAAAATCATAACTTAGAATGATCGCAACTTAGAAACACACAACTTATAATACATAACTTAGGATGATCATAGCTTAGAAACACATAACCAAATACGTCGTAACTTAAAACGAACACAATTTAGAAACACGCAACGTAGAAACATCATAGCTTAGAAACATGCAACTTAGAACCACATAACTTAGAAATATCATAGCTTAGAAAGTCATAACTTGAACAGTCACAACATAGAAACATACAACTTAGTACTATCATAAGGTAGTAGCACACAACTTAGAGTCACGTAAATTAAAATGTAGGAAACGAAGGTATATGTATTTTAAAACGATTTCAGAAGAATTTTTTCGTTGCATTTTCCTCGAGTTTTGTTCTGTACTCTAGAGATTGCGTTTTTACTTTAACAAATAATTACATATGTATATTATACTGTCGGAATTGTTGGATCAGAAAACATGCGAATTTTCTTTCGCGCTTAGTCTTCCTTTTTTTTATCAATCGACCCTTGAAATTACAAACCATCGATATTGTCTATAATCGATAGTTTTTCTTATTTATCTAAATACTTCTTGCTTAAAAAAAACTTTTACTTTGATATTTACATTTCAATTAACAATGGTTCTGTTAGTAAGGGTAATGATTATATGATAGCTTGGTTTATAAATTCGCTTATTGTAATGCGTAAACCAAAATAGACCTATAATATATTTGTTTACGAATGTCATCTGAGGGAGTAAGAAATGAAGTCAGTCTATTTACTTCCCTGTTGTTAGAAAACGAACGAAAGAATGGCGGGTGTTGCGTGCATGATTAGAGCATATATTTGCACCCCACTCGTATACAAACATTCGCTCTCGTATTAACACTCTTTCTCGAAGAATATTAGTAACAGCGCTCTTTGGCCAAAACCGAGTGTGTGTGTATCATAGTGCGAATTGTAGTTACGTACAAATTTGTAACTGTTAGGTTTGTTCGATCTTTAAATGTGACAAATTTGTTTTCTAAGATTACATTTTTTAACATTTTCATGGTTTAAAGCTAATTTAAATATTTTAACTTTATGTGTCTCATGTTTGAAAAATCATATTTTAGTAATTTTTCTAATCATTTTCTTTTTCTGCAATATATTTCTTGTAATAATGCAATATTATTACATTTTTAACAACTAATATTTTAACTCCTCTTGATTTGTTATTTTCTTTAACAAAAACTTAAAATATCATATGTTATTAATCCTAATCAACTTATTCTGTCGTAACTATACTATTCCATTCATATTTCATCTTGGCTATTATTTTTTTGTCAGTGATCAAAGTTGAGTGATGTGTAACTTATTTATGTTGAATTTTATCATTTTTAAGTGCCGGAAAGATGGATAAAACGTTCAGGATTGTTGAATGTTAGTCGTCAGTAGTGAGTTCTAAAATATAGTGGGATTGCATTTAAAGGTTGTAGTATTATAAATTCAATTTGGTAGCACGTTCAAAATTATATTTTGGGCATAAAATCATTATCTATAGTTTTGAAACGTGTGTTTAATATTTTTAAAGAGCTAGTTCAGTCTTGGTTGCCACCCTATTTGTTCACCCGGCTGTGTTGCTGAGTCGTGCTCGTTCCACTACTCGTTTGTATGCGGACTGTTTTTTTTTTATGTACCATGTTCGGGCTACACAAATAGTTGCCATCCCTATTGGGTCAATTTTAATGTAATTTTAATATGTTGAATTTATATGCGAGGTACGCCTTTAAGGGTGATAGTTTTGCCGCACACGTAGTTTTATGTGTATTAATTTTAACGTGCCTATGAACTTTAATGATGTGTTATTGCTGCACGATTCAATTGTGTTGTAAAAGCAAAATTACTTGTTCAATTATAAGTTTTGTCTGCTGTCACCCGTATAAAAAAAATATTTATAGGCAACGAACCAAGGTGGGTCAAGGTATTCAGACTCTTTGTATATTCGTTTGTAATGGGTATGAGATTTTATCGCCGTTAATTTTTCTAATTGCAGAATGTGCCTCAAGGTTAAATAATTAATATGGTCAGGAAAATGGATAAATATTATTCATATAGGAATGAGAGTAAATTATTTTCTCATTGAATTTTCATGGATAATTTCTAATGAATTGGGATACACACTGGCATCACTTGAATTTTTAAGTACCGGTATATATAATGCATGTGTTTTTAGTCAACTGAGGACTAATATGAGTGTTAACAATTTTGTAATTAATTGTGGGATTGGTGTTAAAAAGTGATCCTTCATTTAATTGGGTCAAATACATAAGATGTTGCCTTACTCAGCGATGAATTCTATTATGCCATATTTGCTAAAGGGGCTTAAATTATTTATGATATTATATTTCGTCGAGTGTCGCCGTAATTATTCCAATCAAAGTGTTAATGAATGTAACAAAGTATGGATTAGACAGAGGCTCATTTAATGTTGTCTTTTTAATTATGGCGTTGATCAATTGTTTTCCTAATAAATTTTGAGTACCTGATGTTTATCATATTTAAACTATCGAAGTGCTGTTATCAAATACAGAGAAGTGAAATGAATCGAGTTAGTTTTTTTTGTAATTTGTACTCTAGCCCAGTACAGTGCAAAGAAATTAACATTCCTTACTCTGCTGTTTATGTTTTATTGCTTTGGAGAACTGAGGATTTTGTATTCTCTTCTTCCTGATCCTAGTTGTGATAGGTTGAGGTGGAAGGTTGGGAAGGATGTTGTATTCGGTGTTGAGACACCAGGCACAATGTTGTTAATAACATTAAATAACAGAGGCTGTAGTAGCTCGATGTGTAATTCTTACTTACTTACTTCCTCTTCATGGATAGGTTCTTAGTCTGTTCCGAACTCAGATTTCAGACCAGCTCTTCATGTGTCGGTCAATATTTCTTCTTCCAGTAGGATGGTATTCCAGGGCAAGTTTCGGAAATCTGTCGTTACCCATCCTTAGAACATGGTCTTTCGAACTTACCTGTAATTCCCGACTAATAATATATTTTGGGGCATGAGCAGCTATCTTGAGGAGTTTGTTTTGCACCCTGTTTTTAGCATTGTCAGGTGTAAATGTGCACAGTAGCCCCATGCTGGTGGTGCATAAGTCAGGATAGGGTGGATGAGGGATTTGTAAATGGTAAATGTAATTCAATCTTTGGTAAGCAACCCTGAGTGTTAATTGAATGCTGGGTAGAGTTGCGCAAGGCGAACTTGGGTGCACCTGTGTTTATCTTACATATGACTGCACCAAGTGAGACCTCTATCCATGATTAATCCAAGGTATTTGACCTCGAATTTAAGATTCTCTTGGATGAGTGTTTACTGTGGCAACTTGGGGGTTATTTTCCGTCGTGTGAAGATCACAACTTCACACTTACCAATGTTAATTTTTATTTGCCATTGGCTAAAAATAATTCTCGAGTGTATTTAAAAGTGTCTGCACATATTGTACTACACTGAGGGCATTCACTGATCTTGTGTAGATAGCAGTCTCATCGGCATATATTACTAGCTGTGCCTGCCAGTTGTGGGGGCGTGGTATATTCAGTGTAAATAAATCAAATAGGACAGTACCGAGTAGACTCCCCATCTGGGGAGGGGGGTGGGGCAGGCTCCAGCAAAAAGTGATCGTTATATACTCAGCCATACTAACTTGTGTTGTAAAATGGTAAACGCGAAAGCCAAATTCTTTATTAGGTATTATATCCTCTGATAAATATTCCTTTTTAATTGTACAAATTTCTCAAATGCTTTGGAAAGTACACATAACAGACTAATTGGTCGATAGTTTTGGGGAGAATGGGATCTTTCCCTGGTTTTGAAAATACTATGACATTAGCTTGTTTCCAAGGCATTGGAAAATGTGCCAGTATAAAGCTGGTAATTAAAGTAGTCCGCCAATACTTCAAGTGTGCTCTCTGGGATGTGCCTTAATATAATGACTTGCATAGAGTCGAAACCAGCTGGTTTTCTGGGTTTCATTTAGTGTACAATGTGTTTTTTATTTATTCGCATGTGTAAGTTTGGGTTCTATTGCAGTGGGGTGGCTGAAGCATAGATCTGGTATTTGACAGATTTGCAGTGTATGCGCTGGGTAATTCGGTCCGCATTACGCTGGAATACTAGCTATAAATGTGAAGCTATACTATCTGTCTTTTTCTGGGGAGTGTAAGCCATGTCTGCATTTGTTTGCAGTGGTGGCACAGTGTCTCGTTTGTTTATAAATGTCTGTGTACATGCCAAATGCTGTTGCCATTTGTGTTTTATGTGGGGATTTTTCAATCCCACTGTCCTGCCTTCCAACGTGTATTTATGAGCCAGTGTGGTCCCTTATTTCGTTGTTAAGGGCTTTTCTTTGCAGGAGATGTGTGCGCTAGTAACATCTGCGCAGTCGGTTTTTTGTGTGATGAATTCCCTTGTGTAGGAGGGAAGAGTATTGTGTTGCCATGCTATGGTTTTAGTGGGTATTAAATTTGTACACCCTGTTGTATGCACTCTGTTATGGTGCTTACAGCAGAGTCGAGCTTCTGTGCAGTGTCAAGTTGTGTAGGGAGTGTAAACCGAGTGTCCAAACACCCCGGAAGCCCTGCGAGTCCACATTTTTAAATTCATTTCGTGTGATTAATTCAGTAGTTCTGTGTGTCTAGGGGCGCAAATATTTCATATAAATGGAAGTGGTTAGATTACACTTAGTGTAGAACTGTTAATTCAGAAGCCTGTGGACGACTTTGATTAGCACGATGTCCAGAATATCAGGCTGGAATCGAATGTTTGGAGGTCGAAGGTGAGTTCAGGTGGGGCGAGCACACATAGTTGTGGTGCTCCAAATGTTGGAAAACTGTACTACCATTGGTCTCGCCTACGCAACAATTCCACACATTATGCTTGGTGTTTAAATCACCAGTAGCAGTGAATGTGTGCGTGATATTTGGCAGGATATTAAGGTCGTCATCTGTAAGTTGGCGACCTGGCGGACAATAAACTGAATAGAAGGCTGTGTGCTGCCTGCCTAGTCTAATCCTGTGCTTAAAGCTTCTATATATCAAGCTGTGGCTGTTTAGCTGCATAAAATGTAATGGAATTATGAACGAGAAGAGTACTTCGGCACTGCAGTTGTTCTCTCTGTCTACAAAAAATGTTTTGCTTTGGAATACTGAATCGATCGCGAGGTAGTAAGTGAGTTTCATATATTGCAACCAGGGTTATTTGATGCTTGTGTAAATAATCTACGACGTAGTGTGTTTTTTTTTCGCGAACTCCATGTGCATTCCAGTATAACTATTAATTTTCTTGTGTGAAGTGCTTGGTTTGACGTTGTGTAATGCATTATCAGCGTTCATTTTCAGTCGAATCCTTGGCGAGTGAGAGTGTGAATGCCACAGTCGCCACTGCCTTTGTCTCGTAATCAGTGTTTTTATCTCCACAGGTAGGGAGTAATTGACACAAGGGTGCGATGTGTTCCAGCGATTGTGGCTCTGATTTAGAGCATTGTGTACTCATGGAGTCGGTTTCCATAGACTCTTGTGCTGATGTCACGTGATCCGGTACGGGAACTCCCTTCTGATTGGCCGAAGGGCTCGACCTGTCAGGGCACAGTTAGACTTAGTAGTAAGGAAATGATGGTTGAAAGACAAGGGATTGGGGAATTGGAGATGGAGCGGGGGAGCTGCCATCTTGTTACTTCACCCAGCCACTAACTTGGCCCTGATATATAATTTTTTAAACCAAGATTATTAAATAAAATGTTTGCATTTCACATTTTAGAGATAGGACTATATAATATTAGTTCTAATTACATGGAAATTTCCTTCACTTGCGACACACACACGCACGCACCGCACACACACACATGCATAACCACCACACTTAGCACCACAATCACAATAAGAACTGCACTTAGCACCACAATCGCAAATCAGTACTGCAATTAGCATCACATACCACAATTAGCACCCCAATCAGCACCGCAACCAGGAATCATTATGGTTCAATATGTTCAATAATAAATGTGTCAATGGGTAAATGGACCATGGGGCAATAGGCATAGGGTCATGGGTCATGGGTCAGTCTTGTGAGGGGTCGGTCCAAAAACAGGAGTCAGTTGTCTACTTTAAGTGTGACCATGGTTTATAGGTGAACGAAGAGCTTGTCTGAAGAAACTGTTGAAGATATAATTGCATGCTAATGTTATCAAGGGAGTAGCATCTAAAGCCTGTCTACCTGCCTCTGTGTGATGTCTCAATGTTCGCACATGATTGGTTAGCTGCAATCATTTGATAACTTGGTGATTGGCTGGTCGGTGTATGCATAATGTATTAATGGTGCAGTACAATTGGTTCAAAGTCAATATGACACCATAGGGCTTGCACACTTGTATACTATATTCGGCAGGGAGGTAAGCTGAGATATTTAGTTTGACAGCAGCTGAGTAGAAGGTGGATCATCTCGACTAGCTTTTGTCTCTTCACATAGAGAGCTTTTGTTTTTATGTCATTCAAGGTAATGGGGTTAAGGTCAAGGTAGTATGCATCTAATATGGTGTTGGTAGTCTCTAATGTATTATGCTTGTTCACTTTCATGTATCTCTCTAAGTTTTTATTTTCAAGGTTATTACAAAGCCATAAGGTCAAAGTAGTCTGCACCTAATACGGTGGCAGTAGTCTGCAATATATTATGATTGTTGACTTTTATGTATTATTTCTCAAGTTTTTGTTTTCAAGGTCATTCAATGTAATGGGATCCAGATCGAGGTAGAATGCATCTGATATTGTGGTAGAAGTCTGTAATGTATTATGCTTGTTGACTTTTATGTATATTTTCTCGAGTTTTAATTTTCAAGGGAATTCAAGGTCATGGGGTCAAAGTCTAGGTATTCTACATCTAATATGATGGTAGTAGCCAAAAATGCATTATGCTTTTTGACTTTTATGTATTTTTCTCGAGTTATTTTAAAGGTCACTCAAGGTCATGGGGTCAAGGTCGAGGTAGTCTGCATCTAATATTGCAGTAGTAGTCTGTAATGTATTGTGCTTGCTGACTTTTATGCAGTTTTTCTCCATTTTGTTTTTCCATGTCATTAAGGTCATGGGATCAAGGTCGAGGAAGTCTGAATCTAACATGTCTGTGGTAGTCTGTAATGTATTATACTTAATTACTTTTATGCATTTTCTCGAGTTTATTTTCAAAGTCATCCAAGGTCATGCAAGGTGTTGCAAGGTCGTGGGGTCAAGGTCGAGGTAGTTTACATCTAACATGGCAGTAGTAGTCTGTAATGTATTATGCTTGCTGACTTTTATGCATTTTTCTAGAATTTTGGTATTCTAGGTCACAGGTTAATGTTAAAGGTCAATTGCTAATGCACATTGTTTTCTAAGATGGTGGATGGGTGGTGTATACCAAGATAGTGGTCACCTACCAAGATGGCAGTGGCCTAACGAGAGGGTGGTCTCAAGTATTGTGTAAACAATGGGGAAACGAAAAACACATATGGCTGCCTCCAGTAGCATGTAAACAAATGTCAAACGACAAAATCAAGATGGTGGAATGAATATAGAAGAGGGGAGTGGTTGCGAGGGAGTCAGTCGTCTGCTGAGCATTGTGCTGGTTTGGGGGGGGAGGGGGGCAATTCGAAAATGTAAGTTTAAAAAAAAAAATTTTTTTTATAACTTTTACAATTAATTTTTTTAAATCATTTTAATCATAATTTTTTTCTTATTTTTGGGGTTTTTTGTGAATTTATTAATTTTTTTTGGATTTTGTATTTTCGACGTCAAAGGTCATAGCTACACATCCTGGTCAACTGACTGAGTCACTGAGCCCACTCACCAGAGTCGCTGATCCTTGGCAACATTTTTGGAAAAGTGTGTAATTTCTGAGAATATTTTAAATAATTTTTTAACTGTAGTGTTTTCTGAGGTCAAAGTTCCTCAGTGTCAAGGACAATGGTCACAGGGATGAGGGTTAAAAGGCCAATGACATCCAAGATGGCAACCGGGTGATGTAACAAGATGGCGGCTCCCCCAGCTCAATCTCCTATTCCCAAATCCCTTATCTTTTAACCATCATTTCCCTACTACTGATGTTGCTGCTCGTGTCGTCAACTGGGGTGGGCGCCACCACTGGCTGTTTTTCATACTAATGCTGGGTTCTTGCATCAATGGCTACTGGTTTTGTGCGAAGTGCGGAATAAAGGTGTTCCTAATCAGCCGGTTATTGTTTCCAACTTGTGTTCACACATTTGGAGGGGGGGGGTGTGTGTGGCTAGTACACAGTAGTTAATATAGCTGCCTGCTGGCCTTGGTGCACGAACAGGGCTGCATGCAATGAAGCCCTGGAGGGAGGTGGTGCCATTTATTCTCCATAAATTTCTGCCCGCCCTGTAGCCTGCTGTCCACACAGTATGCACTGCTTTTTGTCAGGATCTTGCTCCTGACATTCCACAGTGAAGTGGTTTGCCCCACATACCTATATAATGCGCCACACTGACATCCGGCGTTGTTATAGCTGAAACTATGGCACCTTGTGCACTCAGGCAGTTCACACTTGCAGGTCTTCTGTTGCACAACTCTTCTGTGTCGTCTCGTCGGGTGCGGAGGTGTACTGCGTCCACCACTCTTTACTGCTCAGCTGGAACTCATGACTTGAAAAAGTGGCCAAAAATATGTGACGTGTCCAGATATTGGCTAGTTATTTATCTAGAGGTTGATATGTTAATTGACTAACAGCCTATCACAAGCGAGCAATGTCACATTTTCGGTCTAGTGGTAGTGGTGAGGGTCGAGGTATAGTGGGTAAATGTTGGTAGAAGGTGAGGGAGGTAGAGTGTGGAGCAGTCATAGATTCGTTGGAGGTGGAAGTTATGTGGGGTTCGACTGAATAGCCACCGAAATATTTCAGTGGTGTAGAATTGCTGACCAAACAATCAATTGGTGAGTGTCAGTCGTCTACCAGTCGTTGTACTGGGTGGGTTTGCTCTGCTTACTTTGCAATAATCGTACCCATTAATTTCTACATATACATCTTTGAAGAAATATAATTTTTTTCCCTCGAAATCTTTCTAAAGTTTCGGAAATTGTTAGAATCTTTACGTTTATATTAACTCTATTTTCTTTTTTTTTTTTTTTCCTTTTTAAATTATTATTTTTTGCTTCCAAGGAATTTTTACAATATTTTGTTTGTTTTTTTTTTTCTTTCAAGTTCACTTAGATCAAAGTGAAAATCACATAAATGCATCACGACAGTCGGAGACAATAATCTAAAACCCCTCTCTACATTTTTTTTTTTACAAAATGTTGCCGGTTTTTATAAATTTTTCCGGATTCAAGGTCACCCATGGTCGAAGTCAAGTATATGGAAATTCAGCATGGCTGTCAGAGTCGATAATGTATTATTTTACAAATTTCGTTACATTTTTCTAGTTTTTTTTTGGGGCGTAAGGGGGGGAGGTTTTGGTTTAAGTTCACCCTAATATCGTCGCAGGTCAAGGTCAGGCATGTAAATTAAATATGGCGATGGCGATCGGGTCAGTAACATAACTCTACCCGATATTTACTATTTTACCCAAATGTTTACGAAATTTCACGATTTTTAGTTCCAAGGTTAACCCAATGTCACCATGGGTCAAAGTCAAGGTCGCCCTATGGTTGAGGCTAACGTCATCCCACGTCAGTGTCACCCACAACCAAGATGGACGACACCCGAGGTGGTTCCCCTCCACCCCACCCCATCACTTTTCCTCCATTACACTCCACCTACGTGCGCCATTGGGCCCTTAGCTCTGTTTACTTTCTACTCACATATGCAGCAATACATCGCCGAAAACTACGACTGTCACAGCCAAAACAGCACGGCATACCAGCCTGTTTGCATAGTGGAGAAGTTGTTCGCAAGGAATTATGGACCAGTTTTGTGTCTCATATTTATTCTGCATCACAAAGTTAGCAAAATTGACGCCACGTTGTAACACACTTAGTTCATTCGTTTTTGAGACATCAGCTCACAAAAAGAAAGGGTGGCATCCCATGCTATTTACTATGAGTGCGGTTTTTGGAGGTACTAATAAATTGTTGCATACGTTCACAATAACACAGACTACCAACATACATCGTTCAAGCCAAATGTCGTGTATATTTTTCAACTCATTTGTCGTTATGAATTTTAACACTTCTGTTTTACAATTTGCATAGATTTAACATGTAAGAGGGTTTATTTGGACATTTGTACTGTTTTGTAGTGTGCAATATTGTTACTTTTATTCAGGAGTTTTGTCTATGGTAGGGAAAGTGTTTTGTTAATTTAATAGTTGTTATAATGTTCTCGTTAAATTACGCTACACAGTTGGGAGTAACACAATTTGGTTTTATTAGGAACAATCAGTAAAATAAAGCCTTGCAAATCTATTCTAAATGTGACATTCTCGACGGAATGATGTCAAACATTAAGGGCTCCGGTATTATTCAAAATTTATGTCTGGAAACTGATCCAATGGAAATAATTTGAAACAACTATGAATTAAAAGAAGAAAAGTTTAATAATATTTGATAAAATGACACTTAGAAGAAAATAAAGAGCCCAAAGAATATGATTTCGGCAGTGGACTCCGACTAAGATTGACGATAGTACAACGTAAGTTGAGAGACGGTTTCGAGAGGTAACAGTTCCAGGACCAACTGTTCTCCCCATTCAAATCAACGGAATAGTACGCAGTCCAGTGGTCAGGGGAGCACCCGCCTACATCACCGCCATTCAGCACTCCAGTCCTGGGTTCAACGCCATGAGTCGTGGTTTACAGAACGACATCAGAATGTCTATCAACCCGTAGGACCGCAAACAGGGGAACGGCGGAGCTAACAACCATACAGTTCATCATCAGATAAGTTATAGTATGCATGAACAACTAAATAAGTGTTTACACTTTTTTTCATTTAATGCATTAATAGACCTTGTGTTTTTGGCGTATTTGCAACGGCAGTCGTAACTGATGTAGTGATTATTTAAACTTTCAATAGTAATTTTAGGATAAGTTTATCTCATTCTAATGGTTAAAAGTTGAAAATATTAATTTCACTGTAGGACATTATTTGGAGATTTGGTTCTCTGAGGATAATAACTGCTTTGTTCAATGATCTTGAATTATATTGAATATATTTAACATAGCAGAAATATAATACTTTCATTATTAATAACGTGTTCTAGTATTAGTTGCTGTATGGAATTTTAAGATGTTTTTCATAGAGACACATAATTGTTTGGTTGGCTCTCTTTTTGGAATACTTTAACAGAAATTCTATTCCCCGTAGCCGAGGCGTACAGATATGTACTTATTTTATACAAGTCGTTTGATATATTTGTATACACCAACTTTCAAATAACTGTGTAACAGTCATCTGTGTTAGAAAATCATCATAAAAATGTTTATTGTCAGGGTGATAATAATGTTTACCTGTTTTGAACATTTCGAGATATACGAGTCTAACAAAGGCCTTTTTTTTTTTTTTTCTCAAAATGGTTAAGGACTACGAAACGGTGGTGTAATTGACCTGACTACTGTACTAAGGATGTCATAAAAGGGGGGTGGGGGGCATATCTCCTTCTATTGACTGCAATCAACTGCAGCCAATTAAAGAGTAATGTGCTACAACATTTTTGTGTTGGCTCTATATCTGTGCCTTGCCCTGTAGTTGTGCACATTGTTGATCTCATGAGTACTTGCATTGCGTCACGCGCATTATAAGCTACATTTTGTAGTTATCTTAACTCAGTTTGGAAATAAAGACTCATGAGATTACTGCCTTGTTTGTTATATTTATACATAATTGACTAGGGAAAAGTTTATGGTAACTAAATACTGCAGATTTACACCAAGACAGCAATAAAAATGAGTTTTTTCGGCGAGAAAGGTCTAAATCATGATGAGCCACTAAAATACAATGTATGGCTAACATGTATGTACCGTTGTCATGGGATGAGTGTAATGATGGAAGTGACGACCGGTGTGCCAAGTTGAAGCTGCATCTTGAGAGTGATTCTTCTCGGTGTAAGTCGACACACAGGGCACAGACCTCGTTCAAAGTGTTGCCAAACGTTATGTAATTTATTGCATCGTGGTCAGAGATTACAAGAAGAAACGTTTGAAGCCTGATGTGTGTGAAGAAGACATGGTTAGAGCAATGGAAGCAGTTTTAAAGAATGACATGCCTATTAGAGCAGAATCTATACATTTATTAAATAGTTACTGAATACTTGTTCCTGTGTCATTCCACTGTTGACAGTACTTTAGGAAACAAACAAAAGAATGGCGGCTGTAGCGAGCACGGATGGCGAGCATGTATGTGCACACTCTCGTAAACGAACACTCGCACTCGCTGGACATTTGGAACAGCACTCTCTGACGTCATTTCCGAGTGCGAGTGCACAAGAGTGTGCATTTCTTGCTATTTGGAACATGGCCCAAGAAAGGGAAAAAAATACAATTTTCGAAATAGTACTTTAGTGAAAGATTGATCGAACATGAAAACTAATATATATATATATGACACACACAACGTATGTATATTAGTATCACACTGTTTTCTCGAAATGAATATAACTTCAGAAAACATGTATTATTTAATGTAATTGCAATTACCTAGGTAATGATTGGGCACTTTCAAGTTACATAAATGGTGCATGGGTGTAACATCAGTCACATACGTTTTTAAGAAAGTGTTTATTTGCTCTAAAGTTTTAATCAATATGGAAAGTAATAACTGGTAATGTAAACGTCAAAATCATATTTCTCTTTTTTGTAGTAATGACAATTTATAAAAATTTCACACATCATCTGAATATAATTGGCTATAGTCCTTTGCCAATTTAATTCAAAAGCAGCACTGTAAAGTCTGTATACAATGGCAGTAGCAAGTCGTCATAGGTTGTAACAGGAGTCGCCGTAGTTTGTAACAGGAGTCAATGGTGGTTCGCAGTCTCGTAGAGAGCAATCACACAACTTGGATAAAATCCAAGTCCAGTGAATACAACTGCTATGACTAACCAACATTGACTATATTGTAGACAAGGGACGTCAGTAAAATGCTTAAATTATTGGCTCGTTTACAAAAATGCATTAAAATGCACAGGACAGTCTTGCTTTATTCGTGAAACAAATTGGCTGTGTTGTATGGCGTAATAGATTTACGCACAATGGAATGTGTTTATTGGGAAGAAATTGTAATTGTAAACAATGACCAAACATAATATAGCCATAAAAATACACTGTATTGCCAAACTGTAACTGTAAAAGTGTTATTGTCGCTTGTTGCAAGCAATTTATAGTTGTTGATTTACTTTACAATGCCGTATCATAACTTACAAAATTGAAATGGTAGTGGTTATTCAATTAAAATCCTTCCAATAAATTTGATGCTACAAATAAAAATATCGCAATGAGTAAATTCTGTAGTGAACAGAAAGGGAAATATGTGCTTGAATTTACTAACAAGCTGGTCACAAGCATTTACAACATACATTTGCATCTATAAAGCTGGTGTGAAAATACACACTACTAAAATATACACTCTGCCCTCCCTAAAAACAAACCAAAGAATCAAAATATTCAATTGTATGGAAAGATACATGAGAAAAGAACAAATAAATACGTTACCAAATTGTGTTACCCACATCCTGACATTTACATACGGCAGATTAAGGAGCGCTAAACCACAAGTTTGCAGATTGCTACCAATCCAACCACGATAGTTTGCCTATTATTTATAACAACAGACTTAACATACATTGACAGTATATGTGTCAATTACAACAGTTGTTTAGTTACCTACTGGTTGTATGCTTAATAATAAGTGGCAGTTATGATTTTTTCCATAAATTTATAATTTTTCATGCAAAATATTCTTTGGCGGTTTGTGATTGGTTCTTACAAAGTGATACAAACAAAACATTTTGTAAACAGTTTCCATACAACACTGAATACCGCTGCGACTTGCAGACTATTGTGAACCACAAATGCATTGTAGACGAGGCTTAAGACTGTAGAACTTACTTTTTAATTATTGTCACATACCTACCACAGCTATGATAGTGGACCTAGATTTGTTTCACATTGCTTAAACAAAACAATTTCCCAATTGAGTTAAAGCCTTTCAGTTAAGGTATCTCGGAACATAGTGCAAATAAGTTGTTAATCATTGTGCATGCAATGTTTATCTTTTAGGTCCTTAAAAATAAGATGATAAAACCACTGCCACAAAACACTGACTTTTAGATGATTTTATAGTTGTGCAATCAAAGCCAAAAGTAAGGGAACACCCAGCGCTTCGTTGCAAGTGCGCAGTGCGCTATGCAAAATATACATGTAAGATAACAATGATACTTATTGCATACAATGAAAGTCCATTGATTTAACTGCAGATGCATTGGTCATACTTTTTTCACCTCTTAAGAAAACTGTGTATTCAAACTGTAAATATGTTATTCATTACAATTTTCACAATTTTTTTCTCTCATTGTATACACTGCAATGATATAAGTGAATGCATACAGCAATAGACAACTGGGTTCTTAACATTTCTTGTGAAAAAAGTAGTATTCACAGAACATTTATTTACAGAGATACGCCTATTCATGCAAACAATTCCACAGAAAGTAGCTTAATATCTTAAGAAGGAGAGGTAGAAGCAAAAGTAAATACACAATAAAATGTTTTTCCACATATTATATCAGCGGAGTAACCTTTATTACACTTAATATATTAGTGCATTGTTTCACACAGGTTGAGCTCAATACTTTTGATAAAAGCAACCTACATACACTACAATGCATAACACAATCAGTAGCTATATACATATATTTAAAAATGTTTATGTAATGAAAAATAAAAAAAATAAAACATGAATCTTTATGTTGGTGGTTTACATTCAATGCAAACAAGCTAAATGTGAAACACACAGATAATAATACATACTTTACCTATCACCTGATGCGATCAGAACAGGCATTATAATTTTTACGAACCATTTTCATTATGCTCACTAACATAATGCCCAAAAATTAAAAAATATATCTGAATTTGTGAATTAAGAACATTAAATACACCCTGTCTACAAGGTTTTTTTTCTGTGTTTGAAGCTGAGAATCATCAGGGCGATAAGTACAAAACTGTTATTTGCATCAAGTGCTCCATCACCAAGAACTGGCGTGCATGCAGTGTTCTCACCGGGCTGCGTATACATATGGGACGTTCTGCGGTGACCCCAATATTTTGGTGTAAAGTCGGTAGGAAGGTTCAATGCAGGGCTCTTGAATACGTATCTGATGCATATATTTTGAGATACTGCAGTTTGAAAAAGCAGTTTTTAGCTATCTTGGAGTAGGCCTAATCTTAAATTGTTTTGTAATATGGTGACGTCTTGAAAGCACTCCACAGCACTCGTCTGACATGAGAGTTCTTTTTGTACACCAGCACACTGGACACACAGGTAATAGTTTCAGGGAAAAACAAGTATTTCAAACACACTTAAATGCAGTTGATGTGTGGAGGTGGGCAGGAGTCTTAAATGAGGCCTAAATTTATATTTGATTACAAAAAATTATGAATAAAAAAACTTTTTTAACCGTTAATAAATTTATTTCACATGTGAAAATGAATAATGACACATTTCACGGTACAGTACTTTATAATGCTCAATTATGTCGTATACGCACAATGCCACCACTTACTTGAACATGAGACAGCTGCTTTGATTAAGTTACCTATCTATTGCTCATGTATTGAATTTTTTGTGAACAGTGTAAATTTGATGAACTGAAATCACAAAATTTAAACATTTTGGCTGTTTTAATGCAATGAAATATCACAAATGCTTGAATAAAGGTGTGCAGGGAAGGTCAGCTACCCCCTAACATTAGTGAATAAAAAACTTTTTTTTCCCCCAAAAACACACTTTTTTTTTTTGGCATTTGGGTTTTAACAAAGTTGGCACATTTTAAGCCTTATTTGCTGGAAACAACCAACCAATCATAAATTCTACCTATGCCCCTGTCATCCAGTGAAAGTAGCATCTCTCTAACATTAATCCAGGCTACACCCCTGTTACAGCAATTCTGGGACTGGTTCTATTTGTGTGATGTGTTCCAATTAAAATAAACGCAGACAAATATTACATGACAGCATTCAAGAAGGGTTAGTAGTCATGTCGCCGGCTAACAGCCAGCGACATGACTGCGCTCATGTGTAACATGTTCCGCATGTGCGCAAAGATGCCGATAATCTAAACATTCCTATAAATGTTAATTTCAGGTTAAAATGTGTTATATTGTCTTTACAGTGTTTAAATATGCCTTAAAATGTTTTAAAATACTTGTACTTATTTTAATTGTTTGGTTATGAATATTCAAAGTTACTGCGACACCAAGTTTAAGAACACTTAATATTTTGGCATGAACGCCATCACAAAGAGACATTAAAATAATATTGAAATTCGTAACAAAATTATATAAATCTGAAACAATATCTAATTTAGTTAGTGCCATTTTATTTTCAATAAAATATTTCACTCTGCGTGCATAACAACTTTATTTTATGTATGAATTTAAGGGTAATTTTCGTGTTTGAATATTTTACGGCAACATCACATTTAACCACGTGGTCGACTGAAGCCAAGTCTTTGTATACCCATCATTTTCGTTTTAAGAGCTTATTTGTATAACATTGTATGTGCAATCATTTATTTCAGGGTTCTATGTCAGTTTTATTCTGAGTTCAATGTATTTTTCATGTAAATTGATTCTTCTGTACTTGACCACGCGGTCACAGTAATTTTTGGTTTCACCGCCATCATGCATGTTACAAGCCTGTAATGACTCTAATCGTAAAGCAAATCACTTGCTTGACACTAATAATATTTTTTGAATTTAGTTTGCCATTTCCACGCAGAAATATTGCAATTTCACCTGCACCACGTGGTCCACTACAAACTTCATCCAGCGCATCCGCGCCACCTAAACTTTTTTTTTCACACATGTGTGTGTTTATTGTGAATATTCATCTTGTGTCCCATCTTATTTCATGTATCATTCAAGGGTCTATGTAATTCTGTGAATTAGTGTACCGTGCAATTATTTCCATCCTAGCCGGCTCTTCGTATAGGCTGTCACCACACTAACCACGTGCAGGAAAGTGAGCCCCGATGAGTTTGCGTTAGTGATGCCGAGTAATCACGCGTGTTAATGTGTATTAAGGATTTTCATTTGTAATTCACCATGTCCTATCTTCTGGGAAAAACCGTCAGTCCACCCTAGCAGCTGTATGCCCTCTTCCCTTGTGAAGGCTGTGCTTTCACACACCTCGGTGGGATCATCCATTTAGATGTGCGCTACGTTAATTATGGGCTGGGGAGCACCCAAGCGGAATTGGCAAGTCATGGCCGAGATAACCATTTCATTGGTACATTGATGTGTATGAACGATATAAATTTAAAAAAGTCTACAGTGGACTCAATTTTTATTCAGTAGTAACAGTGTCCTAGCCACATATGTTTTATCAATTGTTTATTTCAGTGATTTTATTAAAAGTTTAGTATTGCCAACGTGTTTGTAAGTATGCATGGGTGAGACGGACACACAGAACACACAACATCCCTGAGAACCCTAAGTCTCAATAGTGCGGTAATTGGGAAGTAGCGCTGGTGCCCAAATTACCAGTAAGTATTCATGTCATCATTTGTCTCGTGTCTCACCCAGCGGCGTCAATTTATCCTTTTGATATGAATTTGAAGTGTTACAAAGTCGTGTCTACCTTAAAGCATTTTTGTAGGGTATGAGGCCAGGTCAGGGTAGATACCTGACGAATTTAGAAACAGGAAATAAGCGCAGGGTAAAAATATTGTTATACTCAGACTGCCTTCCATCTAATAATCTTGTGATGGCTCAGCTCACTGGGAAACAGCAATTTCAACTACCACATCACAGTACAGCACTCCTATTTTACTAAGAATTTTTCAGATGCGTACACTTTTCTGGAAGAAACTCAGTTACTTGAGGTTGATTGTAATTAAGCTTTATAACTAACATTTATGGTTTCACGTGAAAAGAAATACCAGAGAATAGGTATATAACTTTTATGTTTTGGAAATTAACAATTTGAATTATTAACTACAGTAACTAGTTTGAATTCTACATTCAAAACCACTAATAAAATGGTAATGACTGAGATACTGGGTACGCAAGAATATTTTGAGTCAACATGCATCTTCTTCATGGATCAAATAATGCATGCATTCTTCTTCAAAATAATGCTAGTTAGCTTACAACTGTACACCTTATGAATGCCTCTTTCTTAAAAAGGGACTTTTAAAAACAGATAAATTATATCATTGTAAAGTAACTACGGCAATATTTCAATTTAAAAAGTTTTCTCTCTCTCTCTCTCTCTCCTATCTCTCTCTCTCTCCTCTCCTCTCTCTCTCTCCTCTCTCTCCTCTCTCTCTCTCTCTCCTCCTCTCTCTCTCTCTCCTCTCTCTCCTCTCCTCTCTCCTCCCTCTCTCCTCTCCTCTCTCTCCTCCCTCTCTCTCTCTCTCTCCCTCTCTCTCTCTCCCTCTCTCTCTCTCCCTCTCCCTCTCTCCTCTCTCCCCCTCCCTCTCTCCTCTCCCTCTCTCTCTCTCCCTCCCTCTCTCTCTCTCTCTCCTCTCTCTCCTCTCTCCTCTCTCTCTCTCTCTCTCTCTCCTCTCTCTCTCTCTCTCTCTCTCCTCTCCTCTCTCTCCCTCTCTCTCTCTCTCCTCTCTCTCTCTCTCTCTCTCTCCTCTCTCTCTCTCTCTCTCTCCTCTCTCTCTCTCTCTCTCTCTCTCTCTCCTCTCTCTCCTCTCTCTCTCTCTCTCCTCTCCTCTCTCCCTCTCTCTCTTTCTTTTCCCTCCCTATCTCTCTCTCTCTCTCTCTCTCTCTCTCCTCTTCTCTCTCTTCTTCTCTCTCTCTCTCTCTTCTCTCTCTCTCTCAAATTAGTGACATTTTTGTATGTCATGCTCTTGCATTGTTGAATTGAGACAATGCACGTAGGCTAACTTAACGATAAACAAAGCAAACCCAATTGAAAGTTTTGTGCGATGATAACATTTGCCAACAAATGTGTAAAAAACCAAAATAACATTTAGCAGCTTCTTTGAGTTCTCTGAAAATTTTAAACAGTTATAATTGCAAGGAAAACATATTAGAGGCAGAAAAATAAAGTAATGACAGTAAAATTTACTTCCCAGAATTTACATGATACTAACGTTCACACACAGGTCATCACTGGAACAATTTACAAACAATAACTATGTACTTTCAAATAAGATAAATGCTCTCACCATTTACAACCAGACACTCAATAGGAACAGCAACTGAATGGTTTAATACTGGTGCAGCCAACAAAACTTTCATGGCCTTGTCTGTAGGATTCAAATGTTTTTCGGTCAATTTGTGTAACAGATGGAAGGTCTGCTTACTGTCAATCCCATAAGCACCCAAGATATGCTACCACTGTGCGGTCCTAATCACTATTTGGCCACCAATGATTTCTTAACATGAATGTTATGTTTAAGCTGCATGTTGGGAAGACAGTGCTCAGCAGATGTAGGGGGTCAAAAATTGTCATAATTTTCAATAATTAAAATGATACCAAAACTTTTAGGCACTGGTATTTACCATATCACTAACTGTCACTAAAACATTCAGAATAACCTCTTGACGTGATTTAGGCCTAAGAACATCTTTATTCATAACAGGAGCTTTTCCGAAAACTGGGAAAATTATATCTGTAAACAGTATTTACGTTTGCAGATTAAGTTTGACGCATGCCACTTATACTAAATAACTACAAACGATTACGAATCGTCTCACTGCAACCCTAGTGTACCACTTCTACACATGTGAGATTCAAATGCAGCACCATTTCGTACACGTAAGTTACGGTCTGCCACAATCCTGAAGGACGGCCAGACACATACGAGGGGTTGCGAAAGACAGCGGCATGTCATCCCTCTTCCCCCACGCTGAGAGCCTACAAGCCATCGGCTGCCTCGTGCCATGCACGAGCGGCACCGAAGATACGCGATGGCTGAGAGATGACCAGAGGGTGCTACCCCCACTCCGGCCTCGCACCTGAGGGACACTAAAATGAATAATATTGTACTGTTTGGCTACTTCTACAGCCTGAGCACTTTTAAGGTACTCATTTAAGGTACTCGCAATGGCTCTTTCATCGCCCTACCAATATGATGGGTGTTCCAAACCGAAATTAAATCAAATTTTAAATCAGTCAAAATTTATAGGTCTGACCGCTGTCATGTCTGAAGAGAGAGTCCCACGGCTTGTTAAGTCACCTCCCCTCCTTTAATAAGATCAAAGAACACATCATTTTCTGATGAGAGAAGCTTATCTATAAACTGTTTAAAATTAATAATTTCCTAGGTCTATGAATTAACTTTATGCATGGCACTAACTTTAGATGAGAGAAACTCTAAATGCAGTGGCAAGGTATTGTGATTTGTTACTTTCATTTTTTTAGGTTACATAATTATTTATTTTTTTTATTTTAGGCACAAGAAATGGGCTGCTACTCCCAAAACCCCAAACTACCTGGATATTGACCGAATGATGTTCACGTGTCTTTGTGGGCATCTTTTTGAAAAGAATCCGTTTCGAGACAACAGCAATACAACCTTAATTGTTGGTGCAATTCTACATTCGATTGAAACACAAGGTATTACATGAAGTCTCCTTATATCAGTTTTGTTCTGCATTATAGAAATGTATCTATTTGTAAGTATTCTTCTACGGAATTGAAGGCCTTATTTAAAAAGTATAATTTAACAGCTCTTTTTAATTTCTGTAAACTATTAATTTACTTCAAATGGCTGGGTAGGTTATTTATTAGTTTTGCCCCAATATAGTATGGAATGTGATGTAAATTTTGAGGTTCTGTAGGAACTTGTCCAGTGTAGTAATTGTGTAGATCACTATTTTTAACTTCTTTAATGTTTTCCATGTAAAAAAGAATACTACGGCACATATACATGCATGAAATAGAGAGAATTTTGTTAATTATAAATAGTGGCCTACAATGGCTTCTTTTTCCTTATTACTTATTAATCTCACTATTTTCTTCTGTAATCAAAAGCCTTTTTTTTTTTCATTTTGTCGACTTACCCCAAAATATGATTCCATAATTGATTATAGACTGAATATTTGAGAAATAGTATGAAAGTATTTTATTATTATTACAAGTCTTTTTTAAGGTATGTACCATAAAACACATTGAACTCAATTTTTTACAGACACTATCAACATGCTCATTCCATGTTAAATTACTCTCTACAATGAGCCCTAGAAATTTAGTATTGTAGTTGGTTCACGATAACTTCGGCCTTTTCTGAAGCCCTGCTAAATTTATGCTTTCAGTTACTAATTACGTATCCTTCCGCTACACAAACCAATAAACACTGACATGTGACTTGCACTTTTATAACTGTAAAATGCGTTGGTTGCTGTTTACAGCTGTTCAAAGAATTATGTCATACTGCAGAACCCATTTCCTACAAATGTTCACACAATTTAAGCCTATAACAATATTTAGGTCAGTTTTATAACTATTTGTTACACACGATATAGCACGTTACCCATAATACACATTAATATTTTGCCACAACGGTGTTTATTACAACTGTGGCGTAAACAATAGTATTTAACCTGTTGTTATTAATATGTGTTTGGAATAAAAATTAAAATGAAGGGACGACCAGTCCAACAAAACTACACAGTAAATTCAAGCACGCAACTCGCGTCGCTTATTTAATGTACAACAAACGTAAAAGATAGTAGTGAACATGCAAACACATAGGCTTACCGTAACATTTATTCCATTAATATTTACATGCATTTGGTACTTACTAGTTTGTAGGTTTGTTTTATTATTTATTTTATTTCATCTGGGTGGGCTTGGTATTTTGTTGGGATTGTGGCAGACATTCAAATCACAGAAACATAGGCTCGTTACACAACTGTTTTTCAAACACCTAGCTGCGAAAGTACAACGTTGTGATAAACAGACATAAATATAAATAATTGACTTTGTCATAACATCAGTTCATGGTTAAAACATTTTTGAAATCCACACACACCTAGCCGGTGTAACGATTACAACGCAGACACTGCGCTCGTTTACACGCTACGCAGCGATCACAACACATTTAACCCTGCCGTGAAACACATATTTATCACAACATTGTAACTTGACTAGGATGTTTCAAAAACACGAATACGAACGTGATGCTTCGTTCAGAAATACGATGTGTCATTAACATGTCGCCACACCACTGCCGGTCGTAAGGTACAATAAAAACTGGGAATAATCGCCCGCCATGTTGGAACAAGCACGATGCTAGGGGAAAGTTAATAAAATTCTAGATACTCCTTTCCACACCATGTCTGCCAACCTGCTGGATTTGTAAGCGTTGTGCTATCGCATCTAAATAACAAATAAGAGGTATTTAAACAATACAATCTCATTTCAGTTGTAAATTACAACTTCAGACATCATTATTGCTGCTGTAATTAGTATGAAATGTGCTGAAATTAGAAATAACAAGATTTATACCTTCCTGCTAGACAGGTGGTACGAACTTCCCAGAGAGAGAGAAGAGAGAGAGAGAGAGAACAAGAGAGAGCAACACGATCCGCTTCGCTTATTGAACTTTTATTCTGGACGAGAAAAAAACCACCGTGTCACTATAGCGAGCCTACGCACTATAATTTCCGTTGATATTTTTAACTGCATCAATGAAATGTGTTTCCGTCAGTGCTACCTAACAATACAAATATATAAATTGGCAATGTTTAATTTACAAATAGTATACATAAAAATGAGGTTAAACTATATTGTAACTACGAACTATTTCTTACCAGCCGTTGCCAACACGTCGCTGCTCTCGCTGTTAATACGTATTTAATACAAAATTAATATTACAAGGTATAGAAGATACTAAGTAGATTATTAATATATTCAAGATAACAGTACTTTAACATTAATCACAGGGTTATATAATCGTGGAATACAAGTATTGAACACAATAGGTTGACATGTTACGCCTAGGGTGATTTTTCAAAGGTTCGATTCCAAAAGGTTGAAGAAAGCGTGAATAGACTATTTACTGTCTGTAACCCGTCCTTTTCTATTGTTGGGCATCTTTCATCCTGCATTGGATGTTTATTTCTTTGCATGAAATTCATAAGCACATATTTGTTTACATTTAATAGGTATTCATTTATACTGGAACCAACTGGACATCTCAGTCACTGTTTGTTTAATATTTTCTTCAAGAACAGTGTTATTTGAACTAGTTACCAAAATGTTTGTGTCCTCCGCAAACATTATAGCTGAGCAGTTGGTTATTTGTTTTGTAAAATCATTAATAAATATTAAGAATAAAATTGGTCCCAGTATTGATCCCTGTGGCACTCGTACTCGAGTAGTTCTGGTATTGGACATAACATCTGTAATTTGAGTTTTGTCATCATATCTTATGGAGGTGATCTGTTTTCTGTCTTCATATGATTTAAACATATTATTGGTTACACCTCTTACTCCACACTGTTTTGCAATAAAATATTGTGGTCGACAATCAAAAGCTTTTGAAAGATCTGCGAATATACCTGTTGAGATAGTCTTTTATTAAAAGAAGTTAATTTTTTTTTCAGTAAAACTATAAATAGCTTATTCTGTGGATCTGCCCTCTACAAAGCCATACTGATGCAATTTAATAATCTTGGTTTTTTTTATTAAGAAATGTGTCAGTTATCAATTTCTCTAAAATCTTTGAAAAGGACGTAAGAAGAGCAATAGGCATATGGTTATCCATGCATGTTTTGTCAGTTTTTTATGTATTGGTACTACTTTTGCATATTTGAGTGTATCAGGAAAAATTCTGTGCAAGACATTCTTTGAAAATGCAAGTCAAAGGAAGTTTGATTAAATAAGAACACTTTTTTAGCAGTCATAGGTACTTCTATTCCACAGGAATTTTTACTTTTAAAAGGTTTAATTACATTTACGATTTCTTCAGAGATAGGTGTGAAAAACAGCATGTTAGCATTCCAAGTGTTAGGTTTTTGGGGTATGTGTGCAGGACTAATATTTGTAGCTCTGTGTTCATTTTGAAATTTTAGTGGGATGTTTGTGAAATAGTCGTTAAAACGATTAGATATTTCTGGCTATCAACTTTCAAGGAAAGGTTAACATGTCCTTGTCTAGGTTTCAATTCATTATTAATAATGTTCTACATTGCTTTTGTTTTATTTGTGGAGGCGGCGGCTATTTTTTCCCCATTGTATTTTTGCTTTGCTACCCGAAGTAACTTGTAATATAATTTTTCGTATTGCTTACAGAATAATTGTTGTTTGTCCCCTGGGTTCTTAGCATTTTACCTCTGTCCTGAGACTGTCAGACCTTCACTAATCCATTTTAATTACGGGCTACTGCTGCATTTTACAGATTTGAGTGGAAAGGCATGATTAAAATGACAAAGAAATTTATTAATAAAACTGTTCCAGGCAATGTTTGGTCCAGTTAATGTATAAATTATGTTTTTTTCTGGAGAGGTTGTTCGTGGTTGTTCTGTAAACATCATCCCATTTTTCATTTGCAAGTAGGCTTTTAAAAAATTTAACATTTTCTTCTAAATATCCGTGATTCATCATCAATATTAAAATAAGCTTTGTCCAATTAGTTGCCCTCAAAATTAGAATTTTAAAAATCATTGTGAAGGGTGAAATGGAGTTTAAAGAAAATCACTGAGGTTTTTCTATTGTGCAGATGGTATAGTTATAGGAAAATATTGGGTTTATCGAAGTTTTCTTTATGTTGACCACCTTTGGAAAACGATAAAATGTATAAACATGTAACTTACTGTAATGATTACAGCCTACCGTTAAATACATAACCATCTAAACACACAAGTAAACTTTATTTATTTAACTTAACATCTTGTGGACAGCAGGCTCATTAAAAATGGCAAACCAAGAACACAATGAAGGGAATACAAGGAAGGAATTGGTCAAATTGTCTTTATTGAGTCAACTCAGAAATTGCATGGAGTGAGTTTGAAAAAACCATGGAAATTGCAAATCATGAAGGCTACATTCAGCAGGTATTAAATATATGAGAACTGATTTGGTCGTAGGCCTATATTCTTGTATTGATAAACAGCCGATTTCTTGTTTGTAACTGAAACTCTGCTGATTTTTTTTTGCCATTACTAACAAATGAATTCCATAAACTCCTACACTGAAATAGCAAATCGGCATTTAGAAAAATATCTGCAGTTTTATAAAAGTTTCTGTACTTCTAACGGGCCCGTAACTTGCAGGTTAGACCTTAAATTCACAGCACGTTTGTAGTCACAAACCGCACTTGCAAAAATTAAACACACTGCAATTGTTAATTTACAAACATACGCAGATAACATATCTCTATACACACAATAATTGTGCGATATCTTTCACGAATGTAACCACGGTATATACGAATACATTAAACATTGGAATCGCATGGCCCGGCTCGTACGCATTTTCATACAGTAATATTAGTTTTCGTTGGTCGCCGAATAAATAAAATATAGATTATAGTTCTAAGGCGTGTTTAAATGCCAAATTTACATTTCACAAACGCAAGAATAACACAAATTTAGAGAAAATTCAGAACTAGTGAGTTCATATAGCAGTCGCAAGGCTGTTCCATTTCAATGTAACCAAAAGTTAAAGTTTCATCATAACTTTGAAAAGCTCCTATAGTCGTCAGAAAATTATTTCCGGGAATATTTTCAAGGCAAATATGTAGGGAATGGGAATCAAATCAAACATAACATCGTATACAACACTTCCATTTAAATGTAAATACTTGATAACTTTACATATTTAACGGCGAAATTTATATCTAGGGATCTGAGATAAATACGCTCGCGCTTTATGTATACTATCTCTCATCATTGCCGAAGCTCAGAGCGGGGGGTGTGCTCTGGCCCTTATACCACCCATACGGTTGCAGCAGTTGTATCTCTCTGCGGGCTGAGGAAGTTTCCCTCACCAGACCGCAAAGAACACATAGCCGAGAGGTCAGGACGCCCTGCACGTCCCGGCGCAATATATATACTATCGTTTAGGTCAAAAACCGTTATATATATTAATTTATGTCGATTTTAATACTCATCAAAATAACTTTTTTTTTTTTTGCTACTGGTGATCACGTGACCATTTTTACCGGAAACAGCCGTCTTAACTCCACGCGATAAACTGGCTTCACTTGTTAACAATGCAAGGTATAGGACGTAGCCACGCCCTGCACCAAACAGTGCGTTTGTCTTCGACACTAGCGCTTCAAGTGTTGTCAATCACGACAACACCTAGTCTTGCACGTTCGGCCCATTACAGTTTCAACCCCATGTTGAGTATTTCAGTTGACTTGTTTCACGGCCTTCGGCGTAGGACTGCTGGTGTTTGTCCGTGGTAGCATGAACACAGAGGCCTATTCTAACATTCTGGATAATGAAATGCTCCCAGCATTATGGCATTTTTACGGAATGGACCCGTGTTACTTCCAGGATGACAATGCCAGGTGCCATGTCTCAAGGGCTATTATGCAGTGGTATGCCGACAACAATGTTCGCCGATTGGACTGGCTCGCTCAGAGCCCCGACCTCAACCCTATAGAACATCTTTGGGACGAATTAGATTGCCGGGTGAGGGCTCGTCAGGTGCGGCCAAAATCCATTGCTCAACTCATGAAATGGTTTCAAGAGGAACGGCGACGAATCCCCATGTATGTCCCGCAAACACTTGTAGAGAACATGCCAGACAGGGTGGCTGCTGTTATAGCCGCAAGAGATGGTCTTACGAGATTCTTACGGGGTGACAACCACCGAGCAAACATTGTGGACTTGTGCCCATTACTTTTTGGTAGATAGTGTATCTACCACACTTTTATATACTAAATATAAATTGATATAACTGAAGTGAAGTTAGCTTTGAATCCCAGCTTCAGAAATTACAGCACACGAGTAATCGACTAACAGCCAACATTACAACACGAACTATGATTCACGCGGAACGCGACGCATCGAAGCCTGTGGGACAAAAACCGCACAACGGCAATCGATGGTATGCGAGGAGGGTTGCATTTGGAAAGCTCGCAAGGGTAATACAGAGTGTAATGTTGAGAGGCTTATTAAACAAAAACTAGAATTAGTAAAATTATATGGGCCACAACATTTTATTTACAAGACACTAGTGTAAATATATATTAAATGACTGGGGTAACCATCCACATATTTTTGGTATAACTCATTGAAAATCAGATGTTGTTCACACAAGTAAACCAAAAATGTGCCATCTGTATGATCGTTTCTGTCCTCTAATTAAATATCAAAATTGAAATTTTCTATACCATCTGGTAAATACTTTATGCCGCCACCTGTGCGAACCAAATCCAATTTCCAATGAGTTAAAAAATAAATGTTGATGGTTCCCCAGACATTTTAATATTTCTTTACACTTCTCAGTTTTGGGGATAAAGTGCGGGAAGTGGGATCTACAATGGATATTAAATGTTTAAATGTTGACAAACTTTTGGCTTTGGTCGTTTTCAATGGTCAAAATGGCAAGTTCGGCAGTCTGTTAAATAAGAAAATAAAAATTGAGAAATTAATCTGATATGCACATATATAAACACTACAAGTATTTACCAGATCATATAAAAAAAATTCAATTTTGATATTTAATTAGAGGACGTAAACGATCATACAGGTGGCACATTTTTTTGTTTATGAGGCCATCTGTGCAAACAAAGTCCGTTTTTCAATGAGTTGTACCAAAAATATGTTGATGGTTCCCCCAGACATTTAAATATATCTGTACACTTCTCAGTTTTGGGGGAAAATGCAGAAGTGGGATCTTGGTATAATGGATATTACATTTTTTATATGTTGACAAACTTGTGACTTTGGTCCTTTTCAATGGTCAAAATGGCAAGTTGGGCAGCCTGTAAAATAAGAAACAAAAAAATAAGAAATGCATCTGATATGACTGTTTTAAAAAGGTATAACAAAACAAAATGGTGGTGTGCCCCCGAGTTCTTTCAATATTTCTATACACTACTCTGTGTTGAGAATCAACATAAGTAAGCCATATCAACGTATTCAGTCTAATTTATTTTTATAAGTCTTCGAACATGCTACTTTGAACCACTTATGTGTGCAAAGTCCGATCTTGTAAGATTTAAAGTAAACAAATGGTGGTCGTCTTGCCAGGCCAATTATTATAATTGTACACTAATCTGTCTTGGTAATAAACTGTGGTAGGCCGTATCAATGTACACATTTTACTTTATTTTTATTAGCCTACGCATTTCACTTTATTTTTATAAGTGTCTGAAAATGCGACTTCGGATCACCTGAGTAAACAAAATCCGATTTTGAAGACTATTATTAGCAAACAAATGGTAATAGTTTTCTCAGACCATTTAATATATATTTACACTACAGTGTCTTGAAAATAAAATGTTGTGGCCCTTATAATTTTACCTACTCTAGTTTTAGTTTAATAAGCCTCTCAACATTACACTCTGTATACCCCTGCGAGTTTTCCAAATGTACCCTCCTCCATAACCTCGATTGCCGTTACGCGGTTTTTGCCCCGCAGTCATGCTGTGGCGCGCGCCTGTGTGACTCACAGTTGTTGTCATATTGGCTGTTAGCCATTAACTTGCGCGCCGTCATTTCTGAAGCTGGGATTTCGAAGCTAACTTCACTTCAGTATTGATATAAACATAATAATTTCTAGTAAAGTTTATTATGACTTTTGACCAAGTCGTACAAGTCCTACAAATTCTGTAACTACTATAATATTTTTTCTCTTTTTAGTGCATTTATAAATAAAAGGTTGTATTTAAAATGTTTTATTATAATTTTATTGTTCAGTTTTTAGTCTCAACAATTTCTTTTGTTATTTTTATATATGTAGACCATTTATACATTCATGAGACTAAAAAGACTACAAATGTGTAGTTAAAGACTGGTGGCCCCTTCCAAACTTTGGGCTGCAACCTGATTAACAGTGATGTAAAAAAAAATAGGTGAGTCTGAAAAGACAAAAAAAAATTAAGTTAAACAATGGTGGTCCCTTTCCACACTTTAGGCTGCAATCTGACAAACAGTAATGCTTTGCAGGCAGACTGCACACCAGTTCAATGCATAGAGGTCAGACAGAAACCATACATACAAAAAATGCAAGTTAAATAAAAGCGTGTAAAAATATTGTGTATCTGGTTTTTGGCTGACCATGAAAAAAATTGTCTTAACGACTACACCACCGTGGCCCCTCAACATTTGAAAAATCTCATGAATGACATGTGTGGTTGTTTCCTAAATACATGTCATGTATCACAAGTATTTTATACCATATTATACTTCTATTACCATAAAAGTAACTTATTTTTGTTAAAATCTAACTTTTACTTACATTTTATATCTAAATTATAATTTTTCATGTATAATCAATGCAAATAAAAACAGGGAGAAAATAGGTGTGTTGGATATGCCTAGTAAGAAATATTTCTTATGTAGTGTTTTATTACACTGAGTGCGCATGAATGGGGTGCATTGTACTATGGTGTAATTTTCTAGACTTGGGTAAGATTTACTTGCTTGAGTTGGAGGAATATCCTGGAAGTAGAACACACAGAAAAGTGTGAAGTAACCGTGAATGTACTATAGAGTTCCTGTTGGGTGCCCGTGTGATAATAGTATGTGATTGTGTGGCCGCCACCTCCGGGTAGTGTTAACCCATGAAGTTAGTCTGTAAACATAATGTTTAGGGAAAATAAGTGCGAAATGTGGTCTTCTTATAACATCCAATTTTGATACCACATTTGCGTAACTATCACTAATTTAACTTTCACCCCTTCAGTCCTAAATTAACTCAAGTGTTCAAGTGTTTGCAAACGTGAAAATATTTTATATGTTCTGTTGTGTAGAGCGTGCTTCTCGCAACAAGAGAACAACATGCTGCATACTCGCTGATTCCAGCATTAACCATTCACAAATGAGAGATGCACATACAACAACAAATCATATTACCGGCAAGGAAGATGCTCAAAACACCGGCCACTGATCCTTGTGTACATGCTGACCATAAATACAATTAATGTGTAACACATTCCCGACCATGTACACGGAAACTGAAAGGGTTAAAAATCAAAAATTTTCTAAGGCGTCGGATGGGCTACAGTGGTGTAGTGGTAAACCTACTTACCTCCCATCAAGGCAAACCAAATTCAATTCCCGGCGGGGTGGCTCCCAGATTTTCGCATGTGGGAATTGTGCGGGATAATGCCGCTTGACAGCAGGTTTTCTCTGGGATCTCCCATTTCCTCATCGTTGAATTCTGGTGCTGCCCCATACTCACCTTGCTTCACCCTCATCGGATCTCAAGACTTCGATGTTAAGAGCCGCCCAAATCTCTCCACTCACTTGTTCTAAGGGGTTCAGGAAGGGGAGCCCCTGGACCACCGCTTTGTGGTACACAGAATGCTGCGCGCGTCTATGTTGGATAGATACCATCTTCCTGTAGTACTGTGAAACCGATAACCGGAATGGAAAATTCTGTAACCTTTGTTCTATTTATCGCTTGCTATTCATTTGTTCAGCCACAGGACACAGCACTAGTGTTTCAAAATGTTTCCTATAGAGTGTTTCTGTAAATATAGGGGCCATATCCTGGCCATGGCTGTGCTGGTAAGTCACATGTGTAGAACTGTAGACGTAGAGAAAATGTGTTGTGTGCGTGTCTTCTACCCTGGTGCACACTTGTCATTATTACTTGCTCTTTACAACAATCTGAGCACATCAGTTCTTCATTCATTTGTTTGAAAACAGTAAAAATGTTCATTTTGACGTGTGATTATGTAAAAAAAAAAAAAAAAAAAAAAAAGAATTTACTAGAAATACAGCACACAGTGTGTACTAATTGAATAGTTTGCGGCGTATTTGTAAATTAAAATTTATATAGTATCCAATCCATTTGTGATGCTTTAACTTTATTGCAACATTTATGGGGCCATCTATCTTCATACAAAAAAAATACTTCACACTCTTCAGCGATAAAAGTGTTAGTGAATTGTCGGCATGGCAAATGTCATTGAAGCCGCAACATACACTGCAAACGTTCTTTTACTGACATTGCAGGGTTGCTGCTGAATGTCACAGCTACCCAGCAAAAAGCCTGTAGTGCCTTTTCTTGCAGAGGCGAAGAATGTAGACACACTGTCACACCCGTGTATCTGTGCATATAGACAGACTGTTTTTGTGAGCAATGTAAATATATAAGTAGGGAGCAAAATAAACTGACTTTCATCTTGTGTGCGTCTCTACTACATTAGCCCACGATTTGCCAACAGAACAGTGAAAACCACATGTTCAGACTGTGGTTTTGTCTGTTACATTTTGTTATTCAACACGTTCATTTTATTAAATTTTAGTTGGCGTAACTGTAATAAATCTTTGTCTCACTAAAACTTGGCTACAGGCAGTGAGTGTAGTAGAGTTTCACAGCACGGGTTTCTGTAGACAATGAGATAACCGTATTTTCCATGCAGTTGTGACAGTTGCAGGTTCAGTGAAGCAGTCAAGTCAGTGTTATTACTGGGAGGTTGTCTACTGCACAGCGTTTATGCTCACTCTGTACCATGTCATCTCCACGTGAAAAACTTGTCTGCTAACAAAAACTCAGTACTCATACACAAGTAGATACTTACGGAAATAAAATGTTTGCCTTTAAAATAAATATGGTTTAACCAATTGCAAAGTCGGAGTCTTGAAAGCATTGTTCGCTTAGCATGCACGTTACCATGCATCACATTTGTACAATCGCTAACCATAACCTCATACTGTCTTCATGACACTGCATTACATTGCAAACAGTCATTGGTAATAGTTTATTCACAGACTTATTCGCTGACAGAAGACTTCATTTTCTCTTCTATTGTTGCCAGAGAGACGTAATTGACACTACACAAAAAGACTATCTAAAGTAACATTTTTCTACGTTATGATTTTTATTTTTACCTTGTTAGAACAGTATATATTTTCGTTGCGTAGAGGAAGCTATCAGTCAATAATTTAAATCTTATTTCTTTCATTTGTCTGCACTGTATTGTGCAATGTATATATCCCGGCAGCTGACAGTCGTAACTGCTCAACTATCTCGGGTTGGACTCTTACACACAGTCGTTACCATTCTCACTATTCACTGTGTCTCCTCTGCAGGAGCTCCATCCCCTCCACAGCAGGACAGTGTCACTTGTTGGCATGAGGAGACATTCCTGTATAGCGAATGAATCCCCATCTCATGTTCACGTACTGTCATTTCGAGTTGTGCCATGCTCTTGATTTCGTGAGAAGATATCAATTTCCTGTCCATTCTCTGAAAATATTTTTAACTTATTACACTCCTTTTCATACATCTGCAAGAAAGAACTGTCCTGCGTGTTTTCTACCAAGTAGCACCGTCTAGCGAACAGGTTGCGGTGGGTTTCTTTTAAACATGATCTCTTACGAATGGACAGTCAGGTTAAATTGGTTTTTTCCTTGTCAGCAGTGGCTGGCAGGGACGGCCATTTCCACCTCACCTTCAAAACACACAGATCCACAAGCAATACACGTACATTGCAAACGTCCCCTCTACAATGTCAGTGACATAGTCTGCTGTATCGGCCAGCATCGAGAAGATGTATCTAGAGGAGGAGAAGTACCAGAGGAAGAAGTGGCTGGACCTTCACTTCTGTGAAATGCCTGCAGCTTCCCATTAACAACATAATATTAGTAGGTATTGTATGATTATTTTTTCTTTACACTCTTTCGCTTTTTATTTCACAGGACAAGGCGAGTCGAAGTTGTTGACACCAGCGGAGAGTTCCCGAGCAGCCAACCAATAGGGCGGCTGTGTTGTCCCGTGAGGCAGCTTTCACCTTGAAAACATGAAGTTAGTGTAAATACTAGTGCTGAAGGCAGCTGCAAGAAACACCTCCTTGGCAGTCGCCTGACCAAATTATTAAACATGTCTTTGAAGTGTTTACCTACGAAAAGGAAACCTGCCCAACACCAAATTGTATTTTCAAGACATCAGTGTTATAAATATTATTTTGGAGCCTTCCAGCATGGTTAAAGATGGCTTTTTGATACTGCCGTAACTTAAAACATACTATCGATACATGAGGGCAACTACAATATAAGCCTGTATTGAACTCTTCTACAGACTTTCCATCAAAAAAGACAGTCACCGCTTAAAAACCCTGAGGTGCACACAACACACCGAGAACCTCCACATGCCAGCTCAAAGCAGTGCGTGTAGCAGCGATGGCGTACTTGATGTGCATGTCAGTGCTGCCCTTATCGCTCCTGCGCTTCTCTGCCTAAAACGTAGACGTAGCTCCAGTTAGACGACTACCTTAAGCTTAATGTGGCTGTACGCTGTGCGGCTGTGTAGAGAAATAGTGTAGTGGGTTCTGAACCACTTGATACTAGGCTATAGGTGTTAAATGCAATGTTTATTATTGGTTTTTTGTAACTTGTAACAGAGATCATTTAGAAGGGAAATATATCTCAATGTGGCACGAGTGTGTGTGTCAGTTATATACACGTAGGGCTTCTATCTTCAATTCGCTGGCTTGATCATAGAAGAGGTGACACACAGCCGTGGTCATGCTGTGGGCTTCCTTCTTGCTGACTAGCTGCGTGTTAGTGTCTTTGTTGTGCTGTACCTGCTGTAGTGCTCACAGGTTAATCTCTTACATGCTGATTTTAGCCAGTTATACTTACACAATGAAATCAAGAGAATTCACTTTCCTTCCTCTGTAGGAAGTTGTTTCTCAGAACGATAGCCAAACTATAGCGATGAAATACGGAAACTCAGCAGTTGAAATGTATGCAAAAAGCAAAATGTGTACCAACGAATAGTAGTCAACCGTTGCTTAAAATTTGTTGCTAATAACTTGTGAAGCCTCTTGGTGCCAGTTTATTTTCCACTCTCTTGGATATGTCCATCTAATGTTGTGTGGTGGCACCTTGCTCAGGAGGGGCAGGTGTCCCACCGCCAGCTTCGGCTCAGCCAATTAGTGTGTGGTGAGCGCGAGTAGAGCACCAATAGGCAGCTGGCTGGCCACACTGGTGTGGCACGGGCTACCTAGGGAGGTACTGCAGGCGCCAGGCTGCCTGCTGCTGCCTTACTGCATATGCTGGCTTGTACAGCAAGGCCACACTCCACTGTTGACACAGGTCTGCAGTCTGCCTCCGACTTGCACACATTCAGTCGCAGTGTACACAAAGTACAGGATGGTGGTCGCTGTCCACTGCGAGGCTCATTTGCGCAGTGGTCTTGCCTCTTGGTGAAACATTGCTATTCTCCTTGGTTATAGTTGGCTCATTTTCTTACAGCTGAACACAAACATAGGTTGTGATGACGAATCAGGTGTCGTGTCGACTTAAGGGGATAGTATCCATTTCATCTTCAATTTTGCTTACAAACCTTCGTAATAAATATTTATGACCAGACATAAAACATCAAAGCTAGAAATTGCACAAAGGACAACTTAACAATTTTTTTTGTAATTTGTACGGTTTCAACCAAAATTTAAATTATGGGGGAAAAAAGGAAATCCAAAATGGCAAGGACACTTCCCATTTGAGTACAACATGTATCAAAACATTTCCGATTGCAAATGCAACACATGAAACCTTAAATTAATGTGGTTCATGTGGTACTATGACATGGGAGAGTCGCTGCCTGCAGACATTCCCACTGTGTGTAGTCCAATCACTGTTGCTGGAATGTGTTCATTTCCTGAGGGTGTCTACTCCCAAAGTGTCGTTCTAACAATGATCCAGGTGCATTAAAGAGATTCCCTAGTAAATAATTTCCAATGTCTCAAAGTCAAGTCTGGTCATAAGGAAACATTGCTGCAGGCAGCTTTCTTATGAGGTGACAGTTCTACATCACCGCAGAGAATCAAAAATGATTTTTATTTGTGATGCGTGATGCTGTTTGGCGTTTACTCAAACAGCTTTGCTCCATCAGTGCGTACCTCCTTGTCACCCCAGGCGGGGTCCAAACCAGTGCTACAAGCTACCAAAGTGCCTACAGGTTATGCCCCTTGTTGCGGGGTCTAATACAGACATGTCAGCATGTACTGTTCACCCGAGAGTCAAAAGCCACGCCAACCCCCTCCAAAGCATGAATGAGCCACCGGCCGAGACCAAGATACAAGGTCGAGCAGTTCCAGGGTGTGCTGAGGGATGGAGCCCCCTATTTCACTCCAGTCCCCAGTAGATGCCTCCTGGTTCCACCATCTAGCAGATGACTTGACCGCCCACACCCCCAAAGTCCAGACGAGGATGTGTCGGCAGATTATATAACTATGCACGGCCCAAAACGTAAGTTGTTTGCTGGCTCTTCTCAGAGTCAGTACATCTTAGACAGCTCGCTCCACCACCTTATGTGCTGGAGTACTTTGCCGACCTCAATGTCTGCCAGACCTTCCAGAGGATTTTCAACAGCAGCCCACTGAAGAAGTCTTCAACATCTCCATTGCTTGCCTACCCTTCTGGTACCTGCAACACTCCACAGCTTTTCTGGTAGTGGCACCGAGACGTCCCTTCAGGACAACAGAACAGAGTAGTTAGGGCCAGTTTCTATAGCTACCTAACTGAATTACCTTGTCCAGCCTAGAATCAGGTCCCCTTCACCTGGATTGCGTAGATAGTGCTTCCAGTCAGCATTTGGTAATTGGGAGATAGTATGGGCCACCGTGTCTATTCCTCTCGAAATAAACACGAGTTCTTTCTTAATCTCGGAGTATCATTCCAAGGGTGACTTGTGCTACTCCCACGTAAATACCATGCCCAACAGAGTGAAGCAGGAGACCGCGTATTTGACCTCCTGTTTTCCAAACCTAGTGTAGGACTGTGGACTCCCCTCACTACGATGCACGTACGTCAAAAAACACACATGCTCAACGGCCACTTGTATTGTGCACCCAGTGCACAGGTAGAACCCCAACTACTAGCAAGACAACCCATTAGGAGACTAGTCAACCAGCCCAGTTTGTACTCTGTCCACTGCATTGTACTGTCACCAGAGGGAGGGGTCGACTGAACCTAGAGGCTTTGGCAGAACACTTTAGTTAGGGACTATCATCACCTGCTTCCCTCTTCTGAAGCTGATCGTAGAACCTACGTATGCCTTGCACCAACCGGAGCGGGACAAGGTGGCAAGAGAGAAAGACCACCACCGCCGCCTCTTAATCTAATGGGAGCTGCACCCCAGCCCTTCTGCACTTGACAGCAATAACCCCAGGGAACCAGCTCATGACGCCTGTCAGCTGGAGAGGTCTTACCTCCCATCTCCCTCTCCATCATTGTTTACAGCCCTTACGAAAACACCTGTACCACCTCATTCAATCACCACCACCTTCCATCGAGGGGAACATGTGGCGATAGGCACAGCCAACCCTGCTTCTGGAGAGAGCAATGCACCAGACAGCCTGGGGCCTACTCCAGTTACAGCAGTCGAGGTACCTCCTCGGTACCCGGCTCCAGCAGCAGTGCCAGCAGCCCGCCCGGACTCCGCCTACCCAGGTAACCACATGGCCGCAAGCCACTCAGCCCGCCGGACGGTAAAACCAGTGTCAAACTTTGTTCTGCGCCGCCAGGCAATAAGCCCTGCACTTTACACTGGTCGGGCCTCAGTCAGCCAGTAAGTGAGGATGAACTGCTCAACCCGTGTGACCAAAACTCCTATCCTGACTGTGACGTCACTCTGAGTCATGCGGCAACCTATTAACTATTCATACAATTAGTTACTTTTCTACTGCACTTGTGTGGTTGACAAACCTGTGAGCTTATGAAGCACGTGTTGCATAGCTGAAAAAGGTGTTCTACTGCACCCTTCCAAAGATTGTGCATTTTGGCTAGAACCATTGGCCAGAGAGAGTTGTATCAAGTTAACCATTTTTGTTCAATCAAAGCCAGTGGTTAAGGACATGGGACATGCAGTTTTTAACAGTGACAAGAGGACACCACCTTTGTTATTACACAATGATGGAGGGATTATATTATGAATTGAATAAGCACACTTAACTCCTTTGTTCAACAAAACAATATACTGGAATTTGCTGTCTTATGTGATGCTTTAGGCCAAGGGTCATATTATATTTCCATCTCATTTTGCGTAAGACATCACCACTTCCCAAAGTTTTTAACATAACTATAGTCAAATACAATCTGTATTATACACGTGGATTTTAGAGAGAGAGTTGTAACATGGTGTGTAAACAGTTGTAGTGGTAGGAAATGTTTATGTAGTAAGTATGCAATTGTGGACTAAGGAAAGGGGAGGTTAGCAGGTCTAGTGTGACAGATGCATGATGTGTAAAAGGCTTGTAATGGTATGTAAATAAAGAACACTAGCGATCCCCCCCAACTTCGGTTGGGAGTGATATGTAATAAATCTGTGCTATCTCCGAAGGTAACTAACATATTTAATTTGATAACGATTAATATATGCTGCCATGGACTTTTTTGTAGACCTTTTTGAGATCTACAGTTCTGTAGTACATTAATTTGGTGTATCTCTTATGGTTTAGTCAGCGCCCAAAAAGAGGCTTCTTAATGACTTTTATTATAAAACGTTGACATTTATTTACTATCCTTACATTAAATATTAATGTATTATATACCTAAACCTTCCTCAAGAAATTCTCTAAATGAATGTGAAAACCATATCAAAATCCATCCATCTAGTAGTTTACAAGCCTTAGCTGACTACACAGACACACGCGGCCAGGTGACTTTTTTTATACTACATTATGTAAGAAGATAACACAACATGGTGTCAGAAATGGGGTCAATACAAGATTTATATCCCCAGAGCGAGGGAGTAATTACTCAAGAGTGTTTAATGTGCAAGGTGATGGTGTCATAGCACGATAGTTCTGATAACTTAAGTAACCTATAAATCATAACACGGGAGACCAACTGCCTACAGAGTGGGGTAAATAAATAATGAGATTTCAGCAGTTTAGAGTAGTATCGGAGCTTATCAAGAACTCAGAAGAAAGCCAAGTGAATGTGCAGCTTTCCTGTATGATAGTGGAGCAGACAAACTAATATAGTGTAGTAAAGCAGAAGTTTAGCAATTTCTTCAAGGCAAAGAAGACGTAGTGTACGAGTGTGCAAAATTTTTCAAACAACGCCAGTGGTTTGAACACTTCATTGATAAATACAGCAGAGATCTGTGAGTTGAAAGACTTAAAGGAAGAGTTAATAACAACAATTTTGGTTTATTAAATGTGTCTCTGTTGGACATGTATAAGAGCTTTGTTAATTTAGCATGAGTTGAAAAAACAATGTCGCTAAACCAAGTACTGATTGTCCTTTCCAAATATCTAGCAACTCTACTCCCATGTTGTGCCGCTACTGCTGCCTGAAAGACATGTTTCAAAGCCAAATAGACATTAGAACCAGAATGCAGCAGTCAACTTAATGTTTTACTGGTCACTGTGGCATGCAAATGTTTTAAAAATGAACTTGATGCAACACATAAATTGTGTAGCCAAAAATTTTTATTTCTATAAAATGTAGTAGGATGAGAATTCTATTATAAAAATGCACAACATTACAGCAGTGGCCTTAACTAGCAGTCTGTTGAAGAGATTTACAATAAATACTGAACATCATATGATACACTTCAGTGTGATATTTTACACGAGACAATACTGGATGGCAATAAGTACAAAAAAATTATCAGACTTCTGTTTCTTATGTATAAAAAGCAGTATTAAATTGTCTAATTATTGTATTTTTTGAGGACATGACACTTACATTATGTGATTACAATATAAAATTGTGCTGTGATGTTGCAAGATGTAACTTCCCTGCAGGAAGTCTATGTCATGCGAGGCATGCACATGCCCAATGCCAGAAGCCATGGCATTGCTGTGGTTGCACCAACTCCACTACTAGGTGACTTGGTGTGAGCTTTGTCTTTCTCTCTCTGGCTGATGACTTCATTCTCCATTTCCGACAGTGTCTCCATTATCACCTTGTTTATAGTTCGCATTAGAGGATAATTGATTTTGATGGCATTTTCATCTGTCTGGTATAGTTTACAGTTTCCGTGGAAGTCATCTGTATCAATGGACCACACCATGACGCCACCAATCTCATTCCTCATGGCAAATTTAACCTGGAAAAAGAAAAATTCCTTGCCAAAATACTTACATACAAAGTTTTGAAAAAATATTATATGAATGTTTAGTTAATGGAGTGGTAATGGTAGTATCAGACAACTAGTTTTACCATTTTATAAACAAAAAATGTGGCCATATGCTGCAGTACCATATAACTTAACAATTATTTCCTTCTTAGTACCTACGTACACAATCAAGGAAACTGTTTAGACACTAAAACAAAATAATTTTTAGTTGGCTCAGTTTTGGATTTTATAGAATGAAACTGAACTGTGCCAACATGTCAGAGTATATCCCAAAGAATTTGGATACAAGATAATCGTATAAAAGCCCAGCACCAAACAGATACAGAGGTAGATGCACTGCTGTTTCTTCCATATGAGGACATCAAACATTCACTCTGCTACAAAATGAAAAATTACATGCCAGTGGCAGTTAGCTGTTGCAGGAAGACTTGAACCAAGTTATTGAGTCCAGTATACAGACTTGCAACTGTCAATTCGCTACTCGGTGAAACACACGTGTCCCAAGGCTGACCCTACAAATGCTTGATATCACACAAAATTATGGACTGGTCATTATAACTGATGACCAAAATTCTGTCACCATTTGTAATGCAGCTGAAGATAAAATGAGTAATTATTCAAATAAAAATTTTGATAAGCCAATGTGACACTATTACTATGTTTCTTGTCAGTTTAAAAATTACGTTTACGTACTGCAAAGTATATTATATACTTTCATGGTGTAAAGTATATTTAGTTTGGAAATGGCAGGTGCACAGAAGAGAGAACGTGATTGGGATACTTGTTCCACGAGTATTGCCTCGCCATTCCCACATATCATTGGAAAAGCAGTTGAAATAGTTAGTTAAATAAAACTGTTATTTCAAGTAATTTATTCACACATTTTCACAATACATAGTATACTGCTTTTTGTGATTATGGAATGAATTCATTTATGCAACTTCAGTCTTCCAAAAGATGTGGGTTTGAGGAAGAAAATGAAAGCAGCGATCAAAGATTTTGGCTGATGCACTCAGTTATGTTAAGACATTGTATTGTGCAAAAATATAAAAAAATGGAGAACGCCTCTGCCACTCACAGTGCAGACACACAAGTAAGTCGCAATTATAATACTTTGCCCATATTACTGAAATAAATAATGGTACGATTCAAAATAAACTTCATATGGGGAAATTTTCCGTGTATTTACAAACTGCATTATATAGAACATTTGCATGTCCTTAATTTATGTCCAACAATAATATAAAAGCAGCAAGTAGCAATAAATAAACCTCATTGTCTTCATAAACAGTATTACTGGAATTTTAAATAAAACAATTACCATATATGTATTTATGTGGAATAAAAATACAAAACCAAATTTAAAAGATGCAGGATTGCAATGAAGATTAGAGTTAGAGCTTATTATACACTGATTGAAACACTGATAAATGCATTTCATGATTGAGTCAGTTAAGAATCAAGCGATCTCAAGCCAGCAGGACAACTTATGACCATGAATACATGTTTACGTGATTATGAAGTGATAACTAGTGTATTTGGAGTAACAATATTGGACCTTTTAACTGAAGTAGCACTTCTAAGGTACAGAGAGTACTTATCAGGGCAGCTAACAAGCCTTCCAACTTGGCTGGTTGGCAGGTTTTTTTTTGGGGAGCATCCATATTCCTCGCCTTTTCATTCTGACGGTGTTCAATGCTTGCTTAATTTCACCCTCATCAGCTCCCAAGACCTCGTTAAGAGCATACAAACAAAAGTCAGATGAACACATTTTCCACGAGGTCACGCAGCATTAATGTTTTACTGGCTAGACCAGCTTCATCAGGCTACAAGCTGTGGCACGCTGCAGTCTGGCGAGCAGTGGTTGGCAAACAGTGCACCTAGTGGCCAGGAGGCAAATTAGGGTGAGGTAGGAAATTTGAAATGTGGCGGAGGGGTTATCTTATGTTTAGACCAGGTGTCTACCTGGCTCAACAATACAGCACAAAATCCAGACAGACACCTGGCCTCAACATAAAATAACCCCTCTGTCTCATTTCAAATTTTCTGCCTCACCCTAGTTTGCCTCCTGGCCACTAGGGTCACTGTTTGCATCCACTGCTCATCAGACTGCAGTGTAACACAGCTTGCTGCCGGATCAAGCTGGTCTAGCCAGTGTAACGTTGTGCGACTGTGCATTCATGTGGAAAATGTGTTCATCTGACTTTTGTTTGTGTGTGTCTATCTACGAGAACTGCTCTGTTTGTACTTGTGGTATGTCATCTGGTCATCTTTGACAGTGCATCACACCGTCTCGTACAGCGATACAAGCTGCAACATGGTCTGACACGACATCGAGCAGTTGCCGAATGTTTTCCCGAGGCTGACGTGCCTAGAATTTTTGGACGGTGTGTTCCAAATCGCAGATACTGTGGCACAGCAGCAGCTGGCGTTTCAACTGGTCCCACACATTCATGACTGGAGACATGCCAGTCAGGGAAGCTAGCAGGCCACGTAGCGTTTGACATGATGGATGCAGTAGTGGGCAACCCATGCCATGTGTTGTCGGGCATTATACTACTGTAATAACGCGCCTGGAATCCCGACCAAAAATGGGAGCAGATGAGGGTGCAGGATCTCGGCCACACACCACTGAGCCATCAATGTTTCATGTAACATGACAACAGCAAATCTGCTTTCATAGGCTATAGCTCCCAAAACATTAATGGCTGCCATGGGGGAAGTATGCCATTCGATAACGAATTGGGATTGTGGCATTCACCAGGAGCCTCCACACCTGGGTGCAACGATCATCAATCCTCACAACAAAATTACACTTATCACTAAACGTCACACATTGCCAGTCTGTGGCTTTCCACATTGATCTGACTGACATGGCATCACTGCAAACAGAGCCATTACTGTTGCAGTGTTATAGGCAGCACACATATTGGGCGGTGGGAATGCAGATTTGCCTCTGCAAGGTGTTGGGAAATAGTTTGTGGGCACACAGTAGCCCAAACACTAGCCAGTATCGTGGACTGGGTTGCCATGGGATCCCTGCGCGCCTGATGCACAACCGTCAATCCTCGACTGGTACTCTGCCTCATCCGTCCTAACCGGTCCTCTCTGTGCAAATGCCTTTACATATCCACTTCTCCCATCAGCAATAACAGTATGGTCCAAATAATCCATATGGTGGGCTATACGGTGATACGACCACCCTGCAGTTTTCAGCCTTGCTGCGAGTCCTCTCCTCAAGTTCATGAATTGCATAAAGCGACATCTTTGGAATATTCTCTGCATTCTTCTTTGCTCTGTATGCTTGCTTGGAATTTTCTGGTGTTTCTCGCATTAATGCAGCTTCTACTACATGCCAGTGTCTACAACCACTGGTCGGTGCTTGCAGCACCACTGCCAAGTGTGCGGTCAAATTCAAATGCACCAACATGGAATCAAGTGCATACCAGCCTGTATTCTTACTATCTACATACTTTTGGTTGTTGCATTGTTTTTTTCATGATATGCTATTTTTATTGTCCACCAGTGTATAAATCAGAATTAAATTAATACCTATAGAGGACTATTAATTTTTTGTGTTGGTATCACATTCTTATAGAAAATTTCTAGCTATTTGAAACAATATTTGTACTATTTTAACATATCAAGCTGTCACTAAAGTTGAAATTTTATTTTACAATACCTTCTCTGTAATACTGCGCTCATCATCATAAGCAATAACTTTATTTTCAGATACTGCATACGGTGTCATTGATTTGTCATCCCAGTGAATCTGCCATGCTGTTTGATTGATACCAAGTTCTTCACAAATCTGTAAAAAACAAACACATGCCTTATAGGTACTGCAATGTATCACAATTTTGTATGTTTATTTAATTTTAAGAAGAATTTATGGTGTTGCAGACTAGCATATTTGTAATATGAGAAGCACTTTCGATGCAGTAGATACAAAGAGAATTTGATAATTTTCAGTAAAAGACTATCCGTATTTACAAAAAAATAAATGATTTACTTCTCAAAGTAAAATTTTAATAAGAAAAACACTACTAATTTGTTACATTTTAAAAGCATGGTATGTAGTTCAACTATACTAGGCAAGGTAAGTGCCATTTATCTGTAGGTACTTCAGTCTTTTGAAGGTATTCAGCAAAGTAAATAAACTATTTGTTATTACGTACAGTTGAAAAAGTTACTTCACACTGTGGAATGTGCATCAAGATGCAACCATTCAAACTGACAACCAATTATCCAAAGTATATATAAATACGTAATAAGAAGAGAGGAATATTATTTACAATTTGTGGTGCCAAATTGTATAACCTAATTACATCCCTGGTGGCTATGAAATCAACAACAGAGATAAAGCGAATTAACATTTTGGCAATGTTAACAAAATATTTTAAGCCCAAACAAAATGAAATTGTAGAAACCTTTCAGTTTCATAAGTGAACAAAATGTAGAGTGAATCAATATCGAAATTTGTGCCAAAATTGTGACGATTAAGCATATTGCAGCAATTTTCCCAATTTTAGAAAGCATGTTGCGGGATCAAGTGTTTCGTGGGATGCACAGTAAAAAATTTCAGATGGACAAATTGACATTCAGAGAAGCAGTGGAAATGATAACAGCAGCAGAAGTCACAGATCACAATGCAAGTGATATGAAAAACAAAATAGGATCATCATCAGGGGTAGTGCACAGAGTAGGTCTAAGTGAACTGCAAATAGTCTTCTGCTGTTACCATTGCAGCCAACCGAACGGCACCAAGTGATATCAAGAAACTCTGTTGGAGGTGCGCAACAGCAACCATGCCCCCGAGACATGTCAATACAATTGCTTGGTGTGCAATTTTTGCCAAAGACAAGATATTCAGAAAGGAGCCTGCTTTAGCAAGTGAAAGGACAGGATTTATTCAAAGGGAAAAATTAAGCATAATAGGTGAAGAAAAAACAGAAGCCCCAAAACACAATGGCAGCCAAACTGGAAATGCAGCCTGGCCATCCACTCTGAATCAGAAGAAAACTTGGCATTACATATATGCTGTACAAGGTGGCAGAACAGCCTGGAGAGAGCAAACTACCCATTGTTATGGATGCATGACTGGACAGGAAGAAATATTCCATGGAAACAGACACTGTATTTATGATTCTGAAATTCGGTTTTCAATTTTTATTGGTTCATTCGTATTCTCAAAACAAAGCAACAAATATCACTCAATTTACATTATCGATGATGAAAATTTGAAACAACTTGCAGCAATTACAGATGAAACTGCTTGCGTATAAATTTACAAAGGAGGGAAACTCAAGGCTGCCTACACCCTAGTGGCTACATACATAGGTGGAAAATAATTAAGTTGAAGAAACAGTTCAATCTGAAAAAGTTATGGAAGGTAAGCCACGGATGCTACCCATACAATGTAAACTAAATATATAATTTTTTAATTATCGGCACGTACAAGTCCGTTCTCTGCGGTGATGGCAGTATTTCTGTAAAAATAAAAAGCTTTATACATCACACTTCTTGTGACCTGCATCCTGATTGGCTGTAAGCCAACCATGCCAAACTCCTCATCCAATCATCAATGTTGAGATGAGAGCCAATCAGGATACTTTTCTTTAATTTCACATGATTTACAAATTGCAGTAGTTACTACCACCAAATCTTAATCTGAAAATTACGAAATGCAATACTTACTACCCTCTAAGGGCTAATTCACAATCACGTCTATATCTTAATCTGAATATTATATTAATGACTTGCCACCACAACCAAATAATCTGAAACCAAAAAACAATAGTAAAACTTGAAAAATAGCAATGTTACAACACAGGAGCCTTACGATAATTAACCATGAAAAATACGAAAATGCTTCTCTGCGAGAAGTAAACCTCATGTTACACATTTGGTTGTACGAAAGACTACTGAGGGTTAGGGGAACGCTCAAAGTGACAGTGAAAACCAAACTGAAATAAAGTAGAATTCAACTGTTAGGCTGGTCGCTTTTGCGATGGAGATATGGGTCACATTCTGCATGCATCTTGTTTTGGCAGGAAATGAGATTTTTATACAATTAGCGCATTGCTTGCTTGTTGGTTACAGTTGTAAGCATTCTCTTAAGTTGCAAGAGGCCTTTGACCTCTGCTATACAACCCACATTATGTTAACCTCTTCTTGTACTTGTAACCTGCATATGTGCCTCTGTCTGAACATTCTACAGTGCATAATAAAGTAACAAATCTTGGGGCCCAAAAAGATGTGAACGCTATTGATGTTATCCAACAGCACAACAACCAAGTTCACTGTGCATATTAAATTAATGGTACACTGGCTAGAGTGTTGTTTTGGTGATGCTTCTGAAAGTGATTCATATGTATGTTAGGGTTAAAAAAAATGTTAATCATCTTTTCCAATTTGAGTGGTTTTCATTGTATAGTAAGTATTGTGGTTAGGGTGTGGTCATGTTAGGACAGTGTGGCAGTGGTGTCGGAGACGAAAGTAAGTGGCAAGATGGCGGCACAAGTGTTTTGCCCGACGAGTAACAGCAAGGTTAAAGAGTGAAAATATAACAAATTGGCAATGAGGTTCGAATGAGAGAGAGTTCGCAAATTCAAAGTTGGAGTTATGTAATTTAAGGTATAATAGGCAGCTGGAGTTTCGGGCATAGTATAAAAATGTAGATCGGGAAAATTGAAGAGTACGGGAGGAAAATGGCAAGTTTGAAAACTACATAGAAAGGCTGGAACACTAATTTAAATCTAATAAGGTGAGGGAAGATGAGCGGTGTATTTTGTTTTTAACACTTGTTGGGCCAAAAACATACAATGTGTTGAAGAATTTGTGTGTTCCGGGTAAGCTGGGGAAGAAGGCATACAACAAACTAACAGAAATTTTTATGACATGTTATGCACATAATATAATCATAGCGGAAAGTGTAAAGCTGTTACAATGTAAACAAAGAGATGGTGAAAGCGTGTCGGAATATGCAGTGGCTTTACAGAAACTTTCAATGTCGTGTGACTATAAACAATACCTGAACAAGGCATTACGTGATACGTTTGTGAGCAGGCTACAAAATGAAGATATAGTTCAGCGGTTGCTAGTGGAGGAGAATTTGGACTTTCAGACAGCCCTGAAGAAGGCACTGGTCATGCAAGCAAAGGTATTTTGTCCGATGGCAACTGGAAGCCAAGTGACAAATCAGGTAGTGGGGACAGCTGCAGAAGAAGATACCTATGCAATCAGGAGACGCATTTTTCCACGGAGCATTACAAATAAGTCAGGGATACAAAAAGGGGAGGGGGAGGCACCAAAGAAGTATTACAGATCAATAGTGTGGAACATCTGGCAACCAAATGCCCATTTGTGTGCTATACGTATCACAAGTGCAGAAAACAGGAACACACAGAGGACGTGTCTAGGTCAAAGTGTAAACAGTATTATGGAAGAGAGTGAGGGAAGATCTGAAGAAGCCAGGCTATTGAATAGTGTTTTCTGGGAATGGAAAGAAATGAATGAAGACTTGGCAGGCCTATGTAACATATCATTCAATGAGGATAAGGGAAATGCTAAATACATAAACAGCTTACAGGTTGGAATTAATACAAATGGCCATCAGGAGATGATATTGATTGATACAGGGGCAGTGGTGTCAGTTTGTTCTGAGGTGACATATAAGGAAAAATTGAGGTCAGTAAGGTTAAGCAAATCAAGACTGGCCTTGTAAACATTTTTGGGGGAACCAGTACCAATTCTAGAAGAATGCATGGTACTGGTAAAGTATCAGGAGTTTGAGGATATTCCACTGTTAGTAGTGATTGATAGTAAAGAAAAATGGTTGCTCACACTGATGGTGTGGGCAACCCTGGCAAGAAATTGTCAGGGTGAGCAAGGGAGGCGGAAGGAGAGGAATTGTGAACCAGCTGAAAAACAGCACACCGGAAGAGTTGATCAAGGGGCTCAGACAGAAATACTGGGTTGTCTTCCAGGCGGATGCTGCGACCATTAAAGGGACAGAGGTTCAAATCAGGTTAAGGGAGGGAGCACCCATAGTGTTCTGCAAAGCACGGCCTGTGCCATTTACTATGACAGAGGTTGTGGAAAGGGAACTAGACAGAATGGTACAAAATGGAATCATTTACCCAGTGAAGAAATCAGAGTGGGCAACACCATTAGTTTGTGTGAAGAAACAAGATGGAAGTGTGCGAATATGCACAAATTTTAAAGTGACTTTGATCTTGCTGTGGAACTGGAACATTACCGATTGCCTACCCCTACTGAGGCTTTTAATGTTCTTTCTGGAGGAAAAGTGTTTTCGGTGGTGGATTTGTATTCAGCATATTCCCAGCTGGCAGTGGGGATGGACAGCCAGCCCTTGCTGACTATAAACACTCATAAAGGGCTGTACCAGTTTACTAGGTTACCATTTGGTCTTTCCAGTGCGCGAGTATTTTTCAGGCTAACATAGACCAAATTCTCGCTGGACTATCAGGGATCATAGCATACTTATCTGATATTTTGATTGTAGGGGAAAATCTAGAGGACGGAGTTGAGAAGTTGGAAGCAGTACTTAAATGATTGGCAGAGTTTAACATTAGAATCAGAGTGGATAAATGCAAGTTCCTTTGTGACATTGTAGTTTACTTAGGTCATTAAATAGATGTCCAGGGTATCCAGCCAGCACAGGAGAGGACCAGAGCTATTGTGGAGTGCGTGCCCCAAGGAATGTGATGTAACTGCAGTCGTATTTAGGGTTGCTGCAATTTTATGGTAGGTTTATGTCAAACCTGTCGACTGTGCTGTTCCCATTACATAACCTGTTGCATCAGGATACACAATGGAGTTAGACAGAGGAATGCCAAAGAGCATTTTAAAAAAAGCAAAGAGCTACTAAAAGAGTCCAGTCCTAGTTTCATGTGACCCCCAGCTGTGAATTGTGGTAATTACTGATACCAAATGCTTACGGTGTGGGGGCAGTTATCTCGCATATTATACCAGAGGGGGAGAAATGGCCAATTGCATTTGCATCAAGAACATTAACTACTGCTGAGGAGGCCTATAGTCAGGGGGAACGAAAAAGCGTTGGGAATTATTTTCGCAGTGAAGAAATTTAATTGTTATCTATACGGCAGGCCCTTTACCTTGGTAACGGATCATCAGCCATTGACCACCTTTTTTGGTAGCCACTGAGGGCGGCCGCGAAAATACAGCATTGGGCTGTTCTACTCGGAGCGTATCAATATGAGATCAAATACAAGAAGGGCGTAGAGATCGCTCACGGTGATGGGTTATCCAGGTTACCACAGCCCGGTATAGAAGAGGTAAATTATTCACAGATGGCTGAGGGTGAGTCAATATTTTACTTTGCCCCTGCTGATGATAGTCCAATACAGGCAAGTGATATAGCAAAAGAAACGGAAAAATATCCCCTTCTACATCAGGTAAGGTTGTACATATGGCATGACTGGCCGGCTGAGGTACCACCAGAACTTGTAGCCTGCAAACCTAGGCAGTTTGAGCTGTCTGTGGAACAAGGATGCATCATCTGGGGACATCGGAAGGTGATCCCAGCTATTCTGCAGGAGGTACTGCAGTTACTTCATGAAGAACACCTGGGTATGTCATGCATGAAAATGTTGACATGTAGTTTTGTGTGATGGCCAGTGGCGACTAGTGACTTTTGAAACTGGGAGGGCTGTGGCGATCCTAACTCAGATCTTAACAAACAGCATTTTATAAATTGGCTCAGTGATAAATATTTTGCATACGATAGGCTTGTGTAAGTGTAACTTATGTAGCTAAATAAAAAAATTAAGTGTGGTTGTTTGAAGAAAAACATATCATCGCTCGATTTGTAATTGTTAACACTCTGTGGACACTGGTTCAGATCTAATCATTAGCACAGGTATTTGTTTGTATTAAGTTTTGTGTAGGTTATATGACTTCCAACCAGTACCCACGTGGTGTGGTACATTACACGAGACGATGAGAGATAGATAATAATACTAATTCTACTATACTAATGATGAGGATAACTTAATTATTCTAAAACAAATATTTTTAAAACCCAATACTAATTTATATACACAGAGCTTGCCATGACAGGAAACACAAGGAAAGAGGAAAATGCAAGTGTGTATTGGACTCAAACATTTGTTTACAAACATCTTTTTCTTAAGTGACAAAACAGGTGTGGTGGAAGGATACATTGTAGCCGTTGCTATTTTTCTAGAACTGTCGAAATTTACCACACTTATATGAAAAGGACTACAGTATTGCTATGATTATTATGAAGAAATTCACTTGCTAATGACAATTAATATGAATAAATACCTTTGTGCAAGTGGTCCAAATTAAACTATTGTTATTGTGGAAAGTTAAAATAATTTTTGCCATGTATTTTATTACATTATGGAAATTTACCTCGTTGTAGCCCATGAATCCATCCTCGTGTGTGTAAGGCCCTTGGAAACCTTTCATCAGAGTGATTTCTCCTAAACCACTACCTTGAGACTGCCCTTCAACTAAGAATGTTCGTCCATACATTGGCACACCCATAATAAGTTTCCTGGGAGGTACTCCAAGCTTCAAGAAGTACTTGATACTGAATTCCTGAAATTGCACACACACGTTCAGCAGACATATTTTCATATGCATTTGTTGGAGTTAGATTGTTTAAATGTGTACAAAAGCATGTGCAAAACCTCTATGTGTAGGTATTTGAAATTCAGTGTAATCAGAGTGTTTGTTTTGCCAGATAAAATTTTTGATTACTGAACTGATAATCCCTTTAACTAAACAAGTATTGGTTATACAAATTTGCTGTATTAAAAGGCGTGCAAGTTATGTGATTTTTATTACACAAGGGTAATGTTCAATATCTGAACGTAAATGAAACCATGAATCACATCCACAAAATTTTAGGCAGAAATATTGTACTTACATATTTAAAGCAAAGTATGAACTGTTTAAGTAGACACACACAAACATTTCATTAGCAAATTTTTTTCAAATACCAGAAGACTTGTTTATGTACATTAGATATACCAGTCACATGAAACAATAGGTAATTTACGTTAGTACAGCTCTTTCATTTGCCAAACTCTCCATTATATCGACATTAATGGGTTCATACTTCTCTTCATATTTTGATTAATTATCTACAGGCTTGTAAATTGTTTTTGTTTGGAAAACATTTTCATCTTGCTTAACTTCTTTCTCATATCTGTAGGAAACATCATGGTCACACTTGATGACACCCAAAATTATCTATACAAATTTTGATAAAGCAGTAAAACTAAATTATAAATCACATGTATACACCCAGGCTGAATACTTTCATGGAGAATGAAATACTGTACACATGACTTACATGAAGGCAAAAATAATTTTATAATTTTTGAAGCCTACCATGGCTTGGCAGTTTGCGAGAGGCAAGGGATACCTTGTTTGAGAGAAACCAAGATGCATGGCTAGTTATCACAGAAAAGTTGAAAGTTCCAGTAGGGCGCCAGCTCATCTATATCACGGTTGAGCATGTGGACTCTGGCTCTCAGGGCGGCAGCTGGTCGACAGCCACGTGGCGTATCCCTCCGCAGCTCACGTTTACGAATAAAGTGCATAAAAAGTCACTTATGCCTTTACATTACATAAATGTGCACGTGAACTTAACACTCTGGAGTGGGCAAGGACCCTAGGAAAATTAACGTTAAAATAATTAAGACGAGAGATACTGCAATTACGTATATTGATACAGACAATCAACTACACAAACTCCCTAAAATGAAGCGGGCAGGGAGTACAAGGCCCGCCATCGGCAAACACTGTGAAAAGCACTTGTTAGCTCTTGAACAGTTTAATAAAGTGATTAAATCTCCGGGGCCGCGAGTATTTGGAGATGAGAGTGGTTTGGGGGGGGGGGGGGGGGGAGAGAAGAAATTAAATGTTCCTGTATAAAAATCATTTACTATTGTACTTAATGATCAGACAAAGGTGATGTTCCCCCGCGATGCGGAACACGTACATTCTCCTAGGCCTGCTAAACTAGACTGAGGAGGTTGGCATCGAGATCCTGCTATCAAGCGGAGATCTACCACCAACTCCATGAGGGAAAAAGTCATTACACATATTTCACAAACAAGTACATGTAAAACTGAGTACAACATAGCAAAACACTTGGAGGAATTAAGGTGTTAATTCAGACACATTATTTCTTTTAATTGTTCAGTGTCTTTGTTGCTATACGTGATATTTTACATACGAAAGACCCTTCAAAAACACTTCAGTAAATTAAAACATTAATTTAGTTAAAACTTTAGGAATTTAAGTTTGGGTGCTTGGCATGGCAGCTGCTGGAACTACCAAGATCAATTAATTTGCTGTTTACATTAAAGAAAACTGAAAACATAAATACTGCCTTTAGAAATGACATAAACATAGCATCAACTCTAAAAAATTATGCACTGAATTTAGAGCGTCTCCAAATGTAGGTTTCTTTCACTACATTGACCATGTGGCCAGACACTCTTCAATTAAATAAGAAGCACTGAGGGGAAGCAAACTGGAGATAATAATACCCCATATTTACTTTAGGTTCTGCTTTCGGGGATCACAACACTCATCCTATTAAATCACAAATACACTAGATCTCTCTTGGCGAGCGGGTCATTTGGATCACTAAACGAGTCACAGGACCCATTCCTGCATGAACGGCACACTGAACCATGCACGACAGGCATGGCTGGGCATGGCTGATACACAGCGAGCAGCATTGGTCTGCCACCTGCGGCAGGGCAGTGAGGGCCACGTTAAATACCTTCCCCCCCCCCCCACCTGGGGAGACCAATGGGGCAATGTGGCGACCTCTAGCAGTGACAACTATGCTGAAGTGCAGCAGGAGGTGGGCGGCACAAGGGGCGCTGCCTCAACTTGTGAGTAGGAAATGACCTCGTGTGACGTGTCTGGTACTCGCTGACGATGTCGTGAACCCTGGGCGTTCACAAAGATTGCAGGGTGCTCCGTACTAGGGCCTGCAAAAGGGTGCATGCCGCTTGTGTGAGTGAACATGCCTAAGCTCTGGCTAGCACATTGCTGGTGCCTGAAGCGAGGCGGTCGCCCGCTGTGTTGATGGCGTGAGCGGGTTGGGCGGTGATAAGCCGACTAACAGGTTGAGCTGGCGGAAGAACTGCTCCTGCTGCGCTGCTGTAGCTGTTTCTGCTCTATGTTGGATGCAGGGGTGGGTACCTCCCCCAACATGGCATCGAGAAGCTGCGGCGCTGCCCACTGAAACTCAGCTGTGACAGCTGGCTGCTCAGCGGCTGAAAAGCTGCGAAAGTCGTGTTGTGACTCCTCTCTTCCTTGCACATAACTTATTTCTCTTGCCGCCGACCACTGTGTTCTTGTGGTGGGGGTGACAGTAGGCGATGCGGCAGCTAGGAAGCCCGAAACTTGAGGGATGACATTTCCTCTCCCCACACATCGCTTATTTCTTCTGTTGCCAGCCTGTGCACAGTTGGTATGACTAACCTCCCTTCTGACAGCATACTACTAACACTCGGGTTGTAGTTTTGGCTTGGGTTGGACGGAAAAACGTCACTCACTTCTGCCTCTGCAACACTTTACAAATTTTGGTTCATTTGGACTTTTCCCACTTCTTCCTGGTTGGCAGGTGGGCATGGTTCTCTGTCGTCAACCGGGATGGATACAGCATGAATGTTGTACTTATGGACCTTACAACTCCTCCTAGGTATGACATCTGGCTAATTCTCTCAAGAATCCGATGTGGGCCAGTCCACTTAGAGGCAATTCCCGCACCAAAGTTCTGCTTGACGATAGATAGGTGGTGTGCTCGCACGTAAACATGATCAATGATCACCGGGCAACAAGGGTACTCTAGAAATGGTACAAATTGACATGAACTGTAAAATGCTATGCCATTAGTAAAGTAGTATTTAAATTTGAATAACCTGCACTGTAGCAGGAATCAATTTTGTAAGTTGGCATACTGCTGTCAACGTTGTTCAATCATTTTTTTTGCTATGTGCAGTGCAATATTGGTACATACTAGTTACGTGCATATGTGTGTGTCAGACTGAAGATTGTTGTAGGATGCTTACAATTATGTTTCCCAAATATATTGTGATGTTACAAAGATTGTGTGTATTGTATTTCCACTGTGGCCTATAACTGTAACACGTACTGGGTTTAAAAGGTTGTAATGTCGCAGATGTCAGAATTAGGGACTGGAAATCACAGCTCGGTTTTACTCACTCAGTAGAGACATGAAACTTAAAGGCGCCATATTAAAAATAAAATAAGAATTCATGTGTCAGATTACTTCCTCTGTATATTTATTTCAAATTCCGAATAACAGTTCACAATTCTCCAGTAATGCAGAGTCACGTACAGTCAGCTAACATGACAAACGAAACAGAAGATTGCAGCAGAAGTTCATTTATTATTACAGTTGCTTAAAACTTGCATGACGAGAGAAAATTAAGAAGGCAGGAGGGAAGTTAGTTCCCACACTGGCGGAAATAATTTAGCAGGAAAGAGTTTGTTGGCCGAAATTACTTGAAGTTAAACAAAAAAAGAAGTTGGTCATGGTTGCTTGCTGGTGTTGGTGATATTTTTCATGCTCAACGTGTCTCCTTTGCGGACTTGTGGTAGACTGTTAGTGGAGAGTATGTACCCGGGGCTCAAGTCACCATGAGCCTACCTTCACTCCTCGCAGCAGGGTGCCAAAATGTGGCCAAATAAGGGCATGGCATGGTACGCAATCCCTTCGGAAACCTGTGCCACCCTTGTTGCAACCACTTCCCACGCCATGCCGAACTGCATTGTATTAAAATTAATCAAAATTCTAGAACATTATCGAAGGAAAAAATGTCTACGGAAGTGGTAAAAGCCTTTATCTCTGAATACTGACACATCATAAACTGCAATTTCAGAAAAAGCAAACACATGGCAGATAAACATTCTAACACGGCCAAAACTTCAAATACTGATAAGCAATTACAATTCTTTGAAAAACAAAAGAAAATTAACCAAAAGTCCCAATTAAATTATAAATTGCATCATTACAAGGTCCAGCAAATAAAGTAAAATAACTACAACCAGAGATAACATGTTCTTATAGGTCGTTCATGGTACAGTGAGCACTTTTGCAGCCCTAGTTACTTTTTTCCTTTCAGCCATTTTATAACCTCTAACCACCTTTTAAAATAAATATTGCCATGTAAGTAATAAACACTGTGTGTATATTCCACCGCACTCTGAAGTTGTCATCTAAGGCTAAAATAAAATATAATTATTGACTATTATTCCAAATGAGAGGGCTTTCAAAAGTGCTCGCTTTACCGTGAACATCGTTTAACTATACATTCCAGGTTTGGTAAAATACATGTGTTATTTGAATGATTCTTGTGATGGAAGTAAGTTTCTGATTATTTCGACACATGACACTGCAGAATGGTTAAAATGATTGACACACAGACAAAATATATAAATAAAGTTGACTGTGACAAAAGGAGGAGTCTACTTTCATCACCTCCTCTAGAATTCACAGCTAATTTGTAGGTACATCTCAGTCTGTAATTATGTGCTTGAAGATGGGAATAATTCCAATTCTCAAAACATTACGATTGTTTTATCGCGGGAAACCCACTGTGTTCATGTGTGTTGTCTTTGTAGTGACGTTCAGAGTTATTTGCAAATAACTGATCTGAAAATATTATCTGCATTGTTCATTTGGTTGCTTGTTCTGGTATATTCTGTCTTGTTTCCTTCATGATTACTGACTTAATTCCTTCTGAGGAATTCTCTGTATGTTACTTATGTATCTTTTGTCAATAGTCTACTTTCACTTGTTATACTTATATTTTTTATATTTAACTTTTAATTTTCTTTTTACATTTTGACATACTCCCAAGCTCTGCGATGGTTTATATCCCAAATAATAGTTTCTAGTAATTCAAAACAGATTTGGCTGTAAGTCAATGTATTAACATCCAATGAAAACATGCCCTATTCAAGTGTTAGAACTGCGAGGATGTTAAAGTGTTTGTTGTGTCCAAATTACTTAGACCTACCACATTAAGTGTGTCACCAGGGAAGTTTGGCTTGAGAGGTGAATTGGCCCCAGTGTGCTTGTCCCAGGTGCCGTGGTAGTCGTAACACATGGCATGGATGAAGTCCAGGTACTTGATGAGCTCTGGGATGTTGTAGCCCATGTCGATGGTGTCTTGTGCTGCACCAAGCGCTGCCGTCAGCAGCCACCCGTGCTTGTCAAACTCCTTCCGCAGCTCCTGCAAACCACACCCTCTGTAAAGCCCCTGTCACATTATCAAATTTTTTCTATCAAACTACTTCCAATAAATTTGATAAAATAAAGATGGACATTTGTAACATCATCAAAATGCTATAAACGCCGCTATATTTGTCTGAAAAAGTTGGAGGACTTCAGTTTTCATAAAACATTTGAAGATTGGACCAGTTCTGAAATAGATTTGATGTTTGATGGGCTCAGACAATCAGGATCATGCACGACAAAAATGGACATGACAAAACTTTAAAATAATGAACAATTGCTGCAAACAAAATAGGTTATGCAGAAACTGTCTGAGCATGAATACTATTTTAAGTGGAAATTGTATATAGAGTAAGAACTTAGAGGCATTAAGTTTCATTGTGCAGGAAACATCTCTGATAAATAAAATCTGAATTTAGTAAATAAGTGAAAGAATATCAAAATGTTCTTTATGTTTTTCCTATTCATCGACTGCATTTGAAAATAATTTTTAAATAAAAATTCATATTAAATTCTCATAAAAAATTTTGATGGTGACATTTTCAAATACATTCAAGAATATTTGATAAAATTTGTTGGAAGGAAAAATTTGATCACCGTATTTAGTTTTTTAATTGTATTGTCAACAAATATATTTGAAGGCAATATTTGACAGTGTGACAGTCGCTTTATGCACTTTCACATATGAGCAGGGTCGCCATATTTTGAAAAGTGAAACAGAGGACACATTTGCTGACATCTACATTTAACCATGGATAGCTATATGATGAATGATATTTTAAAGGTTGAATCCTCCTCTGTTTGCCACAGAGACAAATGTTGGTTTACATATTCACCTTTGAAATTATCACTACAATACCTATTCAAAACAAGAATTCTTCTGGAACTCGACAGAACATTTTCATGTCTTTTTGGCATTATGTTGGGTACAGATGCCAACAGTGAAACAAATTGCCTGTAGTGTTGGGAAATATGTATGTATGTGTAGGTAAATACAGACTATAGAGGGAGAAGATTGGCAAGACGAAGTCAGTCATGGCGGAGAAACGAGATACATAGCAGGTGCAAGTAACTGGTATAAACTATATAACACGGCATGGTGTCAGATTTGGGGTCGTTAGTACACGGATTGTATAAACGGTAAAACAAGGTAATATTGTTCAAGAGAGACGTAGTGCAAAATGAAAATAATGTATCGCGGGAATGCTGACAATATGAGACAACCTACACGTGATGCGTGGTATACAGCGAACAGAAATGGCGGGACAGTTTCACATAGTACCCCCAGAAAATTTCAACTTTCGGATGCCTACAGAATGGAATAAGTGGTTTACAAGATTTGAGAACTTTAGAATAGCATCGAAGCTTGCTAACAAATCAGAAGAAAGTCAGGTGAATATGCTATTATATTGCATGGGTGCCGAGGCAGATGATTTGTTAACATTGTTCGCGTTACCCGCAACCCAAATAAATCAGTATAAAATAGTGAAACAGAAGTTTAGTGACTTTTTCAAAGTGAAGAAAAATGTAGTATATGAATGCGCCAAATTTTTCAAACGGCACCAGCAGGACGGAGAGCCAGCAGACGTCTTTATTAATGATGTGTTGAAGGTGGCAGAAACATGTGAGTTGAAAGACTTGAAGGAAGAATTAATAACAACGGTGCTGGTAACTGGAGTAGGGGATGATAAACTCTCAGAGTCGTTACAGATGGATGGTAACCTCAATTCCACGGAAGCGGTTAAGTGTATTCGCCAAGCAAAGTCAGTGGCGAGGGCAGCAGCAGATCGTATGCGAAAATCAGGTAAGTGTGGACAGTGTCAAAAGTAATAGAATGCAAGGGGGTCACATTCAGTGGACACACTTCAGAAAGGTATGAAAGTTTTGGAAGGGAAAACAGTAGGAATAGCACAAAACTAGTACAAGGACACAGCAAATGTTCAAAGTATGGCATTTCACTGGGACACAAGGGGTCCAGATATCCAGCAAGGAGTGTTTCATGTTTTAAATATAATAAGTTGGGGCATTACAGCTGATGTTGCCAAAGCAAAATGACAATGGTGCAAGAATTAAAAGAAGGGGAGAAGTTGGACCAAGAATATTACATGAGAGAAGTGGCTTTAGAAGTGTGTTCAAACCCATGGTATGTTGAGGTACAAGTGCAAGGAAAAACAACCACCTTCAATATAGATACGCGTGCATATGTAATGGTCATAGATAAAACCACAAGTGACAAGTTAGGCCTGTTGCTGTGTAAATCGAAGAGGAGGCTGTATGGTGCGGGCAGAAATCCCATCCCATTCCAGTCGAAGGTACTGTTACGATACTTTTAACCCTCGGTAAACAAGATATCAGTCAAGAAATCTACGTGGTAAAAGGGCAGCAGGTGCCGTTGTTGGGCCGACCAGCAATTAAAGCATTAAAGGTGGTGACGGTAAGGGAAGCAACAGAAGTTTGGCGAGAGGAGACCAAAGCAAATGAAAATACACCAACTGAGTCGAATAAGTTTGTAAGGAAGTTCCCTACTGTGTTTCAAGGCCTTGGGAAGCTACAGCAGGAGTATCACATTGCGATAAAAGAAGATGCTCTTCCCTTTGCAGTACTAGCCCCGAGATGTGAAGCTCTGCCACTCAGAGATAAAGTAAAGGAAGAATTGGACAGAATGTTGAGCGAAGGAGTGATTACACAAATACAGGCCCCAACAGAGTGGTGTGCTCCGATCGTAGTGGTTCCAAAAAAGAATGGGACTATTAGGTTGTTTGTCGACTTCACAGAGCTAAATAGATTTGTTATTAGAGAAAAGTTACAACTGCCATCAGTGGAAGAGTCATTAGCTAGGTTGCAAGATGCGACTGTGTTCACAGTACAAGATGCATTTTCAGGGGTTTTGGCAAATCCCACCCACCAAGAGTAGTGCACCTCTAACAACTTTTATTACACCATTTGGGAGGTTCTATTTTAGCAGACTGCCTTTTGGACTCAGTTCAGGCCCTGAGCATTACCAGCGGCAGATGTACACCATTATAGGAGGACTGCCAGGAGTGGTGAATCAAGCAGACGGTATCTTGGTATGTGGGAGTACAGACATGGTGCACGACGACACGCTACACGCAGTGCTAGAAAGGCTACGAGAAGCAGGATTAACACTGAATATAGAAAAGTGCAAGTTCAAATGCCGGACAGTGAAAATTTTGTGACATGGGCATGATGAAGTTTTGCTGGCGAGCGAATGAGTCAGTGTGGTGGCCACACGTTTCGCAAGACGTAAGGCGACTGGTAGAGGGTTGTGAACAATGTCTGCAGCGAAGTGTACAGCATGCGGAGCCTCTTATACCGACATCATAGCCGGATCAACCATGGGCTACGATGGGAATTGACATTATGCAAATAAAAGGGACAAATTATTTAGTAATTTACGACTACTTCTCTAGATACCTGGAAGTAGTACATATGGATCATTGGACTATAGATACAGCATGGCGGCGCAGCCATTCAACCAGGACACACCATCTAGAGACCTCGAGAGGAGTCACCGTTTCGAGGGTTTCCAACAGATGCACAAGGAGAAGCGTACAGTAAGGCAGAGGAAGAAGCATACAACAAGGCAGAGGAAGAAGCGTACAACAAGGCAGAGGAAGCATGTAGCAGGATTAGAAGGGGTATAAAATAGTCCCACCACAAAGGTTGGACAGCAAGCAGATAAAGCTGAGAAAGAAGGGGAGATGTATTATTGGGAAATATGTATGTGCGTGTAAGTATATACAGATTTAAGAGGGAGAAGGTTGGCAAGATGAAGTCAGTCATTGCGGAGACACGAGATACATAGCATGTGCAAGTAACTGGGATAATATATAACACGACATTATCAGTTTGGATCAGAAAATGCTTGCTAGACCCCCGATGTCTTGCTACAAATAAAAAAATTAAAACCTTTGAAAACATTATTGATTCATTATAGCATATCAGTTGTATCTGATGAGAAAAACTGCACATTTCTACAAATTTTAAAATTCTGTCTGGACAGAAATTTTAACCCTAAGAAAGAGGGCAAGCCTGCAGCAGGTCCCTTACGTATGGTTGTCATATGTTCAGTTTTTTTCATATTTGTTCAATGAATTTTCATCCTAATTCCTCCTCCAGTAATTTTTCATGTACCTATATTGTACATTCCCAATTTTTATATCACAAGGTAACAGTTCCTATGACTAATTCAATGCTTCAGTTTAGCATTACAATTGTGAATGTTGATCTTAAATGTAAAATATAGCATTTTTAAAATTTTAATTTTATAGTCAAACATTACCAAGTATTATATTTTTTTTCCAAATTAAAATACAAATTTACCGCAGTATGTTGTAATGTTAAATTATAATAGCCCAGCCATAGCTCAAGAATGACCATTTGAAAAAAAATTCATACAAGTAAGAGAACACATAGTTAGTCCTTCTAAATAACATACTAAAAGTCCCAGAGTATAAACTTGTGCGATGGCCGCCATATTGGAAAATGGCGGCCAAAATATGGTTTTTTGCATTTATTTCATAAACTATACATTTAATCAAAGAAACCTTTTAAAAAACGTATTCACCATACAAATTACTACAAAAACAGCTCTTATAAATTTTTTGCTACAGCCAACCATTTTGCTGAAAAACGTGATTTAAACTTTTTAAGAGTATGCTACTTCATTGTATGTGGACGACTATTATGTTTCACATCATAAATACAGGTTCCGATGCAAAAAGGGAAAAGGGAAAAAAATTTTGTGCCATCAATTTTTTTTAAGCTGGATGATTAGTTTCAAGTAGTATTACAATTATATAAAGTGGTATTAAGTGATTTCATTTACATAATTTTTCTGGATGATAATGACTTTCTTTGGGATTAAACATCTATATTTCGGTACTAATGATGGACACATGATCAAAAACCCAATGGAGAAACATAATTCTTAGTGCTACGGCCGCCATAATGGAAAATGGTGACAAAAAACAGTTTTTTGAGTCTACCGTACAATTTATAAAAAAAAAATTTTGTGTCATCCAATTGGTTTAAGAAAAAGGAGTAATTGTTTTTAAAATACATAACGATTTTTCTGTAATTTAATTGGTTTAGAAAAAGGTGTAATTGTTCTTATTTCCATGTTCTTTCAATGATGAGATCATTTGAAGGAAATTCTGTTACCAAACCGATCTGGTGGTACCATCTGTTGGGTACTAAATGAAGTAGGATCTATGTAAGATGTAACTACTGTAGCAATCCTACCTCCCAAGCCTACCTCCTACCTGTGTATTGTGTGAATTATTAACGCGAGTACATAAATACATGGTGAAAAACACACGTTTAATTTTTGTATGGTCACCTTTATTTTTATCGCAAGAGTGAAAATGCGTTTTAAGGTAAGAAATCTATAATGTTCTGACTGGATACTTAAGTGAATTGTTGTATTTGTTTGTTATGTAACTGTCTAAAAGACGAACAACCTGATTGGGTGGTAAAGATGCTCAAGTCTTTTAAGTAATACGTAGGGACGTACGTAAATAATCAAACCGTTTTCTGAATTTTACACGGAGTTGTTTAACTTCATGTGTTTTCTTCGAATCATAAGTTGTGCCATAACCCCAAATCATATTGTTGCAGCAGCTTTTTATCAGTTGGCAATATAGTGGTGCAGTATGCCTCTGATAGATGACATGTCTGTGTTGGTTTGAGAACAGTAATGCTCATGGGAGCGGTTTTTGGTAACAACTTTTAGCAGCAATCCATTCAGCAGTGTGTGGGAACTTTTTTTTTGTCTTTTGCGTAGGCTATTAGAAACCTAATTTCGCTGAAAATAGTACAAAATTGAAAAATATAGTGATGCATATTTTGTTTATCGAAGCAATTCAAACATCAGTATACCTTCTGCACATTTTTCAAAGTTTAATTGTTAAAGTAATTACTGCCACCACAATTACATACAATGTTCCTGAAAATTGATGTACTTTTTATCACAGTTCATCATTTCATTATATGCATATGAGACTGCTATTAATGATTACCTTTTTGATATAATTTTTAATATTTTGCTATAATAGTTACATTGTTAAGTACTTCTGATCGTTATTTTGTTATATGAATTATTTGTGTACCCGGTTAATACTAAACGAAATCATGACAACGATTTGTAAACATATAATCTGCAAATATTTTTTTACATTCCACTATAATTGTGTATGTTCCGTCGCCTTAAGCTTCTCAGTGAATAGATACTGTGTTATCGTATTAATAAGGAAAATATCTTCTTTATATAATTTACCTTTAGGCAACTGTATACAGTATCTCGGGATGGTTAATAATGGGTGGGTTGACAGTTTGTTTTCAGGTATACTTAATTATTAAATGAAGCAAGTTGGGCAGTAGATAATGGATCATGAAAAATGCATTTTGTGTGATGGTATCCTGGGAAATGGAAAGACTGTGGTTGTGAAAAGAGGTCTAGAAGGGATTATCAGTGCGAGTAAGACGAGAGAAGATATGTGGGAGAAGCTGGTTGAAATTCAAGAGATAAAAGTTCATGTTGGTTGTAGGCAAGTATATACAAGACCAAGCAGCATAACAGCAGCAAAGCACCGAACAACAGACAATGAGCAGCAGGAAGGTGCCTGTACACCTGTTCTTAGGTCAGCATCTTCTTTCAACTACAGGAATTGCTGTCTTTTTTGTGGAGATTAAATTTTATAAGTTCGGACCCAAAAACTCCAAAAAATAGAAGAAACCATGTAACGAAAATTGAGGTTTTCAAGATAAAACAGTCTATTCTGGATAAATGTGATGAACATAAAGATAAATTTAGTGAAGTTATCAAGTCTCGTATTATACCAGCTGACTTAATTGCTGAAGAAGCAAGATATGACCACAAATGTTATGTTAGCTTTAGAAATTTCACAGGGTTTGTAAAATCAGGGAGACCTTAACGAGGAACATGATGAAATACTAAAGTTGTTGTTTGAGTACATAGAGAGTCACAATGAACGCCAGTATTCTTTTCCTGAGTTACATGAAATTATTGAAACTTTTCTAGGAGGAGACATCTGGACATTTCTGATTACATGCTCACGACACGTTTAAGGGATCACTTCAAAGACAGAGTTGTAATCACAGAGGCATCTGGAAAACACTCTTCTATAATCTGTTTTATGGGTACTTCTCGTAAAACACTATATCATCAGTGGTATACTGAAAGAAAAAAATTGGTAGAAAATGAAGGACTCAGGATTGTTGAAATGGCAGCAGAAATAATAAGACAGGACATTCATGGGAAAACCTTTGATTTGACGTCATATCCAACAGTAGGGGAATGCAGAGTGGTGGCTCAAATATTGTTCCAGAATCACTTCAACTTTTATGTCACATTGTTATTGAAGGTCATTCCGATAAGAAAACTGGCAAAGCAAACAAAGTTAAAACTATTGCACAAGCTATGATTTCGGTATGTCGCCCAAGATAATTTATTTCCCCTATTCAGCAGCTTGGTCTTTCAGTACACCTTCATTCAAAGTATATGGGTCAAGACATCTTATAGACACCCTGCATTCTATGTCTTTGTGTGTTTCTTACAATGAAACTTTGACATACCTGAACTCAGCTAATGAATGTGTGCAGCCAGATGTAAGAGAAAGTGGTTTTTTACAATTTGTATTCGACAACGCAGATGTAAATACCAGGACACTAGACGGGAAAGGAACAGTCCACATACTTGGTGGTATCAAATGTGTGACCCCACGTGAAGCAGTAGCAGCCTCGTCTGCTGTACCTAGAGATTTAATCAAGAAAACCAATTGTGTTATCAACTCCATACCATTAGTACATTACAGAAAGAGTGCCAAATGTGGTCTAAATAAAATCAAGATAGCATCCATCTGAGTAAATACTGCTGACAAGGAATTGGTAAAATATGGGCTTAAATTGGATATGGTATGGGTTGCTAGGCTCTTATTTTCATAAAACCATCTTCCTTTCTGGAATGGGTACATGCAAGAAGCTATGCAAGAGGCAGGAAGTTATCAAAGTTCTCAAGTGTTATCAGTCCCATTCATAAACTTAAATCCAAGCAATATGATGACTATCAATTCTGCATTAACATTTGCTGCTGCATCAGAATGCCACACCAGAAAGAAGCCTTGTATTATCATGTTTGATCAACCACTTTTCATCAAGGTATGTGATATTGTGGCCGCAGCAGAACAAGGAAGACCTATTTTTTCTATAATTGTCAGAATAGGTGGGTTTTATGTGCTTATGAGTTTTTTGGGTTCTGTAGGGCACATTATGCTGGGAAGTGAAATTGAAGAGCTATGGGCAAGTGTTTATGCAACAAACACTATTCCTCACTTGATATCAGACCATGCATTTTCACGCTCTTTACAGGCTCATATACTCACATTCTGTGCTTTATTCAAATGCTTGATACACAAATTTCCATCTCGAAAAGATGACGTGTTCAACTCTCTTATAGTGCACAGTGAAGAACTTTTAAGAAATGAGGTGTCCCCTCCAGAAGTCATGTCATCAAATATAGTAATAACTTTCATCAACGATTTTCAAGCAAAGTGCAAGGAAGCTGAATAAATAAGTCGGACAGCGAAATAATGGTTTCAGTACATGCACATGGTTGGTCTTGTGATCCAGTTTATTAGAGCAGAAAGAACAGGAGACTGGGAACTTCATTTGTCTACTGTTGTCAACATGCTACATTTCTTCCATGCTGCTGGTCATAACTTATGTGCTAAATCAGCTCATCTTTATGTGCAGAAAATGCTGAACTTAAAATCACATATGACAGCAGATGATTCTGATCAGTTTTCCGATGGAGGTTTTTCTGTGTTAGATGAACAGGAAGATTTTGGGCTGGAACGTGGAGTGATATGGTGTTAGAACAAATATTAATGAGGAGTATGAAGTCTATAGGTGGACTTACCCATGGGAGGGGAGTGACGGAATAAACCCTGCTGAGATGGGTACTTCACTTCCACTTTGCAGTGAGGTTACCAAGGCACTTGAAAGTTTTACTAATGTATTTTCATTGACATGTGATCAACACACCGAAGAATGCACAAGCCGACAAATTCGAGATCACAAGATCAGAACATCATTTGCCAGTGGTTGATGCAATATAACCCATTTACTTTGGAATCTGGAGAGTTGGTATGTCTTTCAACAGGACTGATAGGAAATGCATCAGTGACTTGTGACAAGGCAGATGAAAAAGGAGCTGCTTCTATTGTGGCATTGGAAGGGAAAGACTTTGGTTCAGTCACATTACGAAGAAGGGATAAAGTGTTACCACTAGCAGCAATGACCTCTGCTGTTAGTGCTCGAGACCACACTGCAATAGTTAATACCCATCAACTCTTCAATAGAATCATATGTGTTGACAAAGAACCACATCAGTTGAAAAACTGTTTTTGATTTGAGCTTGCACCAAAGCCTCTTGCTTTCTTTGACAATGTATCTTTAAGAAAAGGAAACAAATCATCTTTGTGCACAGCCTTCAAATATGAAGAGACACCAAAAATCCCCGAGGACTGTATATATGTTATAGATAGTGGTCACTTTCTCCACTCTGTAATGTGACCCCGACCTGCAACTTATGGAGACGTTCTTGCATGCTACATTAATTTTATTGTTTCTCATTATGGAAAGAACTGTGTTGTGGTATTTGATGGCTATCCAGAGGAACCAACAATAAAATGTTGCGAGCAACAGTGATGATCATCTAGAAGACATCTGCAGCTAACCTTACTCCAAAAAAACACAATGACTACAACAGCACAAGCTGAATTTCTTGCCAATACGAAAAACAAAATATCTCTTATCCAGCACCTTGAAAGTCACTGCAGGGATTCAAACATTCACGTTCATTCAGCAGATTCTGATGCTGATGTTGTTATTGTCTCAGTGGCACTACAAATGGCAGAAGCTGTGGTTGTCTGTCAAAACACAGATTTGCTTGCTAACCGCTCTTGCAGCACATCCAAACAATGTTTGGTTCCTCCGCCCTGCATCAGGTTGTAAAAATAACGAAACTTTATTCTGCATTGCAAGACAGTAAAGTCTACTAGGTGAAGTATGTGATGTTCTACTGTTTGCACATGCTGTAACTGGATGTGAAACAACATCTTCACTTTTTAAGCAAGGAAAAGTTAAAGCACTGAAAATTCTGCAGAAAGATCACTAACTCAGGACAGATATGAAAGTCTTCAATCACCCATCTTCTTCTAAGGAACACATTTCTACAGCAGGGGAAAAATTCCTACTTCATTTGTATGGCGCTCGTCAAAGCCATTCATTAGATGAGTTGCGATACTACAGATACAGTAATCTTTTTTAAAACAACCACTACAAAATCATTCGATCTTGCCTTACTGCCTCCAACAAGTGATGCAGCTGCTCAACATTCCTACCGTGTTTACCTGCAAGTTCAGCACTGGCTGGGGATGGGCCACACATAATTGATCTTTGCTTTCAGTTTGCTCCACTTAAGACCCAGCACCACAATATCTATTGAATATTATTTCCTGTGGATGTAAAGCACACAGTTCCAGAAACTGTGAATGTGCTATAGCTGGACTTAACTGCTCTGCTATGTGCAGTGTCTGCCAAGGTCTGTCATACATGAACTTTATGGAACCAAGTGAACTTTCTGACGGTGAAATTGAAGATACCCAGTAATTCAAGGTAATGAAGATTTTAGTTATTCTTTATAAATTGCTTCCAGCCAAGTAATTGACATTCAACTGGTAAAAAGCTACTTGAAGGGATCATTAGATAAGAAAGTTAACAGCATTGGTTTTTGACGACGTTTCTGTCATAAGTAGCTGAATGAAACAATTTAATTATGAAGAAAGTAATTATCGCTCAGACAAATACTCACTTTAACTAAATTCCTTCAAGTTGCTTTATATCATCCTAGTTTTAGAAGGTATTGAAAATACATTAATCAAAGTGTTCTCTAAATAGGATGTTAATGGAATAAAAATTGATTCCTGTCCTTTTTTAAGGTTACAGCATGCATTTATGACATAAGAGATGTGCATACATGGGGTTAGCATATTTTATAAAGGTTTCAATCACATTTTGCATCAAAACAGAAGGTTGTACCAAAAAATACATAGAATTCTTTTTAAAGAACTTTTTATGATGAATATTTTTTGTAAAACTTTTTTTTTATTATAAAATATACGGTTTTCAAAATAGACAATGTGGAAAAAATTAAAGCAGATCAAAATGACAAAATGTAATACTGCAACTGTCAGTTCAGACATTTGAAACTGTATTCCCACCAGAACACTGCAGAGGTTGGCTATGTAAGGTTTAAAAATGCAGTTTCACCTATAAGATTTTTGCATATCAAACTTTCTCTTCCACTTTGCTATTGCATTGTTCTACTTGTTTTTGATGAGGAGAAGAAAGCTAACTTGGAAACCTGCAAAGTGAATGTGTAATTCACTTACTCCCCAATACTTGCATTACAAATTCACTGACTAAAACCTTAGTCCACTAGAACACAGCACATCTTAATGGTTCTTTTGAAGTTCATCAGGACTAGCTTATGTTTCTCTTGTCCTATCTGTGGCATATTAAGTGTTAATTTTATTTATATCTCGCATGGTGGGCCATGGGCTGATGTGAGGCCAGCATGACATTTGTGGCTCGATTACCCGTGGAGTCAATCCCAAATTTGTGTATATTGGAAATTGCTGGTAGGAGCTAATAAAATCATAGCAAGATCATTACAGTTTTAACTTCTTTACTAAGATTGTCACATGCAACATCTAAAAGCCACACATCATAATACAGCACTGAAGGTAACATGGCTACGAGGGAACAAACACAGACACTATAAAAACAGGGTCTCCAACTTCAACACATGAAATATTACTAAAACATAGTTTACAATTTACTTCCCAACAGAAATGTAGTAGATGTTGCCCAGGCCAAGGTGTTTACCATATTTATGTCTCATTCCATGTTACTCATGAAGAAGAATGGGCATCTACTGTTCTGACCTCCAAAGTCCATTAGCTGATTATCCCTACCCTGCAGATGTAGTACATACTTTTACCATCATCTCACAAGGTAAAATACAAATGGAAGTGAGTCTATAACATATTCATAAATTCTGCTTAAAAGTGCAGAATGCCATAGAGAAATTAATTTCAACATATATCAAATCGTACCTATTAAAAATAATTTGATGGGAGGTACAACTAAACCAAGGATTCAGGAAATAATCTAACTTTGGTGAAAGTAGTATCAATAGTACATAGTTTTCACCTTAACCAACAGCACGAAGTTCTGCTTGTCAGCTGGAGTGCCACCTCTCTTGGCAGGGTACTCCCAGTCCAAGTCTAGGCCATCAAAACCATTCTCCCTGCAAGCACACATCAACATACTGTATTTGAATGTAACGTAACATGCCACTGTGCACTATGTGAGTTGCCTTACATTAGAATGCTAGATAACAGGAAGGTAATCCATAGCCAGCACTAAAAAAAAATTCCATACGTTTTTTAGAAATGAAATTTTTTATATTTAATGTTTAGTTACTTACATTATAAATGTGCATTGCATATTTTTCTCATGCCAAGACTAACTTTCTATGGGTTTTGAGGGGAACTTCAAGTGCAGAAAATCAATAGTTTAAAACTGTCTAAACTTGCTTCTTATAGTTCTTAGAACAGAAAACAAGATAGTTAATGCTCTACACATGTTTTTACTCCTGAAAACAGTGCAGGGCCACTTAAGCTGGAGAAATATTTTCCAGGAGGTAAGCTGTCCTAAAATTGGTACTGAAAAAATTGACGCATGACACGTACTCTGACACACACACACACACACACACACACACACACACATATATATATAAACAGGACTTCGCCTCATCTTCACATGTCATCACGTCACCCCAGGCAGGGTTTGAACCTTAAACAACTTCCTACCAGAGCCTACCAGCATGCCCCTAGGCAAGGGGAACCCACGGACACGTCAGCCAAGATCGTTTTCGCCTTTATGTCAGACGTCACGCCATCCCCCAACAAGTGATAGAAACCAGCCAAGCAGCCCAGCAGAGAAGTCTGCTTCTGCCACAGCCTGAGAGATGGCACCAGAGTACGGCTCCAGCTACAGAGGGAGGAGCTACCTCCGCAACCCCTAAGAGCAGAGCATGTGGCTATATGTAACTACACCGCTGCAGCTGCAGCAGCTGGTGGGGGTTGTGAAGTGGCACACTCACACTAACCCACACAACACTCACAACACAGAAAATACATTTCCCCATAAATTGCTGCAAGCGATATAACGCCGTAGGTAATGTCATTTCATTGCACCGTCCCACCACCACCCTGCCTCTTTCTAATCACTCCTATTTTTATGCCTGGAAACTAACACTTTTTTCTGCTTCCAGAGAGATGACTGGCATCTGCAGGCGGGTGGCGCAGTTCTGTCACCCGCCTCCAGGGTCATGCTACTGCGGTACGACCCAGGATACATTCCAGCAGCGGATCAGTACATTTCATATCACACTCATTAGCCTCACAAAGTCTATCTTTGTGTTTCTAACAAACACCCTACTTTCTCCAGTCCTAATCCAATAAAAGGAATACAATTTATCCTTCGCGACTGTCGCTTAGTTTTCCCAGGTCCTCTCCGCGTTGCCTGGTTTTCTATGTCCATATCTAGACCCTTCTTCTTTCGGGGTATGTCCATCACTACAATTGTGGCCATGGCACCAGACAACCCTGCTCAGCTGCGATGCATTCACCCAATTTTGTTAATTAAACCCAAACTAAGGCATAAAGGGCCTGCCCTGAGATGCATCCCATTCTCCGACCATCTTAGCTACTAACATGCATGCTGGAGAGCACACAAAACTGTGTGTAGCAGGATTTTTTGGGGTTTGCGAGAAAAAAAAAAAAAAAGTAAACGACAGTTTATTCTCCGCAGCTCGCTCCACCACCTCGTGTGCTGGAGCTCTGCAGACAGACGTTCTCCAGTAGGACCACCAATACCTATCAGACATCTTCAAAACCTACACCAGCAACGCCCTGAAGAAGTCTTCATTACCTTTAACATTCACTACCGTTCTGGTAGTGACACACAAGTCTCTTCTGGAAAACAGCATTGAGTTAATTAGGGTCAGTTAGTATCAACTACCTAGCCGCATCTGCTCTTATCTAGTTCAGACCCAGGTCCCCTTCACCTGGTATTATTGTAGTCTACTTCTTTTTCAGTTTTTTGTTGATTTGGAGTTAGTATGGGCCACAGTGTCTATTCCTCATGGAAAGAATAACTTTTTATCTAACCTCTGAGTAGCCTACTTTTTTCTAGGGTTACTGTGAGTTTAACCCAAGTAGATCATGGAAAGGCAGGAGACCCATGTCATTAAAATCCATTTGCTGAACTTAGAGTAGGACTGCGGGCTCCCTTAACCGGGTGCACATACATCTCAAACATACACATTAGACAGACACATATACTGTGGATCAGGTACGGCAAGGTGCCTAGTGCACACTTACAGTAGAGCCACTACCACTAGGAACTCAATCCACAAAGCAGATAGTCAGCCAGCCCAGCCAATTGACTCTATCCACCGTGCTGTATTATCGCAAGAAGGAGTGATCAAACTGGTTCTGGAGGTCTGCCCCCTCTTGTACCACATCCACGTCACTGTCGGACATCCAGGGTAACTCACCACTCTAACCACTGCGCTGTACTGTCGCCGATTGGAGTAATTGGGTACGACTATGTTTGGCTCAGCCATGGCTGGCTTCACACCTAGCTAGGGATTCTCATCGCTTGCTCTTTCTTAACGTGGCCAACTTTAGTGCCTTTCTTTATGCCATACATCCATATGAGTGGTGCAAAGTGGCAAGCTAGGAAAGCAGCTTTTGCCTCTGAGTCCAACTTGAGCTGTAATCTAGTGCCAACTTCCCTCTGCAGTAACCCCCAGGAATGAGCTCAAGCCGCTCTACAACTTGAGAGGCCTCACCTCCCAGTTCTTCAATGCTCTCTATTTCAGCCTCCCTACAAGACCGCTGGCGAGCCCCACCAACTTGCCACCAACTTCCGCCAGGGACTCCATGTACCACTGGGTATAGCGAACCCATGGTGCCAGCTCAGTAGGACCAGTAGCCCTCCGCGGACTCCATCAGCACCGCCAGCCACATTACCACCTCCGCCCAAGGACTGGGTACGAGTTACAGCTGGCACCAGAAGCAAGAGTGACCAAGTCAGGAGCTACCTGGGCTATGCCCACTCCAGGTAAACCAGTGGCTGTGTGTAAACCAGTGTTGTGGAGGACAATTAAGCCCACATCAGACTTTGTGCCTTGCTGTCAAGTCATGCGCCCCAGCTTATATATTGGCCGGGGACCAGTCAGCAGCCAATAAAGTCAGCCCTGTCATATTGCCTGTGTCTCTGACAGACATACTAAAAACTTGCCCGACCATGACGTCAGGTGGCGTCAAGAGTTTTCGTGGTGCCCAATGTGCGGCCACAGCACTTTATTGATTACTAAAGCAGAACCAGGCGATCATGACCCCAATAAACAGTTGATGCATTACGTCTTTTTCAACAACGGAAATTAGACTACTTCCGCTCCATCCTTAGGTCAGTTTTGCCAGGAGTCTGAAGTTTGCATTATCATTTGTCCTGATGTAAGATATAATTGTACTGTCTCTTATGCAGATTGTTTTATTCACCGGACCCCCGTAACAATACTTAGTGGCAACGAGTAATTTTACTCTCCGCTAGATAGCAGTAGTAGTAGTAGTAGGATTATCGTTTGCCTTTTGCTTTTCACCCCTTCTACTGGCCTGTGATATCAGATAGGCAAGTCATGCATTCGTTACCCCTTGCTCTGCGACCACCCCACGCCTTAGTGCTGCCGGCCAATCAGTGTTGGGCAGCAACCCAGTTTAGTATAAAAGGAAAGACAGCCCGCAGTATTTGCTCCTAGCGCCGTCACTCAGGATTGACCAGATTGAAACTGTTCTCCAGCATGCGTTGCTCAGACCCTGACCCACTCGACCACCATTTAGGCGCTTGCTTATGTTTAGGTTTTGTTCTAGCATCAGCTGCTCGGAAGTTAACTTGATTTACTATAGTTAGGATCTCTCCCTACTTTGTACCTTGCAACCCCTACTGCCTTGCAGTACACGGACGTGTCTGTAGGTAACTTTATCCTGAAGTCCTTCTCAGGACTCATCCTGACACCTTCTTGCTTAGTATGTATTCTAAGCCACGTGTCCGTATCTGTACATAATGTCGTTCTACACGAATAATACATCCAACAATGCAAGAGGAGATCGCTTAGTCATTCAGCATATCACACCTCGCATTCCCCCAGTTTATTCACTGGTCACCTCTACCGGCCTATCCAGTATTGTACTATAGCTTCCCGGTCTAGACTCGTGCCATCAACTAGGAGTTAGCATACATTCACCACATGTGTTTCCATTCGGAAATAAACGTGGATCAGCCTTCACTTCGAGTTCATTCCTGTAGACTTAGCACCTTGTCCGTAGTTACCCTCACGTAACAATACAGCAGTTAATCCCGGGATATGTTCTCATTCAAGCCATCACACTGAAACTTTTTCACCCATATGCTCTCTACCAGGCCACCCTTCCTGCTAGCCTAGGTTGGCAGAAAGGAGGAGCGACTCATGTACACTGTCCTGAATCAGCCTTGTCGGCTGGGTGTCCGTTGACCTCTCCACTGCGGTCTCCACCAAGAGAGACAGACGTTCCCTAGGTTGGGAAGACTCGGACAGGAACACACACTCATGTGCGACCTTGGACAGGTGAGGCCTGACTTCCATTGTGGACTGCACTACATTACAGGCACTGGAATAGAGTGTCCACTGGTTCCCAGGACGCATGTGGTGCTACAAATAATATTGTGCACAAGGAGCCTGCTATCTTGTTATAGTAGTAGAAGGGTAAGTCAGTATACTGATGCCCTATTCCAAGTGGAGGGGATTTAAATAGAAGATAAGGCAGATCCTCCTGGATTCTGGTCATCTGCACAATTTAAAGCTTGCTCTGGTATCACACCTAGCTAGCCTTGAACCTAAAACTCAAGGCCAGGTCCTGAGGCACTTGCAAGACCCAGCTGAACCGGAAGTTCCCAGAGATCTGTTCACTGCATCCGAGAGCACCGGCCCCACTGCATACCCGTAGTGGATCATAGAACACTTGAACCAGCCACAGCAACCTGTGAGACACCTGTCGTCGCCTACTTGGTTCCCGAAGTACTACGACCTATGCCTCGCCCACTGCTGCAGGATAGACCAACCTTCTCCACACCATCTCCAGCATCAACTACTAACACAGACATATCTCCCTTAGCACGTCACCCCGGTATCGTCAAGACATCAGCGTGCTAAATGTAAAGTTGTTCTACCCACTCCCGATTTTGTGCCCAGCCGCATAGCTACCCAGCCAGTTCTATACAACGGGCAGGCACCAGTGCCCCGTCTGGACTGAAACCCCCTATAATATAGGAGCGCTAGGCTTAGCTCCTAGCCAAAATGGTAGACGCCACCTACTGCCTCAGATGAGCGAGTATCCATTCTCATGTATGACATGCATCACAGTTTAACTAGCCGGGAGTCAAACCGAAAACCAGTCAGACTTCGGGGAGTCTGAAAACTCCCGGGGCTCTTAATTGTACCTGGCCAAAATGTACCAATCCAATTTGAGCCATGCTGGCTAAGGCAAAACCGCCACCACAATGAAATCCGCCATTGTTAACCAACCCAAGAGGTGCAATATAACCACGTTCCACGGAGCGGGCATTAACTTCATTAGTTGCGCACATTGCCAGAATAAATTCCACTGTCTATGTCAGGTGGAATGACAAGCCCCGTATACTGACGGGCTGGAATACCGCTATAACGAATGTCGGACCCACCAGACTGCCTAATGCAGCTGACTTACCTATGTTGGACAGAGATTTAAACACAGTAAAATATATTGTATATGCGCAGAAGTTCCATCTCGTATGCATAGGCTGGCCAGATGAAAGAATCACTAGACTGGGCTCACTATACACGTGTGAGGTTTGCTGACATGTGGGAGAATACAAATCAGGTAATTATGCCACCCACCGCAGCATAACATTCACCCGGGGAAGTGACAGGTCACAGTTACCAGAGTTTGCAAGAAGACGACATGAAGACCTGGTAGCATTTACCCAGGAATGTGAATGGGAGTTTGAATGAAAATTAGTCCTTGTTAACAATGGGTCGTTAAAACCTGTCAATATTTGAAATTAAAAGCGCTACACTGGGGAAACAAATACGGAGAATTCATTACTGAATGGGGGAAACTTTGTTCATGCCTAGCCACCCAGTTCTCTGGCTAAGAAATGCTGGTGCACTTAACTACCGAATTCCACAGTCGAACACAGACCGCCGAGGAAGAGGCTGAAATGTTCATTCAAAGGAAGGTGCAGATGTACTGCCAGAATTTCCCAGAAGGGGACGAGGAAAGTTGTGTACGTAACATTACGCGTATGCTGCTACCAAAATTACGAAATCTTCTCCAACTTCCCAGGTCGCAGTCAGTAAATTAATTAGTTGAGAGAGCTTGCGAGACAGAGCGAAATTTAAAGGCGCAGGCCATTCTCGACAAAACACGCAGCAATAAGAGCCAAGAGGTTGTTAAACTGCCGAGCCGAAAGGGAACCCTACCCCTCCCTCTCCTTCTACTCCGACTCTTCTTAAGTGCTGGTTCTGTCCAGAATGGTACTTAAATCGGGACTGCCATTGATTACTGGGGCACGTAGTCACACACAAGGGGAACTACCCCCAGGCCGCCTCGATACAAGCCATTGAGGATGCAAAAGAACCTACCAACAAGAAACAACTACATCACTTCTTGGGCCTGTGTAACTGATTATGCGACTACGTACCAGACATCGCTCAACAGATGGCACCCTTCAACCCTCTCCTAGAGAAGGAAACACGTTGGCGGTGGGGAGAAGAACACAACACATTTTTTGACCTGAAGCAAAGCTTTCAGAATATTGATCAACTCCACTGACCATGAGATAGCCCCCTCATATTGCAGTCTGAGTCCTGCCAGAACGGACTGGGGGCAGTCCTATACCAAGAGGACCCCACTGGACAACTCCAACTCATTGCCTATGCCAGCACCCGTCTGAATGCCACAGTACAAAAATACCACATTAACGAACATGAATGTCTCGCCTTGATCTAGTACATTATCCAAAGTAGAGTACAGATTGACTGAGAAGCATTAGCCATATTTTTTGCAATATAACAATTTCACAAGTATGGACTTGTATGGCCATAAATTCATATTAATTGCAGATCATCAACCATTAAAGAAATAACTTGGTCATTACAATATTATTCCTATGTTATCAAATGCTGGATTCCAGAGAAGGGGAGTAATACTAGTAGTATATGACTCTGTCATAGAATATAGAAAGGGTTCACTTATGTCCAATGCTGATGCATTGTCTTGTTTACCTGTACCAGACATGACAGGAGATGAGAATGTGTTCTCGTTCATAACTCTCCCAGACATTCCAGTAATGAGCAAGCAAATATGTAGTATTACAAAAAAGACCCTGTTTTAACACAAGTGTGTAAAATTACAAGATTAGGCTGGCCACATTATATACGTGAGATAAATTTGAAAGCCTCTTTTAGAAGATTTGAGATATGTTTGCAAGATGATGTTCATTATTGTGCAACAGAGTGGTTTCGTGGTTATACCCAAGGTATTACAAAGTTTGGTGCTGGATATGCACGTGAAGAACACCCAAGCATTGTCAGAATGAAAATGTTAGCACGTTCAATTGTGTGGTGGCATATGGATGAAGACATTGTGGCCAAAGTAAAAACTTGTGAAGTGTGTCAGTGCACACAAATTGGAAGGCAAAATATTCCTACAGTACATTGCCCAAAGTCAAAAGCAGTGTGGGAGAATCTGCATATCAACTTCCTTGAGTATGAAGGATCATCAGTTTTGGTATTAGAGTACAGTAATTTCAAAATTAATAGAAGCCTAGTTGATAATAAGCAATTACAAGTACAGTGGTAACAAAGCTCAGAACAAGTTTTACGACCTTTGGTTTACCTATCACACTAGTATCTGATTGGGAAATACCTTTTAACTCAGGTTATTTCTACAACTTGGGTATGGCAAATGGAATTCAAATGCTGGAAACTCCTCGATACCATCCCAATCCCAAACCAAATGGACTAGCAGAAGAGTGCAGTACAGACCATAATGCAAGCCTTGAGAAAGCAAGTTATTGAAGGTACTAATGGAAATAAGAGTTTACCCATGCAGCATCGGTTGGACTGTTTCCAATTTGTGTATTGCAACACACCATGCACAGCAACATGCCTAAGCCCAGCAGAAATGTTATTTCAGTACAGACCTCGAACAAAATTGAAACCAAGTACAATGCAGTGGCTGTGACAGACTGGCATGAGCCATCTGAAAATAAGGGGAAAATACCTCGTATAACATTGGAGATAAGGTCTTTGTGCAAACAAGATCAGAAGATGGATTTCTAGCATAGTTCTGAAAGTTCAGAGTCAAATGACTTACTTAGTGACATGGACTGGAAGAAATAAAGAAGAGAGAGTAGTTCATACTGATCAGCTGAAAGGATCCTACTTGGAGGATGATAAACACCCCACATTTCAGGACAAGGAGGGAGATGTCCAGGAACAAGGTTGACAACTAGAGGTTGGTGGATCTGGCAGGCAGACAATGGCACCCTACATAGGTGCAGACACAGGGAGTCACCGTGCAAATAAGAGGCCAGAAGAGGAGCATATCAAAATGCACAAGTTAAGGAAGGAGGGACAAGATCAACAACTGGAATCATAGCCCTCCATGACAGGCATGAGAATATAAAGGACAGCAATGGTAGTGCTAGCCCCCCCCCCCCCCCCAAGAGGAATTGAAAACAAAACATTTAGATGATTAGGGAGAGAAACAATGCATCTTATACAACTAAATTTGTAATGTGTAGGCCTACTGTGGTATTGTAAAAGTTATGTGTATTATTGTGTGTCTGCTGGGTAATGGACTCAATATATGTTTTGTGTTTACCAAGTGCCTTGTAAGGCTAAATTTGTAAACTGTAAAAGGCTATATGTATATTTATATTGTGCATGTAGTGAGCTTGTGGTTATGTCTTATAGGACTATATCCCATTGGTTAAATTGGTCTTTGCTGTAATAAGCTATGTGGAAGTATGTCTAAAAAGTAATGTTAACAACCTTATGTATTGAGGTATAGGAAATTCGTAGTAGGCTATATGTAAAAAGATAGGTTTAACACAGTAGTATATTTGCAAAGACAAAAAAAGGATCAACAAATGGGATTCTTTCTTGTTGATATATTTATCCTTGTACCAAACTGAAATTGTATAATATAGATGTGGAATTAAAAACACAATAAACATGAATGTTGAAACTTAACAGTTGTGTTTGTTATGTACTTCTCTTTATTCCACTTCTCTATTCATTTACAACATACAATACAACTCTCCGCTACATGCTAACCGCCATGTTGCCACCATCTTACTGCCGGCCTCCAGTGGCGCCCCCTGTGGCAGGCCTACCAACTCCCACTACATTACCTGCTCATACCAATCCACTACACTCCTTCCCCCTACAGTTTGACTCCACTACCTGTGAGGTACCATTCAGTTCTTTCAATTGCAAATCTAGTCTTTGTGGTTTGCGAATTGTCCGTCTATGGCAACGTTCATCTGTTGTCGTCCTCTCCAAGAACGGTGACCATGACGAACCACCATCATTTGGAAATCCCTTGAAACATCCAACTGTCCGTGAACCTTCAGGACCCATTGATGTGAGGGCTGCTTCTACCACCAATTGATCCCCTAGAGGTGGCGAGCACACCCCTGGCTCACCTGACCCCAAAGGCTGCTGATGTTCCTCTGAACCCGCTGCCGGTTGTGTGAGGGCTGCTGCATTGGTCCACGTCCACCTCCTCGACGTGACTGGTGACACTCCACTTGCCCCACAATCAGTACTATTACTGTCGTGTCAGCAGCCCCATCTGGCCGCCACGGTTTGCCACCAGAATGCGGTGGATGCCGTTCCTTGATGTGATCAGCATGACAGAAACGTATCCGGCCCTGGGTGTACGCCTGATACTTAACTGCACTTACCCTGTCTTTCACTTGACCCGGAACCCAGTTCAAATTTTCGCCCTTCACCGTACGCACCCAAACATTGTCCTCTTTTGCAAACTGCCTAAGTGGTGCACATGTTGAGAAACTCTCCAGCTGCTTATAAATCTGCTTGGTCTGCATCTTAAAGTTCAAGGTTTCAAAACTGTTAGTCGCGTATAAGGCTTCCACCAAGAAACAGCTCCATGGGTGTTGCACCTGTTCTAGAAGAAGGAATGTTCCTGTATGAGGATAAATAGTTATTGACCCTATGCTGCAAGGATACATTCCAGCAATCCTTTTTTAACATCTTGGACCACTCTTTTCGCCATCCCATTGGATTGGGGGTGGTAAGGAGGAGTCAACTCGTGTCTGATTCAATTATACATTGTGAATGCGCAGACATCTTCTGAAGAAAATTGTGGCACATTATCCAAAACAATTAGCTCTGGAAGCCCGTAGGAACTGAATAATGTTCTAAGTCGCTATCATCGCCTCTGCCGTAGTTTAATGCATGACAAACACCTCTACCCCTTTTGAATGGGCGTCCACTACAATGAGTAAGTCCCAACCACTTGTCATTGCAAAGTTCACATGCACCCTCTGCCACTTCCGTGTTGGCCATGGCCATTGTTGTAGAGCTACCTTCCGGGTCGATGGCTGAACACTCTGGAAGCATGACAGGACTGCACCATCGGTTCGACCTGACCGTCAAATTCCAGCCACCAAACATGACTTCTAGCTAACATCTTCATACGACTGGAACCTGGGTGTTCTTCATGAAGTAGTGCTAAAACTACATTCCGTAGTGTTTCCAGAATCACCACTCTACTTCCTAGAAGGCTGCAGTTTTCTTCTACAGTGAGCTCATTCTGCCTGGAAAGATACACAGTCAATGATTTGTCATCACTCCAGTCTGGTCATCCACAACGAATGAAGTCTTTCACTCTGGCCAAAACTGGATCTTTATTCGCTCTGCCAAAATCTGCAAGCAACAAGGGCTTCTCCAATACTGGTGCAAAATATTTTATCACATCTGTGAACGCCCTCACTGGAGAGTATTTATATTCGTCTGTTTCTATTGGTTCATCGTCTGCAACAGGTAACCATGATAGCGCATCTGCATGTGGAATTCGCTCTCCGAGCTTGTATCTAATTTCGTAGTTGTATGACGCCAACATTACTGTCCAGCATTGCAATCGTGCTACCGCCAAGGTTGGTACGGCTGTCTTCTCCCCAAAGATGCCAATGAGATGTTTGCGGTCAGTTTCCAAGATGAACTTGCTGCCATTGATGTAATTGTGTAATTTTTTGACACAGTGTATAATGGCCAAGGCCTCTCTATCCAATTGCGAATAGTTTCGCTCTGCTGCAGACAGTGCTTTGGATGTAAACCCAATAGGCATTTCCATTCCATCTTCAATGTGCGACAAGACCGCACCAACTCCTGTTGGGGAAGCATCGCATGTCAACACTAAGGGTTTGTTAGGATCGTAATGCACTAGCAAACTGGACTGCAAAAGCCAACCATTACTTTCCTGAAACAGTCGCTGCAAGTCAGAAGTTCACACCCATGGCACATTTTGCTTCAGTAACTCATAGAACGCATGAAGCCAGCTAACTAATGCAGCAGGAACTTACCATAGTAATTTAGCAGCCCACAATAAGCACGAAGTTCTTCTTTGTCAGTGGGTTCCGGTGCCTCATCAATTGCCTGGAGCAATTTGTTTGATGGCTTGATGTCGCTTGTGGCTGCAATAAGTTGCACTTTGCAATATTGACCCGAACCCCATGCTGCGTGAACCATGCCAACACCCCATAAAGTCTTTCCGTAGCGAACGCCAACATTGGGCCTATCACTAGAACATCATCCTGATATGTTACCACTCCCTGAAGACCACTCAACAAGTGTTTAATCACCGACTGGAAGATAGCAGGTGCAGAGGATAATTCAAACTGTAGTAGTTTGAACCGGAACAGTCCCTTGTGGATGTTAACCGTTAACAGAGAAGCAAAGATGTCCTCTGGCCGAGGTAGTGGATAATATTCCCTTTCAAGTACAGGGTTCAAGGTTACTTTGAAATCTGCACATAACCTCAAGCCACCGTTTGTGTTCATCATGCACACCAGTGATGTGGCCCAGTCACTTTTGGTCACTGGATAAATTATCCCCTGTGATACCAACATCGCCAATTCTTGTTCTACTCGTGGTTTCAAGGCATATGGAACCGTTCTAGTCTTCCAAAATTTAAGCACAGCATTGGGTTTTAAGTGTTGTGTTGCAGTGTAACATATGATGGTACCAATCCCTTTGTGGAAAACTTCTGGATGCCTTTGTTTCAGGCTCTCCACTGCTTCCGCTTCTTCCTTGTGCCCACTAACCTCTACTTTAAATATTAATGCCAATCCAACTTAAGCTGCTTTAACCAATTGCGCCCTATCAACGCTGGCATATCCGCACGCAACTGTTTAACCACTAATAGTGGTAAGTTCAAAGATTGGTTATCATGTGTCACTTTGACCACTAACTACCCCAGAACAGGTAAACACTGACCACCATATGTATTCAATTTAACAGAGACTTACTTGCACTCTAAATGTTGCAGCTGTTGTAGATAGACTTGCTCTGGCAGCACACTGACTGCTGCCCCTGTATCCACTTCCGTTACAACAGGCTGACCCTCAATATCCACATGTAACCGATAGCTGCTTGCTTCAGTGTTGATTTTCATATTGTTCATTGAGTAAGAAAGGTACTCACCCATGTCCATTTCTGCCATTGCTTCTATCTCATCACCAGACTGAGCATTCAATTCAGCCCCTACCTGGTACGCTTTCTGTCACGTAGGTATTGCTCGATTCTTGTTGGCTGGTTCCTTGTTCTTTCCTTTACTCATGCACTGTCTCGCTAAGCGACCCCAGCGCGAACAACTAAAAACGCATTACGTCCTTTAAGGGGCACACATCTGCCAAATGCGAAGTTTGGCCACAACGAAAACATTTTGTTTGTTCATCACCACTTCCACTTTGCCGGCCAGACGCGTTAAGTTTGGCGACTTCCCCCATTACTTTGTGTCCAAATTCCCATGCATTCTTCTGGAAATTAGCTTGTTCAAGATGAATGGCTAATTCGTAGGATTCTGCAAAGGACAAGTCTTCCAATAACAACCACTGACGCACTTGCTCGTCTGCTATACCCACTATGAGTTTGTCCCGCAATACTTAATTCAAAAATGTGCCAAATTTGCATGATGTTGCAAGATGTTTGATGGCTACCACAAACTCAGCTATCGTCTCTGTATTCTTCTGCGGTCTGCTGTAAAACGCATATAGTTCAGCGACTATGATCTTCCTCTGCGTATAATGTTCGACCAACACCTTAATTAACTCTTCATAAGGCTTTTTGTCCACCAGATCTGACGATACTAAATTGCTTAGCACTGCTAGCACTTTTGGCCTGATAACAGTGACTAACATGAAACTTTATTTTCATCTTTAATTTGGTTCGCCTTAAAATAGTGTTTCAATTGCATCACATATGATGCAACATTTTTGTCTTTTGGGCAGAACTCTCCAACCCTACTGATTGCCGCCATACTAGAAAACAACACATCCAATACACTTTCGCTATTTACTTCCACTAAAGAGCAATCCCATGCTCGTCGCCAATGTTATGTACTTCTCTTTATTCCACTTCTCTATTCACTTACAACATACAATACATCTCCATTACATACTAACCACAATTATGCCACCATCTTACTACCGGCCGTGTCCCCAGTGGCAGGCCTTCCAACTCCCACTACATTACCTGTTCGTAACAATCCACTACAGTGTTCATAAATGTTGCTATCAGAATTAAATCTTGCAGGTAGTAGTGATAGTGTATTGCAAGATATACAATAAAATTTTGTCTAGTCTCAGAAGTGTAACTACATAATATGTTGGCTTGCATATGATTTTGTAAATGCAAATGTGGATTTTAATTAAAGAGAGAACCTGTGCATAAAACTACATGAATGAACATTTTGAAAACTCTGTAGTCAAATAGTTGCAAGTAGCTGGAACTTTTTGTCAAAAAAGAGTTATTATGATCCTATCATTCTGTTATTTATAAATCTAGAACCTCACTGTAAGTGCTGAATTGTACATGGAAATCTGCCAAATTATTGTCCTTAATTCTATGTGAAAAGTAACGTTATGCAAAGTCGGACAACAAGAAAACTGGTATGTAATATATCCCTTTTGCACTTACTGAATCAACTTGACAGCGCTGGCAATAAAAACCTGCCGCCTGCCTGGGTCTGCTGCTAGCATTGAGTAGTTTGTCGAGCCCTCGTTCCAGCCACCTATTGCAACTGTCACCTTCAGATGAGGAAACTTAGTGCGCAAGTTTGTCATCTTCTTGTATGTACCTGACACATTGACATAAGAAATGTTATTACACATATGGTACAAATTTCAGTTTCAAGAATGATAACGGAAAAAATTTCAGAGCAACTGCCAATAAATATTATACCATAGACATTGTAATATTGTATACTGTGCACTATATAGCAAAAAGGAAAATTAGCATGATAGCAGGTATGCTGTGCACTCCCAGTACACACACTAAATAAGTGTGTGTGCTATTTATTTATAATGATATTTTAACAATTGAAATTATTTATCTTTGTAAAGTGTTTTGGCAATTTGTTAAAATCACTGGACTGAAGTTGGCTCTATCTGCTGGCCCTATCCCACCTCTCAGATGATTCATACACCTAAGCGCTTGGAACAAAACCACACATGTGCTTTCGGGACAATAAACCTGTGCGCCTCAACTTTCGAATTTTTTAAAACTCCAAAATGAGATGATCTACCGATATGACTGCTATATTCACGTGTTCCCACAAGTGTCATCTATCATTATATAATTTTTTTGGAGGGTTATGTATTTTGGATACTGCACCAGAGCCCTCAGAGTGTGCAAATACACACTTTTAAGCAAGTTGCCCACCAATTCACAGTTTTTTTCACACAAAAAAAACTTTGACCAAAATGGCTGCTATATACACGAGTATCCCCATAAGTGTCACCTATCATTTAATAATTTTTTTTGGAGGGTTATGTATTTTGGATATTGTAGGGGGAGCGAAGGAATACTACTATAAAATGCTTAGTGGCACAAGTGACACATTGATTACCCTGTAAAAGTGTTTTGGAGGGAGGGTTCATAAGTTGGTGCTAGCCTTCCAAGGTTAATTCAGGCTACCCCCACTCGTCTACCCCCTAATCCCTGTGCTGTGATTGGCTATTGGTTGATGCAGGGCAAAACTGGCATAAGGGACATTTGGGGTATGGATGTTCACTCTTCGGCATCTGGCACACAACTCAGCTCTGACGAGGGGTGGAACGGCTGCCATTTTAGTTCTAGAGTTGACTAATAGGAGTGCTAGGGTCGATTATGCCTTAAGCCCTTTTATAAGCATAGTTACTCATTATTTCCGAACCACTGAAGCTATAGTCATCAAATTCATAACATACATATCCTCCCCGATTTAGATGAGAGTGATAGGGTCAATTGCGCCTTAAGCCCTTTTATAAACAAAGTTAGTCATAATTTCCGATCTGTTGAAGTTATATTAGTCCAATTTTTTTTGTGCGAAAATTTGCGAATCGGTTGGCGACTCGCTTAAAAGTGTGTATTCGTGCACTCGGGGGGGCTCTGAGGCAATATCCAAAATACACAACCCTTCAAAAAAATCATAAAATGACAGGTGACACTTGGAGGACACATGTATATAGCAACCATATCCTTAGGTCTTCTCATTTTTGAGGAAAAGAATCCGAAAGTTGAGGTGCGCAGGGTTATTGTCCCGAAAGCACATGTGTGGTTCTTGTACCAAGCACTCGGGCGTATGAGTCCTCCGGGAGGCGGGATAGAGCCAACATCTGTCCAGTTTAAATCAGCATTTTTTCTTAATTAATTTTGGTGTAGCTAATGGCACTTTCTAATTTAATTGACTGCACTGTGTGCGCACTGAAAACTGAAAAAGTGCATGTTCCATGAGAATGTGTGAAAGGACTATATTTATGTATAGACTGTTCACGATAAAGTGAGCACTTTTTAAGGCCCTCCCAACAGGTATTTACCACTAATTAATATGTTTTATTGCAGCCTTAGACATTAACTTTTGAGAGTGGTGAAAGCATACACTGTATTTATTAGTCATGTGACAATAATGATATTAAAAAGTGGCTTTGACATAAGAACTGGGTTTAAAGAAAAATTTGGAAGGGCCTTCAATAGTGCTCACTTTACCGTGAACGCTCTATAACTGTAACACGCCGCCATAAAAGTGCAAAACATTTGCGACAATTTAAGATTCTCAGGAGAAATGCTTGAACTTAGATGTCCATAAAAGGATTTTCATTCAGACTTTGCATTCCGACACTGTCCCATTATGACCTCATTTCGCCCACATCGGCTCTCAATACATCGTTGTTAAGAGCAGCCTAAATCTCTCAACTCAATCTAGCGTTCACCTTTAATAAATGCAAAGAAGATAGGCTACTATTATATGTATAAGTATAGTGAGTTAGTTACCCCTTCCAAAGTTCTCTAGTAAGTCGTGGTATGGGTCAAGACTCTTGATGCTGTTGCTTGAGATGTTAAGACCAGCAAAAGCATACACTAAGTGAGTGCACAGTGTGGGGTCGAGGTTGTCCAAAGTGAAGGCTCCCGGGTTGGGTCTGTAAACAGCCCACGCTGAGACGTAACATACCACAGCACGGTCATGAGGTGGTTTTGGTGCCGTCACTGCAACAATACAAAACCACATTACATGTAATGATAATTTGTACCAACACTACCTAAAAGAGAAACTATCGAAATCTCAAAAAGCATAGCATCATATGATGTCTTAATTTTCTTATCAAATTAACATGTGCATAAAATAATATTTCAGTATTACTTTAGCTCAATTCCTTTTTTTAACTCGTATGCAGCATTCTTAATTTTGTGCTGTTATTACCACAAAGGTTTTTTCAGTCCCTAGAGATCATTATCTAGTTGTAACTGCGCAGTTAATACGTATTCTAAGGAAACAGTTCCAGTTTTCATCAAATTCATAAAACATAGATGTTTTGTATTATTATGGATACCAGCTTCACTCGCCATTCTGACTGAACTTGTTAATATTGCAGGTGATATGGAATGTTTTGTTTTGGATGTCAGTGCAGAAAGTATTGCAAAGACGTGAAAATGTCGTACGTGGTTAATTAAATACGTTACCAGGAGAGTTCCCGATGGATAGATTACAGTGAGTTCCAAATACATGGTTAAGCTAAAAACTGGAATTTAGGCCCCACATATGCTACAATCACGTAAGACCATTAAGTCCCAGCAACACAGCTGTGAAGCCAATGAAAGACTGAGCGACTTCGTTCATTTTATTTCATTAGGACATAACATTGACTGACACTCGTACAAAATATTTTGGGCTACACTAAAACTGCATGTGGATTGCAGTTGTAACATGTACAATTGAATATTAGTAATGAACAACGTGTCTTATACTAGCAATGGAGACTAACAATTTTCGGGGGAAGAAATTAAGTTTGTGAATTATATGAATACTAATTGTAAAATTGTTCGTATGCATCAACAGTTTGTTGAGCAAGTTTGGCTTACTGATCACCTGAAGTTAATATGAGACGTGTTGGTATTTGCAGGAAGAGCGTGGCACAAATTCCTCACATACAATGTACATATAAATTTAATTTTGAAAATGTGTTTGTACATAAAGTTTGTAAAAATTAGATAATATTGTGTCTTATCAATTGTGTTTTTTGATGGTCTTTGTCTTAATTCTGCCGGAGATGAGCCGTGTGGTTAGCAATGGACCACAAGTTAATATAAGGAGCATTTAAGGTTTTTAAATATTTAATTGGTACAACACTTAAGATTATTCTACTAGAGCACTGTTTTGCCATTGAGATTGCAAATTTGAATCTTATGGTTGGTGATTGGTCACTATAGTTGCTCCACGTTGATTAATTTCAAATGCATATAATATGCAGCTACAGAAATTGGTTTATCATGTATACATATTTACAAATATGTAGAAGTGTGTTACATGAATATACATAACATTAATTTACTTATACTAAATCCAGGGACTAAATTGGAAGTCTTCTTCCTCAAACAGGCTTTTTCCATCAACACTCCTGTTCTTTGAACATTTAGTTAATCTCATTATATTTAATTAATGTTCAACGCAATCTACACTAAGTATTTTTTCACCCAATTATAATATTACGGACGTTTAAATATTTCAAGTTCATTTGTTAGACATTTAAATGGTAGTAAAGGAGTTTCACATTTCTAAGCCAAAATTTTCATGATTTGTTTTAGAATGTGCTGATAGTCCACAAAGCTTTTTTACCTTCTGGTAATTCTTATATTCAAAGATATGTACTTAACGTGCAAAGCCACATGCTACCAAACCCAAGAAGTAAAATCCACCCTGGAATCGGCAAAAAAACATATTTCGTACTCTAGATCATCATAACATTATGTAACCAGTCACAAAATTACAAGGTCAGCAACACTTGTGAATTATTGTTAATTTCTGCCCGATGTTCTGGAAGTCTCTCTTGGCAACCCAGGGACGGCGTTGTCGTAGTAAGAATCACCAATCAGGCGAACCTACGTCACACACCAGATGCATGACGTCACTTGACCGGACGAGGGATGAGGAGTCGGAATGTAACGTACAGGACATAGGAAATTGATGGAATGAGGATAGGAATACGGATATCCAAACTGGGGAAGGGGTAAAATGTTTACGTTATAAATATAATGGAATCTAAGGAATCATCTTCAGAAAGAACTGGAAAGAGAGACCTTCAGTAGTGAGTTAAGATAATTGGTAGTGTTACGTGCAGCAACAGGCATGCTAGCCTGATTAGGTAGTACAAACACATTGCGAAGAAGTGGAACGAAGCATTGAGCGCTTCTAGACAAACCCAGCCAGACAGGTCGTATGCGCCGAATATTACAGCTGGAAACACGGCGAACAAGGCTTTTGTCGTCGTGACACTGCGCCAGCAAGACGTCCAGAGATGGGGGCGTGCCGTCCGCCGACATGCATCTAGTCTTCAGCCTACGGCATCATGGGCAAGGTGAAGTCGGACCATAGTAGACTAGTCAGAGTGGCCTTTTATATAAACAAGTAATTTAATAACGAATCACATTAACATCTAACACAGTGTAACCAAGCAAACATAACGAGAGCTCCTCCGATTTAACGAGTAACTAACATTCTGTAACGGGTTGTAAAACATATTGTAACGAGATCTAATTTTATAGTGATTTAAATATAAAGACGAAACTGAATATATTTGAGTTCAACATAGAGTACGAACTACCCCAACATGTACGTTTAATATAAAGCATTTAGCCGCATTAAAGTCACGAGCTTTTAAAAACGTAACAATAGGAAAAGACGGACGATAATTTTGTTTAGTCTGTTCACCAACGTTCACTCTGACGACTGGATTGTTATCGATTATAAGAGCCAGTACTTTAAGAAGGAAGACATGAAAGGTTGAGAAGAATAGGGTAAGGGAAAACATAATAACTTGTGAAGGAAAATACTTAAAAAATAATGCAAGTAATGTTTTGCTTATCTGAAGTATCGCCCTACACTTCACGTCCTTTTATTATCTATAGTGGTTGGCACAAATGACATACGAATGATCTTCGTGTGAATATCATAGCGTCACTTTGACATTCCTGGTAGTGATGCAAGCGATACTGTCGCCAAAGAGAGTGAGCATGAAGAGATTTGGGCGGGTCTTAACATCGAGGTATTGAGGGCCCATAAGGGTGACGTGAAGTGCCGACCAGAGGCATCCGTCCGGCACGATTCCCACACGCGAAGCTCCGGCAGCGACGTAGGTGGTAGGCGAGTAGTCTAACCACTACACTACCGCGGCCCCACCGCCAAAGAAGCCTGACGCCGTCTATCTTGTGGTCTTGGCACCCCGGTATGCGATGTGCTGCATATCGCATGACGACCTGCCTGGTAGTGGTCGTGGTCTTCACGCTTTGACTAACAAGTACAGGGTCACTTTGGTGACCTTCTGCACCTGTGGATTGTGAGGTCATGGCTATGAGTCTCAGGATAACCATAGTCATGTGTAGAATTTTTATATTTAAGACAGTCGTATTAGTGGTGCTCTTTTCGCGTTTCAGGCTCGAGGTGTAGGCGTATGTTCGTTTAGAGATAGAGCAGTATGGAAAAGCAATTTTTTTACTATGTTGGTGGACTCCAAAATAATATTTATAGTAAGCGTGTTATCTTGGAGGTACCACCCCGTCTTCGTCCGCGTTATATTCTCTTTTGCGGAGGTAAACATATTGAGTTCACGTTTTACAGTGTCAAGAACAGGGTATCTCAACATGCTGAAACGCAGTTTCAAGCAGCAGGTAGGCGAATGCCTTTTATTACGCCCCACCCCAATTTACCTACCGACATAAAAGTGAAGTTACACGAAATTGTGCGATCAGCTGGATCTGTAAGTGGCTGCCACTTATTTTTATGTGCGGCCTTTTTATCCAGTAGAACTTTTCGTTTTATAACGTATGTGAGTTATAATTATGTGCAAATTTTTCAACGTTTAGTCCTCGATGGATATATATACTGTACATTTTTACACATTATTTATCAGTGCCATTGGCTTTTACCTTGACGCATCCCCAAACATCATTTTGTTAGTGACGATTACCTCCCTATCTATGGATTACCTGGGATTCAAACCCAGAATATTTAAATGCGAAGGTACCGACTTAGTAACATCGGCCAAGGTAATTTAGTTTTAGTGATAACGCAGAGTGCACTAGTGCAATTATCTCATACTATGTGTGCGCGCGCGTGTGTGTGTGTGTGTGTGTATATGTATATATATATATATGTAGTGTGTGTGTGTGTTGTGTGTGCGCGCGCGCGTGTGCGCGTGCGTGCGTGCGTTTCTAATATTGTCTGTTCAGTATTTGTAAAATTCCAAATTTAAAAAATTACTTAAAATAATTCTCAGTCGTAATAGTAATATCATGCACTGTACCAGTAGGATGTAAGTGAATTGTGGAGGAGGAGTGTGTGGTGAAACTGTTTCGGGCGTCTCTTAACGAGATTTTGGGAGTCGATGATAGTAAAGCGAGGTGGATATGGAGCAGCGCCGGAATGCAAGGGGTTGAAGAAATGGGAAATCCCCGAGAAAACACGCCAACCTAACCAACGGCATCGTCCGGCACAATTACTGCGTGAGAAAAATCCGTGAATATGGGCTCACCAGGAATCGTGTCCGGCTCACCTCGGCGGGATAGGCATGCTCTACCCACTACGAAACAACAGCGGCCTCGATAAGTCAGTTGTTACTTATAACTTAAACTATAATGTAACAGTTTATAGTCTATTCGCGGTTTCTTCGCATTTTTTAACCAAGCCTTTGAAAAACATCCTCATGTATGACGTGTTTAGTTCTCCTAAATATGCCCTGTATCACAAGCGTTCTATACTTGTGTTCTTAATGGTAACTTTTTTTTGTTAAATTGAAATGTTATTTATATTTTATTTATAAATTTTAATGCTTCACTTATAAATAATATTAATAAATACTGTGACAAAATATGTGAGTTGGTAACGCTTAAAAATAAATAGTTCTCATGCAAACTATTATTACAACAGAGTGTGCACGAATTCGGTGCGTTGGCCTTTGGTGTAATTTTTCAGTCTTAGTTAGGCTTAGCTTGCACGAGGCGGAGGAATATCCTAGAAGTAGAAGTTTAGTAGGGCTTCAGAAAAGTGTAGAGTAACCGTGAATGGATTATAGTGTCTACTTTAGAGAAGTTGGCAGATCATGGTTTACGAGTTAGTAGTCCGGATATACTTTGTGTAGAATCGTTGTTTGCGCGTATACACGTGCCTCAACAAATAAATATCTTGAGATACGACGTTTCGCAAGTAAAGATAAAAACCATTTAGGTATCTAAGCCCGTGAGTTTTGTTTTTGTAATATCAAATATAATCCCAAAGGAAAAAAAATCGAGAAGATGTTAAAAATTCGAATTTCTAGAGCTTGCTTGCACAGTGTCTTTAATAGGTATAGATTGTTCATAGTAAAATGAGCTCTTCTGAAAGCCCCGCTTACGATATATTTGAATGCAGATTGTGTATTCATCCACCATATATAAAATTAACATTGCCATGTGTAGAGACCTGCAAAATTCGCGTTGTTATGTGGAGACACGTTAAACTTCAAACATATGTACCTCTGCAATAAGTTTCTCATTAGACAATATTTTATTTGACACGCCTGTGTAACTCTGCGCCAATAAATGAACACTTCACAATTGTGCAGTCCAATCACATGTAGTCCAGTCAGAAAGGGCGTGACTTCGCATCTACGCAGCAGCCAGTGGAGAAACGACGCCGACTCGAATATATACAGTACTGTGAAGTTTAACCTGATGCCAAATAATAACGCGAATTTTGCAGGTCTCTATCCATGGGCCTTATTACTTTATTCATGCGTCGGTCAAGTGAAACTGGAAATTATTAGAAAAGTTAGTGTTATACATATTCGCCAATTTTTACAATTATTTGTATTTAAAAAAAAACTAAATAAAAATTAATTATTTCAGTGTTCACAAATGTTCATCGAACCCTTCGAATTCAACGTCAAGGAACGGAACTACTTTTGATCATTCGCTGCCAACTTAACTGGATGCATGACATTGTGTTCCCGTTTGAAGTATGTGCAGATAGCGGCAGTGATATTTCTCAAAGGTTGGTTTCAAAAGTGTTCACTTTACCGTGAACAGCCTTTAGGAAAAACGTATACCATACAGTCGTAGTTTCACCCGTGGGCTTTGTTTGCGTGTAATAGAATCCACTGTTACAAACCCAGTTTGCACAGGACAGAGGAACTACTGAAGCGCCGCTCGCCAGTTACGCGCGTACGAGCAATGAGTAGGAACGTGCAAAATTAGCGTTTATTATTTGGGAATACGGTAAACTTTAAACACCCGTACCTTTGGAATGCGTTTTTCTTTGGATCGTGCTTTATTTGACACGCCCTGGGTAACTGCACCAATAAATGAACACTTCTTAATGGCGTTCCCCAGTCATGCGCAGCTCAATCAGAAAGGGAGTGGCTTCACAACCGTGCAACATCCAATGGAGAAAAGGATGCCGGCTCCCTTAAATACTGTAATGTGATGTTAAGCCTCATGCCAAATAATAACTGTAGCTATTCCTCATCTGACATACCGCGCATGATCGGGCACACTATTATGATTCGTTTATTCATTGACGCAATAATATACAGGGCGTGCCAAAAAAAAGGTATGGTCCCAATAACAAATGTACAGCAAACTTACGGGTACTTAAAATATATCCTGCCCCACCCAAAAAAAAAAAAACCGCAAATTTTGCAGGTCTCTAGCAATGAGACACTGGGCGCGCATTGTTGTCGCCCGTATCACTGTGCCTCGTACGCGAAGGAAAAATGGGGCGTGGCTGTGTTGGGGACGCGGCCGTTTGTTTTGCGTGAATACGTCTATGTTGACGCGCTCGGACACCTTGATGTTTCTTTTTACCTTCCCGGCACCGCTTCACTCGATCATAATTATGGGGTTTTAGAGTATCACTGGATTTCTTTCGAGATGCTCTTTCCAACCGTATACGATTTCTGTATTTCGACTTGGCTTTTTGACGAGTATAGGCCGATATTGTGTTGTTTTCTTAATTTTTTTTACATTAAACTTATGCAATTTCACCATAACCACGCTACACAAATGTTTTTATACACGTAATCAATTGATCTTGACGAGAGCTGTCGATCGAAACTTCAACGAGCGTCGTAGCTTCTCCTAACCAAACGTTATACTACCCGGAAGTTGTGAGACGCGGCGAAACGAACTCAAAATTGCGTCTCCCCCCCCCCCCCCTCCGAGCAGGATGCTTTGCAGTCCTCACTCAACGTAACGTATTCTTTGATCCTTTGCCAATCGAGTGATGTAATTGAATTTTGAATGTAGACGATATTTTCGGAGCTGCAATGCCAAACTCTATCTCCCGATTTTGTTATCATCGGATTGTCTGGATTGCCTCCCACTATGGTCGCAAATTTCAAGACGTATTCACGTCAAAAAGAATTTCGGGACCATGTAGTCATACTCTTAACGACTCCCCTACACACCACTGAACTGCGTTGCAGTGTGTGTGTTATACACGTTTTTCAACGAACTATTTTAACGTGCTTCCCATGCGAAAATAACACACGCGCACTTAAGGTGGATTCCCACCCGCCATCTTGGATTTATCGATTTTTTTCCAAAGCTTCTATTTGAGAAGGTGTATCGAAATTTCCCGCACGACATATCCTAAATAACAACTTCGCAAACTGCCACAGCTTCGCTACACGTATTAATTTTTAGCTTCTAACTGTCGAGGCGAAACGCAAGATTAATTCTTGCGAACGATTACAATGGCGACAATATCAACAATAATCAAGAAATACCGACCTGAGACAATGCGCTAGGCAATGTTCTGTGCTATGTGATTCAAAAAAAAAAAAAACATGACACGAAACTGTGTTTCCAGAGTATGGTAAAAATTCCGTAAATCCAAGATGGCGTGTGAGAATCTGCCTTAAGACGAGGGCTGTTAAGAGCTTTCAAGACGTCACTCGCATTGGAAACGCAATTTCGCACTACCTCAACATATCTAAAGGAAATAAAAACGGATTTTCGAAAGTGCTTTATCTCAAAATATACGCGTGAGATACGTACATATCTACTCGAGGGCCCTGCACCGAACCTTCCTACAAACTTTCCACCAATAAAATAAGAGGGTCACCACTGACAGTCCCACAGGTTCACGCAGTGTGACGAGAACACTGCACGCCGGTCCAGAGCCTTGCGTTTAGCGGCGATGGCGCACTTGCTGTGCGTGGCAGTGTCGTCCTTATCGCTGCCAGCCTTCTAGGCCAGTTAGGCAGGAGCCTTAAGTGAAGTAGTTCTGAACTGTAGCTTGGGCCGCTTAACCAAGCCTCTTCTTATTTTCCTTTGTGCTTTTAAACGATAGCTATAGGCTACTACCGAAGTTCTGCGCTCTATTTGTAGTCCTGCGCGGACGGTACCCTTGATTGAGAACGAGTGTTACAAAAGCCAGACATACGTGCAAGAACGCCAGGTCCAAACTGCTTCGGAGCGAACAAAGAATACTTACATACGTTACTGAATAAAATTAAGCAATGTTCACGAGCCCATACTGTGGCATGAAATCACACTGCATGAACATACTCGATACCGATTCAATTTGAAACCATTTCTTTAACACTGGAAGGTAATCACTGAGTTTCGCCAATTATTATCTAATGGCAAATTAACACTTAAACATGCGGCGGAAGAATACACGATAGGCTTTCGAAAGTTTCCAATTAAGTTGCACCTTACCATTGGCGTATGATGAACAGACATTAATAAATTCGTAAATATATGGGAAATAATTTTAAAATAACTGAAGTTGTAAATGTATGGCCTGAAATTAAAATGAACATGAATACCAAAGTCAACTACTGTACTTTTTATCAAATACAGTTCCGTGTAGAAAAATAATATCCGCAGTAGAAATTATTGAAGGTCTTTAATGACCGTTTACTTCTCCTTGGATTCCGGGGCAGAGCGGCGAATGCAAGCAGTGATTACAACACAAGACGTGGTAGACACGCTGTCGTGAGTAACCTCGAGGTCATGTATCGTGTTGCTTGTCACGTCTCCAATGAAACCTACTGCTACTTGGAATTCAAGGATGCGTGATCTTCGATGATGACTGCGGCTAGCTTGAGAGAAGATGTTGCACTGAGCAGTAATCAACAGTTACCGTCTGTTAAAACACAAACTCGCTTTCATAGGTGTGACCAGCAAACATATTTCTAACACAGTTATGAGGAGACACGTTAAACTTCAAACATATGTACCTCTGCAATAAGTTTCTCATTAGACAATACTTTATTTGACACGCCCAACCTTTAATTATGCACACAGTTTTTACTTTAAATTAACTTTTGTGTTGAAAACATTCGGGGAATAAGATTAAACTTGTCAGCTCACTTCGCAGAGGTGAATTAGCGTATTATGCACACGCGACTTCGTGCATCATTTTTCCAGACTCCATACAAAGAAGCCCTTTCAAATAATTCAAATTACAGTGCCCCCAAAGTGGTTTTTTTTTTTATATAACACGTAACTCAAGTAGCACTCCGCGCGAAGACTCGAGCTGTGATAACTGTAGTCCGCTCTTCACGATCCTGCCCACTTCATGCTGTGATAACTGTAGTCCGCTCTACACGATCCTGCCCACTTCATGCTACCGTATGTTACACTTCAATTCGTACATAGTAAAATTAAGTCGAGAAACAGTTGCACTTGCTTGCTTTCATTCCTTTGGCAGAAAGCACAAAGGTGGAGTTTTTTTCAGCACAGAACAGATAAACCTGCTGTCTACGGAATAAACACCACGGCATCTTATCTTAACCTCTTCCTTGGTGATAAAGTAAGAATGAAAGACCGCATATTCATTTCGCTCGAATAAAGTGATTTTCGAAGAACTGCCGAAGAAATCGAGCTTGGCCATTTCATTAGTTAAGTACGTTTTACCTGTCATTACTCCCCAAGGTAAATAAACGAAAAAACGTTTTACAACCAGGTCGTCAGGTCCAGTTTTCAGCGAGATCAATCGAAATGCTATACAGGTAGTTTTCTAGTAACGGTATATTCACATATTTTTTAAAATAAAACCTTTGAAAAATCACCCGTATAGCGTGTTTGTTGTTCCCCCCCCCCCCCCCTAAATAAACAATTTATCACAAGCGTATAGTACTTCGGTTAACATAAAAGTATAGGCTAATTACGGAAATGTGAGCACTTTTGAAAGCCCTCTCATTGGGAATAATAGTCCACAAATATATTTAATTTTTGTCCTAGGCATTAATTTCCGAGTTCGGTGGAATGTACACGCCGTGTTTATTACTTACGTGGCAATATTTATTTAAATAGGTGGTTAGAGAGTAAAAAAAATGGCTGAAAGGAAAAGGTAACTAGATCCTTAAAAGTGCTCACTTTACCGTGAACAGTCCATATCTAATTTTTAGTTTAATTAAAATCTTACTAAAATTCTATCTATGAAATACATCTAATTTATAATTGATACGAATAAAAACAGAGAGGAACTAGGCTTGTTGGTAATGCCTAGTAAGACATAGTTCTCATGCAAAATATTATCAAACTTGATGCTTACGAATACGGCGCGTTGTCTATTTGGTGTAATTTTCTAGACTTGATTAGGCTTTGTTCACACGAGGCGGAGGAACACAACTTAAAGCAGGGTTTCAGAAAAGTTGGAAGTGGCCATGAATGGATTATATCTGTAGATCACCCTCACACCGCAGTATTTAACGGTGTAAAGCAATAAACAAGGGACAAATATCTCCAGCTGTCACTACGTATTCATACAGGCCAATAACGCTTCTTCCAGTGATCGGGAAGACGTTGGAAAGCCTAGTAAACCAAAGGCTTATGCAATACCTGGGCGTAATCCAGGGCATACATCCTAGGCAGTATGGCTTCATGAAGGGGAAAAGTAGAGAGATGACAGTCTTGGACATGGTTGATCAGGTGAAAACCTACGATCAAACGTATATCTTGGCGATAACCCATGATATCTCGGGGGCTTTTGACTTGTGTAATATTAACTTTTCTAATAATTTCGCCGTTTCAGTTGACCAACGCATGTATAAAGTGCTGAGGCCCATGGCAATGTTAATTTTACATAAGGCGGAAGGGAAATATCAGGTAGACGGGAGACTTAAGTAGTGGTAATCGGGGTGGCAGTCTGCCACATCGTGCAGAGCACGTTGCACAGTGCGAAAGAACACACAACGTGTATACAAGTAGATCTTAAGCAGGACTTTCAAAAGTGCTCATTTTACCGTGAACAGCCTATACAGCCAAATAATCCTTTTACACCTCCATCTTAATATTAATTTGTATTCAGATGCATGGATCCGCAGTGTTGTTGTGACATCTCGCCTTCTACCACAACGAACCAAGTTCAACTCCCGGCCGGATCGAACCCGGATTTTCGCGTATGGGAAACGTGGCGGACCTTGCCGTTGTCGGGGTGAGTTTTCTTGGGGTTCTCCTGTTTCGCCCACCTTCACATTCCTTCACTACTTCGTCTCCACCTCGCTTCAACCTCATCCAATTACCCAAAATCTCTTACATCATATATTCTTGAGATATCGTATTCTTAATATAGCTTTACGGTATGATAAAAATACAACTCTTATATTTTATCCCCCATTTATGCTGAAGTGCTCGTCAACAGAACTTTGGTTACGCGCAATATTGTTTTATTTTTTATTTTGTCTCCGAACTTTAGGGCGCAAAGAATAAATAGCAACATTCTTTTACGCACAGAAAGCGAGATAAATAATTTAAGTTATCGCAAACTGTCCCCTACCACTTTTTATTCGACGTAAGTCTACCGTATATCCCAACGTAATGAGGAGTCAGAAAAACTGGGGCACCCTTCTAATACCATGCACTCTAAGTCTGAATCAGTAAGAATTGCACAATTTCAATCATTCGACAGTATACCTGGCTGATTTAACAGTCGCTTCAGTGAATTTAACTGATGAATCGGTGGGAAAATACCAAATTTCCTTCACTTATTGATTCAGTGACTTTTCCACTGATTCATCAGTCTGTTTTTTTTTTTTTTCAGCGGTTATTTTTTTACTGATGGATCATTTAAACAGTGCGTAAAAGTGGCCATCAAACAACGTTTAATAATGGCCGTTCAATAATGTGTGTCAAGTGAAATAACAACGAATAAACAAACGAAACCAATACGAAATACTTTCTAAAATTTCTTTCGTCTTTCAAAATGTCATTTTACTAGGTAATTTGAACATTCGGCAATTCATTCCGTTTTGCGTCTTTCATTCCGTTTTCATTTGCCCCTAATCATCACAGTGCTCGGTTTGAAGGTTTAAACTGCATATGATGGGGTGAAGAGAGTGCACTCATATATACTAGTGGTTTTAGCAATCCTACCGGTAGCAATTAAACCAGAAACGAAAACTAAGGGGCGTACAATTTAAAACTTGACGATTTCGATACAGACTATTCAGGCACTCACAAGTTTCCTCTAATGTTTCAACTTGACTTGTTAACACAGATGGTGAGGTAATGGTGAAGTGGATGTGTGCGTTCAATTATAAACACCTCCGATTTTATTTTTTTTAATCACGTAATTATTTGCCTACATTCGATAAAAGCAATATTTAATTCGCCACCGCAGTCGGTCGTCACTTATTCAATCAGTGAAGTAGTTTCACGTCGCTAATTCAATCAGTGAAATTTTTTCACTGAAACAATCGGTGGTTTTCCGCTGATTCTTAGTGGAGCCATTTTCACTGATTCGAGTAGTTTAATTTCACTGCGAATCAGTGATTTTCCACTGATTCGAATTTAGAGCTGTGTTGGTTCAAGCTTCGGATCATGGGAATGCAAAAACACGACGGGGCATGGATACCACGAACCGGCTGGGACATTTTGTGGACAATGAGCATCATTATTCCTTAACAAAGCTGTATTATTCTCTGTTATTCCAAAGCGGTAGGTTTCTGAATTTGAAGATGTCCTATATATAGTTCATTCCAGGTTAGTTCTAACTTTTCTTGAGACGTTCCAAAGTTATACTTCTAGGATATTCCTCCGCCTCATTGAAACAAAATTGAAATAATCTAGGAAATTACACAAAAGGGACAGCGCACCGCATTCGTGCGCACTCAGTGTAATAATAATCTACGTGAGAACTATTTATTACAAGGCATTACGAACACACTTATTTTCTCCCCGTTTTGAGTCGTAATAATTATGAATGAAATATTATAATCTGTTGGTAAAACAAGTAGTTATCGATACAAAGTTTATGTAACAAATGTTTGCCTCTTACTTTGGTTTTGGCTATCATAGTTCAAAATAAATGTCTTACGTTTATGCTAAGTTACTTATTGCTTGCTCATGTGAATACTGTAAATCAATTTATTGATACAGTTTTCTTTACATTATCTTATTTTGCTCTTTCGCAACACATCTGTAAGGGGGAGAAAAAAGCAATTTCGTTACACTTCAACGAATTAGCGTTACTCTGTTTCCTATCGCATCTTTTTGCATTTAGAAAAACTGGATTAATGCTTTGTTTTTCTTTTGGCGTGTAATACAACGCAGCCATTACGTTGTGCATGACAAAAAAATTCCTATTTATTTCTTGTTCGTGTCTAGTCTTTGTACCATGCCTTAAGATCGTGCTTGAACAAACCGGAAGCAGTCAAGCATAAGAAAAAAAAGGGGAGGCAGGACAGACACGCCAATATGAAACTCGTTCTCGTTTAGAATATTGTTTCTATTGAATAACGAGGCTTTTATTCACTGTCGGCTTTCAGTAACGGTTTTTAGGATACTATATTCATGTGAATTTTAAATTTATTAACAAATAAATCATATGTCAATTGTAACACAATTATATTATGTATAAATATCAGAATACTTGTATGACGAAATGCTTCTTTGTTCACCAATCACTATAACACAGCTGTCATAGCTGTTTGTGATCTACGATGATCATCATTGAAGAATAAACGCCAACCAGTTATATGACAATTTTCTTTAAATGGTACACACTGTTTGCATTTGTAATGGGATGTTTTATAAAATTAATTTCATACTACTAAGCAAACTGCGAATATAGGCTGTTCACGGTAAAATGAACACTTTTGAACGACCTGCTTAAGATCTACTTGTATGCCTCATCGTTTTCTTCATGCGTCGGTTAAGGGAAACTGTAGAATGATTAGAAAAGTAAATATTTAAAAAAATGTGCTAATTTTTACACTTCGGCGCATTGAAAAAACAGAAAGAGATATAAATAATTTGAGTTATCATTAAATGGTTACCTATCACTTTTTATTTGACGCAGACCCTAAAGATATGGAACTACTTACCCTCCGTCGTCGCCAACTTTACTGGGTGCATGTCACTCAGAGAGCCCGTTAAAATATATGTAGGTAGGAGCAGTGACTTTTTTTAAGGTTGATTTCAAAAGTGCTCACATTATCGTGAACAGCCTTTAATAAAATTTACTGAAAACCCCCGCTAGATGATTTATTACGTATTCAGTTATTGGGGGGGGGGGGGATTTATCAGATCAGGCTCAAATGAAAATTGTACAGTAGTTTTTCTTGTCATTATACCTATTTGGTAAAACAAACAGTGGCCTATCTACGTGTACTCGTTTAGCTTTACTCAACTTTGCCAAACAGTTGAACGCGATAATATTTATTTACATTCACAAACTTTACTTCATCCGCCGTTTGCTGGTGACAATGTAATACGAACAAATGATTCAGGCGCACTTGACACTTCGTAGTTTATATATATATATATATATATATATATATATATATATGTGTGTGTGTGTGTGTGTGTGTGTGTGTGTGTGTGTGTGTGTGCGCGCGCGCGTGCGTGTGCGTGTGTGTGTGTGGACTGTTCACGATAAAGTGAGCACTTTCGAAAACAAACTTAGAAAAAAATCGCGCAGCTGTTGCACACCTGCAGCTTTAAGCGAGTCGTGACACTCGACGCCGATGACGTCATCCACAGTCTTGCCGGGATTCTTGTAGTCCACGTACATATCTTTGAAACGACCAAACGTTGGAACATGGAAATCCGAACTTCACCTGTGTCGCTGAAATACTACGACCCATCTCTCGAGCGCCCGCTGTAATGCCAAGTTGAAACGCGCTTAAATCACGATAACTGACGCCCTAACTTCACAGACAACTCTACGAACTGTCTGCCTCGTCATGTCCGTAGCTGGAGGACACGACATTTGGCGCGCAATAAAGCGCTGCTACGTAGTTTATAGGCCTTGTCTATCCCGATCTTTTAACGCACTAGTGTACTTGCAGCCCAGCAGTCAAACCAGACCCAAAATTGAAACAGATAGAGAATAGTTTTTGCGACCCACCATTTGGAAAACGCTGCTCTAGAAGATCGTGGATGGTCTGGCCTATTCAGAAAGTCTCGATACTGGATTACGTCATATCGGGGCAAGAGTACGTGTGGAGTGGAATGAGAGTTGGGTGGCTCTTAACTTCGACGTCTCGAAAGCCGACGAGGGTGAAGTGAGGTGGGAATGGGGCAGTGTGCGGAGGGAGCGGGAGATACCAGAGAAAACCCGCCCACCCAGCGGTATCATCCGGCACGATCCCCGCGTGTTCTGGCAGCGACCCCGTCCGGAATCGAACCCGGTTTGTCTAGGTGGGAAGTAAGTAGTCTGACCACTACACCGCCGCGGTTTCTGCGTTAGTATGGGGTAACCCAGAAAAGATTAGCGCAGATATAAATACAGCCCCTTGACCACTCCGTGCGAATGATCGCGAAAGTATAAATGACGATGACTATTGTCTATTCGCTGTTTATTCACACTTTTTGAATGAAACCTTTAAAAGATCACCCAATGTAAGACTTTTGGGCTGTGTAATTATGTTATGCACCATAAGCGTTTTATACTTGTGTTATAATAAAAGTACATTAAAAGATACTTATTTTTAGTTAAATTTTAATTTTATTTATATATCGTATACAAATTATAATCATTCATTTTTAATTAACTAGTGACCCGCCCCGGACTCGCTCGTGTGAGATTTACAAATATGGCGTTTTTTAGGTTTACAGCACGTATGTACACTAAGTGCTTAAGGTAACTAACATAGGGTTGATATTGCGTTGTTCAAAAAGTATTTCGTAAGTGAAACCTTAATTTTAAAAAGACGAAAATGGTTACTGTGGGTCATCCTTAAAAGATAAACATATGCTGTCGCGGACTTTTTGTAGACCTTTTTCAGATATGCAATTCTGTAGTCATTAGTTTGGCCTATATTTTATGGTTTAATTAGCGTAAGCCATGTAAGCGCCCGAAAAGCGGCTTTTCCCGACTTTATTAGAAAATGTCGACATTTCTCTACTATCATTACATTAAATATTAATGTATTATATATATAAACCTTCCTCATTAAAATCCCTAAATGACGGTGAAAACCGCATCAAAATCCACCAAGTAGTTTAGAAGTCTTAGCCGAATACACAGACACACGCGGCCGGGCGACTTTGTATAATACTATATATAGATATGAATAAGACCAGGGAGAAAATGCGTGTGTTGGCAGTGCCTAGTAAGAAATAGTTCTTGTGCAAAAAATTATTGAACGCAGTGCGCACGAATGCGGTGCATTGTCCCGTCGGTGTAATTTTCTAGGCTCGGTTACGCTTTGTTTGCAAGAGGCGGAGGAATATCTTGGAAATAGATCTGTATTAGGGCTTCAGAAAAGTTGGAAGTGACCGCGAAATGACTATAGCTAGTGTTCCTGAGATTCACTTGGATGTCGGAGCGTAGATGGAAGAAGTTCACAAGATAACGACCGGTGCAATCTGAACGATCCAGATTTTTAAGACTGTATGAGTCTGTAAAACAGCATTATAGGCTGTTCACGGTAAAGTGAGTACTTTTTAAGGTCCTTCTAAAATTTTCCTTGCATCCAATCTTCATCTTCCTGCTGCTTTTTAATAAAAACATTGCAATGTGACCAATAAATACAGTGTATACGTTTCACCACCCTCAAAATTTAGTGTCTGAGGTTGCAATTAGGTATATTTATTAGTGGATAAAGCCTGTTGGGAGGGCCCCAAAAAGTGCTCACTTTACCGTGAACAGCCGATACTTATTATTCACCTGTTTAATGCAATAAGCACAGTTTTATTTTTTTCATGCGTCGGTCAAGTGAAACTGTAAAATTATTGGGAAAGTTAATACTTTACAAAATTATTTATTCTACCACTGGCATGCTTTAAAAAGCAGAAAGCCAATTCCTGGAATATCACAAACGTTTACCTTTAAATGTATAATTCAACGTTACATGACGGGACTATTTACCCTCCATCGTTCACCAACTTTATACTTTACTTATTCAGATAGGGTAGTGACATTTTTCACCTGTTGATTTCAAAAGTGCTCACTTTGCCGCGAACAGCTTTTAAATGCAGGAGTTTCAAAAGTTTAAATCAACAGCGCACCAGCAGTATAGGCTATCCGCTGTCTCTTAGAAATTTTCTAATCAAACCTTAGAAAAATCACCCCAGGTATGACGTGTTTAGTTATCTCCTAAATATTACTTGTATCGCAAACGTTTTATACCTCTGTTATCATAAACGTATCTTACTTTCCGTTAAATTGAAGCTTTACCTGTATTTTATTTTAAATTATAATATTTCAGCAATAATAAATATGAGTAAGAACAGCGAGAAAAACATGTGTGTTGGTATTGCTTATAGGTTGTTCACGGTAAAGTGAGCACTTTTGAGGCCCTCGTTACTTTTTCCTTTCAGCCATTTTTCATTTAACCACATTTTAGATGTATTTATTGCCATGCACAACGTGCGTATTCCACCGCACTCGGTAGTTAACGTTTAAGGCTAAAATAAAATATATTTATTGGCTATTATTCCAAATGAGAAGGCTTTCAAAAGTGCTCACTTTACCGTGAACAGCCTATAGTAAGCAATAGTTTTAATGCAAAATATTACCACTTGGAGCGCACGAATTCGGTGCGTTGTATTTTGGTGTAATTTTGTAGAATTTCTTAAGCTTAATTTGCCCGAGGCGGAGGAATACCCTGGAAGTAGAACTTCAACAGGGCTTCAGAAATGTGTGAAGTAACAGTGAATGGATTATAGCTGGTGAGTGAGTGCACCAGGAAGTTGGCGCGCATTATCACCACGGTGTCCCGCAGGCAACTTTCACCCGACCACAAGCTGCATTTCCTTCGGCGTGGCGCCTTGTCGCCTGCTGACCTATAACCACGACAAGCAAGTCCCCCTCGCTTTCTATTACGTCGCATTTAAGGGGGCCGCCTACTGGGCGCTTTTTTTTTTTTTTTTACGAAACTATTCCACGTGTGTCCAATATGCTAATTTGCGAAAAGAAAACAAACTTAAAACGATGACGGATGTCGCTTTCATGACACTACACATGTTATAACCACTATTTCCAAGCCGGCCAACATATCTAAAAACAGCCTTTTCAGACTGCCGTATGTCAAAATGTGCCGACCGGACTACGTGAAACACAGATACAATCCTGTATTGAACTTTGCGACAGACTTTTCATCAGTAAAATAATATGGTCATTGCTTAAGAGTCCCGTAGAAAAAACTGTTTGGCGAAAATCTTGCGCGCTAGTTTAGTGCTTCGCGCATAGTGGCGATTCGGCACTAGATGCGCGTGCTAGTGTAGCCCTTAGCGTTCGCTCGCTCCTGTGCCATGTCGCGTCAGGTAGGCGGCCCCCTTCAATGCCTGCTGCGGCTCTAAAGCTGGGTTTACAATAAGAAAAATTAAGCCTTAACACTTTGCAGACTATGCTCGAGTGTAGCTCGAGCTAAGCTAATATGAAAATTTATTTGTTGTTTAGAACAAAATCTGCATGGATGTGCAGTCTTTGTTCTGCTAGTGTTTAACGTGGCCACACAAGACAGAACAGCGCAGTAGCAAAGATATTGTGTTAACGATAGAATTTATTTTTATAGCCACTCAGAGGGATATGATTGATTGTAAATCCTTTTATAACGATAAAGGACATTTTATTGGGTCAATATCAGCTCGGCTCTCCATTGGTTGATGACCGGCCAATAATGAACGCTGTAAAGTCAGGGTAGTGTCCGGTGTGGTAAGACCAATAGGACGATGGTGAGTTCTAACACAGCACCAACAAACCGGTGTTCTTGCAGTAGTGGATACAGGTGACTCATTCTAATTTGTCTTAAGTGCCAGTAAATGTGTGCAGACCTCAATGTGTTAAATTATGCGTTATTGCGTGTACAGAAGAACTGAACATGTGCTATCATATGTATTGGTTTCCAATATAAATTAGCAGGCCGTGTGCGTTGTCGGGATTTCTTTAAGGGGTTTAAAAGAAATAGTTATATTTTACATCTTAAGTAAACCTTGTGAAGCGATAACCAACCAGGGCAGTGCAGCCAGTGTTGTTGACGGAAACTGTTTTTACAGTAATGTAACAATGAAAATTATTAGAAAGCAACACATGTTTATGATTATATTTGCTCACAACTTCCCTGCTAGAATAATGTCTGCTTTGAAGTACGATGTGCTTAAATATGGAACAGAATTGTCTCAAAATTTTACTGGCTGGACGTAAGAAGTATCATGTGAACTGTGAACCGACAAGACGTAATTCCGTGCTCGAGAACCACGGTTACTGTATAATTGTTACGCATAATTTTTTTAAATTGTAAACCGCGTCTAACACACCGAGCCTCTGGGCAGAGTTGCCAAATTTTCTTAGAGTACAAACATCACCAAAATATAACCAGATTATAAGTTGTTCCCAGGTTAGTTGAGCATTTTTGGAAGTCCTGCTTATGGCCTATTTGTCTTCTCATGTTCTATCCCACTGCAATATGTGAATTTGACATTGCTACGACCTAGGGCTACCAGACACCAGGCAAAATGAGGACATGACCTTTTTTAAAGCATATGTTCACGTACGGTAGGATTTTTCGTGGTGACGGAAAAGTGTCCTGCTGTTTCGACCTGATAAAAATATAGTATTTCTCTACTAAGTATTCTAATATTATTCTTTGTTGTTTAACAAAACTTGTTATAGCTCTGTTGTCAACGTTTACTTGGGTAATCGCATAGAAAGTTCAATGTGATCTTTTACGTCTAGATTTATTTTATTCATTTCTTATTTAAATTAGTTTGTTCGTACTGCAGTGAGACAATTGAAGTGTTTATTGTACAAAACAATCGTTAGCATATAATATAATTTTCGTGATAGTTAACTTTAATATTTTATGCTAACGTGATGAGACCATTATTTTATGTTATTAACACAATAGTTACATTGAAAAACAAAATCGCAATAATTTCATAAAACTATAAATTTTACCCAATTTTTTTTTTTTCAGCATTGTTAAGATTAACCTATTTTGCAAAACAATTCCATGTATGGTTCTCCAATATAAACAATTTGCAGCGATAGGAAAATTGCACTGTTCTCACTTTTTAAAGAAAAGTCCTCTTTTTTTCTAAGTGGATGTCCTTTTATATTCAGAGTGTCTGGAAACCCTATAATGAGTTTGAGATTCGTGCGCGTGATATTAAAAAACCGTGGAATTGTTAGGAATTTTAATGTATTACTAAATATACGAGAATTTTTTAAAAGCGCATTTCAATAACATCAACTAAATCAATGCTTAATTTTGGACATAATACTGTTTTTTTTTTTCTCGCGCTGTTGTTCAACTTCACTGTGGACGGATATTGAAGCAACTCGTCGGCTTGAGTAGGCCTACTTTTATCCTGATTTGTCACAGTAAAAATTATCATATTTTATTCACTATAACCTAACTCCCAAATATGAATTTCTTATAATCTCAATTGAAGGAATCAAATATTTCGACTTGAAAACTTTTTAAACTAAGGCGTACTAGAGATTGTCTGAAAAACTGGCTAGCTTTACGTAGGAAAATGTGTTCACAGTAAAATTATGCTTCCGTATAAAAAATATATAAAACTATGCTGCATAGGACCTATGTGTTGCAGTGAAATGTTAAAACAAGTTTGATCTGTTATCATGCATGCTTTCCTTTCCTGACAAATTGTTGCGTAATGTAATTCTGGCTACACAGTTTATGACGACTTAGCAGGAATAAATCTCCACAAAAATGTCAACTCTTAGACTCTTGGGTGTACCTTTGTTTGCGATGAAACTTGGCTTGTCACTGAAGAATTATTTAAACTATGCACTGAAGAATGCAGTTTTATAGATATGATATTTATAATAAGGGCCTGTTTTGTTACTTGAACATGTAAAATACAATTAGTACTGTAGACAGACTTCAGTTCTGTGCTTTAGAATTCTAGTCAAGTATAACTTGGATCTGAAGATCTGAAAATAAGCATGACGACTCAAATTTTATACGACTTCTAGGGTGACTCAAGAAGACTAGATGCTAACTAGGAGAAGTTGATTTTATTACCTATTGGGGAATTAGATTTTTAAAAGTTTCCTAAAATATGTAAGTTCGATATGGTTAATTCAGATTGTAAGATACGATGTCAAATTGCGTACACCGTAATCCTGAAAGCATTCATATACGAATAAAAACATTAATTTACTTATCTATCAGTAGTAAGTCGACTTACTATGTAACGAACCTGCAAATGCTGAAAGAGTTTACCAAAAACTTACATCGTCGTTTTGTTCTAAAACTCTTTTTGATGGAAATGTATTACATGTAAAACAACAAATATGGGTCAAATTATAAGCCAGTAGCGATATTAGTTGTGCTTTACTCAATCCGTAGACGCTTGCACGAATCCACTGGCTGACTGCTGACGGTTGACTGTCCGGCCACGAATGTGTTAGACAGAACTGCACGACCAACATCCAGTGACGGGATGAATCACGCTGCCAGTTCGTGTGTGGTGAATCATACCAGCAACTTCCTTCCCCTGAATTAATGTAACTGCTAAAAAAAAAAAACCTGTGCGATGAATGATTGCGAGGCCAGACCGTAGCTTGCCGTCCCACAAGGTCTGACTATGACATTGTGGGTTGACATTTAGCAGCTGCTCGGGCTGTGTGGAAATGCACACGAGTTTAAATACTCTGTTTTAAAAAAATATCCGTCATTTTACGTAAAAGTGCTGGTAAGAATTCATCGTAAAACTACGGACACGCAGCTTTTGAATAACAGACTTCCGTGAATTCATGGGCCTCTCCGTAAATTTGCTTGTTAGATTTTCGGTATTTCAGGAGTAGAAAAAAAATTACGAAAACTATTTTTTAATTTTTGTTGTGAGGGCGTTTTACTGTGTAAAAATAAAACAAATTGATCAAAGTTTATTTTTGGAGCAAGATTTGAACACGAATCAAAGATTCTTCCAATACTTGACTCTTGCCATTCACCAACAAGTTTCTTGTAAGAATACACGGAGTGATTATGTAATGTCAGTTTCTAGTGATGTTTTGAGTAGTACTCGTTACAGGTGCCCAATGCTACATTTTCATTGGCGTATTTAAAGGAATTCGTATAGTCCATTCACGGTTTAGAGTTTCATACATAATTATTTATAAGAGTGTAATTCATGGATGGAAAGATATGGGCGCCTTTTCACATGTATATTTGAGAACATCTACTTGGTAGTTCTATTCAAGAAAAAGTATTTTTAAAAAATTAACTTCAGAATTATCACCTTAAATCATAATACTTTCATTCTAGCATCATAATGGCAGAAACTTGTACTAGTAATTATCTAATAGTTCAAGCTTAAGATAGGCTCTACCTACAGAAAGCACATGTAAAAATCAAGTTTGTAACTTTAATAAATAGACAAATCTAACCCTACACAGGTCAACATGTTACAACTACCCTTCAATCCTACAATTAAAAAATCAAAGAAGGAAGAACTACGCTCTGTTGTCAGGAAAAATGAATAAGATGATAATAAGAATATGATTACTTTTAGAAATCAAATTTAGGATGTTCCCTGAATATTCCATGATAGCTAAACAACGAACAAATGCAAATGAATATTAAGCTCGATCAAATGGTCCATGAAACTGCACTCCTACATGTGCCATCGGTCAGCAACTCAGTCTTACAAAACAACGAAAACTCTCGATTGTGTGACTTCAGCTTCACGTTAAATAATGATCAGAACCTCTGAGACTAAGCCACTTTGATGAATCACTGGCTGGAGAAGTTTGAAACAAAAGTTAATTATGAAAATTTGGTCCATATTTAACTTCGAAGGTAATATACGCCTTACTTGACGTAATGTAGACACGAAGTCATGAAGATCTGGTTGCCATTAAAGTCAAAGGTCCACCAAACCATGGGTTATGAAACTTGGACAGCTACATCGGTCCAACACGTAGATGTAGCCGTCATCAGGGGTGGACGATACTCTCCAGGACTGCAGGACATCCTCTTCATCCACAAATAATTTGGATCGGCAGGACACTAGTTGCAACTAAATACAAATTTCAACAAACTTTTTTCACAGCAGTCTCCATTTCGTGCTCTCTCAATTCATGTTCACACAAACATTCCAAGCAAAAACAAAAACCTCTGGCTGGTTACCTTCACGATATCTGCACTTCTGCATGTAGTATAAATAGTATCTCAAGTGTTCATACTGTAGCTTTAACACAATTATTTAACAAAATCAAAATACATTATACTTAGATATTTTATCAGGGGATCATATTATTATGTAGTTTAACATGTGAACTATTGTATGATAAAATGAGTATTGAGTGAAATGATAAGTCAGAACCAACTGTAAGGGAACTCCTTATAACGGTTACTTCCAACTTTTCTGAAGCCCTGCCAAAGTTCTACTTCCAGGGTATTCCTCCGCCTCGCGCAAACAAAGCTTAACCAGGTCTAAGAAATTACACCAAAGGTACAACGCGCCGCATTCGTACGAACTCAGTGTAATAATATTTTACATAAGAACTAGGCGTTACCAACACACCTTTTTTTTCCACAGTTTTACTCATATTGATTATAAATGAAATATTATTATTTATATATAAAATATACCGGTACGTAAAACTTGAATTTAACCAAAATTAAGGTAATTTTACGTTAACAGAAGTATAAAACGCTTGTATAATGATACATGGCATATTTAGGAAGTAACTAAATACGTCATACATGGGGTGATTTTTCAAAGGTTAGATTTAAAAAATATTAAGAATCTGGAATAGACACCAAGTGGCATTGATATCTGAACTGTCGCAGAAACGATAGTTTTCTAATAACAGTGGTGACGAAAGCGTAGTGTAGATTCGACACTGCTCGCCCCCGAAACCCAATGCTACAGGAATTACGGAAACTTTCCGTGATTTGTGTTTACGAGGCTTTGCTACTTTTTTTATTTATTACGTTTTTCAGTTCCTCCATTTCTCTCTAAAGCATGTTTTCGTGATAGTGAAAATGGCTCAAACGGTGTTTCCATAGTCATTTTTAGGCATGAACATTCCTGGACAAAACATTAAAAAGGGAATAGAGATGTGCATCAGACCTTTATTTGTATGATTACGTCAAAAATGGTAGGGTCTCGGCTGAAAGTATCATAGAGGCGCGTTATCGACGGCAAGACTGTATGTCAGTTCAGTGCTTGGCACATAGAGGCGATGAGAGAGTTGATGCGCATGTCTCGGTCGCCCCTAACGCTCCTGCACGTTTAAGCCTCAGAGGTGCAAAATTGCTTCAACAAGGCGGCCACCATAATATGGGACACCGCATTTGAGAAGCTTTACGTGTACACGATGTTCACGGTAAACTGAGCTCATTTTGTATCCTTCCGCTATATGTAAGATTAACATTGTCACGAGCCTTATCATTTTATTCGTGCGTCATCCAAGTGGAACCGAGAAATTGTTGGGAATGTGCGTTACTTATATGCGAATATGCATTCTAGTGTATGCAAGACAAGAAACGCTAACTTCAGTGGCAATGAATTTAAACTTGACACTCGCAATACAATGCTACGTCTTGGGGCTAATTTTACTCGTTTGCCACCACTAATTTCCTGTTACGGGAGCCTATATGCCAGCGTGTACCCTAGTATACAGGGTGTTTCGTAACAACATGTCAAAATTAAAACCACGGCATCTATGGACTAATAGAAACAACAAATCCTTGTATAGGATATTCACGGTAAAATGAGCACTTTTGAAAGCCCTCATTAAGATATAATTGTATGTACGTTGTGTATTCTTCTATCTTATCACTTTATCCATGCGTTGGTCAAGTGAAACTCTGAGATTATTTGAAAAGAGAATATCTAACAAATCAGCTCATTTTAACACTTCGATGCATTAAGAAAGAGAGAGGAAAGCTAAAGAAATGAATTAAGGTACCAGAATTTACATGCGTGCACGGCAAGTTACATATCACCAAGGCAAATGGAACCAGCGCGCCAATGCGGACAGCGCCTGCACACAGGGCACTACAAATGGGGGGTTAAAGGTTGTTCACGATCAAGTGAGCACTTCCGAAATCAACCATAGAAGAATGTCACTGCTCCTACCTGCATATGTTTTAACGGGTGCCCTGAGTGACATGCGAGCAGTAATGTTGTTAACGATGAAAGGGAAGTAGTGCCGTATCTTAATGTCGAATAAAAAGCGCCAGAAAGCCATTTCTGAAAACTTCATTATTTTTTTCACTTTCTGTTCTTTTCTAATGCGTGCAAGTGTAAAATTGAGCAGATTTGTAAAATATTTGCTTTTCTAATAATTTCACATTTTCACTTGACCGACGCATGAATAAAGTGATGAGGCCCATGACGTTGTTAATCTTACATAAAGCGGAAGAATTCACAACGTGTATAGAAGTAGATCTTAAGCAGGGCTTTCAAAAGTACTCATTTTACCGTGAACAGGCTATAGCAATCGAGTAGTGACGATGGCCTACGTACCAGGCGGTCGTCACGTGGCGCGCCTACGTGATACGCAACTTGCGTGCACGCTGGTGCGTGAAGTTGCAGACCCCCGGCGCTGTTTTGCTATCAAGAGATTTGGGCGGCTCTTAGGGCCGTTTTCACCACACAAGTTTTACTTACTAAACCCAGTTTAAGAACGAATTACCTACGATTACTGGTCGATGGCATTTCACCACTGTCAAAACGTGATTAACTTTAACTTACCCGAGTTGTAAGTTTAAACGCCCATTTTCGGCCGTTTAACGTCTTAAACTCCGCTTACGAAATAAATACGGCTGCCGAAACATATTACGATACTTTGAAGGTTATGATAAACAAATTCGGCAGACCCCTTCGTTGCGATCACAATATTAATTGCAGTCCCTGCGATGTAGTTTTGATTGGTATTTGTTATATGAATACTTACAAAAATACAAGTTAGATTGGCTATGAAAAATATATATGTCATAAACATTTTTAATAATAAATTAATGACGAATATTATGTATGTTATACAAAACGATTAGCCTACATTAAATTGTTGTTTGTATTTTATCGGCTCTTTGAGGCAAGTACAGTGCGTTTGACAATGAAGTCTAACTCTATTGTTTATTGCTGTGAATTGCTAGTCTATCACATGACAGCAATAACAAACAATTTGATGCACGAGGACAGTGAAAATATGATTTACGAAAAATCGTGTTATATGTTGGCTGAATTAAAATCCGCACCAATTTTATTCAATTCTGCGATTTCCCATTCACTGGCATTATTTGTACTGTTATATTTGACAATGTAAAAATTGTCCGCACGCTGTTTACATCACTGTTTAGTATTTTATATAATTAACATACTTCTTTCTGCCAGGATACCAAATACAACTCATATTCCATAGATTAGTGAGGAAAATCCTTGCCACCGCCTTCTAGATGCACCATTTTCTTCAAATGTCTGGCCCTAAACTTAGTTTTACTACACAGGTTTAATTATCTGCTAGATGTGAGTGGTCAATTGCTCCGACCTTAAACGCCGGTAAATGAAGAGTTAAAAATTTTACCTTCGTTTAGTTAAGCCGAGTTTAATGAATAAGTGGTGAAACTGGCCCTTAACATCGAGGTTTCGAAGCTAACTCCGATTAGAACTTAAAAATACTAGGCGACCTTTCCGAAAATTTTGTTGCTAGGATTTGTTGTCATAGTCCGTTAATACGTTTACTTCCGACTTCTCCGAGGCCTTGTTAAAGTTCTACTTCCAGGATATTCCTCCGCCTCGTGCAAATTACACTTAACCAAGTATGGAAAATTATACCAAAGGGGCCACTCGCCATATTCGTTATCACTCAGTGTACTAATATTTTGCATAAGGACTATTTCTTACGAGGCATTACCGAAACACATATTTTCTCTCTGGTTTCATTCAAATTAATTATAAATGAAATATTATAATTTATAAATAAAGTAGCTAAATTAAACAAAAATAAAATAATTTAATGTCAACACAAGTATATTTACGAAACAACAAAACACTTCATACAAAGGGTGATTTTTCGAAGGTTCGAATAAAAATATGCGAAGGAACCACGAATAGACTAGAGTACGGGGATCGTGCAGCGGCCATTTGTCTTTATTATTACGTCATAAAATTACAGGACAACCGCTTAAAGTCTCATAAAAGCAGATCATCGACGAAAAGACTGCGAGTCAGTTCAGTGGCCCGCGCATAGACGCGACGAGGCATGTGATGCGCGTGCCCGAGTCGCCCTTAGCGACCCCGCCAGGCTGTAAGCCTCGGACACGGAAATACGTCCTGGTATAGGCTGTTCACGGTAAAATTAACATTTTTGAAAGCCCTGCTTATGATCTACTTGTATACACGTCGTGTATTCTTCCGACTTGCGTAAAATTAACATTGCCATGGGCCTCATCACTTTATTCATGCGTCGGTCAAATGAAACTGTGAAATTATTAAGAAAGTAAATACTTCACTAATCAGCTCATTTTTACACTTCGATACATTTAAAAAAAACAGAAAGCGAAAGAAATAATTTAAAGCTATGGCAAATGGTCACCCAACACTTTTTATTCGGCGTTAATATATGGAACTACTTTCCAACCATCATTAGCAACTTTACTGAGCGTATGTCACTCAGTGCACCCATTAGAATATATACATGCAGGGGCAGTTACTTTTCTTTATAAGGTTTATTTCTAAAGTGCTTACTTATTCGTGAACAGCCTTTAAGACCTTGAATCTCAGCATTTACCCAACGTGAGCAGACATCATTACATTGCTACTATGGTTACCTACACAAAAATACCAGACTGCAATTTCTGGTGAGTTCAGGTATTTCCATGGAGACGCCCGATTTTCGCGAAAAGATTTCTTCCCTAGTTGTATTGCATTTACAAACGCGTTCACTCAAGCCCACTATCGTAATTGGACGCATTGCTGACTACACGCCTACCTACGAATCACAGACGTCCAAGATCAGAGCAACCCATAATTAGAGACGTGCCAAATTCGCGTTATATTTCGGTGACAGGATAGACTCCACTGCCGTATAAACAAGCGAGCACAGTCCGTGCTTTAATTGTCCGCTGTACTTCAATCAACGTCACCTAACTGCTTGATAAGTATCTTTAAAAGAGATTGGCCATTCCAGCGCTAATCTTTCATTATTGGCTCAAGCGTTCTCCGAGGTGTGACAAGACATATTTCCGGCCAATGGCTGAAGTCGGTTAAACCATAGTAACTTGGAGTTGAGTCTGTCCTTAAATAATAACGCGAATTTTGCAGGTCTCTGCCTATAATTACGACTGGTGAGACAAGTAAGAAGTCTTCGCACTAAGGCATGCGACCAATAAGCAAAGGGAAACGGCTGGAATGCCAGTAGTGTTCTGAAGTCTAAGCTGTGCGGAAATCTATCACGAAAATCAGGAGTCCTTGGACGAGTATTCTGAAAACCTACAGTTATGAACTGGAAACGCTTATCCCCGTTAAGTGAGCAGCATTATTCTAGGGCGCTGAACTCAGCCACTGAAGCTTCACAAACCAGACCCCTACTTTGTAGCTTGTCCCTTCCAACACGTTAGGTTGGTACGCACGAAGTTCACGCAACCATGGCCGCTAGATTTACTATAGGCTGTTCACGGTTAAGTGAGCACTTTTGAAAGCCCTCTCATTTCGAATAATAGTCAGTAAATTTATCATATTTTAGCCGTATACGTTAACCCGCTAGGACGGTGTAATATACTCACTGTGTTTATTACTTACATGCCAATATTTATTTGAAAAAGTGGTTAAAGAATATAAAATGGTTGAAACGAAAAAGTAACTCGGGCCTCAGAAGTTCTCACTTTACCGTGAACAGCCTATAGCCACTTCGACTCCCACTGATGAAGTAGAAATTCGCTACAGTCGGACAAAACTAATTCAAAGGTGTCTTCACATCCAGAAATAGAAATTTACAGACGCGCTTTAGATCTACATACGTTATGTTTCGTACGCATTTGTGTAAATGATGTACTCAAAGACACCTCTATGCATTTTTCCCGGTTTGAGACGAAAAAAAAAAAAGGTTATAAGTTCATTGTTATTTGCACGTACGGTGGTATCGTGCGCATCTGAACAGCGGTAAGGCAGGCTTGTTCTCTACCCCGTGAGGAGCCGCGGTGACGTAGTGGTCAGACTACTCACCTACCACCCAGGTGAACCGGGTTCGCTTCCCGGAGGGGTAGCTCACGGGTGTTTCGCACGTGGGAATCGTGTCGGACGATGTCGCTGGTCGGCGGGTTTTCTCTAGGTTCTTTCATTTAGTTTCCGCTGCCCTTGCATTGCGGCACTGCCCCACACTCACCTCGCTTCCCTCAAGACCTCGATATTAAGAGCCGCCCAAATCTCTACACTCTCCACTCAAAGTTTTGATTCATAAAGTGCTAAAACAACGCGAATAGACTATATTGTCTCTACTGTACTATATTCATAAGACGTTTATATACTTAACGTGGACTCGCAATCATCCGTCAATCTGTCAAATATTTCTCAAACTCTAACTTTCGACGGACCGACGGATGACACGCCGCCTTCTGACAACATTCCGTACACGCGAATACGCACTTTGAAATAAAATGCAATGCGTTGGTTCTGTGCATATTATCTCTGGTGGTAAATTCAAGAATTTAAAATGTAAACAATAATTCACTATAAAGCCTTATCACGTAAACAATCTCCCCACAATATTTATCTTTTGAGAATTTATTTCTAACCAAAATATACCTTCAACTAAAAGAAAGTTCACATTGTTAAGTTGTCAAACTGGAATTTTTCCGTACAGAAGGATTGACGGACAACGGATTGTTGTGAATCGCTTTCAACTAACGGACGAAAAAATAGACGGACGACTGACTGACAGATGGGCGACTGACTGACAGATGGGCGACTGACGAGGGCGACGGATGGTTGAGAGTCCAGCTTATAGCTACAAAATTCTGGTACCATACCGCTAAAATGTCGTGGTTGAAAGTGTCCGGTTGGACACGTAACAAGCTTTAGGAATTTCTGGAAAAGGGTCAACGAACGTCAACCAAGCCCACAGACACTGCAAGTGAATTTCTTTCTCTCCAAGAATAAAAAAAAGAGTCACAAGTATATATGTTTTAAGTGGAGTGGAGCAATCTGGGCGGCCCTTAACATCGACGTCTTGAGAAGCCGATGAGGGTGAAGCGAGGAGAGTGCGGAGCAGCGTCGGAATGCGAGTACGAGAGAGGCGGGAGATCCCTGAGAGGACCCGCGGACCAGTGGCATAGTCTGGCACGATTTCCACGTGCGAAGATCCGGGAGTGAACCCGCCGATAATCGAGCCCGGTTCACCTGGATGGGATACGGGTAGTCTCATCCCTACACCAACCCCCCCCCCCCCCCAATCCCTCGCCAACTATACGTTTGAAAATTACTCATTTGCGTACCAGAGGCAATCAATTTTCTGTTAAAACACAAAAAAAACATCACAAGCTCTTGTGAATATCATTATTTTTAAGCGCTTTTTTTATTAAATTTGAAATTTCGGTTCCGGTGTACTTCGGGTTGCTTGAATTCGAAGTGTAATCACACCAGAACCACTTCTTCAGAACGCGATTCAGTTGGCTGCAGCGTGACTAACGGACCTTTTACACACGTGCTTGTTCCACTCTACTGATTCCGAGTGAAACTAACCACTGCGTTAACTGCATTATGTTCTCTTCAAACAGCGACAATTTTCCAGCCGGCTTTTTCAAAAGCATCGCTTCTCGAAATATTCGGATTAAATACATACAGAACTAAAGGAGGAACCTGCTTTGAATCTTCCTAAACATTTTTCACGAATAAAATGATGGGATCGACGCTTGAAGTCCCACGCGTGTGGATCCAACACGAGGGTAAGAACACTGCACGCTAATTCATAGCCCGGCGGGTAGCGCGATATTGAGTAGCGACGACATTATCGCTACTCAACTTCTGTTAAGAACAATATATACGGAAGCATTTTCTATGGAATCTTTGCTTGCACGAATAATACACGTATCTCGGTGAATGCATGTTATGGATATACGACCTTTAACCAGGAAAGGGGGGGGGGGGAATCATATATGCCCCTATTTATTTACTTTTAAACTCGGGTGTTATCCCAAGACCCAGCACATTTTCTAGGAATGACGTCGCTAAATATGGCAGCCATTCCTCATTAAATCTTACGTTTATACTATATATTCGGGCATGTGGCTAACTTTAGTTATACAACTAAAGTTGGATTTTGATAAGAACTTTATTATTTCAAACATAAAGTTAGTAATTTTCTAAGAATTATAAAGTCAATCTTGGCTGAACCGACCTAAAATATAAGGTTACCATACTGTTCAAAATGTTTTATATTAAAGCACTCCCCGCCACATGCTAAAACTAATTAAGCTGTCAGCCATATTGGCCACTTACAGTATATGTTGACCCACTAGTCGGGGCGTCACTGGCTAGTGTATGCGAGGTGGTAATGCAATCAAGCTGTCAGCCATATTGGCCACTTACAGTATATGTTGACCCCACTAGTCGGGGTGTCACTGACTAGTGTATGCGAGGTGGTCAGAGAATCAAGCTGTCAGCCATATTGGCCACTTACAGTATATGTTGACCCCACTAGTCGGGGTGTCACTGACTAGTGTATGCGAGGTGGTCAGGGAATCAAGCTGTCAGCCATATTGGCCACTTACAGTATATGTTGACCCTGCTAGACGGGACGTTACTGGCTAGTGTATGCGAGGTGGTAATGCAATCAAGCTGTCAGCCATATTGGCCACTTACAGTATATGTTGACCCCACTAGTCGGGGTGTCACTGACTAGTGTATGCGAGGTGGTCAGAGAATCAAGCTGTCAGCCATATTGGCCACTTACAGTATATGTTGACCCCACTAGTCGGGGTGTCACTGACTAGTGTATGCGAGGTGGTCAGGGAATCAAGCTGTCAGCCATATTGGCCACTTACAGTATATGTTGACCCTGCTAGACGGGACGTTACTGGCTAGTGTATGCGAGGTGGTAATGCAATCAAGCTGTCAGCCATATTGGCCACTTACAGTATATGTTGACCCCACTAGTCGGGGCGTCACTGGCTAGTGTATGCGAGGTGGTAATGCAATCAAGCTGTCAGCCATATTGGCCACTTACAGTATATGTTGACCCTGCTAGACGGGACGTTACTGGCTAGTGTATGCGAGGTGGTAATGCAATCAAGCTGTCAGCCATATTGGCCACTTACAGTATATGTTGACCCCACTAGTCGGGGCGTCACTGGCTAGTGTATGCGAGGTGGTAATGCAATCAAGCTGTCAGCCATATTGACCACTTACAGTATATGTTGACCCCACTAGTCGGGGCGTCACTGGCTAGTGTATGCGAGGTGGTAATGCAATCAAGCTGTCAGCCATATTGGCCACTTACAGTATATGTTGACCCTGCTAGACGGGACGTTACTGGCTAGTGTATGCGAGGTGGTAATGCAATCAAGCTGTCAGCCATATTGGCCACTTACAGTATATGTTGACCCCACTAGTCGGGGCGTCACTGGCTAGTGTATGCGAGGTGGTAATGCAATCAAGCTGTCAGCCATATTGGCCACTTACAGTATATGTTGACCCCACTAGTCGGGGCGTCACTGGCTAGTGTATGCGAGGTGGTAATGCAATCAAGCTGTCAGCCATATTGGCCACTTACAGTATATGTTGACCCCTAGTCGGGGCGTTACTGGCTAGTGTATGCGAGGTGGTAATGCAATCAAGCTGTCAGCCATATTGGCCACTTACAGTATATGTTGACCCTCTAGACGGGACGTTCACTGGCTAGTGTATGCGAGGTGGTAATGCAATCAAGCTGTCAGCCATATTGGCCACTTACAGTATATGTTGACCCCACTAGTCGGGCGTCACTGGCTAGTGTATGCGAGGTGGTAATGCAATCAAGCTGTCAGCCATATTGGCCACTTACAGTATATGTTGACCCACTAGTCGGGGCGTCACTGGCTAGTGTATGCGAGGTGGTAATGCAATCAAGCTGTCAGCCATATTGGCCACTTACAGTATATGTTGACCCTCTAGTACGGGACGTCACTGGCTAGTGTATGCGAGGTGGTAATGCAATCAAGCTGTCAGCCATATGGCCACTTACAGTATATGTTGACCCACTAGTCGGGACGTCACTGGCTAGTGTATGCGAGGTGGTAATTCAATCAAGCTGTCACCATATTGGCCACTTATAGTATATTTTGACCCTGCTAGACGGGACGTTACTGGCTAGTGTATGCGAGGTGGTAATGCAATCAAGCTGTCAGCCATATTGGCCACTTACAGTATATGTTGACCCCACTAGTCGGGGCGTCACTGGCTAGTGTATGCGAGGTGGTAATGCAATCAAGCTGTCAGCCATATTGGCCACTTACAGTATATGTTGACCCTGCTAGACGGGACGTCACTGGCTAGTGTATGCGAGGTGGTAATGCAATCAAGCTGTCAGCCATATTGGCCACTTATAGTATATGTTGACCCTCTAGACGGGACGTTACTGGCTAGTGTATGCGAGGTGGTAATGCAATCAAGCTGTCAGCCATATTGGCCACTTACAGTATATGTTGACCCCACTAGTCGGGGCGTCACTGGCTAGTGTATGCGAGGTGGTAATGCAATCAAGCTGTCAGCCATATTGGCCACTTACAGTATATGTTGACCCCACTAGTCGGGGCGTCACTGGCTAGTGTATGCGAGGTGGTAATGCAATCAAGCTGTCAGCCATATTGGCCACTTACAGTATATGTTGACCCTGCTAGACGGGACGTCACTGGCTAGTGTATGCGAGGTGGTAATGCAATCAAGCTGTCAGCCATATTGGCCACTTACAGTATATGTTGACCCCACTAGTCGGGGCGTCACTGGCTAGTGTATGCGAGGTGGTAATGCAATTAAGCTGTCAGCCATATTGACCACTTACAGTATATGTTGACCCCACTAGTCGGGGGTCACTGACTAGTGTATGCGAGGTGGTCAGAGAATCAAGCTGTCAGCCATATTGGCCACTTACAGTATATGTTGACCCACTAGTCGGGGTGTCACTGACTAGTGTATGCGAGGTGGTCAGGGAATCAAGCTGTCAGCCATATGGCCACTTACAGTATATGTTGACCCTGCTAGACGGGACGTTCACTGGCTAGTGTATGCGAGGTGGTAATGCAATCAAGCTGTCAGCCATATTGGCCACTTACAGTATATGTTGACCCACTAGTCGGGGCGTACTGGCTAGTGTATGCGAGGTGGTAATGCAATCAAGCTGTCAGCCATATTGGCCACTTACAGTATATGTTGACCCTGCTAGCGGGACGTCACTGGCTAGTGTATGCGAGGTGGTAATGCAATCAAGCTGTCAGCCATATTGGCCACTTAAGTATATGTTGACCCTGCTAGACGGGACGTCACTGGCTAGTGTATGCGAGGTGGTAATGCAATCAAGCTGTCAGCCATATTGGCCACTTACAGTATATGTTGACCCCCACTAGTACGGGCGTCACTGGCTAGTGTATGCGAGGTGGTAATGCAATCAAGCTGTCAGCCATATTGGCCACTTACAGTATATGTTGACCCTCTAGTCGGGGCGTCACTGGCTAGTGTATGCGAGGTGGTAATGCAATCAAGCTGTCAGCCATATTGGCCACTTACAGTATATGTTGACCCCACTAGTCGGGGCGTCACTGGCTAGTGTATGCGAGGTGGTAATGCAATCAAGCTGTCAGCCATATTGGCCACTTATAGTATATGTTGACCCTGCTAGACGGGACGTTACTGGCTAGTGTTGACGAGATGGTAAGGTTCTTCACATGTCCTTCGCACGGCGCGGTTTTAAAGTTGCGTGTTTATAGCAATGGGTTGGTGCGCGGTTTCGCAGTGCAGTTTTATGTTTTAGAGTTCAAATCTCCGCCGTATCAGGAATTTTTTTGTGGTTTTTTTTATGTGATACATTATTACGTTTTATGACCTATAATATTGCTAAGAAACGCATATATCTAGAATATATTTGTCTAAAAGCAATAATACAAACAAATACAAACCGTAGCTAAATAAAGGAACCACGTGTAGCCGATTGCACTGTGCAGTTATTTGCGTAATATTGCTTTAAACCAAAGAAAATCTTGAAATAAACATTATTAATAAAAGCAATCATTATAAACAACAGTAATATATCACATAAAATAATTAAAAGATTTCGTTTTACGGCGGAGATTTGAACTCTAAAACCAAAAACTACGTGACCAATACCCGCCCACGAACCCACTGCACTACACACAACTTACAAGCTAATCAATGTAAAAGTACAATTTGATTTATGTTGAATGAATGATATTACCCACACGTATAAAATATGTATTATTAGTATTGTGATATTTTTGCCTGCTTTTAGTTTCCTAACCGTATAAACTTGTTTAATTACGGAAAGCACAATATTGATTATTATGCCTGTTAAAGATAAATATTTAAATAATTAATTGATGTTTTAATTAGTCGCGTAAACGTCCGTTGTAGATAAATGTGAATACAGTACCTTGATTTTTATACATAAGCAGTGTCGCTTACTAATATAATTTTCTAAATATTAATAGTCTAGTGTTGTACTCAGAAACTTAAATAAATGCAGTCTTCAGGAAGAAAGAAACCTTCGTACTTTTTGTATGTACCACAAGGCAACTACATATAATATCTGATTGCATTTGTAGCCCTGCCAACTGCGGAATGTCTGCCATTTACAATTTTCTGTTAGCACTTCAGGTAACGTGTGGGTATGAACTGATGGATTCTTTCTTCTCTCCTGCTGCAGAAACTTTTATGCCTTCTGTTGTGCCCATGGGTATAACAGAACGTAGCAGAAATCGGGTATCGTGTAAGGACGGCTTAACGGCCTGGCGCCTCATCGCCCCTCCGCGAAAGTCGCTGAACTGTCTTGTGGCGTTTCCGTCGCGTACGCTGTATAGTCGATTCGCGGTTTCTTCACACTTTTTGAATCAAATATTTTAAAAATCACCACACGCATCACGTGTTTAGTTATTTACTAGATATGCCATGTATCACGAGAGTTTTATACCTCCGTTAACATAAAAGTATATTATGTTCCGTTAAACTGAAGTTTCACCTATATTTTGTTTATCAACTATAAAACTTCATTTATAATAAATATGAATAATAACAGCGAGAAAGCATGTGTGTTGGTAGCGGTTTGTAAAAAATACTTCTCGTGCAAAATATTACTACAATTGAGTACGCAAGATTTTGGTGCGTTGTCCTTTGGTGTAATTTTCTAGACGTAGTTAAGCTTAGTTTGCACGAGGCGGAGGAATATCCTGGAGGTAGACCTTTAGCAGGGCCTCCGAAAAGTTTGAAGTAACCGCGAATGTATTATAATATGCAAATTAGATCTGAACAGTGGTACTTCATTAGGCCTACATGCGATATAAGGCCGCAAATTGATCTACAGATCTATAGGGGAACTGCGCAGGAAAGTTATAGAATTATATTTTTATTTCTTTTTTTTTTTACCATTTCACGGTATTTTTCTCTCCGACTATACTTGATATTATACTTACATATTCCCAGGGGCAGGGGAGCTGAGATCAAGGCGTAAATCAATCGCAGATTTTAAAATAAGGAGAAGCGTTTGCTTTATTTACAACACGAAGTTCTTTAAGACTATAATTTTAAGAACTCAGTACAGAAATTTACCGTTTCTATCCTGAGATGAGGCTGGGGAAACCGCCTGGTAAAAAGCAAGGCGGAAATGGTGGAAACGTTGCCGACGTAAGTGGGGAAGACCCGACACCGCGACTTCGAAACTTGCTGTGATCCGCGGGAACGTTTCCACACAATCTCGGGGTCGCGGTCATCTGTGAGTCACGTTATAACCGAGTCCTTCCTTCTCGGCACAACGGTGAATCACTGGAGCGAGACACGGCCGACGTACGGTTTTCTCCGGCTACGGAACAATGACGCCCATAGCGGCTGGTTTTCCCGCGTTTGCAAAAGATCGATATGAGGGCGGCTCAATCGCAAGTGCCAGATCGTCTCTACGCGCGAAGCCGGAAATTGTCGGGCAGGTTTTTGCGAACTTCTTTTAAGGCCACGATCTGCCATTTCTACAGCTTTTGAGAGAATTAATTTTTTGAACCCAACAGGAGCCGAATTTTGTAAAATCATCGTACAATTTTGTTACAGATTATTTTTACTATGCAGTCTAATTTTTTCAACACAAAAAAAAATTTATATTTTTTATCAAATGAATTAAGTAACCCTTTGAGGAGTATGAATGTGTATTACTCGTGCTACGTTTATTTGGAGATTTCTTTGCTCTTGAAGACAAATCTCACACTTCTATGGTTTTATTATTTCGCTGGACTTTATGGGAATCTAAGAAAAAAATTAGAACTAGTCACAATTTCAATTCGTAAAAATATAATTGTTCATTTTAATAATTTCTCAAATGAACACGATGGATTGTGAAACATGTTACATTAGTCACGACACACTGATAGGCACATAATCAACAAGCAACTCCATTGGCCGATGAACAGTCGATAATAAACGTAGCATAGTACAGTAGCCAGGACCAATAGGAAGAAGGTAAGTAGAAATACAGAGACCAACACAACTGATATTGGTATAGTGGAGAATATAGGCAGCTCACTTCAACCTTGTCTTCAGTGACAGTAAATCTGTACCTTCCTAAAGGATTAGCGAGAATTTTGTTTATTTCATGATTAATTAAATTTGTACAGTTTTTTGCGTTGAAAAAATTATACTTCGCAATAAAAACAATCTGCAACAAAATTGTAAAAGGATTTTACAATATCGGCTCCCGTTTGGGTTTAAAAAAATTATTAATCGCAAAAGCTGTAGAAATGTGAGATCGTGGCCTTAATCATGGTCCTAACCATGGTGCTATAGTTTTGTGGGCGGAAAGTTTGCAGTAAAGTTCAGTGCAAGACCCTATACTATTTTCGCAGATATTCGCTTACAATATTTTAAGGCATAGAACTTTGAGCGAAGTCTTGACTGACTTCCCGTTTGCTTGGTGGTAGAACACCTGGTTGCGTTAGTGAACTTCAACGCTCGATCCGGGAACACACTCCGTTAGTGAACTTCAACGCACGATCCGGGAACACACTCCGTTATGATCTATAATCAAAACGCAAATTACACTTGACCGGATTTAACATGTTACAGTTAATGTGTAGCTGTATACAGGAACAATGCCTCGTAATTAAATCGACAAACTGTGAAAAAGTTCCTTAGATAAAAATACCATGAATATACTGTATACGGCGAGAATACCAGGGTAATAACACCCCCTTAGTGTGAAGCTGCTAATCGTGTTTAATTACAAAATATAAAATATTATTGCCGAAGGTATGTTATTCCTCAGAATGTAGTATTAACAGACGAGCACATGAAAGTACTTAATAATTCTTTACTAATATCAATCTCCCCCCCCCCCCTCCTCACTTATCACTAAAACTACTAACTACTACAGTTGCTACCAGCTGTTAGCCGTAAATGTGTTGCGACTAACGAAATATTATATTAATATGTTGTGTTAACATAATTATTAAACTGCGTGTCACAAGTAACAAACAAGGTGGCCTTATTGGAAGAATCTTATCAACTTCGTTTCAAACTACAAGAAAACCACATTAGAGGCGCGAACATAGAGTATTTACGCCTAGTGGTTAGGCAATATTACGAGCCGCTGCGACGTACGTGGAACACATGCTGTGTGTGAGGCCTTGTTCGAGCTGACAATTGTTATTTTAATATTTAGTAGCGTTTTATTAGAATATCGTCGAGAGTCACTTGTTAAAATATGATTGTGATTTGGTAATTTAGTAGTTCAGTAAATTACGTTACATACTGAAAACTAAATACTAAAATACCAGATACGTCATCATTTCAGTCGACTAATTCTGGTCACGCGAACTTTTAGGAAAATAAAAGTACCTATTCGATCACGGTCTAGGCTTACGAAAGATGAGGTAATCAGCAGAAGTGCATAGTTTGCAACGTGTATATGTGTACACACACGCACACACACCTATACTCACACAACATATCATGTTTTGTGAAACAAGCTCACAGAGATTATATTTGTCGATGTAGTTACGAAACGTCTTGTGTTTCCATGTATTTACAGTACAGGTATTTATTGACTGTATGTACAGCTGGCATATAATACGCTATTGTTAAAGCTTGAATAACGGGGAACCTGGTGCGGTTCGTGTAGCGGGCATTTACGTGGCGTGTGGTAGCTATAGTCCATTGACAGCTACCTCCAACTTTTCTGAAGCCCAGCTAAAGTTCTTCTTCCCGGATATTTCTCCGCCTCATGCAAACAAAGCTTAACCGAATCTGTGAAATTACACCAAAGTGAAAACGAACCGCATTCGTGCGCACTCAATGTAATCACATTTTGCATATGAACTATTTCTTACTAGGTGTTACCAACATGCTTATTTTCTCATTGGTTTTATTTGTGTTGGTTATAAATATATGTTCCACTGTATATTGAAAAAATTAGTAAAAATTCAATTTAACTAAAAATAAAGTATTTTTATATTAATACAAGTCTAAAACGCTTGTGCTACATGGCATACTTACGAGACAACCAAACGCACCATCCATGGGATTAATTTTTCAAAGGTTTAACTCAAGATGTGTGAAGAAATCGCGAATAAACTATACCACGGAGTGTAGCAGTGTCACACAGGCGTTCAGAGGTTTCGCATGCATCTTGACCACGGCGCGGCAATACAGTAGTCTGTTCACGGTAAAATGAGCACTTTTGAAAACCCTGCTTAAGATATATCTGTATACACCTTGTGTGTTCCTCCACCATATGTGAAATTAACATTGCCATGGGCTTCATCACTTTTTTTCATGCGTCGGTCAAGTGAAACTGTAAAATGATCAGAAAAGCCAATATCTTACAACTGTGCTCACTTTTACATTTCGAATGCATTAAAAAATAATAATAATAATAATAAAAAATTAAATCATCACAAATGGTCACCCGACCTTGTTTTATTCGATGTTAATATTTGGAACTATTTTCCCCCCTCCATCGTCACCAACTTTACTGGGCGCATGTCACTCATTGCGCCGATTAAAATACACGCAGGTAGGAGCAGAGACTTTTTCTAAGGTTTGTTTCAAAAGTGCTCACTTTATCGTGAACAGCCTTTACTCATACGTATCCCAACACAACGAAGAATGCCCGATTTTCGATTTTCGCAAATGGGAAACAGCGGACGTTGGACGCCTGATCTTGGGGCGCTCACGTACGTAAACACACACACACACACACACACACACGAGGACATTCTTCGATCTACTTTCGAAGTCAGGAAAAGAGGGAGGGGTTGTTGCAGCACAATTACTGATTATTTTACTTCTTTTGAGGAAAAAAATCTGTGTTCGATAAAATACAAACATTGTCCAGTAAAACGACAATATTTTTCTAAGAAAAATTTGGTAGAGACTTCAAACAATAAATTTTAACCCGAAGTTTGGTTTCAGCTAAAGTGTCTATTGACGTTAACAGGAGCGGCGAACCATGTAACAAAATTTCCAAGAAACATTTTTTCATGGCGTTCCAGCAACATGAAATATGGTTTTGTGCTGTATCCACAAGCATTAAATTTGTTCAGTTATGATATTCCCCACGAAAAAAAAAAATAGATCAATAATATTTTGCTTAGTTTATTTTTGAAGTCATTTTCCTACACCACGCCATACTTATTTTCCGACTGATGTTTCATATCACAACGAAGATGGATGTAATATGCTAAAAATGTGGAAAGACAATCATTGTGCTGGTACCTGCCAAGTCATCACGTACTGCAAATGAAAGTGAACCCCTACCATCCTGGAGGAAGCTAATGGGTGCATCAGTCGCTCCCAGCGTGTGTCCGAGTAGTAGGCAAACCTGGAATGCAGATAGAGAATTTATAGAACTTACCATTGAGATCATCTATGTCACTGTGACTCACTACTCTTGTTACAGCTCGGGGCTAGAGACTAGCCCGCTGCGAGGTAGTACAGAGAGATGACACATGTACCCGTGGATCTAGATTGATAATACGTTATTTAGATTAATAATTCATTTTCCTTTCCTTTTAAGGCTACGTCTTTCCCTTCTCTAGAATCTGTAAAAACCGATCAGTACTGCTGATACTTGCTGGCAACTCATTTTTATTTTCTTTAAGAGGGATTCCCACCGCCATCTTGGATTTGTGTAATTTTTGCCGTACTCTCGAAATACAGTTTTGCATTATGTTTTTGGAACGACAGAGCACAGATCAATGCCTAGTGCATTGTATGAGGTCAGTATTTCTTGATTACTGTTGATATCGTCGCCTTTGTAATAGTTAGCAAGAAATAATCTCGCCTTTCACCTCAACGATTACCAGCTAGAAATTAACAAATGTAGCGAAGCTGTGGCAGTTCGATCAAGTTTGGGAAGCTGTTATTAAGAATACGTCGTGCGGGAAATTTCAATACACCTTCAAAAATAGAAGCTTTGGCGAAATATCGATGCATTCAAGTTGGCGGGTGGGAATACACCTTAAGTTTCCAGAAATTTAATATGGATTCTTGGGGGGGGGGGGCAGGTCCCAATGCACCTTTACCCACACGAAAGTGGAGTTTCCTCTACACTCTGGTTAAACCAGCGCCAACCACAACAAAGGAAAAAAAAGATCCCACCCCCTCTCTACTAGTATTTCTCTTCTCACTAATAAAGAGCATGATTCCTGCCTATCTGTCTCCTGTAGCATTTTCGATTAATGCATATGACCATTTTTTATTCTTTCCTGTAGAAAGGGGTTTTCATAAGTTGTAGGTTAACTATACGTACACTTAGGGAGGTAGTCATGGCCCAAAACGGGGGCCATGGTTGCCCAATCCATCTCTGTCGCAATGTTGGAGTAAAGCAGGATTTACAACGACCCATTGCGTGCATCCGTCCGTCAATCTCGTGACCAACAGCCAATCAGAGGTGGTCATTAATTCTATCCGTCTGTCTGTCAAAACCTTGGCAAGCTTTAACTTTTGACGATCAAACGGATGAAATTACAGCCTTCTAAGCTCGCACGTTTTGTTACTCTTTCATCCTGAGTTCTTTACAAGGCTGTGTAGTGTGTGCAGTGTTTTGTTTTGGCTGTCTTTTGTCTTCAAATGTTTGTTTATGTAACTGTAGAATTAAAATAAGTTACCTTTTCTTCCTGAAAACTAATTCATAATTACGTTTTTAAACACTTTGTATGCTATTTAATTTTTTACAATGATTAATTTCCGTTACGTAAGTGTATGTGCGTTTTAGGTACGTTTACTTAAAAACACAATACCGCCGAAAATGTTCACTTTAAATGGAGAATTTTTTCCTATTTGTAAACAGTTTTGTTTTTATTAGTTTGCAGCAATGAACTTACGACGGACGTATTATAACAGTACGAAGTTTGGTTGTAAATCGTCCGGCTGGGAGACGGACGAATGTATGACGGACGGACGGACGACGGGCTGTTGTAAATCCTACTTACGGGGTTTAGCTCTGAGACGCATTTAGCTCCCGTCCCTACCACGGACTTCCATCTAACACTTAGAATTAGGGTAGGTTAGAAAAAACCGTCACTCGCGCGCAAACACTAGCCACGGGATGTAATCTGTAAGCTGCTTGCGCGCTCGTACAGTGCGGACGTGACGTGACTGAGTGGTAATCTCCCGCCCAGACCGGATCAGGGGCTTACAGAGGGAGTAAAGGAGACTGCGTGCGATGGGGACGAAAGAAAGAAACCTGGGGTCCCCCTTCAGGGAACATCAAAGTAAACCCAATACCTTCCTGTCGCAGTCGGTCCTTGATCCCGGAACCCTAGGGGCGGCGTTGCCAACTGTACAGCAATGTCCGTGCATGTATAGACTGTTAGCGGTAAAGTGAGCACTTTGTAAGGCTATCCCAACAGGCATTACCCAATAGTAAATATATCTTACTGCAGCGTCGGGCATTAAATTTAGAGGGTGGGGAAATGTAAACGCTGTGTTTATTGGTCACATTGCAATGTTTATTTTGAACAGCAGCAGGAAGATGGAAATCGGACGAAAGGAAAAGGTTTAGAAGGACCTTAAAATGTGCTCACTTTACCGTGAACAGCCTATAGAGAAATGTATTTCTCCATGAACAGATGTCCGTGCACTAAGAGCACGAAAATTATTGCGCGAAGAATTTAAAATATGTAAATGTACATTTACTATAAAATCCTGTGTTTTATAGATGCTGCGGGTTACAGATTTAAAAATGATTTTCCCACGTAATAAGTTTATGTCAAATTTCTTAAACAATTAATACCTAATAATGTAGTCTCGTGATCACTTTTCAAAGCCATGCTTAAGATGTACTTGTAAATACGTTGTGTATTCCTCCGTCTTTTGTAAAATTATTAAGAAAGGAAATACTTTACAAATCTTCTTATTTTTTACACATCGATGCATTAAAAATATATGACGTGAAAGAATAAATTTTTAATTTGTCGCAAATGGTTACCTAACCCTTCCATCCATCGTTACCAACTTTACTAGGCGAATGTCACTCAGTGTGCCCATTAAATATAAGCATGCAGGGCTGTGACTTTTTTCTAAGATTCCTTTCTAAAGTGCTCACTTTATCGTGAACATCCTTTACCTGCATACACTGTTGACCGACACACTTGACTGGCACGCTCCCAGTAAAGTTGGTTATTACGGAAAGAAAATAATTCCATGTCTTGATGTTGGATTTAAAGTGTTAGGTAAACACACACTTGTGCATACTGAAATGATTTCTTCTGCTTTGTTTTTTGTTGGTATAAGTAAAGAATTAGCAGAATTGTAAATTGTATGATTATCTAATAACTGCACAGTTTTGCTTGACCAATGCACGAATAACGTGATCAGGTCCGTGGCAATGTTAATTTTACAATTGGTGGAAGAACACACAACATGCGTACAAGTAGATCTTAAGTAGGACTTCTAAAAGTGCTCAGTTTGCCGTGAACAGCCTATATCACGAGGAAAACTATTACAGTGTAAATCCATATTTTAATGAAGATTTTTTAAAATATTTCTATCGCCTTATTTTGTATACAGAAATTGTACTATCCGTTTTAAAACTCTACAGTATCAATAAGTTAACGGCCCTGCCTACCATGCTGGCAGCCGCGAATTTCAAATGGGGAATAAATGTTAAACGGAATTTCTTCTCATTGCGTCAATTTGAAAAATAACTATGTCAAACAAAAAACATTTCAACGCGACTTTATCAGAGAATATTGCTACATAAAATTATTTCTGAAGAAAAAAAAATTATTAGATTAGTTTGGTATATATAAATTTCAATATTACATTTTGTTTGAAATAGATATATTTAAAACTGTCGCAATGAGAAGGAATTTCGTTTAATATTGACTCCCCATTTGAAGTTCGCGTCTGCCGGCTTGGTAGGCAAAGCCGTTAAAGATATTTTATATAAAGCGGTTGGCAACGCTGTCACGACGAACCACCTTCCAACACGCCGTTGTTCAACAGTTGCTTTCCGTGTGTGGAAATACATTTACAGGAATACTTTCGTAACGGGCGCGATTACGGTACCAGAAAAGTATTTTCGTAGCAGCCGCGTGCCTTAGAAGGAAGTGCGAGCTGCAACGGAAACAAATTCATTATTTTATATTTGTAAGAAATACCTTTCAACCTATAGACAATACTGGTATAGGCTATTCGCGGTAAAAAGAACACTTTTGAAAGCACTGCTTAAGATCTACTTGTATACACGTGTATTTTCCGTCTTATGTAAGATTAACATTGTCATGGGCCGCATCACTTGATTCACCCGTCGGTCAAGTGAAACTGTGAAATTATTAGAAAAGTACGTTTTTACAAATCTGCTCATTTTTACACTTCGATGCATTAAAAAAACATAAAGCGAAAGAAATAATTTAAAAAATTATAAATCGTTACCTAACACTTTTTATTCGACGTTAAGATGCGGTTGGCCTGCTCGCCTCCCACCAAGGCGAACTGGGTTCAATCCTCGGCCGGGTCACTCCCGGATTTTCGCATATGGGAATCGTGCCGGACGATGCCGCTGGTCGGCGAGTTTTACTCGGGGATCCCCCGTTTCTCCCGCCCTTTCATTCCGGCGTCTCTCCATACTCACCTCAGTCACCCTCATCGACTCTCAAGAACTCGATGTTAAGAGGTGCCAAATCTCTTCACTCACTGACTCACGTACCTACAGATATGAAGTAATTAATTTTTTTTGGCGGCAAACATCCATAAGGAGCAGTAATTGAAGCTTGTGATGATGATCGTGGGATTTTTTTATATTTTTTCAATACAACCTGATAGTACAGAGTTTTGGGATACGAGTTTTAAGACCGTGATATCATTCATTGGCTCAGACCATAGCATACGCACACACACACAAACAATACATGTGTAAGCACGAAACTCACCGCAGTTACGCACAGCACATACACAGAAAATTAGCAAAGCCGAGGCACACAGAAAGAGTTCGGTGGTGGTCTATAATTCTTGTGTTTGTACTCTGTGCATCATGTGAGGGCAATCATAACGTGATTACCGCCTAAATAATGTAGATAAATAAATGGTTGACCATCCTTACGTTGCCTGGAGGGAGGGATGATTGACAGCTACCTGTCCTGATATCCCTCCCACCTCCCACCCCTTTCACACGAACCCCTTATGTAGAGGTCGGCGGCTACGAGCTATCGAATGAAACTTCTGGTAATCTCCTTCGTCGGTGCAACCCAACATTTAAGTAGATTCTGGGCTAGAGCCGATGACATTATAAACACCCCCCCCATCTCTTAGCTGGAGAGCAGCCAGTCTTTGTGGTAGCCATCTGGCTGAGGTTTAGCAATCCTGTAGAGTTTGGAGCAGTGAAGGACATCAGTGGAGCGGACGAAGCGAGGCGATGGCGGACGAGTGCGTGTCTTTATGTGGACGGGCGATATGGCGTGAGACCCAAAGAGTAGTGTGCTACTGTGCCTCTGCCGTGCTCGGAGCACCCTGGAACATTCCAAACTGGTGGAATGTGGACTGAATTAAGGTGGGGCTGTACAAACGTGTGGTACGGACTTTATCGCAAATACTGTAACTGTCAAATATAAACTTGTAAATTATAAAATTATTCAGTAGGGATCGGTAAACTAGAAGATGTAAGTCGAGAGAGGCTGTCCTCCTCTATCTTTTACAATCTTTTTTAAATTGTTGTAAATTGAAATAATTTGCAGAAGGTTGTACTGAACTTACTCCTAACTTATACGATCGTTTATTGTCAATAGAAATATAAATGTAATTGGGGTATAGACGTGAATTACATTTTGAAGTATGTCGGGAACTATGGCGGTTTCGTGGCTAGCGCTCAGGCCAATCACCGGGGCGAATCCAGTTCGATTCCTGGCTGGGCCACGCCCCGATTTTCGCACTTGGCAAACGTAACTAACGATGCCATTGGTCGATGGATTTTTCTCAGAGTACTCGCACTCCCTCGTCGCCGCTCTACTTTGTCGTTAATTTCCTGTCCCTGTTTAGGAACGAAGGGCGCCAACGGATCTCATACTGGCAACACATCGGCTAGTTACATGTCACAAACTCCCATCCCTCTTTTTCATTCCCAGAGTGCTTCTTCCATTCTCTAATGTTTATTTTTATATCACTATCCTACCAAAATTGGGTCCCCAGTTTGTTTACAGACTCCAACTGGGAGGGAGGGTATCGGGGATTCTCCCGTGGGTGAGAGGGTGAGTGAGGGAAGAGATTTGGGGGGGGGGCTATTAACGTCGAGGTCTTGAGAACCGATGAGGGTGAAGCGAGGTGAGAATAGAGCGGCTCCGGAATGCAGGGATGGGGGAAACAGGAAACCCCCGGGAAAACCAGCCGACCAGCGGAATAGTGTGAAAATCTGGGAGCGACTCCCCGGGAATCGAACTTGGTTTGCCTTGGTGGGAGGCGAGTAGTCTGACCACTATACCACCGCGGCCCCTCCTCGTCTAGGTCACAAACGACGGGCGGCTTCGGAGAGAACGAACAAGTCGGCTGTGGGGCCGACACTCTATATGTAGGCCCTTTCGAGCCACTATTTTCCCCAGTCACAGCCGCATTGCCAACACCAAAAATACAATGAAAATTTATTCATGTTTCAAAATTATAAACTTATGAACAAACGAAACACCTTTGCTCGATTTATTACAGCGAGGTAGTTACTAAAATAATTTCAGTTGTGATAGTACAGCAATTTAATTGCTGCCATGCTCTGTTTGGTGCTTCGCGCCGTACCTGCTGTTATGTTTGTCGAGATCGTCGAGTTTCAAATTGGGAGTCAACCCACAAATTAATGTTTACCAGTTTCCAACTGGATGAATAGTACAAAGTCGCCTATAAAATGTCTATAGTCCATTCTCCGCCTCATGCAAACAAAGCTTAACCAGGGGTACAAAATTACACCAAAGGGACGGCGTATCCCATTCGTACGCACTCAGTGTCATAGAATTCTGCATAAGAACCATTTCTAATTAGGCATTACCAACGCACCTAATTTCTCCGTTTTTATTCATGTTAGATATAAAATAAATATATTAATTTAAAGGTAGAATATCTGTAAATATTTAATTTAACGAACAATAACATACTTTTACGTTAGCAGAAGATCTAAATGATTATGATACATGACATATATAGGAAAGAACCAAGCATGTCATACATGGTGTGATTTTTCAAAGGTTTGATTTTAAAAATGTGTGAAGAAACAGCGAACAGACTATAGTCCGTTCACGACTGGAACAGACTTTTTCGGAATCTTTCCTACTCCCGTTTTTAGGCAATAGATAAAAAAAAATACGTTATGACATTGAAACTATATTCTCGCTCCGTGCTGCCAAACTATCTGTACCCGCGCCAGTCACTGTTTGTAGTAACGATGCATGCAGCTGACGACTAAGGTGTTGTTCAAACGTCTGCTCCAGTCGTGAACTTACTATATACTCGACAGCGCGGTGTGAACGTGCCGTGGCCACAGTGGCTGGGGGCGATGGAGCGTAAGGGCGGGCGGGCGTCTGGCTCCCCCCCCCCCCTTCTTCGGCAGCGGTGAACTTGAAAGTTGTTCCCCTCCATTTCCCCTTCTCTTCGTACACACACACACACACACATCGGCTATGAAACGCAACCCCGGGGTGTGCAGGGCACATGTGGGGGGAACGCGCTCATGGGCACAGCATGGCGCATCCACACACACACACACACACACACACACATACACACTACACATACACGTCGGGTCCCCTCCCGACGCCTTTCCAGGCCCTTCGCCATCCGACACTACCTACACGTATGCATACACGTTGCTCGAGAAGGCGTTGTCTGCTTTTGTTCGTCCCCGGGGTCACTAACGGCGCGACCAAGAGCATGGAAAGGAAAAAGAGATTTCACTGCCAGGCTGAACCTCTGCTTAGTATTAGGGACATGCAAAATTCGCGTTATTATTTGGCATCGGGCTGAACTTGACAGTACTGTATGCACTAGAGCCGGCGTCGTTTCTCCATTGGCACTCCCTCTCTGAGTCGCCGAGGTGTGTGTTACATAAAGTATTGTCCAATGAGAAACGTATTGCAAAGGTACACGTGTTTCAAGTTTAACATGTCCACAAATAATAACGCGAATTTTGCAGGTCTCTACTTATTATCGGTCTACGATCGGGCAACTAACGCTTTTCTTGTGACCAACAAAAACAAATCATTATTTTCTCTTGGCTATTTTATAACATTAAGATTGATACAATTTAATTTTATAGGGCATGGTAACGATTTTTTTTAGCATTAATAATTACCAAGCTGATGTAATTAGATTGGTTTTTTTTCTCTCTCTCTCTCTCTCTCTTATATATATATATATATATATATATATATATATATATATATTATATATATATATATATATATACATACATATATATATATACATACATACACACACACACACACGCATAAATACATACCTGCTTGCGCAACAAGTTGCATATCACGAGAAGGCGTACGAAATCGGCGAGCCATGCGGGAAATAAAATGCAAACACTTCTGGCAGTATTTACTACTCAATTGTTAATCTGCCATCTGTTAATCCATTCACGGTTACTTCAGCTTTTCCTGAAGTCCTGCTAAAGTTCTACTCCGAGGACGTTCCTCCACCTCGTGCAAACTAAGCTTAACTAAGCCTGAAGAATTACACCAAAGAGCAACGCACCAAATTCGTGCGCACCAAGTGTAACAGTATTTTGTATAAGAACTATTTCTCACTAGGCACTACCAACATACCTACTTTCCCCCTGTTTTTATTCAATTTATTTATAAGTTAAGCATTATAATTTATAGATAAAATATTAATAACATTTAAACTTTACACGGAAAAATGTACTTTTATGAAAACAAGTATAAAACGCTTGTGATACAAGGCGTATTTAGGAAATAACTAAACATGTCAAACATGGGGAGATTTTTCAAAGGTTTGGTTCAAAAAGGGTGAAGAAATTGTAAAATAGACTATAGTTCGACACACGTGTACTAACAAGCAACCGTTAGGGGCCCACGTACCTCGAGTTTATGCTGTCCTACGTGCTGGCGCTCTCCGCATACCGCCCCAGTTTTGTTCACCTTCGTTATATGCAACTTGCTATGCACGCAGGTACGTGAAGTTGCGGACTCCCCACGTTATTTTGTCTAATCTATATATAAGAATACTATATGAACTTTCCACAAATTTTGTTAAAGGCTGTTCACGATAAAGTGAGCACTTTAATCAACCTTAGAAAAAAGTTACTACTAGTAACTTTAAATATTTTAAAGGGCGCACTGAGTGACATGTGCCCAGTAAAGTTGGTAACGATGAATGGAAAGTAGTTCAATTTATTAACGTCAAATAAAAAGTGTTAGGTAACCATTTGTGACAACTAATTTTTTTCCTTTCGCTTTCTGCTATTTTTAATGCATCTAAGTATAAAAATTACTAGATTTGTAAAATATTTTCTTTTCCAATAATTTCACAGTTTCTCCTGACCGACGCACGACTAAAGTGATGAGGCAATGCTAATTTTACATAAGGCGGAGAAATACACAACGTGCAAGTAGATCTTAAGCAGGGCTTTCAAAAGTGCTCATTTTACCGTGAACAGCCTATACGAGGATATTTTTATTGGTATTAGTCCATAAATGCTGGGGTTTGAATTTTGACATCTCATTCTAAAACAGCTTGTATACACGGACATAGCCAACTTTTCAAGACTTGTCCAGATGAGAAATAATATTTGACGAACTTATATAAAACCATCTATGATTGAAAGAATACTTTGGTGCTGGGTAACTTCGCTTATCACCAACTTCTCTACATAGTTTCGATACATTCAAACGATATCGATGCGATATATCGCTTTTATGATGTACTGAATATCGATGATGAAAAATCGCATGTATCGACACCTCGTAAATCTCTCAACAGCAAACACTTCGATAAAATACATACCGGAAAAAACTGATACCAGAAATGCAAAAGACTCAAATTTCAAACTTGAAACATATAGCAGCTATAATTTTCCACAAGTAGTGTATCGTGACCAGTGTATAGCCTGGTTAGGAGTCCATTACAATCAGGTCACATTTACAGTCTTTCCGTGCAAAATCGTGCAACGTAGCATCCGAACTTCAACTTCTTTTACAGACGAACTATCACTTTGCAAGCGGTTTATCGTAGAACAAGTTCTCTTCCAGGGTTGGAACTCCAAAGTTATTAGAATAATCTGGCTAATGTTACAATTCAAACTTAAAAAAAAAAAAGTATTTCTGGTGTCCGTTGCAACCGTTTCCCTCCAAAAAACAGACGAGACCAATGTAGTTTAAATTCGTGGCGCATTTGTTTTGTACTTGAACCGTGAGATATCTCTGTGCCCACACACCAAGCTGCTCCTAACTATATAAAGACCAGATTGCTTCATGCCGCTCATTTACAACGTCCAGTTAGGGCCATTCCTGGCTGTAGTGGTGTGGGCAGCAGTGATTATGGACAGGAAACTGTGCATGGGCATTCTGAATACTCGACATGAACAAGACTGCTTAAAGGCAAACTCCTCAAAGACGTCTATGTTATTTCTAATAATCATGCACTTCTTGTAATTAAAAGAAACAAACATTTTATTACATATATATTTTCACATGACAATTGCTCCATCAAAATTCTAATAAAATTCTAGCGTGAAGATAACACAGTTCTGAACATATTGTAATTCCAATTTTTTTTATTATGCACGCAGACTAAAACAAATGTTAATTAATTTGACGAGGACTTGAGCAGTTTCATTGCGAGGATGTGCATCGGTATATTCCTGGAATGTTACAAATCAACCGAATGCAGTTGGTTGGGGTCGAATTCACGACCTCCCGAAAGAGAAGGAGGTACAATACAGCATGAAACTGTGAAATTGAAGAATACAATATAAGATAAAGTCGATTTTGCGGTCGAAGAATAAATCGGAACCAGGCATTTGGGCGTCTTGCCTGATGTCGGGTTGGTGTCGCTCCCCAAGATGCGACACAGTAGCTGGAAAGCTCAGCTTTTCATCCCATCTTTCTCTGCATGTGCGTGAGCCAGCACAGCCAACAAATATTTTTGTTTTTTGACTAATTAACCTGACAAATTTATTGTTACTTCCAGACTAATTTAACATCCAAAATTGTATTATAACTCTTGTAGAAAATTTTCATTTTACTAACGGGATCTCAACAGTTAATATTATAAAATTATTACATTGCTCCAACATGTAAAACAAAAAGAAAAATCAATTAAATTTTTCGATTTTGTGTTAGTTGTTGCAATTATACGATTTATAAAATTATTTGTAGGTATTTATATTTTAATAGATACTGTTACCGGTGCAATTTTTTTAATTTTGTATTTCGTTGGGCTTTTTAAAAAATGGTTTAGCTCTTGAAATTTTTGTTATTCATTGGAGCACCTTTTTCAAATCATATACATTAATAAAATAATTGGCCTTGGTTATCATGCTGGTTATATTTCTTATTTAATGTAAAGGTGCTGAAATTCAGGCCTGGCCCACATTGCTCAGGTGTCAGGCACGACCATATCCATCGGCGCTTCCCTTCCACGCACCTCGTGAGTAGTCTAAAGCCCCTGTCCACACTGTCAAATTTATATAGTTTACACTGTAAAGCGTTAGGACGGAAACACTGCACACCTTGCGCGTAGGAGCGATGAGGCGCTAGGCGTGCGTGTTAGTGTCGCCCGTATCGCTCCCTCGCTTCTTGACCTTGAAAGCGCAGGTACATAGGACCCTAAGGTAACACGGCGGGCATGTAGAAGCCCCCGTGCTCGAGATGTGACTTAAACCCACCAATTAGACGCAGGTAAGGTCTCGCCAGGATGCCGCTGGCATTCTATCACTTGGCGACAAAGCATCGGCGATAGAGGTGTGTGTATACCATCCACGTGGAACCCGTCCACCTTTCCGTTTCTCCTTGTTACCTACACACGAACCAGGCTGAGAGAGTCGTATTTCAGCGGTTTAGGTGCTATGAAACCCAGATCCTGTGGTATTGCTTTAGTGACGTATTGGCAATTCCACTGCAAGCAACCTCGTTTATATCTGGAAACTTACCTAGCATTTACCACCCCCCCCCCCCCTAAAAAAAAGTATCGCTATAACGTCAGACGAACCAACCACAACCAACCATAGTCCTTACCACTTTAATTGTTAATATATATTATATTATCCATTCATTGTTACTCAACACTTTCCTGAAGCCCTAATTAGGTTCTATTTCCAATACGTCCCTTCGCCTCGTGCAAACAAAGCCTAACCATTTCTAGAAAATCACACCAAAGGACAACGCACCGAATTCGCGCGCACTCATTTGTAATAATATTCACTATTAGAACTATTTCTTACTACGCGCTACCAATACAGGTTTTTTTCCCCACTGTTTTTATTCATGTTTATTATAAATAAAGTAATATAATGTAAAAATATAATAAAGGTAAAACGTCCATTTAACGAAAAATAAGATACTTCTATGTTACCAGAGGCATAAAATGCCTGTGACGCATGGCATATTTAGGAAACAACTAAATACGCCATATTTAATTTTAAAGTTTTAGACCCGGTCTAAAGCCTGTGTGCTTCTACGAGATCTGCTACCCGAGCCGGTATGCAAGTCGGTATGGAGGTTTCTATGGAATAACCTGTCACACAATACTTGGCACACATATATGACTACTTCTGCAACTGTGTTAACGCACGACTTCTGCAATATTCGTTCGTACGAGGAACCTAATTATTTGTTGTGATAACAAGAACTTTATGTCTAAATATGCAGAAAAAACTGCCACAATTTTCACATAATGATGTTATCGCATCAGTAAACATTTTCGCGTATTTTTTTAAATTTTCTATTTCTGGGTTTATAGCTGTTTCTAAGAACGAAATAAACAAAATTACAACTATCGTCAGTACCACGCTTCACCACCCTCTCTTGAATGGCTAAAATTTCGACCTTGTAGGAAACCTTCCAACAAAAATTGTACACGATCAAATACGAAACCAGCAGTCGGCCAAATCTACCATAGAACCATCCACACGAGTGGCCATGCAAGATTGGATGGAATCTTCCTTCGTGGCGCACAGGCTTAAGAGTCTCGACGGAGAAACCAGTCTGCCAGCATGCCGGACTTGAATATAGGTTTTTATTTCGTCGGCCCCAGAAACAGGTTTCTAATTGCGAATGCAACACCTGCTGGACGTATCTTGTCTCTTTCGCGTCGGAACAATTGACATTCGTGTTCACCTGGGCTTGCAACTGAGCTGAAATGCAGCCCGCAGCAACCGTCCTCCGATGATGGGTTTCGTCTTGGACGAAGTGACTGCACTGAGGGGCGTTTACGTGTATAGGCTATTCTCGGTCAAGTGAGCACTTTTTAATACTCTCCCAAAAGGCACTAACACCTAATAAATATTTTTTATTGCAGTCTCAAACGTTAAATTTTGAGAGTGATGAATTATAGACACTGTGTTTATTATTCACATTGCAATGTTTATATTAAAAAGTGGCGGAAAGAAAGAAATTAATTCAAAGGAATAATTTAGCAGGGCCTTAAAAAGTGCTCACTTTACCGCGAATACGCTATATAATAATGCTTTTTCCGCCTGCTGTAGACATTTTCCCAGCTGCGTTCTCCCTAGCTTACTTCGTTTAAGGGGAATGGTGCACGAAAGCAGTATATTTATCCGATTTTCGTTATAACTTGTTTTTCAGAGGTTTTATCGAAATTTTTGTCACGAAACGGCCTAAATATTAATTTTTAACAACTTCTTCCATTGTTAAATATTCACTACCTTTATTATTCTGTGAGCACTGATGGAAGATGAGGAATAAGATATTATTTCTTATCTTCCATCAGTGCTCCGATACTAGTAAAGGTAGTGAATAACTATCAATGTAAGAAGGTGTTCTAAACTATTATCTATGTCTTGTCATGCCAACATTTTGAAAAATTCTCTGGAAAACAACTTTTGACAAAAATTAAGGTAAATACACTGCTTTTTGTGCCCCATTCCTCTTAACCAGCTATCGGAAAGAGCATTTCGTATCAGGAACAGCAACGAAAGCACAACAGCAAAGTTCCAAGTACCGCTTCATTAAGTTGATGTGAACTCTCCAAAGTCATTACAGCCTATTACGACAGCCCAGAATCTACTAAATCTACAGTAAGAGAGTATAAATGGGGAAGGGGGGGGGGCAACTGACCATCGTAACTAAGGCCATGACTCAATTTAAAGAATGCTCTCTCTCGAGAGCACTCTTTCGCACAACCTGGCGAGAGCACTGCTTCGCGCTCTCTCGTGCTCTCGCTCTCGGAATTGAGACAGCCACTCTCTCTGACGTCAGGCAAATAGCTGCTGCCAAAAGGCGGGAAATAATGTTAAGCTAAAATAGCGGTCATATAGTCCATTCACGGTTTCTTCGGCCTTTTTGAATCAAACCTTTGAAAAATCTCCCCATGTATATGACGTGTTTAGTTATTTCCTAAATACGCCCTGTATCACAAGTGTTTTATACCTGTGTTCATAAAAGTTACTTTTTTTCCTGTTAAATTTTAATGCTGTGCATATTTTTTCCATAATAATGATTTATTTACGAATAATATGAATAAAAATCAGGGAGAAAATAGGTATGTTGGTAGCGCCAAGTGAGAAATAGTCCTTATACAAAATACTGTTACACTGAGTGCGCACGAATGAGGTGCGTTGTCCCCCTGGTGTAATTCTTCAAGATTAGTTAAGATTAGTTTACCCGAGGCGGAGGAATATCTTCCAAGTAGAACTTCAGCAGGGCTTCAGAAAAGGCTGAAGTAACCGTGAATGGATTATAGCTGTTGTAAGTATTTTATGTGTCTTCAAAATAATTCGCAAATAATTATAGCACTACCATAATAATCATTAGTGCAGAAAATTATATTATTTTTGTTCTATATTACCGTCGTGTTACAGCAAAGTGACAAAAAAATACGATACTTAAGGCAGAAATTCATACTTATATTTTTATAAATACACGTTGCGTATACCATTTCACTGTTCAAAACAGTTGAAATTATTCACTTAAGTTAATATGCAAGCTTCAATAATCTTATTCAAACACGGTAATAATGTAAACAAATATGGCGCCTGCGAGAGAGCGCCAGCGAGTATACAACTTCGTGCTCTCTCTACTCTCTCGCTCTTTCGCACTCTCTCCCACGAATTGAGACGACCAGAGAGCGTTCTCTCTGACGTCACCGCGAGAGCGAGAGCACGAGAGAGTGCTCTCCGGGCCAATTGAGACACGGCCTAAGCTACACAGTAACAGCAAGTCACGGTGGTGCAATGGTCAGGCAACGCGCCGCTTACCACGCCGGAGCGGATTCGATTCTCCGCGGGGTCAAACATGAAGTTTTAAGTGTTGTAAACGTGGCGGACGTTGCCATTCTTGTACGGGATTTCTCGGGGCATTCTCGTATCCTCTACCATCGCTTACCATCGCTGTTCCATCTCCAGCTTGCTTCACCCCCCCCCCCCTCTCTCTCTCTCTCTCTCTCTCTCTCTCTCTCTCTCTCTCTCTCTCTCTCCTCTCTCTCTCTCTCTCTCAATAACGTTAAGCCTAGTACACACGGGCATCTTTCTTGTACAATAAGTGGAAACAGAACGTAAACAAGGAGTTGAACACTAATGTGCGTGCTAGCTGGCATGCAAGAAATTGTGTGACCCATACGTACGGCACTTTTGAGGAGTAATTTGAGCCTTAATCATAACATCAGCCATTTAAAAAAAAAGACCGAAAAAAATTGCAGATAGTGGACAAGGTTCTGAATTGAAAGATACAATATGATAAAGAGGGTAGCCAAACTGATACAGATTAAACAGATTTTTCCAGGGCCTAATGAACAAACAACTGGTTATCAATACACACAGTCAAATTACGTTATTATGACCACCTGCTAGATTCCAGAGTAACCGCCCTTCGCAGCACGGACAGCAGCTAGACGAACTGGCAGTTACTCAGTCAGGTGATGATAGGTCTCCACGGGTATCTGGAGATATGCTGTCTGCAGTGCGTCCCGCAACTGTTAAAGGGTGCTTGGCGGAGGAGACAGGCGGCGAACACGACGCTTGAGGTGGTCCCACAGATGCTCAATTGGATTGAGATCGGGGCTGTTTGGGGCCAGCGAAGAACTTTGAAGTCTTGATCGTGCTCTTCTATCCACGTGCGGACAATTCTAGCCGTGTGGCAAGGCTCATTATCGTGCTGGAAGATCCCATCCTCCCGAGGAAAAACAATCATCATGTATGGGTGGACGTGATCACCGAGGATGGATTCATAACCAAATCGATCAAGAGTGTCTTCCACACGAATGATGGTTCTTAGAGAATACCACGCGAACATTCCCCAGACCATAACACCACCCCCACCTACTTGTGTTCGTCCAGCAATGGATGCAGTGTGTCGGTTCTCCGACGTTTCTCGCCGGAAACGCTGACGTCCATCCGTTCTATTCAGATGAAACCATGACTCGTCAGAGAAGGCTACCTGTTGATAATCAGCAGCGGTCCAAAGGTCATACTGCCGAGCAAATTCCAGTCGTTTACGTCGATGCACTTGTGTTAGGTTGGGTGCAGTCACGCTCCGTCTACTCCGGAGCACCATTCGCAGAAGAGTTCGCTGAACTGTTGTGGTATACACGTGTCTGGATGCCCCCTGGTTCAATTGGACCAGGGGCATCCGCTGTTTCACTGTAGCCTGTCGGTTGGCCTTCACGCACCGTGGCGTCGTAGTCGACGCTCACCTCGAACATCTATGGCGCGTGGAGCTACGCAATTTCCACGACCCCAATGGTGGCATTTGCCCACTCACGTTACACCTTACCACAGAGGCACGTGAACTGTTCACAAACGTCGCTGTTTCCCGAAATGCTGCCCCCCTTGGCCCGAAAGACTATGATCATCCCTGTCGGTCGCATTATATACCTGCTTCCCTAGCCCACGTCACGGGCCATACGTCTTGGGCTACGAGTTGCAGATGGCACTTGTAGCAGGTGTTCACAATATGAGATTCGACTGTGTTTACATATATACATCAATAATTTATTTACAAACATAAATATATTTGCCGAGCAGTATAATGCATTATAAAAAAATTAAATATGTATGAATCATGTGCATAAACACTATTATTTCATTTAAACTTGACTTCTACAAGAAATACTGCCAAAATTATATCCATCTCTATATGGCACTAGCTAAAATATCAGTTGTATGCTAGCCACTATTATATAAGTAGAGTTGAGGTCATGATAGCAGATGAGGGTGAAATGAGGAGAATGGAGCAGCGCCGGAATGCAAGGGCGGGGGAAACGGAAGATACTTGTGAAAACCCGCGTACCAGCGGCATCGTCCGGCACGATTCCCATAGGCGAAAATCCGTGCGTGACCTGGCCGGGGATTGAAACAAGACGGGAAGGCGAACCACCATAGTGGAAGGCGAGCAGTCTAACCGCTTAGCCACCGCCCCCTCCCCCCAAATAGAGGTAGAGATAACAGTGATCACATTCTTGGTCACGAAATATGTCCGTGTATACAACTGGGGCTTTAGTGTTCATCGGCTCACAGTCCGTTTATACCGTCAACAGAAACCTCGGTTTCGGAAACCCAACTTTCCAAACTAAGATTTTAGCAGTGTCTTTATAATGTTATACGAAACTCCGTTTTGGAAACGTGTTTCGTGTGTTGTTTTATGCCGGAAGTCACTAGTATCTCAACAGTAAAAAAAAAAGTCATTTTTGTTATGATGATACGAAAAGAAAATTTATTTTACAGAACTTCATAAAGTTGCATACATTGCTTGATGAAACGATTAGAAAATAGTATTTTGTAACTTTTTTTAAGATTCAACATATTTATAGTTTATAACTGTATAAGTTGTTTTCTTATAAACAGCAAAATTGTATAATCACTTTGCATTTACACACAATATTTTAAGAAATTAAACATCTTGTTTTACACTTCAACATATCGTAAATGTACATTTCATACAATATTTACAAACGAAACCGAAGTTTCGTTGTTTATACCACGCACGAAACCTAAAATTTGACGTGAAACATGAATTACAAACCTAGGTTTCGAGATTACTTAAGTTATCAGAAATGGTTACCTAACACTTTTTTTTCGACGTAAATATATGGAACTACTTCCCATCAATCGTTACCAACTTTATGGGTGCATGTCACTCAGTGTGCCCGTTAAAATATATAAAGGTAGTGACTTTCTTCCAAGGTTGATTTCAAAAGTGCTCACTTTATCGTGAACAGCCTTTACACGATGTACCTTAGCATCCACCCCAGCTTCAAGAAAAAAAAAACCACGACGTCGAAACGTGTAAAACAAAAAGTTGCCTAGCGTTGCACCCCCACTGAGACAATAAGAGCTTTGCCTGCCCTTGTCCACTACGGCTTCTACGAGCGTGTTTGACTTGCTATCAGGAGGTCGCTGGTTGGCTGCACAACGGAGAGTTTCTCCCAAATTGTGTTCTATCCTCATTCCAAAATAAAATACTACTGCAGTTTCTAAGCATCTGTATTCTCATTTCATCACACTTCAGGCAAAAAAAAATATCATTGGAGCATAAAAGAAAATAAAACTTAGTATCAATATTGATATTGTGGTTTTTTACACTGCGCCAAGTAATTATCTCCCTTCAGTAAGTAAAACATGGATACACTATGTAGCCAAAATTTACCGGACATCCCTTTGCTTGCAAATGAACTACACTATAAATCTGAATCAATGAGAATTTCATTGTTTTAATCAGTCAAACGTATCTGACTGATTCAACAGTCACTTAAGTGAATTTAACTGATGAATCAGTGAAAAAATGCCAGATTTCCTTCACTTATTGATTCAGTGACATTTTCCACTGATACGTCAGTCATATTTTTCACTGTTTATGCAGTGGTTTATTTTTGACTGATGGGTCAGTTAAACAGCGTGTAAAAATGGCCTTCAAACAACGTTTAAAAATGGCCTTTAAACAAAGTGTATAAAGTGAAATAACAACGAATAAACTAATAAAACCAATACAGAATACTCTCTAAAATGTGTTTCGTCGTTTAAAACGCAATTTTATGAGGTAGCCTTTCATTCCGTTTTTACATCTTTCATTTCGTTTTCATGTAATCGTCACAGCACTCTGTTTGAAGGTATATAATGCGATGAAGAGAGGGCACTCAGATATACATACTATTTGTTTAACAATCGTAACGGTACCAATTAAACCAAAAACGAATAGTAAGAGGGTAAGAGCAAACAATTTAAATCTTCACGATTTTGAGTCGAAACTGTAAGTCCTATATGTTCCTTTAACTAATTCGAGCTGGCGTGGTAGCGCAAGTGGCAAGGTAACGCCTTAATATCGAAAGGTGTACGAGTTCAATCGCGGTCATCTCCAAAAAATTTTTTTTTGCTCTTTTATGTTACGGTAAATTACGCAATATAAATAGTAAACTACCGTAAATATGTTTTATTTCACGTAATTATTAGGGCTACATTCAATAAAAACAATATCCAGATCGCCACTGAAGTCAGCCGTCACTTATTCAATTAGTGAAATAATTTCACTGATTGAATCACTTGCCACAGGGCTTGCTTCGAGTACATCACGTGATGCAGTGAATTTTTTCACTAAAACAATGAATGGTTTTCAACTGATTCTAAGTGGAGCCATTTCCACTGATTCGAATTTAGAGTGTAGGCGAATAGGAAAGTATACAGGGTGGTCTGCCTAGCGTGGACATCCTCCAGGCCGGGATTTGACGAGCAGATGAGTGGCTGGAGTTTTGGCGATAGACGAAGAGCGAGAGAAACTAGCGGAGAGAGAAGCGACCAGCGGGAGGAGATATGTGAATGCGAGCATCGGGGCAGTGAGGTGTGCGACTGGCATGCTGGATCTTGGACTGGATGCGTAAGTGAAATACATTACAAATTATGGCACCAGACAGACTGAAAGTGTGCTAAAGGCTGTTCACATTAAAGTGAGCACTTTCGAGGTCCTAGTTACTTTTTCCTTTCAGCAATTTTTTTTATCCTTTAACCAACTTTTCAAATAAATATTTTCATCGAAGTAGTAAACACAGAGTGTATATTCCATCGCACTCGGATGTTAACGCGCGTGTGTGTGCGTGTGTGTGTGTGTATGTATATATATATATATATATATATATATATATATATATATATATATATATATATATATATATATATATATATATATATATATATGTATATATATATATATATATATATATATATATACTATTATTCCAAATGAGAGGGATTTCAAATATGCTCACCTTACGGTGAATAGCCTATAATGATAAGTACAAGTTAATTGACTAACCAAACAGTTAAATTAAGAAGGACGTTAATTAGAGTTGTAGTGGACGTTAAAATATATTGCGCCCGCTGAGAAATAAAAAGAGTACTAGTGGAGATAGATATCTTAATGCTGCAAATAATTGCAGCGTGAATAAACTAGAATCAAATTTAGTTCTTCTATTTTTATTAAGGCCTCCATGCCTCACGAACTCACGATGCGCCCCTCAGACGTCTTGTAAAACTATTATTTATGATGTACGACATATTCGTGAATATGCCGTCGTCTCCTTGTAGGCCACTCAGGGGCACAAGCGATTATAGAACAAACAATCGGCGAGGTAGTGGGTTCGATTTTGAATTTATTAGGCTTAGTAACGGTTATATTTTGTGCCGGTATGCTAATCTGATTGCTGAGGACTGGAGTGACTTGCATGTTAGACCAACCCACTCTTATATTCAAAAACACCCAAAAAAAAAACTATACCATATCCGGGATTTGAATGCAGAACATTGTAGTCTAAACGCCTAACGGTGTACAGAGCTCCAGCAGAAAGCGTTTTATTTAAAAAAAAAAAACCTCCAACAATGTGTCTGAGTGACGTTTGCTTACGAATAGCATTTAAGAAACGTTACAGGTCTGTATACGTTATTCAGTTCCTCCATTTCTCTCTAAAGCATGTTTCTGTGATAATAAAAATTGCTCAAACGGGTATTTTCACCGTTATTTTTCGGTATGGACCTTCCGGTACAAAACATTTAAAAAAGAATAGGGACGTGCATCAAACCTTTATTTTTATTATTGCGTCATAAAATAGTATGGTCCCGGCTGAAAGTCTCATTGAGGCGCGTTATCGATGGCAAGACTGCACGCCAGTTCAGTGCGTTGTACGTAGAGGCGATGAGAGAGTTGATGAACATGTGTCAGTCGCCCCTATCGCTCCCACGCTTTTAGGCCTCAGACGTGCGGAATTCCTTCGACCAGGCGGCCACCTTAACCGCTTGCTTCGAGTACCGTACAGCACGTGAGAGTTGAGGCCCGTCTACAATCACGTTGACACAAAACGTTAAACGCTAAACGTCGCCATAAGAAAACTTGCATGTCTACAATCGACGTTAACAGGAATAAAAAAAAATCGTAAACCTAAGTATTTTTGTGTGTGTTTGAAATTTTAAAAAGAACCTTTCGTAAAAAAAGAGATTCAGACTTAATTGTTAAACTCAATTATTTTTTAACGCATTTTGCGTTATTTGTATATTGATTTCGTATACATTAACAAATTAAACACGTACGGCGATAGTGGTGCTATCTATTCCCAATCGTCTGTAACATTTGTTTTCACTTGTTTGTGACGTCTTGAATTCATTGAATGGCGTAAAACGCAAAGACTTGAAAGTTGACAAACTTCTTCGCGTTGAGTTTTACGTTTAGAATCTTGGCAACGTTTAACGTCGGTAGCAGCCAAAGAGTATACGATTCAGGGATTCAATACTATTGTAACGTCGGTAGTAGCCAAAGAGTATACGATTCAGGGATTCAATACTTATTGTAACGTCGGTAGCAGCCAAAGAGTATACGATTCAGGGATTCAATACTTATTGTAAGTGGGTAGTAGCAAAGAGTATACGATTCAGGGATTCAATACTTATTGTAACGTCGGTAGTAGCCAAAGAGTATACGATTCAGGGATTCAATACTTATTGTAACGCGTTATTGTAGCGTCAATGCGATTGTAGATTGAAGGGGCCGCCGTGGCTCAGCAGGTAGAGCGCTCTCCTCCCAGCACGGCGATACGGGCTCCATACCCGGAGAGGTCGCTCCCGGACTATTGCTTGTGGGAATCGTGGCGGACGATGCCGTTGGCCGGCGGGTTTTCTCGGGGATCTCCCGTCCCTAAGTTACTATAGGCTGTTCACGGTAAAGTGAGCACTTATGAAGCCCTAGTTACTTTTTCCCTATTAACTATTTCTCAGAGTACAATAAAATATATTTATTGACTATTATTCCAAATGAAAGGGCTTTAAAAAGTGCTTACTTTACCGTGAATAGTATATACATATATGCTAGTCTGTACGCTGACTTATTTTTTGTCTTATCCTTGAACTGGTGAGCGTGACGTAACGTAAATATATAACATTATTTTCTTTAGTTCTTGTTAAACTTTTCCTCTTCTGAAAAAATCCACTTATTTTTCTTTTGTGTTTCAGCTCCGTGCTCCGTCGTCGAGGTTTCCTCGAATTCAGGGTTCTGAGTTTCAGGCAACACTTGTACATTTGCAACGGTTATAAAAACAGGTTTTGGGGGAGGGGGGCAGGGGGCTCCAACGAGCAAGCCATCCCCCAAAAAATCCTATGCCTTAATAAGCAACATAAAAATTATGACGTTTTACTGATTACAACGGATACATAGTAACTGTATTTAAATATCCATAAGTTGTTTATAAAGGGAAAAGTTGACAAAAAGTGCAACTAGGCCTATATTAGTTTGCTCTCGTTAAATATAATCACCTCCATGAATTAGGCTGTTCTATAGTACACGGTCGAACACTGTACGAAAAGAGATGTATTCAATATTTATAATACCTCGGTTTCCTTCGCACTGTCACGTTTATACACGTCTTAATTTTGTCATACTTATGTTTTAAAAACCCAAGCAGATGTATGTTCGAAGTGTCTTCCAATGCAACAAAACAGATGCCACGAAAAAGAGCCTGAAAATAGATCAACCGTCGAAGCAATTTATGCGTATAGGCTGTTCACGGTAAAGTGAGCACTTTTTAAGGCCCTTCCAAATGGCCTTAACCACTAATAAATATATTTTGTGGCTGCTTCAGACGTTAACTGTTAGGTTTTGTGAAATGTATATATTTTGTTTATTAGTAATGCGGCAATGTTTATATTACAAAATGGCAAAAACAGATAAATTTACTCATAGAAAAATTTTGCAGGGCCTTAAAGAGTGCTCATTTTAACGTGAACAACCCATAGCAGGGACAACTTCCAGTTCCAGGTATCGTTTTGTAACCTGGCGCGGGAAAGAGGTTGTCCTTCGCTGACGTCACGAGGTATTCCTTCAACGGCTGCACAAATATCAACCGGTATACGCTGGCAGTTGCAGGCGCTTTAACGACGGCGTCCCCATTACGAGAGCACACCCACAAAGGGTAGATGCTTGTACGCTGTGCAGGCAGTCAAGATATGTAGTATTAGAACGCGGTGTTATAAATAGGCTACTGTTTTAGTTCAAGTGACATGTTTGAGACACTCACCTGACATGCTCGGGTCACCGGCGACACCTCCTGTTCCGAAAACGACGACCGACGCGAACGCTGCGCACCACAAGACCGCCGCATGCTTAGAGGCTCCCATGTCGCACACCCAGTCCCCTTGCTCCGCGGGTTTGGAGTGAAGTCGTGCCAGCCGGGTTCGAGCGGGTCGTGGGGGGCCCTGGACCGAGCATCACGCTCGCACACAACCACACTTTCTCCCGAGTACCGTTAAGAACGCCCGCCAGCCGCGGACTACGCCGTAGGCAGACAAGCTGCTGCGCACCTGACGTCATCGCCACGGCTGCCCGACCTGGTAGAGGAATGAAATCACAGCATGGCCCTGTTCTTAACAGCGCCGCGCCGCGGTGGCTAACTGGCTACCCGGATACCTTGTATCTCTGGCGGAAGAGGGAAGTTAGCCTGGAAAATTCTGTGGCACTAACACAGTTTTCCTGGTGAAGTAACAGGACGAGTTATTTTTTTCTGGCATACACACAAACACAGGCCTGTCGGTAGCCAGGTTCAAAAAAGCTGTTGGGACCCACAACATATGCAACTGTGTAAAAAGGAGAAAAATGGGAGGCCATGATCGCCCGACTCGTGTGTGTGTGTGTGTGTGTGTGCGCGCGTGTGCGCGCGCGTGTGTGTGTGTAGACACACACACACGAGCAGGATGTATCTAAATTCGTCCAACAAATTTCGGCTGTATGTTAACGAAAAAATAAGTTGAAAAAACAACACAACACACACACACACACACACACACATACACACACACACACACACACACACTATATATATATATATATATATATATATATATATATATATATATATATATATATATATATATATATAACACACACCACACACACACACACACACCACCTATGGTCTAAAGCGAATTCTAAAGGTAGTACACATCTTTGAAGTTGGACCTGGAACACTTGTTTATTGCAAATACTGGAGATAATATTTAAAATAGAGAACCGATTGTCTAGATAACGGTTAACTGAAGAAAGGTCTTCAAACGCCACAGCACTTGTCGCTGTCATCAAATCATTTCACGTAAATAATCACTGTTACTACCCTTATTTCGAACTAGCATCCAAGTCGTGGTAGCATATTTGGGATTTAAAGGATGGATTATTAATCCTTATGTCAAATTTGGGGCAATGCCTGGGTGCGCATACAGGGCGAAACCTCAAATTCAAAAGCTCCAAACATTCATAAGAAAACCGCCAAAGAAATATCGCTACAACAGAAAGAAAGGTATCATAATACAGAGTTTAAACACACATTAATATTAAATATTAAATCAAAAACATATATGGTCTGGCAGAACTGGAATCAATATATTGAATAGCTTTTCAGTTATAAATTTCACTGAGAATAACATTTGATTCATCTTTTTTTTTCCTAACTTCTTTAGTACAATTTTTAAAAATGCCTTAACATACAAGGCTACCATATATATATATATATATATATATATATATATATATATATATATATATATATATATATATATATATATATATGAAAACATAATTCAATATTGCAAGTTTTGGTTAAATATTTAGATTCAAACTACAAGAACACAAAGACCACACATGGTTCTATTATCTTCAATCTAATTCTATTTTCTGAATACATTTTCAAAACTCTCATTACCAATGTTATTAATTTTTACTTTACAAGTCTTTAGAACATATGACGCTGTTTCTTAAAAATTGTTTCTTGATTTATACTGGACCTCATACTTGACCTCTTACTTTGCAAAATTAAAGGCTGACACAAATATTTCTGATTTTACCACAGTCTTCATTATTAATTAATCATTTCAATACAATTGAAGTTAAAAATATATATATTTTTTAAATTTTCTATTTGTGATATTACAGACGAAAAATTGATTTCCGTTTAATTTTCTGTGATTAACCTAATCCCGAAGTTTGTCGGTCGAATTTAGAAATATATCGATACATTGGTAGGTATGTTATTTTTTGTGGATGTCAGATTTCACAGGCAGCCTATATTGGGTCAATTTCATTATCCTTTCTAACATTATTCAATAATAACTTCGACAAAGTTTTTGATAAACACATTATGACCTTACTTAAACATTTACCTAAAACAATTACATTTGAAGATAGCAATAAACACTTTCTAATTAATTTTGAATTATATCAGGAAAATTTTCAAGATAAGTTTCCTTGTCTTAGATATTGCAAAAAACACTAAAAGTATATCGAAGTCCAGCGCGCTTGTAATGTCTTGAATATAGAACTCGAATTCACAACATTGCAATGTTACAAATATATATATAATTTGTTTCATTCTTGTACATTTTTTTTTTCTGAGTGTGAGGGAGGCCGAATGTACAAAAGAAAAAGTTCCACTAACCCCACTGAAGGTTTCAGGAATAAAATTATGTTAATTCTATAAAAATATTTATATAGGAGCGTTGTTTGTTATTGGCTGGTTCAATTCGCCTCTAAAAAATACTTATATATTACAGCACACCATGACTTTGCTTAAGATTGTTACATAATAATTCATAAGGAGGTGTGTTGAAATATCGTTTCACAATTTCTCTCTCGAAATCCAGTGGGCTAAACCAAGTTCGTTAAGGGATGGAGGTATTAATTAAATAAAATATTTAATTGTTATTTACTACTTTTATTTACAATAACTAACAACGAAATTCTCTCAACTCAACATTCCAAAATAAATTGATACCACTTACTGTTTACAATTAATTACTCAAATCAATAATTTATAAGTACCACAAAGAAATCAGTGAAATAATATAATTAAAAATCAGTCCCAATAGACAGTGTATCAGCCTATTTTATAATTTTATAAATTATGCGTCTACACAGTTCCAAAATTTACAGTAAAATCCGTATTACATGTCCATTCAGTTCCACCTCAGTTCAGTCCACGTCCCGCCAGTCTGCAATGTTCTAGAGTCCTCAGAGTCCCCTCACGCACAGTAGGCTTCACTCCTCGGGTTTCACGCTCTCTCGTTCATTAACATTACGAACACCTTGTCCACAGTCGTATCGCACATCAATTCGCGCCCGCACTCAGCTAGATGGCCTACGCCAAAGACTGCTGGCCACTGGACCGCGGCAGTATATAAAGTGTCATAGGCCGTCACCTAGAATTTTCTCTAACTTGTGTGCTGCGGCGAGCGTCCTAATGCCCATAATATTTGTGCGCCTCCTACAGGTGTGGGCTTCTTCAGCAGGGAGGAGGAGGAGGACCTGTGACGCCAGCCAGTCTCACCAAAATATTCTTGCGCCTCTTGTCGGCTTCTTCAGTGGGGTGGGGAAGGGGCTGTGGAGCAAACAAATCTCGCCGCTGTCAGTTGTTCACGGGCTTCCCAGAAGGGAGGCAACAGACCGCGAGTGGGTCGTTCCAGGAAGAGGAGAGGGTGAGGTGGGTGACCCCCAACAGCGCCACCAGCCTCCCGGCGCCAACTGCATCGCATTACACTGTCTCCTCCTTAAGTCTGTTCGTCCCGAACAGATTCCCCAACATCAGGACCTTCGTACAGTGCCAGTCGGTCGATGTGGACAACCTTAGCCTTCTTCCGAGAGCCCTGTCGACAAATCCGATAGTCCACATCATTTATCTGCTTCATGTTCCTGTACGGGCCTTCCCAAGTATTCTGTAGCTTCGGGTAATATCCCCTCTTACTTCGAGGGTTGTACAACCACACCAGCTGTCCTTCTTGAAAAGTCTCCTCAGGCATTCTTCGATCATATCGTGTTTTCATGCTGTCACTACTAATTTTAAGGTGCCTCCAGGCAAACTCATGAATGCCGGTTAACTTATGACGTAATTTAATGGCACATTCTGGGCTGGCTGCTTCTTCTTCCACTAGACTTCCGAACAGCAGGTCACCAGGTAGGCGGAGCTCTCTCCGAAACAGCATCCTTGAAGGTGTTACCTTTGTTAACTCGTAGACCACCGAGCGATATGCCAGGAGAAATAAGGGTACCTTGGAGTCCCAATATTTCTGATTGTCTTCTATGAAGATTGTCAGATACTGTTCCAGGGTACGAGTTAGCCTCTCGACCATCCCATCCAACTCAGGGTGTAATTCTGTAGTATGGTTTTTTTTTTCCTTCCTAAAATCCTTGTATCTCTTGGAAAAGAGTTGCTTCAAAATTTTGTCCTTGATCAGAATGAAGCTCAAGTGGCACTCCAAACCTGGAGAAAACATGCTTTACCAGAGAATCAGCTACTGTGCCAACCTCTTGGTTCGGCATCGGTGGGCCACTTTGTGAAATAGTATTGTGCTACCAGGAGGTACCTATTCCCCCTCTCAGTGATTGGTAGTGGTCCGAGAATGTTCACTGCCATTTCCATCCTCTCCAATGGGGGTCCGACATTCTACTTCTGAAGGGGACCTCGTCCCTCGACACTTGGACCTTTCCTCGCAGTATATGCATCACACAGATGGCACCACTTCTCAATATCCTCCTGATAATGCAGCTAATAGAATCTCATTCGGACTATGTCAAGTGTCTCTTAGCACTCCTGGGATTCGGCATTCTGGTAGGACCAATTGTAAATTACTTTGTCTCCATCATTACTTTCCCAATCCCTGTAACAAGGGAATTCCACTGTGTTCAGTATGCCTTGACTGTCATGCTTATGCTGGATACCGTCTCACAACTTAGTCGACACCCGGTTTCCTTCCACCCCAATATTGGACGCAAGGTGAGGTCACTTAGCTGATCATTTCTTATGTATTTTCGTCCCATGTAGATGACCCATCACCAGATACAGGGCCTTGAATTCTTGTCCTCCTTGCTTTTCATGATACGCCAACATTTTTCTCCTGGAATTCACAATGATGACAGAATGGTTCGCATGGTCTGCTGGAGAATGGTTTTCTCAGGTTACCACCCGGTATGCGTTGGATTGAATTTCAATTCGTCCTGAGAAAACCCACACTGCTGAGGTCAGCGGTGCCCTTGAGAGTTAACGAGTACTAACTCTCAGGTTTTTGACTCAGAGTCTGCGACACACTGTTAAGTGGGTTTTATAAATTCAAGGACTAAGGTATTGTGTGTTATCCCCCCCCCCCTCAATGTTGGCAGGTAGTGACAATGAGCTAAGGCCACACGTCAACCAGTGACAATATATTCATTGTGTGTTGCTGTAAGTCCTAGCCGGTTAAGCAGATTACACAGAAAGGGTAAAGACATTACTGGGGTTCAGTGGTCAACGACCACTAGCCCCAACCAGAGCCTCAGAGGTTAGAGACCTCACCAAGTGCTTAAAGGAAAAATGGCAATAACACCAGCAAGTGTCAGGAAGTACTCCTAGTTCCTTGTGTTCCAGGAGCCTCCAACAAAACCTTTCAAAGGCTTATGAACATAACGCAAGGGTTTCTTGCAGATATTCACTCCTTAAAAAGGAGTAAAGCAGAGTAAGGCTCTTTATTATGTAGAGAGAATCCTGGATGCAGAGACAAATTGGGCTCAAGTCTTTCCTCCCATCAAGGAGGAGACAATCTGGATACGAAAAGTGTACCCACTGGTGTAGGGTCAGGAATACAAAGTCGTGAAGAGAATGGTCACTGAATGTTACGAACGGAGCCAGAAGACGACTGCTGAGGGCGGCAGCAGTGTGTCTCTGTTTCCCAATAGAAGGAGACAACTCCTTCGTAGGAGTCCATTGAGGTGAGGGGCCCCCTCAGGGGAAAGAGTAAACCATCTCATATGTGGATATACAGAATAAGACATCAGGGGCAATGGAAGAGTTAGTGGAGTATACCATAGGTGATTGGCTAAAAGTAAACAAGGAATGGGCTAATTACTTGCTTCCAAGGATGATGAGGATGAAGGCCTTGCTGGACCTGCAGCTATTCAGGAATGCAGAATTAACCACAGAGAATAAAGGTTTGAAGGTAGTTCTTGCTATCCAGTAAAGTCAGGAAACACTAAGGCCGGTGACAGTAAGACCTCTCACGAAACAACAATCATTTGTGGAGATAGTGAAAGAACAGAAGGAGAGCAAGGAGAAGGGGCAGGAGATCCCCCAAGAAGCCCATGAGGTGAGAGGCAAGCGGTAGGTCAGTAAGAGGACCATCCTCATCTACCCGAAGGAAGGTGAGTGCAAGTCGAAGGAAACGAAAGAGAAGCTGAAGGTCAATATGGTCCTGGGGTAACCCTACCCTTGAGACGATTGCTGACGACTGTAGCATGGTATATATTGGTTTTCAGAGGTGCAAAATAAGGGATTATATCGTTCCAGCCCGATGTTTCAAATGCCAAGGATATGATCTGTAAAGGACAAATGTAAGATGGAGATGGTCTGCTCCTGCTGTGCCGATAAAGGCCACAAATTCTCGGAGTGTAAGAGTAAAAGCACACCAGTTAAGTGCGAAAACAGTGTTTAGGGAAAATGTAGAGAGACGTACCATAAGGTCGGATCTCTGGACTGTCCTGTACATCATTTGATGCTAGCATTGGAGCTCGACAGGACTCAGTATGACTTAGTCGCTTCGCGCTGTTAAGGTTGGGACAGATAAACCTGCAGAGAGGTGCAGTTCCAATGATGGAGTAGCATAAAGTAGTGATGGAGCAACACGTGGATGTGGTACTGATAAAGGAACCTCGCCTGCTCAGAGGGAGGATACCGAGTCTCGAGGTCGTTTCGCATTTTTTGGAGAAAAACTGATGGCTGGAATTTGGGTATGTAATCGTGAGATAAATTACATCCCAATGGAAGATCTGTTGACCATGCATCGTGGGTATATCAAGGTGGAAATAGGAAGAGGAATGTGGTGATCGTGTCATCATATCCCAACCTCAAGATCCATTGGAACTACACCTGAACCAATGAGAACTGATACTAAACAGAGCGAGTGAAGAGAGCATCATATTTGCATTTGACATCAACACCAATTCGGAATTATGGAACTCTCCGTGGATGGACGATCGAGGGGAGGAGATGAACAAGTATTTCATGGAGAGAAACCTGCAGTTTGTGAATTCGCCTGGTCACATAGCGACATATTTGTTGCCTGCCCATAATACGGAGTCGTATCTTGTCTTAACCGTAGCGATGGCACAGGCAGTTAGTTGTGTTGGGAACTGGAGAGTTTCCGGTGAGGTCGAGAGAGACCATAGAATGATCCTGTTCACCCTCCAGATGGATGGGAAGGGTGATGCAAGGCCAGAGAGGCCCCGATATGCGACAGCGAAAGAGAACTGGCCCCTCTTCAACAGGGTGCTGCCCTTACAGCTTAAAGGACTATAATGACAATAAACAGTAAATGTACTGGACGAACGAGCCCAGAACATGGGGGAAAAGTGGTGAAGGCCTGTGAGGAGGCAATCTCCTGAACCCAGAGAAAGATTCCTCATCATCCCGCCAGGGATGATGAATTGAAAGTCCACCGATAGGAAGTAAAATTCCTTCGGAAGAAATTCAAGAGAAATAGAGTAGACTGATAGCCGTTGAGCGATAAAATGTCACAAGGGTGGTGTACAGACGAGTCCTGAGGAAGAAAAGACAACAAGCTTGGAGAGAGCTTGTCACAGATAAGGTAAATGAAGACCCATGGGGGCTGGTCTACCAGATGATGACAGGAAAGATAAAGGACTCAGAGGAGCTACCTGTACTTGAAGCCAGTGGGCGTCTCTTGCAGTCTTCCGAGGAGATCACACGGCACATGATGGAGGTCTTGTTGCCGGATTATACTCTCGTAGGGGAAATGTATTAGAATGTATATTAATAAAAAGACAACCACATAATTTACAAAGTAATATTGGTTCTGAATTTTATAATAGACCATTCAAGGAATGTATGCAAAAATATAATATTAATCATTATTCTACATTTAGTGAATTAAAAGCCAGAATTGTAGAAAGATTTAATCGCACAATGAAAAATAGAATGTGGAAAAAAAAATTTGCTTTGAATGGGAATTACAAATAGATATTAGAAGATTTAGTAAAAGAATATAACAATACAAAACATAGAACTATTGGCATGAAACCAATTTAAGATAATAATAAAAATATAAAAAAATTCATATCAAACATATGTGTTTACTGAACTGAAATATAAATTGAGTATGTCTGCATTAGCAAAACTAAACAAATATTTGAAAACTGTTATACTGCTAATTGGACAACAGGATTATTACCTATTATTAAAGTTTTAAATTATGATGTACCGATTTACAAATTAAAATATACTAAAGGAGAATAAATAAAAGGTGATTTTTATGAATATGAAATAATAAAAGGTAATTATCTGATGAATATTTAATTGAAAATGTCTTGAAAACTAAAGGAGTAATAAAATGTATTTAAAATTGTTAGGTTTTGATCATTTTCATAATTATTGGATAGTAAAACATCTGTTTCATGAATTTTAAATATTTATATATAATTATATATTTCAAATGCAACATAAAAACATGTTTTAATGCTAATTTAACAATTACAAATAAACTTAACATTCATAAAACATGTTCAACATTACATTATTACATTCATAAAATGTGTTTTATGTTTTAAAAAAATGTATAATATACATGGATCATTTAGCTTACATATATGCAAAAAGATTAAAAAATAATAAATTCTTAAATTTTATTTCTATACTTTCCATCTCTCTTTATTCTACTTAAATCTAATGATATAAAGCTATATTCTTCATCCCAACATTTTCACAAATATCTTTAAATTTTTCATATGTCATATCACCACCAAAAGATCATTATAAATGTGTTTTAAACTAATGTCATCGTGTTTGAATATACATTAAAAAAAATCGTATTATCTACTACCAATTGCGTAGGTATTTTTGAATAAGTTTGAGCAAAATAACATATATCAATATTTTTTATCTCTTCCTGTAGTAAAATAATCGCGAATTATATCTTATTGTCTAAAATAACATTATCAAATAAAACAAGAGAATCATTTTCACATTGATCTAAATGTGTCACTTCATCATTATTATTTTTAAAAAGAATGCTATTTTTCTTTAACTTTTAAAATTTTGGAGAATAAATCAATATATTTTTGTAACTGAATATATTTATACAATTTATTAAAATTTAACTATGCTGTCTTACAAATAAAATTTTTGATCAAATTAGTTTTCTTTTTTATGTTTACTTGGATTAACTAAAGTATAATTTATGTTGTCGAGAAAATGTTCCCCATTTTCTATTTATTTATTTATTTTTTGCTTTTTCTGCAGAAATTAAAACACAGACACAGCAATCAACTTTTTTCATTAAGATGATAATTTTTTATTGAATGGATTAATTTAATATAGTTCAACATTAAAGAAACTTTGATATAATTCATCAAGATCAATCTATTACCTTAATTAGTTTTCATGCTAAAAAATTTGTATCGCCAAGTATAGACAATAATACTATAAAATTGATAATTAATTAAGTTATAAATATACCTAGAGGACAATACAATATTGAATCATTAAAAGAAACTATAAATTCTTTTGAACCATTTTCATTTAATAACATTGAATTATCAGACTATATGAAAACTAGAATATCTATTAAATATAAATTTGATATAAAATTTGATGATAGATTATCTGATATTCTTGATATTATTGAAAAAGAAAAAGGTGACATGTACTAAATAACCTAATTTTGGGCCATTTTAAACAATAAATGTTAATTGTAATTTAGCATATGGAATGTTTATAATATATGATGAGTCTACCAATTTAGAAACACACATAATTGCTAGTTTTCTACCAAAAACATTATTTGGTTTTAGAGGTTATATTACGTATGAGCCCGTATATCCACAATTTTTATAAAATTAATAATGAGATGTTTAATCATATTGTTTTGGAAATTAGAGATGATAATGGCAAACCAATTGATTTTGATGGCCTTGATATTGATATTATTTTAGAAACTAAAGATAATAGAAATATTGCAGATTTTATGAATTCATAAAATATATATATATATAATATAGAATATAGTAATATAGAATATAGTAATATAGAATATAGTAATATAGAATATAATAATATAGAATATAATAATACAAAATATAGTAATATAGAATATAATAATACAAAATATAGTAATATAGAATATAATATTACAAAATATAATAATATAAAATATAATAATATAGAATATAATATATTATTAAATTAATGACAAATTATTGTATATTTTTTATATCCCTATGGTAATATACCTATTTAATTTTCTAGTATAATCATTTTATCAAAATGATTTAATGTTATTTTATTAACTTCTACTGTACATGTTTGATGGTTCTCTTCTTATTAAATTCATTCGTCTATGTTGTAATTTTTTTTTAAACAAACCATTCTCATAGTCATCAAATGCTAATCTCTTATTAACTACACATGTTTTATACCTTTACATCATTTCATTTTCTTTTCACCAACCTTGTAGGTATACATTTTTGCATGTAAACTGCCAAATTAGCTCATTATTCTGCCATTACACTCATTAATTACTTGTATCAAATTTTTTCTTTCATTGTGTTCATATCTTCTTAAAAATCTTCTGTTTTTATGATATAAATGTATTATCAGTATCTTGATAGCATAATTCATTATTATCATCATATTTTGGTTTCATAACTTTATAATGGAAATCATATATCAATTATTTTTATATATCTAAAATCGACACACCCAAATAAACAGGTTAAAAAAATGTTATGCTGGTTTTATTCATATGTATGGATTATCATTAAATATAGTACTTTTTAAAAATTAATTTTTTACTGCTAATTTTTTACACTTTTCTTCATCTGTTATCAGTCTTATACGAACTCTATTTCTTACATTTTCCATAGTTTTTTCCAAATACAGAATTATTCCACATTTTATAAATATCTTTCTCAGTCTTTTTTAGTATTTTTTCTCATATTTGTATTTATATCTATGTACTTTTTCAACCAATTAGACTGATTGGAAATTAAATAAATTATTCACATCTAAATACATTAAATAATTAGACTCTTGATTAAGATTAAAATCTTCTAAATATTTATTATTGGTTTTAACATAACATTTACAACATTGTGATATTCCTCCCCTAATACCCTTTACTATCACTAAAACCATATCATAATTATTTAATAAATCTAAAGGTTGTTCCGACATATTTGACATTGCATCCCATGATAGTCCTGGTGCTGTAAACACCATGCAGGATCTAAACTATATGCATTAATACAAGTTTCTTTAAAATTTTCAAATATGTATGCTATTAATAATAAATTATTTTTTAGTATAAATCATGATATTCGCCAAGATTTATTATATTATATTGAATCAATTATATCAGACTCATCAAATTTATTGTAAAAATTTTCTATATAATCATATGGATAAACACTTTTCTAATTACTAAATCCACACGATCTTTTGGAAAATGCTTTTGTGTATGTTTCATTTGATCTTTAGTTAAATTAGATGATAATTTATACAAACTGCTGGCCATACATTTAAATGTGTATATAAACCTCATTTTTAAATTTTCTGTTCATTTCCCAAAAGTAATAACCTTTTCTTCATTATTTGTAGTTAAATCTATATTTCTTTCATCATATCCTAGCTCTTTAATAAGTAAATGAGCATCATATCCAGCTTAATTATGAAAATTAATTGGAACAAAATGGGGTAATTTTAATTTTAGATTACAATTATTACATGTTGGATTAATAAATTTTCCAGTTAAATGATTATGATGATGTACTTTTTTATTATCTTGTGTATATTACCATTCACATAAAACACATTTTTAGATTTATTAAATATATCCATTTCTTCTTTTGTTAAAGGATGCGTTGGTTCGATTTGTGAATAAAGTTCGCCAATTTATTCTACTTCTTTTTTCATTAATTCTATAAATTTTTATGTGTGTTTGGAACACGATATAAAACTGGTGATTTAAAATCTGTATAATTACATACAATATAATAACAAAAACCAGTTGCTTCATGTAATTGATATTTCATTGTATATGATTCTTCATTCAACTTTAAAGCAGTGGTATTTATTTGTTCATTAGTAAGTTTATATCTCTATTTAAGAATTTTTTATGAAAACCATTATCAATATCATTTTTTGTTAAAAATGGATTACGCTATATTTATTTTACTATCTTGGGTTTGGCTTAACTGTTGATATTTTCTTTATAATTGATTCAAAATCTGTATATATTGTAAAAGGAAGCTTCATTGTATGTTTGTAATTTTTAAATTTTATTTGCTCTCCTTTCGAATAAATGCTGATTTAACTGATTCATTTTTAGAGCAGTCATCTACATGTTTATTTAATTTCATTGAAATGTAAAGAATTGAAGTCACATATCACATATATAAGTTTTATGTTGATTGTTATTTTTTGTGCAGGAACAATTTAGACAAATCTTTTATCCAAAAATAATGTGAGTTATTATTTTTGAAATGAAGTAAATTTATGTTTTTCTTTTTATTTCTGTAAGTTTTAGAGGATATACTGTAGACTTGCATTCAATAGAGTATAAATTTATAGATGTACCAATTTGATTTTCTATTTTTGGTATATCATCATTTTAATTGGATATTCATATTTATCTACATATTACTCTATCAATATTAAGTCCCCACATTTTTATATTTAGTTACTCTATCTGAATTTTGTCTGCTAGAAACAATGCAGACTTTATTGCCCAAAGAAAGCATTTTTGGTCTTCATTTATTACATTAATGCATGCTTTCCTATTCTTAATCACTTCTGGTAGATCAATATATGATGCACAATTTTATGGATTATACTTATTTATAACAAATTGTAATACAATTTTCTATCTAAAGCCCATCCTGAACCTCTTCTTTGAAATTCGTATAACTGTGTAAGTAATTCTTGTTTTATGTTTTGGTAAATATTTATAATATCTCCTTCATTCAGTATTCTATAGTTAGATGATTGAAATGTAAATAATTATACTTAATTGTTATTTTGCTTGTGACAGTTAATATATAATTTAATGTAGTTTTCAACCCTATATATTTCCTAAGTTGAACATGTATTAACTCATAAACTTTATTTTTTACTGATGCTAAAAATGATTAGACTGTACTAAATTAAGTGTTTTTTCAATGTTATATGTTGATATCCTACTTTAAAAAGCTGTATTAACTGTGTAAGTTTTATTAATAATTATATTTTTTTTGCTTACATATATTAGTAGGAAATGGGATATTTATTTTAAATTCTTTTTATCTTCTTCATGTAATTCATTGATATTAACCTCTGATAAAGGCAAATTTGTAAAGTTGCTTTTTGTTATCCATTTTGTTATTTGCTTACTTTTATTTATAGGCTTTACAAATACATTATTTATTATAAAATGGGAATATTTCTTTTAATTCATTTTTTTCCTTTTTGTATTGTTCTCTGGCATTGACATATGAGAAAGAAAAGTTCGCGAAGTTATTCTTTGTTTCTTCATTTAAAATATATGGTACAATAGTTCCAGTTAAATCATTTTTACATAGTGTGTCTTGATTTTATATTTTTAGGCTTTTTTTAACTCGTAATTCCTCAACTTTAAAATCCTTCAGAACATGCGTAGATTTTTTATTTATATTTTTTGTGTTTGAATAGCATTAATTATTATAAAAATATGTCTAATTAAATTATCTTTCCTTAGTTTATATTTTAAAAAATTTGTTACTTTTTGTTATAACTCTCGACTTTCCCACTCTCTTTTCACTCAGTTCACTTATTGATTTGCTCATTGACATTTTTGCTTGTTTTATTTATATAAAAAAAATGTAATGATTTCAAAAAATATAAAGATGGGGAAGAAATGTAATAATAATAAATATATTGGAAACAAGATCTATAAAATGTTAAGAATTATTGTAAAAAAATTAATTTAACAATTTGACTATCTGAACACTTAACTATTTGAGTCGCCCATATGCAAAACTAAATATATTCAAGAGAAACAAGTTTTCAGGAAATGAAAAAAACTTTGTAAAATATATATGATAAGGTTTAAATATCTGCAGATTTTATAGTAGTCCTGTGATGCCTTCCTGAGTAGGTACGCAAGAACTCCAAAATATTGGAAACACGCATCTATACTAATATATAAAGTGGTAGTGTTTGTAACTTTGTGTGTTTGTGTGAATGGATGTAGGAGGTAATCTTCGAAACTACTCATCCGATTTTAAAAATTCTTTCACAAGTAGAATGCTACGTTATGGCTGAGTGTCATAGGCTATATTTTATTTTAAATATCAATAGGGATCCCTACTAAAACTCCAATAATGTAGCCCAAAGTGTAAATAAATGACCTATAAAATTCCTTACATTGTGTGCGCTGCGAAAACTATTGATGATAGAACAAAATAATGTACTACGGCTTTGCAGAACACATCATTATCTACAAAAAGTGTTGCGACACCATATGTCTAACTATTATAGTTATGTCACAATAACTATTTTTTATTTCAAAAACTGAATTAAAACGCCGCCGCTAGAAAAGGCACTTTATTTGTACCTTGGTATTAATCCTTAACAAAATTAATTACTTCACATTCAAGACTGGTTCAGTACCTGTATATTACTTTTTGAATTATTGGAAAACATGTTAGGAGGGCTTATATTCCTTAAAAGCATGATAGGAGTACCGACTTTTAATGATAGTTCGTGAGGTGGCAAGCCAGAAGGATTAAGCGAATTTAGAAAATCTTGAGGAAAGTGGACGACATCGTCAACATTGGTGACTGTGTCAATCGACTTATAGGTTTTGACTTGGCTGGGAACTCTTTGTATAATGAGATTGTTGATTTCATTGACAGTGTCGTTCCTAGGCGATACTATTGCTCTGGAACACAACCAAAGTCGCCACAGGCAAGAATTTTTTTATTTTGTGAAATTTTTAAGAAGAACATGGTTTAAACTGGTTTTGCTTCTGATATATTTTACAGTCATTTGTACTGGGACATACTTAGTTTTGCTTCTGGTGGGGGGGGGGGGGTAAGTGTGTTTGGATATAAAGAGCTTTGCTTCTGAACTGTTAGTGCACAAATCAAGTTATGCACCTGTTCATAGAATTCAGCCTACAATTTTTACAAGTTCTAACAACTTTTGCTCTTGAAATTTGTATTCATTACATCCGTGGTGATCTGAAGGTGACACATGCACACTAAAATCAGTTTTCAATCTACGTGGACTTACACAGTTTTGCATATGGGCGACTCATTTAAATATTTAACTTCATATTATGATTATATTTCCCATTAAAGCAATTTTTACATAATGATGCATGTTTTTCCTTAGTTCTTTTATGAATTGAAAATAAATTTATCGATTTATCCTCATTACATACTCTACATGTGTTTCTTGGATAGTTATTTTGAATTTCTTTAGCATATCTACTAATGTATTGCGTGTTTTAGTATTTTTGTCTTTTGAGCTGTATATTATAAATGCATTTTTCACTTTCACATAGAAATTTCTTATTATTTAATTCTTAGTTATTTTTTTGACATTTCTAATAAAGCATATTTTACATATTGTTCTAAGTTTGTCCTTAGTGGTTTTCTGGCAGTAGAAACTTTCGATGTTAAATACTTCATCTCATTTTATTACATTGCTTACATATGCCATTATTTTCCATTTCACAGGAGAGTGACACTTCCATTTTTGTTTATTTATGAATAATAAGTTTAAAAAGAGAAAAATCAAAAAAATTATAATAAAAAATTAATATATATATATATATTGCTTGATTTTAGCTTAAATTTGCTTGGGAAAAACCTCACACGAAACGTACACTGCGATTTTCAAAAATTGAAAATTTGCTTGATTTTAGCTTAAATTCAATTAATTTGAGCTTAAATTTACTTGATTTTGGGAATTGGAAATTGGAATCACACGAGGTTTCTAGAAACACAAAATAGTTGCTTGAAAACGATAAAATGACTTGGTTTCGGCTTTAATTTGTTCGATTTATCATCGAGTTTCAGATTTGGTGTGAGGTGAGCCCGGATCAGCCTTTATATACTACTGTAATGGGGTGGGAATATTTAGGTTATTTGTATTTCCATGTTGTCTTAATTATGCTGTTGCTTTATTCTAATCTCATTAGAACTCATGAATATAATTTAGTCAAATCGGAAGGAAAGGACTGTCTTTCGAGTAGGGTAGCCAGCTTTGCTAGGCGGCAGTCTCCCTTCATTTAATTTTCGTGATGAGTTTGCTTCACACATGTACATGATACGTAAATATTACATTCTATTTCCATTCACATAAAAATTTGCTTTTAAAGGTAAACTTAAAATATTTTAATTACTACATAATTATCATTCAGTTATCACATCACTATTGTATACTTATATTTAAAACCACATATTTAAACTTTACACTACTTGATAAGGCCGGCCCATACGCAAGGTTATGTGCATAGTTTTACCTGTGCAGTTCCAGACGTTGCATGCAAGATGTTAACTATGAACAAGAAAACTGCATAATTTTGTGAACTGCGCAGAGAAGGATCGTTGGGGCTAAATACTGAATAGCTAAAGGCGAGAGCCTTTACTCGATCTATGCGCAGTTTCCGTGGCTTGCACAGTCTTGTCGGAGCGTGTGGATGCTTCCTCCATTCTCCGTACATGCGGCTTTGATTTCTCCAGTCATATTGTGTCGCGACACTGTTCACAGAGCTGGAATATTTTGCTATCGCTACTGCGGCCCCAATATTGGGTGACCAAGCCACTGGGTCACTGCGGTCCCAATGGTGGGAGCTCTAGCACCTGAGCAGCTACAGCGCCACTACTGGGTGTTTTAGCCACTGAGCAACTGCGGCCCTTAATATTGGGTGCTCTAGCCACTGAGCTACTGCGACCCCACTATTGGGTACTCTAGCCACTGAGCTACTGCGGCCACACTATTGCATGCTCTTGTCACTTAGCTACTGTGGCCCCACCATTGTATGCTCTAGCCCCTGAGCTACTGCGGTTCCACTATCGGGTGCTCTAGTTACTGAGCTACTGCGGACCCACTATTGGATGCTTTAGCTCCTGAGTTACTGCTGCCCCACTGTTGATTGACCTTGCAACAGAGATACTGCGGACCCACTATTGGGTGCTTTAGCCACTGAGCAACTGCGGCCCTTAATATTGGGTGCTCTAGCCACTGAGCTACTGTGGAACCACTATTGGATGCTCTAGCCCCTGAGCTACTATGGCCCTACTGTTGATTGCTCTTGCAACAGAGCTACTGCGACCCCACTGTTGGGTGCTCTAGCCACTGAGCTACTGCAGCCCCCACTATATGATGCTCTAGCCACCGAACAATTGATGTCCCACTTTCAGGTGCTCTAGACACTGAGCTATTGCGGCCCCACTATTGGATGCTCTATCCCATGAGCTACTGCGGCCCCACTGTTGATTGCTCTTGCAACAGAGCTACTGCGGCCCCACTATTGGTATTCTAACCACTGAGCTACTGCGGCACCACTATTGGGTGCTTTAGTTCCTGAGCAACAGCTGCCCCTAATATTCGGTGCTCTAGGCACTGAGCTACTTCGGCCCTACTATTGCGTGCTCTAGCCACTGAGCTACTGTGGCCCCACTATTAGGTGCTCTAATCACTGAGCTACTGCAGCCACACTATTAGGTTCTCTAGCGACTGAGTCACAGCGGCCCAATGGTGTGTGCTGCAGCCCCTGAGCAGCTACAGGTCCACTATTGGGTGCTCTAGCAACTGAGCTACTGAAGCCCCACCCTTGGGAGCTCTAGCCACTGAACTACTCCAGCCCTACTATTGCGTGCCTTAGCCACTGAGCAACTGCGGCCCCACTATTGTATATTCTGGCCCACTATTAGGTGCTCTAATCACTGAGCTACTGTGGCCAAACTATTGGGTTCTCTAGCCACTGAGTCACTGCATCCCCAATGGTGGGTCATGTAGACCCTGAGCAGCTACAGTGCCACTATTGGGTGCTCTAGCAACTGAGATACTTAAGCCCCACTGTTGGGTGCTCTATCCACAGAGTTACTGTGGCCCCTCTATTGGGTGCTTAAACCACCCAGCTACTGCGACCTAACTATTGGATGCTATAGCTCCTGAGATACTGTGGCCCCACTGTTGATTGCTCTTACCACTGAGCTATTGCTCCTCCACTTTTGGGTGCTCTAGCCACTAAGCTACTGCGGCCCCACTGTTGGATGCTGTAGCCACTGAGCTACTTCGGCCCTACTTTTGGGTGCTCTAGCCACTGAGTTACTGCAACCCCACTATTCGATGATCTAGTCCCTGGGCTACTGTGAACCCACTATTGTGTGCTCTAGCCACAGAGCAACTGCGGTCCATCTAATGGGTGCTCTAGCCACTGAGATACTGCGGCCCCGCTATTGGGTGGTCTATCCACTGAGTTACAGCAGTCACACTATTGAATTATATAGCCACTGAGCTACTGCAGCCCCACAATTGGGTGTTCTACACACTGTGCTACTGCAGCCCCACATTCGGCTGATGTAGCCACTGAGCTATTGTGGCTCCACTATTAGGTAGAACACCAAATTGTGGGGCCGCAGCTACTCAGTAGCTAGCGCACACAATAGTGTGGTCGAAGTAGCGCAGTGGTTGAGCATCTATTAGTGGGGCCGCAGTAGTGCTATGACTAAGGCACCCAATAGTGATGCCACAGTAGCTTAGTGGCTAGAGCACACTATAGTGGCACCACAGTGGCTGAGTTTCTAGAGCACTCAATAGTGGGCCCGCAGTAGCTCAGTGTATAGAGTACCCTTCAAGGAGGCCGCAGTGGCTCAGTGGCTATAGCACTTTTTTAAGTGGGGCCATAGTGGGTGGCCTGCCTTGGTGAAGACATGGAGGTGTCCCTGCATGTGAGAAATGCCTGTGGTGGCTGTGGTCACCGACGTGACCAGTGGAGGCAGAGCGAGCCGGCCGACTCGTTTCCCTTTCTGCCGCTGCCAATGCTGCTACTCCTGCTCCTACTCTGGCATCGCTGCTGACGGGAGCAACCCACACAAGTGGTGTAGTGTCCTCTCATTTGGCAAGGGTGTTCGTGCTGCTGGTCAGCTGGTATTGGCTATCCCTGCTGAAGTTGGTGCCACGACATCTAGCATTACTGCATTCGCTGGTAGGGTTATCCCAAGGAGTGCCAGCAATCGTTAGTGGTCGAGTGGCATTGCTAAGTTGATGCCATGACAATGGGCTTAACGGCATCTGCTGTTGGGGTTATCCCAAGTAGTTCCGGTGCTGGTGATGGCACTGGTGATCGAGCATTGATGCTGTTAGACAACCCTGCCATAGTCAACACCAGGGCTGACACTTGGACCTGTCCTGTAGGGTGCCAGCGTGTCTGGCGATATTGGGCCCACTTCCCCCACTGGCAGCTCTCCTGCGGGGGAGGGTATGCTGATGCACCCTTCTCCACTGCACCTCCCCAGGGATACTCGACAGCAGCATCGCCATTGTGGGTCATTGGGATTGCAGTCCTCATTGCTTGGTGTTGTGGGTCCAGGGTGGATGCTGGCATCGTGAAGACGACACCCAATGGTATGTTGTGATGTCCCCGACACCCGGACCTAAGTCGCGATGCCACATGGGTGACATTGGTGTGCCCGGTGCTGGTGACATGTGGGTCATTGGTGAAGACCCTCCCGAGAGAGGTGCTCACGCACCTTTCTCCTGCATACCTTGTGGCACGAGATCGACCACTGGATCGTCGTTATGGGGTGTCAAGGTACCTGGTGCGACCTCATCGGTGATGTCACTTAGCGAGAGTCGGATGTCATCCTGGTGTGCCTTGATGCCTTTCCTCCCCATTCAGAACATGCAAGTGGTCGGTCCGACATTCAATATTACCTCGTGCGGCTCGCTCCATTTGGCTGCCAGGCCCACGCAGAAGTTGTTGCAGGCAGCGGTTGCAGTTTCGCATGGAGGTAAACCTTCTGCCCTGTGTGGAGTGATGTTGGTGGTTGCCTACCTCGCAGCATACTCTTTCTGATTGCGCAGTTCCTTTTGCCTTCTTCTGCACCTCTCTCGTCGTACATCGTGTCAATTAAGGCTTCGCAATGATGGTATTTGATTGACACTAAAAATGTATGAATTGCGATTGGCTGCTACTAATTTGGTTTGTGTTGCGGGACTGGGGTATCGAGAGGGCCGGATGGCCCTCTTACCCCTGTGTTGTGGCCGAAACTAATGAAACAATGGAGACAACACATTGATAATTCATTAACTCTTATAATTGATCGAGAATTACATATATTCGCATTGTCATCTATTAACACATTATGTTTTTCTCTAACTCCACAGATAACTCATAACAAAAGAGGAATTCACAGAGTAATATGCACGGTGACTGTACACTCTAGGAAGTGCACATGACACTACAATTCTCCCCTACTACATATGAGCTCTCCCTAGTAAAGGCTGCAGTCCCTGAAATAAGCAAGTAGCCGATGCTCTCACTGGGCCGACTGTTCCAGTGCTTGGAAGTCCATGACAGGTACCTCTTTCTTCTTGTTCGATCGTGTCAGGTTGTTCCGCCTCGGGTAGCATCACATCTGGGCCCATTATTTATGTTAGATCACCCAGGTTTGGTATGTTTACTGACGTTCATCGCTCATAGGGCTCTTGGGTTAAGGATCAAAATGAACTGTTTTCCTGGCTGGAAGAGGGACCTCTGTTGATCAGAGTTGGTCGATGTGCCTTTTAAAATGGAAACCGTTATCAAGCTCCACTAGATAATGTAGCTTTCTCAGTTTCTTCAAGACCTTTCCGCATTTCCAATGAGCCTTGTTATTTGAGTAGTATCTTGCTTGTACACATTCTCCCTCACTAAACTGGCATGCTGGTTGAGTTGGAGCTGGTGACTCGTGGAATTTTATAGGCCTCATCGCATACAGTTGAATTCAGATCTGTCGATTCAGGTACTGTTCCGCAAGAGACTTCCCATTGTTCAAGGGTGTAGCCTGGTATCGAAAAAGGATTTCCCGAACTTTTTGATGGATATGCATATTCTGGTTTGACATGGTTGTTAATCGATGTTTCAGCATTTGGACATTGTGTTCTGCTAGGCCGTTTGTTACTGGGTGTCCTGCTGCACAGATTTGCTGAAAGATACCTGCTTCATTACAGAATTGTGCAAATTCCTCACTAGTGAAGACCATTGCACTACCATAACTTCTGTAAACCCATTCCTTGAAAATATATGTTTTAGGATTTCGATACTTGACTTTGATGTAGGTGCCAATGAGCAGGGAACAATCTCAGCCCATTTTGATTTGGCATCTACCACTATCAAAAAGTGATGGTCTTGGTAAGGGCCAGCATAATCAATATGAATTCGCTGCCAGTTATGTTCTGGTTCCCAAGGATGATTTGGTGCCTTGGCTGGACCGTTCTTGATAGCTACAGATTCTGAACAACTTCAGACAAGCTATTCAATATCTAAGTCAATTTTCTTCCAGTATACATACCGACGTGCTAGCTGCTTCATTTTTGTGATACGCACATTAGTTCGATGTAATTCGTTCATAACAGCTGACTGTTGGCTATCTGGTACAACTCGTTGACCACGAAAAAGAATACCACTTTCGATGATGTAGTCTGGTTCATTGGTGTTTTCTTCTTGTAAGGATTTCATAATCGTTGATAAGGTAGCATTATTTTTAGTTTCCTCTTTCAGGAGTTGGTAGGTTACAGTGGGGACACTGATTTGTTCGATGGTAGCATCACAGAGCTGCTTCACTTCATTGTCGATGGCACTAGCAGTGTAACTGTTGATGTTGATTGGAGCTCAGGAGAGGCAGTCAACATTACTGTTTTCGATACCCTTCTTAAAGTCGATAGTGTAATTAAACCCTGACAGGAAGGCTGCATAGCATTGAAGGCGACCTACCGTCATCTTTGGTAGGGCGGCCCGGTGATTGGAGATTCGTGTTAATGGCTGGTTGTCAGTAACCAATCTGAACTGATGGAAAAATAGATACTGAAAAAAAAAAATCGACTGTAAAGACAATTTCCAGGGCCTCCCTATCAATCTGGGAATAATTCTGTTCAGCTGCAGTTAACACGAGAGGCAAATGCGATAGGATGTTCATGGCCATCTACAATGCATGATAGAATCCCGGTAATCCCTGTTGGGCTTGCATCACAGGCCAACTGGACTGGCAGATCTGGGTCGTATAGCACAAGTACTTGGTCACTGGCAATGGCTTGCTTCAATTTCAGAAATGCCGCTTCACATGAAGATGTCCATTTGAAAATAGTGTTCTTACACAAAAGACGCGAAGCGGTGTTGTGATGGTGGAGGCTCCATGGATAAATCGAGAGTATTGTTACCATTCCCAGGAATATTCTTACATCCTATGTTGATTTTGGCGAGGCATGTCGATAATAGCAGCTACTTTTCTTGGAGAGTTCGATATTTTGTCGAATTCGATCATATGGCCCAAGTATTCAATTTGCTCTTAAAACAACGAGCATTTCTGCTGGTTCAGGTGTAGGTCGAATGTCCGGAGTTGATCTAGGCAGGCTATCAGGTTGTGCTGGCACTCCTCTTTGTCGATCCATAGACGATGATATCATCAAAATATGACATAGTTTTTGGGACATCACGAAGAATTTGATCAATAATTCTGTTGAATTCTGACGGTGCAGTTTTAATACCGATTGAGAGGCAATGAAGTCGATAAGTTACACGGTGTGTAGATATTGTTTGAATTTCGCTTAATTGTTCATCAACTGGAACATGTAAGTATGCCTTTAATAAGAAAAAGAAACGAGAATTTTGGAGACTGTTCAGGATATCGTCGATTTTCCGAATTGGGTAGTGGGCATCTTCAAATCGTTCATTCACACCCACTTCATAGTCAATGCACAGACGTACTCCCCATCAGCTTTTGGAGTCACTACCAGTGGTGACCCCCAATCACTTGTTTCCACTCTGGTCAGGTCTCCTTCAACTTCTAAGATGTCAAGTTCAGCATCTACTTTTTTCATGAGTGCATACGGGACATCACGTTCTCTATGAAATACAGGCTGTGCTCCCTTCCGAAGCTTAAGCGATATCACATCAGGAATTTTTCCGATCTTCTCGTTGCATAGAACTGGATACATTTGGACAACCTGGTCCATGTTTTCGATGATGTCGTTTAATTTTACAGTTGACACATCTATAGCATGAGTGTCGAGGTTGCGGAGGTCGAGACCAATCTTACAAATCCGTACACACCCTGCAATGGCTTCATATTTTTCTGGTACAATATAGAGCTGATCATCGATTACTGTTCCATTGAGCTCAGCTTTGATATTGATTTTACCATCTGGTACAAAAACATTGTGTATACGACCGAAAACTGATATCTGGTTGGTACATGGTTTTACCTAGATTGAGACCTGCATATACATTACGTGTTAGAAACGAATATGCGGCGCCCGAGTCGACTTCGAATTCCACTACTTTTGTTCCTATACGAATTCGCGCATAGTAATTTTCAGTACGTCCATTAACAGTTTCCTGTTTCAAATTCACGATTTGGGACACCACCCCTTATAGTCGACATAGTTTATCAGTGTTCTCCCTTTGATCAGGGACCTGATATGTTGATACCTGTTTGGTTGATGAGTGATTCGATGATTGATTTGATTTTTCTTTCTTCCTCTTGAAAAGTTTTGAGATGCAAACTTTGATTACATGACCAGTAGCTTGGCAACCAGAGCAGTGTAAATTAGATTTATCGGTACAGCAATCTGGTGAAAGATGGCTATTTCCTCCACATCTCAAGCACAGATTGTCAATTCCAAGTTCCTTATAATTGATCCTGGGTTTCGATCTGGAATATCTAGGTCTATGTTGGTTCTGAGACTGCAACTGTTGGCGATCACGTGCGGGACGACTGTTTGTGTTCTTCTTCCCCTAGAAAACTTTGTTGATATCGACGGTTGTTATGTACCCCCATTCCGGGATTACTGTGAAAGTGTTTTTGAATCTGCTTTCGATTATTATAACGAGATTGCCTTTAACACGAACACATTAAATGTTACTTTGTCAGACTGGAAAAAGCTGTTCGCGAATACCGTTATTACGGAACCCACGAATAAACTGAGCTCGCAGAAATGTGTCTGCGATTGAAACTTTACATTCACATGCCGAAATAAAATCACAGACTTTTAGCTCACTACGAAGGTCGGCGATAAAATCTGCAATTTTCTGTCCACTGGTCTGGTACTTTGATAAGAACTGGTGCCACAAGAAAGTTCCTCTTGAGAGCTAAATGTTTTTCCAAAATTCTCATAAGATCAGCATAGGTAAGTTCTGATGGTTGTTTTGGTGCTCCAAGTGCTGAGACCATGTTAAAATTGCTGGCACCAATTGAGTTGAGAAGTAGTTGAGCACAATACTTTTAATCGTAACTCACCTTCTTCATTTCTAGATAACTTTCAAAATATTGTTTATAATTACGAAAGCTTTCTTTTGTAGAATCGTGATTATCGAAATTTGGTAGTAATGATGTATTCAATGTTCCGGATGATGTAATAGTACTACCTGATTACTGCTCTTGAGCTTGTTGATTCTAGATAAATTCTTCGATTAGCCTTAGCTAGATTTCGAGTAATTGACGAACCAGTCGTGGGTCCATTTCTAATTGATATTGTTTATGTTAACTCGATGCATGCTTGATATCAGATGTTTGACAAGGCGATGGTTTATTTTTAAACTGTAACACTAACCTGCATAGCAATTCTTCACCTCATCGCCAATTTGTTGTGGCCCAAATTAATGAAACTATGGAGACAACACATTGATAATTCATTAACTCTTATAATTGATCGAGAATTACATGTATTCACAGTGTCATCTATGAAGGGATTATGTTTTTCTCTAACTCCACAGATAACTGATAACAAAAGAGGAATTCACAGTGAGGTGCACTCTAGGGAGAGCACATGACACTACACTCTGATTCCTGTTTTCCGCTTGCTTTTTCCCTGTTGTTATCCAGATGCCGGTTGTTGGGACACTCGCAATGCCAGGTGTAAACCTGGCCATCGCAGTAGTGCATGCTGTCTGAGGCGGATAGCTTTTATCCAACTTCATATTTTTGTTAGCTGCCTGGTGGTGGATTGTGAAAGAAAAACTTGACGTGTGTCATATGTCCCATCTGAAGCCTGTTTGACAGCCGCAGCATTAAGAAGTTGTGCAGTTGGGATGCGCACTCGATTAGCGGATCAGCAAGTGCAGTGCAGTTGTGGACGCAACACAATGAAGACATGAGCACGTGCGTCAGATCACCTGCTGTAGCATAGTAATATACAATAGATCTTGTTTTTCAGTGATATCTTTTATGTAGGGTTTTGTGTATAATATGTAAACACAGGTGTTCATGTTATTTAGGCAAGGAAACAACCCGAGCGCATTTCGGAGTGATTAAAGTTTGTGTTTCAGTGTTTATTTATCATTCAAAAGTGTGCCACTCTCGCCTCATTCACCAAAATGTAAACTGTGTTCCATATGAAATGTTATTTTAAGAATCATTTATGCATGTTCCAGCGCAGGGTAAGGAACACAAAGGGTTATTATGTATTTTGCAATGTTAAGAAAGTAGAACCACTGGCCTGCCGAACCAACGAACTCGGCTGGCGCGCCATGGCGTGCAGGTAGTCAGCTACAATCTTGTGGTTGCGTGTTACCATGGCTCGGGTTTCGCGAGCTCGGGCAGCATTCAACTTTTGTTTTTCGATCAGTCATTATCCATGGTTTTAATTCATCGGAACCGTTGGTCTTTAGCTGCCCGAGACACCACCCCCATCTTCCCCAGTGCTTGCATCGCCTGGGGAATGCACATAATTTTATCGACTTCGCGCCATTTTTACAGCATTACCTCACTGTAAAATGTAGGCCTGAGAGCTTTGGTAAATAAATGGCATACATAATTTACGCATTGAAAGCTGTTCATGTGGACATTATTTTGTGGCCTTAGGGTTGTTCAGGGCATGGTCACTTAGAATACCTGCACCTATTTCACCCAGTGTCTTAATATGCATTTTCTTTATTCATTAATGTGCAAGTATCATGTGTGTAAACGTAGGCATGTGACTAGCAGATAAGTCACTGTGTTAACTTAATCGACGAGCTTTTGTATGCCATAATAATACGTAACATGGGTGTATGAGCTGACCCGAACAGGCCACTGCGCACTCCGAATTTGGAATGATTGTACGACGCATTTATAAGGAGCAATAGCCCAAGATAGCATTGGTCGTCGGATAAATGACCCTGGAGGAAACCTTGTATCTACCGACTCACACATCATCCACAATGTCTGGCGCCCCAGGTAAAATAACCTTCAAAATCTCATTGCTTCTTAAATCCTGCCTCTACCCACAGAGGCACCATGGCGCCATGTCAAAATGATGCCCAACTTAGTTGCTGATTCTGGAAAGTACAGCATCCCAGAAATTCTTTTTCCAAAATTTTCCTCAAACCATTCCAGAATTTAAATTCTTAAGTTTACCCCTAACAAGGGAGCTGCACTGTAAAATTGGCGACCATTACAGCATGGGGCAGCATCGTGATGCTTTCAGGATGCCTTCGCGATGACATAAAAAGTTGCATGTGGTCAGCTAGAAAAGTGCGCCAAAACAACAAAGCACTCGCCATTGCTCCAGCGAGGGCGAACAAGGGCTGTGAGGTGGCCATCTTGGAGCAGCAGACGTGATGTCACCTGCACGACACTCTGTCACTGACCAGGGGAACATAGACCAAGGGAGCGTACCTGCTACCCATCCACTGCCTGACATCACTGCCCGCACACTGCCGCTCGCCAAGGAGGAGATGAAACGAACAGAGGAGAAAGGGGACGAAACCAGTTCCTCTCTCCCGTTCTATATGCTTACCGCACGCCGGCAGTCAGCTGTGCGCCCACACCGTACCTTTTTAGGTCTGCCGCAATCACTCGAGCTCAACTTCCGCATCCGTGCTTCTGCATCCGTGCTTCCGCGCCCACACTTCCATGCTCTAGTGTGTGTTATCAAGTAGAACACACAATGGCTGGCCAAACAGACGAGAGTGCATCGGCACTTCTCTGTCCGCATTGTCTGCGAGAGATGCCGACCAATCTTATCACCAGATTTGAACTTGGCACAACTTACTGCCATTTAAGCAAAGACCAGCCCATCAATCTACCGCTCCGCGATCAATCGCACTGAAGTGCAAATCGTGGAGGGAAAAAAAAGGAACATTCGGAACCCATTAAAGTTACAGAACCTAATCAAAATTTGGCACACACCTGTTGGTGTTTATATCTTTTCTGCACTGGACAAGGGACGCTATTACTCAAATGCGAGCAGTGCCACACAACTTTTCACCAAGAGTGTCTTAGCACAACGGAGACCGGCACGCGGTCGGAAATGAAATTTACCTATGATAGTTGCAACCAGAACTTTGGTCAACGACCATCTGCGAGTAACTGGGATGAGTTTGTAGTGGATCTGCTATATAGTATTTTGGAGCAGCCGAACGAGGAAATTGCAGTACCGAACAGTGGCAAAGAGAAGACACGGGGAAGGTGTACGACAAATAGCAGAGAAGTGGCAACACCAGGCAAGCAAGAGCATGTGAACTGCACAAGCGAGGAGGGAGTTCAGAACGGCATGCCACACGTCACCCCGATGCATGTGGTCGCCGACGTAAACAGTGCAACAGAAATTCAGTCAGCCCTGCCTATCCCAACCTTGTCCACGGTTCCCCTACCTATGAAATCATTCACGCCATATATAAAACCTGTTACCTACCTACTACCAACAACATCTGTACCAACCACCCCTTTTAACAACTACTTTTCCGACCACAACACCATAAATTTCCCAATGTACAGCAATGGACAGAACTCAACACCACATTGGCAACCGGCAACCAAAAAGAGACGGAAGTGAAAGTTAAGTCAGTAACGAAATAAGAAAATCGGCAGATGCGATTGTCTACGAAGTTCCAAAACTTGCCAACTTTTTCTGGAACTGCAAATGAGGAGCTGGAGGCATTTGTGAAGGAGTGTATGAGCAACTTCAAAGGTATGGCGTATGCGAAGATGACTGGGCGAGCTGATCGGGATCCAACTCATGGAAGGGGCAGCAAAATGGTACACTGCCATTAACCACTACGGTCTAATCTGGGTCGAATTTGTGAAATCATTCCAATGCAGATACGGAAGCACTTTTACGTCGTTATAAGCCCAGATGAACTGCTTTGGCAAGAGCAACAACCCGACCAGAAAGTGCCGACGTTTATCATGCAAAAGGTACAGCATGTTCGATGGTTTCAACCACACTTACCAACGCGGGAAATATTATAAATCATCACCGAAACAGTGCTCCCGGAATATAGTGCATCTTTGTTGCCATTCATGAACAGCGATGTCGAGGAGGTACTAAAGGCAGCTGTTATACTGGAACGGAACTCTTGTCAAGTGTGCTACGAGCCAAATACTGCATGAGGGAAGCGCGAGGTGGGGAACAGTGACTGTGTACAACCATGTGAACAATTCTATTGGCAAACAAGAATGGGAGGAGATCAGCAAAGAGACAGAACGATGGGACTGGGGAACAACAGTGGGGAGAATGCTCGCCACCACAATAACCCTGTTCAGCGAGTGCACAACATACCCCTTGGCGAGGAAGACCTAATAGTAAAGAGGGAGGGGACTACCTGCCCCGAACTCCTTGTCGTTATTGTTGGCCATAGGAAGGGTACCACTGGTAGAGTAGGTGCCCTAACAACCTGCACCTGAACAGTTATCATGGCCCGGAAAGAAGCAATCAGGTAAACGGCCAGTGGCGTTAAGGCAGCCAGATGCCACCGACACCTCAGTTAGAGAGAAGCGGCAACATGGCACAATTTATCAGAATTCAAATCCACCTGAATGGGTAACCGTGTCACGCACTTATTGACACGGCTGCTTAGCACAATTTTGTACAGAAAAGATTTGTGAATGCAAAGGAGTCACACCCACGAATCACGTCGTCAGACTGGTAACAGGGCAAAACAGCCACAGCGTGGAGGGACGGGCGACTGTGACAGTGCAGGTACATTACTTGTAAACGATCACAACAGCAATGATCATCGACGAGATTAGAGAAGATGCAATACTAGGTGTGCCATGGATGCAGGAACAAAACACCATTGTGGAACCCGCTACCAGGCGGTTCCATTTTGGGGCCACGGAGCGACAGAAGGTGTATAACATCGATTGGAGAAACCAAGAGCAATTACCACCCATTAAACTCGGTGATTTCGACCACGAAGTCCCACCACAACACCAGGCGGCTTCAGAGACTGCTGAAAGAGCGCCGCGAAGTTTTCGCAGAACATGACACACTTATATGCACGACTGTGGCGGAGCCCGAAGTCAAGCTAATGCGATTGGAGCTGATTTATGCTGCACCGAGAAGCTACCTACCCCACCAGGCAAAAATCATTAGAGAACAGGTGAAAGAAATTTTGGCGAACAGCATCATAGTGCCGACTAGGAGTCGCTACAACTCCGCGATCATACTCGTTTCAAAGAAAGACGGCAGCTGGAGGTTCTGCATGGACTTCCGCCTCATTAACCAGGTGACCTGCAGAGCCTTGCCACCTTATGTGAGTGTGAAAGACATATTGAGTTCCTCGGGCAATGCGAAGATTATGACGTCGTTGGACCTGCGCAGCAGATACTGGCAGGTGCCCATCTAGCAAGAGGACAGGGTGAAAAACTGCATTCACCATGCCAGATGGGAGGCGCTACCAGTACTGTGCGATGCCGTTCGGGCTGAAATGTGCGCCTGCTACATTTCAGTCCATGATGGTTCGAGTCTTGGGCGGACTAATTGGGGAGTGCACGTTACCGTCCTTGGGCGACATCGTGGTCTGGTCGAACAGCAGGGAAGACCACGTGCACCACCTGTTCATGGTCCTCGAATGGCTGGAAATGAACGGAATCACCTGTGTGGTGAATAAATACCACCTAGGAAAGAACAACCTGGACTTCCTAGGGTACATAGTGCAGAAGAATGGGAACCAGTGGAACCAAGAACAGCTACAGGTCATCGACAACTACCCCGCGCCGAAGACCCGCAAACAAGTCCGCAAGTTCTTCAAGCTTATGAATTGGCTGCGTGAGTTCATTGAGGGGTTCGCCATAGTGACAGCGCCGCTTACCGATTTACTCTCACCACAATGCAGGTTCGTGTGGGGCGAGGAAGAGGTGCGTGCATTCCAAGAAACGAAGAACCGTTTCCACACTTGTCCGACGTTGGAAAGGTATGAGGAGAGCCGACAATTATAACTGCAAACAGATGCAAGCCAAGAGGGACTCGGAGCTGTCCTTTACCAGTGTGTAGACAACATCATGCGACAGGTGATCGACTTCGCGAAAGCTAAGTTGGGAGCAGCAGAGGGAAAATATGATGTGAACGAGCATGAGTGACTTGCGGTAGTGTGGGCTGTGAAGAAGTACTGCACCTACCTGGACTACAGGCAGTTTGTGCTCCGCACTGACAACCGTTGTCTTGTATGGCTCCACAACACCAAGTTAACCTGGTGGGTCCTGCTCCTCAAATCGTGGTGGAGCACATCCCGGGGAAAAGAAAATCAGCTGGCAGATCAATTGTCACGAGACAACCGGACAGCACGGTCGTGAACGACAATGCAGAATGGGACGACATCCTACCTCCAACCAACAAGGAACTCCTATACCAGTTATATGTAAATTCAACAAGCACAATAGAAGGCGATCTACTCACGAGTGATGTGTGGAGGGAGGTAGTGACAGTGCAGCACGTGTGTTTGTTTACAAATTAAAGGCAGAGAGTCAGAGGCAGCGAGTGGAGAATTGGCGCGAAATGGACAGCTGATTGGAAACTTATTCCACGCAAGAACTGACGAAATGCAGGTTATTTGTACTGGTGAATAAGAGGACACTAGTACTAACCAACACACACCCAAGTGAGACCGTAGGACACCCAGGAACATCACACACAGAAAAATGTGCATGGAATTTTACTGGCCGGAGTCACGTGATGAGCGTGACTACTTGCAAAGATGTGTGACGTGTCAGCAGTTTAAATCACGGATGGAAGGCAACAATAACTGAAACGATTTCCTATGCGACCATTCGAGGCTGTGGGTCTCGACATCCACTTCGGACAGAAGGAACGGAGGACCATTTACAACCAAGATCCACACACGGTGGAACAAGCCCCAGTGGTATTACTGGACGAATTAGATCGCTCTGTTTCCCAGAATACCGCGAGGCCATGCAATGGCTGTTAAATGAGCACCACAACGTCTTTACTGTGGCAGACCCTTGGCGTCGTATGACAGTGGTCGAACATAGAATACCACTTATTAACGAGACCCCCATCTTCGACAACTTGATGTATTACTCGCACCAATGCTGGATTATTCAGGAGCAAATCACAGAAATGCTGGATGAAGGGCTAATCGAAACATCGGAAAACCAATTCAATTCAGCTATAACACTCGCCTCCGAAAAGGATGGGACGTGGCGCTTCTGTGTGGACTTCCAAAGATTGAATCAAATTACACAAAGGGCTCCCCTGCCCTCAACACCATAGGACGGGCGAAGGTCCATAATCGACTTGAGAAGTGGTTGCTAACAGGTGACCGTACACACAGTGGACCGCTACAAGACGGCATTCACTGACCTCGATGTCTGCCACCTACAATTCTGCGCGATGATGTTCGAGCTAAAGTACGCATCTGCGGTGTTTCAAGCCATGATGGTTTGTGTCTTGGACAAGTTCATAGGGGAGTTCGCCCTAGCCTACTTAAAAGACGTCAGTGTTTGGTCCCCTTCATGCGAGAAGCACATTAACCACTTTTCATTAGTCCTGGAACATCTGGCATATTAATAGACTTACCTGCGCGAACAAGAAGTGTCATCTGGGGAAACATAACCTCAAATTCTAGGGCACATCGTCGACGAGCAGGGAAGCCGCCTTAACCCAAAATAGCTTCATTTGATCGCAGACTACCCTATTCCAACAACCAGAAACATGTCGCGAAAGTTCTTTGGCCTAGTCATCTGGCTCAGCATATTCCCAGAGAATTTGCTATTGTTACCGCTTCACTTACTGAGTTGCTGTCGCCCAATATTCGATACAGATGGGAGGCCGAACAACAGGACAGTTTCGACAAGGTGAAACACCACTTCCGGGAGTGACATGCACTGTCCTGATATGACCCAACCCGGCACATCTACGTGCAGACTAACGCCAGTGAGAAGGACTCGGAGTCGTTATGTTTCAGCTGGCTTACGATGGAAGTCGGCGCATAATCGATTTTGGTAGCACCAAGTTCGGTCCAGTGGAGAAAAATACAACGTTAATGAGAGGGAATGCCTCGCCTTGGTGTGGGGATTTTAAAAATTCCCTTCCATTATTGAAGTACAGACGTTTTACCCTACGCACGGACAATCACTGCTTGCTGTGGCTACATACAATGAAAGTGAGCCATAGCAAGTTGACCTGCTGGGCACTACTGCTCCAGTCATACGACTTCGAGGTTCAACATGTCGCCAGAGTTGAGAATCAGCTGGCCGACTATTTATCTCGTTCGCCAGGCGAAGAAATGGTGCACGACGCGTTTGAGTGGAATGGAATCCTCCCCCCTCCTTCTCTCATGGAACATGTCAAGCCTGGCAGCGGTGCAGTGTGTCAATATTACGGCACTGCCAACTGCCTCGACCTTGACTGCCCTGTGCGACGTGGTGCAGAAGGAACAACAAGGATGCCCGATTGCAGGTAAGTGGAGAGAGGAATGTGCACGGCAAACATTAGAAAATTGGCGAGTTGTGGAAGGATGTATTGAGTCACGGCAAAATGGAAACCGTGATAGGTGGCGTGTGTTTGTACCGGCTGTAGCACGTGTGTTGGGCATAAAGTAAAATGAGACAGTATTTATCCCAATATCTTTCAACTATGAAACACCATGCCGCAATAAAAATACTATTGCAGAATTAAAAGTTCCACATTTTTATTTCTGCTACATATATTCGCATAAATGCAATAAGTTTTGGCTCTCCTGTTGTCTGTGAAATGCTCAAGCTATATTCAGCATGAATTACAAATAAGGACTGAAAATAATTCTTGCCGTGCACATATCAATCACTTATTACAAAACAATGAAGCATTTCATTCATTACAAGCAGTGAACAGAGTATCAGTGCAGTTTCGGTGGATCAGGGACAGAAGGGAGTAAATATTGTGAGGATGTTGTAAAGGGAAAAGTACTCAAGAGGCTACTTCATAAGTATGCGGAAATATTTAATGATGCTTTCGGGTAAATCACAAACTTCAAGGCCAACTTTACTCTCAAGGATGGGGTTTCGCCAGTCTTTCTTAAGGCACGAACGGTACCATATGCACTGAAAGAGAAAGTGGAGTAGGAGCTACAGTACTTGGAACAACAATGAATGTTGGAAAAGGTAGGCTACAGTAATTGGGCTAGCCCCCTGGTGGTGGTACAAAAGTCAAATGGCGTGATAAGGTTGTATGCGGATTTTAAGGTTAGGGTAAATCCGAAGTGTGAGCTAGAATGTCAGTCACTTCCATGTATTAATGATATTTTTGCATCCTTGGCAAATTGTCAGGTGTTTTGTGTGCTGGACCTGTCAAACGCTTACCAGCAGTTGGGTGCTTTTTCGGTTGTCAAGTGCTCCATGCATTTTTCAAGCTGTGATAAGAACAGATTTTGCAGGGCATACTAGGGGTAGTGGCACATTTAGATGATACCATCACAACAGTGTTCAGTAGAGGAATGTGCAAGAAGATTGGAAGCTGTGCTGCAGAGGTTGCAAGAATATGGGGGTTAGGGCTAGAAAAGAGAAGTGCCACTTCCTTGAAAGGGAGGTCAAATTTCTGGGGTACGTATTAGTGGGGATGGCATTAGGCCAGCTAATGATCTACAAGAGACTATAAAGGAGGTTCTATCACCAACCACAATCACACAGTAAAAGACCTATTTACTTGAGTCGATAAATTTCTATGCCAGATTTGTCCCAGGTATGTCGACCAAGTTGAAACCACTATAAAACGTGTTGGCGCAAAGAGCTCCATGAATATGGGATGTACAGTGTCAGCAGTTGTTTAAAGAAAGTAAAGAATGGATTCTCCAGGCACCAGTGCTAGTACCATTTGAATCGCTCAAAACCATTAATTGAAGCGAGTGATCCTCTCAATCTGGGGTGGGAGCAGTGTTGTCGCACAGGATGCCAGATGGCACAGAACGGTCCAAAGCAGAGCAGGGTTGTTACCAGTTACAGCGGGAGGCTTTGAACATTGTTTGCAGTGCAAAAATTCCACAAATACCTATATGGCAACCACTTGACCACCATCTTCGGACCTAAGAAGCCAGTTCCACCTTTAGCAGCAGCACGGTTGCAGCGGTGGGCTCTTCTATCAACATATGACAACATTTGAGAATAGAAAAGGGCACAGCACAACCAGTATTTCCAATTCAGCATTTTCAGGAACTTGCAGATTAAGGCAGAAGAGTTAGCAAGGGAGATGGAACAGGACAAAGTATTGAGAACGGTAAAAAACTATGCTATGTATGGATGGTCAAATAAAGTCAGCGAGCCAAACATCAAACATTACACAAGCAAGAGGGATGAGTTGGCTGTGGAAGACAATTGTGTAATATGGCAGACATGGTAGTAATTCCACAAGGCTTAAAAAATGGTATGTTGCAGATGTTGCATGAAGGTCATCCTGGGGTGGTGCGAATGAAAATTCTGGGGAGAAGTTGTGTGTGATGGCCGGGAATGGATTGAGGACGCGGTGAAGAGGTGCACAGCTTGTCAGCTGTCTAGACATAAAACACTTCAAAGGTCAAAGGTATCTTGGCCAGCAACTTCTCGGGTGGGGGAGTGCGTACATGTTGACTTTGCAGCAAAAGAAGGTAAAAGGCTACCGATTTTGGTGGATTCCTGTTCTAAATGGGTGGAGGTATGGCCAATGCAGAGCACCACAACGGAGAAAACAATTGAGAAACTGCGAACAGACTTTGCAGAACATGGCTTGACAGAAACTCTGGTGGCCGCCGATAACGGGCCTCAATTTCGTTAGGAGGAATTTGGGCAGTTTTGCAAGGCAAATGCTATTACACTGCAGTTAACATCATCTTTCCACCCACTTTTCTGATTGCTATAGTACTTGACACTATAACATGAAATGAACCTCAATGTAAAAAAATATGTGGAAACAACAAAACTACTTTATATATTGCTAGCATGAAATATGAATTTAATATATGAAAACTGGGCAGCTACAAACTTATTTCTTTGACTGCAGAAAACTATTTAAAATGTACAGTTAAATCTCTATACAAAGTACAAAAAGGCACAATTTTAGACTTAACACTGGAAAGTACTTTACACTAAAGAAATATTAAATATATCACATCTGCTGGGGATTTGAATAATGTACTTTAAAGTGAAGTACTTTGCAATGGGATTTTACTGCAGTAAATAGTTGGGATTATAAAGTTTTAGTTTATGTACACTAATATTCACAAATAATATGCAACACAAATTAATTATTACTTTTGAACACCATTAAGTTTTTTCACACACTTATCAGTGCCAAGTGATACAAATATTTATTTAATATTATAAAATGCAAATTTATTTGTAAAAAACGTAACAATATTGTGGTTCCATCGAAAACACACAAATGTCAAGCATTTTCTGAATAATCTGTCCACTCAGAAGAGTTGTCAGCATCCGAAACGTGTTTTTGAAATGGTTGCGGAGAACTTGGGCGAAACAACACATTTCTGTTAAGATCCTGAAACATCTTGTACAGTTCATTAAACTTCTGTTCATTTGTACAAGATTCTGCTTCACGGCCTTGCACTACGCTAACACTGATAGTCTTGGTTGGCAGCTCTGAGGGGATGGGAATGACAACACCTGAGACGCTTTGTGGTTCACACTGTACAGAAGCAGTCAAATCATTGATGCTCTGCAAACTGCCGAACTTCTGGTGGTCCTTGGACTGGAACTCTCTACTATCATCAAAGTGCACAGTTTCGTCGAGACTGTATTCCTCTGCGTTGCTGTCGGAGCCGTGGGCCAGGATGACCAAGGGAGGTGCCTTTGTGTCATCACTGTCTGGGATGTTGGAGATCTTACTGATCATCTGCCATGATGGGGAGATGCCGAGCGATGAGTTCACGATACTGGATGAGGGAGACGAGCAGTGTGGGCGGGTGCCATATCTGTCTGGGCTCTGTGCTTCACCATGTGACAGTGCTGTTTCTTCATTTTCACTCATTCTCACCGAGCATTCGCTCACAACACGAATCACATTGTCTAACTGATCCTTAGCTTTTTTATGCTGCACCAAATTCTTTAAATTTGTTAGCTGTTCTGAGACTATGAACTGGATGTTTCTGGAAAAAATTATTAAAACAAAAACATTACTCACATATATTTAATTACACAGCCTACTGCAGGGCTATTTAACTAAAGTAGTTTCCCACCAGGCCACTTACAATTAATTACAATGCTAGACGGGAAACACGTATTACAAAATCGTGGCAGTTATGTATATATAGGGCCACCTGTTTTTGCAAAATCACAAAGTTTTCATGAAATTTGCTTTAGTTATTTGAAACTGTGAAATCAGCAAATGCTTTGCAAAAACACATACTTATTGTGTTAGTTTCTGCTGATTCAATTTTTACAATGTTCGACAAAATCAATTGCTCATTGGAATGAAGTTAAAATTCAAAATGGAGTTAGTTTCGATGGATGCTAAAAAGTTTTTGATACAGCACAGCGGTATACATTAAAAATTTATAATTTTATATTTTTCATAATGTTATCGTTGCAGTGTGCAAGTATTATAATATATATAAACAGGGCCTTAAAACATACAAATGCCAACAGCACTGCAATATAAATGAGAACAGTTGGTCCTGCACAACACTTTCAATAACATGGTGAGCATCGGCTCAGAAAACTAAAATCGAAAAGGGTGAAAGGTTATTTCAACAAAACTGGCCTTTATGGGGAAACGTGCGTAAAACACAATTTTGTTATTTATTGAAATATTTTTATGTTATAACTTACAAATTATGTAAATGAAGTGATGTAAATAAATTTGACCTGTTTTAATAAGTTGCAGGGTCTAAGTTTTTACAGTCAAATAATTTGATTGATGGAAAATGCGGCATTACTAGAATTTTTTACATAATAGAATAGTTTTTATGGTTGTATTAAAAAAATTATTTTCTATATTGTGTGGGAATCATTCCTGGTACATGCCCTGCTTATATTTTATTACATTCATATCAGCTGTCTCTTTTATATGCACACACATGTACTATGTATACAGTGAGACAAGTATTGTTCCCCCCCCCCCCCCCCCATTAAATTGGCAATTTTAGCTTTTATGAAAACACATTCACATACAATCAAGCTCCTCGATTAAGTATTTTGCTTAAGGAAAAATTAACTGTAGATGTACTTTACCATTAGAAATATTAAAATTTAATTTTAAAAATTACCTAAACTTTGTATAAAATAATATTTTAAAAATAGTAGAAAAAAATTATTAAAATCACCTTATCAAAACCGACAAAATCAAGGAATTCTTTTCACAAAAAACAGGTGTCCCCACTTATACATGGTCTCTATATTCATGTAAAGATATAATACACGTAATTTTATTACACATTTTATGTTTGTGATGTCATTACAGTTGATGTTAAATTAAGAAAATATATTCAAAAGTATATTTTTGGAACAAAAATATACATTCAAAAGTATATTTTTGGAACAAAAATATACATTCAAAAGTACATTTTTGGAACAAAAAAAAAACTACTGCAAGATAATTTTGCTTGTTGGCCAGCCTGGCGAGTCACCATGTGGCCCTTGGGTTGCCGTTTGAATAGCCCTGGCCTAGTGTATAAAGTATTTAGACATAATTTACAATGACAATTTAGTCATATCATACGAATAAAGATTTAACATGGCCAAAACATTTTCAGTTTATAATCTACAGTACACCTAAAATACATTAGGTAACGAAGTCCCCTTTCTATGTCCTTCCATATTTTTTAAATATTATAAAGAATAATTTCTTTACATATACAGTAGAATTCTATTGTAGCGATCACAGCAACTGTGAGAACACTGGTATTATGAGGTCTTTTTGAGGAACAGTCAAAAAATCGCTAAAATATTCCATGAAAAATTGTAATTTTACGAGTTGAAATACGTGCGGCGAGATCATGTGAAGCAGGCTTGCGGCGGGACTCGTGACCGAGTGAAGACCGCTTTTGTTATCTGTCTGCCATAACTCCACTCCCTCGCCCAGCCACAACTTCCCCTAAGTACCTTATGCATCCTCATGTGTCACATTCTTCTGCCTTGCCACCTAATCGCCCTCTCCATCAAACAAAGCACATTGTTCTATAAATAGAATCCCGCCCTTTCTACCTTGACTACAGTTTCAGAACCAGTTCTGCTTTTCCGTAGTCGAACGACTATGGTCATTGTGCTGTCAACTGTGTTTGGTTTCAAACAACCTGACGTATGTGGGTTGAACGTTATTGTTAAATGAAATCAAATTTTATTTAAACATGAACAGTCCACGCGATAGGTGGAATCGAATGCAGCTACATATTAACAGATTTTCGACGGTTATTTTTCCATACTGTGGCATACCAATTAAAGATAGGGACACTACTACTACATTTTATCACTGTGCTACGTATAACGAACTTCATTTAAATCCATTTTTATAAAGTTTTCTTGAATTTTTGCTGGTTTTCCAGAGACTACGTATTTTCTGGTATAATTCTCGCACTCGCACAATTCGCGCACCTGTTTTTATGGTGTTTAGGCGAAAACACTTTTCCCTTCATATCTCCCGCAGCATGTTTCTCTCAACGAAACATGTAATGAAAATGGGGGGGGGGGGGGGGGGGGCTTTGTTCAACCGTGCCAGGTCGCTGACACTTCAAGGTCACTGTCACTGGTCCCGTTATCGATTTCTGGCTACCACGCCCGCACTGCAAACATGTAAACAAAATCAGTCACGGAGTTTATTTGTATGCGAGTGGTTTTTTTAATGCAAAGGAATTGTTTACATTTATATTAATTTTTGTTTAGTATGGATGCATAATGGGTAAATATTCCAGTCAAATTGCTGCATTTAAACTTCAGGTAATTGCACATGCAGAGGAACACGGCAATAGAGAAGCGGACGAAAAATTCATTGTTCCCGAGTTTAACATGCATGCCATGTTTTCTCAATACCGGGCAGCTGTTACAAGTGAACCGGACCTGTAACAACGCCGCCCGCCAGAATAATTGTGTAGCAACCAACCGACAGCTGCCCCGCCCGTGGATCTAGGGCCGAGTGACAGCAGCAGGATGCCGCGCCCGCACTACAGAGGATCTAGACGCTCGCCCAGCCATGCTACTTAACCAAAGATCTAGGAGCTCACCCGGCCATTAATAATAATATACATACATACACTCGCAATTAGGCTACCGCCCGGTGGCGAGCTCTCTCACCTCTCCTTCACCCAACCAACTCCTTTTCCACTCCCCTTCCTGAATTTACCAACCCCTCTCACAGACACCGATTCCTCCCTCAACACATTCCACTCCCTCACAGACCTCACAAGCATGGACTGCCTACCCCACTCTGTTCTCCTCCACACCCTCTGAAGCTTCTCACTGTTGTTTCCTCTTCCTCCAAACACCCCCTTACTTAGCTTGTAGTGTAGCCCTCCCCATCCTCCCTCTACATTCACCATCCTGTACATCCTGACTAACCGTTCAACTTTCCTCCTGTCCTTCAATGAGCTCCACCCCATTTCTTTCATCATCACTTATGGCCTATAGTTCCCTTATTCCTCACCATCTTGCCCCTGCCTTCTCCATCTGCCCTTCACCCATCTTGCTGCCTTTCTCTGCACCTTTTGCAGTTCTCGCACCTCCACCTCCACATACGGGTCCCATACTGCTGCAGCATATTCTAACATTGGCCATATCATTGTGCCATATGTATTCTCCTTCACCTCACAGCTGACTCCATTTAACACCCTTCCCAGCATACCCAGAGCCCTTCTTCCCTTTGAAACCACCCTCTCTACCTGCTTTTTCCACCTGAGGTCTCCCTGCAGTACAATCCCTAGATACTTATATTCTGCTGCTTCTTCTATCTCTTGTCCCTCCCATCTGTACATGTCCCTGCTTATCATTTTCTTCCTTGTGAACCTCACTACCTTAGTTTTTTTTACATTTATCTTCATTTTATTTTTCCTGGTCCATAACCATATCTTATCAATGTCTGCCTGCAAATTTCCGCCCCCCTCTCCCACCTCAGCATATACAACACAATTGTCTGCAAACAATCTGATTTTTCCCCTAATCCCCAAACCCATGTCATTTACTATTATGGTAAATAACAAAGGACCCAGCACGCTTCCCTGTGGTAAACCCTGATGTAACCTCCTCTTCCTCCAATATGCCTCCCCCACTTTCACCCTCTGCCTTCGCCCCCTGAGAAAGTCCCCTATCCATTCCACTACCCTCCTGTCTGGTATCAGTGCCTCCACTTTCCTCATTAATGTCCCATGGGGCACCTTATCAAATGCCTTCTCAAAATCTATGAAGCAGGCATCCACATGCCTTCCCCTCATCAACTACCTGCATCAGATCCTCTAATAACCCAGTCAGCTGAGTCTCTAATGAGTATCCCCTCCTGAAACCATGCTGGGACTCTTCCAACCAATTCCTATTGTTCATAACCCTCACCACATACTGCACCACCAGCCTCTCCATTACTTTTCCTGTACGTGATGTGAGACTCACCGGTCTGTAGCTGCCAGGCCTCCCCCTATCCTCTCCCTACTTGTGTATAGGTACCACCATAGCATCCTTCCAATCTTGTGGTAACTTACCCTCTCCTAAGGACTTTTTAAACAGCGCTTCTAAATATTTCGCCAACTCTCTGCCACCAAACTTTAGTGCTGCGTTTCCTATCCCATCTGGACCCCCTGCCATACTGCTCTCCAAACCCCTAATTACCTTTTCTATCTCCCACTCCCTCATCTTAAACTCACTAAAACACCTCCCGAACCCTGTTTGCCCTCCTTTGCCTCAAACACTGACTAGTACTGTCCTTGCAGCATCTCCGATTTTTCTTGGTCATTTGTCGCATGCCTACCATCCCTTCCTGTTAGCAGAGGGATCCCTTCCTCTCCTCCCTCAACCGCCTAACATACCTAAACAATTTCCCCCCATTCCTTGCCTTTTCCTTCTTCCACCATGTTCCCCAGAAATACATTCTTTGCCCGTTTGATCTTCCTTTCAAGCTCCCTACCCATTTGTTTCATCATTTCTTATATTTTATCATCCCTTCATTTCTCCACCTGGCATGTAATTTTCTGCACTTCTTCATTTTCAAAATCTCCTGTCCATAATATGGTGGATCTCCCCCAGTCCGTAACCTTTTCATTGGCACAAATTTCTCCGACATAACCTCCATTAATCCTCTAAACTCCCTCCACATCCTCCTACATAGACCAGGAATATTTCTGTCCCCTTCTTGTCTCCTCTCCCATACTGCCACACCAACCTTTCTGCCGTTTGCTCTTCCCTCATCCTGCCAATCCCCATGTCCACAACCGGGATATCATGGTCGCTTATACCATCCAATACTATTGCACCAACTACAGCATTCCCAGGTCTGACCAACACCACATTCAACACTGACCCAACACCCTCCTCATTCCATCTCGTAGGTGTTTCTACTATCTGGACTAATACTCTGTGCTGCCAGTCTCTGCATCATGCTACCCATTCCTTCTGTACCCTCTACCCATTTCACCCCAGGCATATTCAAATCCCCTGCTACAACAACCCACTAACCCTCTCCTTGATCATCTCAATTGCCTGCCATCCCTGTCCTGGTGGTTTATATGCTGCCAGCAAAGTAATACTCCTATTACTACTACCACTCAATTTGATTTTCATTACCTCAACATCCTCACTAACCCATTCTACCGCCCCTTTTACCCTTTCCTTACACACACCATTATTCCTCCTCCTCTCCCATACCTGTCTCTTCTGAAGATGGTGAACTTATCCTGCCTACACTCAATGTCCAGTACTTCCTCAGTCAGCCAAGTCTCCACAGCTACCACTATATCTGCCCCATATCCTTCAACCTTTCCCCAGAAGCCCTCCAGCTTGTTGTACACACTCCTACAGTTCACCACCATTATCTTTATACTAGTACTCTGCTTTACCATCCTACATTGCTTACTTCCTATCTCCATCCCTGCAGCCTCATCAATGCTATCCTCTCCATTTCTCTCCCCTTCCGTTTCCTTGCTTCTAACTGATTGCTATTTCAACAACTGCTGCTCTGCCCCGACCCTCTCCATGCAGCCAGCTACTTCTTTACTTAACAGATCACCTAGAATCCTCTTTCCCTGTTCTGTCACGTGAACCTGGTCCCTCCCTACATTTTCCCAGCCTACCCATTTCCTACTATCTATAAATGTAGCCCCCAAATCCCTACACACCTTCTCATATACCTCACTTGCAGCCACTGCCTTCCTGTAGGATACTCCTTTCCTAACCAGCACGATGCAGAGGATCTAGACACTCGCCCAGCTACATGCACATGGCAATGTTTTCACTGCTAGCCCCAGCACACGAGTGATTTAATTTTGAATATGTATCTTCATATCTATTATCAATAAATTAAGTGCTGTGTTTTTAAAAAAATGAATCTCCCACGGTTGGAGAGGGATTACTTACAATAGACCACATTTTAATGTTTACATGCACGTTTCTTGGCGATTCCTTGCATAACTCACGTACCATAATTTTTTGCACTAAAATCCTGTAAGATAGGAGCAGGAATTATGCCAGTAAATACAGGTATTTGGTTTTAGGCGGTCGTGCGGAGCTGTGACAGGCGAGTTACTGCTTGCAGAGCAGTACTTTGGCGGCCGAGTAAGCGATAGCGGGAAATACTGCATAGGCCGAGCAACTGATTGCAGGCTGAACGGCTATACTTATGTGGCGCGTTCAGATTTTCCTGTCATTTTCACGCAATCAGTTTTCATCAAAGAAGATATCTTTACGTTCTGGTGGTTTGAACATGATTTAAAAAGCAATTTTAGGCAATTTTTAAGCACTGGGGATCAAAATTGGTCAAAGTCGGAGACAGCAAGGATCAAACCTGGAACCATAACATCTCGCTATACAGGGACTCTACTGTATAAGGTTTTGTTAAGTGGCTTGTACTACAATGAATGTAATGTATATTTATCTGAAAAAAAAAAAAAAAAAAAAAAAAAAACACTGACCATAATAACTTGTAACTATTCAATCGAAAACACAGACTTCAAAATTTTTAGACAAGTAAGATGACCCTCAATTTCTTGAAAGTAAAATGTGAAATAAAACAGTTTATATTTGGGTGAATATGGAACGCAGCAACGGACACACTTGCGAATGCCTGTGGTCGTCACAAGTTGGATCAGACATACATCAATATTGGTTACACAATTAAGACTGTCACTTTGGTCAGTTAACAGACTACATGCCATAACTGATTGCTATGGGTCAATAAAAGTCAATCCAAGTTGCAAAACAGTATAAAAGTAAAACCAAAAATGTATTCATTATAGAACAAATGGAAATTCCCTTACAAAATTTTGTTCATTAGGGGTAAGCCATTAGCATTGACTGGACTGTAAGTTCACTAAGTAAAAGATTCACAACATAAATTTCAGTATTATTTAAGATGATAAAAAAATAATTTTTTTTTTTTACTTAAAAAAATTGGTAATATGTATGTGAAAGCCATTACTTTTACTTTATTTACAACTGAAACTTGTACAGTCTGAATTACACCCATCCCATCCCAATGGATTACCCATTCATTGTGCTGCCAAATGTTCATAAAACCTCAACCTCCATTAATATGGGTACAGTAACTATTTACTACCCGGAAAATTTGTATGTTCAGTGATAACAGTAAATAGGTATAAGTACAATAGGTATAGACTATTCATGGTAAAATGAGCACTTTTGAAAACCCTGCTTAAGATCTACTTGTATGCACGTTAGGCCTTCTATATGAGGTGGGATGGCTGGTACCATGGTACCGGGGCCTGAGTGGCCCACACCCGCCTGGCTGGGATGGTTTTGAATTAATGGTATAAATGCAAGTTTTAAAACTTTTTCCCCCAACTCAGATAGTCTACATCATTTGAACCTTATTTTGTACAAAATTGATTGACTGTTAAGCATATTATAGGGCATGACGCCAGCTAACAGCCAGCGGTGCTAGAACCCATGTTGACCTCACCACGCATGTGTCATGTGCGTAAAGAGGGCAATAATTTTGAACTTTCGTATAAATATTTTTTTCAGTGTAAAATGTGTTCTATTGTGTTTGCAGTGTTTAATATTTCTTAAAATATGTTCAAGTGTTTGTACTAATTTTAAATGTTTGGTTATAAAATTCAAAGTGCCCGCAGCACCGAGATTAAGAACACTTAATATTCCGGCATGAATGCAGTTATAAACAACACTAAAATAATATAGAAATTCATAAGAAAATTATAGAAATGTAAAACATTATTTAATTTAATTTGTGCCATTTTATTTTCAATAATAAAATATTCTGCTCGGCGTGCATAGCACTTCCGCTTATGTGAACCCTGTAGGCTTGTATCTGGACAGTCTGTCGAGCAGAGCTGGCGAGGTAAGACACTGTCACATGCGCACTGCCACTTTTGTTCACAGATTTAGATTTCCATAGTTAATTTAGTTTACCGGTTAACCTTTGCTTGCGTACATTGTTGCCAGACATTTCCCCAGCATTATGCTTACGCTTTATTAATTTATTGCACCCTTGCAGTATTTTTAGCTTAATCGAGAAGCGAGAGAAAGATGTCGGAGAGGTAACGCGATCCGCGCAACTTGAATCGGCACCATCCACCTATATTTATGGCATTTCATTGTAACTTCTGTGTTATTGCTACACAACTTTAAGGGCTTTATTTTTATGTATGTATTTGATGATAATTATTCGTGTTTGAATATTTTACGGCGACATCATGTATAACCACATGGCCGACCGACGCCAAGTCTTTGTATACGCCATCGTTAAGTTTGAGAGCTTATTTATGTAACATTATGTGTGCAATCATTTATTTCAGGGTTCGTCAATTTTATTCAGGGTTCACTGTATATTTCACATAAATTGATTCTTTTGTACTTGACCACACTGTCACATTAATGTTTGATTTTACCGCCATCAGGCATGTTACACGCCTGTAACCACTGCAATCGTAAAGAGAATAATTTTCTCAGCAAGAATAACCTTTTGTCTGACATTAATTTGCAGTTTCCACGTAGAAATATTGCAATTTCATCTGCACCACGTGGTCTGCTACAAACTTCATCCAGCGGCATCTGCGCCATCTAAACTTGTTTTCACACATGTGTGTTTATTATGAATATTCATCTTGTGTCCCATCTTGTTTCATGTATCATTCAAGGGTTTATGTAATATTGTAATTAGTGTATGGTGCAATTATTCCCGTCCTAGCCGGCTCTGTGTATAGGCTGTCACCACACTACACACATGCTGGAGGGTGACCCCCCGACGAGTTTGCATTAGTGATGCTGAGTAATCACACACGTTAATATGTATTAAGGGTTTCATTTGTAATTCACAGTGTCCTGTCTTCAGGGAAAAACCATCAGTCCACCCTAGCGGCTGTCGGCCCTCTTCCCTCGTGAAGGCTATGCTTTCACACACCTTGGCAAGATCATCCATCTAGGTGCGCGCTAGAATAATTGCAGGCAGGGGAGCACCCAAGTGGAATTGACTAGTCATGACCGAGATAATCATTTCATTGGCATCTTGATGTGTTTGCATATCGACAATAAAAGCAAGCCTACAGTGAATTTAACTCTTTTATTCAGTAATGACAGTGTCCTAGCCACACATGTTTTATTAAGTGAATATTTCCAGTGATGTTTAGTAAAAAGTTTAGTATTGCCAACATATTTGTAAGTACGCACGGGTGAGACGGACACACAGAACCCACAGCATCCCTGACAACCCTGAGTCTCAATACTGCGGTGATCGGGAAGCACTGCTGGTGCCCAAATTACCAGTAAGTATTTGTGTCATCGTTCGTCTCGTGTCTCACCCGATGGCATCAGACTATAGAAAATACGTAGAACTTTTTAACAGTCAAATTAGTGCAACACTCCCAGTTCATAGTACTCTGATACTTCTTCCGAGCCCTGCGCCTGTGCAAGGTTGGGAGGACGGGAGGGGCGATAGGAAAGGGGAGAACAGGTTTATATTTAGCTTACATTGTTTACACATGCGTGAAACGTGGCGAGCAACACAGTTCTTCCATGCACTCAAGCTCAACCTTCCCAGTCCTGCTGGCTGCCGTGTTGTTGATATTGGTGTCGGACGCAAAAGAAATATGGTGATGGTGGATCAGTTTCCTCTTTTATCTTATAGTATTTGCTAACATCTTTATTATATTGCATTCATTGAAGTGTAAATTATGTCTTATTTTAAACATAAATCAGGGGCACAAAAACAACAAGCTCAAAAAGAAGCAATAGATGCAATTGGTAGGCAAAACAATACAAATATTTTTTTTTTTTAAATTTGAGAATGCCAGTGAGCAAACTATTGAACAAGTGGAAGGCGATATGCTCAAAACATCATTCATACATGACATGATGCTTGGATAACTCTCCAGGAGTGGCAGTACGGGCACGGGGTCGGGAGAAGTGTTACTGCAGTAAGACAATAACATTAGCGAAATGTTATTTGAAAACAGCGGTGAAAAGAGTACGAAACACCAAGATAATGTTAAATTAGATACACTGTACTTAAAAGATCCTGGCACATGGCCTGATGTTATTAAAGACACTGTTCGGCAATCAATTGTGTCTTGTGCTTATAAATATGAAGAATTTGTTTCAAAAACATTTCCGAAAGATGGTACTCTAAAACCATTTTCTGATTACTTACTAAGCTCAAAATCTATTAACAACAGAGAATCATATCCCCGGATTGGCTGGTTTGGAGCACTTCAAGAGAAACACTTCACTGTATTCCATGTATTTTGTTCGAAGAAAACATTTCTGCACCTTTTGTTAATTGTAGTAATTTAGCAAAAAGAGAAAGATTTACTCCAAGCAAGACACAGTGGAAAAAGTTGTATAATCGGTTGCCTGCCCATGAAAACAGCGCTGAGCACAGAAATGGTTATTGTAAGAGAAAATCATTGCAACAAACCTTACTTTGTAAAGGGATAGATAGTGAGCTCCAAAAACAGATTGCATGTGAAGCTGATAAGTGGAAAGCTATTTTACGAAGGCTACTAGATGTTACACTATTCTCAGCCTCAAGAAATTTGCCTTTCCAAGGGGATAGCACATAGATTGGAGACGTTCGCAACATAAATGTTTTGGGAACTTTAGAATTGTTTGGAAAATATGAGATTACTCGTGAAAATTAGGCTATAGTGAAGCACCTTCAATTACAAGGGAAAAGCATGATAGGTCATGCACATTATTTATCCTGAATGAGTCAGAATGAACTTATTTCTCTCTTGGTGAGCAAGTTTTGAACACCATCCTAGGAGAAAGAAAAGATGCCATTTACTATGGATTAATAGTTAATGCAACTCTTGATGTTTCTCACCAAGAACAAAATGTTTTTATATTAAGGTATGTTTCCAAGAATAAAGAAACAAGCAAATTCAAAATTTGCGAATGATTTGTTGAACTTTTAGACTTCAATGCAAAAACTGGTGAAGATATTAGTACCGAAGTATTTTCAGTACTTGAGAGAAATTGAAGACTGTTGGGTGCAAGGCTACAATAACGGTTCTAACATGTACTGTAAAGTGAAAGGAGTTAAAACCATGTGGTGCACATTCATTAAATCGTGTTGGTGTCAACGCTGCTAAAATTTTGTGACAAAACCTATAGTCAGTAAACACGTTCAAGTTCCGACTCTACTGGGTGCCTCTATAAAAAAATAAAATATAAGATCTCTAAATGGAACTTTAGGAAGCAGGGTGGGGTATAGAGAGGGATAAAACGTTATCTGAATGCTGAAAGCAGATGGCCGCCATCTTGAAAATACAAAATTTACGCACACGCACACAGTGAGTCATCAGCTTTGTGACGTGACAAATGGCGAGAGGACGTTCCTTGCAAAATTCCAGTTAGAAAATGTCTGACAAAGAACACCAGGAAACCACTCCTAAGGGTAGGAAACCCTTGTGAAGATGGGGTTGCAATTATCAACTTTATTTAATTACATTGAAACCATATGATATTAAGGGATGAATTTCTGTAGGCATGCCACACGATTCAGTCAGTGTAACGTGCAAGTACCCATGTTGACCTACCGCACACCTTACATAGTAAAATGGGGGTTGCCACCCTAGTGAAAAAAGGGTCGTCGTACATCTTTACGTAAATTATGATCACGGACTATGAATTACCACTGCAAGATGTAAAAACAAGTCCTGTTTGTAAGAAAACCTCCGACGAATGGTTTGTGAGAAAACAGACCTCCAAGACATTAGATGCCACGTAATGCTTATGAAGCATTTGATATCTTGGAGGTCTGTTTTCTCGCAGGGTCCCTTTTTGCCCCCCCCCCCCCTCGGCACACCGTAGAACTACGTGGCCTTGGGTGGCGGGCTCGGTGTCTCGGTCCGGCAGTACAATCTCACGGAGGGTGTTGACGTGATGTCTGGCTGGAGAGTACGGTGAACAGTACAAACTGGATTGACGTATCTGTAATATCATCCATCCTTGCGAAGGAGTACCTGTAGCCACATGTCCAGCCTCTTCAAATACAGTTGGTATGATTTGCCCAGGCGAAATGATCAATGTTCAGATGGGGCGAAGTCGAGTGTATGTCAAAGAGGCTGGATAATATGTACAGTAGAGCGAGCCTCTTCCTACGTACACTCTGCAAGGAGCAATTAGGCCACTCAAGTCAATTAAGCCACTCCATTCCACCACTTACAATTTGCCAGTTGGAGTGACAGGCTTGACGAGGAGTGATTCTTGTTCGGCAGGTTTTCTCTGGGATATCTAGTTTCCCCTGCCCTTGCATTCCAGTGCTGCCCCATACTCATTTTGCTTCACCCTCATCGGCTCTCAAGACCTCTATGTTAAGAGCTGCCTAAATCTCTTCACTCATTCTTCTCTCACTTTAAGCCACATGTAAACATTAACACTACCATGGGCCATGCATTGATCAAATAGCGCTGTTAGATTACTAGAAACAAACCTGTTATTGTTAAGCCAGTTCTTATTTTAATGCACACTAAAAACATTAAACTTTTAATAAGATGCTCAGACCAGGAATCACTTTTTATAACTCCCTGCCTAGAGAAAGTGTACTCCAGTTGGCATTTATGTAAAAAGATATGTAGTTACATGCAGCGATACCCTGGCTGATAGTGCTGCGACAAAAGTGAATCAGATAATGTGAGTTATCAGTTACAATTACAAGAGTACTAGATGCTGTATATAGTGTGGTGAGAATATACTTGACGAGCTCCTTCAAGCCTTGCACATCCTTGGTTTTGTCCTCCAGCAAGAGGCGAAACTTGTCTCGCTCCAGATTCACGACATGGAGCTCTGTTTCCAACTTCTCCATGTTCTGGATCACCTCCTCCAGGCGCGAGCTGAGCTTTGACTGTCCTTCACGAAGGGGGCCAATCACCTACAAAAACAGCAGAACAATGTACCAACATTTCTGGATGAACCCGTAAATGTTAACTTATACTAAGTGACAAATATATATCCGCGAGCCTGGACGATACTTACAAACAGCCCCGCTATTTAATACTATCTCTTGGAGGGCAGTAATACAGAGCAGAAGGAAGTAACCTGAAAACACAGTGTGGAATTATTCTTAATAACTGATCAGAAAATAATGACTCGTTCATTAAGTTCAGCACTGCTAAGGTATAATCCACTCAGGGTTAATTCACACTTTTCTGAAGATCTGCTTAAGTTCTACTTCCAGGATATTCCTCCATCTTGTGCATACTAAGCTTAACTTAGCTGTATCCAAATTGTCAGTACAGTATATACTTGTTAAGTACATACATTTTCGTACTAGCAGTGGTGTGTACTTGTCGTGTATTTGTTGAAACTATTCGGACAGGTCATTGCCACTTCACACTAGACTATAATCTTTGAATGAAAATTGCAATGAGGGTGAATGACAACACGGAGATTTTGGACATTCGCCACTGCGATGCAGGTGTCTGCCATGGAACAGCAACTAATTATGAAAAACATATATTTTTCATAATTTGTTGCTGTTCTGTTTTTTAATTCAATTCCCTCTTGAAATTTTCCAGTGTTGTATACATATATTAATTTTCTCGTCCATAGGTTGCTTGCCTTTTGAAAGTTTTTTTGCGTGCTCAGTCCTGTTTTTTTTTTATGACAGACATCTGCGTCGCAATGGCGAAATGTCCGAAAATCTCCATCTTGTCATACTAGACTGGTCGCACATTCTAGCAGAAATATCATAAACTTGACGCTGGCTAACAGCCAGTGGCGCTAGAGTCCATGATGGCGCTCACCGCACACGTGCGCAAAGAGACCAATATTTTTGAACTCTCACATCAATAATATTTTGCAGTGTAAAATGTGTTTTGTATTTGTATTTGCAAGGTTAAATATGTCTTGAAATATTTTAAAGTGTTTGTTGTGAAAATTTTTGGTTATGAATTTCAAGTCCCCGCTGCACCGAGATTAAGAACACTAATATTCCGGCGTGAATGCCGTAAGAAAGAGAGACTGTATTAATATGAAAAAAACCATAAGAAAATTATAAATATGTAAAACATATTAAATTTAACTTGTACCACTTATTTTTCAAAGTATAAATATTTTACTTAGCGTGCATAACACTTCCACTTATGTGAACCCCGTAGGTGGTCATGGTAGGTCCATGCGACACTTGCCTGTGGAAAGTCTGTCTTAGGGAGCTGACGAGGTAAGACACTGTCATGTGCACACTACAACTTTTGTTCACTGATGTAGGTTTCCATAGTCAATTTAGTTTACCGGTTAATCTTTGCTTGCGTACGTTTTGCCAGGCATTTCTAGAAAATTATGCTTCCGCTTAAATAATTTATTTCGCACTTGTGGTATTTTTCAAACTTAATCGAGGAGAGAGGAGAAAGATGTCGGAGAGGTCACGGGACCCACGCAACTTGAATCAGGCACCATCCGCCTATGTAAGTGGCGTTCCAGTGTAATTTCTGTATTATTGCTATGCGCAATTTTAAGGGCTTTGTTTTTATTAATGTATTTTAAGGGTATTTTCATGTTTGAATACTTTACTACTATTTCCTGTACAACCACGTGGCTAACCTATTTCAAGTCTATATCTGCGCCATCCATGCAGTTTGAAAGTTTATTTGTGTAAAATCATGTATGCTACAATTTATTTCAGGGTTTTATGTATGTTTCATTCAGGATTCAATGTATTTTTCGTGTAATTGATGCTTTTTGTAGTTGACCATGCAGTCATGTTAATGTTAAATTTTATAGCCATCATGTTTGATTTTACCGCTATCTCCTAAATCGTAAAGAGGATAATTTTCTCTGTCATAATAACATTTTGTCTGAACGTAATTTGTGATTTTCACAAAGAAATATTGCAATTTCATCTGCACCATGTAGTCCGCTACGAACATTATCCAGCGGCATCTGCGCCACTTAAGCTTGTTTTCAAACATGTGTGTGTTTATTGTGAATACTCATCTCATGCCCCAGCATCTTTTAAGGGTCATTATGTATTTTGTGTAATTTTTCAATTTGTGTATGGTGCAATTACTTCTGTCCTAGCCAGCTCTGTGTATAGGTTGTCACACCACACTACCCACTTGCTGGCCGTCGAGCCCAGTTGTTGAGTTTGCATTAGTGATGCCAAGTAATCACATGTGTTAAAGTGTTTTCATCAAGGGTTTCATTTGAAATTCACCGTGTCCTATCTTCAGGGAAAAACCCATCAGTCCACCCTAGCGGCTGTCGGCCTTCTTCCCTTGTGAAGGCTGTGCTTTCACACACCTCAGCGAGATCATCCATGTAGGCATGCGCTAGATTAATTGCGGGCTGGGGAGCACCCAAGCAGAATTGGCTAGTCATGACCAAGATAATCATAATTTCATTGGCACGTTGATGTGTACGCATAGTAACAATAAAAACAAGTCTGCAGTGAACTTACCTCTTTTATTCAGTAGTGACAGTGTCCTTGCCACTTATACTTTATTAAGTGTTTATTTCAAAGTGATGTTTAGTAAAAGTTTAGTATTGCCAACATGTTTGTAAGAACGCATGGGTGAGACGGATACACAGAACCCACAGCACACCTGAGAAACATGTGTCTCAATAGTGCGGTGATTGGGAAACACAGCTGGCTCCCATGTTACCAGTAAGTATTTGTGTCATCATTCATCTCGTGTCTCACCCAACTGCGTCAATTAGCGCACCCAAGTGGGGCCAAGTGTGTTCAACCACGTTGCGTCAAACGCAAGATGGCAGACATCACGCCTGAACATCCGCGAGAAGGCACCATAACTTCTGCATCGGCAACCGTGACACCCGCAATCGCGAATGATATGAACATGCCAGTAGAACACTGTGTACACTGCGGCAGAGTCAGTGAGATCAATCTATTTGCAGAAAATTCAAGGAACCAACCCTTAGGTCAGTGTATGTCTGATACAGATTCTACAGGGGGGGGGGGGGGGGGGAGACTGAGCCTGTTAACCAGGATAACTTTATACACAGTAAACAGGATTGTTACATCAGGATTCACTATAATGAACAGTCTTAAAGCTACCTTGCTATAAAATTACTATGTACCTAGTGCTTTTATTCTAATAGCTTTATGCGTGATGCCCTGACGGTGACGGAGGAACGTCGCCATGTCAAGAGTGTTTTTGGTGGGTACTTAGGTCCGGCGCACCTGGTGGTGGGGGTTTTTGGAATGATGCAGTCTTTACGAGGAACTGGAGCACGCCCAGTGTAAATTACTGTAGCTTTGCGGCAGGACATGAAATCAGGTTCTGTGAGAGTGACTTTCCATTTCAGTGGATTGGCTCTGGACGGTATGGCTGGATGACGCCTAACCTGGGGAAGCTGCTTAACCTGAGTCAACTCCGGCTGGCATGAGTTTGAGCTGGATTTGTCAGTACGCAGCAGCTCAAAGGTTGTGTTGGTCGTAGGGATTAGTTCCGCTGGCTCAAGTCACCAAAAGGGTCGGTTGGTGATTCCTTAGGGCTGATCCTGTCTGCTTAAGTAAACTACAAACACTGGGTGTGTTTCCTTGCTCAGACGAACAGGAACTTCGAAGAGATCCTTGGAAATCTCTCGTGTAGACGGCCTCTGCACATGACGCAATGCCTGGTCTTAATCCTTCTGCGAGAGTTTTGCGAGTGCGGCCAGGAAGGAGTTAAGTTCCTGCTGATGCCCAGAGGCAGTGAGCACTAACCTCTCTTGGATGCCACTCCAACGGGAGTAAGTCATTTGGTCACAATCACACTTTCACGTCCGTGAAAAGAAAGCAGGTGACGTGTTGTCCTATACTGGCATACAACCACGTGCAGTGTCTGTCATCCGAGTGCGGTACTTCAATCCAGTACTCAGCGTCAGAATGCAGCAAGTATTGAGACAGGTTACACAGGCAGACAATCCCAGTACATGGGTGAGTGTCTCAGGAGGAACAGTCTCCCCCAACTCAGGGAACACTAAATCCGGTGCTGGGGCACGGTGGAGAGAGTAGCCACTGAGCAGGCAACCTGACCTCAAGACACTGAGTATCAAGTGTTGGGGCTCTACTGTTCTGCACACCATCGTGCACAGAAAGTGTGGTCATCCGATGTGTGTGTGTGGGTACTCTAGTGGTGTACTGTGCTTTTGAGTTAACTTCCCCAGTCACCTGCAATCCCTTGGACGGACGTGAAGTGACTGGGAAGGACTTACTTCTATGGGAAAGATACTCAAGTTGGTTAAATATCTGTTTATTCCTTTTTATAGAAAATTAAGAGGGCGGTGTTGCACTACCTCCTAACATAAGCAAGAGCTTACAAAAGCTTAACCAACACTGAGCCAGGTGAAGGCGACCTGGTCCTCAGCTAACAATGGCAGGGTAGACAAGTGTTATATAACTAACTTGAACTGGTAGTACTCCTACTAGTGTTTGCTGCCCAGAAGGAAGGGGCTGCAGTGTATTTATGTAGACAACGTGGGCATTATTTGGATCTTCCGCACAGAGTGCGGTGAAGACAGGCTGGTAAAAGGATAGCCCCTGCATCGGGTTGAGGGGGAGTCCAAGGAGAGGAGAGTAGACTAGAGCAGGCTGGTCAAGATCTCTGGCAAAGTTTGTGGTGGAGAAAATGATGAGTCGTCACAAGCGGGCTAGTGACCCGCTATTTATACTATGGCTGGTGTATCCCTCCAGTCAACTGGATAGGAGTGGTCTATGGAGAGTGGATAGCTGTAGCATAGCTTCCTTAATGGCGGAACGTACTGGTAGAGCCATCTGGCGGCGTACTGTGGTACTGAGTGCCTTGGATTCATAGCCTCTGTGGTTCAGCTGGTAGACAGTACAATCTGGCATCTTGTGATGTGTGGTAAAAATGAAAACTCCGTAGAAATCAAGCAGCAATGCTTGCTCACTGATGAGGTGAAGTCGTTTATTCATTGTTGAAAAGACGTCATGCGTCAAGTTCTTCTGTGTGAAATAGGCAAATCTTTGGTGGATGGGCATAGAGTGGTGCCCCCTGCCTACTATATTTATGCTCATCTATTAATACATGTTGTGGATAAAGAATCAAGACAGATTCAGTGAGAGCATCAAGCACTATGCAGTAAAAAAGCACTTTCAGCAGCAAGAGGTAACGCAGCACCTCTACCCAGGCAGAACAGAGGTGAAGTGTTTCTGCTGGAAAGTCCCTAGAGTGAGAAAGCACAGACAAAAGGTGATTCTCTACTGATGATTTGTCATGCTCTGCTACAATTCTTTGTTATTTGCAGCTCCCTCTGTTCATCATTGGCTTGTCTGACACCAGATATCACAGAGACCAGCAAAACTGTCTATAAAGACGGGTGTTCTGCAGGAGTGGTTGAAAAGCATCCAAGTTATTCGTGTGGGGCCCATGCAGACCATAGGACAAGGCCATCATACTAGAACAACTAATATATCTCGTAGCACCATAAGTGTTTATCAACAAGGAACACAGTGACAGGGCATGTTTTCACTCATTTGCTATAAACTCCCTTTCCTAGTTTTGGTACTACCACACTGTTGGAATGCTGGTTGTAACTACTCCACAGGAAAGTTTTGCCCACTAGACATAGAGTTTGCTCATGAAAAGGTTGCCCAGAGGGTGGAGAGGTATGGCAGCTTTTAACAACAAGGTCTGGGGAGCTGATGAGGACACAGAGGTGGATATGGAGCAGTGCTGGAATGCAAGGGTGGGGCAAATGGGAGAACCCCAAGAAATTCCACCAATCAGCTTCATCGTCTGGAAGGATTCCCACATGCAAAGATCTGGGAGTGAACCCACCAGAAATTGGGCCCAGTTCACCTTAGTGGGAGGGAAGTACACTGGCCGCCAACCACCACCCCTACTGGCCCAGAGGAACAAGGCTGATGTGTGATTCCCATTGAGCCCACTTTGCAGCCAAGCAACAAGGCTATAGAACAAGTCAAACTTTATAGAAAGATACATGTTTACAATTCACAAATACATAGAATATAAAGTAAAAATCACGAACAAAATGCATGAAATAAATACAAAATAATAATTACACTAATCCCCAAAACATAGATGTTATTTCATTGTTTTGTGTGTTCCGTATTGCACGTTGTAAACATTACAGTACAAGACGAATTTACCAAGATCAGGAGTACAACACCACAGCCATATTATGACAGACCAATAAATAAATTCCACAGCAGGGTTGATGCAACCCGCAAATGGGTAGAAAATAACTTGCTGCATATTTCTCGGCTAGAAAGCAGCAAAAAGTGATATTTTACTAGTTAATAATTAACATAACGATGTTAATTTTTATTGTGTGTAGTAAATTACTTGAAAAATTTCTTTAAAAACATTAAGTGGATGTTGTATGATACTTTATGATTTGTAAGAGAGAACATACGTTCAGGAATATCGACATAAACACAATTACTATGAAAATTGCCAAATACCTTGTTCTCATTGTTAAGCTGGAATGTCACTTTCGACAAGTTGGTGAGCATCTCCATTTGCTCATCATTCTTTTTCTTCATCTCTGTAAGCTCACCAGTCATATTATAAATTTTCTGGAGATACTCGTTTTCTTTGCTCTCCAAAGTTTCAACTACTTTTTTTTTCTCTATCACTTCTCTGTTAACATGTAAATACACATAATGTATTACATATTTGCCCATACAACAAATATAACAAATGGTAATACCCACACACAATTTTGTAAACTACTCAAGAGATTTAAGGTCTTTACACACATCTAAGATATAGGTACTTGGCTAGCATTAAAAAAAAAATCACAATTTTAGTATGATATTTTACTGAATTCTCACATGTTAATAACACAGAACCAACAATCACCACCACCAAAAAATTGCCAAACACAATAGAAAATAAAAAATGACATAGTGTCTTGGCTCTCAAGACATCGTTAAGAGCCGCAACTCAAGTCCTGTCAACTTGACTATTTAAGACATTATTTTAGTAGTGTGTCAATAAACATTTTTATCAATACTGATATTGTCTTGCTGATAAGCATTGATAATCAATAATGATGTTATGAAAGGCAAGTAATTTAAGGAGGATGTTCCAACTTTTTGAAAAATGGACCTAACACCTAACAATTTACTATATTACAATAAAATTTCCCTACAAAAATAATAGATGCTACGAGACATTGGTCTAGAAAGTGTGATTAGTAAAATAGAAAAACTGGATTGGATAAGTGAAGGTGTTAAAAGTGGTTAATGTGACGCATGACGTGTTTTATACTTATAAATAAACAACTACTACTCATCAATGCAAACAAAAATAAAAAAATTACATTGTGTCTTGGCTCTCAAGACCTCGCTGTTAAGAGCAGTCCAAATATCTTCACTCACCCATTTGTAAAAGGGGGGAACGCAGAGTACTAAGCCCTAAGCCACAAACCAAGGAAAGAAGGGAAAGAAGACCACTTTCCCACAATCGAGGCAAACCGCAATCAGGAAACCTCAAGGGGAACACTCGGCCACACCAGGAAGAGCCAGTGGAACATTCCCAACCACCCCCCCCCCCCCCCCCAGCCGACAGCAAGGGTCAGGTCAGGACCCCCTCCCCCGAATGAACCAATCATGAGGGCCCACGTCGAGCTTGTGCCGGAGGCCGCCCAGTATCTGGAGGAACCACCGTCCGCTCCAAGTACTGGGACTGAGACGGAAGCAACTGCGACCGTGGATGCGTTCTCCGCTTCGGAAGGTGTAGATGCTGCTACTTCAGCCGGAGGGGCAGAAAAAGAAAGCCTACCACAAGGTCTGCCCCAGAAGGAACCTGCAGCCCTGGTGTCACCCCTCGACACCTGGGGCCTCTCTTCAACTCCAACCGGAGAGGCAGAAGATGGTCTATCCCAAAGCCTGCCCCTTATGGTGCCGGCAGCCCCAGTGTCACCTCATGCTGAGGCAGACACCTGGGGTACCTCATCCATACGAGAGGCGGACCAACAGCCAGCCAACGGGGGGGGCTTACAGAATCCCCAAACCTAACGCTGTCCCCCAGAGAGGCAGTAGCACCAGCCGAACCACTGCCTCTGGCGACTATCCCACTTAAAACCACGTCAGACAGTGGATCTGTCATTACGCCAACACCGTCTGCCAGTCAGTTCTGGACAGCGGGCAAGGACGAGCCTTGTGATCCCGCCCCCTCTCTACTAGTCTTTCTAACTCTACTAACTAAGAGCATGTTCCCAAACACTCTGTCTTCTGTAACATTCTATTTAATTTAATGCATGCAATAAATTTGAATTTTCTTCTCTGTCGCAAGGGCTTTTACGTCTCTCTCGACTGTTTTCCCTTGCTCTTCTTAGTTAAGGCTAGCTCTAAGTACACTAAGGGAGGTAGTCATGACCCCAAAGTGCAGGCCATGGCTGCCCAATCCCTCTTTGCCGCGATACATGTCTCCTTGCATGATTTTCCTTGTAGGCATAACGGGTTGGCCCTGAGACGCAATAAAATTCCGCACTAACTTCGGGCTTTAACTTCATATAACATTTAGATTATGGTAGAGTAGAAAAAAAAAAGGGAGCCTCATCCTGCAGTGCAACATGCCACGAGTGAGTGATGGTCTAGGCTTTTCCCCCCTCTTAAATAGTGTAGGCGTACCGTCGATGTACGCTTACAGGCAGTGACGTGCAGTGCCATAAAAAAAAGCTCTATAGTTAGCTAGGGGGTGACCTTGATAAGCATGATCCTGTGAAGGGAAATCTGTAATAGTAATGGCGTTGACAGCCTTAAGTAAGCTAACTGCTAACACAAATGTAAAATTTGCTCTAAGATACTTCTGGCTAATCAATCCAAATGACAGTTATATAATATATAAGAACTATCTCAGAAAACCAATACAAGTGTAAATATGTGTAATGCTAAAAGAAATCTTGCCTTTTTCCTCTTTCTTTGAGTGGTTAATCAATGACTCTAGCTCATATTACTACAACATAGTGTAAATAATAATATTCGTTAACCTTTTGTTGAAAAGAAAGTCGCTGAGATCGCTACACTTGAACTGTGAAAAGTCAAGCAAGGTTGCTATAAATGCAATGAAAGAAGCATAAAATTCTCACTAGTAAAGTACGTAAATAATAATAATAATATGCGGCAAAATTCACTAATGAAGCTAAAATGTTCAAGTTATGTTGTATACAAAGGAACTTTGTTTTATCGTCAATGTAAAAATTCAGCCAATCAGAATTGTAACTAAGTCTGTTTGTGTACGTCAAAATATCTGTTGATGATAAAGTCAAACCACAAAAGGACAGTTTAACAAGGCATCAAGAATGTGCTATTAAAAGAAAATCTTTTGTCTCAATCTGTTAAAGAATTTGAGTGCACTATGTGTCTCTCTTATCTATATTGATGTAAGACAGCGAAGTACGTCTTTCAGTTCCCTGTTTTGCCAATACACTCGCATTCCCCCTTTAGTGCACAGACAAGATAACGGAGGGCCTTGGTTAGCAAACCTAACAGTTTTTTTTACAACTTGTTCTGCTGTGCGTTAAGATAGGGAGGCCGAAGGCAAGGCCTAAATACGCTACTACACCAGGACGCCACAGCAGTTAGCTAGAATACATGCCTTGCGAGTGGGGCCTTAGGTACATTTTCTTTTGTAAATACATCATCATACAAACTTTTAAAAATATATCACTATAAAAACTTTTATAAATTGTATATTTATTAAAATAATCAGATCCCCTAGGGTCGCAGCTTATTCCGTGTAACAAGTGTGCAATGGATATACAAAAAATAACAATGTTTTCTTTACCTGTATTCCTCTTTGCACCTTACAGATAAAATTTTTCTTTTACCTCTATAGTTGATGTACAGTGTACACGCATAGAAAGACCAATAGGCTCATTAGTTGCATGCAACTTGCATCGTCTTGCTCGAAAAAATAGGACACTTTTATCTCCTCAGTTCATGCAAGATGCAGACCTTGCACAAGTTTTGCACCCATCTTGTGTCTTGTGAAACGAGCTTAAATAAATTGGAGAAATATGGCACGGTTTAACAGGAATTGTCATTGCCTTGCAACAGCTGGCCATTCAAAATAAAAGCTTTCTTAAATGCCTTATCCTTATTCCAGTATCTTCCATTTCATCCTACATTGCAAAATCTCTAAACCTCCAATTAATGTTGTTACCAACAACAACAATATCAATTATAATATCAGAGTCCTGAATATTACAAAAAAACCATAAAACAAAATTGTACATTTGTATTTGCAGAAAATTCAGTGTTCATTCCCAAGACTCAAACGATTTAAAAAATAAAAGCAACTGAACAATTTTTTTTTCTGATCTCATTACCTACTCTGAATAATTGCTCATTAGTTAAGAAATATCTAGTAGAGGCAGTGACATTTTTCAAATGTTGACTTCAAAAAGGCAGATTTAACTGTAAGCAGCCCACACCAAGGTATTGACTTGCTGTCTAAATGTAACATAACACGAGGGTGGGAACTTGATATTACATCAGCATGTTCTAAAACGATTTCCCTGATGATAATATACACTAAAGATTACTCACTTCTCCAGTTTCTCTTTGTCCGCTGTGAGATGGCAGCAACGGGCCTCCAACAGCCTATTGGCTTCTCGGAGAGCTACAACCTCGGAGGTGTCCAGTACAGGTGTCGTCTGAGTGGTCTCGTGGGGTTTGGAAGTTGGTGACAGCGAAGATACTAGTTGCTTACAATGGTCACATCTGTACCTGTCAGGAAGCCGCCTCAGCGTCTCCTCCATGTCTGTCACTATCCTCTTTACATTGCTTCCCTCCACCGCTGCAATACACACACCACCACAAATGCTTACGTACTTATTAATTGCATTTTGACTAAGACCTTTTTATATTGCCATGTAATATTTCAATGGATAACTTATATTTTAAAAACGGGAAAAAAGTTTAGTTCAATTTCTCACTGTTACTAAATATGTACCTACATTAATCAAAATTATAAAAATGCAAATTGCTGTGGACGTGGGAATTAAGATCAATAGAATTTGACCACTGGGTCCATCAGGGAGAAAAGCATACTCAGTACTGATACTTTTTCAGCCTTTGAAACACATTGCCATTAATACAATAAATACAAACCACTCACTTTATTAAAAATGAGCTCTCTTTAAATCACTTTATTCTAAAACATTTGAATGAGAACAGCACATTAACATAGGCACGGCCAAATTCGGTCAGTGTTCTGGTAATGGGTTGTCTGTATGTGGTAGTAACTGACGCTACGTATTTTTTTTCCGCAAGAATTCGGAGTCTTAAAATTGATATGGGAGTTAAAGCTGATGCAGACTGCCCCGTACCACCCTCAGGCAAATCTGGTTGAACAGAAACATTAAAATTGCCTTGCATAATTTCCAGTCCGATACGCAATGTCATTGGGATGAGTGTTAGACTAGCTTATTTGCACCTTAATAACATTGTACATAATTCACATAAAATGCACCTTCCAAGGTATTTTAGGAAAGATGTTTGACGCACCCGCTTGTAAATGTATGCTCACTCCATAGCATTTGTTTGGAGTATGTGGACAGTAAAAAACTGGAAGAAATATGGGTAGAAGTGACATCTAGTTTAGTTGTGTATTACCACAAAATGGAACAAAAGAGTAAATTTTCATTTAAAGACCTAACTTTCAAGCCAGGTAATTTGATTTTAGTTGAAGTGCATCATCTCAGTTCATACAAAGTTGGCAGTGAAATGGTGATGCCCATATCAGATAGTCAGGTTTCTTTTGACAGTGACATTATTAATTACCAATCCAAATTCTCCGAACAAATTAGAAAAAGTTCATGTAACTAAGTGCAAAAAGTATTATGTACCCTGAAATGCAGTATAAAGGTGCAAGCTCCTAAAAATCACTGTTTTTTTTGGATGCAAAAATTAATTATCCTACAGATTATTGTATATATTTATTAATGGGAATAAACTGTACTCCTAGTATTTCTTATTTTATGTACAAGTACTTTATGTGCATATGGAAATGTAAAAAAAGATAAAGGTACCCTTTTGGAATATACTATGTATTACGCTTATATATTAGAGAATAAGTGTTTTATTTGGGTATTTTTATGTGTAATTGTAGTTATAGTTTAAAGCAGCCCTGTATGAGTAGTAATTGTGTAAATATAACATCCTGTTCATTGTTTATGGAGTCCCTGGTATGATCCCCTACATTTGCTCTCTGTGGTTATCTACGAGACCCATGTTCCACATGAATCAAAACCTGGGGCACCGATCTGGCCAGCAGAAGCCTTGGGATTTTTCTTCACGTGAGCAACACCAACAAGGTCGTTCTACAGGAGAGGAGTGATGCGACGATGTCACACCTACCACTGGGTGTAAGCACCTAGAATTCCTCGCCACATTTGCTGTTGGTCGGACAAGGGGAGAAGGATGGAGGGGGCACTATAGCTTAAAATGATAAGTCGTGGTTACTTGTAATTTCTCATTATAAAAGTATCTTTTTTTTTTGTACCAGAGGGAATAATATTTGAAAGTGTATTTTTGTAACAGCTGGAGTAAAATTTTGTAATCCTTGTTGGGGATTTTGAAAAATATCATGTGTAGATACCTGTTTTAGGCAAATTTTCAACAATATGCATTTTTGTAACAGGGAATCCCTCACATTAATTTCTGTGCAAACCTGAAATGAGATCAACATACCTTTCTTTGAGCCACACTACGGGGATCTCTATTTCGCTGGGAAAGAACAAACCAGCTGAGGAAGTAGAGATGGAGCTACTATTTGCATGCGTCGGTTAGAAACTGTCCGACTACATTAAAGTTTAAATTCCAAGCGACATCTTTCAAAAAATTACAATAAATAAATTATCAAGCAAGTTAACTGCATATTGTGCACACAATAAACTCTGTCATCATGCCACATTAAATAAATTATCAATTTAAAACTAATGCTGTCACCACAGATTATTAGCATCAGTTTTCATCTACACTAAGCGAGCAAAAGTATCCTGACATCAACCTGAAAAATGAAAATGATTACAAGTTCCCTTCATTGGGAACACTGGCAGTCAATATAGTGTTGGCCCACCCTTAGCACTGACGACAGTCTGCACTCTTGCAGTCATGAGAGACAGTTGGTACTATACAGGCTCGTAGATGTTGTTCACCAGGCATTAGCCACACCCACACTCTACCACTGAATAATCACATTGTACACAGTGATTCATCACTCCACACAATGGTCTTCCATAGTTATATTGCCCAGTTTCGATGCTCCTTACACCACGCAAGGTGGCATTTGGCATTTTCCTACGTGATGTGCTGCTCAGCCATGGAAACCAAATTTCTACACCTCATGCCTAACAGTCATTGTGCTTGGAGTAGATCCTGATGCAGATTGGAATTTCTGTGTGAGGGTGATGATTGACGATTACACTGTATGACACTCTTCAACACTTGATGGTCTCTGGCGGTAAACATGGGAGATTGGGATGCAGTTTTTGGTTGTACACATCTCTTCATGTTTCCACATAAATGTAAAATTGGAAACAGCGGACGTAGGGATATTCACGATAGTGAAAATCTCACGCGACACTTCTTAAACAAATATTACCCAACCACCTGACCACGTTGAAAGTCTGCGAGTTCCTCAGACCATCCCATGCTACTGTCTTGCGCTGTGTGCTGACTACTGCGACCGCTGATCATGTGTTCCATGCGATAGATGGCAGTACTGTTTCGCCCTCTATATTAAACACACTCTTGCAGGGTGTCTGGATACTCTTGATCACATAGCGAATATTACAAAATTATCCACATGAGCATGTAGGCCTAAGTCTCAAGTTGGAAGCACTATGAATAGGACAGAACAGCTGAAGAAAACATTACAGCGTGATGAAATTTCATACCGGGGGTTTATATTTTATTTAGTTTTCACAATATCGCAATAATATTTGCCTGAAAAGGATTGTACTTGGCAGTTAGAATATTCCAAAATGGCAAGTAATCCATATAATAGCCTACATTTGTAATGTTAGTAAAAAGAAAATAGACAAATTTTTATTTTGTAAGCCTAATGTATTTTCTTTACTTGCGACAAGTCAGATACAATGGAAAGTAGAAACAGAATCTATTTTGTCAGGCTGTTGGGGCTTTTCATTGCCATAGGAATTGAACTAGTGACTCCTGCAAAACTTGTGTATATTTTTTATGCAATTCCCATTACAAACTGCCGATACATTTTTGTCTAGCACACAAATACTTATCTTAGGTATATGTAATGGTTTAGTAAAGATGTTGAGTGGCATGACTGGATCTTTTCTGGACTTACTCATAAAAAGCAAATGTATCTGTGGGGATCACACAGTCGGTAAAAGTACTTGTAAGCCTACAACAGTTCAAGGTGCACAAATTTGTGCATCCAAATGTTGGGAAATTAACATTCAAAGATTTGGATGAAAGTATTATGATGTGACACAATTTGAGGAATATTCTCACGAGAACCACTGCGACAATTTCATTAAGCAACTGCGAGAAGGTATATCCATGTGCTTGCCTGTCGCGTGTGGCCTGGGTGTTCTTATTAAATGGAAAAAGTCTACATGGTATATGTACAACTAGGCTACTCATTACATTGAAAAAAGCCTAGCCTTTATGGCTTGTTTCCACAAGCCACCACCACAGCAAAATTCTTTCCTAAATATAAAACCCCATACTTCTTTTTTCAAAGTGTCTATGAAGTGACCAATTACAATAGGCCTAAGTGGTGGAAAGAAATATCGGTTTTATACTTACATTTCTTGCATGAAATCCCTTGTAGCTCCCTGACTAAGAAATTCAAAATTCTCAAAGGATCAAAAACTGTGAAGACTGAACTAATTTCCCTGGGATACTGGTCAGAATCCCATGTGCCTCCATAATTATCAGCATCACCACAGGCCGCATCTAGTAAAATATTAGACCTTTGACTAGAAATTGTAGTGGCTGGAGCACAGTCCTGAATGCAACTGGCTCTATTGATTGTATTACTGTCTATTTCAATGTTATGTTGTAAACGACTGGAAGTATGCTCATGGTAGAAGTTTACAGTGGGTTCGCCAGACTCATTCACAACGGCAGGCTTAGGCTTACCCGTACAGGGAAGGAAATCGGAATTCATTTGCACTGCACCAGTCGTTAATTTATGATTTGAAGTCTGGGCTGAATCTCTCGATTTTAGAAGTTCGCACCAAGGACGATGGTTTATATCGGCATCCTTGGGATGTCTAAGGCACATCTTCTCCGATGACAGGTCAACATCGTCACCATTCGTTCTAGCCGACAAAACCCTGCTACGGGGCAATCCTTTCCTGCCGCGCGACTGGGAACGCGAGCGTTTACGTACATGTCCCTTCGGCTTCGTTCTCACAGTTATTTCCACAGTCGCACCAGTATTCTCGACAATTTCTTTATGGATGATATTTTCTCCATTATCCTTGGTTTTACATGGAACCAGCACGTCCACCCTGGCACTGGCGGTAGTGTGTGGCTTGCCCACAAAGATTTGTTTCCCTGAAATACATTTCTTGGCACTTGTCTCACTAACACTTGTTTTACCTTCTTTCACAGCTTTCCCAACGGGCTTTTTGCCCCGCGGCTTTGGTGACGGTCTCGACACTATTAAATTCTTTACATTACTATCTGTCCGCTGGGCCAGAGCACTTTCTTTATTTGTAAGTTCTCTTTCAAAATCACGCATAGACTTGTTCAGTTGGCTTGGAAACATGACATGTTAACCTCAATTTGTTGCAGCCAATCCAATGCTTTCTCAGCTGCTCTTCATAAATACATTACAAATGCAAAAACCATCGAAATCGTGCCTCATAACAGATTACACCGACTAACATTTAAGGGGTGATGGGAAACATATTTAAGCTATCATGACACAATTTTGAATCTTCCAACAAAAACAAAACACCACAGAACATAGAGATAAGAAGTGTCTTAACCCTGCAAAGCTACCAACATAACTCCATGAATCTCTGTGTGTCACGTGACAGTTGTGAAAAGTTTATAATTTTTTTTAAAGGCCTTTTTTTAATGTGCATTATTTTATAGTGCAAATTTTACGTATGCCACATGCTCGCGCAGTGGACGTGTATTCACATGTGTTTGTTTAATTCTGTAAGCTTTGATTACATTTTTGAATTTAAAGTGTTTGTGTATTTTGTATAAACTAAGTCCAATCAACACTTTTAACGATTTTGTTGTTATTTGTGTAAACCGGTGGAGCAAGTGCTGTTTTACATGTGTGTGTTGTGATATTACTGTGCTTGTACTACTGTTCAGACTGTCGTCTAATGGGCCTACTTCTCCCAAAGGAGAAAACGAATATCAGTTGCAACTGATTCACTAACGTGTCTTTTAAACTATTTTTGCTGTATGTGTTTTGCTTGGTTTGTGATAGTCTGTATGTTGTGTGCTGTGTTCTAATGTGGTCGAGTTATCAGAGGAAGAAGCAGGTGATTCAACTGTTACCTTTCGGCCATGCTTCTTCCCTCCGATGTCCTGTCGTCCGTCGGCCGACATAGTAGAGTCGGTGATGTCGAGTAGTGGGCGACCGCCTACAACCAAACACTTCGATGGCTGACCAGCTCCCTAGAGGAGGGAGACAGGCTAGGCATTTGGGAAGATATCCTCCCCGAGGTTCGGTGTGAAGTGGTTGATTGACCAATTTAGTGAAGAATTCTTCATAAAATGCTCTATAACTAACAAACAACAGCTGAAGGTAATTGTCAGGAAGGAGGATCACGCTCGTTTCTGTTTATTCCTTCGGAAGAACTTCATAGCATATAACACATATGCGGCGAAATATGAAAAACCAATTAAAGTAGTCATAAAAGGGCTATCACATGGTTTAGACGCACAATCCCTTAAGGAGGACTTCGATAATTATGGCTTTAAGCCTATCCGCATAAGGCAATTTAGAACACCAGAGGACAAACATGCAGGTTATGGGGCTGTTATAGATCAAAACAAATAGTACGATGTACTAAAAATTAGAACACTCTACCACGTATAAGTTGGATTAGAACTGTATAAACCTCGCATTGAGCATGTGGTGCAGTGTATTAAATGTTGTGCACTGGGCCACACGCAGAAATACTGCACACTTGGGTATGATTACATTTTCTGTACGAAAAATCACAGAAGAGCAGAATTTACGCTTAAAGAACAAGACAAATCAAAGTGGGTTTGTACACTTTGCAACAAAACGGGACACTCGGCTGTGTAGAAGCAGTGCGAAGTGATAGAAATACGAAAACAAAAGATGGGCCTTAAAACTATCAAACGAACACAGAATAACAGGCAGGAAACGCAACCAAATATTCAGTTAAAGGCTGAATTTCCTCCCCTCCAAGTAGGGAAAACACATACTGAACAAGGAAACACACGCAGGGAACAAGCACTTAAACAACAGAAAAGGGACAAGTCTAAAAAAAACGAGAGAAGGGACACCAACACAACAGAAAATGTGACCATGCTATTAGGATTGCAAGAACTGGCCACCTTTCTGCCAGAAACACAATTCACAACACTTTTGGACCACTTTAGGTCCATCATTACACAGGTCAAAGCCTTAACAACACTACACAGGAAGCAAATGTTGCTCCTCACAGCACTCGCCACTTTACCACAGTAAATAAACAAATAGTTGAGGATTATTTAACCATCAAATTACCCCAAACTGACACTGTCGTACTAAACACACAGATATTAATATTCAGGGCGCTCTGCCCAGGCTGGTTAAGTTGGAACACATATTCCAGGTCAAGTGACACACATGCCAGTCGAGTAGGGGTCGAGGGGCTAACACAATAAGACTTAGCTAATTTAATCTAACTTAAACAATTTAATCTAGCTTAAGCTTTCTAATATCAAAATATATTAAAATTAATTGAGTTTCAAATAATTTTAGAAAATAAAATATAAAAAAAATAAAATGAAATTTTAAAAAATTAAAAAATACAAAATACAAAAACAGCCTAAAAAATTAAATAATTAAAACATATAGTGTTTTACATGTAACAAACACTATTATTTACTTGAAATAATGCAACGACCTGATAGTCTGTTTCAGGTCGGGAAGAAGACGATCCTCGTTGAAGAGGGGACGAGGGGGGTCCTCTGCTTTGACTAGGGCCTGGCAGACTCTGGCAAAGCCTGGCAGGCTTTGGTCCCAAGGGCCCCTCCTACTGTTTCTGTTACTAACACTGGATTTCTTTCCTGTGTCACAACACACTGAAACGATAAAACCTACCCCGAGAATTGCTCCCATGTGATTAGGGACTCACCGACACACTACATTCGAGATTAAATAGCACACTTGTATAAAACATAACAACATGTTAGACATATGTAACGATACTTATATTCACTTCAGCCAGGAGGCTGGAGGGGAGCTTCACTCCCACGCCGACAACATTAACATAAAAAATCACATAATAATAGGCACTAAAACAAAAACACCCAATTTTGTGGGCCCGGTGCCCTAGACTTACATTGACACGGCCCCCACCTGCGGACCCTATGATTAGCCAAAGTGTCGGGTGGCAATTGATTTTGCAAACACCTAGTGATTTATG